>OY992512.1:31409842-33946899 GCA_963921215.1 Scoparia ambigualis | reverse complement strand
TCGAGTAGAGTTGTAATACATTGGTTAGTTCACGGTTAGGCTCGCCATGCGTTAAATTTTTTAAGGATAAACCATTTCATAGATTTAAATCATCTTCTCCTTTTATGTGTTTATAAAAACAGATAAAAAGAGGTTAGTTTGAAACTGTTTAAAGCATACATACATACATATAATCACGACTAATTATCCCCGAAGGGTTAGTCAGAGACTAGGCAATGCGGACAGCAAAAGCAGTCCTCTACCATAGTCCACCTTTCACCAAATAGTGACCGCACATGTGCTCAGCGTGACAGGTGGTGAGCCCATCGCCGCTCTATGCTGTTGGATGTATGTGCAGTATTTAGTCCGTTAGTCGCCTTTTACGACCCCCAAGGGAAGAGAGGGGGTGGTAGTATTCTTTCACCGCCACGCGACACGGTTAAAACATTTCTTGAAAAAGTGTTATTTTTTTACAAAAACAATATAAACTTAAAGCCTATTAGTCAATACGTTTATATGATAAATAAATGAAATAATAAAAAAAACACGAATACCTAGTAACGTAAGATATATTGTGCCTAACTGTACATTTCCCGCCGTATAGTCCAATCCCAGAATCTGCCGAATCCACCAATCTGTCCAGCAGTGAAACTGCCGAATCACGAATCTGTCCAATCCAGAATCCATCCTACACCGAACAAGGGATAAAAACATGTTATGTTATAAGTAATAAAGGTGAGATATGTCTAGTTTACATTTGTTTATCACATTAGCATATCTGTTAAAAAGAATCCTGTTCTCATCACAAGATGGCCGCCCTACCTCCAACCTCATAGGGGATGTTCGACGATCAGTCAGGAAGAAACCCGAGATACGGTAACCATGCCAACCGACCCCGGTGTTGTGACGGCGGTCGATCTCCAAGGATTCCAATTATAATATTGTTTTGTGTGTTTGTAATTAGACGAATCCGTACGTCAACAATGTGAACTTTTTTTATAGCTATACTGCGTGGCCCCGGTGTGAAATATCTATTATTTGATTTTTTCTTGAGCGCTTTCCGTTACATAGTATATATTTGTCGCAGGGATATGATAAAAACAGAGATTTGGTCAATTCCCTAGTGATTTGATCAAATCACGGAGGATGTTAAAATAACAACATAATTTTATCATTTCCTAAAAATCTAGGGATTTCAACAACTACTAAAACTGGTTCCGTGAAATAACAAAAAAAACCATATGACCTACAGGAGTAGGGCAGCTAGGATATCTGTTGTCTAATAAAAAAAAATAACCTCGAAATTCAAGACAATCGCTACGCTGCGCTTCGCGATTGTCTTCTAACCTATCACATGACCTACAGGAGTAGGGCAATTTATGTTCTAGTGGTGAATTTTGTGATCAATGTTACAATACTACACTTACTAATTATTATAATTGTGCATGTAATTAGAAATAAACGACGTTTAAAAATACCTTAACAAAGCTATTTTGTAATTTCACGGAACCAGTTCTGGTATTTGTTCAAATCCCTAGATTTGTTTAGGGAAATGATAAAATTGTGTTGTTATTTTAACATCTTCCGTGATTTGATCAAATCACTTAGGGAATTGATTCAATATCTTCATAAAGTGGTGGTACAAATCTCATTAGCGACATTCGCTATAACAATTTCTTGTGCTCATTAGTGTAGGCTAAAAAATGTTTGAACGATTTAAAAGCAGATAAAATGTTTACTAGAAAAAAATCAACCAGTCTCAGGAAGCTCGAGTGGGATTCGATTCTAGTAAACATTTTATCCGTTATTTTTATAGCATTGTGAATGCAAAATTTCAATAATAAAGAGATTTAAAAGCACTTTTAAAAAGTTTGTAACATCTAAAATGTTTTATTTTTAAAGATTGGTATTTTTTAAAATAACATATTAAACTTTCATGGTCACTATAATTACTTTACCATGTATTTTTACCATGTTTTTGTTGTTATTTTTGAGTCCCTGATATTACGGCGCATGTCACATGCGCAGTTACATGCATCATTCTCCGTGATCATGGTGCATGCAACTACGCCGAATATCGGGGACTCAAAACGGGAAAAAAGGGAAATCTTAAAAGTACTAGGTATTTTTTTTTCACTTGCTGAAGCTATTACGTACTTGCCAGTTACTAGGAAAGTTCCGTGGAGGTCCCTGGTGTAGGTGACATAGCCGGGCGCCGCGAGCCCGACCGCGAACAGAACCCACAGCGCCGCGTTCCGCGCCCGGTCGCTCGGCGCGAGCACCAGTATAGACAGTCCGATTATTTGCATGTGCATGTCGGTCATCGTACTCCTTATAATAATTTTATTTGGTTATTATATTATGTACAGTCGAAGACTTTCCCGGTCGACCACTTTCCGGCAATATTCACTAGCACACTATAAGAGTAAGTGCAAAGCGCCTACAAAAATTTATTCTAATTTTGAGATTTTTTCATAGATGGCATTGGGTGTAAGTGCCAAACTTTTTTTCTTTACAAATGGGACGTGTGTGTATCCGATCGTAGTAAATGTCAGTGTCGGTCATCTGATTAGCTGTCGTCGTATATGCTGTCTTTTCAAATGTTAAGATTTGTCTGTTAGAAATATTAGAAATTACATTGAAAATGAGTGATTCAAGGAATAAAACTAAAAAAATAACTACCTATGAAAATCTTTGAAGGTAGGTACGAGGAAAGAGTTATGTTAACAGGAAAAGAAAAGTTATTTCGGCAAAAAAGCCATCTTCTATGCTTTTTTTTCAGGTCCGTGCTTCTATGCTGGTCAGTACCTACATTGTTATTGTTTATTTTTTAAATATTGTTTCATTTCATTTTACAACTGCGTTAAGCAAATATTTTTATTACAGAAAATATGCAAATGTAAGAACTGATGAAAAAAATGAAAATAAATAAAAGAAAAGAGAAAAATAAGATAAAAAGTAAAAAGAAGAAACAAAAAGTAGAAAAGGAAACTTTTCTAGTGGAAAGTATGATTGCTTACTTACCATTACCACCGGAATATCGAGAATCCTATAGGAATTTGCGTAATAATTAAACTAGTTTAATTACTAGTTACACAAATTTGTCAAAATGCAATATAGGGGCTAAGCACTAACTAAAATAATAATAATAATTTAAAAATAAAGGCACTTTGCTCCAATGACATTTGTTATGAAACTTATCCCCAATAAAAGGTAAATATCTTGCATTTTGACCCATTTCTTAATTGATTTTTAAAAAAAGGTTTTTTTTATAAAATATTTTCAAAAGTAATGTGATTAATAAGTATAGTATAAACAGTACCTGTTTAATTTAGTTTTTGATAATAGAATGCCGCTATAAATTGATGACTATAAAAAAAATCATTTTTATTTATTTCTCAATAATTGTGTTTGGGCACTTAGCTCATAATTTGTAAATTCCAAGCCTCAATTCGTAAGCGCCATTCACATTTTTATCAAAAAGTGAATAAAAACTTTTTTTTTAACATTCCAAATCAGTCAAGAAATCGAAAAGGTAAATTCCTAGGTATTTATGAATTTATAGGAATTATTATTGTAAAACACGGTCGTAATGTGCATTTATAAGAAAGGTGACCCGGCGTTTTATGCTTGGGTCGTATACTTTTTTAATTATTTAATCTGTAATTCAATATCTATTTCACAATATCTGTCAACAAATGACACTTTTACAGCCGCTAGCTGTCAAGTCAAACATGACGTGACGGCATTGTTAACATTTCTCTATTTTAAAAGCAAAAATTTTTAATTTATGCATCAACATTAGACATTTTAAAGTAACATGTCTGTTTTTGAAGATTCAGTGTTTTCATATTAAAAAATATTAATAATTAAATAAATCTTATCCGCGATTCGATAAAAATAAGACAAAACTTGGTTTAGGTAGCAAATAATAATAATAGCTTTACTTTATTATCAAATTCTATTGTATACAAGTTAAGCATTTTATCTATGGAAAGTGCCTGTACTCCTTTTAGAGGTAACTTCAGGATTTTTTTCTATCAAGCCAAATGTTTCCAATCGCGTTTTGACTTCGTTAATCCCCTCACACATACGCTCTGCAATACACATTGAAAGTTTCAGTGCGAAATATCTAATATATTTTGAATAACAGCTAATAGAAAACAGCCAATTTTTCCGTTTTTACCGCCTAAGGCCCCCTTAAAATATACTGCATGATTGTGTTACGTTCCGTAAAATGCAGTGTTCATAATTATCTTTATTGGCGGCAGTTAAAATAAAAAAATACTAATGATTTTAGTATCTTAAATTATTTTATGATTTTAAAGGCGAGGATGGCGTGACGAGCTTGACTCCTACAAAAAAGATTGGCCCGTAGTAGCAGGAGACAGAGTTGTGTGGAAGAAGGAGAGGGAGGCCTTTGCCCTGCAGTGGGACAAATTGGGCTAATTAATAATAATAATGGGAAGTATATACAACGTAAGTCAGAAAGGGGGTACTAAGCCGTGAACAACTGAAAGTGCTACTATCAACTGTTATATTACAAATATAAACTTTGCGAAAAACATTCATATTTTATGAATATTTATATTTAAAAAATGTACAACCCTGAATAGGGGCGGGTTCTGACGCCACTTTAACTCCGGAAATGAACTCAATGAACTCAATCTGTCTCTCTCTCAAAACAGCTGACCGCCAGGGCTACCACAGCGTCATTTCTTATAAATTCTTAAAAGAGCAGTTAATCTAAAATTATCAATTTTTTAGGAAAAGTTCTTAGACAAAAGTTTTTTACTATCATGTATACTTTACCCTCCTTTCGGCTTAGTACCCCCTTTCCGACTGACGTTGTATTTTTTTTTATACTTAGCCCGGCAAATGACCCCACTCCACTTCATTTCCACTTAACATCATTAACATCTTAATGATTGTAAGTGGAAATGAAGTCCAGGCGCGAGGACAACTGGTGCAGCGTAAGAGACGTAGCATCAGTCACCCTCACTCTGCCGGCCCACAAAGTGCTTCTTCACGCCTCGTTTGAAGGACCCTATGTCATAGGTAGGAGGGAATACGTGTGCTGGTAGACTATTCTATCTTTTAGAAATGCGGCAAAGAAACGAGTCACCAAATTTATTTGTGCGTGATGGAATATTAGAGACTGTAAATTGGTGACTCCGGAGAGCAGCACGCGTACTCCTATGGAGGAAGGGAGAAGGAGGGATGAGGTCAAAGAGTTCTTCAGAGCACTCGCCATGGTATAAACGGTAAAAGACGCTGAGTGACGCAATATCGCTACGCAATTGCAAAGGCTCGAGAGTTTTAGTGACCTCCGCATTGCCGATAATGCGCACAGCGCGACGCTGCAATCTATCCAAGGCATCGAGAAGGTACTTTGCGGAGCCGTCCCAAAGGTGAGAGCAATACTCCACGCAAGACCGCACCTGTGTCTTGTATAATAGACACAACTCATTCAGGACACCGAGTTTACGTGAGGCATTTTTAATCACAGTTTCGATGTAGTCCTTTTGGTTCAGATCGCAGCGGATATCCATACCGAGCATGTTAATACTGCTTTGCAGGCCTAGAGATGTACCCTGAAGAGAGGGAAGGGGAAGGAATGGCGACTTTTTCGCTGTGAACGCACACACCTGTGTTTTCTTGGCATTGAACTCCTCCAGATTATCGGAGCCCCATTTAGAAATGAGGTCCAACACCCGGTCGAGCTCAATGACAAGATTTGCTCGCTTCATTTCGGTGTCTACCCGCCCAGCCGTTGGGTGACCGTTATATCCCCCATGCACTGTGCTATCATCTGCATAGCAATGAATGTTTCCAAAAGGAAGCATGTCATTGATATGCAGAAGGAACAGCGTGGGGGATGGAACGGAGCCTTGAGGAACATTAGCGTTCACTGACATGAACCGCGAAGCGCATCCATCCGAAAGGACACGGATTCTACGCTCATGCAGGAAGCTAGCAATCCAGGTACAGATCTTAGCGGGCAAACCGTATGCCGGGAGCTTGGAGAGAAGAGCTTTGTGCCAGACCCGATCAAAAGCCTTGGCTATGTCAAGGCTAACTGCCAGTGACTCGCCACGCTTGCCAATAGCCTCACCCCAGAGATGTGTGACGTACGCTAGAAGATCACCCGTTGACCGTTTTGGCCGAAACCCATATTGACGATCGTGAATTAGGGAGTGATCTTCTAGGTATCGAATAAGCTGTTTGTTCAATATTCGTTCTAGGATCTTGCACAACACTGAAGTTACGGCTATAGGGCGGTAATTAGTCGGATCTGACCGATCTCCTTTTTTACGGATCGGTTGCACATTAGCTTCTCTCCAAGATTCCGGCACACAACCCGAAGAGAGCTAGAGACGGTACAGACGCGTTAACACAGGGGACAACTCAGCTGCATACATTTTCACTACTATTGCTAGGATGCCATCAGGACCGTTAGCTTTCCGGACATCGATTGACTGCAACTCCGCACGGACATCACACTGCCAGATTTTAATATCAGACATTGTGTGGCCACAGTGAGGAATTGAGGGTGGCTGTGCATTACAGTCATCGATCCGGGAGTTAGCCGCAAAGAGTTTAGCCAGGAGATGGCAGAAGTTGGATTGCACGGCTTTGGCCAGACGCCAGTAGCTACGGCTGCCTGTAGGATGCGTCAGGAGTTCTTGGCCTAGTCGTGCAACGCGTTTGGCATCCGCTCTAATGTAGGCCCTCTTACACGACATGGTGGCATTATTATAGGCTGCTTTTAGCGAGCGAGTTTTGGGATCCCCATGAGCTTTGCCTCTGATCCAAGCGCGGTATGCCGTCTGTTTGCTCTCAACAGCGCTGGCACACTCGCGATTGAACCAGCGGTTGCGTCTGCCTTTGCTGATGACATAGGAGTGTGGAATATAGTATTCCATTCTTAATACTATCTCATCAGCAACGGCAGTGGCGCTTGCGGTCGGGTCCTTCCCACTAAAGCAGCGCTGCCTCCAAGGGACGGATGCAAAATACTCCCGCATACCGTCCCAGTCTGCCGACGCGTAGTGCCAAATCTGGCTTTTCGAAACCGCTGTTGTGATGCCAAGAGCACTGTGCTGGATATCAAGCAGTGATCCGAGGAACCTAAAGGAGCTCGAATCTCCTCCCGGTATCCAGCTGGGCGACTCGTCAGCAGAAGGTCGAGTAAGGAGGGCGCATGGCCAACTATGTCTGGGATCCTGGTGGGCTGGTTCACCAGTTGCATCAGGTCATGCGTGAGAGCGAATGCGTGGGCAGTTCTACCAGCATGGTCTGTTTTGGAGGAACCTAACCACAACTCATGGTGGGCGTTGAAGTCCCCCAAAAACACCAATTCCGCCTGTGGAAACCGCTCCTGCGAGGAGAAGGAAGGGTCCTCCAGACAGCGCAGACGGCGACAGCAAACATCCGCCCGAATGAATAAGCAAACTCCAGCTTTGGCTTTGAAGGATTCTTCAAGCACAAAGCCGGGATAGTTCAGGTAGGTGGTGTCAGCAGGGCGGATTATTTGCGTCTCCGTCAGGAACAACAATGCTGGCCGTGCCGTCTCAAGATGGTGGTGGACGGCATTGAGGTTTGCATGGAGTCCGCGGATGTTAGCGAACTCCACCTCAAACGGTAAGGTTGTTGTGGGGGTGTGCACCGCTGTAGTACCAGTTTTGTTGTTAGGCGCTGTCGGCCGAACGGAAGGGCCCCCGAACCCCCCCCCCCCCGGGAATGGCCGCCGGGACCCCACCTTCCGGTCACCAACCGGTACGACGGACCACCCCGAGATTATTGCGTGGCATGGTGAGGCAGCCTCATGAGCTGGTTAGGCTCACTTGGGCCCCTGTACTGTGCCACGGGCGACCAGCGGGACAACCGTTTCTACGGGTCTCCCTAGTCGGCAGGTTAACGAAGTTCTCCTGGCACTGGTTTGACGGAAGCCTCCTCAGACCAAATACATCGCAGCATCATCCTCTCGAGCTCTGGTTATACGCTGGCTGATCCCGAAACGCGACTGACAAGCAGTCACTTGAAGGTTTTACACCATGCGTACGGTGGTCACCAACCAGACGGGTCAAGCCCCTACCACCAGTGGAGCAGATCATCGCTCGAAAGAGTCCGTTAGTCGCTTCTTACGACACCCACCGGACGGAGAGAGGGGAGACGATTGGTATTCTTTCTCCGTCACCGCACGGATAAAATATAGCTATAAATAGCAAACGAAAATCGGCCGAAATTTCGTTTCGGAGAAAGAAAGTAGGCCCTCTGTACCGTATGTGCGGTCGGAATGGAGCGCAAGCGAATATTGCTTAAAAGTGGTCGGCCGGGAACTTCCATTATTGTGAGCTCAGCTGTTGCAAAACCATACACAATAGAAATTCAATTGTAAGCAACCTCTAGGAGTCTTCGTGACAAAAGGGGATATAGTAGCATAAAAAAATATACATTTACAACATACATTTCTACTCGTATACGCTATATTAACAATTAGTGGACAGTTGGACACTAATAAATAAAATGGGACATTTAAAAGAATAAAAATGAAATATTTTAAGAGGCCTATTACATCTCGAATGTGATTTTTGCGTTAAATGCCCATTTTCGGTATTTGTAGTAATTTTGCAGTAGTATTTATCGTTTTTATCAAAATAGGATAACAAATTCTTGCTTAATATTACAAATCTCCACTCTGCGAGGATAAGCTAAGTTCGGACGGCCGGCGCATCGCATTTTGTAGTAATTTTGCAGTTGTATTTATCGTTTTTATCGAAATAGGATAATAAATTCATTATAAAATATTTATGAAGAATGAAGTAACAATTATTCTGGTATAAATTTTGCTCAATAATATTATCGTAGATAGGAGAAATTCTTTCGAAGTTTTTTGTTTTAGAATCAGATTTTTTTTCTATACTTATATTTTATTTTTATTTTATTTTATTTTGGATAACAAACGGTTATACAATATATATAAGCATACAAAGGGTTTTTTATAATAACTTATTACTAATTGTGTAACCAACAACGGTATCCACAGATGAATGATTGGTCTCGCTGCCAGCGAGACCAATCATTCATCTAAGCTAATTCGTTTAAGGAATTTTCTCTGCACTAATTCTATACTGTGCTTATATTTGTTATAAAACGGATTCCAGATTATTGTTGCTGCGATCTTACTAATGCCTTATATAAATACAAATAAGCACCCGGTTGCTTAAATTGCTGACATGTACGCATAATAAAACCGTTCATCTGGTAGGCTTTTGATATAAAGCTGTTGATGTGATTTTGTAAGTGCAATTCTAAGTCTAATAGTATACCAAGATCACGTATGGCGTTCACTTTTTTAAGTTAATGTTATTTATTGTATAGCTAAAATTAATGACGTTCTTCTTTTTAGTGGTGGTAATAAATTTACACTTTAGAATACTCAAATACAACCTATTTCGATTGCAATATTTACTAAGTCGTTCAAGATCTTCCTGAAGTTCAAAACAATCGTTAATAGACCTAATCGGTTTATAAATTTTTGAATTGTTGGCGTAAAGTAAGAAATTGCTATGTAAGAAGCATTCACTAATATCGTCCACAAATAAAACGAAGAGCAAAGGTCCTAAAATTGAGCCTTGAGCTACTTGATGTTGCCTTAAAAGTGTTCGACATGTGACCGTTGATTACCACTTTCTGTGTTCTATTTTTGATATACGAGCTGAACCACCGCAAAAGGTTGCCTCGTATTACGTTAAAAGCTATTTTTTGCAGAAGGAGCTCATGATCTACTTTGACAAAGGCCTTACAAAAGTCGGTATATATAGTATCTACTTCGACGCGTTGGTCCATGCTAGTAAATAGAAAGTTGGTGTAAATTAAGAGATTTGTTATTGTGGAACGTTCCTTCACGAACCCATGTTGCTGTGGTAGTATAATTTTCATCTTTAGATCAACATATATAGCGTTGTGTACTAGCCTCTCAACGACTTTTGACACCGTAGACAGTAAAGAGATTGGACGATAGTTTGTTACGTCATTTTTGGACCCGGCTTTACGTATCAGTGTTATGTTAGCAGACTACTAAATCGCTATTTGTAGGACTCCTTTAGAAAGACATTTATTGAATAAAATTTTTAAAGGAATACCGATGTGACTAGCTGTGAGCTTAAGGAATAAAGGTGGAGTGTTATCTGGACCAGAACCATTGGTAATGTCTAAACGTTTAAGTTCCATAACCACCTGTGCTTTAGAAAAACTCAGATCAGATATGATAAAGCTACCATTTTCATTTTCAGTCTGACTTGATTCGAGCATGAAATTAGAAGAAGTGCCTTTCTCAAAGACTGATCAAAAGAAATTACTAAACAGGTTGCAAATGGTGGTAGAATCATCAGACTCAATGTCGCTGTACCTCATAGTATGGGGATAGCCCCTTTTGTCGTGCCTGTGTACGAAAGCCCAGAAATACTTTAGGTCTACACGTATATTTTTCTCCACTGATAAGATGTAGTTATTAAAGCATGCTTCAATTAATTTTTTGAAACGTCTACGATACATAGAGAACTGTTCATAGTCATAGTCATATTACTATATTTCTTCCACCTAACCCACGCTTTGTTTTTGTCTTTTGCTATGTGTATCAAGGGCCGAGTGAACCAAATTGGATATGTGGTTTATTTAGATTGTCTGAGAGGTACTCTTTTAGCAATTATCATATATACGTGCTCATAGAAAGTGGTCACGGCATCCTCAGCGGACAGTTCATCAAAAAGTTGGTACCAGTCAATTGCAGCGATGTCGTCGTTAATGACTTGATAATTAGCTTCGTGGAATCGGTATCTAGGCAGGCTTGCCTTAGGCATGCAGGTATGCACTAGGCCCAACGTTATGTGGACAGTAAATGGAGGATGATGTTTATCAATACGAACAAGAGGCGAGAGTGCTGTGTCACAACAGGTACAATCGGGAGAATTTGATAAAAATAAGTCCAAAGTGCGGTCATTAATATTTTTAGTCGCATTAAATTGTGAACACATAACGTGAATCAGCTAACATGGTATCAGTTATAGAAGAGTTCAACCATGTTTCTGTGAACATGATTATGTCGTATGGTTCCGATAATATATTCATAAAAATGGTTTGTAGTTTAGTGCGTAGGCCCCTGCAGTTTTGATAATAGATTGATAATTTAGTAGCCATTTCTATTTGTTAATAATATAATAATGTTACTAAAGAGTGGTAAGGTGTTGAATGTATTACACCACACGGTACTATCACAAAAAGCAAAACCGTTGGCAAGACATAATGGGACATAAACGTATTGTAAGTGAAAAATTTTAGGGTTTTACGTATTAATAGAAATAATGAGAGAAACTGATAAATAAGTTCGTATCCAGAACCTTGACAAACCGTATTTAGACTGTTTTTTATGTTATTTACAGTACCAGAGCCCTGACAGAACCTGTTTAGGTTATTCAATAAGCATCTAAAATATAACCACCAACCACTCCTATTGAAAACAGGTAAATTACATAATAAATGCTCAAATAATTTATGCAACATACATGTGCGACGTACATACTGAGAGATATTATTATATCGATTAACCCCAAGTACTGACGAGGGTAATTAACGATTATATAATATGAACATAGTGAAATTAACACATGTGCTTCACACAACACTTTCCATGTATGGAAATTATCAAACAGTATCGTAACATGCATTGTAAATATTGTATACTGATGATTACTCGTTACATATCCTATAAATATTAACGCAATATCTTTATTATAAAAAACAATTACCAAATAAAAAAAATATTGTTCCAATAATAAACCACTTGACTTGATAAACCAGGCTTAGTTAGAAAGTTAAACACTACACAAATGAAATTCACGGGAGAAATATGCCTTTGTGCCAATGATTTATAGTAAATAATTAGTAAAAACCAATTAAATTGCAGAGTGAAAAAGTTCCAATGAACCACTTTTTTTAATAAACCCGGCGTAGGTAGTTACAAATTTAAACGTTACCCAAGTTAAGAGACCTATTACATCTCGAATGTGATTTTTGCGTAAAATGCCCATTTTCGCATTTTGTAGTAATTTCCAGTTGTATTTATCGTTTTTATCGAAATAGGATAATCAATTCATTATAAAATCTTTATTCCTCATGAAGTAACAATTACTCTGGTATAAATTTTGCTCAATAATATTATCGTAGATAATATTATTGAGCAAAATTTAGAATAAGATTTTTTTCCTATATAAAATCAATGATATCTAAAAATTCCGAGGCCGCTACGCACTATTCGACTATATAAGAGATAACATTATAACTTTTTTATTTCACTTGTTTAGAACAGTAGTTCAATCGATGAGCTCAAAAAAGTGCCTTCGCGCACTTTATGAAAATCTTTCTCTGCAATTTTGGGTTTATTAAAAGTTAAGCAAAATTTACAAAAAGGGAGGCCGCTACGCACTATTCCAATAGCTATTCTATACTATTCAATAAGTCATAATTGTTAATGTATTTTTGTTTTTGAGATCCATAACGCCAAAATTGGCCATTTTACGCAAAAATCACAGTCGATATGTAATAGGCCTCTTAAATTTGTCGGAAAAATATGTATTTGTGCAATTGATTTATAGTGAAAAATTAGATCAAACCAATAAAATTGCATTAAAATTATTAACAAGCCGGTAGATACGAAATTGTGTAGGTCAGCTCGACATTTAGCAGCTGTACGGTTTAGACACAGTATAATGCACAAGTCAGAGACTGTGCAGGTGAGATAAATAAGTTTCGTACAGAAGTTATACTCTCGTATTGAACGAAGCCCAAGTGATACAATAACACTAAGAGTTATTTATGTAGGCAGTTTTGAATAGGGTAAAAAATGTATAAAGAATTGCACGACTCATAAGTGTTTTTTGTTCCTGATCTTTTCCAAGTCCTCGGGATGACGAACAGAGAAGGCTGGTGAGGTTTCATTTTCTCGCACAAGTTTCCGTTTTCGATCCACGTAAACTTTTATCCAAAGTTCTTAGCAACGAGTCGGGTTTCATGAAACAATTTCTTCGTTTTCAGTGTAAGGTGCTCGTTCAGATATACATCTTGCGGAGTTCCCACCATATTTGACTGAGTCGTCGTAACGCCCTTTGCCATTCTTACTGACGCCAGCATTTTGTCGCGCAAAACTCGACTCACCATGTTGACAATTACATTTTTAGGTTGCCTGCTCTCAGAGCTGGCATGTGGCACGCGATGGGCTGAAATAATGTCGTGAATAGTCACAGAAAGTTTTACTAACGTTCCTATTTCGAGTACTATAGGCGAAAGATCTTCACCACGTTTTTCCGGCAAATTGTTTATTTCCAGATTGTATTGTCTCGCTTGTTGATCCATATTTTCTATCTTCAACTCAAGTTTCATGATACGTTTCGTGTGAGTGTCGTTTGTAGATTTTTTAGCAAGATCTTCAACGCGTTTGCTCAACTCGTTTGTTTTTTTGTTCAGCTCTTCGTACTTGTTGCACATAAAAATAAATGACTTTTTAATATCATCAAACTCGTTAAGAAATCTGTCATGTTTCTCATCTTGCTTCGCAAATTAGCTTTCCAACGTTGATAAGCGCTTTCATGCTTATATAAAATAGTTCACTCCCACATCGATTCTTTTAGTTTACTGGCCCTTCTAAATTTCCAAATTAAATTTCGTTCTCGTGACAAGGATCCACACACTTTTGTACTTCAAGTCAGCAGCAACAATACGTCTTTCTTTAACCCTATGGTTCGCATGTGCCGTCTATATAATGACCTCATTAATAAAAGCAATAACTCGGGTGTAGATATTTTCCAACTTAGTCTTTCAGAATTCCAAAATTGCTTAAAAGTCTCGATAAAACCTTCTACTGTAATTTAGTTTTAGTTTTATATTGATATAGTTTAAATTGTAACATAGGAAGCACATTTTTATAGTTTGGATATTTAAGTTATGATGTTTGCACTCATTATCGGATTGTAGTTTAACAAAATACTTTATATATTGCTATGTATCCTGTTCATGTTTTGGCTATAATCTGTGCTGTGTACCGTATATAAATAAATAAATAAATAAATAAATAAGATTGTATTTTGAAACGACCGGAAGTCTTCAGTCTTCAGATCGCTATCCAGCTTGTTTCGTTGCGTAACGAAATTAGAAGGTGATTCCTGCTCCAATATATCACTGACGTCACCAGCAATACTCATAGCCATCTCACCTTCCTGTTGTTGGTTGAAAGTACTATTACGATTACTCATACTGGATGGATGTTTCTGCACGAAAACTACTCTGTACGCGGTAAAAAAACGTGCGAAGAGTATAAACGTTAACTTACGCGCGTGTGATCGAGACCGCACTGCACGGAGAAAAAAGAAATATAAAATCAATGATATCTAAAAATTCCGAGGCCGCTACGCACTATACGATAACATTCTATTTATTTTATTTCATTTGTTTAGAACAGTAGTTCATTCGATGAGCTCAAAAAAGTGCCTTCGCGCATTTTATGAAAATCTTTCTCTCCAATTTTGGATTTTATTAAAAATTTAAGCAAAATTTACAAAAACGAGGCCGCTACAAACTAAGTCAATAGTTTATCTACAATATTCAATAAGTCAAAATTGTTAATGTATTTTTGTTTCTGAGATCCATAACGCCAAAATTGACCATTTCACGCAAAAATCGCAGTCGAGATGTAATAGGCCTCTTAATCATAACCAAATCTCGATACCCTAAAGAAATCGAAAAAAGAAACGCATAATTACAAAAAGTAAAGTCCCAACTTGTGTGTAGGCCTTGTGAGTGACCAACCCATAAAGTTACTATACCTAGCGGAATAGAGAAACAAAGGGCTGGGCGAGCAGGATGTCCCTAGCAACAACACTGTGGGATAAAAAGAGATGCGTGATGCGACGTCACAGAACTGTTTTTGGCTACTGTTTGTCAGCACTTATCAGCACGCTGAGAATTTGGGGTTTGTGAATTTTTCGGTGTTTACGTGAAATTCTGGATATTTTCCCATTCCATCCTATTTTAGTTCTATCAATACATTACTGTTAGTAATTAATATAATCGATATCGATGTTAATGTGAAAAGCGACATGACGTAAAATCACTGAACGCATTCTTTACAGACACAAATGCCACCATATTTCGGTTTCGTTTGACAGCTCATGTTTGTTGCTCTATTCCGCTAAGTATAGTAACTTTATGGACCAACCGGACCGGAGTGAATTACCAGTGATGAGAGAGGCACCGCGTGCGGTCTTCGTAGTTGTTGTACAGGAAGAGCATGGACGGCCAGTACTGCTGGCAGCTTTGCACCTCGCTATTCACGAACTCCTGCCACACAAACACGGATAACGTTTTATATTACTTAAAGGCCCCACAGACGATCAGGTCGCCTACAGGTATCGGCCTGTCAGTTAGTAGTACAACGCACGGGCGGCGGTGGCGGCGGAACTAACAGGCTGATACCTACAGGCAAAGTGATAGTGTGTTTGGCCCGCCGGCAGGTAACAGCTAACTGACAGGCTTATACCTGCCGGTGTGCCGGCGTGTGTGGCGCCCGCCGGCAAGTATCTGCCTGTCAGTAGTACTTATTGCCGACCCTTATATACCTGCCGATTCCTCCCCCTCCCCCACATTCCTATTCCTTCCTAAAACCTATTCCTTCTTTACAGGCCGGCAACGAGTCTGCGATTCCTCTGGTGTTGCGGGTGTCCATGGGCGGCGGAGATTACTCTCCATCAGGTGACCCGTCCGCTCGTTTGCCTTCTTCAATTATATAAAAAAAAGTATCATTATGCCTTGCGCGCGTGACGTCTTTGGTAACGCGCGTCCTTAGACTCCGTTACGCCGTGATCATGGTGCATGCAACTGCGCCGAAATATCGGGGACTCAAAACCAACAACTCAGACATGGTAAAAATCCCGTTATTTTATAAAAATAATATTAATCACATTCAAATAACATAATTACGAGTATATACATAATAATCACGACTATTATCGACGAAGGATTAGTCAGAGACTAGGCAATGCAAACAAATGTAGTTATCTGCCATAGTCCACTTTTCTCCTAAAAGCGACTACACATGTGCTCAGCGTGACAGGTGGTAAGCCCTTCGCCGCTCTATGCTGTTGGATGTTAGTGCAGTCTTTAGTCCGTTAGTCGCCTTTTACGACACCCAAGGGAAGAAAGGGGGTGGTAGTATTCTTACACCGTTACGCGAATCGGTTACATTCAAATAAACACCGCCTTAAGAACGTTTATGCATTTCCGTTTCCCATACAAACTTCCAAGTTCTAAATTGTACAAACCAATAAGCAGCCATTTGGAGAATTGATATATCCTGAAATGTGTGTAAGTGATTTTGATAAGTCACACATGTTACTGACCTGCCAGAAGGGAGAGTAAGCAGAGAACTTGTACCATGTCGCCAGGAACATCATCACGGCGAGGTACGTCGGCGCTAACCTGGACAGACAGACGCGTCAGCTATGCGATTCTCTAAGCGACACATAGACGCTGCGCGCATGGCTGTGATCTTCTGTCTCTTTCCAGTTCTATGAATATGAAAGAGACAGAGTCATTTCTCAGCGCTGCGGCAGCCGCAGCTATCAAGGCTTTTAGCTCTTTTTTATGTTAAACCTTCAGTAATGTTTTTGTACAATGTTTTATAAAAATAATATTTGCGAGCCTTGCTGTCAATATTACCCTCCCTTATGACACTGTTTACCCGACCTGAAGTACCGTGCCTCTAGAGGTGCCCTCGGGTTTTCTGCTCTAGTCAACCGACTCGAACCCCCTGGAGGTCCTGGGGCGAAGAAAGGGGACTCCATCTCTAACCAGAAACCCTCCAGGGAATTTGCTCCTTAAAAGTCCGACTACGGTAAGGGCATCTGCGGTCAAAGCAATCTCTCTCAAAAGAAAGTCTCAGTATTACCTCAGCCACCTAAGGAGTATTGCCTTGAGCAGCGATCTCCAGGTGTTCGTGATTCTCCAGGTGTTCGGCGACCGCTCGTTTGACACCTGCATCGTATAAGCCAACAATATCCCGGACAAAAGGAAAAACGTCTGTACTATCGGAGTGGCGAGGCCGATGATATTGAAGGTGCGTGTTTCTAACATCTGAAATTAAAGTCAAAGACAAAATATTATTGTTTATGAGGGTTTACGCATTTCGGTTTTCCATACAAACTTCCAAAACAAATTTTTAAAAACCAATAAGCCAATTTTGATGAAACTTTGCATGCTAAAGTAAAACACAGGGATCTAAATAGTTTGTTGAAAACATTTTTAATAAACGTTTATTTAACTGAGTTGTTGCGATTTCAAACTTTCTATAGTGGACTTTAAATCACAATAACTCAGCTAAATAAACGTTTTTTACGCCAGTCTTATAAACCCTCTTAAGAAAACTTAATTAATAGGTAAGCGCCGTTCTGACAGTTATAACGTAATTAATATTTGAGTCTTTTTACAAAATAAGTAAGTATAAAGGTGTTGGGTTACGTTTTACATATTATGTATGTATATAAGTATAAACAAACTTACTTGTTCAAAGAAATAAGGATTTTCAATAGTCGTTAACATCGGAAGCGCTATGTGCATTGCGATCACGAGCAGTGATGAAATGGCCCTGTGCGTGTAGGAAACACTAATTAGTATAGGTTATTTAAATGGACATTTATGTACAAACAAACATTTAGTCGGGGATTATCGATTATTATTTATTAAAGGCCATACCTTTTATAAATAGTAATAACGCTTTTTTTTGTGGAACCTTTGCTGATTTGTGTTCTATGTATATTATGTAATTGTATGAGTTACGTAATTGTTTGTTTCCCAAATAAATAAATAAAAACGCATACCAAAACGGATATCAAGTGAATCGACGACGGAAACCGATTAAACGCAACAAGCATCCCGAGGTCAGCAGGCAACCGGCCTACATGCCTCTTATGTCAAAGGAGTCACAGACAAGGTCGGCCACGTATTACGTGAGTACTCCATACTGACCATTTACACTCCAGGCATAAAGGTTAACAACATCGTGGCCACTGCGAAGGTTGTTTTTCCACTGCAAACACCAGGCGTCTACAAAATAGACTGCAGCTGTGATAGTTCCTAAATAAGCCAGGCAAAGCGGACAATTCATGAATGGAATGGAAAAATGGAAAACAAAGAACATATCGCAGCTATCAAAACCGCCAGTCTGATAATCAGTCATTGCAGAACACCTACTTGAGAAAAGCGCAAATCACTGGACTGAATTTCATCATACGCAAGTCCTCTCCACAGATCGCCACTTTTATTCAAGAATAGTGCGTGAAGCGATTGAAATCAAACAGCATCCTTCCTCATTCCCAAGCAGGGAAGACAATCACAAACTATCTACAGCATGGAATCCAGTATTTGCAAAAACGCAACTTCGTTTTAGTTCGCAGTCGTCTAACCACCAGAATAATGCCTGTATACGTAATAGGGACCGTTGGTGTTGTGTGCGTGTGATGGTAGCTGGATAAAAATTGTGACGGTGGACGAAGACTCAGCCGCGCAAACCGGGGCAGCATAATATATGCCTTTAATATACATATTATTATTTAAAAGTCTATATTTATGCATCCGACATCATTTACCTCCTCACCCCGCCTTTTTGTAAATGAACAGGTACGTAAGAAGAGTCTCACTTAACCTGGGGTCACCCCTGCCCCCGGCGTATGCTTAAAACAGTATTCACAGTAAAAGGTCCGAACCTCATTTTCGCGCATATTACCTGATGCCATTGAGACCAATCAGCCGCGCCGTCATCTTATTCTGAGGCCACGGAGCCGTCAGCTTAGCCCAGTTGGATATTAGCGAGAAGCACATCAGGTAACCTGTGACAAGCAGGGTTTTAAATGATTGGAATGAAACCGCTTTATATGGATCTGCTAACGTTTTTCTAAGAAGTTTAAACTGGAAGCGTCATAATCACGGCATAGTAAGATAACAATTATGTATCCTTTTTAGGCTACATACTGTCCCACTGGTAGGCCTAGGCCTTCAGAAATATTAAGTCATCTCAACAATTAATAGGTAATGGGGTTAATAACCACGCTAGTAAAATTCGGGTTGGTGAATAATCACGCCTATTATCCCCGAAGGGTTAGTCAGAGACTAGGCAACGCGGACAAGCAAAAGCAGTCCTCTACCATAGCCCACTTTTCACCAAATAGCGACTGCACATGTGCTTAGCGTGACAGGTGGTGAGCCCATCGCCGCTTTATGCTGTTAGAAGTATGTGCAGTCTTTAGTTCGTTAGTCGCCTTTTACGACACCCAAGGGAAGAGAGGGGGAGACAGTATTCTTTCACCGCTATGCGACCCGAGCTATGTATCAAAAAATCCGAAGCACACTATGAGGGCCAGGTGGGAATATGAATTAAAACCTGAAGGGCCACCGAATCGTCGTGAATAAAACATTTGGACGATGTTAACTATGATATGATAATATACGAATCCAAAAATGTACCGGTAACATTATCGAGCGGTGTGGCATAGAGTGGCTCACTAAAGGGTTTCTACCAACACCCTCTCTTGAATTGGGTGTCGTAAAAGGCGACTAATGCGGTAAAACCGTACACGGACATATACTGTACATACATCTTACAGCAAACAATGGCGATGGGCTCACCACCTACACTGAGCACATGTGCAGTCGTAATTTGGTGAAACGTGGACTATGGCAGTGGACTGCTTCAACAGTCCTCATTGCATAGTCTCTGACTAACCCTTCAGGATATAGTGGTGAATGAATGTATTACTATGTTACCTATGTAACTTTATCGTTGGTTGCAAACCCTCACCATTCAGATCCTTCTTGTAGGCAAACAAGTCGTAAACAGTAGCAGCAGCGACGAGCCCAATTATGGTGAAGAACAGCGCCGCCGCCGCCAGGTCTGCGGCGGTGACGTCATGCACGCTGTGGCCGTGACGGAAGCATGCCATGAGCTGCAGGCTAGCTCCCATTCCGTACTGCTGAAGTGACTGGTTCAGACACGAGCCCATGGCCGCTGCCAGCTCTTCATTAGAGTCCCCCGTGTGGAACTCCTTGCATCGCTTCGTGATACAGTAGCCGTATAACAACTTCGTGTAATCCAGGTGTCTAATGGCAGATTCAGAGAAATTCTGAAAATATGAAAAGGGGGGTTAAAGTTGCTCGCGTCCGTAGGTTTACCCTTGAGACCCTACACGTGACCCCTGGGTGGTGCTAAATTAGTGACCCTGACTGAGTGGTAGAGCCACGCTGCGTTGCAGCACGTATTGGGCCGGTTCGCACGGGGTAATACCACCCTCTCACGACCCGCCTGCTCGTTTGCCTCCTTCTTATATAAAATAAATAAATTAGAAGAACTTTCGCAGCATACGACAGCTCTTCCAAATGAATGAACTAGAGAGTTATTGTCGAATTTTCCAAGTGCTTGTGTGTATACGTTATTTTAGTCAGCGTTCTTCGGAATGCAAACCTTAGTCCCTCTTGTTGTCGTAAGATGGCAGATGCTAAAACACACTAAGTCGAATTGGCTCAATTCTCCCATTCATCAGTAATATAATTTATGTGGGAAGGTCCAGGAGACTAGCAGTGATGATATACGAAACGTTGTGTCGTACAGCAGTGCGATTCTCTAAGTTAAAGCCTTTGTAGCAGCGGCTGCCGCAGCGCGGAGAATTGACTCTGTCTCTTTCATATTCATGGAATTGGAAAGAGACAGCAGATCACAGCCATGCGCGCAGCGTCTGTGTCGCTTAGAGAATTGCATAGCAGTATAGTTAAGGCGTGACAGTCCTATGGTCTGCGGCACAAGGGACGAAAGGTTGTGGGGGCGGGAAAGAAGAGTGCGGGCGGCGGGCTGCGAAGTAAAACGACAGCTGTGTGCAGATGTAACCCCTCCCCCGTCGCGCACACCATGGGACTGACGTGTACGAATATGACAGCCTATAGTAATATTGTTTATACAGGGAGACCTTATAACTACTACTTTTACTACCTATAAGTCCTCTTTGTGGATCACCCCCAAAAGGGGGCGTGGTTCTCTGAGGCTTTTCCTGATACCCTTTCCGCATCTTCCAGGATAGAATATAGGAAAAACTGAGTCCATCAGCTTAACTTAAAGGTGATGATGATGATGTACGAACCCGCATGACGTCGTATAGTTCGTTGGGGCCGTCAGAGACCAGCTCCAGGTGGGCGGTGCAGTAGGCGCCCCCCACCACGTACATGCACTCGTCGAACCGGTCGGCATGGCGCAGTGGTGGGAAGCGGGCGAATTGCGCAGCTGGTGAACAAAGATACACTCTTTATGACATGGGAGGTTTGACGTTTGAGAGATGTACTTTCTGAAATTCCATACTTGTCGAATTTAGATTTATTTTTATACCGGACGTTTCGACCGAGTTGCACGCAAGTCCTCTCCTCAGACCGCCACTTATCTTTAATTTAATTTTTTTTCAATTTTAATCAAGAAGCATCCCAATAACTTTAATAGGGAAGACAGTCACAAACTATCGGCAACGTGAAATCTAGCGTTTGAAAAACAGCAACCTCGTTTTAGTTTGCAATCGGCTAACTACCAGAACAAAGTCAAAGTCAAAGTCAAAGTCAAATTGTTTATTCAATGTAAACCTTTACAGGCACTTATTGACGTCAATACTAATAACAAAAACAAACAGTTAACTAACTTGTAGTTAAGACTTAACAACTGTTACTAATCTAACGAACTAACATAGTCTGTGCCCAAAGAGATTTAAATAGTTTTATGTCTTTGTCTGTGCCTAAAACGCGCATCGCTACCCCTAGCACCACTGCACGCCGAAACAGGATTGCGTCGAACCGAAATATAAGCCGTGGCGATACACCTGTTAATGGGTCAATCCAGGGACACACGATTTTGAGGGTCACAGCATAATATAAATTATAATATACAACACACTAACTAAATTAAATCAGCACTTATAAGTTTACTTAACTTATGTAGCATTAAAGCATATTTTGTTTTTTGAGTGTCAGTGCTGTCGGTCGCAGATGACCTTTACAGCGTTAACGGGCTTGTTTGGGGGCGGCGAGAAACTTAAACGTTCCTCAAGCCGTGATTGGTCGAAATTTCCCAGCGGGATTCCGGTGGGGGATGGCATCTCGCCGCAAGCGAGTCTCCGAGCCTCTGGGGGTTCGAGCCGGTAGGGAACGTCTAAACCCGAGGGCGTCTATAAAAGGCACGGTACCTCGGCTCAGGTTTACCGTGTCGTGGGGGGTATGCGAGTAACAGGTACATTACGAATGTACCTGTTGTAGAGCGGGTTCGAACCGGGTCTACGCACTCTTGTTCTACGAGTGCGGTGTCTTGGTCCTAAACTAGTGTTATTGCATCATCGGGGTCGTCTAAAATGTGTCGCAGAAAACGGCGGCGCGGTCCTCTCGAGGGGCGAAAGCTGCCAACATCGTAGTTGGCAGCTCCCGCCACCAGAGGATTCGGATGACAAAGCACTTTGCCGAAATACGCCTGAGAGGCGTCCTTCATAAAAGAACGAACGGTCGGAAGGTCGAGATCGCGATGGAGATCTATATTGCGTAGGTACCACGAGGCGGTCGTGGTGCCTCGCATGAAGCGGTTTTGAACGGTCTGCAACCGGTGCAGGTAAGAGTTAGCGGCGTAATCGAATACTACACTAGCATACGTCATGACGGGTCGAATGTAGGCTTTGTAAATTGTCGTCTGACGTCTAAGAGACATTTTACTCCGCCTGCCTACGAGATGGTAGAGCCTACCTAAAATAAACGCTGCCCTATTTCGGATAGCTTGGATGTGTTGTGCAAACGTCAATCGACTGTCGAAGTTGACACCGAGATATTTGTCCTGTGACTTCCACGGTATAACGCGGTCGAAGAGTCGGATAGGGGTCGGACGGAGACCGGATGAGCCCCGATGAAAGTGGATCGCGGCACTTTTCTCGGGGTTCACTTCGATTCTCCAAAGTCGTTACCAATCGCCTAAGGTGATGGAGGCGGATTTAAGTCTCTGAGAGGGTTTGGTTATATCTCTATCAGTGGTATATAGCGCGGTGTCATCAGCGAAAAGAGCCAACTCAACGCGAGGCGTCCTGGGTATATCGTTAACGTAAAGCGAAAACAACAAAGGCGAAAGCACGGAGCGTTGCGGGACTCCGGCGCGAATGAAGCGGGAGGAGGGCGCGTTCCTTCGACGCGGAAACGAAATGTGCGATCTGACAAGTAGTCTGGAATGATGTCAACGAGTTTGTCTGGCAAGCCGAGTTTGTAAAGCTTATAAAGTAAGCCATTGTGCCAGACTTTGTCAAACGCCTTCGCAACGTCGAAGAAAAGGGCTCCCGTGCCTCGCGGCCGGCACGAGCCATTAAGGCCGCGTAATATGTACTCCGTGAGGCGGTGCTACTGATGCGTGCACGAGTGTTTGGGCCGGAAACCAAACTGCTCGTCAATTAAAATATTATTAGAGAACACAAAGTCCTTTACGAGCTACGAGGACGCGTTCGTAAAGTTTTCCCAACGATTTGAGAAGACTGATGGGGCGATAACTAGACGCGGCAGACTTATCTTTACCGGGCTTATGAATGCCAATTACGTCGGCCTCCTTTTACGCGCTGGGGAAGATGGCGTTGGTCATGGCGCTACTGAAATATGCTGCCAGGAGGCAGATCAATTGAGCGGGTAAGATCTTAAGGATCTTGTTAGAGATGCCGTCAGAACCGGGGGCACTGCGTGGTTTGAGTTGCCGGATTAACGTTTGCACCTCATCCTCCGTGACCGGGGAGAGAATCGCGGTGGGAGCGAGCGAAGAGAGCCTATCGACTTCGTTGTCGACCATGACGACATGATCTTGGTTAACTGGAAGTGTGCTAGGCGAGCACTGCGACTGTAAGCTGTAGGCCAGGCATTCGGCTTTCTCATCATCGTCGAAAGCGCTGGAGATGTCGGGTTTCTTAATCGGCGGTAGAACGGTCACCGTGTAAGACTTGAAGGCTCTCGCCAACTTTCAATATGCTTGGTGAGAGGGCGAGATCTCTTCAAGGAGACCAGCCCACCGCGTAGACCGGAGGTCCCGCATGCACTGCTTGACAGCACGCTGTAAGGAGCGCATCTGGGCCTTGTTGTCCGCGATGGGATAAGAGTCATGGGCAGGGGTGGCGGCGTTCTTCGCCCTCAGTAGTTTCCTCGCATCGTCCGGCAGCTAAAAGCGATGATCTGGCATCACTGGAACCCGCCGAGACTATTCATTAATAGCGTTTGTGAGGTGACTACTGAGAGCATCGACTGCAGCCACTGTCTCGTGAGGCGAGACAATGACATCTGGAATCATTTTACAAGTTCAGAACTAATTATTTACACTTTCATAACTATTTACAGTTTATTCTAAAACAATTTCGTAAAAAATATACAGAAGCACAAAACAAATAGGACGCGTGCTTCGTGCAGGCCCTCCGTTTGTCCACTGGCCGAGCGAGCGTAAACCGGTTTTATCCAGCGGCATCGCGTACGCGACGCAGCGGCTAGTGGACACGCACACATGCGCCGTATGCTTGTAGTAGTTGACTCGCGACGGCGCGGATATATGTAGCTTTGACTCTGTACCATTTCTTTACTCATGTGACCATAGTAGGCGCGTGGTGTCGCGAGCCCCCAAGGCCCCTGCGCCGTGTGCAGCCTACACGCTGCACCATAGGTAAAGCCGCCTCTGAAGCTAACTTTACTTAGTAAAGGCCTCCTACGCATTTATTTTTATCCGACGACGTTTCGATCGAGTTGCACCGGTCGTGGCGGGCTGACTGCTGTCGCGATGTACTGCAAGACTGCAACCGTTGGCGCAGCAGAGTCTTCTTCCACCGTCACATTCTTTATCCAGCTATTGCCATACACCACAAAACACTATTAGGTCAATCCTGGGTGAAGCGTTCACCCATTTTCACACTTTTATCGATTTAATTATGCATTAATAATTGTAAATATTAGTATTTTAATAAGAAATTATCTCATTTCAAAATGCTTGCGTCAACATAAATTAATTTCAGAGTGTAAGTATTTTTTTTAACTGGGCTGCCTTTGTCGTCAACTATTTGTATACTCAAGTGCACACAATCTTTACACCTTTGTTACAATATCACCTTTAAGCCAATGGTTCCGGTTGGTAATACTATATCTTATGCAGTAATAAAATAATATACCTACCAAGTGTTCGGTTCGTTCGGCTTGCGATCTTGCTCGCTAAGCCATTTTCGCAATGCCCGGTCGCTGGATGGGTGACCAATTAAAAATATCTCGAGCTCCTCCGTGCTTGGTTGGCATTTTAAACCGTTGGTCCCGGTTGTTGTCGTAAGATGACAGTCGTTAAAACTCACCAACCCGCATTGGGCCAGCGTGGTGGGTTATGGCTCAACATGCCCAAGTGCTATATTAAGAGTATCAATTTGTTAATACTTATACTTAGAAAACTCATAAAAGTTTGTTTATTTTATTCTCTTTGGCAACCCTACTACTTTAGGTAAGGATTTTCGTATGCTCCTAGAAGCTTGGTATCTGTACCGTTTCTTTACTCATTTGCTATGGTGCTGCATGTGGGCTGCACACGGGCGCAGGAGTCTTGGGCTTGGCGGCTCGCGACACAACGCGCCTACTATGGTCACATGAGTAAAGAAACGGAACAGAGACAAAGCTTCATACAACGCGCCGTCGTCGTCGCGAGTCTCTCCGTTTGTCCGTTGTGGCGACTTCTAGTGGACACGCACACATGCGCCGTATGCTTGTTGCATGCTGTTGTATGAAGATTATCTGTTCCGTTTTTTATTCATGTGCTATGGTGCAGCGTGTGGACTGTACACGGGCGCAGGGGCCTTGGGTTGTGGGACACCACGCGCCTACTATTCTATGTCCAAATTCGATAAAGAATCTTTGTATACAAATTGTTGACATTTCTTTGCGCATATATCTTGTATCCCTAAGTACTTTTTCTTGAGAGAGATTCACAAGAAAACAGTATTTCTTGCAAAAAACAGTAATAATCCGAGTGGTTCACTAGTGTCACTCAGATATTTGCACAAAGAATTGTAAATAATTCGTTTACAATCATCATTGAATTTGGCTTTAGTAGCTTTAGAGGAATACATTACTATATACGAGTACATAGATTTTTTTGTTAGTAAACACATGTTTTTGAAAGTAAATAATTATAATAATAAACGTTTATTCTCTCTCCATAGATGACTGCTAAATAAATATATATTGGGTCCTTACATATCAAATTGGCGTTTTGTAATAGAGGAACATTAAGCCGACTTTTTTTAAATATAATATATTTATTTAATCAAAGTATGTACCATTGATATCTTTGCACTTTTGCCATCTCATAGGTAGTTCATTGATCCCTTTACTAAAAAAACTATTCGGACGGGAATCAATAAAATCTTTGTCGTTGTCGTTAGTTAGTTAGTTATTTCGAAAAAAATGGTAATCTGTTGGAGGAAGGTCCGGGGAGTACGGTGGATGTCTTAGAAATTTCAATTGAAGCTCCTCTAATTTGGTAGCCGTCTGTTGTGCAGTGTGTGGTCTAGCGTTGTCCTGAAGCAGCAGTGGCCTAGAGCGATCGATCAGCCTCGGTTGTTTAGCAGCTAGCTTTTCCATCATAGTTTGGAGTTGCTGACAATAGACATCTGCCGTAATCGTCTGGCCAGATTTAAGAAAGCTGTAGTGAACCACACCGGCACTAGTCCACCAATCGCACACAAGTAATTTTTTTTCATTAAATTTTCGCTTGGTGCAAGTTTTAGCTGGTTCGCCAGGGTTCAGCCATTGCGATGAGCGTTTCTTAATATCGTACAGGATCCACTTTTCATCACAGGTAATGATTCGATTTAAAATCCCTTCATTATTGTGCCGGTTGAGTAAAGTAACGCAGCAGTCGACGCGCGTTTGTCGGTTTGCTGCACTCAATTCAGGAGGTACCCACCTTTCAAGCTATTTCACCTTCCCAATTTGCTTCAAGTGGATTAAAACAGTTTTAACACTAATACCGCAGCCTGCAGCTAACTCGGACGTGGTTTGCGATGAATCCGCTTTCACAATAGCCTTAAATTCTTCGTTATCAACTTTGGTCTCCGGCCGTCCACGGGGCTTGTTCTGTAGGTCGAAATTTCCATAACGAAAACGTTGGAACTAAATACGCACTGTGTTTTCTTTTGCGACACCGCCGCCATACACATCATTAATCCTTCGAGCCGTTTCTGCAGCACTAGTGCCACGATGGAACTCATACTCGTAAATAACGCGATATTTCAAGTTTTCCATTTTGTAAACTGAGTGACGCAAAGAAAAAACCAAAAGAGGAAAAACAAATTAATTACGGTTTTCAAAACAAAAGCATGAGTAGATAGCTGTATAAATTAGAAATTACAATTCCTAATTAAACTAATTTCTAACCTAATTTGAGATCAAAGTGGCCGGCCAGTACGACAAAACGCCAATTTCATATTATTATGCAAGAACCTAATATATTTAAGTAAAATTTTAAACACTGAAAAAAGACGACAACCTCAGGCGGGAATCGAACCACGCACCTTCCGCATTCCGGGCGGCTGCCTTAACCACTTGGCTACCGAGGTCTGGCTTTCAACCGTCGAAATAGAAAAAATATTTCTTTCGGATCTCAGAGGTGAAAACTTCTAAGATATGATGAAGCAATGTTGACTAAAAACATAAGCATCAAGCACTGACAAATTTCGACGTTTGGCTTTCAACCGTCGAAATAGAAAAAATATTTCTTTCGGATCTCAGAGGTGAAAACTTCTAAGATATGATGAAGCAATGTTGACTAAAAACATAAGCATCAAGCACTGACAAATTTCGACGGTTGAAAGCCAGACCTCGGTAGCCAAGTGGTTAAGGCAGCCGCCCGGAATGCGGAAGGTGCGTGGTTCGATTCCCGCCTGAGGTTGTCGTCTCTTTTTTCAGTGTTTAAAATTTTACTTAAGTATATTTAAGCGTTAATAAAACGCTAAAATATAAAACATTAATCTATAAAGCAGCTTCATCTTAACCGAATGTTCAAATATTTGTAAAAATATTTCTTTCGGATCTCAGAGGTGAAAACTTCTAAGATATGATGAAGCAATGTTGACTAAAAACATAAGCATCAAGCACTGACAAATTTCGTCGGTTGAAAGCCAGACCTCGGTAGCCAAGTGGTTAAGGCAGCCGCCCGGAATGCGGAAGGTGCGTGGTTCGATTCCCGCCTGAGGTTGTCGTCTTTTTTCAGTGTTTAAAATTTTACTTAAGTATATTTAAGCGTTAATAAAACGCTAAAATATAAAACATTAATCTATAAAGCAGCTTCATCTTAACCGAATGTTCAAATATTTGTAAAAATATTTCTTTCGGATCTCAGAGGTGAAAACTTCTAAGATATGATGAAGCAATGTTGACTAAAAACATAAGCATCAAGCACTGACAAATTTCGTCGGTTGAAAGCCAGACCTCGGTAGCCAAGTGGTTAAGGCAGCCGCCCGGAATGCGGAAGGTGCGTGGTTCGATTCCCGCCTGAGGTTGTCGTCTTTTTTCAGTGTTTAAAAAAAAAATTTACTTAAGTATATTTAAGCGTTAATAAAACGCTAAAATATAAAACATTAATCTATAAAGCAGCTTCATCTTAACCGAATGTTCAAATATTTGTAAAAATATTTCTTTCGGATCTCAGAGGTGAAAACTTCTAAGATATGATGAAGCAATGTTGACTAAAAACATAAGCATCAAGCACTGACAAATTTCGTCGGTTGAAAGCCAGACCTCGGTAGCCAAGTGGTTAAGGCAGCCGCCCGGAATGCGGAAGGTGCGTGGTTCGATTCCCGCCTGAGGTTGTCGTCTTTTTTCAGTGTTTAAAAAAAAAATTTACTATATATATTTAAGCGTTAATAAAACGCTAAAATATAAAACATTAATCTATAAAGCAGCTTCATCTTAACCGAATGTTCAAATATTTGTAAAAATATTTCTTTCGGATCTCAGAGGTGAAAACTTCTAAGATATGATGAAGCAATGTTGACTAAAAACATAAGCATCAAGCACTGACAAATTTCGACGGTTGAAAGCCAGACCTCGGTAGCCAAGTGGTTAAGGCAGCCGCCCGGAATGCGGAAGGTGCGTGGTTCGATTCCCGCCTGAGGTTGTCGTCTTTTTCAGTGTTTAAAATTTTACTTAAGTATATTTAAGCGTTAATAAAACGCTAAAATATAAAACATTAACCTAATATATGTATACATATATAAAAAAATCGCATAGAGCTACTTACCTGACAAAGAAACAGCATTACTTTGGTGAAATGAGAAATATATTATGAACACACATGCGACTTTCTTCATATTTAAAAGCGAGCGTTATTTTGTTTACAGCATTATAAAACCAACAGACCACATTGTGGTTGGTGCTTAATGACGGTTTTCAAAAATAGTTCAAATATATGTGTAACAAGGCACTTGTTATTGTTAGCAGTAATAGGAAAATGTTAATTTTATTAATTAACTAAACATCACGACAGGATCTAACATGGAGCTGTAAGTAGTTAATACCGGTATTTTTTTTATTGGTAAGTAATGTTTTATGTACTTACTTATTGGTATCGGGGTATTTAAAAATATATATTTCTAGTGTTTTATTACGAGTGGTTTGTACACCAATTTTCATGATGTCGCCATCTCTGAGGTCCCGGGTTCGATCCCCGGTCGGGTCAATTTAGCAATTGTTTTTCTGAATTGTCTCGGGTCTGGGTGTTTTCTATGTATAATAAGTATGTATTTAAGTATGTTTATCCGTTGTCTAGTAACCATTTAACGAGTTTCTTCGAAGCTTCTCTTGGGCTTGATAATTGGTGTGAGTGTAAGAAAGTTTATTTATTTATTTATGAAAATTTTTAACAATTAAAATTAATGAATATTAATAATTTCAAACACTTCCAATCACTGGTACGGAGTAAAATACAAAATTTCGGTGCCGATACATGAAAAATACCGACATACATACATACATATAATCACGACTATTATCCCTGAAGGGTTAGTCAGACAGAGGCAATGAGGACCGCAAAAGCAGTCCTCAGCCATAGTCCACTTTGCACCAAATAACGACTGAACATGTGCTCAGAGTGACAGATGGTGAGCCTATGTGCGATCTAAGTTGTTGGATATATGTGCAGTCTTTAGCCGGTTAATCCTCTCTTACAACACCCAAGGGAAGAAAGGGGGCGGTGGGTTTCTTCTAATAAGCCGCAACGCGATACGACTTGACTCGGAACCGAAATACCGATACACAAAATACAGGCATCAAATTCTGTGGTATTAACAGCTCCATGTTATACCATGTCGTAAAGTTTAGGTAAATGTGTGTATGAAAAATTAAGATGGATAGTAGGTATCACTGGTTATGAGGACCGAATAAGCTAATATAAATAGGTCAAAAGGTGAAGTTTAATTTGAGACGATTTTCCAAAAATTATTCGTTTGACCCCCTTGCCGTACCCCAGTGACGCCTACATCGAGCGAGCGATCGACGAGCTAGGTGGGCAACTTATTGTTGAATTTGTAGGACTGCGATCGAAGCTATATTGCGTGAAAACTAAAAATAACGAGTTAAAAAAAGCCAAAGGAGTAAAGAGACCTGCAGTCAAAACTCTTACTTTTAAAGATTTTAATAAAGTATTATTGCACAATAAGTTGATAAAGAAAAAGAATGTGGTGTTTAAGTCTCTAAAACACTAAATTTTTACTCAATCTGTTAACAAAGTCACCTTATCTTCGAATGATGACAAACGAATTATACATAAAGATAAAATATCCACTTTGTCATGGGGGCATAAATCTAGTTTGTTCTAAAAAAGAATATTTTCTAAAGCGATTGAAAGAGATTGCCCGGCCGCATTTACTTACTGCTGCTATTGTTACACGATAAGGTATTGATTTATGCTTTATAGTAGTAGTAGTAGTTTTTGAATGTAAAAAGTACCTACATGACGATTATTGTTATTGCGATTTCATAACAAAAACCAACTTTACTTTATTAAATGATTTTTAATAAATGAAATTTTCAATAACGTAAAACGTCATGCGGTGTCCGAACAAGTTCAAACATGTTCATTGCCACTATATCACGTTATGCAAATCAGTAATATGATACCACACCCGGTGCCAGCAGAACAAGTCTATACATGTTCATTCCCATGATTGCCACTGTATCACGTTTTGCAATTCAGTAATTTAGATGCAGGCGCATGGACATTAGTTCTCACCTAAATATAGGTATTAACAATACATATTTTTCAATAATATGATACCGCACCTGGTGTCAGCGGAACAAGTCTATAGATGTGCATTCCCACGATTGCTACTATATCACGTTTTGCAATTCAGTAATTTTGACGCATACGACATTACCTAGCATTCCGTGTCCAGTCAGTAGCACATCGTTAGCCGATCTATACACAGCCGAGCAACTGCCACCCGCCGCGCCGTTTAGTACCTACTTACCTTATTGCACTTCAGAACTTATTCTTTGTAAGTATTACTAACTACCTCATTATTAGTACCTATTTAATATTATTTTTATGTTGTATATATTATGTTAATCAATGAATGATTCTAATTTTTCGCAGATCATGGAAGATTCTTAAGACATATGTGGAATCTATTCTCCATCCATATACGCAAAAGATCCTAATTTCTGTAGCCCTACCGAAGGCCTCGGTAAATATGTAGAAATGGCAAAAAAAGCAGCTCAAAAGAAGAAACAAAAAAGAGATGCAGCACGAAGAAACCGTAGAGAAGCGGCGGCGTCGACTTCATATGTAATCACCAAGAATCAAAGGAAAGGAAAACGGCTGATACAAATTCAAGTAGTGGACTTGGAGAACGAAGCTGCTGCATACTTAAGATCTTCAGCAGATACTACACAGTGCAGTGAATATAGTGACAATGATAGTGTGATACTCAGTGCGCAATATGTGATGCGAGACTTTATAGATGAGATAATGGAACACACTGAAAACTTAATAAGAACGATTTCCAGAAAAATTACTAGTGATGATTATTTTTAGTATTGTTTCTTTACTTTTCAATCAATCAATCAAATATTTATTTGCCTAAATATGGTACAAAAAATGTTTTTAGGATAATGTTAACCAGCATATTCTATCTATCTATATTTAAACTATTAAAATTTAAAAGTCATAAAGTTTTTAGGTAAATCTTAGTTTGTAATTTGAAATAAATAAGTCTTAGTAGTAAGTCTGTAGAAAACATATAATTATGTAAGAACTACTTGAAACTAAGTATAATGTAAAATTATTATTATAAAGATTATTTCTGTTTCTATTATGTAAAAAAAATAAAATGTAAAAACAAAGAAAATGTATATTCAATAAACGATATTATGTAGTAAATAAAATACTTTCATTATATTTAATTGATAGTATAGCTAGGTTATAAACTTTTTAGGTAAACCTTAGTTATGGAATTTCAAATCAATAAATAAGTCTTAGTGATGGACGAGTTTGTATAAAACATATTAAGTATGTAATAATTACTTGAAGCTAAGTTTAATGTTAAATATTTATACATACTTATATATCTTACCATGTTTAATAAATAGCGATAAAAATAACCTATAAGTTACATTTTATGAATTGAGTAGTTCAGTAATTAATTAGGTTTTAGGAACATACATACTTATATTTCATGTGATATCAAAATGTGACCTGATGACCTCAATCGTGCGTTAAAAAGCACAATATCACAAGATTACGACTGTGGAACAACAGGGCAGCCATGAATGCATCTGAGCCATAGCGAATCGTAGACTTGCTTATTATAACACATCACTCTTAAACTTTTATACCGTCCACGCGATAGCGTGATCATCATTTTTAGGTAGCCTATGGTACACCGCGGTCAAGTTTTACAGTCGCTATAAAGTTCGTCAAGCAAAAAAAAACGCTTAAATTAGAATGTATTTGTCCTGAATCATTAAAAGAGATAAAGCGGCATGGAACCATGTTGCCCAACACGATACGCAGTATTGTTTGTGGACCATCAAATTGCGGAAAGACTAACATAGTTATAAGTTTATTGCTTCATAAAGATGGCCTCCGTTTTCGTAATCTATACATTTATTCAAAATCTTTATAGGTACCAACCAAAATATTTATTTCTAGAAGAAACTTTGAAAATGGTACCAGGTATATCGTATAACAAATATAATCATAATAGCGAAATTTAAGTCCTCACGAAGCTTTACCAAACTCGATTATTGTTTTTGATGATGTAGCTTGTGAAAATCAAAACAACATTCGGGAATATTTCGCTATGGGTCGTCATAAAAATGTTGACTGTTTTTACATTAACCAAACTTACACGAAAATTCCAAAACAGCTTGTGAGAGATAACTCAAACCTTATCATAATATTTAAGCAAGATGACATTAACCTAAAACATACTTATGACGAGCATGTAGGGTCTCATATGCCATGGTGTCAGTTCCGTGAAATGTGCGCAACTGTTTGGAGTAAACCCTTTAATTACGTTGTTATCAACAAGGATTGCGAACGAAATAAAGGATGCTACAGAATGAAGTTTGATACTTTCATAGTTCTAGACGAACATTGATAAGTATGTGTATCATCACATCTACTTCATTTTCACTTGTGATTTGGATCGGAGTAGGCTCATAAATGGAAGAAAGAAATCTGAAAAAAAAAGAAAAAATTTGGAATCGTACTTTGAAAAAGTCTGATGGAATAACAGAATTATTATTTCAAAAGACACCAAATTTAGATATTGTCACAGATGAAGATTTGGAAAATTATAAAACTATTCTAATTGATACCAATACACATAGACGTAATTTTGATCCGAATAAACCTATAAACAGCAATAAAGGCTTTAAATATATGAACGTTATTAAGCCTTTATTTAAATTCTCGAGAAAGATAACAACTAGTACTGAAAGCCTCCCACAAGGAGAAGAGATTAATCTTTTAAAAAAAGTTAAAAAGGATACGGATTTTGTTTACTGGGATGACCCAAATGAGTTGGTGGAACGATTGAAATTACTATTTGCATCTCGCGAAGCAGGCAACACTGGCGTTGACAATGAGATAATAGCAATCATCGAGGAACTATCTGAAGCCGGTATTATAAACATGAAATATAAAAGGCATGCAGCGGGAAAATTAAGCAGTCTAATAACAGTAAACAACCTATCAAGACTACAACGAATATGGATAAATTTGGACATCACGTTCATAAGCGTTTACGATATTCCGAATTTGTTGATACACTTCACGACGCATTAGTAAAATCGGAGACTGGGGATTACGATTTGCATTCATCAAGATTAAAAGGATTGCTGCCTCCACAAGAAGACAACGAAGCTGTAAATAAATCCTACTAAGACAAAGAAATTGAAGATTTGAAAAAGGAAATAAAAAAAGTTTCGATTGACGTTAAAGTTTTCCTTAAAAATTTAGAAAAAGCGACTTCCAATACTACGAGTATGAGTTCTTTGTATTATACAAAAACTGGAGCAAAAAAGGAGCAGGCTTATTTTTAAATAATTCAAAAAACTAATTTCACGGCTACCCAGGCGAGCATTGACAAATTTGGATATTTTAAAGTATGCATGTGGCATACCACATTTCCGAGGTTTTTTATGAGAGATACTTTACCAAAAAAACCAAAAAAAATTGAGTGTGCAGTACTTAATTTAGACAGTTCCGCGAATCCTGGACTCATTGGGTAGCCTACGTTAAGAAAACCGATTACTGTGAATATTTTGATAGTTTTGGTGATTTGAAACCTCCGTTAGAATTACAAAAATATTTGAGTTTTATTCCTATTCATTATAATTATATGCGTTATCAAACATTTGGTACAATAAACTGTGGATCTTTGTTTAAAATTTTTTAATGAATTCTGGAGAACACATTTAATTAAAATATTGCTCAGTACAAAAATGGCTTTCACTGCGTCAATAACAGGTCGAGGAGCTTTTTTAGCTACCAGCTATTCCCCAACCTTAGAATTATGTGGAGAATGAGAGTGTGGATCAGGTTCGCGTCACCCCAGTTGGATACCTCTTTCAACGATGTGTTCAAACGCTCGACCTTGGCCTCTCTCAGAGACCGAATTTCAGCTCCACTAGTTCGTGCGTTGGATGTGTAACTCTCTAAGACAGTGCTGTCATCTGCATACCTATATATACCGGATTTCCACAGGTCGTTAATATGCAGCAAAAAAAGTATGTCGCAGAGAGTAGGGTGAATTTCAACAGGTCCATTAAAATCTTCTTTTCCGTGGACTTTTTTAAAAGTTTTTTTAAATATTTTTTCGTGGTTATTAAAGTTTATGATATTGTATGTATTCTTGCTTAATATCTGGCAGATGACTTAAAAAACTAACGATATACAAGATTAAAAATTTCGTGCCATGGCGATGAACCATGCGTGCACGGCAATGAAACAAGCGTTCAAGGCAATATGAAAACTTAAGTCACGGAAATGAAACCCCTAGCCACGGCAATGAAACTTAACTGTTTTACAAGGCATGGTAATGGATTTTTTTTATTGCTATGTCTTTTTTTTATTGCCATAGCACGTTTTGGCCAGCGAAACCACGGCAATGAAAGCACGGCGATGAAAATCAAGGGAAAAATATAAAGTAACAAAAAATCTATTACTTATTTGAAGTAATAAACACTTCACAAAGAAACATAAGAGAAATGGCGTTCTATAGAATGCTTAATCAAGAGGACAAACTTATTCAAATAGAAGTTATACCTATCTACGGCGATAAAAAAATAAATATCCAGTCCAATAACATAATAATGGAATACTTACATTTATGGCGCGAAAACGCTTGCACGTGTGTTTACGTCCTTCCACGTCGAGCACTTAGGTGGTACTCGTGGTGGTGTTACCACCGTTTGGCGCACAGGGGCCTACGCCTGGCTTACTCACCATAGAATTCTGTTATTTCAAGAATGTCAAAAAACTGTACCCAAATAGTACCAAATAATGCCTAAAGGAAATAAATAATACCCATATAGTTAAAAAGTTATAGAACTAGTTTAATGAGGAAGCCAGGCGAAGGTTACGCCTAACGTACTTACCTCAGTTTGGGAAATCTGAGCAAGCTACAACTATAATTAGTATTTCAAAATACTGTATCCAAATAGTGCCCAAAGAAAAGAAATAGTACCTTTATAGTTAAAAAGTTATAGACTGGGGGTTAACAATGCTTGCATCCGTAGGTGTGTACCCTCGTGACCCTACATGTAACCTCTGGGTTTTACTAGCACCAATTGAGCATTTAGTGGTAGAGCCCAGCTCGCCCGGTTATCGACCACCGTGCGGCAGTGTACGCCCACCAAGTGATCTGTGCTCGTCGCAGGTCGCGTTCCGGGAATAGCGCCGCACTACCGGAGCCAGGGGAGCGGCTTTTGTTGCAAGCAGTGGACCATAGAGTTCTGCCGTAGATCCATTGAGCGGGAGACGAGACTCGACACGCCGGCCAGGGAGACCCGTAGAAACGGTGGTGCCGCTGGCCGCCCGCGGCATAGTACAGGGGCCCAACCGGGGTTAACCACCTCGGGAGGCTGCCTCACCAGGTCGCGCATAATCTCGGAGTGGATCTTCGTGCCGGTTGGTGACCGGAAATGGTGGGATCCGACGACCACTTACGGGAGGGTATGGGGGCCCTTCCGTTCGGCGTGTCGGCTGTGGTTGTAACGCTCTTCCAATGCTGAAGTAGAAGAATCTCGCTTTGTTCATTTATTTGCAACAGTAGTGGCTCCTTGTTCACGTCTCTTCCTTTCCCTTTTCCAATGACAGTGCCTTAAAAGAATGCAGGTAATACAGCGGCTTCCTCCTCCCCCCCCCCCAATTCGCTGTTTGAGGTGGAGTTCACTAAAATCCGTGGGCTCCATTCTAACCTCAACGCCGTCCACCAACACCTCGAGACGGCCGCGGCCTGCATTGCTTTTTCTCACGGAGACTCAAATTCGTCGCCTTACTGACACGTCTTACTTAATGTACCCCGGCTATCAGCTTGAGGAGCAATTTCTCGCGAAAGCCGGAATGTGTCTTTACGTGAGAGCTGACATTTGTTGTCGTCATCTGCACTGCTTGGAAGACCCCTCCTTTCCCATCCTATGGGTGCGCATTGAATTCGGCTCCCGTTGCCGTGTCTATGCGTGCCTATATCGGTCCCACGCGGGAGATATTCGTATCAGGCAGTGTGATGTATGTGCCGTGCTGCGGTCGCTCGACGCGCGGAAGGCTAGGGGCCGGATGGTGTTCCGGCGATTGTGCTGCTCACATGCACGGCTGAGTTGTCTCCTGTGTTGACACGATTGTTTAGGATGTCTTACGATACCGGTATTGTGCCGGTGTCTTGGAAGGAAGCAAACATACAACCCATCCCCAAAAAAGGGAATCGCTCGGATCCAGCCAACTATCGACTCATCGCTGTAACTTCTGTGCTGTGCAAGGTGTTTGAGCGGATAATTAATTCCCAGCTCATTCACTACCTAGAGAATCACTCGCTGCTCCATGATCGCTAGTATGGGTTCAGACCCAAGCGATCAACGGGGGATCTTCTAGTGTACGTTACTTTCGCATGGGGTGAAGCGATGGACAAGCATGGCGAATCTCTGGCAGTTAGCCTTGATGTCGCCAAAGCTTTTGATAGGGTAGGTATGGCATCGCTCCCTTCTTTCCAAGTCGCCGGCCTTCGGTGTGCCGCCCCGTTTGTGCGCCTGGGTTGCAGACTTTTTAGAAGAGCGGAGGATTCGTGTCTTTTGTGAGGGTAGTTCCTCCGAGTTCTATAAAGTCAATGCGGGAGTGCCGCAGGGTTCTGTGCTCTCACCTACTCTATTTCTTCTGCATATCAATGACATGTTGTCCTTGGGCAATATTCATTGTTATGCAGATGACAGTACGGTGCATGAGCGGTAGATAGGATATCCTGCGGCAAAGCAAGCTGATATCGTGGTGAAAAGGCAAGAACCGGTTGCCAAACTGAACCTGACTCTCGATCGTGTCTCCAAGTGGAGATCTGATAACCTGGTCGAGTTTAATACCAGAAAAACCCCAGGTTTGTGCATTCTCGTCCAAGATAACTCTCTCCCTTACTCCTCCCTCTCTTCAGAGCTCTCCTTTACCCATTTCAGTGGACCTTCCGACCGTGATTCTTGGCATGGACATCGGCCAGGAACTGAATCCAAAATGCTACGTCGAGAGTGTTATTTTAACTGCCTCCCTAAGTTGGGTATTCTCAATAAGGTGAGGCGGTTTTTCACTCCCGAGCAGCGCTGTTTGCTGTACAAGACTCAGGTGCGATCGAGTATGGAGTATTGTTCCCATCTATGGGACGGCTCCGCTAAATATCTTCTCGATGCACTTGAATGACTGCAAAGGCGAGCGATACGCATTATTGGAGATGCTGAGGTTACAGCCTCTCTTGAGGACCTCCAGCTGCGTAGAGACATTGCTTGTTTCAGTGTCTTCTACCGAAATTACTACGGAGAGTGTTCTGAACAACTTTTTGATCTAATCCCGCCCTCTCCTTTCCTCTCCCGGACTACACGTGCTGGTCTTAGGAACCACCATCATACTGTGCAGAATATCAGTACTCGTACCAAAAAATTTTGGAAGTCGTTCCTCTGTAATCGGCTTCTGTTCCTTCCATTCGGCTCTGGAATTTTCTGCCGGCGCATGTGTTTCCCAGTTCCTATAATCCCGTGTCTTTTAAACTGGGCGTGAAACGGCATTTATGCAGGCCGGCATGAATGGGTGCGCTTGTTACCGGGCTTGTTCCACGGTGGGGAGCGCCCTTATTATTTTGGACTACATCGGCTGCTTACCATCAGGCAGGATGTAGTCACTATGACGTGTTACATTAAAAAAAAATAAGACATGGTTTGGTGAGGAAGCCAGACGTAGGTTCTACGCCTAGCGTGCTTACCTCGTTGCGCGAAAACAAAACCAGCAATGGCTCTCATTTCTATCTCAACAAATAGTAACGCAAAGAGTACCCTGAGGTTTGACTTTTACACAAAAAAGTCATTAAATTTGATAGCAAACTTCTACAGTACAGGTATAGTCGAACTCATAACAAATTACATATGTAACCAACTACATAAAACTTTTAGTTCTGTTAAAATTAATAGGTGTATATTATGCGATAAGGAAGTTTAATATCAGTCATTTAATTCATTGTAATTATTTTTTTTATAAATATCCATGTTTTCCAATATCGACTTCGTATTTTTTGCCGGATTTCATAAATTAAAGAGCAGAGCACCTTCTATTTATGGAACTATTTATCTTGTGTCTGAACATGGAAGTTCAATATTGAGCGACAACAATCTGTTACTTTTGTTGATCACAGTGCAACTTATCGATTCGCGACAGCGACGCGTCTTAGTATGAATAAGTTACAATAGATAGCGCTTAACACACTTCTCACTTTAATTACTTACAAACTGACCTATATTATGAAAGTGCTAAAGACCAATATTGCAATACACAACAACTTGCTTGACGCCGCGGTGGGAACGCATAGTTTTCGGGAACAGTTTTTTTAGTTGTTTACTTTGCCCTGCCACCGCAAAAGTTTGCGAAAAGTTAATTTGTGAAACAATTAATATAGAAAAATTGTGAATTGTGTCCTATTGTGATGTGAATGTGATCTTTTAATGAGTAAGTAAGTATCTTTCATCTGTAATAGCATTTATTGTTCATGTCGATTTGCATCTTTCATTGGGTAGGTACCTATCAAGACGTGGGCGAGACAGAGCTTTTTTAAAACAAGCTTTTATTTCACGAGAGACGTGTTACAGGCTGGAGAGTATGTCTAAGACTAAACTTATTACTAATACAATAATCTATGAAGGTTCGGATCATGCGTCGTCTTTCATACTTCGCCTCCCAGAATCGAGTGCTGAATGTTTACATTTGTCAACTCAGCTCCCAGGGTTCTTAGAATATGGAGTGTTGACGCACAGGAATGCTAGAGCTTACAGACGTAACTCCTCCTTCCTCAAGTTCGAAGTTATCTTCTTGAAGTGAACTTCGAATACATTATTACATAATTTTAAACGATACATATAAACTATACAACAGAGCAATACAAGATTTTTAATATAGAGTCATATATCGTCATCATCTAGGTTTCCTGTAATTATCTTTACAATTGAACCAAGCGGGTTAATAAGACCTCGTTTAACTCTAATAAAAGGAATGATCTGTTCTAACTTACTCACTGTTAAAGTTTTAATATATTCTACTTGTTTACTTAAATCTATAAAACTATGTGGAAAATCTTTATTTAACATCTTAACTAACTTATCTAACTCGGAAAACCGCTTAATATTATAACTTAAGTCTACTTTTATATGCTCAAAATCTAATATTTTAGCAATAATCCATTTATCCTTACTAATTACTGTTACACCTTTTCTTACAGGCCGGACTCCAGGGTTTTTATTCAACACCTGCACTTGAAGGGCCTGGAGTTGCATCGTCATAGTCATCACCAGGAGGACGACGCGGAGGTGCCTGCGGAGGGCGTTTAATGTTCTTAATGGGTACTTTAGTACTACGTTTCTTAACCTGAATTGGTACTATGTTTCTGCTAGCCGTAAATAAGACGGTGGCTTTATTATAACGGGGTTTGTCTTTACTACTTCTTTTGTTTATATCTCCAGTAAAAATAGTGTTTCCGGGATTGATATTAAATTGTGTTTCTCCACCTCGTTTTTCCACTATTTTCTCTTTAGTTTGCATAGTTTTCGCTGCTAAATGTTTGTACAAAATTCTACTTCTTTTGGCGTATTCTTTTACGAGCTCTTGCATGTACTGTTTTTCAAAGTCCATATCGAATGTATATCTAGTGTCAGTGTGTCCTAATAAAACTTCAAACGGAGTGAAACTGGTAGTTGAGTGTATGGAGTGATTATAAGCGAGTATAGCATATGTCATTATAGACGAAGCGTCTGCGTACTTCTGTTCGTATTTAGCTAGTCGATAAATCTCTATGATAAAAGAGTGAAATCTTTCTATAAGTCCCATTGAATTTGGATTGTTTGTAGTTCCAATGTGAAGATCTATTTTATATAAAGATAAAAGTTCTTTTAAAAGGTTATTGTTAAACTCTGAACCGGGGTTTGAACTGATTTTCAAGGGACGCCGTAAAATGAGAAGTATTTAATGAGAGCGCTAACTACCTCAGGGGTTAAACGGTTAGGTATCTCGAATGCTTGTCCCATTTTACTAAATGCATCTATAATAATTGTAAAGTAAGATCGACTTTCAATGGAAAACAAATCAATAAATATTTCTTGCAAAAGTTTATGGTCTGTGACAATAATGAACCTTTTACCATATAGGTAGGGACGAAAGTGCTTTGCTGCCCATACTATGGCTAGTAATTCTTTCTCTGTGGTACTGTAACGTGTCTCTGCACTATTGAGCGTTCGGCTGGCATAGGCGATGGGCTTATCGCTACCGATTGCTCCCTGCGATAAGACCGCTCCCAGGGCAAAGTCTGAGGCGTCTGTAGTTAATATGTAAGGCCTGTCTGGGTCTGGATATTGTAAAATAAGGGCGTTCACAAGAAGTTCTTTACACTGCTGAAATGCTTCTATATATTTTTCGTCACTTGTGGACATTGAACTTTTCTTTATAAGCCTTACTGTCATTGGTTGCATTAATAATATAATAATATATGATTTATTCCAGACTTTACAATCCATAGGTGTTAGTAACAATTAATCTTAAAACTCAAAGTTAGTAATTAGAGCAAAATAATAAAAACTTAAAATTTTTGACTTTCCGATGTGACTCCCTGTACTAAAGGTATTCATAGCGAGTGACAGGGGCATGAAGCTGCAGCCAGCGGCGTAGTAGCGGGGAGTCCCACCGGTCAGCCAGCGCGCTCAGGATGGTGTTCGAGCTGCCACGCACGCGCGCCCACAGTGAGGCACAGCGCTTCCTTATGATTGTGTAAAAACAATCAGTGCGCGCCTCCGCAAACATAGATGACGCACTGCAATAGCGCGGCAGCCCGAACAACACCCTGAACGCGTTATTATATTGGACGCGTAGTGCGCTGTATGTTCTCTGCGTAAAGTTCACCCACAGACCGCACGTGTAGAATGACTGACAATAAGCTTTAAAAGCGTCAATTTCACTTGCTTACTACACCGTGCAAATCTGCGAGCCAACATGTTACAGCGGACACACAACGCCCTACGCTCCCTCTCAATATCAACAGAGTCTGACAAATTGTCAGTGATCCAGTAGCCCAGATACTTGAACTGGTCAACTCTCTTCAGTGTAGTGCCCCCGAGTGTAACAGCGGGTACACTCCGTTGACTACTGGCTGCTCCAGCTCGAAACACCAAGAACTCGCTTTTAAGAGAGTTGTATCTGAGCCCGTGTGCCACCGCATATTCATCACACATGTGAAGTAGTCTTTGTAAAGCATTGATTGATGGGCTCAGCAGCACCATATCATCCGCGTAACTAATATTTTTTATACCTACTCCACCTACATGACATCCTATATAGGTGCTGCTGAGCTCCTCGATCAGTTTGTTCATATAAAGGTTGAAAAGCTTAGGTGAGCTCAACCCCCCCTGCCTCACTCCGCATTCCAACCCGTATACATCTGACTTCGAGCCAGCCCACTTCACACAATTCCTCTGATTGTCATACTAATATTAAGAAAAGGATATGATTTCAGGAGGCACATCAGTTTCACAATGCAGCTTTTTCCATAGTAAATTGTACGATACTAGGTCGAAAGCCCTGGACAAGTCCAAAAAGCAGGCATAGACAGGGGTTTTTCTAGCTGTGTAGTACAGTCCGCTTGAGACAGAAGATGGCACTCTCTGTAGACAAACCTGGTTTAAAACCAAACTGCGCGTCATGACTCTTAATATGCTCATCTAACCTACTATCAAGCAGACCATCCAGCACTTTAGCTATTACCGTAGCTAAGGATATAGGCCTATAATTAGACAGGTCAGAGGCATCCCCTGTTTTGTTTTTTATAATGGGTACTACAACAGTATACATTAAGTCTTCTGGTAAATAACAATGACTCATACAGAGGTTAAAAAACAATGAAAGAACTCTCGGCAAGTGCAACCCCGCATACCTCAGATGCTCGATGCTGAGATCATCGTGACCGGGAGACTTCCCTCTGGCAATGACTTTGGCAAAATCTTTTATAAACTTACGATAATAACCTATGAGGCCTAGGAAACTCCTAATTTCTGTAGTTGTTCTTGATAATGGGTAATTCAATACTGCCTTTATTTTATTGTTATTAGGTCTCAATCCATTACTGGTAATTGCATGTCCGAGATACAATACTTCCTTCCTAAGGAACTCCGATTTATCTGGCTGAATTTTTAAATTAGTCTGTCGTAATCTATCAAATACTGCTTTTAATTTAATTATATGCTCTTTAGGCTAGATGAGAAGATAATGATATCATCTAAGTAAACTAAGCAATGTATGCCTTTGAGTCCGCGCAACACATTATTAATTGCTCTTTGGGAGGTTGCGGGCGCCGTCTTTAAGCCAAACGGCATACGAGTAAATTCGTAATGTCCTGAGCTGGTTGTGAAGGCTGTCTTCTGCCTATCCTCTTTTTCTACCTCGAGCTGATGGTAGTCACTAGCAAGGTCTAGGGTCGAAAAGTAGCTGTAGTGGGTGTACCACGTGTATGGAAATCATAGTGAACATTGGAGTAAATGGATAGCGTATTGGTGTTTTGCATACAACACGTCTGTCCACACAGAAACTAAATTTACGCCATTCGAATTAGTATTCGGAAAACAAGTTAACTTGCCAAGTAATTTATCATCTCATCCAGAAGCACTTTACAATCATGAAAGTTACCCTTTAGAATTGAAGTATAGACACCAGTTATCACAAAAAGAAGCGAGAGAAAATTTATTACAAAGTAAAATACATAGAAAGTTAAGGTATGATAAGAATTGTAATCCGATTGTATACCAACGTAATGATAAATTGTTAATAAAAAATGAAAATAGAAATAAGTTGACCAGTGTATACTCAGGTCCTTACGTAGTTGTAAGAGATGTATCTCTAAATGTTGAGATTTTAGATAAGGGAAAAATAAAAGTTATACATAAAAATAGAACAAAATTATATAGAGAAAAAAAAAAAAAAAACAAGTATGATATTTTTTTTTCGTTTAGGGGGAAGGTGTAGTGGGTGTACCACGTGTAGGTAGGTATATCAAAAGAATTCATAAACAAATATGTAACATGAGACTAGAGAGATTTTATGTATGGTTGTCGGTATGGATCAAAGGCATATTTCTAGGAAAACAGATCAAGTTCAAATGTAAACAGTGTAACTAGAAACCATAACATAATATGAGACCTATCTATATTTGGTAATGAGAATGTAATATGAATGATGTAATAGTACCTTAAGATAAACATCAGAAACCCGAAACCTACCTAACCTACATACCTACTGTATTAGTCATAAGTTAGAATTAATATATAATGGAAGATTTTTATAATAAAAAGTCAGTATTTTTCCAACATTCGTGCGTATTATTTCTATCCGGTCGTCCCCGCATCACATAGCAACTACGACCTAACTTATTGAATAGATCCGTAATATTAGGCAACGGATACTTGTCGTCGATTGTTATTTCATTCAATCGCCTATAGTCAATTACTAAGCGATACTTCTTTTCGTTGCTGGCATCTTCCTTCTTAGGTACTAGGTGAACTGGAGCACTCCAAGGTGAGTGGGATTCCTTCAAAATATTATTTTCTAACATTTTTTCTACCTGCTTATTAATTTCCTCATTAATTGCTTGAGGTTGTCTATAGGGGCGTACGTATATAGGATCTTCGTTGCGAGTCCGTATACGATGCTTTACCTCATTTGTGAATGTTAAGGGCAAACGCTCAGAATAAAAAATATCTTTGTATTCCATACAAAGTTTAGAAATGCATTCCTTTTCTTCCTTATTCATATGACCTAAGCGAAGCTTATTAATATTATCACTTAAAATGCGATCAATCTGATTTGAAGATTGTCCATCATTATTTATAAAATTAGTTTCACACTTTTTATTACTATATCTACTTACTATAAAAGGTTTCCTAATTGTTAACATAATTTCCTCATCTAATATATTCTGTATAACTGTCATTGCATAACCGTTTACGCAATTTACTAGAGCTGCGGGCATTCTAACGCCTTTACAAAATTCAGTGAACTCTAATATCGCTTCTCCGTTCAGCAAGCTAGTTAATATCCTAACTCTTAATTCACAACGTGGAGCTAATTTTATTTTGTTACTAGGATTATATATTATAGGTATACTAGTTGAGTTTGTAAAAAGAATTTCATTTTTCATGTCGATCTGCGCATCTAACTGCTTTAAAAGATCGCTTCCGATAAGTCCATCATAACGACCATCAACGTCATAGATGTAAAACTTATGTGATTCGGGGCTATTAAAAGTAGGTAATAACGGAATTATAATAACTTCATCGTGCTTACTAGAGGCGTGTGTGCTAATCACCTCCAATGGTTCGTACCTTTTGTAACTATTAAAGTATTCATTAGCCAATTTAGTGCTAATAAAAGATCTAGAGCTACCTGTATCTATCATAAACTTAAAAGCTAATTTCTTCTATCTCTATACAGGGCGTAGCACGCATATGCCACATGGAGGGAAAGTACCTTGAATATTGTAGATGGAACATTTTACTGAAAGAAGATGTTATTTTAATTTAAAAACAATTTAAACTGCATTCATAGATATTTAAATAATTACATGGTTGAACCGGGAATCGAACCCGTTACATGAGAAAAATAATCATCCTGTAGTTTTATCACACCGATCAAAAGGCTTCATCATCAGGATTATTTTTTGCTAAATAACATAGTGTCACAAATAAAAGGAAGACCATGAATTTTAACATTTTTAATACAAAATTAATCAATTTATGTCTGTATTTATTTCAATTTCAATGTCAGTTGTATGTACGGGTTGTTAGGTGGGTGTCATGTCAATGTCAGCTTTTCATTTTTCTGAACAAAATTTTACATCAAATGTTCATCAAGAAGGAAAGAAAGAAGAAAGAAAGATCAATTTGTTTGGATTTAATCGTGGAATAACAAATTAAATCTAATTGTTAGTTTTCAGGACAGTATAAAGTGTTCTGTCGCGTACCGCTGAAAGATACTACCACCCCCTCTTCCCTTCGGTGTCGTAATAGGCGACTAATGGACTAAAGACTGCACATACATACAACAGCTCACCACCTGTCACGCTCAACATTCATAAAAAATCATTGCCAAAGTGTTTGTACGCGCATCAATTCAGAACGGCTGCACCAATTTGGCTAATTCTTTTTTGTTGTATATGTACATGTAATTATTGTCAAAAAATGGTTTTTCTTTGTAAAAAAAATATATTTTACCATTTACTTAAAACTGTGCTTGACTGTAATTTTTGTATGTAGACGTTTGCTATCAAATTTAATAACTTTGTAATGTAAAAGTCAAATAATGATTACACTCTTGGAGAGTACTATTTCCGGTACTATTTATTGAGATAGAAATGAGAGCCGTTGCTGGTTCGGTTTTCGCGCGACGAGGTGAGTACCTGCGCTAGGCGTAGAACCTTTGCCTGGCTTCCTCACCAAACCATGTCTATAACTTTATAACTATAAAGGTACTATTTATTTCATTTTACTGGGCACTATTTGGTACTTTTGGGTACAGTTTTTTGGCATTCTTGAAATAACAGAATTCCATGGTGAGCAAGCCAGGCGTAGGTACACCACAGGAGGGAGGACGAAAGTCGTTAGATAAAACAATATTCTTAAAAATGTTTATGAAACGGCGATGAAAGGTAAAAGACAAATGAATTTTTATTAACCGTTCCTTGTGTTGGATATTTTATTGTACATTTGAATAAATATATTCCGTAATAATACTTCACGTATCAAATAAAACTAGGTTTTAATATAAATAACCAGTACATTTTTATCAATGAGGTATTATACACATCAAGGTGACGTGTAGGCAAACACGGCAATGAAAGATTTCGAGGTTTTTTTTTATTTATTTATTGGGATCAAACAAACGGTTTCACAATATTTGTTACATACAGCAGTTTAGGTAATTTATAGCTTAATAATTGTGAAACCAACACCGTTAACCACTGATAAATATTATAAAGTTAAGAGTAATATGACTATTAGCTAAATGATTATGTTAAAATGGTTTCAAGTTGTACTAAATATTTACTTATATATAAGTTCTATTCATTAATTATACTATTGACAGTGTTGTTTTCATATAAACTTGTAATAATTGTTTTTTTAAACATGCTTCTCCTAGTTGTAAATATATCTATATCATTAAAGTAATTGTTATATGTGTCAGTCAGCCGTGAAGAGATGGGCGGTGGGAAAAAACCCAACGGGAAAAAACCCAAATGCTGTGTTTTTTCATGAAATTATCACGAATCTTATTATTTCTTTATTTAAATTTGGACATCGGTAGTATTATTGAATGAATTGACTGTTTTTAAACGATCCTATTTATTTTCACTGCTTGCTAAGTAAGATATATGGGCTCTCTTGACCAACTAATCTTGTATTGAGAAAATTAAATCCAATTCCCCTGCAAAGTAAACTTGATTCAAGTTGACACTACCTGTTAGTGTGGATGACAGTAGCATTATACGCTAATAATTTCTTACTGCGCTAGAAGTTAGAAAGTCGTTTAATTCATCAATGCCGAAATAAAACAAAGCACGTAATATCATAGTTATTTATTACGTATTAAAAAGTATTGTGCTCGAATATTTTTCTATTGCTTAACGTACAATTTTAATTACTATCGCTGCTGTCATTATCATAACATTCTGCTGTTACTGCGTTCATATAACAGAATTCGATTTCTTGTGTATTTGTATTTGTGCGCGATCTAGAAAGTTGTTCGTCGTAAATTGGACTAATTCTTGGGCTAAGTACTACTCCAGGAGTAGATATGGGCTCGTCATCTTCATCGTTATTGTCATCTTTATGTTTATGTAAAAGGTTCCACTTATTTATTGCTGCCCTGTCTGTAGTCAGTCTATTAATTTCTTTACTGACTGTGTATATGAGCAAATAAATCTCAAAGTTAACTACCGCAACTACTTAATCTCTCTTTTAACGTCAACTTCATGGGGTGCCAAACCTCTCGTACTACGGACGTCACGGCTGGCACTCTGCTTCTCAGCTGGCGAATACGCATACCCAGTGTGGCATCGGTTCGCTCATGCCAATGAGGTAGACGTCGCCCTGAACGAAACATGCAGGAAAATTACAGGTTGTCTCAAACCCACTCCCCATATGCTATACCCATTATCTGGTACAGCATCGCCGCAAGTTCCCAGAGGTGTTGCTTGCTCTCTGGAAAAGCTAAGGCAAGAATCCGACAGCAGGCACTCTCTGTTCGAGCACCAACCGCCTGAAAGTCGCCTCAAAAGCCGCAGGAGCTTCCTGAAGTTAAGAAAAGCTTCAACGGAACACCATAGAGAGGCCCGCTGCAAACTATGGCAGGAAATATGTGCACCAACAACACCCTAGAGAGGCCCGCTGCAAACTATGGCAGGAAATATGTGCACCTCCACCTAACTCCATTGCACCTTCTGAAAACCTTCCCCCTGGCAATAACCTAGCGTGACCCACATGGAAGTAACTTAACCAACTCCGGACCCAAGTGGGCCGCTGCAGATCGAATATGGCCAGGTGGGGTTATACTGCTCTGAACTCTGCCCAGTGTGAGTGTGGCGCTCCAGAACAAGACATGCGGCATCTGCTGTCATGCCCGCGTTGCCCTTACACCTGCACGTTGAAAGAAAGACCTGAATGAGGCTTCTCCTCCTGGGGTGGCAACAGCGGGTTATTGGGCCAAAACTGTTTAACAGCACGTATATATTGAACTATCGATACGACGAAGAAGAAGCAAGTGTGCTGAATGATCGTTAAGTGGCTGCCGAAGTGCAGGGAGCAGTCAGAAGGCCTACAGCAACTCTACTCAGCAATTTTTATTTACGCAACCCTCTCCACCAAACGACTGGATCCATTTACTGTGACATTCTTTTTAATAAGTGATTTAACCCATAAACCTTGTTTAGCTCTATAATTAACTAAAGCGACAGAAATGTCAATATTAGCGATTGGCCCACTTCATGGATAAATTCCATTGCATTCACCTCGTACTCTTCATCCAACTCAACACCTTGCGATCTTGGATCTAACTAATATGCAGCGCAGTGGATTGGTTTAATGTAGTTATTTATTAAAAAGCTTGTTTAAAAATCATAACGAGGATGGTTCGTTATGAAATATAATGTAGGTAGATATTAAAACTATGTATCTAATGGTATTCAGTTACAAAAATATTTTAAGATATTAAAGGAGAATAGGCAAAAATGTATGAAGTGTGGTCGCGGCCACTTCAGTTCAGAGACCGTTTTCTTTTTATTTTCACCACTAATCAAATTATATTTATTATGAACTCAGACCCGTATTGTTTTTAAATAAAAACTTATACCACTTTGTAAACACTAAATCTGCTTTTTTTACATGCTATTTTATTTGTGTCAATCAACCTATTGTTGTTTTAGGGATACGGGATTAGGTAGTCAATATGATATTGTCTACCCGACCCCTCACACGCTGCACCCACACTCCCCGCACCCTTGCGATGCGCTCGCGCACGCAGTCAGTTGACTGTCGACTTTCTTCAGTTCAACTACCTACTTCTCGTTTACGTTCTCGCTGTTTGATTTATTAATTTCTAATCGTTTACGACTTGACTTACTTACCGGATTTAAAAAAGTGTTTTGTGAATTGGACAGTGATTGTGTATTGGATCAACGACTAGATTTCACAATTATATTACAATTAATGTCCGAAGAGTCTGTGTTTCATTGGTTTTTTAAACATGATGATGTTTTTACTTTAAACATAGGGTTTTGAGATTCTATTCCAATTATAGAGAGTTGTGGGAAGCTCTTTCTGGTTGTTTTGTTGTTTAGGCATATGCACCTAAACAACAAAACAACCATATGAAAAACAGCTCTCAACTATCCAAGTAAATAAGTCGAGATTAGTTACGATTTGCCGTTGGGTAGTTCAAGCGAGCAAGACTATTTTAACAGGCCTATAGACAAAAAAATAGTTATACAAAACTTAATGTTAACCTGATGCAGAAACGAAACACATTAGAAAACGAGAACCAAAAAGTTTACAGATTTGGCCCCATACAAACATTTGATCGTTATGACCATACCTAACAATTGACACCAATTTTGGAAGTGGCCGCTACCTAGACCATTTTGCCCATTCTTCTTTGTGTTTCGTACCGGGTTTCGCTCAACTTGCAACGAATGAATAGAATAATAATCCACATTTTTAAACTAGTGTGACATTTGTAGAATGTGGCATTCTGCGACCAGTCCATAATAAATAGGAAAGTCATGGAGTCACATCAAACTTAAGGCAACCTCGATATAAACACGATAGTTGATAATTTATTGAGATAGGTTTAATGACAATATACTCGTACATTATTAGATAAACGTGTTTGGATGGGCTACCCACCATACCCTTTGGCAAGATTTATAGTTATTAATTTATACGTTATTATTAAAGCGTTGGTACGATGATATCAAAAGAACAGCTGGGTTTAAATGGATTGAGTCTGCACAAGAGCCGCAAAAGTGGCATGAATTGAAGGAGGCACCTCTAGGGTTAAAAATGGCTGAAAACAAAAAAATATATACGTTAGCAAAACCAACATTAGATACATGTTCATTACTTTACAAGTAATTTATATAAAATTACTAATTTTACATTCAAACCTACCGTTTAATGCTGTTTTGCTAAGCGGCAGTAAGTATCACAGTCCGTGAGCGTAGCAGCAGTTGGCAATCAAAAGCGTATTACGTAATTAATCACAAAACAATCAAAAATCCAGGTCAATATAGAAAACAAAGAAACACAAGTGCGCACGGTATGGAGGCGAAACTACGTATGACAGATCACGACGCGAGCCGATAACGCAATGGCCACTCCTAGATATGAGTCGTTGCGCGATTCTAAAGAAACGAAACGTAACCAGTTATTCCGATGTCGTCACCTGTTTCGAAACGAGTGATTTTTCGTAACCAGTGATTTTTACAAGTGATTTGACAATGATTAACCTAATAACAGCCTGACTAGTGACACCACATGCATGAGTATGCTGTAGCTAGTTACCGTCATTTAGTTATTATCGGAACTTAGTGACAATTTAAACAAGTTTTATATATTTTTATATTTTTGTGTGTACAATAAAGCGTTATATCTATCTATCAATATAATTATTGTAGAAGTCATTATGCATTGATCTAATGAACTTCCTTCATACTTTATCCAGGTTTAGGACTAACTGCATTAACTATGTAGGAAGGATAAATTGTATTTAAAAGTTCATTCTATACAATGATTTGAAATTAATACAATAATACACAGTTACGAGTATTTAAACATTTTCACTTAAAGGTTTTAAAAGTTATATAAAGAATCGTTTCTGTCTTTTTACACCTTTTGATTATTAACAAATTTTCATAGTTCTTTCTAGCCTTTTACACATTTTTACATTAATTACGTTTTTTTGTTCTTTGTTAGATTACGTTAAATAACGCCCTTACCTAGGCACTCCCTCCCTCCCGCTCGGAACTACCTCACCTCCGCTACGTAACCGTAATCGTAATTTTTCGCATTTATTGGTCATCAAAATCGCCGAAAGTTACGTGTTACTATAAAAGTTATTACATAATTCCATTTTTGTTTGTATTGTTTATTCCTATTGTTGGTGAAATTGTGTTATGTAGTGTAAATATATTATTATTTTCAATATATATTTGTATAAAATGAAAAAACCCGTATATTTTCCCATTTGGGTTTTTTCGTTTTTTCTTTTCTTTCTTTCTAGTCTACTATATTTTAGATGTAATAATTTGTGTCGTTCTAACAAAATCGAATTTGATAGTCGACTACGGTAACATTTGAAACGTAAGAATTTCTTTTGGACTTGTTTGAGCTGATCTGAATATTTGTTATAAAATGGGTCCCATATGGAAGTGGCGTATTCTAGTTGTGTACGTATTAAAGATTTATATAGTTGAATATACGTAGCTGGCCGTTTAAAATCGCTACTGGCACGACTATTAAAACCGTACATTTTAAAAGCTTTATTGCATATATTTTCTATGTGTATGTCCAGTGTCAGTTTAGCGTCGAATGTAACACCTAGATCCCTAATGCTTTGTACCCTGTCTAGATTTGTACCACATAATGAGTAGTTAAATTTTCTGGGGCATTTTTTTTTGTGAAAGTTATACATTTACATTTTTCTAGGCTAAGACTAAGTTTCATAAATTTTTTTGGAGTAGGTACTTTTTAATCCTGTTAACAAAATATTTAGTGCTACATATATAGATTACTATTCCACCTTACCAGAAAAACTGTTAGAACATTATAACTATGTTTTTTAGTACCGATTTCGTCGATGCCACGCAATTTTTGGTCCCGGGAAATTCACCCAGTACTGACCCCTGAGGGACCACAGCGTTTATTGCTAGTTGATCGGTTGAGCAGCCATCAATGACTACTCGAATCGATCGATCCCGCAGGTCCTCCTCTCTTTATAATCGTACTTTTTTGCACCAGCCATCTCTGAACCAACCTATGGTTGACTAGCACCGAGTGCCTTAGGCATCAAGTCCGCCATGTAATGTAATATTGCAAAGTTTAATACGTATCCCCGATGGGAATCGGACCGGAACCTTCGGGTCTGAGCTTTGAAAACAGCGGTGGTCAATAACAAGACCACAGAGTTTGTGAAAAGTTGCTAAACTTTGACACCACATATACACACATATAATCACGACTATTATCCCCGAAGGGTTAGTCAGAGACTAGGCAATGAGAACTGCAAAAGCAGTCCTCTGCCATAGTCCACTTTTCACCTAAAAGCGACTGCAAATACGCTCAGCGTGACAGGTGGTGAGCCCATCGCCGCCGCCGCTCTATTCTGTCGGATGTATGTGCAATCTTTAGTCCGTTTTTTTTTTTTTTTTTTTTATAAAAGAGGGAGGCAAACGAGCAGGCGGGTCACCTGATGGAGAGTAATCACCGCCGCCCATGGACACCCGCAAAACCAGAGGAATCGCAGACGCGTTGCCGGCCTTTAAGGGAGGAATAGGTTTAAGGAAGGAATAGGAATTGGGAGGAGGGGGGGGGGGGGGGGAAAGGGCCTCCGGAACCCTCACTGGTCGGACGAAACACAACAGCACCAAGTGCCATTATTTCACGCCGAATATTAGTGAGAGGGTGGTATTACGCCGGGCGAGCCGGCCCAATGTGTGCTGCAACGCAGCGTGGCTCTACCACTCAAAAAAGTCGCCGTTAGTCGCCTTTTACGAAACCCGAGGGAAGAGAGGGGGTGGTAATATTCTTTCACCGCTACGTGACACGGTTGCGGTTATTGACACCCGCTCCTATAATAGCGTTACCTTTTACTTACCAGTTATTTGCCTCAAAGCTGAACTCTGGCAAACGAAGGAACACAACAGTATGAAGCTATATTTCTCCATAATTTTGATACACACCATAAATCACGAGACAATATTTATTATTACTTTACCTATTTTTAAATATCGCAACGCGTTATGCTCCGTTCGCAAAGAGTACTGAGAAAATGGAAAAAATAGGCGCTGATAACTAATGATAAAACAATGTTGGAGGTTAATCTTGGTAAACCGGTTTAAAAACAATGCAACTTAATCTGCGTTTGATTGATTTTTACACGAAGGTTAGATAGAGCCTTCGTGCAAAAATGCCTTTAATAGGGACACTAGCTAATGCCCGCGACCGACGCTGCGTTAATTGCGTCTGCCGGCGACTGGCCGCGACTATTAACCTCGAAGGGTTAGTCAGAGACTAGGCAATGAGGACAGCAAAAGTAGTCCGCTACCATAGTCTACTTTCCACCAAATAGCGACTTCACATGTGCGCAGCGTGACAGGTGGTGAGCCCATCGCGGCTCTGCTGTTGGATGAATAAATGAATACATTTTCCTACACTCACACCAATTATCTAGCCCAAGAGAAGCTTCGTTATGAAACTCGTTAAATGGTTACTAGACAACGGATAAACATACTTAAATACATACTTATTATACATAGAAAACACCCAGACCCGAGACAATTTAGAAAAACAATAATTTCTAAAGTGACCCGACCGGGGATCGAACCCGGGCCTTTCCCTGTGTGGGACCGCGGCCTCACGAGTGGGGCCGCGGTCCCACACAGGGAAGAAGCGGATGGGGGGGGACGAGGGAAACCTCCTCCCCCCCTAGGAGGGCCGCGGCCTAGTGTTGAGGAGCACTAGGCCGCATTGCACGCGCCCTCCTCCCGTTTGAGAGCAGCCTGAACCTACCAGGCTGCTCCGTAGGAGAGGGGGACCCAGGTAAAGCTGGGTCCGTGGCGTCGCGGCGTCCGCGGGGCGTATTAACACGGTACCGCGGCGCCGCACTGCGCCTTGAAGGAAGGTGTCGGTTCTTTTACCGGGTCGGGCCCGTATGTCCTTACTCACCCGTTCCCCCCACGGGGGGGCGGGTGGGGACATATGGGTTCCAGCCCCGGACAGTGCATGGGGTTCTCACCTTCCTCTTGAGGCCCCATGCCAGTGCAGAGAAGCATTTTCTCCGACTAAAACAAAGAAAAAAAAGGTAGGTATGGCCTTTATTTTATTTTGAAAGAGAACAGAATGGAAATAAATGCGCAACTACTTAAAATTCCTTAAAATAAAAATATATCTTTATAAAAAAGGGAAAACAATGAATAATAAGAAAAAAAAAACTTACCACTTCAAATTGGCTTAGCGCTTAACCCACGAAGCCATTAATTAAGTTATGTCATTACATTATTATAAAGTACTAGCGACCCAGACCAGTACCCGTACCTAAACAAATTATAGCCTGTAGCCTTCCTCAATAAATGGGCTATCTAACACTGAAAGAATATTTCAAATCGGACCAGTAGTTCCTGAGATTATCGCGTTCAAGCAAACAAACTCTTCAGTTTTATAATATTAGTATCCTACTAATATTATAAACGCGAAAGTTTGTAAATATGTATGGATGTTTGTTACTCTTTCACGTAAAAACTACTGAATGGATTTGGATGAAATACGGCATACAGATAGTTTATAACCTGGATTAACACATTGGATACTTTTTATCCAGATATTCCCACGGGAACGGGAACCACGCGGCCCGCGGGTGAAACCGCGAGCGGCCGCTAGTAGATAATATATATAGTATAGATAGTCGCCGTTTTCCCGTGTCTGTGGCTCCACTTTCTTTTTCTTACAACGCAATCGATTTTACGCGGTTTTCAATGATAGAAACATTTATAAAGGACGATGGTTTATGTAGGTAGATTGCCTCTGGATACGAGCAGCACAAGACCGTTTGTGGTTTGTTGATTGTTGGTTTAAAGCCTTTGTTCATCAGTAGACGTCTTTTAAATGGTGACGACGATGATGATGGCCCATTTTTGCCTTCCGTTAAACCAAGTACCGTGTCCACGGGCCCCTAACGATGCAAAAGGTGGCCTACGATGAGGCTGGCCTTATTAATGGTCCATCAGAACCAATTACTTTAATATTATTCTCATTATCACCATCAGCTTAACGACTTTGTTGCTCGTGTGGACAATGAGATTTAGTAATAAATACAGCATATTAAACCATAATAAGCCTCACATTATTAAGGCTTATTTTTTAGTAATATTACGTCCGTAGTTTTACCGCATTGGTGGTCGAGTGTCAATAAGCACTCGGTCCGATATCCGGAGGTCTCGTATTCAATTCCCAGTTCGGGCAAAATGTGTTTCAATTATTCTTATTAATTAAGGCGATGACTTGATTTCAATGACGATGACCTGCGTCAAGGTGATGACGTCTGATGTAGGCCATTCACCAAGAAGCCGTGTCTACCTTGAACTCTATTCCTGATATTTATAACAGAAAGCTGAACGAACTACTTAAACAGAGGATGAATTTAACCTTCGATCAATTATGATCGAAGAATTAACAGCCGGATTACCAAAATGGATGATGAAAACAATGCCAAGTGTGACAACGAAACTTTCGGTGGCCGAGTGGCTAATCGTACGGCCACTGAGGTTCGGTGTCCGAGCGGCTAAGCGTACGGCCACTGAGGTTCGGTGTCCGAGCGGCTAAGCGTACGGCCACTGAGATTCGGTGTCCGAGCGGCTAAGCGTACGGCCACTGAGGTTCGGTGTCCGAGCGGCTAAGCGTACGGCCACTGAGGTTCGGTGTCCGAGCGGCTAAGCGTACGGCCACTGAGGTTCGGTGTCCGAGCGGCTAAGCGTACGGCCACTGAGGTTCGGTGTCCGAGCGGCTAAGCGTACGGCCACTGAGGTTCGGTGGCCGAGTGGCTAAGCGTACGGCCACTGAAGTCCCCTCCTCCCAATTCCTATTCCTTCCTTAAACCTATTCCTCCCTTAAAGGCCGGCAACGCGTCTGCGATTCCTCTGGTTTTGCGGGTGTCCATGGGCGGTGGTGATTACTCTCCATCAGATGACCCGCCTGCTCGTTTGCCTCCCTCTTTTATATAAAAAAAGGTTCGGTAGCTGAGTGGCTAACCGTACGGCTACTGAGGTTTAGTGGCTGAGCGGCTAACCGTACGGCCACTGAAGTTCGGAGGCCAAGCGGCTAAACGTACGGCCACTGTGGTTCGGTGGGGTAAAATAAATAAATAATAAATAAATTCTTTATTTGCATAAAAACATTGTATACATTGGTGGTAATAAAAAAAAAAATCAATAGCACAATCATGTTTTACCGAAATAAAATGGCACGCAAATATTCATATTTATACATAATTCATTGCAATTTACTTAACTATATAGAGTATAATACTCAATTCATTCCAAATAAATAATAATTCTATTCTTTTCTATCATAATCATTATTACATCAAGCATCAATTTTACTTATACAACTAATTCTTAATATTAAAAAATTCATTTAGATTGTAAATTGTATGTGACAGTAACCAGTTGCGCAAGGCTTTCTTAAATGAATATATGTTTAAAGATTTAAAGTTGTTAGGTACATTGTTATAAATCTTGGAACACATGGTTAAACAGCTTTTGCTATATTGCATTGTTTTAGGAGTGTCACTTAGTACTAATCTGTTCGGATTTCTACGGTTTCTAGGATAAATTTGACAGGCTTTCTTAAAGAGGCTACCATTTTGCTGCACAAATACACATATTTCGTAAATATATAAAGATGTCAAAGTAAGTAAGCCAAGTCTTGCAAACAATGGACGGCAAGATGTGAGCGGAGGAACACCGCATATTGCTCTTACACATTTTTTCTGGGCAATAAAAGCTCTATTGATATGAGTACCATTACCCCACATTACTAGCCCATAGCGCAGTATGGATCCTACATAAGCATGATAGGTTGTAATGGCAGTTTTAACATTCGTTACAGTCCTAACCTGTTTTAGGGCATATACAAATTTATTGATTCTGTTACAGACATTATCTATGTGTGTTTTCCAATTTGTCTGCTGATCTATAGTCAGTCCAAGAAATTTAGTATATTTTACTTCGTCGATTTTAGTATTTTTATAATGAATGTGTAATTGTTTAGGTTTAGCATTTCTTTGATTATTAAATTGTATATAATTAGTTTTAATTAAATTAATTTTAAGATTGTGCATGTCAAGCCATTTTATTAATTTGTTAATAGTATTATTTATATCATTTTCATGATCAATTATTGAATTATTATTATATTTATCGGATGTCACTACAATTGAGATGTCATCTGCAAACATAATGCATTTATGACTTGTTATGTTAGTGATCTCATTAATATATAAGAGAAATAATATTGGACCTAGCACGCTTCCCTGTGGTACACCGTATTCATTGGTTTTAAACTCTGACGAGTACGGTATAACTTCCCTATTTCTGTTTAACTTGTTTATAACGACAGATTGTTGCCTGTTGCTCAGATAGGATTTAATCCATTCATAAGCCGGTCCCCTAATACCAACTGATTCTATTTTTTGTAACAGCAATTTATGTGAAACGCAATCAAATGCCTTGGACAGATCAATAAATAAAGCAGTTGTTAAGTTTTTGGCATTGACATTTGATATTATCTTCCCAACTAGTTCATGCACAGCCAACGTCGTGGATTTGTTCTTTTGGAAGCCATATTGGTCTTTATCTAGTACATGAAATTTGTTACAAAAGTCAATAAGTCTCTTGTACATGCATTTTTCAACCACTTTTGAAAATATCGATAGCAGTGCAATAGGACGATAACTATCCAAATCCTCGGTGTTACCTTTTTTAAATAGTGGTTTTATTATAGATCGTTTAAGCACCTCCGGGAATATACCCAACGAAAAAGATACATTCACAAGATGTGTCAAAATAATCAAGATTTCATCAACACATTTTTTAACAATCTTTGTAGAGATTTCATCAAACCCTTCAGAGGCTGTATTTTTTAGCGACAATACTTCTTTTTTCACTTCATCTTTAGTTAACGGTATTAAGAAAATGGAATTTAATAACTGTCGCTTAGACGTATCTTTTTTTGGATAATCAGTATTAGTTTTGCATACATTAATGAAATGATCATTAAATGCGGCGGATATACTTAAAGGGTCAGTCAATATTGATTTATTCATTTTAATTTTTTCTATTTCATTATTATTACAAAAGTGTGCATTAAGTTCATTTTTAACAATGGTCCATGAAGCTTTACATTTATTGTTACTCTTACAGATAAACTTAATATTAGAGTTTCTTTTTGAGTTATAAATACATCTCTTTAATATCTTTGAGTATTTTGTGTACTTGGATTTGTTCGCTTCCGTTTTGTTAAGATAATATTTATAACGATAATTCCGCTTATTTTTACAGCTCAATTTCAACCCATCTGTTATCCAATTTTGTCTTTTAGTAGAAGCATTCAGATTAATTTTAAGTTTTGGAAAACATAGTGTGTAGAAAAGGCATATCAACTCATGGAATTTTTCAAACCCTTTATTTAAATCAGTCTCTTCGTAGATATCCGACCACGAGAGGCTTTTCAAACAGTCTTTGAATTTTAGGATGTTTTCTTCATTGTAGTCTCTTTTATATATAAAGTAAGACAGAGGTTTCATGTTTTTGTATTTTACTGGAAAGCTTAGAAGTTGGGCTGTTTCATGATCAGAAAGATGAAGAGGTAATACTAATGCCGTTGCATTTTTAATATTACTTAGTATATGGTCGATACAAGATGACATTCTCGTTGGTTCATTAATATGAAACATTAAGTTGTAGTTATATGCTAAATCCTGTAGGTTTTCTGTTATTTGTCCTTTGAGTAAAGTGTTTATATTGAAATCACCCGCTATAACTATATTTATTTTATATTTATATTTCTTAAATATGTCATGTAGAACACATTCAAGTTTGCTTATAAAAATATTGGGATCGGATGCAGGTGTTCTATAGAGGCAGACTATAATTAGTTTATTTGTAAGTATCTCTATACCGCAACATTCAAAAGTTAATTCTGTTGAGTAGTTTTTTAAATAAGTTAGATCCTTGCAAAAAAGACCTTTTTTTGCTAAAATACAGGTGCCGCCTCTTTTTTTATTTCTAGAGAAAGAAGATATCATCTGATAATTGTTAATATTAACGTAATTTTCGTGTCCTGACTTTAAGAAAGTTTCCGTTAAACATATTACATCAGGCTGATTACCTCCATCCGTTAATTCTAAAATTGTTAAGTCTAGTATTTCTTTTTTAGACATGATACTTGCAATATTTTGATGAAGTACTTTAAAATTATTCGATGTCAAAGATTTAGAACCGTTAGTCGCGAAAAAACTGTTTCTTGTTGTTAAAATCTAATGAGACATTTGATGGGGAACACTGTAACAATGGAACATCAGAAGCTTTCGATTTATTTTTTGGTTTTAAATTGAAATAAAAAGGTATAGTCCCTTTTTTTGGTGACTCTGTGGCTACAGATTTTTTAATTCTCGAGATGTTATTATTTGTCAACTCGAGTACATTTTTAATGGTCAGAAATTGCATTTTATATTCATTATAATCAACACATAAATTAATTTTATTACACATAATATTTATAAAATAAGATTCATTTCCGAATTCGTAACTATTAAGATTTATGAAATTACATTTATCAAAGTGTTTTAACCATATTTCCATAGTTTTGTACAGATAATATTCATTAAAGTACGGGTTACAATTTATTGGTACAACATAGACAGATGATGATTTGGTTAACATATTAATTGCTATGCAAAGATTCGAATGGAACCTGTGCAGATCCCTGTCATGGGAACCAAAGCCCAAGATCACAATATCATCCTGCGATAAATTTAAAGCAATTTTTTCACAATACGGCAACATTTCAGAGCTTGATGCGCCCGAGAGTATTGTCGCATAGGTCCTGTAGTTGTCGTTCCATTTTCCCGACCTGGATCGTGATATACTTGCAGACAAACCTCTTAGTTGCTCATCTCCTAATATGTAAATGGTATGTGCCTTTTTGTTTAATGTACCACTTTTGTAATTCTCCAGCGCGCTATGTTCTGTTCCCGTTGAAGTTATAGTTGACGAATGATTTAGTAAGTTAGCGATGCCTGATGTTGTTGTGCTTGAATTATTTAACTTTTGTTGGAGGTCATAAATTTGTTTATTCAAGCCATCTATTTCCAATGTTGCGCTCAATAAAGACTGCTTCAGTTCTGAGATTTTTGTTTGGAGGTGTATGAAGTTATTTGTTTGTTTCCTTTTTCCCTCTGACATTGGAACCTTCGAAGGGGTTATAATGTTAGAAGATTGTAATATGCGTTCATTGTTATGGGTATCGTCATTTTTTAAAGGGACTTTGCAGAGTCTTTTTAGTAATTGTATCTCTTTGGTCAACTTTGTGATAGACTTTTTTTGAGCGTTGTTTTCTAAGATTGTATTTTCCAGTTCTGATTCAGTAGAAATTAAATTTATTTTTAGTTGATTTATTTCTTCACGTAGTTCGTATTCGGTGATTGTGTCATTTAATAATGTGTGCTCAGCTATGCGATTCTCTAAGCGACACATAGACGCTGCGCGCATGGCTGTGATCTGCTGTCTTTTTCCAATGCTATGAATATGAAAGAGACAGAGTCATTTCTCAGCGCTGCGGCAGCCGCAGCTATCAAGGCTTTAGCTTAGAGAATCGCACGACAGCGCTTCTCGATATTCTTTCGGTAGCTAAGTAAGAGTCATCGGATAATATGTCATCCTCTGGCATGGTTTGAGAATCGTAAGGACTATCAGTACTTATGGACTGTGATGGACTAGTACTCTTCTGCTGCACAACGTTTGCTGGCGAGGACTGCACGTTCATTAAAGTCTTTGTAGCTTTTTGGCGCCTTGTCATTACATTGCTTTGTTCTGTAGTGATTGCAGATCCAACTCGTACATGTATACAAGTAGAACATTTCCAGTTTAGCTTTTTATCCTTGTCCATGATACGATACAATTTTTCTGATAAACCGATACAGTCAAACTCATATCTGTTTTTGCATTTCGAGCATTGAATAGTGTCTCTTATAGTGGATGATGACTTACATTTACAGCAAACTACCAATGTTGATACCTTGCGGCCGCTTATTTTAGCTTTCTGATTTGGAGCGGAAGATGACATTATGTTATGAAATATTTCAATTTAAATTTTAAATTAAAATATTTGTTACAAAAAGTGAAATAATTTGTACGGGGTTTGAACCGTCGACCTCCAGGAACAATGCGTGGCTTCGCCAGCCGCTGCGCCACCGGTGCTTGTAAATCGATGACGAATTTAATCTTCCTACTATCTGCGTCTCAATTTAAACCAACTGTTAATAGATGTCGACACTTGTTCAAAGGTTTGTGATTAATGACAAGTAAGGTAGTGTCTCAATAGATGGCGTTAAATAGCAATTTTCATCAAGTATAGACCCACGCATATCAAAAGAAGGTTGACAATGCCATAGCACGTAATCACTTTTAAATAAAGTCAACCGTCCGGGATGACAAAATTATCTAAATTTAAGCACTCAGTTTCGATTACTCAATTCACTTGACTGCATTGGGTCGCATTTTGCACAAAAATCACTACAAAAGTTTTATTTTGACACAATACTGGATGAAATGAAGTTATAAGTCACTTTGTTTTAAACACCACACAGTTCCAATTTTACGCAATTAATGTTCGTAAGATGTTGAAGATAACACTTGTACACAGTATTTGGGCCGTATGACACACGAGATTTATAAATATTCTAACTGTTATCAACTTATAATATTTTTAAATGTTAAAATAATACGGAGCCAATGTTTACTTTTAACTGACAGCTGTCATGCCAGTAACCAATGCTGGGTAACCAGAGGTCCACAACTCTCAGGTCGGACAAAGTGTGTTTAGGATTTTTCGGTAGGTACATGAATACCCGATACCTGGGTTTGTTAACACCAACCCTCATTTAGCAAACTTGGTGATTAAGCCAAAACACAGTGTAGCATTGACATAATTCCAATGATAAAACATTTGCCCTGCCGTTTGACAGTATATAAAGGCTATATTTAACTTTTGCTACTTACATTTACTCAGCTACACAGCTGCAAATGAACAAAAGAACAATTCCAAAAGCGCTTCCAGCATTAACATGTTTAAAACAAAAGCGGTGGAGGGGCCGCTTTAATTGAATGCGAAAAATGCACTTTTGGAACCCCGAAAATCACGGAACTAACTTGTTTGCCGGAAACGCAATAAACTGACGGCACAGCGCTTTGCGATTGAAACTTTGGCGAATGCATTTAGCGGGGTTACGTGTTTTTTTACCGTTGAACTTCAGCAAGTTTTGCTCTGTTTTTTTTATACACAGCAACACTTGTTTTTCTTTTTATCCGGGGGGATCTTACGAATGATGGGGAAGAACTTACTGTAAAACAAAGCTCGTACAAAATATGTAGGTTTTGTAATAGAACCTGTGGTTTAAGACCTCTAAATAACAGAGGTGGTTTTCTATTTAATTTTAATTAATAGTGATTTTTGGTTAATACTCAGAGGTTTTATGTGAAGTGTGAGATGATAAATAAAGCGAGTAAGTACTTAAAGTTTTAAGAAAAATACACTTGGAACAATATCTATACTAATATTATAAAGAGGAAAGATTTGATTGTTTGTTTGTTTGGATTGAATAGGCTCCGAAACTACTAAAAATGAAAAATGAAAATTATATAAAGTTTATTGTGTCTAAAGGGTACAATAAGTTTTAACCGTATCTGGAGCACCCGTTTAAGCAAAGATGTGCTTGTTGTAGGCAATAACAAATAGTGGCGGCTGCCTAAACGAGTAGCGATTTCGAAGATAAATTATCATATGTGAACAGCATACTAGACATATCAAATTTAAGTATAATGTTTCTTTGTATAATTGACTAAGGCTTGAGCAAAGCAAAAACAAAAAATATTGGTTTATGTACGATACTTTTATTTATCGAAAATGATGAGTTTTTGAGATATTATTACGTATATCTTTTTATGTTATAGAGCCTTACGTATAAAAATACAACGAATATATTACCAAGATAGGTAGTTAGGGACTGGTAAGACCATTTTTCAATTGAGTTCTTAATAATCGAATTATAAATGAAAACAGTTTTGTGACTTACGTCATTTACTTCTGCGCTAAGCGTGTTGAAGCGGCGCACGCAATATTCAACCGTACGACTGCAGAAATAGAACTATTCTAAAATCTACGCGAGCGCACTCTCAGTCCCGCAATGCGCGTCATGAACGGTGGACCTGTGCAACTCGCTAGCGCACGTGACAGAGATGCTGATTACGTTATTATTTTATTACGTACGACTAGTTGTTTAGCAAGTCGTTTGTGCTAGCCAAATTATGGGCAACAAGAAAAATAAAAAATATGTTTCGAGGAAAAAAAGAGATTCGAAGTATTTAATGCGTAATGTATGAGTATGAGTATAATTTTGAATCCATTTCAGTACGTAGATTTTGGGTACCTATCGTAAGTCTTGCCGTAGTCTATCACATAATATTACTGACCTATTTTTTTTGTGCTAATCTGCGATCAGCTCTAAAACTATAAGCATATTTGTTAAGGATTATTGACTTACCTATTTAAAAAATTATTTGACTAAGGCTTTTTTTGAGTTTTTAGGTGCGGCCAAATATGGCCACTTGGGGCTTGAGGGGTTAAACTTGCAATACCCTTAGTTTTGCGTCGGGGGTTAATAAACTGTGTAAAATTGAAGTGTGTCTTTGTGTATTATAATAAAACAAATAAAAAGAACAACAACATTATAATAATACAATTATTTACATTGCAATCCGGCTTGACAAATATAATTTACACTACTTTTCCCGAAGTAGTTTCATAATGATAAAGTTAACTTACATAAATAAAAAAATTAAATTGAAACAAAAAATAAATAAAAAATGAAATAGTTTATCAAAGTACAAACATGATCTTCAATATATTATAATCAAAGTTAACATACTACTGCTCATAAAAAATATGAATAATCTGTCTTTAAAATAACTGAATAAAGTTGAAAAAAATTTGTCGAAAATGCTCTATTCATTCTATGTTCTTGGATCATGAACTCGGATGACCTGCGCGCGCGCGAATTTTGAATTGGTTGATATTGTATCGCTAGTGTAACGAGTGTGGCATGCGGGTGGCGAGGCGGGCTGGGCGGAGCTAGCGCTGGATTTATTTTAGGGAGCCCGCTCTTAAGGTATTTTTCCATTAAGTATAAAATTTTTACATCACAACACTAAATAATGTTAAGCCAATAGAAATATATGCCCATGTTAAGTAGTATATATAAGTGTGTGTACGTGAGTGTTTGTGTACAATAATACAATAATATTATAATATTATACATATATATATATGTATATATAATATACTTTAATTTTGTGCTAATATCTAGTGTATGACAGTCTTAAGACAATTATGAATAGTGTATTCTCATAGTTAGTCATGAACCAAGCACTCAATTTCATTATAACTTTTGGTCTTAAGCCAGTCGGTGAGAACCTTCTTGCATTCGTGGTATGTGAGCGGATAGATATTTAGGTGTTTGTTAACCAGATTGTATAAGTGTGCTGATTGTCTGGGGTACTGCCTCTTAGCAAATGATGTATGTACTTTAATAGCCTTAGCAACACTGTGACTCCTTCTTTTATTGCAGAGACTAGGGTCGTAAGGCAGTGACTTGTGCTTATTAAGTACGATGCTTAATATATATAGTTTTCTTACAGTTAGAAGGTCAGTACTTATATAAAGACACTCAGTCGGGAATCTGTAAGGTTTAAAGTCCATAACCTTTAATAGGGATCTTTGAGCTCTTTCCAAATTAATAAATTTAGTTTTTGTGGCGCCGCCCCATACTGGTAGGCAGTAGGCAACCACCGACTGGGCCAATGATACGTAAATTTGCCGCAAGAGATTTTTATTAGCAATATGTCTTAGGGTCTTAAAGGTCCATATTAGTTTGCGGATTCTATTCATGATGAGTTCAGAATGTGCATACCAAGAGAGTCGTTGGTCCAACATTATGCCGAGATATTTTGTAGATTCAACTTTGCGTATGGGAGTGCAAGAGCAGTTTGACAAAGATGTGTTTGAACATTTGTGGATTTTTATATGAAAATTCTCTGAAGGTTGAGTGCGTTTATACATCGAGAAGCACATGTAGTTAGTCTTTTGAGTGTTCAAAGTTAGCAAATTTAAGTCAAGCCAGGCAGCTGTTTGTGCCAATCCCTTTTCAGCAGATATTTGAACACTTTCCCAGGATTTGCCGGCAAATACTATTGCAGTATCGTCTGCGTAAGAAAAAATGTGTCCTTCGTCAATCGGTATTTGCAAGAGGCTGTTAATGTAAACGAGGAAGAGTGTTGGACCCAGGACACTCCCCTGCGGGACTCCATAGGACACGTTAGCGACAGAGCTAACTATTTCGCCAATTTTTACTCTTTGTCTCCGGTCACGAAGATAGTCGCTAAATATATCAAGGGCTTGACCTCTTATGCCTATGTTCTCTAGCCTATGTATAAGAATGGAGACTGGTACTGTATCAAACGCCTTTTTTAAATCAAGGAAAACGGCCAAACATTTTTCTCTTTTGTCTACTCTGTCGATGATGATAGATGTAAGGGCCTGTATGGCATCTTCAGTTCATATTCCTTTGCGAAAGCCGAATTGTGAAGGTGACAGAATTTTGAATTTAGTTAGATAACTAACAAGTCGAATATTTATAAGCTTTTCCAGGATTTTCGATATAGCGGTTAGAACAGAAATTGGTCTGTAATTGAAAGGGTCTGATCTGTCTCCACTCTTATACACAGGGGTAATTATAGCTTGTTTTAATGCTACGGGAAAAACACTCTGTTGAAAACACAGGTTAAATAAGTGGGTAAGTACAGGAATAGTAAACTCATGTGCAGTCTTTAGAAAACTAGTAGGGATGTTATCGTATCCAGGAGCACTATCTGATTTTAAGCTCATCAAAATATCACGAACTTCACACAGATCCGTATCCAGAAGTACAAATGAACTCAGTTGTCTTACTGGATTAGAAGCCTCAGTTAAAACCCGTGTTGAGGACGTAGCTGTTATTTCATCCGCCAAAAGCTTTCCCACGTTAGCAAAGTAATTATTTACCCTATCAGTCGATTCTTGGGGGTTTGATGCCGCAATCAGTAGTTCAGTGTTTTGTGATTTTGGTGGTTTACGGTTAGTAACATTATTTATAGCCTTCCATAAAAGTTTTGGGTTTTTTGTAGCTTCAGCTAATTGGTCTCGATTATTTTTGCGTTTCAGTTTTTTGATAAGGCAATTACAGTAGTCTCGATATCTTTTAAAGGTTATCTTAAGTATATCATTGTTTGGATCACGTTTTAGCGTATACTGCATCTTGTTGCGAGTCCTTATGCATCGTAACAATCCTAACGTCATCCATGGTTTAAGCCTTTGGTTTTTTTGGGGTATCAGTGTCCTTATAGTGTTTATTTTTAGACATTGCTGTAGATTAGTGATTAAGTAATCTATAACAGTATTAGGGTTGTTATTAGTTAAGATGTTTCCTAGCTCAATGTTTTTTAGGTATTTTATTGCATTTTCCAAATCGATTGTTACTTTAGTTTTCGTTATCTTTGTTTTAGCTTGAATATTAGTTATTTTTATTAATGTCATGAGGTGATCTGTAATTGTAGTATTAGCTATAGCTATTGAAGCAGATTTGTGACTGTGTTGTAGCTTTAGTATGGTATGATCAAGGCAGTTTTGGCCTCGTGTAGGCAAACAGTGACCTGGAAGAAGGCCATGCATCGCCAACATATTGAGATAATTTAACCTATTCGAACACTCGTGTGCCTTTTCCTCAGGTTAGTGTATTAGGTTTATGTTAATATCACCAGTTATTAAAATGTTGGGTTCCGATCTGATAGTGTCTAAATGATCACTTACGGAGCTTATAAAGTCTTCTGCATTTAGGTTCGAAGGTGATCGATAGATTCCAATTATTGTCAGTTGAGATGTACGGATTTGTAAGCAAGACGCGTGTTGTAATTTAATTTCTGAAACTTTTGCTTCATTTGTATCTTTAAGGTAGAAAACAACACCGTCTGCTTGATTTAAATGATAATTTGATTGAAATGAATTATAGTTTGCTATGGTGGGAATAGGTTTGTTTGAATTAATTCTGCATTCACTAAGTATGATTAAATCAATATCAGTATGTAAAAATGAAAGATTAAGCTGTAGATCGTCCAAATTTGAATAAACGCTTCTAATGTTTTGAGACGCTATTGTGAAGTCAGTCTTTTTAAAATTCATTAAATTTGATATGTCGCCAATCTCTCCATTATAACATTTGCTACTTTAACATTGTCTATGTCATGAAAAATGTTTAACCGGCTATCCATTAATAAGCTTTATTGGATTGCAAATTGTTTCTAGACAATTGTTTTTTTAAGTAATTGAATAAATTACTATTTATCCATGATTTTGAGATAAATACAATAGTTTTAGTGTGAGTATAATTAAAGTGTGTACGAGTATATAGTAGTGTAAGAGTATAATGCGTGTGAGTATAATATATAAATTGTTGTGTGAATGTGTATTGTACGAGTAAAATATGGGTTTTGGTGTGAGTATAATTAAAGTATGTACGATTAAATATTAGTGTAAGAATATAATGCGTTTGAGTATAATTTATAAATTCTTGTGTGATTGTATATTGTATAATATGGGCAGACGATTGTAGGTGGGCTTTCATTATGAGCTTACAGAAAGATTTTAAAAAAAGTTTAAAATTATTTAAAGCAAGCACAAGCATAAAGCTTATAAAGTACAAAATTATAATAGAAGAACATGCAACCTTACGCTGAGAAAAGTACAAAACTATAGTAGAGACGCATGCAACATTACTGTGACCTAGTCACGTAGTTTCCAGAAGTCGGGTTGTTTGTGCTTCATTTTTAATTATAATGATGGGAGAGTTCTCATCTTTTCTTATATAGACGCGTCCATAGGCAGTCCAGCAGAACTTGTATCCTTTGCTTTTGACAAGATCGCGTGCAAGAAAGTGCAAACGGGCCGCCTTTGCTGTCAGCTGTTCAGAAATATAGATCGGTACATATTCGTTGACAGTATGGCCAAGGTGTTTAGCGCATAGTTTTTCTTTGTATCGTATGTTGTAGGACTTGACCATTTTCAAGAACTCCGTTTTTTGTATTGTAGAAGACAGTTCCACTATTATTGGTGGGTTTGTTATAGATTTGTCTTTCTTAGTCTTTGTTTGGACGCGATAGATATCCTTGATGTCATTCACCGCAATCGGACAGCCTATAGTTTCGGACAGCTTCACCACCATTTTAACCAGATCATGTTTGTCTTCTTGTAGGTTTTTAGGCACGTTTTTAAGTTCAATGTTTGTTTTCCGACTCCCACGCTGTAGGTCTTCTATCTTGTCTTCCAGTAGAGTAATATAATCTTTGTCCCGTCTCATTTGGACTTCCATCCGTTCTATTTTATTTTTTAGTTCGTTATTCTGTTCTGTTAAAAAGTTGATCGAGCTCTCTAAATTACTGTTTGTTGTCTTTATTTCAGTTATAACAGGAAAAATCTTTTTAAAGTCATTATGTTGTTCAGCCATCAAGGATGTTATCAGGATGCTTTTAATATCCTCTCTAAAAGCATTAAAATCAGCCTCGTAATCAGACTCCCTTCTCCTTTTTTGGCGTTGCGAGTTATTGTATCTGTTAGGTGGAGTTTCATCTTTTGGGTCAAAAAAGTTTGATTCTGATGATGACTTGTTAATAGTGCTTTCCATTTCAAGTACCAGGATATAATAAAACCGAAAAGTGTTCTCACGAGGTAAGTGGGTTCTTCTGATATATTATTGATATGCAGCAGTACTCGCCGTTACATCTGTTCAAAGTACCAGGGTAGAAGAGACTCAGTGGAGTTATGAAACAAATGTAACTTGATAGGTCGTGAGAATTTGACACAGTCGGCCGAGGAAATAGGTCGTATGCTCGATATGTAGTACCAGGATAGCAAAAGTTGCGGCAATAAATTTAGTCGTTAAACCTTGTTTCTTTCTTTCCTTCTCGCTGTCTGATTTATTGAAAATATCGGTTTGCCGATATATCAGTTCAAAGTACCAGGGTAGAAGTAACACAGTGGAGTTATGGAACAAGTGTAGCTTGCTAGGTCGTGAGCTGATGACAGTCGGCCGTAGTAATAAGTCGTATTCTCGGTATGTAGTACCAGGATAGCATAAGTTGCAGCAAGTATTTTAGTCGTTAAACCTTATTTCTTTCGCTTTCTTATTTGTTTAAAATATGTAGTACCAGATCGCATAAGAGAGCGGCACAGACGTGTGGAGAGCGGTTAAACAGAAGATACTTGCGATTTCCTTCGTTGTGAAGAAGTCTCGTAGAGGAACTCAGTGTGAGGAAACAGCTAAAGTCGCAGGGCGGTGCTTAGTACTAAGATCGCATAAGATGCGGCAGCGTCACGTCGGTCGCGTCGATTGTAGCTCGGTGTTATCGCTGGCGCATACATACGAGATGCGCAAGTGTGAGCAAGCGCACGCGGTACACAGCGACAGGAACAAAGACGCACTCACTATACACGCACTACTAACGCAGTTCGTTTGATGTGTTCCGCACACACACTTAGCTTTCCAAACGATCCACCGTAGTCGTATCTCTTAACTATTTATGCACTCCTATTATTTGTTTAATTTTAATGTATTTACAAATTTGATTTTTGATTTATAAAATAAAGCGAAAACAGTCTTTGTGACGTCTACTCGTAAACGAGGTCCGGGGGGAAGAGCTACTAACTAGACCGATTTGAAAAATTATTTCACCGTCGGGAAGCGATACTATCTCCGGGTGACATAGGCTTTAATTCGTTACGTTACGGGAACGTTAACGTTTAACGTTACGTTCGCGAGCGGTCCGCTATTTACAAGAAAATTGTGATAAGGTGACATTGTGGTCTGTATGAATGGTACAGAATGTTTGCTTATAGGTATTTAATAATAATAACCGTGTCACGTAGTCGACAACCACATCCTCTCTTCCCTTGGGTGTCGTAAAAGGCGACTAATGAGCTAAAGATTGCACATACATCCAACGAAGCTACTGATTTGAACACGGCTTTTAACAAATTTCATGATAATTTAACTTTATTTTTTTCAATTATGTTTCCCGATATGTAAAATAACGATTACAAATAAAACAAAAACAAACAATTGGATCACTAAGGGACTAAAAACATCTTGTGTAACAAAAAGGAAATTGCGTTTCATGTATTACAAGAACCATAGTAAACGTAGTAAAAACACATATCGGAAATATTCTCGCGTCCTAAAAAAATGTATAAATAAGTCAAGACAGTTAATGAGGAATATCTCAAAAAAAGTAAATATAAAATGAAAAATGAAAATGAAAACTAGTTTATTTAGCTACAACACACGAGACAGTTACAACAATCACAGTTTATCAAAATATAGATTTAAAAAGAACAGATTAATATGAGAACACTTATTAAAAATAATAGCAATGTCTCACGGCCGCAGCTAAAAAGGTAGCCAATTCAGCAATTTGTCAGGTCCGATGGAGCCTGACGCTGGTTTTCAATGGGCTCCTTCAATAATTTTTTGACATATGGATGCCAATACTTTACAATGTACATACAGTAGGTAGGTTCTCAATTAAAAACTAAAAACTTAAGTAATATAAAACAGACTTACAATGTAGTACCTACTTTCACAATTAAAAACTAAAAACTTAAGTAATACCTATTTGTCAGATAAATAGGGAACAATACAGTTTTCACTTTATTGCACGCCAACCGGGGCGGCGGCATGGCAGTGCGCGACTCGCGGGCGACGGGGGCGGACGGTGGATCGCCGTTCGCCACCGATTCGCCCGACGACAGTCAAACAAAGCAGACAAACAGCGCGCAAAGACGCACAAAAGTTGTTATTAACTGCAATGATGTTACAATTAAATATCATTGATTAACTGAGTTACCATTGTGCCAGAATAACAAATACAAATAGATAAGGAAAAAGTGGAAAACACATTATGGTGAAATAAATAAAATTATGATGTTAAATAGTGAAGGGATATATTTATTCGGTAAGTACTTGGTATGTATATCTAATACTGGTGTATTTTGCAGATTCAAATCACTATTAATAAAAGCAAAGTGTACCTACTACCCGCCCGCTCTGCATTGTATGTAATTCCATTTTATATCATATTTTTATATCATCTTTTCAGCCTGTTATTTACTACAAAATTAACGCAAAATTGACGCAGAACCAGAAAATGTATCTAAGGCAGCATGGAATTTGATAAAATCATACGAACAAACAAATATTGACAGTAAGTATATAAGCAAGATAACATGCAATAATATTTCGATTACTGATTCTGCTGACATTGCTAATAATTTTAATAAATTTTTCATTAACCAGACAAATAATACGAATATTCAGAATCCTAATTTGACATTCCATAATAATATCCAATCTATTGACACAAGTATATTTTTTTACCCTGCGACATCTGACGAAATATTTAAAATAATAAGATCACTTAATAACACACCATCAGTAGGATTTGATGAAATCCCTACAGCCATTTTAAAATATTGTGCTGTTGTATTATCTGACATAATATGTCATTTAGTAAATCTCTCTTTCTCTGAAGGAACTTTTCCTGAAGTGTTAAAACTATCCATTATTAAACCTGTTTATAAAAAAGGTGAGAGGGATAAAATGGATAACTAACAGACCTATCGCATTAATACCTGTAATAGCAAAAATATTCGAAAAAGCCGTACATGCTAGGATTTATAAATATCTAGAAAAATACAATATTCTTAAGAATGAACAAAATGCATTTCGAAAAGGCAAATCGACAACGCAAGCAGTATTTAATCTAATTAAGAAAGTTACTGAAAATATTGATAGAAATATTGACTAAACTGCAGTATTTTTTGATATGAGTAAAGCATTCGACTTTGTCTCACACGATATATTATTATTTAAATGTGAAAAATATGGTTTAAGAGGGATAGCCCTTCAATGGATTAAAACATATCTTCAAAATCGTTGCTTTGAAATAAAAAGTATAAATAAACTTAAAGAAGATACTGTTACTAAATCCTTTGCAGCCAAAAACAATGTAGGCATCCCACAAGGTACTATTCTAGGGCCGCTTTTATTTATTATTTATATAAATGATTTACCACATGTAACTAACCACCAAGTAAACTTATTTGCTGATGATATATCTGTTTTAATATCAAAATATGATGACGTAAATTATAATGATGACATAAACTCTACTATAATGAATATTGTAAACTGGTTGCGAATGAATAATTTACATATTAACGTTAAAAAAACGAACTACATTCGATTTTATAATAGAAAAAGAAAAGAAAATGACCTAAATCTAGTTATAAATAATGAACCTCTAACGGAATCTGACGAAGTTACATTCTTAGGTATTGTTATTGAAAACCAGTGTTCTTGGAAAAAACATGTCAAAAAGGTATGTTATAAATAAATAGATTTGCCTATGCTCTCTGGCGTTTAACAAAACAAATAAATTAAAAAGCTGCATTAGTAGCTTATCATGGCTATGTCGCATCTAACATTAAATATGGTATCTTACTTTGGGGCAACTCAGTAGATGCACCAAAAGCATTCATATCACAGAAACAATGTGTCCGTGCAATATGTGATGTTCCACCCATGACATCTTGTAGGAAATTGTTTCCAAAACTAAATCTACTCACTTTACCATCTATGTATATTATGGAATGTTGTGTCAATCAATCAATCAATCAATCAATCAAATATTTATTTGCTCAAATATGGTACAAAAATTGTTCTTAAAATAATGTTAACCAGCATATTCTATCGTATAATACAATGTGCAAATATTCAAAATTACATTAGACATTACACAAATAATTAACAAATTATAATAAAATCATAGTCAACGTTAATACAATTAAAATAAAGCATGTCAAATATTATCATTTAAGTAGTCGTTAAGGGTATAGTACATTTTGTTCATTAAAAATTGAAATAGTTTGGATTTAAATTTATAAAATGTCAGTATTTTTATATCACCAGGCAATTTATTGAAAATTCGAATACACATGCAATGAACGTTCTTTGAATATAATATTAATCTTTGGTCAGGTATACATAGATTACATAGATTAGTGTCTTTGTAAGGACTCATCAAAACTTATTTATAAAAAAGAATGATAATAATAATCATTTTAAGTCGACAAGGTTTTGTGGCAAGCTATTACCCAATATGCGAACTCATTTGTATAAGAGAAACTGTTACCCTAACAGCATAAAATTGTATAATAAATTACCACTTCCATTCACAGAACTTCCATTACCATTGTTTAAAAGTAAATTAATGAAATTTCTTATAAAAAAATGTTTTTATTCTGTTAGGGAATATCTTGACACAAATATTGACATATCAAGTTTTTTAACAATTGACATATCTATTTAATGTTGTGTGTATATTTTTTATTGACGTCCTTTGAATTTAAATTTTATTATCATTTTCTCAAATTTTATTATTATTTTCTCAATATTATTATTTAAAACGTAAATTAGGACATGGTTAAATTCTTATAAGTAGTTTTTAATATTTTACTTATCATTTAATTTTTTAGATTCACACGCCCTGTGACGGCAAAATAGACGGACAATTTAATTAAATTCGAACATTATTATTACTCTATTTATGTGAATAAATATATTTCATTTCATTTCATCATATAGCGGCGATGGGCTCACCCGTCACGGTGAGCGCATGTGAAGTCGCTATTTGGTGAAAAGTGGATTATCGTAGAGGTTCGTCACGTACCTACTGACGTAGTTAATAAAGTCAAGTTATAGGCTGTCTGTACCAATAGATAATTAAAGTAAGATTAAACATTAGATAGAGATAAGAAATGTTGTATTTAATATATAAGGCGACTGCTAGAAACCGCAAGAAACTTCAAGGGCTGATCAGGTCTAGTGTTTTAGACATGACAAAAATGACAAAAAAGAAGTTCGTGTTTTTAAAAAATTTAATTAAGTAATTCATATAATGATTTTAATTTGATAGTCTTTAAGTAGGTATCTTATTTATTTTAAAGCAATAATATAAGAAAATAAAATGAAATAATTAATTAACTATTAAATATCGATTAAGTAAATTTTTTTTTTGTCTGATGTTGTCGTCTTTTTTCAGTGTTAAAAATTTTACTTAAGTATATTTAAGCGTTAATAAAACGCTAAAATATAAAACATTAAAATATCGATTATTTACAACGCGCAAGCAGCGGCCGGCCGTTGACCCACCCGTCTGTTGACCCGTCCGCGTCAGCTGGGCGATAAGTACCTACGTTAGTCTGCAATCCTTTTTGTATTTTTTGTCATGTTTAAAACACTTGACTTGACTAGCCCTTGAAGTTTTTTGCAGTTTCTAGCAGTCACCTTATATAAGCGGTAGACGTACTAAAATAAATCAGTGTATTTAACATCATAATATCTGCGGTTTATTTACTCTCCCTGTTCCCCGGTATACCTATAGTCTCTGTCTAACCCTTCGGGGATAGCGTTGCCAGGCGTCCGAATAAAACCAGACATAGTTAGGACATAGTTATCTATATATGTATTTAGTCCTCCTACTAGGCCATCCCATTGAGTGCAAAAAACAACTATTTGTATTAGAGCAACACCAAAATTCAGAGCTCTGTTTTGTATGAACAACTGATATTTTTGCAATTTCGGAATATATGTTTTTTGTTCGGTTTCATTGATCATTGTATTAAAAACTTTAAACATATTTAAAATCAACGTCATATCGCTATGTACTGTTGTATTGCTAAACTCTACCTGTGCACACACGCATACAAACACAAATCGACGCACCGTATGCCCTGTGTGCAGCTGTGGTAAATAAGTATTATGTAGTAGGGTCGACAGTCGATTTCCCGGAGATAATTATCCTATCAGCAGGGAGCATCCCAGTGTTTTGTTTTGCGAACCACCTTCCAACTTTTAAAAGTGGTGACCAACTCCCCGATAAGACGTCAATGAATATAGAATTCATCACACTAATATTATAAAGGCGAAAGTTTGTGAGTGTGTATGTTTGTTACTCTTTCACGTAAAAACTATTGAATGGGTTTGGATGAAATTCGGCATACAGATAGTTTATAACCTGGATTAACACATAGAATACTTTTTATCCCGATATTCCAATGGGAACGGGAACCACGCGGGTGAAACCGCGAGCGTCCGCTAGTGAGCCTATAAACTTCCTAATGTAGGGTACAGGCCGCCACGTTAGACCAACGCGTGGTAAGTTTTAACAACTGCTATCGTTCAACGCTTTTGACTTTATGTCTTGTTGCAACAGTGTCTTATCAAACCTCTTAGAAATTACATCCTAGATCTCTATATAAATATTTTAGAATATTTTTAACATTCAGTTTAGATAAGACTGCGGTAAAGATTCATTACATTATTATTTCTGCTATCTTACGACGACAACCGGGACCAACGGGCTTACGTGCCTTTGGAAGCACAGAGGAGGTTCGAGATGTGTTTTTAGTCACTTAGCCGCAGCGCCATCAAGCTCCTATTTTCTACAGTACAGGGAAAAGGCATCCCGTCCTTCTTTCCTATTTTTTAAAGTCCTTCGCTACAGTTAGCCAATCGTGTTCAGTATACCAACTCAAATCTAATACATCGTTTAACATGAATTCTCGACAAACTCTCCGTTTACCTTGAAAAATAGAAAAGCAATCCAATAAATATGTTTACATGTGAATGAAAAAATATTTTTGCAGCAAAGCTTCAGATACCAGTTTGCAGAACGCAATAATCGGTACGTGCCTGCATCGCGCGGGCGGGCGGGGCGGGCGGGGAGTATGCCAGCTATTGTGCTTTAACACTTTCGCAGAGTACCGACGCATCCCAATACGGTAAACTTTTTTGGTCAATTCTACATAGGTAGGTACAATTGTTTTTTTCATACCTAACCGATGACTCATTTGTTTCATTATTTATTAACTTATTATTTATCTAAAAAGGAGGCAAAAGAGAAGCGGGTAACTCGATGGGAAGTAATCACCCCCGCCCATGGACACCTTCAAAACCAGAGGAGTCGCAGATGCGTTGCCAGCCTCAAGGCTCAAGTCCCCCAATTTCTCACGAAGATGGGCCTCCGTGGCTACTTGACAGTTTTCAAAAAAGTATTTTAAAAATTACAAACGCTTATTCTATACCCCGTACAATATTTTTTTTTCTCAAAAAAGATTTATTTAATAGAAATAAACATATTTTTCTTTATTAATTTAAAATTTCGCACGAAAACGGTTGGTCACGTGACATTTTGCTCTGTGATGTCACATTTAAATAAATTTAGTATTTTTTCTTGAAACCTGACAGATAGTTTTTGATGATGATGTGTGAAATGTGACGTCACATGTAGCTCAATCATGGCCGCCCGTGTTTCAGGTCTTGTAATACACAGATAAAAAATCGCAAATTTATTTTGTAAAAATAAAATATTTACAAATTATCATAATAAAAATAAATATTGGATAATTATCGTTGAATCATAATCTACAATTTCCGACATAAAAATTAATATAATTTAATACGAGATCGAGGAGCGTCATGGGTGACCGAATATCACGCGAGCGACTGCCGTATAATGGATTCTTTTTCAAGAAATGTTTATGTCAATCTTAATTTGGCACGCTACAAGCGAGGCATTTGACAATTAACTTGGAAATATCAATTTGGTGCTCCGTTGCGTCCTAATTATAACAAATGGATGGATAACTGAAATCACTCATTTCGGCCGACCTGGGAATTAATGCCAGCACCTGATACAAGAACCGTCTAACCGTCGAAGAAAAGTCTATCTCAATACCATAACTCATCAAAATCGGTTCAGCGGTTTAAGCGTGAAAGCGTTACAAACAAACCAACAAACTTACTTTCGCTGTTACAATAATAGTTAGGAGATGAAATCCCAGCCTCAACTCGGTCTGCAATATCAAAAGATACGGTTTGTTTTAAACAAAATGCATGTTACAAATTAGTTAAAAGACGAGAAACACGCCTATCTCCTGGGACCACGCACCCAGTATATACGAGTATTTCTGTGGACCCAGTATAATAGAGTTCGAGAAAATTCAAAAAAGTCTTTAAATTCAAAGATAATTTTTAAATAAAATTTTAAACTTCCATGATCACTACAATTATATTTATGAAAAACCGGCCAAGTGCGAATCGGACTCGCCCATGAAGGGTTCCGTAGCAGCAAGTAACATTATATAAGTTCTTGTAATTCATTGTAACTTTGATCGATGTTTTAATAATAGCGTATTTATTTTATGTACATTATATGTATTTTTTAGTTTTATCATTCTCTTATTTTAGAAGTGACAGAAGGGGGACACACATTTTACCACTTTGGAAGAGTCTCTCTTCTTTGGAAGAAAAAAATGATATTAAAAACCTCAATATCATTTTTGAAGACCTATCCATAGATACCCAAACAGATGGGTAAGATAAAAAAAAATATTTGAGTTTCGGTTTTAAGTATGGGGAACCCCCAATATTTTTTTTTCTATTTTTGTGTGAAAATCTTAATGCGGTTCACAGAATACATCTACTTATCAAGTTTCAACAGTATACGTGGGGTGCACTAAAAGTTTCCGGAATGAATAAGAAAAAAATACTATTAAAGGTCAAAAATGAATATGTTGTTTCTCAAAACATTCTCCCTTTGCGAAAATGCACTTTTTTATTCGATTAAACCAATTTTGAAAACTTTTGTGCCACTCCTCTATGGTGACCTCAGAAACGTGTTTTTCATACTTAATCTTCGACAGCTTCGTCTGGCGATGAAAATCATTGAACGCGTAATTGGTTCTTAATTTTTGCGAACAGAAAAAAGTCACAAGGTGCCAGGTCGGGACTGTATGCAGGATGGCTCATAAGTTCTACATTTTTCACCTTCAAAAATTCGTTGGTCTGTCTGGCTGTGTGGGAGCTAGCATTGTCGTGGTGCAAGATGATACGGCGTTTACGGTTATTTTTACGGAGTTTGTCAAGAATTTCCGGCAAACAAATGGTCGTATACGCCTGCACTATTCACGGTACGACGATTCTCTAAAGCAACAGTAGCCACGTGTCCAGTTTTAATAAAAAAAGAAGCAATCATTCGCTTAGATGCACTTTTTTCTCAGCACAGCTTTCTCACACCCAAATGTTTGTGTAGGATTGATTGTATTTGACTCATGCCTATGTCTAAGGATGCGCGAATCTCATGGTAGGTCACATGCCTGTCTGCTTTAATCATACGGCGCACAGCATCGATGTTTTTGTTGTACACAGCGGTGGACGGGCGACCATCGCGAGATTCGTTACTGAGATTGACACCACCTCGCTTGAATTCTGCAAACCAGCTATAAATAGTCGTCTTGCATGGTGCTTCATCGCCAAAAGCAGATTGAAGCCGAGCGATGCTCTGTTGAGCTGTCAAATTACACCTTTAATCGTAGAAAATCATACTACGAAGATTTTCCCGAGTTAATGTAGACACGCAATTTTTATAATGGCGCCACAGTGTAAAAGCAATTGACAGTCAGATGAAACAATCTGCATTCTACAGCCAAAGAGTTCGATTTTCAAATGTTGTAATTACTTTTTAAATATTGTTCAGGTAAGTGGCTAGTTCTGGAAACTTTTAGTGTGACCTATGTAGTTTCGGAAAAAAGTGGCTATGACATACGGACGGACAGACAGACAGACATGACGAATCCGGGTTCCGTTTTTTGCCATTTGGCTACAGAATCCTAAAAATGACTTTTAGATTAAAAAGTCAATTCTTAAAAAATGAATTCTATACTGATCCTCTACTACCGTATTATTTCTCTTGGAAGGCAAAGGCTTCTAGGTCTGTCTGTACAGCCTGTCTAGTTATCTACACCCTTCTGGAATGTCACACAAAACATTTGAGACACATTTGGTCTCCTTTAGATAAAAAGATATTATGTGAGTAGCTTGCGAAAACAGGACACAGGAGACGCGGTGAAAGCTCATTCTATTCTTTTGTAAACATATCGAAATTATTACTTTTACTTAGGGTGGATTCGACCAAACTGGAATAAGGTCTTATACCTAGATTAAACGCCGAATTTGTATAGAATAATCTCGGAGTAAGTATTTCGGTTATTATCAAAATGACCTTATTACAGTTACTTACATATTAGAAACTCTATAGTACATTGTTACCCTAGGCGTAAAAGTAGCTTATTTTCTCCCGAGACGGGGTTTGGCGCCCGAACGTAGCGAGGGCGCCAATAGTTTGAGGGAGTAAATAAGTCTTTCACCCGAGGTAAACACTGTGCTTTTCATTACGAATATAAAAAAGTCAAAACAAAAACATGAATATCTATAGTCCGTTAATCGCCTTTTACGACACCCAAGGGTAGAGTGGGATTTGTGGTATTATTTTGATGAGCCCATCGCCGCTCTATGCTGTTGGTTGTATGTGCAGTCTTAAGCCCGTTAGTCGCCTTTTACGACACCGAAGGAAATAGAGGGATGGGTAGCATTATTTTGATGAGCCCATCGCCGCTTTATGCTGTTGGATGTATGTGCAGTCTTTAGTCCGTTAGTCGCCTTTTACGACACTGAAGAGAAGATAATTATTTTGATAAGCACATCGGCGCTCTATGCTCTTGGATGCATGTGCAGTCTTTAGTCCGTTAGTCGCCTTTTACGACACTGAAGAGAAGAGAGGGGTTGGTAGTATTACTTTGATGAGCCCATCGCCGCTCCATGCTGTTGGATGTATGTGCAGTATTTAGTCCGTTAGTCGCCTTTTACGACACCAAAGAGAAGAGAGGGGTAGGAAGAATTATTTTGATGAGCCTATCGCCGCTTTATGCAGTAGGTTTTATGTACAGTCTTTAGTCCGTTAGTCGCCTTTTACGACACCGAAGAGAAGAGTGGGATTGGTAGTATTATTTTGATGAGCCCATCGCCGCTCTATGCTCTTGATTGTAAGTACAGTCTTTAGTCTCTTAGTCGCCTTTTACGACACCGAAGGAAATAGAGGGATTGGTAGTATTATTTTGACGAGCTTGTTAGATTCTTCTATAATCATTTAGACTTCTTTAACAAAAACTATAAGATAGCTACTGGATAATAGAAGTCAGAAAGCAAAATAAAGCTAGCTATTAGGAGGGATATTAAGAAAACGCATTTGTTTTTTTAACTAAAATTATATTGATTTAAAATTGGATAATTCTTATAACACAGAAACCCGACAATATATATAAAGTATATAAGGATTAATTCAGTATACATAAATGATTCCATAAATAATACCCCTTATATACTTTACCCTTATGTACTTTACCCTTATATACTTTACCCTTATATACTTTACCCTTATATACTTTACCCTTATGTACTTTACCCTTATGTACTTTACCCTTATATACTTTACCCTTATGTACTTTACCCTTATATACTTTACCCTTATGTACTTTACCCTTATATACTTTACCCTTATGTACTTTACCCTTATATACTTTACCCTTATACACTTTACCCTTATATACTATACCCTTATGTACTTTAACCTTATGTATTTTAACTTATACAAAGTAAATAAAGACAAGTACTTAGGTCATAGATACCCTATAGTCTGACAATTATTTAATGTACATGATCATACCTTGTTCAACCGATGTGCACACCTCGGTAGCTCAAAGGCAACTGCGCTGTCGCTCTGCACCGGCCTCCTTTTATACCAGTGAACAAACAAGCGTCACAAACAAGTGACTAATCATGAGCCGCAGCCACGTACCATTTGAATAACAACTTTTAATAGAAAATCAATACATTACATTAATTATGTTTGTTCGGTAATAAAATATTGATGTAATTAAATATACATTATTTTGAATAATCTATTACGGCCATACTGACATGTACTTTGCTCTCAAAGTACCTACCTATGGCGATAAACTATAAATGGTGTGATTATTTGAAACATATAGAAAATATATATTCAGTTTATTCAATCCATAATGTTTCTTATTTTTCCTTTCTCGATTCGCCTAGACGTGTCAAACCCCTCACCCGCTGCTTATGAGTTAGGTTTGCACCAAGCAAACGAGCGTCCAGCGGATGGTATCCCGATTACCTAGACGCACTAACCCCAACCACCCGCTGCCGGTGGGATAGATCAGTACCAAGTAAACGGTCGTCCAGCGGCTTGATTTGTTGTCCCGGTTACCTAGACGTACCAATCCCAACCACCCGCTGCTGGTGGGATAGACCAGTACCAAGTAAACGGTCGTCCAGCGGCTTATTAATTTTAAATATTTGAATTTCAACTGTAATAAATTACTGTTTCAAATAATCACTCTCGTATTTACAATAATATTTATAATAAATAATCTAACTTACACTAGGGACATCATTAGAATCAATACTTTCATCAATCATTTGCCCGGGCCAATATCGCTATTTTTCTTTAGCAACTACGATGTTTCGTAAATTACCAGTTCCTCTCAAAGCAAAACGATCGTTTGGTAGCAAGGATATTATTTCATAGGGTCCTTTAAATTTAGGATACAACTTGTCATTTCGTCTATGGTTCTGAGATACGTATACCAAATCACCTATGTGAAATGTTAGGTTATTTCGTCTCGTAGAATCAAAACGTTTTTTGAATTTTTCGGCAATTTGTAAAAGTCTTTGCCGAGCTAACTCTCTATCTGCGTCTACATTGATTAAAATCTCGCTAGAGTTATCAAGTACATCATTTAACCGTGATTGTATACTTGGTATATTTGCCTCAACACCAATTAATAAACGTAAAGGTGAAAAACCAGTAGATTTTTGAATAGTTGTGTTAATTGATTGTTGAATCTTCCACAATACGTTCGGCCAATCTGACGATTCATTACACATGGTATTAAGCATGTTAGAGACAGTGAAAACATAACGTTCCACCTGACCGTTACTCCTTGGTGTACCGGTGGCAATCATGTGATGTTGAATGTGTAATTCCTCAAAAAGGGCTCTAACTTGATTGCTATTAAATTGGTTCCTCGATCAGTTATGACCAAAGAGGGTGATCCGAAAATGGTAATAGTATCACGGATTACTGGTATTAATTCATTTGAAGCAAGTGTTTTTAATGGTTTTAGCAGACAAAATTCAGTAAACCCATCGACCAAGAGTAAGATATGTCTATAACCTTCATTAGATTGTGTAAAGGGTCCTGTACAGTCCAAATGAATGGTATGAAAGGGCAAGGCAGTCTTTTCTATCGGATGAAGTAGCCCCTGTTTAGGACCATGATGCCCCTTTCGCTCTATGCAAGTTAAGCAATGTGATAGATATTTTCGGACAAAAGCTGACATACCAGGAAACCAAAAGTGTTCGCGAATTTTATTTATAGTTTTGTCAAATCCTACGTGACAATTTTCGTCATGAAACAACTGTAAAATGCTAATTCTGGTACCCTTGGGAATGTACAATTTTGGGTTTCCATTAGGTTCTGTTTTGTAATGCAACAAGTTATTATGGACTAGATATTGGTTTGTATCTATTTCTCCAAACTGGACCCTATTCATTAACGCTTGTGTTTCGGGGTCGTTTTGCTGAGCTGTTTCTAACCAAGAACTACCGTCGTTAATCAAATTAACAGTTCCAGACATAGGAGGAGTCTCGACAGGATTGCGGCTGAGAAAATCCACGTGACTAATATAAGTGTCCTTTTTGTAAACAACTTCGAAATTAAAATCCTGCATATATGTCCACCAGCGAGCTACTCGTGGGGACAAATCCCTTTTGTTCATTGTCGATTTTATGGCATTGCAATCGGTTATAATTTTGAATTTGATACCCAGAAGGTAAACCCGAAAATGTTTTAATGAATTAAAAACAGCTAGCGTCTCTAAATCGTAAGAGCTATACTTTGATTCAGCTGGTGCAGTTTTTTTACTATAATAAGCGACTACTTTAGTTTGATTGTTATATTTTTGAATTAAAACTGCACCATAACCAATTGCACTGGCATCAGTGTGTAGCTCGGTTTCCAAATTAGGATCAAAAACTGATAACAATGGCTTAGATACCAAATGATCAAGTACATAGCTTCTCGCCTCATCCTGTTCCGGTCCCCAATCCCACGTCTGGTTATTTTTTGTTAATTTACTTATACAAGCTGTGCGAAGGGCAAGGTTAGGAATAAATTTTCTGAAATAAGATGCAAGGCCCATGAACTGGCGCACTTGCTTAACATTTTGAGGTTTAGGTGAATTAAGTAATGCAGTAACTTTTGTTTCACTGGGCCTTATTCCTTCACCTGATATTTGACGACCTAAATATTCAATATTGTCCACGAAAAATTTGCATTTTTTAAGATTAATTTTGAACCCAGCAGCACTAAGCGCCGAAACTGTATTTTCTAAATATTCAAGACCTTGGTCTATTGTAGAAAAGGGAATGAGTATGTCATCAATGTATACAAGGAGAAAATTTAAATCCTTTACTGCCTTTGTAATGGCTCGTTGAAAGACTGACGGTCCATTACAAATTCCAAAAGGCATTTTGAGAAATTCGTAATGTCCATCAGGGGTTGAAAAAGCGGTATGTTTTATTGAATCTTCCGAAACGGGTATCTGGTAAAACCCATTTTTCATGTCAATAGATATAAAGCATTTGGCCCTTCCTAATTTATCAATCTGATCCTCGATGAGAGGGAGAGGGTAAGTTTCTTTTTCGATAATTTTATTTAGTGATCTATAGTCAACACAAAGTCTATCACTGCCATCCTTTTTTTTTTACTAGTATTACAGGACTCGCAAATGAGGAGTCACTCTCACGGATAATATTATTTTCTAGCAATTCATTTATTATTCCCTTTACCTTTTCCCTCTCAGAAGGCGCTAAACGATAAGGTCTGTAATGAACTGATCCATTTTTTTGTAATCTTAATTTTAATTCTCCTGTAGTAACTGAACCAGATCTATGTAAAACCATTTTATGTCTTTTGAAAATGTCTATAATTTTATTTTGTAAATCTGTGTCTAAATGATCTATTTTTGAAACTAACTCACTTATTTGAAATTCAAAGCTGTCATGTATGGAATTAGCACATAAATCCGCCCCATCAAGCTGTTTACGCCTAATTCTGCTCCCTTCAATGTCTGTAATTATTTCTATATCTTGATATTCTACGACATTTCGCCCAATCAATAGATCGTAGTTAAAATGTTTATCTTTAACTACGAATATATCAAGTTCTATATAAACGTCTTCAAATCTGACAGGGACAGTTATTTTGCCAAACACATTCAAACTACCACGACCAATTCCATTAAGACATAAGAAATACGGCTCAATGTTACACAATAAGCGTTTTGCAATGGATTCTTTAATAATACAACAATTTGCTCCGGTATCAATAAGCGACTCTATGATAATATTATGAATGGACACCTTAGTCAATTTTAATTCCGTTGGCCTAAAAAATTAGCCTCCGTATTAAGCGATGGTTTTTCTAAACTTGCACGAGCTTTGTGCCAGCACACTGACTCAGAATGGCCAACCTTTTTGCAAAATGTACAAATGTTTCGGTCATTAATCTTATTATCCGTGATACTAGCCCCCCTTGTTTCGGTAACCTGATTGAAACTTTTAGTGCATTGTGATCGTAGATGACCTATTTTACCGCACAAGTAACATTTTTTATCTTTAGGGTCTAATTGGGGATTATGAACGTTAAATTTGGGTCGTTTTGAACTACTGGGACCTAAACCATTACTATTGGGATAGTTTTGCTCTGAGGGACGTTTTTTAGGCTTGATATAACTAGAAAATAGCGATATCAGTTCGGAGGTGGTTTTTACATTACTATTGAATGATGCCATTCGAACATTGACGTCCGTGATACCTCCGCAGACTAGTTCTATTAATTGTCCTTCTGTAAAGGATATTTTTGTGTTGCGAAACAAGCGAACCTTTTCTCTTGCATATTCACAGTAGGAAGCTGCTAAATCAGACGTATATGATACAGCAGTGGAAAGTTTTTCCGCAAGATTTCGTTTTTCGGGGTACAAGTCCGTGAGATCGTTACGGAATTTCTCCCAAGTTCTACCTTCAGTTGAGGGTTCCCACGACTCAAACCAAACTAGTGCAGAGCCCTTAAGGGCCTTACCGGCTTTTGCAACGGTCGCCAAGCTGCTCCATCCAAATTCCTTAGACAGTTCTTCTATGTTTTTGCACCATCCTTCAGCGCCGCTGTCGCTAGTCGTTGGGTCGAATGTTGGCAGCGCCACGTCTTCGTCAGGACGTCGATTCGACGATACAGCATCTCGTATGGCCTTCAGGAGGTCTGTCAGGAGAGCAGGATCCATTCTGAAACTTAGATAAATAAATATTAGAAATAAGGCACAAATCCCACTTCTGATGTTAGATTCTTCTATAATCATTTAGACTTCTTTAACAAAAACTATAAGATAGCTACTGGATAATAGAAGTCAGAAAGCAAAATAAAGCTAGCTATTAGGAGGGATGTTAAGAAAACGCATTTGTTTTTTTAACTAAAATTATATTGATTTAAAATTGGATAATTCTTATAACACAGAAACCCGACAATATATATAAAGTATATAAGGATTAATTCAGTATACATAAATGATTCCATAAATAATACCCCTTATATACTTTACCCTTATGTACTTTACCCTTATATACTTTACCCTTATATACTTTACCCTTATATACTTTACCCTTATGTACTTTATCCTTATGTACTTTACCCTTATATACTTTACCCTTATGTACTTTACCCTTATATACTTTACCCTTATGTACTTTACCCTTATATATATTGTTGGCGCTTAAGGCACCGACATGCGGCGGAGTTAAAGGCTGAAGGCAGGAAGGCTGAAGGAAGGATGTACTTACAGGGATGATGAGTCAGGAACCGTCGTGCGAGCTGACCACGGGCGGCGAGGCTTGAGGGGCGGCGATGTAGTCACTACACTAAACAGTTCCCTAGGGGCACTGGTTAAGGGCGTTTAGGTCGAGCTTATTGCACTAGCTCTTAACTGCACACATGTGTTCACTTCGTGGGTTGAAGGGCGGGGCCTGAGCGACGCGTGGCTTCGCCCTGAGATCTCGAAATGCACTAACTCTTGCGCGGCGCGGGCCGGCGGCGACTAGTTAACATGGCCGCGCGACGGCTTAGTGCATTCTAATATGCACTCTATTACGGCGCAGCGACGGCTGTTTCCCGTTGCGCGGTGGCGCAAACATCTTCCCGGGGCCCAGGGGTGGTCTCATCCAGAGGGAGCCTGGCAATCTTGAACACAGGCCTCCGGAGGTGTCCATTGGCGGTGTCCAGGTCCACCACCCGCACGACGCCATCCTTCCCAGGCAGGGTGCGAGTAATGCGCCCCAGTCTCCATTGAAGGGCAGGCAGGTTGTCCTCCTTGATGAGGACGAGCTCGCCGACTCGGGGAGGGGAGGATGGGGACAACCATTTGGAGCGGGTTTGAAGGGTATGCAGGTAGGACTGGGTCCACAGCGTCCAGAAGCGCTGGGAAAGGGCCTGTACCATCTGGAATCGCCTACGTGTGGAGATCGGCCTATCTTCCACGGATAGTTCGGGAAGGGCCGTTAGTGGGCGGCCTATAAGGAAATGTCCGGCTGTAAGCGGCTCAAAGTCTGAAGGATCAGACGAAAGTGGGCAGAGAGGTCTTGAGTTGAGGACCGCTTCAATTCGAGCTAAAAGTGTGGAGAATTCCTCGAATGTGAGGTGTTGTTCGCCAATTACGCGATATAAAAGTTGCTTTGTTGATTTTACGTTGATCTCATGTAACGCACCGAACCATGGTCCCTTAGGGACGTTCAACAACCAAGTAATGTGCTGACCAGCGAGCTTGTGCGCAATCGTGTCATTATTCAAGGCAAGAAAGTTTTCTACTTCGATGAGCTGATTTCTAGCGCCTACATAATTTGTACCGCAGTCCGAGCGGATGAGAACCGGGGCACCGCGGCGTGCTATAAAACGCTGTAATGCCGCGAGGAACGCTTCCGTGCTGAGGTCCGAGACCGGTTCCAAATGAACCGCCTTAGTCGAGAGGCACACGAATATACAAAAGTACGCTTTTAAGAGTTTAACATTACGTAGGGTACTAGATTTAACGAGGAATGGTCCGGCAAAATCGGTCGTGACTTGACTAAATACTGGCTGAGGCGTAACTCTATCGGCTGGCAGGTCGGCCATGAAGGGCGCTTGCGGCTGGGCCCGGCATCGAAAGCATCTAATGCATTTAAAAACTCGGTGTCTAATGATGCGGCGCGCGGACAATATCCAAAATTGTTGGCGTAGGATAGCGTGTAAAGTGTCAGCGCCAGGATGGCAGTGTATTTTGTGGTAGTGGTCAATGATGAGGTCTACAAGTGGGCTAGAGCTGGGAAGTATGAGCGGGTGCTGCGCGTCATATCGGATAGACGCATGGGACAGTCGTCCACCAACTCTAAGGAGCTCATCTTTAATGAGAGGTGACAGCCGCTGGAGTCTGACGGAGCAGATTTTGCCAGTTTGAAGGCGGTGGATGTCCTCCGCAAACTCATTGTGCTGGACACTGCGCACCCAGTAAAGTAGGGCCTCTCTTCGTTCACTGACGTACAAGGGGCCTGAGCGTCGCGAATCTGGGTGGTGTCTGCAGTTGTGCAGAAAGCGTTTTAGACAAGCTGTCACTCCGACGAGCTTGTCTAGTGAACTGAACCGAGTGAGCAGGTCAAAGTCAAGACCGGGCACTGTGACCAGCGACGGGACGTGTTTGGGCTTAAGGCCGGGCAGGGCGTGATGGCCCAGAGCTAAGGGCATCGCAGGCCAAGACTCACAAGGCTGTCCAAGCCACGTGGGGAGACCACCATAGGTCGTGGGCTGACAGGGATTGCGCAGACATTTCTCTGCTTGCGCAATCTGCCGGGTTGAGCTCAGAAGGTACGTGTCGCCAGGTACATTCTGGTGGGCCTGAGCTGATTTTGACTACCCTGTTGGCTTCAAAGGGTTGAAGACGGTGAGGCGGTGTATTGAGCCAGGCCAGGACTATCGTACTGTCTGACCAACATATGTGTTGTTGTATACTGATATGGGCCGATAACTGAACCGACACACGGATCATGAGCTGGGAGAGTAGAGTGGCGGCCGACAACTCTAACTTGGGGATTGTGAGGCGGTTCTTGATTGGTGCGACTCGCGACTTGGCGACAATCAAGTGTACCAAAGTATCTCCGGAGGCATCGAGCTCATGGAGGTAAACAACGGCGGCAAACCCGGCTTCAGAGGCATCTGCAAACCCGTGAAGCGAGTATGCAGCTGAGCCTTTGCTTGCACATATGTGCCGAGGGAAACGAATGCTAGCCAACAGCGGCAGATCCTCTGAGATGTGGTGCCACTCCGTTTGTACTTCAGAGGGAGTGGGCTCATCCCATTCCAGCTTCAGTAGCCACAATTGCTGAAGCAGCAGCTTTGCACGGAAGATAACGGGCGAAACCCAGCCGTTTGGGTCATAAAGTGAGGCTACGGTGCTTAAAATAGACCGCTTTGTGACATGTGTGATGGGGGGCAGAGAGATGCGGTAGGTGAACTCGTCTGACTGAGGGCTCCACTGTATACCCAAGACCTTAATGGACGTGGACTCTGGGTTCATGTCGAAGTCCTTGGGCATGTCGCATTGGTTGTCGGGAAATCTCTCGAGCAGCTTAGGCGAGTTAGATGTCCACTTACTGAGCTGAAAGCCGCCTAGGTCTAGCAGACTTATCAACTCGTCCTGAAGTGCTCGGGCGGATTCAACCGTGTCATGGCCACACAAGATGTCATCAACGAAGATAGACTTGCGAAGAACCTGAGCGGCTCCAGGGTAGCGATGGCCTTCATCATCAGCCAGCTGGAGCAGGGTGCGGATTGCATGATATGGGCTTGATCTTAAGCCGTACGTGACTGTATTGAGGGCGTAGGTGAGCAGAGGGTGATCTGGTGAGGACCGCCATAGTATCAGCTGATACCGTCTCTGGTCTGGGGCAACCAGCACATTTCTGAACATCCTCTGGATGTCAGTGCTGAAAACGACTGGATGCGTTCTGAAGGACATGATGATGTCCACAATGTCCTGTTAAAGGGCGGGGCCTGTGTGTAGGCATTCATTTATGCTGACACCATTGGAGCTTTTGCAGCTACCATCAAAAACAATGCGCAGCTTGTCCGACCCTGACTTAAATACGCCATGGTGAGGGATGTAGAAGTGAGGTTTATGGGCGAATGTATTTGGGTGACAGGGAGCCATGTGCCCTAAGTCGATGTATTCGGCCATAAAGTCGACGTATTTAGAACGCAGAGACGGGTTCGCCATTAGCTTCTTCTCAATATTGAGGAATCTGCGTAACGCGATAGGGTGAGTTTTGCCTAGTTGAGGGGCGTCCTTTAGAAAGGGCAGAGCAACCGTATATCTGCCTGAGGGATCGCGTGTAGTGGTAGAGCGGAAGATTTCCTCGCATTGTTCCTCCAGGGGATCATTATGAGTGTGAGATTGAGGGAGGGGCTCCTCAGACTCCCAGAACCTTTCCAGACTCTGACGTATGTCCTGGGCTGATTCAGCTGAGTCTGGTTGTGAGCTGACGACGTGAGCTGAGTTAACCTGCCGCGCCGGCTGCGCATACAAGTCCTCAATGGGTCCTATCAACGCGAAGTCGAAAATCGAGCCGAAGGCTATGGGCTTGCCCGGGCATAACGAGACCTTAGTCCCGTCCAACACTTGACCAAGAACGTAACCCAAACCGTAACCCAATAAGAGGTCGATCGGGGCTGGTGTGTGGTAAAGCTGGTCAGCCAATGGCACGGGTGGCTGGCCTAGTACGTTGGAAATGTTTGGTACCTTCTCTAAGGGAAGGTAGCCAGTGACGTTTTTTAAAATGTGAGCTGTGGCAGTAATTGTAGGAGTATCATTGTGAGTGGGTCGGCATACTATTGTTATTGCCGCCTTTGACTCATGTTTGTGCTGATTCCCAACTCCTGTAATTTTTAAAGAAGTGGGTTTTAATGGCAGGTTCAAAAGTCGTGCCATGCGTGACGTTATTAACGTCAGCATACTGCCACAGTCCAATAAAGCTCTGGCTGTGTGAAGATGGCCATGTACGTCCGCGACTCTTAGTGAGACGGTTGGCAACAAAATGGGTGTGCCAGTGGGCACAGAAGGTGAGTGAGCTGATTGAGTATCAGCTGAAATTGTATGAGCTGAGTATGTATCAGCTGTGTGGGCATGGGTTGACTGGGCATGGGCTAAATCTACCTCTTCGCTAGGGTGCTCTGTGATAGTAGGGAGTCATAATTGCTGGCGGCGTTCGCGGGGCCTACCTGGCGAACCGGACCTGGGCGGGCTGGCTCTGTGAGCAGAGCTGGGTTGCGCCTGTTTGGCATGTGCGGGTTCGTGCCGCCTGCTGTTTCTGGGACGCTCCCTCGAGTGCTCTGTCAGCTGTGGTGGGGGCACATGTACAGACGACGAATGAGCTGAGTGCGTTGGGCCGTCTGGTCGATGGAGGGACGTGTGGTGGTTCGTACTCCCACAGTTCTTGCATGCCCCCCTTGACCTGCACTCGCTCTCGTAGTGACGGCCGAGACAACGCTGGCAGCGCTCGCGTGCCTGTACGAAGTCCCAACGGCCCTGTGTTGGCTGGGCATTGTACCAGCTGCACGTCATGAGCGTATGTCCCCTAATGGCACAATAGGGACAGTAGGGCGTCGAGCGTGAGGAAGAGGACGATGACGATGATGAGGAGCAGCTTTGCTGGTAGGCCGAGTAGACGGGGAAGGGCTGACTGCGAGCCGGGGAGGTGGACGGGCGGTGACGCATTTGCTGCGCTGGGCGGAACGGTTGGTGAGTAGGCTGCTCATGGGCGCGGTGAGGCGATGGAGCTGAGGAACGGCCACGGTAATGGTCGGGTTGTTGCTGAGCCATCTGAGCATAAGTGCGATGGGGCAACTGAGGAGGCGCGCGGCTACGAGAAGGGCCGGGCTGGGGCTGAATGGGTTGAGCCATGGCTATGTTGGAGAACTCTGTCTCCACACAGCGCGCGTGCTCCTCGAGGTAGGAGATAAGGTCCCTTAACGTGGGCAGGGTGTTACTAGACCCGTGCCTGCGTTCAAATAGCGTGCGGAGCTCGCCCTTGAGCTTCCGCACCACTATTGACACAAACACGTAATCGTCTCCTATGGGCAAGTCTAAATTGTTGAGGGCACACTGAGCCGCTATGAGCGGCGTGAGGAACAGTGTGCGGATGTTCGAGCGCGTATGGATGCTTGGCAGCCCCAGGATGATGTCCACAAAACTATCAATGAGAACCCGGCGGTTCTCGTACCGCTTGGTGAGGATGTCCATGGCCACGGCAAAATTTTCATTGGTGACCTTTAAGTGGGACACCATACTTAATGCCTCACCGCTGAGACATGAGAATAGGTAGTGGAGCTTGACTGCGTCCGACAGGGTCGCCATGTCGTCAGTCAGACTCCTAAACAGCGCAATGAAGGAAGGCCAGTCCTCCACTTTTGAGCTGAACCTGGGCAGCGCTATCTTGGGGAGGACGGCTGTGGGCGTATTGACGCCGAAACTGGGCTGAGCGCTATGGGTTGTGGATGACGTGGAAGAGGGTAAGATTTCCTCCCTAGCCACAAGAATCCCAATGTACGCCCCGGAGGCTTTTGTGTGGTTCTCAGTGTATGCCTTCTCGGTCTTCTCGTCCAGGTCCTCCTCGTCAAGAATGCTATAATACACTGAGTCCAGCTTCTCCTTTATGCCCTGTATCTGTGCGAAACGCACGTTGAATTCCGTTATGGAATGTTTGGTGTCGCCAGCAATGATCAGTGATCCCATCTCTAGGAGCTGGTGTAAAGCTTTGGCGGCCTCCCTAAATATCGCGGCTTGTGACTTGGTCGGCATCGCGACAAATAAAAGGAGACAAAAAAATAATAAAAAATAAAAAATTAAACAAATTTAAAGGCAGTAAAAAGAACAACACCCTGTATATATTCTATAGTTGGGCTGGAGGTATTTGTTTACTAAGGTAAGGGCAAATGGGCTAAAATTAACGCAACAATAAAGAAAGCAAAACTAAGTTGGGGCGCCTTGTATATGGCCTACGGGTGGGCAAACGCGTGTATGTGTAGGTATGTCTGTGTCTGTGTCTGTGTCTGTCTGTATGCTTATTGAACGCGCGTACGTAACATTAGCCGACCGCAAGCAAAAAACAAACAAAAACAACAAAAACAAAAAGAATCACGTTATCCGTAGCCCACTGTTGGGCAAGGCGCTCACAATCGGGCAGACCTGTTGCCGACACTGGCGTGAAGAATGAGTCAGTCGCAAACAAAAAAATAAAAATAAACTAATAATAAAAACTTAATTAAACTTAACGTGTGTAGAAGCGAAGGCGACGCACGCAAATAGCCGTAAGCGATATAAAAAAACTGATGAAACTAAATGAAACACACTAAGCTCATGTGGTGAGCACGCACCAAGAATGAGCCGATCGCAAAGGCAAAAATAAAAAATAAAAAAATAGATATAAAATTAACACGAGCGAAAAAATAAAGCACGCTATTTGGCACGCGTGGTGAGCATGCACGAGATCTGAGCCGATTTAACACGACAAGAACATAAAAAATTCCTTAAAAAATAAAACGGGAAAAACAACAATATCGTCGTCTAGACGCGGGTGTGTTATTACGTAACCAAAGTTATATGTGCAACCGAAAAACGTAAAACGCAAACGTAACGCAATAATTTAACTACTAAACCTAACGCATCATTAGTACAAGTAATACACAATTAGTACACTAGCTCGCACAAATCACAAAGAAATTGTATGACACCATAAAATCAACATCAACAACATAAACACTAAACTTGTTAGCGTAAATTAACTAGGAGTTAGCACGAATCGGATACTGGTACGAACTTTTATTTGGAACACGATACCCGAAACACGAATTTTTATTCGTGTAGGTAGGTCAACTTTGCAACGACTGTCGTGCAGAAAAGATTTTGTATGGAGATGAAATTATAAATGTTAGGAAGTGAAATAGATATAATTATGAAACATTATTTTTAGCGGACTGTAAATAATTAATCAAAGTTAAGGGCTGATTCGGGGCTGATTATGGTCGAAAGACCATGAAATTTAGAGGTATTCCGTGCTCGATTGGACCAACAATGTTGGCGCTTAAGGCACCGACATGCGGCGGAGTTAAAGGCTGAAGGCAGGAAGGCTGAAGGAAGGATGTACTTACAGGGATGATGAGTCAGGAACCGTCGTGCGAGCTGACCACGGGCGGCGAGGCTTGAGGGGCGGCGATGTAGTCACTACACTAAACAGTTCCCTAGGGGCACTGGTTAAGGGCGTTTAGGTCGAGCTTATTGCACTAGCTCTTAACTGCACACATGTGTTCACTTCGTGGGTTGAAGGGCGGGGCCTGAGCGACGCGTGGCTTCGCCCTGAGATCTCGAAATGCACTAACTCTTGCGCGGCGCGGGCCGGCGGCGACTAGTTAACATGGCCGCGCGACGGCTTAGTGCATTCTAATATGCACTCTATTACGGCGCAGCGACGGCTGTTTCCCGTTGCGCGGTGGCGCAAACATATATTTTACCCTTATACACTTTACCCTTATATACTATACCCTTATGTACTTTAACCTTATGTATTTTAACTTATACAAAGTAAATAAAGACAAGTACTTAGGTCATAGATACCCTATAGTCTGACAATTATTTAATGTACATAATCATACCTTGTTCAACCGATGTGCACACCTCGCTAGCTCAAAGGCAACTGCGCTGTCGCTCTGCACCGGCCTCCTTTTATACCAGTGAACAAACAAGCGTCACAAACAAGTGACTAATCATGAGCCGCAGCCACGTGCCATTTGAATAACAACTTTTAATAGAAAATCATTACTAATTACATTAATTATGTTTGTTCGGTAATAAAATATTGATGTAATTAAATATACATTATTTTGAATAATCTATTAAGCTCATCGCTGCTATATGCTGTTGGATGTAAGTACAGTCTTTAGTCCCTTAGTCGCCTTTAACGACACCGAAAAAAATAGAGGGATTTGTAGTATTATTTTGATGAGCCCATCGCCGCTTTATGCCGTTGGATGTATGTGCGGTCTTTAGTCCGTTAGTCGCCTTTTACGACACTGAAGAGAAGAGAGGGGTTGGTAGTATTACTTTGATGAGCGTTTTATATGAATGGAATAGAATAGAATAGAGAGATGACCAAATCAAAACCAGAAAATGTGTCCCAAAATGGACGCAAGATTTTAAATTGATGAAAAACACATTTTTTTTCGTTATAATATTTGTATATAAAATATGAAATACATAAAATAGGGTTATTTGTGGAATAATACGTCAGGCAAATGTCCTCCTTGGCTTTGCTGGCACATATTTTCTATGACCATTTTGCATAGATGCTCCATTTTTCTTCTTTTAAAGCGTGAGTGGTTGTGGGCTTATTGGCGTAGACTTTAGACTTTAAATAACCTCATAAAAAGAAGTCTAAAGGCGTTAAATCGCAAGATCTAGGGGGCCAATTCTGATCACCGAATCGAGAGATCACACGACTAGGAAATGTTTCATTCAGTAATTGCATCGTTTCTCTAGCCGTGTGGCAAGTGGCCCCGTCTTGTTGAAACCACATTGCTTTCACATCCATATCCTATAATTCTGCTAGAAAAAACCTTTAAAAGCTCCATTAACAGTAACTGCTTGACCGGCCTCATTTTGAAAAAAATTTGGTCCAATAATGCCTCCAGCCCAAAATCCGCACCAAACAGTGACCCGTTGTGGGTGCATTGTTTTTGAACAGTCACATTTGGGTTTTCTGAGCCCCAAATGCAGCAATTCTGACGATTAACAAAGCCATCGAGATAAAAATGTGCTTCGTCGCTAAAGATGATTTTGTTTGAAAAATCTGCACCCCTGTTTTGGCGGTCGATAATCAAACTCAAAACTCAAACTCAAAATTTCTTTATTCAATGAACTTAAAATAAGTATTTTGAATCGTCTAAATTTATTTGGATGAATGGGCACCCGCCCACCCACCCCACCCATTCAGGAAGTCTTTTAGTTGTGGAGAAGAACGGGCACAGGAAACTCCATCCATTCAACCATTCAACGAACTCTCTTCGCTGTCCATGATCATGAGGCTTCAGTTCTTATGTTATTTGAACTTTGTAAGCATGGAGATGCAGATCTTTAGTAAAATTTGCAATTCTTGTCCACGTTGCCTAATGGATGTTCCTGGATGTTGAACATTCTGACGCACTGATTCGATATTGCCATTTAAACGGCGTGTTTTTGGACGACCAGTGGATTGAACATCATGAATTGATCCACTCTCCCTGAATTTTCCAACCACTCTGCTCACAGTTAATGAAGTCAAGTCAATATTCCGACCATATTTTGCACGGAATTTTCGAACCGTACCCGCCAAACTTTCATTACTTTTGAAATATTGTTCAATAATAAAAACGCGTTGATCTTTCGTATAACCTGCCATTTTTACAAACCCTAAATATTCAGCTGCCAAATAGTTTTTTTAGGGTTGCTAGCACTGAAATACAAAAATTGCGGCTAATTAAAATCTTGAGTCCTATTTGGGACACCTGTTATATTTGATAAATGATTTTTAAGTTTTGATCATTGACAAAATAAGAATAAACGTGACAATGATGCGTTTTATGGTTTAAGTTGTTCTCCCGGAAGACTTACGTACCGATTGTTGTAATCATAATTTCCGCAGTATTAATAGCGAAGCTTCTACAAATAGGCACATTTTGTGTTATTTTTGATTAAGACGGAGACGGTTTTATCGCACGCTACATGGGCAAATATTTGGGGAATGTAAATTGTTTTTTATAAATACAGCATGTTTCTTGTAAGGTGTCAAGCCGATGTGTGGTGGTACGGAACTACCATACCTATCTATTGAACCCCCATGTATGTTCTACGATTTTTCGTAGTTTACGAGTTATAATTTTATTTTGTTATTTTATTATTCAACGACGATACACCCGGAGATAGTGTAGCTTCCCAACGGTGACAATTTTTTTTAAATCGGTCTAGTAGTTTCAGAGCCTATTCAATACAAACAAACAATCAAATGTTTCCTCTTCAACGATCGATTTCAACAAAAAATGTCCCATTTAGTACCTCTTTTTTTGTATTAGTATGAAAGCATATTTAGTCGGGCAGTTTTTGAAACTAGTCAAAAGCTATGGACAATCTTTTTTTTTTTTATTTAAGTTGAAAATTCCATTCTGTTCTGATTAACCCAATTTTTAAAGTTAAGATCAAAGGAGACGGAATAAAAATCCCCTAAGAAGCAGCCAGCATAATGAGACTTGTAATCTATAAAGCCTTTAAAACGTAATGTTTTTACATTATTATTTAAATTCTAAAGCTAGCCGATTTTTTATATTTAATTTTCAAAATACTCGTAATTGCGTTAGAGAACGAAGCTATTCCTGGCTTAAAGATGAGCATACCCGATTTCAAAAAAGTATTTGACTGTCAATAAATTGTCATTGTACAATTGACAATGTCAATGCATGAGTGATTCTTGTTTGGTTTGGTTTTCAAGATTATTATTTTATTAAATGCCTGTAAAGTACGCAACGAAAGCACTAATTATACTGTTACAACACAACACGAAGGAAGGTGAGAAAGTGAGCCAAAAGTGAGCTGGTTACAACATGTCACTTGAGTTAAATAAACATGACATTGACATAACAATGTGTTAGAGATGAGCCAATTAAACCCATATTACTGAGTTGAGTATCGATTCATTACTAACCGATATGCGTTGATTATTAATACTCAAAAAAAAGCGGGTTACTTGTATAATGACACATTTAGGTAGCCAAACGCCCAATGACACATCGTGTCTACGCCCAATGACATACGCAAATTGACACATATTCTCTTACGCGAAATGATACACGGGAACGACTACGCGAAATGACATACGCGAATTGACACATATTTCACGATTCTTTTGCACAGAATAAGATTTGGTCACTAGGCTACTACTTTTTACAGTGGGAAATCAACAGAATTCAACGGGTTACTCGCGTAATGACTAATTACGTACACGCCGCAGGCAAAGCCGCTTGACGGGAAACTAGTGTTAAAATATTAATACGTATTCTGTACGATCGTTTAAATAATTACTTAATCGGAAAAAACTTTTTTATTGATCAACAGTACGGTTTTAGATCGAAATCGAGTACTTTGACTGCAACCATAGATCTAATAACAAAAATAAAAACATCGATAGACGAAAAATGTATTTCTCTAGGAATATTTATTGATATAAAAAAAGCTTTCGATACCGTAAGTCATAAAAAGCTGCTTCAAAAATTGTGTAACATAGGCGTAAAAGGTACAGCACTTAATATGTTTTCTTCATACTTACAGAATAGACGGCAGGTTGTAAAGATTGATAATTTCGAAAGTTGTGAGCAAAATATAAATTACGGAATTCCGCAGGGGTCCATAGTCGGTCCATTAATTTTTTTGATTTACCTAAATAATATAAGTAAAATCGGTTTGTCTGGACAATTAACACTATACGCGGATGATACTTGTTTGTTCTACTTTGGTAAGTCGCTTCACGACATACTACAGGAGGCTCAAAAAGACCTTGATATCCTAAATGAATGGTTGAAATACAATTTACTGACCATCAATACTTCAAAAACATCGTTTATGATTTTTGCTGCAAAAAATAAACCATTACCAGATTTTACTCCAATTACTATAAACAATATAGTCATCCAACAAACCAACAAAGAAAAATACCTTGGTTTATGGCTGGACGACAAATTAACATGGACCTTTCACATTAATCATGTAAAATCAAAATTAATGTCATTACTTGCTGCATTACGTAAGATAGTTAACTGCATCCCCACCAGAATACGTCCTATCATATACAACTCGCTGGTTAAGTCACATCTCGATTACCTTATTGAAGTGTGGGGATATGCGGCCGAAACAAATCTCAAACCGTTGCAAAGGACACAAAACAAAATAATAAAAGTATTACACTGTTTTAATTATCTAATGTCTACCAAAGAATTGTACAAAAAAACTAAACTACTAAACCTTCGACAGTTATATATATACTCCACTTGTGTTCTTATTAGGAAAATTATTGATAACTCTGTCCGATCCAATATACAATTACACGTAAAAGAAAATAGACACAATTTAAGAAATAAACATCAACTACTATTAACTAATACACGAACAAATTACGGTAAGAAAACAATATTGTTTGAAGGTGTCCAATACTACAATAAATTACCTAACAAAATAAAAGAATGTAATCACTTAAACTCATTTAAATCCAAGCTAAAAGAATACGTGTGCACATTGTAACTACCTACTTATATTACGAATTTATGTTTGTTTGATGCCGACGCGCCAGAGGCACGATGTTAGTATTAAGTATCTTTTGTATCTCATTATAAGTAAACATTAATGTTTGTATGAGAATAAATGTCTTTAAACCTAAACCTAAAAACTTAAATATATCTTTTGTGTCAATATGCGTGTAAGTCAAAATTCGTGGTCTATCTTAGTTTTAATAACTCAACAAAATTAATAATATTTAGGCGTTCTTTTTAATCTCGTAACGAAATATCGAATAAAATACATAACTGTTGCAAAATATCTAAAATCGTTATAATTGATTGATACATATCGATACTGTATAACAACTCGACACACTGTTACTGATTGACTCTATCTCTTCTCTACGGCTTGTGCTAGTGCTGCCATAAAACTTAAACAACATAGTCGAGTAAAAAATGAAAAAAACATTTCATTTTCAAAAATTAATTGTAAAAAATTGGCTAGGCCAAGATTTTTTTTTTCAACTCATACAAGTTCTGCATATTGCATTCTCCCGATTTTCATTCATTTTGGTCCAGCTGCATTTTAGTGAAGACTTTCTATGGAATATTAGACCGTCTCCTTTTAGTATAGGTTAGGAAGGTGATTTTTTTACTCATAAAAGTGCAATCAATAGGCATTGTATTAAATTAAAAATCCGACGAAAAGTCGACCCAAAAAATGATATAATTTTTTAATAACAAAAACTACAAAAAATCGTAGAACATACATGGGGGTTCAATAGATAGGTATGGTAGTTCCCTATCACCACACATCGGCTTGACACCTTACAAGAAACACGCTGTATATAGCGGGCCACGTCAGATTTACTACTCTTGGGACAACAAGCTATTTTAAACGCGGTGCTAATAAAAGTTGGATTCTAAGTATATTTTAGTTTTATGTTTCCGTCCATAAGTAGGTATACTTTAGAGTAAAGTAGCTATTAAGTTTCTTGCTGGGCTATTCTTAGTTAAAAAACTCAGTGGAATAGAAGACCTACTCGTAATAATGTGAGGGTATTTTGTATAAATGTAAGACATAGGGGAGGTCAGCTCAAAGCGGCCACCTTATCTTTAAATAAAGAAATAAACCTATAAAACGATACGTTTTTTAAAATAATTTTATACTAATAGGTAGAGAATTTATTGATTTTTTGTAATTTGCAATTTAAATTTCGCGCAAATTTAAATATAAGCCTTAGATTTGTAGATTACAAAAACATGTCAAAAAACCGCTTTGCCCGAGGGGTTGCCCAAAGCGGCCATAGTGGTAAGGGCATAGAGGCCACCCCAATAATTCTTCGGAAATGTTTATTTTTTGTTGAAATATATCGTGCTAGACAAAATAAGAATCCAAAAAAAAATATTAAAAACATTATTTATTATTATTAAACATAATATTATATATTTTTTAATAAAATAATCAACATTTTCTACCCGTTTTAATCACAATCAGTCTTAAAAGTAATTTGACTTAAATTTAATGTTATAATTATGAATTTAGTTTAAAAACTTCTGAACTAATAGGAACTTTGAATCAGATTTAGTTTTTGTTAATATTTATTAATTTTATTAATCAACAGTCAGTAATCTTACTTTAAGTCTTCCAACAGTCTTAAAATATTGAAATATTTAATACTCTAAAACTTAAAAATCTTTCATAAAAAACCATTAAAATAAAATAAAACTTTTTGTATAAAACATCAATATTTTCTGCTTTATCCTAATTAATAATCACAATCGGTCTTAAAAGTAATTTAACTTAACTTTGTAATATTTAGTTTAAAACTTTAGTTAAAATTTTAGGAACTACTACCTATTAGGTTGATACTTGACATTTTTATTAATCACAGTTACTTCCATTACTTAATTCTTTCAACAGTCTTTCTTTTATCAAAATTAATCCTCTTTTTTTAATAAAACAATTAAAATTAAATTATAACAACAGAGATCAGATTTATTGACAGTTATCACAGCAGTAAGCTCCAGTTCCGGAATATGTCGTACACGATTCATGAGCCCATAACTGGCAGTCATCACAGCGAATCCAGTCCTCTACGGGTGGATCTTCATATGGCTCCATGCAAATCAGACAAAAATAATTTTGGTTTGTGACATTATCGCAGTTTTTTGGAGTATTATTCTTAGTCTTGGATGTTTTTCCCTTCGTATTAGTACGACGTACAGCTTTTTTTGCGTTCCAGATGACCCTGCCTTTTCAGACAAATTTCCCTTTAAGTTCTTCACAACTCTTTTCTTTTTGGCAGCATCAGCTTTAAGTTTTTTAGTTAACTTTTCCCTTTGCTCGTCCTTAATGGGGGTGCTTGTTAAAATTTCAGCCCGCTGAGCTTTCCTTCGTCGAGTGGTTATATTTGGTTTCATTTTTGGTATTGGTTTAATTGCCATGATTCTTATGTAGCACATATTTGGCACTGCGAGAGTATTATCTGGGGAGGAATTTTTAACTGGTGAAGTTCTTGTAATAGGTGGTGTGACTAGTCCCCTTGTATTCATAGTAGCATTAGGAGTAACTGCTCTGACGGAATTGAGTATAAGGGCATCAAAAATAGGAGTAATAGTCTAGACAGCTACCATTGTAGATTGCTCATTATTCAAGAATTGTTCGATATCCGAATAAGATCCATCTATTATTAATTGATCAATAATTGAAGGAGACGGTGTTCTCGAGGGATCTTCGTCTACTGGCAATGTCTGTCTTTGCTGTTGATTATCAGATTGCGTCGGGTTATCAATAATCGTAGGAGTCGGTGTTCTCGAGGGATCTTCATCTACTGGCAATGTCTGTCTTTGCTGTCGATTACCAGATTTCGTCGGGTTTTCTATACAAGGCAGATTCTCCATGGTCGTTGCTGGTAAAAAATCAGCATCATCAAAAATAAATCTATTTGGAGGCCACAGGCCCGCTTTTTCGAAGCTACTTACAGCGTTCTGGGTTGTTGCCGCTCGCAAATAGGCAGTTCGAAACAAACCAGCCACATCTTTTTGATTGATTATCCGACCCACGTGAGTTTTTTGGAATGTCGCCACACTTCGCTCAAAATATGTTTTTAATGGCCCATAAACACAGAAATCTAGGGGCTGCATCCGGTGCGTAGTGTGTGGTGCCAGTGATAAAAATATGACATTATTCTTGGAGGCGAGTTCTAGAGCTGGCAAGAACTTATGTGACTCGTGATTGTCCATGACAAGCAGTACTTTTTTCTCTGCTGTCGGACGCACTGTATCTATAAAAAAACGAAGTCACTCCAAGAACACAGCGTCATTGGTCCACCCATTATCACTGACAGTGGCTTGGGTGCCCGGAGGCGCTCCATCCAGAAGGTTCGGTGCAATTATTTTCCTTGCAAAAATCATTAAAGGTGGTATAAAGGAACCCGCAGCATTGCAACAGCAAATAACTGTCGTTGTTCTTCCTCGCTCGGTACTGGCAATGTGACCCACTTGCTTTTTGCCCAGTTTTGGTAAAACTTTTGGAGGTTTGTTGGAAGATGTTTGTACCCCAGTCTCGTCCATATTATAAATACGCAATGCGTCAATTTGATGTTTTCAATTTCAGCTTCCAGCAGGTCAAAGAATCGATAAACTTGGGGTCTGTTGAAGCCCCGGGCTCTGGCGATTGATGTAGGTTCTGGTCGTCTCAAGGTCAAATTAGGATGACGCGTGATAAATCCTTTATAAAAAGCGTGTCCAGCGGTTTCATTCATAAAAGGATGTGGAATATGATTTGCTTCAGCATATTCAAATACAAGCTGCAGAAAATCTTCCTTTGAGAGGCAAAAAAAGAGGTTGTCCATATGAAACATGTACTCTAGGAGCTCTTCTTCTTGCTCTGGGGTAAATACTGTTGTAAATCTACCAAGTTTTTTGATGGCAGATCCTGTTTGCAAGTGTCTTCTGAGAGTTGTACGAGGGATATCGTATTTTATTGCGATAAATTTAACTAAGCCGCGCTTTTCATTTATATCTTTGATTGCTCGGGCCATCATAACTTCATCCCAAGACGCCTGGGTAGTTTTACGTTTGTAATTGTTGACCATCTAAACAAAATAACTGAGCATTATCAATCGAATCATAACATTTTAATAAGGGCAAAGCGGTCACCTGGCCACTTTGCCCGAGCCGCTTTGCCTTTGTCGCCCATTTTGTTATAAAAATTAACTACTCACACTTTATTTATCAAATTTTGGAGCTAATACTAAAGAAACAAAGCCAAATCGACAAGTAACAATACACGTGTAATGCAAGCATTTAAACTTAAACAGGTTTGACCAAAACAGGTCAAACTTACCTTGTATTATTTTAACAAATGACGCGAAAACGTATTTTTCGTCACTAAGCGCCACCCGCTCGATCCCACCGCTTTCGAATGACTGATCGGCACGGGGCGGGAGGTACTACGCGTGCAGAATGGCAACATCGCGCTTTCACTTCAAATATCCGAAAAATTAATCGTGGCCCCTTTGCCTTCTATGGCCGCTTTGAGCTGACTTTCCCTAGGTATGCCTTTCTTACCACTTCAGGGAGCGCGTTAATGGGAATTCTGACTAATTATGTATTTTATATCAAACGAGCTGTATGTACCTTCGTACCGCCCGTGTACTTACCGCCATGAAGCAAGTAAATGTCAATTGTGTCAATATTTATTTTATTTTGTTTGAACATCTTCCAACTGTGTTTATTACTTAAATCCTCTTTGCTGTTTTCTATGTCACTCACACAATCACTTTATATGAGATTTTACACTTTTCCGGACGAATTTTTAATTACAATATTAGGAAAGTCCCGCCGCAAGCAAAATGGAATACAAAAATAAATTCTAAGAGTAAATTATTTAGTTATAAATATGAAGTGTTACGTACAAGACTTAAGTGTGTTTGAAGAGTATTTTTTTTAGTTATAAATATGCAGTGTTACGTACAAGACTTAAGTATGGAACAAACGTGGATACGCATAAATTTCACTATGTTTTTAACCCGTGCATGTAAAATAAACACAATGTCCTGGAAGTGGATACATCGCGAAACACCTTAGAAATATAATGTTGAATAAGCAATATTCATCATCATCATCACTGGCTGTCTAATACGAAGACTATACTGGGTTTGATTAAAAGAATGAATGGAAAACAATGAAACTTTTTACTTTCGTTTCTACAGAGTTACTAATTAAAATTTCGTTACTTATGTTAATTACTTAAACTAAAATGATCGCACGCGCGCGCGTGCGTTCAGAAGGAGCCGATGTGGTGAAAGAGGCCGATGCCGGTGCAGCTCAGCCTTTTGATGCGCTGCTGCGGGGCGGGCGGGGGCGGCGGCAGTCTCCCCGCGTCCCCGCTTGATTAAGGCGGTCTTCCACACCTCTGTTTAGCTACGTTTGCGTAGACACTGGCACTGCTGGGCTGCCAGGCCTTCCGGCATGGCCAGCAGCACTTAGAGCGATTGGGCCATTGCCCAGCACGCGGGCAACACTGCCATCTTACGACAACAACCCGGATCCGGATAGTTACCCTTACGTGAAACAACAAGGTGGCCAAATTGAAACGTTGAACTAGTGTTTGCCTTAGCAATGTGAACAACGAAGTAATCGCTTAATATACATTTTGTTGTTTTTTTATCATCATCAGCTTATAGGTAAAGTCCTCATTGTCCAGGCATAGGCCATCACATGGAGAGCTGCAAATGAGGAGTCTGGGCCAGAAGTGGGTTTAGTCAACCTCATCTTACGACAACAACCGAAATCAACAGCTTGCATGCCTTCCGCAGCACGGAGGAGCTCGAGATGTTTTAATTTAGTCACCATTCCAGAATTGCGGTGTTGAAAAAGTTACTTATCTGGCAAAATCGCAAAGCCTTTGTCGCTGCGCCGTCAAACTCCTCTGTAGATCCTCCTCTATATGTTAAGTACCCAAATATTTTTCTTGATTTTACTCCGCCAACTTATCCCGATTAGCACCAGAAGAGTTTCAATCGTAATTGCAAATCCTCTCGGAGGCCTAAATGGCTTTCTTCAAAATCTCTTATATCGGGTTATTCTTTGATCACCCGAGAAGTAGACGGGCTAAGTAGAATTATTGTTGGTGCGAGAGGCACTAACATACGACGTGGTTAGGCGGGAGGTAGGAAGGACTTACCGGGAGCAGGCTTTACGAGGTCGCTGGCACCGGGACACGAGCTGACGGGCGGCGATGTAGGCGATTTGATGGTCGCGTCACAGCACACAGTTCTTTCACCTAATCACAGGCACTATCTTCACAGGGTCACTATCAATAAGGGCAGTCCAAGGCGACATCAGGGCGCATATTTTCTGTGCGTCTCGCGGTCGCTTTCCCACTCCTGACGCGCGCCAACTTCGCGACACCTCGCTAGGTGGCGCTAGGCGTATTTTAATACGCCTAGAATGAGACGTCGCGCTCATGGCGCGTACATCCTCCGGGGCCCAGGGTGGGCTCATCCAGAGGGAGCCTGGCAATCTTGAACACATTCCTCCGGAGATGTCCATTGGCGGTGTCCAGGTCCACCACCCGCACGACGCCATCCTTCCCAGGCAGGGTGCGAGTAATGCGCCCCAGTCTCCATTGAAGGGCAGGCAGGTTGTCCTCCTTGATGACGACGAGCTTGCCAACTCGGGGAGGGGAGGATGGGGACAACCATTTGGAGCGGGTTTGGAGTGGGTGGAGTTAGGAATGGGTCCACAGCGTCCAGAAGCCTGGGAAAGAGCCTGTACCATCTGGAATCGCCTACGTGTGGAGATCGGCCTATCTTCCACGGATAGTTCGGGAAGGGCCGTTAGTGGGCGGCCTATAATGAAATGTCCGGCTGTAAGCGGCTCAAAGTCTGTAGGATCATACGAAAGTGGGCAGAGAGGTCTAGAGTTAAGGACAGCTTCGATTCGTGCTAAAAGTGTAGAGAATTCCTCGAATGTGAGGTGCTGTTCGCCAATTACGCGATATAAAAGTTGCTTAGTTGATTTTATGTTGATCTCATGTAACGCACCGTACCATGGTCCCTTAGGGACGTTCAATAACCAAGTATTGTGCTGACCAGCGAGCTTGTGCGCAATCGTGTCATTATTCGAGGCAAGAAAGTTTTGTACTTCAATGAGCTGATTTCTAGCGCCTACATAATTTGTACCGCAGTCCGAGCGGATGAGAACTGGGGCACCGCGGCGTGCTATAAAACGCTGTAATGCCGCGAGGAACGCTTCCGGGCTGAGGTCCGAGACCGGTTCCAAATGAACCGCCTTAGTGGAGAGGCACACGAATATACAAAAGTACGCTTTTAAGAGTTTAACATTACGTAGGGTACTAGATTTAACGAGGAATGGGCCGGCAAAATTGGTCGTGACTTGACTAAATACTGGCTGATGCGTAACTCTATCGGCTGGCAGGTCGGCCATGAAGGGCGCTTGCGGCTGGGCCCGGCATCGAAAGCATCTAATGCATTTAAAGACTCGGTGTCTAATAATACGGCGCGCGGACAATATCCAAAATTGTTGACGTAGGATAGCGTGTAAAGTGTAAGCGCCAGGGTGGCAGTGTATTTTGTGGTAGTGGTCAATGATGAGGTCTGAAAGTGGGCTAGAGCTAGGAAGTATGAGCGGATGCTGCGCGTCATATCGGATAGACGCATGGGACAGTCGTCCGCCAACTCTAAGGAGCTCATCTTTAATAAGAGGTGACAGTCGCTGGAGTCTGACGGAGCAGATTTTGCCAGTTTGAAGGCGGTGGATGTCCTCTGCAAACTCATTGTGCTGAACACTGCGCACCCAGTAAAGTAGGGCCTCTATTCGTTCACTGACGTACAAGGGGCCTGAGCGTCGCGAATCTGGGTGGTGTCTGCAGTTGTGCAGAAAGCGTTTTAGACAAGCTGTCACTCCGACGAGCTTGTCTAGTGAACTGAACCGAGTGAGCAGGTCAAAGTCAAGACCGGGCACTGTAACCAGTGACGAGATGTGTTTGGGCTTAAGGCCGGGCAGGGCGTGATGGCCCAGAGCTAAGGGCATCGCAGGCCAAGACTCACAAGGCTGTCTAAGCCACGTGGGAGACCACCATAGGTCGTGAGCTGACAGGGATTGCGCAGACAACCCTCTGCTTGCGCAATCTGCTGGGTTGAGCTCGGAAGGTACGTGTCGCCAGGTACATTCTGGTGAGCCTGAGCTGATTTTAACTACCCTGTTGGCTTCAAAGGGTTAAAGACGATGAGGCGGTGTATTGAGCCAGGCCAGGACTATCGTACTGTCTGACCAACATATGTGTTGTTGTATACTGATATGGGCGGATAACTAAACTCACACACAGATCATGAGCTGGGAGAGTAGGGTGGCGGCCGACTACTCTAACTTGGGGATTGTGAGGCGATTCTTGATTGGTGCGACTCGCGACTTGGCGACAATCAAGTGTACTAAAGTATCTCCGGAGGCATCGAGCTCATGGAGATAAACAACGGCGGCAAACCCGGCCTCAGAGGCATCTGCAAACCCGTGAAGCGAGTATGCAGCTGAGCCTTTGTTCGCACAAATGTGCCGAGGTAAGCGAATGCTAGACAACAGCGGCAGATCCTCTGAGATGTGGTGCCACTCCGTTTGTACTTCAGAGGGAGTGGGCTCATCCCATTCCAGCTTCAGTAGCCATAATTGCTGAAGCAGCAGCTTTGCGCGGAAGATAACGGGAGAAACCCAGCCGTTTGGGTCATAAAGTGAGGCTACGGTGCTTAAAATAGACCGCTTTGTGACATGTGTGATGGGGGGCAGAGAGATGCGGTAGGTGAACTCGTCTGACTGAGGGGTCCACTGTATACCCAAGACCTAAATGGACGTGGAGTCTGGGTTCATGTCGAAGTCCTTGGGCATGTCGCATTGGTTCTCGGGGAATCTCTCGAGCAGCTTAGGCGAGTTAGATGTCCATTTACTGAGCTGAAAGCCGCCTAGGTCTAGTAGACTTACTAACTCGTCCTGGAGTGCTTGGGCTGATTCAACTGTGTCATGACCACACAAGATGTCATCAACGAAGATAGACTTGCGAAGAACCTGAGCGGCTCCAGGGTAGCGATGACCTTCATCATCAGCTAGCTGAAGCAGAGTGCGGATTGCATGATATGGAAAGAAAGAAAGAAAGAAAGAAAAAACATTTATTGACTGTCACAATAAAATAAAATATAGAATAATAAGAAAAAAAAAAAAAGACGTGAAATACATAAGGGTACATGCTACTAACAGAAAACAACAGTGTGACGAGCCAATCAGGACCCTACCTCAGCATATGCCGCTACGGTGTGACAAAGTCATATCGCAACGGCGCTGGTATTCTGGCAGGGCCTGTACGAGGTGACGTTTCTAATTTCAATAAGATTACATAAATGAATAAATAAGAAAATGTTATAAATAAGGATATCTGAATATTGTAAAAATCTTGAATGCTTATAAATGTACATAAATTAAAAATGCACATACTAAACACTATCTATCTATACAAAGAACAAAAAATAAAAAACAAATATACAAAATAAAAAAAACATCGTTCAACCACAGACGTATAGTCTGTGCGTTCAACTGATAAACCTAAATAAAATAAAAATAATAATAATAATAAATCACCATAAACCACAGACGTATATGCCATAAACAAATAAAAGCTGGCGAGACAGACTGTACACTGAACTGAACGCAGCCAAACTGTCACCTGTCATGTTTGACATTGACATTTTTGTCCACGAAGGTACGTCTTCTTCTGTCGTTTCGATCTCGACCGCCACGTCGCCAAAGAAAATCCCATGCGCTTGCCACGAATGCAATGCCAAATTTCACGTTTGAACACAACCGAAATGTTGATTTCAAAGCGCCGAATAACATAAGGAGTGACAAAACAATGCAAATAAACAGCAGTGCCAGGATGCGATCCCCAACGCCCCCAACGCGACGTGAAGACCCAGATTGTAAGTAGAAATAAGTAAATTTTACACAGTTGATATAAGCTGGAGAGTAAGTAAGTGTTTTTTAAGGTATTTTTTAAACGAACTAATTGTCCGCAGATCACGCATCGGCGGCGGGAGATCATTCCAGCACCGAGTGGCTGCGAACTTAAACGACCCACGGAACACCCTAGTACGATGTTTAGGCGTCATAAAAATGTATTTGCAGGCTCTCATCGGGTTCCTATTGACGCTTTGAGCCCACGTAAGTTTATTGTATAAATATATTGGCTTCCCAGATTTAATGATGCCAAACAACAGAGTAGCGAGATGGAACTTTCTGCGAGCCTCCATTTTTAATGAGTTTGAGTTGTTGAGGAATGGAGTCACATGAGATCGTGGCGGTATATGGAAACAGTAACGTGCACAGGCATTTTGCACCCGTTGTACCAGCTTAGATGTTCTCGCCAGAAGACATGGTCCATACACTGTATCGCAGTAGTTAAGTTTAGAAAGGATAAGCGATTCGCATAGCGTGATTCTGAGCTGTTCATCGAGATACTGACGTATTTTGTAAAGTAATTTGAGACGATAGAAACAGCTGCGAACGCACTCAGAAATATGGGTTTCAAAATTAAGGTGGCTGTCCAGAGTTAAACCCAGATTTCTACATTTATCCACACGATCGATAACTTCGCCATTAAGTTCCACATTGAGGTTTATGTTGTCTAGTTTCTTTATTTTATTTTTAGTACCTATCACCATTAATTTTGATTTTTTTGGATTGAGAACAAGACAGTTAGACTTGCACCAATCAGCTATTCTTGATAGATCACTGTTAATTAGTTTTACAGCATTATCGAGATTATCAGGACTAAAAGAAATATAAAGCTGTAGGTCATCTGCGTAAAGGTGGTACCTACAGTGTTTTATGTTATGGACGAGGTCAGCGCTATATAAAATATAGAGAATAGGGCCAAGTATCGAACCCTGCGGGACTCCCCGGTTCACTGAGGTGGAAGATGAGTGCGATTTGGTGCCCTGGGTATCCACTAATTGAACATACTGTTGACGTTGACTCAGATAACTATCGAACCATTTCACTGTAGCTGTGTCTGCTCCATAATAGGAAAGCTTGGATAACAGTAATGTTGTATTTAAGGTTTCGAAAGCGCGAGAGAAGTCAAGAAGCACGAGGATACTGACATCACCCTGATCCTGAGCTGAGAGAATATTATCAACTACATCAGCAAGAGCAGATGCAGTACTGTGACTCTTGCGGAAGCCCGACTGGAAGCAAGGTAGAATGTCATTTTCTTCAAGGTAATGAGTAAGTTGGTCACAGACCACCCGTTCCAGCACCTTAGACAAACATGGCAGGATGCTTATGGGACGGAGGTCTTGAAGAGATGACGGTGGGTTGACCTTAGGCAAGGGTTTGACGACAGCAGTTTTCCAGATGATAGGAAATGAGCTCTCTGTTATTGACCTATTAATCATAACTGTGATGGCATATAGAGTGCTAGGAAGTGTCAATAATAGCATATCTAGCGATAGCCCGTCGCAGCCCTTAGCGTTAGATTTGAGGTTTTTGATAATCTTCAATACCATGTCCTCATTAACAGGCCCCAATGAAAACACAGATGAGCCAAGTCTATGATACTCAAAATATGTGAGTTGAGATAACAAAACAAAGTTATGTCCGGGTGCGTTAAGAAAGTGGGCATTTATGGTATCTGGGTTGTCGAAGCTAGGAGGAAGTTCAGATGATTTCTCATTATATAGTACAGTATTTTTTAGATTCTGCCAAAGTCTTTTGGGGTTTTTGTAGTTGGAATTTATGTGCCTGTTGAAGTAACATCTCTTCTCTCGCTCAATGGCTTCAACAACAAGACTTTTCATTTCTCGATAACAAGCTTTATTTGACTCAGTCTTGTTACTTTTGTAGGTGTGCAGATACTTGTCCCTGATATGCATCATTGATCTTACAGTGTCTGTAATCCAAGGGTGGGGAGGATGTTTAAACTTGCGTGTTTTGACCGGAGCATGCAAATCGAACAAATTTATTAAACATGTTGTAAAGTTTTCTACCAAAGTGTTGACACATTTTGCATCACTAAAATTACTCCAGTCAATTCGGTTAAGATCAGATTCCCATAATATCTGCAATATATTTTTTATTGGCCGGTATTCCACCCACCGAGGGCATATCCTCTCTTTTTTTATTTTAAACTCCGCCACCACCATAGCGTGGCCTGTTAGGTCAGGGGGGTGTCTGACTGTGACCCTTAATGTGCGTGTGTCAGTGCAGATTATGTCAATTAAACTATTACTGTGATCAGTAAAATGAGTTGGTTCTGTCACCATCTGACTGATGTTCAGCGTCTTAAAAAACTGCGACAGCAAACGAAACCCACTGCCCGAAGCAGCAAGCAGGTCTATATTAAAATCTCCCACCAGTATCAGCCCGTCACACCTGGCAAAAGATGTGATTGAATCAGTGATAGCGTCCAAAAAGAGACTAACATCAAGCCATGGCGGACGATAAGCTGTGCCTATAATTAAGACCTGGTTCAGCAAATGCACGCTCAACCACATTTGTTCTACCAGTGGTGCCGTGGGGTGGGGGCATGTGCGCGCATTCACGCCCTTGCGAACGTAAAAACCCACTCCACCCCCACGCCCACCCCGAATGTGATCTGGCCTAGGAGAATGTCGAAAGCCATAGCCAGCCAGCCTAGGAGCTTTGTCCATCCCACCCGTCCTCAACCAAGTTTCGTTGATGGCCAATATATCTGGGTTCAACTCCTCGACAGCCACTTGAAATTCCTCATGTTTTGTAGAGAGTGAGCCAGCGTTAAAAATACCAACTTTCAGGTTCTTGTACTTATCGTATGTATGTGTATAAATAATAAATAAATGTGTATATAATAATAAAAGTATAAAATAGTAATAAGAACATAGTCATTTTAATTATATTATTTGTAGTAATTTTGTAAATATTTAGTTTTAAATTTATGATAATATAAATGTTATATTTGTGTAGATAATAAATATAATAATATAAAATAAATGTTATAGTGAAATGATTTAGATTTGTATTTACTGGCCCCCCACACTGGAATTCTTTCAGAGTGTACGATTGCAAACAAAACAGACTAAAATTAGATAATATTACAATAAACAAACAGGCAAGTATGACAATTGAATATAAAAACAAAGTTTTATTGTGTGCGAACTTTAAACAATTAACATATATAATTAACATTAAAAACAATTTGCAGGTTAAGGTGAGTCACGATGACTGAGCTCCAAAAACCCGCGCCAGGTCCTCCTCAGAGCGAAACCGAACGACAGGCTTACCATCACTATGGCGAGCGAAGATACGACCCTGCTTCGTCCAGGAGTATCGCCAGTTCAGCCGACGGCACTCCGCGCGGACCTGGTTGAACAGCGCACGATTCGATCGAGTGAGGCGCTCGTTGACGTACACACGGCCCCCCTGAGAAGACTTAACGGTGCGGCGAACGCGGGCGGCGCGCAGTACCTCGTCGCGCAGGTGGCGGCGCGTCAGGCGCACCATAATGCGGCGTGCGCGGCCGCCCTCCGCGGGGGGCGCACCCACGCGCTCCGCAAACACCACGTCGCGCTCGTCCAGCGCCACGCCCAGTTGGGCGGCCAGCACGGTCACGGTGTGCATCACGTTCTCCCCCTTCTCTTCGGGAACGTGGCCAATGTCGAGATCCGCCAGCAGAGCCTCCTGATCCCGCTCGTTGAGCTCGAGCTTCAGTGTGGCTATGGTGCGCTCCAGCTCCGGCGCCAGTCCAGGTCCATCTCCAGGCTCACGGCTCTCGAGGGCCTCGATTCTCCGCTCCATGCCATCCAGTCTGCAGTCCACGCTGTTGAGCCGCTCCGACATGGCCGTGATCGACTCCCTCAGCAGCCTCATCTCATTCCGAAACTCACGCATTTCTGTCATGCCGTCTGCGAGCTCTCGCTGAAAATTACTTATTTCGATATCGCTAGCCTTATTTGAGGGGAGTGGAAGAACAGCTGATGCCGCTCCCGTGCCGGTCTTCCCCGAAGGTAGTAAAGTGGAAGTTGATGGTTCACCAATGCTTTTCACCGGCGTCTGGCTGTTGTCACCCTTACGGACGCCCTGCTTACAAGACGGGCAGACCCAGTCCTTAGCAATTTTGGCCTTTTCCCTCAAACCCACACAGCCCTTGTGGTAAATCGTCGGGCACAAGCTACAAGTAGCGGCACCTACCGCCGTCAACGGGTCTTCACAACCTCCACACTTTGGCATGACTGATGGATTGTGTCGATGTTGTAGAAGCACCGCACTAATCGAAGCTGCTTCGCTACAGCAAGTTCGTTGCCGCTAGGTCAGATGTCGCCGCGCGGTGCTATTTACTGTGTCCGCGCGTTGGTACCGCCGACGTGCACTAGATGGCGCTGGTGGACAGTGCGATGTAAATAGTTTTGGGGGTTCGTGTATAAATAAGGACCTTTAACCACCCGCCAAACGATAAATTAATATATTTTGACTATGAAAAAGTCTTGAAAAACACCACTATTCCACCGTTAATTATGGAATCTACACTTGCACAGCTGCACCAACACTTCACGGTACTTTGTAAACAGTCACAAGATGTAAATAAACGGTTTTTACGATTACATGGATTTAATTTTTCGGCACAGTGTTGCTCGATCCAAGTACGAAACGTCACTCCTATATAGATATGGGCTTGATCTTAAGCCGTAGGTGACTGTATTGAGGGCGTAGGTGAGCAGAGGGTGATCTGGTGAGGACCGCCACAGTATCAGCTGATACCGTCTCTGGTCTGGGGCAACCAGCACATTTCTGAACATCCTCTGGATGTCAGCGCTGAAAGCGACTGGATGCGTTCTGAAGGACAAGATGATGTCCACAATGTTCTGTTGAAGGGCGGGGCCTGTGTGTAGGTATTCATTTATGCTGACACCATTGGAGCTTTTACAGCTACCATCAAAAACAATGCGCAGCTTGTCCGACCCTGACTTAAATACGCCATGGTGAGGGATATAGAAGTGAGGTTTATGGGCGAATGTATTTGGGTGACAGGGAGCCATGTGCCCTAAGTCGATGTATTCGGCCATAAAGTCGACGTATTTAGAACGCAGAGACGGGTTCGCCATTAGCTTCTTCTCAATATTGAGGAATCTGCGTAATGCGATAGGGTGAGTTTTACCTAGTTGAGGGGCGTCCTTTAGAAAGGGCAGAGCGACCGTATATCTGCCTGAGGGATCGCGTGTAGTGGTAGAGCGGAAGATTTCCTCGCATTGTTCCTCGAGGGGATCATTATGAGTGTGAGGTTGAGGCAGGGCTCCTCAGACTCCCAGAACCTTGCCAGACTCTGACGTATGTCCTGGGCTGATTCAGCTGAGTCTGGTTGTAAGCTGACGACGTGAGCTGAGTTAACCTGCCGTGCTGGCTGCGCATACAAGTCCTCAATGGGTCCTATCAACGCGAAGTCAAAAATCGTGCCGAAGGCTATGGGCTTGCCCGGGCCCAACGAGACCTTAGTCCCGTCCAACACCTGGCCAAGAACGTCCGACCCCAATAAGAGGTCGATCGGGGCTGGTCTGTGGTAAAGCTGATCAGCCAATGGCACGGGTGGCTGGCCTAGTATGTGGGAAATGTTTGGTACCTTCTCTAAGGGAAGGTAGCCAGTGACGTTTTTTAAAATATGAGCTGTGGCAGTGATTGTAGGAGTATCATTGTGAGTGGGTCGGCATACTATTGTTATTGCCGCCTTTGACTCATGTTTGTGCTGATTCCCAACTCCTGTAATTTTTAAAGAAGTGGGTTTTGATGGCAAGTTCAAAAGTCGTGCCATGCGTGACGTTATTAATGTCAGCATACTGCCACAGTCCAATAAAGCTCTTGCTGTGTGAAGATGGCCATGTACGTCCGCGACTCTTAGTTAGACGGTTGGCAACAAAATGGGTGTGCCAGCGGGCACAGAAGGTGAGTGAGCTGATTGAGTATCACATGAAATTGTATGAGCTGAGTATGTATCAGCTGTGTGGGCATGGGTTGACTGGGCATGGGCTAAAGGGACATGGGCTAAATGGGCATGGTTTGAATGGGCATGGGCTGAATCTACCTCTTCGCTAGGGTGCTCCGTGATAGTTGGGAGTCATAATTGCTGGCGGCGTTCGCGGGGTCTACCTGGCGAACCGGACCTGGGCGGGCTGGCTCTGTGAGCAGAGCTGGGTTGCACCTGTTTAGTATTTGCGGTTTCGTGCCGCCTGCTGTTTCTGGGATTCTCCCTCGAGTGCTCTCTCAGCTGTGGTGGGGGTATATGTACTGACGACGAATGAGCTGCGTGCGTTGGGTCGTCTGGTCGATGGAGGGACGTGTGGTGGTTCGAGCTCCTACAGTCCTTGCATGCCCCCCTTGACCTGCACTCGCTCTCGTAGTGACGGCCGAGACAACGCTGGCAGCGCTCGCGTGCCTGTACAAAGTCCCAAAGGCCCTGTGTTGGCTGGGCATTGTATCATTTGCACGTCATGAGCCTATGTCTCCTAGTGGCACAATAGGGACAGTAGGGCGTCGAGCGTGAGGAAGAGGACGAGGATGGAGGAGGAGGAGAACTTCGCGACACCTCGCTAGGTGGCGCTAGGCGTATTTTAATACGCCTAGAATGAGACATCTCGCTCATGGCGCGTACAATTATTATGGGTATGATTTAAGCTATCACCAATTTAATATTGTCATTATTTTTGGATGAGAAAATATGGCCACAGGGAATAATCTTCCGTCGTTTTATTAATTTTAAAACAAGGCGGGAAAGCATGGTAAACAAAAATGGCCTTTCAGAATAATTAAATGGATAACGAAAATTCACTCAAATTTGTTTCCTTTAATTGTAAGAATGTGAAACGTTACATCGATAACATACGTGATCTATGCAAAACGTCCGATATCATTGCGTTACAAGAGACGTGGTTATACACAGAAGAGATACCGTTTCTTAACACGATAAGTCCGGAATTCAGCTTTACTGGTGTATCGGCGATGGACGCGAGGATGGGTGTGCGGCGAGGGCGGCCGTACGGAGGTATAGCGCTCCTCTGGCGGCACAGTGTCTTCACTAATGTGACTGTTATTGAGTGTGATAGTCCGCGTATTTGCGCGATCAAAATAGTGTTGAATGAAAAGTCGATCATAGTGATGTGCGTCTACATGCCAACGGATGAGTCAGTCAACCTAGTGGATTGTACGGATTTACTCGGCTCGGTGAGTGCTATTGTGGACAGTTGCAATATAGACAGTGTTTATATGTTAGGTGATTACAACGCTCATCCTTATAAGCCATTTTATTACGAACTCAATAACTTTTGTACAGATCTAGAGTGGTCATGTATTGATATTGAAATGTTAGGTATAAATTCTGATACCTACACTTTTGTAAGTGATGTACATGGATCGAGATCATGGCTCGACCACTGTTTAGTAACTAATGCCGCGGTGAGCTCTGTGCATAATGTATATGTTGCCTATGACGTGTTTTGGTCAGATCATCTTCCATTAGTAATAGAATGTAATTTGAATGTAATTGCACCAATTCAATTACCTAAGAAGGTCTATCAGAATAAAGTCACTTGGGGGGAAAGAACATCCGAACAGATAGAAATGTATCGAAACGAATGTCATAAAAAACTCAGGGACATTGACTTTCCATGCGAGCTTCGCAGCTGCAGCGATAGGGTGTGTCGTGACGGCAACCACAGGATCGTTATTGATAAACTTTACAGAGATATCGTGGGTGCTCTTACGGCATCATTCAAAGTTGGACATGTGACTGGTCCAAGGCGAAAATTCGTAGCAGGTTGGAACAAGCATGTAGCTCAGGCGCATAAGGAGGCAAGGCAGAAATTGCATTGGTGGATATGGTGCGGTAGACCTATGACTGGTTACATTTATGATAAAATGTGTGAAACTAAAAAAAAATTCAAATCGCGTTTGAAGTGGTGTCAAAATCACGAAATTCAAATAAAAATGGATATTTTGGCCTTACACCACTCAAAAAACGACTTTCGTTCTTTCTTTAAACAAACCAATAAACTGCAATCTAAACCTGGTCTCCCTATGAGTGTCTGTGGTGAGAGTGAGCCTCAGAAAATAGCCAATCAGTTTGTGGATCATTTTGTTGTTAAGTCGCCTCTGGGGCCCTCGCGCTCTATGCTGGAGGTTGGGCCAAGAATGGACAGGGAGATTTTATTCACAGTCAAAGACATAGATCATGTCATTAAATCAATGTCCAGAGGCAAATCCCCTGGCCATGACGGGCTCAGCATCGAGCATCTGAAGTTTGCTGGTTCACACCTACCTAGAGTGTTATACATGCTTTTTAATTTTTGCTTGGGCCATAGTTACATGCCTGTAGATATAATGCGTACAGTAGTCGTTCCTATAGCTAAGAATAAAACGGGTAACCTTTCGGATAGGAGCAACTACAGGCCTATATAATTGGCAACTGTGATTTCGAAGGTGTTTGATGGCGTGCTTAATACACAGTTGAATAAATATATAACACCACACGACAATCAATTTGGGTTCAGATCAGAATTATCAACTGAAAGCGCTATATTGTGTGTTAAGCACGCTGTATCATACTATACACAGCGCAAGACTGCTGTGCTGGCTTGTTTCCTGGACCTGTCCAGGGCTTTTGACCTGGTTTCCTACGACCTGTTATGGGGAAAACTCAAAAAAGCTGGAGTACCAGCGGAACTTTCAAATATTGGTATGGAAACCAGGTCAATAACGTAAGATGGGACGGAACACTCTCGAGACCCTATAGACTAGAGTGCGGGGTGAGGCAGGGGGGCCTAAGTTCGCCAATCCTCTTTAATTTATATTTGGATGAGCTGATAGGCAAGCTCAGCAGCACCAGGGTCGGTTGTTACATAGACGGGGTAAACGTAAACAACATCAGCTACGCGGACTACATGGTGCTGCTGAGTGCGTCGGTCTGTGGCCTGAGAAAGCTTGTAGCTTTATGTGAAACGTACGCTGAACCTCATGGGTTGGCATATAATGTAAACAAGAGTCAGATAATGGTTTTTGAGGCCGGGAGTAGACGGATAGACAGAGTACCACCTGTTCTGCTTAACAAATGTGAACTCAAAAGAACATATACGTTTAAATATCTTGGACATATATTGACTCCTGACCTAAAAGACGGAACGGAGAAAGGGAGTGGAGGGCGTTATCCGTGAGAGCAAATATGTTGGCTCGCAGGTTTACACGCTGTTCACGTGAAGTGAAAATCACGTTATTTAGAGCCTTTTGTACGTCATTCTACACGTGCAGCCTGTGGGCTAACTGTACTCTAAAAGCTTATAATGCTCTTCGAGTGCAATTTAATAATGCATTCAGGGTGTTGTTGAGGTTACCGCGCTTTTGTAGCGCATCAGGGATGTTCGCAGAGGCTCGCGTTGATTGCTTCTACGCAACGATGCGAAAAAGATGCGCATCCCTGGTGCAGCGGGTGCGCGCGAGCACCAACAGCATCCTGGAGATGATCGCCAACAGAATAGACTGCTCGTTTGTCAAACGGTGCTGTGCCATAGCAAATGGCATGGCGCTAAAATAATTATTTTAAACAAACACTTTTTAATTTAATTTTAATTTTGTCTGATTTTTTTTACTAACATAGTTTATAAGCAATGTTGTTGTTTCGGGGTTTGGTCAATGAAACTAACTTCGAATATATATGCGGACTGTATTTTAATGCAAAGTGAATATTATTACAATAATTAGGTATTATAGATTTACGGAGACCAAGAACACTGTTCGGTGGTGTGGTTTGGAGGGAAGTGTCGGCCATCGAAGTAGTGCTCGGCTAGGACGCAGTGGCAGGGGGGCTTGATGATTCACGCCGTGGCCGGCATCGAAAAATGACCATATATGGTAATGCGCGGCCAAGGCTCGAACCCGCGCCCCGCGCGCCCCGCGCAGTGTTGCACGCCTTCCGTGCGTGGACATGCTCTCGGGGTTGAAGCGTTTTGCTTCAAGAAAGCGGAAGTGGGCAGATGTTGTTGAAGCCACGCCGAATTGTGCCCTTCTTGGTGCTGAGCTCGGCGACCCTCGTGACGCCGTCGCTGCCCGGGTAGACCTGCCGGACGCGACCCAGCAGCCAGCAGAGTGGTGGGAGCGCCTTATCCTTAATAAGGACGAGGCTTCCCACAGCAATGTCTTCTGAAGTTGCAGACCACTTGGTCTTTTGCTGTAGCAGATAAACATACTCTTTATTAAACCTGGTCCAGAAGTGCTGCCTGATGTGTTCCACTCTTTGGAATCGTTGCAACCGGTTGATATCGCTGCTGTTCTTCACCTGTGGATGTGGAACGGATATGAGTGGCCTTCCAATTAGGAAATGGGACGGAGTTAATGGAGAAAAATCTAATGGATCGGAAGATAGAGGAGTAAGAGTCCGGGAATTTAGAACAGCCTCTATTTGAGTCAGGCACGTAACCATTTCCTCATAAGTGAAATGTGTAATTTGTAACAACCTTTTTAAATGATGTTTTGTAGATCGAACTGCGGCTTCAGCAAGGCCGTTGAAGTGAGGGGAATAGGCTGGTGCAAATTTAAATTCTATACCTTCACGAGCCATGTGAGATGCAATATTTGATGCCTGTAAAAAATCACGTAATTGATTAGACGCACCAACAAAGTTTGTGCCGTTATCGGACATTAAAGTACGAGGTTTGCCACGGCGCGAAGCGAAACGGTTTAAAGCCGCCATGTATGCTTCTTTCGTAAGGTCCGTAACAAGCTCTAAATGAATAGCCTTTACGGCTTGGCAGACAAAGATACAAATGTAGGTAAAATAAATTAATAAGTCTGCATCCACGACCTTTTCGGTCAGCTATCAGTACTGGCCCGGCGTAGTCGACACTAGAATCTAGGAATGGATATTCAAGTTTGCTACGTGAAGTAGGAAGCTGGCCCATTATGGGCTGAATGTTAATGGCCTTATGTCTGAAACATTTTAAACATTTTCTTACAGTTGTCTTTGCCAGATTTCTACCCGCTAAGGGCCAGTAATTTTGACGAATATGTGACAAAAGTAACTGTGGTCCAGCATGAAGTAGTTTAATATGTTGTGACTGAAAAATTAACTTTGTTATACTATGCTTACTACAAAGCAATATGGGATGTTTTACGTTATAATCGTAAGGCGAATTGTCTAACCTACCACCGACGCGAATGATGCCGTCACAATCCAAAAATGGAGTTAACGAGATAAGTCTATTTTTTCGAGGCAATGTTTGTCCTAAATTTAAAATAGAAAATTAATTAGGGAACATTTCGCGTTGTGCAGTGCGTAAAATAATTATTAATGAGTTTTTAAGTTCTAGATTTGTAAGTAGACCCCTTGCTTTATTCTGTTTATTTTTTAAGTTGTAAATATACCTTTGTAAATAGGCTACGATTCTCTGTAAATAATTGATATTTGAATATTTATGCAATAGTTGTTGTATTATAATGTGATTATTTATATTGGTATAAGTATTTTCCTCAGAATCTTTTATTAAATTACAAATTACTTCGGGTAGATCCTGTTTCGCGATATTATGCGGAAAATGAGGCCAACAACTTTCATCTTGCAATAAAAATGATGGACCTGACCACCACAAACTACAACTACTGACATGATCAGCCTTGACACCTCGAGAAACAAGATCCGCGGGGTTATCTTTTGTTGGTACATAACTCCAAGTAGCTCCAGAAGTACTCTCTTGTATTTCATTAACTCGGTGTCTCACGAAAGGTTTAAGCTGATTTGACTGGGTGGATAACCAACTCAACACAATTGTTGAGTCACACCAAAATACGCACCGATTTATGACTAAAGTAAGAGATTCTTTCACCTTTGTACACAATCTTGCGCCTAACAGTGCTCCGCAGAGCTCTAACCGAGGCATAGTAGTAGGTTTAATAGGTGCTATACGGCCTTTGGACGCTAACAAACGAACCGTTACATTTTTTAAAGTGTCGATGGAACGAACGTACAAACAAGCACCGTATGCCTTTTCGCTACTGTCTGTGAAAACGTGTATTTCGTGAATCACTGACTCATTACATAAAACCCAACGAGGAATTTTTAAATTATTTAAAGACCCAAGCATACTGACAAATGAATGCCACTGTGCAGCAATGTCCTGCGGCACTTCATCGTCCCACTCGCATTTACTTATCCATAACCTTTGCAATATAATTTTTGCTTCAACGACACAAACAGCCACTAGACCTAAAGGGTCGAAAATTTGGTTTATAATCGAAAGAATATGTCGTTTTGTAATTTTTGAAGCTAACTCAATGTTAATAGAAAATGATAAAATATCTGACTTACAAACCCAGACTAGACCTAAGGTTTTTGATGTGGAATTATTATCAGATAAATCCAAATTAATACTAGAGTGGTCGTCAGTGTCTACAACTTCTCTCAAAATTTCAGGGCTGTTAGATTGCCATTTTCGTAAGTTAAATCCAGCTGAGGATAAAATAGACTTGACCTCTTTACATAGCTTAATTGCCCCCGGTATTGTACTTGAACCGGCGAGGTAATCATCAACCATGAAGTCTCGTTGAATACTAGTCTTTACCCCTTCATCCTGCGCAGCGTCAGCCAGACTAACTAAACACTTAGTCGCAAGGTATGGAGCCGACGCAGTCCCGTAAGTAACAGTATTCAACGTGTATGTCTTAAGGGGCTTTGTAGGCTCCTTTCTAAAAACAATCTTTTGTAATGAACGTTGGTTAGGGTTCAAAAAAATGGCTCTGTACATCTTTTCGACGTCTCCAGAAACTACATATTTGTGCTGTCTAAATCGCAACAAAATTGACAATAAGTCCTCCTGAACTGTGGGACCTACGAGTTGAATGTCATTAAGTGACAACCCTGAAGTGGTTTTTGCCGACGCATCAAAAACCGTACGTAACTTGGTCGTCTTGCTCGAAGTGCGCAAAACACCGTGATGAGGCAAATAATTATTTATTTTATTTTCACAATTAAATGAAACATTTGAATCTTCAGTCATATGTCCTAATCTTTCGTATTCTGACATGAAATCTAAGTACATCCTTTTAAGGAAAGGATCGCGCGCAAACCGTTTCTCTAATGATAAAAAACGACGCTTTGCCATTGTGTATGAATCACCAAGAACGCTTGGGTCCGCCTTAAGCGGCAGCGTCACAACAAACCTGCCCTCATTGTCACGTATAGTATTTTGCTTAAAACTTTGCTCGCATGCACGCTCATCCAACGAAAGGCAGTGTTTAGGTAAAATTGAATCAAGCTCCCAGAATTTATTTAAGTTTGGAATAGTGTCGATTTTTGAAAAATTACATGAATGTATATTATTAGAACGGGAATTAAGTGCAACAGTCCCTGATATTAACCACCCTAATTTGCTTTTGCACAACTTGGGTAGGTTTTTACCTAAATCTATGTGATTACCCAGAACAACGTTCCAAAAGACCTCCGCTCCTAACAAAATGTCTATATCTGACGGCACATTAAATGAAGGGTCAGCTAAATTTAATCCAACAGGAATTGGTATTTGTTTTAAATCAATTAACGAAGATGGCAACAGCTTTGTTATTTCGGGCATAATTAGGCAATTAATTTCAAAGGAGTAAGCCTCGTGCAATGACTCGATTGTAAGGCTACAAGATTGTGTACTGTTACTCATTAAATTATTAATACCTATTACCTTAGAGCTTGTACCAATTCGAGACAAACCGAGCTTACTGCTTAATTCCTCGGTGATGATGTTAGCCGTACTTCCATTGTCGAGCAGGACTCTGGCGTTGAGTCTTTCGCCTTTTTCGCTCACCACTCTTACCATTGCTGTGGACAGTAAAACATTGCATCGAGTAGTATGCTGTATATTCGTAGAAAGCGTAACATTAAGCATGGGGTTTTGTGCTAGAGGCTCAATTTTTTCCAAATTTAAAAGAGTATTGTGCTTACTTTTACAATATTTGCAACACGAAAATCTACAGCGCTTTTCTACATGCCCAACACGTAAGCAGTTCATGCACACATTAAATTGTTTTGCTTTCCTTAACCTGTCTTCTACAGTTAATTTTCTAAAAGCGTCACACGAGTAAAGAAAATGGTTTTGTTCGCATAACGGATAACTAACAAAAGTTTTATTTTGTACATTTTTCTTTATTTTGTTATCAGTCGTAATAAAAAGGGTTTTATTTTTATAATTTTCAAATTTATTTATTTTTTTATTGTCTTCTAATGTTTCTAACAAGTCAGCTTTATTGTTGATAAATGTACAAAATTGAGACAATGTAGGTGAGGAAGATAAAGAACTACGATGCTCTTCCCAATGTCTACTAGTCACACTATCTAACTTCAACGACATCATGTAAATAACAAGCGTGTCCCAATGCTGGGTGGGCTCATTCAACGCCTTTAGTGCTCTAATGTTCTTATTTAACACGTCTAATAGTCGACGCAACGACAAACTACACTCCTTTACGACAGCTTCGGCGTTGAATAAGGCCTGAACATGATTACTAATAAGCAGTCTACTATTATTGTACCGATCACACAACAAGCTCCATGCGATCTCATAATTTCCGCTTTGAAAGTCGATATTTTTAATAATTTCGGACGCGGAACCCTTCAAGGACGCACGTAAATAATGGAACTTTGTTATGTTGTCGATAGAACTGTTACTATGAATTAATGACAAAAAGGTGTCTCTAAACTCGAGCCAACACTGATAGCTACCATCAAAGCGGGGTAAATCTATTTTAGGCAAGCGAATAAAATTGTTCTTTGTCCCACCTGTTTCATCAGAGCCTGCCACGGAACTCACGGATGACCTTCGCTGTTTACTCCCAGCAGATATTAAGCTTCGCGCCATCGCAGCCACGGGATGATAGCTTTCCTCGAACTTGAAACGATCCGCGTAGGCATCCTCCGGATTGTCCGATAGCAGCTCAATCTCCGTCTGTAACTCATCAAATTCAGCATATAGGCCTTCAAATTTGCTAAATCTACCCTCGATTTCTATAAGTTGCAGGTCGGATAAGGTAGAACAGCTCTTTAAATTATTTATATAATTGCTAAAATTTGTAAGCTTTGCTTTAATTGAGCTACGTTTTTTTATAAGTTTGTCAGCCATCTTGAAAGGAAAAAATAATAAAATGCAAAGAATATGATTTTTTGCTACGTAGGTAATACACTATTGCATGCGAATATTAAGCGAATGCAGCGAATGAATCAAGCTGCATAGAATTATGAATAGGCGCACAGCTGTTTAACTAACGGTACTTATTAGTAAATAGAATCTACGGCTGTGACTGTGAGTGCGATTATATAATTCAATGAATTTGCGTGCGTGCCCTAGTGCGGACGACGCTTGCGCAGCGAAAAGACGTATGAAAATTTAGCTCGTGCCAACTCAAACAAAAGGAAAGTGAATGTGAAATTGGTTTTAAAAGCTAGTAAAAACACTGAAAAATGGGATAAAATGGAAGTAAAGGAATGATTGGAACGATACCACAAAGCCCTTATTCTTATCCACAGGATGTGCAGTAAAAGTGACTCCGAACGCTCCAAATCTTCAGCAGTAGCGATGACACGGCGCAATAGAACGGCGCTGCGTTACGCGACGAGTCGAAGTTTGCTCACACGCAACCGGTTTCTTGTCTTGAAATCTCGATGACGGTTTCAAATCTTCCGATTCTTCTTCCAGGGAGAAGGACCAATGTTTCGGGGTTTGGTCAATGAAACTAACTTCGAATATATATGCGGACTGTATTTTAATGCAAAGTGAATATTATTACAATAATTAGGTATTATAGATTTACGGAGACCAAGAACACTGTTCGGTGGTGTGGTTTGGAGGGAAGTGTCGGCCATCGAAGTAGTGCTCGGCTAGGACGCAGTGGCAGGGGGGCTTGATGATTCACGCCGTGGCCGGCATCGAAAAATGACCATATATGGTAATGCGCGGCCAAGGCTCGAACCCGCGCCCCGCGCGCCCCGCGCAGTGTTGCACGCCTTCCGTGCGTGGACATTGTTACTAACAAATATGAGTCGTAATAATTACTCAAAATAAAATCTATTCATTTATTCATTTACCTGGATTTCCGATACCTTGCCTTCACGAATACTCTCGCTTACGATACACGGACTCCGATTATCGTTACTTGGTTCGGTTTTGTTTTGCATTGTTACCGCTTCTGAAGTGGTCATTTGCAATGAAATGGACTCCGATAGAAGACCACTGATGTCGCAGCGTATTCGTTGTGTTAATTGCAACATATGCTGTAATAGTTGTAACGCATTTCGCCGTCAACGAATCCTTGACCTCGATATACGAGTCATCTCTTTAATCAGCATTTGGATATCTCCATTGATTGTAAGTTCTAAGTTATTGTTACGTTGTAAATTCAGGGCCCTGTCTGCCTTTACTAATCTACAAAAGAAGTTCGCAATGGTTGAAGAGTACTTACCTGAAATCATTTCTTTAGAATGATCAAATGTCCAAAAACATTAGTCCGTGTAGCTTGTTTGAATTAAATCCATTTTTCTTCACATTAAAGACATGGAGCCTTGGCTGACACATTACAAGACACACTTTTCTTGCATTTTCAATTAAAACATATTTCTAAATCAGTTTTAGCAAGACTTTGCGTTAGATTTGAAGAATGTTCCTTTGTTTACGTTTTGTATTAGACATAACACCATAGACAAAATGACAGCCACCTTAGCGACGCCTAGCGGTAGCGGGGCGAAGTAGCTGTCAGCTTTTAATTTCACATAAAAGATTCAATTTAAAAAAATAGCCAAAACAGTTCTAATAATAAATTACCTGATAAATTAATATGTATAATAATTACTTTAAATAATTAAATTTAATTCAAGCAAATCCGGAAATAGAACTATTTTTTCTATAAGGACTTTTATCTAGAACATTCGAACGGGAGAAATATTTTTTATATGGATATTGTCTCTGCCCGTAGGGGTTACCAGAGAGGAAACTAGTACTCCCTAATATTAAGACAGGGTAACCAGCGAGTTAAATAAAACATTAAATTAAATTAAATTAAAGAAAAACGCATTTCACATTGCTGAACGTTAATTTTTTTTCTAGGTCTTGTGTTGTTATTGTTGGCAAATTCTGTTAGCAGAGGGCGAGTTGTGACAGACGTCATATTTGACGTTTTGATAGTTTGAAGGAAGATTCTAAATTAACAATTTCTTATGAATCACCCGACAATGGGAGTAGAAATCATAAGCTGGCCTTCGATTTATAAGTGTTTCCGGCGAAAGGAAAGCGGCCGAATTGCGACGCCGAAATGATTTCAATCTCTGGCGTGGCGTGGTGCGATGTGTTGAGATCAATGCACTCAGGTAGGCATGAGTCGTAGTCACTTTTTGTTTTAATCTGAGGTCGTAATAATGTAGTGGATTTGAGGCGTCATTAGCTTGAGAATATAGTCAACAAGTGTGTGGTTTATTTACAGGAATCCGTGCCCGAAACGAAGTTCTGGTCGCTGGCAGCCACGCGCACATTTAAAATCTCCCAGCGCGTGAGTACCCCAATATCATTGTTTAAATATAATAAGCCGTCATCCTAGGAAAGCAAATCGATATTTTATGGTGTCTGAATCCTGCCTTGTCGCCAGGCGACGCAAGGCTCTTGGCCATGTGGCAGACGTGTCAAACCCCTTTATTAAGTGGATATTGCCCCATCCAACAATAGTCTGGCATTGTTTAGTTATGTTTATTGGAATATCGTAGCCGTGTAGTGCCTTGGGTACTAGTTAAATGTGAACCAACGCTAAAATTAAAACATGGTGTTAAATGTTAGTGTTGGAGTGTGAGTTTATGGTTGTGCAACAGCGTTGGGAAGCTTTTGATAACCCATGGCGCTGCGAGTCCCTGGTTATGATAGGTTGCAGCCCCAGATACACAGATAGCAGACTGCGGGACCCTAATTTATGTAACAAATCTGAACTAGGCGTGCAGTGTTGTAAATAGGCCCCGTGTTGATAATTTCAGATGCTTCGAGAGGCCCGTCTCGCCGCCAGGATTTAGAGCTGGGCCCTAAAGCCTGGACGCGAGACCTGCCTCTTCGGGGCACCAGCGGCCACCTGCTGCCAGTCGAGCTGACGCCGCCTAGCGGAGGAGCAGGCGTTGACGGTTTTTGTACCCCTACTCTGGGTTTAATCGTTCTTTATTCAGGAACATATTTTTACATTAGGGTTTCGAAACCTTAACCAAGTATTTTCTTTTATATCCAACTACACCAAGCGTTGGTGAAGTTGTGAAACATTTGAGGATCTGCGAGTTCGACTTGGGTGAAGTTGTATGGTGACATCGTCTCCAGATTCGGATCGACTATACGATCCTGGCGTCCATAATTATTAATTTTATATCGGTATAACCCCGCGGTTCTCTAGATATCGGCTTTAAGCGTGTGAGAGTTTTGATACGGTTAAACGGATTAGAACACTTAATTTAATATTTTTATAGACGGAGTAATTTAATTTTAATTTCAACTTCATACTCCGAACGGTATTGGCTTTATCCCGACCCCCCACGACCATAGCTTGCACGACTGAAATATTAGCTGGCTGGTTAGGTAGTAGTAGGAACAGTATTATAAGATTTATTTGAAATTAAAATTATCACCGACCCGCTTGGTCACTTTTGACTCTTAGGATTTTAGTGTGTTTTAAGGGATGATATAGCTTTGGAATAAGGTTTAGAGTACTTTAAACAGGAAATTGTAGTTGGCAAAATTATTAGAAAGTTTGTTGGACTTTCATTTGAGATTGACCCTAGGGTCAATTTCGACTGATAGTTTTTTTTGTTATTTTCGGCTAAATAAATTAAAAGGAGTAACGTAGATGATTTGTACCTAACATAATATAAGACAAAATTGTGACTAACCCCCTCTTTTGAATAATAAGAATGAAATAAAATTTATAATTTTATTTTATTGTTGTTGGACAAAATATTTGTGTGTGTTCTTTTACAATATACTGCCTAGCTGTTGAACAGCTATGTTGGTTTTATTTGATAACAACCCACTGAAGCTTGCATTTGGGATTTTCTTCCTTTTCCCCAAAAGGGACAAAATCTCGAATGTAACAGTGGCGCACTCAACGTGTGTTTTGGTTAGGGATAGTGGTTATGTCTTATGCTGTAACTAAAAAGCCAGAATACCGATAGCGTTCTAGAACCGTGGGGATTATTACTTTTAAGAAAAACCGTCACGCGTGCATTGGCACGGATTCCTCCCATTTTATTTTAATAACGAATTTTTATTTGTTGCTTTTTTTTTAAATATTGTGTCTGTGAAATTATTTTTTTTTAAACGTTCATAACACTATTTTATATGAATACAAGTGATATTTTTTGTTATACAATTAGTGTTAATTATATTATTATTATATGGGATTTAATTATTACTTGAACGTTTTTGACACCATATGATATTTGAATACGTGTTTCATTATTTTTAAATACAAATGTTAAATGTAGTATTATGGTATGACAGCTGAATTTAATTATGGATTGAACGTTATTGACTCATTTATTTAAATTTAATTACTGATTGAACGTTATTGACTGTCATTTATTTAAATACATTTATTTAAGGGTATTATTATTATAATACTGTGTTTGCTGCGGTTGTTACTGAATTCTATGGACTATTACTTATTTAAATTTAAATCACCTAGTGAGAAAGCCAGCTCATATTTTAGTAGCTTTTTTTAAATTTTAAAATGCCACGCCTTATATTTTAATTTTTTTTGACTAGCATCAGTTAAAATTACTTTTTACATTGCAATAAATACCTTTAAAATGCTAATACTATTAAATTTACTTTGCAATTTACGATTTCTTGTTTGTATGGTGAGTTGAAAACCTCCGTTGTGGTGTTTTTGTTTGTTGTTAGGGGTTGAAAAGTGACGATGGAGGGCTGTATATGCCTTGAAGTCACTCTATTTCAGCGCTAGTGGCTGTATATGCCACAGTGCTGGAATCCCTTGTGGTGTTTGGTTTCTTGTGAAAGGGGTTAATGGTGACGATGGAGGGCTGTATATGCCTTGAAGTTACCGCTGTTTTAGCGCTAGTGGCTGTATATGCCACAGTGCTAGAAGCCCTTTCAAGGGAGCTTGTTGTTTAAAATTTTTTGTGGTTTTTGACGTTTATCTACAAATAGGAAAGTCGACTTTTGGCGTGGTATCACAGTTCTTTTGTTAAGCTGGAGTTTTGTTTTTGTTTCTTTTTATTTTAAATTTGGAGATTAGACACCATATTGAACGGGTCCAATCTCCGAACCGTTGGTGAGGCAACGAGATGATAGTCCTGAGGAAGGTGGCCATTTATTGGCGGGCGTGTAGGCTGCTTTGACGGAATAAGTTTTTGTTGGATTTTCTTTTTGGGCGGTTAGCCAAACCTCAATCCCCGGACCGCTGGTTAGGCAGCGTGATATTAGTCCTGAGGAAGGTGGCCATTTATTGGCGGGCGTGTAGGCTGCTTTGACGGAATAAGTTTTTGTTGGATTTTCTTTTTGGGCGGTTAGCCAAACCTCAATCTCCGGACCGTTGGTGAGGCAACGAGATGATAGTCCTGAGGAAGGTGGCCATTTATTGGCGGGCGTGTAGGCTGCTTTGATGGAATTCGGTTTTTTTTTTTTAGTTGGATTTATTTAGGGGCGGTAAGCCAAACTTTTAGGGTGGTGGTGAATATTTGTTGGTTTGGGTTGTGGGTTTTTTTTTTGGTTTACAGCTGCCCAGCCGTGTAAGAAGTTTACTGGGCATTACTTTAAATATGTGCTTATTGGTAGGAGCATTTAGATGTTTGTGTATTGAGGAGGTATCGATTGTTAGGAAGGGTAGACTTGGACGTGTAGACGATTCTTACATGTATTTATTATTTTATAGCTCTTTGGGTTTCGTCTTTTCCATGTTTGTAAATGTATCAGACTTAACCTGTAGAACATATATAGACGTTTGATGTATGTATTTATTATTGTGTGCCTCTCAGGGCTTCGTCTTTTCCATATTGCTTAATGGATCAGACTTACCCAGTGGGATAACTGTAGGTCTATTTCAGTAACCTGTATAGTTAAATAAGCCATTCACCCCAGCGGATTAGTGACTGGTACCAAAAGCCTTAACGCGAGGCGTCAGTGCGGCTGGTGACACTGTAATAATAGGTTAACTGTATAGCCACCAGTTTTTATGTTTATGTAATAATATCATTATAACCATAATTAGTGTATTTAATATACATATATAGTAGTCCATCATTTATAATTTAGTATTTTGGTAATATTCATATTGAACTCCTTAAGGTTTGTCTTTTCCATATTGCTTAATGGATCAGACTCACTTTGTGAGTCTATTGTGGTGACTTTTCAGTAACCAGTATTGTTAAAAAATTAAGCCATACACCCCAGCGGATCAGTGACTGGTACCAAAAGCCTTAACGCGAGGCAACAGTGCGGTTGGTGAAACTGTGATAATATGTTAACTGCATAGCCACCAAGTTTTTAGATTTATGTAAGAGTATATTATAATTGATATTATTATATTTATTATGTACATTAGTTTATATTCATATAGAAGTTTGTATATTTATTGGGATATACAAACTATATATATATGGCATATTTGTATATTTAAATATATATATATATATATATATATATATGAAGAATTGTCGTACACAAGTCTGCGTTTTGTTGTTTTTTTACTGTCATAGCATATTGTATAGCTATTTACAGGAAAGTTTTGAGTTATTGTGTAGTGCAGCTACACGGGTAGGTTATCTTTTGGTTGTTTTTTTCATATCTGCCTCCTTTTGGAATAGCGCGTGAGTTATTTGTATGTATGTAATAGTTAGTTAAAAAGGTAGTAGTTTTTTATTTGATTATTATTGAATGATGATTCTCACTTGTTTATTATTTGGTGTTAATAGTTTTCTTTTTCATTTAGATTACTGAAGAAGTCTTCATCTGTGAGGCATGTTTCAACCTGTCAATGCAAACTGTGAATGCCCAAATGATTGACCTTGATACATGTGCAGGCCCATCTCGAAGAGGTCATACACAAGTATGCCTCGTATGTGGTCGATCATTGGCCAATGGACGAAGTCATTTAATAATCAGAGAGAATGCACCAGACCAGGACCAAGCAGTGATTCAGATCATCGCAAACAGATTATCACCCCGTCAGGTAGATATGATAACCACTCATATTAGCATGCATTATTATTTTGTTATAGCTTGACCACGACCGCTGTACCGCTGCTACTTGTATGGTAGCAGCGGTATAGCGGTCGTGGTTAAGCTATAATACACATAGAATAACTTCTTATAAATGTTCTCTTTGCTTAATAATTAACTTGCATTTCATAGGTACTAATTATGTAAAAATACCAGGACTTAAAAATAATGTACCTTTATAGTTTACTTGTATTTACCTTGAATGTTAAATTAAAATAATATTTTATTTTATTTATAGATAACACAGTCTGATCAATCATGCCATGCGTGTTGGATGTCTGCGAGGAGAGAAGCTTTACGTAACCAACAAGTGGATGAAGAAAGAGCTGATGAACTTTGGAGACTGAAGCCCAGCATTCTGGTGAAGAGTCAGTGGAAAGTCACCCTGAAATAATACCACAGCCAAGTCAACAGGGAAGTCCTGCACATAGCAGTGAACCAATAAATAATCCCGGTATGGCGAGTAATTTAATGTTGATAAACTTCAGAAGAGCTCCCAATACAGCATCACATTGTTTATTCTTTGAATGTGATAATATTTCCAATCTACACACGGTCTCTGATGCTCTTCGTCATACGCTTTTTCACACTCATAGGTATTTTGTGCCTATGCTTGCCCGAGTATGTTCTGAGCATATAAGACAAAACATCTGGGCTTCTCTGTTTAATGCTCCAAACAGTATTAATACTTTTACTGCTGACCATATTGAGTATATTTTTTTGAATTTGATGGTGCCAGCCAAACCCTTTCTTGATTTCTCGAGTTTACAGTCAGTAGACTAATTAGATGATGATTTGTGTCAATTTTATTTGGGCTTGACAAAAGAAAACTTTATTTCTTTAATACAAGACTTGCCCAGAGTATTGGAGATGCGTAGTGGAATATTGGGTTTGGCTGCGATATTAATGAAGATGCGAACGGGAGAATCCGATGATCGTCTTTCAACTTTATTAAAAGTACCACGTACTACCTTAGAAAGACTAATGTGCAAAGCGAGGGACATCATGTTTAATAAATTTGTTCCGAGAAACCTAGGCATTAATCATAAAACCAGGGAAGAATTGTTATTGAACAATTTACTTATTCCAAATGGAATATATAATGAAAATAACATACAAGTTATAGTTACATGCGATGGCACATATGTATTTTTGAATAAAAGTACAAATTATTTATTCCAAAAAGATACTTACTCATTACACAAATATCGAAACCTGATAAAACCTTTTCTTTTAGTTTCATGTAATGGATACATTATTGACTGTTTTGGCCCATACAAAGCTACTACATCTGATGCAGAAATAATGACTTCTCTGTTCCAAACCAATTCCCCACTAAGACAGTATTTTCAAGCCAATGATATATTTATTCTAGACAGGGGATTTAGAGACAGTGTCAACCTTTTAGAAAGCTGTAACTATAAACCATATTTGCCCGAATCTCTTTTAGCAGGTGAACACCAATTAACTACCACCCAGGCAAATAGAAGCAGGTGAGTAACTATTTGCCGATGGGTGGTAAAAGTAGTAAATGGCTACTTTAAAAGAGATTACCGATTATTTAGATTCGATCATTTTAATAAAACAGTACCTAACATGATGGTATATTTTAAAATAGCAGCCAGCCTAATTAATAAGTTTGGTGTTCGCCTTCGGGATAGGGTTGACGCTGAACAAATACTTAGTGTATTAAGAGAAAGGATGTCATTACAAAACAATTTATCACAAATGGTTAATGAATTAAATCTTAATAGAAGGACATCCTTATTTATTAGCATAACTGCAAATGAAAATGTGATTTTCCCCCGTCTAGAATATAGTGAATTAATTTTATTTGCTTTGGGAACATACCAAATACGTCTTGCGCGTTCATATTACGGTGAGCACGTGCGTTCCCAAGGCGAATTTGTAATAGAAGTAAGCAGAGAAGGAATTAATGTTGTAGATAACAATTTAAAGGTCTGTTCAAACCTGAGCGGTATTCGCTGCCGCTGTGGTTAGCGGCAGCAAAAATACCGCGCGGGTCGCTCTAGCCGCGGAACTTTATACTAAATACCTGAGCAAAACCCGCGCGGTACATACCTTTACCCACAGCGGCAGCGAATACCGCTCAGGTTTGAACAGGCCTTAAGAGGTAGTGGCGAAAATACCTTAGTGCGTGGAAAAATTAAATCAAGACATGTTGGTCGACGTCAATACTATGTGTATATTTTAATTGAAAATAATTTAAATGGAAGAGAAGGCATTACAGAATACTGCTGCAGTTGCCTCGTGGGCCGACGCACTGTTGGCTGTTGTGCCCACGTTATGGCTATTGTGTGGTACTTGGGATGGGCTAGGTACCAAAATAATATTGTACCTCCAGCGGCATTTCTAGACCATGTTATTTTAAGAGAAGATTTTGAATAAATGACTAAAAAGGAATAATTGTTTTATTTCGATCTATAACCCGTTCGTCATGCGTGGAGATTATGGTAAAAACCTTCCCTTTTTCGTCTTTCGGCTGTGATGATTATTAGCATATTCCCTACATGCTCGCGGTTCGATTCCCTGCTCAAACAAATGATTAAGTACGTTAGATACACAGTGCTTGATTATGTAACATAATGCAGACACCCATCAGAGTTACAATAAAAAGTGAGACTAAATACAAACCATTACAGTAAAGTCACACGCAATAATACTGCATCTCCATCGCATTATTCTGACATCAAAGAGCTTATTTAACCTTTGTTTTACATATGTAAGAGCGCGTACGCACTGCATCCGATCGAAATTCGAGAAATTACAGTCCGAAGTAATTTGTGTGAGAAATCGGACGTCCGAACTCTGATGTAGTGCGTAAAAATTACCATACAAATAGTTCTACGTCTACTTTGGACAGTCATTTCTTGGATTCGGATCGGATGCAGTTAAAGAGATTTAATTTAGTTTTATGTTAAATGTCTTTGGATGCAGTGCGCTTAGGCAGTGCGTAAGCGCTTGTAACTTAAGTAGGTATAAGTAGCATGTAACGGGACGGGAGTAGTTACTTAACCTCAAAACGTTTTTTTTACATTACTTTATTTCCTGACTAACAATTGGAAAAATATTTATAATGTTGTTATTTAAACACAATACCAGTTTATTCATACTATTATTATTTTTGTACAACAATAAATCAAAAAACAAACTGACAGGTCGACGTTAGTATGGCAAGTGGTCATCCTTCTTTTTGTAAGGTAAGTTACAGCGTTATAATAATTGTTTGGTAATAAAGATGATGTCAATGCATCCAGAAAATTAGAAAAGTTTTTATTATTTTAATTCAAATGGGTATTTGGTGGTTGGATAACTTGATGCGATTTTGCGAAGCTTTTACTTTTCGGCCGCCCCGGCCGAAAGGTGACTAATAAATATATAATAATAATAATAAATATAAATAATCATATATAATATTTAAAAATACATTGCCTATAAAATTTAGGTAAAATACAAAACATTATCTTTAATTGATTTGAAGCTTTAATTTACTGCCGCTTGTTTATACAAGTATTTGAAGAAAAACACTTTAAAATTAGTTATGTAGTTTTTGACGGCCGTAAACTAAGTCGTATTTAAGCTACTTTTCGGCATAGGCAAAATTTATGTGGACGAAAATAAAAAAAAACGTTGATAATATTAACGACACAAACTATGTTAATACAAATTTGGTAATACATACCGAAGGCAAGAAATACATACACTACCGTCCGAAGCGTTAGTCAGAGACTATAGGCAATGAGGACAGCAAAAGTAGTCCTCTACCTTAGTCCACTTTTCACTAAATAGCGACTACACATGTGCTCAGCGTGACAGGTGGTGAGCCCACCGCCGCTCTATGCTGTTGGATGTATTGCAGTCTTTAGTCCGTTAGTCACCTTTTACGACACCCAAGGGAAGAGAGGGGGTAGTAGACACGGCTAACTGATAGTGATACAAGTTGAGGACAAAATTAAATATAAACTTTGGTGACATTATTTATTTATAAGGCGCTGCTGTCTCAAAATAAAGTCTTTTCAAAGTCTTTTTATTGACTTATATGACAACGAATACAGACTTTCACGGAGTTCTACGCCGTTAAATCGTTGTTCGGCAGGAGATTTTAAGAAGAACCAAGAAGAAACGGATGTAGGGCATATTTTGTTTTATTCTATTAAAATTAAACGATGTATCACAAACTGACACTACCCAGCAAATTAAACGAAAAAGATTAAAGAAATACATTAAACAGCCCGGTGCCCGTGTATCCACTAAATCTCGCTTCTTAATTAACACGAGACATTACTTTCGGATTTTATTTACGTGACACTTCAAGCAATTGCGCAACGCGAACTGACATTTAAAGCAATAATAATTAGGTTGAAGCTCCGCTGAAAAGAAAGCTGTAAGGTCAGCGCATACCTTTGACGTGGAAGTACTTTGTCAGAAAGACAAATGTGCCTTATACATATCCTACAATTCAAATCTAGTTTGCCAAGATTCGAGCGACGCAGAAGCGCCATAATGATTTATTTCTTACATGTATCAAAAATAGCGAGCAACAAACAGTGCGCAACAACTATCACGTTTGGATTGTGATCTTGCAAGTTAAGGAACTTTCAAGTCACCGAACGGGCAACTAAACTAAAATTCCGATAAAACTAATATCTACGATAAACCATAGAGGACAATAAATAAACTAATACCTATATACACTTAAAACGGACTATAGACTGCACGTACATTCAACAGCATAGAGCGACAATGGGCTCACCACCTGTCACGCTGAGATATTTGGTGAAAAGTGGACTATGGCAGAAGACTGCTTTTGCGGTCCTTATTGCCTAAGGGACTACTCTTACTAAGCCTTCGGGGATAATAGTCGTCACGATATTATGTATGTATGTTTGTACTTATAATAACATCTACGGCTAAGCGCTCGGTCCGATAACTGAGACTGGAGGTCTTCAACTGGAGGGTTTAGATTCCAGGTCGGGTAAAGTATGCTTCGCATTTCTTGATGCATAGCCCTGGTTTTTGATCAGTACGCGCATTTAACCGCTCGTCTGTTGAAGGAGCTCTAGAAGCTCTGTGTCAAAAAACTTCTGTCTGTGAACAGAGCTCCTGGAGCTCGATTACGTATCAACCATTTCTTTTTACCGTAGAACGTCGTAAACTGTATCTTTCCTTCTCTAACTTGCACACACTGTAGGGAAAAGAACAAGGATGGTTTGAAGTCACATGTGAGTTTATAAAATCCACTAAAAAGTCTTGATTTCAATGATGGAGGCCTTTGCTCAGCAGTGGGACAGTAAAAAGGCTTTACTTTACTCTTAGAAGTAAGCAGAACTTATAGGACACCCTGTAAGTTCTATCAGTTTCATCGTGTGCCGCAAAGAACTACCTACGTAAAAAAAATGTTTACTAAAATGACCAAATACCCTTTAAAACATCAACAAATCTATGTATTATATTAAAGGTTATCTAATTTGAAAGATGACCAGTCCTTCCTGAGCTAGCGAGATGAGTATTACCTACTCCCTTTAGAAAAAAAGTTTTTTAGTATGAGAATGTGTGTAAAAGAAACGAAGAATCGGTAGAAAGAAAAGAGGATCGACACTCTGGAATTTTTCTAATGAGATAAAGTTCTAGCCTGCATTACACATGCAATTAAATCTGTGCATTAGACTCCAAATTAATGAGTTGGAGAGGAAATTTTGTCACAATGCAAATCCTCGAACGTTATGTGTGAAACAAAACGAATTGTAAATACGTAATGTTTTATTTCATGTAACCTATCCGATTCAATAATGTAACCCATCCTATGCTAGAATGTAATCCATCCGATTCAATAATGTAATCCACCCAACAGGATAATTGCATTTCAAAATTAAATGGTATTTAATTTTGCCACACCGAATATTGTCTGCGGTATCATTGCACTAGATAAACGTTATCGCCCGTTATTGAGGTACAGGGAGGACAATTAATAATAGATGCATAATAATTTAAAGCGCCAAAGCTCATTAAAATTGGAAGATTAACCGAATTTTGTGCTAACTCAAACATTTCGTGCAATAATTTAACAATGATTGCACTAGTTAATCACGCCGTTAACTGAACCTAATTTGAAATTAATAGAATAGGTGGATTATTTACCGAAATCAGGAGTTGATGCAATTACGATTGGGGGAGACCTAATTTAGTAGAGAACTTGGGTAGATTAGTTACTGTTGTGTTAGAGGTTATAGTCTGACATACATATAGTGTCAATCGAGCGAGCTAGACATAGTTACATCGTTTTATGAATGGGTGGTAGGTTAAAAAGAGATTTGGACGATTCAAAGTACTTATTAATTGAGTTTATTGAATAAATATATTGTGACTTGACTTGACTTGACTATGTAATGCCAGCGTGCCTTTCAAAGCACGGAATAGCTTGAGATGATTTTAATTTAGACACCTATCCAGTGACCCGGAATAGCGAAATCTTAACTGGCATAATCGCAAACCAAACGAGGAAGTGTAAGTAAAAAGTATCTCTGTGTCTGTGACGGTGTGAGATTTACTGTCTATGAAAAGTAAATTTCACACCGCCATTAGGCGCGTTCTATGCAAAATGAAAATTTAATTGCCATATAATTGACAGGAAAGTCTCTATTTCAAAGTAAGGGTGCCGCTTAAAATATCAGGCATTGAAATAAGAGACGTGTTTGGCTGTCTGCAGCAACATTGCAGTATCATAATATTTTTATTTTTTGTTTATATTACTCCGGAAAAGCAATTTGCTTCCACCATACTTGTAGCGAAGACTTGACTTCAATAAATACATACACAGGAGGTCAGATTTGCCCAGCAGAAGGACACTATTTAGGCTACAATTTTTAACCAACCTGCCTGTTACGGCGAAGGGCGTTCGCCGTAACAGCGACGGAATAAAAGATGTGGGTTGGGTAGGTTATGGATAGTGAAGTACTTACAGGGATACACAGGAACCTGGAGACGAGCGGACCACGGTCGGCGAGGTAGGTTGAATTCCTGGCGCACAGTCACTACACTAAACAATTCACTAGGGGGCACTGGTTCGTTAGGCGTTAGGAGGGAGCTGGTAGTCCGAGCTCCGTAACTGCACACACTGCACACATATGCTATTTCGAGGGCTGATTTAAGGGCGCGTGACGCGTGGTTTCGTCTTGAGATCTCAAAAGGCACTAGTTTTGCGCGGGCGCCGGCAGGCGAGCTAACACTTCGTCCGGTATATTTGTCGGAAGGTCCGTGCGACGGGGTAGTGCAGTCCAATATGCACTCTAATTGGCCGGCGTAGAGACGGCTGTTATTCGTCGTTGCGCTGTGGCGCAAACTATTAGGCGCACATTTATTTGTGACCACCATTAGGTTTAGAACAGCATCTATACAGGTTGTTGTTTTAAACAGTTGCTAAATTTAAGGAGGCGATTGTGTTAATGTAAATAATTATAAATCCATTTTAAAAAATATCAGTAATATAAAAAATATAAATAATCAGTCTGCTCTGCAGTCAGTCTTCCGCTAACCGCGAGCGCGCTCACACGGTTGACAAAGGAATTTCCGGGCCGTTTTCAAACGTAGGTACCTACGATGTCGCGTTATTCCAACCACGACTACGTTGAAATGGTGCGGATGTATGCCCTCGCCGGTAACAGCTTGAGGGGTGCAGTGCAGATGTTCGCGGAGAGGTGGCCAGATCAACCAACGCCGTCCCGAACGACGCCTAATGGATTACGGGCAGTTCATTATCCCAGCGCACGCCAGTGGTCGAGGCAACGTGGGCCTGTCCGTCGACTTACAGGAGCAGATCTTGCAGTTCTTCGACGACGAGCCACGCACCAGTACACGTGTTGCTGGGTGGTACTTTGGCCTTGATCACACCATCGTTTGGCGCTTGTTGAAGAAGAACCAGCAGCACCCATTCTATTTTCGACGAGTTCAGGATTTGCTTCCCACTGACCAGTCCAGCCGAGTCGAGTTTTGTAGGTGGCTCCTCGAACATCAGCATCAACATTCTGTGGACTGACGAGGCGCTGTTCACAAGGGTCGGCGCCTACAACGTGCATAATGAGCATTTGTGGGCACACGGAGAACACAACCCTCATGTCACAAAAAAAGACTCCTTCCAAAGACGTTTCAGCCTAAATCTTTGGGCTGGTATTATTGGCCCTTATTTACTGGGGCCTTATTTCATTGAAAGTCATCTCAACAGCCTTACCTACCTAGATCTGCTGCACTACGTTGTCGATGAGCTGTTGATGGACATTCCACTGGCATTCCACAGATACCTTTTCTACCAGCAGGATGGTGCTCCACCACATTATGGACAAATCGTTCGAAGCTACCTAAACGAAACATTTGGATCGCAGTGGGTGGGACGTGGCAGTCCAGTGTCTTGGCCTCCTCGTTCTCCGGACCTAACACCTCTAGACTTTTATTTGTGGGGTGATGTAAAAAGGCTAGTGTATGCTGAGGAGGATACAAGTGTTGTGCAATTGCGTACGCGAGTGGTGTTCGCTTTTGTAACGGTGAGATAAAACATTTACGTCCTCAACCAATTAAAAGAAAATTCTCGGCGCCGTGCTGCTTTGTGTATCGCTTGTAATGGGGCACATTTTGAACATTTATTACGAGTAACATACGTAAGTCACAGTTTTACTTAGGCACATTTTCATTTCATTTCATTTCCATGCCTACATACTATTGGCATAGGTACGTAGTTTAACTTTTTTCTGAATTACTCTACTGGGAATCGAACCAAGAAACTTTTAATTAGGAAGTGGCTATGTAACATACATACCTAGCTAGACTAAATAACGTAGGTACCTATTTAGTTTCTAGGATGTAGTAATGTTAAATAGCCACGAAGGCAATGTTTGTTTATGTTAACGGTTGTTAACCTCAGAGTAGTACATGTAAATTTTGAATATAAACGTGAGAAGTTACGAAAGATATGGGACACCCACTAATAGGTAATATTTTTTTTATATATTGTTAGCAGAAGACAGTTGCTAGGCCAGTGGTGGGGGAAGCAGCCTTTATAAGCGGGAGCACGCTCAGTTTCGCTCTCTTTGCCATCGAACTCGTTACCTGTGCGGAAGCTCTGCCCGTTTGAGTAGTCAACAAACCTGTCCCCTTAACTCTGATATTTAGATCTAGTAATTTTCTTTGTTTTAAATTGAGTCTCATTTTTTTGTTTCTGTTGCTGTAGTTTTTGGTTGATTTTTAATATTAAAATTAAGAATAAAGTTTTGTCGGTATAATCGTTTTTTTTTAATTATCTCCACTTCTGGTCTCTAATAATATGTATATTTATTTAAATCATGACTATTTCTTCTACACTTGTGTACAATATGGCAACTGTTTAAAACTACATCCTGTATACTATATGGGTATAATAGATAATATAATCAAATTACATACATAATCACGAATATTATCTCCGAAGGGGTTTGGGGGTTAAAGTTACTCGCGTCCGTAGGTTTACCCTTGAAGCCCTACACGTGACCCCTGGGTGGTGCTAAATGAGTGACGCTGACTGAGTGGTAGAGCCACGCTGCGTTACAGCACGCATTGGGCCGACTCGCCCGGTGTAATACACCACCCTCTCAAGAATATCCGGCGTGAAATAATGGCACTTGGTGCTGTTGTGTTTCGTCCGGCCAGTGAGGGTTCCAGAGGCCCTCACCCCCTCTCACAATTCCTGTTCCTTTCTTAACCCTATTCCTTCCATAAAGGACGGCAACGCGAATGCGATTCCTCTGGTTTTGCGGGTGTCCATGGGCGGCGGTGATTACTCTCCATCAGGTGACCCGCCTGCTTGTTTGCCTCCTTCTTTTATAAAAAAAGAAGGGTTAGTCAGAAACTTGGCAATGAGGACCGCAGAAGCAGTCCACTGGTAGACTTAATAGATGATATGAGTCGATATGCATCGGCGGTTCCATCATCACCAGAGCACTCTGCGGGCGCCGCGGTGGACCACTTCAGTTCGACCGACCGCATTGTTGATGCGATACGATCCATAAATATGCCGGTGAGATCCAACCAATCATATTATATTTCTAACTTTGATCCAAGCATCAATGATATTGAAACTTGGTGTGAGGAAGTAGACCGTGCTAGGATCGCTAATCGTTGGAGCGACAATGAGTGTTTGTCTCGTATTGGTAACTGCCTACAAGGCGATGCCAAGGGGTGGCTTAATGAATGGGCATCAAATGATCGTACTTGGAGCAATTTTAAAAAAGAGTTTAAGCCGTTGTGCCCTAGAAAACCAGATGTCGCTAACATGCTTTACGAAGTCATGAGTACTAACTCTGATAAGTTTTTAACATACGCAGACTATGCTCGCCGTTCCCTATTGAGATTACGCATTGTTAGAGGTTTAAGTGACGAGCTTATATCAGCGATAGTAATACGGGGCATTACCGACCCACAAATTCGCGCTTCAGCAACTAATGCCAAGTTAATGCCAAATGAATTAGTAGAATTTCTCTCTATATATGTGAAACCTAATATTTCGAATTATAATAAAAACTTAAGTGGGTCTCGCCCAGACCATTCATATAAAAACAACCATAACATGCTAAGTGACCGCAAACGACGTTTTGATCTAGGTAAATGTTTTGTGTGTGGCGAACGCGGGCATAAGCAAGTTAATTGTTTTAAAAAGCGTAAGCTAACTCCTAGGAATGATACCGGTAATTATAGTAATCCAAAAACTCAATCTAATAATAATTCAGTTAAGCCTGAACCATGTAGCTTTTGTAAAAAGCCAAGCCATAAGATCGAAACCTGTTTCGCGAGACTAAAATCGGAATCTCGCAATACAAATAATGTTAACTTTTGTCAGGAATACTTTGATAGTAAACATGACATTATTGCAGCGGTTATACAAGGGATTCCGGTTGATGTACTTATTGATTCTGGCTCAAGCATATCCTTAATTTCCTCATCTTTGTTAAAACATTTCAAGTGTGCATGCAAGCCTTCTTTTAGAATTTTAAGAGGTATCGGTGGTCAGGAAATAGAGTCAACTTACTTTATAACTTTACCAATAGAATTTAGTGAAATCACTCTAGAAATAGACTTGCATGTAGTCCGTCCGGAATTTATGAATACTTCCATTATAATTGGTACCGATGTTTTGAATCGAAAAGGAGTGACGTATTTCCGTACCCGCGATCAGCAGTACCTTACTTACGAATCAAATTTTAAACATAACACATTAGTTGTTACGCAATCCTCTGTTAGGACTGAACTAACCGGTGTAGACTTTCAAAAGTTGCTTGATGTGGTAAACGAATATTCCAGTTTTTTCATTGAGGGAACAGCTACATCTAGTGTTAATACTGGTACAATGTCAATCAAATTAAATAACAAGACTCCCGTTTACTATAGACCATACCGTTTATCATATTCGGAAATTTTGAAAGTTCGTGAGATTGTTAGAGAACTTATTGAGAAAAACATCATACGTGAATCAAAGTCAGAATACGCGAGCCCGATGTTGCTGGTGAAGAAGAAAGACGGGTCGGATCGTATGTGCGTCGACTACCGTAAGTTGAATGAGGTCACTGTTAAAGACCGTTTTCCGCTGCCGCTGATTGACGACCATATTGACCGACTTGGGAAGCATAAATTCTTTACCAGCCTTGATATGGCTACAGGGTTTCATCAGATCCTCATGGAGGAGGAGTCCATACCGCTCACGGGGTTCGTCACACCAGAAGGGCATTATGAATATTTGAAGATGCCCTACGGTTTGGCGAACGCCCCGGTAGTTTACCAAAGAATAATTTCAAAAACTCTCCGTCAACATTTAGAGTCTGGTAAAGCCCTAGTTTATGTCGACGACGTCTTAATATTAAGTAATACTATCGATGAAGGTCTAGTTAGATTACGTCATGTACTTAAAACTTTAACAGACGCCGGGTTTTCCATAAATTTAAAGAAATGCTCGTTCCTCTCAACCGAAATAGAATACTTAGGGCGAAGTATCAGCCAAGGTCAGGTACGACCGAGCGAGCAAAAAGTTAAAGCCTTAGTTGAAGCACCTATTCCTAAGAATGTTAAGCAAACTCGCCAATTCTTAGAACTAGCGAGCTACTTTCGTCGTTATATTGCTGGTTTCGCCACTAGGTCTGCTCCCATTACTAAATTAACAAAAAAAGGGGTGCCGTTCGTTTGGGGTAGTGAACAAGAAGAAGCAAGGCAAGACATTATCACCCAACTCACAAGTGAACCGGTGCTAGCAATTTACGACCCGGATTTACCAATTGAAGTCCATACGGACGCTAGTTCTATGGGTTATGGAGCCGTACTTCTTCAGGTTCATGATAAAGGTCATAAACTAGCAGTAGGTTATTTTAGCAAACGAACTCAAGGCGCGGAACCCAGGTATCATGCCTATGAGCTTGAAACCCTGGCAGTCGTGAAAGCCCTGCAAAACTATAGACACTATCTGGTCGGCGTTCATTTCAAAGTCGTGACGGATTGCAACGCACTTAAATCAACACAACAAAAGAAAGATTTGTTGCCGCGCGTGGCCAGATGGTGGATATACTTGCAGGACTTCAATTTTACTCTTGAATACCGCAAGGGTACTTCTATGTCGCATGCCGACTACCTTAGTCGCAACCCTGTTAACGTCTGTGAAGCTCGTAGACAACAAAACTGGGCTCAAGTAGCACAAACTGCAGACGAAGAGACCCAACAGCTTATTCAAAAATTGACCGACGGTCAATTAGATCCTAGTCATTACATTCACAAAAATGACCTTCTGTATTATAAGTACCACCCAGTAGGAGAGCAACCCAGGCTCCTTTGCTTTGTACCAAAAGGGCATAGATTGAGCTTGCTCAGAATATTCCATGATGAGCATGATCACCCCGGACTTGACAAGACTTTAGAACTTATTAGAAAGCATTTCTGGTTTCCATCTCTTAAACTGTTTGTTAAAAAGTACATTGATCATTGCTTAATCTGCATAACACACAAAAGGGTTCCAAGGGCTCCTCATCAGTTAATACATTCCTGGGATAAACCAAGTAACCCCTTTGAGGTTTTACATGCAGACGCATTAGGTCCTTTGCCGCAGTCAAACGGCTATAAATATGTTTTAATTGTCATAGATGCATTTTCAAAGTATTGTCTCTTGTACCCTATGTTTAGTCAAGATGCTAGTGAACTTAAACGACTTTTTTACAATGTTATCTCTTTGTTTGGCACTCCAAAGTTAATGGTAGCAGATCGCGGTCGTATGTTTCAGAGTTCAGATTTTTCAAAACTTGTAACAGAGTTGGGCATAGACTTGCATCTCGTCACACCTGAGATGCATCACTCAAACGGGCAGGTCGAACGTTACTGTAGAACTTTGTTAAATATGGTACTGTTATATCCGTGATTTGTAAAGGGTTGTGCTGACAAAGAATGCTTTGTCAGCCCTCTCTGCAACATTGTATCATTAGAATATTACGTAGTTAGAACTGGAAGACTGGCCGACCAGTCAACCGGCAACCTTTGTACAATACACTCGCGTTTAATATTAATAAATCTTTTTTAAAAACCCTTTGTGAGTTTCTCGTATAACATTGGTGGCAGCGTAAAGGGATCTTTGAAGATCCAGGGGTTCGCGTCAGTTCCGTGAAAGTGAGTCCAGTTACGCGAGTGTCTCAACAAGTGATTTCTTGAAACCGGTTGAACTCATCTCCAAAAAACGGTCACCCATCCGAACCATTTTCAGTGACCTCAACAAAACGGTCACCCATCCGAGCTGATTCCAGTGAACGCGATCTACTTCCATATCCAGTTATCAAATATACTATTTTGTGCTAATTACGATTTATCGTCAATCGACTACTACTTCCTGCTGTATCCAGAGACCTGCAACCTGGTAATCATGAGCCAGATCACCATCATCGCTACGTTCCTGTAAGTGAAAACTATTCTACATCTGTGTCTATGAAGTCAAGTGAATATAAAAGTGAAAGTGCATAAAACCAAATTCGTTTTAAGAGTTCAGTTAAGCTTAAAACATTTTTTCCATTGTTCTAAAAATAGTTATTCATTAAGTTATTAATCCTTTGTTCCAACTTTGTTTCAATCTGAGATCAGTGTAGCGTTATCGCCCGCGGTCCGCGTCCGGCGTCTTATCGCTTGTTTATATTAACGAATACCGATGCCCAAAGACGAACAAAGCATGACGCAACCGGCTAGAGAAATAGACTTAAATATCCTCTGTAAATTTATTAAGAAGTTCGATGGTAACCGAGAAAATTTAAATGCATTCATTAACAATTGCAGAAATGCAATTAATCTTGCTGCTACACAGCAGCAAGATATTCTTTTAAAATATATTATTTCGCAACTTGAGGGACGAGCAGAAACCGCTTGTTCCATAAAAGAATTCGAAACATACCAACAATTAGAGGATTTCTTAAAATCGCAATTCGGTGAACGAAAACACTACGCCGCACTGCTCTCAGACCTTCAAGCGTGTCATCAGTTGTTTAACGAAACAGTCAATCAGTTCGCGCTTCGGATAGAATCATGCCTGTCCAAATTATTAACTGAAATCAACATATCTATTCCAACTAAAAAGAAAGCCGAACTGGCAGGCCGTGTCGCTGCTATGCAAGACCTAGCTCTGCATACTTTTATTTTGGGTTTGAGCCCCAGACTGTCAACAGTAGTTCGATGCCGCGATCCAGAGACGTTAAATGACGCAATCAATTCTGCCTTGTCGGAAGAAAAAATCATTCAATCTACTCTTCGCAAGACTAATACTAGCTTTTCTCAAAATCAGTGGCGACCTAATAGACAATCGCCGAACTTCAATCATAATCGATCATTTACACAGCGTGGCACGAATTTTACTAATCAAATTAATCATGAAAATGTTATGCCTTCTACTTCCAGATATAATCCGCCAGTGTGTCGATACTGCCAAATTCCAGGGCACACAATAGAGCGTTGTCGTAAACGCGAATATAATAATAGACGCTTTAATAATAACCAAAACAATGTTAACCAAAATAATCGTCCTTCGCCTAATTTTAACTTTCAAAGTCGTAATCAGCCTATTCATGTCGTTAACTCAGAAGAACAAGGTACTGACGAAACAGACAATCATTTAAACGGGCAAGATTTCCCGTCCGGTACCATGCGAGAAATTTAAGCGCTAAAATCGATACCAGATCTAATTCTCTAATTCATTCTATATCTAATTCTATTACTAATTCAAATCCTACCTACAAACAGGGTAACCAGCCCCAAACTTTTGGTAGAGATCTTACTAATTCAAATCCTACCTACAAACAGGGTAACCAGCCCCAAACTTTTGGTAAAGATCTTACTAATTCAAATCCTACCTACAAACAGGGTAACCAGCCCCAAACTTTTGGTAGAGATCTTACTAATTCAAATCCTACCTACAAACAGGGTAACCAGCCCCAAACTTTTGGTAGAGATCTTACTAATTCAAATCCTACCTACAAACAGGGTAACCAGCCCCAAACTTTTGGTAGAGATCTTACTAATTCTAAACAGCCCACTAACAAACAGGGTAATCAGCCCCAAATTCATAGTGGTGTCAAAAAATCTATTTCCATTACTTTACCTACTAATGACAAGATATCAACGTCTGAATATTCTCTTTCTACTCCTCGCAGCATACCTGAAAAAGAAAAAGAGAAAGTTAGCATATACAATATTACTACAAATCCAATAAGAAAATACTTACCTTTTATCGAAGTCCAGACATCAGTATCCTCTAAGCCTTTAACACTTCTAGTCGACAGCGGAGCATCTATAAGCTTAATTCAATTATGTTCTGTAGAAAAAATGCCTAACAAAATAATAGAAAACTTTGCAACCTTTACTGGAATAGGATCAAAAATTAATCCTATGCAGTCACAAGGTTCTATTCTTGTAGAATTCGATTCATTAAGTCATCAATTTCATCTCGTCGCCGGCTTAGACTTTCCATATGATGGAATCATAGGAAATGACTTTTTATCTGAATCTCACAGTAAAATTGATTTCGAAAAGGATTTACTAATAATTGATAAAGAAAAACTTAAACTTAAATTTAATGAACCCATTTATACCATTGCACCTCGAACAGAAACAATCATAGAATGTTCAGTACTAAATCCTGAAATAAAAGAAGGACTTATCATAGATCAGAATCCTATTAAATCACTCCTTATAGCCAATTGCATTGTAAAAGTAAAATCAAATCAAAGAATAAACATTTCTGTCGTCAATATTTCCGAATCGCCTTTGACCATAGGTTCCAATTTAAAGGTAAAAATATCGCCATTAGATAAAAACAACAAGTGTCAAATTATTAATACTATACATCCTTACGACAATTCAAATAACGTTCTAGACCGAACTAATCAAATTCTCGACCTTTTGCGAGTCTCTCATTTAAATCGCGAAGAAACAGATGCTTTATATGAACTCTGTTCTACATTCTCCGATATTTTTCACCGTCCTAACGAACACCTCTCATATACCGACGCTATACAACACGAAATATCTACATCTTCTTCTGATCCTATCAATACCAAATCTTATCGATTTCCTGATGTACACAAACAAGAAGTACATACCCAAATAAATAAGATGCTTGATGAAGAAATTATTAAAACTTCAATGTCACCTTGGTCTTCTCCTATATGGGTGGTACCCAAGAAGGCAGATGCTTCTGGCCAACGTAAATGGCGAGTAGTCATTGACTACCGTCGTCTAAATGATATCACAATAGGTGATTCCTATCCAATTCCCAATATATCAGAAATTTTAGATCAGTTAGGTAAATGTAAGTACTTCAGTACACTTGACCTTGCATCTGGCTTTCATCAGATTAAAATGTCTGAACGCGATGCACCTAAAACAGCCTTTTCTGTCCCACAAGGACACTTCGAATTTACTCGAATGCCATTTGGCCTTAAAAATGCACCTTCTACCTTCCAGAGGTTAATGAATTCGGCTCTTTTAGGCCTACAAGGCATACAATGCTTCGTATATCTAGACGATATCGTGATCTATTCATACGACCTTGATTCCCACATAAAATCCCTTTCTAACGTCTTCGACAGACTCAGGCATTTTAACTTAAAGCTTCAGCCTGATAAATGTGAATTTCTTCGTAAAGAAGTATCTTACCTTGGTCACATCATAACCGATCACGGAGTAAAACCTAATCCAGAAAAGACTAAAGCCGTTCAAATGTTTCCTCAACCTAAATGTCCCAAAGACATAAAATCCTTCCTAGGCTTAGTATCCTATTATCGTCGTTTCATACCAAACCTATCCAAAATCGCTAAACCTCTTACAAACCTTTTGAAGAAAGACGTCACTTTTCATTGGCAAAACGAACACCAGTTAGCCTTTGAACAATTAAAAACTTGTTTAATTTCCGCTCCTATTTTGGCTTACCCAGATTTCGCAAAACCCTTTGTTTTAACTTGCGATGCTTCTAATTTTGCTATCTCAGCCATTCTCTCACAAGGCCCTATAGGTAATGATAGGCCTATTGCATATGCGTCACGAACTTTAAATAAAGCCGAAAGTAACTACAGCACAACTGAGAAAGAATGCCTAGCAATTATCTTTGGTACCAAAACTTTTAGACCATATCTTTATGGCCGCCGATTTACTATAGTTACTGATCACCGACCACTTAAATGGTTATTCAATCACAAGGATCCGGGATCCAAACTTATAAGGTGGCGATTAAAACTCGAAGAGTTCGATTATGAAATAAAATTTAAAAAGGGTAAAATAAATAGCAATGCCGATGCATTATCTCGATATCCAGTCAATCCTGTTCTTCCTAAAAATAATAATTATTCAAAGCCTGTTGAAAGTCCATCTCAACTTGATAATGACATTCTCGAAAATCCACAACCTGTATTAAATCCAGATGATTCTCTCCCGTTCAGTCCTATAACAATGGAGGACTTAGATATTCGCCTTCCTTCGAGTCCCCTCGATTTAGATAGTAATGACTTACCTTCTATATCTCTTCTAGATAATGACGATATTCCAATCCATGTATATGATCCTGAAAATACAATTCCTTCAATTTCCAACTTACCTCAAGAACAACAAAATCCTTCACCTTCTAATCTTGATCCTGAAACAAATAAAGAAAATCGTCATAATGACGACTATAACAATTTCTTAAAATCATTTACGAACAAAGATGTAATATTTAATACTTACATAAAAGAACATAATGAAAGTCTCCTTAAAAGTAGCTCTAAAACTATTCTAATCCCGATTTCAATCGACTTTGACGAATCAAATCCCTATGTCCAAGATATTCTCGCAACAACAGATGATCCTTCTGAAATTCTCAACGACGAGCGTGAACTTAATTCTTTCAAAAGGGTAGAAATTAAGGATAAAGTTTATTACTTCCTATTCATAAAACATTATTACTTTGACAACTGCACATATCCTGAAATATTTAAATCTCTTAAGAGTGCACGCGACGATATCTTACTTAAGGGCGAGATAAACGAAATTGCAATATCTGACTTTAAAAATCCTTTTCAACAACTTTCTTTTGTAAAAATATATGGTATGCTCATGTACCTGTTTAATAATACAAATACAACAACAAAACATACATCATAACACTATTATATATCCTGTGCCAACTGAAATTTCAAAAATCATGAAAGAAAACCATGATATTCCAGTAGCAGGACATCTAGGTTCAAATAGAATGTATAATAGAATAAAAGAACGCTATTACTGGAAGAATATGCGTACAGATATTGAAAATTATGTAAAAAATTGTAAACTGTGTCAAACTAACAAACCACTTAGAAAAATCAACAGATCTCCCATGCAAATAACAACTAATTCTACACGACCATTCGAAAGAATTAGTCTCGATATCGTAGGCCCATTACCAGAAGCCGGGCTGCAGAAATTAAAATTTATACTTACTCTTCAAGACGATTTAACAAAATTTTCAATTGCCTATCCTATTTCGAATGCTACAGCAGAAGAGACATGTAAATGCTTAGTACATTTTATATCATTATTCGGCATTCCCAAATCCATATTAACTGATCAGGGTACAAATTTCACAGCCGATCTATTTAAAAGAACCTGTGAATTTTTAAAAATAAAGCAAATATGGTCTTCACCTTATCATCCCCAAACTCAAGGTGCTTTAGAACGAAGCCATTCAACTCTCAAAGAATATTTGAAATCATATGTGAACGAAAATCAAACTAATTGGCATAAATTCGTATACACAGCCATGTTGACTTATAATAGCAACATTCATACAACTACACAGTTCACTCCATATGAACTTGTCTTCGGTCATAAACCGTACATTCCGGATAGCATATTTGATTCACGTTCTGACGTCACTTACCCTGAATACATTAAAATGTTACAACATCGTTTGAAAATATCTCGCGAAAAAGCAGTCGAAAATATAAATGCTTCCAAAGAAAGGTCTAAAACCTATTATGATAAACATTCTCGACCAGTAAAGTATAAAGCAGGAGAATATGTCTATTTAAAAAATCATTTAAGACTTCGCAAAGCCCTTTCGCCTTTATGGAAAGGTCCATATAAAATTATTAAAATTCATGGGAATAATTCCCTCACACTCCTTATAAATAGACGTCATGTGAAACATCATTACGATGAAGTCAAACCAGCTTTTGAAAATTAAGATTATACTTTTATAATAATAATTTACTTTACTTAATTAGAATATTTTAGATAAAAATCATAGATTAGTTTTATTACTCTTTATTATTCCTTTTAGGTATTACTTACCTTTTATTTTTACCTTTTATTACTACTTTAACCATTATCATTATTCTTATATTACAGGATGGCCGCATCATTTTGTAATGGCATCCTAGCCAGTAAAGAACATCAGTATATAGAATATATCACTAAAAGCCCTGGTATACTATTTGACCCTGTCGGCACACTGAGGATTATGAATGACTATTTTCATATTGTTATTCCCGTAGACGTTTCTCCAATAAAATCACATATAGAAAATATTAAAAATGTGTTTGATAATGTTCAATTCTATTGTCGCGAAAGTAACGAAATTGATTATTCACAATGTCAAAATATATTACAACCTCTACATGTGTTATATGATGATATTTTGCGAGATTTCGAATCAATTTCTCATATTATCTCTACTGTTATCTCTAAGAGATCTGCTTGGTTCTCTGGTGTTGGTACCGTATTTAAACACATATTTGGAACATTAGATGAAGACGATGCGAAAAGTTATGATGACGCAATCCAAGTTTTATATAATAATGACAAAAAGCTAGCAGAATCTATTACAAAGAGTATAATGGTTTCACAAACTGCAATTTCTAAAATTAATGATTCTTTACACGAAATAAATATTAATCAGGCCAAATTGAATGACGTCATCGACAATTTATCCTATTCAATTAAAAATGTATCAGATGTTATAAATGTTGTTAGCTTTAAGACCAAACTTAATGTTATTTCTAATATATTGCAATTAAATTTGTTAACAATTTCCTTTAAAATTGAAGATCTTTTAAATTCAATTCTTTTTGTAAAAAGTAATATCTTACATCCGTCAATACTTACACCAAACCAAATGTATAATGATATCACTAGCAACCTAAAAATTGTGCCTAAATATAAGGACTTTCCTGTAAGTTTAGATTTAAGTAATATTCATAAGTTGATCAATGTAGCGGATCTAGATTGTTACTACTTAAATAATAAGTTGATGTTTATTGTAAAAATACCTCTTGTAAGTCTTTCAGATTATAATGTTTATAAAAATATTCCGTTACCAACTCCACATATCCTAATTCTTTTGTGATGATATTACCTTCTGAACAATATTTAGCTGTAAGTAGAGATAAATCCTCGTACACCTATCTCAAGGACTTTAATCATTGTAAAATTATACCTAGAGAAACTTACCTTTGTCAAATAACAGATATATACGCAGTCTTTGCTAATCCTTCATGTGAAATAGAAATAATCACAAAAGCTTTGCATTCTCTCCCAGAAAACTGTCCTGTTAAATTCATTTCTGGAGATATAGATATTTGGCATAAATTAAATAATAATAATTGGATTTTTGTCCAATCAAAACCTACAAAACTTTCTATAGAATGCAACAATGTAATCTCCGACTTTACAATATCAGGTACAGGTGTACTTAACATGCCAACAGAATGTATAGCTTTCCATAAAAATGTTAAATTAGTAAGAAATGCAAATCCTAGTATAACTATACCATATATATATTCAGAATTCAATATTATAAATGATAGCTGCTGTAATATTAACCGTTTTAAAGAAATCACAATCAACATTCCAAGTTCTAAGATTAAAACTGTAAATTTAAATAATTTAAAATCTTTTAAAGACAACTCTGATCAAATTATAGATTCTTTACAAACTTTAGAAAAACCAAACCTCTCTAATCATATTAGTTTTCCAATCTTTAGCATATTCTCATTTATTGTATGTCTAATAATATTATGTTACATAATTTTAAAATTGTCTAAAAAACGGAAATATTTATGTTATAAAAAACCTTTAGACGAACCTGAACCTGTTGCGGATATCACAATATTGCCTCGATTGCGAGTAACGTAGTTTTACGGAAACTCACCTTCTGTAAGTTTCCTCTTAAAGGGGGGGTTGTTATATCCGTGATTTGTAAAGGGTTGTGCTGACAAAGAATGCTTTGTCAGCCCTCTCTGCAACATTGTATCATTAGAATATTACGTAGTTAGAACTGGAAGACTGGCCGACCAGTCAACCGGCAACCTTTGTACAAAACACTCGCGTTTAATATTAATAAATCTTTTTTAAAAACCCTTTGTGAGTTTCTCGTATAACAGTACGCATCGAGTGCAACCACCGACAGAACGAGTGGTCGGAGGTAATGTGGCGATTACAACTAGTACTGAACATGACTAAGCAGAAAACTACTGGCTTATCACCCTTAAACTTGCTTGTGGGTATAGAAGCAGCCACACCTATCATACGCAACCTTGTTCGAGATATTGCTTTGGAAAATGCTCACCCAAATCGCGAAGCATTAAAGGGAATCCATCGTGAGCGGGCCTCCGAGCGCTTAAAAGCGAACCAACGTCAACAAGATAAAACTGTTAACGCTAACCGAAAGCCTGCTCGAACGTTTGAAATTAATTAATTTGTTTTCGTTATAAAACAGGCACAATCAACTGGCAAGCTCGACTCGGGCATGCGCGGACCGTACCGAGTTGTCAAGGTGCTTCCTCACGGTCGCTATGAGCTGCAACTGTTAGCGGGCTCATACGGAAAATCGACCCAAGCCGCGGCTGAATTCATGGTTCCATGGCGTGGGGAGTGGACTCCAGAGACATGTTCTGCCTTCTTCGATGATGCAGACAATCATGATGAGCATGTGGAGTCCACGCCTGAGCAAGTTACTAGAGGCGCCGATATGCCGATGCTGTTGGAACCTCTCCCGAGCACGTCTGGTACCTTGGGCGGCCCTCAGCCTGAAATACGGGAGAACGAGGACGTTCTCCAGTCAGGAGAGGCCGTGTTAGCAGAAGACAGTTGCTAGGCCAGTGGTGGGGGAAGCAGCCTTTATAAGCGGGAGCACGCTCAGTTTCGCTCTCTTTGCCATCGAACTCGTTACCTGTGCGGAAGCTCTGCCCGTTTGAGTAGTCAACAAACCTGTCCCCTTAACTCTGATATTTAGATCTAGTAATTTTCTTTGTTTTAAATTGAGTCTCATTTTTTTGTTTCTGTTGCTGTAGTTTTTGGTTGATTTTTAATATTAAAATTAAGAATAAAGTTTTGTCGGTATAATCGTTTTTTTTTAATTATCTCCACTTCTGGTCTCTAATAATATGTATATTTATTTAAATCATGACTATTTCTTCTACACTTGTGTACAATATGGCAACTGTTTAAAACCACATCCTGTATACTATATGGGTATAATAGATAATATAATCAAATTACATACATAATCACGAATATTATCTCCGAAGGGGTTTGGGGTTAAAGTTACTCGCGTCCGTAGGTTTACCCTTGAAGCCCTACACGTGACCCCTGGGTGGTGCTAAATGAGTGACGCTGACTGAGTGGTAGAGCCACGCTGCGTTACAGCACGCATTGGGCCGACTCGCCCGGTGTAATACACCACCCTCTCAAGAATATCCGGCGTGAAATAATGGCACTTGGTGCTGTTGTGTTTCGTCCGGCCAGTGAGGGTTCCAGAGGCCCTCACCCCCTCTCACAATTCCTGTTCCTTTCTTAACCCTATTCCTTCCATAAAGGACGGCAACGCGAATGCGATTCCTCTGGTTTTGCGGGTGTCCATGGGCGGCGGTGATTACTCTCCATCAGGTGACCCGCCTGCTTGTTTGCCTCCTTCTTTTATAAAAAAAGAAGGGTTAGTCAGAAACTTGGCAATGAGGACCGCAGAAGCAGTCCACTGGTAGACTTAATAGATGATATGAGTCGATATGCATCGGCGGTTCCATCATCACCAGAGCACTCTGCGGGCGCCGCGGTGGACCACTTCAGTTCGACCGACCGCATTGTTGATGCGATACGATCCATAAATATGCCGGTGAGATCCAACCAATCATATTATATTTCTAACTTTGATCCAAGCATCAATGATATTGAAACTTGGTGTGAGGAAGTAGACCGTGCTAGGATCGCTAATCGTTGGAGCGACAATGAGTGTTTGTCTCGTATTGGTAACTGCCTACAAGGCGATGCCAAGGGGTGGCTTAATGAATGGGCATCAAATGATCGTACTTGGAGCAATTTTAAAAAAGAGTTTAAGCCGTTGTGCCCTAGAAAACCAGATGTCGCTAACATGCTTTACGAAGTCATGAGTACTAACTCTGATAAGTTTTTAACATACGCAGACTATGCTCGCCGTTCCCTATTGAGATTACGCATTGTTAGAGGTTTAAGTGACGAGCTTATATCAGCGATAGTAATACGGGGCATTACCGACCCACAAATTCGCGCTTCAGCAACTAATGCCAAGTTAATGCCAAATGAATTAGTAGAATTTCTCTCTATATATGTGAAACCTAATATTTCGAATTATAATAAAAACTTAAGTGGGTCTCGCCCAGACCATTCATATAAAAACAACCATAACATGCTAAGTGACCGCAAACGACGTTTTGATCTAGGTAAATGTTTTGTGTGTGGCGAACGCGGGCATAAGCAAGTTAATTGTTTTAAAAAGCGTAAGCTAACTCCTAGGAATGATACCGGTAATTATAGTAATCCAAAAACTCAATCTAATAATAATTCAGTTAAGCCTGAACCATGTAGCTTTTGTAAAAAGCCAGGCCATAAGATCGAAACCTGTTTCGCGAGACTAAAATCGGAATCTCGCAATACAAATAATGTTAACTTTTGTCAGGAATACTTTGATAGTAAACATGACATTATTGCAGCGGTTATACAAGGGATTCCGGTTGATGTACTTATTGATTCTGGCTCAAGCATATCCTTAATTTCCTCATCTTTGTTAAAACATTTCAAGTGTGCATGCAAGCCTTCTTTTAGAATTTTAAGAGGTATCGGTGGTCAGGAAATAGAGTCAACTTACTTTATAACTTTACCAATAAAATTTAGTGAAATCACTCTAGAAATAGACTTGCATGTAGTCCGTCCGGAATTTATGAATACTTCCATTATAATTGGTACCGATGTTTTGAATCGAAAAGGAGTGACGTATTTCCGTACCCGCGATCAGCAGTACCTTACTTACGAATCAAATTTTAAACATAACACATTAGTTGTTACGCAATCCTCTGTTAGGACTGAACTAACCGGTGTAGACTTTCAAAAGTTGCTTGATGTGGTAAACGAATATTCCAGTTTTTTCATTGAGGGAACAGCTACATCTAGTGTTAATACTGGTACAATGTCAATCAAATTAAATAACAAGACTCCCGTTTACTATAGACCATACCGTTTATCATATTCGGAAATTTTGAAAGTTCGTGAGATTGTTAGAGAACTTATTGAGAAAAACATCATACGTGAATCAAAGTCAGAATACGCGAGCCCGATGTTGCTGGTGAAGAAGAAAGACGGGTCGGATCGTATGTGCGTCGACTACCGTAAGTTGAATGAGGTCACTGTTAAAGACCGTTTTCCGCTGCCGCTGATTGACGACCATATTGACCGACTTGGGAAGCATAAATTCTTTACCAGCCTTGATATGGCTACAGGGTTTCATCAGATCCTCATGGAGGAGGAGTCCATACCGCTCACGGGGTTCGTCACACCAGAAGGGCATTATGAATATTTGAAGATGCCCTACGGTTTGGCGAACGCCCCGGTAGTTTACCAAAGAATAATTTCAAAAACTCTCCGTCAACATTTAGAGTCTGGTAAAGCCCTAGTTTATGTCGACGACGTCTTAATATTAAGTAATACTATCGATGAAGGTCTAGTTAGATTACGTCATGTACTTAAAACTTTAACAGACGCCGGGTTTTCCATAAATTTAAAGAAATGCTCGTTCCTCTCAACCGAAATAGAATACTTAGGGCGAAGTATCAGCCAAGGTCAGGTACGACCGAGCGAGCAAAAAGTTAAAGCCTTAGTTGAAGCACCTATTCCTAAGAATGTTAAGCAAACTCGCCAATTCTTAGGACTAGCGAGCTACTTTCGTCGTTATATTGCTGGTTTCGCCACTAGGTCTGCTCCCATTACTAAATTAACAAAAAAAGGGGTGCCGTTCGTTTGGGGTAGTGAACAAGAAGAAGCAAGGCAAGACATTATCACCCAACTCACAAGTGAACCGGTGCTAGCAATTTACGACCCGGATTTACCAATTGAAGTCCATACGGACGCTAGTTCTATGGGTTATGGAGCCGTACTTCTTCAGGTTCATGATAAAGGTCATAAACTAGCAGTAGGTTATTTTAGCAAACGAACTCAAGGCGCGGAACCCAGGTATCATGCCTATGAGCTTGAAACCCTGGCAGTCGTGAAAGCCCTGCAAAACTATAGACACTATCTGGTCGGCGTTCATTTCAAAGTCGTGACGGATTGCAACGCACTTAAATCAACACAACAAAAGAAAGATTTGTTGCCGCGCGTGGCCAGATGGTGGATATACTTGCAGGACTTCAATTTTACTCTTGAATACCGCAAGGGTACTTCTATGTCGCATGCCGACTACCTTAGTCGCAACCCTGTTAACGTCTGTGAAGCTCGTAGACAACAAAACTGGGCTCAAGTAGCACAAACTGCAGACGAAGAGACCCAACAGCTTATTCAAAAATTGACCGACGGTCAATTAGATCCTAGTCATTACATTCACAAAAATGACCTTCTGTATTATAAGTACCACCCAGTAGGAGAGCAACCCAGGCTCCTTTGCTTTGTACCAAAAGGGCATAGATTGAGCTTGCTCAGAATATTCCATGATGAGCATGATCACCCCGGACTTGACAAGACTTTAGAACTTATTAGAAAGCATTTCTGGTTTCCATCTCTTAAACTGTTTGTTAAAAAGTACATTGATCATTGCTTAATCTGCATAACACACAAAAGGGTTCCAAGGGCTCCTCATCAGTTAATACATTCCTGGGATAAACCAAGTAACCCCTTTGAGGTTTTACATGCAGACGCATTAGGTCCTTTGCCGCAGTCAAACGGCTATAAATATGTTTTAATTGTCATAGATGCATTTTCAAAGTATTGTCTCTTGTACCCTATGTTTAGTCAAGATGCTAGTGAACTTAAACGACTTTTTTACAATGTTATCTCTTTGTTTGGCACTCCAAAGTTAATGGTAGCAGATCGCGGTCGTATGTTTCAGAGTTCAGATTTTTCAAAACTTGTAACAGAGTTGGGCATAGACTTGCATCTCGTCACACCTGAGATGCATCACTCAAACGGGCAGGTCGAACGTTACTGTAGAACTTTGTTAAATATGGTACTGTTATATCCGTGATTTGTAAAGGGTTGTGCTGACAAAGAATGCTTTGTCAGCCCTCTCTGCAACATTGTATCATTAGAATATTACGTAGTTAGAACTGGAAGACTGGCCGACCAGTCAACCGGCAACCTTTGTACAATACACTCGCGTTTAATATTAATAAATCTTTTTTAAAAACCCTTTGTGAGTTTCTCGTATAACATTGGTGGCAGCGTAAAGGGATCTTTGAAGATCCAGGGGTTCGCGTCAGTTCCGTGAAAGTGAGTCCAGTTACGCGAGTGTCTCAACAAGTGATTTCTTGAAACCGGTTGAACTCATCTCCAAAAAACGGTCACCCATCCGAACCATTTTCAGTGACCTCAACAAAACGGTCACCCATCCGAGCTGATTCCAGTGAACGCGATCTACTTCCATATCCAGTTATCAAATATACTATTTTGTGCTAATTACGATTTATCGTCAATCGACTACTACTTCCTGCTGTATCCAGAGACCTGCAACCTGGTAATCATGAGCCAGATCACCATCATCGCTACGTTCCTGTAAGTGAAAACTATTCTACATCTGTGTCTATGAAGTCAAGTGAATATAAAAGTGAAAGTGCATAAAACCAAATTCGTTTTAAGAGTTCAGTTAAGCTTAAAACATTTTTTCCATTGTTCTAAAAATAGTTATTCATTAAGTTATTAATCCTTTGTTCCAACTTTGTTTCAATCTGAGATCAGTGTAGCGTTATCGCCCGCGGTCCGCGTCCGGCGTCTTATCGCTTGTTTATATTAACGAATACCGATGCCCAAAGACGAACAAAGCATGACGCAACCGGCTAGAGAAATAGACTTAAATATCCTCTGTAAATTTATTAAGAAGTTCGATGGTAACCGAGAAAATTTAAATGCATTCATTAACAATTGCAGAAATGCAATTAATCTTGCTGCTACACAGCAGCAAGATATTCTTTTAAAATATATTATTTCGCAACTTGAGGGACGAGCAGAAACCGCTTGTTCCATAAAAGAATTCGAAACATACCAACAATTAGAGGATTTCTTAAAATCGCAATTCGGTGAACGAAAACACTACGCCGCACTGCTCTCAGACCTTCAAGCGTGTCATCAGTTGTTTAACGAAACAGTCAATCAGTTCGCGCTTCGGATAGAATCATGCCTGTCCAAATTATTAACTGAAATCAACATATCTATTCCAACTAAAAAGAAAGCCGAACTGGCAGGCCGTGTCGCTGCTATGCAAGACCTAGCTCTGCATACTTTTATTTTGGGTTTGAGCCCCAGACTGTCAACAGTAGTTCGATGCCGCGATCCAGAGACGTTAAATGACGCAATCAATTCTGCCTTGTCGGAAGAAAAAATCATTCAATCTACTCTTCGCAAGACTAATACTAGCTTTTCTCAAAATCAGTGGCGACCTAATAGACAATCGCCGAACATCAATCATAATCGATCATTTACACAGCGTGGCACGAATTTTACTAATCAAATTAATCATGAAAATGTTATGCCTTCTACTTCCAGATATAATCCGCCAGTGTGTCGATACTGCCAAATTCCAGGGCACACAATAGAGCGTTGTCGTAAACGCGAATATAATAATAGACGCTTTAATAATAACCAAAACAATGTTAACCAAAATAATCGTCCTTCGCCTAATTTTAACTTTCAAAGTCGTAATCAGCCTATTCATGTCGTTAACTCAGAAGAACAAGGTACTGACGAAACAGACAATCATTTAAACGGGCAAGATTTCCCGTCCGGTACCATGCGAGAAATTTAAGCGCTAAAATCGATACCAGATCTAATTCTCTAATTCATTCTATATCTAATTCTATTACTAATTCAAATCCTACCTACAAACAGGGTAACCAGCCCCAAACTTTTGGTAGAGATCTTACTAATTCAAATCCTACCTACAAACAGGGTAACCAGCCCCAAACTTTTGGTAAAGATCTTACTAATTCAAATCCTACCTACAAACAGGGTAACCAGCCCCAAACTTTTGGTAGAGATCTTACTAATTCAAATCCTACCTACAAACAGGGTAACCAGCCCCAAACTTTTGGTAGAGATCTTACTAATTCAAATCCTACCTACAAACAGGGTAACCAGCCCCAAACTTTTGGTAGAGATCTTACTAATTCTAAACAGCCCACTAACAAACAGGGTAATCAGCCCCAAATTCATAGTGGTGTCAAAAAATCTATTTCCATTACTTTACCTACTAATGACAAGATATCAACGTCTGAATATTCTCTTTCTACTCCTCGCAGCATACCTGAAAAAGAAAAAGAGAAAGTTAGCATATACAATATTACTACAAATCCAATAAGAAAATACTTACCTTTTATCGAAGTCCAGACATCAGTATCCTCTAAGCCTTTAACACTTCTAGTCGACAGCGGAGCATCTATAAGCTTAATTCAATTATGTTCTGTAGAAAAAATGCCTAACAAAATAATAGAAAACTTTGCAACCTTTACTGGAATAGGATCAAAAATTAATCCTATGCAGTCACAAGGTTCTATTCTTGTAGAATTCGATTCATTAAGTCATCAATTTCATCTCGTCGCCGGCTTAGACTTTCCATATGATGGAATCATAGGAAATGACTTTTTATCTGAATCTCACAGTAAAATTGATTTCGAAAAGGATTTACTAATAATTGATAAAGAAAAACTTAAACTTAAATTTAATGAACCCATTTATACCATTGCACCTCGAACAGAAACAATCATAGAATGTTCAGTACTAAATCCTGAAATAAAAGAAGGACTTATCATAGATCAGAATCCTATTAAATCACTCCTTATAGCCAATTGCATTGTAAAAGTAAAATCAAATCAAAGAATAAACATTTCTGTCGTCAATATTTCCGAATCGCCTTTGACCATAGGTTCCAATTTAAAGGTAAAAATATCGCCATTAGATAAAAACAACAAGTGTCAAATTATTAATACTATACATCCTTACGACAATTCAAATAACGTTCTAGACCGAACTAATCAAATTCTCGACCTTTTGCGAGTCTCTCATTTAAATCGCGAAGAAACAGATGCTTTATATGAACTCTGTTCTACATTCTCCGATATTTTTCACCGTCCTAACGAACACCTCTCATATACCGACGCTATACAACACGAAATATCTACATCTTCTTCTGATCCTATCAATACCAAATCTTATCGATTTCCTGATGTACACAAACAAGAAGTACATACCCAAATAAATAAGATGCTTGATGAAGAAATTATTAAAACTTCAATGTCACCTTGGTCTTCTCCTATATGGGTGGTACCCAAGAAGGCAGATGCTTCTGGCCAACGTAAATGGCGAGTAGTCATTGACTACCGTCGTCTAAATGATATCACAATAGGTGATTCCTATCCAATTCCCAATATATCAGAAATTTTAGATCAGTTAGGTAAATGTAAGTACTTCAGTACACTTGACCTTGCATCTGGCTTTCATCAGATTAAAATGTCTGAACGCGATGCACCTAAAACAGCCTTTTCTGTCCCACAAGGACACTTCGAATTTACTCGAATGCCATTTGGCCTTAAAAATGCACCTTCTACCTTCCAGAGGTTAATGAATTCGGCTCTTTTAGGCCTACAAGGCATACAATGCTTCGTATATCTAGACGATATCGTGATCTATTCATACGACCTTGATTCCCACATAAAATCCCTTTCTAACGTCTTCGACAGACTCAGGCATTTTAACTTAAAGCTTCAGCCTGATAAATGTGAATTTCTTCGTAAAGAAGTATCTTACCTTGGTCACATCATAACCGATCACGGAGTAAAACCTAATCCAGAAAAGACTAAAGCCGTTCAAATGTTTCCTCAACCTAAATGTCCCAAAGACATAAAATCCTTCCTAGGCTTAGTATCCTATTATCGTCGTTTCATACCAAACCTATCCAAAATCGCTAAACCTCTTACAAACCTTTTGAAGAAAGACGTCACTTTTCATTGGCAAAACGAACACCAGTTAGCCTTTGAACAATTAAAAACTTGTTTAATTTCCGCTCCTATTTTGGCTTACCCAGATTTCGCAAAACCCTTTGTTTTAACTTGCGATGCTTCTAATTTTGCTATCTCAGCCATTCTCTCACAAGGCCCTATAGGTAATGATAGGCCTATTGCATATGCGTCACGAACTTTAAATAAAGCCGAAAGTAACTACAGCACAACTGAGAAAGAATGCCTAGCAATTATCTTTGGTACCAAAACTTTTAGACCATATCTTTATGGCCGCCGATTTACTATAGTTACTGATCACCGACCACTTAAATGGTTATTCAATCACAAGGATCCGGGATCCAAACTTATAAGGTGGCGATTAAAACTCGAAGAGTTCGATTATGAAATAAAATTTAAAAAGGGTAAAATAAATAGCAATGCCGATGCATTATCTCGATATCCAGTCAATCCTGTTCTTCCTAAAAATAATAATTATTCAAAGCCTGTTGAAAGTCCATCTCAACTTGATAATGACATTCTCGAAAATCCACAACCTGTATTAAATCCAGATGATTCTCTCCCGTTCAGTCCTATAACAATGGAGGACTTAGATATTCGCCTTCCTTCGAGTCCCCTCGATTTAGATAGTAATGACTTACCTTCTATATCTCTTCTAGATAATGACGATATTCCAATCCATGTATATGATCCTGAAAATACAATTCCTTCAATTTCCAACTTACCTCAAGAACAACAAAATCCTTCACCTTCTAATCTTGATCCTGAAACAAATAAAGAAAATCGTCATAATGACGACTATAACAATTTCTTAAAATCATTTACGAACAAAGATGTAATATTTAATACTTACATAAAAGAACATAATGAAAGTCTCCTTAAAAGTAGCTCTAAAACTATTCTAATCCCGATTTCAATCGACTTTGACGAATCAAATCCCTATGTCCAAGATATTCTCGCAACAACAGATGATCCTTCTGAAATTCTCAACGACGAGCGTGAACTTAATTCTTTCAAAAGGGTAGAAATTAAGGATAAAGTTTATTACTTCCTATTCATAAAACATTATTACTTTGACAACTGCACATATCCTGAAATATTTAAATCTCTTAAGAGTGCACGCGACGATATCTTACTTAAGGGCGAGATAAACGAAATTGCAATATCTGACTTTAAAAATCCTTTTCAACAACTTTCTTTTGTAAAAATATATGGTATGCTCATGTACCTGTTTAATAATACAAATACAACAATAAACATACATCATAACACTATTATATATCCTGTGCCAACTGAAATTTCAAAAATCATGAAAGAAAACCATGATATTCCAGTAGCAGGACATCTAGGTTCAAATAGAATGTATAATAGAATAAAAGAACGCTATTACTGGAAGAATATGCGTACAGATATTGAAAATTATGTAAAAAATTGTAAACTGTGTCAAACTAACAAACCACTTAGAAAAATCAACAGATCTCCCATGCAAATAACAACTAATTCTACACGACCATTCGAAAGAATTAGTCTCGATATCGTAGGCCCATTACCAGAAGCCGGGCTGCAGAAATTAAAATTTATACTTACTCTTCAAGACGATTTAACAAAATTTTCAATTGCCTATCCTATTTCGAATGCTACAGCAGAAGAGACATGTGAATGCTTAGTACATTTTATATCATTATTCGGCATTCCCAAATCCATATTAACTGATCAGGGTACAAATTTCACAGCCGATCTATTTAAAAGAACCTGTGAATTTTTAAAAATAAAGCAAATATGGTCTTCACCTTATCATCCCCAAACTCAAGGTGCTTTAGAACGAAGCCATTCAACTCTCAAAGAATATTTGAAATCATATGTGAACGAAAATCAAACTAATTGGCATAAATTCGTATACACAGCCATGTTGACTTATAATAGCAACATTCATACAACTACACAGTTCACTCCATATGAACTTGTCTTCGGTCATAAACCGTACATTCCGGATAGCATATTTGATTCACGTTCTGACGTCACTTACCCTGAATACATTAAAATGTTACAACATCGTTTGAAAATATCTCGCGAAAAAGCAGTCGAAAATATAAATGCTTCCAAAGAAAGGTCTAAAACCTATTATGATAAACATTCTCGACCAGTAAAGTATAAAGCAGGAGAATATGTCTATTTAAAAAATCATTTAAGACTTCGCAAAGCCCTTTCGCCTTTATGGAAAGGTCCATATAAAATTATTAAAATTCATGGGAATAATTCCCTCACACTCCTTATAAATAGACGTCATGTGAAACATCATTACGATGAAGTCAAACCAGCTTTTGAAAATTAAGATTATACTTTTATAATAATAATTTACTTTACTTAATTAGAATATTTTAGATAAAAATCATAGATTAGTTTTATTACTCTTTATTATTCCTTTTAGGTATTACTTACCTTTTATTTTTACCTTTTATTACTACTTTAACCATTATCATTATTCTTATATTACAGGATGGCCGCATCATTTTGTAATGGCATCCTAGCCAGTAAAGAACATCAGTATATAGAATATATCACTAAAAGCCCTGGTATACTATTTGACCCTGTCGGCACACTGAGGATTATGAATGACTATTTTCATATTGTTATTCCCGTAGACGTTTCTCCAATAAAATCACATATAGAAAATATTAAAAATGTGTTTGATAATGTTCAATTCTATTGTCGCGAAAGTAACGAAATTGATTATTCACAATGTCAAAATATATTACAACCTCTACATGTGTTATATGATGATATTTTGCGAGATTTCGAATCAATTTCTCATATTATCTCTACTGTTATCTCTAAGAGATCTGCTTGGTTCTCTGGTGTTGGTACCGTATTTAAACACATATTTGGAACATTAGATGAAGACGATGCGAAAAGTTATGATGACGCAATCCAAGTTTTATATAATAATGACAAAAAGCTAGCAGAATCTATTACAAAGAGTATAATGGTTTCACAAACTGCAATTTCTAAAATTAATGATTCTTTACACGAAATAAATATTAATCAGGCCAAATTGAATGACGTCATCGACAATTTATCCTATTCAATTAAAAATGTATCAGATGTTATAAATGTTGTTAGCTTTAAGACCAAACTTAATGTTATTTCTAATATATTGCAATTAAATTTGTTAACAATTTCCTTTAAAATTGAAGATCTTTTAAATTCAATTCTTTTTGTAAAAAGTAATATCTTACATCCGTCAATACTTACACCAAACCAAATGTATAATGATATCACTAGCAACCTAAAAATTGTGCCTAAATATAAGGACTTTCCTGTAAGTTTAGATTTAAGTAATATTCATAAGTTGATCAATGTAGCGGATCTAGATTGTTACTACTTAAATAATAAGTTGATGTTTATTGTAAAAATACCTCTTGTAAGTCTTTCAGATTATAATGTTTATAAAAATATTCCGTTACCAACTCCACATATCCTAATTCTTTTGTGATGATATTACCTTCTGAACAATATTTAGCTGTAAGTAGAGATAAATCCTCGTACACCTATCTCAAGGACTTTAATCATTGTAAAATTATACCTAGAGAAACTTACCTTTGTCAAATAACAGATATATACGCAGTCTTTGCTAATCCTTCATGTGAAATAGAAATAATCACAAAAGCTTTGCATTCTCTCCCAGAAAACTGTCCTGTTAAATTCATTTCTGGAGATATAGATATTTGGCATAAATTAAATAATAATAATTGGATTTTTGTCCAATCAAAACCTACAAAACTTTCTATAGAATGCAACAATGTAATCTCCGACTTTACAATATCAGGTACAGGTGTACTTAACATGCCAACAGAATGTATAGCTTTCCATAAAAATGTTAAATTAGTAAGAAATGCAAATCCTAGTATAACTATACCATATATATATTCAGAATTCAATATTATAAATGATAGCTGCTGTAATATTAACCGTTTTAAAGAAATCACAATCAACATTCCAAGTTCTAAGATTAAAACTGTAAATTTAAATAATTTAAAATCTTTTAAAGACAACTCTGATCAAATTATAGATTCTTTACAAACTTTAGAAAAACCAAACCTCTCTAATCATATTAGTTTTCCAATCTTTAGCATATTCTCATTTATTGTATGTCTAATAATATTATGTTACATAATTTTAAAATTGTCTAAAAAACGGAAATATTTATGTTATAAAAAACCTTTAGACGAACCTGAACCTGTTGCGGATATCACAATATTGCCTCGATTGCGAGTAACGTAGTTTTACGGAAACTCACCTTCTGTAAGTTTCCTCTTAAAGGGGGGGTTGTTATATCCGTGATTTGTAAAGGGTTGTGCTGACAAAGAATGCTTTGTCAGCCCTCTCTGCAACATTGTATCATTAGAATATTACGTAGTTAGAACTGGAAGACTGGCCGACCAGTCAACCGGCAACCTTTGTACAAAACACTCGCGTTTAATATTAATAAATCTTTTTTAAAAACCCTTTGTGAGTTTCTCGTATAACAGTACGCATCGAGTGCAACCACCGACAGAACGAGTGGTCGGAGGTAATGTGGCGATTACAACTAGTACTGAACATGACTAAGCAGAAAACTACTGGCTTATCACCCTTAAACTTGCTTGTGGGTATAGAAGCAGCCACACCTATCATACGCAACCTTGTTCGAGATATTGCTTTGGAAAATGCTCACCCAAATCGCGAAGCATTAAAGGGAATCCATCGTGAGCGGGCCTCCGAGCGCTTAAAAGCGAACCAACGTCAACAAGATAAAACTGTTAACGCTAACCGAAAGCCTGCTCGAACGTTTGAAATTAATTAATTTGTTTTCGTTATAAAACAGGCACAATCAACTGGCAAGCTCGACTCGGGCATGCGCGGACCGTACCGAGTTGTCAAGGTGCTTCCTCACGGTCGCTATGAGCTGCAACTGTTAGCGGGCTCATACGGAAAATCGACCCAAGCCGCGGCTGAATTCATGGTTCCATGGCGTGGGGAGTGGACTCCAGAGACATGTTCTGCCTTCTTCGATGATGCAGACAATCATGATGAGCATGTGGAGTCCACGCCTGAGCAAGTTACTAGAGGCGCCGATATGCCGATGCTGTTGGAACCTCTCCCGAGCACGTCTGGTACCTTGGGCGGCCCTCAGCCTGAAATACGGGAGAACGAGGACGTTCTCCAGTCAGGAGAGGCCGTGTTAGCAGAAGACAGTTGCTAGGCCAGTGGTGGGGGAAGCAGCCTTTATAAGCGGGAGCACGCTCAGTTTCGCTCTCTTTGCCATCGAACTCGTTACCTGTGCGGAAGCTCTGCCCGTTTGAGTAGTCAACAAACCTGTCCCCTTAACTCTGATATTTAGATCTAGTAATTTTCTTTGTTTTAAATTGAGTCTCATTTTTTTGTTTCTGTTGCTGTAGTTTTTGGTTGATTTTTAATATTAAAATTAAGAATAAAGTTTTGTCGGTATAATCGTTTTTTTTTAATTATCTCCACTTCTGGTCTCTAATAATATGTATATTTATTTAAATCATGACTATTTCTTCTACACTTGTGTACAATATGGCAACTGTTTAAAACCACATCCTGTATACTATATGGGTATAATAGATAATATAATCAAATTACATACATAATCACGAATATTATCTCCGAAGGGGTTTGGGGGTTAAAGTTACTCGCGTCCGTAGGTTTACCCTTGAAGCCCTACACGTGACCCCTGGGTGGTGCTAAATGAGTGACGCTGACTGAGTGGTAGAGCCACGCTGCGTTACAGCACGCATTGGGCCGACTCGCCCGGTGTAATACACCACCCTCTCAAGAATATCCGGCGTGAAATAATGGCACTTGGTGCTGTTGTGTTTCGTCCGGCCAGTGAGGGTTCCAGAGGCCCTCACCCCCTCTCACAATTCCTGTTCCTTTCTTAACCCTATTCCTTCCATAAAGGACGGCAACGCGAATGCGATTCCTCTGGTTTTGCGGGTGTCCATGGGCGGCGGTGATTACTCTCCATCAGGTGACCCGCCTGCTTGTTTGCCTCCTTCTTTTATAAAAAAAGAAGGGTTAGTCAGAAACTTGGCAATGAGGACCGCAGAAGCAGTCCACTGGTAGACTTAATAGATGATATGAGTCGATAACTTAGTTAGCATGTTACAAAATATATATGTGTAGTATTACACAATGTCGATTAGGCAAACAGTGCCAATGGGAATCATCTCGAAACAATTAACTCAACTAAAATGCTAACGAAACCCGCATTTCCCGCCAATTACGCTGTACGGCCGCCATATTGCGATGGCCATTTTGTCCACGATTATTATCTTTTACGGTTATTGCTGTCCGCTCGATGCGTGACCCCGATATGCGAATTAATTTTAATATTTCGATTTTGCGGTTCAGCCGATTTAAATGTCCGGACGTAAAAACTTATTGTTGGGGTTCGATTGTAAAAGATGCAAATGCACGATCTGCTTTCGCCTTCCTGTAAAGATTTGCAATGATACTGGACTTATATAGTATGTTTTTCAATATTGAATTTGCTTTGACTTTATTAATGTTATAAATACCTATGTTGTGTTTAATCATAATAATAATTTATTTACGCTCACACCAATTATCTAGCCCAAGATAAACTTCTTTTGAAACTCGTTGTGTCACCGTAGGACATATTAAGAAGTGCTTCTTTGAGTATGTTTTTAATTTTACGAGTGCAATAGCAATGATGATATATGCCCAATTTGGCGTTGGTTTATTGATGTGTATGTGGGTACATGAATATTGTCGTCGACGACGCCGATTTGCCCAGTCAGTAATAAACCAGCTAGTACGCACGACTGTTGTTTCATTGCTACCAAACAGCTCACTGGTCACATGAGATTACCCACAAATTTAAATAAAAGTGACAATGTCGACTTTAATCGGAACTTTAAGTGTGTTCGATCATAAAACACAAGAATGGTCGATATTTTATAGTCGTTTGTCGCTATTTATTAAATTAAATAAAATTTCGGCCTAGAACAAGTGCGCGGTATTGCCGACTCACCTCTCGGATGACGCGTATCTAGTACATCCGCATGAACTGGAGACAGTAGAATACGAAGAGCTGGTGAAAGTGCTCCAGGATCATTTCACACCGAAGAGGTCAACTTTTACTGATAGGGCAAAATTTTACGAAGCAGTCAGAGATGACGGTGAGAGCATCGAAGAATTTGCGGCGCGATTGAGAGGTTTAGCGATTCATTGCGACTTCAAAACAGCGTTGGATGTCGTCTTACAAGATCGCTTCGTATTGGGCCTGGGTGTGGGGATAGCGCGAGACCGTCTGTTCGAACAAGACTTCAGGAAACTTACGCTGTCAACAACGCTAGAGATTGCTCAACAAGCTGAATGCGCGCGACGAGCACGAAGCAGCGTCGTTACAACAAGCGCCGGGCGACAGCTGAGCGTCAAGGAGGAGCCGGTGTATCGAATGGAGAGAAGCCAAGGGGCTCGCGGATGTCACGGGCCTGCTCATGCTGCCGACGCGAACGTATCGCGGTGTACGATCTGCGGTCTTAATAATCACAGTGCGTTTAAGTGCCTTTTCAAAAATTACAGATGTCAATTGTGTGGTCAAAAAGGTCATTTAAAGAAAGTGTACAAAGTGAAACAGCCTACTAATTCTAGGATACACAATATTGTTGCGTCATCGGACAGCGGTAGTGAGAATGACTGCAAAGAGTGTCAACTTTTTAATTTACGATTTGTAAAGTATCACCCCTTAAAACTAACTGTACATGTAGATAACGTAGAATTGTACATGGAACTAGATTCCGGTTCAGGAACCACTGTTATTTCTGATAAAATTTATTATGAGAAGTTCTCACATAATAAACTGTGTAAAAGCGACCTTACAATGTGTTTCAATGTCCATAAGATTACTCCGCTCGGTTATTTTTACGCCAAGGTGTCTTACTCTCAAATTATAAAGGAATTAAAAATATATGTTATTCAAAACGGGGGACCACCGCTGTTGGAGCCTGATTTTATGGCGTTGTTTAATGTAGTGTTTACTTGTAGCAATTACAAAATATGCACATTTTGTAATATTGCAGATTTAGAGGTGCAACAACTGTTGAGTTCATTTCCTAACCTTTGGAAAGATGAGTTAGGCTGTTTTAATAAATTCAAATTCGAGTTACATTTGATTTGATAATTCCTTACCTAAATTTTTTAAATAAAAATAAAAATAAAAATGATTAAACCACTCTCCATACCCTTTGCTCTTAAAGAGAAAGTGGAAGAAGAGTTGGACTATTTAGTAAAATTTGGTATTTTAGTGCATATGAAATTCTCCGAATATGCGACGCCGATTGTATCGGTACTGAAAGACAACGGTAAAGTTAAAATAGCGGGAGATTTTTCGTGCACATTAAAATAAAGTTTTAAAAATTGATCAGTATCCGTTGCCACGTATTGAGGAAGTTTTTGCTAAGATTGGTGGCGGGGAACATTATTATAAAATTGATTTATCTAACGCGTATAATCAATTCGTACTAAGTGACGCATCTCAGGAACTTACTACAATAAACACACCGAAGGGCCTTTTTAAATACACCCGTTTAGTGTACGGACTCGCCAACGCACCTGCTATTTTCCAACTGGCGATGGAAACCTTGTTATCAGGAGTCGAAGGGGTCTCAGGTTGGTTAGACGACGTGTGCTGTACAGGACCTAATAGAAAAGTACATTTAGCTAGACTGACAGAAGTGCTGAGGCGATTAAATAACGCGGGCTTAAGACTTCAAAAAGAAAAATGTTTTTTTTCTAACCTAGTGTTGCCTATTTGGGATATGTCATTGATAAAAAAGGGTTAAGAACAAACCCATGTAAAGTCAAAGCCATTGTAAAATCCCCATCGCCTACTAACGTGTTAGGAGTCAAAAGATTTCTCGGCGTTGTGAATTATTATCGCAGTTTTATTCCCAACGCATCCTCTTTATTAGCATCGCTGCATGAGCTAGGAGTGGGGCAAGCGACAGCAACACGCATTCGATTGCGTAACACGGGAATTGGCTTTCGAGCGTGTGCTGGCGCAAATCCGCGCGCGCCGCTCGAGCTGACGGTGGACGCGGGCCCGGCAGGCCAAGGCGCGGTACTTGCGCATCGACTCCCAGATGGCCAGGAAAGGCCTATATCATTTTCCTCACGATCATTGGCAGCGTCTGAAAGAAATTATAGTCAAATTCACAAAGAGGCTACGGCCCTAATATTTGGCGTAAATCATTTCCACCAATATTTATATGGTAGGCAAGATCGTTTCATATTAAAAACGGATCATAGACCGTTGATAACAATTTTCGGCAAGAAAAATGGTATATCCTAAAGCTTTTTGGACGTTTGTGAAAAAACAAAAGAACATCTAACTCACTACACTTAACGATGACATACAATAACTACTCTTCGAGTTGTGGTGAGGAAATCTGTAACCTCTTTGCCGAGTACTTTCATTCGACCTTTCAGCTTTGTAGTTCCCAACCGTCCTTGTTCATTGAGTCACATAATACACCTGCTGATCTTAGTTCTATTGAAGTTGATGAGGACGTTCTGCTTAAACTTTTAAAACAGCTCGATCTAACAAAACTAAAACCGCAGGCCCTGACAATGTGTATCCCATACTTATTATTCAAATTCAGTTTAGGTTTATTACAAGAAAGTTTATGGACGAGAAGTAGTTTACGATTACTGTTTCGAATAAAACTACCATATCCGAACGCACCCACTGTATTTTTAAATATCTGTGACAGATCGGCTGTCAGTGGGACTTTTGCGACGTGCGGCAACGTGTGAGGTAATGAATTTGTATTTTGATGTGGCGGCACATAATTTGATTCGGCGGACCGTAATAATTAGTAATTAAGTATGTTTAACAGTGTTTAGAACATTAAAGATAAAAAGATAAAAAGATAAAATATGCTTTATTGTACACCACAGAAACATATAAAAACACAAACACATAGTACATACAATTGGCGGCCTTATCGCTAAAAAGCAATTTCTTTGTTGGACTGGATAGAAGAAATAGTTAAAATTGATAGGGCAGTCATGGTGTTTTATATAAGTATTATATATATTATTCATACTTATGTATAAACTTATACATACTCATATAATCATATACACATATACAATTTTACATACTTATATATAATAATACATAATTACATAAATCAATACAAAACTTTCTCTATCTTAGGAAAAAAATAATAATAATAATAATTAAAAACAGAAAATAAATTAATAGGTGAATAATCATAGAGACATCGACAGTGACAGATAGTGCTCTCTAACATGTCGTTCAAAGCTGTCCACAGATTGTGCATGCTTTATTTCTGTCGGCAATGCATTCCACAGACGAGCAGCTTGAACAGTAAAAGACTTATCAAAAAATCTAGTGGAGTGCATTGGTATCGGCAAACTCAAGTTCTCCGACGATCTCAATACACGATAATGCGTGTCATTAGGGAAGTTAAAGCGTTCCTTGAGGTAAGGTGGCGAAAAGGGATTGAACAGAATACTGTAAAGCAGGGAGACAATATGTAAATTATTTAATTATTTATTTAATTATTTAACATTAGTTAAAGTTGAGCCCACAGCTGGGTCAGAGTGTGCGTGACGTTGTTATACTTACGTTCACACTTGCATTTGTTGGTTATGTGCGCGCGGGCATAGATGATAAATTGATTAGATTTGGTTGATTTTAAGTACCATACTACAGACTCCTAGTGGACTAAAGCGGACTTTCTGGTACGAAGTTTTGTTGTGCATCGGGGTATTACGGTGCAGCCCCACTGTGACCACGTGGGCCACGTGCTACGGTGAAGGATCACGTATGATTTCTGGGGATATCAGTACTGATGGGGTAGGTTGGGAAGCTTAGGGATTTAGGGCCTTATCAGCACCAACAACCAGGAGACGCCATCAGGGGCGCAGTCTACCACAGCGGCAGCCAGGGGCGCGGCGAGCCAACAATACCACACGGCCGAAGGATCTGAGTGCTTTACGGAACATAAACTGTAAGTACTTATTATAATAAACTAGTTTGTAAATAGGAATCATGTGGTCCAAGGTGTCCAGCGGACCGGACCTTGGATCATAGATTTCTTGGTAGCAGAGAGCTATGCTGCAGGGAGATCAGTCGCTGATCTCTCTATAGCATACAATTACGTTTAATTACGTTTGGAGCACCGTAGAGTAAGTGGTTCGTCTTAGTCATGATTATGTTCAAATTACAGATTTATTGGGCACTGTTTATTTTTCATTTTAAAAAAGTAGCCTATAACCTTTTCCAGGGCCCATCTATCTCTGTTCCAAAAAGCGTGACAAACATACTCACTTTCGCATTATAATATTAGCTATGTGAGTTTTCTTACGTAACATAACAAGAAAAAGAGTGCCAGAAACATAGCAACTGAAAATCTGTGGTATCTGCCTACCCGTCGTCAGGCGTGATATATTATGTAGGTATGTAATTCATAATCATTTATTTAAATTTATAATGAAACAATAGTGCGTTGGTGCCCGGGTTCTCTGAGGTCCCTGGTTCAATTCCCGTTCGAATCAATTTAGAAGTAACTTTTTTTCTAAATTGATTGCTGGTCTGGCTGTATTTCTTTGTATAATAAATATGTTTATCCGAATCTAACCAATAAAAATAAGTTTCAAAAGAATCTTAAGTTGGGCTAGGTAATAGACAGGTGTGAGAAGTGAAAAAGTTATTTAGGGCCTCTTTACAAGGCCTTTGTGAATTCGTAAGAGCCATTGCCAAAGCACTGGATAGTTAATGATTTAATGTTTACAAGCGCGTCTGTCGTTCGGATGGATCATTTAAACAATAGCCCCGTCGTTAATACCCAATGAACTAAATTGGCTATTAAAAACACAGATATTTAGCCCAGCACTGGGACGCTTAAGGGCTGCTGATAAGTTATCATACAAGGGTTTTAAAACTTTTAATGGGTACAAACACATGGTTATACCAGTGTAAACTCGTATAAATAAGAGACAATGAAATAACTGACGCTTTATAATTATGCTTACAAAATTGTTATGCACAAAAAAATAAGGAAATTCAAACCGCTGTCATTTTTACCAGACAGTTGATGTCAAATACAAGCTGTAAAGACACATGTAAGTGACAGGCAATTTTCGTGACGTCATTGTTATGACAACAAAGTTTTCACAAACAAGCAAAGCATCATGTTCGCAGTATTTAAAAAAAAAATCTATATGTTCTGTTTTGCCAAATAATAACTTGAAACAATAACAATAAAATATCAATAAATACCCAGCGGGGATGATGGTCTTCTAAGCCGCACTAAGTGAACTGGACGATTTGCTAACGTAACATAGAGGAAGTGCAATTAGAACCAAGTCTAGAATATAGCCAGTACCATTGCAAAGCTAGCCAAGCCATGTCTAACACTGCCATTGTTTGAGGAGTGCTAATTAATTTTGTTTAAATTGATATCTCTCACGAGGCAAACTATTCTGACATTTCAACGACCTTAGAACATACTCGTACATATATGTATTATCCTACTAATATTATAAACACGAAAGTTTGTAAGTATGGATGGATGTTTGTTACTCTTTCACGTAAAAACTACTGAATGGATTTGGATGCAATTCGGCATATAGATAGTTTATAACCTGGATTAACACATAAAATACTTTTTATCCCGATATTCCCACGGGAACAAAAACCACGCGGGTGAAACCGCGAGCAATGTTCAATTACATGTTGGTGGTCGGGAGACGGAATGCATGCCGCTTATATACCAATACGAAATACGAGGCAAAACCCCGACACACAGTTTTAATAGGTAACTTAGAGGTCTTTGCATTACTTCCTAATTACACTCTTTATTAGCATTTGACTCCGTACGAGCCGCAACTAATGTTCATGCCCAGCAGTGCGATTCTCTAAGCTAAAGCCTTGGTAGCAGCGGCTGCCGCAGCGCTGAGAATTGACTTTGTCTCTTTCATATTCATAGAATTGGAAAGAGACAGCAGATCACAGCCATGCGCGCAGCGTTGATGTGTCGCTTACAGAATCGCATAGCTGCACTGTGGGACAGGTATATAAGATGCTAGAAATCACAAAAAACTTCAATGGCTGGTCAGGTCAAGTGTTTTATACATGACAAAAATGACAAAAAAGGAATTCGTAAGTACTTATCGCCGAGCTGACGCGGACGGGTCAACAGATGGCCGTATGCTTTAAAATAAATTAGAAAGACTATCCAATTAAAATTCACAAAATGAATGAAATCTAGGAATTGTATACAACTCCCAGGAAATGTATACAATTCCGAAGCTATTAAGGAAATGTGTAAAATATTGTTTTAAAATTATTTAAAACCTACATAGGTACATATCCTAGGAATTACATATACATACAGTATAAATTTTCTAGGATTTGTATATAATTCCAATATCGTATTAGGAAATGTATAAAAAGAATGCTTTCTGTAAAACACGTTGTTAAAATGAGAATAATATTTTTTATTAAGGCACTCATTGAGACAATCAGGTAACAATCATACAGTACAAAGTCTTAAATTTCTGTTCTAGTATTTCTGTTGTCTAATAAAAAAAAATAACCTCGAAATTCAAGACACTTAAATTCTCTAAAGTCTTAAATTTCTAACCTATCACGTGACCTACAGAAGTATGGCAGCTAGTATATCCCGCTATCCCCGCGTACGCATGGATATCAAATGTTTTACATTTCCGATTGCTATTTAGGAAATGTATAGATTTTCTTGAAAATGTGTCTTATATTATTTATTTCACACATTTCCGGGCGATTTTAAGAATTACATACATTTCCTAGGAATTGAATAAAAACATATACAATGACGGATTACATACATTTCCGTTAACATAAACACTCTCATAGGATTATTAGTGCTCCAATATTTTACATGCCACCCATCTTCTCATTTCTGTTAAAATACATTATGGTTAGGTTTGGCTTCTTCGTTATTTATTGTTTACTGTGTACAAATAAGGTCGTAACAGTAATTTTGGACACAGCAGTGTGCCCATTTCTGACATACAAAGAACTACAGGAAGTTGCGCGTCTTACATTTTTTTTAAATATATAACTGGTGTTAGAAGATAATATGGAATAGTGTAACGAGAGAGAAGTGTAAAATGAATGAAGATCCAGTGACAAAACTTAAGAAAGGAGTTACAAAAAAGGAGCTGAATCGAGAGTGAATGGGATAGTTGGAAGGGGAAGACCTCGCTGAACTTACTTAGATCGCATCAGTGACGTTCTCGTTAAAGGTCAGGGCCCTTATTCTGTAACGATTCCTTGTTTCAAAACCACGTCAATTCCTTAAAAAGTTACGATATCTTCCCAAAAACGTATGCGTTTGACGTTTGTGCGCGGTAAGGTTTAGGTGTGGAATCTATAGATTGCGATACAGAATCAGGGCCCTGGTCAAGAGTACCCTAAACCGACGAGCATGTATGAAGAACGTAATGAGAGTAAATGCAGCAAAGGATGTGTATCAGGATCGTAGCAAATGGAAATCTTTGGCCTCTGCCTACCCCTCCGGGAAGCGGCCGTAATGTGTGTATGTATGTATGTATGTAGAAGAGTAAGGTAAGGTAAATCAAAAAGAAAACTGAAAGTTACCAAAAGCAATGATTTATTCATATATGTAATTGTTCGTGTCAAGCGGCCTCCTGGAGGCCGCTAACTGTCAAACCCGTATGTGTCAGAGGCCTCCTGAAGGCCGCGCTTTACCCCGTCATATTTAGAGTTGAATTGTGCTCATAAAACTATTGCTATTTCTTTTGTCTTTGTTTTAAACCATAAAGTTACTATACCTAGCGGAATAGAGCAACAAACATGAGCTGTCAAACGAAACCAAAATAGGATGGCTTTTGTGTATGTCAAATTGTTTAAAAATGCGTTCAGTGATGTACTTCATGTCGCTTTTCACATTAATATCGATATCGACAATATTTATTACTAACAGTAGTATTATTAATAGAACTGAAATGGGATGGGATCCCTCCGTCACTGCATAGCATAAAAGCAAAACATGATGTTCGCAAAATATCATATTAGCAAAACACCATATTGGCAAAAAATCATAATCTTAATTCACCGCATTATTACAATATCATATTCTAGAAACATCATATATTATTAGCAAACTAACATGTTCGATTATCATCCTATTCGTGAAATAGGTCAAGGATCATAAGACCGCCGGCGGTGTGTCTGGTTTTACGATCCTCAAGGGGCTAACAATATTTTCTTAACAAAAAGTACAATTATGATAAAAATAGTGTTTTTCTTTTACATTTTATTATTTATTTAATCTTCTTCACATATAAAACTGCTCATGCACTAGTCTTTTAAACACTACTTTGCTCTGTGCACGACGGCTATGCAATGGCAGTGCATTCCAAAGACGGATAGCGGTTAAAGTGAAAGAGCTGGAGAGGAAGCCAGTATGATGAGCAGGAATTTGGAGAGTAAGGTTGCTACTGAAGCAAAGGTCACGCTGATGAGAGGCTTTAAGAAACTGAAACCTAGATTCAATAGGCTAATCAATTGTTATAGACCATATTATGTTGTCTGCGGGACAGTGAACCGGTTAATAACTAGCAACCCGCCCACGACTTCGGCTTCGTCCGCGTCGACCCCGTGCCCCGTGAGGAATTTCCAAAGTTTTTCTTTCACACAGACCTTGTCCATTTTTTTTATTAAATAAGGAGGTAAATGAGCAAGTGGGTCACTTGATGGAAAGTAATCACCGCCGCTCATGGCCGCAAAACCAGAGGAATCGCAGACGCGTTGCCGGTCTTTAAGAAAGGAATAGGCTCGATAAATTAAAAAAAGTAAGAAAATAGCGAAGAAATTGTTAATTACAAGAATTATTTTGACTTTGATATCAATAAACGGTTATTACATGCTATCGGATTGTTTTATTTCTTGAAAAGTATTTACTTAAACATTATGACATTAATTGTACTAAAAATGTAGTATCCTGCTAATATGTTGTTTTGCTAATATGATTTTCAAGAATATGATATTGTAAGAATGTGGTGATTTGAGATAATGATTTTTTGCGAATATGGTGTTTTGCTAATACGATATTTTGCAAACATCGTGTTATGCTATTCAGCGAAGGAGGGGTTGAATGTAGGTACATGGTGCTAAGTAGACATTACTATCTAAAGAAACATCAGCAGAAGAATAGTATAATTTTATTTAAGTTTACCGAAACTAACTTAGTTGGAATTGCAGATTTCATCAAAATTCGTTTCGCTCCTCGCGTCTGTAAATATTTTTCTTCAAAATGCTTACATGAACTGGAACTTTTGAAAACATGAACTTTTCTTGGGAATCCAGTTTGGACGACCAATTAGCCTAAGCCATGTATTTCTAGTATCCAAGTTAGTAGGAAATCTAAAAGATACATAAATTACCTACTAATGTTATTACCTATTCCAACAGTCAAAAACTGATACCTATGGATCGGCTAAGTATCTTAAATGTGATTACATTCCCAGGTAATTCATATCTAAACGTCATATAGGTACTTTAATAACAATAATACATATCCGTTTACGTGATAGACAGTGGACACGAAATATTGATAACTTGATACAGCCCTAGTGAAAAACGAAAATTATTTATTTACACAAATTATTCGTAAATTCTGCATTATGTACATTCTATCTTTGCGTCTTACATAAATAAATGTTTATAGAAGAGAATTATTACATTTCTTGGTTAAAATTCGAAGCGCATTGGCCTAAATAAATCCTAGGTAAGGTGATGTCGGTTTGTAATAATTTACCTGTGAAATGAACATTTTATGGGATTATTTCGCTGTGTTGTACAACAATCAATCACTGAAAAAGTCACCATGTTTCTAAAGCACTATTTCTCAAAAATATTCACGATTTCACGTAAAGTCAGAAAAATTCACAAAATCCAAATTCTCAGTGTGCTGATAAGTGCGGCCAACTGTCAAACAGTAGCCAAAAACGGTTCTGTTACGTCGTATCACGCATCTCTTTTTATCCCGCTCCTTCAGCAATTTGTTTCTCTATTCCGCTAGGTATAGTAACTTTATGTTTTAAACCCATTAGGTACTAGTGTGACCATATGGTAACACAGTATACCATGTTAAAACAATTAATTAAAAAAAAAAGTACTCGATTAAATTCTTTGGCATAATTACATACTTGTAACGGAACGTATCAAAGATAGACTAATGACATTTACTACCAAATGTTTATTAATAATAGCGGTAAAAATTAAAACTTTTGACAGTGTTTGTTTACATTTGCACAAAATGGCGACTCGAAATAAGTAAGTATTGTTTTATTTATATTTGACTATAATAGGCTTAATTTTTTTTATAAATTATGTTGATTGTTATTCTAATAATATGTAAAATATAAAAGTTTTATTGAATAGCTGTTATTTACTTAGTTACATAGATATTTATTGTCTGTGACCATATGGTCACGCTAGTCCATTAGGGGTACTTTTTTTCTAGTGTTGTTGTATTATTTTTTTTAGTTTGAGCGTAGCTGAAATCCTGGATGCACTGGAAAACGAGGAATAAAATATTTTTCGGGACATATTTATCGAACCTCCAGATGTTGCCCAGTGCACCGATGAGGATTCTGCGGACGAAGACGACGGAGGTATGATAGAAAATTTGAATGGTAGACAGCTTCAGGCTCCTGCCACCTTAGCGCAGTCTTTGCCTGCCAAAGATGTCTCGAAAGAGTCTTCAGATGAAGAATATGTGTCACCTGAGCCCCCACGCAAGAAACAGAAGGTGGTGTTGAAAAAAGAGGATTTGCCAGATTTTATATCCACTGAATTAATTTATTCCCGGAGTCACGAATACAAAGATTTCACATGCATAGATTTCTTTGAAATATTGTTTGATGACAATTTATTCAATTTTTTTATCAATAAAAGTACGGAATATGCCTTATTTCGAAATTGCCCTGATCCAAAAATAAAGCTAGAGGAAATGAAGTGCTTTATTGCAATACTGATTGTATCTGGTTACAATAGTTCGCCAAGTAAAAAATCTTATTGGGATTCATGTGATGATATGCGAAACTTGCTTATATATGCCATGCGGAGAGACAGATTCATACAAATTATGAGATTTATACACGCTGCCGACAACAATAATTTAGACGCAATAGATAAAATGACGAAATTGAGACCCTTTATGAATATTTTGAAAAGCATATTTTTAGATCACATGCCTATTGACCAACACATGAACTACGATGAGAGTATGATAGAGTATTTTGGAAGGCATGGCTGCAAGCAATGTATAAGAAATAAACCAATTCGATTTGGGTGTAAATGCTGGTGCCTAAATAGTAGTTGTGATTATTTGGCAAATTTCGAAATTTACCAGGGATGCATTTCAGGAACTAATCATCAATATCATAAAGATTTTGGTAAAGCTACAGCACCTATGATATATGATGATATGATAGATGAACTGCCAGATATTAAGAAAAACCAACATTTACAGTTTTATTTTGACAACTTATTTACTGGGATTCCAATGCTTGAATATTTAAAAAGTAGGAGATATGGTAGTACCGGTTCTCTTAGGCAAAACCGGTTACCAAAGGATTGTCCAATCGCAATCGTAGAAATTATGAAGAAACGAGTAAGAGGTTCTTATGAGTACGCTACTCAGGGCGAAGTGGTTGTTGTTCGCTGGATGGACAATTCCGTGGTGACAGTAGCGTCTACCGATTATAAAGTTAACCATACAGGATTCGCTGAGCGGTATTCAAGACTGCAACATAAGAAGGTCAAAGTTCCAAGACCGCACTTGATTGGCGCTTATAATCAACACGTGGGTGGAACTGACCTGATGGATGCACACATAAACAATTACCGCATTGAGAATTATTCGAAGCAAAAAGTGGTGGTGGCCAATATTTACGTGGCTAATTGATGTTTCCATCACTAACGCATGGATACTAATGCGCAAAAATGGGCCTCAAATATCACAATTAGATTTTCGCCGGGAAATAGCTCAAACTTACCTCCAAAGGTATAAAAATGCACCAAAGTCTGGAGGCCGCCCTTCTGCTGGAAAATCTGGTGGAAAAGTACTAAGTGGCGTGCGGTTTGACAAAACGAACCGTTTTCCCAGGACCCAAGTAAAAAGGCGTAGGTGTGCGGGAAATGAATGCAATACCGTGGGTAGGGTCATATGCGTAAAGTGTGACGTAGGACTCTGCCTAAACTGTTTTGAAAGTTATCACACAAGTTTATAATTTCTAAAGTTTATAAAATTATGAAACTGTGTCATAGCTTCATATATTTGTTAAATAAAGATAATTTTATCCTTAGCTTGTTATTTTATTTTCGTCATATTAGAAATGCAATGGCCAATTTACTTTAAGAATTTTGTACTACATATTGGCCTAGCGTGACCATAATGGTCACAGGCAAAAACTCGAAATTTTGAAAAAAAAAAATTAAAATTAAATTTATTATATTTAAAATTAAAATTAAAATTTATAGGTTAATTTTATTGCCTAAGAATACCGTTACCATATTCCAAATAAAATTAACACGAAAAAAAAAACTCAGTCCCTAATGGGTATGTATAGAGTGGGACGGCATTACAATGCCACAGATGTTTTATAGATACGGCACCGAATAGAGGATCTGCGCGCGCCTTTTTATGTGGGTTCGACCCGTGTCTGTTATCGCCCGGTACTTACGCACCACATCTGGGCACATATAAAAATGTATGGCGAGGGTTATTCTGTTTTATACGTGTATTCTACATTGTAAATATAACAAATAATACTCATAATAATTATTACATCAATTATGCTTTTATTTATAATTAAATTTATTATTTTATATTAACTTTCACTTTTTTTCAATTTAATATAGCATCAAACTATACTTTATTATACATAGCCAGACAGCTTTTTTAATAAGGATTCCAGTGATATAAGTTTTTTATATAGTCTCCGTATAAAAATTTCATGGAAATCGTCATTAGACCTAGACCGGATATAAACAGGAAGTAATACGGAAGTAGTTTGACACACAAGAGGATAATACATACATTTCATGAATTTAACATACAGCTGACTAAGAAGGAATAGGAACAAAACATCTTACTCCCATTAGTTTAAGATCCGAGTATAGAACGACCTTCACCGGGAAGGTTAATGGATGAAAAGTATTTTATATCAAATTTAATATGTTAAATAATATATCGCGATTGGGTTCGCTGAAAAATTTCAGTCCAGTATATGATTAATTAAATATTTAAAAATATATTTTTTTAAACATTGCACTTGTTTCGTTAATAGATAAATTACGCAATGTATTTTTTAACACAGTAAATTTGATATAAAATACTTTCCATCCATTAACCGGCTCGGTGAAGGTCGTTGTATACTCGGATCCTCTACTATATGTATGTAATACGCACATGTCATAAAGGTTCTGTACTATTTGGGATGGGCCAGATATCACTAGACACCTTGAATGTTTAATATAATAGAATAATAATTTAGAATGTGGTCATCACTAATCATAAAAATATAAGATGAAAAAATCACTGACCATCAGATATTTTTAATTCGCATGATAATAGACAGATACCCTAAAATAATGAACATCAAAAAATATTATCATCAACAGGCTTTTCATGACTATAACTTAATTGCTAATACCCATGCATATAATTCTTCTGTCTTTAGCTGAAGATAATTTAACACCTTTCTTAACATAATTTAAGCACTGCATAATTATCTTTAACCAAAGTAGGTTAATTCCATACATTTTTATTAATTAAGTACATTAAATTCATATAGTACATATTTTTCACCATATACCTTAACAACTGATTAGATTTTGTTGGATTTCGTGAGCTTTCTTTAAATTACGACACACTTAGAAATATATTCTATCCTAGTTAGTTTAATTTGTTGAAGACACTAAACAAAACGTGTACCATAAGATTTATCATTATAAAGCTTAAAAATCTATTACGTAAGATAATTATGAACAAAAAATTATAATAACAATAACAATACCTACCTACTTATACATGTATTGTCTATACTGAATACAATCTGGCAGTTGTTCTAATCAAAGATTGGTAGTTGGTACCAATGGTATAGTGAACAGCAACGCAAAACTAATCTGAAGCAATTTTTTTGTGATGTTCTTTTTTTTATTTGGGGAGCTTACAGCTTCATTAACAATGAGTCTTAATATGTAATAACTTACAAGCTAATAACAAGCTACCGCATACAAAAGCAGAATGAAATGTATAAACAAAGGTAAAGAAATCAAATTGTTCCAATAGCAAAGTATCATGTACAAATTCTCAACAGATGCCATGGAAAGGATGTAAACTTACATTACATCCATTCCTGACTTGGGCAAGCGACCTCTCACAACCATTTAAATACAGTAATGCTTAATGTTTAAAATAAGATAAAACTGTATCTTCAATATTTAAAGTACTTTCCCCCTCACAATCCGCTTTGCTCTTTCATGTTTTACATATTTATTCATTATTGTATCAATTTTATAATTATCTAGTCAGTATATTGTAGTAGGTAGTAGATAGTAAATCCTTGTTAGCCGTATTTTTCCAACATTTTAAAGAAAAATGGATAAAAGTTTTCGTTCATGTGACGTCCGTCTATATAATCAATGTGGCTGAAATCGTTATATGGCAACACTAGATAGTCAACAACGTTGGGAAGTGCATCTCTAACTGCCTCCGAATCATGAACTGATAGATAGTAATCATTTTTGCTTATCATAATACCAGTTTTCATTGTCACTCTGTTAAGAAGTATATCTGGAGGTTCCTCGCTGTGGTATACTCTGAGGTTTCTTTCTTTACCGTAATCATATTTTGAAAACTTGTTTCTAATTATGATTTGAAAAATGTGGTTCATGACCTTAGTCGAAGAACCTGCAGGATAGTGTCCTAAATACGTGTACATAAATTCGGGTTCAAAGCCATCAACATCTCTACCAGCTACAAAGTAAATTGAATCCACACATTTTTGGATGTTATCTGGGTTGAGGCAAAAGGCTTGGTATGAAGCTGCGACCTGATCATGCGACATATACTCCGAACCAGTGTCAGCGACTGAATATGTATTGTTATGAAGCGACCGCTGATACTCGGATAACACTTGAGCTCCACCCCTCAAATAGTGGAAATAAACTGCAGGAGCAAGAGCCAAAGAAAATTTCACTTTGTCATTATATTCCGGTCGTTCCGATCCCATCATGAGCACACTTGAAGTGGCTTGAGAATGGTTAACGACAGTTATTTGAGTTTGAGAAGTTTTATTTAAGATGTGGTCGATAGTTGCCGTCAAGTCGTATAGTCCCCATTCGTAAAAAGTATAGTTGAAGAATATGGGAGCGTCCTTTACAGGGTCAAGGTACTTATGCCGCTTTGACTCTGTTGTCCCCCTTAAGTTGATAACCCACACATCGTATCCTTTATTAGCTAGAGTGATTGACATTGAGGTGTTGCCTCTGTGTATAAAGCCGTAAGCGCTTTCGGTATTCCCATGTACCAATAGCACAGCCTTTTCCACTTTTCCAGGAATGTGATATAACTTTAAAATGTATCCATCTTCTGTGACAACATCATGTTCTTCGCATTCGTGTCCAAACATTCTGACTATTTCAGTAAAATTCGACCTACCAATTAGGGTCAATTTATCTGTCGTAAATATATCTCCAACATTTTTCGCAACTGCTTTATGGTTCTCCCTTAGAACGTTAACTAAAAAATCAGCTAACTTGTTTTGCAAACACAATACAACACCATTACTAATACAAACGAAAATGATACAAATTACTATAATTTGTCTCATTTTTATTACTTTAACCAAAACACTAACATTAGGCTTTATGTAGTCGCACTCCTTGCTTACTAAGCACCAAATAATGTTTCAGTACATTAATATGCTTAAATAATATTTCAAAGTTTTACGAATGTATATTTTTTGCTATATTCGTATAATGTTATTGTTCATAGATAAGGAAGTAGGGTAACCATGCCCTCTAACAAAAATATTTAACATTCAGTTTTCCATTCCAGTTTTTAGTTGTATTGAAATGTAATAAGTATAGAAACAATTTCACACATTTCAATACAAAAATTGTTCGTTGTTTTGTAATTTATTTATTCAAACAATAACACAACATTACAGTAAGACACCAATCCCTATGCTACATGAAACAGAAAATAAAATTATAACAGAACTACTAACATAAAACAACAGCAAACAATAAAAAGCTAAACATAAAGAAAACAATATGAACATAGTAATGTAAAAGATACAAAAATTTTGATCCTAACTTAAAAACTAAGCTCTTTTTAAACGTAAAGGGATAATTAATCTCCTGATAGACAAAACATGCAAAGATAATAAGAAATTATAAAAATGAAAATTACACAATTTCCGATCTACGACGTTCAACGACCGATTTCAGCAAAAAATGTCCCATTTAGTATCTTTTTTTTGTATAAGTATAAAAGCATGGTCGTGAGCTGTTCGTCCATGGGCTGTGGTCGCCGGTCGCTTTTCATGTAAGCTATTATTCTTTTTCGAGGAGCTTGATGGCGCAGCGGCTAGCGCGTTCGGCTTGCGATCTTGTCGCTAAGCAACTTTCGCAATACCGGGTCGCTGGATGGGTGACCAAATTCAAACTATCTTGAGCTTCTCCGTGCTTCGGAAAGCACGCTAAGCCGTTGGTCCCGGTTGTTGTCGTAAGATGACAGTCGTTAAAACCCACCAACCCGCATTGAGCCAGCGTAGTGGGTTATGGCCTAATATCCCCACGTGCTTATGTCTACGTGGGAGGCCTGTGCCCAGCAGTGGGACGCTTATAGAGAGTATTATTGCTTATTATTTGTAACTGTAAATGTCGTTGCTTCTGTGCGCTGTGGTTTCTAGCGATGTGGTCAGGCAGTTTTTAAAACTAGTCAGAAGCTATGAAAAACTGTTTTTTTTTATTTAAGTTGAAAATTCCATCCTGTTCTGATTAACCCAATTTTTAAAGTTAGGATCAAAATTTTTGTATCTTAGGTTAAAGTTAGAAAGGGGATTTTTTTACTCATAAAAGTGCAATCAATATTCATTGTATTAAAAGAAAACATCAAAGACAAGTCGACCCAAAAAGAGATAATTTTTTAGAGCTGTCTTGTCGTTGAACTATATAAAATAACGAAAAAAAATTATAGCTCGAAAACTACCAAAAATCGCTGAACATACATGGGATTCAATAGATAGGTATGGTAGTTCCCTATCACTACACATCGGCAAGCCACCTTACAAGAAACACCCTGTATATATATTTATTAAAATCTATTATTTATCTAACAAATACTACTATTTCTTACACTATCAATAATCTCACAATACCTCAGACATTCTCCGCACACTTTCCTCCATTTGTCAGCAAACAGATCACACAGTGGTGAAGATACTATAAGCTGATTTAATAGATTTAAAGCTCGAATGAGAGGCGAGTTCGAGTGTGCAACAGTGCGCGTACGAGGTACAGCTAGTAGAGCGTGACTACAGGGTCTTAGTGAGTATTTGGGTACTTCACTTGAGCCACTAATTCCGGCCAGTCATATACACCGCGCAAAATCTGGCAAGCGGTCGTTAGAAGATGGTAGTTGGCTAGTCAAAATAGTTGAAACCAAACGCATAAAGTGAACATATTGTGGGATAAAAAAAAGATAATATCCATAAAGTTTCTTGTAAAAGAATATTAAGAAGACTTTTTGGATGTTCTCTAGTCGCAAAGCGTAACTACTGTCATATGGATGCCATACAATTTGATGCTGCTTCAATATTACTTCTTAGAAGAGCAGTATAAACTAGCTTTATGGCGCTAGCATCGTGGAATTCACGGGTATTCCGGAGAACAAAGCTTAACCTACGATAAGAGTCAGCAGCAAGTGCCTTCAAGTGCTTATGAAAGTTGAGACGCACATGAAACCCAGGTCCTTAACAGTATTGACTCTAACTACGGAGTCCGTACCTAACAAATACGGTGTATGAAACGGCACACGCGCGCAGCTAAAAGACGTAGTGCAACACTTAGACATGTTAAAAAGCAGCCTGTTGGATAGGCTCCATTCAAACACTGCATCGATGTCTTCTTGCAGATATCTGGCGTCATCAACTTGTTCAAGCCCACAAACTAACTTCAGGTCGTCAGCATACAGGAGGCACTTCTTATGATTAAGCGTGGCTTCGAGATGATTTATCATGATGCCGAACAAAAGGGGGCCTAATATAGAGCCCTGGCTGACTCCTAACCTTGTATGACATGGAGCTAAAACGAATCATCCATGTTGCACAAACTGCTGTCTATCTCGCAAGTAACTTTCAAAAAGCCTGAGCAATTTTGTTGAGAAACCCATGCTACATAAATTTCACAACAACACATCGTTGTCCACTCTATCGAACACCTTTCTAAAATCTGACTGAGCCTGAGTGATAGAGCCACGCTGCGTTGCAGCACACATTTGGTCGGCTCGCCCGGGGTAATACCACCCTCTCACGAATATTTGGCATGAAATAATGGCACTTGGTGCTGTTGTGTTTCGTCCGGCCAGTAAGGGTTCCGGAGGCCCTTCCTCCCCCCTCACAGTTCCTATTCTTTCCCTAAACCTATTCCTTCCTTAGAGACCGGCAACGCGTCTGCGATTCCTCTCGTTTTGTAGGTTCAGTGAGGGTTAAATGTTTAGTATAAACAGAGCGATTGGCTCTAAATCTACGTTGCGCGTCGCATAGAAAAGGTTGTATTTGAGTAGAAATTATAATTAATAAAATTCTTAGCAAGCGCTGAAATAATGGAATTACACGATAATTGTCTACTTTGCTAGTATCTTTAGCTTTAGGGATTGGTCTAACTCTTGTGATTTTCCTCTGGCGTGGGTAGTCACCGGTAGTCAGCGCAAGATTTATAATGTAGTATATAGGCTCTATTAGGTAATATTTGCAACCCTTCTAAATAAACGCGGGACAGTTTTGTGGTACCGAGAGCTTGTTGGCTATAAATGTTTAATCGCCATGTCTACCTCTTTTAGCATAATTTAATTGACATGCACGTAGTTCGCAGAATTACTGTCGTTTTGAGCTTCAGCGAGTAGCGGGATTTTTGTCAAAAAACTTCTGAATAATAACTAGCAAAAGCTTGCGCTGCTCCACTGCCGACACACTCTTCACCTTAAAGAAAAACACGTGATTCGAAGCCTCCTTTAGTTTTAAGCTCCCAACATGTTGCGAAAAGGCACGTGGATTGCTCCTTAACTGAGCCTGAACAAAATTTATGTACCTGACATAAGCCTGAGATATTCGAAGCTTGTTATCTGTTCTTAGCAGAGCAAACTCCTCATATGCAGCCCGACTCTTAGTCGATTTCCAAAGACGATGTTTTATTGCTTTAAGTTGTATGTCTTTAATCAGGTCAGCCATAAACCACAACGGAAACCGCCTGCCACGATGACCAGAGCGAACATTTTTCTGGAATACAGGTGTCAAAGATCCCATAAATAGTTCTATAGAAGCTTTCCAATGCAAGATCAGCATGTTGAGCCTCCATAACCTTGCGCCAGCCAACCTCAGATATAAGCGTATAAAGCAGCTCATAGTTACCCTTAGCGAATTTCCAATCCCTCTGTTTGTTTACATTCTAGGATCAATAGGATCAGTAGGGGTTCATCTTGTACATTATGAACAAGTTTTGCATTTTTTTAAAGGAAAGTACCGGTTCTCCTAAAAAACAATATAATTGAGATTAGGAATAATCTCTATTATGTAAAAATCGTTATTTGGTTGTTATTTAGTGAAAAGTGGACTATGGTAGAGGACTGCTTTTGTCCTCATTGCCTAGTCTCTGACTAACCCTTCGGGGATTAGTAGTCGTGATTATATTATATATGTATGTATTATGTAAAAATTACGACGAAATTTCGTTAGCTAATTTTAAGTAAAACGGATTACACTAGATTCTAATGATTTGACAATTGCAATGTTTAAAAAATAAAATTAACTCATCAGCTAACAGGAATTGTGAACACGATATATAACTAGAAAGAGTTGGAAAGGTTAGCTTAAAATAAGATAATATATTATACTAAACTCGAGAAGATTTGTGCTGAAGTAAGTATTCTTGCAGCTATGTGGTGGCGCCTCATTATTAAAAGCACTACCACTACTACCACTGACCTGTTCTCTTGTGTGTCGTAAAAGGCGACTAACGACTAAATGAAGACTTTTAGGCACAAACATCCAACAGCATAAAGCGGCCATAGGCTTAATATCTATTACGCACATCAATTTCATTCGCTTGCCCTGTTCCCATGTTATTTGGGGTCGGCGAAGTATGTCTTTTCTTCCATACAACTCGGTCATTCGTCATCAAATCATTCAATCCCTTCTCATTCTTGTCATCCCTCACACAATCTACTCATATTATCTTTGGTCTTCCTCTTCTTCTTCTACCTTTAACACTCATATTCATCATTCTTTTTGTCAATGGCTTTTCCCTTCTCCTTTCATGTGTGTCTGCGATACGCGGAGCCTTAACCGATACGCGAATAAAAAGATTTAAGAAACTAACCTCGTGGCTCGTGGTACTTCTTGTACTGGCGACGGCGATTTTCTTTTGACGAGAGGTACTTCTCTTCTTGTCTTGCAACGCTCGTTCTTGATTTACACTTCACAATATTCTAAGCATAAATATAATAAACTAACAACTTAACCCGAAAACCGAAATTAAAAACGCACGCACGCGGCGACCATCAAATCGAGAGAAAAGAGCGAATTTGACATAATGACCATCCTTTTTTATTTTTGAGGCAAATTGCGAGGGAAAAGGATTCAGCTCATACAGCCTTATAACGATACAACATGTCCATACCAAGACAAACGGTTTCCTTTCATCTTTTTTATTATAGGCGCCACTTTCATACTTCTTCTAATATTTTCACGAAAAGTGCAGTTGTAATGTGTGTGTGGCAGGCAGTGCATTCCTTTTGCAGTCCTTTTATTGTCTAGTCCCTGACTAACACTGAGTGACCGCAAATACGGTGCACACTCCACGTATCACCATAATTATAACAACTGCACACATGCTATGCGTGATAGGTGTTGAGCCCATCGCCGCTTTAAGGTGTTAGGATGGATAAATGAGCAGTCTTCAGTCCGATAGATGCCTTTTATTCACGACACCCACAAGAAGAGATGTGCTGATAGTGTTTTTTAATAAGGAACCGCCAACACACAGCTTCGCAATCGCAACCACCTAAATATTATAAATGCGAATAAATGCGAAAGTGAGTTTGTTTGTTTATTTGTGTGTTAAACGTTCACGCTTACTTCGCTAAATCGTCTTAGATAAACTTTGGTATATAGATAGATAGACCATAGAGACGGTTATGGGCTACTTTTTGTGCCAAAAAAATAACGCGAGCAAAAGCTAGTAATAAATTTTGGTGCTAATGGTTTTATAAGATCATAAAAAATATCCGCCAGCATGGTTCACCTACTTCCTGATCCGTCTGCGTAATGTCATGTAAGCAAAAAAAATAAGTTTAACTTCTTCCTAGTAAACGGATTTTAGAAAAAACTTGCTAACTGTTCCGTTGTTTCTACGCACATTTGGATTTTTCTTTTTGTACATTTATGATGATTATTTATATCCATGGTACTTAGTGCTATAACTATGAGATTAAAATCAAGTGTTCAGTGCAGTGTCGTAGCAGTCTAGTGCAAGTTTATTTTTCCTTTCGATTTAACTGAGACCGAAGCCTTTATTTCCTTCCGTTATTTAGGCATCATTTTGATTGATTTTCATTTTTTAAATTTAAAATTGGAGCATGGACAGTTAAAATGTAAATTCATTTTAATTTCTCGCTTTCAAACCTCTCTCCTTTTACCGAAGATTATTTGAAATGTCTTTATTATGAAATTAAATAATAATTTTAATACACGTCATAAAAAATGACGTCAACAGCAATTTTGTAAGAGGTAATGTAAATGACGGAAATATTACTTGAATATAGCTTTTACACATACAATAGACAATCAATCGGATTGCACTACTTGTTATTTTGGATATCTAACATCTATTATTGTTTTCTGAGGTTTAAGCGAGCACTACACATTGAAATGAAACACTTTTTTACGGATTAACTCGCGTTTAATTTATTATTTACATAGTTTTTATATTATCCTGACGTTTCGAACCCTTTACAGGGTCCGTGGTCACAGGGAGACTGAGGTGTTAGTCATCTCATTGTTAGAAGTTATCTAACATCTGTAAAAGCTTTTTTTTATACGTCTGTGGTAAAAGCAGGATTTAAAAAAAATGTGGTATACTTTACTTTACATCATTGCTGAGATAATTTTTAATGTTATTGTTTATATAATTTTTAACGCAAATTTTGTTGCGATCAAATTACACATTGAAAAAGACAGTGTCATTTTTTTTTCTTTTTTTTTTGGATGTCGAGTTGAGTCGAGTTTAATGCCAGAAAAACCCAGGTTTGTGCGTTTTCGTCCTAGGTAACTCCCCTCCTTACTCCTCCCTCTCTTCAAAACTCTCCTTTACCTATTTCAGTAGACCTCAGCATTCTTGGCATGGACATCGGCCAGGAACTGAATCCAAAAAGCTACATCTAGAATGTTATTTTAACTGCCTCCAGTAAGTTGGGTATTCTTAATAAGGTGAGGCGGTTTTTACTCCCGAGCAGCGCTGTTTGCTGTACAAGACTCAGGTGTGATTGAGTATAGTGTATTGTTCCCATCTATGGGACAGCTCCGCTAAATACCTCCTCGATGCACTTGATAGATTGCAAAGGCGAGCGATACGCATTATTGGAGATGCTGAGGTTACAGCTCCTCTTGAGGACCTCCAGCTGCGTAGAGACATTGCTTCTCTCAGTATCTTCTACCGAAATTACTACGGAGAGTTCTGAAGAACTTTTTGATCTAATCCCGCCCTCTCCTTTCCTCTCTCGGACTACACGTGTTGGTCTTAGGAACCATCATCATACTGTGCAGAATCAGCACTCGTACCAAAAAATTTGGCAAGTCGTTCCTCTACAAGACCATTCGGCTTTGGAATTCTCTGCCGGCGCATGTGCATTTAGCGGAACCGTCCCATAGATGGGAACAATACTCCATACTCTGTCGCACCTGGGTCTTGTATAGCAAACAGCGCTGCTCGCGAGTGAAAAAAAAGTGAGTGAAGGCATGAGAATCTTGTCATGCCCACATTCCAGGACACGGCAATCAGACGTTGCCCACGGAGTCCTGTACCGTTTGCAACATCCGTGACCGATGTTTTGGAAATGAGGAGATTCAAATTTGAAATTCAAATTCATATTCAAATGAAGGGTGTCTTAATAAGAGTGCACTATTTCATTTAAAAATAAAAACACGTCGTATTTTTTTATGAGTTGTGATATTTTTATTGCGTTGTAGAGAAGACATGTTCTGATTTAGTATGTACAAGTAAACCCAAGATTTCAATAAACCCCAAAGAAATAAATCGCATAGCATTAAATTGCATAATCTTGGTGGCCATAGTTTACATCAGAACTTCGTGAGATGATTTGGTCTGGAAATTGTTGCTGCAATAAATCGATATTTCTTGCGCGGTGTGGCAGGTGGCGCCATCCTGCTGAAACCACATGTTCTCTAGATCCATGTCATCCAGTTAAGGCCACAAAAGCTCCGTTATCATGTTCCTGTAACGAATGCCGAAAATTCCGCTAATTTTGCGAGCGGTCTCAGCGTAACTTTCCCCATTTTAGTAATGAGTTTTTACATTGATAACGCGTCAGGAACCTTTTGTACCGGTAATATGAGTACCGTACTTTGGGTTTCATACAACGGATGCATATACGAGCGATGATCGTACGAGAGAATTATAAAGTAGACACAATATGCCTGGCTCCTGAAATGCACGGCCTTATCTAAATATAAATCTCAGCATTCGAGCCATCAAAAACCTACTTGTAAAAAAACAAAGTCTCGCAAATCAGTTCATCTACCGTAAAAAGTTGTGAGATCCATGTAATATCAAGTCGGTTAACTTGGCAATCGCATGAAATCTCAGTCTATCTCACAAGTATTCCATATATTATATTAAATTATATTGTTTAGTGCGATGGCCAAGTCAACTGATTTGGTATTACATGGATCTCACAACTTTTTACGATAAAGAACAGAGTTACGAGACTTGTTTTTTTACAAGTATGTTTTTGGTGGCATCTCATTAAATAAAATACGAAATAAGAATTTGAATGTAAAATATCTTTATAAATTTATTAAAGACAATTAGAAATAGCTGTTAAAGTACTTGGAGCATTTCAGTTCAGTGCCAAGCTGTTTTGTCTTCTGTGTGTTTTAGCGTGGACTGTATCTTTAAGGGTTATTTGTTGCTTTATAGTGAAACACTGTAAGTTTAAACCACAATAGCTATTTATTTTCTATTTTTGCACGGAATACAATGCTTGCACACATAAATCGTAAACGTCAAGAAGACAATCAACAACAAAAGAATAAATTTAGTACAAATGAAATGGCTGTATTGCCAGTTAATAGTGTAGGATTCCTACATGCTCCCGGCCTCAGGACAAGAACATAGAGTTTACATAAAAAAGGACATCTAGTCTAACACGAAACATGGAACTTTTATTATAAAACAAGTAAAATAGTCCTTATTCAAGGGCACGTCACTTACAAATGTTTACAAAAACAATAACCTAGCCTAACTAAATACCTACTTCTTAATTGGCTTAACTAAAGACTTACCTATTTATTAGCTAAGTACAATCAATGGGGAGCAAGCATATTTTACCTACTGCCCTTCTATGTGTTTTTCCATTTGAAGTTCTCAACTCTGCAGTTCTGACTCTGTTATCAGAACCTGGAAATACATTTACAACTCGAGCCATCGGCCAATGAAGGGGTGGAGAGTTATCCTCCTTTAAAATTACTAAAGACCCTACTTTAATATTGTCTGAACTATTTCTCCATTTGGGTCTGCATTGAAGAACATTGAGATAGTGCTTACTCCATATTTTCCAGAAACTCTGAAACATTTTACAACAAATATTCCAAAAATTCAACCTATTTATAGGCGCGTCTATTACATTCTTGTCTGGAAACGCGTTCAAAGCACAGCCAATTAGGAAATGTCCTGGAGTAAGATAAGAGTAGTCATTAATGTCGGTAGACAGAGGAGTTAAAGGCCTACTATTTAGAATTGACTCTATTTGACATAATACAGTACATAGTTCCTCAAAAGTTAACAAGGCTTTTTGAGTAACTCTTCTTAGATGAAATTTGGTGCTCTTTACTGCAGCCTCCCATAAACCCCCGAAGACAGGCGAGTAGCTGGGTATGAAGTGGAAGTTGATACCTTGCTCAGCTGTTTGTGACTGCACCTGTCGTCGGTGGTCTGCAGAATTCTGCATTTTGTAGAGCTCATCCAATTGATTCCTCGCCCCTTTGAAATTGGAGGCATTGTCGCAGTAGACATCACTAGGCAAACCACGACGCGATACAAAACGCTTTAAACAGGCTAAAAATGCCGCAGTCGTTAAATTTGAGGCAACTTCGAGATGCACTGCCTTCGTCGTAAAACACACGAAGACACAGATGTATCCCTTTGACACTACGGCTCGCCTGATGCGCGACTGTTTAATAGAGATCGGCCCAGCGAAATCTACGCTTACTTTTTGAAATGTTCTGCTTATATTCACTCTATCTGGGGGCAAGGAACCCATTAGCTGATTAGCAACTTGAGCCTTAAGTCTAAAGCAAATAATGCATGAATGGATGATTTTTTTAATCTCCTTTATACCATTGATAAGCCAGAATCGCTGATTAAGTGAAGACAAAATAAGTTTTTGACCTGCGTGTAGATTTTTCACATGTTCATTAGTAACAATCAATTTTGTAACTTGTGATTTGTTGGGCAAGATTACAGGGTGTTTTTGGGAGTTAGGTATTGTGGCACTATCTAAACGACCACCTACTCTCAACATACCATTACCATCTATAAAAGGATTAAGTGGTTTTAGGTTGCCTGTGACAGGTTTATTTTGACTTAATAAATTTATTTCGTTTGAGAAGTGATTGTGCTGCTCATACTTGACAATCAATAACAAAGAATCATTTAACTCAGCGCTAGTTAAATAATTAAGTTTGTTTTTTGTTGACCGTGGGTTCAAATAATTACAAAAACGACGCACATAGGTAAATACACGTTGCATTTTAGTAATAGTAGAGAATTTGTTTAAAAACTCTAGATTTAGAGAATTAACATTATCCACACTACACACCATAGCACTCGAGCATGGGAGTCCAGCATTACCAGTCTTCAACTCAGGTAAATCTTTTATTATTTTAATATTTGTTTCAGGTGTAGTATACTTACTGTTATGCAAGTAACTTGGGCCCTGCCACCATAGCATGTTTTGTTCGAGCTCGCCAGGCTGCACACCGCGGCTTAGACAATCTGCAGGGTTATCGCCTGTCCTTACATAATACCATGAAAAGTTTTCAGTGTATTCGGAAACCATCTTTACCCTGTTCGCTACATAGGTATTTAATTTGGTAATATCTATTTTCAGCCACGCCAGTACTATTTGCGAGTCTGAGAAAAGAAGTACGTCCTTAAATTGCAATTTGAGAGATAATAATGAATGTACTCTGTGGACAAGTTTTGCTAGCAATAGTACTGCATTTAGCTCTAGTCTGGGCGTGGTAAGTTTTTGGCTCAGTGGGGCCAGCCTAGATTTTGAACAGAGTAAAGTGACTTTGACATTACCTGTTTGGTCGACTTCTCGAAGATATAAACAGCAGCCATATGCTGTATTACTGGCATCTGCATACCCTACCAGTTGAGTTGTAATAGGGTCTGGTAAGGTGACATTCCTAATAATGCGTATTGGAGACATAATGAGAAGACTATTGTAAAATTCTAGCCAAGTGTTTTTTAGATCGTCAGGTAATGAAGAGTCCCAGTTAATATGGTCTGCCCACATTTTTTGTATAATAATTTTGGCAGACACTATGACCGGACCAGCTAGACCTAATGGATCGTAAAACCGAGCGACATAACTGAGAATTTCGCGTTTTGTGAGTGGCGTAATGTTCTCTTGACTTGGACTCGAAATTTTAAATGTGTCTGTCTTCGTATTGTATGTGACACCTAATGTCTTTAAGTAGTAATTTTCTTTTTGTATGTCAAAGTCATCAAAGTGTTGTTTTTCTTTAGGTATGTCCTGTAAGATCTCAGCAGCATTTGAAGACCATTTATGAGCCTGGAATCCACCCAGAGACAAGAGCCTTATCAATTGGTCTTTCATACGAGATAGAGACTCTAAAGAGTTGCTGGAGACTAAAATGTCATCACAGTATGTTTGGTTTTTCAGAATGAAAGATGCTGCAGGAAACTCGGTCATGTACCTACTCGCTAGTTCTATGAGACATCTAGTAGCCAGAAATGTTGAACACTTGAATCCATACGTGACTGTATTAAGTTCTATACACTTTATGCTTTCGCTTGGTGACTTCCGCCACAAAATAAGTTGAAGTGGGCGGTGTTTTGGATCTAAAAGAACATTTCTGAACATTTGTTTTAAATCTGTGCTGAAAACATAGGCACCTAGTCGAAATAGTAATAAAATGTCAAACAGTTCTTTTTGGACTGTTGGACCGTTCAATAATAAATCATTGAGAGATCTTCGCAGACTTGTTAACATTGATGCATCGAATACTACTCTACACTTGGTGGTCTTTTTGTCCGGCCGTAATACAGCGTGATGCGGCAAAAAATATATTGGGTCACTAGTGAGGTTATATTTATCAATATCAGAATATGTGCCATGACCTAAAGCAATATATTCGTCAATAAAAGATTTATATTGGTTATACAAATCAGAATCTTTTTGTAGCCTTTTTTCTAAGCTCTGAAACCTTTTTAAAGCTAGATGAAGTGAATCACCAAGCATTTCATTAACTTCACTGAGCGGCACTTTTAAGGGTAAACTAACCTGAAACTGATTCTTATTAAATTTAACAGTTTCCTGAAAATGTTTTTCAGTTTGCTCAAACTCTGGTATTTTTTCTGGGAAGATTTCAGGCACTGATTCAGATCTCCAAAAACCTTTGATAGTCTCATTTATATCATTGTTACAAGATTGACAAAACAACGAAATTGATAATTTTTGCGCTTGTTGATTGTTACATAAATTAAGAATAGTACCTGCAACTACTACACCAAACCTTGTGTTTAAAAGATATGGAGTTGCAGACTGGTGCTCAGGCTTGACTGGACTACATGGTGCTGATGGCTCGTTCTTGTGTTGTTCAGACTGGGGTAGCAATGCCTGAAAGAATACATCAGCGGCCATGAGTATTTGTATATTGCTGGGCGTGTCAAACTTGACATCAGCAAGTGATAATTGAGAGGGTATTTTAATTGCTCTCATATTAATTTGGGTTTGTGGAATCTTAGATGTTATTTGCTCAATTACATAGCAATTTATTGACATCTGATAAGAAGACACCACTGATTGGACATCCAACTGTACTCTCTCTTTAATTGTGCTTGAAGCATTCCCAATGCCGATCACCCTTGCGCTAGTTACCTTTGGCTTAAGGCCCAGCCGCCTTACCAAGTCAGCAGTTACAAAAGAATTTTGAGACCCGCTATCAAGCAGGGCCTTGGCTCGCATCTCCGTTCCATCTGCTGCTATAAGTTTTACCTGTACAGTAGGCAACAAGACTTGTGTGTTAGAGGCCCCTGATACCATTGACACAGTGGACTGCACATGCTCATCTTCATGCAATAATGTGTTATGCTTACCCTTACATGTATCACACTTAAAATAAAAGCGGCATTTCTTAGCATGTTTGTTTAGGCATAAATTGCACAGCTGATTGTCCACCGCAAACTTGTTCCTTTCAGAAGAAGTACATAATTTGAATTTAGGGCAATTATAAAGTTTATGTTCACACTTACAGTAGGTGCATGCAGCAGGGCGTTTGATAGCTATATTGCTCACACTTGCGGATGCAAAAGACTTCTTTGGAGCTGGTACTGACTCGATGCGCTGTGTACTAGAAGCACTGTGACCACTTCTACCTGCTGACTCCGCATTCTCGAGTGCTAAGGCGCGTTTTTCTAAGAAATCAATTAATTGTTTAACTGTAGGTTCTACATTAAAGTCGCGATTTAATTGATATTCCCTGTTGGAATACAGATCGAGCTTCCTAGTTAAAATGCAAACAATAATTTGATCCCACGCATCAACACCTTGATCAAGATTTTTGAGCGCAGCCAGCTGCTGCTTAACTGTGCAGACAAATTCCCTGATATTAACAGCAGTAGACTTTGTTATAGGTTGCAAATCAAGTAAGCTGTTTACATGATCATTTATTATCTTATATTTATTATCATATCTTTCTTTTAGGATATTCAGCGCTTCAGAATAGCTTTCTCCTACTAAAGGTAAGTTTATTATAAGGTTATAGGGTTCATCTTTAACAAAATTACGCAAATAGTAGAACTTTTTAATGTTATCTAATGATTTATCATTGTGGATCAATGATTCAAATAAACCAATGAATGGTTTGTATTCACTTGACTTACCGTTAAAAACAGGCATGGTAATCATTGGTAGTTTAGTTTTTGTTTCAGAATTGCGGTCGTGTGAGCAACTTGGCTGAGTTTTCTTATGTATGAGCTCGCGCAACATGGTAAGATTTTTTAAATAATTATCTTCACACACCTCTGAAGCGGATGTGTCAGTATCGCCAAGAGCATACACCTCAATACACAGGTTTTCATACTCGGAAAATAGAGTTTTTAATCGATTTTCCTTTACAGAAAGCGCCTCGATTGACAAAGTGCCACAATCCATTAAGGCCATACTATTGAACAGTTTTGTCAAAGATTGTTGTTTATAGCCTCTTTTTAATTTAATCGACTTTAACTTTTCTTCGTCGGGCTCCATATTGACTCTCAAATAGGATATTTGCGTTTAAGTTTAAAAACCCAAACCAAAAAATAATAAAATTAATAAAATTAATGAGTGTCAAAATGACAGCAATCAAACGAATTTAACAGATTATACCAAAGAGTCTAAGAATTACTATGGAATACACAAACAACAAAAAAATAATATCGTGTCGGGCAACAGAAGCAGTCGCTCGACGAACTCTTCTTCTTTCTTGCTCACTCGCTCACCGTACAGACGCGTGTCTCGTGCGAGCGAAACTGAGAGATGATGCCGCTAACTCCAACACGTTGGATGAATGAGGAATTCTGTTCCGTGAAATTGGCTCTTGATCGAATGAGCGGATTTGTGAATGAAACCCGCCGATTGATTCGATGTTCTGCCACGTTCACCAGCGCCACCAAAATACAAAGATGGATGGCTGAATTGGCTGGAAAAACAAATGGCCGCGATTTGGCTTCTTCTTTTGGTATGCTTGCAGGATGATATTTGATGGCGTCGAGACTGCTCATCAAATACGGAATCGTTGCACTCCGTGGTTCCTGGTTTCTCGCGAAGATGGACGCACTGCAGTTCGATTGCAATTGTATTTATATTTCAACAATGCTCGTAATCGTCGCACACACCACGCTTCACGCTTACAGTTTTCTTTTTTGTCACTATAAATTTCGGATCGTTGGGACCATGTTTTAGCGTGGACTGTATCTTTAAGGGTTATTTGTTGCTTTATAGTGAAACACTGTAAGTTTAAACCACAATAGCTATTTATTTTCTATTTTTGCACGGAATACAATGCTTGCACACATAAATCGTAAACGTCAAGAAGACAATCAACAACAAAAGAATAAATTTAGTACAAATGAAATGGCTGTATTGCCAGTTAATAGTGTAGGATTCCTACACTGTGTAATTTGATACTTTATAATAAGCTTTTTTATAAACCTTTTCTTTGATCTTTGATTTTGAATATCATTTGGTACTTTGTTGTAAAATCGCACAGACAAATCCTTAAAAGAATTATTTACTTTATGAAGCCTGCTAATTTTTTCTTACTTCAAGTGTTTAAATTGTGAATATCACTGTTTTTTAAAAACATTTCAATATTTTTATTCACATACATCAGATTTTCATAAATTGATTGTGATGCAACTGTCATTTTACTTATATCCGTAAACCTCTATCTGAGATTAGGTATTATATTGCTCGAATAACCCTCATCTGCAGCAAAAAGATAGTTTGAATGTCGGCAGCATTTCCCAACAGTAAAATGCCGTACGACATTATACTATGAAAGTAATTGAAATAAACAAATCTAGCTGTATCAACGTCAGTAGTGAGATATTGGGCATTCTGTCCCACCTCCGTTCGTTCGGTCTATCTCCAGCCTTCCTGGACTGTCGATATCCCTTCCACTCAGTTTTTCGTGTGGGTTCAAAATGTTTAACGTTTTAAATAATACCAACATTATTACGACAATCTTGACAGCTCCTAGTCATCCTGATTAGTTCTCAAAATATTTTGCCTGCCGCCCATTCAAGACGTCTTTTAGCTGTGCAGAAGAACGGGTGCAAGCAACTGCTTAACTTTATATGAAATCATATCAACGTTTTAAATAGTTCCAATATTATTACAACAATCTTGACAGCTCCTCGTCAACCTGATTCGTTCTTAAAATATTTTGCCTACCGCCCATTCAAGACGTATTTTAGCTGTGCAGAAGAACGGGCGCAAGAAAATGCACAAATTTTGAAGTCAAATTAACGTTTTAAATTTTCTTGAAAACTTTAGTTCGTTTTGTGTTTGATTATTAAACGTCATCTTAAACTTGTTGTCTGTAACGACTGAGAACCGATTGCCTCGAGGAACTCGTGGTGAAGTATCCTCCAAAGTCAATTGACTAAGAACCGATTGCCTCAGGAAGTACCAAGGTAGGAGTTCCCCATAGCCATACAGTTAGAACCATACATATTACTTCAGCTTAGATTTATGTTTGATTGTTAAACGCAATCTTAAACTTGTGTTCTGTAATGACTAAGAACCGATTGCCTCGAGGAACTCATGGTGAAGTATCCTCTAAAGCCAAATGACTAAGAGCCGATTGCTTCGGAAAGTACCGAGGTAGGAGTTCCCCATAGCCAGACAGTTAGAACCTACATACCTAATTACTTTAGCTCGGATTTATATTTGATTGTTAAACGAAATCTTAAACTCGGATTCTTTAACGACTAAGAACCGATTGCCTCGAGGAACTCGTGGTGAAGTATCCTCCAAAGTCAATACTTACTGATCATGCCCTTTACCTTTTAAGAAACCTTTACCTTTGACATACCAAATACCAATAAAACCAACCGAAAATATCTCAAGGTAATTTACATGTTACCTTGAGATATAATATAAGAGTATTTGTTTATTTTTTATATAAGGTTCTTATATCTAAATATTTATTTTGCATTTACAATAAAATTTTCATAGCAGCAATGATGAAAACTCTACTGAAGGAACGATTGCCCAACCGACGCGGTGGCCCTACTGCAGCCGGAGCGGTCTTCATAGCTGAAAAACAATAAATAAACGTTAGTTTAAGTTATTATAAAACGGTATTATACTCTTTATTGTAACATTTTTTAATTATTTATGAAACCTCAATAAAATTTTAATTGTACCTATACCGACAACTAAGTCATAATACTATTTTAGAGCAGTGAGGCTTGAAACAAAACTAGAAAAAATATAAACATACATAGAAAAACATACAACAACAAGACTATCTGTCATACAAAATAAATTACCTTTAAGATTTTCGAAGGACAGCACTCGCACGAATATGATTTTCAGTACTCCAGCCTTATCCTTTCTTTAGAATCAGCCTGCAAACAGAAAAACAACAACATGGTTATTATTATTATTGTTATTACTATTTTGTGTGCTTTAGAAACTCACAGGCCAAAAGTGATTCGACTTTTAAAAGAAGTTAAAAGCTAGGTATGTTATAGATCCAACACTTGGACATTTTTGGTAATTTAATAAAAGGTTAGACGAGAAGTGTTTTTAAAACTTATTTTGAACACGTCTTTTAACCTGCATCGGATAAGGGAAAACTGCGCATATGTTCGATAGTAATAACCAAAAATCACAACTTGCAGCTGCTCCCAGGTGATAAAGCTGTTCGTCCTTTAGTTTCATTTTACAACATCATCATATTATTTTATTTTGCCTCGACACTGGCTCAGGGTTATTTTTTTATATTGTTGTAAAATAGATTAGGGAAAAACAGTTAGTAATATACAGTGGCATCTTATAATTATGTATAATATAACGACTTCCGCTTTATTTTTAAACTGGCGATGAATGTAATTCTCACACTAACATTTAAAATGATGTAAAATATTAACACAATTGGAGCACCACACCGCACACCGTACAGTAAAATAAATGTGCTCACTGCTGGGTGCTTAGTGATGTTGATAATTAAAATGTCGATTTCAATATTTTAAGACTATCGTTATCGATTAAATACTGTCGATGTTGATGATATTGTTATCTAAAGTTTGTGATGTTGAAGTTGAACATGCTTTTGATGATGTTGTCGCTGTTCACAATTAATTAATTAATTAATTAATTTTATTTATTTATTTATTACAACACATAACAGATTACAGTCAGTAAGTACAGTATTATTGGAGAACTTAAAATAGGATCAGACTATAACCCAATAAAATGCGTCTGCTACATGCTCTATGGTTACAAGTAATAAACGTCACAACATAAACAATATAAAAAAATAAAATAAATAATAAAAATTTAACGAATCTATAATGTAGACATACGAAGTTCAATTTTAAGTATAGCGCGATCTTTATGATACTGGTTCGTAGCTACCTTTATGATTACAAATGATAATAATTTAAATTGATGTGATATTTTCATTACAATACACTCATTTTCAAGTAATTATCTGACCCTGAAAGAAGAAACTTGCCCACTTAACTTGATGTAATATCTCCAATGGGATAGAAAAAGCTCTTTCGTACTTATCTGGACGTTCTAGATAAATCTTTCAAAGACATATCTGGAACGTTCTCTTTTACCAAATTTAGATGAGAAGAACTGCACCCGCAACAGGAGGTAAGCCAATCATCGCAACCAAATTTCTATCGATATCCATTACAATTTAAACGCAACATCACAACAATAAAACGCTAAAGTATATAATGTTTTTTATATAATTTAGCTTAACGCTTAAATATACTTAAGTAAAACTTTTAAACACTGAAAAAAGACGACAACCTCAGGCAGAAATCGAACCACGCACCTTCCGCATTTCGGGCGGCTGCCTTAACCACTTGGCTACCGAGGTCTGGTTTTCACCCGTCGAAATTTGTTAGTGCTTGATGCTTATGTTTTTAGTCAAAAATAAATCATTTGTATTTGTATTTGTATTCAACATTCCCGCCTGAGGTTGTCGTCTTTTTTTAGTGTTTAAATATTTAAGCGTTAATAAAACGCTAAAAATATAAATAACATTAATCTATAATAAACGCAGATTCATCTTAACCGAATGTACAAATATTTGAATGAAATATTTCTTTCGGATCTCAGAGGTGTAAACTTCTAAGATTTGATGAAGCAATGTTGACTAAAAACATAAGCATCAAGCACTGACAAATTTCGACGGGTGAAAACCAGACCTCGGTAGCCAAGTGGTTAAGGCAGCCCGGAATGCGGAAGGTGCGTGGTTCGAGTCCCACTGAGGTTGTCATCTTTTTCGGTGTTAAAAAAAATCAAAATCAAATCAAATCAAAATATCTTTATTCAGTAAGCTTAAAATAAGCATTTTGAATCGTCTAAATTTTTTTTTTATGGATGGATGGATAGGCATAGGAACCCACCCATTCAGGAAGTCTTTTAGCTGTGGAGAAGAACGGGCACAAGAAACTCCACAGCTTTATAATAATATAGAAGTAACGACATTTGCAAAACAATATGTCGTTACCAAATTATACAATCAATAATCATAAAACAATTATATAATAAAATAAAAGATAAAAACAAAAGTGAATCTAAATATTTTACTCGGGTACTATGAACGCATTAGAACAATGTGTGCGAAACTAGAGGAATGTTAATTCCATGCATTTTTGTCATTGATGTAATCGCTTACAGTGTAATAGCCCTTTTCTAATCTGTCCATAACATGTCTTAAATACGTCAAAGGGCAAAATTATAACATCGTTCGGGATTTCATTGTAAATTATGACACTTTGTCCCATAAATGATCCATAAACTTTCTGAAGTCGAAATTTAGGAATTACAAGTTTATACATATTTCTAGTATTTAGTTTGTGTATATCGCAATTTTTTTTGAAATGAGAAATGTTTTGACGTGATCCTAGGTTATATATGGACCTTACTGCTCTTTTCTGTAAAATGAAAATGGTTTCTATATCTGTTGCTTAACCCCAAAGTAGAATACCATATGACATAACACTGTGAAAGTAACTAAAATAGACTAATCGAGCAGTTTCCACGTCTGTAAAATGCCTAATTTTTCTAACAGCGTAAGCAACTGAACTAAGTCTCCCCGCAAGGGTGCTAATACGAGGGTACCACTGTATTTTTGAATCTAAGGTAATACCTAAGAAAACTGTTGAATCAACAAGGTCCAACAGTTTACCATTCAGTTTAATTTTATTTACTATTATATTCTTTACGTTAGGTAGAGTAAAATTTATACATTTAGTTTTCTTCGCGTTTAATTGAAGGTTATTAGTAGTAAACCAATTCAACACATCTGTTAGGGCACTATTGATGTCATCAAAACTATTTTTATTTCGATCAGTCTCAAATATCAAAGATGTATCGTCAGCAAACAAAACAATATTGCAAAAGTTTTCCGCATAAAATGGTAAATCATTAATATAAATTAAGAATAAAAATGGACCTAGTATTGACCCTTGTGGAACCTCCATTAGCACAGAAGATCCGGATGATATGGATCCATTCACGCTGACTTTTTGGATTCTGCAGCTGAGGTATGATTGAATCAATTTCAAGGCATCAGAGTGCACTCCATAGTGTTTTAGCTTTATTAAAAGGTTTATTGTTGTATTCAACGCAATCAAAAGCCTTGGAGAGATCACAAAACACACCAAGAGCATTCTGCGATATTTCCCAAGACTCAAATATGTGTTTTAGCAGAGCTGCACCAGCATCAGTAGTAGACTTACCCATGGTAAAACCATACTGTTTACTGTGAAAAAGGTGGTTTATAGCGAAGTGGGAGCCGAGTTGATCTAAAATAAGTTTTTCAAAAACTTTACTAAGAGTAGGTAAAATCGAAATAGGTCTGAAATTGCTCGGGTCATATTTACAACCCGATTTGAAAAGTGGCAGAGCTTTGCTATGCTTCATGAGATCTGGGGAAACTCCTTCGTTCTCCTTTAACACTTGATGAAACCCGCACAGGCATCAAGAATCCGATAACGCAAGGCATGTATTACAATACCTATATTAAAACAACATGATCACATTTGTTTGTTTCGTGTCATGTTGTAGGCACTAAAAATATAAAGTTTTATGCAACTTCCTAAAGCAATATGTGTAGAGCAAAATATAGGTACTAGAAATAATCCACTTACCTGTTTATTGATTAACGCCGTTAGAGTTATAATTCAATGTTATTAGCCAATGGGTTTTTTGGAACTATTCTCTGGTTTGGAGGCTGTTCGGCGAGAATTTTCTAAACAATCCAGATGTAAACGTGCATGTGATGTCGTTTAAATTATATTTTTGTTTTTAATTTAAAAATATACACAATAATCTTGTTATATTTTAAACTAATTTATTGCGCTTCATCGAAATTTAATGAATTTACTGCAACATGAAAATGGTATATTCCCATTGGCAACGCTAATGGTGGTTGTGAAGAAATATAATATTTTTGTATATCTGCTGTATGTGATTCTGATTAAGTAATCTAATTTTAACTCAAATCGTTATAATTTTTTTCTCGACTGTAATGCACCGGGAGTATAAGATACTAGTAGGTATAAGATACAGAATATTAAGAGCATAATATGTATATTATAGACATCAATTGCCTACGTTTGCAGATTATGATGATTGATGAAGAACTTGTAAACATGATTAAAAGAAAGTTAGTGTTAATGGCCTATAACTGTCCCACTGCTGGAAAACGGTATCCATCAATGAAGTCAAGTCATCGCTACAATTGATGGGTTGGTGGTCACAAACCCTGGTATGCAACAAAAAACCTGAAACACGCTTTGCCCGACTTGGAAATTGAACCCAAGACCTTCGGGTATCGGACCGAGCGCTTTGCCGCTCAGCCAGCATTAGTGCCGTGAACTCACGAGCTAATTCCGGCATGAATTCACGGCACTAAGGTGGAGCCGCCATAACGCCTCGGGGGCTGAGTGGCAAAGCGCTCGGTCCGATACCCGAAGGTCTTGGTCTTGTGCCGTGAATTCACGCGCCAATTCACGCGCGAATTCCGGAATGAATTCACGGCACAAGACATGCCCTCCACATTCACGGGATGCTCACAGTCGTTCGTGAAACCCGCCGCGAAATGGACGTAGAAGCTGCTGCTGCAATAACTTTGTTTGCTGTGGCAACATACTATTTAGACGTCCAAAACATTATTAGAAAGCGGCGGAAAAAAAGAAGATGGTGGATGACTGAAATACATCGTAACCGATCAAAGTATAGTCTGGAGTAAACTGATTAATTTCCTCTCTGGTAAACTGGCACGGGGCCGTGAATGTGGATTTGTATGCGTGAACGCCGCGCGAACTCTTTGTCGCGGGACAAAATACGCGCGCGATCACGCCTGTTCCCCGATCAGATCGGGGGAGGGGGGCGTGAGCGCGTGTGAACCCCGCGAAAACCGTCCACATTCACGTTCACGCCTGTTTACGGAGCTTCACGGCACTAATGTGGAGCCGCCATTAGATTGGATTTTATATTAATATTCGCTTTAAAAGTCCTGCTTTGATATTTGCACGTTTTGATATTTGCAATATTTGCAATAAGTAATCGCGATTTGATTTGATTTGAAAGGTATGTTATGCTTAAGAAAATTAAAAGTACTTGTTATCGTTGTATACAAAACCAACTCCGTAAAATCGGCTTTACTTCATTTCGTGATCTACATTCAAGGTGCTCTAGCTGCTAGTAGTGATACTTCCATAGTGTAACTTCCTGATCTTCCTGCTCAAGATATTTGAAAATGTGAGTAAGTGTTTTATTAGCAAGCACCCCCCCCCACCAACACACACACACACACACGCACACACACTCAAATACCTGCATATCAGTCTACTACGAAATGTAAAATTTTCTCAATAAACTTTGAACTCTAAGTAAATGTCAACTTTATGTGGTTGAATATTTATTGAAGAAATTTGTAGTTTTGGATAGTCTACTGTGCAGGCGACTGTGCTACGACACAGTATAAATATAAGCTAAAGCAGTAAGGAAGCTGCCTGGAAGAAGCCTAGTTTCCGTATAAACGCTCGAAACGACGCACGCCCACAGACGCAAGGCCCCGAAGCGGGCATCGCATAGTGCTGTCAGTAGCGCGTGCCGCGTCGAGTCGAGTGATCACTGTTGAGTATTTATTGTGTCGGTACGATTTTTAAAAATGCCGCTAGTGTATTGCGTAGTTTACGGCTGCTTGAACTCGGCTGTATTAATTAATTAAATAAGTAGCTGTACTAATTTACATAGAAGTAGACAAAGTCAATTTTATAGTGCTGTGTCCATGTTTTCCGATGATTTATTCAAAAAAGTTATTCATTAGAATAAGATTTGTTTACACTATAAAATTTAATGATAAAGTTTTTCGAACGTATCGTAGCAGGCGAAAGTATTTGTCAGTGAGTAATTTATAATAAATAACTAACAAAGATTAAAGACTTCTTAAAATCTTGAAGATTTTTTAATTACACAATTTTGTTTGTAAACTAATCAATTCATTCGATTATTTGATCATTATAGAACCCAAATAAACGTTTTGATAAATAATAAAAAAATATCTTTTAATTTTATAATAATTAAATTGACAACCCTAATGCTTTGCTAGTTATCTAAAAAAAGCGCTATCTAAACATAAACTTTTCAATTTTACAAAAATAAGAGGACAACCTTAACGCTCAATTGACGCGTAGGTATATATCTCAACAAAAAGGCCTAGTTTCCGTACTGCTTTAGCTTATATTTATACTGTGACTACGATATGTATTTTTCAATAAATTAAGTTAAATTCTTCCTGGATTGTCTTGATTCACATAAATAGTTATTTTCGAATCATTGACGACCTCAACGACGCAGTGATTAAAAGCGCTCGGTCTGCAATTGCTAAGGATAAGCAACTTTCGCAAAGGCTGGCCGCCTGATGGGCGACCAAAAATTTATCATCTCGAGCTCCTCCGTGTTTCGAAAGGCGTGTTAATAGCATAAATAACGTTATATATGTTATAAATAAAGTGAAAAACAAATCGTTTTATGGTACTAATAAAATTATTTATTTATTTCAGGTCTACTCCGAGTTTGAAACAGCATCATTGTACTCTGCGCCGGCGCCGTTGGCTGTCGAGCCTAAGAAAAAAAAGCGTCAACCAAACGCAAGACTTCCTCAACACCCGAAAGGTATTTGATTGATTTAAACACTCTAAATAAACTATGTCAGACCAGTCTCATTACTACTTTGGGATGTATGCAAAGGATTGCGAGTTCGATTCCCGCACCGCTACAATTAATGTCTTAATCAAATAGATAAGATTTGTATCGTGTTTGAATATTTGATTTACTTATGTTTTTATTAATCAAAGTCCGTGTGTTAATAATTGTAATGTTTTCTTTGCAGCGCCAAACCTAAACGAGATCTTTTCAAGATCTTACGATTAGAGGAGAAGAAATCAACAACTGGATCGAGCTCGTCCGCCCCGGTTAAACTATTTTCATCATTTACAAGACGCGTGTCGAATGGAACAGCTCAACTAACTGCAAACCTCAAAGGCCAGTTCTTCATAGACCTGAAGGTCTACCATACGGACGACGCGAGCAGAGCGATCCCAAGGAGCGGTACAAAGCCGCGTTGGCGACCGTGAAGCTCCAGTGCGACGAACACTCTCCACCCTGGGAGACGCTGCAGGCTTTTTTAACGGAAGCGTATTCTCCATTTGAGGGCAGCGAGCCTTAATTTTATTCAAATAAGATTAGTTTTAAATAATGTTTATCGTTATATAAATTTTCTATTTTCTATTTTATTTTCATTTTGATTACTTATTTACCTGAACGACTTTAGTATTTCAATTATCGTTTTTTGATTGACAATATAAATACTTATGTTTTTATTTGATATCATTAAGTACTACTACCGGTACAAACACCTAAGTATTCCTTTTAAAGTACTTCATATTAAATTCTACAAGTCCAATATAAGATTTATTGTAATGCCGTTTTGTATGGTATGCGGTATACTTGTAAAAAACAAGTCATGGGTAGGGCATTTACGTAATGATTTACATAAACAAAATAATTGCAGTGGAACAATTAATATTGATGGTGTTCGAGCGTTAGAGTCAGCGTTTCGCAATCGGATCCTTGCTTACAGGATTGACGCAGCAATTGAACCTGCTCGCGCATGTTTGAAGTCTTTTTTGCAATCGATTCGTAATAATATACTAAAACTTATAAACGAATCTTTACAAAAGCATACCACTATCAAGGTGAACTTCGAACTGTTCTCTAAGTTTTTGATGATCGCAGATAACAGAGAAGTGACAAAATCTTTTGGAACTAAAAATATAATATTATATCGCAATTATGACTTTGAGAACCTATTTGAGGTGGTCCTGTCATAAAAATAAAATGGAAGAGTACGAGACCCAAGACAGTGGTTGAAGTTTTTTACGCAATCTATGCCTAGAAATCAATATTAATAAGTATTAACCATTAGGTGGTTCTAGTTTCATCGTTTTGCCAAAACATATAAAAAATAAAAAAGCTTGTCTAAACATTGAGAACAGAGATCAGTGGTGTTTTTTGTGGGCGGTAACAGCCAGCATTTATCCAGCATCTCGACACCCCGAGAGAGTGTCATCTTACCCACATTTTAGTACTTACTGTTTTGAACACATCAATTTATTTTCCGAAATAAAAATATTTGAATATAATAATCCAAGGTTAAAATTCGTAATTGGTTTAAATAACAAAAATGTAGTGGATCCTCTATACAAATCACAGGCCTCCCGCAACTAAAATTACTAACTAACTAACTAACTAAAAGATCGAAAGAGGTAGAAAAACACATTATTGTCTGATCAAGGAATTATGTCGTCTTGTGAGAAGTCAAATAACATCTCATCACAGTAAGTTATATTTTTGCGATACTTGTTTAATTTTTTTACTAAATCTGAACAACTAGATAGACATATTTGTGAAGGTGTCGTAACACTGTTACTAAACAGAGGATCAGTGATAAAATTTAAAAGTTTTGAGCGCAAACAAAGCGTGCCTTTTGTGATATATGCTGATTTTGAGACGCTGTTACAACCAACTGATGATAATCCGGATACAAGCTGTACATCAACTTCACATCGTCATATACCAGCTGCCTTTGCATACCACGTTGTGTGTACGGAGGATTCAAGTTACCACCGATTTGTTTCTTATCGCGGATCAGACTGCGTTGACATGTTTATCGAATCTATTTATAACGATGTAAATAAGATAAACAAAGTCAAAGTCAAAGTCAAATTATTTATTCAATGTAAACCTTTACAGGCACTTATTGACGTCAATACTAATAATAATAAAAAAACAGTTAACTAACTTATAGTTAAGACTTAATAACTAATCTAACGAGCTATTATAGTCTGTGCCAGACAAATGCGCATTGCTACCCCCAGTACCACTGCACGCCGAAACAGAATCGCGTCGAACCGAAATATAAGCCGTGGTCATAGAATTGTGTAATATGATTTCCAATTATCGTATTGATACTGTGGTAAGTAATATAAATTGGAGAGTTTTTGAAGTAAAATAAAGTAGCGGCTGAAATGAGTTTTGGAAAACATTAGTACCTAACCAATAAGATTGACATTTTTAATCATTCAAATATCTTTTTTTATAAAAACTTAAGCATAAAAAAACGTCAAAAATTAATAAGCATAAACTTGTGTGTTTTAAAATTGTTTCGTTTTTCGTCTTGGTACAAGCACAGAATAACTAATACTACTACCGTACAGAAGGTTCACCCTCCAACGACCCCCACGCGAAACTGAAACCTATCTCGTGACCCGAGCGTTCATATTCCGATAAGCACAGCCGACTCGATATCAATTTGACGTCCGTCAGGAGCGCAGGGTTTACGCGCGCGCGTAGGGATTACGAGTTAAGAGGAAACACCACGCCGACGCGGCACCCAAAACTCCCACACAAAACACAGAAAAACGACGCCCCGCAGCCCCCTTCCAAAACCGGACCAACCCCCACCACCCCTTCAGCAACGGTTAAAGAAAGAGACCCTTCACGTCCGTATGCTTGATTCCTTTGCATTAAGTCATTTATTTAATAACCAGGAGCCTTCAAAATTAAGCGAAATCACTTCGTTTTAAGGCGTCTTCAGAAACATTTAAAAACTCGTTTAAAAAAAAATCAAACATACGGACACAGAAAACCTCCTCCCCCAACCGACGCTTAAATAAAAATTGGTCCACCTCTGAAGGAGGAAACAGGGGACCACGAAACGCCGCTCCCCCGCGCCCCGCATGAGAATCCCTAACGCCACGCCGACGCAGTGTTTCCTCTCAAGGCTAGATAGATCGCGCTTTAAGTTTTTTCAAACCATCTGAGACATAGAAAATAATGGTTTAAATCCTGGAAAAAAAAAACCTATGTATTCGTTAAGGATCCAATCTATTCAAAGTCTCATTCAGTTACAAAATCCAATAAACATCACTCGATAAAATATATATATATATATAAGGTGACTGCTAGAAACCGCAAAAAACTTCTAGGGCTGGTCAGGTCAAGTGTTTTAAACATGACAAAAATGACAAAAAAGAAATTCGTGTTTATTTTTATTTTTTATTAAATAATTCATTTTGTAAATTTTAATTAGAAGGTCTTTGAGTATCTAATTAATTTTAAACCAATAGCATAAGAAAAATAAAATTAAAAACAATTAAAAATAACGATTATTTACAACGCGCGGGCAATGAACGGCTGGCCGGCCGACTGTTGACCCGTGCGCGTTGTCAGCTGGGGGAGAAGTACCTACGTTAATCTGCAATCTTTTGAAATGTGCGTAGGTATAAGGTGCAGTTAAGTCCAACGACTATCGATAGCATCAAGTTATGTTATGGCCACATTTTAACTGTAATTATGATAAGTGTTATGATGTATGAACGTAATTTCAATTCAATCCTAGTAAAAATCGATCACACCACACATTATGAGAAGTTACAATTATCTTTCCTTACAAATGAAAGATCAATGGGTAATTTTCTAATGTCGCGTCCGTACGCTAAGCACTTGCCGCTAACTCCAAACCAAATGACCAGATGACCATTCATGTCCTCGACAACTAAACAGCCTTAAAGCATTGTGATAATAAGTATCAGTCTTACCTATTTATTTACAATAAATTAAGTTAAACTAATGTCTCGCAATAAAGGCAACGTTAATACCTAAAAAGCTGTGTAATTAATAGGTGTCGGTAGGTACTTACATGGTGTTAAATAGCATTCCAGTTTATTACATCAGCGAACAGGAAAGGTGATAAGCTTCCCATCACACATAGCAGGCTTTGGACTGTCAAACTAATGTAATAATAATTAAATAAAAGTGAAAACCTGTGCTAAAATTTCGTAAATAAATTAAAATTTATTAAAGGACGAACTAAAATAACTTTTGTGATCGGCACATGATTATTATTACACTAATTCGGCGTGTTTAAAAGTTCATCACCTATGTATTTACAAGTCTTATTTACACCTTAAAACTAAAAAACTGTCTCTTCGTTTAAGCGCATAGCACCACTTACTACCTCGTCACTCTCACGATAGCAAAATAGTATCTCAAGATATTGCTGGTTCGTATACCTAGGCATTTTTACGCACACGCGACGCGACGCAAATGCACCAGAATGCATAAGTTGACTGCCGAAAAAATCAAAGCAGACGTGTGTAGGTCACGTGATTAGGGTTGGCACGCACAAGAAAATAAAACCATTACTTACTTAGATCCTAGAAGTTACTGACATGTCAATACTTTGGCCTTTTGTTGATAACAAACTCTTTCAAATTTTTTTTACAAACTTGAATAGACAAACTTACATAATTAAAGCTATCGTCCAAACTTGCATATTAAACGAATTTACAATTATAAAAGTTATTAGATTAGATCAATAATTTATCTGTTAATTTTTATTAGTTAATTTGGTAAACCAAAAAACTTATACTATCAAGTAAATGTTAATAAATCTGGATTGCAATTCAATAGAAAAAGAAAACAAAAACTTTAATTATCTATAACCACAACGCACCAGCAGGTTTACATTGTACACAAACTAACACACTTGGAATATCAATTCTAAGATTAACATGTTACTGTATTGACTACAGTTTTATGGGATTTGTTGTGTTGGTCATAAAAATATCCAAAAATGTTTGCTCGTAAAAGTTTAAAAGGATCATAACATAATGGTTAAACAAGCTACTGATGGTAATGATTGAGATTCAAACTGGTACGCATCGCATCACTACTAGTGCGACTAGCTGTTTTTGGTCTGCATCACGTGAATTCAGAATTAAGAAAAATAAATCAACAAAAGGAATTGATATTATGAAAGCGTGTTCCCGTCCCCTACAAGATTATCCAAGGCGACGACGCGACAATGCGACGCGTCATGCGGTCGGGAGCTGGTAAATAAGCCAGGCACATAAATTAGGTATTTTTATGTGGATGCTACATAGGTACTTGAAATCAATTTATTAATTATTCGCGCCACCGTTTCTTTTTTCTAATGAACAACGTTTTTCTTTTATCACGAATTCTTATCTTATTAACATTGAGATATTAATAGGTCGAAAAAAGTTTACTACCTCAGATGGGAATCGAACCCACATCCTCCGCAATCCGGGAGGCGGGCGGCGTTAACCACTCCGCCATCTAGATATTTTTTGACATGTCAAAATTTTTCAACGCATTTGACTTGTGTTTTAAGCAACAGTGTCTCATCAAACCTCTTTCACTTTACACCCATTACACAATTTACACACGATATGAATTACGAATTCGAATTCATATCGAAAAAGAACCGCTCATAGTTAGCGGCAGTCCTAAATAGATATGGATCGTAGCAAGCGTCTTTGAAGAAACGCCGCCACACACAGTGTTGCCAAATTGACGGATTTCTCGTCAGATCTGCCGGACTGCATGCGAATGCACGCATGACTGTGATCTGCTGTCTCTTTCCAATTCTATGAATATGAAAGAGACAGAGTCATTCTCATCGCAGCGGCACCAACTTTACGACTTTAACTTAGAGAATCGCACTGTTGTGGCACTGCGCTGCGCTGTCTGTGCTGAGTCAGAGCCTCGGGGAAATTTTGTTGTGTAGTGTAGGTACCTAGTTGTGTTGTGGTATGTGCGGTGCATTTGTGTATGCGCGATTAAACTAATAACTAGTATGAGTTAATTAGTGAAGGATTAGTATTATTATGAATAGGCTATCGTGAATAAAGTAATCAGTTCAGTAACAAATTAATGATTTGAGTAACAAATGGGTGTTAAGTCGTATTAAGACTTGTAGGTAGAATAGGTGGTGTTGTTTTAAACACGTTGAATAAGTGTAATAATAAATATGTGCCGATCACAAAAGTTATTTTAGTTCGTCCTTTAATAAATTTTATTTTATTTAAGTACGTAATTTTGGCGGAGGTTTAATTTTTATGTAATATTACATTAGTTTGAAAGCCTGTTAAGTGTGATGGGAAGCTTATCACCTTTCCTGTTCGCTGGAATAAACTGGAATGCTATTTAACACCATGTAAGTACCTACCGACACCTATTAATTACACAGCTTTTTAGGTATTAACGTTGCCTTTATTGCGAGACATTAGTTTAACTTAATTTAGTGTAAATAAATAGGTAAGACTGATACTTATTATCTCAATGCTCTAGGCTGTTTAGTTGTCGAGGACATGAAAGGTCATCTGGTCATTTGGTTTGGAGTTAGCGGCAAGTGCTTAGCGTGCGGACGCGACATTAGATAACTACCCATTGATCTTTCATTTGTAAGGAAAGATAATTGTAACTTCTCATAATGTGTGGTGTAATAGATTTTTACTAGGATTGATTTGAAATTACTTTCATACACTTATCATAATTACAGTTAAAATGTGGCCATAACATAACTTGATGCTATCGATAGTCGTTGGATTTAATATCTGCACCTTATACCTACGCCTAATTCAAAACATTGCAGACTAACGTAGGTACTTCTCCCCCAGCTGACAACGCGCACGGGTCAACAGTCGGCCGGCCAACCGTTCATTGCCCGCGCGTTGTAAATAATCTTTATTTTTAATTGTTTTTAATTTTATTTTTCTTATGTTATTGGTTTAAAATTAATTAGATACCCAAAGACCTTCTAATTAAAATTTACAAAATGAATTATTTAATAAAAAATAAAAAAAACACGAATTTATTTTTTGTCATTTTTGTCATGTTTAAAACACTTGACCTGACCAGCCCTAGAAGTTTTTTGCGGTTTCTAGCAGTCACCTTATATAAATAAATTAAAAAAAAAACCCAAAGTTACCCCTTTTTGTAATGTTTTTTCAATATTATGACTAAGCTACTGATAGATAGATAGATATATAGATAAAAACTTTATTTACTGCTAAAAGACACACACATGTTGTTACACAAAATCACAATAAAAAACATAGTACAAAAAAAAGAAGATAATAAATATGTGTGTGTGTGCCAACAAAATAATGCACAAAAATAGAACAATGATTTTTGATGAACATGGTGCTAAACAATTTTCTACTTGCTACCCGGTGTCACATTTGCAGTAATCTTTTATTTTCTGACCGGGTTCGCGATACCGCGGGGCGGCGCATAGTATTTGTAACTTGCAATACAAGCAACCTTCGTTCATACCGATATTTTTCAAAACTTAGCGGGTGACGATTGTCACTTTTTTATCACGAAGTTAGGCGAAGCGCCAGGAGCTATAAAAATAAAACCAAAAGCAAAAGAAAATCATATTTCTTTTACAAAATTTGTCCCTGTCTCAAACAGTGAATTCGTTTAACTGAGATTTGTAGATTCATTAAAATTTTTGGAAACTAGTTTAGACAAATTGACAAAGACCATAAAAATATCAGATTTTCGGTATTTACGTGTCGTTTTCCGAAATGAGCACCAATTTTGTCTCCTTACCCGTAAAGGAGTCTATCCTTACGAGTACATGGATAATTCAAATCAAAATCAAAATCAAAATATCTTTTCACTCCTCTTGCTCAAAAAGACCGTCATTGTAGCGTTCTAGAGCGGGGCTAAAATAGCTTTTCTCGCCCTAGGGGAAAAAGTAATTTTTTTTTTAATTTTTGTCTGTCACACGACAATGAGCCTACAAAAACGAAAAAGTATTTAGTCTTATGTAGAATAATCACGAATAAAAACTCGACTTATTACTGTTTACTTAGACCAACAACTTTTTTGAGATAACACAGACCACGCTTCAGCAAGAAAAAACTGCACAGTCTGCACATGTGCTTAGGTAGTGAGCCTTTAGCCCGTTAGTCGCTTTTACGACACCCAAGGGAAGAGAGGGGTTGGTAGTATTATTTTGATGAGTCCATCGCCGCTCTATACTGTTGTATGTATGTGCAGTCTTTAGTCCATTAGTCGCCTTTTACGAGACCCAAGGGAATGGAGGGGTTGGTAGTATTATTTTGATGAGCCCATCGCCGCTCTATGCTGTTGGATGTATGTGCAGTCTTTAGTCCGTTAGTCCCCTTTTACCAAATCAAAGAAAAGTGAAGGGTTGGTAATATTATTTTGATGAGCCCATCGCCGCTCTATGCTGTTGGATGTATGTGCAGTCTTTAGTCCGTTAGTCCCCTTTTACCAAATCAAAGAAAAGTGAAGGGTTGGTAATATTATTTTGATGAGCCCATCGCCGCTATATGCTGTTGGATGTATGTGCAGTCTTTAGTCCGTTAGTCGCCTTTGACGACACCCAAGGGAATAGATGGAAAGACTGCACATATCTACTATCCAACAGCATAGAGCGGCGATGGGCTCATCAAAATAATACTACCAACCATTCTTTTCCCTTGGGTGTCGATGAAGCAACTAACGGGTTAATTTTAAATAAAATAAACCAATTCATATTGTATTGGATTGTTTTATTTTCTCGCATTCGTAGTGAAAAGCAGAGTGTAACACACGGCGCTAAAAACCCATTAAAACTCGGTTTCTATATACTCCCTCGCTAAAGCTCGGGAGTAAAACTACCTCGTATATAATGGGTAATTTTAGCCCCTTGTATAACAATCTACTATTATTCAGTAAGCTTAAAATAAGCATTTTGAATCGTCTAAATTTATTTTTTTATGACGCGATTAATTTTAAACATAGCATTGTGAATGCAATTACGACTTTATCGATTGTTAAATACTAGCAATACTATTTCTTTCGAATCAAAAATAAAAAAAAAAACAAAATTTCTTTATTCAGTAAGCTTAAAATAAGCATTTTGGATCGTCTAAATTTATTTTTACTTTTATGAATCGATGGATAGGCATAGGAACCCTTTCGCGGGGCATGTAATATGGTACCGCGGCGCCGCGTCGCGCCCCTGACGGCAGATGTCGGTTCTTTTACCGGGTCGGGCCCGTGCGTCCTTACTCACCCGTTCCCCCCACGGGGGGGCGGGTGGGGACACACGGGTTCCAGCCCCGGACAGTGCATGGGGTGTCTCACTTTCCTCTCGAGGCCCCATGCCAGTGCAGAGAAGCATTTTCTCCGACTAAAACAAAGAAAAGGCATAGGAACCCACCCATCCACCATTCAGGACGTCTTTTAGCTGTGGAGAAGAACGGGCACAAGAAACTCCACAGCTTTATAATAATATAGAAGTAACGACATTTACTGAACCCGTTTTGAGTTTAGCTTTCATAACTTTGCTAACTAACCACCAATCTAACTTTTCTCGTTTGCTTGCGTCTTTTGATCGTAGTCGCTTTTTAGGCATGTCTAATAGTTGCAAATCTGCTTTGTGCCTATCAGATAAATCAGTGTAATTTGCGTATGCAATGTCGTGATGTTTGCAAGCTTCGTTCAATTGATTGATACCTTTGTAGCCTCTTATCAATCTTTTTTTAATTTTGTACCTGGCCCACAGTAGTTGTATCCTGGTAAGTGAAGTTCGAACGGTACATTTAAATCTTATAGATCATTATCTATAAGATTGTTAATAAGTGCTCCTCCTTGCATTTCTTACAATACAATGAAAGTTATTTGTGTACTGTTATAATTACATTACTGCTCAATTGAGTTTTTGGATTATGACATTAGACATTAGGATATTTACTTTTCTGTAACTCCTCCTGGTAAAAAGCAACCAATATTTGTTGATTTCTTTGATCTTGTATAAGATACGTAACTGAAACAGTATTATTAACCTTAATAATGGTAAATATATATTTAATAAACTTTATCGAAACAACTTTTATATTTGCTTATCCGAACGCAGTCACCTTTTACCTTACCTTATTAATTTATTTTTGGTTTTTTTTTATAGCAGAAGGTGGCAAACGAACAAGCGGGTCACCTGATGGAAAGTAATCACCGCCGCCCATGGACACCCGCAAAACCAGAGGAATCGCAGGCGCGTTGCCGGCCTTTAAGGAAGGAATAGGCTCGTTTCTTGAAGATCCCTAAGTCGTAACGGTCCGGAAATACCGACGCCAAGAGCTGGTTCCACAACACTGTAGTTCGAGGCAAGAAATTTCTTGAACAACGCACAGTAGTAAACCGCTATCCATCAAGGTGATGTGGATGGAATGACAGTCGATTGCGTGTAGTGCGGTGAAGGAAATCAGCGGCAGGGATCAAGCCGAACAATTCCTCAGAACACTCTCCATGATATATAAGGTACAATATACAGAGAGACGCAACGTCTCACCGAAGAGCCAATGAATCGAGCCGTCCTGAAATAACCACGTCGTCGACAATTCGAGCAGAATTGTCGACGACTCTGCGTTGAATGCGGTCAAATGGAAGAAGTTGGTATTGGGGTGCTCCAGCCCAGAGATGGGAGCAGTATTCCATATGCGGCCTGACCTGTGCTTTATACAGTTGTAAACGGTGGGCCGGCGTGAAATACTGACCCGCTCTATTAAGCACACCCAGCTTTTTCGAAGCTAATTTAGCTTTACTTTCTAAATGACCACGAAACTGAACGTCACTCGAAATATCGACGCCAAGGATTCCAATAGTCGGATTGGTATCAAGGGGAGCTCCCTCAAAGTTCAGTTGGTTATATGTTTTCTGGCATATAGTTTTTTGATGTTAGTTTTAAATATAGTTTCATTTCCAACATTGATATCCACTGACTTAAATTTAGTAATACTGTGTTTATTGTTATTGTGTGTAGTCAAAAGTTTATCTAAAGTTTTCCCTATCCACTTATCCCTATACCTTTATAACTAAAAGATATGTGCAATTTATTTTTTAACGTTCGAATTAATCGTTCTACTATCGATGTTTTCTTAGTACAGTACGATAAATAGTGGTTTATTCTTAATAACTGCTTTTGTGACTTAAAGAAATCGTTGTAAAATTCAGTTCGCATATCGGTTTGTAAGTTATGTGGACAACGATCACTCGTTGTAACAACAAGAGAAAACGCATCAACCACATCTTTTTTTGATTTGGTCTTTAATGGAATAGCCCACGCATATTTAGTAAAACAATAAATTACTACTAAAATGAATGTGAATCCGTTGTTATATTTACTTAAAGATTTCAGTTCAATTAGGTCCGCTTGCCATAAGTCATCTATTCCTTTTAAAATAACCGATCTCTCAATAAAATTTTTACGTGCTGATCTGTGAATTTCGGTTACTACTTGCATTTTGTTGTTTATCAACTGTTTTTTTGATGTAGTACTTAGCACCAAATTTCATCTCAAACTGCAACTTGCTGCGATATCAGCTTTTATCGCCTGTAATAAAATTGTAATTTCTTGTTTTGTACATAAATTCATAATGATATCATAAATATATTTTTTGTTTACAGCATCCTCAGGTTCTATAGGTTCTTTAACACTAGTTAGTCGCGACGATTGCAAGTCGAAATCCCCATTTTCTGATTTTACCAAAGAGTTTTCGGTAAAATCAAATATTTCTGGGAATCGTAAACTTTTGTGAACGTGCTGTCCAAATTTATCGAAGTTCATTTTCTATCAGATAACCGTTATAGTCAGAGGAAGGATTATAAATAAAAAATAACAGACAGTGATAATTAATTTATAATACCACTCCCTCGCAATTCTTAAATAATTTCGTAATCTAGTCCTGTGTTTCCAGCATCTTTTGAAGCCACTACTAACTTAAGTCTTTCAACAGGCTCATTAGGATCGTTCCAATAAATAAAATCAGTATTGTTTTTCAATTTTTTCTTCAATATTAGCCATTCTCCTTCGCTAACATAGTCGACATTACATAAGAAAGATTAAACAGAATATGTTGAAAGTTTGCGTAACTTGAAAAGCGGCTTGACAATATGCAAATACTTTTGTCCTTTATTAGCCTTTATCGGTTTGTTCGGGTTATGATCTCGTCGATGAGCGTTTGATTTCATAAGCATCTCTTTATACATTTGCCCGTCGTTTTCTGTTACAATCTCTAAGTTAGGTACTTTCTTAAATAAAAGCTCGTACAAGCCTGGAGTTGTTTTATACGCATGACCTGCTATTGATGTTTCATTATCATAAACTTCTACACGCGATGTTTCCATCATTAGTTTTTCTCGCTCTCTTCTAACTCCAAATGGTACATCATTAAATGCTTCTGAAGATAACGACCAAGACGAAGTGCCTCGACCAGGATAGTACATCGAATTGACTGTTCTAAATGACATTATTTTATTTATTTTTTTATTTTATTTTGTTCAGAACACCAACAGCACATAAACAATATATGGATACATCTATATAAATCTACTTAGCTATTAACAGGTATTCGCAAATGGAAAATAAGATGTACTTACATGGACCACATAAGCTCTTTCTACAGAACAGTACTTATATAAAAATATAATAATAGAAAAACTAAACAGTAATAAAACTAAAATAATATAAAAACTAAAAAGGAATAAAACATTGTTAAGTGACGGCAGCACTTTCAGAGTGGGATGTAAAAAATTGTGAAGTATAAAACTTAATAAATTTTTTGGGTTTAGTCCGAAACAATTCTAGCTCGCTGCTGCTCTCTGACAGGTCATTAAAAGAAGTACTCGCTCGAATAAAGAAAGAGTTACGGCGATAATTAGTATAAACTCTGGGTATTGCTAGTGGTTGAGTTCGTCTAACCGGTAGTTTGCGGTGGTACCCAGATGTTAACTTGCTCCAATAGAGAAGGGCAATCAATAGAACCACTCGCAATTTTTAACAGGCTGATTATGTCAACCACTTGTCGCCTTTTCTGTAAAGGTAAGAAATGATATCTCCTACACCTCGCTTCATAACCATGATCTATTATTTTACATTTAAACTGCAAATATCTTAAAAATCTTTTCTGTATGGATTCAACTCGGGAAATATATATGTTATATTGTGGATTCCAGACCACCGAGGCATACTCAAGGATACTGCGCACATAAGCGCAGAAAAGTACCTTTATCGGTTTTATAGATTTGAATTTATGTGTTGATCTTATAATGAAACCTAGAGATTTTGAGGCTTTTTTAACTGCGTAATCAATGTGTTTGTCAAATAAGAGTTTTGAATCTTATATTAGTCCAAGATCTTTTATAGATGTAATGTTAGAAAGTGGCTGATTATCGATGACGTACGGATAATTTATAGGCTTAGGTTTACGAGAAAAAGTCATTGCATGACATTTGGAAACATTTAAATCTAGCTTATTTTGAGTACAGTATTGCACAAAATTATTTAGATCGCATTGTAACTGATCACAGTTGATAGAACTGTTTACAGACATGAACATTTTAGTGTCATCTGCGTATAATAAAACTTTCGCGTATTTAAAGCACAAGGCAATGTCATTGATGAAAATGACAAAAAGTAATGGCCCCAACAGCGATCCTTGCGGTACACCAGAAGGTATTGGCATCCAAGCAGATGTGAACCCATTTAAATATATTATATATTGCTTGTATTAATTTTATCACAGTCTTCAAAACTATTTACATCAATTTCTCCATTAGAACTTTCTTCTTGAGAACTGAGTATCATATCTTTATTAAAAGTTTTATTAAAATCCCTAGACTCTCCAGACATTTTTTCAGACAGTTTCATCTTTCATTAAAACGGATTAATTTGATTAGTTAAGGTGTTTGTTGTCTTGAATTATTTGGCTCAGCGGATTCGTAATTGGTTTAAAAACTGTATCGACATTTTTTTATTGTAAGATTCCATAGCACGCATTTCCTTTATTTTCTTAATGACGGCTTCTGCAGCTTGAACCACCTTTGCTTTTAATTCTTTTTCCATTTTAAAAACCTAATGTTCCAAATAGCGTATTATGTCTGTTAGTTGCATAAATGAAATGAGACTGATCTTTGTTTTAAAATCTTTTTATAATCAATCACTCATCGAACTTAACAAATGTATCAAAGTTCATCCTATAACAACCTTTATTTTTTGGGCAATCTTTATTGAGAACTAAATAGTTGTATGGGACGTTGCATATCCTTGGACACATTTCTCGGAAGTCAGACCAAGTCATATCAGTATTGACATGTTCATCATATACATGACGTAAGTTGACATCGTCTTGCTTATACAATATTAAAAAATTTGCGTTATCCCTTACTAGTTGTTTTGGAACTTTACTGATGTTTGTTTCAAGTAAAAACAATCTATAAAGAAGGATGACCACTTCCCATACAAACGTTAACCTGTCAGTGCATTTTTTTTTTAGTTGATGTATACTGATGAAAAAATTATACAAAAATTGTTGTTACGTTTATAAAACAATGTAATTAATATGTTTTCATTTGGCAGTCAGGAAATTAAGTAAATTGTGTTTAAATATTTTAAGGTTAAGTCACAAACTGACACACCTAGTGTCAGTTTTTGACAGAACAGGGATTTAAGAATCATTCATTACTTACCTTAATCCGTAGCTCAATAAAATAAAACTGATTCATTTTCATTGTAATTGCGCAAAATTAATCTCATTCTACTTATTTTCATGTATTAAATGAATGTTAAATTGCTATAAGTACTTATTTTAATTAAAGGTACTGGGCTCGCAATCTCAGTGGTTTAGAGCACACCAGTCAGACCCAGGGACCTAGTTACGATTCCCTGCAGGGTATAACAATAATATGTCGCCATAACATCAGTGGTAGTAGCATTGCTGTGTTCCGACAGATAATAGCCAGCTCCTCAGTAGTTGAGGCTCCGGGTGCAGTGAGCTTCCCACCTTTGGCCTTTTCATCACATAACATCAGGTGAGATGGAGGCCAAGTGATTAGGTGATTAACTACACCAACGTTCTAAACGTATATTTACTGGAAACTGATTAAACTGGTCAGGTTCTATTATGATGTTACAAAGTAAATAAATAACACTTATGATTTTATATTAATTTATTCGAAATCGTCTCTTAAAATAACATCATCTAGAAATGCTGCTGGAGGAGCTATATTAGGCTCGTGTCTAGCCCACCCCAGGTACCATACAATCGACATTACATGTGCACAGCAACCAACAGTGCGTCGTCCCACCAAGCAACTGCAGCAGTATTCCACAATGCCTTCTCTGCCATTTACATTATTTTCTATTAATATATATACATAGTATTGGCGTCGACTAACATGCCTTGAGCTTATTTTTCCTCTCACTAAAGTATTTTGACCACTGCCTCTTAAATTATTTTCTACAACATTAATTGATTCTCTACTTATTTCGATAATATATACACCTTGGGAACGTATGTGCTCACCGTAATAGGACCGTGCAAGACGTATTTGATACGTTCCCAAGGCAAATAATATTAACTCATTATATTCTAGACGGGGGAAAAAAATATCATCATTTGTTGTAATACTAGTAAATAAGGATGTCCTTCTATTAAGATTTAGTTCATTTACCATTCTTGATAAATTATTTTCTAAGGACATCCTTTCTCTTAAAACATTTAATATTTCTTCAGCATCAACCCTATCCCGAAGGCGAACACCAAACTTGTTAATTAAACATGCTGCTATTTTAAAATATGTCATCATGTGTGGGACTGTCTTATTAAAATGATCAAACCTAAACAGTCTGTAATCTCGTTTAAAGTAACCATTTACTACTTCCACCACCCATCTACAAATAGTTACACATCTGCTTCTGTTTGCTTGGGTGGTGGTTAATTGGTGTTCACCTTCTAACAGAGACTCTGGCATATAAGGTTTATAATTACAGCTTTCTAATAGGTTGATGCTGTCCCTAAAGCCCCTGTCTAAAATAAAAACATCATTGGGTTGAAAATACTGTCTTAGTGGGGAATCACTTTGAAACAGAGAAGTCATTATTTCTGCATCTGATGTAGTTGCTTTATATGGGCCTAAACAATCGACTATGTACCCATTACAACAAACTATTAAAAAAGGTTTTAACAAGTTTCTGTACTTATGTAAAGAGTATGTTTCTTTTTGGAATAAGTAATTGGAACTTTTGTTCAAAAAAATATATGTTCCATCACATATCACTATTAATTGTAAATTATTTTCATTGAATATTCCATTTGGAATAAGTAAATTATTTTCCAATAATTCTTCCCGAGTTTTATGGTTGATTCCAAGGTTTCTTGGAACAAAATCTTGTAGCAAGATCTCTCTCACTTTCCCCATAAGCCTCTCTAATGTAGTTCTTGGTATTTCTAATATTGTTGATAATCTCTCGTCTGAGTCTCCTGTACGCATCTTCATTATGATGGAAGCCAAACCCAATATACCCCTATGAAGTCCTAAAACCCGGGGCAAGTCTTGTAACAGACTTATAAAGTTTGGTTTAGTCAAACCCAACCAATATTCATATAAATGATCATCTATTTGATGAATTGACTCTAAGCTACTAAAATCAAGGAAGGGCTTGACCGGCTTCAAAATCGAAAAAATATGCTCAATTTGGGCAGCAGTAAATGTATTGATACTGTTTGGAGCATCAAAAAGCGTATCCCAAATGTTGCGTATTAAATGCTCTGAGCATACACGAGCAATCACAGGCACATAATAATGTAGAGTATAAAATAATGTACTACGCAAAGGTTTGGATAAAGTGTGGAGGTGTGTTAAATTATCACACCCAAAAAATATGCAATGTGATGGATGCTGTATTGGGTGCTCTTCTATAATTAGGTAATATTATAGTGCTGCCTCTATGAACAGTAGGTGGCTGATCAACTATAGGTTCAGGGCTTGTCGGATGATTTTCATCTTGTTCTGGATGGTTCTCATCCGGCTCCTCATCAGAATATTGGTTCTGAGACCTCGAGTCCAAATTAGCTGGAACATCATCTGCAGCTCTTCTCTCATCTACTTGTTGGTTACGTGTAACCTCTCTTCTCGCAGACATCCAACAGGCATGACAAGAGAGATCAGTCTGTGATATCTGTAAACAAATTATTATCTATTTATAACAACAATACAATATAAATGTTACATTGAGTTCTTGGAGATCATTATTATTTATAATAATATTTATTATATTTCATCAAGTAAAGTATATCATAGCCTATAACTGTCTGACTGCTGGGCAAAGGCCTCCATAATTAAAATCAAGTAATCACTACAATTGATGGCTATCGGGCCGAGCTTTTTGCAGTTCGACCACAGAGAGGTATCATAAAGTATTAATAAATAATATGCATAAAGCTATACTAATATTAGTATAAGTTAGATGTATGAGTACCTGTCGAGGTGCTATTCGGTTTTCCATTATTTGGATCAGTGCTTGGTCTGGTGTGTTTCCACTTAGAATATGGTGACTTTGCCGATTTGCCAATGAGCGGCCACACATTAGGCAAACTCGTGTATGACCACGATGAGATGGGCCTGCACATTGATCACGATCATTGTCTGTGACAATTTGAGCATTTACAGACTCCAACAATAACTCAAAGCATTGTTGACAGATGAAATCCTCTTCAGTTATCTAAAAAATAGGAAACAATTTAACCAAATTGACAATTTAGCACTTTACACATAAGCTTACCTTAAGTATGAGATAGAGAACATTGAAATAAGCTGGATACGCTAATGAGAGAAATAATCATAATGATCATCAATAAATAAATGATCAGCAAATAAAAGGTACATCTAGAACGGTGCTTTGAATTTAATCAATTAAATTATTATTATTTGACTTTTTAGGTTAGGTTAGTAAGTATGTATGTAATGAAATGATATGTTAAAATATTATATATTAAGTCACGTAGACATAAAAAAAGAGATGCATAAGGCTTCAGAAATAGAAAGCAAGTTCTATAACTGGCTTGTTTCTTTTATTAGTTTCTGACTAAAAACCAATAAGTAATTGGTAGGTGTACTACCCATTTAGAAAGGTGGCTATTAAACCTCTAGAAGTAATATTTTTAACAAAACTAGATACTTACTATGTCAGGAGATATTCTATTGCTGATTAGAGTGATGACTCTAGTATCGAGCTGAAGAGCTTGATGAGGGCGACTTGTATTGCAGGCATTAACACATATGCTGCAATAGATGCACTGTATACGCTGCGACACCAATAGTCTTCTATGAGAATCCATGTCGATGTTACTGAACTCCTCGGAAGAGAACACACCGCAACACAAAACCAAACCAAATAATACAAATCGGAGTCCGTGTAGAACAAGCCAAAGTAATCGTAAGAGTAAGGTATCCAAGTTCCAGGTGAATGCAAGGTTGTCGGGGGCGTAAAGCAAGAAAAGGAATCGCACAGTACACATCGGCGCAAGCACAAACGAAGGACTGCAACAAACAGTGAGGCGCCAACGGCTTCTTTGTTTTGACAGCTGTCAGTGAATAAAAAGTTTTGTTTCGCGCAGATCTTAATTAAGTTTTTTTTTAATATTTTAAATTAAATAAGTTGTATTACTTTTGTTACAGCTATAAATTGAAATAACATCAATAATAACAATAATTGCTTAAAAAATATACAAAACTGCACTGTTGGGATGAAAGTTACCAATTAAAGTAGTAACAAGGTTCAGACAGTACTTGTAACGGAACGTTGTATAAAAATACCTCTGTAATGGCTGCGTTCTAGGTTAAAATATTTGACATTTAATGGTTTATTTTAGGAAAATAATTATTGGTTTTCTAGATTGCCGTTTTTTGTTTAAGTTTACTTTTCGTAAATAAATAAAAAATAGCTTTTTTATGTGCTATATTACGTTACTATACACTATTATTGCTTGAAATATTTTGACAGGTCAAAAATGGACATCCTTCTTTATGTCTGCCCATAGCGAAGTAGTCTGGCATGTTTGTTTGATTTTCACTTGCAATATCATCGAAAACTATTACTGAATGAGGTTTAGCATCATACGGACTAAGTATCAACTCATTGTCTTGATATTTTGCGAACGAGATGGCACTAAATTCAAAACTTTCTCTAAAAATATATATTTGGGTTGATACAGTGTTTTAGAGTACAAACATTCTTAAAACGTAAACCATTTTCATGTAATAGAAGACCTATAACCAAGTTTGTTTTTCCACATTTCGATAGACCACAAATAATACATCGAATCGTTATAGAAGGTCAGACTTTAATCTATCGCGTTGCATTGCATTCAAACTATTTTAACAGGACCTAACACGATTAATTTTTGTAAGTAAGTGCATATCTACTTACTGCTTGACGTTTCGGCCGCGATGCTGCGAAGTTTGCTTATGATCACGACCGCAGCATCGCGGCCAAAACATCAAGCAAGCATCAAGTAAATATGTACTTACTTACAAAAATTAATTGTGTTAGGTAGAAGGTTCCCATGTCGGTAAGCAACTATCTTCTTATCCGGACAAATCTTGTGTAATTTCAAAGTCTGAGATTGTTTAGTAAATTTCATTGTACAACCTCAAGAGTAGCGTCGCTTACGACTACTATTAAACATGACCTTGGTCTTGTCCAGGTTTATCTTGAGACTTGTCGTGAAGATTCGTTTAGGCAGTTCAGCATTTCTTCCAAATCCTGCAGAGATTCCGCCATGAGAACATTGTCGTTTGCAAATCGTAGGAGTGAAATATATTGTCCATTGATATTGTTGCCCCATCCGTTCCAATCGAGTGTTTTGAAGACGTCCTCCAACGCGTTCTCCAACGCGTTTGTAAACAGTTTCGAAGAGATGACATCTCCCTGTCTCCCGCCACGACGCAGTTGGATTGGGTTGGCGCTCTTTTCTTGTACTTGAACGGTCATCGTTGCGGCTTCTTAACCATTCACTTGTGGAAATTTTCTGACACAAAAGTTGGTGCAACTGTCAACGTCAAATTTGACAGAATCGAGCATAGACTATGCGATATTTTGCAATCACGATGCATAAAATGTACCATAGAACCGAAATAATCAAACTTGTTCATACTAAAGTAGTCTATAAGTCTGAAAACACGATACAAAGTCAAGTGTGTTTTTGTAGGTGCGGTCTCATGCGACCGCTTAGGGGCTGAGGGGTAAGACATCTCAGCACCTCGATATATCGACAGTCGATAAGACATCTCTGCATGGACTTTAGGACATCCCAGGCCTCGATTATGTAGAAGCCTTTCTCGTAGTCTACATACGCAAGGCATAGAGGCTCTATAATGAGCCTCCTCTGTTTTCTGTATAACTTGCCTTAGAGTCAGTATGTGGTCCACGGTGTTGTAGCCTTTTGAAACCCTGCCTGCTCCCGCGGTTGGAAGTCATTGAACTTTTGAGCAAGACGATTTGAAATAACCCTCGAAAACAGCTTATAGACATGGCTCAGGGGGGAAATTGGACGATAGTTCTTTAGCAGTGTGTATCGCCTTTTTTAAAGAACAGTACTCTCCGGTGTAGTGCCAGAGTGGATGACGCAGTTCAAGAGCTTAGCGAACTCTTTTAAAACAGATGTGGCCCTGCTGCAGAAGAATTCTAATCTCACTGTTACGTTGTAAATTCAGGTCCCTGTCTACCTTTACTAATCTAGAAAAAGATTCGCAGTAATTAAAATTAACAATTACCTGTAGACATTGTTGGTGAATAATCATTGTAGGTTGTTTGAATTAAATCCATTTTTTCTTCATAATATAGACATGTAGCCTTGGCTGATACAGTACTAGACAAATTTTTCTTGCATTTTCAATTAATACACCCTTGGAAAACCGTTTTGGCAAGACTTTTCATTAGATTTGAATAAATTGAGATAATTCATGATGTTGTGTTTACATTTTGATATTTGACATAACGCCAAAGACAAAATGACAGCCACCGTAGCGACAGCTAGCGGTGGCGGAGCGAAGTTGCAGTCAGCTTTTCGTTTCACATAAAAAACTTAAATGAAATAGTAGCCGAAGCAGTTCGGATTATAAACTACTAAATAAATTAATATTTATGATATTTACTTTCGGTAATTAAATTAAATTCAAACAAGACAGGAACTAAAACATATTTATTATAGATAGATGTGAGAGAGTTGCGTAAAATGGAATACAGGTGTTGCCAGAATGGATACTGTAAATTGTGCGCAAACCTAGTTAATAACGGATTTCTCATAGCTAAACATTATTTGTTTTTGTTAGAATGCATGGAGTTTGATTGTTGACAGATTCTTTTATTTCCAGGACCCGTTGGGAAGGCTTCATATTTGACGTTTTGGTTGTTTTTCTTAACTTTGATTTCGTCACTTAAGGCTCATGATTTTACCACATTTAGCAGGAAAATTTCGAGGATGCCCTTCAATTTCTGACACTAGCGGAATAGGTCACCGGCCGAAATGAAGATTCTTTGAAGGTTGTTGACACTGAGAAAATAATTTTAACGAGGATCCGTGCTTACATCGACAGTTCCTGACGCCGCTTGCAGCCAGGCCGCCACGTGCGAGATAAGTTATCACAGCGCGTGCTTCGAGAGACGGGTGTCTCGCCGCCAGACCTGAGAACGTTGCAGTGCCTGACGTCTGGACGCGAGACCCGTTTCCTCGTGGGTCCCAGCCGCAACCTCCTACGAAGGCTGGAAGGCTAGCGGATTAGCAGGCGTAGACGGTTTTTTTTATTTTTATACCTTTCTTAAATTTTCTTTTGAATGCTACAATTTTTAAGTAGGGTAGCATACCCTCTATCCAACTACACCCAGCGTTGGTGAAATTGTGAAACATTGAAGATCTTCGAGTTCGACAATTTGTTGTGAAGTTGTATGTTAACGTCGTCTCCAGATTCGGATCGAATGTTCGGTCCTGGCGCCCATTAATATTAATTTTATATCGGTATAACCCCACGGTTCTCTGGTTTATTGACTTTAAACGTTTGATGGTTTTTATACGGTTAATCTGATTAAAACATTTACTTTAATATTTTTTATAGACGGAGTAATTTAATTTTTATTTCAACATAGACATGGGCGTCGAGTTAAAAAAACCCAGCGGCGGCGCGCCTTAAAAATAAGCTCGGTGGCGGCGTGAAGCCGGCGGCGTGGGATTTCTGAAGTCGTTTTTGGTTATGTAGTTAAAGGTAGAAATAAGAGTGATAAATAAAACCAACACTTCACAAAGATTTCAACAACAAAACATTATATCGTCGCCGTAGAGCAAAAAGTCACTAAGTAATTAAAATTGATAATGGAGTTCCTCCTTGCGTCGTATTCGTCAATGCTGAGGGTCGTGACGTCCCTTCTGCATCACTTTCTCTCTTATGGTTTTCCTCCATCTGTTTCTGTATTTGGCGGTCTGGAGGGCGCTGTGAACTGAAGAGTTAAGAGTGGTGCGGATCTGGTCAGACCAACGTATCGGGCTGCGTCCTCGAGGCCGTTTCCCGTCTACTTTGCCGGTCGCTATGAGCTTCTTGAGTTTGTCATCGTCTTTCCTTGCAATGTGACCGAAGTATTTTAAAATTTTGCGTAGACATCCGAGGATGACAGCCGCGAGGAGATTTTGAGTTCTCGCAATATAGACACGTTAGTCTGAAATGCTGTCCAAGGAATACGAAGCATCTTTCTCCAGCACCACATCTCAAAAGCGTCAATGCGTTTGCGGTCTGCAGCTTTTAGTGTCCAAGTCTCAGCGCCGTATAAAAAATCGAGAAGACGAGTCCGTACCAGTCTGTTTTTGGTTTTTACGGAAATATTGCGATCTCTGCAGATTTTTGCAAGCTGAGACATGGCGCTCTTAGCCATGCCAATTCTCCTGCGCACTTCCTTTTTGCACGAATCATCGTTACTGATGTTGGAACCCAGGTATATAAAGTTGTCCACTATTTCTAGGTCCAATGCGCCAGTGAGTTCCAACTTCTCAGATCTATAATAGGCTAAATCCGAACTGGCAGTCACTGAGGAGATCATTGGTCTCAAGGTATGCCAGCAATCGAGAGTTCAGTACACGTTCCGTATTCTTGCAGAGTATGGACTTGACTGAAATCGTCTTACAGTAAGATGGATCGGCACGGCTACCTTTTTTGGGCACAGGCTGCACATTAGCCAGCTTTCCCGACTGAGGAACTAGACCAGTCTCAAGTGAGAGGCGATACAGGTGTGTTAGAACAGTAGACAAGTTAGGTGCACACTTACGTGGGACTATGGCCGGGATTCTATCAGGACCACTAGCCTTATTCACGTTAGAGTACGGAGAGCTTTGACTACCTCTTTGCTGCTGATGTGAGGTTCTCCCATGGAGAGGTCGGCTATAGGCAACTTAGGTGGAACCTTGCTAGCGACTTCCAGACGTGAGTTCTTTGCAAAAAGAGTGGAATTACCTTTTCAGCTGCAGTGTGGGCAAGTGATCCGTCAGGCTTTATCAGCGGTGGAAATAAAGGTATTTCCAAATGTTTCGCACCCATTTGTATTACCTATAGCCGAACCCTCTAGGGGGGAGCTTCATGTCCGCGGCGGGGAGGTACTCAAAGCTCTCCGTGGAAATAAAGGTATTTCCAAGTGGGTGCGAAGCATGTTTAACACCGATGGGGCCGATGTGATTGAATCGTGCCCTACGTAATGTTCTTTAACTGGGGCTTTCTCAGGGTCTGAGTACCCGAGATTTGCGCGCTCGAGCATTAGCTCAGGCTAGGCACGTTCGCGAAGTCCCCAAACAAAGGGCGTTCTTCTGATTGTTCTCCCTCTTGATCGGAAATAGGGTCGTTTTCGTCCTCATCGAGCACCTGAGCTGACGCCCCGCGCGGCGCCCGCACGGCCCACATGAGTAAAGAATAAACTGAGATTATTGTTACAAGAGCCTACACATTGGAACAGTACGACGAACAGTAGTCGGCGCGAAATTTCGAACAGTCGGCGGCGGCGGCGGCGCGCCATACCTAAACGGCGGCGGCGAGCCACGGCGGCGCCCATGTCTATTTCAACATCATACTCCGGACGGTACTGGTTTTATCCCAACCCCCCACGACCATAGCTCTTACTACTGAAATATTTGCTGGCTGGTTAGGTAGTAGAAGGAACAATATTATAAAATTTATTTAAAATTAAAATTATCATCGACCCGCAGGGTCACTTTTGACTCTTAGGATTTTCTTGTGTTTTAGAGTGTTTAATAGCTTTGTAATACGGTTTAGATTAATTTAAACAGTAAATTATAGTTGACAAAATTATTAGAAAATTTATTTGAATTTAATTTGAAATTGACCCGTCGGGGCAATTTCGACTGATAGTTTTTTTTTGGTATTTTCAGCCTAATAAATTAAAATGAGTAATATAAATGATTCCTACCTAACATAATATAAGGAAAAATTGTTACTAACCCCCTATTTAGATAATAGAAGTGACCTAAAAATAAAAAATTTAAATTTATTGTTATATTTTACATTATACTGCCTAGCTGTTGAACATTTTATGGTATTATTTTATAACAACCCACTGAAGCTTGCGTTTGGGATTTTCTTCTTTTTCCCCAAAAGGGACAAAATCTCTAATGTAACATTACCCATATCGATGTCAGGAAGTTTTGTCTGTATGGTGGCTGGTTAGTCTGGCTCGGGGATCATCTGCACTGTGGGCCGGTGGACATGATTTTTGGGAGTATAACTCTCTAAAAAAGTTTCGACTTCAGTGAGTACCTCTGGCTTTGAAGTGACGGTGGCGCCTTGTGATGTCTTGTGTTTTGTCAGGAGACAACTGGAGTAATGATAGGCTTGGCGAATACCTTCGAACCCCTGTTATTAAGCAAGCAAATTATTGTTCCAAGACAGTTATATGGCCAATGTTGATATCAAAGACGCGTATTTTTTCTTTAGTTCCTATTAATGAAAACTACTAAAAGTATTTAAGGTTCAAATTTTTGGGGACACAAAAGTAATACGTATAAATTTTAGTGCCTACCGTTTGGACTTAGTTCAGCACCTTATTATGTCTTTTCGAAACTCATGAAACCGGTCTATCTACCGGATTTATCTTAGAAACAGAGGTTTTTTAATTCTAATATATTTAGATCTTGTGCCTTGGCCATTCTTATGAAGAATGTAAAAGTTTTGTTCTCGAAACTGTTTGTTTATTACAAAATCTAGGCTTTGATAAAAACTTCAAAAAGAGTAACTTGGAACCACAAAAGACTAGAAAATTTCTCGGTTTTGAATTAAATTCAGAAAATATGTGTTGGCAATTGCCAATAGGATAACGAAAACGCATTCTTGAACAAATAAATATCAATAGAATGGGTAGAGTACAATAAGTTCCTTTAAATAATATCACTTGTCGTCTATGGCAATGGTGCGAGAAACACAAAATATTTGTCTTTGCATCCTACATAAAATCTAAAGATAACTTCGAGGCGGATAAGGAGTCACGGCGTATGAATATCGATACAGAATGGCAAATGTCGGCACCTGTGTTCGAAAAAATTGTTCAATCGTTTGGGACACCTCTTAAAGATCTCTTTGCTACTTACCAAAATTGTAAATGCAATAAATACGTCTCATGGCAACGAGACCCCTACGCCTTTGACATAGATGCATTCACCTTAAATTGGAATATATTTTATTTTTATGCTTTTCCCCCTTTCTCGCTCATATTAAAATGCTTCAGGAAAACAATTAACGACGAAGCCACTGGTGTACTAGTCGCATCGTGTTGGCCGAGTCAACCCTGGTATCCCCTACTTACCTCAGTAGCTTACCACCAATATACTTCGGCCCAAGTGACGATATGTTATTATCACCTTTCAGGACTCAGCACCCCCTTTGCAAGAAACTTATCCTGGTAGCATACAATTTATCAGAAAAGCATTTCAAAGACAATCGTTATGTAATGAAACCATCGAGGTGATGATTTCCTCATTGTCTACATCCTCACTAAAACAATACAATGTCGCTTTTACGAAATGGTGGAGTTATTGTGATATTTATAAAGTTGATTTCTATAACTCCCCACTTCCAATTCTATCAAAATTCCTTACGGTTAACTGTTAACAGCAAAAATTGGTTGTAGTTCATTAAATATGCATCGTTCTGCTCTAGCTCTTTAGGGCAAACGTTATAGTGAAGCTGATTTAGTTGGTATTTGGTTGGTAAGGTATTTACAGGACTAAACCTAGTCATCCAAAATATTCGGAGACGTGAGATCCAAAGATTGTAATCGATCACCTTAGTAATTTATATCCAAATGAGGAACTTTCTCTAGAGTTTATTACTAAAAAATTAGTAACTTTGCTCGCATTGTCAACCGCACAACGAGTACAGACGTTATCTTCGAATTTCTAATTTAAAAATAAATAATAACTATGTCGAAACCATTGTGGATGATTTAATTTAAACATCTGCTCCAGGGCGACAACCGCCTTGTTTATTTATACCATTTTTTCTAATTAAGATTGAGATCTGCCCTGCAAAAACATTACTGTCCTACTTAGATATGACTAAAGTTTACAGAGATAAACCTAGAACGGAAAGGTTATTGCTCACCTGAAGCCTATTCATAATACAACTAGTTCTACATTAAGTCGTTAGTTTAAAAACACCCTATTTAACAGCGGCATTGACACTTCTTTATTCTCAGCACACACGTGTAAGACTCGCGTCCACGTCCACCTCGGCAGCAAACAGAAAAGGCCTTTCAATAACTGCAGCATGGACTGGTAATTCTCTGGTGTTTGCACTGTTTTACAATCGACCCCTTACCATTGAGAATGACGATAATGCTTTGCAGCCGCTATTTACATTGATTAATTTCTAGCTTATCATTCATTATAATATTATAGTATATCATACTGGTTTGTACTAATATGGTACCTAATTATATTTAATCGGTTATACACGTAAATACTCAATCATAATAGTTGAATTAAATCATATAGGTACTTAAATTATTTCGCAAAATTTGTGTTCTAAACATCTACCTTGTGAATATAAATCTCGACGATGCAACGTCGTAGTACAATTGATGGTTAAACAAACTTACCTGAAGAGAAGTTTGACCGTAATTGTACGAGACGTTGCATCCGAAGAGATTTATATAAAGATCCCTCCCTTCCCTTACATGCTGGCCTCATATAAATTAATTTTGCAAAAAAGCTCTAAAAGTGAATGACGATGACAGCGCGGATGACAAACTCGTGCACTCGGTTGGTATTCACTAGATGGCGCCTGTGTCTATACTATGGGTAACGTTTTATGTTTTTTTAATAAAATTTCTTTTAGATAGCTCTTAATATGTGTTGGATGCCTGGTACATTGAAGAGTGGACTACCTTGTGAATATAAATTTCTTCGGATGCAACGTCTCGTACAATTACGGTCAAACTTCACTTCAGGTAAGTTTGTTTATCCATCAATTAAGCACGTCTTAGAAAAAAATGTTTTCAATCTATGCGGTAAAAAGCTAATATTTTTTGTTTGGAGTTCAATAAAAACATTGAAAAACTCAAATCTGCAGTCACTGCTTTCCTAGTACATATTATTCTGTGTTAGTACATCCTGGTGTTAGTACATCATGGCAAAGACACAAATGAGGAAAAAGTTTCAACAGCGGAAGCACTTCCTGTCACTCCAAATGCACCTCTGTAACATTCGAGGTTTGCACTCTAATCTCGTTGCAGTCCACCACCACCTTGAGACTGATAAGCCTCACCTGCTCTTTGTCACGGAGACGCAAATCAGGTGTCCGTCAGACGCGGCGTATTTGAACTACCCAGGGTATACCCTGGAGCACAATTTTAAACCACGCTCTGGCGTGTGCCTGTATGCTCGCGATGACATCTGTTGCCAGCGTCTCCGTAACCTTGAAAAACCTGGTTTTTCTGTCATGTGGGTACTGGTGGACACAGGCGTTGAGAAAATTCTCTATTCCTGTGTCTACCGATCGCACAGCGGGGACCAGGAGACGACCAAACTCTTTGAGTACCTTGGTGCTACGGCTGATATAGTCCAACATCGGTATCCATCTGCGCAGTTAGTGTTTCTCGGGGACTTTAACGCCCACCATCGTGACTGGTTGTTCCCATACCAGGACACTGACCATGCTGGTAGAGAGGCGCTGAGGTTTTCTCTGTCGCTGAATCTCACCCAACTCATCAAGGAAGCCACGCGCATACCTGATGTTTCTAGCCACACACCTAATTGCCTGGACCTTCTGCTGACTACAGATCCAGACCGCTACTCTGTGTCAGTTACTGCCCCTCTGGGCAGTTCTGACCATTGTCTGGTGAAGTCTGTGTCCAACTACTCCCCACCCGATCCCAGCCCTAGAGGCACAAGGCGGATGTGGCGATACAAGTCTGCAGACTGGGATGAGATGCGACATTTCTTTGCTTCTTATCCTTGACAGCAAGCTTGCTTCTCTTCTGGCGACTCATCGAAATGCGCTGACGCTATCTCTGAGGTGATATGTACGGCAATGGAGTACTTTATCCCATTTTCCGACGTATCCCTCGATAGCCGAGCTCCCCGCTGGTTCAACTCTGATTGCGCTACTGCTGAGGCGGTAAAACAATCGGCGTACCAGAGCTGGGCTGAAGCTCGCGCACGTAAAACCTCCGATGTCAGCGCAAAGAAGAAAGCCTATAACGCTGCTGCCAAGTCCTTCAAAAAGGTGCTCAGGAAGACTCGGTTCGACCGTGTTAGCCGTATTGGAGCCAAACTCGCCTCTCACTCCTCTGACGGATCTCTGGCCCACTCTGCGGTAGAGAAAGCAAATCTATTTGCTTCTCTATTTGCAAGCCATTCGCGTCTCGATTCTGGAAGTAAGACACCACCTGTGCTACCTCAAAGCGGTTCTGTAATGTCAGAAATCCGTATACGCCAAAAAGAGGTACTGAAAACGCTTCGGACTCTTGACGTGAATAAAGCCAGTGGTCCCGATGGGATTCCTGCAGTGGTTTTGCGGAATTGTGCGCCCGAGTTGTCTCCTGTACTGACACGCCTGTACCGCCTCTCTCTCAAAACGGGACAAGTTCCTAAGTCCTGGAAGCTTGCCAACGTGCAACCTGTGCCCAAAAAAGATAGTCGAGCCGACCCTGCCAATTATAGACCTATCGCAATCACCTCCATACTTTGCAAAAGTATGGAACGTGTATTAAACAGCAAGCTCCTGGCGTACCTCGAAGACAGCAGTCTGCTCAGTGATCGACAATACGGTTTTCGCCGTGAACGATCAACTGGTGATCTTCTTGCGTATGCCACACACCTGTGGGGCGAAGCCGTCGAGAAATGCGGCGAAGCACTCGCTGTCTCTCTCGACATCTCGAAGGCATTTGACAGGGTTTGGCACGACAGTCTTAAAAGCAAGCTTCCAACATACGGAATTCCCGCCGCACTGTGTGCCTGGATATCCGACTTCCTGAGCGAACGGTCAATAAGGGTAGTCATCGATGGCTGCTTCTCTGACTTATTGGCTATAAATGCCGGAGTACCTCAGGGGTCTGTTCTCTCTGCGACACTTTTCCTGCTGCACATTAATGATCTGTTGTGCCCAGGTATCTTCGGATACGCAGACGACAGCACTGTTACAGAGCGATATATGTCCAGTGCCCGCGCCAGTGTCGCTGAGACTGAGTCACTTAGAGAGGCCATGGTTGAGCGAATGAATTCAACATTACAAGCAGTGTCCGACTGGGGCGAAGCTAACCTTGTTGAGTTCAACGCCAATAAAACACAGGCTTGTCTGTTCTCCGCCAAACGGAGTCCATTTAATCTTACTCCTACTTTTCTGAATGCACCGATACCGATAACTGACCATCTCGAGCTCCTAGGTATGGAACTCTCATCTAACCTCAACTTTGGTAGCTCCATTGAGTCGAAAGCAAAAACTGCTGCCAAAAAACTTGGTATCCTCTTTAAGGTTCGGCGATACTTCACACCGGAACAGCTGCTCCACTTGTATCAAGCACAAGTTCGGTCGTGTATGGAGTATTGCTGCCACCTGTGGGATGGCTCTGCCAAGTACCAGTTGGACGCAATGAACTCAGTGGACCGAAGGGCTAGGAGACTCATAGGCGACGATGCGCTCGTTGGAACCAAACTTCAGAGTTTGGAGCATCGGCGTAAAGTCGCCTGTCTATCGGTCTTCTATAAGGTGTATTTTGGCGAGTGTGCGCAGGAACTACGTAACCTGATACCACCCTCTACTTTCTACCACCGCACCACTAGACGCCGGGAGGGCTTCCACCCCCATGTCGTTGACTTTCCAACAATCCGTACGAAGCGGTTTGCTGCATCTTTTCTAGTACGCACCGCTAAGGAGTGGAACGCTCTCCCTGCGTCTGTGTTTCCGGATACTTACAACCTTAGTATCTTCAAGGCCAGAGTGAATAGGCATTTTCTGGGTAAGCGTGTACCACCGTCGGCCTCGTCATCGCTTACCACCAGGCGAGACTGAGACCAAACGCAAACCCATTTAAAATTAAAAAAAAAAAAAAAAAATCCTGCTGTGTAGGTTTTCTGTTTGTTGGGTAACGACTCCGCATTTGAATTAAGATACGATTTACATTTTTAGAATAAGATAATGTAATAAATGTTTTTCGTTTTAGCTCCAATTTGTCCAGTAAAAATTAAGAAGAACAACTCACCCAGACATACAAACAGAAGAAATAAAAACAATTTTAAATACAGAACCAAACGTCAACACAGTATATTATGATAGAAATAAAAAAATATTCATTTTGGCAGACCAGCAAGGACGCGGAATGCAATAGGCGTTGCAAAAACTAGTCGGTGTAGAATATGAAGTATGTTGTTATTGGAAGAGTCAAGCGTGTGCGTCGGGTCGTTACGTTCCCTAATGCTGTGGCCAGACACATCGTGCTAGCGCGAAGATTCGCGTTGGCACGATACGTCTGGCCAAACACTTCGCGTTATCGCGATAAAACATCGCGCTAACGCGCCGCTGTCGGTAAATTGCCGCACAGCAAAGGATTTTATCGCGATAAAGTTCGTGCGGCCACATTTCGGTGCACATTTTAGTTGACTGCGAGATAACTAGAGGTGTGAACGTGTTACAAATATACGATTATTGAAATTGTTCTGTTTCTTTAATATGGATTGGAGTAATGATAAAGTGTTAGAAGTAATACAATATTACGAATTGGAACCTATTTTATGGTACCCCCAAGACCCAAATCACAAAAAAAACATTTTAATTACGACGCATGGGTGAGAATTAAAAGATATTTAAGCTGGCCTGTTACACAGTGGAGGAATTAAAAATAAAAATGAAATCGCTCATGGCTTACTACAGAAGTCACCTTAATAAATACAAAAATTCATTGAAGTCTGGAGCAGGCAGTGAAGATGTTTAATAAATTGAATAATTTTCTTGCTCCTGTGTATGAAAAATAATAATATAATATAATAATAATATTGCCAATTCGAAGTTTTAAACATTAGTGATTGCAACTTTTTCATTTTATAAGTACCAACATTTTCACTCCTTTCTCTACACAAGGTTCTATATTGAAAACGGTATAAGTAGGAACCTACTTACAAATATTTTGATTGTGATAGTACTCACCTCATGATTAAAATAAAAAAACTTATATATTACTGTGGAGCAAAGTTCAACACTGATCAACAGTCTATAATATTATGTAGAAACCCGTTTCTCTGGAATCGCCATCGCAAGAAATAGTTTTTGTTTGTATGATAATAAATTATAAATATTGTAAGTAAGTACCTACCTAAGTACCTTTTTAACTCAAATAATCTAATATTACAATTATACCAGTATTCAAACTAGCAAACTTAAGCAAAGTTAAACAATATAAAAGTAGGTAGGTACTAACTTTGTCCGATTTTTGTGTATAGTTAACATCCACCATCGCCTTTTATTTCTTGTCTTCACCCTTTTATTTATTTTGTTTAAATAATATAGATGCAGTAAATAATTATTTGCCGACATATGGTAAAGCGCAACCGCCTCCTCTATTTTTTCCGTAGAAATGAATTATCGCGATAAAGTTCAAGATTATCCCGACGTCGCGAAGTTTTTTTTGATGTGGCCAAGCTTATCGCGACAACGAATAAGAATCAGTCTGGCCACGGCATAAAACATGGTTGAGCGAAGCGATGGCTGATTCACATGACATACTCGTGAACGGGTGCCGCCTATGGAGGCTGGTCTGCTCTTGCAAACTTATTTTTGTTATTTGTATATTAGTAGAGTTGTAGTCTTACTTTTATTTTTTTGTACTGTAAGACATTGATTACATTGATTATTTTATATTGATGAATACCTGAACCTTTTTATTTTTATTAATATATTTTTTATTTTTATTTCTTAGTTGTTTTATGTTTTTATTATTGTGATGGAAAGTGCCCTTCTATGATAGGGAGGGCATTTTTCAATTCTAATTGACGCTGTAAAAGAATGGGAGAAAAGAAATGCCCTTGCTGAGTTTCTATCCGGTTCTTCTCAGTACAAGGCTCGCGCCCCATAGTTAGACTTACGAACCGATGGCCTAAATGACATTCATAAGTGCTGTAACCTAAACATGGCCTAACCTGAATAAATGATATTGAATCTTGAATCTTGGATCTTGAAGCAAACCTAATTGTTTTAAAAACGTGTAGGAATGAAATAAACACCTTAACGAAGCAAGACTATGTTGTTGTTATCGGTGGTTTTAATTATAGGAATCCGTTAGAATTGAAAACGAATTTACTTGTATGGCTTAGATAAATTACTAATACTAATTTAATTATATGTAGTTTACCCTGTAATGCGAAAATGTATAACTATAACATAAATTATGAAATGAGAATGATTTGTCAAGGGCGTTTGTAGGTATGAACTATAAGAAATTTCGCTCCGGAACATAATTTTCATTTCAGATGTTTGCTTTTCTATCTAAATAGAAATATTACATTTGTCTCCGTTGCAACGTGATTATAAAAAAAAAATACTTTCATTGATAATTCCCTCTCTAGTAAAATACTCTAATAATACCTGTCGGAACTTTGATTCTTCGAAATTGCAATCAAAGCTGCAATATGTGTCATCTAAAAATCCTGATAAAAATGGATTTTATGATAATGTTATAAGAATCATGCATCAGAATATAGCAAGTTTTTAAGCAAAAGGGAACAGTTCGAAATTATTTTACATGAGTTATCTGTTAAATATAGTCAATCAATTGATTTAATATGTCTTTCAGAAACTTTTATCCAGCTAAATCATGAGTTAAATATAAAGTTAAAAAACTATAATCTAGGTTCTGTTTTCGGTAAGTTAAAGCAAAAGATGGTGTATGTGTACTATACCATATCTCTGTTGAAATTAGGCAACTACCATTTGTTAATGACTTGTCATCGGAGTTGACTTTCGAATGTTGTGGTGTAGAAATAATAAATTATAAAATAATCTTAGTATGTATTTACAGAATTCCTGGGTCTGACACTCGCACTTTTTTGACAGACAGTCTATTTTGTTAACCAAATTAAATCGAAAAACAAAAAAATCTGTGATCCTGACCAGAGATTGGAACATTGACACCTTAAAAAATACAAAGCTATCACGCGTGTTAAAGGAATTATTACAGAGCTATAACCTAGAGTTACACATTAATGCACCTTGTGCGGTGCCAGTCTACCTGTTGGATCATGAAGCAGCACAAATCCTGACTGTGCCGGTTAATGAACGAGTAAATCCCTCCAATATTTTTCTAAAACAGTAGGAGACTTTGGACCAGAAAACATAGATAAATTCAAACAGTATGTGTCAAATTATTCGTGGTTGGATGTGTATGATTATAATGACATGGAGAGGGCTTTTGATTACTTTCATACCGAGCTGTCTTCTTTACAACCACTGTTTTCCAAAATTTAGGGTTAAAGAAATTAAAAAAAAAATCGAACGTTAATTGGTTGACAAGGGGTCTGAAAACCTCTTGTGTAAGTAAGAGAAAATTGCGTTTATCATTCTATGAAAATAAATCTGACATTGTTAAAACTAAATATATATTATATATATTCAAAATTATTGAAAAAATGTATAACAATAGCACAAAAGTCTAAAAATGACGAACATCTTAATTTAGCAAAAAACAAATGAAGCTATGTGGAACGTTATAAATGATAATCATCAAAATTTGTTAATATTAGACAATAGACCATTAGACATTTAATAACAATGAAATAATTAATGATACCGAACAAATTGCATCTATATTTAATAATAATTTTATTAACATTCCAAAGTATTTCCCAGTTTTTGACTTGAAAAACTATCCCGGAATAATAAAAAACTGTGTTGCGACTCTTTTATTGACACCCACTGACTGACGATGTTGAGATAAAAAATGTTATAAATTCTTTAAATAATACTAACGCTACCAGATATAATGAACTAAGAACTAAAATAATTAAAGATTGCGTAAATGAGCTGTCCCCGCTATTGACGTATTTAGTAAATTTATCTTTTACCTCCGGTGTTTTTCCATCTTCTCTCAAAATTTCCGTAGTAAAGCCCCTGTACAAAAGTGGAGTGAAAGATAATATAAGTAACTATAGGCCGATTACACTCATCCTTGTGCTATCAAAACTCTTTGAAAAAATATTTTAAATTAGATTGACATCTTTTTGCACGAAATTCAAAATTTTACACCCAGAGCAACATGGTTTCCAAAAGAGAAAGTCTACATCTACAGCACGTTACCATATTATCGATTACATTTCATCTTTGATGGAAGATGAAGATGGAAGATGAATTTTTCACCATATTATTATATACCTTAACAATTGATTAAAATTTGTTGAATTTCGTAAGTTTTTTTTTAAAATACGACACACTTGGAATTGTATTTTATCTTAGTTAGTTTAATTTTTTGAGTTAGTTTAATTTGTTGATGACACCAAACAAAGCATGTACCATAAAAATTTATCATTACAAAGCTTAAAAATCTATTACTTAAGATAATTATGAATAAAAAATAACAATAACAATACCTACCTACTTATACATTGTCTATACTGAATACAATCTGCAGTAGTTCTAATAAAATATTGGTAGTTGGTACCAATGGTACATTGAACAGCAACGCAAAACTAATCAGTGAAGCAATTTTTTTTAATGTTATTTTTTTATTTAGGGAGCTTACAGCTTCATTTACAATGAGTAATGTAACTTACAAGCTAATAGCAAGCTACCGCATACAAAAGCAAAATGAAATGTATAAACAAAGGTAAAGAAATCAAATTGTTGCAACAGCAAGTATCATGTACAATTTCTCGACAGATGCCATAAACTTACATTACATCCATTCCTGACTTAGGCAAGCGACCTCTCACAGCCATTTAAATACAGTAATGCTTAATGTATAAAATAAGATAAAACTGTATCTTCAATATTTAAAGTACTTTCCCCTTCACAATCCGCTTAGCTCTTTCACGTTTTACATATTTATTCATTTTTGTATCAATTTTATAATTCTCTAGTTAATATATTGTAGTAGGTAGTAGTTAGTAAATCCTTGTTAGCCGTATTTTTCCAACATTTTTAAGAAAAATGGATAAAAGTTTTCGTTCATGTGACGTCCGTTTATATAATCAATGTGGCTAAAATCTTCATATGGCAACACTACATAGTCAACAACGTTGGGAAGTGAATCCCTGACTAACTCCGTATCATGTACTGATAGATAGTAATCATTTTTGCTTATTATAATACCAGTTTTCATTGTCACTCTGTTAAGAGGTATATCTGGAGGCTCCGCGCTGTGGTATACTCTAAGGTTTCTTTCTTTACCGTAATCATATTTTGAAAACTTGTTTCTAATTATGATTTGAAAAATGTGGTTCATGAGCTTAGTCGAAGTACCTGCAGGATAGTGTCCTAAATACGTGTACATAAATTCTGGTTCGAAGCCGTCAACATCTCTACCAGCTACAAAGTAAATTGAATCTACACATTTTTGGACATTATCTGGGTTGAGGCAAAAGGCTTGGTATGAAGCCGCGACCTGATCATGCGACATATACTCCAAACCAGTGTCAGCGACTGAATATGTATTGTTATGAAGCGCCCGCTGATACTCGGTTAACACTTGAGCTCCACCCCTCAAATAGTGGAAATAAACTGCAGGAGCAACAGCCAAAGAAAATTTCACTTTGTCATTATATTCCGGTCGTTCCGATGCCATTACGATCACACTTGAAGTGGCTTGAGAATGGTTAACGACAGTTATTTGAGTTCGAGAAGTTTTATTTAAGATGTGGTCGATAGTTGCCGTCAAGTCGTATAGTCCCCATTCGTAAAAAGTATAGTTGAAGAATATGGGAGCGTCCTTTACGGGGTCAAGGTACTTATGCCGCCTCGAATCTGTTGTCCCCCTTAAGTTGATAACCCACACATCGTATCCTTTATTAGCTAGGGTGATTGACATTGAGGTGTTGCCTCTATGTATAAAGCCGTAAGCGCTTTCGGTATCCCCATGTACCAATAGCACAGCCTTTTCCACTTTTCCAGGAATGTGATATAGCTTTAAAATGTATCCATCTTCTGTGACGACATCATGTTCTTCGCATTCGTGTTCAAACAATCTGACTATTTCAGTAAAATTCGACCTACCAATTAGGGTCAATTTATCGGTTGTAAATATATCTCCAACATTTTTCGCCACTCCTTTATGGTTCTCCCTTAGAATGTTAACTAAAAAATCAGCTAACTTGTTTTGCAAACATAATACAACACCATTACTAATAAAAACGAAAATGATACAAATAACTATAATTTGTCTCATTTTTATTACTTTAACCAAAACACTAACATTAAGCTTTATGTAGTCGCACTCCTTGCTTACTAAGCTTCAAATAATGTTTCAGTACATTAATATGCTTAAATAATATTTAAAAGTTTTAAGAAAGCATATTTTTTTGCTATACTCGTATAATGTTATTATTCATAGATAAGGATGTAGGGTGACTATGCCTTCGAACAAAAATATTTAACATTCAGTTTTCCATTTCAGTTTTTAGAATGTAATTGTTTAAAATCGGTTAAAGCCGTATGGGTGCGATACTTTGCTTAAAAACAAACACGGGTCGGTAAAATAAAAAGATGTCAATGTCAATTTGACAACGGAAAAAAAAATGTAATACGCTTTCGGTTTCGGATTATGGCGGTCGGTTTGTCTATGGTGTGCTGATTTTAGTTCCCATGGTTGGGACAGCCCAGACCTGATTATATGGTGTAAGAGAAACCGCGATTTAGGTGCTCGCATTATATCCTTTCGGGTACATGGGCCACGTGCATTAGTTGTGAATTAACAAGAAATCGGATAATATCTTGTCAATATCCTTGTAAGCAGCCATCGGAGGCTATTGTGGTTAATTAATCGGACGGACGAACGCAGACAGCAGCGTATATTGGACATCCTTCGCGGTTTGGCAGATTTGGACGAGCCTCTTGGAGTCGGCAGACGAGGCACGCCACCGAGGCTGGCGTCACATCACGACAGCTGGGCTGCGACTATCCTGTTCCCTTCCTACCCAGACCAAACCCTCATCCTAAGGTTGCAAGGCTCGCTAAACATCGCACCAGTCGGTAAATCCATAGAATTTAAGTTAGCTTAGGCTTAAGTCTTAAACGCTGCGTAGCGCAGCTAGCTTCAGGCAACCCCTGATCGGAGGCCTTAGAAGGTCCAGGGATTGTCTGAATCCGTAATAAAGTAAAACAATTTCGAACATTTCAATACAAAAAAATGTTCGTTGTTTTGTAATTTATTTATTTATTTATTCAAACAATCGCTATGCTATACATGAAACAGAAAATAAAATTATAACAGTTAACTACAAATATAAAACAACAGCAAACAATAAAAAGCTAAACATAAAGAAAATAATATGAACTTAATAATGTAAATTTTTCCAAAAATATTTAAACAGGATGCTTCTTTTAAGGTGTCAAGCCAGTGTGAGCTGATAGCGGAGTACCATATCTGTCGATTTAACCACCATGTATGTTCTACGATTTTTTTTGTAGTTTTCGAGTTATAATTTTTTTCGTTATTTTATATGATTCAACGACGGCTCTTAAAAAATTATATCTTTTTCTGGGCCGACTTGTCTTAGGTGTTTTTTTAATACAATGCCTATTGATTGCACTTTTAGGAGTAAAAACTCTCCATCCTAACTTCAACCTAAGATACAAAAATTTTGATCCTAACTTTGAAAACTGGGGTAATCAGAACAGAATGGAATTTTCAATTTAATTAAATAAAATTAAAATAGATTTCCATACCTTTTGACTAGTTTTAAAAACTGCCCGACCACATGTTTTATACTATACTATACTAATACAAAAAATGATGTACTAAATGGGACATTCTTTGCTGAAATCGGTCGTTGAACGTGGTTGATCGGAAATTGTGTAATTTTCATATTTTATAATTTCTTAGTATCTTTGCATTTTTTTGTCTATCAGAAGATTATTATCCCTTTACATTTAAGAGGGTTTACGCCTTTCGTTTCCCACATTTCCCACATTTCCCACACAAATTTCCAAGTCGAAATTTTTAAAAACCAAACTGCCAATTTTAATGAAACTTTGCTCGCTAAAGTAAAATACAGAGATCTAAATTGTTTGTTGAAAACATTTTAAAAAAACGTTTATTTAGCTGAGCTATTGCGAATTAAAGTGTAATATAGAAAGTTTAAAAACGCAATAACTTAGTTTAATGAATGTTATTTAAAAATGATTTCGACAAACTATTTAGATCCCTGTATTTTAATTCATAATGCCAAGTTTAATTTATTAATAAAATATTGGCTCATTGGTTTTTAAAAATTTTAACTTGGAAGTTTGTATGGGAAACCGAAATGCGTAAACCCTCTTAAGATGAGCTCAGCTGATACTAATAACATACATTTCATACCTACTACTATCCTAAAAATTACCATTATTAAGGAGAGAACCAAAATAAAACTCAAAATCCGATAATATATTTTTTTATTATTGATATCTCACAGTAAATGTTCAAAATGCCGGCCAACGACCGATATGCACATTCAGCACCTCCGCAAAAATGCTATTATTCCATATTTTTATTTCGTATATTCCATATTTTTATAATATTCATTATTAGTTTTATATACAGATATATAGTCCAACACACACATGCACTCATATATTTAAATCCATAATATACACTTACTCACACATACACACACATATTATTTCATTTATTACACACTTACATTGTATATTTAACTTACTTATACATGACTCTGACTGGGTTTCACTATCATTATTACTTTTCTATGTTCCCTAGAACCATCGTTGTTGAGTTCACAATAAATAAATTACACATAAGAATAATATTGTGAATCTGTATTGTAAACTTGTTTGTGGTTCATAATAATTTTTAAATTTTTGTGGCGATGCCGCATTTAGAGTTTTATTTTGGCCTTCTCATTAATAATGGTAATTTTGAGGATAGCAGTAGGTATGAAATGTAAGTTATTATTATCAACTGAGCTTTTCTTAGAGCTCTTAGTAGTCAGAAGCTATGGAAAATCTTTTTTATTTTTTTAATTTAAGTTGAAAATTACATTCTGTTCTGATCAACCCAATTTTTTAATATCTTTATTATTGAAATTTTGTTAAAATTAAATGTTTACATTAAAATGTTTACTAGAAAAAAATCAACCAGTCTCAGGAAGCTCGAATAGGATTCGAACCCACGACCTTTGGATTGCCGGTCCACTGCTCTCTGCTGCTACTGCTCGTGGGTTTGAATCCTATTCGAGCTTCCTGAGACTGGTTGATTTTAACAGTAAACATTTTATTTGAATTTTTAACGTTAGGATAATTTTTTTTGTATCTTAGGTTAAAGTTAGGAAGGGGATTTTTTTACTCATGAAAGTGCAAAAAATAGGCATTGTATTAAAAAAATCGAAGAAAAGTCTACCCAAAAAAGATATAATTTTTTAGAACTGTCTCGTCATTGAATCATATAAAATAACGAAAAAATATATAACTCGAAAACTATCAAAAATCGCTGAACAAACATAGGGGTTCAAATAGATAGGTATGGTAGTTCCCTATCACATCACACATCGGCTTGACACCTTACAAGAAACACCTTATACATATATTTATTCAAATCTATTATTTCTTCTATCTATTACAATTTCGTTGTATCTTCTCTAGTTGCAAAGCTTAACTACTCTCATATGGATGCCATACAATTGATGCCGCTTCAATCTTACTTTTTACAAGAGCAGTATAAACAAGCTTTATGGCGCTAGCATCATGGAATTCACGGATATTCCGGAGAACAAAGCCTAACCCACGATAAGAGTCAGCAGCGAGTGCCTTCAAGTGCTCATGAAACTTAAAGCTCGTCTCAATAGAGGCACATCAAAAATGACACCCCGGTCCTTAACAGTATTGACTCTAACTACAGGCTCCGTTCCTAACAAATACTGTGTATGAAACGGCACACGCGCATGGCTAAAAATCATAGTGCAACACTTAGAAATGTTGAAAAGCAGCCTGTTGGAAAGGCTCCATTCAAACACTGCATCGATGTCTTCTTGCAGATATCTGGCGTCATCAACTTGTTCAAGCCCACAAACCAACTTCAGGTCGTCAGCATGCAGCAGACACTTGTATAGTTAAGCGCGGCTTCGAGATCATTTATCATGATGCCGAACAAAAGCGGGCCTAATATAGAGCCCTGGCTGACTCCTGAGCTTGTATGATATGGAGCTGAAACAAAGCATCCATGTTCCACGAACTGCTGTCGATCTCGCAAGTAACTTGCAAAAAGCCTGAGCAATTTTGATGAGAAACTAATGCTACAACGTTTCACAACAACACATCGTTGTCTACTCTATCGAACGCCTTTCTAAAATCTGACTGAGACTGAGTGGTAGAGCCACGCTGCGTTATAGCACGCATTGGGTCGGCTCGCCCGGGGTAAACCACCCTCTCACGAATATTCGGCGTGAAAAAATGGCACTTGGTGCTGTTGTGTTTCGTCCGGCCAGTGAGGGTTCCGGAGGCCCTTCCTCCCTCACAATTCCTATTCCTTCCTTAAACCTATTCTTTCCTTAAAGGCCAGCAAGGCGTCTGCAATTCCTCTGGTTTTGCAGGTGACCATGGGCGGCGGTGATTACTCTCCATCAGGTGACCCGCCTGCTCGTTTGCCTCCTTCTATTGTAAAAAAATCTAAGTAAACCACATCGACCTGCTTACTTTTGTCCAAGAATTTTGAAATGTAATCAGTGAGGGTTATCAGTTTAGTATTAACAGAGCGATTGGCTCTAAATCCATGTTGCGAGTCACATAGAGAAGGTTGTGTTTGAGGAGAAATTAAATTGTGCAAGATTGATTCAAAAATTCACAGATCTCGTGCCTTTCACGGCCTTCTGGTACATTGAAAATGAATCTTATAAATTAAACAAAACAAATTTTACTCTTTGCCAACTGCGTGATGAAGCAAATATTAATTTTTAACTTCTTTTATTTCTAACTGTGACACTTGCGACAGGCTATCTACCGCTCTTTTCATAGTCCATTTTTTGTATTATGGCTCGTAAGTGGCCCTATAAATAATAGTGTCCCATCTTTTTCATGGTCTTAACTTTAACAATATACTTACTATTGATTTATGACTAATATCCTTTTGAGACCTTATTTATATGAGTCTACAGCTTATCTATTTACAGAGAAACAATCGTATTTACGCCTCTTTTATTGCTCTTAACATTAGTTTGACTTGTTTTTGTACAAATACATAATTTATAGCAATATTAAGCTACAATTTTATTTTTGTAAACCCAGCTTCACAGTGCAGATGTAAACCAGAGGAACTTATTCGTTTCATTTTCCATGCCAACTGTCATAATATACTGTCTTAACATACCTAAGCCATAAAAATTTGCGCTACTACTTACCAAACTTGAGATTATATTATGAAGTCTCGTGATTACCTAAATTTTAATTGGTATTGTATAAATTACTTTACCAAATTTTATTGCAAAAACTTCAACAACGATCGATCTCCATAACATTAAAAAGAGTAGGTAAGGTTGTTTAATGATGGCTCTCTACTATACAGAAGACTTATTTAGCTCTCAGCTGAGCACAGTATAAATATACATCTTTTCAAAACTACGTAGTCTACTCGTGGTACAAAGACGGACTACCGATTAGAATACTGCCATTGTGTGTTAGTTTTGTTGTATGTGAAATCAGCTCATTTTAAAATAATTGCCATACCTTATTTATTTAAACCCGAAGCCAATGATGGCTGGTACAAAATTGATTTCTGTTTCGTGAAAGCTATTCTGTTTTCTGTGGTGAAAGATCGGTCATTGTATACAATTTGCTTTACATATGTGAGTGATTAAGATAAAAAAGTAAAATATCATGTTTAATGTTTTATATTTTAGCGTTTTATTAACGCTTAAATATACTTTAGTAAAATTTTAAACACTGAAAAAAGACGACAACCTCAGGCGGGAATCGAACCAAGCACCTTCCGCATTCCGGGCGGCTGCCTTAACCACTTGGCTACCGAGGTCTGGCTTTCAACCGTCGAAATTTGTCAGTGCTTGATGCTTAGGTATGTTTTTAGTCAACATTGCTTCATCAAATCTTAGAAGTTTTCACCTCTGAGATCCGAAAGAAATATTTTTACAAATATTTGAACATTCGGTTAAGATGAAGCTGCGTTTATAGATTAATGTTTTATATTTATTAACGCTTAAATATACTAAAGTAAAATTTTAAACACTGAAAAAAGACGACAAACTCAGGCGGAAATCGAACCACGCACCTTCCGCATTCCGGGCGGCTGCCTTAACCACTTGGCTACCGAGGTCTGGCTTTCTACCGTCGAAATTTCTCAGTGCTTGATGCTTATGTTTTTAGTCAACATTGCTTCATTAAATCTTAGAAGTTTTCATCTCTGAGATCCGAAAGAAATATTTTTACAAATATTTGAACATTCGGTTAAGATGAAGCTGCGTTTATAGATTAATGTTTTATATTTTAGCGTTTTATTAACGCTTAAATATACTAAAGTAAAATTTTAAACACTGAAAAAAGACGACAACCTCAGGCGGGAATCGAACCACGCACCTTCCGCATTCCGGGCGGCTGCCTTAACCACTTGGCTACCGAGGTCTGGCTTTCAACCGTCGAAATTTGTCAGTGCTTGATGCTTATGTTTTTAGTCAACATTGCTTCATCAAATCTTAGAAGTTTTCACCTCTGAGATCCGAAAGAATTATTTTTACAAATATTGGAACATTTGGTTAAGATGAGGCTGCGTTTATAGATTAATGTTTTATATTTTAGCGTTGTATTAACGCTTAAATATACTTATGTAAAATTTTAAACACTGAAAAAAGACGACAACCTCAGGCGGGAATCGAACCACGCACCTTCCGCATTCCGGGCGGCTGCCTTAACCACTTGGCTACCGAGGTCTGGCTTTCAACCGTCGAAATTTGTCAGTGCTTGATGCTTATGTTTTTAGTCAACATTGCTTCATCAAATCTTAGAAGTTTTTACCTCTGAGATCCGAAAGAAATATTTTTACAAATATTTGAACATTCGGTTAAGATGAAGCTGCGTTTATAGATTAATGTTTTATATTTTAGCGTTTTATTAACGCTTAAATATACTTAAGTAAAATTTTAAACACTGAAAAAAGACGACAACCTCAGGCGGGAATCAGATTCTACACACGCTTTATTCATTAATAGCCTATTTAAAATTTCGTTCGATTCTGATTAAGTTAGATTCTCAGTAAGTGACATTCCAATGTAAGTTGAATGTAAGTCGATTTCATAGCACGTTTAGTCTAAACACAGTCAACCACAATTATTTGTATGGCCTATTTTAACAACAAACGAAATTACAATATTAGGTCTCTATTATTAATTCTGCAATGTCTTTCCAGAATTTGTTGTAATAGATGATGTGCACTTACTATTCCGTGTTCCTTATTTGTTTTGTTTTTGAAAACAGTATTTGTAGTCTCCGAGAAGAATGCATGGTTTATTCTTTGCAGTTTCTATCTTTTATTTACTTTTCCATTGTAATTTCATCAAGAACATTAGTTACCTACTTTGACATTGACAGAGGCAGAGAATATTGTTTTATCATTGATTTGTTCACAAGTGGCCAGAACGATTAAGTCATTAATAAATAGTATTGATAAGTGCCAAGGCATCGTCAGGGTGGAGAACAGCGTATCAGAGCCCTTTCGTTTTGCCAAGGGCGTAAGGCAGGGCTGCATTCTGTCTCCTATTCTCTTCAATGCCTATGATAAATATATTATCAGGCGGGCATGCGTAGGCTGGGAGGGTGGACTCACAATAGGTGGCACCAGAATAACCAACCTCCGTTACGCTGATGACACAACACTTCTGGCTACAAATGAGACCGAGATGGCGAATTTCCTGGCCCGTATAGAGAGTATCAGTCTGCAATTAGGCCTCAAAATCAACCACTCCAAAACCAAATTAATGGTAGTAGACCGTGCCGGCAAACTGGAGTTTTCAGACGCTCTCGACCTGGACACTGTCAGCGACTTTATCTACCTGGGGGCAAACATAAATAATACAGGTTCTTGTGAAAAAGAAATAAGGAGGCGCATAGAGATGGCCAAAATGCAATGTCCCAGCTACAGAAAATATGGACAGACCGAAACATCTCACGCAAAACAAAAATCAAACTTGTCAACTCCCTGGTGTTCTCCATTTTCAGTTACGGCTCCGAGACATGGACTTTGAAGAAAGCCGATAGAAGCCGCATCGACGCCTTTGAGATGTGGTGTTGAAGGAAGATGTTGCAAATCCCTTGGACTGCCTTCCGCACCAATGCGTCCATTCTGCGGGAGCTAAATGTAAAAGCCAGGCTGTCCACCATCTGTCTCCGCAGAATATTAGAATTCTTCGGGCACATCGCTCGAAAGGATGGTCACAACCTCGAACAGCTGATGGTAACAAGCAAGGTGGATGGCAAACGCCCAAGAGGGCGCAGCCCCACGAGATGGGCTGACCAAGTCCGATCTTGTCTAGGCACCAGCTTTCACAAAGCCCTTCACGGGGCCAAAGACCGAAGCCGCTGGAGGGCACTAATCAGAGAGAGGGTGATTCTGCGGGGGAGTCACGACCCTCAGTAATGAGGAGCACGACGCGAGGAGGAGGATAAGTGCTATCTTACTTTCTGATCAACTGTACTTGTCCTTCGAAGAAAATAACTAATGCAGAAAATAACTAATTAAGACGCTTACCTATAAATAATTCTACCTAATTAGACTCAGTCATATTAAAGAAACCTACGTGGTTAGAATTTGGTTTATAAAGAAAAGTTTCTCATTTGAATCTGTCCTCGTACAAATCTGACCTACTAAAAATAAACTCCCTAACCTACTAAAAATCTCTTCAGAAAAAGGCCAAGTAAGAATTTGGTGCAAATAGTATAACGCATATTAAGAGACTGACTAACTCCGAATCCAACCCAGTAAAAACTTGATTTGCTCAGAAGCTGACTAAATTAGAAACTGGAAAGTTAGTAATGAACCTAATCCGAATTCGGCAACCTCCGCCCAAAGGATCGAATACCATTTATTTATTTTTAAAAAAAGAACGCTGTCTTGTCACAAGGTCTTGTCGAACTTGTAAAGTCGATGTAAAAATGGAATTGACTCGAGAAAATTCAAGAGCATTGATTTATTATGACTTTTGAAGTGGTTCAACACAAAAACAGTGTGAAATCGGATGCTTTCTGGTATATATGGTCTGATGCTTATCGGTAGTTTGCGGAATTTCAACCTGGACGTGTTAAGCTGTGTGACGATCCCCGTCAAGGTCGCCCACAAACTGCAATCACCCAAGATAACGTTGATGCCGTGCGTAAGCTGACTGAGGAAGATCGACATGTGACATATCGCAAAATTCAGGCAATTTTAGACATTGGCATGAGTCAAATACAAATAATCATGTATGAACAATTAGGTGTAAAAAAATTGTTTTCTCGGTGGATCCCGAGTTCGCTCTGTGAGGAGCAAAAAGCGGCTCGCGTTACTTGGTGCGTCAGAACTTTCGAGAGATTTCACGGAGAATCTTCAAATGCTGTATACAGCGTCGTATCAGGTGACGAATCCTGGATATACGCATATGCACCCGAAACAAAAAACCAGTCACGAGTTTGGGTGTTCGAAAATGAGTTGAAGCTGAAAAGTTGAAAAGTTGTTCGTTCACGGAGCGTTGCAAAAAAAAAATGGTGGCTACGTTTGTCTCCAAAACCGCCCATGTTGCGACTGGAATAGTCATGGAAGAAGAATCTTGAAGGACAAAGAACGGTCAATGCAGAATGGTATGCTAGCATTTGTTTGCCGCAGGTCGTCTCTGAACTCCGTAACGAGAACTGCAACCGCCGCATCATCCTCCATCACGACAATGCGAGCTCTCATACCGCCTGCAGAACAAAAGAGTTTTTGGAGCCAGAAAACATTGAATTATTAGACCATCCGCCGTACAGCCCTGACCTAAGCCCAAATGATTTTTATACTGTTCCCAAAATTAAGAACAAATTGTGTGATCAACGATTTTCGTCACCTGAAGAAGCTGTAGACGCCTAAAGAACGACCATTTTGAATACCCCAACTTCAGAATGGAATGAATGATTTAATAATTGGTTCCATCGAATAGAAAAATGTGTCAAGATTCAAGAAGAATACTTCGAAAAACAATAAATATCTTTTCCAATAACAATGTTGTATCACTCCCTTGATTCCCGAAATTTTCTGTGCCGCCCTCGTATTGGCGCCCTCACTACGCTCGGGCGCCAAAACCAGTCTCGGGTGTAAATAAGCTACTTTCACCCCTAGGTTAACAATGTACTATTGTTTCATATCCAAGTAATATAGACAGCTAAATCTCTGCGAATAATGTGTGTGTAAAAATGTGTGTGGCAGGCAGTGCATTCCTTTTGCAGTCCTTTTATTGTCTAGTCCCTGACTAACACTGAGTGACCGCAACTACAGTGCACACTCCACGTATCATCTTATAACAACTGCACACATGCTAAGCGTGATAGGTGTTGAGCCCATCGCCGCTTTAAGCTGTTAGGGTGGATGGATGAGCAGTCTTCAGTCCGATATATGCCTTTTATTCACAACACCCACAAGAAGAGATGTGCTGATAGTGTTTTTATAATAAGGAACCGCCAACACACAGCTTCGCAATTGCAACCACCTAACTAATATTATAAATACGAAAGTGAGTTTGTTTGTTTATTTGTGTGTTAAACGTTCACGCTTACTTCGCTAAATCGTATTTGTTAAACTTTGGTATATAGATATATCTATGACGGAGACGGTAATGGGCGACGCGAGCAAAAAAGCTAGTAATAAATTTTGGTAAAATATAATGGTTTAGTAAGATTATTAAAATTATTCGTCAGCATGGTTCACCTATTTTCTGATCCCTCTGCATTATGGCATGCAAGCAAAAAAAATATTAACTTATTCCTAGTAAACAGATTAAGAAAAAAATTGCTAACTGTTCCGTTGTTTCCACGCACATTTAGATTTTTCTTTTTGTATTTATGAAGGTTATTTATTATCCATGGTACTTAGTGATATAACTATGAGATTAAAATCAAGTTTTCAGTGCAGTGTCGTAGCAGTCTAGTGCAAGTTTAATTTTCCTTTTGATCACAATAACCAAAACGAGAATTTGAATCCCATAAGAGTCGTAAAGTAATTTCAGCGACTCGTGATTATCATCACAGTAACTGAGAACGAAGCCTTTATTTCCTTCCGTTATTTAGGCATCATTTGGATTCATTTAATTGAAATTGGAGCATGAACAGTTAAAATGTAAATTCATTTAAATTTGTCGGTTTCAGACCTCTCTCCTCTTACCAAAGATTATTTGAAATGTCTTTATTATGAATTAAAATAATAATTTTAATACACGTCTTCAAAAGTGACCTCAACAGCGATTTTGTAAATGACGGAAATATTACTTGAATATAGCCTTTACACATACAATTGACAATCAATCAGATTGCACTGCTTGTTATTTTGGATGTCTAACATCCGTAAAAGTAAGATTTAAAAAAAATGTGGTATACTTTACCTTTTTACGTGACCGACGTATCGGAAACAAGAAGATTTAAATTTGAGATTCATATTCAAATATAGGGTGTCTTAATAAGTGCATAAAAATCAACTTTTATTAACCATTGGATAAAATGTTTACTGGAGAAAAACAACCAGTCTCAGGAAAGCTAAAACGGGATTTGAACCCGTGACCTTTGGATTGCCGGTCCACTGCTCTAACCGCTAAGCTACCGAGATCCCAGAAGACTTGTTGAATTTTTTTTCTAGTAGTTGATACGCTGCAAGCCAGTGGTATTACGTCACTGTGAAGTATTGTGATTGTGATTGTAATAGTGACTGTATTACTAACATTCGGAAGAAATACTATTGCAAGTATTTAACAATCGATAAAGTACACTGAACTTTGTCGATTGTACACTCCTCCTTTTTTATTCAGTCCATTCTCCTTTGGAACGCGCTACCTCTTGAAATAAGGATGACCACTAGTCGCGAAGCAATAAAAAGGAAAGTTTGCTTGCTCTTCTCTGATAAAACTATGGCAGAATCATCTCAGTAACGTCATATTTATAAATTATGTTTATAGTTTATTTATGTTTAATAATATAATAACTTAAGTATTATATAGGTGTATATTTTTAATTTTATATAAGTAATGTATTTAAGTATAGAATTTAATAAGTATTTTTGTATTATGTTTAAAATATATAAAACTTAAAGTATACGTAAGTACGTACGTTTCCAATTTTGTTACCTTACCTAAATGCACCTACCATGTCATCTCTGCACCAACCTATGGTTGGCTGGTAGTGAATGCCTCAGGCATTAAGTCCGCCATGTAATGTTTATGTTGCAAAAGTTTTAAATATTTTTTTTATGTGACACGTCACAGTGCCTACATCCTGCCTGATGGTAAGGGTAGTAGTAGTTTACTACATCCTAAAAAAATAAATAATGTCGTTATTGCTTATAAATATCTTTATTATTGAAATTTTGCATTTACAATGCTATATACAAGATATAGGATAAAATGTTTACTAAAAAAAACAACTAGTCTCAGGAACGCTCAAACGAGATTCAAACCCGTGACCTTTGGATTTTTTTTATATTACCTCCAACTATGATCGTTGGAGCCTGTTTTTGCTTTTTCTCATTCATACCAGTTCTCGCACTTTTGCTTCTCGCACTTACATAACGCACATTCATCCATCACCATTCATTCCATAGCGGGGGGTGTTCTGCTATTTGTCGGGGCCCTAAGCTAACTAGCTACTTTATTTTTAATTCATATTATATTAATTGTACTTAAGTCTATGTACCCGAGGGAAAATAATTGTCTTCTCGGAGTTTATTACAATTCACCTGTCTTAAATCTCATTTCTATTACATTTTGTTGTTTACATTACTTCTTATTCTATTTATATTCCCATTATGGGTGTTCTTTACTTTAGTAACATTTTTTCTTAGCAACTAGTTTCATCAGTTACATTTTCAAAATCTCAAAAACTATACATTTTTTGCTTAAACTATATTTTTAAAATATATTTATATATATACGCACACGTATATATATCATTCCGATTTAACATACTGTTTGTCTTATTTTCTACGTCTTATTCCTATTTTTTACTAATGTTACTATTTTGACACAGTATTCTAAGAATAAGGTTTTGTATTCGCCTTTTATGAGGTTTGCTAAATTTGACGTCTCAACCTTGACACCTGTTTGAATCTCGATGTTTAGCCTCTCCAGAGCGTGTAAAGGGCACTCGGAGAGGACATGTAGGAGTGTTTCTGGTGTGTCAGGATCACAGATGCACAACGGGTCATCCTTACACCTGCACCTGTTCAGGTGTAAGGATGACCCGAAAACTCGCCATGCCCCGTGAGAGCCTGAGTTGTGAGGTGAGTGTGTGTCAGCTTCCGGGTGGTCTGGTAAGCTGTTATGGCGTCTGGGAAGAAGATCTTTGTAACCTCGGCAGTGTCGCTCGACCTGTACCTTATGTCCCATTTATCAAGAGACTCACTTCTTATGATTCTCTTGATAAATGAGACTGGACACAATCATGTCGTAGTCTGGCTTCTTTTTGGACTTTATAGCGCCCTCTTTGGCAAGTTTGTCGGCTCTCTCATTTCCCTCCAATCCCGCGTGCGCTTTGATCCAGTACAAACATACAAGTTGGTCTTGGTTAGAAGCAATCCTGAAGTTGCTGCGCGTTTCTAGTGCAAGGGGATGGAGAAAAGTCACGTTTGTGACCAATGATGTTACAATAAAAAGAGGTAGATGTGTTACATGTGCCAAAAAGTGGCAACAGAAAACTATGCTAATTGGCTTACCTTAGGCGTGGTCTCACAGGGGTGCAAATTTAGGAACCTCCTCGTGGTGCACCCTGGGGTAAGGCCTCTCGGCCCACGTTCAGCGTGGGACAAGGGGCTTTATGCTAATCCCTGGCGCCCCTTCTGGGCGCCGAATTCTAGGCGGTGCGTGCCCGCTCCGGGCCGCGCGCTCGTAACCCCCGTTACGCGAGTGTGCGGCTTGGGGTGGGCGCGCACTTAAAACGCTCGCCGCTCTTTTGAGCGGCTTTGAGCTTCGGCGGCGCTCCTTCTGAGCGCCGTCCTTGGGGGCGTTTATGTTTTTGTGTGGGATACGGCCTCGGGCACCGGGAGTTGAGCGTCGGGCTCGAGACCCAGGTGTGTGTTCGCGAGCGACTGTGGAGTAGCGGGCCTGACGGAGTCTGTCCACCTCTGTAGGCCGTGAAAGATACGGGGGGGCCGCCTGGTTGAGGCTCCCGCCACATCGGGAATCGTCGGGGCATGGAGTGACCTCCCGGTTTACCGGGGGTCCGTCTCCGAGTTCCGGGGTTTGGGTCAAGGGCCCGAGGTCGAGGGTCGGTAGGTGTTTGTGGGGCTAGGGGTCCGAGTCGGAGCCAGATTCGTGGGCGGTTTCTGGGTCTGAGTCGGGGTCCGGGCTGCCGAGTAGGATAAGGCGGGCTGGTGGAAGGCCGCGCTATTTGTTGTGTGTTTGTTTGTGGTGTTGCCTGTTTGTGGTGAGGCGCTTGCGGAAGCAAGCGCGAGTGGGGTTGGGCTTTGGTGTGGGTATGACTATACCTCCCCAAAAGCCCAAGGGTCAGAGGACCAATGTGTCTTTGTCTTGTGTTTGTCCTGTGCTGTTCTTGTATCTGTTATTTTGGGGGATCGCGTGCCCATTAGAGGGTGGGCACGCTGTTTTGTGTTGTGCCGTGCGCGAAGTTGCCCGTGTGTCGGCGCGTGACCGCTTGCGGTCATAGGTTGGCACACGGGCGACGGGGTGACCGTCGCGGGTTAATCCCTAGTGGTATGTACCGCGACATCCACCTCAGCTTTCAGCTTCGGATTGTTGGGCCCCCAGGGGTTTAGTGGGTATTCCCCTCCGTCTCGCCCTCCCAGCCGGGACTTAGCTCGGCAGCTGACCTGGAGCCTCTCTCCTTGTCAGTGGGTGCGGAAAGGCGGAGGGGCGAGTCCCACATAACTGGGTGCCTCTTCAAGGCCCCGGTACTCGTAATGAGTTCCCCTGGGAAAAAAAAAAAAAAAAAAAAAAAAAAGGCGTGGTCTCACAAAAGCGTTAGCAGTGTTAACACTTTGACAGTGTCAGTTTGAATGTATTTGTTTCCGAAAATTAATTAAAAGTCCTGTGTCATGCGAACTACATAAAAGGTCATGATAATATATATGCATGCGTGAGTTTAAATTTTAATTGATTTAAGTTCTTATTATTTATCAACTACAAAATGTCAGAATAAATTGTGTCATAAAAATATAGAGTGCGACAGCAAATTGACATGTAATTCGAAATGACACAGCGCTACATGTATCTGTCTTCTTTACGCTCTTACTAGTTGTCATGCTATCTTGCTCACACTTTAGAATACGATCAAGTTAACTCAGCAGATGCGGCCATATGAGATCATCGACTAGAAGTGACAAGTTACCTCTGCCGTATAACATCGTAATATTTAGTGAGTATAGCGCATGCTCCAGGTTTTCGTACGTACGACGCACGAGAGGTGCCATAGACGTGGCAGCTCTCCTAGCGTAGACTAGCGTGACCTTTGGATTGCCGGTCCACCGCTGGCTTGCAGCGTATTAACTACTAGAAAAAAAATGAACGAGTCTTCTGGGGTCTTGGTAGCTTAGCGGTTAGAGCAGTGGACCGGCAATCCAAAGGTCACGGGTTCGAATCCCGTTCGAGCTTTCCCGAGACTGGTTTTTCTAGTAAATAACCTGAAATAACCACGTCGTCGACAATTCGAGCAGCTCTCCGTTGAATGCGGTCAAATGGAAGGAGTAAAGTTGGTACTGGGGTGCTCCAGCCCAAAGATGGGAGCAGTATTCCATATGTGGCCTGCTGTGTACAGTTGTAAGCGGTGGGCCGGCATGATAATTTAGCTTTGCCTTTCAAATGACCTCGAAACTGAACGTCACTCGAAATATCAACGCCAAGGATTCCAATAGTCGGGTTGGTATCAAGGAGAGCTCCCTCAAAGTTCAGAGGTACGACGAAGGGATGTTTTTTCGCGGTAAATGCGCAAACTTGTGTTTTGGAGGGGTTAAAGTGGACTAGGTTCTGTCGGCCCCAATTCTAGACTAGAATGCGGAAGGTGCGTGGTTCGATTCCCGCCTGAGGTTGTCGTCTTTTTTCAGTGTTTAAAAATTTTACTTAAGTATATTTAAGCGTCAATGAAACGCTAAAATATATATTTAAAAAAAACATTAATCTATAAACGCAGTTTCATCTTAACCGAATGTTCAAATATTTGTAAAAATATTTCTTGTGGATCTCATAGGTTAAAACTTCTAAGATTTGATGGAGCAATGTTGACTAAAAAACATAAGCATGAAGCACTGACAAATTTCGACGGGTGAAAACCAGACCTCGGTAGCCAAGTGGTTTTAAGGCAGCCGCCCGGAATGCGGAAGGTGCGTGGTTCGACTCCCGCCTGAGGTTGTCATCTTTTTTCAGTGTTTAAAAAATTTACTTAAGTATATTTAAGCGTCAATTAAACGCTAAAATATATATTAAACAACAATTACCAGGGAGGTACTCAACCAATGTTATAAAGTTAACTGATATTTGAAAATAAAAGACAAGTACCCTTTTTGGCAAATAAAATAAAGGTGTATTAACTGAAACGATCTCTTTAAAAGAGTTTGTTTATAATGCATAAATTACTATAAAAATACTAGGTACCTTGTAAAGATAAATTAACACAAGAATTACTAACAACAATTCTAACAATGAACTGTCATTCGGCGGTTCGACTGAAATTTTAAGATTCACAATAAGTAAGACACAAAAAACACTTTGTTAAACGTTTAGTTGTGCAATATCAGGTGAATAATTGACAGGGGGTCAATATTTAAATTGAAAATTAATGAATTTGTTTAAAATTCACAGGAGCAAACTTAAACAGCTGTTCAAATTCTTAAACTACTGCTAGTTTGAATTGAATGAAATTTGAATTGTACTTCGACGTTGCATCCTCCAGATTTATATTCACAAGGTAGTCCACTCTTCAATGTACCAGGCATCCAACACATATTAAGAGCTATCTAAAAGAAATTTTATTAAAAAAAAACATAAAACGTTACCCATAGTATAGACACAGGCGCCATCTAGTGAATACCAACCGAGTGCACGAGTTTGTCACCCGCGCTGTCATCGTCATTCGCTTTTCGTGTTCGGGCATCCGCACATCGTTACCCTAAAAGTGTTTTGTGTAGCAAAAAACTATGTGCAAAAGGAAGCATGGATAATCATTATATACGCATGTGGAAAAACTGCGTAAACGACGATCGCCAAGTAAATCAGGTCAGTCAGTGTTTTAAATATTACATTTTGTCGATGTTATGATTAAATTACAAAGACAAACGATTTTTTAAAAACTATGTGATTCGTTAGCGAATATACGACTCAGAACCTCTTAGTGAGACATTCAAAGTAGAAACGTTATTGAAATATATTTCATAGTACGTTTCCTTCTTAATTTCGATTAATACTTTCGCTAGTGCCTTTGTGGTTACCCACATTTTTTGACTTTTTCACTATTTATCGATTTTCAAGAATACATAAGACGTTTAGCTTTTTTAAATAATAATAAAAAGTAAAAAACACATAAGTAGTACCGTGAAGTGATTACGGTCAGTGCTAGTATGAAATCTAGTATCGTGACGAGATTACGATCGATATTAGGGGTACCTACCCTATGCTGTGACGCGATTACGGTAATTCTATTCTTCGGTCATTCCTTCCAAATGACTCTTTGTTTGCGCGAGGCAGTAGTTACCTACATTCTATTTTTTTTTACTAATCTTTTTATTGGAGCGTTTTTTCGTATGCAAGTGTTTTCTACAAAATCCTACAGTGCCGCCCTACATACTGCACATTTATGTATTACCGTGATGTGATTACGGTCAGTGCTAATATGAAATATAGTATCGTGACGAGATTACGATCGATATTACGGGTACCTACCCTATGCTGTGACGCGATTACGGCAATTATATTCTTCGGTCATTCCTTCCAAATGATGCTTCGTTTGCGCGAGGCAGTACCTACATTCTATTTTATTTTTAACTAATCTTTTTATTTGAGTGTTTTTTTTTGTGTACAAGTGATTTCTACAAAATCTTACAGTTCCGCCTTACATACTGCACACTTATGTAGTACCGTGACGTGATGACGGTCAGTGCTAATATGAAATCTAGTATCGTGACGTGATTACGATCGATATTACGGGGACCTACCCTTATGTAGTACCGTGACGTGATTACGGTCAGTGCTAATATGAAATCTAGTATCGTGACGCGATTACGTCCGATATTACGGGTACCTACCCTATGCTGTGACGCGATTACGGCAATTCTATTCTTTGATCATTCCTTTCAAAAGAATTCGTTTGCGCGAGGCCTCTCGCCTACCACAAGGCTTAGTGACTCCGATTTCAATAAAGAACCGTAAATAACGGACGTATATAAATCTTATATTGAAAAAGACTTACGATCTGTCATGACCGTAGCACAAGTACACAGTCCGGATCTTACCTAGACCATCCAGGACGCTAGGGATACCTAGTCGTAATAATCCAAGCGCAGCAGAGGAGTTGCCAGTTGTAAATCCAATATCATCGGATTTTCTTGACGTTCTTGGAGTTTCTAAAGTGAAGGAGGTACCATTGGGACCCAAAATACCAGAAGAGTTCTCTAAACGCTAGGGAAATCCTCATAGATGGTATGAACAAAGATAATAAAAAAGAACTGTTAGCAACAACTTTGATACCAGTTTGAAGTTGGCCGAATTATGCTGCATTTACATTATGAAAATACCATGAATAGAAAAATGCTTACACTACCTGCCTACTCTTGCAGCAGTGGGACGTTTATAGGCTGATGATGATGATGATGGTGATACCCCACGCAAGCATAAGTGTAACTTTTTAGACGAGAGTAATTAAGGGTTTAGGACCAAATCCAAAACAGGCATAAAACCGAATGGGAAAAGCTACCCGGTATGAAACACTCAAAATCCTTCATAGGCGGAGACGCCCTAGGACGGAATAAAAACATACTATGCGGAGGTAGTAAAAGGCAGGCACGAACAACACTGACGGGGCACTATCCCACAAAACAAATGCTCCATAGAATGTAGCTAGCAACAGACAGCTTGTGCAGGGCATGTGGAGAGAAAACGGAGTCTATGCAACTCTTAGGTACTGTGTGACTGTGACTCCCTTGCTAGGAAAAGAATGAGTCTCCTGGGATTAGTCTACCCGAAACCAGAAGATTTTAGGCTCTTCGCCCTCAGAGACATTGCCAAGCTAATGGCAGTCATTTTCACTGAGGACACAGAGTGATAGGACGGGGTTGCACAAAAGATCCCAATAGGTCGACGTGCTGCTGCGAGAGGGAAACCTCTCTCTGTGAAACTAAGATAAGATATGGCCCAACCTCCTCAAGTACAGACTGTAGTGCAGGTGGGAGGGGAGGTCTGTGCCCATCAGCGGGACGTTTATAGACTGATAATTAATCTTAGATCGCTATCATATATCTCTTGGTTCTTTTCTATTTTACAAGCTTTTATTTAACGTGCTATGTATGTATGTTTTTTTTCTAGTAACCATTTTATCCTACATCTTTATAGAATTGTGAATGCAAAATCTCAATAATAAAGTTATGTCTTGCTCGGGTGGAAATTTGCAACTCAACTTTGATCCACTTCCCGGTTACCGATTGAGCTGAAATTTTGCATGCATGTGTAAATCGCGTGACAATGCAATATTATGATAACATGGTGCTGATCTGATGATCAAGCTTGAAGGTGGCCATAGGAACTTCGCAATGAAACAACACAACGAGTTTGGGCTTGTTTGTATGAGCTACATCGTTGTGAAGTTTTTTCCAATTTACTCTAGTTTATGCGTGTTTTTTGTACAATTGTATTTACCATTCAAAGAAAAAGAAAGTAAAAAGACCATGCATGAAGTCGTCCCCATCCACCACCAGAACACAAACAAACATACCTATTTAATTTAATTAATATTGGCAGACTGGTGATTTTTTGCTATGACGACTTCTGTTGTATGTTATTGAGTTTTCATGCAAATCTAATATAATTTTTTCATATTGTTTTGTTACAATGACTTTTTTTGCGACTATAATGACCCCTGCTATTCATTTCATAGTTTTATTAGTTGAAATGTTATGCTATATAACATAATAACAACATTTAACAATTAGCTACTCCGCATGGGGTTGTATCGCTTTGTACGTCAAAAACTTTTGAGTTTTTGCACTGTTTTGTTTCCATTGTCACACAATCGGTGTTGCATGGACACCGTTATCTCACCACACGCCGTACACAAGCTGCTTTGTGTCAGTGCCCGGTCAGAACAGGGAAATGTCATCTTTGACGCGAACAAGGACTACTAACCGTTATCGGTTAGGCAGAAGCCGCTCCTACCTACGGCTCTAAAACGAAGTACATGCAACATCTACTGTGTGACTGTGACTCTCTTGCCAGGAAAAGAATGAATCTCCTGGGATCGGCCTCCTCGATACTAGAATATTAAATGCTCTTTGCCCTCAAAGACATTGCTTAGTTTATGGCAATTGTTTTCACTGAGGAGTAGAGTGATAGGACTGGTTGTACAAAAGATCCTAATGGGTCGATGTGCTACTGCGAGAAGGAGACCTCGGCAGATCCCACAAAGATAAGAAGATAAGTAGAAGCCAATTGAACACTTGATTTCAATGATCGAAACATTGTATTTGTGTACCTTTACATGACATTATGTCTAAAAAAAAACGTCCAAAAATACGAATGTCCAAAGGCATGTCCATGTGATAAAATTATTTAAGCATACAAATTTCCAATCATAATATTGCCCAAATATTGGGGGTTAAAGTTACTCGCTTCCGTAGGTTTACCTTTGAGACCCTACACGTGACCCCTGAGTGGTGCTAAATGAGTGACACTGACTGAGTGGTAAAGCCACGCTGCGTTGCAGCACGCATTGGGCCGGCTCGCCCGGCGTAATACCACCCTCTCAGTAATACCCGGCGTGAAATAATAGCACTTTGTGCTGTTGTGTTTCGTCCGGCCAGTGAGGGTTCCGGCCCCTATATACAACATGGCGCCCAGCGTCCAGCTGTTTCCAGAGCTGCTAGGAGCGTGTACAGAAGACTACGAACCCTGACTGAGCTGACAAAAAAAATTAGAACTAAACAACTACTCAGGCTATATCAAAACTTTATATACGTACGGAATGCTTAGAAAACGCAGTATTTTAATAAATTAACAGTTAATTACGAAAACCTACTACAAAAATTTCAAAAATAAACATTCCAAGACAAAAAAAAATACGTAAAAATATATCGACATGTAGAAATTATTATTACTTGGAAGTCACTGTTTGAAACTATAAAGAATCATACCATGTTCGATAGCTAAAACCATAACGATTATTTTGATGTGCACATTATTATGAAGAAGGATGATTACGAAGAGTAATAACAACATTTTTAGCACCTAAAAAATCCTATGCAAAAAAAATGGCGAACCGTCAAAATTGTCAACAATTTCATTTTTTTACTAAAGGTACATTTTGCCATATTTTCAATTGCTCTACGGATCAATTGATATTGTTACATTTGAGATTTTGTACCTTTTGGGGAAAAGGAAGAAAATCCCAAACGCAAGTGTCAGTGGGATGTTATCAAATAAAACCATAAAATGTTCAACAGCTAGGCAGTATATTGTAAAAGAACACACTAAAATTTTGTCCAACAACAATAAAATAAAATTATAAATTTTATTTCACTCTTATTATTTAAAAGAGGGGGTTAGTCACAATTTTTTCTTATATAAGGTTAGGTACTAATCATCTACGTTACTCCTTTTAATTTATTGAGCCGAAAATAACAAAAAAAACTATCAGTCGAAATTGACCCTAGGGTCAATCTCAAATGAAAGTTCAACAAACTTTCCATTAATTTTGCCAACTATAATTTACTGTTTAAAGTACTCTAAACCTCATTATCAAGCTATATCACCCCCTAAAACACACTAAAATCCTAAGAGTCAAAAGTGACCAAGCGGGTCGGTGATAATTTTAATTTCAAATAAATCTTATAATTCTGTTCGTAGGAACGTAGTAGGTAGTAGTAGTACTACCTAACCAGCCAGCTAATATCGTACATGATATCGTAGCCGTGTAGTGCCTTGGGTACTAGTTAAATGTGAAACAACACTAAAATTAAAACATGGTGTTAAATGTTAGTGTTGGAGTGTGAGTTTATAGTTGTGCAACAGCGTTGGGAAGCTTTTGATAACCCATGGCGCTGCGAGTCCCTGATTATGATAGGTTGCAGCCCCAGATACACAGATAGCAGACTGCGGGACCCTAATTTATGTAACAGATCTGAAGTAGGCGTGTAGTGTTATAAATCGCTAGTTAGTTATCGCACACCCCCACACACTCACACACACACACACACACATACACACACACCCCCACACACACACACACACACACACACACACACACACCCACACACACACACACCCCCCACACGTGCGCACATACACACTCATACTCACACACAAACAAACACATACGTCCTTTCATAATAATTTACTATTATTTTTATCATGTATTTTTGTTTTCTCTCATTTTCTTATTAAGTTTAGTCAAGTTTAATTTTAATTGTACTGTTGTCTGACGAAAGCGTAAACAGACTCTGACAACTTGTGTCAATAGATTGTCTACAAGACAGGCCTAGCCTTGGTAGAGATCTCTGTAACCAGATAAAATTAGAAGCGTTCATCGACACAACCTTAGCATTTTTTGTAATCTCTGGGGGCAAGCGGAAATTTGTCTTTTATGTTATAGTTGTTAAATAAACTCTAAACTTATTTTATTTTATTTTTATTTTTAAATAGGCCCCGTGTTGATAATTTCAGATACTTCGAGCGGCCCGTCTCGCCGCCAGGATTTAGAGCTGGGCCCTAAAGCCTAGACGCGAGACCTGCTTCGTCGGGGTACCAGCGGCCACCTGCTGCCAGTCGAGCTGTCGCCGCCTAGCGGATGAGCAGGCGTTGACGGTTTTTGTACCCCCTACTCTGGGTTTAATTGTTCTTTATTCAGGAACATATTTTTACATTAGGGTTTCGAAACCTTAACCTAGTATTTTCTTTTATATCCAACTACACCAAGCGTTGGTGAAGTTGTGAAAAATTTGAGGATCTGCGAGTTCGACCTGTGTGAAGTTGTATGGTGACATCGTCTCCAGATTCGGGTCTACATTAGGACCCTGGCGCCCATAATTATTAATTTTATATCGGTATAACCCCACGGTTCTCTAGTGTATTGGCTTTAAACGTGTGATAGTTTTGATACGGTTAAACGGATAAAAACATTTAATTTAATATTTTTATAGACGGAGTAATTTAAATTTAATTTCAACTTCATACTCCGAACGGTACTGGCGTTATCCCAACCCCCCACGACCATAGCTCGTCCCACTGAAATATTAGCTGGCTGGTTAGGTAGCAGTAGGAACAGAATTATAAGATTTATTTGAAATCAAAATTATCTCCGACCCGCTCGGTCACTTTTGACTCTTAGGATTTTAGTGTGTTTTAGGGGGTGATATAGCTTGATAATGAGGTTAAGAGTACTTTAAACAGTAAATTATAGTTGGCAAAATTAATGGAAAGTTTGTTGGACTTTCATTTGAGATTGACCCTAGGGTCAATTTCGACTGATAGTTTTTTTTTGTTATTTTCGACTCAATAAATTAAAAGGAGTAACGTAGATGATTAGTACCTAACCTAATATAAGAAAAAATTGTGACTAACCCCCTCTTTTAAATAATAAGAGTGAAATAAAATTTATAATTTTATTTTATTGTTGTTGGACAAAATTTTAGTGTGTTCTTTTACAATATACTGCCTAGCTGTTGAACATTTTATGGTTTTATTTGATAACATCCCACTGACGCTTGCGTTTGGGATTTTCTTCCTTTTCCCCAAAAGGGACAAAATCTCAAATGTAACAGTGGCGCCCAACGTGGGGCCCGAATTTACAATGTAACAATATCCATACAGCCACCTCAAATTTTCTTGCGGAACTACGAACTAGGTGCAGTGGGCAACAACCTTATCAAAGAACGTTGCCGTGTTTATGGCGCTTGGTCAGAATAAAAATTTAGTTGCAATGTCACTGTCTACGAATGTAAACAAACTTTACCAATCTTTAACGATAATTAGTTTGCGATTGTTTTGATGTGCACTTATTTAGGAAATATGGTGAGTAGAAGAGTATTTCGACATTTTTAAAGACGCTTACGCTGCAAAATTCCGTTTTGGCAAACTGTAAATTTCGTCAATTTCATTATTTTTTTCTGTGAAATTTTCTGTGGCAATATATAGATTTCTTTTACTTGTATGATGAATTAGTAACCACAGAACCACCTCAAATTTTTTCACGGACCTTCGTACTACGTGCTTTGACCTATTATACGGGTGACTAAACCTACCATGGACGGTTGGAGGTTTAAATGCTCGGTGAGTAAAACTACCGTGGACGTTTCGCACTTATTTTTTCTCGGTGAGTAAACCTGCCGTGGACGGTTGAGTGGTATTGTTCAAATAAACAAATGTACATCCGCATGTCAAAATTATAAAATTGAGCAATCATAAAAATGTCTAATGACAACTTTGTCCTAACTAAAAAAAATACCTAGGAACCCAAAAAATTTAAAAACGTCTATGACTTCAATTGTAAAAACAAGGGTCTAATGTCAATAAGCGAACGTTTATCTATACATCACACTGAGCATGCTCACCAAATTTAGTCCAAAACTACAGGCTCGTTACCGAGATAATCAACAAAACATTATCATAATTCACCAAAAATACACCATTTCCAAACCCGTACAGCTGTACTACACGCACACAAAGATAGCCGAATGGAGCACACTGAGCTTTCTTTTTGTTGACGCTTGCGTGCGTGTTAGTAAAGATACAGCATGTTTCATGATGTGCATTATTATAATTGATTTAGTTTGTTAGAAAACATAACTTTGAAAAATAACTATAAAACTGGAGCCCATTTTTTGTCATTGTATTCAGAATGATGTATGGATACCGCCCTTAAACGTTCGCTTATTGATTTTGTTAAACCCTGTATAAAAATGTATGACGGCAAATTTTATGCCGAACCAGTAAAAGTCAACAGATCTAATAATTTACTTCACTCGGCTCAAACCTCCTGAAAATGTCTAGCTTTAAGCTGTGAGAAATTATTAAGGGAATTAGCGAACTAAACTGACAAAACAGCGAGACAGAGTCTCCGCTTTCTCGTTCAATATTTATTAGGCTGTATATTAATAAAAGTCTAAACAATTATTATTATCTATTGATTAGTCAACAATGTCCATTAAACTTAAAATCTACCACCATAGAGTAAAATAAATAATACGCCATGCGTCAACTTCGTCGTTTTTACCTTTGACGAAATATAAATACGAAAAACAATGTGGTAGTAGAACATAAAGGGGTTTGGGTAAATGTGATTATAACAATAAATGTATTAATAATATTATATAACAATCCTTTGCAATACATGTGTTTTGATATTAACCAAAGTAGATTTGAGTCTATAGAAATAGTACAAGTACAATTAGACATTTTTATGGCTGTACGTTATTATATATAGTTGGTCATGTATCTGATCGGTTGTTTCTATAGTTGGACATTTTCGTGGCTGGATGTTATTATAGCTGGTCATGTATCTGGTCGGACGTTTCTACAGTTGGACATATTTTTGGATGGACGATATTATAACTGGTCATGTATCTAGTCGGTTGTTTTTAGAGTTGGACATTTTTATAGCTGGTTAAATAACTGATTGGACTATTTTTAAATGATGGACGTTTTTCTTTTAAGACATAAGTCTTTTTTCCATTAATACTTTCTCCGCTGATACGGACCCTTAGTACGCACGCCTCTTTTCGTGAGCAGTTTGGTTCAGTTCACTTCAAATGACCATTTTTCCAACGTGAAACCTTAATTTGTTCCCCGCTGTTTTGATTAACGGAGCTTGTCTTTAAGGAACAAAAGCGGGTAAGCAATCAAGAATAAAGAATTGTTTTGTCGGAAAACTTTCGAAGAGATTAAATGAACGGTTTGCTTACAACAAAAAAGGGGAAGGTTTCTTTGTTCAGCTCAGTAAATTTCAATAGGTTCAGAGTTATAGAAGTTTGTGTAAATGATCCTCCAAGGTGAGGGTGGGACATTTATGGTTGCCGAGACAACTTTGCTTTTGATGAGTTGCATCGTTAAAAGTTTGGCTATTGCTTGTTTGGATGTAGTTATGGCGCGCAATACTTATTATTATAATACATTTATTACAAAAATCTTATTTGGGAAGCTCAATGGCGCAGCGTAAAAGGCGTTCGGATCGCTATATATTACTAATTAGTCACGCAATATTTACGCAATGCACGGTCACTGGATGTCCTCTGAGATCCGAAAGAAATATTTTTACAAATATTTGAACATTTGGTTAAGATGAAGCTGCGTTTATAGATAAATATACTTAAGCATAATTTTTCTTTTTAAAATTTTTCTAAGTATATTTAAGCGTTAATAAAACGCTAAAATATAAAACATTAATCTATAAACGCAGCTTCATCTTAACCGAATGTTCAAATATTTGTAAAAATATTTCTTTCGGATCTCAGAGGTGAAAACTTCTAAGATTTGATGAAGCAATGTTGACTAAAAGCATAAGCATCAAGCACTAACAAATTTCGACGGTTGAAAGCCAGACCTCGGTAGCCAAGTGGTTAAGGCAGCCGCCCGGAATGCGGAAGGTGTGTGGTTCGATTCCCGCCTGAGGTTGTCGTCTTTTTTCAGTGTTTAAAATTTTACTTAACCCCTCAAACTCCAAGCGGTCGCATAAGACCGCACCTACAAAAACACACTTGACTTTGTACCGTGTTTTCATAGACTTACAGACTACTTTAGTATGAACAAGTTTGGTTATTTCGGTTCTGTGGTTCATCTTATGTATTGTTATCGCACAATATCGCATAGTCTATGCTCCATTCTGTCTAATTTGACGTTGACAGTTACTGTCAAAAAAGTGTCAAAAAAAATCCAAGAGTGAGTGGTGTATATTTAAGCGTTAATAAAACGCTAAAATATAAAACATTAATCTATAAACGCAGCTTCATCTTAACCGAATGTTCAAATATTTGTAAAAATATTTCTTTCGGATCTCAGAGGTGAAAACTTCTAAGATTTGATGAAGCAATGTTAACTAAAAGCATAAGCATCAAGCACTGACAAATTTCGACGGTTGAAAGCCAGACCTCGGTAGCCAAGTGGTTAAGGCAGCCGCCCGGAATGCGGAAGGTGCGTGGTTCGATTCCCGCCTGAGGTTGTCGTCTTTTTTCAGTGTTTAAAATTTTACTTAAGTATATTTAAGCGTTAATAAAACGCTAAAATATAAAACATTAATCTATAAAAGCAGCTTTTTCTTAACCGAATGTTCAAATATTTGTAAAAGTATTTCTTTCGGATCTCAGAGGTGAAAACTTCTAAGATTTGATAAAGCAATGTTGACTAAAAGCATAAGCATCAAGCACTGACAAATTTCGACGGTTGAAAGCCAGACCTCGGTAGCCAAGTGGTTAAGGCAGCCGCCCGGAATGCGGAAGGTGCGTGGTTCGATTCCCGCCTGAGGTTGTCGTCTTTTTTCAGTGTTTAAAATTTTACTTAAATACTGAGTTTTATTATGTGCTCGAATTAATATATTAAAGGAACTATGAAAACTCCATGTCATAGGTACAGGCACATCCCTACACACATCACACCCGATAATCCAATATACCTCCGATCCTACATTGTGGTTTCATGGAATTTATTCCATTTTCATTGTACCCGTCACGGAGAAATAATTTGGACGTGCTAATAAAATAACAGCTCAGTAGCCGAGTTGCAAGCGCGCGGGCCGATAACCGGTCGTCAATGGTTCGCAGATCGGGAAAAGTGTGTTTCGGATTTTTTATGTGTAGCCCGGGATTGTGATGGACACACCCATATCGACAGATACTCAGGTGGTCACAAACGCATTTAATCAGATAACAAAAGAGAAACTCAACTCGGCATATTAATATCTCGTCGAACACGCCGCTCGACAGATATATATGTATCTCGTCAGAGTCACCAATAGAAATCTTATTAGTTATCTATACAGTTATAAAATCACAGTCGAGCCACCAAAACATCTTATTGCATATGCTCTGATAGTATTAACATAACACATTTTCACACCAAATAATCACAGTTCCATAAGAATCAATGTGACATAACATGAGACAACTCTGCAAATACGTTAGTGAAAGGAAAAGCAATATCTAGGCTCACTGGCTGGTTACTATGTGTTACTATGTGCTAATTTGATATAAAAGTAATGTTATGACATGTTGGACAGTCGCTGCATCTCTTGGCTTAATCGCCACGCTTGAAAAATGCGAGTTGGTGATCACGAACCGGTTATATCTTAAAATTCTAAAACTCAATCTTTGGATACCATTCTGAGCGTGTTTTGAGCGCTTTGCAAATGAGTACCACCGAGGTGTGCACAAAAATAAAATGAATAAGCTCCATAGTCATGTGAGTTTATTTAAGATGACTGCTAGAAACCGCAAGAAACTTCAAGGGTGTTTAGGTCAAGTGTTATAAACATGACAAAAATGACAAAAAAGGAATTTTTGTTTTTTCGTAGGTACTTATCGCCCTTTCCCGGGGCGTATTAGCACGGTACCGGGGCGTCGCGCCGCATGTCTGAAGGAATGTGTCGGTTCTTTTACCGGGTCGGGCCCGTATGTCCTTACTCACCCGTTTCCCCCACGGGGGGGCGGGTGGGGACATATGGGTTCCAGCCCCGGACAGTGCATGGGGTGTCTCACGTTCCTCTCGAGGCCCCATGCCAGTGCAGAGAAGCATTTTCTCCGACTAAAACAAAGAAAAAAAGGTACTTATCGCCCAGCTGACGGGGACGGGTCAACAGACGGCCGTATGGTTTAAAATAAATTAGATACTCAAAGACCCGTTCCGTACTTCGGAAGGCACGTTAAGCCGTTGGTCCCGGTTGTTGTCGTATGATGACAGTCGTTAAAACCCACCAACCCGCATTGGGCGAGCGTGGTGGGTTATGGCCCAATATCCCCTCGTGCATTGTCCACGTGGAAGGCCTGTGCCCAGGAGTGGGACGTTTATAGGCTGATGATGACTCAAAGACCATCCAATTAAAATTCACAAAATGAATTATTTCATTATAAATTAAAAAAAAACACGAATTCCTTTTTTGTCATTTTTGTCATGTTTAAACCACTTGACCTGACCAGTCCTTGAAGTTTCATGCGGCTTCTAGCAGTCACCTTATATATGTGTATATATTAAATGGGTTATTAAACCAAATAAATAATTTTTTTTATTACTAGTAGAGCAAGGTCAACTTCAGTGGTACGACGAGGAACGACAATTCCTTTTCGTGCCACTGGTGGAACGAGTTGGTGGCACGACGAGGAGGAAGTCCGTTTTTTATATAAAGACGCAATTTCTGTGTACATACGCCAGCATATCAACATACCACAAAACGACAAAATTCTTCAATTGAACTTTATCGTTGGGATTTATTATAAGGATCAACATTGATTACAGATATTCGACAGTTTTGCATACGCCAAGTTGTGATAGGTACTGGTGTGTGTAAGCCAAGTTGTGATACTGGTGTGTGTACGCCAAGTTTCTTTACGTTCAAAAACATAACATATAAGGTCGACTGCTAGAAACCGCAAGAAACTTCGTGGGCAGGTCAGGTCAAGTGTTTTAGACATGATAATGAAATGACAAAAAAGAAATTCGTGCTTTTTTATTTTTCATTAAATATTCCTTTTATGAATTTTAAATTGATAGTCTTTGAGTATTTAATTAATTTTAAAGCAATAAAATAAAAATAATAAAATTAAAGAATTAACTATTAAATAACGATTATTTACAACGCGCGGGCAGCGGCCGGCCGTTGACCCGTCTGCGTCAGCTGGCCGATAATTACATCTACGTTAGTCTGCGTACTTTTTTGTTATTTTTGTCATGTTTAAAACACTTGACTTTACCAGCTCTTAAAGTTTCTTGCAGTTTCTAGCAAGTCACCTTATACAATCATAATCTTTATTTGCAATTAAACATGGTATAAATTATATTACAATTAATAATAAGCACTAAACATGTTTAGCCAAATTAATCAGCATGCAAAATATTCACATTCATAATATACCAGTAGGTAGGTAACAAACATAGCACATCCATTTCGTCCCTCCACGACCAGCGTTTAATCTACGGTCAGTATTCCAGCGATTCCTACCTACGGCGGTGTATTAATCAGATATTGATCATGGCGCGATGGACGGACCCACGGTAGAGGTTTCTAGGTATGCCATCAATATGTGATGATTTAATTATTTATATATCTATTAATAAGGCACCGTTACAAAGAACAAAGCAAAACATACAAAGACCAACACATACATACATATTAATCGCGACTATTATCCCCGAAGGGTTAGTCAGAGACTAGGCAATGAGGACAGCAGAAGCAACAATCTGCTTTAATCCACGTTTCACCAAATAGCAAACTGCACATGAGCTCAGCGTGACAGGTGGTGAGCCTATCCCCGCTCTTTGCTGCTGTATGTGTTGTTAGTCTGTTAGTCGCCTTTTACGACACCCAGGGAAAGAGAGGGGGCGATAGTAGGTAATATAATGTTTTATTAATCTACAAAAATACTATAATTTTTTAAAAGTAAGTGTTTTTCTATGATAGAAAGGGCATTTTCCAATTTTGGGAGAAAAGAATTGCCATTGCTGAGTTTGTCTCCCGCCCTATATACATTTACGGACTGATTGCATAGCTGAATTGACAAGTACTCATTACCTATATTGAATGAATGATAATATCAGCTTGATCCTTTTTTCATTTCTCTTTCTCCAAAAAACAGCAGTAGCTTATGTAAGAAGGAGAGCTGTCTTTAGTTACAGCAACTACATAATTTATTTTACACCAATATTAGATGAGTATGCATAAGACTTTAGTAATAATATCAATAAATAAAATTAATAATAATAGACAAATCCCTTCACCTGATAATAGCCACGACGTGCCTACAAATGTTGATCGCCTCTCTGATGATAGGCACGTAGTGCCTACCGTATTTCAAGTCTGTTTTATACTTCGGTTTGAGTTTTTAGTGTCTGCGGCTTGTATCGGTTGGCTGCACTAGCTGTCTAGTGTGAATAAACGTCAATAAAAACTTAGACTTACTTCGAAAAGATCTATTTAAAAAAAAAAAAAACTCGATGCGGAAATTGTTGTTTTTCTTTACATTTTTCTATGAAAAGTTGTAAACATTTTTATATATTATTATTACTACGTAGTAAGAGGTTACATATAAAGAAGAAAAAGATACCCTTATCGCGTTTAATTTTTTAATTTAATAAAATATATAAAAAAAAATATATAAATAAAAAAAATATATATAATTAAATATTTGTTTAATATTTTTAATCAAACCGCCATAATATTGAAGATAATTTATCTAGGAATCCAACGAAATACAATATGTGTGGTGTTTAAAAAAGGAAGGCCACAAAAACCACTTAACACTACTCAAGTACCTGTATCAAAATACGCCGCGTCATACCCAAATCAAAGAAGGACTTGCGCGCGCGCTGACGTCATCAGGTGAGGGGAACGACAATAGTATAGTTATATTATATACATATAATATATTATGTATTTATGTGTATTTTTCAACCTCCTTTGATGCTTTGATTTGACAACCTCCTTGGTCGAATGTTTTGTACGCCGGTTTTCATGGTGTCGCCATCTCTGAGGTCCCGGGTTCGATCCCCGGTCGGGTCAGTTTAGAAATTATGGTTTTTCTAAATTGTCTCGGGTCTCGGTGTTTTCTATGTATAATAAGTATGTATTTAAGTACTTTAAGTATGTTTATCCGTTGTCTAGTAACCATTTAACGAGTTTCATAACGAAGCTTCTCTTGGGCTAGATAATTGGTGTGAGTGTAGGGAAGTTTATTTATTATTCATTTATTTAAACTGTATTCTGCTTCCATAGTGATCGAAGATTCATAGCTTTCAAACCGGAACAAAGACTTCTTCGGGAATTTATATTTTGCGACGTATCTAGGGACGTGTTGAGTTACATTTTATTTCTGTTGCTAGTCGTCTCCGTTAATGCGAAGTGACTTAATCCCCTTGGGAAAGAGCATCGTCGTTATTGTTTTTAATAGCACTCTGAAACTATTTCTTCTAAACTAAATTATTACTTATATACATTCAGTTCAATGTCAGATAAGAGAAAATCCAATGACTTTAATACTATTTTATTTCTTAAGTAAATTTTTTTTAACACTAAAAAAAGACGACAACCTCAGGCGGGAATCGAACCGAATAAAAGAACCGAATGTATGTAGAAATGTAATGTAGAAATATTAATAAAAATATTTCTTTCGGATCTCAGAGGTGAAAACTTCTAAGATTTGATGAAGCAATGTTGACTAAAAACATAAGCATCAAGCACTGACAAATTTCGACTGGTGAAAATCAGACCTCGGTAGGCAAGTGGTTAAGGCAGCCGCCCGGAATGCGCAAGGTCCGTGGTTCGATTCCTGACTGAGGTTGTCGTCTTTTTTCAGTGTTAATTTTTTTTATTTAAGCCTATTTAAGCGTTAATAAAACGCTAAAATATATAAAAATATTAATCTATTTTATTTCGTTTTATTTCCTTTGTAGTTTAATTATGAGAGAGGCGATGAATAGATAAAAGTCAATGTAATAGTATAGTATATTGATTTAAACGTTTGAGGTCTTTGTCCACCGGTAGAACCGTATTATAGATTACCTATACATAAACTTTACTTTCTTTTAATTTATAAATAAAACAAAGAGCTGTTTGGTAGCGGCTCCTTATTAAAAGAACACTACCAACCCATCTCTTCTTTTGGGTATCGTAAAAGGCGACTAACGGACTGAAGACTACTCATACATACAACCTGCTTTCTTTTTTCCATTAAATACTCAGGGATCAACAACGACCCACCAAACAGACGCATTTTTTTGGGATAAAAAATCATCGAATTTTAATTTTGAAACCATATCTTTAGTAAAAACACTGTCGATAAATTAATGTTAATTCATCAACTACTAGACGTGCACGTGCTATTGCTGCTTGATATTTAACATCAGTGGGTAAAACATCTAAATCTAAACTGGTAGAATTAGTTAATAAACCTACTATTCTTTCCACATGATAAAGCTATTAGATTATCTGTTCTTGATACGTTTTCCGCCAATCCGACCATCCCAAGTAACCCGGGATCAGTCCCAAGGCGCCCGTAACGACCTCTCAATTCCATAGGGTCCGACAAGATCGGGGTAAATGACTTAAAAATGAAAGTGCCGAAAATTGGTATCTTACTCAAGAGAGACACTGTTATGCGGATTTAGGGTTAATGAAAGAAGAAATTTCAATAAATACTTTTTATCTGAATCTATATATAAAAATAGAGGGGCCCGCCGCAATAACGACCGTGTGCAACAACGACAAATTAAAAAAAAATCATCTTGCCAACCTTGTCTTGATAATTACAAATTACAAACTCAACAAAAGAATAATTAGACAAATAAAACCGTTCACCCCTCTTAGCACGGATCTTTTAACGAACGATAAAGTGACATTAGACAATAAAATTTGACAGTTCAAGTATTGGCGATGTCAATTTGTCGACGTCTTGTCACTTTATCGGTCGATAAAAGATCCGTGCTCGCACTGCAGTAGTGATTTTTACTTACATTTTTACATGCAAGAAGTAATTAAAAATAACATCAACATCTAAACTATAGTTTTGTTAACCCTACTATACCCAACTACTACTTCATCTCTTAAAAGGGTTTTGATATAATTTACAAGACATAACTCCTCCCAGTAAGCATTTCACATTTTTACGGGCCTACTGCAGTTTCAAAATGCATTATCTAGAAAAGTAGGGCGAGGCCCGTCCTACAAACGGTCGGCTGCTTGCCAGTTCATATAAATACAAGATAAAATCATGCTTGCTTTGCATAGCACGGGGGTTGAGTTCTAAAAGAAGCGATTTTCATTTCATATAAGTCGCAGACTCAAATAAATTTATGAATATTATTACCATGCCCTTAATTTAATTCAAACTTATCAAAAAACCGGCCAAGTGCGAGTCGAACTCGCCCATGAAGGGATCCGTAGCAGCAAGTAACATCATATAAAAGTTCCAAGAACTATAATCGATGTTTTAACAGTAGTGTTTTTTTTAAATTTATTATTTTATGACGTATTAAAAAAAACTACTTACTATAGCCTGACCACAACCGCTGTACCACGCCTTAGGCATGCGCGGGTAGAGGGGGAGTGGGAAGTAAAGAGCATGAACTCACATGAGATTCGTAGTGTTAGACAGATCTTACGATATCGAAGCACAGTTTATTGGAGCTTTATATTTACGAGTATAATTACATCCAATCCGTTTTTGTCCAATATGATTTTTAGATAAGTACAATTAAAGAACCAATATAAATCTTTAATTCTTGGAAATATATAATATAAACTTTCTTTGTTTGCTTTTCTTAAAATATTCGTCCACTTTGAAAATGACAGTCTTGATATCTCGAGATAATGCACGACCCATTTTTAGATATTTTATCTCATTTGTGTTTGACACACTAGTTGCCGCCGTGAGCGATGACAGCAGAATGACAAAATGGAGCAACTGTTACGCCCCCCCCCCCCCCCCCCCCCCCCCCCGCCTCGCCGCTCGCATACCCATGGCGCGGTACAGCGGTAGCGGTCAGACTATAGATCTCCTTCAAACTAACTTTCGGTGGAAGTTTGCATGGTTATTACATAAAATATTTTTTTTTTGTTTTATCATTCTTTTATTTTAGAAGTGAGGGGGGGGGGACAGGACACTAATTTTACCACTTGTCTCTCGCGCAAACTATTCAGTTCAGAAAAAAATTATATAAGAAACTACGGAACCCTAAAAAGCAAAGTAAAGTGCAGCCTGTATACTGTCCCACTGCAGGGCAACGGCCTCTATCATGGAAATAAAGTCATCGCTACAATTGGTAAGTGTTGGTTTTTTCAGCACGCTTGCCTAATGCGGGTAGGTGATCACAAACCCGGGCTGTATATCGCAAAATCTGAAAATACACTTTGCCCAACTTTACGGGCAAATACTAGTCTATACTAATCACACTAATATTATAAAGGCGAAATTTTGTGAGTGTGTGTTTGTTACTCGTTCACGTAAAAACTACTAAATGGATTTGGATGAAATTCGGTATACAGATAGTTTATAACCTGGATTAACACATAGAATACTTTTTATCCCGATATTCCCACGGGAACGGGAACCACGAGGGTGAAACCGCGAGCGGCCGCTAGTAAATTATAAAGACGAAACATTTGATTGTTTGTTTGTATTGAATAGGCTCAAAAACTACTAGACCGATTAAAAAAAAATCTTTCACCGTTGGGAAGCTTCACTATCTTCGGGTGACATAGGCTACATTATTATAATTTCAAAAAAACTAGGGATCGTTACTAAAACTCAAATAAATTAATTACATCGCAAACGAATTAAAAAATTCTTTCACCACTGGAAAGCTACGCTATCGCCGGGTGACAGGCTATATTATAATTTCAAAAAAATTAGGGATTCTTACTAAAACTCAAATAAATGCCTTACATCGCGGTAGATTTAAAAAACTCTTTCACAGTTGAAAAGCTACATCGTCTCCGGGTGACAGGCAATATTATAATTTCAAAAAAATTAGGGATATTTACTAAAATTCAAATAAATTCTTTACATCGCGAGCGCTTTTAAAAAAATTTTTTCACCATTGGGAAGCTTCACTATCACCGGGTGACATAGGCTATATTATAATTTTAAAAAATTAGGGTTCCTTACTTAAACTCAAAGAAATTCCTTACATCGCGACGATTTAAAAAAATCTTTCACCGTTGAGAAGCTTCACTATCTAGCACTATCTTTGGGTGACATAGGCTATATTATTATAATTAAAAAAAAATAGGTATCGTTACTAAAACTCAAATAAATTCATAACATCGCAAATGTATTAAAAAATTCTTTCACCGCTGGAAAGCTACACTATCTCCGGGTGACAGGCTATAATATAATTTCAAACAAATTAGGGATCCTTACTAAAACTCAAATAAATGCCTTACATCGCAATCGATTAAAAAAAATCTTTTACCGTTGGGAAGCTACACTATCTCCGGGTAACAGGCTATATTGTTACTAAAAAAAATAGGGATTCTTACTTAAACTTTAATAAATTCCTTACATCACGATCGATTATAAAAAATCTTTCACCGTTAGGAAGCTACGCTATCTCCGGGTGACATAGGTGCGCTATAAAATAAGTAGCTGACTGTACATACTATTTTTTTTCATACAGATTTTCACGATCAAGCGAGTTGACGACAAAAAAAAATAGGTAAAATCGGAAGGTGCCAACTCGCGCGTACTCGCCACTTCCACACATGCCAGTTGACGAATAAGTCCTAAGAAAACTATTGATGACAGAATAAAATAATGTACTATGGCTTTGCAGAACACATCATTATCTACAAAAAGTGTCGCGATAGCATATTATGTCTAACTATTATAGTTACGTCACAATAAGTGTTCTTGGGTGGGGAGTCATTCTGAAAATTCGTCACGGGGTACGGGGTCCACGCGGACGAAGTCGCCGGCGGTCTGCAAGTAATTAATAAAACAAATGAAATAGAGAAAACGCTCCGTTCGATATCCAGAGTTCAGGGGTTAAATTAACAGGTAGGGCAAAGTGGGTTTTCAGATGTTTCGCTTCGCTCGCGTTAATTTTTCTGGAAAAAAGTAGCCTATAATCAGCTCTATAATTGTCTTCAGGGCTCATTATGTTTCTATACTAAACTTAAAATTGGTTTAGAGGTTTATGAGTTAAAAATAAAAATATAATTTTGCATTTTTGATATTAGTTATTTCGTTTTTACTTTGCTTTCCTCTGTCGTTAAATACAGTCCACTGCTATTTTCCTAAGTTTACTTAAACGATAATAATAATAATGACGACCGCATCTCCTGCTCTCTGGACGCAAGTTTGGATTCGCTGATCTTTAGTGCGAAATCTCTTTTATATTTTCTAAGTCTCACTTAACGGGCGTTATGTAACAAATGGTTAGTAGGACTCATGCGAACAAGCTCTGATAGTTATAATGCTGAGTAGTCTCTCTGTTTGTTCAAAATGGAGTGTTAAAAGTTTTCGTTAGACTATCTGATGGCATTACTAAGCACGGTGGTAGGTTATTTATAAGTAGTTATAATAGAGGATGAAGATCATCACAGAAAGACGAATTTTAAGATATTTAAAACTTTACTTTGCTACCTACATAATGTCCGAAACATCAGATTTTTTTCGCAATTTCAGAGCTCTTGCTTCCACACAAATAGTTGGTCTTTGTACAGGGGCCCAAGTCTGCTAATTTACGAATGGCATAATTGAATCGCAATTGAATAGTATTGTATAGTATGGATAGTATTGTAATTGTTTGACACATTTGGTATTCTCTTACTCATTTAAGAATACCAAATGTGTCAAACAATTACAATGCGATCCAATTGCGATTCAATTATGCCATTCGTAAATTAGCAGACTTGGGCCCCTGTAGGGAAGCAAAAGGGAAGATCTTCATCCGAGCTGGGTGGTATAGTTCGGGGACTGAAGTCCAACGGATGTTAGTTGGAGGTGCTATATATAGCAAAGGAGGTGGTGAAACTTTGCTACCGCGATGCAGGCTTCTCGTACAAACAGTACAGTAACAATAAAACTACTGTCGTCTGTATGGAGATGTCGTTGGGATGGCGTTTGTGGCGCCATCTGTTGACACGGTTGAGAAAGTGTTGCTTCGTGTCGAACTATGTGCGGCGTCATGCAGGTAGGTGGCGCCGCCACAGCACTTTATGGGATGGCCCAGTTGCGGGATATCTACCACCAAACATTCTGTATAACCCTAAGGGTTACCCAAAGCCACTGCAGTGGAAAAGATTTCATATTGTTACCTGAAGTCACTGCAGTGGAAAAAAATCGATATTGTACATCCCTTACTCATTTAAGTACTTATGCAAGAAGTGCCAGACGTCCCTGTGCCAGTAGAACACTCGCGCAGGAGACCATTTGCGTTAGGTCTTGACGCCAAATCAGTGACAGCATGTGTACTGTCCTTCTGCAAGGCAAATGCCTTCATCATTGAAAGCAAGTCATCGCTACAATTGATGGGTATTGCCAAACCACGCTTGACAATTGCGGGTTAATGAACACACACCCGGGCTGTGCACAGAAAATCCAAAAACACACTTTGCCCGGGAAAGTGAACCCGCCCACCGGATATCATGCCGAACGCTACACCACTCGGCCACCGAGGCGTTAAGGCCTTCACACACGGCAGCGATAATGTAAAGATGTATACACTGAGATTTTTCATTGGTTTTGGAGCCGAAACCTTGTTCATGTTTATCATCAGTAGAAGCTATTTAGCGTGTAAAACTAAAAACATAAACATAAAAAAATCATTTAAAAAATATCAATAAAAAATGTAAGAACCCTTATTAGTACCTGACGAAGTCATTGACCGAGGCGCTTCAAACGCTCCTCCTACCCCCCACCCGCCGCCGGCGCAGGTGGCCGGCCGGGAAAGTTCATAGGGGTCACGGTGTACGAATAGGTAACGAGAACGTTACTACGTGTTTTCGACAAAAGACACTTTTACAAGTTTTTTTACTTTGCTCGTAAAGCGATTACTATTTCATAAATAGGTACAACACTTTTTTTGTATTATAACGTTTTTGGCTCCAAGACTAATGAAAAATCTTGGTGCATTATAGCACGATACATCTGGAGACCACACACGACAGCTATAATATATATAGATGTCGTGTTTTATACCGAGATTTGATGTACATTAATATACATTATAGCTGCCGTGTGTGAAGGCCTTTATCATGTACAGAATTCAGAAAAAACATTATTTAGAAAAAAATATACAGTAGGCCGAATCGCTCGCGGCATAGGCTTACTTACCAATATTAGCTTAGGCCGCTTCGTTCAATCGAGAAAAGGACCAACAAACAAACGAACCTTCACATAACAATATGAAACACGTTATGTACCTAAAACATTTTTTTTATAATCTTGTCTTCATTTTTTTTCAACCTTTTGTGTCCCACTGCTGGCCAGGTCTCCCCCAAACTCTTCCACAGATCCCGATCCAGAATGCCAATCCCTTGTGTGGTTCACGAGGTCGTCGCAACATTGTTTTTATATATCTTTTTAATTAATATTAATAAATACATAATAATAATAAATAAATAATAATAATAAATAAATAATTATACTGGGGAACTGGCTAACCTATCTCCAACTGTCGGAACAACTATGCTATTAACATTGTTGTAATGGCGACAGACTTAAATAAGATGGTGGTGGCTTGCTAGGCGGACTTAACAATCCTAACCACCAACCAAACCAAGTACAGGAAGATGTACCCCCGCTGATAATTGAACCCGAGACCACTGGGTCTAAGACCGATAAAATAATGCTACGACCCCCTCTCTTCCCTTGGGTGTAGTAAAAGGCCACTAATGGACTAAAGACTACACATACATCCAACAGGATAGTGCGGCGATGGGCTTACCACTTGTCACACTGAGCACATGTGCAGTCGCTATTTGGTGAAAAGTGGTCTATGGTAGATGACTGCTTTTGCTGTCCTGATTGCCTTGTCTCTGACTAACACTTCGGGATAACAGTCATGATTATGTATGTATGAGAACGTAGAACTTGCTGTCTGGTCTTATGTCTATAACTAACTTGTTATTTTCACATCCAAAATAAACTAATATCCCTCCCGAGACGTTTTTCAAGAGTCATTTCACTTACGTCACTTTTTATACCCAGATCAAAGGCAGTAAGAGATCTCATCCTCCAATACAGACCGACGCTTTCAAACACAAATCCCCGTTATCGTAAAGCAGCTGCCGATGCGTCCCGGTATTAGCGTGATGTCCTCATAACGATTCGTGCCCCGGGGAAATTACCGGGTGGCTGTCGAGAGAAAAAGTTCCAGCGATAAAAATGCGGACGAGTCCTGCGAGGGTTGTTTATCAAACTGCAAGGTGATTCGAGAATGAAAGGAATCGGCGGGAACGCCATGTATTCATTAAACGACGATTGACGCGCAACACGTGACGCACGACAGTTGTGGCTACGGTGTACTGATTTGTCACTAGTTGTATTCACTATTCGATCATGGGAACATATTATGAACAGAAAAAAATACAGAGACGGACTACAAAACAGCGGCCTTATTGATATTTATTTATGAAGAGATTGGTTTACCAATCTCTTCATTGAGGAGCTCGATGGCGCAGCAAACTCTTGTTTTTTTTATTAAAGAAGGAGGGATATGAGCAGGCGGGTCACCTGATGAAGAGTAATCACCGCCACCCATGAACACCCGCAAAACCAGAGGAATCGCAGGCGCGTTGCCGGCCTTTAAAGGAAGGAATATTAATTGTGAGGGGGAGGGGAAGGGCCTCCGGAACCCTCACTGGTACTTAAACTCAAATATTAATTCAATTACCTCAATTAATAAGTAGTTTGAACCGTCCAAAGCTTTTTTTAACCTACCACCCAATTCAGGACGTCATTTTTTTACTGTGGCAAAAAACGGGCCGGCAAGAAACCACAGCGCACAGAAGCAACGACATTAAAAAAAACGGTTAATGCGTTTGGTTTGCGATCGTCTAACTTTCGCGATGCCAATTCACTGGATGGGTGACCAAATTAAAAACATAACGAACTCCTCTGTGCTTCAGGAAGTACGTAAAGCCGTTGGTCCCAGTTGTTGGCGTAATATGACAGTCGTTAAAACCTACAAATCTACTATGGACTAACGTGGTGGTTTATGGCCTAATTTCCCTAATTGTGGGAAGGCACAGACCAAGTGTCCTAAGTTTTTTAAGCTTCAACGTCAAAACACTTGTTCGTCTCTTTATCGTACCTGGCGTTTGGCCATGCGCCGCATTCAACTGCTGGAGTATTTAGATAAGTAGGTACTTATATTTTAATTAATGTTTTTTTTTTAATTCCATTAAATATATTTTCTTGGAATTCAAAGATAACGAAACGTAAAAAAAATACTAAAACAGGTTCTTCGAGTTTATTTGAGTATTATTAACGCAATTTCTTGGAATTATTAATAATTGCCCTAAGTATCTTTTAAATATTTTTTTTCAGAAATAAAAGAAAAAAAAGAAATAAATTCTAAATAAAATAAAGCCAACTAACAAACTGCCTATCCTGAGGTTCTAGATATGTCAGTCCCAATGGACTAATTCTTTTCCAGACTAATGAGTCACAGGAAAACAGTCGGTGTTGCACACACCCCTTTTAAGACGTTAATAACGACTGGATCAAATTGGGACCAAAGGGTTACTGGTGCTGTATAACGAGATTTTTCCTAGCTTAGCAACAAAATTGTAACATGTAAAATTACTTGTTGCTTTTAGATAAAGTTGTGTTTTTACTAATGGCCGGAACCAAAGGCGGGTAAAGCCTAACGTATGTATTAAGCGGAACACCTCGTTTTCACTACAATGTAAAAAACCGGCCAAGTGCGAGTCGGACTCGCCCATGAAGGGTTTCGTAGCAGCAAGTAACATCATATAAAAGTTCTTGTAGTTCGTTGTAACTTTGATCGATGTTTTAATAATAGTGTATTTTTTTACAATTAATTAATTAATGACGTATTAAAAAAACCACATACTAGATCTCGTTCAAAACCAATTTTCGGTGGAAGTTTGCATGGTAATGTACATCATATATTTTTTTTAGTTTTATCATTCTCTTATTTTAGAAGTTACAGGGGGGGTGGGGGAGACACATTTTACCACTTTGGAAGTGTCTCTCGCGCAAACTATTCAGTTTAGAATAAAAATATGTTTGGAACCTCAATATAATTTTTGAAGACCTATCCATAGATACCCCACACGGATGGGTTAAATGAAAACAAAAATTTTGAGTATCAGTTCTAAGTAAAAGTTCAGTTCTTCCAACCCCCAAAATTTATTGTTTTTTTCTATTTTTGAGTGAAAGTCTTAATGCTGTTCAAAGAATACATCTTCTAACGAAATTTCAACAGTATAGTTCTTATAGTTTCGGAAAAAAGTGACTGTGACATACGGACGGACAGACAGACAGACATGACGAATCCATAAGGGTTGGTTCCGTTTTTTGCCATTTGGCTACGGAACCCTAATAAACTCGGTCCCAGAATCGAAATCTAAGTGTTCTAATACATTATAAAAACTGTTGAGGTGAACACAGTAAGCTAAGCAGCCGTGTTTAAGCAAAATGATTTAGGATAAAATCGATCTTTCTAAATTATTATTAGTAAATTTATAAAAGTGCTCTACAATACCGCAACTTTATTTCTGCCTATACTGTGGTCAGTTCATCCAATAAAATTGCAATGTAGGTGTCACTGGGGTACACCCGGAGTCATTTTGAAAATTCGTCATGGGGTACGGGTTCCACGCGCACGAAGTCGCAGCGGGCCGCTAGTAGTAATATAGTATAACATGAATTCATTTCCTTTTCTCTGTGTGTTCCAGGGTTCTTGCACCGATGTTACACACCTAGGCCTTTTCGCTGCTACCTGCCTGCTAGTTTCTGTGCGTGACCAGCCTGTCTAGCGTACACGACTTCGCTTTTGTCCTTGCGCGTAGTCCGAGTCCGCGGGTTGCAGGTTCCGGGCGGTAGCAAGCCATCGACGACGAAGATAAGCCTAAAGCTAAGTCTTTAAGTCAAGATAAGACTTTAAACTATCGCGTTGCATTGCATAAAAACTGTTTTAACGGGACCTAACTCGATTAATTTTTGTAAGTAGGCCGTTTAGGTTTAGGTGTAGGGTAGGTTTTTGTAGTAGTGGTGACTAGCGAACTGTGACCACGGCCGCAGCGTCGCGGCCGAAACGTCAAGCAGTAAGTAGGTATGTACTTACTTACAAAAATTAATCGTGTTAGGTCCCGTTAAAACAGTTATAAGTCTTTAAGTCCTTTTCAAGCGGACAGAATGAGCGATCCGTAGAACTGAGCAATTTTATAGGTGGAATAGGAAAATTAAACTTTGTAACCTATTCAATTATTTTATTTTCTATTCTGAAGTAGGGGCTAAACCACTTTATTGGTTTATTAAAGCTTCCTAGAAATGAGGCGTCTTTCAATTGAGTGATGGATAAATAGTTTTAGTTAATATGATTAAACGGCTTTCGGAATTACGTAGGTTTGGCAGATTCACCAAATAACTCGGCTAATTTAATTAATAAACATTTCTTAAGTGTTGGGAGTAAACGCGCGGAAGAAGTCGTTTCTCAGGATAATTGTCAAAGTACCTTCGAGTTCCTTCCTCCTCCTCAATTTAAGTTAATCGGAATTATTGAATCGGACACAAAATGAAATAGAGTCGATTATTACAAATCTTAAATCAGATTCTGCTGATCGGCTGGGATAATATACCAACAAAAATTAAATTTGCCAAAACTAGTTTTGTCCCTATTATAACTTCACATTGATTGCTGTGCTTTGCTAGGGGTGTGTTACCACTGCCATTGAAACGTGCATTTATTTACCTATCTTATATGTAAGAGTGAGGCTAGAGATGACGTTAAGAACGGGACAACAACCTCAGGCGGGAATCGAACCACGCACCTTCGGGTCTAATTTTTCTAATCGCGTAAGCTGCAGAAATGAGTTTGCCGGCCAGATTCGATAATTATGCGGACTCTATAGAACCAATTGATGACAAACAAAATTCCATTGAGTCAAGGGCTATCCCTAGGAAAACTGTCGAGTCTATCAAATCTAATTTATCACCATTCATTCTAACATAGGTTTGTTTGGTCTTGACATTTGGTAGTGTAAATTTAATACATTTCGTTTTTTTGCGTTTAGCTGTAAATTATTATCTGAAGCGTCGCGTGCCGATAGTCGGCATGAAAATTAATTTTCCCAGTGTGTCACGTGCCGATAATCGGCACTCGACGCTCGACCTTTTTGAGGTTTATATTTTTAAAAACGAATTAAAAACGAATGGGTCTTTCCTCTTCTAATGAACGGGATTTTGTTTATGAAGAAACCTGCTAGCTATATTTTGACAGTTTTGTTAGCAGTCCAGAGACAAAATACTTTTTATGTTGGAAGGAAGTTTTCTCGTGGCCATTTGTTAGTTTTACAGTAGCATTCAGAGTGTATTTTTAATAAAAATAACCATTACTTTAGAAATAAGCTAAAAACGTGAGTCCAATGTATATTGAACTAATTCAACTAAAAGTTTGCTGTGCATTCACTATGTTCCATAAAATAATATAACTTCAAAAAGTTTACTTAAAAAAACATAAATTTGTGTTTGATTTATAATTACATTCGTATATTTATTTTTAATCTAGTTTCTGAAAATATATAATTTAACGAAGTTTCCAGTAACAATTATAGCATTTATCTTTGAAAAACCAAACAAAGTCGCGCGGCCCGCAAAAAAAAAGTATTGCGAATTTATTTATATATTATTGTTGCATTAAACCAACTGAGTACCTCTGAGAGAGCATTGATAACATCGTCATAATTATTCTTAAACCTAGTCACATTAAAAATGAGTAAAGTTTTATCCGCAAACAATACAATATCACAGAAGTTTTCTACAAATAATGGCAAGTCATATATATCAAAAATAAGAAAGGGCCGAGAATTGACCCTTCCATTTGATCGCTCCTTAAAGTCAACCTTCAGAAAAATTACATCTCGAACTTCTGAGCTGTATCGAGATTATGAAGTTCTAACTGCAAGGCAACTTTATGTTCTAAAATGTATCCTTAACTCATAAAACTATCCTCCCTGATTCGAAAATTATAACTAAGCGTAATCCATATTCCGTCGTTTTCCATCCAACCGTAAAAACTAAATTTGCTCGGATGCAGTTCAAAACTCAATCTAGATACTTTTATCTATATCTATACTAATATTATAAAGTGAAAAGATTTGATTGTTTGTTTGTTTGTCTGGATTGAATAGGTTTCGAAACTACTAGACTAACTAACTAACTACTAAACTACACTATCTCCGGGTGACATATATAATATTTTCAAAAATTCGTCACGGGGTACGGGGACCACGCGGACGGAGTCGCGAGCGGTCCGCTAGTAATAAAATAAACATAAACTTAATGTTACAGGAAGCATCACTTTGAGTGTAAAAAAATAGTTACTACCTGGCTAAAACAACTTGAATATGACAGCACCGAATTATTATTTAGACATGACATGTGACGCGTGTATTTGTGTTTGCGTTTACTATATTGTTTTATTTATTTTTATTTTCTGATGACACTCATAAGTGCTGTAACCTAAACATGGCCTAACATGAATAAATAATATTGATTCCTGTTTCTAAACACGTAAGTTTATAAAATATATAGGTAGTATATTTTCATTCCATTTGTTATTTTGTATTTATTAGTTATTAATAATAAACATGTAGTAGGTATATATTATAAAAATGTATTTGTGTTACTATTAAATTTAAAAAATTATAATATTACACCGAGGAATGTCTTAAAGTTCTAACCTATCACGTGACCTACAGGAGTATTTATGTTCTAGTGGTGTTCAAATCCCTAGATTTGTTTAGGGAAATGATAAAATCGTGTTGTTATTTTACATCGTCGTGATTTGATCAATTCACTTAGGGAATTGACCAAATGTCTGTTTTTATCATATGACTGCGACAAATACATCCAAAACTTTGTTGTGAACACTGGATTTAGTAAGAGCACGCTTACAGTGGCTCACCAGTACCACTCTCAAGGTCACAGCTCTGAATAATTTTTATTAGTTAATCTCTATTGTAAATCTAAATACCATTATACTATACCACAGCTGGGCGTGGGCATTAAAATCAAATTGTCTTAATCACTACTACTCGTGTACAAACTAATATAAAAAAGCGAAAATAAGTTTGTTGTATGTTACGCTTTCTCGCTAAACACCGTCGTTAAACCGATTTTGATGAATTTTGGTATACAGTTAGATGGGGCTTAAGGAACGGTTAAAGGTTACTTTGCCGAGCAAAGCCACGAGCAAAATGTAATATACTAAGGTTTACCTTAACTTATAAAAGCTTACAATAAAAGCAACTATATTATTAGCTTACAGCATCATTTACAGAACAGCATGAAATGAATGTACGTTGTAGGACAGCTTGAGAGCAGACAGTTCTCAAGCTTAAGGCTCTCTATCACTCTATGTTCACCACACAAAGTACTCACTACGACTCCTTGTTGGTTGTTAAAGTGATACTCGTGTCAAAAACTTGTATGTGCTTCGGGAGGCACGTAAAGCCATTGGTCCGGTTTTTATCGTTAGATAGCAGTCGTTAGTAGTAGGAAATTGGGCTTTCTGACTCACGGTCGTTCAACATAATTGAAGTTTTAGTTTTCAGTCTAAAGTGAATCATTCAACTATAGAGCGCGCTTGAGAGGCGCCTGGCGGCGCCTCTTGTGCGCGTCCTGAGTTGGTTGATTCACTGTAGACTGAAAACTAAAACTTCAATCATGTTGAACGACCGTGAGTCAGAAAGCCCAATTTCCTACTTTTACACTCACAAACTGGATTTATAGAGTGCTTGGTGTGGTAGCTCCATTTATGCAAAGGATGAGATGTCTATTACTGATAGATAGGTAGCTATACCAAGCTGGATTACCTAATGTTGATCATCACCATCATTACTTGAAAATATTCTAGAGCAGTATTACCTAATTTAATAAAGGTGAAATAAATATTTAGGTACCTGAGTATATAAAAATATATTTGATAAGTAGGTAGGTATAAAATGAAAGAAACAAATTTATTTAAAAAAGTTTATTTTCTTCACACCATTTGTTTAAACAAAATACATTTTTTAATGCACACACCCGAGTGTGATACATGCAACTAAATACATCGTTTGACTCTTTATACTTATCATACAAATTAAGTAAACTAGGACAAAACTTATCTTCTAAATTATAAACATTGTTATTTTCGGTTACATCTTTTAACCACTTCACTTTTTCTATTCCCTTAGTATAAATCATTTTGTTTGACAACAGTCGTACAATATGTTCTTTATGATAGGGATATGGTATGAAACCCTCTTTCCAGTAAACTGCTCTGTTTCTCTCAATCCAATTTACCTGTTTCCTCTCTGTTTTGCTTAGCTCGTAATAAGGAAACGGAGGTTTTATAAGAAGAACTTCTAACTGTTTTTTGTTTAGAATAGCAATTTCTTTTAGAATGAATTTATTATCATCTGTTTTAAAACCCTGTACATCTACAATAACCTTCATGATAATTTTCGAACAATTTTACTCAGAGGCTTGTATTCAACCAGACGATCGTTAATAATTAAACAATATGCTGTTGTGTCATCTGGTAAATATTCGGAACATTCAATTTCTACTCGCACATCTACAGGTCCAGTTTTCAAATTATCGTTTTGTCTTGAGCAATCAATGATGAACAAAGGAGCCTTGTTTTTAAAATTATCTAGATTGAGCAATGGGTCTGGTGAAATGTTGTAATACGAGTGACGAAATTTAGTGTATATATCGTATAATATACTATATTTATTCTCATTAAAATTCAAGTTCATAGATTCGTAGGGGTAATATTGCGAATTCAAAAATAATGTAACATTTGTTAATTTACAATGATCAAACTCGGAACAGTCGAGAGTCCTACTATTCTTTCTGTTTGTTTGTAAGCCTAAAATCACATAACGAGGTTTTTCTATTTGTGAAGTAGTTTTTACTGACCATGAATGTTTAACTGTTTTTGGTAATACAGGGTATTCATATAAATCCCAGTTTCTGAAAGCAATTTGGATAGGCTTGTCTTTTTCAAGAAGTTTAAGCAATGATAGTTTCTCATAATCCGAAACTTTAATATGTGGAACTCGCCACTGTACTTTTTGTATATTTATTTTAATATGATTGACATCGTCTGGCAAAATGACACTGTTCAATACGCCATGACCTCTGTTTAAAATAAGTTCATGCTTGCAGTTAATTACAATTTTCTTATAATCTTCTGCGAATCCTAATATTTTATCAAGGGGCACAACTGCACTAAAACTATTATTACTCCTAATAGTTCCATTCAAACTCCATCCCCATATAGCTGCAACTTTGCTCTCCCCTTCATTCATTGATATATACGATTTCATACAAGTGGTTATGCCGGCATTTTTGATGCGGTCTATTTCAATACCATTCATCTCATATCTAATATCTTGAAATAGAAATAAAACCGGGTTATTAGTGAGCTTAATACCTTTTTTCATAGGTTTACCGTCTTTATCATAAAGTTGTATATCTCCTTCTATATATATAGCACTCGCCGATGGTAATATGTATATATCCTGTTGATGAATTGGAATTCTTATTTCATCATTTTCATTAAAATTATTATTGTAAGGATTATAAGTATGAATTTCATAGCTTTCAATTGAGTTATCGTATTGAGGTAAATCACTTATTCCAAGAATACTCATGTTTTAAATCCTAGGGCCTGAAGAAATTTTTTATTGACTTTCGTAATTTTTTTAACAGGTTTAACACGTGTGGACACTTTAACACTATGTCGGGTATTGACACGCTTGGTGTTCGTATTCTGAACTTTATAAAAGACTATCATGTTGCTCTACGTAAATGAAGACGCAATTGAATACTTTCTCCTTGGAAATCAATGTAATTTCCGTGTTCATCTAAAAACTTTACACTCAGAGATGATATATTGTTTTTGTTAACTGGTAGATATATAATATTTTTCGGTATTTCTATATATCGGTGACCAGGTGATACGTCCGGCACAAATTCATGTATAATATGTGAGGGCGCGCCGTTATTATACGATCCTTGCACTATATCACATTCAATCCTGATCAAGGATAAAGGCAGAATGTTTACTGGACTTACAGATTCATGCCATTTATTTGCTTCTAACTTTACGTTCTGAAAGCCAAGTAACTGTCCAATGCTGTTATTAACGCTAAAGTCCACTCTTTGAGAACAATAGAAATAACACTTCAACGTATTGTTGTTAGGTTTAATCTTGATTTCACAATCGGTGATATTTGTTTCAAGATATTCCGCAATATCGTAAAGATCGTAAGTTCCGAGAGGTATTTTTAACTGCTTATTATCAGCACCATAAGTAAATATGTTGTTAAGAGCAGTTACATTTGGTATGGAATTTAAAGCGGAAAAGTATAATAATCCACATTCGCATTTTTCCCATAAAGTTAAAGGGGGCTGGAATTGTGATTCCAAGTAGGACTTATCCCCAGTAATGGTTAAAGTAATAGACATTATGTAGTACTAACTAGTTTGAAAGCTTTACTAACTATTTATTTAGGATTTTAGACCAAAAATTTCTAAGAAATTGGAGACATAAATGCCCGCAGTTAAAAGGGTGATTGTTCTGTACATTTTCATTATTATATTTTATATTACTAGTACCGACATAAGAAATGAATTCTTTTGGTGGCTTTAAATTACCATAGCTATCGAAATACATTACACTTTTACAATATTTTGCATAGGCTACCCAGTGAGAACCTGGATTTTTGGAGCTATCAAGATTAATAATACCACATTCTTTTGAAAGTGGATATTTCGGCAATTCATCACGCATATAAACACCTCGAAAGAATGGAATATCTTTAGCATTTTTAATAATATCGATATTGCTCAAAGCTCGATTGGGTAGCCGATTACTTAGTTTTTTTTATTAGAAATAAAAATTCCTAATCCATTATGATGAGGTCTAACTTCTAAACCTTTCCCTATACATAAAGTTTCCATCTTTTCGTTGTGTCGTTTTAGTTCAGAAAAACGTTTTTTAGCTGCTTTAAATTCATTAATAGCCTTAGTAATTGCTGCTGCTCCGCCAGCTAAGCTTCCAACCGCAGACAATCCAGCAAATATAGGTATAAGAGGAAGAACTCCACCAGTTTTTGGAACAGGAATCATGCGAGGTAGTTTTACAATAGAATTTTTCATTGACTCTTTAGCTGCTGCTATTGCTAGCTCAATAGCTATTTTTTTACACTTAGGCTTTAGTTTTTGTAAATGTTTTTTTGTATGAGAAACAATTTTTTTTAAATGTTTCTTCACACCACCTCCACTTTTAAGGGTTTCTTTATTTTCTTCCCTATTTTTTCTCAAACCATAACCTGTGCTAACTTTAGCTAACATAGCTTTATTCACTAAATGAGCTGCAAGCTTTTCTCCTAGACCAGCATTTACAGCATGAGCACGTTTTCGTGCCATTTTCATTAATTTTATATCAGCTTTATGACGATCACTTAATGAAGATGATTTGTTATAAGCTATATCGTGTTCTTTACAGTATTCGTCTAATAAATTAATACCCCTTTCTCTTCGAGCTAGTCTTTTTGCTAGTTTAGTTCCAGGACCACAATAATTATATCCAGGTAAATGAAGTTCAAAAGGTAAATTATTTATAAACCAATTTAGTAGACTGCTATCTACCATAACTCGTATAGAACTAGTTTACTGGAAGAATGTACCTATATTAATATACTATTGAACTATATTTGACTTATTAATCCAACTGTTTTCATTCGAAGGTAAACCCAACCATTTCACAAATACCTTTTTTCCCTTTGTTTTTAATACTTTTTCTATTAAGTATATATTAGGATGCTTTGCTTTCAATAATTCTTGCTCATAAAATGCCCCTAAAATAGCCCGATTTCTTGCATCTTCAATTAAGTATGTTGGTGGAGACGTTTTTTGTACTTTAATAATCTTGAATATTTCTGCTGACCAATTAGGTGTATAACCTTTTTCAAATACTCCTTTGTATTTGCTTATTCTCACAAAATCCTTGACTTTAAACTTGTGTCTCTTCACTATTTTATTTGATAGGTTAGCATACCTATCATGCAATATCTGAACATTATTTTTATTTACTTTTACAGGCTTTAGACCTATAGTTCTATGATAAGTGTGATTATATTCACGAATCACATCATTTAAAGTACCATCATTCCACCTGTAATTACCTTTTAAACTAAATAATTTATACATTTTCGTTTTCAATGTTCTAATAAGTCTTTCTGCAATAGAGGCCTTTTTAACGGAATACGTGGAATAATGTCTGATTTTATATTTCGCAAAAACTTTTTTCAGTTCATCATTATAAAACTCTGTTCCATGATCAGTTTGTAAATTTTTCGGGACACGTCCATTACTGAATAAATCAATAAAAGCATCGCATATATCGTTTTTTGTTTTTCGTTTTAATGGGTAGGCCCATGCATATTTTGAGAATGTATCAATAACTACTAAAATATATTTATAACCATTGTTTTCTTTAGAGACACCTTGCATATCAATTAGATCAGCTTGCCACAAGTCATCAATATCTTTCATAATAACTTTTCGTCGTAGAAAATTCACCCTCACATTTTTATGTATTTCATTAACCACATCGGCTTTACTCATTTTTTGGATTTATTATTTGTACTTTTTTCAAAACTATTTAATTTAATAGTAAACTCATTCAACTTCTTATCAGTTGACTGAATGGCTTTCAAACATTTTTCCAAGGATTTATATAATAACTCTTTGTCTGTTGTATTTTTATTATCTATCTCTTTATAAATATTTTCAATAGATTTATCAACATATTCCTTGTTTGCGCTATCTGTTACGTAAACTGGTAATTTTACATTTCGTATGATTTTATTTTGAGCATCCAAATTGTTATCACTCAAATGTTTTAGAGCACATTCAACTATCATCAAATCTTTTTTAATTCTTTTGTTTTTATGTACATGGTGACCAAATTTGTCGACATTCATATTGAATGTTTATTTGATACTAAATATTATTTTATCGGGTTTTTGGTTTTATTGTTTAATAATATCAGATTCTTTCAATTCTTCAATAATAGATAAAATTTCATTATCATGATTAGTATTACCAGCTTCTTTCGAAGCAATCAGTAATTTTAATCTTTCTATCAACTCATTAGGATCATCCCAGTATACCAAATCAGTATTAGATCTATACGTTTTAAACTTTGGCAAATTTCCACCATGCTTTTCCATGTCGGTATTATGGAATAATGGTTTGATTATGTCACGATATTTAGCGCTTTTATCACCTTTTATTTGTCCATTAGGACGATAATCTCTTCTGTGTGCGTTAGTAATGGAAAGCATATTCTTATATTTAACTTTATCATTTTCAGAAACCAAACTTAAATCGGGTTTCTTAGTTAAAAGCAATTCTTTTAGTCCTGGCGTTAATTCACAACGTTTACTATCTATAGTAATGAAAAAATTGTTGTCACGACCCGGGGCATTGTCCATTTTAGATAAAATTACTTTTGAGTCACCCATAAACAGATTTTCATTTTGACTTCTTATTCCATATGGAATATTTAGGTTTTCATAAATATCGAATAAATCATCTTTCACTAATGACTTTAGTAAAATATTTTTATCATCATCATCATAAAGATCAGAGCTTTTGTATAAAATGTTTATGTTTTCACTTTCATTATCATGATCATCATCTTTTTTACCAAAAACAGTATTGTAAGAATCTGAATCTTGGAAATCATCACTTGCTGTATTAAAGCTGCGCACTGAATAAGATTTTTCCATATTGTTATGTTGAAAAAGTTTATTATTATTATTATTATTACAGCTTTTTTCAACTAAGGTTTTAATTGGAACGGTCACAGGTTCCAGCAACTTTTTCATAGTTAAGTCAGTTTGATCTTCTTCATTTTTCATTTGTTTAATTTTAGCCTGGATAGAATTAACTGACTTAATTAATTGCTGTTTAATATTTCCCTCCATTATTACCACACAACCATTAATTGTAACAGAAATAAAGATACTAATATTATTATTATCGTTTCAACTGGTTTTTATAAACTATAACTCATAATTTTCATATTGTTACAATGATTTAGTACTTTTCAGAATATTATAAATATGTCAAACTTTTGCCTATATCTTCCTTGTGCTACAGGTCTATCTTTATCAATTATTAAAAAATTGTGCTGAACTTTCCAAATTTCTGAGCACATGTTTTTAAAATAAAGCCAAGTCATGTCAGTATTAACGTGCTCATTGTAAATATGTTTTAGATTAATATCGTCTTGTTTGAAGATTATTAAGAAGTTAGCATTATCACGTATCAATTGTTTTGGTATTTTAGAGTATGTTTGTGACAAATAAAAGCAATCAATATTGTTGTGTCTACCCATGGTAAAATAATTGCGAATATTTGATTGTCGATCACATACAACATCATCAAATATAATGATGGAATTTGGGAGAGCATCTCTAGGGTGAATAACTTCATCATGGTCATTGAATCCAAAAAACTTTACTCCTTCTACTCTTTTTAACACATTTTGTAAAAATCTGTATTTAGGTTGAAAAGTTGTTTTGGAATATAAATAAACATTACGAAACTTCAGACCATTTTCATGTAACAATAAATTTATCATAACATTTGTTTTCCCACAATTTGAAGGACCACAAATTATGCACCGTATTGTATTAGGCAAAAGCTTGCTATGCCTCACATTATGCAATTTGGTATCAACGTTCAAATCATTGACCTCCAACGAAAGAGTTTGCTTAACGAGCTTCATTATGAGTTTATAGGCTGAAAAAATGTGTACATAGTAAGCTAAACAGTCGACCGTCCGGCACACATCTCGTAACGGATGTGTCTGCCAGGAACCACAATTATCCACTACTTATATTTTATTTTCAGCTTTTTAATAGATAGTGAATCTTTTAGTTCTTTGTATAGGTTTAGGAAATATAAAAAATAAATAAAAAGTCTAAAATCAAGGTAAGAATTATATTTTCACTCCTTATACTTAATAATAATAATAAAATTATATAGGTACAAATTTAACAAAATACAAACAATACAACTAACTTAATTTAACATTTAAAATAAAGTATCACAATGACCCCATGGTAAAGTATAAATTTGATTTGAGAGAACTTGTCGTTTATCGTCCTGTCTATTTAACACCAGTTTATTAACTCTCTGTGAATATAATACATGTTTTAAAGATCTAATTAAATTCATACTACATCTTATATTAATATTATTATTCAATGTGTTTTCATAGTGACTTGGTCTCAGTTTCTTAGTTACAGACTTTGATATACCTTTTGCTTTTTTTATCTGAGTTTTTGTACTTTCGATACAATAGAGTTTTGCCCTCAAACCAATAAATTGTTTAATAATATCACCACCCATTTCATCCTTAAAAAGACCTGGTATTTTTGCATTCAAGGCAGGCACACCGTAAACATTATTCTTTTCAAAATTACTAGTATCATAATAAGCAATATGTCTTTTCATTTCAGCATAGAAATCGTTACTATTTATTAAATAAAGTAAACTGTCGGTGTCAGTATAACATAACTTTACATTTTCGTTATACTTCTTTTTAATGAAATTATAATGAAAATGATACATGTGCTGTTTAGCATATTCAAGAACTGAAAACCCTATGTATATTGGTCTATCTAAAATAATCTTTTCTAATTTTAACTGAATTGCAACAAAATTATCTGAAAATATGGATATACTTTTTAAGTTGGGTCTCGAAATTAGTTTTTCTGCCCCAATTATTTTATTTGTTTTATTATTAGTGTCTCTCCATTTTGTAACTAATTTGACGTCTACCTGTTTTCTTCTGTTTTCAATTGTCTTCCCAAAAATAGCGTTATTTAAAAGTTTGAAAAAGTCTTTATCAAATGTGGAAGATGAATTTTGACGCAAATATGTATTTAATTTTATGTATTTAGCTAAAAAACTTTGCTGTCGAAAACTGATCACTCGGTGAATTTTTTTTAATACTAAACCATTTCTCAAACATTCTTTTAAATATACATAATGGATAACGTAATAAAATTTGTCATATAAATTTGCTATAAGTTTTTTAGTTTTGCCACCCGGTGGAATATGTTTTTCCGGTGCAAATGGTAAATCACTATGAATTGAATGTAAATTAGCAGGATAATCCAGATCCACTTCTAAAATGTATCCAAATTCAGCATCATCAGAAATACTTAATATGTTTAAATTCTGAATTTCATTGTCAGATAAAAATCTAAAGTCAGACATAGGCATTTTTTGCATCATAGCATAACCATACAGATTATTACAGTCTAAGTAAATAAGGTAGCTAGATGGTACTGATTCATCATAGTTTGGCATGTATTTATTATTTGCTTTAGCATGTCTAAGCGAGCACTGAGCTAAGCCACCGCGTATTCCTTTCTCTATCATTTCATACATATCTTTATCATCTAGCAAGTCTAATTTAACACCTGTATATAAAAGCATGGCATCCCAGCTTAAGCCTGGAGAAGTAACATAATAAGCTGGGTCGAGTTTATAATACTTAAGACTACTATTTCTAAACTTTTCAAAAATATCACATAGAAGCAACACATCACATTTCAAGTATAAGTCTGTATATTCTCCTAGCGATTCAATGTTAAAGACTTTCCAAATTTTATGTGCGCGAGTATAATCCTCCTCATTAATGTGCTCACCAGTTAAACTATTGTAAAAGTAGTCTCTTTTAGGTAAACTTGTTTCTTCAAATCTTTTACATGAATCCATATAATCATAGGGATATACACCTTTTTGACGAAGTAAATAAAACTGTTCTTTACAATTAAATATTTTTTGTAAATGTTTCAAATCTATATCTGCTAAGTTTTTACTTAAAGTATCTAAACTGGAACTAAGAAACTGAAATGAGTCCAAAAACTTAATTTGAATTGTAGAAGGAGAATTTGTGTTTTTTAAAAATTTTGTAAAAGATAGATACTTTTCTTTACTCTTCGGAATAACTCTGATATCACCATCATATTTAGCTAATTCTTTTATGAACAAATGAGCATCATAGTTTGCTAAATTGTGAAAAATTACTGGCACAAAGGGACATACTTTAAATAATAAGTTGCATTTAGTATGAGCAGCACCTCTGTATACACCGGTTATATGGTCATGATCAACAACTTTATCATTAATTAGTGGTAGTTTACAAATATGACAAATACTTGCATTAAGGTGTTTATATTTTTGTGATTGAGTCATCGGTAACATGGGTTCCTTCTTTCTAAGTATGCTTTCGATATATTTTATATCTTCTATTAGACGTTTTATAAAAACTTCAACACAATCTGATCCTCTATACAGCACAAGTTTATTTAGACTTTCATCATGTGAACAACAAATGTAATATGCAAAACATGAGGGTTGGTGTAATTTATAGGTTTCGGTATTACAACTGTTCTTTTCATGTTTGTTTAATAGTAAACTTTCGAAATCAGCATAAATTACAAAATTAATTTTCTGCTGTCTTTCATAATTTTTGAATTCTAATTTACTATTTTTACTTGGCAAAACTGTTAAAACTTTAGAACAAGTGTGTGAGTTATATTTTACCTGTGTTATAAAAAACTGAAGACAGCTTTCGCATAAGTATGTTTTACCATGATGTTTACTGAATTGTCGTCTAGTAAGTTTTGCCAAGTCTTTTATTAAACAATAATGACCTCTGGATTTCTGTTCAAAATACAATAGGTTAACATGATTTTCTTTTCTATGATTTGTCATGTATAATGGGCCTGTGATATGATTTTTGTTATCTAAACCATAAATACTGACACTAATAGAAGGATTATTTTTTTCGAATAATCTAATATCTGTGAATGATGGTGGGAAATTCAGTCCTTTGATATTTAAAACTGAAGAATAAAACGGATATGAACTTGTTCGATTGACGTTTTTAGTACAAGGAAATAAAGCAGCCACTATACTCCATACAAAACAATGATTGTCATAATTTTTTACATTTAGACAACTTTTAGTACTACTAATTTCTTTAGGTAATTCTAAATAGCTACCACCCTTTAGAGGGGAGTATTTATTAACGTTTATTTCTAAATGATTGACAGAGTTAAAACACCAGCCTGACTCACGGTGCTGAAATTCACTTAATTTATTAATTAATATATTCTGAGTTTTTGAATACAGTTCAGATAAATCAGTATTTCTAAATATGGTCTCATACTTAGCATTGAATGATTTCATTTGGATTTCATCTGATGTAGGTAATTTGAAATTAGCAAATAATTCAAAATTAAGCTTTATGGAACCATGTTTAGACAAATTCATGACTATAAGTTTTTTCACATCATCTGTAATTTTATGTAAAAATTCCTCAGGAGTAGAACAAACATTGTCATCAGAGTTTACTCTATAAGTAACTATTCTCTCTCGAAAAGCTAAAGCTATAATATAAATGTTATCAAAACTAGTTTTCAATAAGCAATTCTTTTTATGTAAATTAGTTCTTAAATGAAATCTGTAAGAGCTTTCTAAAACTTTAATATTACATTCATTACAAATCTTTATTTTATTTTTATTTCTATTTATCTTTTCATTCAAGGCTTTTGGGGGGTATTTGTCTGAAAAAAGTAAAAATGTATTCATTAATATTTGTATTTTAATAAACATCTTAAACATTAATACAATTATAAAACTATTCTATGCTTATAAAATGAAATTAGGTAAACAATAAGTTTATTATATGAATTATTATTGTATTATATTATCTATGATTATAAGTGCTTAATTCAACATAGTGTTCAATAACTCAAGAATTCAGTAAGTTACTTGCTTAATGAATTCTTGAATTATTAAACTATATACAGTTCAATCATTCAAGAATTCAATAAGTAAGTTACCATTAGTTATTACTAAACCAAAATAATATTTCATAAATAATATACACTTATTTATATTATAGCAAAGCATATACCTATATGTCATTGTAAATGCAAAATTCAAAGTACCATATCATTATATAGAAACCTCATGTTCTAATGTATTATGGTTTTGAATGAATTTACCTTTTTATAAGTAAGTATTTTATTTTATTATTTTATTGATTCGGTGTACTAACATAAGTGATCGGACAATCCTTAAAGTTCTTTTTTACTTTTTTTAAAAATTTTACAAAACAACGGTATGCTGGATTGTCGTCATCTATTTTAGTTTTCAACGTTACTACAGCATGACGCCACCTGTTCATAGGTGAAATACTTTCAATTTCACTACACATGTAAAGTTTAAGATCTACAAAACGTGAACCTCTAATATCTGGATTGAATTGTTTGGAAATGCCGTTAGATCCGCGACGACACAAATATGATACAAGCTCATCTTTTTTACCGGCTTTTTGATCTTCATCGGCATCCGAATCGGTCCCCATAATATCTTTCGCAGTGACCTTGGTGGAAGACGTCGCAGCTAGCGGTTGTGCAACACGCTCATTACTCTTCGCCTTATGCTTCTGACACTTCTCCGATTTTTCAGCGTGTTTAGCTCTAGAATTAAAAATGTTTTAGGTTAGTGACTAGTTTTATTATAATATACTAACTTTCCGCCCGCGGTTTCACGTGCGCGCGGTTTACACGAAGTTATCCCCGAGGGAATGAGATAATTTGCCCAGCTAAAAAGTAGCCTATGTGACTCTCCAGCCTACAAACTATAACCCGTGCAAAAATCATGCCAATTCATTGCTCCGTTTTTTCATCGTTCAACAAACACATTTATCATATTATAGTATGGAAGTATAAAAACTTACACAAGAATTACGTATAATTCAACATCTAAAATAATATCGTTCAACGTATAAAAGAGTTTTAAATTAAACTGAGAAAATAGTACTTAAACAATAAATAAACCTTTAACTTTATGGTAAATTATTTAAAATATCAAAGGAAAATTCTATGAACCACAGAAAATGATATAATTATATATTATGGTTACCTTTTATTAGAAGAATGCGAGTGAGTGTTCTTCCTCTTTCGCTCATGTGCTACAGGCTCTAGCACTGGTTGGGGCGCGCGCTCGAGGGAAGACTCCCGGCTGCTTGACGAGCTGCTCGAGCTCGATGAGCTACTGTCGCTCAAGTGCGCTTGTACTTCTTGTTTGCTCGACCTTAATAAAGATTGTTTTAAAATATTAATCACGTTAAAAATATCACAGAAAATGTATAGAGAAAAATCTAGTGACTTATAAAGAACATCTTTGTAAAACTCTATTGAATACTTACATAATTAATCTTCTTGCTTCTTTTAAAACACTTATTTTTTAAAACTGAAGTTATTCTAAATCTCGACAGGTAACGTGAATTACTTAGTAGTAAAATCAGTCACAAAAAATTGCAGCAAATGGCGAGGGGATACAAATTAGGGTCTATAAATAGATTCAGGATGTGCATTAGTGGTGGTTTGTTGTAAGACGAAAGAAACTTACCCGATATGGTACAAGCTGGTGTGTGCGTGCACTTCACGGCGCGTGGTGTATGTCAGCAAATTTCCATATTAGAAAGACAATCAATATCTTTGTAATACTAATATTGTCATGCGGTTTTCCTCGTATTATTAATAAATTTTAAAGGTATGCGATATTAATTTGAACACCCATAAAATAGGTAGCTACCGTATTAACAGATTTATTATTAACATTACTTAACATAACATTTATTAACAGACATAGTAACAGTTTCTATGTAAGTATATAAAATGCTGTAGAAACAATTATGGAATTTACCAGCCCCTGATTACGTAACTCTGTTGCTAACAACTCTCGGTTGTAACCGCAGTTACATTACTGTTTTCAGTGAGATAGTTGTCACATTGGTTCTTACTAAAGCAGCAATGTAACTGCGATTTCTTTTAGATTTGATTGCAACAAAGTTACAAAATCAGGGGAGGAAGGGGTGGGGGGAGGGGCTGTTCATAAGTATTTTATTAGTCTTAAAGTATTGTTGAGTATTGTCGCACGTGTGTCTATCTGTTAAGCAAAACTGAAGATCAAACGACAATGTCGGTAAGTTTAATAAAACTTAAACTAATTTGTAAAAAGCAAGCTAAATTATAACGAGATGCTATAAAATGTTCACCTTTCTTTTTAATATTCACTTCTCAAGTTTACTTATTTCTTTTTAATTTCAGGATACAGAGTCTCTGTTTAATTTTATTCGTCCTAATCAAGTTCAAGCAAATTATGGAAAAGAAGTTGGTGAAGGATCAGACGTATCAAGAAAGCGAACCAAAGAAAACGGGACATATTCCTATATTAAAATTCCTGCCATGGGGCGAAAAATTATCAAGTTAGAAATCTATGATGCGGAGCAATTTAACAGTGAGGGGATTTGTAAATGTACTGCTGAAATATGTTGTCAGCATATCGTTCAAAACATTTTCAAGGATGAAATATATAAAGCTGTGCGTGAAATAATTGATAAAATGAGTGAGCAAATATGTAATGAAAATAGCAAGTATTTTTAATATTATTTTATCATCTAAATATTTCCTTAATAAATATTAAGAATGTTTTATCTTTACTCTTTTATTTTTCCTTTATTTATTCTATACAGAACTAAATTACCCATGACTAAGTAGAGAAAAGATAATCATTATTTATAAAATATTATAGTTTTATGCAGAATCGCGGGTTCTGAATTGCAAACTCTTCGAACACAACAGAATAGAAGTTAAGTTTTCAGACTCATAATTGAATAGATCAACATAATATAAGCAGTTATACTATTCACTCTACTCTAACTGAGAGCTAATAGTAGGTTCCATATTTAGGATTCACTACCTACTACAATTTTTTTGTAATACTTAACATATAATTATATACTTACTTACTACAATAATACCTTATTTTCTATAGGTTATGAACAGTATCGTTGATGTTCACCAATAGGGAACCTAACCTAGGTAGTATACTCATCCTATGCTTATGTGAAGCTATCACACTAAACACTCTATAAATCCAGTTTGTGAGTGTAAAAGTAGGAAATTGGGCTTTCTGACTCACGGTCGTTCAACATGATTGAAGTTTTAGTTTTCAGTCTAAGGTGAATCAATCAACTCAGGACGCGCACAAGAGGCGTCGCCAGACGCCTCTCAAGCGCGCTCTATAGTTGAATGATTCACTTTAGACTGAAAACTAAAACTTCAATTATGTTGAACGACCGTGAGTCAGAAAGCCCAATTTCCTACTACTGTCGTTAAAACCTACCAACCCGCCAGCGAGGTGGGTTGTGGCTCAATCTCCCCATTTGTTGTTGTCCAAGCCCAGCAGTGGGACGTTTATAGGCTGATGATAATGATGTATTATTTATTTATACATCATATAAATACGACTATTATCCCCGAAGGGTTAGTCAGAGACTAGGCAATGAGAATCATGGGGTATTCCTTGAAGCCTCTTACTCTCCATCAGGTGACCCGCCTGCTCGTTTGCCTCCTTTTGTAAAAAAAAGTCACTCTAGTACTTTTAGTTCAAAATGACTGTCATGATTCAATTCATTATTGACGTAGTAAGTTGCAGCACCTAGTCCTAGTTTCTATCGACATCAATATTACGAATCTTTTAAGCTCCTCTCCTTTTTTACCGTTGGTGCGCTTCGAGGAATAAAAATAATAATATTTAATTACCTATTTTTAAGCACACCCATGTGGTACGCTTGGAGGAATACTTTAGGTGCGCTTGGTCTGGTGCGCTTCAAAACTGGTGCGCTTCAAGGAATACCCCGACCAAAAAAGCAGTACTCCTTCACAGTCCCCTTTTCACCAAATAGCAACTTCACATGTGCTCAGCGTGACAGGTGGTGAGCCCATCGCCGCTCTATGCTATTGGATGTATATGTGCAGTCTTTATTCCGTTAGTCGCCTTTTACGACACCCAACGGAAGAGAGGGGGTGGTAGTATTCTTTCACCGCTGCGCGATACGGTTTTTATTTAGAAATAAAAAAATATGAAAATTAAAAAATATAATGTAGATAAGTATATATTTTTCCCCGTATTTTGTGACACACAATACACAAATAAAAAATGTTATCAATAACACTCATGCTAGTAAGTATGTTGTACTAAAATGGCTTCCACTCAGCGTAGTGTCAAGGCACCTAGAAGGTACCCCAACGCTGGTCTTCCGTCGTTAAGAGGAAACACTACGTCGAAGTGGCATGCAAAGTTCTCATACAAAACACAGAAAAACGACGTTTCGTAGTCCCCTGTTTCCTCCTTCAGAACTGTACCAATTTTTATTACTTTTTCAGCATCGGTTAAAGAAAGAGATTTGCTATGTCCCCATGTTTGGTTTTATTTTAACCAGCCACTTAATGTTTCTGAAGACGCCTTAAAACGGAGTGATTTTGCTAAATTTTCAAGGCTCCTGGTTATTAAATAAATGACTAAATGCAAAAAAGTCAAACATACAGACATAGAAAATCTCTTCCTTTAACCGATGCTGAAAAATTAATAAAAATTGGTCCAGTTCTGAAGGAGGAAACAGGAGACTACGAGTATGAGAATTTTGCATTCTACGTCGACGTAGTGTTTCCTCTTAAAGCTGTTAACCCCGCTATCAGCCCGAGAGGTGTATGTTAAGTGTGACCCAATTATAGGTGAGTTTCACGGATAACAGGCTCGTGATTTGCCACTAATCCGGTCCATTCCCCTTTTGTAATCGGGATTACCTTTTAGGATTTAATTTGATGTGGGTCGAATAAACTGTCGTTTCTGAATGAGAGTTGGGTGGCTTTGCAATAGTTTAATAGCCATAGTTCTGGTGGGTGTTTTTAATTTATTTTCCTTTTCACGATTCACGTCTCTTTCTCTCTCAAATAGATACTTACCTATTCGGAATAAAGTTACGAGTACATTTGGCGCAAATGGATACTGTTTTAATTTTTGATGTTTTTGCGTTAATAACGCTTTGCTTCGCTTCGCTTTGAAGTGTATACTTCAAAGTTTCATTTTAAGTTAATTTGCCTCAAATGTAACTTTATTCGTTAAAAATGCGCTAAAAAGAAAAAAAATAATTTTAACTTTAAAACTTTTACTATCAACTTACGTCATTACACAATTTATATAATAAAAAAGGATGTCGCGAGATTAAAGTAAGTACTCTTATTTTCTTAGATTGAAAATGTTAGTAGTTAAAATCAATTACATAAAATTATTTAATTTACTTGTTTATTTACACATATATAGTAGGTATATAGAAAATCTCGCGACAACCTTTTCTATCATATAAATTGTGTAATGACGTTATAAGTTGATAGTAAAAGTTTTATTTTTATTTTTAGCGCATTTAAATAAAAGCTTCTTTTTTAAAAAGGTTTTCACTTTTATTTTATTTTTTACCTTTTAGTTATCCCTGGACACGTTTTTCATCTGTTCATCTCACTGAATACAATTAATATTTGTTATACAAAATTTATTCACGTCTACCATAACATCATTACTCACCACCCATCAAAAAAGGTTCACCATTAACACGAATCAAACTCTATCTAGCACCAAAGTACTCGTCAAGACGAATCAAACGAGCCGAGACTCGATGGGGTTGCGTCGTTTCTTTACTGAGTTCCTAGGACCACTTTCCAGCTCCATCATCAGATCAGATCAGATCCTGGTTACCATTTAAAAACAAAGTACTCGTCAAGACGAATGAAACGACCCGAAACTCGGATGTTGTTGCGTCGTTTCGTTACAAAGTTCCTATGACCACCTTCCAGTTCCATCATAAGATCATGGTTACCATTGAAAGGCAAACTACTCATCAAGACAAATTCAAACAAGCCCAAAACTCGATGAGGTTGAGTTGTTCCATAGCGAAGTACCTATAACCAACTTCCAGCTCCATCATCAGATCAGCACCATGTCATCATAATATTGCATTGTCACGCGATTTACACATGTATGCAAAATTTCTGCTCAATCGGTTTATGATTAAGATTGAAGATTGCTTCAAAATTGAGTTGCAAAATTCCACCTGAACAAAAGACATGTTATTACATTCCAATTAAATAAAAGTTTGTAAAAAGAAACGACTACGTCAAGCAGCCACTTGGCATGCGAAAGAGGTCGATAGTCATTGAGCAGTTTTTTTCTCAAATCGGTGGTAAATTTGAAATTTAGTTTTGTAAACAGATTTATCACAATAATTGAAGTATTATCCATTCCTGAACCTATTATTAGCAATGGGACCAAATTACATGAAATGGTTCTCGAGTTACGTTGATTACAAATTTGAGATCGCACCGAATTGAGATTTTATGTTTCCGTTTTGTAGTTTTAGGATTATCAAATAATATTGGATATTTTTTATTTTTGTCTTTCTCATTCTTCCCGCAATCTATTTTCTTCCCTTTTTTTCACTCAGGTTAATTGGCCCATCTGAAAAAAAATTACCTACTCTACCTACTTTACGATATCGATCTTGTTTTAAATAATAAACCTAAATACGTTTTTAATAAAAACATGGTTATTAATACCTAATCCTCATCGTAGTCCACACAACAGTGTTATTTTATTTTATTTTTTAACAATATCTGAATTAGGTAATTTAGGGGGTCAAAGTTGCTCGCGTCCGTAGGTTTACCCTTGAGACCCTACACGTGATCCCTGGGTGGTGCTAAATGAGTGACACCAACTGAGTGGTAGAGCCACGCTGCGTTGCAGCACACACTGGGCCGGCTCGCCCGGCGTAATACCACCCTCTCACTAATATTCGGCGTGAAATAATGGCACTTGGTGCTGTTGTGTTTCGTCCGACCAGTGAGGGTTCCGGAGGCCCCTTCCCCCCCCCCCCCCCCACCTCCTCCCAATTCCTATTCCTTCCTTAAACCTATTCCTCCCTTAAAGGCCGGCAACGCGCCTGCGATTCCTCTGGTTTTGCGGGTGTCCATGGGTGGCGGTGATTACTCTCCATCAGGTGACCCGCCTGCTCGTTTGCCTCCCTCTTATATAAAAAAAAAAAAAAAAGGTGTGGAATTTCTCAATTCTGTGCACCAAAATCTAGGGAATTGAGATCTACCGAATTGAAAAAAAACTACAAACTAACAAATAACTTGGAAATATTATAAGTTTAAACAATTTACTAATTACATTCAAATAGATACAACGTAAACATACAAATTTACTCAGGACTGACCTCAATTAATAATTTTTAAACCACATTTATGTTCTCCACCGAATTGACAAATTGCTCGACACCAAAAACACCGAAACACATCTTACCTTTAAAAAATGCGACAATCTGCAACCGGTCACCCGTCCATACCTACAGGCTGCTAGATCGCACTTGACAGTATACGTGAATCAATTAGTGCCGTTGCTATCATGTGTATTTAGTGTGTAAGGCATATCACACAATATTCACCGAATTAATGCACAAGCTTCGAACAACATTAAAATATGTTATTGTATTAATACCCAAGGTTTCACAATAAGTTTAAGTACATAAATGGCTTTAATATTATATCATTTAATGCCAAATTCTGACCGTTTTTAAACTTTGGGATTTTTTTTGGCGCTATAAGAAACCTGCCGGTTTCCTAGAAATGCTCTCCATCAGCCCATAAGAGTGATATAAACATGTGTGATTGTTTTCAAGTACGTAATTAGATGTGAAAGGTACTTTTTTCGCTCCAGTAGTTCAATTGGCTCTTCCCGTAGAAATGCCCATTTACTATCTTCTTAAACTTTTTGTGAAATAAGAAGCTATTTTTTCCCATAGAAGTAGATAATATCGACTGTATTGATATTCGCAATACGCCTACGTGTTTTGCACGAACGCAATTACGAGATTTTTATTAGATGATTATACTTAAATAAATTTGATTTGATTATACTTGTATTAGAGTATTTTTAGTAATTTGTTTTGTCTATTATCGCCAAAATATTACTCTCAGTAATTACAATATTTATTTACATACCTAGATATTATGATATTATTATAAAAAATAACAAAAGTAACATCTAATATTAAAATTAAAATATTTACAACTTAAACAGATAAATAGAAAACTATAAAAAAAATAATTCACCCAGATCATCCCCATCAGGCAGAGTACCCAGAATACTAGCCGCATTGCCGCGCTGGATGGCGAGGCTTAGACGTTGACCCAGATAGCTGCTGGCTCTGGGGTCTCGGGTAGCTTCCACCAGTTTTTTAGAAATATCTCTAAAGAGCTGGTGGGCACCCAAACCCCACGGTCCTAACGTCTCCACCCCAAACGGCTCAAATATGAAATCTCCAGTCAGATTCTCATACTTGCGCCGTTTGAGGTTCTCCGCATTAATTGCAGCCGAGCCAGCATTGATGCATGAACTCGGAAGATGGGACGGGGCAAGCGTGTCGACACATGTAGCATCCTACACCAGTGCCCGTCCCACCCTCCAAGGTACCAGGGTCATGCCGTCCGGCCTCTTGCCATCATCGCGCGCCAGGCCGGCGGGCTCTAGTACGGCTGGAATTCCGGCAGTGACTAGAGCTCGACGAACGATGTCATTCAAAGAATGATGGCGGGCAATGCGGCCAGCGCTCCGTGTACAGGACAGCCCGTGGTGTCCGAGGGTGTCTACCGGTGCGCCACAACGACATTGATGGGGGACGATACTGGGGGCGCCAAGACGCAGGGCAGTGGCTAGGCGAAAAGTGCTGCGGTCTAGCAAAGTACCCGTGTTCGATGAGGGTAGTGCCTGCAACCAAAGACCCGACTCCCATCTCCCTACAGCTAAAAGGCGGGCACGCTCTGCGGAACTAGAAGACGTGTTGACAAGGTTATTTCGCAACAGTTCGCAGAGGGGCCCATCCCAAAGCCTTTGGGAGGAGGTGTTGTTTGGAAGATCAGAACACGGGCAAGATGCGCTCCAGGCGGCCTTTGTCTATTTATACCTTACTATTTTTTTGGGCATCGTGATTAAACGATACCAAAATTTTCGATTGATGACGTTGACGACATAATGTTAACCATTCAATGCAGTAGCCCGACATCAATTCATTCGATGTGGCGTACCATGGTTTGATGCCCGTTCGCCGCACCGTTTTCGATTTCATGTAGGGAACCCAAGAAAATACGGGCTACGATGTATATATTATGTTGAGCTTCGACCAAGCCGCTTTTTCAAAGAAAACAGCCATTAATTTTGTTTTCATTTTAGCGATAAAAAATGAAACGAATAATTTTCGAACCCGCCAACATAATTTTATAAAACAACCTTTATTTAAACATAACTCAATATTAGCCGGGCCCTATTCAAAACTCGCTTTCACTGAAATCAAAGGAAGTAATTAATTTTATAACCCGCCATATCTGTATGAAGAAATCTCTCAATAGCCGCTCGGATATCAGCCGAGATTTGAGCCTGAATAGGTGATGATAAATATTATGGCGAATTATTTATGGGTTGGATGGATGAAATAGATTAGGTAGGCATTAATGGATTAAGGGTTAATATTATGGTATGCGTTAAAACAGTGGTCGAGATTATATAATACTAGCTGATAACGCGGCCTTTCGAGCTGCTTTCATTAATGTTTGTATGCTTAATGACTTAAAGACACGGACCTGAGTGTCCCATAAAAAGGTTTAAAGTTTTTTCTTTATTCTACTGCGTTGGCATAAACACTTGGCCTTCATCTCACCTGATGTTAAGTAATGATAAGATTTATCGTGGAAGCGACCTTCAACTGGATTTCTTAACTCCCCAAAAACTTCTAACTATCGGAACACAACAATTCTAGTAACATTGATTTTGTTGCGACATATATTTAGATAAGATGGTAGTAGCTAGCCAAAAGGACTTGAAAACAAGCCCTAGCACTGGAAATCGAACACGGACCACTAGCTCGAGACTGGCAGTCTAACCACAAGACCACAATATTACTATTGACTACTGCTGCGGCAGTTTTTCTCAGCTATTTAAAAATGCTAAAGCTCAAACTTTAGCATTTTTAAATAGTCTTCATCATCGCTAAGTTTATCGAAGATCGTCATACAATCACGACTAAATCCCCGAAGTTAGTCAGAGACTAGACAATGAGGACCACAAAAGCAGTTCTCCACCACAGTCCACTTTTCACCAAATAGCAACTGCAAATGTGCTCAGCGACAGGTGGTGAGCCCATCGCCGCTCTATGATGTTGGATGTATGTGCTGTCTTTATTCCGTTAGTCGCCTTTTACGACACCCAAGGAAAGAGAGGGGTGGTAGTATTCTTTCAGCTCTATGCAACGCGGTTAATCTAGATTAGGTTAAGCCATTGTCCTACGCAATATTGCAGTTCCGACTTAGATCCCTTGTTTTAACTCGCTTGTGCGTCATAATCGTATTACTACAAAATTGAATGATTTTCAATAGAACGCTGTGAAATTACAGCCTCCTGTAACAGTTTAATACTATGCTGTTATGAAACAATGGACCGTAATTTTATACGTACGTCGTTGATTCAAGTTAGAATGGAAACCACAAATGCTGGAAATGATGAAACTATTTTTATCAGTCAATAGTCAAAAATACTAAATTTGGATAGATTATCCGAAATTGCAGTGTTACACGATTTTAATAATTGAGTGTATAATTCCTTTCCGGTTTATATGAAATCATTTAAGAATCTGGCATGAAGGAACAAACTAACTTGTGGTGATGTTCAATGTCAAATGTGTCTGTTTGTTATATTTTTTTGTTAATTTAATAATTTATTTAAATGGTCAGGGGCCTAATATGGAACCTTGTGGAACGCTGGAGCCTACGGCATAAATTGTATTTCTTTTCACATCAGGCAAGCTGATTGTATATGACAATAAATCAAAGTATGGAATCGCACTTCACGTGGAATCTTTAACAATTAAGGAGCTACCTACCAACATTGTTAGAAATAGGCGATAGACTGGAGATAGTTAGTGGTTACTATATAACTTGCGTCTTTTAACCGTATATTCTCAGTTCTTATCCCTCTTTGATCTAATATATCACTGTATCTAGTATGTTCTAAATAAAAACACAAGAATAAAAAAATAAAAATAAAAAACCTTTTTAAAAAACAAGCTTTTATTTTAATGCGCTAAAAAGATAAAAATAAACTTTTACTATCAATTTATAACGTCGTTACACAATTTATATGATTTAAAAGGTTGTCGCGAGATTATGTAAGTACACGTATTTAACTATACATAATTAGATTGAAAATTTTAATCAATTACACAAGTTATTTTTTTATTTACACAAGTAAATCTCGCGTAAACCTTTTATATCATATAAATTGTGTAACGAAGTTATAAGTTGATAGTAAAAGTTTATTTTTTTCTATTTGGCGCATTAAAATAAAAGCTTGTTTTTTAAAAAGTTTTTTATTTTAAATTTATTGTTTACTTTTTAGTATTGGATTTAGGATAGTGCTCGAAAAGACAAATCCAGAACCCAAACTCGATGAGTTTCCGCCGTTTCGTTTAAGAGTTCCTATGGCCACATCCCAAATACATTATCAGGACCCTGGACATCATCTAGCACTAAAGTGCTCGAAAAGACAAATTCAATGAACCCAAACTCGATGCAATTCCGCCGTTTCGTTTAGGAGTTTCACCTCCAGACTCGATCATCAGACCAGCTCAATGGTACCATAACATTGCATTATCAACGTACTTACATAAGTATACCAAATTTCAGCTCAATCGGTTGAGGAAAACTGGTCTTAAATTCAGTTGCAAGATTTGTTCCACACATACTAACAAACAGGGGAAGTCAAATAAAAACTAGGTAGAAAGTTGCTTTATCATTAAAAATAGATTGCAATCCAGTCGGATGCAATGCAGGACAACCCACTACGTAATGCATATTGGTATTGGAATATAAATTGTATTATTTTTGTTTTGTGATAACCTTGTAAGGGCTAGGCTGCCATACACCTACAGCAGGTTAGAAGAAGCGCAATGCGTGTACAGTGTGGGGCACACTGGTGTGGAAATGGTAGGTGCAGGTGCGTGGTTTAATAGTAATATTAGACTATGAAAGCTTTTGATTAATAATCAATATTTTTTACAATACATTAAGGTAATAACCAGGAACAGGAACTCATGTGTTTCTTTTTTATATCCAATCCACGAAACTAGTGCCATTATACAATTATTACAGTAAATGTCTTTTGCAGTTCAAAAAGTTTGTAACGTAGGTTTGTAACGTTTATACTATCAAATAACTTACGTTACTCTCACACAATCGTAACGTTACATCCCATTTATTTTAAACTAGCGGCCCGCCCGCGGCTTTGTCCGGAACCCGTACCTCGTGACGAATTAAAAAAAAATCTTTATAGAAACCTTATCCTGACAATTACAAACACAACAAAAAAAGAATTAGCCAAATAGGGTGCATCTGCATCATGTACAAATATTCGGGGCAATTGATTTTTATTAATATACATAATGTACGGAAGTATAACAGGATTAACGCTAACTAGGTAGGTACTTAGTAAAGGCATCCGCATACTTTTTGTAGGGACTGGCTCTACACACTTTAGATGAGATAATAATTATGATAGCTGATTGATATGATAAACTGATGCTGCTAGGAACTGATATTAGGAGGTCAGAAATGATACAACCGTGTTGAGTGCTAACCGTAGTTGAACTAATTTATTGAATAAAATACCGGCGCGTGCGCAAACATAAATGCTTTAAGGAAATTAACAAATATTGCAATAATTAGGTAGGTATTGCTTGATATACGGTACACCTACACCGTACATATTTCCGCACCAAGAAGATGCAACATGATAATGTCCAAGATGAAGCTATTATTAAATGTTATAAAAATGCTGAAAATGATACAAGGTGATTTCAATTAGCCTATAATCTATGTAAGTATATTAATTAAAACTAAAGGTTATTGTTTATGATTATCTGGTACGACCTAAGATAATGTTCTGAGGTACGACCACAACACACGCGGTAGGTAGTTCACTGTCTGTCATTGACTGTCACTATCCAATCTGAACCTCATAAGTTTGGTAGCCACCCAACGAACTTTGTCCCGTTGTCACTGTAGACGTGCCGAGGTGTTCCTCTGCGGCTGATATATTTTCGAAAGGGAGGAAGGAAAATGAAGGAAGGAACCCCCGTGTACTCAAGTCGGATACAAGCTCCAGTTGAACTGCTTTGGTGGTAAGACAAACAAAGACTGCAATGAACCCCTTTACGGATTTTATTCTACTTCCTTTGTTAGCCTTCAACGCAAACCTGTATTAAATTGCTCCGTCACTTGCCTTTGTTCTCCTGCGTAAATATCAACTACTTACAACAGTGTTGCATGCTGCTGTGAAGGTACTGATCTACACTATCGAACTGTGGAAACCGATTTCCTAAATTCGGTTTATGTCTCAAGATATCGAAAAATAAATTTTATATCAAGCCGTTAAAACAACACGAGCAGGGCCCGCTGAGGTGAGTCAGGCGAGCTTCGTCAACTTCGCGCATCTTCAGCCGCTTTTGCCGGCCGCCGCTGTTGTCGCCGTCGCCGCCGCAAGGATAACAGCGCGGCGCGGCGCACGGAGCCCGCTCGCTTCTCCCCTCCCGCGGCTCTTATCTCCAGCTACTCGGTAAGCGCCGGCGCCGCTTACTGTTTATGTTTATCGCCTATCAGAAGTTTTGAACGCTGCCACAGAATATATAATAGTGACGCTGCTAACAACTACTATGGCAGCTTGTTCGGGATGTAATCACATAATTAATGATGATGAAATACTCTATGAAATACACAAGATGTAATCATATATAAGATTTAATATGCGCTGGTATTACCTTGGAAAGCTACTTATCATTCACTCCTGATGTTGTACTGTTTTGGATGTGTGTGTCATGCATGCAAGAGCAAAATACCTCAACTTAAATATTCCCGTCCGCCTTCTTAAGAGTACTACGAGTGGCGTAATTAATGCCACCATTGCAGACACTACAAACAATTCTATGTCCAGGTACGGCTTAGAAAATGTTACTTTACGGAGCTGACAAAAATTGGAAAAGTTCTTAGCTGCGTTTGTAAAGACATAACGCAACTCAAAAAATTATAAGAGATGAGTTATATGATATTATGAAGGAGCTTTTGTTGTTGATTTCTAGATTATGTAACGACACACATAAACCAACCCTTGCTATGGAAACAATTACGGACGCACAGACATCCATACTTGAGAAGATACGTAAAATAGAGTCTGCTGAAGTCGAGTCCAAAGAGATTCACAAAAGTAAGTCTCATATGCACTCACCAATGCCTTTACCAGCTGCAAAGGAACTTCCCAAAGTTGAAAAAAATTACAAGAAGAAGAAAACCGCTGTTGCAACCCGTGTTCCACCGTCCGCCGCCGCCAGCTAGTCCATTGTTGTACACAAACCCTCAAGACATCTCTCAAATAAAATCTCCTGTACTGCGAAATAGTAAGATCTTAGCTGTCCCTAATTTGAGTCTACCTGTAAACACGTGTAGTTCACTGCCTATTGTCCAGATAGGTAACCGGAGCTGTCAAGCTCGCTCACTTCTTGTTGCACGTGTTCACGAGGAGTCTCTCCCGAGACACTAGTCTTATCACTAGGTGTACACTATTTTAATAAAATACCAAGTACTGTACTAGAATTACCTTTAGATAAGTTTAAAAATCATGTAAAATCTTGTTTACTTAAGAAAGGTTATTATACAGTTAAAGAATATTTAGAAGACAAAACAGCCTGGTAATGATAAAATAATCACATTATATTTTCTAATGTCCATTTTATTTGTAACTAGCTCATTTTACCCTGGTATGATAGCCTTTATCAGCAGTGTCTTACAGACAAGAGGTACCTACTCAAAACTTATGTTGCGTAAAACGTTGCCTAAATGTTTTCTTGCTTGCTTCATTGGAGTTGCTCGAGTGTGTCATGCTCTCTTAAATGTCTCTGCGGTGGTGGCATGTGCGTCGGGTCGTTACGTTCCCTAAAACATGGTTGAGCGAAGCGATGGCTGATTCACATGTCATACTCGTGAACGGGTGCCGCCTGTGGAGGCTGGTCTGCTCTTGCTAACTTATTTTTATTATTAGTATATTAGTAGTTGTAGTCTTAATTTTATTTTTCTGTACTGTAAGACATTGACAACATTGATAATTTTATATTGATGAATACCTGAACTTTTTATTTTTATGTCTTGTAGTAGTTTTTATTGTAATGGAAAGTGCCCTTCTATGATAGGGAGGGCATTTTTCAATTCTAATTGACGCTGTAAAAGAAAGGGAGAAAAGAAATGCCCTTGCTGAGTTTCTTGCCGGTTCTTCTCAGTACAAGGCTCCCGCCCCATAGCTAGACTTACGAACCGATGGCATAAATGACATTCATAAGTGCTGTAACCTAAACATGGCCTAACCTGAATAAATGATATTGAATCTTGAATCTTGAATCTATGTGTACCGAATGAAGAGCGCGCTTCGGCGGGCACTGATTAGCCGTCAAGACCTAACGCAGATGGTCTCCTGCGCGAGTGTTCTACTGGCGAAGGGACGTCTGGTACTTCTTGCATAACCTAACGGTTAGTCTCGAGGTGCCAGTACAAATAAAAGTTAGTGAAGTAAGGAGAGCGGATGTCCCTATTTTGAACCATGGAGATCATAGTGGCTCTGATGGGGAGGGCTGGACTGAGATAAAGCGCAAACGAAAACGAACATCATTGCCTGGAGTTTTAAGAGGCACTGCGATGCCAGGAGCTACCCTATTACGAGCGGCCGAAAGGAATAGAGGAGAAGGAACCGATCTACGTGCAAGAAGGCTTGCTTATCTCACTTCAGTGTGCAAGGAGGACGTCTGTTCGGTAGAGGCAGTAAAGGCACGCGGTAGTTATGCATCTTTCAGGCATGAGGTGCCCATCAAGTTTGTTGAACATTAATGAACATTTGGTCAATGGTCATATGTATTAAACTATGGCGGCAGAACTTTCGTGGTAAGCAAGTGCCACCACAGTAACAAAAAAAAAAAAATCTGTGTACTATCAAACTGTTCGTGGCCTTCCCTCAAACTGTAATATTTAATAATAATGTAAGTAGATTTGAAGATGATATTGTAGCATTAAGAGAGACGTTTCTGACAAGTTCGTATGTGACGGCGAACTTTTTCCCACCCGGTTACGTTGTAGTTCGCAAGGACCGTTCCAGTGACGCCGTCTGGGGAGGAGTTCTCCTAGCGGTACGTGAATGCTATCCTATGTATGTTATAAATAATATTGATGGCCTTACGCCTGACAAAGAGTTAATTTTTGCAATTATTAAATGTAAAAATGTTAAATGGTTGTGTTGCGTAGTGTATTTACGTAATATTTGAATGTTTTGACGTGCATTGAGAATGTTATTTCTCCTGACTTAAACATTTTACTTTTAGGAGATTTTAATTTAAATTCGTGTAGCGAAAACGTTAAATGCAATTTGAAAATATAGTATTTTGTGTACTGGAAGAATTTAACCATCTATTGAATAGCCGTGGAGGTATGCTGGATCTTGTGTTCAGCGATCGCGTGCCCGATCAGGTGACTGTATCGGCAAATACCGAACCTTTGGTGGCCATTGATGATTATCACACGGCCCTCAACGTAATTCTAAAGGTGCTGCCACACTGCTGTTTAAAAATGTTTACAAACGTTAGTAAACATTTGTTAGGAAACATACGATCACAATGTTAGAAAATGTTTTCATGTTAGGTAATGTTAGTAAACGTTTCTAAACAAAGTTTTTAGTTACCAAATTGTAACAAAATAAAACATTTGTTATCATGTGTTTGTAAACATATATCCAGGCCACAGCAGGGTATGCGGAGAGTGCGGGGCCCGGCGCGGCGTGCTCCGTGCCGTATGCAGTCTACTGTAATTGTCTGTACTGTAATTGATATAATCTTTGGCACTATACTTTTGTCTAGCTTTTAGTGTTTGGCGCATCTAGATATTGCGCTTATTCTTTTTTTTAAACAAAAAATAAAAGCTAATCCAATCAGCAAATTTTCTTCCATTTTCGTGTAGACGCGTCGGAACGTAAGTCCAATCGGCGAGCGAGCAGATTTTCCAAATGTTATAAATGTTTGTAAACATTTTCCATCGATGGAGGATGGAGGATCGAGGAGCACTTACAACATTTAACAATCCCTAACAGAATGTAACAATTCCTAACATTTGTTTGTAAATGTATTAGTGTAAGAAAATGTTTGTAAATATTTTTTAACAGCAGTGTGGCAGCACCTTAAAGTTATGGAGCGGAGCCGAGCCTCTGCCGCCGCAGCGTCCGCGGCCGCCGCCGCCGGTCCCGCGCCCGGGGGCTTGTCCCGACTGGAACTGGCGCAAAGCGGATTGTCAAGCGTTGTACGCTGCTCTGGTCGCGATAGATTGGTCTGATGTGTTCAAAATCGATGATGTAGACAGACACTGCCTTAAAAGTTTTTTATGGTCAGATTTATAAATGTATAAATTTAAATGTTCCGCTTAAATGTAACTAGCCAAATACGTATATCCAAGATGGTGCTCAGGAGAAATTATAAGAAATTTAAAAAATAAACATGTTCATCTAAAACGTTATAAATTAGAGGGTAAGCAATTTAATAAGGATCTATATAGGTACTATAGATGGCATGCTAAAAATCTAATTAACAACGCATTCAATGTAATATTATTTACGAACCAGTAAAGTTTTGGGAATACGTAAAAGATAAGAGGAAAGACCGAGGGCGTGTAGATTGTTTTTCCTATCATATGGCACTGACGATTTGTTACGGGAATTTTGCGAACGCATTATTCAGTTGCAGCGAATTTTAGAATCGCATTTTTTAGCGAATCAATATTTTAATTTTGGATATATTTTGCGAACGCCTTATTTAGTTGCAGCAAGTTTCAGTATCGCATTTTTTAGCAAATCAATTTTTCATGTTGGATATATTTTGCGAACTCCATATTTAGTTGCAGCGGATTTCAGGATCGCATTATTTAAAGCGTAAAAAAAATTCAATCATGCAGCATGCATCGGGGGGTGCAGAGGGCCACCTGCTCGGGGGGTCGGGGCTATAAAGAAAAAGTTAAGTATGCTAAACTATAGTTCTGTCGATTAGGTTAGGTTAGACTTTTAACAAATAACGGAGGGGGCCGCAGGCCCCCCCTCCTGCTTGTTTTTATTCATAAGTATATAATGAATTAAAAAAACTCGCTAAAAATGCAACTAAAAAAGGAGATCGCGAAATTCGCGAATAATAAATTTATAGGAATATAAATAAAGCTTTCGCTAAAAAATGCTACTCTGAAATTTACTACAACTAAAAAAGAAGATCCCGAATTTAATCTAATAATAAATTATAGGACAATAAATAAAGCTTTCGCTAAAAAATTCGACCCTAAAATTAGCTGCTACTGAGTAATGCGTTCGTGAAATTCATCTAACAAATCGCACTGACGATGACCTGTTAACGGGGCAGGTTGCTGCTGATGCGTTTGCCCGATACTTTGGGTCATTGCTTCTAGACGAATTACCTCGATTAGATCCAGCCGTTGCTGAACATCAAGGGGATCAGGTGCTGACGCAAGATCTATTCTAGTCTCAACTGTAGAGAAGGTAGATTTTAATAGAGTTGTAAAGCGCCTTAAATGTCGATCATCGTGCGGACCTGACGGTATTCCAGCAATCTTTAACCAGAAAGATTGCATATCAGTCTTTACTGAACCGTTACTGTATCTCTGAAAACTCTCATTATCCCAGGTCACTTACCCAGAGTGCTGGAAGCTCTCTCGAGTTACGCCCGTTCCAAAAGGTCAACTAGGACCCAGCATAATGAATTGTAGACCGATAGGCAGTGCTGTCTGTTTTTGCTAAGCTCTTTGAGTCTATGATAAAAAGCTACATTAGCCGACAGCTAGGTAGCCAATTGAATGACTGCCAGCATGGCTCTGACTGTGCGCGATCGACAACTACAAACTTGACAGCATAAGTTGACTATGTTTTCGCTGAAATTGACGCCGGTAAACAAGTTGATGCCGCCTATTTCGCCCTCAAAAAAGCCTTTGGCCTTGTAGATATTGACAGACTGCTACAGAAGCTGTCAATAATAGGATTTAATCCTAAACTGCTGCATTTTTTTGCTAGTTGTCTCAAGGATCGGCGTCACTTTGTGAGGTTGAGGTGGTTTGTCTTTGACTCATGTCTGAAAACTATTTCACGACATCTGGGTGAGTCAGGGGAGTACTTTAGGCCCAACTCTTTTTCTCATTATGATTAACACGACTTGCCTCTGATTGTCAGATCCGCTGAGTGTCACCTATTTGCAGATGACCTCAAATTATATATTGGTATAGGTGGTAAATCGGATGCAGACGCTCTCCAGAAAGACAATAATTCCGTAGCCACGTGGAGTGTAGATAATATCCTGTCCTTTAACGATTCAAAGTGTAAAACAATCACATTCACACGAAAACGGTGCATTCTACAGACAGACTAAAATTAGCTTGGCGCTCCTATGGAAAGAGTTGACGATATCCGTGGCCTTGGTTTAACATTGGACAATACTATTGAGTTTCACAAACACGAGACTAATACATGCAAGACGTCAAGTAGAATTTTAGGTTTTATCATGAGAACATCATCTGAGTACAGCAATTTTTCAGTGGCTAGAGTATTGTACAACGCTTACGTACGTAGCAAACTTGAATACGGGGCAGTCATCTGGGACCCCCTAGAAGACAAATATAGTATTTGCATTGAAAAAATACAGTGAAAGTTTGCTCGGTTGCTGTATAAAAAGAATTTTGAATATTATCCATTTTACAAGTTTTTATTTAACTTGCAATGTATGTACGAGTATGTATGTCTTGTTCGGGTGGAATTTTGCAACTCAATTTTGACCCACTTCCTGCTTACCGGTTGAGCTGAAATTTTGCAAACATGTGTAAATTGCGTGACAATGCAATATTATGATGACATTGAGCTGATCTAATGATGGAACTGGAAGGTGGCCATAGGAACTTCGTAATGAAGCAACACAACCCTACCTTACCAGTAAAGAAACGACGCAACCCCATCGAGTCTCAGCTCGTTTGAATCGCCTTGACGAGTACTTTGGTGCTAGTTGGTAACCAGGGTCTGATGATGGAGTTGGAAGATGGCCATAGAAACTCAGTAATTAAACAACATAACCCCATCGAGTACGGGCTCATTTGATTCGTCTTGACGAGTACTTTAGTGCTAGATGGTAACCAAGGTCTGATGATGGAGCTTGAAGTTAGCCATAGGAACTCAGTAGGTAATTAAGCGACACAATCGCGTGAAGTTTGATTCGTCTTAATGGGTGGACCGTTTTTGATGGGTGGTGAGCGGTGGTGATTTGGTGGACGTGAATAAATTTTGCATACATAAATATTTGAGATGAACAGATGAAAAACGTGTCCAGGGATAACTAAAAAGAAAAAAAAACTTTTGCTATCAACTTATAACGTCATACACAATTTATATGGTATAAAAGGTTGTCGCGAGATTTACCTACTATAATAATATACTAATATGTATGTGTAAATAAACAAGTAAATTAAATAACTCATGTGATTGATTTTAACTAAGTATTAGAATAAGTATGAAAATACGAGTACTTACTTAAATCTCGCGACAATGACAAAATATGTGGAAAAAACACAGACATATAATAAGAAGGGAAAAAAACCATTTTTTGCCACGAATAGACGTTTGGAAAAGCCTGTATATTAATCTCATTTGTACATATGCCATATTCCATATTATATTAATTTTAATTTCTTTTGCTGTTCATCGAAACGTTTTGTTTTATGTAGTGACTCAACGCTATCTACATTGGACGCAACAGCCACTTCGCTATTGTTGTTCCATTTACTAAGGCCTAAAAAACAGATAGACAGTTTATTTTTAGTCAATGACAAGTGATTACCAAGGTTATAATGATAACAAAATACATCTGTACGGGGAACAATATGCATACTCCAACTTTTCTTTCTTCATCACCCGAATCCTCCTCTGTTATATCCGCATTTGCATTATCAGGGGGCAAAATAGTGATAACAAGAGTATCATCATCCATCTTTCTTCAATAATTCTGCTATATTTCAGTAAGCTGTAACGCTCTATTATTAGACGTGGATATTCCTACCAGAGGGCCTAGTCAACTGGCAAACGCTCGACCGGTGACAGCGTCAAAATCGCTCAGTTTTTTTTAATATGTTTGTTCCATGAAGGAACAGGCTAAGGTCTGAGCCATACTGTCTAGTCATTAGTTTTTTATTAATATTTGATATTTTAGCGTTTTATTAACGCTAAATATACTTAAGTAAAATTTTAAACACTGAAAAAAGGACGACAACCTCAGGCGGGAATCGAACCACGCACCTTCCGCATTCCGGGCGGCTGCCTTAACCACTTGGCTACCGAGGTCTGGCTTTCAACCGTCGAAATTTGTCAGTGCTTGATGCTTATGTTTTTAGTCAACATTGCTTCATCAAATCTTTAGAAGTTTTCACCTCTGAGATCCGAAAGAAATATTTTTACAAATATTTGAACATTCGGTTAAGATGAAGCTGCGTTTATAGATTAATATTTGATATTTTAGCGTTTTATTAACGCTAAATATACTTAAGTAAAATTTTAAACACTGAAAAAAGACGACAACCTCAGGCGGGAATCGAACCACGCACCTTCCGCATTCCGGGCGGCTGCCTTAACCACTTGGCTACCGAGGTCTGGCTTTCAACCGTCGAAATTTGTCAGTGCTTGATGCTTATGTTTTTAGTCAACATTGCTTCATCGAATCTTTAGAAGTTTTCACCTCTGAGATCCGAAAGAAATATTTATACAAATATTTGAACATTCGGTTAAGATGAAGCTGCGTTTATAGATTAATATTTGATATTTTAGCGTTTTATTAACGCTAAATATACTTAAGTAAAATTTTACTAAAATTTGACTAAAAACATAAGCATCAAGCACTGACAAATTTCGACGGTTGAAAGCCAGACCTCGGTAGCCAAGTGGTTAAGGCAGCCGCCCGGAATGCGGAAGGTGCGTGGTTCGATTCCCGCCTGAGGTTGTCGTCTTTTTTCAGTGTTTAAAATTTTACATTAGTTTTTTATTTGTTTTTTCCCTTGATGATAATGAGTGATGATTAAGATGAATGATAAATGATGTTCCCCAAACTCCTTGAGTCCTCAGTAAAGATGTGGGACTTTACTGAGGTCTCACGCGGACTACTTGAGAGAATTTGAAAAGTGATGTTGCACTGTTTTGTTTCATTTGCCAACACTCATGCACGTTCACAAACACTTAACGGTTAATAATCCACTATTATTTCACATTAATATTCGAAAAAACACAAATTTTAGAAAATAAAACAAAACTGCAGACATGACGCTTCACTTTCCCGCCAAGAACCCTCAAAATCGCTCATCAAATTCGCTACGATAAATCGATATCGATAATCTAAGGGATATAGAACATACAGGCTTGTCTTAGTATTTTTTTGTTTGATGATAATCTAACGCTTATGTAAGATTAATAAATAGGTAGTAACCACACCGATCCTTTTGAGTTTTAGTGAAGTGAATGTCACTTTACCAAGAAATTCGGGTAGACTCCTTGAGACAATTTGAAAAGTGAATTAATCGCCTTTTTCGCCGGAAGTTCGCCAGGCAACCACGTTTGTAAATAAGTACTTATTTGATGACGAGTGACTTACCTACCATAATATGACATTGATATGAGACCAAACCCATTTTTCAGCTTATAATATAAATAAATTAAGACTGAAGACCACAAGCAAACGCTTGCTGCCAAGAATTTCTCAAATATTAACAACTTGATGTCCGTCTGTAATGAAATAAGTGATAACACTATGTGACAAACCGCGCGAACATTTAAACAGTTTGATCTGAGAGACCCCCCACACTGGCGTCTTTCGACGTCGGCGTCGAGCCGGCGGCGGCGCCGTACACGCGGCGTCAGTGCAGAGCTCGCGCGTCGACGCGACGCCGCGCGCCGCATAGACGCCGGCATGACGCTGACGCTCGAAAGACGTCAGTGTGGGGGGTCTCTTAGATGCGAGTACCCACTAGGTAGTGATTAAAACGTTTGCATCTTGTATGAGTACATCGCCTAAAGTAACTCTATAACGTAGCGGCTAAGGCTTTCGGGTTTAATTGTCTAACTACAACACCTATCACATTACTTTTCTAATTGATTATTGTCCTAAATAAAATAAAATTAAAAACATTCCAAGTACATTGTTTTGCTAGTTAACTTAAAACTAATTTTAAAATATACAAACTAGCTAAGCAATGTACTTACTGTTACTTGAAAGGTAATGCTAGAGGTTCAACTAATGCAAAAAGTCCCCGCCCGCGCCGCCGCGGTTTGTGGGTTTGAAATATGGGTTTGGTCTCATATCAATGTCATATTATGGTAGGTCAGTCCATAGAAAACATCACTTCGTCATCAAATAGGTACGTGTTTACAAACGTGCTTGCCAGGCGAATAAAGCGAAATAATGCCAGATTCACTTTTCAAATTGTCTCAAGGAGTGTACCTGAATTTCTTAGTAAAGTGACATTCAATTCACTAAAACTTAAAACTTAAAAGGTGATTGGTGTGGTTACTTCCCATTTATTAATATTACTCATGTGTTAGATTATCATCAAACCAAAAATTACTAAGACAAGATTTCTGCAAAATTTCTGCTTGGCGGTTAATTCAATTTTCCTTTTTTTTCTTAATGAGTTAGTAGTAAAAAAAGGAACAAGCTTACTGATAAATGCTGATGCTGGTAGGTGGATATGGTGATTTTTACCGACTGCTCTGCTCACGGCGAAGTTGGCTGATACTGCTCTGTATTGGTGATGACACAGCAGCCTTGCGGCGCGCAGACAAAGAACTCCAGGAAAATCCAGGAAATGTTCACATAAAGTCACTGTTATGATATAATTGTTCTGTATTTTATTGTCACTGATTTGTACGTAACTGTGTTTTAATAAAAAAAACAACGTCACTGATCTTGATAACTAATACTGATATATACTGATGGTTATTTAATTAATTGTTAGTAAGTTTATAAAAGTTTTACTGATGATAGGTACTGATAGCTCGCACGGCACTCGTCTTACGCGGATCCTTAATTGACACGAACGCGCGCACTCGATTAAATCCAAAAGGACTGATAACTAGGTGATAGGTAAATAAATGCTCGAATGACCAAAAATATGTAGGGACTGGCTTTACACACTTTAGATTATATGATAAACTGATGCTACTAGTAACTGATATTACTAGGTCGGAAATGATACATACAACCGTGTAGAGTGCTAACCGTAGTTGAACTAATTTATTGAATAAAATACCGGCGCGTGTGCAAACATAAATTCGTATAAGCAAATTACAAATATTGCAATAATTAGGTATTGCTTAATGCGCGATATTGCTTAATGTGCGACCACGACTAGTGCAACCCGGTCGAAACGTCGTCGCACGTGTGGGATGCCATTACTAAGTATTTAGCGTTATTCCCCGTCTAACGTTAAACCGCAAAGAGTAGAAAAAGACTATTGAGGCCTTCGCTCAGCAATGGGGCAAACCCAGACTGAATCCAGAAAAATTAAGTTCATTGTAATGTCAATGTGAACAATGCAGTTGTCTCGTGGCCGTGTCAGAGGCGTTGCACTGACACGCCCGCCGTCCCGCCCTGTTGTTGGTGTGACTCATAGACAACTATGAAAAGTGATACCATCAATCATACTAACCTGTACGCACACATTACGCGCAGTACCTCTCAAAGCGAGTACGAGTTTTAACGGATGTCCTAAAGCTAAAAATATAAACTGCACGGGCCCGCGGATTAACAACTCTGCCTCGCGCTGCTCGGTTCAAAGTCGTAAGTCTAAATCTTTTTATTCAATAAACTTATTTATTAAAATAAGCACTTTGAATACTCCAAGACATATTTTTTAACCTGAAGAAGAAAGGGCGCAAGACACTCCACAGCTCTAAACAAAAGTGAAGACATTTTCAAAAACAGAAAAATGTATGTCGTTACCGAATCTATATTATTAAAAATCAATTATCGAAATGCTTGTACGCGAATCATATCAGAAGGGCTGCAACTATTTTTCTAATTCTTTTTTTTGTTGTCTAATTGTTATTGTTAGGACAAGATTTGTATAAAAGAAAGGGCGCTACGAGTGTTTACGCTGACGAAGTCACCGGCAGGCCACTAGTAACAATATACAAATCATCATAATCAAATCATAATACACAAATCATATAAAATATAGAATGTGAACTTAAACTTGACCGCCACTGGTCAGGCAGTGTCTAGTGTGGGGTCATAGAAAATCTCAGCCTCCTTGATAATAATGCTTATAATTAAGTAACACTACTGTATTTTTAAGTTTGTTTGTAAGTAAGCATTTATCAAATAAATTTATTTGTATTATTTATTTGTATTTGTAAACTTTATCGGCCGACATGTTAGCAGGTCATCATGAGCGGAGCAGGTATAGCAACTCGCGCGAGTCCGCGTTCAACCCGCGCTACGCCTGCTTACTACCTGCTTATGGTGTGTAGAAGCCTTAAGTGGCTCATTTAAATTGCCTGTCTCGTTTCATGAAAATAAAAACAACCAAGTAACATCGTTTGTGATCTGATAAGAACGGATAGTTTTGTTTAGAGTCCGCATACTTTTAACCGGAACCTCCCATTCTGTTTTAAATTCAACCGTTTTAGCATAATCAAGTTTGTTTGTACAGTCAGCGATATTGATCGGAACAAAAGTAGGTAGACTAGGTAGTCCAAAATGGCTGGACATAATATTTTAAGAAAGTTTTACCTTATGTATTGTTATTATGTAAGTTAGTATGATACATATATTATGCAGGTTGCTTTTAACACCGTTTTAAATATTTTGTTTGCGAACATCGTCAGGGTATTATTACAATAAAGAAGTAAATTCGAAATAGACCTTATCCTGTTACTTTATTTATTTATTGATACACAAAACAGAATATAGTCAATTAGAAACATAATTAAATAAGGTTACAGATGCGTCCAGTCTACATCCCTAAACATGTGTACACAACATGATCAAATTAAAAGCAGTACATTGTTCATTATTAAAAGTAAGGTAATAAATAAAGTAAAAATTTTATAGTCACTACAATTACTTTTAAGAACATTGTTCTTTACCATGTTGATGGTTTTGAGTCCTATCGTGCATGCAATTTCGGCAAAGTTCCATGCACAATAAAATGCCTGCATGATAAAATTTAGCTACATAAATATTACCTATCAACTATGATTGTCGAATCGCTCTGGGGATAATTCGACGGACGGCTGTGTCTATTTTACAGAAGCGTTGCTTAACCCTAGAAAGATAATCTACGTCGTTCGACGTACTGAAAACAAAAGTATCGCTGTCTCTTTTTTGTTACGCGACATAGCGCTCTGTCCGTCTCAGCCGACTAAGTCGCTGGGCAGAGCTTTTGCCAGACAGCTGTTTTACTGTGGTAAGTACAGTATTTGTGGAAGTATGCGGATCACGTACGTCTGAATGACGTATGATAACCTTTTGTGTAATTTTCGGACTTATTTAACATAGTTTTTTATTTACGTTTTGTTAATATTTTTACGTTCTTTTAGATAATTTTGGCATGAAACAACGATGGCTAGACGCACTGCCCTTCATTCTAGTTAGATTAAGACAGTATTTGAGGACAGTGATGATAACAAAATACCTTCAGACAGCGACAGCGAAACAGAAGATGTCTTGATCCCTGATGACGCGCAGAGTGACACCGAAGACGAGTTAGTCGACGAAGTTGGTGATTAAATAATGTACACGACATCTGAAAATATGCTAGTACCGTCAAATCAACCTACTTTTTCCACAAACGAACTAGTACAAGAACGAACCAACCTAAGACTCACGCATTCTAACTCAGCTTATACTTCGAGGGAAGAATAAACATTGCTGATCTACATGATGAAAATAGCATTCGTGAATTCCTATGTAATATACTGTCATAATGCTACCTACTTCCAAGAACGAAAAGCCTCTTAGCCGAAAGAAATACATGAAAAGTCTAAGTACAGAACTCACATCGCCTTGGATGAAAAAAAGGTTGGCAGCTACTTCGCTTAAACGACATGTCTGAACAAATATTCAAGAGTTATTGCTAAACAACCCCACCACAAGTTAGAATGAGGAATGAGTCGTTAAAAAAAACGTTATTGTGCATACTGCCTATCCAAAATAAGAAGGATGTCGAAAACGACTTGTTACAAGTGTAATAAGACGATTTGCGGTGAACACAGAAACGACTTATGACTGCGCTGTACCTAATTGTGATAAAGTCTAAAAAATATGATTATTACTGTGTTGAAAAACTGATTAAGAGTAAAAATTTAATAATAGATAAAAAAAATGTGATAATGACTTTTAAGCTAACATAGTTTTGGCATCCAAAGAAGACTTGTTAGTTATTAGTTGATTTGTTAGAGGATTTACCGAATTTCGTTATTTGTTCAATTATAGTATAATTGTCTATATTATTTTGGTTTTATTAACATCATAAGATCCTTAAGAACTAAACAATTACATTTAAATTGCTTAAATATGAGAATAAGTCAAACATGTACTCTGAAAATTCAATGCGTCTTTAGGACGTATGATTATCTTAACCGTAGGTTAAAATATGATTATCTTTCTAGGGTTAAGAATTATAGCATTAGGACGGAGGGACACTTGTAGAACCTTGTTATCCGCGTCCTCACTGTAAGGAGTACACATTTTCGAACAGTGTCGGTTAGTTAGAAAATATTCTCACTATTTCCAGAAAATAGGAGACAAGCCAGGTCGATACCATACCCATACTCATACCCACCGTCGTACCCACTCCTCTGAAGGTAGGAGACTCTGCCTTTGAAGTTGTTGACGAATATGTATACCTGGGACAAACAGTCCAGTTAGGTAGGTTAACTTTAAGAAAGAGGTCAATCGTCGAATCCAATTCGGCTGGGCAGCGTTCGGTAAGCTACGAAATATCTTCTCATCCGAAATACCGCAGTGTCTCAAGACGAAAGTCTTCGACCAGTGTGTGTTGCCAGTGATGACATACGGTACCGAAACGTGGTCGCTCACTATGGGCCTAATTAGCAGGCTCCAGGGCTATGCTCGAAGTTTCTCTACGTGATCGAATCAGAAATGAGGAGATTCGTAGACGAACTAAAGTAACCGACATAGCCCAAAGAGTCGCCAAGCTCAACTGGCAATGGGAAGGGCACATCGCCCGTAGAACCGATGGCCGTTGGGGCAGGACGGTTCTCCAATGGCGACCGCGCACCGGAACACGCAGTATGGGCGGCTCCGGCCACATTCGTACAATTTCCAACAAGGTGGTCCGACGATCTGCTGCGCGGTCGCGGGTAGCCGCTGGATGCGAGCAGCACAAGACCGGTCGTGGTGGAAATCCTTGGGGGCGGCCTCTGTCCAGCAGTAGACGTCTTCTGGCTGATGATGATGATGATGTTATTGTTCGTTCATCTATTTTAAGTATTACTGTAGCAGTTATTTAATGTTATATGATTAAATTACCTAACATTGTTTTCCCAATACTTACCTTGAAAAGGTAATGTATGTGACAAGCATAACACCTTTCTAACATAAACATATTTCTGTATGTTATTGTACTTTTTGTTACAAATTTAAGTGGAATAAATGAATATGAATATGAATTTGATCATCTTTACATGCCAGTGGAACATTTACCAGCACAGATGATGCAGAAAGCGACTAATGACCGATGGCATCTACTTAAGCAAATAGAAAACTGATTGTGGGCTCTGTCAGCTTTAGCATTAGAGAAGTTGAGTACCTCCTACCGAAACGATGCGGCCATTTCGCTGGAGGCTGCATAATTCATGAGCGCGTAATATCGTCTGATAACGAGCGTCCCCCAGGGCCTTATGTTTCTAGACTCGTAATCTAGCTTCGATTTATTGATTAACAATTAGTTTTTATATTCACGGTTTATCCTCTGCAGAGGGCCTACTGCAAATCTTATTTATCACTAGCAGCCGCTCGCGGTTTCACCCGCGTGGTTCCTGTTCCCGTAGAAATATCGGGATAAAAAGTATCCTATGTGTTAATCCTGGTTATAAACTATCTGTATGCTGAATTTCATCAAAATCCATTCAGTAGTTTTGTACGTAAAAGAGTAACAAACATCCATCAATACTTACAAACTTTCGCGTTTATAATATTAGTAGGATAGGATGGATGTATATCATCCTTATACCTGTTCCCGCCACCAAGCAGCATTGTATTTTTATTCGCGGTAAGTAATATTAAAATTAAAATATTATTAAATTTGTTTACTTAGATACTTGAAAAATCCACTCGAGCTTCCTGAGACTGGTTGTTTTTTTTTTCAAGTAAACATTTTATCCGTTATCTATATAGCATTGTGAATGCAAAATTTCAATAATAAAGATATTATTAAATTTATTTACGTTCACACCAATTATCTAGACCAAGATAAGTATTCTTTTGAAACTCGTTAATATGGTAAGATAACGGATAAATATACATAAACATAGAAAAACACCCAGACCCAAAATCAATTAGAAAAACAGTTTTTCTCTAAATTGACCGGACCGGGAATTGAACCCGGAAAGCTAACCACTCGACCACAGAGGTCATCAAAAAAATTGACCTTCTCACCTGATGGTAAAGGTAGAAGCGTGCTTTACCCGGAATCCTCACTACTGAGGAACTGGCCATAACACAATAATGATAATTAACGTTGTTGTTATGGCGACAGACTTAGATAAGATGGTGGTAGCTAGCCAGGCGGACTTAGGGTAAGATAGGCGAATGGCTGTCACTTAAGCAGTAAACGAAATATCTTCTTATTGAAGGACTTACGGTAAAAGTAACAGACTTTTTACATAGCTTATTTAGTGGACTTAAGTTGTTGATACATACTTTCAATATAATTGTTTGATATTTTTTTTAAACGTAACCGCAACCTGCGGGTAATGGCGGTCAACTACATTAGTATTACTAGTCATTATTATTATTACTACCAGATTACTATTATTAATAGACATAAAATCCAACAAACATATATGATACACTAAAACATATAATAATAAATGACTTGTACAAAGATATTGAATAGTTTAATCACTTTAAACTTACCTTTAGCAGAAATTTAAATTTTTTTTTAACCAAGCGCGTCCGAAACTTGAACCAGCTGTGAAACTCACACCTCGCAAATAAACATGGCCGCGCTTCGTAAATTAGTTTACTCAGGTGTATACTAGATGGCGATATCGGTATCGTTTGTTTAATATGTTTGGAAGTATTAGATTTCGATATGACCGGCATTGCCCACTGACCGGCATTCCCCCATCTTACCCTAACAGCTCTACCACCAAACCATGTACACAAAGATGTGCCCCCCTTCAGGGAATCGACCGGTAGCTTAGCCACTACACCACGGGCTACTATCAAACTGATATGCAAACGCTTCCGACAAATAAAATTGTGTTTGACGGATCCGTCACGATTTCTCCATTAACATACATACAATCACGACTATTATCCCCGAAGGGTTAGTCAGAGACTAGGTAATGAGGACAGTAAAAGCAGTCCTTTGCCATAGTCCACTTTTCACCAAATAGCAGCGTGGCAGGGAGTGAGCCCATCGCCGCTCTAGGCAGTTGGATGTATTTGTCGACCTCCTTGGTCGAGTGGTTTGCACACCGGTTTTCATGGTGTCGCCATCTCTGAGGTCCCGGGTTCGATCCCCGGTCGGGTCAATTTAGAAATTCTTGTTTTTCTAAATTGTCTCGGGTCTGGGTGTTTTCTATGTATAATAAGTATGTATTTAAGTATTTTAACCCGGCGTCATTGTGGCGGAAAAAAGTTACACTAACGTTGAGGTGGGTCATTATGACCCTTTACAATTGTAACTATTTTGCCTAGTATAAAATCATTTATAATTTTTTAAATTTAATATTTATAACATATAACTGTATTTATAATCAGTAGTAGCAATAAAACACATTGGTAATAAATTAAATTATTTTTATTTTTAACTTTCATTAGGACTATTTTATTATGCAACAAAAATGCAACTCCCTTAAAAAAAAAATCAAGACAAAATAATATTGTTTCTATCAAAAATACTAAAATAAAAATATACTTAGATGAAATCTATACTATCTAACCTTTCTATCATTAAAAATTAATCACAGAAATATCGGGAACGTTCGTATAATTAGTCTTTTTGAATTAGACTTACACTGCAGTTTTTACAATAAGAGATAACGTGTTCAGGTAATTTTTTTAAATATTTTTTTTTGATAGCCAGCCAGTGAGCTTTGAAGGAGGTTCCCCAGATGTTTCTAGTAAATTCTTTCGTGTTTCGAGAGATCTGAACAAGCAGCCATTATTTCCTTTATTCGATTGTTAGTGTACATAAGTATAGTATTGAGCAAATTATCCGGTTAAAAAAGTTCACAACATTCTAATTTAGCCGTCTTTCCCTCTTGTGTTACTCCAGGTTGCTGTGTAATAATATTCTCGCTTCGAGTGCGGACCTTTTGCCGGAAAGGAGTTATGTACCATTTAGTACCATCTTTCCCACTATAACAAGGATCTCGTACCTGTTGATCGGACGATTCTGCAATGTCACCACTTGAATTGGATTGACGTAATTATTGCAGTGGAACGTCATCTTCACTGTCACTAACTTCTAGATCAGTATCACTTTCCTGAGTACGAACACTAACATGATCTTCATTTTCCGAATCAGATGCATAAGGTTAATTTTCGTCGAAGATTCATCAATTATCGCTATGATTCGACGACGCTTACATTCCTCCGGGTTCATATTAGATAGTAATCTAAAAATAAAGTTGTATAAATAAGTAAAACTAAATAAAACATAAAAAAATATATGGCACTAAACAGCAACGTCGCCGTTGAGCTGGGTCACAATTACCCGGTCGCAGGTTTACACACGTGTTGCTCCTTGCGCAGGCGATCGACGACTAAAGTGAAGTACACGAAGGGTAGGGGTGATACTTAGCTGCAGCTACTAAGACAAACGGTTGTGGGCGGCAATTATTTCTAAGAAATTTTTCGTATACAAAACGTGCAGGGTCATATTGACCCTGCCTCAATGACGCCGGGTTAAGTATGTTTATCCGTTGTCTAGTAACCGATTAACGAGTTTCTTCGAAGCTTCTCTTGGGCTAGATTATTGGATCGTAGGAAAGTTTAATTTAATTTAATGTATGTGCAGTTTTGTCCGTCAGTCGCCTTTTACGACACCCAAAGGAAGAGAGGGGGTGGTAGTATTCTTTCACCGCTACGCACCACGGTTCTCTTTTAAATATTAACATAATCCCGAACAAATCATTATTCTGTTTTCATATTTATCAAGAGACAAAGCTCGCGATGCGGGCCGGGCGCTACTCCTTTACGGGCCGTTCAAAATGTATAATCTGCGAGCGACGTTATTTGCATAGTTCACTGTTTAAAAATTCCCTGCGTAAGTGATACCTACTTACTGAAAAGTGGGCTTGCTCCGAACAAATCTGATTTGTTTATTTAAGGCGAGTCACCGGTAAATGCAAGCAAAACTTTTTTGCTAGATCAAATGGTTTATGTATTTACTATTAAATTACGCTCTTATAAAAATATAGAATACACTAAATGATATTGTCTAAAGAATGTGCTAATTTGTTACGCAATTATATGTACTTTACTAGATTATAAAATATTCCGAAAACAGGCCAAATAAAAGTCTAAAACCTATGATTTCTTAATTTTATTTTAAATTTTCAACATAGTTTTTACATGTTATTATTTATTTTGAAGTAGGTACTACAGAGAACCTGCTAATTCATTAAACCCTACAAAGTCCATTTAGGCAAAAAACCTATAAAAACCTACAAAACGCGCCTATTTACGCCGCTTTGCTGTGCTGTTATTTATGCCCGTCCCGTACCGTCGTACCGTCGTACCGTCGAGAGAGCGAGAGAGAAACGCTCGAAAGGACTCGCCTTAAGTCGGATTTAATCCGGCGCATTATATACGAGTATTTGTCGGAATATCGGCGAGCAGATGAAACAGAATGCAACGCCACCTTGAAGCGCTAGAGTATGACGTATCGAGACGGGAGTGTCACCCTGGGCTTTTGCTCCAGACCGTCAAGCAATGAACACGACTAGAAACTGTCGCGTGTCGTTGGACTTCTGCTCAGTAGATTATTGTGATTGGCGTACTTTCCCTATTGTAATTATTATTAAGAAATACAGTGAGTTACTGTAAAACAATTCTGTTGCTCGAGTGTCATTTTCAATCGACATCTCCCATACGCAACGCCCACCATAGAGATGACAGCTGACAGCGGGACTAACCTACCCTCAGAATAATAACTAAAGCATGTTCTGAGCTAACCAACCCATTCCGGAGGTCAATGGCGTTCGGTTTGCAATCTTTCTAGTAAAGTAACTTTTGCAATGCCGGGTCACTGATGGGTGGCCTAATTAAAGACATCTCGAGCTCCTCCGTCTATTGGGAGGCATGGAAATCCGTTATTTCCGGTGGTTGTCGTACAGGCAGTCGTTAAAACTTACCGACCCGCATTTGACTAGCGAGGTGGGTTACAGTCCAATCTTTCGCCATGTGCTGATGCTCCTGTGGGAACGCCTGTACCATTTTCAGATCGGCAACGCTTATGCAGGTTCTTATTTATTTATTTAGACTGTAGGAAATGCTTTTACACATACTCGGATGTCTGAGGTTGTGTCGTCCCACCAACTCCCGCCTCCCCTTCTAGGCCCTGTTGTCGACGGACATTCAGTAGAAGAGGGGTTTTCCCAATTAAAACTTTTAGCACATCCCTTCATTATCCCCGAAGGGTTAGTCAGAGCCTAGGCAATGAGGACCGTAAAAGAAGTCCTTTTTTTTTTTGTAGGTAGTCCTTTGGTAGGTAATAGTCCTCATTTAAAAAAATTATGTGCTCAGCGTGCTGGGGGGTGAGTCCATCGCATCTCTATGCTATTTGTATGATGTCCTCCACGACGTATCCGCCGATGGCGACACTCTGGCGTCATTTCCTGGCGTGCGCCCTTATGTGACTTGCAAAGCCGAACTTGGTCTTGAAGGTTCGGTTACAGGGCGCACAGTACAGCTGACCGCTGTTATTGTGTGTGTAGTTATAAGATGGCTTTGGTCGCGTCTTTCGTATAAGGCATTTTGCGTTAAGGTCTTTTTAACGCATTTTTTCAAAATCTTCTACGTGCCTATTGATTTTCTTACGCCATTCTGGCCTGTTTAAAGCAAACCGGTCCCAGTCCCCCACAGATATGAAGCTCGATATTAGGTGTCGCTTCAGGACGTCCTTAAAGCGCAGGAATTGACCACCAGCCTTACGTTTGCCATGACGGAGCTCCGAATAAAAGACTGATTTTGGAAGTCTAGCATCATCCATGCGCACCAAGTGTCCACACCACCTTAGTTGACCTTTCATAAGCATAGCCTCTATACCGCTTACATTAGCCCTTCGTAGAACCTCAGAGTTTGGAATTTTATCTTGCCATTTTACACGTAGAATTGCCCGTAAACACTTCAGATGGAAAGAGTCAAGACGCTTGATATCTGTTTTATACAAGCACCAGGTCTCGGATGCATATAATAGTATCGGTAAAACAATGGCTCTGTATACAGCAATCTTGGTCTTAAGCTGTAAATCGTGCGGCTTCCAGACTCGTTGGTTTAGCCTGCCAAAAGTAGCAGCAGCCCCAGCGATACGTGAAGCGATTTCGGTATCTAGACGATTGTCACTCCGTATCATACTTCCTAAGTAACGGAAAGATGTAACTTCCTTCAGGGAGTTTCCGGCTAAATTAAGCGGGGTGTCAATTGCAGATTGCTTAAGTATCTGAGTTTTTGACACGCTTATGACCATGCCAAACTTTCGACAAGAAAGATCTAATTGGTCCAGATACTGCTGCAGATTTTCCATGGAGTCGGCCATGAGGCAAACATCGTCAGCGTACAGAATCTCAAGGACTGGTAATTGGCGTACTTTGGCTTTTGCTCTAAAGCTCGAGAGTTCGAAGACACTTCTGTCAGACCTCACGTTCAACTCTATTTGCCCGTTGCATCATGAATCATGCCATTGTGAAACTGACGCACCATTTGGATAAACCTCGCAGGGCACCCTGCCCTCTCCAGAACAATCCAAAGCGCTGTCCTCGGCACTCGGTCAAATGCCTTCTCCAAATCGACGAAGCACATGTAGAGATCACGGTGTTGTTCGAAACTTTTCTCTTGTAGCTGTTTGACCACGAATATAGCATCCACCGTGCCTCTGTTTGGACGGAAACCGCACTGACTTTCAGGCAATATTTGTTCCACCAGCGAGTTCAAGCGTCCATTAATAACATGCGACAAGACCTTTCCGGCTGCACTTAACAATGATATGCCCCTGTAGGAGCCGCAATCAGAGCGGTCTCCCTTACCCTTGTACAGCTGGCATATGGAAGCATCATTCCAGTCCCGCGGTACTTCCTCAGACTCCCATACCTGCAGAATTATCTTGAACAGCCGCTCATTTATGTTTGGGCCACCATATTTGTAAACTTCTGCAGGCAGACTGTCCGAGCCTGGCGTTTTATTATTTTTCATACGCATTACCGCTCGTTCGAACTCTTCAAGTGTTGGAGGATCATCCATCTCAAGTGACGTTGGCAAGGTCGGGAGTGAAGTTATAAAAGTGAGATCAGCACCTTGGTCTCTCGGGTTGAGTACTTCAGTAAAGTGTTCTGCCCACCGAGCGAGAACATCTTTCGGCTCAGTTAGTCGTTGAGTTCAGTCTCGCGTATGAATTGGTGCCGTGAACTTACATCTTGGCCCAAAGACGGTTCTGAGGCTCTCAAAAAATCCTCCCATATTGTTACTATCAGCTAGGCATTGCAACTCTACAGCTTTGTTTGTCCACCACATATTCTTCAACTCACGAGTTTTTTCTTTGAGTGCCTGCTGAATTCTTCTGCGATCGCCGACATTCGTTGCGTTGCTCAACGCAAGTCTTGAGCCATCAAAGAGTTTCCGTAATTCCACGTCAGATTCATCGAACCAATCTTGATTTTTCTTCAGTGGTCTACCTGCAACTCGTTGAGAGACTTCATACAGAGACTGTGCATTACACCGCCATGTCTCATCAATTGACGTACCTTTTGGGTGAAGTCTCACAGCTCCAAATTCAGCATCAAGTTTATGCCTAGTTTCTTCACAGCGAGTAAGTTTACTGAAAGCTAGTCTTGGCGAAAACCTATGTTCTGCTCTACGCGGAGGTTTGTATAAAACTCTCAACTTGGATCTGATGAGACGATGATCTGTCCATCCCTCGGCTCCTCGCATGGCCCTTGTTATTAACACATCCTGGAGATCTTTTCTACGAACTATTATGTAGTCTAGAAGGTGCCAATGCTTAGAGCGGGGGTGCATCCAAGATGTTTTATATTTGTCAGGAAGCCTGTAAAAGGTTCTACTAACAAGTCGCTTCACAGCTTGAAGCTTTGCGCTAATGCCATAGATATTCTAACGTTGAAATGACTCGCATTCGACTCGCACATGAGCTCTTTGTAACATAGAAAATAAACATTATGTCCCAACAATGTCAAAGAGTAAAAGGCAAAACTAATGTAACATGTTTTCCCGACATATACTGCTATTAATATGAGGCTGTGAACGTGAACGGATACACGTAAGCGCTCTTTCTTATCATAAACTCCCAGCCATCCCTTCAGTCATTAATAACATATTTGTGGGGCCAAAACTGAACAGTCATCGTCGGCAGAAAATCGCGTGACAACAGGCTGAGCGCACTTTCATTTGAAAATAAAGATTACGCTTTTCGCGAACATTTTACAAAAGCTTTTTACTATAGACGATAGATATACTATAGACGACCTCCTTGATCGAGTGGTTTGTACACCGGTTTTCATGGTGTCGACATCTCTGAGGTCCCGGGTTCGAGCCCCGGTCTCGGGTCAATTTAGAAATTATTGTTTTTCTAAATTGTCTCGGGTCTGGGTGTTGTCTATGTATAACAAGTATGTATTTTTAAGTATGTTTATCCGTTGTCTAGTAACCATTTAACCCTTTAACGGGCACAGTATGTTAAAAATTTTCATTGGTTTTCGACCTTATCTTAATTGCATAAAGTTCAAAATATGGTGGCAATATATGTGCCACTGCCTTATAAAGAGTAAAGAGGCATTTCGGATTCCCATACAAACTTCCAAGTCGAAATGTTTAAAAACCAATACGCCAATTTTGATGAAACTTTGCATGCTTAAGTAAAATACAGGAATCTAAATAGTTTGTTGAAAAAAAAAATTTAAAAACATTTATTTAACGGAGTTATTGAGATTTAAACTCCACTCTCGAAATTTTATATCGCAATTACTCAGTTATATAAACGTTTTAAAAAAATGTTTTCAACAAACTATTAAGATCTCTGAATTTTACTATAGCATGCAAAGTTTCATTAAAATTGGCTCATTAGTTTTTAAAAATTTCGACTTGGAAGTTTGTATGGGAAACCGAAATGCGAAAACCCTCATAACGTGTTTCTTTGAAGCTTCTCTTGGGCTAGATAATTGATGTGAGTGTAGGAAAGTTTAAAAAACAAAGTTTAAAAAAACTATCATATTGTAAAGAGCAAATAGTAATGTAGGTTATAAACATAATGTTCGATCAGACTACCCCTCCAGGAAAACGGGCATCTTTATTACAACAACAGTTCTGTGTGGTGGCGGCTCATTAACTTCCTTTGGGTGCCGTAAAAGGCGACTATCGAACTAAAGACTGCACAAACATTATACTTACATACTTGCTATAGATAATCCTAACTTAGGTTAGGTTAAAGCAGTAGGGGTGCAAATTTGGGAACCTCCTCGTGGTGCACCCTGGGGTAAGGCCTCTCGGCCCACGTTCAGCGTGGGACAAGGGGCTTTATGCTAATCCCTGGCGTCCCTTCTGGGCGTCGAATAAAGTAGGTGGTGCCCCTTCTGGGCATCGCACCCCCTTCAACGCGCGTCCCTTCTGGACCGCACAGCGGGTCACTTGGACCTGCGGGGGGGATCTCCACGTGCGTGCCCACTCTGGGCCGCACGCTCGCCGCTCACTCTGAGCGGCTTTGAGTGGAGCTTTTCCGGCGCCCCTTCTGGGTGCCGTGCCATGCAAAGGCTTCGTCGTTGGGCACGCGGCGACGGGCGCCCGTCCTAGGACGGGTTGGTGGGCGGCTATACAGCCCACCCGCTAGCGACCATAGGGGGGATAGGGGAGCACCCCGAAAGAGGTGTACCAGGGGCCTCACGCCAGCCCCTGAGCATCGTAATCCCCGAACCGCAGCGATGAGCCCACTCGAGGCGTCTGTGGGGGAGCTGTTGGGGAGGGGACCGAGGGCCTGCCTTAACCGGCCGGCCACGTCAGGCAAGACTCTAAAACCCGGGAGAAAACCTGTCACAAACCTCCAGATACCACCCGACCTCTGGAGTACCTAGGGTAGCCCGCGTACAGGGGCCTCTGCGCGGGTGGTCCGTTTTTGCCCCATGCTCGTGGGATTAGTCATGAACGAACCTAAAACCAAATCTTCTGACGCCACGGCAGAGCCTTGTACTAGGTCTGCCGTGGGTGGTGGGCCTGGCGACGGGCGGAAGGGTTCGCGGAGTAAGGAGGGAACACGGTCGAGCAGGAGGTTGGCTGGGAAGCCGGTGCTGCTTGACTCCGAATCGGAGGGGGGGTCCGAAGGGGACTGCGAGTTGGTGCAAAAGGTGCACGCCATAGTGGAGGAGTGCAGGAAGCGCCCTCTTGTCGACTCCAGGGTCGATTCGAGCGACAGTCCGGAGGGATCCATCAGGTTGGGGAAGAAGGTCCCGGGCGGTGAGGCTAAAAGGGTAGCCATAGACCAGCTTGCAGGTAGCCAAAGAGTGGAGAAACTGGGCACCTCGGTCGGGATTGCCGCGGCCAAAAGGGCTATTAGGGACCCTTCGATGGAGTATGAGTCCGAGCAGGAAGAGGAGCCAAGGAAGGCCCCTGCACCCAAGAAGAAGAGTGCTCGTGAACCGAGGAGATCCACTGCCCTAAAGCCGAGGTCCGAGAAGAGGTTGGAAGAGTTGGCGAAAACCGCTGCCAGACTGTTGATGCCGACAGAGCCTGAATTGAGGGACATAAAGGGCTACCTGGAGGATAAGTCCAAGGAGGAGCTGCTGGAGATAGCCCAGGAGTGTGTGGCTGAGGTCCACCACGCGGCGCATATCTCCGGCAACATAAAAGGGACGCTGCTCCGCGACATTAATGTCGGCCTAGGGACCCTGTATAGTGTTATGGGGATCCTCAAGAAGCTGTTTTCCATGGGCGTGCCCGAGGAGATGAGCCGCCTGAGGAAATACAATGAGGACCTCAAGGACGCGCTGTGCGATGTGCGTCATGAGAAAGAGGAGCTGGAGATGCGGATGACGCAAGGGGAGAGGTCACAGCCCCGTCAGAAAACCGCAGAGGCAAAGAAGGAGGCCGTTGCCCCCCTTAAGGCCGCTGTGGAGGGCCTGAAAAGGGATATGCTGGGTTGCCTGAGAGGTGAGGTGATGGAGGGCCTCAGAAAGGAGGTGATGGAGAGCCTCAGAAAAGAGGTGATGGAGGGCCTCAGGCAGGACATTTTGGAGTCCTTGGGAGGCGTGATTGGCGCCAAGATTGACGCGCTGGAGAAACGCCTCCCACGCGAGCCCCCAACGAGGCCGCCACTGGCGCACGATGGGGCTAGGGCGAGCTACGCCAAGGCGGCTGCTGGACCCTTCAGCGCCCCCCATGCCTACCCCGTGGAAGTGGCCCCGGGGACCATCCCAGTAGAGGAGTATCCGGCGCTGGCCCAATGGGCACCCGGCAGGAAGACTCCGCAAGTGCCAGTGGCCCCCCCATCTCGGGAGGCAGCTATCGACGTGACAGCGGTCGGGTGGCAGACCAGCCTCTCGAACTCCGCGAGGAGAAAGGCCAGGAAGGCCGCGAATGCGGCTGCCCGGGCCTTTGCCATGGGTACTGAGGCGCCAAATAGGAAGGTGGCCGGAAGGGTGACTGCCACGGCGAAACTCGTGCCGCCGCGCTCCTCGGTAGTTACAGTCACCCTGAAGCCCGAAGCCGTGGCCGCGGGGACGACCTATACGGCAGTGTTGGAGAAGGCCATTGGGGCGATTGATCTCCGGGACCTGGGCATAGAGGCCGTCCGTATGAGAAATACGGCGGCGGGGGGCCGGAAATTGGAAGTGCCGGGAATGACTAGCGCGTCTAAAGCCGACGCGCTAGCGAACAGGCTCCGAGAGGTGCTCGCGGAGGAGGCGGAGATACGCAGGCCTGTCCGCAAGGCCGAGCTCCGGCTGTTCGGCCTAAGTGAGGGGGTGAACCCTGAAAGGGTGGTAGAGGCCATTGTCCTTAAAACGGGCGGCAGGAAGGAGGAGGTCTCCATGGGAGCGGTTCGGTCCGGCCCCTGGGGGACTAATTCCGTGGTGATCGGGCTCCCGGTGGGGCAGGCCAAAATGTTGGCGGAGGCGGGGCATCTGACGGTTGGATGGATACAGGTACGGGTGGTAGCGCTAGAGAGGCTCCCCGTACGCTGTTATAGGTGTTACGGCGCAGGCCACACCAGTTACACCTGCGAGTCGAAGGTGGACCGGAGCGCCCTGTGCTACAGGTGCAGTGCACCAGGGCACCGGGCCGCGGAGTGCGAGGTGGACAGGCCAAGTTGCGCCGTGTGTAGGGAGGCGGGCCTCCCCAGTGAACACCAGCTGGGGGGAAGGACCTGCAGGCCCCCCATCACCAGGGCGAAGGCGCCCCCGTGGAGAGGAGCCCCTACGGGGCCCCCACTAAGACTGGATGAGCAGAATGCGCCCATGGACGTGGCGGAGGTGCCGACAGGCCCGGACGCCGGCGTCAGCTAGGGGTGCCGTGTAGGTGTGAGGTTGTGAATGTGTGGGGTGAGTGCGTAGGTTAATGTTTGTGTATGTCCATGTTGTTTTAGGTTTGTGATCCAGACGCCGGGCACACCACCCCGGGTGCCTGGTGGGTCTGATGGGTGAAATTCTTGTGCTCGTGTCGTGTCAGTGATTATGGATGATTCATTGTGTTTGTGTGTGTGGCTGGTGCGGTGACTTCCTCAGGGGATGCAATGACGAGAGGCAGGATGACCGGATGACCAGTTCGCGGTCGCCATGTCATCAGGCAGTCTCGGGGCGACCCATGAGGAACCCTGCACTAGCAAATTGGAAGGGTGTCTGATTTGTGTCCAGCGAATGTTTGTTGTCGTTTGGTCCGCATGCCTGGGAAACTGGGCATGTCGGTCCACTTTGTGTGTGTGCCCTCCTCTATGGGCGGTTGTTGTGTTGTGCCTCGCGCGCGTAGTCGCCGTGTGCTGGCGCGTAACTGCTGCTGGGCGGTTATAGGTTAGCACACGGCGACGGGGTGGCTTCGCGTGGTCATTGCCCTAGTGGATCAGGTCCCGTGTCCGCCACTCAAAGCCTTACGCTCTCGGAGTTTGGCCCCCCGGTGATTAGTGGGTAGGCCCCTCCCTCTCGCCCGGCGTTTACGCCGTGGAAAGGGGGACGGGAGAGTCCCACATATCCAGTCAAAAAAAAAAAAAAAAAAAAGGTTAAAGCAGTATAGCTTAACAGAAGCATGTCACCAGTGCGGTGCCGCCGAAGACTCGGCCCTGCACACTCTGGTGGCATGCACGGCGTTCGACGAGCCACGCGAACATCTGCGTGCTGTGGTCGGCAGGGACCTCGGCCTCAGTGCTGTAGTAGATGCCATGTTGGGCGGCATCAGGTCCTGGAGCGCAGTCGTCTCTTTCTGCGAGACGGTCATCTCTCGCAAAGAGGCGGACGAAAGGGCGCGCGAAGACGACCCGAGGTCCGGAGTTAACAGACGCCGAAGACCGGGTCGCAGGAGGCGGTTGCATGGACTATTGCATCCGTCCTAGTGTATAGGCGGGGGGGGGACGGGAGAATCCCCTTAGACCCCCGCTAGACTATCTCCGAGGGGCGGTGGCGGCCTCACAATGAGGTCGCCACTGGTGCAGTTTTACTGCAAGGCGTGTCCTTTAGGACCCCGCGCGGGCGTGTGGACTAGTGACAAACAGTTACCAGGCGCTTGCTGAGCGGATGTCGGAGAATCCCGGGAGTTTTAGTGGGTAAACCCTCCTCGTTTACCATCTTTGAGGAGGGGAGTCCCACATAACCATCGCACTTCCCCGGTGCGGTGGTATGCGTAACGCATTTCTCCCGGGGGAACAAAAAAAAAAAAAAAAAAAAAAGTATAGCTTAACACAAAGCGAGCGTGCCGGCGAAGCACCATAAAGGTTGCTTACACTTACATGCTGCATAACTTTTACATACATACAAATAAACACGACTATTACCTATCCCCGAAGGGTTAGTCGGAGACTAAGCAATGAGAACCGCATAAGCAGTTCTCTGCCATAGTCCACTTTTCACCAAATAGCGACTGCACATGTATTCAGCGTTACAGGAGGGTGAGCCCATCGCCGCTCTAAGCTGATGGATGTATGTGGAATCTTTAGTCCGTTAGTCGCCTTTTACGACACCCAAGGGAAGAGAGGGTTGGTAGTACCTATTCTTTCACCGCTACGCGACAAGGTTAGCTCTAATTATCAAAGTTTTTTTGTACTGGCAATGTAAATTAAACTGTATTACTATTTAGAAGGCTAAACAATGAAATGAAAATGAAAATGTGTTATATTTCAGAAAATCTTTAACAAGTAGTTGCCGGGGCTTCTTAAAAAGTAATCAAACGATACCTGTGTTGGGAAAGCCTCGCTCTTAAGTACCTAAAGTAAGTAATGCAATGTACCCTCTATAATTATGTATCGCGTTATTTCCATTTAATTACCTAAAAGTAAATGCACTGGGATCATTTTAATTTTCTAATTTGAATAAATACTGTCCTAAAAGATGGTTTCTTATTTGATTTATCACTTTTACCGATGATAGTTAGGAATTATTATTAATTACCGGTAAAAGTAATAAATTTCGCAGTTTTTATCACAGTTACCAAATCATTTGTTAATTAATAAAAACTACCGGTAATTATTTACACAATTTTATGGCAATACAAATTTATCTTATCTTATCTTATCTTATCTTAATAATAATAACCACATTTATCACAGTTACGACCAACACGACAACATATATAACATAATCCGGAAAATCTTGGAAGGGAAAATCAACGGTATAAGGGACAGAGGAAGGAGAAGGCTAACCTGGTTAGACAACATCAAGAGCTGGTGCAACATTGATGACGCTGCCAGTTTTTGCAGACTGGCACAGGATAAAAACACGTTCCGGAAGATGGTCACCGACATCCGTTGAGGATATGGCACGATGAGAAGAAGAAGATCACAGTTACCGTAACATATGCATTGTATTATCGCCTTCTGGTGGCAAGCTAAGTGAGTTGCAATTATGCCATACAAATTTTATTATCTTTTCATTCCTCATACTTCAGAAAGTAGGTCTGAAGTTGCCTGAGGAGCGGGTGGAAAGTAGTACTTTTCCGCCCTAGGGTGAATCGTTTTTCTGAGATGTGCAATTGTGACTAATTATTAAAATAATACTAACAACACATTTCTTCCCTTGGGTGTCGTAAAAGGCGACTAACGGATCAAAGACTGCACATACATCCTATAGCATAGAGCGGCGATGCGCTCATCAAAATAATACCACCAACCCCTTTCTTCCCTTGGGTGTTATAAAAGGCGCCTAACGGACTAAAGACTGCACATACATCCAACAGCATAGAGCGGCGATGGGCTCATCAAAATAATACTACCAATCCTTCTCTTCCCTTCGGTGTCGTAAAAGGCGACTAACGGACTAAAGACTGCACATACATCCAACAACATAGAGCGGCGATGGGCTCATCAAAATAATACTACAAACCAAAGGGCAAACTATCCCGGCTTTGTGCTTGAAGTATCCTTCAAAGCCAAAACCGTTTGCTTATTCGTTCAGGCGGATGTTTGCTGTCGCCGTCTGCGCTGTCTGGAGGACCCTTCCTTTTCCCTCCTAGTGGTACACGTCGACTTGGGCTCTCATTGCCGTGTCTACGTCTGCGTCTACCGATCTCATAACGGCGACATGGATACAACTCGACTAATTGAACATCTTAGTCGGGTAGCAGATGATGTGCAGGAGCGGTTTCCATCGGCGGAATTGGTGTTTTTGGGGGATTTCAACGCCCACCATGAGTTGTGGTTAGGTTCCTCCAAAACAGACCACGCTGGTAGAACTGCCCCCGCATTCGCTCTTACGCATGAACTGACGCAACTGGTGAACCAGCCCACCAGGATCCCAGACATAGTTGGCCATGCGCCCTCGTTACTAGACCTTCTGCTGACGAGTCGCCCAGCTGGATACCGGGTGGAGATTCGAGTTCCTTTAGGTTCCTCGGATCACTGCTTGATATCCAGCACAGTGCCCTTGGCATCGCGCCCACCAACAGCGGTTTCGAAACGCCGGATTTAGCACTACGCGTCGGCAGACTGGGACGGTATGCGGGAGTATTTTGCATCCGTCCCTTGGAGGCAGTGCTGCTTTAGTGAGAAGGACCCGATCGCTAGCGCCACTGCCGTTGCTGATGAGATAGTATTAGGAATGGAATACTATATTCCACACTCCGATGTCATCAGTAAAGGCAGACGCAACCGCTGGTACAATCGCGAGTGTGCCAGCGCTGTTGAGAGCAAACAGACGGCATACCGTGCTTGGATCAGAGGTAAAGCTCATGGGGATCCCGAAACTCGCTCGCTAAAAGCAGCCTATAATAATGCCACCAAGTCGTGTAAGAGGGCCTACATTAGAGCGGATGCCCAGCGCGTTGCACGAGTAGGCCAAGAACTCCTGATGCATCCTACGGGCAGCCTTAGCTACTGGTGTCTGGCCAAAGCCGTGCAATCCAACTTTTGCCAAACCTCGCTGCCACCACTGAGATGTCCTGACGGAACTTTAGCTCACAAGCCGCAGGAAAAGGTCGATCTCCTAACCAAACTCTTTGCGGCTAACTCCCGGATCGATGACATGCACAGCCACCCTCAATTCCTCACTGTGGCCACACAATGTCTGATATTAAAATCAGGCAGTGTGATGTCCGTGTGGAGCTGCAGTCAATCGATGTCCGGAAAGCTAACGGTCCTGATGGCAACCCAGCAATAGTCCTGAAAATGTGTGCTGCGGATTTGTCCCCTGTGTTAACGAGTCTGTACCGTCTCTCGCTCTCTTCGGGTTGTGTGCCGAAATCTTGGTGAGTAGCTAATGTGCAACCGATCTCTAAAAAAGGAAATCGGTCAGATCCGACAAATTACCGCCCTATAGCCGTAACTTCAGTGTTGTGCAAGATCCTAGAACGAATATTGAACAAACAGCTTATTCGATACCTAGAAGATCACTCCCTAATTCACGATCGTCAATATGGGTTTCGGCCAAAACGGTCAACGGGTGATCTTCTAGCATACGTTGACAAGCGTGGCGAGTCACTGGCAGTTAGCCTTGACATAGCCAAGGCTTTTGATCGGGTCTGGCACAAAGCTCTTCTCTCCAAGCTCCCGGCATACGGTTTGCCCGCTCAGTTCTGTACCTGGATTGCTAGCTTCATGCATGAGCAAAGAATCCGTTTCCTTTTGGATGGATGCGCTTCGCGGTTCATGTCAGTGAACGATGGTGTTCCTCAAGGCTCCGTTCTATCCCCCACGCTGTTCCTTCTGCATATCAATGACATGCTTCCTCTTGGAAACATTCATTGCTATGCAGATGATAGCACAGTGCATGGGGGATATAACGGGCACCCAACGGCTGGGCGGGTAGACACCGAAATGAAGCGAGCAAATCTTGTCATTGAGCTCGATCGGGTGTTGGACCTCATTTCTAGATGGGGCTCCGATAATCTGGTGGAGTTCAATGCCAAGAAAACACAGGTGTGCGCGTTCACAGCGAAAAAGTCGCCATTCCTTCCCCTTCCCGTTATGGATATCTGCTGCGATCTGAATCAAAAGGACTACATCGAAACCGTGATTAAAAATGCCTTACGTAAACTCGGTGTCCTGAACAAGGTGCGGCGATTCTTCACGCCTGATCAGTTGTGTCTATTATACAAGACAATGGTGCGGTCTTGCGTGGAGTATTGCTCTCACCTTTGGGACGGCTCCGCAAAGTACCTTCTCGATGCCTTGGACAGATTGCAGCGCCGCGCTGTGCGCATTATTGGCAATGTGGAGGTCACTAAAACTCTTGAGCCTTTGCAATTACGTAGAGATATTGCGTCACTCAGCGTTTTTTTTCCGTTTATACCATAGCGAGTGCCCTGAAGAACTCTTTGACCTCATCCCTCCTTCTCCCTTCCTCCATAGGAGTACGCGTGCTGCTCTCCGGAGTCACCAATTTACAGTCTCTAATATTCCATCACTCACAAAGAAATTTGGTGACTCGTTTCTTGCCGCACTTCCAAAAGATGGAATAGTCTACCAGCACACTTATTCACTCCTACCTATGACATAAGGTCCTTCAAACGAGGCGTGAAGAAGCACTTTGTGGGCCGGCAGAGTGAGAGTGACTGAGGCTACGTCTCTTACGCTGCACCAGTTGTCCTCGCGCCTGGACTTCATTTCCACTTAACATCAGGTGGAGTGGGGTCTTTTGCCGGGCTTAGTATAAAATAAAAAAAACCCCTCCTCTTCTCTTGGGTGTCGTAAAATGCGACGATTCGGAAATTGTACGAATTTTCATTTTATCCATGGCGCTAAAAACTACCAAAATTTCACAAAAACAAAAAACAATCTAAAAACAAATGACTGAATTTGAGATTAAATTAACAATACTTTCGAATAAATTTTTTTTGAATTTCGAATTGCGCGGCAATCCACAGATATTTAAATCTGGAAATGCTGGTTGTAGAATCTCAAATTACATAGGTAAAGGCCTATTATTAGGGCTTCTTTTGGTTAAATGTGATTGTAAATAAAATAATATTCCGTACTCGGAATGCACGTGCATGTCTAAATACTAAAAGGGCACATGTCACTTTTTGTGCTCATTGTATGAATACGGCAAAGTGCCGTATTTGCATAAAATGGTGGAAATAGCTGTTGCCAAGCGTTTTAGACAAAGCAGTATTTCGGGTAAAAAAGTGACATATTATGCCCTTTTAATATTTAGACAATCACGTATATACGTATATCGTCCAAAATACCGCAGTGTCTCAAGACAAAAGTCTTCGACCAGTGTGTGTTGCCAGTGATGACATACGGTAGCGAAACGTGGTCGCTCACTATGGGCCTAATAGGCAGGCTCAAAGTCACGCAAAGAGCAATGGAATGGGGCTATGCTCGGGGTTTCTCTACGTGATCGAATCAGAAATGAGGAGATTCGTAGACGAACTAAAGTAACCGACATAGCCGAAAGTGTCGCCAAGCTCAAGTGGCAATGGGCAGGGCATATCGCCCGTAGAACCGATGGCCGTTGGAGCAGAACGGTTCTCGAGTGGCGACCGCGCACCGGAAGACGCAGTGTGGGCAGGCCTCCAACAAGGTGGTCCGACGATCTGGTGCAGGTCGCGGGTAGCCGCTGGATGCGAGCAGCACAAGACTGGTCGTGGTGGAGATCCTTGGGGGAAGCCTTTGTCCAACAGTGGACGGCTTCTGGCTGATGATGATGATGATGATGTATATCCGTCGGTCCTGGTTGTTGTCGTAAGATGGCAGTCGTTAAACTCAAACTCAAAATATATTTATTCAATAAACTCTATTAGTAGGTAAGTACTTTGAATCGTCCATATTTTTAACCTACCACCCATTCAGGACGCCATTTTTTTACTGTGGCAAAGTAAAACCTACCAACCCGCATTAGACAAGCGTGTATATCCAATCTTCTATACCCCACGTATTACCCAATCTTCTTATGTGTTGTTGTCAATGTGGGAAAGCCGGTGCTCAGCGGTGGAAAACGTCCCACAAAGCCTATAAACGTATAGGCTGATGCGCTGGGATAGGCCCTTCTGAACACGCACTATGTTCCACTCATCTGACGTTTAGACGTTTACTACAATTCAGTTGTCAAGTAAGTGAAATTAATTGTTATTCATGTCATTATTATGTAGTCATATCGTATTATTAAAATAGAAAAGATTTTTTTTGAATTATTGTTATTGAAAATCTATATGGGACGCCATCTTGATACCTTGGGTCCTTCAAACGAGGCGTGAAGAAGCACTTTGTGGGCTGGCAGAGTGAGGGTGACTGATGCTACGTCTCTTACGCTGCACCAGTTGTCCTCGCGCCTGGACTTCATTTCCACTTAACATCAGGTGGAGTGGGGGCCGGGCTTAGTATAAAAAAAATACACACTACGTTGTTGTCTTTGACCGATCTGCGGCGCTGCGATGTCTGTCTGATGATTAGACGACATATAAATGTTTAAGCGCTGCAGCGGCTGCAGCGAACTTTAGGTCTCTCATCCCAGAATTTAAACAAATGGTTTGTATTAACGTTCTTGTCTATACTTCTAGGCGATGTATAGACAAGAACGTTCGGCGATGTACGGGTGAAATTTGTGTAATTTTGTTATTTGCTGGCGAACTTTTCTCATGATTTTATTTACGTCATCTCCTTGAAGTGTCTGCGGTGTTACATGTGTCAAAAATCCTCAGACATAAAAAAATCATTAATATTATAAATTATGCGCATTTATTAGCTTAGGGAAATAAAATCACTTTCATATCCAAACGTGACAGGTCTATGCGCTTATGTAGGTAATGCAATAAAAAGAAACAACAAAAAAAGTGGCATTACCATTCAAAATGAAAGAACAGGCTCATTATATTAAAATATTTTCAAAGGAAAATAAATGCCTACGGCCCATACCTACATACCTACATTTGAAAACCTGACAATGAGTTGTTTGTATAAAATGACCTTGGTAGCAAAATATAATATGTGATCAAACAAACTTACCTTAAGTGATGTTCGATCATTATTATATGAAGTGCTTCGTTCGAAGATATATATTTACCATGTAGTTTCTTGACGCTACTAGGCAACCAAACGCATGTTTAGAGCTAGGTTTCTAAAAAAAAAACAATTCCTTGTCTATGTTTACTCTAGCTCCATAGATTACTTCTGTCACTTGTCATTCCTTCAGAGTCCTGTTGCTGTATCACAAAATCCCAGGGATAAAAAATGAAAGCTGCAGCCTTTCATACTTGGGTTGGGTGGGTATATATCTTCGAACGAAGCACTTCATATAATAATGATCGAACATCACTTAAGGTAAGTTTGTTTGATCACATATTATATTACAGTGCTTCGTTCTCGATATATATTTACCATGTAGATGTTTAGAGTATGCACCAGGGAGTTTGTGATAAAACCTTATGTATTAAGTACACAATCTCTGGTTATGGTAAGCTGCAATTAAACAGAATTTAAACATAATAATCAGTTTTTATTTCCCAACAAAAAATATAGTTATTTTCCATAATTATTCAACAAAAAACAAAATAATAAAAGAGAGAGGTAACTTTCTTCCTTACAGTAATATAAATAATCATAATCAACATTATTATTACAAACTTAAGTAAACTTTTAAAAGATAGTGAAACAATGGTAACATTATGCTACATTTATCTTCACGACAAAATTGAATTTGCAAAAGTATTAGTATCACTCATGATAGGTCTATTATAATATTTGGCGAAGGTTTCGGAAGAATTTGTCCAACCTGCTGTACTTCTTATAGTTTCTATTGATACGCCTTTCATCTTAGCCATGGACGTTGACGCGTGGCGAGTAGAATGGCTTGTAAAAATAGATGTATCAATACCTGATTCTGACAATGTATTTTTTATCCATCTGCTTATCGTCGAGGTTGTAGCTGCCTTATAAGGTCTTTTAGTTGTGATTAATAAATTTTCTACAGTGCCTCTAATATCCTTGGTATAGTTAATATAATATTGTAAAGTTATTGCGGGGCAAATCTGAGATTCATTAAAAAAGGGTAAACTCAATGTTGGTTGAGAACGGTCCGGAGCAGATGTTTTTATTAAGTCTGTAATGTTTATATAATAACCTGATTCTCTACATAATATATTTTTAATTTTAATTAACGAAAGAGTTTGTACTCTTTGTGCAGTGCATAAAGCCAGTAAGGTAACTATTTTTTTAGTTAAAACCTCAAAGGTTAATGTATTGCAGGGATACCATAATCTAAGAGTATTTAATACAATAGATGGGTCCCAAGAAAAGGAATACTTTGGTTTTGGGGGTTTTATTTTATAAAAACCTTTAAGTAACCTTTTAATGCGTTCATCGCTTCCTAAACGAGATCCTATTAATAATGAGAGTGCAGATTTATGAGAATTAAGTGTTCCATAAGAAGCCTCTTTACTAAATTGAATTGACAAAAAATGCATTACTTTTGGGACCGAGGCACACAGAGGATCAATTTGATTATCTTGACAAAAATTCCACCAACTTTTAAATGTTACCTCATACTGTTTTAAAGTATTGCTTGAAATTGAAGCTAGCATACTGTCTAATGATATTGTGGGGACTGATTGTCTTTTCATAGCTTGCCGGAAAAGATTCCGGCCCCCAGGATAAGTTGATGGTGTAAGGGATGGCTGGTTCTGTAAGGAGAGAAAAGAAGATCTTTATCGGGGTCAAAGAATAATAGCTCGGATTTAAGCATTTCCTGCATTATAGGGAACCATGGCTGCGAGGGCCAGTATGGCATGACCATGATCCCTGTAGCTTGTTCATGTTTTATTTTTTGTAAACTTTTTAAAATTAAACTGAATGGTGGGAATGCATAAAAAAATAATTACACCATCTAACAGTGAATGCGTCAATATTTGATGCATCTGGGTCCGGTTTCCAAGATATATAAGAAGGACATTTAGCGTTGACACGAGACGCAAAAAGGTCTATGTCTGGCATACCAAATGTGTTTTTTATATCAAGAAAAACTTTATTATTTAATTCCCACTCAGTATCTATATTGGTTTTCCGTGATTCTATATCAGCTTCTACGTTTTCTGAACATTTGATATAGGATGCAAAGAGTTCTAACTTTCTTTCCTCACACCATTCCCAAATACTTCTAGCAAGGTTATTCAGATGTGGAAACTGGATTCCACCCATACGGTTAATGTAAGAAATCGCAGTTTTGTTATCTACTCTTAATAAAATATATAGCTCATTTTTGTCCTTAACAAATGTTTTTAATGCTAAGAAAATGGCCAACAGTTCTAAATAGTTAATATGAAATTTAAGTTCATTTTCTTTCCATGCCCCATTAATATGATTTTTATTACAGACAGCACCCCAGCCAGTGCGAGATGCATCAGTATAAATTTCAAGATCAAAGTTCTCATAACTTTGATCTTGAAATTTATACTGAATTGATTTAGACGCTAACAATATGTTGTTTGCCCACCATTTGAGATCTGTCTTTGTATCTGGGTGTAAGTTCATAATACTATCATAGTTATTATTATACTTAAGTAAAGAAAGGTATTTGTGTCGTTCTAAGTATTTAGTGTATACCCACCCATACTGAATAGCAGGGCAGGCTGAAACCAACATGCCTATTAACTGAGCTAGATCTCGAATTACACAATGGGAAAGTTTAAGGAATTTATCAACTGCTTTTTTAATGTGTTGTCTTTTTTCTTTTGGTAATTCCATTGCCATGTTTCTTGTATTAAAAATAAAACCCAGAAAGGTACAAGACTTAGAGGGCTCCAAAGAACTTTTTTCAACATTGATGACAAACCCTAAACATTCTAAAATGGATACAGTTTGTCTGACATTATCAAGGCATGACTGGTAATCAGATCCTAGACAGAGTATATCGTCAAGATACACGATGTTTTTATACCCTTTTTCTCGTAGGTATGAGACAACTACTCGCATAATTTTTGTGAAAATGTAAGGAGCTGAGGAAAGACCATAAGGTAATGAATTAAATTCATACAACTTATTAAATTGAAAGCGGAGGTACTTTCTATCTTCAGGTTTGATTGACAATAGTAAATAAGATTCTTTGAGATCAATTTTTGCTAAAAAACAATTTTGGGTAATCTTTGCTGCAGCTGTTCTGTGGTCTTCCATTTTAAAATGAGACGTTAAAACCAATTTATTTAGTGTTTTCAAATTTAAAATAAATCGTTTGTTACCATCGGTTTTGGTATCAAAAAGATTGAAGATACAAATTGGTTTGGAGTAGGTTCACACACTGTAATGGCCCCTAATTTAAGAAGCTTTTTAATAGCAGTTTCCATATCATGTTTTTCAAGGATTGAATTAGGTTGGTATGGCTTTGGTGCAGACCTTTGAAATGGTGGTGCTATAAACGGTATAGAATAACCTCTGATATGCTGCATGATTGATACATCTTTAGAATTTTTTTCCCAACAATTTAAAAAATGGGATAACCTACCACCGTGACATACCTTCATTTCTGAACAGACGGTTTCATTTCCGGTTTGGTTTTCCTCATTTGATGATGAGGAGGTGGCTTGTAGGGAGGGTTCCGACCTGTTGCTGAACGTTTCTGCCCGCTCCGATTGTAAGGCTTTGGGGCTTGATACCGAGGCGGGCCCCTGTAGTTTCCCGAGCTGCTGTAGTTCCCAGGATTCCTGTTTGCAGGTGTCTTGAAAGTGTCTGACTTTTTTATTGTTTGTCCACTTTTTTGGGCATTTTTCATTGCCCTAATTTTTTCAGATAAGTTTCCACCATACAAATACTCATCTCTTTCCACATCTTTTATTATTTCTATGAACTTTTTGTCCAGCATGGGTGTGATTAATCTTTTCCGACTAATAGTCTGACGACAGTGTAGGTCCGTTAAAATTTTTGAAGCTTCGCTTAAAGTTTTTATAGTTGTTAATCTATCCCCAGTGTTGGTAACTAACAGAGACAATGCTTTGTTAAGGGCTGTTATGCCTTGCCCCAGCTGTTGCTGTTCAGTTTCAATTTTTATATCTCGGTTTTTTATATTATCCGAGATAGTAGCAACTATTTCCGGATTCAACCTGGGTGCTTGCAACATTTGGCAATTTTCAGGGATTAAATAATCCCTAAGAAGGTTTTCCCTTGAGTCTTTATCCAAGCCATTCCTTAAAATGGTGTTACAGCGTTTTGCTAAGTCTGTATTAATATTAGGGCCAAACTTGGGTTTTTCTAGAACTGGGTCTCCAAGAGCTTGCAGTGTTTCAATGTCTAATGTTGGCTCTTCATGGTTAAATTCGGCTGATGCTGTATTGGGGATAGCCGATTGTGAGTCAGGGTCCAACTCCAACTGTATATCAACTTCAGCTTGCCCCTGTGTACTAGCATTTGGTGCCATGTTCTCCTTTTCAGAGACATTTTTACATATGCTGCGATCATACCGTTCCTCCCTCCTTTTTCTGGGCGTCAAATCCAAATCTGAAAGATGCGATTGACGTATTTTAGTTAAACGGTTATTTACCGTCGTAATGCCTCACTGACATTCAATCATGTGTGTACATCTCGTATACACCCCATGACATTTAATAACACGTCAGTGCATCACGTACACCACCCGTGTAGTCAGAATTGCCGGCGACATTGCAATTCGAACTTTGTGGTTATTCCCTATTCTTCATTCCTAATAATATGTATGTAATGATGTTTCCTATAAAAAAACTTTAGAGAACATTTATACAGCTCACCTGTGTATACTTCAGGATCTAATTCTCCTGAATCAGAATTTATTGTAGATCGACTACGACTACGACTATGCCGATTACGTCGTTCTTGCAATTTTTGTAACTTGTGTTTATATTTCAATATTTTTTCTTCTAAGGTCTTCTTTCGTTTTGGCATGGCAAAAAACGTTTTAATCTGCTTGTATTTACTTTTATCAATAATTTATTAGCGGGATTATCCGTTAAGAAAGCGCCGGTTGCCGCGCAAACGTTAAGAATGACAAGTGAGAGAAGTAATCTATGGAGCTAGAGTAAACATAGACAAGCAATTGTTTTTTTTTTAGAAACCTAGCTCTAAACATGCGTTTGGTTGCCTAGTAGCGTCAAGAAACTACATGGTAAATATATATCGAGAACGAAGCACTGTAATATAATCTATATTAGGTACTGTTTATTGGTCTAAAGTCAGATTTTTTATTAAAAGCCAGAGTTAGGTGAGAGATAGTTTTTAAATAACAATTTTAAGTTTGCGGTTAGACATTGTTTTTTTGAAGTTTTTCGGCAACATACATTCATAGCTAAACATGTTTTATACAACTTTGGCTTTGAGGAGCAAAAGTAAAGAAAACCCATGACAGGTTTTAATTGCATGTAGCGGTCATAGGGACCGCTCGACACAACAGTTCACCGATTATAATACTACAATAGGCACGTCCGAACTTTGAGAGTTGGTAGCGGCCATCTTGTTGAAGCTACATCTGTCAAATTGGTTGTCAGTTATTCATTCTGTTTTGCCAAATCATCATGGATAGCTATAGCATTCAACAACACGTGCAAATGATAAAATTGTTTTATCAAAATGAGTGTTCTGTTCGGGCAACGCACCGCGCGCTTCGCCCATTTTACGGTCGCCATAATCGTCCTACCGAGAGGACTATTCGTCGTGTGGTGGATAAATTTGAGTCCACTGGTTCGGTAAATGATCGACCAACACCCGTACGTCAACGAAACGCAAGGTCTGCCGAAAACATCGCCGCTGTCCGTGAGAGTGTGCAGGAGAATCCGAGGCAGTCGATTTCGCGGACTGCCTTGGATGGGCGAAGCGCGCGGAGCGTTGCCCGAACAGAACACTCATTTTGATTAAACAATTTTATCATTTGCACGTGTTGTTGAATGCCATAGCTATCCATGATGATTTGGCAAAACAGAATGAATAAATGATAACCAATTTGACAGATGTAGCTTCCACAAGATGGCCGCTACCAACTGTCAAAGTTCGGACGTGCCTTTTGGAAGACCCAAAGATGACCCGGTGAAATTGTATCACCTACATTATATTTGTAAAAAATATGGTCAAAACTTAATAAGTACGACATCGGTCAGCACATTTAGCCAATGTCAAATTAATAAGTAATTGCCTAAAGTAGACTCTAATGACTGATAATATAAGATAACGATTAATGGTATTATGATATTTCCCCAAACCCCTTAAGAGTTTGAGAATCAATAAAGCTGTGGGACTTAATTGAAATCTCACAGGGACTTTTTGAGTCAATCTGAAAAGTGTTGTTGCACGGTTTTGCTTTTGCCAAAACTCATGTACGTTTACTAACACTTAACAGTTATTAATCTGCCATTCTTACACATAAATATTCGACGAAACACAAATTAAGGAAAATAAAAGTGGTCGTACAACATACTACAGCTATGAAACCTTCTTATATACGTCTGTGTATGAAACAGACTTTCTGAACGCACGTATAAATATTTGACAACCATTATGTGACCTCGCGCACCTCAGAACATTAATCGCGCACTGACAAACTGATATTACATTTGCTAATCGTCTTGAAATTTAATTAATCATTTTCTTTTATCGACAACCAATTACTGTCACTTTTAGATTTTTTTTTATTTCTGAAACAGAATCGCATGAGTATTTACTCATGTGACAGAACTGTTTTGTATTCCAACAAAACAGACCAAAGAGATCGGACCTCATACTACAGCTGATAAAACAGACAAAGGAGATGCTAAATGGCTAAAAATGTATGAATTTAAAACCCAGAATCAACAGGAATCAAATGAATGTCAATAGACTAACAATGATACATTTTTATCGTTACCCAAAAGGCAACCCCGAAATCGGTGTAAGAGCTATGGGCCAACAAAAATAAGTACAAAAATCTGAGTTTTCGTTTTATTGTGGCTTATTATGATGTTGTATTTATTTTGTTGTAACAAGTTAAAAGTAACAATTGTGTTACTAATAATAAATTATAGTTGGTTTTTCTGCGGCTATGGATGGATAAAAGAAAAATATTATGTAGTTATGTTATTATTTTATTGAGTAATTTGTACTAAGGGAAGAGAGGGGGTGGTTCTTAGTATTCTTTCACCGATACGCGACACGGTTACGTAAAAGGCGACTAACGGACTAAAGACTGCACATACTTCCAAGAGCATAGAGCGGCGATGGGCTCACCTCCTGTCGCGCTGAGCACATGTGCAGTCGCTGTTAGGTGTGTCGTGGACTACGGCAGAAAACTGCTTTAGCGGTCCTCATTGCCTGGTCTCTGAACGCAACATTTGTTTGTGCGTTTAGAGAGGGTTGAAGTCGAAATTTTTAAAAACTATTCACAATTTGATGAAAAACACAGGGATCTAAATAGTTTGTTGAAAACATTTTTAAAAAACGTTTATTTTCCTGAGTTATGTTGAAAACATTTTTAAAAAACGTTTATCTGAGTTATTGCGATTTAAAGTCCACTATAGAAAGTTTAAAATTGCAAAAACTTTCACTTAAATAAACGTTTTTTTAAATGTTTTCAACAAACTATTTAGACCCCTATATTTTATAACTACTACTAAATTGCTACTAACCAATAAATTGCTTTGTTTCGTATGTTTGAGATTATTTTGGTGAGAAAAAAAATCATTAATAATTTATTTTGTGATTTAAAATCGCTTTTTTTTAAGTCCATATTATTTTTTGACGATAAATTTAGATGTAGCACTTAGCCTTAACAGGTTAGAAGTACCACCCATATCACATAGTATACCTACCGTAATTGGATCGTAAATCTAAATCTTGTGTTTTTTCACAGGATTGGCATTTCAATTCAATTGTTCATAGTTCGTTCAAAGTACTTATCGGACTACCTTAAAAAATAAAATATTTACGTAACTAAGCTAAAAATAAAACTTGTGAAGTACAGTTTCATGAACATGGAACTCCAGATTCTAAAAATACTTTAACAATATTATGACAAAAAAAATCTTTAAGATCAATAAATTGTACTTATAAATAAGATTTTATCAAAGAAAACATCAGTAAGCTAAGAGTGTAGCAACGGATTCATAACAATTAGAAGGAAATATTGTTTCGAAAAGTAAGCGAGGGATCTCATTCGACCAAGTCGGAGTTACCAGTCTTCTTAAGGATACCGTGGAAAGTTAGGAAAATATCGTGTGTAAATTGCGTGTAGAAATCAATGATTTCCATTAATCACTCGCAGTAAGTTAACATCGCAGAGTTCTTTGCAAGTCTGCAGTTTCGACTTTTTTTTAAATTTTTTATTATTGGCAACGGGTAAGCGCTTGGCTTTCATCTCACCTGTTGGTAAGTGACGATAAGGCCGAAGGTGGAAGCGCGCTTCACCCGGAATCCTCAATCACTGAGGAACTGGCTATCTTATCTCAAACTGCCGGAACACAACAATGCTATAAACATCGTTGTTATGGCGACAGACTTAGATAAGATGGTGGTAGCTAGCCAGGCGGACTTAACAGCCCTACCACCAACCAAACCGAGCACACAAAGATGTACTCCCCGCTGGGAATCGAACCCGGGACCTCTGGGTCTGAAACAGGTAGCTTAGCCACTAGACCACAGAGGCGGTTAAATACATTGTTGTCTACGCCACGACCTGCCCCCTTACTCTTGAAACCGATACCGATAGATTGAAATTGGTATTGTGCAAGGAACTTATTGTGACGTTTCGTATCCTAAAGTTACGACACCAGTGCTAATTTGGATTCATATAGCTCGTATATTGATTGAACTAAATGCAAGTCCCAATGCCATTTAGTTTACCCAATATTAATCGAAGTTCTGTCTTAACTCAAAAGTACGATACATAACAATACCAATCCCGATCGATCGGGATCGGTGTCAAGAGTAAGGGGGCATCCCCTCTCCTTATTCACTAAGTTTTATTTGTACTGGCACCTCGAGACCAACCGTTAGGTTGTGCAAGAAGTGCCAGACGTCCCTGCGCCAGCAAAATACTCGCGCAGGAGACCATCTGCGTTAGGTATTAACGCCAAATCAGTGCCTGCTAAAGCTCGCTCTTCATTCGGTACTCATAAGACTAATACCTCGGGAGAGTTTCCCCGTGAACACGTGTAGTTCACTGCCCATTGTCCGGATAGGTAACTGGAGCTGTCAAGCTCGCTCACTTCTCGTTACACGAAGGGCACAACTCGCAGTTGCCACTGCTCGGGTCGTCGACTCTAATGTCAACTCCTAAGTGTCCACCTTGGTCGCGGAGTAGTAAGCGCACTCACTTCTCGGAACCCATCCGGACGCCTATCCAGTTCCGACATCCTACGCGGCTGGCTGGACCGGAGGCTACGGCATCTAGGGGGCCGCCTCTACAAGTTCTCCAGACTAGTGCCGGAGAAGTCAACACCAATGTCCAATGAGAACCACCGGACAACGCTGCCAACTTAAAGGGAAACTCACGTTCCCCGCGGGAATTTTTACTGCTGGCCCCACAGAGACCGCTACTAGGCCGCGCTCGCTGTGCGCGAGTTTGAAAGTCCTGGCACAAAATACCAGGACAAACGAACATTTCCAAGCTCTACAGCTAACCACAAACCACTACGAGTTCAACCCACGTCCGGATCCCGCCGGCGGCGCCTGGTCAAAGGCACAACCAACGGGGGGCATGAACCCCCGTAGTACTCCTGAGAAACACAGCCGGACCCGTAGTTCCAGCTGCGATACCCTATCTATAGGGGTCAGTAGGTAGGGACAGAGTAAGGGGGCAGAGCGGACCCGAGCGTAGACCGCGCGCCCTCGCCGCTGCGGTGTCACGCCGGCCGCCGCCGCCGCCGCCGGCGCCGTTGCCCGCACCGTGTATTGCGGCGCTGCACCTGCCTGCGGCCTGCATGCCTGTCAACTGTCGCAGGAGCTTTGTTGCCGTAGTTGCCGCTACAGCCGTAGCTCCGTGAGCTGTTGTCCCGGAACGTAATGAAAATGATTTTACTGTGGTCTGGCACAGAAAGGCGCGTCGTTTGAGCCAGAACCGTCGCGGCCCAACTTCCTGCTGCGTGCTGCGACACCAACCACGGCCATGTATCTGTCTCGCCTGCAATACACGACTACCATACAGTATACCGCAGATTACATACTAACAAAGACCAACTTCCTTTTGCGGGTGCAGCAGTTTAAAACACCAGCTTCAAAGCGTTTGTGGTGTAAACCCCATCAACAAAGCTCGGAGTACAGAATCTGTATTCTAAGCAACAAAGTTGGACGCCTATTTGAAGGAGTACTTGCCAAGCCATCTCGTGTTACAGATTGCTACGGTTGATAGAAGCCTGTGAAAGAAGCCTGCGGTTGGTAGGCCGGTATATATTACATTGTACATAATTATTTTATAAAGACTGAATGTGTCAGCTAAACGAACATGAGCTGTGCCAAAAAAATCCGACAAAAAACCAGTAGTATTACCATGTCAAACAAAATAAGTTCCGCATTATTTGCAATTTCATTTACTTACTTAATTCTCAATTTTTTTAATATTTATGTTTTTATTCTGTAACGGAAAAGCGCTTGGCCTTCATCTCACCTGATGGTAAGTGACGATAAGGCCGAAGGTAGAAGCGCGCTTCCCCGAATCCTCAACCACTGAGGAACTGGTTATCTTATCTCAAACTGCCGGAACACAACAATGCTATAAACATCGTTGTTATGGCGACAGACTTAGGTAAGATGGTAGTAAGTAGCTAGGTGGACTTAACAGCCCTACCGCCAACCAAACCGAGCACACAAAGATGTACCCCCACTGGGAATCGAACCCGGGACCTCTGGGTCTGAGACCGGTGGCCTAAGACTCTGTAGTCTAGTGGCTAACCACTAGACTACAGAGGCGGTTAAAATATGAATTGATTTAAAAACAGTGTTAATATTATTACACTGTTTTATTACTTAATAACCTAGGTTAAAACATGAATTGATTTAAAAACAGTGATAATATTATTACACTGTTTTATTACTTAATAACCTAAGTATAAATAAATTTGACAGTGCATCCAGCTCGTTATCCACAAACTACAGACAATAAAATAAATACTGAAACTAAATACAATACAAATACAACACCAAACATAGTTCAAACCGGAAAATAACACTGACTTTCTTAAATAAGGTATCAGATTATCAAATTTTATATTCATAATTTAATTGAAACAGTTATACACATAGTGCTCAAGCACATATTGACATATAATTTTTATATTTTTTTTAAACGTACATGCGTCACGTCTACTATCAATGATGTTACAAAAGAAAGAGGTAGATGAGTTACGTGTGCCTAAACGTGCACCAGAAAACTACGCTAATTGGCTTACCTTAGGCCACTAACTACATTATCTGTCTCGTTTACGCTATAGCTAGTTGTCATGCTATCTTGCTCACACTTTCGTACGAGCTTTGGTCTATTATTGACATAGAATAATAACTAAAGCATAGAAGGAGTCCAAATGAGACTCGTATAGTTGTCCTATTTTTTTCAAATGAGCCATAAACATTGAAAGAAAAAGAGACAAAATAAGTTGCTAAAAACGTCAAATGTCTAGCGAAAATAAAAAACCTATATCCGCGGGTCAGAAGACACCGCGAAATACAGCAGAGTAAGGAAAGGCGAAATTCGAGCATACGACTTACTTGGTAGGTGATGGGTTGTGCAAGGCAGGAGACGAGCAGGGCGATGAAGTGGATTTCACGATCACTTCGTCACTTCACTCAACCACGGGCATTTAGGCGTTCACTTAGTTTATTAGGTTCACAAATTGTAGGATTCGCGAGTAGGATGCTTGCGCGTGCGCTGACCGGAGACGAATGCCACTCGCCACGTCTCCCTCAGCGTCCGTTGGATCTCGTCACGGCGCGGATGACGTTTGCGCGCCGGCTTCAGTTGCCGTATCGAGCGGCTAGATGGCGCCGGTAGTAATTCTAATCGTCGGCCCGTTGGCTCGAACAAAACCGGTAACCATTTATGACATATATCCATACCGAATTCAAAAGCGACACAAATGTAATTCGAATGGTGACCAACCAAACGGTGTGGACGCATAATGCCCTAAATCTGGAAAATGTCTAAAACGCAGAATGACCTAAACGCAGAATGACCTAAACGCAGAACGTCCTAAACGCAGAATGTCCTAAACGCAGAATGACCTAAACGCATAATGTCCTAAGTGCCCATTCAAATGTCACAGCACTCCTTCTATGCTTTAGTTATTATTCTATGATTATTGACATCACATTAGTACTGACATAACCTATCTACCTTTTTTATTATAATATCAACGTCTACTATCCCCAAAGTGTCAGAGACAAGGCAATGAGGACAGCAAGCAGCAAAAGCAGCCCACGACAAGTCTACGTTTCATCAAATAGCAACTGCACATGTGCTTAGTGTGGTACGTGGTGAGTCCATCGTCGCTCTATGCTGAGACTATGTATGTGCAGACTCCAGTCCGTCGCCTTTTACGACACCCAAAGTTAGAGATGGATTGGCAGAATTATTTTAATGTTGAGACCTCGAAGCTCTTTGAGAATGCTTCCGACTGTCATATAAATGCTTTTACAATTTGACAAGTTAAAAATTTGTCTTTGGTATTTGCTCATTAGTTGGACAAAATAGGTTTATAAAAAAAATCTAAAACTTTTACATGAGCATTGTCTCCCTAAATTGTTTAACAACATCGCAAAAAAGTTAGCTGACATCCGTTGTATTCATGTGTATCTTAAATTTGTTTTCTGGGTCCCAATACTTATTTTAAAGCAGATTTTATCAAGCAAGCACATCACACAGAGATCAGTAAGCTAACAGCATCAGCCGGTATTATCGCAATAAATAAACATGCTTGCATGAAGTAATAAAATGAAGCGAATTGTAATTACTTACATCGCTTTCTTTATAATTAGAAATAGTGATGTTTCGTGTGTTCCAAATTCCTTAACCGAGTTTTTGGTTAACTTTATAAGCGAAAACAGTACTGCAGCCTTGAAAAATGTTGTAGATATTTTTACGACAGATAAATTAACAGCAATTGGCAGGTCTAATTTTTCTGAGATAGTACAAATGTTTGGACATAAATGTGAGGAACATGAAGTCATCACAGAAGACGGATACATTCTCAAGTTATATCGCATTCCTGGGAACGTCAACAAAACTGTGGTATTGGTACATGGAAATACCGAGAGCGCTTACGCCTGGATACATAGGGGAGAAAATTCCCTGTCATTGACTTTAGCGAATAAGGGATACGATGTGTGGGCGATTAACTTAAGAGGCACTACAGAGTCGAAACGGCATAAGCACCTTGACCCCGTAAAAGACTCTTCTAAATTCTTTAACTACACGTTTTACGAATGGGGACTATACGACATGTCGGCAACTATCGACTACATCCTAAATAAAACTTCTCAAACTCAACTAACAGTCATCACCCATTCACAAGGATCATCAGATATGTACGTGTTGGGATCGGAAAGACCGGAGTACAACGACAAAGTTAAGCTTTCTTTGAATCTCGCCCCTGTAGCAACTTTCCATAACATGCGAGGTGCGGCTGACGTATTAAGGCAAACCATATTCGTGGTAACGAATGGTAAATATTCAGTCGCCGATACTGGTCAGGAAATTTTTGGGCATGACCAGGTTGGCCTTTCGATCCAAGCGTTTTGCTTCGATCCGGTCCACACCAAATCGTGCTTGACATCAATATTTGGCTCTAATAAAGGTAGCAAGGGCATTGAAGCTGAATTCCTATTTACTTATTTTGGACATTACCCTGCAGGCACTTCGACTAAACTTCTTAATCACTTATATCAGATAATGTGTAGAAAGAAGTTTTCAAAATACGATTACGGTATGAAAAGGAACATGCAATTGTACCACAGCAAGGAGCCTCCAGATTTCAACCTTTCCAAAGTGACAATGAAGACTGCCTTGCTAATTGGTAAAAATGATTACTTCACGTCGTTGAAATCGGTAAAGCGAATCAAAGATGGACTTCCAAATGTAGTGTATAGTAAAGTGTTGCCTTACAAACATTTCGGCCACCTTGATTTTGTGGACGGCCGCGACATGGCGAAACATCTATTTCCGTTTATATTTGGTTTGTTGGAAAAATATAGCTCATAATGTTGTGTTAGAATGAAAAATAAATACCATTGTATTTAACGCGCGAAAAGGAACAGTAACATTGTGTTTCTAACTAATTATAATTTTCGCAGCTCCAACGTCATAGTAACAGGCCTCCGTCACGTCATTCAGTTGGTTGCCGCGCCGGCGCCGCCACGTCGCCCTTATAAATTTAACATAAAATCATCAGCCTATAAACGTCCCACTGCTGGGCATAGGCCTTCCCACATGGACAACATCACATGGGGAGTTTGGGCCATAACCCGCCCCGCTGGTTCAATGCGGGTTGGTGGGCTAAATTCAACATAATTAAATCTCGTGCTCATTGCAGCGTAGAAGGCTGTCAGAATAAATAAGTGAACAAAAGTTTATCTTTTTTTAAATTACCTAAGAATGAGGAATGGTAAAATTATGTATTACTTATTTATTGTTTCTCTAGTAGATAGTACCTACTTCTGAAAAAGTAATACAATGAGATTCAACAACCGTAATTTACGGGATAGTAAAAAGTTCATTATGAATTTTTTTAAAGAACATAATATTATGGCATCTGTAATTTATTTTACATTAAAATATTTCACGGTGTTAATATAGGTGTTTTTATTTTACACATTCTTTGACATATTCACTAATAGTTCTTATTATTTTGTGTAATAACTTTTTATTACAGACGGATGCCACAGTTGTGCCACAGTAGACGACGAAGTAGATAGGTACTCTCGAGTGTCCGCGTAAAGTTTGTTTTAACGCGCACAAACGCCTGTCATATTTTAGTTATAAGGATTAGTTTCCATTTTATTATAATTATGGAGTGTCTTGGGTAGGATTCTGATCTGTCTGTTCTGTAGGTGTAATAGTTCCTATTAGGATTATGGGCTCACATGCTGGTCTGAGAATTAATCGCGACAAAATGGATAGGAAAAAGCAAAGAACTTTGACGGAGATGTCGAAGAAATACCAGGGCGTCAAAGAGAAGACGAATTCGAAACCCGTATCCAGAATTTTCTGAGATGCGCAGTTGCTTTTTGTAGTATTTTAGTGTCCAAGCTGACAAGCATTAATACCAAGATTTATTTATTAAATCTTCTTTACATAATAAACTGCAAATGGAGGACTTAACGCCACAAGGCATTCTCTACCAGTCAACTGGTAAGGATGTCGGAGACTTGAAGTTAGGCGTTATGCAAAACATTTAAATTAATAATAGCAATTACAAACTGCATAATAAAATAATAAACAGGGCTTACATAAATACCTACTCATTAAATATACTTACATAAATACCGCAAAATACTAATATACATACAATACATACATAAATACATACTAAAAAAAATCAGATAGTGTGACTTCTAAACGTGGTTTAAATAGTGCTTACGCACGCACCAGTCTTTTAGACACTACTTTGCTCGGAGCACGACGGATATGCATTGGCAAAGCATTCCAGAGACGAATAGCGGAAAGAGTGAAAGAGCTGGAGGCGCAGCCAGTACGATGAGCGGGAGTTTGGAGAGTCAGGTTGCTATTTACAGCAAAGGTCACGCTGATGAGAGGCTCCCAGAAACTGAAACCTAGATTTCAAGTATCCGGAGGTACGTGGATCATGTAAAATATTAACCTCTCAGTCTTGGAACCGAAATGTCCAAAAATTTTGACAGCAGGTGCGATTTGGCGGGAATGGAAAAATTTTTTTTGCGGGAATGGAAAAAATAAACAAATAATCGAACGCAGTTATTGTTAAATTTTGCGTTTACGATGCATAAAATTTACCACAAAACCGAAATAATCGATCTTGTTCATACTAAGTAGTCTTTACGAGTATCAGCACACGGTACAAAGTCAAGTGGAAAGCGCAGCCATATATGGCCGCTTGGGGTCTGACGGAATAGCGAGTTTTTTAGGTGCCTAAAAAACTCGCTATTCTGTATATAAATTTATTTAGCCGCTCGGGGCTTGATGGGTTAAATAGCAAACAGACAAACTCTAAGGTTCCTGCGCTCGCGGATAGGCAGCCATTTAGGTTGACTTCGGTACTGAGAAATGTGGTCAAACTTAGGTACACCGAAGACAAATCGAATACAGCTGTTTAGCAAGCGATCCAACTTATGAGAAGATTTTGATTACTAATCAAAGAAACAAACGTCGGCGTAGTCAAGGATGGGGAGGACAAGAGATTGTACTAGCGCGATTTTGGTGATGGATAGGAAAAAAATTAAATTTTTACAAAGGCCGTAACGAATTAACCACTTTGCGAGAAATCTTATTAACATGATCTTCCCAAGTGAGAGAGCAGTCAATAAGGAGGCCAAGGTTCTTGACTCGGGCCTGATACGGTTTGCAATTCCCATTAACACCAGACCAGATACAGAGCTCAAATCAACAAGGGACAACAGCCGGGAACTAAAAATGATAATTGCCTGACACTTAGCAGCATTAACGGAAACGTCATCACAATTGGACCAAACGGCAATACCAACAAGATTATCGTTGAGGCCAGCGGCGACGGCCCGATTTAAATTACTTCTATCGACCTGAATGTATAATTGGAGATCGTCAGCATATAGATGGTAAGAGGAATAAGGTCGAGCAGTGAGAGAGTCAATGAAAAGTGAAAAAAGAAGGGGCGAGAGTATGCCGCCTTGTGGGACACCAGCAGTCAGCTCGCACCAGTCAGAACAAGACTGATCGAACTGAACGGTTTGCTGACGACCACGAAGATATGAGGAGAACCATGTCTTAGTTGAAGTAGGTAGTCCAATATGGGAGAGGATAGCTAGGAGAATGTCGTGGTTGACAGTGTTAAAAGCGTTGGAGAAATCTATTAGAACCATCAACAGTCAACAAAGAATTCTCAATGCCGTTGCGAACAACTTCCAAAACATTAACCAGAGCAGTTATGGTGCCATGTCTAGATCGAAACTCAGACTGAAAAGAACTTAGGAGAAGGTAAAAGAGAAGAATTGGCTGTGGACATCAGCTTCAAGAAGCATTAAGTGGGATTAGACATTTTAGGTAGGGGAATTGCAATAGCTTTATGCCAAGCAGAGGGAAACGCACTTCTTCTTATCCGCTACACTCTTGACAGAGCGGTCGTGGTCGTCATGTAGTAGCGATTTGGGCAGATGTTATTCGCCTCACGGAAAACGCACAAGAAGAGAGAATAATTAAGAATGAACGTGAGAACAGGAAGTATGAAATCAAGGATAAGCGTGATCATGGTTGGAAACAATGGTTAAAACAAAACTTATGATGAACCTGCTAATAAGGGGTTCTCCGATATTATGGCTTGAAATTCTTGGAGAATATCTTTGAAGGTAACCTAGGTCAGAATATCTTGGATCTCTTTAACTAACCTTTATAGTCTATAAGTTATCGTTTGTCGTCTGGCTGTAGAGATTATCTACAACACCATGAGTAGGTATCTACAAAAATCTTTGTGTTTGTTTATTTGCATATTTGTTTTCACTTTATTTGGGAAACGAACCAGTTTCATAAGTACAAATAAATTTAAGTAAAAAATCTTTTTAAAAAACAAGCTTTTATTAAAATGCGCTAAAAAGAAAAAAATAAACTTTTACTTTAAAACTTTTACTATCAATTAATGTTTTATATTTTAGCGTTTTATTAACGCTTAAATATACTTAAGTAAAATTTAATACACTGAAAAAAGACGACAACCTCAGGCGGGAATCGAACCACGGACCTTTCGCATTCCGGGCGGCTGCCTTAACTACTTGGCTACCGAAGTCTGGCTTTCAACCGTCGAAATTTGTCAGTGCTTGATGCTTATGTTTTTAGTCAACATTGCTTCATCAAATCTTAGAAGTGTTCACCTCTGAGATCCGAAAGTTTACTATCAACTTATAACGTCATTACACAATTTATATGATATAAAAGTTTGTCGTGAGATTTATGTAAGTACTTGCATTTTAATAGTTAAAATCAATTAACACTCCATTACACGCGCTCTATATAGTTGCACGATTCCACGCGCGGGGCACATTTGTGGCCCAAAATATCGTGACTTTTTAGTGACATAGGTATAGAAATAAAATAATTTAGTTTTTTATACATAATCAGTCTTTATTGACTTATCAAAATATATCAGAAAAATAGTCACTTCTGAACTAAATCGAAAAATAAAAAGTATTTGGCTTCATATCGAAAAAACTAAAGAAAAATGGCACTTATACTTATAATTAAGGTTTTCGTCAAAATCCGACTATTCTTTTCGCTCAGTAATATATTTATTATAACAACTAAGGCATACAGCATATTTATGGTCATATGCACACTGGCTTCTGAGTCTTCTGACATTTCTACATACATAATTAATACCAAAATAGGCCGAGTACCACCAGTTACGTAATTACGTGCGTGGGGCACTAGTGTGCCCCAGGGATAAGAAAATACTTACACAGGACACATCCGAGGGCCGGTGCAGTCGACGCGATACTGAAGGTCACGCGAACAGATTTGTTGAAACTCCATGAGGATGTGTTGTTTCATTGCAAAGTTCCTATGGCCACCTTCCAGCTCCATCATCAGATCAGCACCATGTCATCATAATATTGCATTGTCACGCGATTTACACATGTTTGCTAAATATCAGCTCCATCGGTAACCGGGAAGTGGGTCAAAATTGAGCTGCAAAATTCCACCCGAACAAGACATACATACATACATACATTATACATTCATATATCATACATTGCAAGTTAAATAAACCTTGTAAAATAAGGCACACCAAAGATTTCACAGAATACAGTAAAGTTTCTGCTAATAAAAATACATAGACCTATCAAAAAAATTAAGTAATAATGAGTAAAACAATAATACAATTAGAATAAGTTCAGTATAATAAAATATACCTTGAAAGAAAACAAAATATCAAAAATGTTTACTTCACAAGTTTTATATACAAAGGCAAATTACAATTAAAAAGATGCTATGCGTTATACTTACTTATTGTCATAAACACAAGACCACGAAAAAGATTAATCTTGTGTTTTTTTTAAATATATTTTAGCGTTTTATTAACGCTAAAACATATTAAAAAAAAACAATAATCTATAAACGCAGCTTCATCTTAACCGAATGTTCAATTATTTATAAAAATATTTCTTTCGGATCTCAGAGGTGAAAACTTCTACGATTTGATGAAGCAATGTTGACTCAAAAACTAAAGCATCAGGCACTGACAAATATCGACGGGTGAAAACCAGACCTCGGTAGCCAAGTGGTTAAGGCAGCCGCCCGGAATGCGGAAGGTGCATGGTTCGATTCCCGCTTGAGGTTGTCGTCTTTTTTCAGTGTTTAAAATTTTACTTAGATAAATCTTGTTTAACTGTTCTGTGCACAAGACCTAAAAAGAAAATAAATTTCTTCTTATTTGCCCTCAATAAACTGCACAGAGAAAATCCCAAAAAATACATAATTGCATAGATTTACGACTGTTATCCCCAAAGGGCTAGTCAAAGACTAGACAACGAGGACCTTCTCTAGCCCCTCTAGCTTCTACGTTAGAAGTCCTCGGCTATGGTTCATGTTTCACCAAATTACAACAGAACTGTATAATTTATTGTGCTCAGCGCCATAAGTGGGGTGAGCAAAGTCAAAGTCAAATTATTTATTCAATGTAAACCTTTACAGGCATTATTGACGTCAATACTAATTATAAAAAACTAACTTGTAGTTAAGACTTTACAAGTAATCTAACGAACTATAGTCTGTGCTATATCAGACAGACGCGCATCGCTACCCCCAGTACCACTGCACGCCGAAACAGGATCGCGTCGAACCGAAATGAAAGCCGATAGAATTTTATTCTGTGTAAACAAACGCATTCTGGTACGAGATAAAATGTATTTATTCCTAAAATAGTTTGGCATAACGAATTTGGCATATGTTTTTTAATATTACTTTGGCGTAATTAATTTATTGCAGCATATGTATTGTGGCATAATTATAATTAAGTCTAATAAATTTATGCATAATTATAATTATAGTATATAGTCGCATAATAGTATTCCGTCATAAAGGTTGATAGGTATAAGTTAATTAAAAATTGTTAATGACTTTCCTGCAAATTTTAAATAGTTACTTACATGCATCTGTAAACATAACAGTTAGGTATGTGTAATATATTCTATTTTCTATATTATATTTATCTTAAATTATATAGTGTCAAAGTAGGTTTAGGTGCGGCGGGAGCGGCCATTGGGCCACCCGTCAGCCGCCTTTTAGTTTTTTTACATAAGTACAAAAAATATTTTATACATCTAATAAGAATTTTCAACAACTTACCTTTTCTCTTAAAGCATTTGGTTCGTGATTGTGGTTTTTAATTTTTTTTGAAAATAATTCATGTTGGTAATCGTTCAGTGTGGTAGTAACTATAGAGTTACATTTATAATTGTCATTTCGTCGTAATTCACACATGCAATAATATTTGTTATTTTGTTCATTAATTTTCTCATATTATTGTATATTAAGTATATTATTATGTTAACATTTAATTTGATCCATCTATTTTAGTTATAAAGCTGTCTGTGTAAAACTTTATGTGTATATTGTGCGCGGTTGTAACAGAAACGTAAACTTATTCTTTTTTATATGCATTATTGTTTAATTTGTATTGTATGGTTGAAATATCTTGTAACTGCGCCAAAGAAAATAAAATAAAACAATTCACAGTATTTTCCATTTTTAACTACAAAACACTTTATTTACAATATGAAATGCAACTTAGTAAAAATATATGTACTAACTGACAAAAAACTTCGTAATTCAACTTTTTTTAAATAAAAAATTTAAAACTACAATGTAATATGCCTACAAATTTTATTAGAGCAATGTTTATGTAATAATTTATTGCTGTCTAATACCTTAGCAGTTAGGTACTTATTTTACGTAAGTTGATAATTATGGTTTGATACCATTATGCTTTTTTAAAATTATGGTTGTGAATTTTATGCTTAAACATGAGTATGGTAATTGTATTTATGTTTAAAACAATTATGCTATTTTTATGGCTAATACTATTATGCGTAGGTAATTTTCATTAGTATAAATTACCAAATGCCAAGATATTTTATGGATTAAATTTTTATGCAAATGGATAGTGAACCCTTTTAAAGAGCCTCCACACGCACAACTCGCAAAATGTATTCACAAAAAATATAAACCCCAGAATTCCACTAAACATATCTCTTTATAATACCAAGCACCTATTATACTCGTAAAAGAGTCCGACCTACACAGGGATTTGGGATTAGCATAATTCGTAGATAGATCAGTACAGAAATCGCTGTAATGTGCCGAGTGAACTGCTCATCAGGGAATTTACGTGAAAAATGCCTAGAGAAATCAGGGAGCAGGTTCGTTACGAACGCTAGGTACATTAGACCACCTATTTAGGTCCCAAAGTAGGTATACTAGATTTTTTTTATGTTTCAGTGCCGGCAAAAGAGAATACGATTTAAAGCGGCCACCGCAGCTTATTGACGCGCGCACTGCTGACCCAGCTTCCAACCTTATTGGCCGTCGTGTGATTGCACTAGATCTAGTACTCTTTAAACCGTAACATACCCCCTATTAGTATCCTTTAAAATAAACTGCTTGACGGCAGAAATAGGTAAAAGGGTGGTCACCATCACATTTAAAGCATTAAAATGGAAGAACTTCAAAAACGTACTGGTGTAAGCAACGTACGCTGTTTGACATATTGTGCTGTGATTGGTTGGTGGTAGACCTTGTTTTAAGCCCGCCTGGCTAGATGCTACCATCTTTTCTAAACATATCGCCATTAATTAAAGCATCGTTTGCTATATTTCGACAGTTATGGATAGCAGCCTGTTTCTTTGTAGCTGAATATTTCGACTTGAAAAAATGTACAGAAATGGTCACTGTTAACATCTGAACTTTGAATCAAAATAATATTGTCATAGGTCAATACAATTATAATTATAGATCACGTTTGCTTATAACTTGCAACTGGTTTTTTTTAAAGTTTTGAGTCAGAAAAGTACGTTGCCCTTACCTCATGATATTTGGCACGGTAATTGAACTCTAGCGAACTCTATCTGTGGAGTGGACCGTTAATGATCTCTCTGGAGACCAATTCGACAAGTTGAACATTGACACTGCGATGTTGGAGCCTGCCCCGGTATGTGTGGTTGTATGCGATGTATGTCCACCAAACTACCTAACTATTGTGCGATAGCATAAATATTTTAGTTTTTACTTTTAATTCACTACCTTAGAATAATAACGCATAGAAAGCAAGAAGACGCACTATAAATGAGGCCAGTAAAACCAAGCCATACTGGCTTGGTACCGAAACTGCCCACGTCAGTAATAATCTAAACTTATCTATCTATCAACAGTTCCAATTTCCTTAATTTTTTGGAAATCTGATTCCTCTAGCAACATTACTTGTGCACTTGTGTGCGTGTCGCCGAGATAGTAACTTTTAACGGTGTCAACATCCCCTTTAGCTCCTATGTGAAAGACCTTGGTCTGCAGATCGACAGCACACTCAGTTGGTGTCCTCAGGTCACTGAGGTTAGCCGGAAAGTGACTGCTGCGTTACGTTCTCTCTAAAGGCTCAAGAACTTTCTGCCCCTAAAACCAAGGTTCTCTTGTACAAACCCTTATTCTCCCGATTATTGATTACGCTGATATTTGCTATCCCGATTTAAATAAAGATCTTCTGAACAAATTGGATCGCCTTCTCAATAATTCTATTCGCTTCATCTTTGGCTTACGTAAATACGATCACATATCATCTTATCGCCTCCAGCTGAAATGGCTGACCATCCCGCAACGTCGTAAGTCCAGGATTCTCTCAACTTTATTCTCAATTTTAAACGATCCTCACTCTCCCTCTTGTTTAAAAACTTGTTCCCCTCTTCTTAGCTCCTCTTATGCCCGGCACCTTCGCTCATCAAACAATCTTCTTCTTGCCACACCCCTTCACCATTCAGGTTTCGTGGGCAATTCCTTTACGGTACAGGCCATCCGTTTATGGAACGCTCTCCGCGAAGAAGTTAGACGGGCCCCGAGCAAAATTATATTTAAGAAAAGGATCTGCAATATGCTTCTCCAAGAGTCTTCATCATCCTCGTAAGAGTTTTCTATATATTTATTAAATCTAAGTAAGTTCATGTAGTTTATATTAAAATTGTGTAATGTTATTTATTGTATAATTATTTACTGTAATTTGATTTGTGTAGTTTATTTGATAGTTCACAAGATTTTGTATTGAACCGCCTACAACTCTTTCTGCCTAGCCCTAAGGTTGACTGGAAGAGAATGCCATTTGGCATTAAGTCCGCTTTTTGTACATTTTGTTTTCTTTGTGCAATAACGATTAAATAATAATAACAGTACGCGTAACTTACTCCTACATCCATTTTTTTCTTGCCTCACGCTATGACAGTTTTCTAATACGAGACTATCGTTCTATGCGTTATTATTCTATGTTCACTACAGTTTAACCGCCTCGGTGGTTGAGCGGTCAAGCCTTCGGCTCGATATTCGGAGGTCACGGGTTTGTTTCCCTGGTCGGGCAAAGTGTGTTCGGATTTTTCGATGCATTTGTGACCACAAACCAGCATTTGGCAAGGGTGGCGATTAAGCCGGTATGTGGTATGCAGGCCATGTGATACCCGTAGTGGATAAAAAAATTCACAGATTTCGTGCCTTACACGACTATCGAGCACATTGGAAATGAATCTACGGAATTCGAAACAATATTGTCGCTGAGCGACGAGAAAGTCGGGACAAGGAAAAGGTTACAAAATAAAACTACAACGTTGAATGATAATTATTTTATTCTTAGATTTACATAAATAAGTATTTCACAACAAATACCGTTAAGAGGGTTTACGCATTTCGGGTTCCCATACAAACTTCCAAGTCGTAATTTTTAAAAACCATTAAACCAATTTTGATGAAACTTTGCATGCCTAAGTAAAACACAGGGATCTAAATCATCATCAGCCTATTAACGTCCCACTACTGGGCACAGGCCTCCCACGTGGACAATAGCACGTGGGGATATTGGGCCATGACCCACCACGCTGGCCCAATGCGGGTTGGTGGGTCTAAATAGGGAGGGATCTAAATAGTTTGTTGAAAACATTTCAATAAAAATGTTTATTTAGCTGAGTTATTGCGATTTAAAGTCCACTATAGAAAGTTCAAAATCCTCACTTAGATAAATAAACATTTTTTTTTAATGTTTTCAACTAACTATTTAGATCCCTGTCTTTTACTTCACCATGCAAAGTTTCATCAAAATTGGCTTAATGGTTTCTAACAATTACGACTTGGAAGTTTGTATGGGAACCCGAAATGCGTAAACCCTCCTAACAAACTCTGCGAAACATCACACTAGTATTATAAAGGCGAAAGTTTGTGAGTGTGTATGATATTACTCTTTCACGTAAAAACTGCTGAATGGATTTGGATGAAATTCAGCATGCAGATAGTTTATAACCTGGATTAACAAATATAACACTTTTTATCCCGATATTTCCCCGGGAACGGGAACCACGCGGGTGAATACTATACTATACTGGCTGAATCACCACGCTTGCCAAATGCGGGTTGGTGATCACAAACCCGGGCTGTGTATCGAAAAATCCGAAACACTTTGCCCTATCTAGAGATAGAACCCTCGGGGGTTATCGGGCTAAGAAGTCACTCAGTCAACGAGATTGGCGAATGAGTAACATAAAAATATGTTAATTAATGTTATTTCACAAAATGTTGTAAAACAACCTGTGTTGCCTGCCCGTTAAGAAAGTGCTTCACAAAATAAACTGTCAGTGTTGCCAGCGTAACCGCTCAAATTGCACGCCAATAAAACATAATAATCTCAGCTCTGAACGGGGTGCGAATGAGCCGCTGTGCTTCTGCGATTGTGTACGCAAAATTTACTCCGGTAAGTACCCACGGAAAAGGTTCTACCTGTGTCTGGGGGGGTTAGTACCTGCGGTCGCAGTTTTTATACTAAAAGTACACGGCTCTAAGGTTCTAGCTAGTCGCCCGAAGAGGTTGTTAAAGAATCGACTAACGGCCAAACTATTAATCAATACATCAGTGATTTTGCTTATTAGGCATAAAATTTTTACGCATAAGCATGAGCATAAGTCATATAGTCTTGTAGGCAAAGCAACAGAAAATTGTTTATTAATTCGGCCGTATATTCAATGGGGATGAAAAATATCGTAAGAAAAGTCTGTTACTGCGTCTCTACTCATCCGACACTTTGTCACGGGACATTTGCTCTTTAGTGTAAATAAAGCTTTTAAACCTTCCATATTACCAAAAGCCTTATGTGAGCCTCGCTTTTCAAACGATCCAAGATACATTCGGACAATAATTGTACAACAATTATAATTATTTGGGTAAAATATCAATTCATAATAATAATTTGGAATCACATTCAAATGCATTGATTTGAAGACCAACTTTGTATAAATATTGTCACAACGATAATTATTAGTTACATCATAATATGTGTAAGTCCGTGAATGACGATGATTTGTATAATTTTAAATAGAGTTAGTCTAGTTCTGGTTTGTTATAACATGACATCGATGTAGTAGTATATTGTTTAGCTCGTTTAGTCCGTTAGTCGACTTTTATGACATCCAAAGGGGAAAGATGGTTGGTAGTAGTATTTCCTTTTAACAATGAGCTACCAGCATACAGCTTTCAGCAAAATAATTATGCCCGGATCGTATCAACTTTGATAGCTGTGATATCTGCCTAGACAGGAGACAAACGTGATGTATGAGTTGTATGACCTATGTATGTTTTACCAATGGAAGCGTCATTAGCATGATTTCGATAACACATGACTATTTTGAAAAATATAAGATGACTGTTATAGAAACCGCAAGAAACGTCAAGTGTTTTATACATGACAAAAAAGGAATTCGTGTTTTTTCGTAGGTACTTATAGCCCAGCTGACGGGGGCAACAGCCGGCCGGCCGGCCGTCTGTTGACCCGTCGACGTACGTACTTATCGCCCAGCTGACGGGGGCAACAGCCGGCCGGCCGGCCGTCTGTTGACCCGTCGACGTACGTACTTATCGCCCAGCTGACGCGGTCGGGTCAACAGACGGGCGTATGCTTTGAAATAAATTAGATACTATCCAATTAAAATTCACAAAATGAATTATTTAATTAAAAATGAAAAAAACACGAATTCCTATTTTGTCATTTTTGTCATGTTTAAAACACTTGACCGCAGTCACCTTATATATTTCTAGTATTGTGATGTATCTTTAAAAATGAAGATTCGTTCTGCTTTTAAATTTATAAGGTGAACTTGTAGTTCCATCTATGAACCGCATCTCGTTCTATATCCATAAGACTCTTGAAAAATATATTTCTAGTTTTGTTGCGATGTCTCTTTTAAAATCAAAATAAATTAAAATTTACCTTGTCGCGTAGCGGTGAAAGAATACTACCACCCCCTCTCTTCCCTTGGGTGTCGTAAAAGGCGACTAACGGTCTAAATAGTGCACATACATGCAACAGCATAGAGCGGCGATGGGCTCACCACCTGTCACGCTGAGCACATGTGCAGTCGCTATTTGGTGACTTTAGTAGAGGACTGCTTTTGCTGTCCTCATTGCCTAGTCTCTGACTAACCTATCGGGGATAGTAGTCGTCATTATGTATGTATGACTCTTTTAAAATGGCGGTTCGTTTTGCTTATCCTACTAATATTATAAACGCGAAAGTTTGTAAGTATGGATGGATGATTGTTACTCTTTCACGTAAAAACTACTAAATGGATTTGGATGAAATTCGGCATACAGATAGTTTATAACCTGGATTAACACATAGGATATTTTTAAACCGATATTCCCACGGTAACGGGAACCACGCGGGTGAAACCGTGAGCGGCCTCTAGTATGTTTATAAGTGTGCTAGCAGAACCATATGCAACCCCATATGAAACGTTTTATATCCTATTGTCGTAAAGAAAATTCACTTAGTGCTAAAAAAAGGTTTCGCATTATTCTCAGTACTTATTAAAGAAATCACACTGACAACGTTTTAAGGTGCAGAGTAGAACCGACCACTCCACAATCTAACTTAATAATTAGCGCGCATTTATTCGGCGCCCTCTCGGTCCAACAACGAATCTCTTAATGTAATTATTCATGAAATCCCGTAATCGTGAGTCAGCCAGAAAGTGTTGATAAGCCCTGGGGAAATGAGATGGTAATGGTGCGAACGGTCTGAACCAACTTCAAGAAAATGGCCGCTGATTATATAAAGTTCTTTTTTGTATTAGTGAAGGGTCAAGCGAAATATATTACGCGGGCTGAACGAAACATATACCATGTTCGTGTAACGTATTCTATTAAAACAAAGATCGATTAACAAGTAGAAAAGTTATTATGTTAGTTTTGTAAGGTTTACGCGAGCACAACACATTGAAATGGAACACATTTTACTAAGTTTTTACGGATCAAACTGGCGTTTATTAATACTTTTTTGGGGTATTATTTTAGTCCCGTGGTCAGGGGTACTCCTGTGACTACGGACACCTAAACCTACCTAAACCCTAAAAAGTATTCATAAATGCGAGTCAGTTCCGTCAGAAGTGATAAATAAGAGTAGTTATATAATTTATCTTTTTTGTATGTGTATTGAAGGGTTAAATGAAATACATTACGTGAAGAGTAGGCACGTATGTTCGTATCGTAACGTATGACTGTATGAAAAATAAGCAAGATTTAGTACTGCTTTTGCACACGGACACCCGGAGGAGCGCTACGTTTGTTTTTGAAAAAACCCATAGGTAGGGGCGTATTTTCATACCTAATTACAAGCAATTATTATTATTGCGTATGGCAAAGTTGATACTGCGTGGATCATATGTCTACTTTTGGATTCCTCAGCTAAGTTTCTGCCGCATCCGTCATAGCGTGGAGCTCGGTTATACCACCTGGGAAACGATGTAGGGAGCGGGGCAGTCGTTAATTATGTGATAGAGTTTGGTTCAAATAACCACATTCACAGTGTAGCGTCTCCTTCAGGCCACATTTATGTAGGTGATAGTTGGATTTGCCGTGGTTGGTCCTACGCCGGTTCAATCGGGTCCAAATCTTTCTCACGGCGCGTCAAGACCAGGAACCAATAATACAAGCAATATGTACCATATAGCATTTTATATATCTGTGTAATGCATGGGACTACAGAGTATGCAGTGCTTGTTTGCGTGTATGGAGCGCACGCCACTGATCGTCTGTATGCTGATTAAAAAGAAGAAGATACAGAAGCACTACTCCAGTTCTTCACAATAGAAACATCCTGTAAGTACAAATATAAAAAAAACACAAAAGCAGTGACCCATTTGTGATGGTAAATAACCTCATTCCGTCGGGATACCAACTGCTTAATAATTAAAACCTTAATCACGCTCGCGAATGAAAAAATATAGGTAAATGAAAAACAAGATGGACGCACACCGTTTGATCCAAATATTCATTTCATTACGGAGCTTATGATTTGGTATTTCCATTGTTTGGTTTGACTTAATGATTGTTTGACCATAATGTAAAAATTTAAACAATGTAAACGATGTAAATTGACATGCATACTGTGATAATATACTGTAACCACGGACATAATAATTTATGACTGTATTTGCCTTGTCTGTCACGAAACAATTGGTAAACAATGTAAATAGACAGAGTAATGTTATTATTTGTGCAATGAGATATAATGTATACGGCGATGAAACCATTTACACAATGAATAATGAAATCGCACAATTAGCTAAACATACAGAGAAAGTAAGATTTCTAGATGTAAATACAAAACTATTTAAAGACCTGCCGCAGAAACAAATACAATTTAAAATGTCATATTATCAAAATAGTCGATATTTTCATGGATCGTCAGCTCTTCGTTTTATAAAAATCCGAAATATACATAGAATGTATACATAAAGACTTAATAGCCACACAGTCATTTAGATTAGACTACATCTTAGCATGCCTAATTGTGCCTGTTGTGTAAATATGTACACTGGCTTTCTCAATTACCATAAGATAACCTTAACCAGACATGGTTACATAGTAATCAATTAATTATTATTGTTTTAACGTGACCAATTGAGTTTTAACAACGATTTTTTGAAGCTATATTAGGCATGAGGTAAAGTAACCCATCTTATGACTCACCTTTTGCGATAGTTGCTTAACATTTACGACTGCGTACTAGCCGTTACGCAACTGAGCTCTGCATTTTCATTAACGCCGGAAATCTCTGCTATCTGAGCATTCCACTCATGACGCACTCCAATCGTTTCGGGCCTATAGCATTTGTATGATGGTTTGTTCCACTTGTTACTTCGTCATTGAACTGTATATGCGTATCACCAGCATACTTCATGGCTAGTTGTTTCCAGCTGATAGCTCATACAGCATGAAGACAACTGTCAATTTATAAACGTATAGAAGGCGCTAAATGGTTATTCAAGGAATAATATTCCAATATTATTGTTAATAGTTAAAGTATTTGTGACTATTTTTGTAAAAATCTTTGGTATTTGTGACTACTTAAACAAGTTTCAAAAGAAGCTTAACTTGGACTAAATAATTGGTGTGACAGTGGAAAAGTTTTTATAAAGATAAATAGACAGATAATACTTTTATTGTAGTAAATAACACATAGATTTACTAACAAAGTAATTTTGCTATCGAGCTTTAGAGTACCACGCGAGGGTCAAACTGTAACGTCCAGTGTGAAATGCACCGTTCTGTCATGTTATTAATTAATTTGCCACTCGGCAGGAACGTGCACCCCACAATCAGAGCGCGTTACAACCCGACACATTAATGCAAAATACATTCAGACAGAAATCTATATTCATTCAAATACGCTTTTACCATTATTAGTTAATACCGTAATGATCGAAAATGAAGTTTAGAATTCTAGATGTTTATAATAGTAATTTTATGTTCTCGAAACGTGGCAGTAAAACGTGAATGGTGTATCGAATCAAATTAATATTGTTTAATCAGAGTTACATACATAGGGTAAAGTCACCAAAAACTAGCCTAACGGTCTAAAGACTGCTCATACATGCAACAGAATAAAGCGGCGATGGGCTCACCCCCTGTCACGCTGAGCACATGTGCAGTTGCTGTTTGGTGTGCTGTGGTCACACTTCTTTTGCGGTCCTGGTCCGGTCTGTGTGGTTCTAACACATGAGCAGCAGTTTGCTGTCGACGTATGTAACTGCAGTCGACGTAAGGAGTCGGCGGCTAACTGTAAACATGTTGTCGGCAAGCTGTCGATGTTTCAACTGCTTGCCGCAGGCAGATCTACAGCTAGCTGATGACGGCAGAGGTGACTGCAGACGCCATCACCTGTAGGCAGCTAGCTGTCGACGTTTCAACTGCTTGCCGCAGGCAAGTCGACAGCTAGCTGACGACGGCAGAGGCGACTACAGACGCCGAAACCTGTCGGCAGCTAGCTGTCGACCTGCCTGCAGCAAGCAGTTGAAACGTCGACAGCTTACCGACAACATGTCGACAGCTAGCTGCCGACTCCTAACGTAGACTGCAGTTACATACGTCGACAGCAAACTGCTGCTCGTGTGTTAGACCCCGAACTCTTTGGGAGATAATTATAATACCTAGTCGTGCATGTATGTCCAAACATTGAAATCTTTCTAGTGTAGTAGCATTAATGTGAATGTTCTCTTGCCGTAAAACGTAGTGATTCTAACAAAAACAGTAATTTGGATTTGAGAGGTCGATTTCTGTGATCACCACGTTATCTAATACAGTGTTGTTAAATTAGTTTTGCTTGCCAATCTGCAACATTAGTAAAACAGTTTCTCTATTGTTTATTTCGTCTCGTGTCTTGGACTATTCGTATTTCAATATAATAAACAGGAAAACTACCTATTAACTACCCTGAACGCTCAAAAATTCAAAAACGAAATTCCGTTGTCGTTGGAGCGAGAGGGCGCTCACGGCTTAAAATATAGTAAGAGAGGGATAGCAACTCTTTCTTGCTCTCGGATGAAAACATCACAGTAACGAGATTGGTGATTTGCATTCAACTCGGATCCTGCTGTGGAATTGTATTTTTATTGTCCAGATAAGGTACTGTCTCCTTTACTTTGTCAGCATTCTGAGTGAGGACGTCACTTTAGACGCTAGTCTAAGGACGTCCAAACGGTAACGCCCAAATATTAAAGCTACTAGATTACTACAATGTTATTCCACCTGCTAACGAAATTATGTAATAGTTATTAGAGATGATTGAACAACATAAAAAAATATGTTTTTACCTCTACGATGTAGATATTAGATATCATTAGTTAAAAAAATAACAGGACCATATAACATTTCTCTCTCCACTCCCATGCCACGGTCTTTGGCCTTACGAAAGGTGCTCCTCTCTCGTCAGTCAACTCAAAAGTCTCAGAGAATCTAGTGGGTCTAAGTCAAAGTCAAAGTCAAATTATTTATTCAATGTAAACCTTTACAGGCACTTATTGACGTCAATACTTATTTTGTCCGAGTGCCGTTTACATCCAGATAAACCTATCCCAACTTTAAATAGCTACACATCATTTACTACCACACGTTACCATAACCAAAATGACGGCGTGGTTGTGTATGTAAAGGAAACACTAAAACCTAAAGCCTCGGAAATCCAAATAACTCACGCTTCGGCAATGCAAATAGAAATATCAACGCACACTATATTAGGTATCTATCGCTCACCCGCAAATCATAACGCAGATCCCTTTATAGACTCGCTTTCCCATCATCTAACAAGTATTAATACCCAAAGAGATATTATTATTGCAAGTGACATTAATATAAATATTATACCCTTAGATAATGAGAAATCCACCGATAAAAGAAACCGTACCTCTTACCTTGACATGTTGTCAGCTTACGGTATTCTTCCGGGTCACACCATGGCCACAAGAGAAAGAACATGTCTAGATCATTATATGCTAAGAATAAATAAAAAAACATATTCAGCTTTTATTGCCATATTAAATACTACTATCACAGACCATCTCACAACTTTTCTATCTATAACTAAATCTAAACAGAAACTAACCCCAATCAAAACTGCGTCAAAAATTGATTTAGAAAATGCTTTAACACGCTTAAAAAATAATAAGAAAATTTCTGAACTACTTTTTTACACTGACCCTAACTTAATTACTGACAATTTGATCCAAATTCTTAAGGAATCTATAAAAGAAAATACTACTGTAATAAAAATACCTAAAAGTAAACGTATAATAAAACCCTGGATAACAAATGGCATCCTCAGATGTATTAAAAATCGCAACAAGCTCCAAAAATTATATCGTGATGACCCTGACAACGACATCAAAAAAATTACTTATACGCGATATAGAAATTACTGTAACAAACTGATAAAAAAATTAAAAAGATCATATGATAGGAACTTACTTACAAAATCTATTAACAATAATAAATTATTATGGAAAAATATAAAAACACTAACATATACAAATAAACCTACTAGCGTAAATTCGGAACTCACAAACGTCAAACTAACCACACTCGATTCGGCAAATTTTATAAACAGTTACTTTGCTAATATTGGTAACGAGCTAGCTAAAAATATTAGTATAACATTAAATGAAGGTGATTTTAACCAATTTTTGCATCGATTACCAACTCATTCGCAATCACTTGTTCTCTTGGATACAGACCATGATGAAATAAATGCAATAATAAATAACTTAAAATTAGACAGTGCCCCTGGTTGGGACAATATTTCCACCTCATATATTAAATACGTTAAAAATGAAATTATACCTATTCTCACACATTTGGCAAACCTGTGTTTCGCGACGGGTATATTTCCCAATTCACTGAAAAGATCTATTATAACGCCGATTCATAAAGGTGGTAATAAAGAGAATGTTAGTAATTATAGGCCTATCTCGGTGCTTCCAGTCTTGGCCAAAATTCTAGAAAAGCTAATAAATAAGCGTTTGCTAAAGTATCTGGACACTTACAATATTCTATCACCAAACCAGTTTGGATTTAGACACGGAATCTCAACAGAAGATGCAGTTACGGCCATTAGTACATTAATAACCGAACAAGTCGATAAAGGCATAAAATGTCTCTCGGTATTCATAGATTTAAAAAAAGCTTTCGACACGGTCTCAAATGTAATTCTTTTGCAAAAATTAGAAAAAATTGGCATTAGAGATACCCAGTTACTTTTATTCAAAGACTATCTGACTAACAGAAAACAAAAAGTTAAACTTGATAGCTGCACAAGTGATGATATTGACGTATCATGTGGCGTTCCACAAGGAAGTGTCCTGGGCCCTACCTTGTTCCTCATTTACATAAATGATCTCTGCAACATGTCTATTCCTAACGCGAAAATATACTCTTACGCTGATGACACAGCAATCGTTTTCACTGGTAGCAGCTGGTCTGATTTAAAAGTGAATGCGGAGCAGGGTACAGCCCAGGTGGCCATATGGATGAGAAATAATCTACTTACCCTCAATACTGACAAGACTAACTACATTTGCTTCAGTATTTATAATAGTTCTCAGCCTTGCTAAGACTTCAACATAAAAATACACACTTGTGGGGCATTGGATGGTTTCAATGATGGGTGTGGATGTCCTCAAATTAATAAAGTACAATATGTAAAATATCTGGGGGTGATGTTGGACCAAAGGTTATCATGGTATCCTCAAATTGAACAAATTACATCAAGAATACGTAAATTTAACTGGATATTTAAATCACTAAGATATATAGCCCCAAAAGATGTGACTAGCAGTTCGAACAATTCTAGAAACTTATTAAACGAAATCTACACCTCGCTAGTACAATCAATAATAACTTATTGTATCCCTATCTGGGGTGGAGCACTCAAGACACGTTTCCTAGAAGTAGAGAGAGCACAACGTACTTTACTAAAAATAATGTATTTCAAAAAAAGGACATTCTCAACACAAAATTTATACCAAATTAGTAACCTACTATCGGTACGTAAATTATACATTAAACAGACAATTTTAAAAAAACACAAAAATCTAATTTATGAACCATGTATAACGGGAAGAAGAAGAAAGAATAACATAGTCAACGTTCCCCATAGAAAAACTCAATTTGCTAAGGTACAATTTGAATCACGCACAGCTGTTCTATATAACAAAGTAAACAAAGAAATGCTAATATACAATAAATCCTTTCATGAGTGTAAATCTATAATTAGTAATTGGGTAAAAAACTTAAGCTACGACGAAACGGAAAATTTTATACATAATTAAATATACAGATAAATACACATGCACAATAATATATAGACGCATATTATATTATATTCATTTCCATACATATACAAACATTCACACATAAACACACACACACACACATACACATGCATACTTATATCATACATATCATGGAATAACACGGTGAACTAATAAAAGCGGCTTGGTGAAACTTAAAATTAAAAATCAATATGTCTAATACATTCTTGAGATATTGTTTATAACTAAAATTCGTAGTATAACTTAAATGATTGTAAAATTGATTCTCTTAAAATATTGTTTATATAACTATAAATTGAAGTCCATCTTAAATTATTATAAAACTGATTGGTAACCGCTTAAAATATTACTTATAACTAAAATTATTGTAGTGAAACTTAAAATTAATTACCTACTTAAAATAGTTTAAGTTTAAGAAAGTTAATTAGTTAAGTCTGTATTGTATTTAAGAAAGAGCGGAATCCCCTGGTACAGGCAATTACAAGCTTAAAAGGGGGCTCCGGCAACTGTTGTATACAACTGTTTTGAAAAGAAATAAACAATTTTTGATTTTTTTTTGATTTTTTGATTTTTGAATACTAATAATAATAAAAAAACAGTTAACTAACTTATAGTTAAGGCTTAATAACTAATCTAACGAGCTATTATAGTCTGTGCCAGACAAATGCGCATTGCTACCCCCAGTACCACTGCACGCCGAAACAGAATCGCGTCGAACCGAAATATAAGCCGTGGTCATAGAATTGTGTAATATGATTTCCAATTATCGTATTCATACTGTGGTAAGTAATATAAAGGTCTGAGGACATGATTGAGAGTAAACCTCCGAGAATTGTACAGTCACTGTAGCCTGACGAACCTTTAGTTTCCTTTCGCAAATAAAACCAATCATGCCGAAAGAAAGAAGATGTCTTTATATAATAATAATAATCACGGATAGGACCATTGTTGCTATTAAGCCTGATATCGTGGTTATCGACTGATCTCAGCTCCGGGCAATATTGGTTGATATCACCGTACCTCATGATGAGAACCTCGTGAAAGCCGAGAAGGACAATCTCAGTAAGTGCCTTGACTTGGCTCACGTGGTTACCGCCTTGTGGGATGTGGATTCAACCATTATTGTACCGATAGTCGTTTCGGCAAACGGTCTTTTAGCTAAGAGCCTCGATCAACACCTAGAGAGGCTCTCGCTAAAAGGTTGGCTCAAGAGTCAGATACAGAAAGCAGTACTCCTTGACACGGCATGTATTGTCAGGAGGTTCCTCACTCTGCAGCCCTAACCACCGGTAGCTTGGGTCTATCCCCGCTGCCGGTGGCAACCTAGGTTAAGTTTTTAATAATATTTTATATTGTAAATATGTTTTTTATATAAAATATTGTAAAAACATTTACTTATGATAATATTTTAAATAAAGAGCATAATAATAATAATAAATGAAAATAAAAAAAGAAAATACATTTTAGTTCGAAGTATCAAAAGCTCCCTGTCATTAATAAGAGTTCGTCCTGGTCTCGACGTTCTCATTATGAAAATTCTGCAAAATTGACCCATTTAATCTAGACATGACTGCGTGCCTAGACGACATCCCCTTAAATCCTCGGCGAATGAATTATCCCCTCACTTACATAAACACGTCTTCCGCCTATAAACGTCCCACTGCGAGTTGGTGGTAGTTAAACTCAAACTCAAAATATATTTATTCAATAACACTGTTTTGTCTTCTGTGTAATCTGACACTTTATAATAAGCTTTTTTATAAAGCTTTACTTTGATTTTAATTTGAAATGTATCAAGATCTAATTTCTGAATATCAATTGGTACTTTGTTGTAAAATCGTATACACAGACCCTTAATAGAATTATTTATTTTATGAAGCCTAGTATAAGGTTCTGCTAATTTGATATTACTTCTAGTACTTATTTAAATTTAGAATATCACTGTTTTTTGAAAACATTTCAATATTTTTTTGAACATATGCGCATTGGGCCAGCGAGGTAGGTTATGACCCAATCTCCCTTGTGGGAAGGCCTGTCCCCACCAGTGGGACGTTTATAGGCTGACTGTGACACCCAAGAAGACGTACCTATCTTCATGCTTACATTTACTATCTAAGACAGCAACTGTAATAGTATATACTTTTAATGCACACAAAATCGGATACAACAGTAACATTATGCCTGTTTGCCGGGTGAGTTGAGAAAAAAATAGACCACCCATCTAGTAGCTAGTTTGTAACAGGAATTTCGTGGAGTCATTAACGCTTATCACAAGTTTCCGGTACGCTGGCTGGCTTCACCAATTATCCTCGTGTTTGTTTCGCGAAATATTCTGCAGGTATCTCCGGTGGTATTACCGACTTTTTAATTTCGAATAATGTTTTGCTAACCGTTCAAAGACGCGGTGTGAGAAATAAGAACGATCCCAAGCTCACAAGCAAAATTGAACCCTTAAACAGAAAAAGCTGATATAAGTAGTAAAATATCTTATTACTAGTTGTAACGGCATAAAAAAAATACTGTGTCGCGAAGCGGTGAAAGAATACTACCACCCCCTTGGGTGTCGTAAAAGGCGACTATAGATTATCAACGAAAGAGTTTTACCTGCTTGCGTGTTTTACCGCTTGCACAGTGGTATGTCTTCTAAGGAATTTTTAGACATAAAACTCTCGAATAATAATAAAAAGAGAAACGTCTAGGTAGCCGCTCATGGCTCACCGTAAAGCGGGTCATATACCTGCTTCCCTAGACAAGTGGAAACCATTCCATGTCGATTCTATTACGTTAAACGCTACCTAACGCCTTAACGTAGGTAGACGATAGTAAATTGGACAATGGACAAGTGTAGGCAAATGCTCACTGTATTTGATCGCTATTCTTAGCAAATTTAAAATAATATAATTCGCAAAGCTCTTTTTAACTTTTAAAATAGCCAATTTTAAGTTCGCTGAATGACATGTCGTTGGCTTATGTCAATCCCACACGTTAATCTGCCTGACAGGATATTGCCCATAATTTCGATGGACAAATATTGCGTTGTCCTGTTCACACAAATCCCAGATTATTTAGATGCCGAAACGTTTTGCCGTGGTTACGTAGCCTGAGTCAGATTATTCACTTTTCCGGATATTTGTTTTCCCGAACAATTAATTTTGTGTTGAGCGCAGCCGTATCCCGAAATTCCTTTTTCCGTCACGACTCAGAGATTACACTTCAGGGGTGAGGGGGATAAGATCGCGTGCAATGGGTTCTCTGGCGATTCGTTTTTGTGATCTAATAGTAACAAAACAAATTTTATGTTAGAAAATATTTTTTTGTAAATATTTTGATACATACATACTTATAATCACTATAATTGTCCCCGAAGTGTTAGTCAGAGCAAAAGTAGTCCTCTACCATATAGTCCACTTTTCACCAAATAACTAATGTGCTCAGCGTGACAGGATGGTGAGCCCGTCGCCGCTTTTGATGAATTATTAAAATATTTAAGAATTAAATAACATACCTAAAACTGCAGTCCTGACCTATGGTAACGACTAAGTAAAGTTCAAATATATTTTAAATATATTTTATATAACGTTTTATTACTTTTACTTTACTTAGCACGAATTAAACGCAAACTAATATGTACCTACATTAAGTTTCTTCAAACGTTCCACTGCTGGATACAGGTCTCCCACATGCAAGAGCACCTGGGGAGATTGTGTGTTATTTACTTATTTACTCCTCTTTATTTTTTATAGTTCGATGGCGCAGCGGCTAAGACTTTCGGATCGCGATCTTGTCAGTTAAGAATTTTCAAACTACCCCGGTAGTTTGAACTGGTGTCACCTTCAAAAAATATATAACATTTTATAAAAAAAAAATCAAAATGTTTAATAGATCGTAACAGAAAGCGAATCGGTATGAATTTGAAAACAAACCTTTATTTTTTATTGTAATACTGGGTATACCTTAATCGAGCCCCCACAGAACAGTTAAAGAAGATGTAGCCCGAACTTCCTCTACCGAATTCAAAACTAAAACAAAAGATTGCCCTGCTACCTCCTACACCTACTCTACCTACATGCTGCCCACATTCATTTTTCTTTTTGGATGAAAATAAATAACGGTCTGAACATCTACCACATCAGCTAGTAAAGGGATGCAGGCTGCGGCGGCGTAGCGCCGGCCTTAGGAATAGAACAGAATAGAATTTCTATACTGCTTTAAACTGTGTTGTTTCAGTTCTTAAAATATTCCTTGTGTGCCCTTATTACCAGCTCTTTGTAGTAAAAACCTATTAGTGTTTCGCCCCAGACCTGACGTGTCTGTCTTTCTGTCTATCTTCCGCAAGAGAAATAAATAAATATAAATAGTTAGTGCATTGCTTTTCGGAGAGATCTCATTAAAGATCCACATTTTTACTGGTACTCAAGCCTAATAACCGTACCTCTTGAGCTAAGGAGAACACATTTACCATAAATCGTTCATGTTACCTACATTCATTTTCATCTACTATTAAACAACGAAAATATCTACCAAGTTTATCTCCCTTGCTTGACACCTTCGATCAACAGTTGGTATTGTTGATCGAAGCTTGACACTGTATAAATGTGCAAACCGCATTCAGTCATAAAGAAGAAAAGTAAATAAAAATACTGCTTACCACCATAAAATTATATTTTTATCCAAATTATAATAACTTTTATTTTATAGTATTTTTTTTTTTGATTTTTTTTGAAGAATAAACAATTATTTTAATTATTATACTAGTATAAATAAAGTAAGACCAGCAAAATTGTAGTTTACTGCTTCACATTAGAAGTCATGTGGAGTGCACAAAAAACTTGGCTTCGGGAGAGTAGTGGGAACTCAGTGTCCAAGTTAGAGAATGCTAGCAATAACGTAACGAGAGTATACTACCATTTTTGCTTTCATCACTAAGATCTGCTCCTAGGGGGCGCTGAGGAGCTCCTCAGCGCCCTCTAGGAGCAGATACCAAAGACGAGAATGTATTTTCTCCAACCCTCTCTCTGCTCACCACTTAACTAACCATCTACGTCGTAGATGGTTCTACGAGAAGATTCGAAAAATAGAGAAATGTCTACCCAAACTTTGTCAATTTCGTTCGATGCGTGTCAAACCATCTACTCACTACTCAAACTAGTGCCATCTAGTGCTTCTAGTATTCAAAAACGAAAATTGACTTAGCATGTGACCGAACGAATGCGAGAGTCTACTGACTGTATGCTCATATCAGTCAGCCAAGCCAAGTTCAAGTACCTGCTTTGAACGATGGCAGGATTCTATCTAGAACTCCACTGAGTGAACTGTATCTATTTCTGCCGCTGAATAGCATTGTTTTACATTGCTGCGTTCCAATTTAAAGTTACAGGCCAGTTTTAGTGAAATTACAGGGCATAGACGTATAATAACTGATGTTTGCCCTCTATGTCCATGGGCTGCGGTGTGGCAGCTTTCCATAGAGGGGGGGGGGGGGGGGGCTGTATCCTAAAAAATTTTTTCAAAAAGAGAATTTAAGAGTCTAATGTCGGATAAAATACTTACTAGAAAAAAAAACAACCAGTATCACCAAAGCTCGGGATTCGAACCCGTGACCTTTGGATTGCCGGTCCACTGCTCTAACCGCTAAGCTACCGAGACCCCAGTCTTGTCTAATGTCGACTCATGAACGAACATCTGAGAGTTGATGTAGACTTCTGCATCAACTCTCCGCTCTCATCACTCAGACCAGCGGCCTCCAGGAGCAGATTCGTTCGCGCGAGTGCGCCCCACTCACAATCCATTAGACACGACACTGTCGAACGAGTGAACTAAAGCGATTCCGAGGTTTCGCAAAAATAGAGGAAGGCTTTGTACTCATATTAACTGCAGCTGGAGCCTTTGTACTGCCACCTGCGGTTGTTTCGCTGGGAGGTGCCCATTAGCTAGAGAAATGAATAGGTTCCTTTTTGAAGATTTGTTGATTGAGAATTTTAGTAGAAAGACGAGATAGTGTGTCGACAGTGTATTAGTGTTATGACGTCAAAAATAAAACGATTAACGAGTACTACCCTCGCTCTGGCCTAGAGGCTTTTACCCAGCAGTGGGCAGTAAGTAAAGTAAAGTTAATTCACTTCACCCTCCTACAGTGAGGGTAGATCATCAGTCTGTTTACATACAGACATATAATCACGATTATTATCCCCGAAGGGTTAGTCAGAGACTTTGCAATGCGGACACCAAAAGCAGTCCTCTACCATAGTCCTCTTTTCACCAAATAGCGTGACCGGTGGTGAGCCCATCGCTGCTCAATGCTGTTGGATGTATGTGCAGTCTTTAGTCCGTTAGTTGCCTTTTACGACACCCAAGGGAAGAGAAGGGGTATTCTTTCAGTCTTTTTACACGGATAAAGTAGCGGGAAGTCGCCAGTCCTAGTGAAAGTTATTTTTTGTGAGTGTGTGTGAGTATCAATAAATAATAAGTACAAAGAATAAATATCAATAAATAATAATTTATTTTTGGTTTAAGTTTATCATGCAAAGGTCGTGGCCGTTCAAAAATCTAATGACTCTATAGAGGCAGCAACAACAGCAATTAGTATCAGCACAAAAAGAGAACAGTTCAGTTTTTACAACCCACCGCAATAAGTATAAAACAGGAGTGGTTCGGCGGTAACGATACGAGAGTTCATAAATCTTCTTGTATCTCCTTACATTCTTAATGTCTTTTTTTTAAATCCCTCAGAATTAAGGTCGGTGGGGTGTGCGCTGCCGGCCGCTGACCTATTTTTCAGTAACATCTTAAATTTACTGTCTCAATTCCATTTGGTGCCGTCTTGTTAAGACTTGGAATTAAAGGAGCCGCAATTTTGGATCGCGCGTATATCGTGAGCCGGCGAGCGGACAATCGCCGGCGAACTTACTTTTTACTGCGCAACATTTCATTTTTATTCCGGAGGCCTTCGGTTTGTGCGTTGGTCTGATTGATGCGCTTCGACGTTTCATTTTTCAATGGCTGTGTTTGAAAGGAGGTAGCTAAGCACGCTATTATTTAGTTTTAGTTTTAGATTCGGAAGAGGAGCTGGCTACAATTATGATGATTTTAAGCCACCTGAGACCGCAGAGCCAGCAGCTACTTGGGGCAACGACTAAACTAGCGGCATACTTCGCCATGTAGAGAGGTATGCTTAGGCTATAATGTAATTATAGCTGATAGGGATGATCTGAAGAAACTTTTTTACTTTATTTATAGTTTTAGTTAGTTGTAAATAAATATTATTTAGTTTTAAGTTTTATTACAAATCATGTTCAATATTTGACTATTTCTTATACTATATCGTTAACAATTTGCAAATTAACCTTTTTTAGTTTAAGAAGTCTGTTAATGCTGTAACGGTTAACATTCTGTCAAAAAAGGTGATCGAATGGTGAATATAAAACACAAATTTTGTGTTGTTATTTTAGTAATTTCAATGTTGGACTAACAGAAATTGTTAGTACATAGGTCACAATAAAAGTTTCCGAAAATGGCCACTTACATTAACAATATTTAAAAAGTAATTACAACATTTGAAAATGAAACTCTTAAGCTGTAGAATGCAGTTTGTTTCATCTGACTGTCAATTGCTTTTACACTGTGGCGCCATTTTAAAAAATACGTGTCTACATTAACATGGATTTAACTCGGAAAAATTTTCTACGATTTTAAGTGTAATTTGACAGCTCAACAGAGCATCGCTCGGCTTCAATCTGCTTTTGGCGATGAAGCACCATGTAAGACGACTATTTATAGCTGGTTTGTAGAATTCAAGCGCGGTTGTGTCAATCTCAGTGACGAATCTTGCTATGGTCGCCCGTCTACCGCTGTTAACAACAAAAACATCGATGCTGTGCGCCGTATGATTTAAAAAGACAGACATGTGACCTACCATGTGATTTGCGCATCCTTAGACATAGGCATGAGTCAAATACAATTAATCCTACACAAACATTTTGGTGTGAGAAAGCTGTGCTCGCGGTGGATCCCACACAATTTGACCGAGGCTCAAAAAACGGATCGCGTCACTTAGTGCAGTGCCATGCTTACCAGATTCAACGAAGGTCCGCCAAATTTGGTGTGAAACCTAGTAACACGTGACGAAACATGGATTTATTGCTACGATCCCAAAACAAAGCAGCAATCGAGTGTATGGGTCTTTCAAGATGAGCCGAAATTAACTAAAGCGACGCGCGTGAAAAGTGCATCTAAGCGGATGATTGCTTCTTTTTTTAATAAAACTGGACACGTGGCTACTGTTGCTTTAGAGAATCGTCGTACCCTAAATAGTGACTAGTACACGACCATTTGTTTGCCGGAAATTATTGACGAACTCCGTAAAAATAACCGTAAACGCCTTGCACCACGACAATGCTAATTCCCACACGGTCAGACAGACAATCGAATTTTTGAAGGTGAAAAACGTAGAACCATCCTGCATACAGTCCTATTCTGGCACCTTGTGACTTTTTTCTGTTCCCAAAAATTAAGAACCAATTTTTACCAAACCAGAAGAGGCTGTGGAAGAGTATATATATATGCATTTACGCAAAGGATTCTCCCTTTGCGTAAATGCACTTTTTCATTCGATTTTTGAAAACTTTTGTGCCACTCCTCCGTGGTGACCTCAGAAACGTGTTTTTCATACTTTTGAGAAACAATAAATTCATTTTTGACCTTTTAATAGTATTTTTTCTTATTCATTCCGGAAACTTTTAGTGCGCCCCAGTGGGCGATTGCTGACAGTGTTTTTTTTAAAACAGCATTTTCCATAGCATTAACATTAAGCATACATTTTAGCCTAGCATCAATTAACATAACTTAGCATTTACATTAAGTATTTTTTGTTAATACTACATTATACGTAAATATTATTATCACTCTGTCCGCTGTCTTGCCCGCTACCCGCTCATTCTAAGACTTAAGCCCTGCAATAATTTCTGGATTCTGGAATGTGCGTAATGTGAGTCGTTCCTTAAATTGGATTGATGTAATTCCCCCCCTATATCCTTTTTTTTGTTCGGCCGGATATCGTAGGGGTCATTCGATATGATAGATGTTTTCTCTTCAGCCATAAAGTTAAGTGTTCAGCTTTGTCGTTTGACTGAAAGCCTTTTATTTATTTCGGACTTTCGAAAAGGGTGCGTGCGTGGACACTGAAATCTTTTCATTATAACTCTTTGGGCGTCGGTCGGTATTGGATGCGCCGACTGAAAGTTATTTTTGTGAACGGGCGACGAAGAAACAATTGAATATTTTTCAGGGCTGCTTTTTAATCTTCAGATAAAAAGCTTTTTAGTCTGATGTCGTTACCTATGTACAACAATGCTAAGTTCCTCGATGTACAGCCGTTTTGAAAATGTTTTGTCAATAATTGATTAAGGGGATTGTAACACATCGACTAGCACATTCAGTTGGCGATTTTACCAGTTATGAAACTTTTGCAATGGATGGGAGACTGAATAAATCTCAGTACTTCTATGCTTCAGAGGGCTCGTTAAGCAATTAGTCTTGGCTGTAGTCCTATGTCGTTAAGACCTACCAAAGCGTATTAGAAGGTTATCTAACACATGCTCTCACATGCTGTTCACGTGGCAAGGCCCAAGTTTTCGTGCAGTGAACCCAAGTGTGAGCTGAGGACCTTGGATCCAAAATGGGTCATTTACAGGCTGGCGATGATGATAATAACAGTTTCTTTATGACCATTGACAATGCAAAAGGGTTTAAGAATTTGTTTTAAAATAAAGCCTAGTAATTTTACTAGACCTCGTACCTTCTGGGTCACAGCAATTTAGGAAACTGCTGTTTAGTGGCAGCAATGAGTAAGGCAGCCATCTAAGATCCAAATAGAACCTTCCGAATATTTTTTGTGCCCGGTACATAGTTTGCAAAGGACGAGAGAGGATAATAGTTCGTGCTGCCCCATATAAACGATTGTAAGCTCTAAGCTTGCTATGTTCAAATGAACTTTAAGTCTTAGAAAATAGGAACTACCAATGCCAAGGTTGTCGTGTCGTCTCTTTCACGCCCCATTTTAATTGCTCGCTCATACACATTCCTTGATTCCGTGAATACTATGCGGCTCCCCTGCTGTGGTCTAAATACCTCTTGCGTTTCTATTCTATTTGGTTTTGGAGGGTCGCTTTTCCTTGTCATTGACGGTACACGTACATTGTGTTTATACACTGGCCTGCAAAAATAAGTATCACACTTTTAAAATTTCATTTTTTTCTAAACTATATAGAAGTTAGAGATTTAAAATAAGAAACGTTTTATATCTATTTTAATTAGCTTTCTTAGAAACTATGGTAAATTATACATTAGTAACATTTTTAAGTCTAAAAAAGATAATACAATAAAAATAGACATTTTATATTTTAGGCCCACACGTATTAGGTATACGTGCGTCAACTGCATTAAATGCGTAAATAAATAACGCCGATATCCTGCTTGAAGAAAAAGAATTCATATAATATATTCACCTAAAAAATTTGATAACCCAGTAGATAGAACCCTTAATTAAGTAAAAGTTAAGTATATCCTATCCCCACTGCTGGGCAAAGACCTGCATCATTGAAGTCAAGTATTTGCTACACTTGATGGGTATTGGCTTAACCAGCACGCTTGCTAAATGCGGGTTGGTGTTCACAAACCCGGGCTATACATAAAAAAACGAAACACACTTCCCCACCTGGAATATGAACCCTGGACCTCTTGTAATCAAGCCGAGTGCTTAGCCATTTGGCCACCGAAGTAGAGATTTAGACAATAATGAAACGTCACTTAACGAAACTATTTCAAAATGATATCTAACTAGGTACCTACACAACATTCGCAAACACCATCACAATTATTATTCTTCAGGTAATTGAAAAATCGAGAAAACCGTACACGCAGCCGAAGACAGCTTTAATTTCATGCCAATAACCTCAGGCGTATTCGGCTTCATACCCGGATTTCCGGATTGATTTTCCGGATGAAAAGAAGTCGTATGATCAATTAACCGGGTAAACAGTGGGGATGTAATACACTGGGACAGAATGAAAGCGGTCTATGTATGTATAGGGTGGCCAACAATTTAGTGAAAAATTGAGACTTTCCCTTCTGTCTTCTACTTGATGCACGGACGCACGGTAAAGTGATATGAATTTTGTACCATGTTTTTATTTTTCGGAATCCGGGTGAAATGCCCTTCAACCGGCCTTTCCATCACTTTACATCACATGAGATAAAGGTTAAGTGCATACCCGCAGTAGAATTATAAAGAAAAAGTGAATTGAGTAAACTTTTGCAAGCCAAGCAACCATTGGTCATTAAGAAGCTGCCAACCTACTTTGTGCCAGTGTGGTGGGTTATGACCCAATCTGACCTATGTGAATTGTTTATGTGTGAAGCGTTATCCTGAGAAGTCCAATAAAAACTCTTGTCACCCTACTCGCTAGCGTAGAAGATATTATCCTGTATTAACGCTATTTAACTGGCGTTTACCGTAAATAATTGGACAATTTGACAACATTTCTCCGTATTTATATTGTTAATGAATGAACGGACAAATATTAAGCAGCGCATCGCTCAACAACACAATAACAATGTTGGTATTCTGTTGTTGTTGGTGCGTAATCCGATTCTTAAATTTATACGTAATTATGTGACTAACTTACGCATATTATGTTTTAATGCATGTGGCAAATTAACTTTCATTGAATGGAATGTACAATAACCACTTAGATGAATGATTGGTCTCGTTGCGCTCGACTAGATACCTCCGTCGTACTTGTAAAATGCGGCAACCAATACTACGCCGAAATCGGCGTACCCGAGAGCCAATCACACTGATAGCTGTGTGAAAAGTGTACTTACCGATTTTTTTTATTAAATTTGGGGCATAATTCATAGTAAAATGCCAGTTTGCGTAATAAAACTGTGTAAAAATTATACTACAAAAAATAAGAAGGACAGCATTCTTGCAAATTGTCATAGATGAGTTGCCGCATTTACGGAGCTGTGGGTTTTAGATAGGGCGGTATCTAGTCGAGCGCAGCGAGACCAATTATTCATCTAAGAATAATCCATTAGTTTCTTAAGTAAGTGAAGCAAAAGATCTGTGTCAGGACCCTAGCAAATGGAAAGCTGGTGCTCAGCGTGACAGGTGGTGAGTCCATCGCCGCTCTATGCTGTTGGATGTATGTGTAGTCTTTAGTCCGTTAGTCGCATTTTACAACACCAAAGGGGAGAGAGGGAATGGTGTAAGTGAACCAAAGGATGTAATATGATGATTAGCGATGAGTAGCTCGCGAGCAAGTTGTTTAAAAGAGCCGGCTCACCTATTCTAGCTCAACGTATCTCTAGCTCACTCCCGTTCAATTTAGCTCAGTGTTCATTTTAGCTCAATTAGCTCAGTGTTTCATCGGAATATGTCGGCTCGGAATTGAAAGCGGCTCGCCTCGATATACAAAAGGGTTAGGGTGTCGCAAAGGGGGTGCAGGACAAAATTTACTGTTGATTTTTACATGGAGCCTTAAAACATAAAAACTTAGAAAAAAATTAAGGTAACTTTTTATAAAAACGCGAATATCTCGAAAACGGTGCGTTGTAGCTAAAATCTAACGAAATTTTGCCCCCCTTGTAAAACTCAGCAGGAACCTGAGCGGTATACGATGTACTTATCAAAAAAAAATTTTTAAAAATAATCTAAATTTTGTACGAAGCTAGATTTCTGTTTTCTAATAAAACAAAATACATCGAAATTCAAGACAATCGCTACGCTGCGCTTCGCGCTATTTCCTGAACAGTACACTTAAACGACTCAAGAGCCTTCTATCTTCATGAACTACACTGAGCTAAATGAGCTACTGAGCTAGAAGAGCTATATAGCTCTTGACTGGGTAAAGAGCTAAACGGCTCTTTTTTTTTATACGAAGCCCGGCAAATGACCCCACTCCAACTGATTTTAAGTGGAAATGAGGTCCAGGCGCGAGGACAACTGGTGCAGCGTAAGAGACGTAGCATCAGTCATCCTCACTCTGCCGGCCCAAAGTGCTTCTTCACGCCTCGTTTGAAGGACCCTATGTCATATGTAGGAGGGAATACGTGTGCTGGTAGTCTATTCCATCTTTTGGAAGTGCGGCAAGAAACGAGTCACCAAATTTCTTTGTGCGTGATGGAATGTTAGAGACTGTAAATTGGTGACTCCGGAGAGCAGCACGCGTACTCCTATGGAGGAAGGGAGAAGGAGGGATGAGGTCAAAGAGTTCTTCAGAGCATTCGCCATGGTATAAACGGTAAAAGACGCTGAGTGACGCAATATCTCTACGCAATTGCAAAGGCTCGAGAGTTTTAGTGACCTCTGCATTGCCGATAATGCGCACAGCGCGGCGCTGCAATCTGTCCAAGGCATCGAGAAGGTACTTTGCGGAGCCGTCCCAAAGGTGAGAGCAATACTCCACGCAAGACCGCACCTGTGTCTTGTATAATAGACACAACTGATCAGGCGTGAAGAATCGCCGCACCTTGTTCAGGACACCGAGTTTACGTGAGGCATTTTTAATCACGGTTTCGATGTAGTCCTTTTGGTTCAGATCGCAGCGAATATCCATACCGAGCATGTTAATACTGCTCTGCAGGCCTAGAGATGTACCCTGAAGAGAGGGAAGGGGAAGGAATGGCGACTTTTTCGCTGTGAACGCGCACACCTGTGTTTTCTTGGCATTGAACTCCACCAGATTATCGGAGCCCCATTTAGAAATGAAGTCCAACACCCGATCGAGCTCAATGACAATATTTGCTCGCTTCATTTCGGTGTCTACCCGCCCAGCCGTTGGGTGCCCGTTATATCCCCCATGCAATGTGCTATCATCTGCATAGCAATGAATGTTTCCAAGAGGAAGCATGTCATTGATATGCAGAAGGAACAGCGTGGGGGATAGAACGGAGCCTTGAGGAACACCAGCGTTCACTGATATGAACCGCGAAGCGCATCCATCCGAAAGGACACGGATTCTACGCTCATGCAGGAAGCTGGCAATCCAGGTACAGAACTGAGCGGGAAAACCGTATGCCGGGAGCTTGGAGAGAAGAGCTTTGTGCCAGACCCGATCAAAAGCCTTGGCTATGTCAAGGCTAACTGCCAGTGACTCGCCACGCTTGTCAATAGCCTCACCCCAGAGATGTGTGACGTACGCTAGAAGATCACCCGTTGACCGTTTTGGCCGAAACCCATATTGACGATCGTGAATTAGGGAGTGATCTTCTAGGTATCGAATAAGCTGTTTGTTCAATATTCGTTCTAAGATCTTACACAACACTGCAGTTACGGCTATAGGGCGGTAATTAGTCGGATCTGACCGATCTCTTTTTTTAGGGATCGGTTGCACATTAGCTTCTCTCCAAGATTCCGGCACACAACCCGAAGAGAGCGAGAGACGGTACAGACGCGTTAACACAGGGGACAACTCCGCTGCACACATTTTCAGAACTATTGCTGGGTTGCCATCAGGACCGTTAGCTTTCCGGACATCGATTGACTGCATTTCCGCACGGACATCACACTGCCTGATTTTAATATCAGACATTGTGTGGCCACAGTGAGGAATTGAGGGTGGCTGTGCATCACAGTCATCGATCCGGGAGTTAGCCGCAAAGAGTTTGGCCAGGAGATCGACCTTTTCCTGCGGCTTGTGAGCTAAAGTTCCGTCAAGACATCTCAGTGGTGGCAGCGAGGTTTGGCAGAAGTTGGATTGCACGGCTTTGGCCAGACACCAGTATCTAAGGCTGCCCGTAGGATGCATCAGGAGTTCTTGGCCTACTCGTGCAACGCGCTGGGCATCCGCTCTAATGTAGGCCCTCTTACACGACTTGGTGGCATTATTATAGGCTGCTATTAGCGAGCGAGTTTCGGGAGCCCCATGAGCTTTACCTCTGATCCAAGCGCGGTATGCCGTCTATTTGCTCTCAACAGCGCTGGCACACTCGCGATTGAACCAGCGGTTGCGTCTGCCTTTGGTGATAACATAGGAGTGTGGAATATAGTATTCCATTCCTAATACTATCTCATCAGCAACGGCAGTGGCGCTAGCGGTCGGGTCCTTCCCACTAAAGCAGCGCTGCCTCCAAGGGACGGATGCAAAATACTCCCGCATCCCGTCTCAGTCTGCCGACGCGTAGTGCCAAATCTGGCGTTTCGAAACCGCTGTTGGCGGGCGCGATGCCAAGGGCACTGTGCTGGATATCAAGCAGTGATCCGAGGAACCTAAAGGAGCTCGAATCTCCACCCGGTATCCAGCTGGGCGACTCGTCAGCAGAAGGTCGAGTAAGGAGGGCGCATGGCCAACTATGTCTGAGATCCTGGTGGGCTGGTTCACCAGTTGCGTCAGGTCATGCGTGAGAGCGAATGCGTGGGCAGTTCTACCAGCATGGTCTGTTTTGGAGGAACCTAACCACAACTCATGGTGGGCGTTGAAGTCCCCCAAAAACACCAGTTCCGCCGATGGAAACCGCTCCTGCGCATCATCTGCTACCCGACTAAGATGTTCAATTAGTCGAGTTGTCTCCATGTCTTCGTTATGGGATCGGTAGACGCAGACGTAGACACGGCAATGAGAGCCTAAGTCGACGTGTACCACTAGGAGGGAGAAGGAAGGGTCCTCCAGACAGCGCAGACGGCGACAGCAAACATCCGCCCGAACGAATAAGCAAACTCCGGCTTTGGCTTTGAAGGATTCTTCAAGCACAAAGCCGGGATAGTTCAGGTAGGTGGTGTCAGCCGGGCGGATTATTTGCGTCTCCGTCAGGAACAACATTGCTGGCCGTGCCGTCTCAAGGTGGTGGTGGACGGCATTAAGGTTTGCATGGAGTCCGCGGATGTTATCGAACTCCACCTCAAACGGTAAGGTTTTGGTGGGGGTGTGCACCGCTGTAGTACCAGTTTTTTTGTTAGGCGCTGTCATTTTAGGAGTGGAAAGAGAGAGGCGTGAATCGAGAAAATGATGCCGCGATGCGAATGGTCAAAGTATGGTGGCCTGTTTCCCCGGGAATTTGCCCACAGACGAGTATTATTAACCTGCTGAACGGAAGGGCCCCCGAACCCCCCCGGGAATGGCCGCCGGGACCCCACCTTCCGGTCACCAACCGGCACGACGGACCACCCCGAGATTATGCGTGGCATGGTGAGGCAGCCTCACGAGCTGGTTAGGCTCGCTTGGGCCCCTGTACTGTGCCACGGGCGGCCAGCGGGACAACCGTTTCTACGGGTCTCCCTGGTCGGCAGGTTAACGAAGTTTGACGGCACTGGTTTGACGGAAGCCTCCACAGACCAAATACATCGCAGCATCATCCTCTCGAGCTCTGGTTATACGCTGGCTGATCCCGAAACGCGACCGACAAGCAGTCAGTTGACGGGTTTTACACCATGCGTACGGTGGTCATCAACTAGACGGGTCAAGCCCTACCACCAGTGGAGCAGATCATCGCTCGAAAGAGTCCGTTAATCGCTTCTTACGACACCCACCGGACGGAGAGAGGGGCGGCGATTGGTATTCTTTCTCCGTCACCGCACGGATAAAAAATCTATCTCTTCAAAGAGCTAAATTTCTCATGACTAATGATGATGATCGAATGTAGATCGAATGGAATACAGTGGTCTCTGCCTACCCCTCTGGGAAGCGGTTGTAACCGGATACGTATGTATGTAGTGAATGAAGTATTCGTTGGTTATTTCGTTCAAAGTGGTAATCAAGAGGTTTAATAATCTTCTGTTTTTTCTAATTCTAATTTCAATTTAGTTAATCTAACTAGTAAATAAGAAAAACATAATGCTGTATTCACCTGCTAAAGTAAAGTAAAGGCATGTTTTTGGCCTATTCAGTTTTCAATGTTTAAATTTATATGGATTATGTTGTTGGTGAATCTTTTTCAATAAAAAAATAAAGTACCTCCTACACACACAAATGGACGCACCGCAAAACCCTCCGCAAGCGTAAATGGGCTGCTGCGGACGCTTTTCATCAGGCGCCGTATGCTCGTTTGCCGGCTCCGTACACTACCATTACCATTAAATATTATAATTTTCAAGTAGCGTAGTGTAGATTGGAGTCATCGAAATGAGCTCTGCAATTCATATTCATATTAGTATAATTATGAATATGAATTATTGCAGATCTCATTATTAATACTCATATTATCAATACTTAACTATTAATTAATAAGCCGAGCGTATAGGTGCTCGGGTTGAATAAGAGAAATCATGATTCAATATCCATGGTCTCTGTACTGACGTTAACCCACTCCATACAGAGTCATTTCAGATTACTGGATAGGTTAACAGCACTATGTGCGTTTAACACATTAATAATAATCCTTTAAAAAAAAATTAATATTATTTAATTAATACATTTTTAGACCAACCATTTTATTAATTAAACTCTACGTTGGGGGGTGCTGGATCTTGGTAATGAGTATGTCTTCTTATGTTCTCCGAATTTTAGAGGTATGCGCGATTTCGGACTTTACTTTTTTGACAATAATTTTGTTGACATGTTCTTCAATATTTAGAGGTATGCGCGATTTCGGACTTCGCTTTTTTGGCAATAATTTTGTGTTCAGTTAGTTCCTAATATTAAATGATTTTTTTTTATATTTACACCGAGTACATAATGCGACTTGTCCTGGAAGGATGGGACAAAGGTGTTTCTATTGGAGGTCGGAAAATTTGTAACTTACGGTATGCCGATGACACTACACTTCTTACAACATCTAAAGAAGATATGGAACATCTCCCGAAATGCCTGGAAACAACCAGTATTGGCCTTGGACTTGCTATCAATCGTGACAAGACCAAAATGATGGTAGTAGATAGAGCTGAAGACTACCAACCGACCATCAAAAGTATAGGTGAAGACGAGATACGAAGGCGTTGTGCTGTGACGCGAACTGCCGTCGAGAGGCTCAGAGAATTTGGAAAGACCGCACGATTACAAAAATCACTAAAATGCGAATGATGCGAAGTCTTGTCTTTCCAATTTTTCTTTACGGAGCAGAGACGTGGATCTTGAGGGTAAAGGAGAGAAGGAAAATCGATGCACTGGAGATATGGTGCTGGAGATGTCTTCTGAAGATTCCATGGACTGCTCACCGTACCAATGTATCGATCCTAAAAGAGCTTCACATAAAGGAAAGATTATCGTCGACTGTTCATATACGAATACTGAAGTTCTTTGGGCACATAACTGGCAACGAAGACTCAATAGAGCGTCTCGTAGTTCAGGGCCGAATAGAGGGCAACAGATCCCGTGGTCGCTCTCCAACCAGATGGGTAGACCTCATTAGATCCTCATTAGAACCTCATTAGATCCCTCACTCAATCTACCATGACCGACTGCTCACACAATGCCTCTAACAGAGCCGAATGGAGACGAATAACGAGAGCCATTAACCGCCTCCATGGTCTAGTGGTTAGACCACCTGTCACAGTCAATAGTCAATAGTCAATAGTCAAAATATATTTATTCAATAAACTCAATTAATAAGTACTTTAAAACGTCCAAATATTTTTTAACCTACCACCCATTCAGGACATCATTTTTTAACTGTGGCAAAGAACGAGCGCAAGAAACCACAGCGCACAGAAGCAACGACATTTACCGACACTTTATAATCAGCTTTTTTATAAAGCTTTTCTTTGATTTTGATTTTAAATTTATCAAGATCTAATTTCTGAATATCATTTGGTAATTTGTTGTATAATCGTACACACAGACCCTTAAAAGAATTATTTATTTTATGGAGCCTAGTATAAGGCACTGCTAATTTGTTCTTACTTCTAGTATTTAATTTGTGAATATCACTGTTTTTTGAAAACATTTCAATATTTTTATGAACATACACAAGATTTTCATAAATATATTGTGATACAACTGTCATTATACTTATATCCTTAAATCTCTCTCTGAGTCACCAGCCTGTAGGTTATATATTGCTAAAATAGCCCTCTTCTGCAGCACAAAGATAGTTTGAATGTCGGCAGCATTTCCCCACAGTAAAATGGCGTACGACATTACACTATGAAAGTAAATGAAATAAACTAATCTAGCTGTATCAACGACAGTTAACTGACGGATCTTCATTACTGCATAAGCCGCAGAGCTAAGTCTATTCGACAATTTAGCTATATGTGGGCCCCACTGAAGCTTGGCATCCAACGTGATGCCTAGAAACACAGTGGTGTCCACAGGATTCACATTCTTATCTTTAATTTGTACACTAGTTATTACCTGCTTAACATTAGGCAATACAAATCTTACACATTTGGTTTTTCCCTCGTTTAATAGCAAGTTATTAACACTAAACCAGTGAACAATCTTTGAGACCGCATTATTCACATCGTCATAATTTGGGTGTCGTCGTTTCACTTTGAATAAAAGTGAAGTATCATCAGCAAACAATACTATCTCATGACTGTCTTTTACAAAATAAGGTAAGTCATTAATATAAACCCAAAACAAGAATGGACCAAGTATTGAACCCTGCGGAACTCCCATTTTAACCACTGATCCCGGAGATCTTTTACCGTTAATGTCGACCTCTTGAATCCTGTTACTCAAGTATGAGATTAGAAGGCTCAAAAAAGCATCCCTAATTCCATAGTGGTTAAGCTTCCTGACCAAAGTTTCATGTAAAACACAATCAAAAGCCTTGGATAAATCACAAAATACCCCTAGGGCATCCTGTGATTCCTCCCAGGTATCAAATATTTGGATTAAAAGCTCAACACCGGCGTCAGTTGTAGAGCGACCCCTAGTAAAACCATTTTGTTTACAATGTAAAAGTTTATTTTTATAAAAATGAATTTGCATTTGGTCTAGCATTAACTTTTCAAAAATTTTACTAAATGTCAGACAGACTCAGAGGTATCGGGTTCGATGCGGGGGTACATATTTATCCCAACAACATCATTGTTACTAGCATTGATGTCTTTCGGCCGTTAAAGATAAGATATTAAATATAGCTCCTCAGTAGTGAAGGTATTCGGGCGAAGGTGCTTCTACCATCAGCCTTGTCATCACCTTACGTCAGGTAAGACAAACTCCAGTGCTTCCTACCCGTAGTAAAAAAAGACAAGCGTCATGATACAAGGTTCATTTCATTTAATTAAAATTATATTATGTATGTACTAACATAGCTCCTAAGTCCATATGTTACTAAACCTATGAGTCCCTGTTGCTTGAATAAATAAAATAAAATAAAAAAATTAATTAATTGATACCGAATAAAGCAACATTATTTGTAACAAAATAACAATATTAATTAAATAAAAAATTTATCCTGAACTAGAGCTCCTTCAGCAACATACATTTCAACATTAGTTAAACCTTTCTAGTTACAATAAGTGTAACGGACAGATTAATCGGGGATCAATTATTGGTTAGTACGTAGAGAACAAACAAGTTAATTATATTTTTTGAGTGTTCGGCTCGGTCAGCTCAAGAAATAGATACCGTATTAGCGAGAGCGATATATGCATCCGGTGTTCCTCTATCTTTGTTAGTATCGCAGCACTGGAAAGAAGTATTTCGTCTACTCGACTCAAACTACACCATTCCATCGCGTTTTTTATTAAGCAATTCTTTATTAGACGCAGAGTATGTTCGTGTCAAAGAAGAAATCAATAATAAATTAAAAAATGCCTTAGCTCTGGCCCTAATTGTTGATGGCTGGAGCAATATACTTGGAAAAGGAGTAATTAACTTTATAGTTACAATAAGTGTAACGGACAGATTAATCGGGGATCAATTATTGGTTAGTACGTAGAGAACAAACAAGTTAATTATAACTACTTATTAGTTTTGGATTCGGAATCAATTAGGGTTTTCATTGGAATTTGTATAAGTTGTAAAACTGATTGATTTGATAAACAATAGGGCGATACCACATCCGCTTGCGTTTGATTGTATACGCATACAATGTGATTAAGAAAAAAATAGAAAATTTTAGCCACGGTATTTACGTTGCGGTTAAAAAACTTACCATCGCCTTCTAGGAACTGATACGTATGCTACAGCGCCCTCTTTTGATAAAAAAAACTGATAAACTACTTACGTAATTATAAAGTTTTACATATTGTTACGAATTTAGCCGTCGTATTTACGTAGCGGTTAAAAAAGTTACCATCGCCTTCTAGGACATGATACGTTTGCTACAGCTCCCTCTCTTGATGAGTAGATGAAGCTACTATTTACGTAATTTGAAAGTTTTAATCATTGTCACGAATTGATTGTTATTGATTGTTATTGATGGGCAGCTTAACAAGTAGCCTCTGTAAATGATAATTAGTCATACAATGTAAGCATAGTACGAACGGAATAATAATAGGAGATAAAACTAACATGGCGATCGTGGTAAACTTGTAAATGTTTTATGGTCGGACAACGTATTTTATTGTTCCTCCGAAACGGCTAAGCCCACGTGAATGGTGTTTAAGTAGAATTATGGTAGACATAACGCTCGATGTGGTGGTGTAGTCAAAATTAGCCGCGCGGAATTATTGTAATCTGCACGTAGCATTGTTTAGGAATAATTCTCGCATAAACTATACTAGCGCTCTAAGATATGCACTTGCTTAGATGTGTTATAACGAATCGCATACGCAAATATACTTTAAGATAGAACTTGACTTATATTTTGTTGTATAACTTAGAATCAGAGCGTTTGGATATAAATGGAGTTTTAGTCGATTTTAAAGTGTCAGTTCATAGTGGATCTGAATGTGCATTCAGAATATTTTTGAAATTGAAAAAGGGCGCCTACCTCTACGTTTCTGCTCTCTAATTGACTAGAATCGTCTAGAAGCTTTTTTGTATAAAAGGGCCGAGCGAGATTTCGGTAATCATGTTCACTTCAAACAATCAGCCGAGCAGCAACTAGCTGGAACCTTTGGAAAATCAGAAAACTGAAGAAGTAATAATTGAGATATACCTAGAGCAGTTTAAAGCCAGTGTGGAAGTTGAGTATTTAGGGAAACTTTATAAACACTATATAAATTGTGCTTTGTGTATCTGACTAACGTGTAATTACTAACTTGGATTTGACCATTTATGTACCTGTATGTGTATGTGTGTGTGTGTATATAACCTTGCGCGTATAACTTTTTGTGCCCGACTTTAATTTGCATGGACCTTACGTGTATTGTGTGTGCATGACCATATGTGTATTACCTGCAGTGTGTGTATTACCTTGTGTGCGTGTAACCTTGTTATATATTGTGTATTGACTATTGTGTACATAGATGTTTTGTAAGTCAAATAAATAAATCTTCGGCCGAGGGGGTATAAGTTGCATTCGTGTTTTGTTCATACTTATTGGCGGAGCACTGACGTCGTGGTTCTGCCAGGAGCCCTACCTACCCTCGACAATAAGGTTTCGATGAAACAGATCATTGTTTTTTGAAAGCTGTTGTTCTTAAACTCGCGCACTACAACCACAGTATAAATATGAGCTCATATTTATACTGTGCTACAACTCTATATTAATAAAAATAAATTGTCCAAATGTTTGTACGCGCATGACTTTAGAACGGCTGCACCTATTCGGCTAATTCTTTTTTTGTTGTGTTCGTAATTGTAGTTAGGCAGTTAACAAACTGATTAATTTAGCATTTAAAAAAAAAACAAAACGGTTGTAAAAAGAAGCTGATTTGACTTTTAAAATATGACCGATTGAATCATCGCGGAAAATAGCGGCATTCTGATGAAGGCGGTCAAAGTGGTTAGACGTGTTGGAGAAAGAACATTTACTGAGAATTTCACTGAGAAAATATACCTATGCTGTATGTCAAAAATAAGTTGTGATGTACCTGGAGTAAGGAGTTTGGTTACTTACATTGTCAGGACTAGGTTGGTGTAAAATAAAAGTTTTGGAAATTCGTCACGGGAGACTTCCCGTGAGCGAAGGGCGGGCCGCTAGTAAAAATTAAATATAAATAAATAAATAAAATAGAAATAATTTATTTCGGGCATTGTCCATAAATTGTTAGTATAACTAAGATCTTACAAACTATGAATATACAGGCGCGGACTGTGTCCATGTCTACAGCTTCCCCATTCGACATAGAGAAATTCTAAGTATGTCAAATTTTTGTGCATATTATGTGCAATCAAACGTTTCAGTCCTAATTTTTGTGCCACCACAACTTCGTCACTATGAGTTGTTTTATGTGTGTAAGCTGGAGACACGTGTCACCAGCTCGCACACGCCCGTTAAGACAAACCAGTGAGGATAGGGTTTTAGACTATAGCCAGAAATTTTGTGCATAATTTGTGCACTAGGAACAAAACCGCCTCTGTGGTCTAGTGGCTAAGCTACCTGTTTCAGACCCAGAGGTCCCGGGTTCGATTCCCAGCGGGGAGTACATCTTTGTGTGCTCGGTTTGGTTGGTGGTAGGGCTGTTAAGTCCGCCTGGCTAGCTACCACCATCTTATCTAAGTCTGTCGCCATAACAACGATGTTTATAGCATTGTTGTGTTCCGGCAGTTTGAGATAAGATAGCCAGTTCCTCAGTGGTTGAGGATTCCGGGTGTAGCGCGCTTCCACCTTCGGCCTTATCGTCACTTACCATCAGGTGAGATGAAGGCCAAGCGCTTACTCGTTGCCAATGAAAAAAAAAAAAAAAAAAAAAAAAAAAACTAACCATCACACTCAAATACTGTTGAAACTACGATCATAAAACTGTGTGCGAGCTGGAGACACGGGTCGCTGGCTTGCACAGCTGTATCTTCGTAACTGTTTAAGCTACGGTTATGAATTATACCTAAAAATTTTGTGCCAAATTTGTGCATAAGGCACAAAACATTTTTAAAACTTTAAGTCAAAAGGTTTTTGAGCTACGAACCGATAAGTATGTGTAAGCTGGTGACACGTAACACGGGCTAACATATGGTGAAAAACTGTAACTGTATAAGATAGCGTTTCGTTTTAAAGATCAACTAATACGTTATAATTTGTGCAAACACGAGGCAAAATTTCAAATCTCTGGGCCTCTTAGTTTAAAAATTATAAGCCAAAAACTGTTTTCCCGCCAAAAAATTCAAAATAATCGCTCGGAAGTGGCTAAGCGCGCCGTTGCCGTTCCGTGCGCTACACGATTGCAATCGAGTTTGAACTTAAGAGCTAGCACTATTTAGAGTCATTTAATTTGTGCTTTCGCTTGTTCATGTACCGAGAATTTTAGACTAGGAGCCGTCTGTTAAAGCGATTTTAAAGACTAATTTAGTTTCACTTAAGGTACCTAACTAAAGGCCTTATCAAACCTGCCCCCTGAGCACGGATCTTTTAACGACCGATAAAGTGCATTAGACGATAAAATTTGACAGTCCAAGTACTGCCGATGTCAATTTGTCGACGTCTAATGTCACTTTATCGGTCGATAAAAGATCCGTGCTTGCACTACTGAGCGGTATTCGCTGCCGCTTTACCCACAGCGGTAGCGAATACCGCTCAGGTTTGAACAGTAAGGCCTGTTTACTACCCTACTTTTTATTTTAAGGCCCCCGTACTACGGGGGCCTTAAAATAAAACAGTGTAATTCACCAGCAACTTGCTCTTCGATATGGCCTTGTTGAATCAGAGGTGCCGACTATGAGTAGGTACGCACCTGCGCCAGTTCTCGAAAGTGGTCATGCAACGCTCTACTGGGATCTTTCTATCATCACGGATAGTAGTGTTGTTGCAATAGCGATAGCGTGAATAGTCCTATTGAAAATATCGAAATGCTGCGATACTATCGATAGTATCGATAGTGGAAAATAGGTAATACTATTAACCTTGGTCGATACTATCGAGATACGATACTATATGTGCTAAATGACCTATGTAATTACCAGCAATATTACCTTTTCTGAGCAAGCAATAGTATCGAAAAACGTTCGACTATCGATATTGAACAGCTATCAATCAATTGGTTTTTTGCAGATTCTATCTATAGTATCAATACTATTGATCTTTAGCAATAGTAGGTATTACGATTTCTATCAATCGATACTATCGATAGTATCGTCAAGGGCTGATAGTTTCGATAGGACTATCGATAGTATGACTGATTTTCGAGGTCACGATAGTATCACGATATTATCGATAGACTATCGCTATCGCAACAACACTATTCAATACACATTTGCGTATGTTGGCCCACTGTCGGCAATCGCCATTGTGTAGACGGGGTAAATTGCGCGCCACTATCGACAAATTGCCCGCCACTGTACACCATTACCCCGTCTACACAATGGCGATGGCCGGCAATGGGCCAACATACGCCAATGTGTACTGGGTAGTGTTGTTGCGATAGCGATAATAGTATTGATACTATCGATAGTATCAGCAAAAAACCAATCGATCGCTTGTTGTTCAATATCGATAGTCGAACGTTTTTCGATACTATTGCTTGCTCATAAAAGGTGATATAACTGGTAATTACATAGGTCATCTATCACATCATATCATTAGATATACAATACTCACTAGATAGTATCAAAAATTCGTCGATAGTTACTGAAGCAAAACTATCGATACTATCGAAACGCGTCAATAGTTTATAGATAGATAGATAGATAGATAGATAGATAGATAGATAGATAAACACTTTATTGCACATACACAAGAAACACTTACACATGACATAAACTTAAAACTAGTATGTACAAAGGCGGTCTTATCGCTGAAAGCGATCTCTTCCAGACAACCTTTGGTTAATGGAACCTAAGAAGGAGATAGAGGAAGTGCGCAAGTTTTAATAAATAGATAATATGATGGACAATAAATGAATATTTATAAAAATACACACATACAATACATAATATAAAATATACATACTTACATTATATGTATAAAACTAAACTATAACACGTTACTAGCAGATGACTGATCCAAAAGATGCTTGTGGAGTTTAGACTTAAAGATGGACAGTGACTTGGAGTGACGGATTTCGGAAGGTAAATTGTTCCAAAAGAAAGTAGCTTGGATTGTAAAAGAATCCTTATAATATCCCGACCGCATAAAGGGAGCCTTAAGCACGTTGTCCGATTTGGACCTTAGACCACGATTGTGATCCTCCCCGAGAAACCGGAAACATTCTTTAAGGTAAGAAGGAGTACGAGGATCATACAGCACGTTAAAAAGAAGAATAAGAATATGTTCCTCACGACGCGACCTAATAGGTAGCCATTCAAGCCTGTGCCTGTATTCAGACACATGGTCGAACTTGCGCAAACCATAGATGAACCTGATGCAGAGATTTTGTAGGCGTTGAAGCTTATTAAGCAGATCTACATTTTAATCAACAAGCCAGACTTCGGCATAGTCCAAAATCGGTAAAAGGAGAGATTGCGCAAGCTCAACCTTGGTCTTCACAGGAAGCAAGTTCTTCCACCTCCGAAGTGACCCAGAGGCAGCGAACAACTTTCGACTTATCTCGGACACTTGAGGAGACCAGGAAAGAGTGCAGTCGAAGAGGACGCCTAGGTTCTTAACAGTAGGACAGTAGTTTAATAAGACACCGTTGAACGTCAGCGAAGGTATACATTTTTTATCTAATTTAGATATATCGATATGTCTTGACGTAGTGCTTTAGCATCAGCCTTCCTAATATTATTTTTAACTAAGCAATCCTCTACGTTACTAATGATGCTTTCATACGGTATCCTGTGAGGGGCTACGGCGTAACTAAGCCCCTTTTTTAGTACCTCAACAGTGGGTTTGTCCAGTGTTTGTTTTGATAAGTTTACAATTTTCCGCTCATCGATTTGGTTTTGACGTTTGTGGCTATCTATGGTTGATGTTGTATTGTTAGTTGTGTTCCATTTCACAAACTTTTTATTTAATTTTGATACTAACGTTTGGAATTTATTTATTTGTCTATGTTTGCATTCATTATATTTAGATGTTTCGCGTTTATTGAGGAGATTAATGCAATTAGTAAAATCTGACGCCGACAATTGTAATCCTAACCCACTTGACAAATTCTCGATCTTATTAATAATTGTACTTAGCTCGGAACGATGTCGGTAGATGAGATGACGGAGCAATTTTTGACTGGCCTGTTGTAAGATCTTGGCGCCGAGGGAGCGCCCAGATTTTACTAATTGCATTAATCTCCTCAATAAACGCGAAACATCTAAATATAATGAATGCAAACATAGACAAATAAAAAAATTCCAAACGTTAGTATCAAAATTAAATAAAAAGTTTGTGAAATGGAACACAACTAACAATACAACATCAACCATAGATAGCCACAAACGTCAAAACCAAATCGATGAGCGGAAAATTGTAAACTTATCAAAACAAACACTGGACAAACCCACTGTTGAGGTACTAAAAAAGGGGCTTAATTACGCCGTAGCCCCTCGCAGGATACCGTATGAAAGCATCATTAGTAACGTAGAGGATTGCTTAGTTAAAAATAATATTAGGAAGGCTGATGCTGAAGCACTACGTCAAGACATATCATCTGTCTTGCGCCGGAGTAAAGTGCCGAAATCCAACCTTCCTCGTGATCAATACTTCGCCCTAAAGAACCTGCGAGCTAAGCCAGAATTAACCATCCTTCGTGCTGATAAGGGTAATGCTACGGTAGTTATGGATACGTTAGATTATAACAAAAAAATAATTCAACTTTTATCAGATGACAAGACCTACAAACGCGTTAAATGCGATCAAACTAATAAAATATTAAAGAAAACCAGTGATCTTGTCAAACAACACTCGGAAACGTTAAATCTAGACACTAATTATTTAATACCTTCCTGCCCTAAACCACCTAAACTGTATGGGTTACCAAAAATCCACAAACCTGAGGCTCCGCTACGTCCGATTGTAAGCCAGATCGACTCACCAACTTACCGTTTGGCCCGGCATGTAGCAAAAATACTTTCCCCACTAAGAGGTAATACAACAGCTTATGTGAAGGATTCTTACCAGTTTGTCAGTGATATTAAAGACCTACATCTTGCTGACAATGAAACCATGGTTAGTTTTGATGTCCAGTCCCTATTTACATGTCTACCAGTACAGGACTGCATTGAAATTACCAAGAAAAGACTAGTTGAACAAAATATGCCCAACGAATATGCAGTACTATTAGAGCATTGTCTAACACTAACATCTGGCTACCTTTTGTGGAATGAAGTTTACTACTTGCAAATAGATGGTGTTGCTATGGGGTCCCCTGTATCACCCGTTGTCGCCGATATTTTCATGGAAGACTTCGAGGAGCGGGCCCTAAGCACAGCACCCGTAACCCCAAGGTTCTATAAGCGGTACGTAGATGACACTTTCACTATCTTACCAACTGATAAAGTATCTGCTTTTCTAAGTCATCTTAACTCCATACACCCTAAAATACAGTTCACAATGGAGTTAGAGGCAGACAACAAGTTAGCTTTCTTGGACACTTTAATCATCAGGAATCCTGACCACAGTTTGAGCCACACTGTGTTTCGTAAAGTAACCCATACAGATAGGTACCTCAATGGTGATTCTCACCACCATCCTAGACAGTTGGCTACTGTAGGGAAATCTTTGTTTCAGAGAGCACGCGGCATCTGTGACACCCAACACCTGGCTGCTGAACTTCAGCATGTCAAGCATGTACTACAGGATAACAAACTGCAAGTACCGCGGCTTCGTCACAAAAAACGCAAAAAACCAACCACAGTCGAGCGCCAACCTGCAGTACTTCCATATATGAAAGGCGTCACTGACAAGATTGGTCACATCTTGAAGCGAGCTTCAATCAATACTTACTTTAAGCCGCCAAAGAAGATCAACCAGTTCTTACGACCTGTCAAGTGCAAGATGCAGGCCGAATCTGTTACAAGGAGAGACTTAAACATTGCTAGAAGAATATCGAAGTCAACGGTGTTAAAGGCATTGGAAAAATCTAACAAAACAAGCGCTGTCAACCGTTGATTTGACATTCCCAGACGTATGTCATCGGATACCCTTGTCAGAGCAGTGGTCGTACTGTGCCCCGGGCGGAAGCCGGATTGGAAAGGGCTAAAGAGATTATTTGAATTGACAAAGGCACTAAATTGGTGGAGGACTAGACGCTCTAGGATTTTAGAAAGGAAGGGAAGAATGGAAATTGGTCTAAAATGAGAAGGTAAGGAAGGGTTAGAAATTTTAGGAATGGGTATGACTACTGCTTGAGTACATAGTATCAATACTATCGATAGTACCGTATTTCGATAGGATCGATAGTATCGACGAAGTTCAATAGTATTACCTAGTTTTAACTATCGATAGTATCGTAACATTTCGATATTTTCGATAGGACTATTCGCGTTATCGATTATTTTTCAGGGTTAACTATCGATAGTGAAACTATCGCTATTGCAACAACACTAGTACCTTAAAATAAAAAGTAGGGTAGGTTAGTCAGGTACCTATAGTGAAACTAAATTAGTCGCGTCGCGCATCGCTTTAACAGACGGCTCCTAGTCTAAAATTCTCGGTACATGAATTAAAACATGCGAAAGCACAAATTAAAATTACTCTAAATATTGCTAGCTCTTAAGTTCAAACTCGATTGCAATCGTGTAGCGCACGGAACGGCAACGGCGCGCTTAGCCACTTCCGAGCGATTATTTTGAATTTTTTGGCGGGAAAACAGTTTTTGGCTTATAATTTTTAAACTAAGAGGCCCAGAGATTTGAAATTTTGCCTCGTGTTTGCACAAATTATAACGTATTAGTTGATATATTATCCTGACGTTTCGAACCCTTTACAGGGTCCGTGGTCACAGGGAGACTGAGGTGTTAGTCATCTCATTGTTAGAAGTTATTTGCCTACCGTCAAAAATGTTTATATTTAACCGGGTGCGTTCAAGTTTACACAATACGAGCTAACAATATTTTTAGGTCTGGCAATGTGTTGTTGTTGGGGCTGAGATTTTATGACCTGTATGATAGGGTCCCAGGCAGGTGGTAAATTCCAATCATTCTCTCTATTGAAATTACGATGTTTTTTAATTTCAATAGCCTCGCGTATCATCCTAGGGATGAATCGTTGTTCCTTGGCGAGTATTTGAGGTTTGTCAAATTTGATGTAATGGTTGGGCCCCTCGAGAGCATGTTCACACACTGCAGACTTATTTTCGCGCCTATGCTTGACGTCGGCTATATGTTCTTTTACGCGGGTGCCTACACTTCTCTTTGTTTGCCCGATGTACGAGAGCCCACAGTCGCAGTCCAGTTTGTACACGCCTGCATCTTGAAGGGGTATATTGCACTTGACAGGTCGTAAGAACTGGTTGATCTTCTTTGGCGGCTTAAAGTAAGTATTGATTGAAGCTCGCTTCAAGATGTGTCCAATCTTGACGCCTTTCATATATGGAAGTACTGCAGGTTGGCGCTCGACTGTGGTTGGTTTTTTGCGTTTTTTGTGACGAAGCCGCGGTACTTGCAGTTTGTTATCCTGTAGTACATGCTTGACATGCTGAAGTTCAGCAGCCAGGTGTTGGGTGTCACAGATGCCGCGTGCTCTCTGAAACAAAGATTTCCCTACAGTAGCCAACTGTCTAGGATGGTGGTGAGAATCACCATTGAGGTACCTATCTGTATGGGTTACTTTACGAAACACAGTGTGGCTCAAACTATGGTCAGGATTCCTGATGATTAAAGTGTCCAAGAAAGCTAACTTGTAGTCTGCCTCTAACTCCATTGTGAACTGTATTTTAGGGTGTATGGAGTTAAGATGACTTAGAAAAGCAGATACTTTATCAGTTGGTAAGATAGTGAAAGTGTCATCTACGTACCGCTTATAGAACCTTGGGGTTACGGGTGCTGTGCTTAGGGCCCGCTCCTCGAAGGCTTCCATGAAAATATCGGCGACAACGGGTGATACAGGGGACCCCATAGCAACACCCTCTATTTGCAAGTAGTAAACTTCATTCCACAAAAGGTAGCCAGATGTTAGTGTTAGACAATGCTCTAATAGTACTGCATATTCGTTGGGCATATTTTGTTCAACTAGTCTTTTCTTGGTAATTTCAATGCAGTCCTGTACTGGTAGACATGTAAATAGGGACTGGACATCAAAACTAACCATGGTTTCATTGTCAGCAAGATGTAGGTCTTTAATATCACTGACAAACTGGTAAGAATCCTTCACATAAGCTGTTGTATTACCTCTTAGTGGGGAAAGTATTTTTGCTACATGCCGGGCCAAACGGTAAGTTGGTGAGTCGATCTGGCTTACAATCGGACGTAGCGGAGCCTCAGGTTTGTGGATTTTTGGTAACCCATACAGTTTAGGTGGTTTAGGGCAGGAAGGTATTAAATAATTAGTGTCTAGATTTAACGTTTCCGAGTGTTGTTTGACAAGATCACTGGTTTTCTTTAATATTTTATTAGTTTGATCGCATTTAACGCGTTTGTAGGTCTTGTCATCTGATAAAAGTTGAATTATTTTTTCGTTATAATCTGACGTATCCATAACTACCGTAGCATTACCCTTATCAGCACGAAGGATGGTTAATTCTGGCTTAGCTTGCAGGTTCTTTAGAGCGAAGTATTGATCACGAGGAAGGTTGGATTTCGGCACTTTGCTCCGGCGCAAGACAGATGATATGTCTTGACGTAGTGCTTCAGCATCAGCCTTCCTAATATTATTTTTAACTAAGCAATCCTCTACGTTACTAATGATGCTTTCATACGGTATCCTGCGAGGGGCTACGGCGTAATTAAGCCCCTTTTTTAGTACCTCAACAGTGGGTTTGTCCAGTGTTTGTTTTGATAAGTTTACAATTTTCCGCTCATCGATTTGGTTTTGACGTTTGTGGCTATCTATGGTTGATGTTGTATTGTTAGTTGTGTTCCATTTCACAAACTTTTTATTTAATTTTGATACTAACGTTTGGAATTTATTTATTTGTCTATGTTTGCATTCATTATATTTAGATGTTTCGCGTTTATTGAGGAGATTAATGCAATTAGTAAAATCTGGGCGCTCCCTCGGCGCCAAGATCTTACAACAGGCCAGTCAAAAATTGCTCCGTCATCTCATCTACCGACATCGTTCCGAGCTAAGTACAATTAATAATAAGATCGAGAATTTGTCAAGTGGGTTAGGATTACAATTGTCGGCGTCAGATTTTTTACGTCTACGTCTATTTCTTACGTCTTTCTAACCTTATAATGCCATATCTTATTAAATTTTACATAAAAATACCTAGTTTTAAAACTGATTTTATATATTAGACATTTTGCAAACCTACTAGTAATAGTGATATCATTTTACTATTTACGACAACGAAAATAAAATGAAATTACTATCAACTTTAACTATTACTACTCTGATAGGTACCTACACAGTACTGGAAATGTTTCCAAGAAATGGATGTGTTATTTTGTGTCATTGTATGTAGTAGATATAGTATAAATATAGTAGAGGAGCTCGATGGCTCAGCGGCTAGCGCGTTCGGCTTGCGATCTTGGCCGCTAAGCAACTTTCGCAATGCCGGGTCCCTGGATGGGTGACCAAATTAAAAACATCTCGAGCTCCTCCGTGCTCCGGAAGGCACGTTAACGGTTGTTGTCGTAAGATGGCAGTCGTTAAAACCCACCAACCCGCATTGGGCCCAATATCCCCACGTGCTATTGCCCACGTGGGAGGCCTGTGCCCAGCAGTGGGACGTTTATAGGGTGATGATGGTGTATGTAGTAGATAGATTTAATAATCATTTGTGTTTAGTTATATTTGTTTTAGACTGATAATCATAGTTTGACTTTTGTATATCTGTGTGGGAACGGGTGCGTATCATTTCATATAATGACAAATAAACTAATTTAAAAGGACATTCATTCATTGGATATAATTTTAACTTGTTTTAAATACACTTCCTATAACAACATTACGTATTCATTTGATATAATACTCATATTGTCTAACAACTGTTTCTATAAAGCTATATTGGTAGAATAATCATTTGATATAATTTTTGCTTATAAATAAAAATAGCATTGAACCTTTAATCGATTTCAAATATTGTCTTAAAAGGTTAATACGTAGGGTTTTCGTTAAGGTTGTGCTAAAAATTCAGTGACAGAAACGAATCGAGGCAAAACCGACTCCACGTAGACTTGTCTGCCCTACGCTAAAATGTAATTTAAGCCCGCGTAGGCGCGGAGGGGCAAAGCGGCCCGCGAGCTGAGGAGCAGCTGGGTTCTGCGGTGGTGAGCGAAAGCCATCTGCGACGATAAGCTCGCTTGGGACCGCCGGAGTCCCGCAGCGCCGGAGCCGTGACAGAGACCATGCCTCCTGCATGCTGCATGCCCGCTTGCATGCTGCATGCCTGCCTGCATGCTGCATGCCTGCTTGCATGTTGCATGACTGCCTGCATGCTGCATCGCTGCCTGCATCCTGCATGCCTCCTTGCATGCTGCATTCTTGCTTGAATGCTGCTTGCTAGCTTGCATGCTGCTTGCTTATTACATGAATAATGTTTCATATGATAAGATTATTATATCAAATGTTTATTAAGTGTATCAAAAATACATTATATCAAATGAAATTATAGAATCTAAAATTATAAATGTTTATTATATTAAGTCAGTTGTTATATCAAATGAAAATATGAAATGAAATTATACGAGTATTATCTGAACGTTAGACCATAAGTATTTATATTAAACATTACACACCCGTGTGGGGACATGTGATCGAAGATAGGACGCCGCATTGTCATTATCATTGGGTGCCATCTTCTAAATTAAGATTGGAGGTCAGTTGACAAAATTTCTTGCGATCCCATGAAGTAGTTTTTACCTGACGATAGCTTATTGTTCGCTATCTATAGAGTATAACGTGCATGGAGTACTGATGTCACCTTTGGGATGGATGTTCTGCTAAGTACCAGCTAGCAGTTTTGGACTCGATCGAATACCGTGCTAGGAGGCTCATCGGAGACTCTGAAGAATTCATCGGCGCAAAGTTGCTAATTTATCGGTGTTTTACAGAATACACTTTGAAGAGTGTGCGAAGGAGCTATACGATCTTGTTCCTCCAGCCTCATTTCACCATCGGTACACTAGACGCACGCTTGCCCTACCACCCCTACATAGTTGACATTCCACCTGTCCGTACCAAGCATTTTGCTAGTTCGTTTTTTATGCGAACCGCCAAAGAATGAACCACACTGCCTGCTCATGTGTTTCCCGATCACTACAACCTTGGTATTTTCAAGGCAAGAGTGAATAGGCATCTCCTGGGTAAGCATGTAGTACCCTAGACTAGATTCACTACTACTACATGCATGACTACATCTTCCTCACCAAGCAGGTGGGTGGTCAAATACTTTCCAAGTTTATAAAAAAAGAGGAGTGATGCGTTGCTAGTATTCTTTTAATAATAAGCCGCCAACACAGCCTCTCAGCCAATTATATAGTAACAAATCATGTTTTGGTATCAACGAGATGTTGAGCCAATTTCTCTAGAGATTCGCCATAGTTCAAGTATGTTGAGTAGGCAAAGTCTGCAGGCTCTCCGATATTCACGTGCACTGGAATTTTTTGTTTCACAATTTCATCTCACCCTATGACAAGTGACGATAAGGCCGAAGGTAAAAGCACACTTAACCCGAAACATACATTAACTAAATTAAATGTACCTAGTTTCTTATTATAACTACTAAATAATCTTTTCAAGAGGAACTCGATGGCGCAACGGCAAGAGCGTTTGGTTTGCGAACTTGCCAAATTAGCAACTTTAGCAGTGCCGGCTCAGTAGGTGGGTACAAATTAATACCTATAAGTAACATAAATTAAGCTCCTCCGTGCTTCGTGTCCTGGTTGTTGTCGCGAGATGGCAGTGGTTAAACTTACCTACACGTATTGCACCAACATGGTGGGTCATGGCCTATAATCTCTCTATAGCACGAAATCTATGTGGGAAGGCAAGTGCGCAGCAATTAATAGTCTCTATAATGATAGCGTAGCAGGGCGGTAATTCTAACTGACATTCGTACATCACTCCTGATTTGAGTAAGGTAAAAAAAGTTTATATGCTGCCCCCATATGCACTACAGCTCATCGGAAGATTACATAACGGTGCCCCCCAAGGGTAAATCTTGTAAATGAACACTCTCTCTTTGAGGTTTAGCGGAATTGCTCTCCGGTGCTCGCCGTACAATGTTCCGTACAATTCCGTTCATTTCTCCAGCCCCAGCACTAAAGACGGACTCCATTTAAATAATTAGAGACTTTCATCTATTGACCGACTCTTAGTAAGAGTACGGTTAGGATCACTAATGTTTAACTAAACACTGTTGATACTTAACAAGCTTTTACAACCAACGTTCCATTACTATTCACTTCAATAAGAACTTGTTCTGAAAATATTTCATTTTAGATACAATCATATGACAAACTTTAACATGACTTTGTTTAGTTTGACTAACTTTTCTTCCTTTATTTATCGACCACATGTTGTATGCCAGCGGGTAGGTATTGAGGTACTGGACCGGTGCTCATGGGGGTAAACGATGTAAAATATTAAGTTTTTCAGGTTTTGTTTTTCTTTTAAATTATTTGTCTGATATCCTTTTGGTCGTATAATACTCGTAGTAAAATGACAAATCATCTTTTTCACAATTGTTTTTTCGTAAAGTGAAAATTTGTAATGTAATTTTTGGTTATATGGCCAGACCCCGAACGATCAATACGCAGCAGCGTAAAGCAATAATTGTCTTAAGTGCTTCAGACATAAGAGACAACTGAGACATTTGCCTATTCGAGATCATTATCATAAATACACGTTGGACTTCTTAGCGGGAAAGCGAAGCATAATGTCTGCCAGCATTTGTTGCACAAACTCCTAACTAGATGGCGCAGCTTCGATTCCATACAAAACAAGTTAACTCCACTCGAAAATACTCGCACTTATTAAACTGCTTTTACTCGCGGCATTTACAGTGGTTGAGTTACCAACGGAAACCTCAGCTTTCGAATACTAGCCAAACTCCCTTTATTTGCTTAACGAACTCTCTCATTAAGCCGGTCAAGGGAAAAATAGCTTTGAAAACAAACAAGCAACTTAGTTACATGCTCAGGTGGAATTAGGTTTACTTTCGGTTAGGTTTTTTGCGTGTAGGATAAGGTTTATTTTCCCATCAATTAGTTGAGTCCAGTAAAACTTACATCAGCCTATAATCGTTCCACTGCTGGGCACCGGTTTTCCTACATGGACCACTGCACATGGGGAGATTGAGTCAGAACCTAACCCGCTGGCCTAGTGATTGGCGGGTTTTAACGACTGCCATTTTACGGAGATATTTCGAGCGCTTCTCTCTCGCTCTCTCGACGGTACGACAGTAAGGGACGGCTATAACAGCGTAGCGGCACGAATAAGCGCGCTTATATTTTAAAAAATTGATAGATGTAATAAAAAAAACGATCGGTTATAATACCTCAAGTTATCTATGAACTTCATTTTGGTAAATAACTCATAATATCAAATCACTTATTTTAAGAATAAAAGCTAGAAAAGGAGATAGAATGACGCAAAAATATGTAACTTTGTGAATTTATTCTATTAAGCCAACTTTATCAAGTCGTGTTTCCATCGGGTGTGTATATTTCACATAATAAAGCCTCAACAATATTTTATAATTTTCGCAGATTTTAATTTTACTGTTTACTATTTCAAAAATTAATTCTAAGAACGTGTTATGTTAATTTTTCACTAACACCTAGCCTTAAAGGTTGATTCACACATATCAGTGAAGTCACAGTTCCGGCACAGTACCGGCACAGTGAAAAATATTCTTTCATACATTCTCTATGAATTTTGTCAAAACGAATACGTCCGTGATTTGCCGGTGGCGGCACTGACACTGAGAGCATTATCACTGACAAGTGGGGATGCGTTCATAGAGAATGTATGAAAAACACTGTGCCGGAAGGTACTGTGTCGGAATTGTGGCTTCACTGAATGTGTGAAGCAATTTTTACGTGTCTTCCGAAACACGGAGGAGCTCGAGATGTTTTTAATATGGTCACTTATTTGTGAGCGTCAAGTTGGCAGGCACATCACGGAATTAGATGGTTTTGACTATGTCAAAAAATTGTGTATAAATAGTGATAAATAGTGACGTATAGCATATAAATAGTGATACTATGGTTCAAAAGATATTTAAGTATCTTGGTGTGCCTGCTAACTTGACGTCAAGAAAGCAGGCACATTAAGAAATACAGTTCGTATCAATCTGATTTATATGTCAAAAAACTGTGCATAAATAGTGAATCGAATACGCAAAATTTCAACAATTGTACTTTAATACAAACTGAGATATTACGGTCTCTAAGTGGGCTGCCAACTTGACGATTCTTGTGATGGCGATTCCAGAGAAACGGGTTGAAGTTTTAAACAAATAAATACATGAAAAAATTGTGTGTGAAAATGTGAATCTTTCAATATCAATAAAAAAAGAATTTTTCTTTGCTATTTTCCAAAAATCTAATGTAAACTTCTACCATACATTCTATTTTAAGTACAATCGTGCACAATTTTATTTATTGATTTAAGATGCTGACATAAAGTCTAATTATTTTTAATTCAAGTCATAAAATTACACTTAAATCTACCGTTGTAATGTCAGTTTCACGTTATTTCTATGGAAACTTATGTCAAGCAATTTGTAATTTTAGTGACTCGAATTAAAAGTCTCGGGATAGTGGTGGACGAGCGAGTGTCGCAAACGACCGAGAGATGGCGTAATTTTGTTTACGTGCGGTGAGCCGGTGATACGAGAATGGTGCGCGAAAAGTTTTATTTGTTTGTGTTGAAATTGATAAGCAGTGAGTACATTTGCATCAGAAGTGAAAGTGTTTAAATCGTTTAATAACAACCTACATTTTTATAGGTACGCAGCTTATTTTCTATTATGGTATTTACAAAAAAGATATACCTAGGTACGGTCGGGGTCGCCGTCGCTTTACCACTTTGCAGCGATTTTCGTGTGAAGGGCACCAACCGCCCGGGTACCTACGTGCCCGTACCAAATAGACGACGTGGTGTGCAAGGGATTTTGACCTTTAGACTGGTAAAGCGACGGAGTCCGCCATTGTACCTAATGTGAGGTAGATATTTTCTCAGTCATTCAAAACTTTTCATATTTACTACTCGACCAACATAATTAATCGCATTAAAGCTAGACGTTTATCATAATTGTTCAATGATTAACAATCTAAATATATTGCACTTCTATTAGTTTGCACATGCTGAGTGGTCAGATTTTAAAATGGAATATCGTAGAAGATACGTTTAGTTTGTAAATTATTGAACAACTGTGATAAACGTCTAGCAGACATGCGCCTAATTATGTTGGTCGACTAATACGTATTACTTCATAGTAGGTACTTACCAAGCTAATCTTTCGTAAAGTTAACTAGGGTCAAGTATATTCCTATTGCATTAAATGTTAAAGTAACCTGCCTAGTCTTTTATGACTAATAAACAAAGAATCAGCTACGAATAGTTATTCCGTGTTTTGTCTCTTTTACTCTTATTAAAAATTACGTTTAAATACCATAATAGAAAATAAGCTGCGTACCTATAAAAATGTAGGTTGTTATTAAACGATTTAAACACTTTCACTTCTGATGCAAATGTACTCACTGCTTATCAATTTCAACACAAACAAATAAAACTTTTCGCGCACCATTCTCGTATCACCGGCTCCGCACGTTAACAAAATCACGCCATCTCTCGGTCGTTCGCGTCACTCGCTCGTCCACCACTATCCCGAAACTTTTAATTCGAGTTACTAAAATTACAAATTGCTTGACATAAGTTTCCATAGAAATAACGTGAAACTGACATTACAACGATAGATTTAAGTGTAATTTTATGACTTGAATTAAAAATAATTAGACTTTATGTCAGTATCTTAAGTCAATAAATAAAATTGTGCACGATTGTACTTAACCCACTTGTTACGAGAAAAAAAAAGTCGTCCGATTTTAATATATTTTTAAACAAACCCATTTAGGTCTCAATATCAACAGAAAAAATAAGGAAAAAATTCTTCTTTTACTGGAAAATCCGGAAAATGGTGTCGTTTTAAAACAACGCTAGTAAAATGTACTGCTATGATGATATGGTATGGAAAATAACACTAATTCGATAGCGAAAGCATTTATTTCAAAGTTATGATCCTAAATCACAGCATATTGTTTTTTTATATACTTAATGAGAATTATTTTTAACATAATCACTTATTTATTTTGGGTGTGATTAAATTGAAAACAATCTTTTAGATGCAAAGTAACTTTACATTTTCTACAATAGAAGTTTGCGTGTTCGTGGCAGAATCCACAACGCAATTATGTTTTGCGATACATAACTATATGACCAATTTCATAATATCGTGATGACTCATGTAGAGATATAGAAGAACGTCCTGGCTTTCACATATCTGATTTTTAAATGTTTCTAACACTCCGTCTAAATTTCAAATAATCGTAACAATGATGGTAACCGTTGATCCTATAGAGCAGCCAAGAGTTGTGCAATGCTATATCAAGACAGTGTGTAATCAGAGGAAAATACCATTTTTGCAAATTTATCATTTGCTTCTAGGTTATTATTGTCACAACAATGCAAATTACTCAATATAAATGAAAAGCGATTTCTAGTGATTGCATTGTAGATTATGGGCATGCTACAGTCTGCAGAATTCTCCCGATACATGTATCTTCTCTGAATAATAATGTAGCCACTAAAAAGGAGAACTCCCAAAAAGCATTGCATCTCATCGACAGCTATATTACCTACTTTATTATTTTGCATTGTATACATATTAGTGTACCTTACTAACAACTGTATGATGCTATTATCAAACATGCACTGAAAATAGTACAAAGGACTTTGTAGAACATTTGCAGTCTGCTTAAGTAGCCAAATCTCAGATGAAGGTCTGATGTCTCTAGATACCCATGATCATAAACTTAATTTCTGGGCACTACATTTTTCTCAGCGACTTCGCTTGATTCAATAATAGTTATAGACGTACAAGTAGCAGTAGACGTTGAAGCCGTGAAATCTCATCAATTCGTGGACATTTAGAAAGTTGAAGTAACGGTACCTCATCTTCACTGTCATCAGAAGTATCATACATCACCTTAACTGGGGCTCGAAGTTGTGAACCGGGTAGGTTACGATTAGTAAAACGTCATTTTTGTCTCCAGAGTCTTCATCCGTTACATTACCGTTGGAGTTATCAGGTGGAAATATTGTTATAAAAGTTGGTACAGACTCATTATCATCCGCTTTTAACTCTTCAACTATTTTACAAAGTTATAAACGCTTAAATATACGCTTTAAGATTCGATCTAAAAAAAGATATTTGAATCGACAAAAATGGTTCATAGTAGTTAATTTTACTACTGGCGTTTATAAACAACACCTACATTTTTTACAAATAACGTTGATGAAATTTATATTATTACTAAGGTTTTTCGTATATAATAGAAGAGTGTTGCATTAGCTATCGAATTTTAGTAGAAATGAGACAATAACAAAAATAACAATATATTTTACTCACCTTTGAAAACTCATTATAAAAACTTGAAAACAAAAACAGGGATTACGCTGATATAAACACTTTTAGCTTACAACAAAATCTAAGCAAAAGGTCCGAGCAATATTAATGATACTAGTAACGTAAACCGTTTTTATCACAACTACCTGCAATTTTCGATATATTTTTTATTTTGACTTGTTGTTTTAAAACGTCAGTAGCAACAACTGGGTTAAAATCGAATGTATGGTAGAAGTTTACATTAGATTTTTGGAAAATGGCAAAGAAGAATTCTTTTTTTATTGATATTGAAAGATTCACAATTTCCCACACAATTTTTTCATGTATTTATTTGTTTAAAACTTCAACCCGTTGCTCTGGAATCGCCATCGCAAGAATCGTCAAGTTGGCAGCCCACTTAGAGACCGTAATATCTCGGATTGTATTGAAGTACAATTGTTGAAATTTTGCGTATTCGATTCAATATTTATGCACAGTTTTTTGACATATAAATCAGATTGATACGAACTGTATTTCTTAATGTGCCTGCTATCTTGACGTCAAGTTAGCAGGCACACCAAGATACTCGAATATCTTTTGAACCATAGTATCACTATTTATATGCTATACGTCACTATTTATCACTATTTATACACAATTTTTTGACATAGTCAAAACCATCTAATTCCGTGGTGTGCCTGCCAACTTGACGCTCACACTTATTTAGTGACTCATCATTGCAAACTTGCCCTCTCAAACCCCAAGCGGTCGCATGAGACCGCACCTACAAAAACACACTTGACTTTATATCGTGTTTTCATAGACTTACAGACTACTTTAGTATGAACAAGGTCGATTATTTCGGTTCTGTGGTACATTTTATGCATCGTGATCGCAAAATATCGCATAGTCTATGCTCGATTCTGTCAAATTCGGCGTTGACAGTTGCGCCAATTTCTGTGTCTGAAAATTTCCAAGAGTGAGTGGTTAACTTGCATGATCGCAAACCAATCATTTAGCTAATTCTATTTTCTATTATCTATCTATTCGACCTATCTCAAATAAAAATATCAAAACATAAATACTTATTCTTTTTCTGTAAAGTTGGATAGGCAGTAACGTAGTTTGCCAAATAAATTTAGGATTTTTTAACGTAATCTGTCGCAAACAATTTCTCGCAACGACACACATCCATCACACTCTTTGTGTGTAATATTTAAACTGATACTTTATCACCGCTCCATTGTATCTTGACGCTGAAAAATGCTCGTTTAAAGTGAATAGAGAATTTTTTTTTGGTTTTATGTGGCATTAAAATTTTCTTTTTTTCTGTTTAAAATTAATTTGACCTTCCCACATTAATACTTAGCTGATAAAAATCTGGCCATCACTATCCACCCTGGTTTACCTGACATGACGACTTTTCATATCAGACATTCTACTTGTGTGACTATTTCAGATTTCAGACGTTTTACTAGCAGGTCGTTTTGCTTTTATGTCGTTAATGCCCCATGGGCATTTTGCTAGTTTGTCCTTCTGACACGGAGGGGATCAAAGCCGGTTTGCTGGTGTTTAGCGACTGCTAAACTCTTTAACCCCTTGTCTGTCACGAAGACTCTTTGAGGTTGCTAACTATTGAAATTCTATTGTCTGGTATAACGACAGTTGAGCTTTAACCCTTTAACGGTCACAGCATGTTCAAATCTTTCATTGGTTTTCGACCTTATCTCAATTGTATAAAGTTCAAAATTTGGTGGGAATATACATCCCTCTGCCTCTTATAGGGTTAAACATTTAGGGAAATATGTCCTTCCCACCATATTTTAAGCAGACTGAAGACTGTACTAACATTCAACAGCATATATCGCTCGAGCACGTGCAGTACCACCGAACCTCCAGACGTACTGAAGGATATCATCCCCACCTATTAGAAGTCCCAATATGTCGCAACTCGCACTAAACGCTTCATGTCATCATTTTTGTTGCGCACTGGCAAGGAGTGGAATTCTCTGCCATCGTCTGTGTTCTCAAAAACTTATAAGCTGAATGCCTTCAAGGCGAGAGTTAATAGGCATCTTCTGGGGCAGCTCGCTCCATCGTAGACCCCATCTACGCTCACCATCAGGCGAGATCGAGGTCAAGAGCTGTCTTATTAAGCATAAAAAAGTTGTTATTTGGTGAAAGTGGACTTTACAGTATTTGGTTTACTTTATTTTACTTTACTTTACGTTATTTGATGAAAAGTGTGGCAGTGCATTAACTTCCTCACTACAGGGACTACTTTTTTCTCAGATTTAAATGAAATTCATAATCTGAGATCTTTGGGGGTTACTTTGTAACTAAAAAAATGCTGAAAAAAATGTAGCTCTAACAAAAGGAGTTTTTTATATGTCCTGCCATTAGGATAGATGGAGACTAGTGATGTATTCTGCATAGTTCTATGTCCTGTACGTAAGACATTTACAGTCAACTGTAGTGTAATAGAAATGAAATGACATTATAACAAATAAATAAAAGATAAGGATAATAGAGGTTTTTATTAAAAAATACAATCAACAAGTGACATAAATTACTTACAAAATAAACAGTAGTGTTTTTTTTAATAACTATTACCAAATTGACTATAAAATCATTCTCAACTGTAATCTTACGAATCTCAAATAGGTACCTACAACATTAGGTTTAGTTCTTGATGCCGGTAGTAGTCTTCGGCCAGACAGTGCTGATCGACGGAGACCACGAGAGCCCCTTCCTCGCCGCAAGCCTCTGCCAGTGGGTCGGGGCACTAATGAAGTACTGGATATAGCAGGACTGGCAGGTGGCGAAGGCTCAGACTATGGATCAGTCTCTGAATCACTTGAACCAGACCTTTGATGATCCATTTGTGGATTCTGGTGGTTCTTCATATGAAGGATCTTAGCTGTCTTTATTTTCGCATATTTGAGCATCGGATTTGTTAAAAAATCTAGGATGTCCATCTCAGACAGGGCTACAACAAAAAAAAACAAGAAAGTCATTCACTGCAAGGAACCTAAATCAAGGACATAAAAGAAATAAAATTATATCATTACTCTGCATGATTTCTGTATACAGGAGATAAAACTTTAACTAGTAATAAATACTAAATTCATGTCAAAGAGATTTAATAGTTTAATTTTAGTAATAGTTTAATGTCTTTGATTCATGTGAAATTCTTGAAAATAAGGTTCTTTCATACGAAACTTACATTTGAAAAATACAATGAGGATATCTTCTGATGGGTACTGTTGAAATATTTGTATGATTCAAAATGATTTTACTTACCATGTCTCGAACGTTGGTTGATACGTCTAGAATCTGAAGCCATTTTGGCAATACTAATCTTTGACCGGACTGTCAAATAGCTTTTTGCAGAATAAACACGAACCACTAGATGTCACGATGAGAGAATAAAATCGGTACGCGACTTCCCAGATTTATTTGTTTTCTATGTACTAAGGGTAGGACAGTTTCAGTGAGGAGATTAAATAAATAAAGTAAAATTTGTTTACATTCACATCAATATTAAAAAAATTAACTTGATGTGCCTAGTAATGCTACAGATGTCTTTTGATATTGTTTCAGTTGAACTATAGAATACTCTACATCTACAAGTATCCCCGAAGGGTTAGTCATGAGGACCGCAAAAGCAGTGCTCTGTCATAGTCCACTTTTCACTAAATAGCGACTGCACAGTCACGAGCACCAATATGTATACACTTTGACTCTTATTCCATTGTAATAAGAGCTACAATTGTTTACATATTTTTGCTCGTGACTTTACATTTGCTCAGCGTGACAGGTGGTTCCATCGCCGCTCCTTGCTGTTGGATGTATGTGCAGTCTTTTTCCGTTGGTCGCTTTTTACTACACCAAGACTACACCCAAGGGAAGAGAGGGGGTGGTAGGATTCTTTCACCGCCACGCGACACGGTTGACGTCAAAATAAGCTAGAGTAGCCAATTTGGCTACTTGACAGTTTTCGAAAAAGTATTTAAAAAATTACGATCGCTTATTTTATAAGCCATAAAATAATTTATTTCTCGAAAAAGCTTTATTTACCAGAAACAAACAAATTTTTCTTTATTGATTTCAAATTTCGTGCGAAAACGGTTGGTCACGTGACATTTTGCTCTGTGACGTCACATTTCAATAAATATAGAAAGTTATCTTAAAACCTGACAGATAGTTTTTGTATATTTTGTGAAATGTGACGTCACATGAAGCTCTATCATGGCCACCCGTGCTTCGGGTCTTGTAATCCACAGATAAAAATCACAAATTTATTTTGTAAAAATAAGATATGTATACAAATTATCTTAATAAAAAAAAACTATTTTATAATTATCGTTAAATCATAAGCTAACATTTCCGACATATTTCATATTTTATTGTTACAACTGCCAAATAGCCAATTATCACTCTTGCAATATAGACTTTTGAAGGCACGTGGAGCCATTGTTTCCGGCCGTCGTTGTCGTAACCTATAGGGAAAATGTCAGCATCAGGGTACCGAGACACAATTGTGGACTTTATGTAATGTATAGCCTATTATACTGAACCGCTGCTCAGCAAATTCCTCAACTATTGAAATAAAGTCCTGGCTCCAATTGCCGGGTATTGACTTTACATCACGCTTGACAAATGCGCGTTGGTGATCACAAACCAGGGTTTTGCATCGAACATGACTAAACGCACTTTGAAATGAAACACTGTTTACGGATTAACTCGCGTTTAATATTACTACATTACATAGTTTTTAGTTTCCTGACGTTTCGAACCCTTTGCAGAGTCCGTGGTCACAGGGAAACTCACAGGGAGAGGTCACAGGGTTCGAAACGTCAGGAAAATAAAAACTATATAATGTAGTAAAATTAAACGCGAGTTAATCCGTAAAAAGTGTTTCATTTCAATGTGTAGTGCTCGCTTATACCTTAGAAAACAATATAAACGCACTTTGTTCAATCTGGGATTAGAAACGGACCTTTGATTACCGGACTGAGCGCTTAGCAGGTCGACCTGTGACGTTATGAAGTAGCAAAATCGAGGCCCGTTTTTTATTACATCCGAATATTTTCGATACCGTTGTTAGCTACAAAACAAGGCATGTACACGTGTACGGTCGGCTCCAGAAGTAGCTGAACACTTAGTACCTTGTCATACAAACTGCTGCGTTCATACATAATGGTTGCGCGACGATCGTTCCGAGCGACTTTGTGTGACATGGTGCTAAAATGTTGAGCTACTTCACCGTGAGGTACACGTCGACAACAACAACAGTAATTGTGGCGCACGGACGGATACACGCAATCGAGCGCCCGAATTGAATGGCACCTGTGAGCATGTGGCACTGAGGGTAACTAGGTAGCTGTGAGTTTATTATATTGTCATGCCAGGAATCAATGTGAAGATTAGAACACGATTATCGAGTCAGTGCTACAAGCAAGGGCATCGCCAGGGGGGCAGTAGGGCCAACTGCCCTCCCCCCCCCCGTAGAGATTAAAAAAATGCGTATTTATCTGTAAAAAATTACAAGAAAATAATGTTGCCCTACTCTGAAACCTTAGGCACGCCTCTGTGTACCTACAGTAAAGAGGTCGTGGAGTTTACACATTGGAACTTTGTAACGTTCATATTTCAAATGCCTCCTTCATTAATTATATGGGCATGACCCCCCAAACGCAAAAAAATCACTAATAAACTTCAACTTAAAATTAAAACTATCGAGGGTGAATTTAAATGCTCCATTCAGGCTGCCTAGAATTTCTCGATATAATTTGTTTGTTACGAGGAGCTCTAAGTCAAATCTAGGTCTATTCTCTCCTTTGTATAGAATGATTTCCCGGTATAACTCCCTGTCTAAGTCCACAAATATAGATACATTTTACTATTCTTTGAATAAAGTTAAGTCATTGTCCTTAAACAAGCCACCTAATTCATAATAGGTACATACCTAATAGTTCAGTAAAATAGTTTATAATTTTTTTTAACCGTTTTAGTTTCATAGTTTTTTTTTTGTATTGCTGTTGACCTTATTTGCATGCAGCTGTCACCTATAATTAAGCTTACATTTAGAAATTGTATCCCTATCATTGTGTAACTGTATCTTGATTCAATGTAATCTTGTTGGTGATCTAATAAATAAATAAATAAATAACTTTAATTAAAGTATTCCTTTAAACTATAAAAGGTATTTCTTTTAAAAAAACTCCTTTAGCTCATACTTTCTACCCTGGAGGGCCTTTATGGAGTTAGGCAAGTGGTTGTAGATGGTAACAACCATAATTATAGTAAGCGCCGCTTCTGTACAGTGTGAGATGCGGTGTGTGGACAAGATCATTTTCGCGCCGCGATGCAGAACGTTTCGACATGATGTCACCGATGTGCTGAAAATACTATTTGTTACGTTACGTGATATCTATTTATGCCGCGAAACAGCATTTCTCACAATTCTTACTCTTTTTTTATAAATTGACTCGTCATAGTGACCGCATCCTGCCTGATGGTAAGCAGCCGATGCAGTCCAAAATAATGGGAGCGCTCCTCACCGTGGAATAAGTACGATAACAAGCGTACCCATTAATGCCGCTTTACGCCCCGTTTAAAAGACCCGAGATTATAGGAGCTGGGAACTCCTTTCTCAAGGTCAGCAACTTCTCTTGTTTGCGGGGTGTCTATGGGCGGCGGTGAGTCTTTCCATCAGGTGCTGCCTGTTTGTTGGAAAACAGGCGGCAATGAGGCACCCTTATCACATAAAAAAGTGTTCGTACAAATTCTAAATACAAAGCTCAGGAGACAGTAGCGTTCTAGGGCAGCTTTCAGACTACAGACGTCAAGGTTTTTATGTGACTTTGGACTTTATCGTCACTCACCATAGTCGCAGTTAGTAAAAAAATATTGTTATTAAATACGCAAGTACCGAGTTTTACTTTAGCGCCATCATACGATTGAGCCGAACACTGGAGCCGATTTAAAATGGAATCTCCAAAATGTTTTTTCGCCGATTTTTTTTGTTAGCGCAGAAATTGCTGGCAACAGATATCAAAACTCTCGGCCGGCATACCGGTTTCACCAAATTTATGTATTTAATGTTAAAATTGACCGTTTGGCAACTATTAATACTCGGAAAAATTTAGCGGGAATTGAATTCGCCCCTTTGGACAATGTCAACCTATACTTTAACGAACTATAGCTGTAATCAGTTAGCTGTATACGTTCACCAGCTGATGTTGGTGATCATCAGCTGGTGAACTTCCCACCGGTGGCCAAATGCGGGTGTTTAAACGGTTCTTATTAATGACTGCAATTTTACAACAAAAACCGGGACCAACGGGTTTAGCTATCTTCAGAAGCACGGAGGAGCTACAGTTTTTTTGTCACTCATTCAGTAACCCGACATTGCGAAAACAAAGCTTAGGAATCAAAAAACACTTACATAGGTACTTACACTCTATCAATAACTATTATCCCCAAAGAGTTAGCCAGAGACTAGGCAATGAAGGCCGCAGAAGCAGTGCATCCACACTTCACGTTATGTTGTGTGTCAACCACAGACCGTGGTGTCAACTTATGAACTTACTTACTTGTGCCGTCCACACTTACTTACTTACTTACTTACTTACTTATGGATGTGTAAATCGGCCATTACCTCCATTAACAGAGCCCAGCGCCGTTTTATGCTGTTTTTTTTCTCTTAAGTAATGGCTTCGTGCGATCAGCACATTTAGCCGGACCTTTATGCTATTTGATGTATGAGCAGTCTTCTTTTTTTTCGTGACCATGGTTACTAGTCCTTGGGTCGTAATATTAGAGTTCATTGATTATGCTTAAACTGATGGTAATGAGTGATGATAACATGAACGTTTATTGGATTCATTCGCAAATTGTCAAATTCGCAAATTGTCAAGTTTTCAGAATTTCTTGTTCTTTAGTTTTAATAATAATTAAAGTCAACTAATTAATAGGCATATTTTCTACCTATTAATTAGTTGACTTTAATTATTATTAAAACTAAAGAACTAGAAATTCTGAAAACTTGACAATTTGCGAATGAATCATTTAATGTTAAGATATTCCCCCCAAACCCCTTGAGTTCCAATAAAGATGTGGGACTTTACTGTTATCTCGCACGGACTTCTTGAAAGAATTTGAAAAGTGATGTTGCACTATTTTGTTTTATTTGCCAACACCCATGCACGTTCACGAACACATAACAGTAAATAATCCACATCTATTTTACATTATTAATCGACAAAACACAAATTATAGAAAATGACATGACGCTTCACTTTGCCGCCAAGAAGTCTATGAGCAGTCTTCAGCCCTTTAGTTGCCATTTACAAACATTTTACTTTAGTAGGCAAAACAGCAATTATAATAGTATAACTAATATTAAGTACTTATAGCTTTCGTTACGAAAAACCTTTTTGTGACACTTTCTGAAGTATTATGACAGTCATCGCTGTCATTTCCACGTTAATGGCTCTCACCTAATATCTGTTTCGAAAAATGAGTAGGCGTTTTCTGTTGTGCCCTGGTTATGTATCGGTGAAGGGGTTGGTTATATTATTATGCAAGGTGCTGTGTCACAAGTTTTTTGATAAAAATACAGTTTTACGATTAACAATCACGCTTTAAGTCCAGGAAAACATTTCTTAAAATATACAGACCTACAGAAACGTTTTAAGGGTAGGGCAGGGTAAATATAATTTCACTTAAGTTAACGCATATAATTGTACCAACCAATTCGTCTCTGCGTCACCCTATAGTGACAGGTAGAGAATGCCTCCGGCATTAAGCCCGTTACGTAATAAAGCAAAACTTGAAAATTAAAATTTCCTTTTTTTTTAAACAGTCATGGGATGACTGTTTAAAAAACACGATTGGAAACATTTTACTCGATGGAAAAAAATTCTGAAGTAACCTCTAAAATTTCATATAAATGCACATTACGTCCGTGTTTTACAATAATAATTCCTATAAAATCATAAATACATAGATATTTACCTTTTCGATTTCTTGACTGTTTTCGATTTCCAAAAAACAAAATTTTTTTGTGCTTCAGAAAGGCACGTTATGCCGTTGGTCCGGTTGTTGTCGTAAAATGATGTAACACTTCTGTCTAACCAGAAATCCTGAATTGTGCTGTTGTGCAATAAAAACGAATGATTGGTCAAAAATGAATTCTAGCTGTTAGAGTACTCGTACTTACGTTGTTGTTTCATTCCATAATATCATATCAAATCAAATGATCTTCCTATAAACGTCCCACCGCCTGGGCAAATATGATTAATGTAGTTAAATACACATCTAATCGACCTGCAAGTAAACATTGCTTTTTGACAGTTGCCAAAGACGCTGCCTGCCTGCCTGCCTGCTAGAGCCTGTGCGTGACCAGCTGCGGCGTACACGACATAGCTTTCGACCCTGCGCGCAGACTGATCCCGCTGGTTCCAGGTTCCGGGTAGCCGCAGTCTACGAAGAAAATTAGCCTAAAGCTAAGTCTTCTAAGTCCTACTCAAGCGGGCAGAGTGAGCGATCCAATAAAGGGGGGGTTTTTAGAGCGCTTCTCTCTCACTCTCTCGACGGTACGACGGTAAGGGACGGGTATAACAGTGAAGCGGCGCGTATAATCGCGTTTTATATTTTAAAAAATGAATAGATGTAATAAATAAAAAACGATCGGTTATAATTCCTCAAGTTATCTATGAACTTCATTTTGGTAAATGACTCATAATATCAAATCACTTATTTTAAGAATAAAACCTGGAAAAGAAGATAAAATGACACAAAAATATGTAACTTTGTGAATTTATTCTATCAAGCCAACTTTATCAAATCGTGCTTCCATCGGGGGTGTATTTCACACAATAAAGCCTCAACAATATTTCATAATTTTTGCAGATTTTAATTTTACTGTTTACTACTTCAAAAAGTAATTCTAAGAACGTGTTATTTTAATTTTTCACTAACACCTAGTCTTAAACCCCTCCCTGAGTTTTTTGTAAATTCTTTTCTAAAAGAATATGATTAAACTTTGTTACCTATTCGCTGTTTCATTCCTATTCTGAAGTAGGGAGTAAACTGCTTCAATGACAGTCATTAAAACCGACCAACCCGCACTGGGCCAGCATGGGTTATGGCCCGATATCCCCACGTGCTATTGTTCACGTAGGAGGCCTGTGCCCGGCAGTGGGACGTTTATGGGCTGGTCATTTTTACAAACTTTTTGATAAAAATGTGAATGGCGCTTACGAATTACCGCAGACCCCCGCACCGAGCAACATCCGCGAGGGGCCGGAATTTTTGCTGACCGTCTGACCCGTCTGGAATACTACCAACCCAACCCATCTATACTCCCTTAGGTATCGTAAAAGACGACTAACGGACTAAAGATTGCACATACATCCAACAGCATAGAACGGCGATGGGCTCACCAAACTTATTGTTTTCTGAGGTTTAAGCGAGCACTACACATTGAAATGAAACACTTTTTACGGATTATCTGGCATTTAATTTACTATTTACATAGTTTTTTATATATTATAATCCTGACGTTTTGAACCCTTTACAGGACTCGAAACGTCAACTTTTTCTCCTTGTGACCACGGACCCTATAAAGGGTTCGAAACGTCAGGATAATATAAAAAAACTATGTAAATAGTAAATTAAACGCGAGTTAAGAGGCCTCGACTGTGATTTTTGCGTAAAATGGTCAATTTTAGCGTGATGGATCTCAGAAACAAAAAGACATCAACAATTATGACTTATTGAATAGTGTAGAATAGCTATTGGAATAGTGCGTGGCGGCCTGGCTTTTTGTAAATTTTGCTTAACTTTTTAATTAAACCCAAAATTGCTGAGAAAGATTTTCATAAAGTGCGCGAAGGCACTTTTTTGAGCTCATCGATTAAACAACTGTTCTAAACAAGTGAAATAAAAAAAATATAATGTTATCTCTTATATAGTCGAATAGTGCGTAGCGGCCTCGGAATTTTTAGATATCATTGATTTTATATAGAAAAAAAATCTTAATCTAAACCAAAAAACTTTGAAAATCGCTATAAGTTAACTGTGAATTTCTCCTATCTACGAAAATATTATTAAGCAAAATTTATACCAGAGTAATTGTTACTTCATGAGGAATAAAGATTTTATAATGAATTTATTATCCTATTTCGATAAAAACGATAAATACAACTGCAAAATTACTACAAAATGCGATGCGCGGGCCGTCCGAATTTAAGTTATGCTCGCAGAATGGAGATTTGTAATATTATGCACAAATTTATTATCCTATTTTGATAAAAACGATAAATACTACTGCAAAATTACTACATAATTCTAAAATGGGTATTTTACACAAAAATCACATTCGAGATGTAATAGGCCTCTTAATCCGTAAAAAGTGTTTCATCTCACCAAATTTATCACGCTGACCACATGTGCGGTTGTTATTTGGTGAAACGTGGACTGTGGTAGTGCAGACTGATATTGCGATAACTGGCTAACCGTTCGAGGGCGCTTTCAATTTAGCAGGACGTTGGGGCACCGGGATGGATCATGTTATATTTGCTGTCCCTTGATTCACATTAGGGTCTACACTATTGAGACACACGCACGGCTGCGGTCCGTTTGTCGTACGTAGGCCAGAATACCCTGGTCGTTACTGATAAAAAGTCTGTTTCAAGTGTAACTTGAACCGTGTTGGTCCTGCTCTAAACGCTAAAAATTTAAAGCAGCCTAATATTCGTGAGTATATTTTAGTATGTACATAGATAAGTTCCTGATTCGCCGACTTCTTGTTTCGCCGGATTTTTTTGTTGAAGGAAAACTATTGAAATATCGCGGCTTTACCTATCTATGAAATAAAGGGCAGACTTTTCAGTATAATTATAAAAATATTTTAACCAATTTCTAAGTAGGTAATTTAACTTATGTCCAATAGTGGCAACAAAATAGTAATTCATACAATAATAAATATAACTACATGTTTTTTTTTACTTAAGTGATATTATTGTATAATAATATTTCCGACGAAACAAGAATCTGGCGAAACAAGAATCTGGCGAATCAGGAATCCGGCTGTACATATATGGATGCAAAACTTTCCTTCCTTTCCTTTCTCAACTCCAAATACAAATATTAAAAAAAGCCTTTCGGGAGTAGGCGGCATAAAAGTCGCGAGATCACAAACTTTCGCCGCCGAATTATCAAAACAATTTGTTAATAAATCATTCTCTGTTATTCCAAGGAGTAGGCCCAACTTATACCTGGGGATGTTTGTTCGTTCGGAAAACGCGAATACCATTCAGAATGGTTGTTTGCGAAACTTTCCTAATTAATAATTCGTTTTGCCCATGCTAATGACGTTTTAATGAATACACCGCCGACGATTATTGGACCGAATTCTGTTTAATGAATGGCGGACAGATTATTGACTAATTACAATTTTTGAGATATTCTAAGCCGGAATAGGATGTTCGGTTCGAATTAATCCTGGCAGTCAAATGGTAGTACGAATGTAAGAAAAATGGCTATCAACAATATTGGATTTGAGATAAGTATGATAAGTACTTTATTTTTTACATAATATTATATTTGAAGAAAACAGTCAATAACAATCAATTCCATTTATTTGATCAAATCAAATCAAATAACATAATATTAAAGTGGTTAAATTTAAAAACAATTATTGTATTGTTTGTAAGGAAATTTTATTCCTACAAACTTGATACATGTAACCTTGTTACGTAGTAAATACTTTTATTTATTTATTTAATTTCACCAGTGTTTGTTTACAACAATTCTACAATACAACAAAAATACAAAATTATTTAACTTAATGTAAAATCTTTTAAGGCGAACACAACATGCAACATGCCAAGAGATTAAAAAGACTTACTTCTAAATGTTAGATAAGTAATATACTAATTATTTTAAGACTTAGTATAAGTTTCTCACAGTAAAAGTATTTTTTACACTGTTTCGGAATAAAAACCAAGGAGAACGAAGTAGAACGTCTTTCTTCTTTGATAAAACTGAATACATCTTTGGATATTTTTATTATTTTTCTGTAAACTGTCAACGATCTTTTGTTTTGATATCATCTTGTCGTGTCTCTTCTGCTGTTTGACTCGGTATGTTTTCAAATTTAATAAGATAAGATAAGATGAGATAATTTTATTGCTGTGTAAAAACTTAGCCTACATACAGAAGACTTATGTTAAGAAATTAGGGTTAGTGTATATTATAATAATATGTAATACCTAAGCTAAGCAAATAATATTGCCTGACTATTAGGTATCTATGCATAAAAGTAGGTTAGTGCTTTTTCGATAATAACACATTTACACAATAACTAAACTATAAAATATACGGAAATAGAAAGTACAATTATAATATTATATATTGCTCTACTTAATCAACATTTTTCTCATTCGGTGTTAGATTACGTAATAACTAATAGTAAGTTCTCTGTGTCATCATATGTTTTACCTTTTAACCACTCTTTTTTACATTTTACTTTGGTCATGGTGTAAATACATAGAGACAAGTTTATTCTGTTATACAAAAAATTACCCAGGTAACAGAAGAATCTGTGAGAGTTTGATCTTCTAAATGGTTCAGTAGAGCATACAATATCTGCACGTCTTCGGCTGGTTTCGAGCGCAGGGTCATAGAGCATTATTGAGTGCTTTTTAGTAATTGTTAGTAAAATTAACAGCTGGCGTACAGATAGGACATCGCATTTAGTAAGGAGCTCTGCCGTCAGGAAGCGTATTGGTCGGAAAGTGCTGACTTTTAGAACTGCTCTCTGTGCTCTTTCTATGTTTAGTCTTGTGTGCACCGCCCCATGATGTAATACAGTATACAGTATACAAATAATGACTGACAAAGTGTTAGATATATGGATTTTAGTGGACTACCACATGCAATGTGACGAAGATTTTTAAAGACATAGATTAACTTTCTAACTCTAGATGTAAGCTCTTTAATATGTGGTTTAAATTTCAAATACTTATCAATTATTACCCCTAGGTATTTAACATTGTCAGTGCTGCTGAGCTTAGGGCAGGAGCAAGTATCGGGCGAGTCCTTGCACAGATGGGCTGTTATTGAATGTGAGTTTGGGATAGGTTGGCATAATGAATTATAGGAAAAGTCATGTATTTTGTTTTATCTATGTTAATAAATCATTCCTAACGTATTTTTCTGTGCTATTTTCTTAATTTATTTATTTAAAAAGGACTACTAAGAAAACGTAGGTACCCTTTAACCTAGAAGTATAGACAAGAACGTTCATACGATTTATTCAAATTCTAAAATGAGAGACCTAAAGTTCGCTGCAGCCGCTGCAGCGCTTAAACATTTAAATGTCGTCTAATCAACAGACAGACATCGCAGCTCATTGAAAAAAATATCTTTTCTATTCTAATAATACGATATAACTACATAATAATGACTTGAATAACAATTAACTTCACTTACTTGACAACTGAATTGTAGTAAACGTCTAGGAGAACACTTTGAAAAGAAATAAAGAATTATTTTTTATAAAAACCACACTAATGCAAAGTTCCGAGTCGACTCCGCAGGTGAGTGGAACATAGTGCGTTCGGAAGGGCCTATCATCTAGTGTAACGTATATATCGCTGTAGGTACCCTATTCATCGTAATCATTCGGTGCCACCTTTATACTGAAATTTGTAGGTCACTGCCACCACCAGTCCATGTTTCGCCAAATTTTAACTGCACATGTGCTCATCGCGATAGGTGGTGAACCCATCGCCACTCTACGCTGTTGGATGTATGTGCAGTCTTTAGTCCGTTAGTCGCCTTCTACGACACCCAAGGGAAGTGATGGGTTGGTAGGTATTCTTTAAGTAAGCAGCTATTCTACACAGCTCATAACCTAACTTATAACGCAACGTAAATAGGACTACACAGACAGATATAGCACTAAAAGAGAAAACGATTCGATCGTAAAATAAATTATATTAGCTCCAGGCGGCTATCACGTTAATCGAATCTTCTAGACATCGCAATAAGTTACTGCTGAGACAAGCAATATTTTTTCACTCCTATTTTATGTTGCAGACCCGGATCTGATATCTTGAAATCGTCAATTACGCTAGACTATAATTGCGTCGATACAAATGGACAATGCCTATTGTAATTGAATAGGGTAGAATATAATAGTTTTGGAGTTATATTCGTCTGTCTGGTAACTTGAAAGCAAATAACCGTATTGCGTAGCGGTGAAAGAATACTACCACCCCCTTTATACCCTTAGGTGTCGTAAAAGGCGACTAAAAGACTAAAGACTGCACATGCATCCAACAGCACAGAGCGGCGATAGGCGCACCACGCTGAGCACATGTGAAGTTGTAACTTGGGGGACTGCTTCTGCGGTCCTCATTGCCAGTATCTGACTAACCCTTTGGGATAATTGACGTGAATCTGTGTATGTGTATGTGTGTTGTTCTTATTTTTTTTATATACTGGTTGCCATATTCCCCTTCAATAAAAAGAGTCATTATTTACACCAAAGGACAATGGGGGATTTTGTATGAACCCTGTCTCCACCCTACAACAGTCATATGATACGTGTCAATTTGTTCATTTGGGACCCAAAGAAGCCTAAAGTACCTGTGTTAGTTGCTAAAAGTATTGGGTTTATTTATAATAAAAAAACTTTTCAGCAAAAATGTATTTATTTTTAATGTAAACGTTGCGTATAAAGTTGTCTAATTGTTTTCTTGCTTTAGTTGGAGTTGCTCGAGTGTGTCATGCTCTCTCAAAGTGTCTCTGCGGTGGTGGCATGTGCGTCGGGTCATTACGTTACCTAAAACATGGTTGAGCGAAGCGATGGCTGATTCACATGTCATACTCGTGAACGGGTGCCGCCTGTGGAGGCTGGTCTGCTCTTGCAATCTTATTTTGTTGAAAAAAAAAATTAAATATATAAAACAATATATTTTTTAAAACCTAAACCCCACGTATTTGAAGAACGTCGCCATAGTAAAAAAAATCTATCCTACTAGACCCTTCAAATGACACTAATTTCAAATCTGTTGGATGAGGGGACGTTTTTTTTCATTGTCCTTTCTTACTCATTACGCTTTACAGTTTCATGCGTATTATTTTCATCCATATTTTTTTTAAATGTACTTTAATAATAATATATTGGTATTTTTTGTTTATTATTAGAACGCATATTTCATGAAATATGTACTTATAGTGTTGTACTCTAATTTTTGTACTAAGTCGTACCTAAGCCTGTATAATACCTAATATGCCTAATATGCTGTTCGATGCCTATATCAACAACATTAAAGGTAATAAATGTTAAATCAAATGAATGACTATGTTAAACAAATTTATACGAACCGAAATTAAACGAATTGAAACTATATCAGAAGTTGTTATGTAAATAAAACAAGGTAGAATCGGAAATAACCACTGTTTAAAATCAAATTAAGGTACGGGTGTGGTACTTTGCCTACCAACATTGACGGACATAAAGAAAAAAAAGGGCCGTTAATTTGACATTCGTCGTATGTCAGTTTAGTTCAATATCGGTTCGGAAGACGGAATGGCGGAACGGTCCGTTTACGGTTTGCTGTTTTGATTTCCCATGGCTGGGACAGCCCAGACTTTATGATATGATGTATAACCAACCGCGGGTTTTACGCGCTTATATTTCTGACGACAGAATTCGCGTCGCGTTGTTGTGATTTCAGTTTCGGTTTGTGTCGGTACATGCCCACGTGCATTAGTTGTGAAATAGCATATAATCAACTTAAATCTTAATAATCTCCTTCTAAACAGCCATCGGAGGCTGCTGTGTGTGATTAAACGGACGAACAACCGCGACGGCAGCGCGTATGTTACGAACATTACCTCGCGTTTAGCAGGCACTGTTAGCCTCGCGTGGTGAGCTAGTGGGAACCGGTTCCCGGCGATATCGTTTAGGAGGCGGCTGCTCGGCGAGTGGGACGGTGCGATCTGGACAGCCTCTTGGAGTCGGCCGGCGTGGCAACGCCGCCAGCGGCCAGGAGCCAATACAGCAGCTGAGCTGCAACCATCCTATTTCCTTCCTCACCTCTGTCCTCTCCTCAGGTTGCAAGGCGGGTCAACCTTTATCATTCGGTGAGTAAATAGTATTTAAGTTTAGTTAGTAAAACGTTAGCCGCTGCGAAGCGCAGCCTAGTTCAAAGCAAGCCCTGATCGGTGACCTGGTGGTCCAGGGTCTGTTTGGATCAACCTCCATTCTGAATTTGAAACAAACAAACACTGCTGTTTTCTACTTTTAAGCCGAATGGTAATTGTTGCATTACACTTGGAAAAAAACTACTATTATTCATTCTGTGTAAATACTAAGTACATATATTATAAAGTTAAAATTCTCGCAAGGTGGTTTTCGTCCGTTACGAATTAAAATAATTAAAAACACATAATAGCAAGGTGTTGCAGAAACAATATAGGTATATTGATAGATTTTTTAAATAACAGCACATTAATAGTAAGTATTAATTAAAATAATAGAGATTATTATTAATGTGCGTTTAACACATTATTAATAGTCCTGTTAACCCATCCCGTTAATCTAAATGACTGTGTCGCAGTGGGGTCACGTCTGTAGTCCACCGGAGCCAGCACACAACCCTGTTTCACTCCACAGGTGACAGAAAATTCTTCAGACTGCGTGCTGACCATTTTGACACACAACAGGTCATATTGTCATGTAAAAGCCTCAAGATCCGTATAAACTTTTCAGTACATCCAAGCTTATCAAAAACTTCCCAGAGGGCATCTCGAGGTACACTGTCAAATGCTTTCTCTCCAAGTCTACAAAACAGAGGTACAGCGACTGACCTTGTTCTCTGCTTTTTTCCTGTATTTGACGCAGTGAGAAGATTGCTTCACAGGTACCTAGGTTTGGCCGAAACCCAAATTGGGTTTCAGGTTGTATACCCGCGGATAGCTCCACAAGACTACCAAGAAGCACTCTTGCAAATACTTTACCCGGGGTGGATAAGAGTCATATACCCCTATACGAGTTGCAGTCCGCGCGATCACCCTTGTTTTTGTAGAGAGAGCAGATACGAGACGTTATAAATTGGGAAGGTATTTGTTCATCATACCACATACGCATAAAGATTCACGAGATCGTGTCATGCAAGTCCTCCCCTCTATATTTCAGTAACTCCCCGGGCAAGTAGTCGACGCCGACTGCCTTTTTATTTTTCTGGGCCTTGATGGCTCTGACAACTTCCTCCAGGGTTGGGGGTATATCAAGGCTGCAGGCATGTGGATGTTTTGGAAGCGATCTGTATAGGTTAGATCAACTGAACGATCTACGTTAAGCACATGGTTGAAATGTTGTGCCCAACGTTTCAAAATATCACTCTTATTAATGAGGAGAGTGCCATCTGGAAAATTGAGAGGCGTGTTTACCCAATACGGCGTCCTGGTCAATTTACGCACTTCTTCGAAGAAAGCTCCGAGCTGGTTAGTATCTGACAGCCATTGAGTGTACTGAGCTTTGTTCAACCACCACTCTTCTTTTGTAGATTTTGTCAGTTTTCTTAGCTCTGATGCACGTTCCTTGATCTAAACTTTAACATTATGACTATCCAACCCATGCCGATAAAGAAGAGCACGATGCTTTGCTATGGCTTGGTGAGAATGGAGTCATTATCATCGTACCAGTCGGCATGGACACGAGATTTCAAACCAAGAACTTCCTTCCATACATTATTTGCGACGATAGATCCTGCCAACCCTCCTTCAGGCTGGTTTTTTCAACAAGATTGCCACCAGATGTTATGATGCTTAAGACGTGTGCAAACTCTTGCTGTACTTCAACGTCTTCCAGTTTTTGAAGATTAAAGCAATGGTTTGGATCTAGTAGGTCTAAAGGGTGGTCGAAGACGCAAATTCATCTTTATGATGAATAGCCTGTGATCTGTCCAACAAATTGCACCGCGCATTACACGTGTTACCGTTACCTGTGAGAGATCTTGTTGCCTCACGATCGCATAATCAATTAAGTGTTAGTGTTTTGAGCGCGGATGCATCTATGTTGTTTTGTATTTCATAGGAAGTCTAAACATGGTGATAGCAATGGTAAGATCAAGCTGCGAACACAAACTATATAAGTAGTAGTCGCCCGTTGCTGTTCATAGAACCAACCCTATGTCTACCCAATACGCGTGGCCAGGCTTAAAAATCACGACCGACACCCGCATTTAAGTCACCTAGCACTAAGATGTTCTTGCTAGGACGAACTTTAGTTACAACTTGTAATAACTCTTTGTAAAACTTGTCCTTTATAGCATCGCTTTTATCGAACGTAGGTGCAATTTTCCTCATTTAAGCTGAGACCTAGAGACATAACACGATCTGATATTCCAGTAAGTTATTCCTCTATACTAGAGACAATCCTGTTTTTAATTACAAATCCAACGCCAGATCTTCTAGGCTCTGAGGCAGATGCACCAGAAAAACTTGTAACCTCCACCCTGTTCGACTAGCTCGCATTCATCAGCTAAGTGGATCTCACAGATCGCAGTGATGTCCACATTGCAGCGACCAAGTTCACGTGCCACAATTGCAGTTTTCCGTTCAGGACAGATATTCGCTGAGCTATCGAGGAGTGTACTCACGTTCCAGGCACCAAACGTCATAGTTTTTGACTTAAACCTAAACATTTTCTTTTTATTCTGACCACGAATAGGTCGATGCCGCGGTTACTACCTCCCGTATTTGTTTTGGAGTTCCGTGATGGCAAACGCAAAAGCGGTGGCCAACTCCTCCGTTTTAAGGATGCTCAGAAAAGAAATATGAAAAAGTGCATGATTAAGCCCCCTCGTTGGGAAGCCTTGGCAGGAAACCGGCCAGAGTGGAGGGGACTAGTGTGGGAAAAGTTCTGCACCTTTGAAAACGAACGAAAGCGCGATCTAGATCAAAAACGTGACCAGCTGAAAAGTAAAAACCGCCTGCAAATATACACTATAATTACATCAACGGTACTCTTACGTGCACTACCTATATGTGCAAGGACTTTTAAAGCTAAAATCAGTTATATTAGTCACATAAGCTCTTGCTCACCAGAAAAAGTAGGCAGAAATAGTATTGCCGAAGCCGAAATCCGCATCGATGACATCTATCGGAGCTGTGGGGATTAAATTAACCACGTTGTCTCGCGTTCAACCCAAGCATCTATCCGCTCGGCTACCGACACGCCTCAATTGATAGAATTGAAAATAACTATTAAACTTTTGCAAGAGTTTAAGTTATTAATAAATTCCTAAAGATAAGGTAGGTACTTGATATTGTGTGGCGTTTACTGTAAAACTTTTCTAATAAACACAAAACAAGAAACTTCCTAGTAAGTAATTGTTTTATCAAATACTGCTTAACGTAGTAAATTATTACTTTCACCTATTTACTCTAGCTACGCACCTACACATCAACCCACATAGCCAGCGTGGTGAGTTACGGTTTAATCTACCAACATGCTGTTACATGTTGTCCACGTGGGAAATCCGGTGTCTGCTCAGCAGTGGGACTTTATACCTTAGCTAAAAAGTTTACACTACAATATCTTCTCACCGTACAGAACAAAAGCGTAAAACTGTTTAATAAATAAAAATAATACAGAACAAAAGCGTAAAACTGTTTAATAAATAAAAATAACTAACTTTTCCACTGTCACACCAATTATCTAACCCAAGTAAAACATCTTTTAAAACTTGTTTTTATTGGTAATATAAGGGATAAACATACTTATTATACAAAAAATAAACCCAGACCCGAAATTAATTTAGAAAAACAGTTATTTCTAATTTGACCCGACCAGCAACCGACCCCGGAATCACAGAGATGGCGACGCTCGGCGTCAAACAATGTAATAAATAATAATTTAATATTCGATTAAATCACAAGTTGATTGCTCCTTTGCAGCTTTAGGAATTTCTGTTACATCCTCTTATTGTTACCAACAAGCTGCTGCGGCTTCGTCAGCGTCAACTTTTTTTTAGAAAGAATGACATACTTTCCCGGGATGACAAATAGCCCATGGCAATGTATGACCCACAATATCTCTATGCAAAATATGCCATCGATCCTCTACTCAGTTCTGACGTGAGGGAAATATATACAAACACACTTTTGGATATAAAATAAAGTTGGGATGGTAAGCAAATATTGATTTTATTAAAATAAATAACTTTCCAACTCTCACACCAATCATCTGGTTAAGTTAAGATGTTTTTTAAAACTATAATGGTTAAACTAGATAACGGAGAAACCAAACCAGGGTCTGTTTTTATGTACATATAGTACATAGAAGACACACAGTCCCAAAATCAATTTAGAATAGCAGTTATTTCTAAATTGACTTGACTGGGAATTGAACTCGAGACCTCAGAGATGGTCACGCCAAAACCGGAGTGCTAACCACTAGACCACGGAGGTTCGACTACGGTGATTTTGTTCCTTGTAAAAACGATAGAACTAGAGTTGACTTATAAACTATTTGAAACTTAGAAGCCGTAATCGTTCATAACATTTTCGTAAACATTGACGTAAAATAAATATTTTATGTCATTTACTTTTTTCGTCATAGGTTACAATCATAGTACGATGAACAACATTAAATTATTTTTGCTACGCTGCCTTCCAAACTGGCGTTTTCCTAAAGTTCCGAAAGTTAGGGATGATAAGATAGCCAGCTCCTCAGTCAGTGGAGACATCGGGTACATCATATGAGGCCATCGGCTATCATTACCTAACATCAGGTATGAAGGTCAAATGCTTAATCCTAGAAAAATAGAAAAAAAGGAAAATACAGTGAATAAGCATATTGCCCCCCGGGATTGCTCATTCTGATACCCTTACCGAAGTCGCCCTTTTTATCTCGGCCCATTATTCATAAGGAAATTAATGCTTCTGCGATTTCCGATCTTGCTGTCTCAACTAAATTAGGTTTTTCATGATTTATTTTTACTTACACGCCTATGTCAAGGAAATTGTTAGCCTATTTTTTATTTCAATGTCTAGGATAAATCATTTATTTTTAATTTTACGAATATGAAGTAATATTTTTTATTAGCTTATAAACGTCCCACTTCTGGGTGGATATGATTTTGTGGTATGGCAGATAGTGTTTAGTTATCGTCAGATGAGCAACAAAAATATAAATAATTGACAATCATAATAATATAAAATAATTATGTAAAAATAAATACAGTAGCTAATTAAATTAAATAAAAAAATAAACAAAAAAACGAAGCAACAATCCATTCACATCCTTAAGTTGACTGAAACAATATCAAGTCAATAATAATTTGTAGATACTAAATAGATTTAAAAAAATGCAACAAAGCTCAATAAGCAGACAACACGCTACGAGTACCTAATTAACATTTCAATACCAAAGCAACGACTAGAAAAACTTAAGGAAAAAAAATGTATTGTACTTTTGGTACTCAAGGCTTTTAGAAGTTAACAATGCTCGCATCCGTAGGTGTGTACGCTCGTGACGTGACCCTACATGTGACCCCTGGGTGGTGCTAAATGAGCATTTGGTGGTAGAGCCCAGCTCGCCCGGTTATCGAACACCGTGCAACAGTGTACGCCCGCCAAGTGATCTGTGCTCGTCGCAGGGCGCGTTCCGGGAATAGCGCCGCACTACCGGAGTCAGGGGAGCGGCTATTGTTGCAAACATCAACTCTCCTTACTTCACTAAGTTTTATTTGTGCTGGCATCTCGAGACCAATCGCTAGGTTATGCAAGAAGTGCCTGCGCCAGTAGAACACTCGCGCAGGAGACCATCTGCGTTAGGTCTTGACGCCAAATCAGTGCCCGCCGCAGCGCGCTCTTCATTCGGTACTCATAAGACTAGTGTCTCGGGAGAGTCTCCCCGTGAACACGTGTAGTTCACTGCCTATTGTCCAGATAGATAACCGAAGCTGTCAAGCTCGCTCACTTCTCGTTGCACGAAGGGCACAACTCGCAGTTGCCACTGCTAGGGTCGTCGACTCTAAAGTCGACTCCCAAGTGTCCACCTTGGTAGCGGAGTAGTAAGCACACTCACTTCTCGGAACCCATCCAGGCGCCTAGCCAGTTCCCACGTCCTACGCGGCTGGCTGGACCGGAGGCTACGGCATCTAGGGGGCCGCCTCTACTAGTTCTTCAGACTAGTACCGGAGATGTCAACACCAATGTCCAATGAGAACCACCGGACAAAGTTGGCAGCTATAGATAAGGGAAACTCACGTTCCCCGTAGGAGTTTTTGCTTCTGGCCCCTCAGAGACCGCTACTAGGCCTCGCTCGCTGTGCGTGAGTTTGAAAGTCCTGGCACACAATACCAGGACAAACGAACATTCCCAAGCTCTACAGCTAACCACGAGCCACTACGAGTCCAACCCACGTCCGGATCCCGCCGGAGGCACCGGTCAAGGCACAACCAGCGGGGGGCTTGAACCGGAACCCCGTCTAGTACCCCTGAAAACACAGCCGGACCCGTAGTTCCAGCTGCGATACCCTATCTATCGAGGTCGGTAGATAGGGACAAATGACTCATGCCGAACTCGCAATCAATTTAAATAGCAGTTCCACAAACTCCATGTCCGATGAAAATGTACCCTATTGTTGCAAATAGTTGACCAGAGAGTTCTGCCGTGGAACCATTGAGCGGGAGACGGGACTCAACACGCCGGCCAGGGAGACCCGTAGAAACAGTGGTGCCGCTGGCCGCCTGCGGCATAGTACAGGGGCCCGACTGGGCCACCTCGGAAGGCTGCCTCACCAGGTCGCGCATAATCTCGGAGTGTATCGTCGTGCCGGTTGGTGACCGGAAATGGTGGGACTCGGCGACCACTTCCGGGAGGATATAAGTAGGTGTGTAATCCTCCCATCCGGCGTGTCGGCTATGGTTGTAACGCTCTTCCAATGCTGAAGCGGAAGACTCTCGCTTTGTTAATTTCTTTGCAACAGTAGTGGCTCCTTCTTCACGTCCCTTCCTTCCCCTTTTCCAATGACAGTGCCTAAAAAGAATTCAGGTAATACAGCGGCTTCCTCCTGCCCCACTCCCACCACCAATTCGCTGTTTGAGGTGGAGTTCACTAACATCCGTGAACTCCATTCTAACCTCAACGCCGTCCACCAACACCTCGAGGCAGCGCAGTCTGCATTGCTCTTTTTGACGGAAACTCAAATTCGTCGCCCTGCTGACACGTATTACTTAACCCACTTACTCCTAAATTAACTTTTTTTTGCATGATTGACTTAAAATTTCGTATAGGAATTACATTGATGGCAAATAATAGTTAAAAAAAAATGCTTTTTTAGAAAAGCCGGAAAATGCCGTGTCATAAACGACACAGTAGGAGAATGTATAATACTATGTAATTTGTTAATTTGATTTAAGTCAGCTTTGTGATAAATCAAAAAGACAGACAAGTTTTAATATTTAAATCAATAAAAAGTATTTGATTAATAGGTGATGAATCATCATCACTAACTTATTTAAGGGTATACTTTGAAACGTGTTTATGGACGCAATTTAACATTACATACAAACAAAAAATTTGTACTTTTATGACATATACCTACAGTTGTAAAACAGCGGTTGTCAACGGATAATTATCCAAAGTAGCCGATAACAACCTATAAATAACGGTTGAGAATCGGTCGTTTATCTATGGTTTATCCGACTGCATGCTTAAAAAGTGGTAACGCTTTTACAGTTTTTGTGTTTAAATTGATTTATTTGTATAGTCAATAGTCAAAATATATTTATTCAATAAACTCAATTAATAAGTACTTTGAAACGTCCAAATATTTTTTAACCTACCACCCATTTAGGACATCATTTTTTAACTGTGGCAAAGAACGGGCGCAAGAAACCACAGCGCACAGAAGCAACGACATTTACAAAAAATATATTTATATTATATGTCGTTACCAGGTCACAAAATACAAAATATGAATTTGAATGTAAATAGTTAGAGTTAGAGTTAAATAGTTAGTTTCTAATTATAGGCAATTAGAAATAGCTGTTGGAGTAGGTACTTGGAGCATTTCAGACCCAAGCTGTTTTGTCTTCTGTATAATCCGACACTTTATAATAAGCTTTTTTATAAAGCTTTTCTTTGATTTTGATTTTAAATTTATCAAGATCTAATTTCTGAATATCATTTGGTACTTTGTTGTATAATCGTACACACAGACCCTTAATAGAATTATTTATTTTATGGATCCTAGTATAAGGCACTGCTAATTTGTTCTTACTTCTAGTATTTAATTTGTGAATATCACTGTTTTTTGAAAACATTTCAATATTTTTATGAACATACACAAGATTTTCATAAATATATTGTGATGCAACTGTCATTATACTTATATCCTTAAATCTCTCTCTGAGAGAGTCACCAGCCTGTAGGTATATATTGCTCGAATAGCCCTCTTCTGCAGCACAAAGATAGTTTGAATGTCGGCAGCATTTCCCCACAGTAAAATGGCGTACGACATTACACTTTGAAAGTAACTGAAATAAACTAATCTAGCTGTATCAACGTCAGTTAACTGACGGATCTTCATTACTGCATAAGCCGCAGAGCTAAGTCTATTCGACAATTTAGCTATATGTGGGCCCCACTGAAGCTTGGCATCCAATGTGATGCCTAGAAACACAGTGGTGTCCACAGGATTCACATTCTTATCTTTAATTTGTACACTAGTTATTACCTACTTAACATTAGGCAATACAAATATTACATATTTGGTTTTTCCCTCGTTTAATAGCAAGTTATTAACACTAAACCAGTAAACAATCTTTGAGACCGCATTATTCACATCGTCATAATTTGGGTGTCGTCGTTTCACTTTGAATAAAAGTGAAGTATCATCAGCAAACAATACTATCTCATGACTGTCTTTTACAAAATAAGGTAAGTCATTAATATAAACAAAAAACAAGAATGGACCAAGTATTGAACCCTGCGGAACTCCCATTTTAACCACTGATCCCGGAGATCTTTTACCGTTAATGTCGACCTTTTGAATCCTGTTACTCAAGTATGAGATTAGAAGGCTCAAAAAAGCATCACTAATTCCATAGTGGTTAAGCTTCCTGACCAAAGTTTCATGTAAAACACAATCAAAAGCCTTGGATAAATCATCTTTGCCCTGCTGGTAAACCGCTTAGTCTATGTTAGTTCGAGCTCCCAACTAAATTAATTTTTTAAAGTGTTACTTGTGCAGTTTTCTTTCAATAATTACAAAATTATATATTACCATAGTAAAATACATAAATTGTGTGATTTTTAGTGCAATCTATAAGCGTTTTCGCGACCCCCAGCCATTGTCGTGAAATTCACGCGTCGCATCGCTAAGGACAAACTCTTGGCTGCGGTTCGCTCGCGACGTGGCCTCGCTACCACGGACATCAATCTCCCGGATCCTAAACAAAATATTTATGTATCCGATCACCTCACTCCGCGAAACAAGTTGCTATTGAAACAAGCTAGGCAGCTCAAGTCCGATTTGGGCTATTCTTACTTGTGGATAAGGGACTGCAAGATACTCATGAGAAAGAATGACAAATTCGGGGTCACAATTATAAGCAGTGAGTCTGACCTGTCCAAATTAAAATGACTAACTTACATTGTTTTTTCTATTGTACACACAATTCTAATATATTATTCCGTTTATTTATTGTTATCTAACTACCATTATTATAGTAAACAAAAGGTCGCTTTATGTGTAAACCTAATTTTATTATGTGTCAATGAGTCCAGTGATGTGATGAGAGATTTATTATTATTTTTCTTTTGCTTTCAATATTTGAATCTAAATTATTTATTTTTTCTAAATTATTTCTTCAGTTTATTTGTACCTTTAATTAAAATTAAAAATCAGATATTTATAATTTTATATGATTTAACTAAAACTAGATGAATTCCACAACAAAAAATCTGTTATGTTACTACCAGAACGTTCGGGGCTTGCGAACAAAATCACACGATTTTCTATCACAATTAACTACATCTGACTACGATTTCATATGTATAACGGAGAGTTGGTTGACTCCCGACTTTTACGACAGAGAGTATTTCGACGGCAGGTACGCAGTATTTAGATGCGACCGCTCGCAGGCGGATAGCGGCGCGAAACGCGGTGGCGGTGTCGCGGTCGCGGTGCGCACTAACCTGCGGCCCCAGCGCCGGGACTGGCCGATCCCACCGCGCGCCTCCTCAGACTGCGTTTGGCTATCTATACCTCTCAATACAAATAACAATAAGTATCTAAACATCGCGTGTGTTTACATACCGCACGGACCTAGTTATCGTAACACTTTAGAGTCCTTTTTCGCCATAGCCAGTGACATTTTTAATGACCGCCCGGATGACGCTTTCTTGTTAATAGGTGACTTTAATATTACCAACGCCGTATGGATAGATGGTTGCACTCCTAGTAAGTTATTACGGAGGAGCTGTGACAGTTCGGTCAACACTCTAAATGACTTCCTTGCATTTTCTGGTCTTCAGCAATTTAACGGCATTCACAATGCTAGTAATCGAATCCTGGACTTGGTAATGAGTAACATAAGTTGCAATGTTTTTGGTTGTTCTCACCCCTTAACTCAGGAAGATTTACATCACAAATCCATAGAAATCCGTATAAATATTAATCAGTTTACTGAATTAAGACCAGCGTTAATTTATAATTATAATTTCAGTGCAGCTGATTACAGTTTAATTAATAATGAAATCAACAGTATAAATTGGACTCAACATTTTAAAAAATTTACATTAGAGGAATGTGTCTCTAAATTTTATTTAATTTTAAACAACCTTATAGCTAAGTATGTTCCAGGTAAATTCAGATCTCAAAATTCTATTCCTATATGGCACACTAAACCTTTGCGAAAACTCCTAAACGAAAAAAGAAAATTTCACAAGTTATGGAAATTATATGGAAACCCACTAGATTACCAAAGTTTTAAGGTGCTAAGAAAACGAGCTGCATGCATGGAAAGAGAATGCTATAATAGTTACATAAATTATGCCGAAAATAAAATAAAAACTTTACCTAAGTATTTCTGGACGTATGTCAAAGCTATAAAAGCAAATAATAGGTTACCTGAAACTATGAGTTTTAAGGGACAAAGCAGTAATGACGGTAAACAAATTTGTAATTATTTCAGCGAACATTTCCACTCAATTTATGTAAGTAGCACAGGTAATGCAGCCTATGACATAACGGATACGCCTGAAAACACTTTATTAGACATAAGCTCCATTGAGTTAACCTATAGTAATTTAAATAAGTATTTAAAGAATATTAATACGAATAAAGGAGCTGGGCCAGATGGCATACACCCGCTATTCATACGAAATTGTGCCGATTCGTTAACTGCTCCTTTGTTACATTTATTTAAGCAATCATTTAGTACTGGCGTTGTACCACACGAATGGAAACGTGCTTTGATAACACCGATACCTAAAGGTGCTGTTAGTCAAAACATAGTTGACTACCGACCCATTTCAAAGCTGTGTCAATTCGGCAAAATACAGGAAAAAATTGTCACTGAGCAATTACTTGGCGTAGTTAAACGAGTTATTACACCTACTCAACATGGCTTCTGTAAAAGGCGTGGCGTGGAGAGTAATTTGTTAAATATGACAGAAATATTGTTGGAGGCAATGGATAAAAACGGTCAAGTGGATGCTATATACACAGACTTTGCCAAGTGTTTTGACAAAATCTGCCATAATACTCTCCTTACTAAACTTTGGCGGCTAGGTATTCACGGCGATCTGTTCCGTTGGATCAAATCATACGTAGGAAATCGTAGTCAGGCTGTCGTACTATCTGGCTATCGTTCCACATACAAATACATGACCTCAGGAGTCCCGCAAGGGTCCCACTTAGGACCATTACTTTTTGTTTTGTATGTGAATGATATTACCAAGGCCATAAGTCACTCCAACGTGCTCCTTTATGCAGACGACACTAAAATTTTCAAAGTTATACGAGACACGTCAGACTCTTTATTATTACAGAGCGACTTAAGTAACTTTGAGGACTTCTGTAATAGAAACAATTTGTTTTTAAATCCAGACAAATGCCACACAATTACTTTCACTAGAAAAAGAAATCCAATTGAATTCCCGTATAAGTTGTGTGGAAGGATCTTAAACCGTGTAACTGAAATCAGGGATATAGGCGTGATAATGGACTCTAGTCTTACATTTGTTCCACACATTGATAAAATTGTTAATAAATCATTCAAGTTCTTAGGCTTTATATTGCGCATAGGTAGACCTTTTAAAAATCCCGCAACATACAAATTACTCTTCAATAGTTACATACGTAGTCGGCTAGAATTCGCAAGCCCTGTCTGGAATCCTTACCATCAAGTACATCAGGATAAAATTGAGAAGGTACAACGAAAGTTTATTAGATCACTTGATTACAGGACTGGCAATCCACATATTGACTATGAGACCTCTCTTGCTTTCCACAACATTGTATCTCTAAAACGTCGACGGGATCTTATAGATATAACGTATTTATTTAAAATATTACATGATATGGTCGACGCTCCTTATCTTTTAGAGAATATATATTTTCGCGTGCCTAGAAGGCAAGAGAGAACTACTCGCAAGAAAGAATTATTTACTGTGAAAGCGAGTAAAACCTGTTATGGGAGCAACAGCTTTATAAAACGATCCTGTGCTTTGTATAATGACATATATAATAATGTCGATATTTTTGAGACCTCATTAGTTAGGTTTAAGCATCGCATCACTGAACTCATCCATGACCATGACCTTGACATATAAATTTAAAATAATAATAAAATATTATTATAATAGTGCACCTAACTTATCATTTTTTTTACCTATATTGATTTTTGTTTTTTAACTTAGTGTGTGTTAAGTTAGGACCTGTGGCCTGTTTGGTTTGGCCTTTTTGGTTTATCTTAATGAGATTGTGTTTTTCATAATGTTTTCATCAACTTATTTGCTGTTTCTTGATACTGCTCATCCACGTTTTAATATCAAACCTGAAAAAAAAATATATGTATATTTTTAAATTACCATATTGCAATGTAAACTAAACGATAGATAAGTTACATAATTTTGTTAACATCTTACCCAAAGTTTCTGGCCTATGGACATGTAGTTGTATGTGTTTTTATCGGCAGCATCCTTTCCGCGTTATAATACAACAGCAAATACGATCATGTATGCACTAGGATAATTCAAGTAGCCAAATCTTTTATTTTTCAACTGGAAAAACAACTTAAATTTAGGAAAACATTTAATTTCAACTTTAGATAATATGTACTTACCTCGTAGAAATATGTCTGTGTATAATTAGGTTTTGTTATTTTCTTAGTCTCTCACTGAGGCCGTGTCTTTTGCTTAAAATATTGTAGTGTAGTTTTTGTAATTTAACTGTGTTTTATCAATGTTTTGTACTGTCACAGCGAGCACGTCTGTCCCTAGGCGCAGTGAGCTGTTACTGGCGTAATGGCGTAACTGGCCGTGGCCGGTCCCGGTCCCGGTGGCCGGGAGGGGCTCGCTGTGCGTCATTTTTGTACTTATTTTTATTTTCATTTAATAGGCATTATGTATATTGCCTGTTTTTCGTTGTACAGTTTGTTTGCCTTATATAATTATGTGTTTAATTTAGGGAACTTTAGGTTTATAAGTAATAATTTGTTCGCTTTAATTAAAAAATATGTAACTGTTTGTTCCTAAATAAACAAAAAAAAAAAAAAAATAATAAATCACAAAATACCCCTAGGGCATCCTGTGATTCCTCTCAGGTATCAAATATTTGGATTAAAAGCTCAACACCGGCGTCAGTTGTAGAGCGACCCCTAGTAAAACCATAGTGTTTACAATGTAAAAGTTTATTTTTATAAAAATGAATTTGCATTTGGTCTAGCATTAACTTTTCAAAAATTTTACTAAATGTGGGTAGCACAGAAATAGGTCTAAAATTAGAGGGGTCAGAAGTGCTACCTGATTTAAATAATGGAATTATTTTACTATATTTCAGGAGGTCAGGAAAAACACCACAGTCAATGCATTCATTAAATATGCAAGCTAAAACTGGAGCTATTGTCATAATTACAGATTTAGCGACGTCCACGGAATTACGCCACAGATCAGCAGTTTTCTTTTTATTGAGAGTTTTAAATGTTTTTATTATATCTATAACACAAATTTTTTGAAAACTGAAATTACTTTCACAATCTTTAACATTCTCCTTCAAAACAGATTCAGCTACAGTGGGGGAGGAAATCAAGGCTTTTGTAGTTGAAACTGGAATGTCAGTAAAAAACCTCTCAAATGCTGCAGCAATATCAGCATCAGAAGTCAAGGTTTTATTATCACAATTTAAATTGTACTCATTATTACGACTTTTGACCTTTCCTGTTTCACTATTTATAATATTCCATGTCATTTTTATTTTGTCATTACTATTCTTAATCTTAGAACTCAAATAGTTTGCCTTGGCTAATCGACATACTCTTTTGAATAACATTGAATAATTTTTAACATATAATTTGAAGTCATCGCTGGTGTTATAGTTGCGTTCACCATAAAGTTCATAAAGGCGTTTCCTACTTCTGTGAATACCAATTGTAGCCCATTCATTAAAAGTTACAGTACCACTAACTGAGATCTTTTTTGGAATAAAAGTTTTATTAAATTCTGAACAATAAATGTTAAAAAAATTATTATAAAAGACATTAGGGTTGTCATTGTATTCTAAATAATTTAATTTTGTATCTAGATTGCTTTTAAAGCGTTCCAGCCGACCTGCAGTTTTTGGTACAACAGTGATATTCTTTTTCGTCACTTGTTTACGCTGGTGTGGAAAGCTGACCATTTGGCCACAATGATCAGAGTCCAGGTTATGGTTATGGTTATGGTTAAGGTGTAATATGTACCTACCTAATAACGTTCATTTACATACGAAACTTGCAAATAATTACATATTATTGCGCGCTCTCGTAGCGTGAGCAAGACGTTGCCGCCTCGTGCATCATCTTGCCGCTCCGCGATCGCAAACCCGGCTCAGGGATGAATTTTATTAGACCGGGCCGTGCATGGGGCGTGCCGTGTGCGTGGCCCGGACAGGGCACTGATTTGAGACGTCCCGGTCTTATATAATTTATCCCTCATGCTCATGCAGGAAGCAGCAACGTCTTGTTGCTTACGCGCGACCGACGACCGCGTTGATCGATTGATCATTCCAGTTCAGTAGCGTTTCTGCGTCTAAAAAGAGATAACGTGTCTTAATCACCTTTTGCAACTACCTACTTTGCTAACTGAACTGTGTCAACTGTGAAATCGCTAAAAATAATGACGCGATCTACCTGTAGTGTTTGGAAACATTTTTTAACGATCCCTGAATGTGATCACAAAAAACACGTTACGTGCAATTATTGCAATTCACAATATAAACATGCTCAGGCTAATAGACTGACAGAAGTCTTCATTCATGCCCGCCGCGCCGCCCCCGCCACCGCCAAAAGGGCCTCCGGAACCCTCACTGGCCGGACGAAACACAACAGCACCAAGTGCTATTATTTCACGCCGGATATTAGTGAGAGGGTATTAATCCGGGCGAGCCGGTCCAATGCGTGCTGCAACGTAACGTGGCTCTACCACACAGTCAGTGTCACTCATTTAGCACCACCCAGGGGTAACGTGTAGAGTCTCAAGGGTAAACCTACGGAAGCGAGTAACTTTAACCCCCACTTTATCATCTGCCATTATAAGATCTACACTTCTTCGGTCTTGATGTAATCGGACCTACGAGCAGAAGGATGAAACGGATTCCCGTTCTTGGTTTCCACTCCTTAGTAGAATGCAGTTGCTCTATCTCTCATCATCACGACGTCAGATGTGGCCAGCTTTCATCCATGCTACACGATTCCCGATATCAGTCACATTTTTGCGTTGTCCGATGATGTCGTTTGTCACTCAGTCACCTACGGCTATTCCCAGCATACTACGTTCCATCTCTCTTTTAGCGACTTTGACGTTGGCGTACGAACTTGGGTGGCGGTAAGATCTACGAATCGATTCGCATGCGTAGATCACAGCCAGGAGCACAACGCGTTATTGAAATTCATTTTTCAAGTTTTATCTTTGAAACTATTTTCTACTTGATGGAACTATTCTTGAAGTAGATGCTAATGGTTCTGTAGCTTGTATTAGAATGGGATACTCCTGGGATCAAGTTCATTTACAGAATCGATACTTCACCTTCTAGAAAGTCGTGCTAAAGATGAATAGTCATCTGTTCTATTATCAGAAAAATATTTATATTCGATTTCAGCAGGTGCTCTAAGCTGGGTTTCAAGGAGATTTTGAATTAGTAGTATATTCTCCTACTGTGTCTTTTCATCATCATCATCATCATCAGCCAGAAGACGTCTACTGCTGGACTTTTTTGGGTTGGCAACACTTGCCCCTATTAAGTAGTAGTCAAAACTTAGCTTCTACTATAAAAATTAATTTTAAATAATTAATCATTGTTGTATAACTATTAAATTGTGTTTAAAGTATATTTATTTTAATAAAATATAAGTACGAGTGTTTGCATCAGTGTCTATGCAATAATATTTGAATTTCGTCATATTGAAATTTTTGACAATACCGGCTGTCAACGGCCGGCAAAAATAATTAACTTGTTTGAAGAAAAGTATAATTTAAGAAGAGCTACAGAGCTGAAGATCTGCATCTAAAACCCGGGGAGTATTGTTTTCATAATTTTTCCCTAAGTTCATAATTTAACTAGTAAAATCATTGACCTAAAATAACCTAACACTACCTAGGTACCTTCAATTAAGATAACATTGTGAAAGTTAATTCCACTACATATTGATTGGTCTTATTCTTATTTTATTTTTCCTTAATTTGTAACTACATGTTCCCCACACTAATACATCTATCAACTTTACAAATCTCACATAATAGTGAGTATCGTCACTCCTCAATTACGATTTGGCTTGGTTAACCTCTCTTGACTTGACTATATAGTGGAAGTGAAGTTGATGGTGACATTGTCTTGCTACAGACCTTCACACACTACAACACTTTACAATCAGAACTTGACTGCACATTTAAAAGTTGATTATTTTCACAATTATATTAGAAACTTTTAAAAGTGTTTTTTTAATAGGTAAATATTTTTATACAAGTGACCTACTCACATCATAACAGCAAATCTTTCTTTAGGATTGTTGTATCTTTTATTTTAGTTTTTATATAGTTACAGCTGTTTAATGTTATAAAATATTAAAAGTCTCCTTGTTACAAGTATGAATAGGTATTACAAATTTGATTTCAATGTGTAAATTTATTATTATTAGTTCCTGAATTTAATATTGGATAGAATACATTTTAAACAAATATCGTTGCTTAGCTTAAATGATCTAGAATACAAGTCTTTTTTTCCTACATAAAGTTTAATAAGTACAACAAAGTTAAAACAATTGTAAAGTGTTTTTAACGTTTCCTATATGTTTAGCGTTTTTAGATTAGTTAACTGAGTTAACTCTAAACTAGCTACATAGATTCTTTGTTCAACAAAGTTGTATTAGTCAATAAATCAATTAATCTGTTTTCAATTAAACTTATTGACTCTTTTACCGTAGGTAAGAAATAAACAAAATAACAATAACAGTATTCTTATATTTGCTTAAATATTTCAAGTGTAAACAAAAAACTCAATATGATGACCCGCAAGACGGCAGCACAAAACACAGAGGCGAAACTTCGGCAAGTTCTCCATGAACTTAAATTATCCAAGGATACCTGCAACCAACTACTCCGGGAAAGAGATGAAAGTGAGGAAGAAATAAAAATCATCATAGGGAACACACAATTGAAAACCGAGCTTGTTACACTTTACAATGAACACTCCGAGGTGCTTCATCAACAAGACCAGCTGCAACGCACTATTGAATCATTTGATGATTGCAACACCACCTATGAGAGGGCCCTGAATCGCATCACTGAGCTGGAGCAAGAGTTGGCGAGGGCGCACAAACGCATATCTTAGCAGGATGAACAAACCCAATATAATCAAGCGGAAGTCACCCTGAACCTTTTTGACGAAAAAACACCGGTTTATCATATGTTTCACCAAAGCATTTACGATTCGAAACTAAAAGAAAGTAGACAGGTGTATGATCGAGATACCAAACAACTACTATATGACATACAGAGATTGCATGAGTCTCTTGATACTTTAAATTGTCCTCGCAAAAAGAAATTGAAGAACACATTAAGTCTGCCACAGAGTTAGTAGATCTGTGCAAGTACAATGCAGAACGATATGACTCTCTTTTGAACAATCAACTAGTTGGTTAAGTAGATTTGTTGCCATCCGTAACACTCATAAAGTGTCATAAATGGTATCCCAGTGGTACTCTGTGCTACATTTGCTAATAATAATATATCGAGTGATACGAAGTTAGTAAAACGCAACTTACCTTTAGACAAAGATTCTTCTGTTAAAGGAATGTCTTGAAAAACACTTATCTATTCTGACAAGATAGGTCAGGGCCTGGGTCCGCAGCTTAAATCTAAACTCAGCCACGACCTTATAAATTTTTGCAATCCAGGCCAAACATTCACTAATTAAGTAAGTACATTAAGCAAGCAGGAGTTTAATCATTCAACAAATGCTGTAATACTGTGTGGTGATAGTCTTACAATAAAAAAGCGTGACCTTTTAAAAAGCATAGAGAGTTTAATTGATATACAATCTAAAACTCTCTAAAAAATTTTATATTTAGATAATAAGGAAAACAGATATGCTTAAGACAGTATAAATAAATGTATTAGTAATTATAAAAATGTATCAGTAATTATACAAGAAAGATAAGTAAAAATAAATGAAAAAGTAATAAGAAAATATATCAAAAAGAAAAAAGAAATGAAAACAAAATAAAAGAGGAAAAAAAATAATCATAGTTAGCTTCTCAAGCTCTAAATGTAAAATAAGAAATATTAAAAGAAAAGAAGTAAAATGCAATAATAAGTATAGAATTCATAAAGTAGTTGTAAGATAGTAATGTTAATGAGAAAGAAATGTAATAGAAATAAGAAAACAAGATTGTATAAAACAAAATAGAAATAAAAAGAAAACAGATGTAAAGGAAAATAATAGAATAGTAATAATATAGTAAACATATTATTATATTAACTGTAAGTAATATAAATAAGAGAAAAGAAATGTATGGAAATAAGAAAACCATATTGTAAAAATAAATTAGTAATAAAATAAGAGATGTAAAGTAGAATTAAATGAAAGAAAACAAGAAACAGTGTAGAGCTCTTCAAGCTCAGGTTTACTAACCCCAAATAGACTAGAAAGAAAAGAGAATTACAAGCAAAAAAAGTCCTGCAAAAAAGAGGAGAGCAATGTATTAAATAAAAAAAAATCAGTACGATGCGACACAAGAGAAAAAAAAAACAAACAACCCCCTTATAGTTCTATATTTTATTAAAGTTGGTGTGTCGTTAAAGACAGTAGAAGCAAGTGGGTGGTACCCCGGCTATCAGCTTGGGGAGCAATTGCTCGTGAAAGCCGGAGTGTGTCTGTACGTGAGGGCTGACATGTTTTGTTGTCGTCGTTTACTCTGCTTGGAAGACCCCTCCTTCCATCCTTTGGGTGAGCATTGAATTCGGCTCTCGTTGCCGTGTCTATGCGTCCCTATATCGGTCCCACACGGTAGATGCTAACACAAGCAGCCTTTTTGACCACCTTGGCCGAGTGACTTATCTCACGCAAGAGCGATTCCCGAACGACGAGGTGGTAGTTTAGGGGGACTTCAACGTCTACCATGAAACATGGTTGAGCTTCTCCAAAAGTGGTCACGCTGGTAGAGTCGCTCATGCCTTCGCTCTGAAGCAAGACCTGACACAACTAGTAGACCAGCCTACCAGGATAACAGATATCGTTGGTCACGCGCCCTCCTTGTTGGACTTACTGCTGACGAGTCGCCCTGCAGGGTATAGAGTGCCGGTGCTTGCAGCTCTAGGCTCGTCAGACCACTGCTCGGCCGTTGCCATAGCACTGCATAGTATTGGTCCACGGTGGAGGATTGGGACGGATTGCGTGATTGCATCCGTCTCATGGGGCCAGGGCTGCTGTCTTGGAAAGGACCCGTCGGAGTGCGCTTCCGCCATCGCTGATGAGATCTTATTGGGTATGGAGTATTGTATTCCGTTTATAGATCTTGCCAGCGCTGGTATAAAACGACCTTGGTTTAATCGCAAATGCGCCAAACCTGCTAAATGCAAGTAGGCGGCGTATAGTGCTTGGACGAAGGGCACTCCACCTATCATAGCACATTGTTGAGCCACCATGCCTGATATTTGAATTAGGCAGTGTAATGTACGTGCCGTGCTGTGGTCACTCGACGTGCGGAAGGCTTAGCGTGCCGGATGGTGTTCCGGCTTTGTGCTGCTCAGATGTGCAGCTAAGTTGTCTCCTGTGTTGACACAATTGTTTAGGGTGTCTTACGAAACCGGTATATAAACCGGTGTCTTGGAAGGAAACGAACTTACAACTCAACCCCAAAAAAGGGAATCACTCGGATCCAGCCAACTATAGACCCATCGCTGTAACTTCTGTGCTGTGCAAGGTGTTTGAGCGGATAATTAACTCCCGGCTCATTCACTACCTAGAGGATCACTTGCTGCTCCATGATCGCAAGTATGGGTTCAGATCCAAGCGATCAACGTTAGTATACGTTACTCACGCATGGGGTGAAGCGATGGACAAGCGTGGCGAATCTCTGGCAGTTAGCCTTGATGTCGCCAAAGCTTTTGATAGAGTATGGCATCGCTCCCTTCTTTCCATGTCGCCGGCCTTCGGTGTGCCGCCCCGTTTGTGCGCCTGGGTTGCAGAATTTTTAGAAGAGCGGAGTATTCTTGTCTTTTGTAAGAGTAGTTCCTCCGAGCTCCACAAAGTCAATGCCGGAGTGCCGCAGGGTTATGTGCTCTCACCTACTCTATTTCTTCTGCATATCAATGACATGTTGTCGTTGGGCAATATTCATTGTTATGCGGATGACAGTACGGTGCATGAGCGGTACATAGGATATATACTTCCTGCGGCAAACCAAGCTGATATCGTAGGGAAAATGCAAGAATTGGTTGCCAAACTGAATCTGACTCTCGATCGTGTCTCTAAGTGGGGATCTGAAAACCTGGTCGAGTTTAAAGCCAGAAAAAACCCAGGTTGCACAAACCTTTCTCTTCCAAGGTAACTCCCTTTCTTATTCTCGTCTAAGGTAACTTCCTTCCTTACTCCTCTCTCTCTTTAGAACTCTCCTTTACCCATTATTGTACCTCAGCCTTCTTGGCATGGACATCGGCCAGGAACTGAATCCAAAATTCTACATCGAGAGTGTTATTTTAACTGCCTCCCGTAAGTTGGTATTCTCAATAAGGTGAGGCGGTTTTCCACTCCCGAGCAGCGCTGTTTGCTGTACAAGACTTAGGTGCGATAGAGTATGGAGTATTGTTTCTATCTATAGGACGGCTCCGCTTAATACTTCTGTGATGCACTTGATAGACTGCAAAGGCGAGCGATACGCATAATTGGAGATGCTGAGGTTACAGCCCCTTTTGAGGACCTCCAGCTGCGTAAAGACATTGCTTCTCTCAGTGTCTTCTACCGAAATTACTACGGAGAGTGTTGTGAAGTAGACTTTTTGATTTAATCCCGCCCTCTCCTTTCCTGTCCCAGACTACACGTGCTGGCTTAGGAACCACCATCATACTGTGCAGACTATTAGCACTCGTACAAAAAATTTGGCAAGTCGTTCCTCTGCAAGACCATTCGGCTTTGGAATTCTCTGCCGGCGCATGTGTTTCCCAGCTCCTATAGTCCCTGGTCTTGCGGGACGTGAAACGGCATTTATACAAGCCGTCATGAATGGGTGCGCTTTTTTTTAATTCTACAGCGGGTAAGCACTTGACCTTCATCTCACCTGATGGTAAGTGACGATAAGGCCGAAGGTGGAAGCGCGCCACACTCGAAATCCTCAACCACTGAGGAACTGGCTATCTTTTCTCAAACTGTCGGAAGAGAACAAAGCTATAAACATCGTTGTTATGGCGACAAACGTCAATTGCACATGTTGAAGAATAAAAACACTGCTCTAATTAAATAAATTACTAGGTCTGAAACTTCAAACAATACAGAAATTGTTGTAATTGCTTCTAATAATTTTAAAATTAATTATCAATCAATATTATATTATGATTGGTGTTACTTTGCTACTTGCTTTGAATTGAAGTTCACTAAGAGACTTATGTCAGTTTTTGCGTTCGCGCGGCACCCTTATAATTCGGCTACGATGGACCATCATGAATAAAACTGCAGGTTTCTTTAGGAGTATGAATTTAATAATATTAATTTACTGTATCAAATAAACGAATCCATACCGTGATTCAGGGACCTAGCGCACAGCGCCATCTATTGGTTTGACTTGTAACTAACAGTTTATATAAGTTATTTAGTAAGTGTTTATGGTTTTAATGTTACAAACGTTAATTATGCTATTAAAAATATATATTATACTACTTAATTATAAATAACTATAACTAAAACAATTATAATGTCATCATTACATTAAGCTTAACGTGCATGTGTTATACAAAAATAATCATCATCTTGTTATCCGTCGTAAAATAATGGGAATGTCAAAAACATTTATTTGTTTTATTTATTTATTTATTTAGCAACAAAAATATAATTACAAAATTGGTTAATAGTATCTTAAAGCCTATGTTAGGTTTGTCTAGATATTAAGATCTCAATATAATATTAAATTTGTTTACGCTATATTATATTAAGTAAATAATAAGTAACTGAATTAGACAAATAGTTATAATATGATGGTAAAAAAAAAATAGGTAACTCATTTGAGAGCGAACGCGCTTAGCGATACAGAACTGAGGGCTTTGCACAGCATCACTGCGTGCGCGCGTGTACACAGAAACAAAATACGTGGGTCGTCACAATTTCTGTTGGATAATAAATTAATCTCGATGTCAATACTTTGTAGCACTAAATAAAAACCTTAGTGGTTTCTAAGTGCTATAATGATTTATAGTCTTATAAAACGATGTTAAAATGTTAAATGAATAAATGAAAAAAAAATGATTGACTCGTTTAAATTATTTTTTGCGAGACCATCACAAAATCAAAAGTAAAAATACAGTTAATGTCTCATCTCTTAAGAAAAATACAAAATCATACATCGAAAATTCCGAATTTAAATATAATACTTATAACAAGCGGAGGTATTGCGATTTTAAACTTTCTATAGTGGACCATAAATCGCAATAACTCAGCTTAATAACCGTTTTAAACAAACTATTTAGATCTCTGTATTTTAGCTTAGCATACAACTTTTTAATAACTTCTCATAGATTTGTAAAATGTTGAACTTTGAAGTTTGTATGGTAACTGAAATGCACAAACCCTTTTAAACTGAAATCCTTTATCAGGTAAATTGTTCCAACACATCGAACAAATAAGGATAAAAATTCACAGTCATGAAACGGCCGTCAATATAGTCAAGGTGGTTAAAAAATTCATATGGCAAGATTTCATTCCTCACAACGTTTGGAAGAGCAGCAGCAATGATTGCCGAGTTCTCTTCTGAACAAAAGTAATCATTCTTGCCTGTAAACAATGCAGTCTTCATTGCCACCTTTCTAAGGTCGAATTCTGGAGGCTCCTCGCTGTGGTACACTTGTAAATTTCTTTCCTTACCGTAATCATATTTTGAAAATTTTTTTCTCATCATTATTTGAACAAGGTGATTAACGTGTTTAGTTGAGGTTCCCGCAGGGTAGTGTCCATAATATGTATACAAAAATTCTGGTTCCATACCAAGAACATCTCTACCGCATGATACGAAATATGATTCTAGACACGAATTTACTGTCAATGGATCGAGGCAATATGATTGGTACAAAGGAGCCATTACGTGATGTGACATAGTTTCCTCACCAGTCTCAGTGGTAGGATACGAACTATTGTTTAACAAATCTATACTGTTTGTCATAAATTGATACGTACCCCTTTGTTTAATGAAAGTAGCTACAGGGGCTAGGTTAACATTTAATTTAACTTTTTTATTATACTCCGGTTTTTCTGATCCCAATACGTACATATGTGATGATCCTTGTGAATGGGTGATAACTGTTAATTGAGTTTGAGAAGTTTCTTTTAAGATGTAGTCGATAGTTACAGGCATGTCGTACAGTCCATGTTCGTAAAACGTATAGTTGAAGAATTGTGAAGAATCTCTGTCGGGATCAAGGTACTTGTGGCGCCTCGATTCGGTAGTGCCCCTTAAGTTGATAACCCACACATCCCATCCCCGATCAGCTAGAGTGATTGACAATGAGTTTTTGCCTCTATGTATAAAGCCGTATGCGTTTTCAGTGTTTCCATGTACCAATAGCACAGGCTTCTCCACGAATCCAGGAATGTGATATAACTTTAGAATGTAATCATCTTCAGTAATTACTTCATGTTCTTCGCATTTGTGTCTAAATATTTTGACTATTTCAGTAAAATTCGATCTGCCAATTCTGGTCAATTTATCGCTCGTATAAATTTTTGCTACATTTTGTAAGGCCTTGTCTCTTGTCTTTAGTGCCTTTTCTATATATCTGGTAAAGCCATTTGAAAAACACGATACAGCACTATTACCAACAAACACGAAAATTATACAAATAACTAAAATTGGTTTCATTTTTAATATGTACTTATAATATAACCACTAACATTATGATTACAAGTTTTAATGATGACTATTTAATGATGCAATGGCTTAAATAATATTTAGAGAAAGAGAATATAATATTAAAATTTATTTAGTGGATTAGGTAAAATTAAACAAATTACGTCATGTAGGGTGACCATGATCATGAATAAAAAATACACTTTATCTTGTAAAATTATAGTTTTCGTCATTTCCTGCCTATTGGTAAAATTCTCCCCATTTGTCTGGATGACGAATAACTTCATACCTATTTCTACCGCCAAGAAGCATGATTTTGCATTTCTGTGATCCATCCGGATGCAAGGGTTATAAATATATTGAAGTTACAGAGCGTAGCAGCATAAGAACTGTAAGTTTGCTTGGGTTAGGTTGGTGATGCCATTATCCACGAGCTACTGTGGTAGTTTTCCATCAGGCAGCCGTATGCTCGTTGGCCACCGTAGTAACAAAAAAACGACAAGCTAAGTAGTCATTAAAACGAGAATATTACCATTGTTGCCCGGTATCATAAAAATCATCTCGATCGAGCTCCTCTGTGCTTCGGAAGCCATAATGGCAGTCGCTAAAATTCAAAAACCCGCATTAGGCCAGCATGGTATGTTATAGCCCACACATGCTGTTGTCCATGTGGGAAGGCCTCTGCCCAGCAGTGGGATGATGATAATGTCCGGTAGCGTAAATGGAAATACTATTTTAATATAAGGACAAGCCTCGAAGAAATGAATTAGCATTTCCAGACGTTACGAGTGTATATTGTCGTCTCATAATAAAAGTTACATGCACACCGAAAACGTCAGGATTAAATAATAAAAAATAATAAAGAACTACGGGGGATTTTGCATGAACCCTGTCCCCACCCTACAACAGTGGGATACGTGTCAATTTGTTCATTGGGATCCAAAGAAGCCTAAAGTACCTGTATTAATTGCAAAAAGTATTGAGTTTCTTTATAATAAAAAAAAAACTTTTCGGCAAAAATGTAATTATTTTTAATGTGTAAACGTTGCGTATAAAGTTATCTTATGGTTTTCTTGCTTTAGTTAGAGTTGCTCGAGTGTGTCATGCTCTCTCAAAGCACATGAGTAATACTCATGTGCTCAAAGTGTCTCTGCGGTGGTGGCATGTGCGTCGGGTCATTAATTTACCTAAAACATGGTTGAGCGAAGCGATGGCTGATTCACATATAATACTTGTCAGCGGGTGCCGCCTGAGGAGGCTGGAATGCTCTTGCAATCTTATTTTGTTGAAAAAAAAATATATATATATCAAAACAATATATTTTTTGAAACCTAAATCCCTCGTTTTTGAAGAACGTCGCCATAGTAAAAAAATATCTATCCTACTAGACACTTCAAATGACACTAATTTCAAATCTGTTGGATGGTGGGGACGTTTTTTCCCATGGTTCTTTAGGTAATAAACGCGAGTTTATCCTTAAAAAGTGTTTCATTTCAATTTCGTACAGTTTCTTAAAAATGCATTTGTTTAAAATAGTTAATACAATAATAATTATTAAGGTACCGGAAACTGGGGTGAGTAACAACAATATTTGGAATTCGGACCTTGGTATTATTCTTATTTTGTGTCGCATATTAGAAGTAGGTAATCTGTAATATACTTACATGAGTTACGAGTACTATTTTCTTAGGAATTTTACGAATTGATTAATTACGAATACTAATATCTTTTTCATTAACCCAGAAATAGTTAAAGTAAAGTAAAATAAAATAAAAAATCTTTAAAATATGGCTTGTTGCAAATAACATTTTATGTTGGGTCATTAGCAACGATATATCTGGTGAAATACAACAACTTCATGATTAAGATAGAATAACAACATAAAATATAGAATAGACCTTATTTTATTTATTTTAAAGTAAACAATCTTCTTAATTAATCTTTTTTTGCACTGTAACCTTTTTCTACTTGGGTCGTCTGTGAAATTGGACTCATTTATTTTATTTTATATATTTATCATAGTTTATTACATTTTTTGGTAGAACATCCTTCAAAGTTTTTTCCAATTCATCAAAATAGTTATTGAGAGTCTTAGCTACGTAATACATTTGCACTTTTAACATTTTGAACATTTCTTTTAGAAATTTTATCCGTATGTCTTTTTAAAAAAACCTATGGCTAACTCTAACACAGGCATATTTGTATTATTTGTATGCCAGTTCAAACATGACGTTAAAATGACAGGGTACTAATGTATACAGTTGACGTTGTTGCAGTTTGTACTAGACTTATAATCCTTTTTAACTTGGACCAAAATGTAAGGACAGAGGGATGAGGAGAAGCAAGTAGACAGTTAGGAAAAGTGGACCGTTTGGTAAGTAGACATATGGGAAAATGGACAGTTAGGGAAAGTAGACCGTTTGGTAAGTAGACAGAACAGGAAAACGGACTGATCAAGAAGTAGACGGATAAGGAAAAGCAAGTTGACCAAATGGGAAAAGTAAACGGTTTGCAAAAGTGGACCGATCGGAAAAGTAGACCAATGGTTCCGGATGGTTATTTGAATCTTTTGCACTGAACACTTTTTTTATCTAAAAACATTTTTACTAGAAGACGGCATTCCGTCTTCCTATGGATCAGTATGTAAATCATACTGATCCATAGGATCCCATTCTGAGCATGCATTAAAATATTCAATAATAATGTTTTCTGTATCTGGCCCAAGAACTGTCTGTCCACCCCATTTTTTAACCGACATCAAAAAAGGAGGAGGTTCTCAATTCGGCTGTGTGTTTTTTTTATGTTTGTTACCTCAGAACTCAGTCATTTATACACCGATTTAGAAAATTCTTTTTTTATTTGAAAGGACATACTTCCAGATTGGTCCCATTTTTATTAAAATCCAGTTCTGATTATGGAATCCTCAGGAATTGAGGGAAATCCTCAAATATTGTAGGTATACCTATAGCGATTTTGGTATTTTCAGCAATATGTCAAAAATTTGCATTCAGAAAGTATCATTTGATGAAGTAGAACTGATGAAGAAGACCACAGAATGTCATTGGAACTCCTCAATGATAAGTATTTCACGGGTGGCTATAAGATATCTCGATTAAGATAGTTAAGCGACTATGACGAATTAAAAGAAGGCAGGTACCGGAACTCTGTTCTGGTTGTGGAATCCTTGAGGAATTGAGAGAACTCATCAAATATTGTAAAAAACCGACTCCATAAACTTTGACTGAATTAAATGCACTAAAACGTAAAAAATATTTGCGTAGTTTAGTTTGTTCAATTTACTTGCAATATTAACCTTTATTTTACTCAATCTTATAATCTTAAAATATTTTTGGAGTCGGTGCCAGCTTAATACGACAATGTAGCAATACCTAATAAAATCTATTTACTAACACGACAACTGTCAAAGGCTAATTAAACAATATTTACAAATAAAATCGACAATGGGGTTAAACGGCAGCAAGTCCGACCCAGACGGAGGTGGAGAGATGAGCTTGATGCTTACGCGAAGGATTGGCCAACACACGCAAAAGACCGCGAATACTGGAAGGGGGGGGGGGGGGAGGGAGGCCTTTGCCCAGCAATGGGACAATATGTGCTAATATAATAATAATAATATAGTATGTCTTTTAATGTTTATGTTAACATTGGCTGGCACCGACTCCAAAAATATTTTTTTAAATTATAAGATTGAGTAAAATAAAGGTTAATATTGCAAGTAAATTGAACAAACTAAACTACGCAATTATTTTTTACGTTTTAGTGCATTTATTTCAGTCAAAGTTTTTGGAATCGGTTTTTTATTTTGTTAAAATTTTTGTTTTTTATTATATTTATTTCGTTAGTATGCCTGTAGACTGCATATTCTATATTATGTTTAGCTGCTGCTACTTTGTGTGACATGTGTTATACATAATATTATTTATTATTTTATCCTCTAAAGCTCTTTCTATATATTCGATTTGTTTCAATTCTATATAATTTGATTTTTGATTTTGATTTGATGTCCTCGAAAAAGCTGGGGTCTATACGAGGGGATGGAAAGGTTGAATGATAGAAGAGAAGTAAGCGAGGTGTGTCAGAACCGCGCAAAGTGGAGATTGGACTTGCTTACTCCTGTAGGGAATAAGGCGTGAGCAGTATGACGTGTATATGTTTATATGAAATTTGTCTTTTACCTCGGGGATCAGGCTTATAGTTTCGAGGTATTGTTTGATAAAACCAAATACAACCTGTAAAAAAGTGAACAGATCACATATGTCTATAACTGTATAATACTAAAATATTGTATTATATTTATTAGTATGTATCGTGTGGCGAAAGATCAATTAAGGTAAGGGACAAAATACAAACGTTCAACAGGAGCCGATAAGGATTTTTTTTAAAGGATCAATTAAGGTAAGGGACAAAATACAAATGTTCAACCTTATCAGCTCAGGTTTTTTTTTTAAAGATAATTTAAACATAACTTTTCTGATTCTTAGACGATTTATGATCGAGTTTCAAAGAATTGTTTGGTTTTAGACGGCTCATTGTTATTGATGACGACCATTTTCCTAAACATGATACTTTCAGAGATGGTGTCCCTTACTTTAATGAAATTTTGAAAAGTGTTTCCTTACCTTAAATTGGCCCTTAAAATCTAAGTTTTATCGAAGACAATTTAGTGTAACTGTCAACCAAAATCCAATGATGATTTTTTCACTTATAATGTTAGTACTTAGGTGTCTGTGATAAATAAAACTCACCTTTATGTTAAGTATATCAAAAATGTATGGAAATTATTTAAGTAAATGTAATAAATGTCCTACGTTATTTAGATATTTAGGGTATTTAAGGAAAATACATAAAAAAACCTTCTTTACTATACTTTAATCAATATTAGATCTTATCGCTAATTGAGATGTAGGGTTTTACAGAACTTTATAGTTACACTTACTTAAATATAATATGTATGTTTAATGTACCTACGTAACTAGGTACCTCATGTGAAAGTTAGGTTAGTTAGTTAGAAAAGTCAGGAAATTATCAGATTACGTAACTAATTTCTCTTTTAGTATAGGAACTGATGATTTTCTTAACTTAAATTTTCGCACATCACACGAAAACTGCTCTTTAAAACTAAAAGGTACTATAAAATCTTTGGTCTACATAAAGATTCTAATCGATCAAACTTAGTATTAAGAAAACAGAATATTAGCGTAACTGTGGTGAGACCATCGCCGCTTTTTTTTTAAAGCTTGCTTCTACATGATCGGATCCTATTCTATTCTAGTTCTCTTTATCACTCAAGTTCCATCATTTATGCCTCTCGTACTTTCATACCGCATACTACACATTCATCCATCACCATTCATTCTTTAAGCGGTAGGTGTTCCGCGTTTAAGCCCTTTGCTGACTATCTGCTTTTTCTTTATTTCCTTTCTCCTTTATCTTATATTGTAGGTACTCGGGTAAATGAATATTTACTCAGCTGTGCAAAAATGTTTTTTCTTATGCTATTTCTTATTTATATTTCAATTCCTTATCTATAACGCTATTTCTATGGGTTTTAAATAACAAATTGGTACATTTTCCCAATTTGGGTGGTTTACATTCTCATAATCTATTTTTGATTTCACAATATTGTTACTTACTACTTATACATTTTGAGCTTATTTGACTATTGGAAATTGAGCACATATATGCACAGATATATGTGTCATTCCTTTCTATATCTAGATTCTTACTTATTATGACTTATTACGATTTTTTACAATAGTAACATTTTTGACACAGTAGTCTAAAAATATTTTTCTATAGTCCCCTTTGTCAGCAAAATTTGCCGGGACTACCTTGACACCTGCTTGGATTTCAATGTTTAGCCTCTCCAGAGCGTGTTAAGGGCACTTGGAGAACATATGTAGGAGGGTCTCGTGCGTATCAGGATCACAAACGCATGAAGGGCTATCCTTACACCTGAACCTGTTCAGGTATGCGGAAAACCCGCCATGTCCTGTGAGAGCCTGTGTGGTAAGGTGCATAAGTGTCAGCTTCCGGGTGGTATGGTAAGCTGTTATGGCGTCTGGGAAGTAGATCTTGGTTACCTCGGCTGTATCGCTGGACTAGTACCTTATGTTCCATTTCTCAATAGACTCATTCCGAATAATTCTCTTGACAAATAAAACTGGGCACAAGTCTTAGTCAGGCTTCCTCGTGGAACCTATAGCAGCCTCCTTGGCAAGTTGGTCGGCTCTCTCGTTTCCCTCCAACCCCGCATGCGCTTTGATCCAGTGTAACTGACAAGTTTGCCCTGGATAGATGCATATGTAAGGTTTTTGCGCATTTCAACTGCAAGGGGATGAAGGGATGCCACGTTTGTGACCGTTTGGAGATGCCATGGAATCGCTATAGATTCCAAAAGTTACTTCCTTTCTAGCAAGCAAAACTTCCGAGGCCTTATGTAATGTGAGGAGCTCAGTCTGATACACGGTGCTGTATGACGGCAGTGCAAGCTTGATGGCTCGGATTTCGCCTGCGCTATTCCACAAGGATAGCGCCGCTCCAACCTTACCATTAATCTTGCTGCCGTCTGTGTATATGCAGATGTCGTGCATGTGTTCATGTGTCTGTGTGTCTTGTGTGATAGGTGTGAGCTCCAATGTTGTGCGTTCTGCCGAGTGTGGTTGGTGTAGTGTCAATATCTCTGCCACATAGATCTGGCCGGGGCACTCCCTTCCTCACTTCATAAAGGGCTGCAGCCTCTTTAATCCGGAGGTCAAGAGGAAGCGTCCCGGTCAGTACCAGTGCAGAGTTGAGCGAAACGGTACTATATGCCCTGCACATTTTCTGAGCGGATCCCCGTTGCAATGCATTTAGCTGCTTGCGCGTCATGATCTTGTCCGCGGCCGTGGACCAGGCCGCAGCCGCATACATTACAACGGGTTCCACTGCAGTGATCACCTTCGGGTTTAGTCCCCAGCTTACCCTCGCGGCCCTAGAAAAGTGTCTAAATATGTTTGCCGCATTTTTACATACGTTTGCTATGTGCTCATTAAAAGTGAGTTTGGAGTCAATGTTTAGCCCAAGGAGTTTGATTGCGATTCCGCCCATCGCATCCAGCCGACCGATAATGCGATCATGTGTTTTCTTTTTTGGCTTTCAATTAAATAAAACAACATAACTTAAAATGTTGATGCTATTTTCTTCTTATTCGCAGCCATGGTTAACCTACTACTTGTTCAAAGACAATATGCTTTAATGCAAATACATTATTCATACAGTCATAATAATTAACACTTTTTGCCCCCAACGAACAAAATGGTATAAGCTTAATAATTAAAATTGTTCTAGAAAATAAAAACATGTAAAATACTTAAACTAAATAAATACTCTTTAACTATAAAAAAAAATTGTTTTTAAGGAAAAGATATTGTTTCCAAATCAAACAAAGTAATATAGTTGTAAAAACCTAATAATGATAAAAAAGGTACGAGTACAATATCAAACTGAAAAATACAGAGCCACCATGCTAAGAAACTTTACAATAGTGTAATCTTGTGGTAAGTTGTGTGTGTTATCGCAATGCACATTATAGTGTTATTATTTTGTGATTTCCGTTATACACTAATGTAAAATAAATTTAAATAATCGTCGGGAAATACTAATTTAATTACTGTTCCAATGAACTAATGTCAATATTTTTGCTAGTGTTAGTGTTACGGTAGATACGGTTACCTATAAACACACTATATATTACAGTAAAGTTTAATTACGTGCATGTTCGATCAAATGTTGTAGGTACGTTTGGTATTATTATTAATTAATAAGGATTGATTATTGTAGTAAGTGTATAGTATATATTTACTAAGCTTAAATCGAACAGTGCACCCGGATGGGATAATAATTATACAGACTCTTTTCTGTTACGTGTTAACACACATGCAGCAAATCTGTGTTTTGATAAAGGTAATGTCACTCAAGCTGTCACTAATAATTCCTCTGTATAAGGGTGGGGCTAAGGACGACATCGGAAACTACAGGCCTATCTGTATCCTTCAGGCCATCTCCAAAATAATGGAAAATCTACTAAAGATCAGACTTGCTAATTACTTAACTAAGTATGACATTCTGTCCAATTGTCAATTTGGGTTTTGACGGAAAAGTCTACTGAGGATGCTGTATCTGCATTTACTTCTTTAATTATTGAACACCTTGACAAACCTAAATCAAAATATATGTCAGTATTCCTAGATTTTAAAAAAAGCATGTTCGATACTTGTCTCACCCTATCCTTAAATACACAAACTAAAAATGATAGGTATCAGAGGAACACCACTTCTTTGATTTACAAACTACTTATCAATATAGGCAATAAAAAGTTACATTGAGCAATTGTGTCAGTGGATGTTCAGATGTTTTCGGTGTGCCTCAAGGTAGCGTTCTTGGTCCAAGATTATTTTTTAATATATATATTAATGACTTATGTAACACACAGATCAAAAATGCAAAAATATTCTTTTTAATTTTTTTTCTTTTTTGTTGAAGATTAAAATAATGTACATTAGATAGATGCCGCTTAGCATAATTATTATTGACTCAACGTAAGTTTTTTGACTACGTCATTGTCGCTTGAACTTGTTAACTCTCTTAAGAATTGAAACATTAAAAACTTTTAATAAGTGCATACTCACCTAATTCAATGAATCCCATAAAATCCATTAAAAATTTGGTCGCTTCTAGGCTCAACCAGAACTAGGCGGCGGATTAGTGAACTAGTGAGTTAGTTTTCACTTAATTGCGTTTTAAGAGTATAATAAATAAAATACAATTACATATCTAATTCAAATTTATCGCACTTGAGGCTTGTATCCTTTTAAGACAACAGAACGAAACAAAAAATGTTATGAATAATGTAGGCACTTAAAAAAATTTGTTAACATATGCACCATTCTGTTCAACATTCTAGCGAGTCGATTAGGTATTTGTATTTAGTGTAATATTTGTGCATGTTAAATATTGCTGTTGAGATTACCTAAGAGTTATTCGAGGTAAGAAAATATTATACATTTTCAATAACTGAAATATTCAATTGACATAAAAATATGTATAAGTATATATTCAGACTTTAACAAACATTTGTAAAATTAGAGTTTGAGCTATTTAGTTTTATAAATAAACATTCTTCCGGTTCTTTATAAAGACCAGGTACGGGATGGGTATAACAGGGAAGCGGCGCTTTTTATAGGTTTTATTACCTATAAGTATAGACTTTATAGGATACTCTGCGAATTTATCTGCGAAATATTTGTGTCTTTGGTCGAGTTCAAAAATTAAATGTAAAGTTTCAGTAGTTTAGTCATAATATTGAAAAAACAATACAAAAAGGGGTAACTTTGGGATTTCTTTTCTATCGAGTGCAGTTCATTGGAGCTGGTAACTGAATGCGACTTTGAATATTAATTATTAATAATCCTTAACTAATACCATAGACAAATAAGATAATAATATCGTCCTTGCTAATACATACTTTTTTTCAAAAATTTAAACCATTACTTTCTACGTCTCAGATGTTTGAGAAAACTCAAGCGCGACCTACCTAGCCTTAACTCGTAATCCATGCGCGCGCGCGTAAACCCAACGCTCCTGACATCAAATCGATATCGAGTCAGCGTTGCTTATCGGAATATGAATGCTCGGGTCACACAATAAGTTACAATTTCGCGTGAAACTCGTTAGAGAGTGAACCTTCTGTACGGTAGTACTATTAGTTATTCTGTGCTTGTACCAAGACGAAAAACTGAACAATTTTAAAACACACAAATTAATGTATTAATATTTGACATTGATATTTTTAATTATAAAAAAGATATTTGAATGATTAAGGGTGGATTCGACCAAACTGGAATAAGGTCTTATACCTAGATTAAGCGCCGAATTTGTATAGACTATCTCTTACTTAAGAGTAAGTCTTATTCCATTTTGGTCGAATCCACCCTAAAAATGTCAACCTTATTCTAAAGTTTACCAAAACTCATTTCAACCGTTACTTTATTTTACTTCAAAAACTCAGTTATTTCCAATTTCTATTACCACAATATCAATACGATAATTAGAAATCACATTTATTCCTTAAAGTGTTCACATAAGTTAACAATTCATTATGATTTATCATTCTTCACCTTTCATCCCAAAAAACGATAAATTACCTATAAGTTTTAGCCGTTTGTGTCGCTAGGGGAGAGACACTTGCCCGCTATTTTTGTCTTGTACCCAGGATACGTTTGTTTACACAAAATTCTATCGCCACGGCTTATATTTCGGTTCGACGCGAACCGGCTTACAGTGGTACTGGGGGTTGCGATGCGCGTTTGTCTGGCACAGACTATAGCTCGTTAGATTACTTGTTAAGTCTTAACTACAAGTCAGTTAACTATTTTTTTTATTATAATTAGTATTGGCGTCAATAAGGGCCTGTAAAGGTTTACATTGAATAAATAATTTGACTTTGACTTTGACTTTGACCAATAGCCTAATAACCTATTATGGTAATTTAAAAAAGTATATGTTGCTATAGGAACCTGACGATCAATGAGAATGCCGGGGAATTAGAAAAGTGTGATGATTAACTTCTGCTCGATAACATTCTACTTTATTAAGGATTCTGTTGACAAAAACCATGTTTCCATGCACAACTTGCCAGGTCTCGACTACGTGCGCCAGCAGAGATTAATTTCAATTAATAGTCTGGTCTATTCTTAGAATTATCGTATACTACGAATAAATTAGCTGAAGAATGTTTGTCAACAAATAACTATTTTTTTTTTTTTTTTTTATAAAAGAGGGAGGCAAACGAGCAGGCGGGTCACCTGATGGAGAGTAAATCACCGCCGCCCATGGACACCCGCAAAACCAGAGGAATCGCAGACGCGTTGCCCCGGCCTTTAAGGGAGGAATAGGTTTAAGGAAGGAATAGGAATTGGGAGGAGGGGGGGGGGGGAAAGGGCCTCCGGAACCCTCACTGGTCGGACGAAACACAACAGCACCAAGTGCCATTATTTCACGCCGAATATTAGTGAGAGGGTGGTATTACGCCGGGCGAGCCGGCCCAATGTGTGCTGCAACGCAGCGTGGCTCTACCACTCAGTTGGTGTCACTCATTTAGCACCACCCAGGCATCACGTGTAGGGTCTCAAGGGTAAACCTACGGACGCGAGCAACTTTGACCCCCTAAACTGAACCCCCTAAACTGAAACTGTTATTTCTTTGTGCAAATATCTAATTTTACTCGGAGTTTTACTGTTACCGTGTCGCGTAGCGGTGAAAGAATACTACTCCCCCCCCCACTCTTTCGTTAGGTGTAGTTTTTTTGGATTTTATTTATTTATTTATTTAGCCCAAGCCCAAGGATACATACCTTATAAACTAACAAATATATACCAAACATTTATTGTTAGTATAAATAACTTAAAACTATGTTACTATCAGATGCTGCTACTACAGATCTTGCCAGCGTTGGCAGACAACGGTCTTGGTTCAATCGCGAATGCGCCAAAGCTGCTGAATGCAAGCAGGCGGCGTATCGTGCTTAGACGAAGGCTTGCGCTCTGAATGACCCAAGTACCAGCTCCTTGAAGGCGGCCTACAACAAGGCCTCTAAGTCTAACAAGAGGGCTCTCGCAGGAGCGGATGCGCAAAGATTGGCAAGGGTGGGGCGGGAGTTTAACTCGCACCCTACGGGTAGCCGTAGCTATTGGCGGCTCGCTAAGGCCGTGCAGGCCAACTTTTGCTCCCCCTTGCTGCCCCCGTTGAAACATCCAGATGGCTCGTTGAACTTTTCGCGGCCAATTCGCGCGTGGACGATTGTGGCGCCGCTCCACCTATTTTAGCACATTGTGGGGCCACCATGCCTGATATTCATATCAGGCAGTGTGATGAACGTGCCGTGCTGCGGTCGCTCGACGTGCGGAAGGCTAGCGGGCCGGATGGTGTTCCGGCGATTGTGCTGCTCAGATGCGCGGCTGAGTAGTCTCCTGTATTGACACGATTTTTTAGGGAGTCTTACGGTACTGGTATTATGCCGGTGTCTTGGAAAGAGGCGAACATACAACCCGTCCCTAAAAAAGGGGATCGCTCTTTCTTATTATCGCGATTTCTTAACAGATCTTAAATGTTTGTAAAAATATTAACACCGGATGTTGCTAACGTAGTTTGTTGACAATGAATGATTTTTTAATTAATTTCGGCCGGCTGGATATTGCCCGGATTGCCAGAAGGGTGCGGGTTTGGATCCTGGAAATTTATTCGACACTGTCTTTTTCAATTTGTAATTTGTTCGCAATAACAATAAATGGCTAAGCAACTGCTCTCAAAATGCATGTAAATGTATATATTGATGTTCTCACTAACTTGAATCATTCAAATATTGATTAAATCATTATAACGTGTTTATTATTTACCTAGAATATTCGTGAATAAATCAATAATTTAAAAGATTTTTACTTGTTTTTATGGTTTTGTTTGACACTACCATAATTATGATTAACCCTTTATTAGTCGCATGGGGTCAAAGCAGTTTCGCAATAAAAAATTAAGCACTTGCCGCTGCACAAATTTCCCCGTACCCCCGCTAGCTTCATAACCCGCGTCAAAGTGTGTTATTGTTATCCTGTAGCATAGACAAATTATCGTCCTTGCCTGTAGCGACCAAGGCACGGGAGAGGAAGGACGCGTCGCTGCGCTCTCGAGCGGTGACCCCGTGCGAGTAATAAAGTTACATGATATAAATGATTGGAAAGTACCAACAAAATGTGTAAAGTTTGTATGCAATGATCACTCTCAAATATATTGTCAACAGTGTAATAAAAGTGAGTCCGAGAGTTTCTAATAATAATTTAAAATTTTAAGCTTTGATCTCAATCTAAGTACAAATTGTTGATTTTCATAATAATTTTAATTTAGCTCGGTTTTGTTTAACAAGATAATAAATTCATGTTATTTCTTTTAAAAATAATAATATAATTAATAATTTACTTTTATAATAAACAAGTTTTATTAACTTATTAATTTAATTATTAAAAAAAAGATTTCTACAATTTGGGGTCATCTGTGATCCCATACGAGCAGTTATGTAATTTTCTTCATGCGAGTAATTAAGGGTTAAGACGATCCGTTTTACAAGAAAATATAAAGGTGCGCGTCCACTGAGTCCGAATAAGAACGGACGGATTTGTTGCTTTAAATTGATTTCTACGAGACTGCGTGCACTGGATCCGTGAATTCGAAGGAGTTACCAGTATGTTTGCCGATGATGTCATACGCAGCTAACGCGCCTGGGATTGCAATTCTTCAACATAATAAGATTGATTTATAGATCGATTCATTAAATACGCTATAAATGGATGCTAAAACAGACACAATTAATTCAGGTATCGTATGTATGAATAGTCTTCAATCGTTAGTTGTCGTTTACGACACCCAAGAGACTTATCTCTTGGTAATGGCCTGGTAGTATTCTTTTAAAAATGAGCAGCCACCACTGGATCTGATCCCCTAGACCTTCTTGTGAATATGTACTTCGTAAGTGGTGTTTTTCCAGACCTATGGTCTTAGAGATTATAAAGATCTTCGAGCTGTTAGTATTTTGCCCTTTATGTCCAAGGTATTAGAAAAAATTGTTTGCAAGCAACTGGTGGAATACTTCAACACAAATAATATCTTACCGTCTAAGCAGTCAGGCTTTCGTGCTGGCAGAAGTACAGCCACAGCGCTTTTAGACGTGGTGGATAATTTTGGCGGGTAAAAAAATTTGGGTGAAGGTTCGATCCGTGTGTTGATGATTACTCACCATGCTTTTGACACAATTATCTCCACCCTGCTTACGGCCAAACTTGCACATTATGGGGTTGATAGTCCCACGCTGAAATGGTTTTCTTGTTACCTAACCGGCCGTTCTCAAAAGAGTGGAAATTCCTGGTGTCAAATAATGAGCCGGTGTTTAAGGGGATGCTACAGGGATCAATATTGGGACCGATACTTTTTATTTTATACACTGCATACTTGCCTGAATCTATCAAAAACAGAGAATATCATCTTTTTCAATAAATCAATCAAAATTTCTTTATTCAGTAAACTTAAAAGAAGCATTTTGAATCGTATAAACTTAATGGACGGATGGGCAACACCCATTCAAGAAGTCTTTTAGCTGTGTGGAAAAAAAACAGCGCAAGAAACACCACAGATTTATAATATAAAAGTAACGACATTTACAAAACAATATGTCGTTACCAAATCATACATTATACAAATTGTGAGCGTCAATATAAATTGGAAAATGCCCTCCCTATCATAGAAAGACATTTTCCATTACGACAAAAAAACATTTAATACTATTATAAGACAACACAACACATACAAACGAATATTAAATAAAAAAAGGTATTGCTCGATTTAAAAAAAAACGAACAACGTCTTACAGTGTCTTTGAAACAAAAAGAAAGACTATTAAATACTACCAACAAAAAAATAGATTGCAAGAGCAGACCAGCCTGCACAGGCGTCACCCATTAACGAGTATAACAAGTGAATCAGCCATCGCTTCGCTCAACCATGTTTTAGGGAACATAACAACCCGACGCACATGCCACCACCGCAGAGACACTTTGAGAGAGCATGACACACTCGAGCAACTCCAACGAAAGCAAGAGAACATTAAGACAACTTACTTTAAACGCAACACTAATTTTGAGTAGGTACCTTTGTCTGTAAGACATTGCTGTTAAAGGCTATCATACCAGCGTAAAATGAATTTGTTATAAAAATAATTGACTAAGAAAATATAAAGTAAAAATATTATTTTAACCAGGCTGTTTTGTCTTCTAAATATTATTTGACTGTACTTTCTTAAGTAAACAAGATTTTACATGATTCTTAAACTTATCTAAAGGTAAATCTAGTACAGTGCTTAGTATTTTATTATAATAGTGTATACCTTGCCCCAAGAAAGAGCGGAGAACCTTTTGAAACCTAAACAGGCACATTACTAGTTTTGACTTACTTTACCGTGTTTAGAAAAAGAGTTAATATTGCAACGGACAAAAACTATACAATTATAAATATATTGCGATGCAACAGTAAGAACACCAACTTCCTTAAAAATATTTGTCAGAGAAGTTCGTGATCCTAGTCTATAAATGGTTCTTATTGCTCGTTTCTGTAAAATAAGTATTGTTTTAACATTAGCCGCTGTTCTTTACAAAAGGACGCCATACGACATGACACTGTGAAAATAACTAAAGTAAACAGTCCTAGCAGTTTCAACATCTGTTAATTGTCTAATTTTTCTAATCGCGTAAGCTGCTGAACTGAGTTTGCCGGCCAAATTCGATATATGCGGATTCCATTGGAGTTTTGAGTCAAGAGTTATCCCAAGGAAAACTGTCGAATCTACCAAATCAAATTTATCACCATTAATTCTAACATATTTTTAGCGATTAGCTGTAAATTAATAGCAGTAGACCAACTAGAGTACCTCTGAGAGAACATTGTTAACATCGTCATAATTATTCTTACACCTAGTCACATTAAAAATGAGTGAAGGATCATCTGCAAACAATACAATATCACAGAAGTTTTTTAAAAATAATGGCAAGTCATTGATATATATCAAAAATAAGAAAGTGCCAAGAATGGACCCTTGTGTAACTCGCATTTTTATATGAGAACCGGATGACTTAGTTCCATTAACATCGACAGTTTGTGTTCTAGAACTATGATGCGCTGTATCAAACTAAGCGCAAAATGTTTGAGACCATAGTAATTGAACAATCAAACAAACTTACCAAGTGCAGTTCGATTGAAATTATGCTCCTTGTTGTCTCGTCCTCTATGATGGAAATACTACTTGTTAGTATCGAGTCTTAGCACTCGCCGACGCCACATAAGTTTAAAGTATCTGAAAATAAAATATTTCCGAACGCAGCCGCACGTCACTAGACTAGCCCGCGTTTTGAACTGTCATTTAGTTTTAAGTTGTGTATTTATTTATGAAACTGATTCTACAACCCCAGGGAATAGGTATTAAACCTGTGAGGGTGGGTGGGACTCATCATCTTCGGACGAGACAACAAGGAGCATAATTTCAATCGAACTGCACTTGGTAAGTTTGTTTGATTGTTCAATTATGCTCCTTGTTGTCTCGTCCTCTATGATGGAAATACTACTTGTTAGATGTTCAAAGTTCTGTTGTAGAATTATAAAGTTTATTATTGTTAACAAATATAACCCAGATATTATGTTTCAACAGCATAATCAGTCTTACACTTCTTAAAGATAATTGGTAATTTCCAAGAGAATCTTATTAAACAAAAAAAACAAACTTAAATGTGTCCTCAACCTTAAATAAATCTTTGGTATGATTATAGCAATATACTTTTAATATTATTATTACAATATAATCGCTTCAGCGAAATTATTATTTAAAATCGGACGGTTGTAAAACTTTGCAAAAGTTGTCGATGAGTCAGTCCAACCAGCCGTTCTATGTATCTCATCAATGCTAACGCCTGTCATAATGGCAGCTGATGTCGTAGCGTGCCTGGTACTATGAGTAGAAAAAATGGAAGTATCGATTCCACTTGCAGCCAGGACCGTCAATCCAACGGTTGAGTGTACTGACCGATACCGCCCAAATGTGGTTTCTTGAAAGATATAAATAAATTAGGACATTTTTCTAATTTCAGAGGTAATTCTTTTATAATTATTTAAACAATTGGCTGATGACGATTAGGTGCTGAGGTCTTAATTTTTTTTTTTTATGGTAACAATTTTATTATCAATTATTTTAATCTGGTCAGTAACAATAGAAACTAGGGCTTTGTAATCTTTGCCCTGTAGGTAAAGTTAATAAAGTAACTGTGTTTAATGAACATTAATGTAAGTTGTTTGAGTCATTGTAATTTGACTCTAAAAAATTAAGCACTATGGAATCATTCCAGGTATACTTATATTTGAGTTTACTTGATCGTAGGCGAAAGAACCCTTTAAATAAAATTTTAATCTTTTCGTCTGCTCCCACCTGCGGCCCTATCACACTAGTGGCAGCGATGACCTTAAGCAATTCAAGGTGCCATAAGATGCACCACTGTGGAACTTATTTGTGAGATAAGTAATTATGTCTGTCATCTGTGCTTTAGTAGCATTTAGTTGTTTGGTGTGGCAGTAAGAAAACCAAATACAAAGTAAGTATTGCTTATAGGTGTTACTTGATATGGAAGATATCATTATTTCAGCTGCCTGTACGTCGATGCCAGGCTTTAAGAATGCCTACCGGACAATCTCCCTGCCAGTAGTGATAGGTTGCGGTGTAGAGGGTGTGGTAAGTTGGAATTACATAAAACCAGTAAGTTATTACTTGGTTCAAATACAATGGGTTCTGTCACCAATAGTTTTTTGAATAAGAGAAACCAAGGTTGGGTGTCCCAGAAGAGAACTACAAGGACCCCTGTTGCTTCATTAGACACGATTATTTCTATACATTTTAAAATCATAGAAAATGGTGGAAAAGCATAAAATAAACCCCTTTGCAAGACATTGTAAAGGCAATCCACTTTACAAGCTGAAGGATCTGGATGCCATGAAACAAATTTCCTGCATTTTGTGTTTGTTCTAAATGCAAATAAATCTATGACAGGGTTACCAAATGTTTGTACTATTTTATTAAAATTATTAATATTTAATTCCAATTCTGTATGACCTAACTGTTTTCTAGATTCAAAATCTGTTACTTTGTTGTCCTTTGTGTTAATGTATGATGTATGATGCAAATACAAAAATATTCCTCTCTTCACACCACTGCCAAATAGCTTTTGCAATCACATGTAAGTGAGGGTACTGTATGCCACCAAAGCGGTTTATATATGGTATAGCTGTGGTATTGTCACTTCGTAATAATATTTCACAATTTGAAGAATTATTAGCAAGGCTTTTGAGACCACACATACCTAGTAGCTTTTATTTCTAAAGTATTAAAGTGAATTGTTGATTCTTTTCCTCTCCATACACCACTGGCTGTATGTTTGTCACAAGAAGCACCCCACCCGGATAGTGAGACATCTGTTTTTATTTCTAGAATATATTTATATTTTCTTATCTAAGAAATTGATTTAGGCAAGTACATGTTTTATCCACCATTCAAGATCTGGATAGCAATGTTTGGGCAAGGAAGTAAATGCTTCATAATTATTATTATTTTTTAAAAGAGCTAAATTTTTGTCTTTTTAGAGCTTTAGTATACAGTAACCCATATTGATTAGCTGGACAAACAGACACTAGAGTTCCCAGAACTTTTGACAAAAACCTGATGGAAGAGGTACTTTTTTTTTTTAACGGGCCTAAAAATTTGAGCGCCATGGTGGTCACCGGTGACTGACAAACAATTAAATTTCTATTGTGTCTGGTTTTGTGGCAGACAACGTGTTAAGGCATCTTTTATTTTTATCAGAATCGATTGAAATAGTCATGGTGTTTGTATTAAACAATAGGCCAAGAAACTTACATTCCTTTGATGGAATAAGTTGACATAATTATTTTTATTGATGATGAAGCCTAACTGAGTAAGCAGACCTATGATCTGGTTAACACTATTAAGACACTCAATATGATCACTACCAATATACTGCTAGCTACAAGCATCAATATACTGTACTTACAGGCTGTAAACCTCTAAGTTTTGTTATGGGTTTAATTATGTGAACATGTATGGAGCCGTGCAAAGGCCAAATGGAAGAATGTTAAATTGATATATTTTTCCATCAAATATAAACCTTAGATATTTTCTGTAATCTGCATTAATGTTACACATGTAATAAGAATCCTTTTTGTCAATTGTTGCCATAATACAGTCTTTCATAAGACTTTGAGTTGTAGTAATAAAACTATTTAATTTCTTTATGTTTAAAATAAATCTATACTGTCCATTTGGTTTCTGTACCAAGAAAATAGGTGAACAAAATTGTCCATCTGTTTCATGACATATTTTGTCTATAACATGTGACTAATTAAGTTTATTAATTTTAATTTGAACTTGACAGAATTCTACTTGTAAATGAGTTATTCATAGGCAAGTAAGATTGAAATGGTATCTCACTAAAAGGGATTTCATACCCAGATACCCATTTCAGAATAGTAGGATCACTGGTTATTTTCTTCCAATTATTTATAAAAAAAAAAGGAAGTCTGCATACCTGAACTTCTAACTTTGCAGCTTCGTAGCTTTGCAGGTTGGTTGGATCTCGCTCCTGTCCCTGTCCGGGCACTTGGACGAGGAGGGCCCCTCCAGTTTGAAGATTTGGTTTTATTTGGGGGTTTTTGAATGAAGCTTGTGTTCTTCAGGTCTTTAACAGATTGAACAGAACAGCCTTTGTAACCTAGATCTTTTCAGAAAGGTTACTTAAAAAAAATGCATCTGCTCCCTCTGTGATGGAATACATGTCACTATCGTTTGTCTTCCTAATTCAGGCAGTAACTATTTTTGCTACCTCAAAAATTTTTCTGTCGTTCTTATGGCAATAGTAGGACCACAATACAATTTTTTATATATCGATGTTGGAGATTTTGGAAAAAATAGCGACGGTGGTATTTTCAACAACTCTGTCATGGGAAGGAGGTTTAATAATAGGACTATGAATGTTCCAAGGCCTAAACTATTGCCGAGAACTAATGATGTCACAGCTCATGTGTTAATAGGAGATGAGGCATTCAGATTACAAGCATATGTAATGAAACCATTTAATCAAAGAGTTTCTAGGGTTGATAGAAGAAAGGAAAAATACAATAAGCGCCTATGCCGAGCTAGGCGCGTTGTTGAAAACGCATTTGGAATACTGGCACAAATATGGCGAATATATTTCAAACCCATGCACCTAAAAGTGTCTACAGCTAAAGAAGTGATAAAAGCAACATGCGTACTCCATAATTATTTACGCTCTAAAACTTGCAATACCCCTTACTTACAAAATATGTATTTTACTACTCAACAAAATAATGAAATGAACAATGAAAATCAAAATTTAGAAACATTGCAACTTTCAGGCGATAGGGTACGTACACAATTTGTTAACTTCTTTAATGGCGGTAGTCGTATTTAGTACCTAATTAAAGCCCTCAGGACGACTTTGTCATTTTCTTAAACTTGACACTTTCCTAACTTGTCTCATTTTTAACTCGGCTCTTTCTTTGTTGGTCTCTTTTGCAAAGTTGACACTTTCCTAACTCGTCTCATTTTTAACGCGGCTCTTTCTTAGTTGGTCTTTTTGCAAAGTTGACACTTCATTTTTAACTCAGCTTTTTCTTTTTCTTTGTCTATTATGATAATAAGGCTCCCAAGTTTCGTTTATTCTTCGGAACAGGGGAGGGGTAGGACTATACGACAATGCATTGCTGCAAACCCTCCAGCAGCATGATAAGTGATGCCTCGTACTTAAGTATCTAGTATAATCGATCTCGTCAAAAAATCAAAGCTAGGGTGAAAGATCATCTCATCAATTTCTGTGTTAGAAAAACCACTGCTGCATTTATACATCAGACATATAACTAAAAAAACAAGAAAAAACAATTTTTGATACAAGGTATAAAAAATATTGATCCCAATTAAATAATAAAATTATCACTCCATTGGCTTTTTTAAGAAAAATATTTTTTTTCAAGCTTACTTTAGGGTAAGTGAAGATTAAAGTGGGAGTGTCGCTAGTATAGAATATAGTATTATGTTTATGTTAAAGATAACATTTTAATTTAATTAAATTTTTTTTGTAACAGTAAACAGAAAAATAAAATGGTTTACATTGAAATATATTCGTTTTAATAGCTCTTGGATTCTGAGGTAAAATTACTCATACATAATTATTTACTTATAACAGTTATAATCAGGGATCGAAAATTCGGTACGGTTGGCTAAAATTTATATTTGTCGCTCCTATTTCTGAGTGTTTTGGCACTACGGGCCGGCCGAAGAACTAACATAACCTAAACCTACCTCATATTTGACTGAGTGTTTTGATCAATGGACATAGCCAACCGTACCGTTTCTTCCACTTAGGTCAGCTGCCACTTATGTCAATAAATTCACTCAGGACGACTTCGTCATTTTCTTAAACTTGACAATTTCCTAACTTGTCTCATTTTTAACTCGGCTCTTTCTTAGTTGGTCTCTTTTGCAAAGTTGACACTTTCATAACTCGTCTCATTTTTAACTCGGCTCTTTCTTAGTTGGTCTCTTTTGCAAAGTTGACACTTTCATAACTGCCATACATGAATTGTCAAAGCGATTAAAGTGACAAGGTACTAAAGTGTACACATATTTATGAACTCGACTGTACGCATCCAGTCCAGTTAATCTTGAAAAAAAATATGAATACGTCTCGTAACCACTTTTTTAGAGTTTATGAAAAAAATAAAATTTAGGAAAGTGTCAAGTTAAGAAAGAGACCAACTAAGAAAAAGCCTAGTTAAAACTGAGACCAGTTAGGAAAGTGTCAAGTTTAAGAAAATGACGAAGTCGTTCGGAGAGGAGACGAGTTGGGAAAGTGTCAACTTTGCAAAAGAGACCAACTAAGAAAGAGCCGAGTTAAAAATGAGACAAGTTAGGAAAGTGTCAAGTTTAAGAAAATGACGAATTCGTCCTGAGGGAATTAAAGGATGTACCTAATTGTAAAATAGTACCTATATTAAAAATAAAATATGTACCACTTATTAATGTTTTTTATATAACTTAAGTAAAAGTATATTTAAGCGTTAATAAAACGAAAAACGTTAAGGACGGTGCGTGGTTCGATTCTCGCCTGAGGCTGTCGTCTTTTTTCAGTGTTTAAAAATTTTACTTACCACTTATGTTATACTTTGCTCCTATCTCATCCCATATTTTATTTTTTTTAAATATATTTTTATAATCCGTATGTGACATTACATATAGAACTGGATTGCTCTTTACCATCTCGAATACCAATTTTACTTTACCAATAAACGAATCGATATTCGATAGTTTCGTTGACGCCATGTTGCAAAGGCGTCCTATCGCTAATGATTATTGTGCGTCACCCACCTCAGAATAATAACTAAAGCATAGAAGGAGTGCTATGACATTTGAGTGGGGACTCCGTTTGGTCACCATTCGAATTACATTATTTGTATAGGTATATCGCTTTTGAATTTTGTATCATAAATGATGACCGGTTTTTTTTTTCGCAAGACATTTGACGTTTTTGGCAACTTATTTTGTCTCTTTTCTTTTAATGTTTATGGCCCATTTGAAAAAATATGACAACTATACGAGTCTCATTTGGACTCCTATGCTTTAGTTATTATTCTATGTGCGTCAATGTTGCAGTGTTGCCAACTGTTACTTTCAGTCAGTAGCTCGACGTCTTGCAAAAAGTTTCATATGTAAACAAAATGTGGTAGAAGCAATGATATTATAAACTTGGGTAGAAGTTGCTAAATGTTTCTATGAAAAACAATTAAACTGAAAAAATATGACAATCGTTGTTTTTATATTAAATTAAACACAAGTAATTATTATTTTTAATATTAAAATGTAATCAGAGTCGTTCAATAAGTTAGTTTAATTTAAAAGTCTAATTAATAAATAAATATCAATAAAAATTTATTAATTGTTTACTCAGAGAGTCAGAGACCAGGTAATGAGGACTGCAAGAGCAGTCCACTGCCACGTTTCTCCAAATGATCACTGCACTGTGTGCTCGGCGTGACAGGTGGTGAGCCCATCGCCGCTCTTTGTTTTGTTGGATGACAGTCTTTCGTCCGATAGTCACCTTTTGACAAACCCAAGGGAAGGGATGGGCCACCGGCACAGCCAGCACATAGCAAAACATTACAATTGATTACACCAAAAAGTCTTTTCACTCCTTTTGCTCAAAAAGACCGCCATTGTAGCGTTTCAGAAGATTGAGGAAAAAATAACTTTTCTTGGCCTAGGGGATTTTTTTTTGTCTGTTAAATGTCAATGAGCCTACAAAAACGAAAAAGTATTTACTCTGTAGAATAATCATGAATAAAAACTGGTCTTACTACACTTTTTTAAGATAGTTATTACTATGGACAACACAGACCGCACCCACACAGTTCACGTTTCAGCAAGAAACAACTGCACAGTCTGCACACGTGCTTAGGTGGTAAGCCTTTAGCCCGTTAGTCGCTTTTACGACACCCAAGGGAAGAGAGGGGTTTTTAGTATTATTTTAAAAAGCCCATCGCCGCTCTATGTTGTTGGATGTATGTGCAGTCTTTAGTCCGTTAGTCGCCTTTTAAAACACTCAGGAAAAAAAGGGGTTGGTAGTATTATTTTGATGAGCCCATCGCCGCTCTATGCTGTTGGATGTATGTGCAGTCTTTAGTCCGTTAGTCGCCTTTTACGACACCCAAGAGAAGAAAGGGGTCGGTAGTATTATTTTTTAACTAATACTACCCATAATTAACGGGATAATTTTTAATAAAATAAACCAAATCATATTGCATTGGATTGTTTTATTTTCTCGCATTCGTAGTGAAAAGCAAAGTGTAACACACGGCGCTAAAAACCCATTAAAACTTGGTTTCTATTTACTCCCTCGCTAAAGCTCGGGAGTAAAACTACCTCGTATATAATGGGTCATTTTAACCCCTAGTATACCAATCTACTATTATTTCATGCATGCGACGCTTTTCTTAATTTGTTGAATGATATCTATTAAATGATAATAACCTGCTTGAGATAATCACCTGAAACACAAAATTTGTTTGAAAGTATTTTTTTTTGTTAAAATCAATGTAAGCCCCTTCGTACACAAGGCTACGCAAATCTCCGATACTCGACGATTTTAGTCTCCAAGCGACTACCGCCATACAAATTAGAGTAGCGGGACAAATGTCAGGGACGCGACTCGTGTACGAACCTCAATGGATTTGTATGGCGGTAGTCGCTTGGAGACTAAAATCGTCGAGTATCGAAGATTTGCGTACCCTTGTGTGCGAAGAGGCTAACAATCATAAAGCTTATTTGATTGATAAATAAATTGAACTAATCTGTCAATAAAGTTTATTGTTAATAGTTGGTGGACGGGGATTAACAGAATATTGAGTGGCAAAATCTGTTTTGATAAAAGTGATTCAATTAAATTGCAAGTTTTGAATGTGATGAAATGAATATGTTTAGTACATACAAAGAAATAAATAATATACCAACGTAGGTACATAGGTAACGGATTTGTTTTTTTTTTTTAATGTACATAATGTTTTCGGTAACAGCACTATTTGCAATTAAGAAAAAAAGCACATAGGTATTTTAATTCACTAATAAAGGGTATTTTCTAATTATAATTATATATTATATATATATATGTCGGAAAAGAACTCTCTTGAGCGTTCCCTTGCGACTCAGACATGGCGGTAACCTAGTACGATTAGGGAATCGGGTCGTTAAATTACACAACGTTTTAACACGATTGATTTTAATTTCACAAAACCACTTTTGAATTTTACAGAAACCAAACTAAACAAATTAACGATTAAAACTAGCAAGGCAACGATTCGTCTGGAGCTGTGCGTGTGCACCGAACGCAAGTCTAGATTAAAGTGCCTTCCGCCCGGTGAAGCCGGCTCCGACGTTCCGTGAGCACGTGTCCGCCCCACTCTAGCGCCAACGGTCGATGCGGTAAACACGTGCTGTGCCTCGGAAGTAGTCAAATCAGCGTTCTTTTATCGTTTCGCCGACACGGCCTTCCTGACGCACGCACGTCCTCGTGCGTTACTCATCTGTAAACAGAGAAACCAAGCTTTATCATCACTTTCATTTAAGAATCAATCGCAACTCGAGGCTAAGCTGGTCAATACATAGCATACAAAACTTCATAATTCGAAACTCTCATCATATCTCATCTTAGTCATCTCATTATAACTCTCAAGAAGACAAAACAGGTATCAAGCTAGCACTCGCCACAGCTCCGCGCCACGCGCTGGGGACCGACACGCGTGTAGCGAGTGGCAGGCCAGCGGCTTGCGGCCAGCAGCGAGATGCTACTTAACGTACCTTCACCACTACTCACTACTTCACCACCATTCACTGAGCCAGCTGGTTCCACGACCACCGCTCCAGTCTCCATCTCACGGTGCACTTGCACCACAGTGTCGCCCACAGTACAATGATAAATCTCCATTTCACTTGCACTATCACTATCCGCCGACACGTCATCATCCTGCTCTAAAGCTTGATCACAAAGTACTTCCGCCATTTCTGTTAGCCCTTCTCGCCCTTCAGGTATCTTGCGTAAGCTTTCATGGGGGTATTTGTACTTTCTCTTAGAGCCGTCAACAGGTTGCAGTTCATAGCGGTCGTTCTCTAAGACTCCGATAACTTTAAAGGGACCCCTAAACTTCCTATCCAATTTCGTCTGATTTCGTTCGCAACACTTAAGAAACACGTAATCACCAGTTTTAAATGGCTTTATTTGTGCTCTACCTTTATTAAAACGCTTCGTGTCCGATTTTGCTACAAGTTCTATGTTAGTTGAGGCGTCGCTACGGATCTTACTAAGGTCAGCTCTATATACACTCAGAATTCTCATCAGGGAAGGCTATACTAGAAATTCCTAAAGGTTGTGATTTAATACCGAACATAAGCTCAGTTGGGGAATAACCGGTGACCCGACACCTGGTGCTATTTAATGCTAACTGTATTGCACCTAGTTCGTCTCTCCACACGCTGTCTGAACTATTCTCAGTAATAGTGAGTAGGTTTTTAAGTGTTTGCATAACTCTTTCGACCTGCCCATTCGCTCTACTCGCCTCAACCGCAATAACGTGAAGCTCTATATTATTTTCAGAACAAAAATTTCGAAAACTGCTACTTATATAGCAACGACCTTGGTCAGCTATAACGCGTTTAGGGGTACCAAACAAATTAATAGCCTCCTTTAATGAGTCTATGGCGCTGCTAGCATCCAAGCTCGTCGTCAACCGTAATAGCACATATTTAGTAAAAGCATCAATAATAACGCTTACATACTCCTTTTTAGAACTTTTTCCGCTTAGTTTTCCGCTCAAATCAATATGGATGGTGTGCCACGGAACAGACACTTTAGGTATAGAATGCAACTGAATAGGTTGAGCACCTGAAGTTCCTTTACAAGCTCTACAAACTAAACACGCATCTATAAACTTTTTGACAGCCTTTGCCATACCAGGAAACCAATATAGATCAAACAATTTGTCTAAAGTCTTGTCATAACCGAGATGTTTTATAGACGAGTGTACATGGCTTATAAGGGACCACACCAAAGACCGAGGCACAATAGGTAGCCATACTGATCTCTTATTACGTTGGACTTTTCTATACAAAACGCCCTTCCTAACATCATAAGATTGGGCAACTTCTCGCGGTAGGTCGCCAACTTTCCACTTGTCCATAATATCCACTAACTCACTATCACGCTGCTGCTCCACAGCCAACCATTCTTGCTGCAACTCTAAGACTTGGACTTCCTTTTTCGAAACGACATCAATGTTCTTGCTATCGGAATCGGAGTGAGGTAATGGATTTCTGGACAGAAAGTCTACGTGCGACATATGACGACCCTCCCTATATTCAACTTTAAAATCGTAACTTTGTAATATGGCCCACCACCTGTGTACGCGAGGAGTAAGGTCCTTTTTCGTGCTAGATGATTTTAGCGCATTACAGTCAGTGCGAACAGTAAAGTGGCGGCCATATAAATAGTGTCTGAAATGCTCTACAGCGCGTACCACCGCTAGAGTTTCCAACTCATAGGAGTGATAGCGCGACTCGGCGGTGGAAGTGCGGCGGCTATAATACGCTACAACGTGCTGCGCGCGCCCATACCGTTGGATTAAGATTGCACCGTAGCCTTGCGCACTTGCATCAGTATGCAGCTCTATATCTTTATCCGGATTGAATATAGCCAGTACCGGTTCCGACGTCAGGATTTCTACAACGCGCCTATGTATTTCGCTATGCTGTTTAGTCCAACTGATGTTACCTTTATGTTGCGTAAGTGGATATAATGGAGCCATAAGTAATGAGAAATTAGGAATAAACTGCCTAAAATAAGACGCGAGACCAATAAACTGACGAATTTGAGAAGCCGTGCGAGGTGCCGGGATCTCTACTAAAGCTTGCACTTTATTAGGATTGGGCTTGATAGATCCAGATTTTATCTCATAGCCTAAGTAAGAGATTTCTTGTTTAAGAAATTTACACTTTTTCAAGTTTAAAGAGAACCCAGCCCGCGCAAGTGCATCGAGAGTCAATTTGAGACGTTCCAATCCTTGCTCTATCGTTGTTGATGGAATACAGACATCGTCGATGTAAATAAGGGCAAAGCCACACTCTTTCAATGCATTTTGAATGGATCTTTGGAAAACAGATGGCGCATTTTTGAGTCCGAAAGGCATGGCAACGTACTCAAATTGTCCGTCAGGAGTAACGAACGCTGTACGTTCAACAGAAGTCGACTCTACAGCAATACAGTGGAATCCAGATGTCATATCAAGTGACGTAAAGTATTTAGCACCATGTAGCCTATCAATTTGGTCACTAATCCGGGGCAATGGAAAGTTATCGCTGCGCGTATTTGAGTTAAGCTCCCTATAATCTACCACCATGCGGTCGCTACCGTCCTTTTTCTTTACCAACAAGATGGGGCTGGAGAAAGGAGAGTTGCTCTCGCGAATGACACCGGCATCTAGTAACTCTGAAAGGATAAGGTTATCCTTCACTACTTGTCGTTCACTAGCCGATAACCTGTATGGTCGGCGTTGAACAATTTTATTAGGGTCAATCAGATCTATTGTCATTTCTCCTGTAGTGACGCGCTTTGTTGGGGTACCCTCCACAAAATTCTCAGAATATGAACAAAGTAATGATAAAAGGGAACTTTTAGCGTCACCCTCTAAATCCGTATCTATTTGAGACTCTGGTATGGTAAGTACACAAGATACAAACTGAGAAAACTTAGACTTAAAGAAATTGACGCCATTTGCACCAAGCTCTACATACACCCCCATGTCAATAATATCGCGGCCGAGAAGGATGGGTTCGATTAGGGCGGAATCATCGACAATGTGAAATAAGACTTTCAAAGTTAATCCTTGAACGTTAATAAGACTCCTTAATTGCTTAGTGCACTTTATGTCAGAGTTACCTATACCCACTAATACCACAGTATCATTCAGGGTTGCCCCATTTAATTTTTCTGCAAGACCACATTTTATCAGAGAACACTCGGATCCAGAGTCAAAAAGAAAACGACATCTCTTACCTGCAACTTGCAGCTCACCAGTAACCGCCCGCTTGCCGCAGAGTTTGACCTCTTTCGTTGGGCCTTGTTTGGTCTCCCGGAGGGCGGCAGCAGCCGCGCAGGCGCTGGCTACGTGCCCCTGCTTTCCACAGGCGTAGCACGTCACGGGGCGCCTCTCTTCGTAGCGTAAGGGCGCTGCCGTCGATGTCACTGGTTTATTTTTGTACACCTGGGAACTTGCATCAGGATTTTTAGGACAAGTAATGATTTTGTGACCTATGTCACCACAGCGATAGCATGTGCCATTAAAATTAGAAGTAACCGAGCGCTGGTTACTAAATCGGGGGCGTTTATTTTCAATATAGGTAGTTGTATCATCATTTTGTCGCTTCAATGTTACTCCACGTAATATGCGGCATAACTGTGTTTTTGAGGTTATGGTATGAGCATTTAATTCGCGTCTTAAGCTCTGTTCAGAGTTTGACAAAATAGACACAGCAAAACCCATAATCACTTCGTCATTAAATTCGACCTTAGGAATAGATTCAATCATATGCCAAAGACGCATTCCAGCGTCAGCGGCGGTTTCTTTATCTTGTACTTTAAATTTGATGACGCGTTCAAAATAATCTTGGATAAGTAAGGGCTTTGCAAACTTTGCGATTAGAGTGGTTTTCACATTTTCCCACGTTAAACAATCAGGTTGAATCTTAGTTAAGCACGTGGCTGCTCGTCCACGCAAAGCCTGCATAAGCGGTAATAATAAGTCGGTACCTTTGATATCCTTTTGTTTTATAATCATCTCAGTTATACTACACCAGCCTTCGATGTCAGCCTCAGGATCGTCAGGGTCGAATTTGATAAGCACCACTGGAGTAGGCGCCGAAAAGCCGCTAGCCATGCCATTCGCAAGCCCACGCAACAATTGCAACAACGTGGCAGCCTCGCCTGCGCCGACACTTTCACTATGGCCCGCACTCGCGACACCGGCCGCACGATCAGGATTATTCACGTTTTGTTCACTCATGACACCGCCACCAGAGCGTTCCTGGGTCCCGTATCCAACTTCTGATGTCGGAAAAGAACTCTCTTGAGCGTTCCCTTGCGACTCAGACATGGCGGTAACCTAGTACGATTAGGGAATCGGGTCGTTAAATTACACAACGTTTTAACACGATTGATTTTAATTTCACAAAACCACTTTTGAATTTTACAGAAACCAAACTAAACAAATTAACGATTAAAACTAGCAAGGCAACGATTCGTCTGGAGCTGTGCGTGTGCACCGAACGCAAGTCTAGATTAAAGTGCCTTCCGCCCGGTGAAGCCGGCTCCGACGTTCCGTGAGCACGTGTCCGCCCCACTCTAGCGCCAACGGTCGATGCGGTAAACACGTGCTGTGCCTCGGAAGTAGTCAAATCAGCGTTCTTTTATCGTTTCGCCGACATATATATATAATTATAATTAAATTATATATTAAAATTTTCTTTATTTCTACAGAATGCTGTTTTATTACAAACCCACGTAATATTTAGGTCCTCAATATCAATGTCTATATGTATTATCTATGTGCATGCTGCTGCTCCCGCGCCGCGTCGAATGGCGGAATCTGTTTCGCCCAACAAGCGAAACAATACCTATGCGGTACTATAATATCGGAGCGAAGCACTTCTACCCACAGCGGCAGCGAATACCGCGCAGGTAGTTCTAGCAACGAAACTTCATACTAATACCTGAGCGAAACTCGCGCGGCAACCGCGCGGTATATACCTTTACCCACAGCGGCAGCGAATACCGCTCAGGTTTGAACAGGCCTTAACGTTTCGACATGTCACCGATGCGTTGAAAATGTTTACTGTGTACTCTCACAAATCGGCACAATTCATAAATATACACGCATGTAACGGTCAGTATATTCAATTTTGCAAATAGCATTCTACACGAGACTCTTGGTGCTGTTAATGTTATTATTCTGAGACATCGTTTTTGTGCGACTGATACTGCATGTATATCGGTCGAGTTGCCCCAGAGGATGATGCCGTATCGTATCCAGGCGGCGGCATGGCTGTGGTAAGCGGTGAGAGCGCAATCCTCGTTCGTGCTTTTACGTAGTTCACGTAATGCGTATGTAAAACTACTAAGCTTATTAACCACGGACTCTACGTCACATACTTACTCATGTGTCGCTTCCATGACAGATTCGAGTCCATGGTAAGTCCAAGCAGTTTAAAAGATTTAACTTCCTCGATCTGTCGCTCCTGTCGGGATATTCTAAGAGGTAGTTCCGCTCTCTGGTACGGCCTAAATTGCATTATCTTTGTTTTATCAAAGTTCAATGAAAGTCCTATTTTTGCCAGGTGCGAAGAATCGCACATCGTAAATAAAGTAAAAACTTTATTTAAACAATTGTTTATAAGACCTTCTAGGTTGTCAAAATCTTTTTGACCACAAGTGACCAGGAGGGTCGCGTCATCTGCAAATAAGACCACTTTACAGGGTACCACTGAGGGAAGGTCATTGACATATTTTATGACAAAAATAACAAACAACCGAGCACACTACCCTGGGGTATTATAGATCCTGATATGGTGTCAGTAGAAGAAGTAATTTGTTTAAGCTCCCTAGTTTCTTCATTTGCTTACGTTATTTGCACGCATTGCTTTCTATTTGCTAAATAGAAAGTAAGCCATTGTTGTGCCTTTCCTCGTACACCCAATGAGTCGAGCTTTTTCAACAAAATGTCGTGTAGGACCCGATCATACGCTTTGGACATGTCCATATAAATGGCTACAGCACACTTTTTCTGATTACTAAAGTCATCTTTATTTGTCAATTTAAATAAAGGTATAACCTTACTAAACTTCTTAAGATCAGGGAAGATTCCCTTATGAATACAGTTATTAAATATTAAAAATGTGAGCAATATAGGGTGCAATAGAATATATAATATTCTTAATTATTTTTATTACATGCCCCACAAATCACATGTGTTTTTAATTTTTACTGATTTGAAACTTTTAATAATATTATTACAGTTAATATATTGAAATTTAAAAGTAAAATTACATTTGGGTACATGTTCTTCGAGGAAATATTGTGCCGCCACTGGTGATGAATTTACATTAACGGTTGTTACCACAGGTATATTTATGAAGAAATCATCAAAAATATTAGTAATTTGTGCATCGGAATTGACAAGGTTGTCATTAACTTTTAGAGTAAAAGTGTTGTCCCGTGGTTTTAAATTACCAGTTTCACGGATGATGATATCCCAAGTGGCTTTTGTTTTATTATTAGACTTTTTAATTGTATCTTTAATGAAATTAGATTTTGCTAGTATGCACACTTTCTTAAACAATTTAGAGTATTTTTACATATTCTGTAAAATTTAAATTATGGTTATATTGCCTTAAATTATATAGCTCAAACAGTTTATTTCTACTTTTATAAATACCAGTCGTGGCCCAGTTACAGTACAGTACAGTTTATTTTAAAACTTTATTGTTTTAGAGGTAAACACTTGGTTGTATTCTATCTTTATTAAATCAAAGATATTACTATATAGTACATCCGGATGATCTTGTACAAAGGGCAAAGTATCAATTTTACAAGCTACATTGTTTTTAAAATACTCCATTCGCTTTTTTGTAACTGATTTACATGTTACAGTTTTAGGCTCCTCCTTAACATCAATATCATAGCTCACCTTCAAACCGCAATGGTCAGATGTAAAACTACTAATAACTGACTTAGATACAGGGTCATAGTATTTTTTTTTATATAAGAAGGATTCAAACGAGCAGGCGGGTTACCTGATGGAGAGCAATCACCACCGCCCATGGACACCCGCAAAACCAGAGGAGTCGCAGATACGTTGCCGACCTTTAAAAAAGGATTAGGGTTAAGGAAGGAATAGGAATTGTGAGAGGGGGAGGGGCCTCCGGAACTCTCACTGGCCGGACGAAACACAACAGCACCAAGTGCCATTATTTCGCGCCGAATATTCGTGAGAGGGTGGTGTTACCCCGGGCGAGCCGGCTAGGGATTGCAATCCCGCAGCTCATTCAATCCCGGATTCATCCCGCATCTTTGAAATTATGTTATAAAATCAAATTGAAACTACAGATTTTTGTGTAAAAATCAAAGAAATAATTTTCTTTTATTAAATAACTAAGTATAAGTAATCTGTTATCTTACATTCATCTTTAAATGTTTGGCATAGCTTAATAGTTTTGTTTAATTTTACTCTTACTCCTAACAACAGTTTTATATTTTTAATTCAGTCTTATTAATGACTAATAATCAAATCACAACTTTCTCTTAGATGCTATTCTCATGATATCTAACTTTTGAAAATACTATAATATATATAATATTATTATATTCATAGGCGAGCGTCAAGTACTCTTCTCTAATACTATCGGACTCAAAAAACGCCAAATTTTTTATTTGCGGGATCCGCGGATCCGCGCTTTGAAGGTGCGGGATCCAGCAGATTAATAAAAGCAGCGGGATATCGCGGGAATGCGTGATCCCGTTTTGCGGGATTGTAATCCCTAGAGCCGGCCCAGTGCGTGCTGCAACGAAGTGTGGCTCTACCACTCAGTCAGTGTCAGTCATTTAGCACCACCCAGGGGTCACGTGTAGGGTCTCAAGGGTAAACCTACGAACGCGAGTAACTTTAACCCCCAAAAAATTAATGAATAGCCTGACTTTTTGCAATTAATTTTAATTCTAATTCCTAGCCAGCCAAACCCCGAATATTTTGATTTACAATATTAATGGATGTGGATTGGATTGTGGACATTTAAACAAGAGGTAGTCACCTTACTACTAGTTATAAAGGATGCATTTGTAGAATTACAAATGATGACATTGCAATTTATATCTAATTGTAATTTTAACAAAATATTTATATTTTCTATGATGTCACGTTTTTTAATTTGTAGACTGTCACCACATAAAATAATCACATTTTCTTTACGTGGATGACATCCAAAGGAAAAGAACCGTTTTACTATGGGAGTAAGGCTAGTTTTACGTAACATAGCTCTTTAATGAAATAAGTAGTAATCAATAGCAGCAATGCTCTGAGTTATGAAGAAAAAATTACATTACAATATCATGCGGGAGTTTGAAGCCATCTTCACTTTTCAGGTATTTTGAGGTTATGACAACTGTACTAAAATGCTTAGAATTATTTATTTAAAATGGATGTGGGCAATGATGTTACAATAAAAATCTTTTAATATAATATCATTGGATGTAGGTAATAAAATCAACAGTTTTTTTATATTAAATTATTTAAATGCTTAAGTATTTATTTACTTACTGATCCTGGCGCGGATCGCGTCATAGGCGCCATACAAATTGGTAAGAATAATAGACCAATTCGAACGGGATTTTGTATGACATAAAATGTCAAATGCCGCGTCTGCCGCACCGATCCCGCTCCAATGGACGCGCACCTTTAGATCGTAGGATAGACATTATTCTATTATCGTATGTTGACTATTTATTTATCACTTGACTACATAACTTGCGTTCTATAGAAAACCTTTTTTGACAGTAATCATTATAATTTAAGAGAACATTTTTGATATGTGAATGATTAAGAAGCAATAGATATCGAATAGGCTGGTTTGGTCATTCTCCTATAGAAGACATTAAAGCACAGTGATACTAATAACGGAATTAGTGAGATTAATGAAGGTCTGGGACGAGTATCTAAATGGCCAGATGCTAATGATCTAGTTTTAAATCCAGACAAAATACGTCTTTGGACAAAACTAAGTATCTTGCATAGAATAATAACTAAAGCCTTAGATGAATGATTGGTATCGCTGCGCGAGCGCAGCTATTCATCTAAGAACTAAAGCATTATTACTTTGAGATATCTTGTCATAGGCAGTAAAGCATAGACGGCGAACATCAAAAGTCACAGATCAGAAATCAAATTAAAAGGTAAAGAGGTTCAAGAAGTTACTGAGGCAAAAAATCTGGGTGTAATAATAATGGACAGCAATCTAAAATTTGGAAAGCATGTGCTTGATTTTGTAAGAAATTATTATTACTGACTGAAAGTGTTATATCAGGTTCGTGATTGTTTAAGCAAAGAATTACGAATTTATTTATGTGAGACTCTCATTTTATCAAAATTGAATTACGCTGATGTTGTAACGGGAACATGTTTACTATAGTCCGTTCAATACATAGAATAATAACTAAATCATAATTATGCTATGCTTCAATATAGCTGATACCTGTGACAGATGTCATCAAAAACGAAGACGTGACTTTGTAAAAGCGTATGAATTAATTTGACTACATTAAAATTTTAAAAACAATTATTTAATATACTACAATTACCTTTTGTGAATCTTCATTAAAATGTTAGATAAGATGTATCCCAATAAACTCGCAATACTCATTTTTCACTGTTTAAAAGCATTTCTAATAAAAACATCCCTTTCATAAGGTCATTTCAATACAAATTAAGTTCAGTTGACATTAAGGAATCGAGTAAAGGTCATTGGGCATTTTGTTTGGATATTTTATCCACGGCGTACATAAAAAAATAGGGCAGACTATGCAAATAATTGTCGCCGAAACAAAATAATATAGATCGCATGCTTGTAAACCGTGGGAGAATTGAGGTAAAAAATATTTAAAAAAAACAACTACTACGTACATTTTTATTTTTATGATACTTCTGGATACTTTTCGCCTTTTAGTTACACTTCAGTGTCACTAAACGCTTTAAAGGAAGATAAAAATATAAATTCTACAAAAATGGTAATTTATTACACAATAGAACTTAGCGCGAGTAGTAGAGATGTACAGATCGAAACCACAGAATAACTAATAGTACTACCGTATCGAAACGACGGATGACGAACGGCAGAGCTGAAGTGAAGTGTGAGGTGAGGCCATAGATATAAACAATAGAGGAAGGTAGGTATAGGTACGGCACTCAAAACAATAACTAAATCATATTGTTCTGAGGTACGGCATGCCCTTAGTAGTATGAATAAAAATATTATATAAATATTATTGGTGGTTATAGAACCACCAACATTTATTGTTCAATATCTTTTTCTCAGGGGGATTTCAAACAAAATAATTATATGTAAGTAATAAAAAGTGAGATTCAGTTCTTTAATTTAATACATAGGTATTTGGTTTTTGTACGCAACCTTTCAAGATCTAGGTCAATTATGCCCAATGACCTTTAACTTTATATTTTTTTAATCTACCTGTATTCATTAATTTGTTAGTATTTATAATAATAATAATAAGAACTAGAAAAGTCCTGGACCGGACGGATTGCATAACTTTTGAATAAAGCGGATTAGATGCTCACACGACTGCTTAGCGACGCAATTCCAAGAAGCCCTCGAGATCGGTTCCTTGCCAACATTTATGACAACCGGTGTCACCTTCCTGCTCCACAAGTCCGGTAGTACCACGGAACCGAAGAACTATATACCCATCACATGCTTGCCAACGCTTTACAAGCTCCTTACATCCATTCTGAGAATTAAAATTAATTCGCACATTGTTGCGCACAATATTTTGGCTCCCACTCAGAATGGATGTAAGGTTGGGTCCCGTGGTACTAAGGAGCTCCTCCTCATCGACACGACCATTTGCCAACAAGTCCGGCGGAACAGAGGGGCTCTCTCCACCACCTGGTTTGACTATAAGAAGGCATATGATTCGGTGCCTCATACCTGGTTGGAGAGGATCTTAGAGCTGTATAAAATACAAAACGAACCAACGCCTACGAAAGTGAAGCGATCGAGAAACGCAGGGAAAATTTTTGTCGCTACTTTCTTCACTTTGACAGGGTAACTGGTTTCAATTCCATTAAGAGACTAAAGCAGCATCAACACCGAATGGTATACTTACCACAAAGTGCCTCCCAGAAGTTTTGTCTGCAATGAGCAACAAGCGGCCGAACACCGGGTTTCGTAGGGTACTGCTTCACCTTGACAACGCGCCCGCGCACTCAACGCCCAAAACGAGGGACTTCGTGGACACCATACCGTTCAGAGTCTTGGTTTACCCACCCTCCTTATAGTCCTGATCTGACACCGTGTGACTTCTTTTTATTCACTAAAATAAAAATAAAACAGCTGAAAGGGATACAGTTTTCATCGCCGGAAGACGCGCTAGAAGCGTTTGAGAAGGCTGTCGAAGAGAGCAGAAGACTGAAAAAAATGTTTCGAAAATTGGTTAAGACGCATAAAACTTTGTAAAGAGGCTGGTGGAGTTCTTCGAAAAGATTTAATTAAAATATTTTATCCATTAGAAGTTAGTTTTTTAGTTTCTCAAAACTTTCTGAGTGTCCCACGTATAATCACGACTATTATCCCCGAAGGGTAAGTCAGAGACTAGGCAATAAGGAGAGCAAAAGTAGACCTCTACCATAGTCCAGTTTTTACCAAACAGCGACTGCACATATGCTCAGCGTGACAAGTGGTGAGCCAATTGCCGCTATTTAATAATATTTACACTTTGATAAATTAGTTAAATTATTTGAGAATTAATTAAATGAAATGCAAATAATGCGGAACTTACGTTGTTTGACATGGTAATACTACTGGTTTTTTGTCGGTATTTTTTTGGAACTGCGCATGTTTGTTAAGCTGACTCATTTAGTCTTTACAAAATGAATACATTGTAATTTGTTAAGACTAAATTTTACATCAGTAATAATTGTACAGAATGCAGTAGGCGTCCAGGGTTACTTCAATGTAATGTAGGCGTTTTATGTTAATATTTCAATTGTCAGATAAAACTTATTTGTCAGTTAAAGTATTAATTACACAACCATTTTCAAAATATGTTGTCATATCATGTCTTTTCTTTCTTTTTAGGTGACATTTTAGTTTGATCTTGTTATACTTTATCAAACGGATTAGTTTTATCCGAGGATTGAAAAATTAGCCCTAAGTTTTATAGGATTAAGGTAAGTAAAATTATTACAAAATTATTGAATTTAAAATGACAATGGTTGTAAAGGGACCAAATAGAGATAAAACCTATTTTGTGTAGAAAAGCAAATAAACCTTTTTGATAATATAGAAAAAGTATAATATTGATTTGTAAACTTAACAGAAAAAAGGATTAATTGAATGAAAAGCTATTGAAGGAATTTTGATTTTGATTACAGAAAAATATATTAGATTGGATACAATCTTTGGTTATATACATGTCTAGATAGAGCTTGGCCGTAAAAAAACGTAGAAAAATTTATAAACCAAAATTGGCCTATCGCGCAATCCTGGCGGTCAGTGTCATTGTGCCGTCAAGCAGTGTTTACCTCTCGCGTTTCGGTGAAATTGTTCGCAAAATGACCGTTTGCTCAGTGAAATTCTGTCGAAACTATAAAAGAATATTTTTTTCGAAAAGGAAAGTCACGTTTCATCTGTAAGTATCGATAAATTTTAATGAAAATTTAAAGTTTAACAATAATAACGGCCATGTATGCGTAGTGTTGCTGGTATCAAATGTAGAATTCCCATTATTGGTGGCAGAATATAAAAGGAGGTTTAAATATAATACGTATGATACAAAATACTCAGTCTTGTAAGTTATTATTTATACATGGTCTTGTTGTAAATAAAGTAAATACATTAAATATAATTATTATTGGATCGCTTTCAAAATTTTTCTTTTTTTTAAACTGATGTCTGATTTATAAGAGCGTAGATAAATGTCACGGTTCCTATTCGATGCCAAATATTTGTAAACATATTACTGTCATTTGTGCAAATGTCTAGTTTCACTAGAATTTTTACTGTTTTTTGAAAGAAAGACACAATAGTTAACTGTTTTCTTGTGAATGTCTCTCAAGAAAAAGTAAAATCCTACTGCAACTAGGTATAACAGTAATCTGTTTACAAACATTCGTCATCGAATTTGGCTGGATTATAGGTTCCGTTCTAAAACAAAAAAAATATAATACCTACTGTAATATTTTATAATACTATTATTATAAATTGTTATTGTGGTATGGTATCGTATAGATATTCGAAACAAATAAAAAAATTATTAGGTTTGAAATGGAATGTACGTAAGTATTTATGTAAAAAGTGTGTGTTTAAGTATATGTATGTAGGGGATGGTAGTATGTATGCTTCAAAGCTCGATGGCGCATCGGCTAGCACGTTCGGCTTGCGATCTTGCCCGCTAAGCAACTTTAAAAACATCTCGAGCTCTTCCGTGCTTCGAAAGGCACGTTAAGCCGTTGTTCCGTTTGTTGTCGTAAGATGACAGTTGTTAAAACCCACCAACACGCATTGGGCCAGCGTGGTGGGTTATGGCCCAATATTCCCACGTGCTATCTCTACGTGGGAAGCCTGCGCCCAGCAGTGGGACGTTTATAGGCTGATGATGATAATGACGATGTTTGAGAAAGTGCGGGTGTAATGTTTGTGCCCTTAAAAAAGGTCAATATTTCTCGTCTCATGTAGGTAAACTATTGGACACGGATATTGATGAGCAGTCATCACATTATGTAACCTTTACAACTGTTCGACCACATAGCAAACATTTTAAACTTCAGATTTCCAACTGATCTGGTTTAAAGAAGTCGTTGTCGAAATATTTAACTATAAGGTTTCAACATAATAAGAAATTAGAGAACATAAAAAATGATGTAACATCCAAACGAAAGTTATATATGAAACAAATAGGTACTAAGAGAACGCCATTAATTGTTTTGATTTTAATTTAAAATATTTAAATTTCTAATTAAAAAATCAATTTTGATCAAGTATTAAATGTAAATCATCCTGCCTGTTGCTTCTATTTCGTCCCTATTACAAACATATCACACGCACGCAGGCTTCCATTAGCGCATTATTTTATTGTACCCGCCCTCGCCTTTAATCATCCATTTTTTCTAAACACACCAGCTTCTTTTATGCGTTATACCTACATATACGATAGACATACCTAATTTAAAAAGTTATGTTATGTTATGAATCATTTTAAAATTATATTGTGCATAAATATTTTTTCCCTACTTTATAGGAAATTAGGCATTCGCTGGCAACCATTCGCACTCGTGTCAGATACGTTGCTGTCACGCACACTTCAAATTCAATACAAAAACCGGGCGGATTTTGAGAAGCGTTTGTACCGCGATGCTCCGTCTAGACATGTATATAGTCAAAGGATACAATGTAGTCCTTCGAGCCGGATTTTTTTCCCTAAACGTGAACTATGGATATCAAGGGAAATTACTACGAAGCGGAAATATTATTTCCGGAACAGATGTACGAAACAATTCTCTTAATTCCGCGCCAGATCAAGAGAACCAGCCACTTGAGGAGCCCGATGACGCAGCGGCTAGCCCGTTCGGCTTGCGATCTTGCCCGTTAAGCAACATTCGCAATGCCGGGTCGCCTGATGGGTGACCAATTAAAAACATCTTGAGTTTCCTCCGTGCTTCGGAAGGCATGTTAAGCCGTTGATCCCTGTTGTTGTCGTAAGATGGCAGTCGTTAAAACCCACCAACCCGCATTGGGCCAGCGTGGTGGGTTATGGCCCAATATACGTCCGGAAATATCGCCGCTGAGAGCTGTTGTTATAGCGGCAACATAAATAAATCATGTGTGAAAATTTCAACTATCTAGCTATAACGGTTCATGAGATACGGCCTGGTGACAGGCAGACAGACGGACGGACGGACAGTGGAGTCTTAGTAATCCCAACAAACATTTGTGTGGTTGAAAAACTAAAAAAAAATTAAACGTTTTGACTATAACTGTATGTTTTAAAATGTAGTCGTGTAGACGCCGTCATTACGTTTACTCAACGGCATTTAGGCCCATTTCATTCAACTTTATGTCATAAGAAAATCGAATAACAGTCATATAAATGCCTTTTTAGTCGCTTAGTCGTCGTATAGAAGTTGTCGATTAAACTAATAGTTGAGTAACGTTAGCTGCCTGCAATGTGTGCTCGACTTCATGACGAGTAATTGTTCATTTATCAACTAAAAACTAAAATTTTAGACACTGAAAAAAAGACGACAACCCGATACGGGAATCGAACCACCTTCCGCATTCCGGGCGGCTGCCTAAAAAAATTTAGTTATATATATTTAAGCGTTAATAAAACATTAATCTATTAACGCAGCTTCATCTTAACCGAATGTTCAAATATTTGTAAAAATATTTCTTTCGGATCTCAGAGGTGAAAAAATCTAAGATTTGATGAAGCAATGTTGACTAAAAAACATAAGCATCAAGCACTGACAAATTTCGACGGTTGAAAGCCAGACCTCGGAAGCCAAGTGGTTAAGGCAGCCGCCCGGAATGCGGAAGATGCGTGGTTCGATTCCTGCCTGAGGTTTTCGTCTTTTTTTAGTGTTTAAAGTTTTACTTAAGTATATTTAAGCGTTGATAAAACGTTAAAATATAAAACATTAATTATGTACCCATTTATTGTTCCATTATGTTTATTTTGTATGTACCTAATAGTTTTATTATTATCAAATCTCTGCGCGCAAACAGCTGGATATGTTACAGCGGGGCTTTGCACAGAAAATGTGCAAAGCATATCACACAGTATAACTCAACTCTGCCCTGGCTCTGTCCGGAACGCTCCCACTGGACCTTCGAATTAAAGAGGCAGCTGCCTTTTATAAGGCCAGAAGGGCGGTCCCCCGGCCAGATCTACGGGGCAGAGACATAGAAACTCCACATTCATTCTTACACACATCATACCCAGCAGACCATATACACATAGACATTAAACACATCACTGAAGACACACCGATACACGCACATACACACAACATTTACATTGACACAGGCGGCAGTAAGATTCACGGTAAGGTGGAGGCAGCACTATCCCTGTGGGACGGGACCGCCGAAACCAAAGCTGTCAAACTTACTTTGCCGCCGTACGCCACCGTTTACCAAGCAGAGATACTAGCACTCAATAAAGCCTCGGAAATAGTGTCAAGTAGGAAGGAAGTTTCTTTTGGAGTGTACAGAGAAACTATGGCAGCCTTGTAAACGGTCGTTAATGTCTCCTCCCTCTATCCTCTCGCGGTCAGCACAAGGGCCTTCAGACAGGGCAAGTCTGTTGACTTGTACGGGATAAAGGCTGATGCGGGACTGGAGGGAAACGAGAGGGCCGACCAGCTTGCCAAGAAGGCCGCTTTGCGCTCTAAGAGGAAACCGGACTACGACAGGTGTCCTGTGTCATTCGTCAAGCGACTCATCCAAGATAAGACGCTTGACGAATAGAACAGGCGTTACCAGTCAGGCACAACGACCAAGGTGACTAAACTTTTCTTCTCTGACATCACTGCCGCTTTTAAAATAATGCGCCAAATCATCCCCACACAACTCACCACACAGGGCCCTGATTCTGTATCGCAATCTATAGATTCCACACCTAAACCTCACCGCGCACAAACGTCAAACGCATACGATTTTGGGAAGATATCGTAACTTTTTAAGGAATTGACGTGGTTTTGAAAAGAGGAATCGTTACAGAATAAGGGCCCAGGTGTTCACAGGTCACGGCGGATTCTCAGCGTACTTAAATTGCTTTAAGTGCAAGGACAGCACGTCGTGTGCCTGTGATTGGGTCTCAGACGAAACACATCCTCTCCGAGTGCATTATATACACTCTGGAGGCATTAAAGTCGCACCCTGCAACTTTGCAAAAATATTGACTGGTAATACTGTAGAGAGAGACAAGTTTTTGGCATACTGCGTCAGAATAACTGACGTAGTTAGAAGTAGGAATAAAACATACGTAAATATTGTAATGGTTTATAAGTTTTAGAATAAGGGAGACACTATTATATCATGGGATATAAGTAGTACTGCTAAGTAATATAAGTACAAAAATGTAATTTAAAACTAGAATTAGAATATTTATTACATTAAGTAATAAGCCAATTAGCATAAGGACCAAAAGATGGCAAAATATGTTTTTACATAAATTGTAGCATAACGCATATAGTTAATAAGTTAAATATGTAATAGTTATAAGTAAATTGTAGTAGTTAAGAAAAAAGTAAAATATTGTGTAGTCCTGGGCAAAATATAGCTCACATGAAAAACTTATTTTCCCCCTAACATAAGAATATTAGTATAAATGATGGTAAAGTTAGTAGTAGAGATAGGCAAAGTAGGAAACGGGAGTCCCATCCGATAAAGAGTAAAAGATGATGAATGGCTGTGAAGTATAAGGTATGAAAGAGCGAGAGGAATAAATGCGAGAACTGGTATGAATGATGAATAGCTAATAATACGCCTGATTATGTTCTAGCTGCAAGAAAAAAATCAACCAGTGAGCCTAGATATTGCTTTTTCTTTCACTAACGTATTTGCAGAGCTGTTTATCTATGTCAAATTGATTGCCAGGGAACTGTGATTATTTGATATGAAAATGTGTTATGTTAATACTATTAGAGCATAATATGCAATGAGATGTTTTGGAAGCTCGAATGTCATTTTATGTGAAATCTGTGGTACTGTTGACGATGTCCAGCATATGCTATTAGATTGTACTAAATACATTAGCGATAGAGAGTCGTTGATGCGGAAATATAACATAAATAGATTTGAGGTAGGAATATTTCAATCTATACTGGCAGACACGCAATCGGCGGCGTTCAAAGACCTTATCTTGTATTATTTAAAACAATGATTCCTTAAGTTTTTGTTATTTGTAAAGGTTAGGATACGATGGGGCTGACATACCTATAATTAATGGGTAAAAGCCTCTAAACATTTTAAGATATAAAAAAAAATTATAATTGTGTTTTATTAATAATACTTAATACGATTTCTACTGGTGCCGCTGACGAGATACATAATATCTGTCGAGCGCCGTGTTTGACGAGTTGCTAATCAGACGAGTTGAGTTTCTGTTTTATGATCTAGTTAAATGCGTATGTGCGTATCTGAGTATCTGTCGATATGCGTGTGTCCATCACATTCCCGGGCTACGCATCAAAAATCCGACACACACTTTTCCCGATCTGCGAACCATGGACGGCGGGTTATCGGGCCGCGCGCTTGCAACTCGGCGACTGAGCTGTTATTTTATTAGCACGTCCAAAATGATTACTTCTCCGTGACGGGGTACAATGAAAATGGAATAAATTCCATGAAACCACAATGTAGGATCGAAGGTATATTGCATTATTGGGTGTGATGTGTGTATGGACGTGCCTGTACCTATGACATAGTTTCTTTAATATATTAGTTCGAGCACATAATAAAACTCAGTATCTTAGTTATTTTACATTTTGGTATCCTGCTAGAGAGGAGAAAAAAAGCAAAATACTTCACTATGAATGTCCCATTGCTGGGCGCAGGCCTTCCGACATGGACAACTGCATATGGGGAGGTTGGGTGATAACCCATCACGCTGGCCCAATGCAGGTTTGTGGATTTTAACGGCTGCCTTCTGACGACAACAACCGGAACTATCGGCTATTCCAAAGCACGTAGGAGCTCGAAGATGATTTGAGATTGGTGACCCATTCAGTGACCGTACATTGCGTAAGTGATTAATTAGTAATATAGCGATCCGAACGCCTTTTCCGCTGCGCCATTGCGCTCCCCTTATAGGTTTTTAGTAATATATGTTTTTTAATAATGTATCTATTGCGCGCCAAAACTACATCCAAACACAAGCAATAGCCAAACTTTTAACGATGCAACTCATCAAAAGCAAAGTTGTCTCGGCAACCATAAATGTCCCACCCTCACCTTGGAGGATCATTTACACAAACTTCTATAACTCTGAACCTATAGAAATTTACTGAGCTGAACAAAGAAACCTTCCCCTTTTTTGTTGTAAGCAAACCGGTCATTTAATCTCTTTGAAAGTTTTCCGACAAAACAATTCTTTATTCTTGATTGCTTGCCCGCTTTTGTTCCTTAAAGACAAGCCTGCGTTAATCAAAACAGCGGGGAACAAATTAAGGTTTCGCGTTGGAAAAATGGTCATTTGAAGTGAACCAAACTGCGGACGAAAAGAGGCGTGCGTATTACTAAGGTTCCGTATCAGAAAGCATTATTGGAAAAAATATATTAAAGTATATTATTATGTATACAATGTCTCGATCATTGAATGCAAGTCTTCAAATGGCTTTTACTTAACTTCTTATCTTTGTGGGTTCTGCCGTGGTGTTCTTCTCTCAGTAACTCGTAGACTTATTTGGATCTTTTGTTGTTTGCTTAATAAAACCATAAAATGAAAAGCAGGGGTAATTATAGTCTCAAAAAAAGTAATTGTAACAAAACAATATATTATTATAAAAAAATCATACTAGATTTGCATGAAAACTGAATAACCTACAGCAGAAGTAGTCATAGCAAAAAACCATTAAGTAGTCTGCCAATATTGATTTTATTAGCTTAGATACGTTTGTGATCTGTTAGTAGGTGGGGACGACTTTTTGCATGGTCTTTTTACTTTGATTTTGTTTAATAACTTGAATATTAGAGTTGTAAATATATACAAGGTCGTGTATGTTTAATGATTATATTATACAAATACTACATAATAAATTTTTTTTCTGTCTTTCCATGTCATTGTTCAAATATCACGCAAAAACTACAGAGTACATTACAACAACGAGCTCATACAGGTTGTTTGAAAAAGCGAATGACATGATGTCACATAGACACACCAACGAAGCACAGAAAGGGCCTTTCTTCTTTCCTCTTCTTTTGAAGTGTCAATTTATTGTAATATACCTCTAATTATAAAACAACTCTTTGCATTATAAACATAAAATAGTAATAAACTAAACCTAAAAATAGGAAAGAAAAAAACGATATAATATGATAGCGATCTAAGATTAATTATCAGCCGGTAAACGTCCCGATGATAGGCACAGATCTCCCCTCCCACATGCACAACAGCACGTAAGGTGATTGGGCCATAACCCACCAAGCTGGCCCAATGCGGGTTGGAGGTGTTTAACGGCTGCCATTTTACGACAACCACAACCGGGACTAACGGCTTAATGTAACCATTCAAAGCACGGAGGAGTTCGAGATGATTTTAATTCGGTCATCCATCCAGTGACCCAGATTGCGAAAGTTTCATAACGAAGATCGGAATCCGTACGCCATGGAGCTCGTCATCGCTACAAAATTATGAGTATTAGCTCAATCACTTGCCAGCGGGTCATACTTTGCTCGAGCGGGGAATTGAAGTCTGATCCGGTTATCGAGAGCTTAGCCACTCGTCCGAGTTGTATCCGTTAAATGAAAAAGAAATTTGGTGACTCGTTTCTTTGTCGCACTTCCAAAAGATGGAATAGTCTACCAGCACACGTATTCCCTCCTACCTATGACGTAGGGTCCTTCAAACGAGGCGTGAAGAGGCACTTTGTGGGCCGGCAGAGTGAGGGTGACTGATGCTACGTCTCTTACGCTGCACCAGTAGTCCTCGCGCCTGGACTTCATTTCCACTTAACATTAGGTGGAGTGGGGTCATTTGCCGGGCTTTGTATATAAAAAAAATGAATATCACCTGCTGTGGCAGGCCACACATCAGCTAAATTGTAGCAAAATATCATGCAATAAATGTTACTGAATTGTGTAATGTTGATGTTGTTTGTGTCATATTTACTTGCTGTGGTGATAGAAATGAGAGATGTGTCGCAATCCACCAAACTAAGCCTACCTAATATAACGTTTTCTTCTTCACTTTCCTATCAAACTCAAAGATTCCAAAGGAAATACTCAACAATTTCATTAGGCTATTGTCTACTTGTGCGTGTAAGATACTTAAATGTAAGTTCAAAGCTATTTACTTGAAGATTTCCCTTCAGCGTCGAAGGGTGTAACATTTTACGATATACGCGTAAGTTAATTACTACCCAGTAAGTTTAGGATGTGTTTGAACCTACGGTTTATTCCCACTTACCATAAAAGCGCTTGAGTAAATCATTTAGTAAAAGGTGATTAGCTCCTTGTTCCAATAATGGTTATAAGGTTATAGCGAATCCATAGTTTAACCATGATAATTAAACTATGGATTTAACCTTCCCTTCTTTAGCCCGTCACCTTTTTCTTGCCACCAGAGATGCTCTCTTTGCACGCCATGTCTCTCTGTTGGTAGTCAGCACCACAGAACAGAAGAACTTCTTTCTTCTTTTCTTTGGTCAGTACAGTACCCCAAGCACGAACCATTATGGTACTAGTTAAGGTAATCGTAATCGTATTATTTTGTATGAAAAAGGTTTACTAACTTTATGGTTTTCATACAAATAATACGATTACGATTACCTTAACTAGTATTATAATGGTTCGTGCTTGGGGTACTGAGCAGTTAAACCTCCACGTATGTAATTTCGAAACTAGTTCTTTCTAGTTCTTTCCCGCAATTCTATCAATGTCATCGCTCCATCGAGCTTGTTTATTTCCTACGTTTCTAGGTCTAGTTTTTTGTCGTGTGTTTGTCGCTATGTTCGTTTCTTGTGTGACCATCGACCATTGCTACGTCTACAGACGTGTCCTGCCTAGCTCCACTTTATAATGCTTACCTGAAGATTTCAGGATACCGGGAGGAGTGCCTGCGCCCCCGTCGCTATTTGTCACAAGTCTAATCTCTAACCTAACCGACGAAACTGTAGTTTTACATACTTCCTTTATTTGTAGCGGGGGGCCCAGGCCCTCCGACTCTCCCAAGGAGAGGGAGGGGACAGGGACCCCAGCACCCCTTGTTCTTAATGAAATGATCAATCCTCAATGTTATTCCCGACCGACGGGAATAGCCCTAGTCGTCAAACCTTCTCTAAACTTGTAATCTAAACTTCTCTTACTTGTTGCCTTATAACATAAGAAATTGTAACGAAACAAACTTTGATTTAACCCCTTTTCCTGCTGCTTGATTAATTACAGGAACAAGAAAATTCACAAAGTCTATCAATAAAGGGAGATATTCGTAATTAAAACTGATAAGCATTGTTTTACGCAACGGAAATGATTAGGTACTTAATTTTATTTAACAAGTAACCATTTTGTCTTTTTATTTGTGTGCGTTGCAGTCAATGTTAAAGATAGAAAGATAATGAGGTATTATTGTTTAAATTATAATACTTAATAGGCATGCGATAATACGGCAGCTGCCTGCTGCAGCTGCTGTCATATCATACAGGTTATTGAATCCCAGCCTCAACAACACCAAACAATATTATGAGAGGGCCTAGCCAAGTGGCAGAATGACATATGAAATATATTGATGAATGTATGGTATTTGTCGTATGTCAAAGCACGTCAATTTTTGAACACTATTTCAACGCTATTCCCTATTCCAACAAAACCTTTAGTTTAAATATGGTTTCAATAAAGATAAAAAGAATCACGTAACAATTTTGAATCATTTAAAAAGTACCTAACGTTGAATGGAAGAATGGACGAAAACACAGTGTTGCTGTTAGGTCGGTTGGTGGCTTTATTTCAGTGATACCTAACGCTATATACCACACGGCTCTGCAACAGAAATAAAGAGTAACAAAATTTTTAAGCTTAGGTACTTACCAGTGTTTAAAATAAAGTTAAGACTCACCAGACAAAACTCATTACAGTCAATCTAAAAACATTCTTGCAATGGAAACATATCAGTCGCTCAAAAAAGGAACTCAATTGTGTTTACATAATATGGTTGGAGATGTAAAATTAATTCGTCTCGATCCAACCAGACGTTCAGATATTCCAGTGTGAACAAAACGAACTAGGACCGGGGCGCCATAAGATTAAGTGAAATTAGCTTACAATCTTAACACACGGTTGTGTAGAATGGCAAGTATTATAACTTTTTGAAGGACAAAGAAAATAATTTGCTACTGAGTTTTTTGCCAGCTTTTCTCGGTAAAAGCTTTTGCAAAATTTGAGCTGGCTGTAGATATGTCAGTTTAAAATTATACTTTTGAGTTTCATTGTTATTTTTAATTACCAATAACTTAAATAGTTTATGACGTCAATAAGTAGGCACTTACATCATTTAATAAATTATGTGACTCAGGCATTAAAATTTTTTGTCACATTACATTGACATTGACTTTTTAGTAAAAAAAAATATTGAGAATGAAATGAAATGCAGTTCCAGCCGTGTTCTCTTCGAACCAGCATGTGTTGTGAGACTCCAACATTAATTAAATCTAAGGGCTCTGACACACGCTCGGCAAGTTGACGACGAGAGAGTAACTCAAAGTAACTGAAATTGCCATCAGCTGTCAATCGTTAGCCTTTGGTCGACATGTCGGCGGCTAGCGGGCGGCACGTCGACGGCAGCCATCTATCCGTCGACAGCAACGGTCCACAAACAATTGTTAGGGCACGCCACAAATGCAAGATACTTCATCTGAAGGCAGCAGCTGTCAACATGTCGATGGACAGATGCCACCTGCCGCCGCCTCACGACAGTAGCTTCAGATCCTCAATCCGCCTCTTAAGCCGTAAAGAACACATTACCTTTCTCATTCACAAAACGCGCCATCTTTTACCCCGTCCTTTACCTTGGCACCGAAAGGCTTTTGTTTCGGCCGTCATCACCCCAAGGAGTCTCTGGCTCGTCCTAACTAAGTCTAACCGCCTCTGTGGTCTAGTGGCTAAGCCACCGGTTTCAGACCCAGAGGTCCCGGGTTCGATTCCCAGCGCGGGGTACATTTTTGTGTGCTCGGTTTGGTTGGTGGTAGGGCTGTTAGTCCGCCTGGCTAGCTACCACCATCTTATCTAAGTCTGTCGCCATAACAACGATGTTTATAGCATTGTTGTGTTCCGGCGGTTTGAGATGAGATAGCCAGTTCCTCAGTGGTTGAGGATTCCGGGTGAAACGCGCTTTCACCTTCGGCCTTATCGTCACTTACCATCAGGTGAGATGAAGGCCAAGCGCTTACCCGTTGCCAATAAAAAAAAAAGTCCTCAGTTTCTGCCCCCTAAAGGGAGGCCACAGCTACCATCACTCGGGTACCCCGCCGAAACAAAAGTCACCTCCCGCAACAGCAGCCCATTTTCGAAGAACACTACAGTTTCGAAGAGCTCTCTCATTGGATTTAACTTAGATTGTATCCTTGTATTTTTATAGAAAGTTTTGTCCGAAATGTATTTTATAAAGAAGAAGCCGAGATTACGGTTTGCTTCTGCTATTTGGTTCTCGCTGGTTCCTTCGGCTCACTTTGACTCCAAACTGACATCCTTCTACTTAACGGGTGAGCCACCGTCCGCAGAGCCGTGGGACCACACGGACTGCCCTTCCAGCTCCGAAGTCTTCGATCAACAATACCAACTGTTGATCGAAGTCCGAAGTGCACACTTTGCGTTGTTTATTATATGGGTGGGCTCGACTAAGAGTCCCGGCGGTTCAGGGGTATTGTAGGTAGGGGTCCTGCAATAGCCTTGCAGGGTTTTTGATTGTACAAATTATTATTAGACCTTAGTATACTAGAAGAATAGTAATCAATATAAAGGTTGTCTCATTGAGAGTGCACTATTTCCGAAACTCATGGAAAAGGCATAAATTGTTTTTGAGTCGAAAAATATATGTTAGTCGATTGTTAATTTTATTGTTAGTTGTAAGTACTTATATGTATTAATTTTTTTGGTTTAGTTAAGTTGTATTTTATTTTACTTTATTTTTTTATAACATCGCCTTGGGTACCTAATCTGTTATGGTGTTATAATTGGTCTTAATAAATAAATAAATAAAATAAATATTTAAATTTTGTGTCGTTTTTTTTGCTAGTGGCAACTCTGAAATTTGATAGCTGTCACCTATGATTATTCCGATTACTTAAAATGGAGCGCTACACAAAAGAAGAACGCGTTACCACGATACAAGTTTTCAAAATATGATTACGGTAAAGAAAGAAACCAAGGAGCCTCCAGAAATAATTCTTAACCTGACCATAAAAACTGGTAAAATGATAAACAAAAATGATCACTATCTATCAGTATATGATGCGGAGATAGTTAGGGATCCACTTTACAAAGTTGTTGAATACTATCTAGTGTTGCCATGAAGATTTTAGCCACATTGATTAATAGATGGACATCACATAAACGAAAACTTTTATCCGTTTTTCTTTCATGTGTTGGAAAAATACAGCTAACAAGGATTTACTAAGTATGTTGTTAACTACTACTACCTACATTTTAAGATTGATACAAAAATAAATAAATGTGTAAAACATGAAAAAGCAAAGCTGAAGGTGATAGGGAAAGCTTTGACTATATACATGTCTAGACGGAGCACCGCGGTACAAACGTTTCTCAAAATCCGCCCGGTTTTTGTACTGAATTTGAAGTGTGCCGGACAGCCGCGTATCTGACACTAGCGCGAATGGTTGCCAGCGAATGCCTAATTTCCGATAAAGTAGGGAAAAAATATTTATGCACAATATAATTTTAAAATGATTCATAACATAACATAACTTTTTAAATTAGGTATGTCTATCGTATATGTCGGTATAACGCATAAAATAAGCTGGTGTGATTAGAAAAAATGGATGATTGAATGGGAGGGCGAGTACAATAAAATAATGCCATAATGGAAGCCTGCGTGCGTGTGATATGTTTGTAATAGTGACGAAATAGAAGCAACAGGCAGGATGATTTACATTTAATACTTAATCAAAATTGATTTTTTAATTAGAAATTCAAATATTTTAAATTAAAATCAAAACAATTAATGGCGTTCTCTTTGTATTTGTTTATTAAATAACTTTCGTTTGGATGTTACATCATTTTTCATGTTCTCTAATTTCTTATTATGTTGAAACCTTATCGTTAAATATTTCGACAACGCTTTCTTTCTACCGGATCAGTTGAAAATCTGAAAAATAAAATGTTTGCTATGTGGTCGAACAGTTGTAAAGGTTACATAATGTGATGACTGCTCATCAATATCCGTATCCAATAGTTTACCTACATGAGACGAAAAATATTGACCTTTTAGGGGCACAAACATACACCCGCACTTTCTCAAACATCGTCATCATCATCATCAGCCTATAAACGTCCCAGGCTTCCTACATGGAGATAGCACGTGGGAATATTGGGGCATAAAACACCACCCTGGCCCAATGCGTGTTGGTGGGTTTTAACAACTGTCGTCTTACGACAACAAACGGGACCAAGGGCTTAACGTGCCTTTCGGAGCACGGAGGAGCTCGAGATGTTTTAAATTTGGTCACCCATCCAGTGACCCGGCATTACGAAAGTTGCTTAGCTGGCAAGATCGCAAGCCGAACGTGCTAGCCGATGCGCCATCGAGCTTTGAAGCATACATACTACCATCCCCTACATACATATACTTAAACACACACTTCTTACATAAATACTTACGTACATTCCATTTCAAACATAATATTTTTTTATTCGTTTCGAATATCGATACGATACCATACCACAATAACAATTTATAATAATAGTATTATAAAATATTACAGTAGGTATTATATTTTTTCTTGTTTTAGATCGGAACCTATAATCCAGCCAAATTCGATGACGAATGTTTGTAAACAGATTACTGTTATACCTAGTTGCAGTAGGATTTTACTTTTTCTTGAGAGACATTCTCAAGAAAACAGTTAACTATTGTGGCTTTCTTTCAAAAAACAGTAAAAATCCTAGTGAAACTAGACATTTGCACAAATGACAGTAATATGTTTACAAACATTCGGCATCGAATAGGAACCGTGACATTTATTCATGCTCTTATAAATCAGACATCAGTTTAACCCGGCGTCATTGAGGCAGGGTCAATATGACCCTGCACGTTTTGTATACGAAAAATTTCTTAGAAATAATTGCCGCCCACAACCGTTTGTCTTAGTAGCTGCAGCTAAGTATCACCCCAACCCTTTGTGTACCTCACTTTAGTCGTCAATCGCCTGCGCAAGGAGCAACACGTGTGTAAACCTGCGACCGGGTAATTGTGACCCAGCTCAACGGCGACGTTGCTGTTTAGTGCCATATATTTTTTTATGTTTTATTTAGTTTTACTTATTTATACAACTTTATTTTTAGATTACTATCTAATATGAACCCGGAGGAATGTAAGCGTCGTCGAATCATAGCGATAATTGATGAATCTTCGACGAAAATTAACCTTATGCATCTGATTCGGAAAATGAAGATCATGTTAGTGTTCGTACTCAGGAAAGTGATACTGATCTAGAAGTTAGTGACAGTGAAAATGACGTTCCACTGCAATAATTACGTCAATCCAATTCAAGTGGTGACATTGCAGAATCGTCAGATCAACAGGTACGAGATCCTTGTTATAGTGGGAAAGATGGTACTAAATGGTACATAACTCCTTTCCGGCAAAAGGTCCGCACTCGAAGCGAGAATATTATTACACAGCAACCTGGAGTAACACAAGAGGGAAAGACGGCTAAATTAGAATGTTGTCAACTTTTTTAACCGGATAATTTGCTCAATACTATACTTATATACACTAACAATCGAATAAAGGAAATAATGGCTGCTTGTTCAGATCTCTCGAAACACGAAAGAATTTACTAGAGAAACATCTGGAGAACCTCCTTCAAAGCTCACTGGCTGGCTATCAAAAAAAAAAAATTAAAAAAAATGACCTGAACACGTTATCTCTTATTGTAAAAACTGCAGTGTAAGTCTAATTCAAAAAGACTAATTATACGAACGTTCCCGATATTTCTGTGATTAATTTTTAATGATAGAAAGGTTAGATAGTATAGATTTCATCTAAGTATATTTTTGATAGAAACAATATTATTTTGTCTTGATATTTTTTTTTTAAGGGAGTTGCATTTTTGTTGCATAATAAAATAGTCCTGATGAAAATTAAAAATAAAAATAATTTAATTTATTACCAATGTGTTTTATGCTACTACTGATTATAAATACAGTTATATGTTATAAATATTAAATTTAAAAAATTATAAAAGATTTTATACTAGGCAAAATAGTTACAATTGTAAAGGGTCATAATGACCCACCTCAACGTTAGTGTAACTTTTTTCCGCCACAATGACGCCGGGTTAAAAAAAAGAAAAACTTTGAAAGCGTTCCAATAATAATTATATTTAATGTATTTACTTAATTTACAACTAGACCATGTATAAATACTAACTTACAAGACAGAGTATTTTTTATCATACTCAGTATATTTAAACCTCCTTTTATATTCTGCCATCAATAATGGGAATTCTACATTTTGATACCAGCAACACTACGCATACATATGGCCGTTATTATTGTTAAACTTTAAATTTTTATTAAAATTTATCGATACTTACAGATGAAACGTGACTTTCCTTTTCGAAAAAAAATTTCTTTTGTAGTTTCGACAGAATTTCACTGAGCTAACGGTCATTTTGCGAATAATTTCACCGAAACGCGAGAGGTAAACACTGCTTGACATTTACGTAACCTGGCTGTAAAAAAACGTTAATTTTTTTTACGGCCAGGCTCTATCTAGACATGTATATAATCAAAGAGGGAAAGTACTTTAAATATTGAAGGTGTTGTTTTATTTTATTTTAAACAATAAACATTACTGTATTTATATGGTTGTGAGAGGTCGCTTGCCTAAGTCAGGAATGGATGTAATGTAAGTTTATGGCATCTGTCGAGAAATTGTAATGATACTGTGCTATTGGAACAATTTGATTTCTTTACCTTTGTTTATACATTTCATTCTGCTGTTGAATGCGGTAGCTTATTATTAGCTTAGTTACCTAGGTACTACATGTTAAGACTCATTGTAAATGTTGCTGTAAGCTCCCCAAATAAAATAAAATAAAATAAGTGACATCACAAAAAAATTGCTTCACTGAATAGTTTTGCGTTGTTGTTCAATATACCTACTATTGGTACCAACTACCAATCTTTTATTACAACATCTGCACATTATATTCAGTATAGACAATACATGTATAAGTAAGTAGGTACTTAGTGTATTTTTTTTTAAATTCATAATTATGTTATAATATGTTTCTATGAAGCCATTAATTGCAGTAAAATTAATAGATTTTTAAGATTTATAATGCAAAAATCTATGTGGTACACGCTTAACGAACTCATGAAACCCAACGAAATCTCATCAATTGTTAAGGTCTATGGTGAAAAATATGTGCTATTACAAGTTTATTGTACTTATTTAATTGATAAAAAAGTATGGAATTGACCTCCTTTGGTTAAAGATAATTATGCAGCGCTTAACGTATGTTAAGAAAGGTGTTAAATTGTATTAAGTAATATATTATATAGTAGCATATATTAATACCTTTCTTAACATAATATATGGTATATTATGTTAAGAAAGGTATTAATAACTTCAGCTAAAGACTGGGCTCAGATTAGTATAGGCTTTGATATTCCCCAAATCGTTACTCCGTCTCTTTGGAAGACATCCCGCACTAAGATTGCAACGTCGGTTACCACCTCCAGAAGTAAGTCCTATTTTTTTATAATACCACGGTAAACATTACAAAATAACTTCAAAATGTCCACTCGACATAATTATAAACCCATCAGTGCCTCGTAAAACGTAACGATTATTAAACCGCTCGTAAATTAAGAAGTAATGGAAATTCATTGCTGTTTCGGCCCGACATTCTTACAAAGGGCACTTTTATTTCGCTTTCCCATTTGCATAAGTCCCCTCTAACCTAAATCTGGGCTAAGACGATGGATTACATTTCATTGCTCTGTTCTTGCATAGAATAATGAAATTGAGTTGACTGTATAATCACTCCTTCCTTGGTATTCAAAAGGCCAGGCACGTATTTTCTTCTCTGCACTAGTAAAACTCATCAAGTTATTTCAATGCACCGATTTATTGACAGAGTACAGGTAAATAGCACTTAACAATAGCAAAACATAAACATTAACAACTTCGACCGCCTCTATGGTCTAGTGGCTACGCCACCGCCGGTCTTAGACCTTAGGTCCTGAAAACTGAAACTTCATCTTTGTGTACTTGGTTTGGTTGCTGGTAGGGCTTGTTGAGTCCGCCTGGCTAGCTACCTATCTTATCTAGAGTTTGGCGCCATAACAACAATGTTTATAGCATTGTTGTGTTCCGACAGTTTGAGATAAGATAGCCAGTTCCTCAGTGGTTGAGGATTCCGGGTGAGGCACGCATCCACCTTCAGCCTTATCGTCGCTTACCATTAGGTGAGATGAAGGCAAGTGCTTAAATATTAAAAAATATCGGTAAGAGAATAAAAAATACCATCACCTATATATCCTAACTCCTACAATCCCGGGGCTTTTAAACGGGGCGTGAAACGGCATTTATGCAGGCCGTCATGAATGGGTGCTCTTGTTACCGTGCTTGTTCCACGGTGAGGAGCGCTCTCATTATTTTGGACTACATCGGCTGCTTACTTGATAGTAAGCAGCCTGATGGCAGGATGTAGTAACGTACGTAACAGAAGTATGACGTGTCACATAAAAAAAAATATATCTCATAGTGCTGGGCATGAACATTAGTACGGAGTTAAACGCTAATAGATACTGTAATTATATATATAAATAAAAATAAAATGTGTTTACGCTCACCCCAACTATCTAGACCAAAATGAGTATTCTTTTGAAACTCGTTAATATGGTAAGATAACGGATAAACATACTTAAACATAGAAAAAAAACCCAGACCTGAATTCAATTTAAAAAAAAACAGTTTTTTCACAAAACAGACCCGACCGGGAATTGAACCCAGGACCTCAGAGATGGTGCGACGCCAGACCCGGCGTGCTAACCACTCGACTACGGAGGTCGTTGGGAATTAGGAAAGTAATGCGAAGACCTCTGAGTACCTTTAAAGTGTCGGGGTCTCGCCTCGTATTTCTTACATTCCGCCTCTCCAACATGTAATTGAGCATTATATAAAGTAATAATAATATATATGATCTAAAAAGTTCTGAAATGTCAGAATAGTTTGCCTCGTGGGGGATATCAATTTAAACAAAATTAATTGGCACTCCTCAAACAATAGCAGTGTTAGACAACACCATCATTAAGCATTGCAAATAGTACTGACTATTTTCTAGATTTGGTTCTAACTGCACTTCGTCTATAATTACGTTAGCAAACTGTTCACATAGTGCAGTTTAGACAACCATCATTCCCTACTGGGTATTCATTGATCTTTTATTGTTATTGATTCAAGTTATTATTCAACAAAACAAAAGAAAATAATAACACAAATTAAAGAAAATATTAAAAAAAACTGCGAACATGACGCTTCGCTTGTTTGTTATAGCTTTGTTGTCGCAACAATGACGTCACGAAAATTGCCTGTCACTTACATGACCCTGCGGTAACTGTCACCTGTCAGGTGTAAATGACAGCAGTTTGAATTTCCTTGTTTTTTTGTGCATAATAATTAATAGAGCGTCTGTTACTTTATTGTCTCTTATTTATACGAGTATACACTCGTATATGTACCCATTAAAAGTTTTAAAACCCTTGTATCATATCTTATCAGCAGCCCTTAAGCGTCCCAGTGCTGGGCTAAATATCTGTTTAATAGCCAATTTAGTTCAGTGGGTATTAATGACGGAGACTAATTGTTAAAACGTGCCTTCCTTAACACAGACGCTCGTGTAACCATTAAATTTTGTTACCTATCCAGTGTTTAGGCAAAGGCTCTTTCGAATTCAGAAAGGCCTTGAAAAGAGGCCTTTAAATAACTTATTCCACTCTCACACTTATTATCTAGCCTAAGTTAAGATTCTTTTTATTGATTAATGTTTTATATTTTAGCGTATTATTAACGCTTAAATATACTTATATAGGTTGTCGTCTTTTTTCAGGGTTTAAAAAAAAATTCTTTTTATTGGTTAGATACGGATAAACATTTTTATATACAAAGAAAAACTCCCAGACTTGCAATCAATTTAGAAAAACAGTTACTTCTAAATTGGTCCGAACGGGACCTCAGAGATGGAACCCGGACCAAAACCAATAAACTATAGTTTCATTTTAATGTTAAATAAATGATTATGAATTACATTCGTTTTATTGAAATTAAAGGTGAGTTCCACCCATGAAACTGAACTACTTTCCCCAAGAAACTTATGTGCAAAAATGACAAAAAAATTTCGACCTGCTACTATTGTCGTCAGCTGATGGGACAGTTTTGTCACGCCTGACGACGCGAAGGCAGATCAACAGATTTTCATTTGCTATGTTCCTGGCACTCTTTTTCTTTTTATGTTACTGTAAGAAAACTCACATAGCTAATATTATTTATTTATTAAGGTCAGCCAACATTAGTGTAAAATGTTACTTACATCAATGCTTATTAACAACTCTTAAGGACTAATTGCCACTTAGATTTAAAGGCAAATACAGCTTGCATTAAAAAAGGTATGTTCTGCTATTATAAATGCGAAAGTGAGTATGTATAACTACCCTTTTTGGTACAGAGATAGATGGGCCCTGGAAAAGGTTATAGGCTACTTTTTTCAATGAAGAATAAACGCCAACGAAGCCGCGGGCAAGAACTAGTGCAAAATAAATCTGCAATTTGAACAAAATCCTAACTAAAACGAACCAGTTACTCCACAGTGCTCCACACGTAATTAAACGTAATCGTAAATTACTTCTCGTCCATAAACTTTCTTGTAATAAACCTAAACTGAATTTGAATTACAGATCCGTCTGTAGTTGGAGTACCCCAGGGAGTTAACTAGGCCCCATTCTATTCACAATTGGCGTCAAGGGACCGAAAATTATAGAGAAGCTATAGTTAGAAAATCAACGTTACGTCTTTGAATAACTACTTTGTATTTCTTCACACAAAGTATTGTTAAAATGTTAATTTTTTTTGTGTTTTTATCGACTTCATCATGGCTATTGATGGGAATGTCATTATATTTATTTCGGCTAGTTACTTCTTACACCTAATACTTAAAACTATACTATCAAAGTTACTTACATAAGTAAAGTTTGCTTTACTCTAACTACAGCCCTATACAAGTTGGATTTTACTTTAAATTTAAATCTTAAGAATTAATCTAATTTGTTATAAAGAACTTATCATTATGTTTGATCTGTGAGTTTTTAAAAAAATGCTCTTATCTTGGTTTTAAAATAATTACGAATAGTTAGGTTAGATAATACTTCGTTGGAAAAGTTATTGTACATCGCATAGCTGCAACGTCTTTTGGTTGCAACGGTTATGCAACAGTTTTTGTAAGTATGGCCCTAAATTAACATCAAGACACCTTACAACTACATTATTAGGATTATAAACCCACAGAACAGAAGAGGGCGGTTTCTTCCGTTCAGTGAATAGATCAGTTTTCAGCAGGTAAATCTAACATAAGAAACTGCCCAAAAATAAAGTGTCCAAACCAAATAACGAGGGCACCGCTCCGTCACTGCCACCGCTGCATGTACGCGTTCCTAAACAACGCTGATTTATGGGCGCGACTCATCATTCCTGTCTTTATTTGTCTTGGCTTGTCGTTAACGTGCGCTTTCTTAATTTGGAATTTCTGTGAAGCCGAGCTGGTCTGATTCTGTATTTGATTTTGAATGATCAAATCTGGTTTTTACCGTGCCTTTTTGTGTGTTATGGAGGCTAGAAAAGCGAATCGTGTCGTATAGTATACCTCGGGTTGAAGCAAGCAGCTCGATGGCTCAGCGGTTAAGGCATTCGGTTGGCGATAGCGTTAAGCAACTTTCGCAACGCCGAGTCACTGGATGGGTGACCTAATTAAAAAACATCTCGAGCTCCTCCGTAATTCGGAAAGCCCGTAAAGCCGTTGGTTCCGGCTGTTGTCGCAAAATGGCAGTCATTAAAACCTGCAAATCCGCAATCTACCCACGTTCTGTTGTTCACGTGGGAGGCCTATGCCCAGCAGTGGGATGTTTATAGGCTTATGATGATAATATGAATACCTATATAAATAGCGAATGAATAGGTAAAGTAGAGCCTGCATATTGATACAGGATAAAATGTTTACTAGAAAAAAATCAATTAGTCTCAGAAAGCTCGAGTGGGATTCGAATCCACGACCTTTGGATTGCCGGTCCACTGCTCAAACCTCTGAGAATAATAAAGCCTGCATATTGTCCCACTGCAGGGCAAGGGCCTTCATCATTGAATTCCGACATCAAAGCTGGACATCTTTTTGAAGGAGGACTTTTGGCCTAAGGGTGTACCTAAGTTTTTTTTTTCATTTATTCATTTAACATTTTAACATCGTTGTACAAGACTATAAATCACCATAACACTTAGAAACCACTAAGGTTTATATTTAGTGAAACAAAGTCATGAGATTAATTTATTATCCAACAGAAATTAGTTTAAATTAACTTAGGTAACTAAACAGTAAACTCTGTTAAGACTTGTGTGTGTGTGTGTCATATTTGTCAAACAACGGGTGCATTATCAATTCATATTTGATAGAAAATAAGTATGTTTTAAGTTTACTTTTGATATTAAGAGGATCAATACCGTAAGTATACAGACGTTTCCGAGGGAAGTGGCCTGTTGCTACCGAGTTGGTGCGCCGCAGGTGCCAATTAAATAATACTAACATAGTTATTAAGTTATTTACAAACAAAACATTGTATTTTATTTGTATGTATGTTAGTCTGTAAGGTATATATATGGGCCAATGTAATTTACCATCTATGTAAGTACATTTTTTTGCCTGAATTTAATGATTATTATTATTATTGCAATCAAGTCATTGCTACAATAGATGGGTATTGGCTAATCACCACACTTGCCAAATGTGGCTAAATGTTGCCAAATGCATCGAAAAATTCGAAAACACACTTTGCCCGACCTGGGAATAAAACCCGGGACCTTTGGATAACGAGCCAAACGTTTCCACTCGGTCACCGAGGCGTTTCGATAGTGCATTAAAAATAATAATAGTTGCTTTGAAGAGCCTTCTCAGGAGAAGATTGGAGAAACACATACAACGGAAAAGGAGCCAGCCCGAAAAACAGATGATTTCTTAGCAGGATCAATATTTACTGTTTACTATTTCAATATCTCAATCTGTATTTCATATGAATCTTCTCCATCCTTAAGTTACCTGAAAAGGCAGTCCATTGTATGACTCTTAAAATTGTAACGTGTTTGTATTTTTTGTGTGCAATAAACGTGGTTCTATTCAACTTCTGAGGATCTTTCTATATTATATATTTATCTTGTTATCAGCGACCACAAGTTTATAGGTATCAATCAAACTAATCGTTTGCAAAAACTTATCATAAATTCATTATCGCGTTTTACGAATAAAGTCAATTTCAAGCGGTATAACTTTTAAAAGTACCTACATAAAGTTTTGTACAGTAAAAGGACACGAGTTGTTGCGAAAAGAACACGCGACAAACTTTCTTATCATAATTTACATTAATTGTCTATAGTTTTCAATCAAAGTGACACCGATATTTTATGTAAACTCCAATAAACTGTAAACCAACACCAAATGACAATCAACGTGCACTCAAATGTGGATTTTAACGTTCCGCGGTACAAATGACGCGCTCACTTTAATAAATCAGAGTAATTGAGTGCGCGCGCGCCGGCTGCGATTCACCGGCTCACCGACAGTGACAGATCGATAACTCGATCGGTTTCAAGGGCTTTTGCATATTCGGTAGGTGTGTGGATAAGTAAGAGTATATCTAAATCTCTATTCCCTTGGGTGTTGTAAAAGGCGACTAACGGACTAAGGACAGCAAATACTTCTAACAGCATAGAGCGGGGATGGTCACACTACCTGTAACGTTGAGCACATGTTTCTGAGTGGTAGAGCCACGCTGCGTTGCAGCACGCATTGGGCCGGCCGTAATACCACCCTCTCACTAATATCCGGCGTGAAATAATGTCACTTGGTGCTGTTGTGTTTCGTCCGGCCAGTGAGAGTTCCGGAGGCCCCTTCCCCCTCCTCACAATTCCTATTCCTTATATTTATTGTCTCTACTCGTTTTTACACAAAATACCGCTTAACGACATAACGACCTCCTTGGTCGAGTGGTTAGCACGCCAGGTCTGACGCACGACATCTTTGAGGTCCCGGGTTCAATTCCCGATCGGGTCAATTTGGAGAAAAGTGTTTTTCTAAATTGATTTCGGGTTTGGGCGTTTTTCTATGTTTTTGTTTATTTCTCCGTTATCTAGAACTATATTAACGAGTTTCAAATTAAGCTTATTTTGGTATAGATAATTGGTGTGAGCCTTACGCTCACAACAACCCCAATTATGGACAGGCTTAGAAAAGATTTGGTTGTTTTAGTAAATTTCTCATTAAGTTTATTGATTTTTTTAGATATTATTTAGGCACACCCATAGTTAAGTGGTTTTTAATGTATTTATTTGCACCTAATACGTTAAATAATTCGATTTTCGACAATTGTCCAATAATAGAACATTCTAGAAAAGATATCCATATAAGGACATTAACAAATAGCATTAATACCATAACCTTAATCATGCCGAAAAAGGCAATTTTTAAGCAATAAGTATAACATAATAATACGCCATAAATCTTTGAGACTAATTTAATAGTGTAGCTAAAAATAATTGTGCGTACTTACCTACTTCCTTAAAGATTTTGTTAGTAAAAATGGATTTTCTAACAGCGTGCTGCTCAAACACCTTTACGCCATTTTAAAATAAAAGGGCTGAATTTAATGAAATGACATAATTTTGACCGTATTATAGTGAAACTTTCTTTTAAAGTGTTGCTAGGATGCATTTCCCAATTGTTGCAGTAATTTTTTTATTTTATTTTTGTCCATAATTGGATAAATGATTTGATTTGATTTACCTGTCCAAGACTGGTGCTGTTACGTTATATAAATTATTATTATAATTATAATTAAATACAACATATCTATAAGATTATTAAAGTCAAATTCAATATTAAAATCGTACAAAATAAGTCTAGTATCATTGCAAAGCAATAAACGAGCCCTTCGTGGTGGATCGTGCATTTGCATCTTTTACAATCAAAACCCGGCAACAGAGCGAGCATTCACGGCGGGCGACAATACGTTTTTACGTCCGGACATTTAAATCGGCTGAACCGCAAAATCGAAATATTAAAATTAATTCGCTTATCGGGGTCACGCATCGAGCGGACAGCAATAACCGTAAAAGATAATAATCGTGGACAAAATGGCCGTCGCAATATGGCGGCCGCACAGCGTAATTGGCGGGAAACGCGGGTTTCGTTAGCATTTTAGTTGAGTTAATTGTTTCGGGATGATTTCTATTGGCACTGTTTGTCCATTCGATATTTTGTAATACATGTTTTGTGACACATGCTAGCTAACTAATCGACTCATATCCATTTAATTCTATCAAGTTTGTTCCTTGCTTTTCCTCCAGAGCTGTGCGATGTACTACCTACGTGGTTTGTGGATGTAACTAAACGTTGGACTTCTTGGTGGGAAAACGTAGTCAGTTTTGTATTAATTTCTAAAATTTGTTTTTTGTCTAATATTAATATGAAATAATTGTGGATTGTTATGTGTTTGTGGACGTGCATGAGTGTAGACAAAAAAAGAAAACAGTGCAACGTAACTTATTTCATGCACAATAAAAAAAAGTTTTACTACCAAAGCGTTTTTTTATATACAAGAAGGAGGCAAACGTGCAGGCGGGTTACCTGATGGAGAGCAATCACTGCCGCCCATGGACATTCCCTCTCCTTACTTCACTAAGTTTATTTGTACTGGCACCTCGAGACCAACCGTTAGGTTATGCAAGAAGTGCCAGACGTCCCTGCTCCAGTAGAACACTCGCGCAGGAGACCACCAACGTACCTAACGCTGGTGGTCTCTTGACGCCAAATTAGTGCCCGCCGCAGCGCGCTCTTCATTCGGTACTCATAAGACTAGTGTCTCAGGAGAGTATCCCCGTGAACACGTGTAGTTCACTGCCTATTGTCCAGATAGGTAGCCGGAGCTGTCGAGCTCGCTCACTTCTCGTTGCACGAAGGGCACAACTCGCAGTTGCCACTGCTAGGGTCGTCGACTCTAAAGTCGACTCCCAAGTGTCCACCTTGGTAGCGGAGTAGTAAGCACACTCACTTCTCGGAACCCATCCGGGCGCCTAGCCAGTTCCCACGTCCTACGCGGCTGGCTGGACCGGAGACTACGGCATCTAGGAGGCCGCCTCTACTAGTTATCCAGACTAGTACCGGAGATGTCAACACCAATGTCCAATGAAAACCACCGGACAAAGCTGCCAACTATAAGGGAAACTCACGTTCCCCGCAGGACTTTTCGCTTCTGGCCCCTCAGAGACCGCTACTAGGCCCCGCTCGCTGTGCACGAGTTTGGAAGTCCTGGCACACAATACCAGGACAGACGAACATTCCCAAGCTCTACAGCTAACCACACGCCACTACGAGTCCAACCCATGTCTGGATCCCGCCGGAGGCGCCTGGTTAAAGGCACGACCAGCGGGGGGCTTGAACCGGAACCACGTAGTACCTCTGAAAACACAACCGGACCCGTAGTTCCAGTTGCGATACCCTATCTATTGAGGTCGGTAGATAGGGACATGCCCATGGACACTCGCAAAACCATTAAGGAAGGAATAGGTTTAAGAAAGGAATAGGAATTGTGAGGGAGGGGGGTGGGCCTCCGGAACCCTCACTGGCCGAACGAAACACAACAGCACCAAGTGCCATTATTTCACGCCGAATATTCGTGGGATAATTTGTGCAATATTAGATTAAGTATTTATTGTATACCTATAAGTAAGTATATTATATTGTTCGAAATAAATGGCTAACGAACTTGATGGTGTAGTAAATAAAGCTGGGTAGGTAAAAGTACAGCCAAAAAAATGTCCTATAAATGCTGCGCAAAGCTGGCCTCCTGTGTAAGTATTTATTGAAATCTTAGTTTTGTTGTAATCTAAGATTGAAATCATGTTTTTGTTACAATTGATGGAGATTAGTTTACTTTACTATCACCTCACCATCCACATCACCTTGGTGGATGGCGGTCTACTACTGTGCGTTTTTCACGAAATTTCTTGCCTCGTGTTGTGGCATCAGCTCTCGGCAGCGGTATTTCCGAACCGTTACGACTTAGGGATCTTCAAGAAACGAGCCTATTCCTTCCTTAAAGGCCGGCAACGCGTCTGCGATTCCTCTAGTTCTGCGGGTGTTCATGGGCGGCAGTGGTTACTCTCCATCAGGTGACCCGCTAGCTCGTTTTTCTCCTTCTTTTATATAAAAAAACCTAATAATTATCAGGTATATAGGCCAACTTTTTCCCCTTAGTGCCGAATTTGTCAGAAAAAACTTATTCGTTTGTTAAAGTATTACACAACCATTTTGAAATGTTTTGCCAAATCTCCTCTTTTCTGCGTCATACTTTATCATATGGATACGTTTTGTCAAAGGATTGAAAAATTAGCCCTTAGTATAGAATAAAATAAAAATATTATTATACAGCAATATTGCAGTGGACAGCCAGACTTGTCACTTATTTCTAATGCCTGAAATTGCAGGCGGCACCCTCAGTTTGAAATGAAAGCTTTCCTGTCAATTATGGCGATTTAAATTTCATTTCGCACAGAACGCGTCAAATGGCGGACGAGATTTACTTCTCATAGAGTATTCGCAGACACAGACACACTTTTTACTTCCACTTTCAGATTGTTTTTACTAATAAGTTAGATACCTACCGTTTTTACACAAGAAAATTTGTGATTATTTAAAAAAAAAGTAAAGCTTATATACTGTCCTACCACAGGCCAAAGGCATCCTCCATCATTGAAATTAAACCAACAATATAATTGAAGGGTATATTTTAAATCCCAACAGCAGTTGCTAAATAGTTATTTTATACTCGTATTTGCCAGACTATACTTACCTCTAACACAACAGTAACTAATCTAGCAAGGCTCTCTACAAAATTAGGTCTCCCCCAACCGTAATTGCATCAACTCCTGATTTCGGTAATTAACCCACCTATTCCATTAATTTCAAATTAGCTCAGTTAACCGTGATTAACTAGTGCAATCATTGTTAAATTATTGTGCGAAATGTTTGAGTTAGCACAAAATTCGGTTAAACTTCCAATTTCGATGAGCTTTGGCGCTTTAAATTAATATGCACCTATTATTAATTGTCCTCCCTGTGCCTTAATAAGGCGATAACGTTTATCTAGTGCAATGACACCGCAGATAATATTCGGAGTGGAAAATTGAAATACTTAGCATTTAATTTTGAAGTTCAATTATCCTGTTGGGTGGATTACATTATTGAATCGGATAGATTACATTCTTGGATTTATTTATTTTATCTTCTTTACGTCTAAAACTGCGGATACAAAAAGGCGAACTTAACGCCACCAGGTATTCTCTGCCATTCAACCGGTTAGGATATGGGAGGCTTGAAGTTAGGCATATTTAACACAGTTAGAATAATAATAACAATTACAAACAGTTTAATAAAAGAATATACAAAATACACAGAACTTAATTAAATACTAAATTATATATATAAATAGAGCAAAATACTAATACACACAAATATAAAAATCAGATAGCGTGACTTCTAAACAGGGTATAAAGTGCCCACGCATAAGATTTTTAAACATTTCTTTGCTCTGTGCACGACGGACATGCATTGGCAGAGCATTCCAGAGAGGTATAGCGGATGAAGTGAAATGAAAAGAAAATGAAAGAGTATCTACTCTTTCATTTTCTTTTCATTTCACTTTACCCGTCTTTTTTAGTCGTATACAAGGGGTTACATTATTGAATCGGATAGGTTACATGATATATTATTATAGGTTTTCTAATTTCAAAGACGACCAGTCCTTCCTGAACTAGAAAGATGAGTAATACTCCCTTTAGAAAAAAAATATAATATATGAAACTGTGGGTAAAGGAAACGAAGAGTCGGAAGAAAGAAAAGCACTGGACTTTACCCTAATGAGATATAGTTAAATTAATGAGTTGGAGAGGATATTTTGTGACAATGCATATCCTCGAACGTTATGTATAACAAAATGAATTGTAAATACATAGTGTTTTATGAGCTCTGCTGCCGTAAAACCAGACACACAATAGAAATTCAATCATTAGTAACCTCTAGGAGTCTTCGTGAGAAATGGACATTATTTCATAGATTGGTTGATATAATAAAGGGGAAAAAACAAATTTCAAAATAATTTATTCAATGTAGGCTACAATAATTGAGCACTTATAATATATGTCGCTATGCCCTCGTAAGTCCTAACTATGGGGCGGGAACCTTGTACTGAGAAGAACCGGCAAGAAACTCAGCAAGGGCATTTCTTTTCTCCCTTTCTTTTACAGCGTCAAACAAATTGAAAAATGCCCTCCCTATCATAGAATGAATTTTCTATTACAACATAAAAACATTTAATACGATTACAACACTTACAAAAGAATATCTAATAAAAAAACAGGTAAGTATTGTTCAATTTAAAATAAAACAAACAACGTCTTACAGTATCCTTGAAACAAGAAAAATAAAGATTATTACTACTACCAATAAAAAAAGATTTCAAGAGCAGACCAGCCTCCACAGGCGGCACCCGTACACGAGTATGACATGTGAATCAGCCATCGCTTCGCTCAACCATGTTTGAGGAAACGTAACGACCCGACGCACATGCCACCACCGCAGAACCACTGAGAAAGCATGACACACTCGAGCAACTCCAACGAAAGTAGGAAAACATTTAGACAACGTTATACGCATCATAAATTTTGAGTAGGTACCTTTGTCTGTAAGACTGCTGATAAAGGCTATCATACCGGCGTAAAATTAATTATTTATAAAGAAAATGGTCTATTAAGTTTATTTTTAGGAGTGGTTGGGATCTACCTCCTAGCGGTCCACCCCGGGCAACGACATCACGGACCAACATGGCCCGTGGTGACGGCTGAAGATCCCAGTGGCGGTGGTAGGCTCCGCAAGGAGCCGCCTGGCTCGCGACCACCATCCTGCCGAAATCCGGCGCCAAGCAGTCCGCTGCGTTCCGTCGGCGTGCGGGAGTGCCCGTGCCAATGGGGGTTGGTTAGAAGTCAGTTGCGCAGATTAGGACCGGTCTTGAAGCCTTAGCATTGCTGTACCGGGTAACTCATTCTGGAGGGTAGCGGGATCCGAAGCACGGTTTTAGCCGTTGGCCGACCGCAGTTAGTAGGGGGCCCAACTAGCGCGCTAGCCACGTGTGAAAGGCTGCCCCGCCAACTCGCGAAAAATCCCGAAATGCTCCACCGTGCCAGTTGGCGACTGGACGGGAGGACCCGGTGGCCATTTCGGGGGGGTTCGGGCGTCCCCGCAGTCTCCAGGTGAGTTCCCCTTTGGTCAGATTTGCCTAGGGCAACATCGATGGTCGACTAAGTAGCGCCTCGACTGAAAATCCTTCCCCCCAACACTCATCACAAAACATGACAAGGCAAAGCAAGAAGAAATTTTACAGACCGATTGCCCTTATCCCAGTATTTTCAAAAATTTTCGAAAGAGTAATTTATGATAGTATAAACTGTTATTTTGAAAAGAATAATATTTTTGCTAGGGAACAAGCGGGCTTTCGCAAAAATAAATCAACAAATATGGCTCTACTAGATTTCCTAGAAAAAGTTTTAAAAGCACTTGATAATAAAAAGAGAGTCACGGCGCTCTTTATGGATATGACCAAAGCTTTTGATCACGTGCATCATGACATCCTGCTCACTAAATTGGAATCATATGGAATAAGAGGCATTACACTAAATCTAATAAAGTCATACCTTACAAACCGAAACCAAATCACTGAAATAACTAAGATAAACCCAACATCTAAAACTAATACCAAATACCACTCAGGTTGTAAAACTGTTAAGTTCGGTGTGCCTCAAGGGAGCATCCTGGGACCCCTACTTTTCCTTATCTATATTAACGATTTTCCTAAAGTTGTCAACCATCCCATGTTTCTGTTTGCAGACGATAGCACAGTACTTTTTATGGATAATAATTTCGAAGGGTATGAAAATGAAATTAATGAATCTCTTACTTCTATTATAAATTGGCTAAATCACAATAATCTGTTAATTAATCTTGATAAAACGAATACCATAACTTTTAAAAATAAAAATACTAAATTCAATAATTTAAATATAAACTACTTGGGCAAAAAAATTAATGAAATAATAAATACTAAATTTTTAGGGGTTCTTATCGACTCAAAACTATCATGGAAACCACACATCGACTATGTTTGTGGTAAGCTTAGCAAATGCTCCTATGCATTATACATGTTACGAAAAACAGTAAACATTAATACTCTACTAACTGCTTATCATGCCTATGCAGGTTCTGTGCTAAAATATGGCGTCTTGTGCTGGGGAAACGCCACTGATAAAGAGAAAGCTTTTAAAGCCCAAAAAAAATGTATCAGGGCAATATGCAATCTGAAACAGACAGACTCTTGTAAACCCTACTTCAAAAAATTTAAAATATTGACCCTCGCTTCAATGTATATACTAGAAGCATCTCTTTTTGTAAAAAAGAATATTAAAGATTATGGTACACTAAGGAGTAAGCGACATAACAAGAGATTAAAGGCTATAGCATCTAAGACTTGCTTGTTAGGAAATAGTGTTTTTGTAATGCAAGTATCTATATTTAACAGCTTGCCAAAAAGTATTAAAGATACTGAAGTATTAGATGTTTTCAAATATAAATTAAAGATTTTTTTGGCTGAAAAAGCATATTACTCAATTAATGAATTAATTAATGATAAAGACTTTGTACGATATTAACTTATGATTAATATTTATAAAATATAATGTAAATTATTCAATTCAAACATTAGGTATATTGTCATTTTATAATCAATTTAATTTAATTTAATTTAATTAATATTATATAAAGACATTTTATTTTTAACTGATTGTTTATAACATTTTAATTCAATTTTATTAATTTTGTACATCATTCTTTTATTTATTTATAAAACTACTTCTAATGTTTGTATTTTTAAATATTGCACACCATCATTGGTTGGATATGGTCGCTCTATTACTTAGCCATAATACCTAAATGTTTGTACTTACCCATATTTCGCAAATAAAGAGTTTGAGTTTGAGTTTGAGTTTGAAAGTATGTAAACAACGGCTGCACTTCCTCCCATTAAAAGTGCACCTCGCGAACATCAGAGGATTGCACTCAAATCTCGATCCGGTCCATCACCATCTTGAGACTGAGAAGCCACACCTATTCTTCTTGACGGAGACGCAAATAGCAACCCCGTCGGACGTGGCGTACCTCAACTACCCTGGCTACTCAATTGAGCATAAGTTCAAAAAGCGTGCAGGGGTCTGTGTGTACGTCCGCGATGACATTTGCTGTAGGCGTCTCCGTTGCTTTGAAAAATCCGGGTTCTCCGTTATTTGGCTTCTGGTGGACACTGGGGTAGAGAAGATAATCTACGTCTGTGTCTACCGATCGCACAGCGGTGATCAGGAGGCGACTCTGCTCATTGACTACCTCACTGAGACGGCAGACTTAACAACTCAGCGGTATCCAGCGGCGGAGCTTGTCTTTCTGGGGGACTTCAACGCTCGCCACAAAGAGTGGCTGTACCCGTTCCAGAAGACTGACCATGCTGGGAGAGAAGTGCGAAGGTTTTCCCTAGCACTAAATCTCACTCAGCTGGTGGATCAAGCGACGCGAATTCCGGATATCGCTGGCCACACACCCAATTGTCTTGACTTACTGCTGACAACCGATCCACACAAGCATTCGATATCGGTCTCAGCCCCGCTGGGAACGTCCGACCATTGTGTGGTGAAATCCGTATCGATTTGCTCTCCTCCGGATATGAGCCCTAGGGGCACGAGACGAGTATGGCGATACGAGTCAGCAGATTGGGACGAGATGCGTATTTTCCTTGCATCTTATCCCTGGCGGCAAACATGCTTCTCTTCTAACGACCCTTCGTGTACGGCCGATGCGATTACGGATGTAATCCGGCAGGGAATGGAGTTTTTTATTCCATTCTCCGACATCCCGCTCGGTTACAAGTCCCGCCCTTGGTATAATGCGGACTGTACTCGTGCTGAGGCCCGAAAACAGTCTGCTTATCAGGCTTGGGTGCAAGCCCGGGATCGCAAAGTCCGTGCACGGAGAATCCGAGCAAAGAAGAGAGCCTTTAATTCGGCCGCCAAGTCGTGCAAAAGGGTTATTCGAAAGGCCAGATTCGATCACATCAGCCGAATAGGGACAAAGTTGTCATCCTACCCGAGCGGTAGTAAACAGTTCTGGTCCCTTTCGAAGTCAGCCGAGGCGAATTTCTGCCGTCCTATGTTACCACCCATGCAGAAACCTGACGGGTTGCTGGCTCATTCTGCAGCTGAGAAAGCAAGTTTATTTGCCTCTCTGTTTGCGAGCAACTCGCGTCTAGACACCGGCTCTCAACAACCACCAAATTTACCTCGCTGTGATTCTTCGATGCCGGAGATCACAATCCACAATAAAGAGGTCCGTAGAGCCCTGCTTAGTCTGGACGTGAACAAGGCCAGTGGTCCTGATGGCATACCAGCAAGGGTACTGAGGTGTTGTGCGCCTGAGTTGTCACCAGTGCTAACGCGCTTGTATCGCCTTTCTCTCGAGGCAAAAACCGTACCTAAATGCTGGAAGCTTGCTAATGTGCAGCCAGTACCCAAAAAAGGAAGTCGTGCCGACCCATGCAACTACCGACCGATCGCCATCACTTCCATACTCTGTAAGGTCATGGAAAGAGTTCTAAATTGTAAGTTGCTCTCATACCTAGAAGTTAATGACCTCCTCAGTGACCGTCAATATGGGTTTCGCCGAAGACGATCGACTGGGGATCTTCTAGTTTATCTGACGCACTACTGGGGTGAGGCCCTCGAGATGCACGGCGAAGCACTCGCCGTATCACTTGACATCTCAAAGGCTTTTGACAGGGTCTGGCACGCAAGTCTACTGCACAAGCTTCCAGCGTATGGTATCCCCGCTGACTTTTGTAGTTGGATAGCTGATTTCCTGACGGAACGGTCGATCAGAGTAGTCATCGATGGCTGCTCCTCTGACTCAGTGGCTATTGATGCCGGAGTTCCTCAGGGGTCTGTTCTCTCTGCGACGCTTTTCCTGTTGCACATCAATGACCTGTTGATACCGGGAGTTGTTGGGTATGCAGATGACAGTACTGTCGTAGAGAGATTCCTTTCGGATGCAAAAGCTAGTGGTGATGACGTGATGTTGATGAGAGAGGCCATGGTTGAGCGAATGAACCAGACATTAATTCACGTTTGCCAGTGGGGTGACAGTAACCTGGTAAATTTCAACGCCACCAAAACGCAAGCGTGTTTATTCACCGCTAAAAGGAGTCCCTTTAACCTGACTCCTACTTTTCGGGGTGCATCTGTGCCTGTTACCGATAGTCTCGTCCTTCTGGGCATGGAGTTGTCTTCAGACCTCAACTTCGGCACCAGCATCGAGTCCAAGGCACAAACTGCAGCTAAAAAGCTGGGCGTCTTAAATAGAGTCAAGCGATATTTCATGCCGGGACAGCTTTTAACTCTCTATAAAGCTCAAGTCCGATCTTGCATGGAATATTGCAGTCACCTGTGGGAATGCTCAGCTAAATACCAACTAGCTGCACTGGACACGATTCAACGCAGAGCTGAGAGGCTAATTGGCGACAAAGAACTAGTGAAGAGCAAATTTCACACCCTAGCTCACCGCCGCAAAGTTGCCTGTCTGTCGGTCTTTTACAGACTGTACTTCGGAGAGTGTGCTCTGGAGCTGCATGAGCTCATACCGCCATCCCCCTTCTTCCATCGGACATCCAGGCGCACTGCGGGCTACCACCCTTTCTTGGTGGATATTCCTAAATGTCGCACAAAGCGTTACTCAACATCTTTTATACTGCGTACAGCAAAGGAGTGGAACTCCCTCCCTGCGTCTGTGTTTCCGAGTACATATAACCCGTCCATCTTCAAAGTAAGAGTAAATAGGCACCTTCTGGGTAAACTCGCACCATCATAGATCCTGTCTTAGCCCCTGGGCTTGATTGGGATCAAGAGCAAACCCATACCTAGTAAAAAAAAAAAAAAAAAATATATATAATGTGAATATTTTATTACAGCCAGGCTGTTTTGTCTTCTAAATATTTCTTGACTGTAAATAACCTTTCTTAAGACTTTAAGCGCCATGGTGGTCACCGGTGACCAACAAACAATAAAATTTCAATTGTGTCTGGTTTTGAGGAAAACATTTTACATGATTTTTAAACTGATCTAAAGGTAAATCTAGTCCAGAACTTGGAATTTTATTGTAATGTATAAGTGTATACCTTGCCCCAAGAAAGAGCCGAGAACCTTTTGTAACCAAACCAGTGGCATTACTAGTTTTGACTTACTTCTAGTATTGAAGTTGTGTACATCACCGTGTTTAGAAAAAGAGTTTAGTAATATTGTAACGCACAAAAACTATAACGATGCACCAGTAAGAACACCAACTTCCTTAAAATATTTTTCAAAGAAGTTCGTGATCCCAGTCTAGTAAACTGTTGTTATTGCTCGTTTCTGTAAAATAAATATAGTTTTAACATCAGCCGCTGTTCCCCACAAAGGGACGCCATACGATATGACACTGTAAAAATAACTAAAGTCAACGCAGTCCTTGCAGTTTCAACATCTGTTAATTGTCTAATTTTTCTAATCGCGTAAGCTGCCGTACTGAGTTTGCCGGCCAAATTCGATATATGCGGATTTCATTGGAGTTTTGAGTCAATGGTTATTTATCCCTAGGAAAACTGTACAATCTACCATATCTAATTTATATGGTAGATTATTATCACCATTCATTCTAACATAGGTTTGTTCGGTCTTGACATTAATTTGGTAGTGTAAATTACTAAATTTATGAAATAAATAATATTTTTACACATAGCCCCATTAAAAATGAGTGAAGTATCATCTGCAAACAATACAATATCACAGAAGTTATCTACAAAGAATGGCAAGTCATTGATATTATTAAAAATAAGAAAAGGCTAAGAATTGACCCTAGTGGAACTCCCCTTTTTACATGAAAACCGGATGATTTAGTTCCATTCATATCGACAGTTTGTGTTCTAGAACTGAGATACGAGTGTATCAAATTAAGCGCAAAACCTTTGAGACCTTTGAGACCATAGTAATTTAACTTCATCACCAGTGTCCGGTGCTCAATGCAATCAATGCAATCAAAGCAATGCCTTGGACAGGTCGCAGAAAACTACAAGAACGTTCTGAGACTCCTCCCAGGCATCAAATATATGTTTTAGTAGAGCAACACGTCTTGCATCAGTAGTGGAACGACCCTTAGTAAAACCGAATTGCTTACTATGTAAAAGGTTATGTAAATTAAAGTATTCCTTTAAGTATATATATTTTTTCGTAGTTGCGGCTCACGATGAAACGGATAGAAAACACCCTATAAATTCTACTTACTTCTAAGTGTAAAGTAAAGTAAAGCCTTTATATACTGTCCCACTACTGAGCAAAGGCCTCCATCATTGAAATTCAAGACTTGGCTACGATTTCTGAATATAAGTATGCTTGTCAAAAGCGCGTTTGTGATCACAAACCAGGGCTATGCATCGAGAAATCCAAAACATACTTTACCCGATCTGGGAAATAAACCCTTCGATTGAATACCTCCAGTCTCTAGTTATCAGACCGAGCGCTTAGCCTTAGGTGTTATTATAAGTGTACATAGGTATTAGTTTATTTATTGTTCTCTATTCGTAGATACTATATTGTTTTATTTGGATTTATGTTTAGTTCCTTAACTTGCAAGATCACAATCCAAACGTGATAGTTGTTGCGCACTGTTGCTCGCTATTTTTGATACATGTAAGAAATAAATCAAATGGCGCTTCTGCATCGCTCGAATCTTCGCAAGCCAGCCTTGAATTGTAGGATATGTATAAGGCACATTTGTCTTTCTGACAAAGTACTTTCACGCCAAAGGTATGCGCCGACCCTACAGCTTTCTTTTCAGCGGAGCTTCGACCTAATTGTTATTGCCCTAAATGTCAGTTCGCGTTGCGCAATCGCTTGACGTGTCACGTTAATAAAATCCGAAAGTAATGTCTCGTGTTAATTAAGAAGCGAGATTTAGTGGATACACGGGCGCCGGGCTGTTTAATGTATTTCTTTAATCTTTTTCGTCTAATTTGTTGGGTAGTGTCAGTTTGTGGTACATCTTTAAATTTTCTTACATTATGATCAGAATCTGAAACGGAAAATATTTTTTTATATCTGTTTCTTATTGGTTCTTTTCAAAACCTCCTGCCGAACAACGATTTAAACGCGTTAAAGCAGACTGTATTCGTTTTCATATGTCAATAAAAAGACTTTGTTTTTCAGACAGCAGCTGCTTATAAATGTATAATAATTGGGAACTATACTTTTTGTCAGCAAAGTTTATATTTGTCATCAACTTGAATCACTAATAGATCTATCGCCACGAAATATTTGAATTCTCAGAAAAATAAAAAGTGTCGCCAGGACAGTTGACCGCGTCGCGTAGCGGTGAAAGAATACTACCACCCCCTCTCTTCCCTTGGGTGTCGTAAAAGGCGGCTAACGGACTAGGGTGGATCTCACAAAAATATTTTTTTTAATGCATTTTTTATCTTCCACGGGAATTTCTCTATAATATCAAACTTTTGGGATACATTCTATAGTCTACTTTACTGACAGCATTTTACAAGTATTTGGAGCATGTTATCTCTTGTAGATTTTGAGTAATCAAGAAAATTTTATTTATTGCCGTGAATGTAATGACATCTACATGAGTGTAATGACATTTTCATATTGCAGTATAGGAATGAAGGTATTTAGTGGCAATAGGTAGGTATTTTGAATACATGTAGATGTTAATTCTTGTAATTATCTTATTTATCTTATAAGGATTATACAAACTTAATAAAAAAAAGTAACTATCAATACTTCGTATTCAATAAAAAAATAAAAAATAACAATAGTAAGTACCTAAGTAAGTACTTAATATTAAAAGTCAGTTTAAATAACCATAACAATATATTTTTAGGCATTATTATAATAATACGTACGATTTCGTCGGATAGGCCGAACAGTTTTATTCTTATCAGAAGACCATGATCAGGGTTAATACAAGATAACTACGCCGCCGTAAGGTTCTAGGTCCTCTAAAATCTACTCAAAGATAAACTCAAACACAAATACTACTCAAAACATAATATACTGAAAGATAAATTCAAAACAAAAAAAAACTCGGAGCAAAAATACAACTCGAATCAAAAATACAACTCGAAACAAAAATACATCTCGAAACCAAAATACAGCACGAAACAAAAATAAACAACAATATACTTCGTAGAATTAACAAGGCTTTGATTTTTTATAGTAACAGAACAGTAACAATACTTTATCTCTTAGTTATAATAGGTATCAATTATGTATTAACTGCAATATAAAAAGCAAGGAATAATAAGGTGCTAATTAGGAACATAAATTACAACTTTGATTTACATTTACCCAATAAAAAAATATTCCAAAATCCATAGCATCTTCGAGATCAAGAGAATCTTTAATTAGTAAAGTACTTAGTTTCGAAAACACCTAAAAGTACTTTAAGTTCGTAATCTGATTATAAAATAAATAATAATCTTAAACTTAATAGTAGGCTTTTTATTTCTTTAGCTTTTGAACGTAATGACTAAGAGCGTAATGACAAGACTAGCAATGTTAAATTATAATTTTTGCTAAATAAGAAGTTAATAGGGAAAACGCCACACATTTATCGTCGGGCACCAGGGTTTAATAAATGCATAAATTAGAATTTACTTGTGGTTGATCCTTTTACAGTTATACGTTCAAACGGAATGACATAAAGTAGTGACAAAATGCTGCGAACGAAAGTTGGTTAAAAAAATATCGATATCAAACGTCTTTCTCCCAGTGATCACGGTCGACGAATGAAGGCAGGCCGGTGAGCGGTTGTTTAGTGAGGTTTCGGCAGGTCACGGCACATTCAAACATGAATTTTAAAATTTTCAAAATGCGAATTGTCATCGTGAAATGAATAACAGATTTACGGTGACAAAACTTTGAATTGAATTATTTTCCAAAATATTAATTATTTAATCTAAGAAGCCCAGTTGGCTTTAAGCGTCAAGCGTCAGCGTCATTTTGCATAGTTTTTTAAGCTTATTTTTTTAAAGAGTGATAAAACACATGTAATTGTTTCATACCTAGTTAGTATAATCGTGTACTCATTATTTACAGCTAAAATTAATTTAGAAAAGCTGAAATTCTATAAATAATCAACGGTAGACTGTTGATATCGAATGTTGTGGGATCCACCCACTAATGAATCCAACAACATAGAGCGGCGATGGGCTCACAACCTGTCACGCTGAGCACAAGGTGTAGTCGCTATGTAGTGAAAAGTGGACTATGGAGGACTGCTTTTGCTGTCCTCATTGCCTCCTCCTCCTCATAACCAAATTAATGTTAATATGTATCTAATATAAGAGATGGATTGTCAATGAAATCGTAATTCATTCCGTGAATATAAACATCGTCCTCAAAATAATAGGTTTATTCCTTATATAATAGCTTCGTGCTCAGAATGGTAGATCTGTCGCCAAATAAATCGATTAGCGGTATATTCCACAGAATAAAGCCTCAACAATATTTCATAATTTTCGCTGATTTTAATTTGACTGTTTTTTTTTTTTTTTTTTTTATAGCAGAAGGAGGCAAACGAGCAAGCGGGTCACCTGATGGAAAGTAATCACCGCCGCCCATGGACACCCGCAAAACCAGAGGAATCGCAGGCGCGTTGCCGGCCTTTAAGGAAGGAATAGGCTCGTTTCTTGAAGATCCCTAAGTCGTAACGGTTCGGAAATACCGCCGCCGCGAGCTGGTTCCACAACACTGTAGTTCGAGGCAAGAAATTTCTTGAAAAACGCACAGTAGTAGACCGCCATCCATCAAGGCGATGTGGATGGAATGACAGTCGATTGCGTGTAGTGCGGTGAAGGAAATTAGCGGCAGGGATCAAGCCGAACAATTCCTCAGAACACTCCCCATGATATATACGGTACAATATACAGAGAGACGCAACGTCTCTCCGAAGAGCCAGTGGATCGAGCCGACCTGAAATAACCACGTCGCCGACAATTCGAGCAGCTCTGCGTTGAATGCGGGTAAATGTTTACCAGGTACTTCAAAAATTAATTCTAAAAACGTGTTATGTTCATTTTTCACTAGCACCTAGCCTTAAACAGTACTATTCGTTACCAATTCAATAGAAGAAATATAAATTTAATGAAAAATTATTCAAAGGGGCGGATTAATACAAAAATAATTTAAATTAAATTAGTTAACGCTCATAATATCTAATTATCTAGACCAAGATAAGTATTAACGAGTTTCAGTAGAATTACTGAAACTCTTTAATATGATAAGATAACGGATAAAAATACATAAACATAGAAAACACACCCACACCCGCAATCAATTTAGAAAAACAGTTTTTTTTCTAAATTGACACGACCGGGAATTGAACCCGGTACCTCAGAAATGGCGCGACGCCAGACCCGGCGTGATTACCACTCGACCACGGAGGTCGTTGATCTTATTTGACACTTGATATTATAATTATCCCTATGATTTTCTGTGATTTATTCTAGAATTGTTTTTACATTGTTTGGCGACTACATTTTACCGACAGATCTACTAGTTTACGGAAAAGTCCCTATTATATATGATATACAAACCCAATGAAATTGGCGATAGCTTAAATCTTACCCATAATAATTCTACTTAGCCCTTTTACTATATGAAATTTTGCATTCACAATGCTATATAGATATAGGATAAAATGTTTATAGAAAAAAATCCCATTCGAGGTGAGGTGACTAAATTAAAACTTCTCGAGCACCTCCGCGCTGCGGAAGGCATGCCAGTTGTTGATGTCGGTTGTTGTCGTAAGATGGGGTTGACTAAACCCAATCCTGGCCCAAACTCCTCATTTGCAGTTGTCCATGTGATGGCATCTGCCTGGACAATGAGAAGTTTACCTACAGACTGATGATGATAATAAAAACAAAATTAAATACTATGCAATTACTCCGTTGTTCACATTGCTAAGGCAAACGCTGAAGGTTCAACGTTGGCCTCAGTTTTTCATTACAAGAAAATAATATTATTCTCTTGTAATGAAAAACGCTCGCGTGATTAAATATTAACTTAATACATCACTGTCGCTGCAACTCGGCATGTTTTGATGGATGTCGGTGCGGGTTCTATTCCGTTCGAGCTTGTGAAGCGTGATGACATGACTTGTTTTTAACCCGCGACGCAAAAAGAAGGGTGCTAGAAGCTGAACACACTTGGCTGTTTGTCTGGCATCTTCATCATTATCATCATCTGTAGCCAATGAAAGGAGCATTTTTTTTTAATTTCGTCACGGATAATAGTAGGTATTATTATAAAAATTCTTACAAAAACAGAACGTTTCAATTTGACCACCTTGTTGTTACACGTAAGGGTAACGTAAAGCCATTGATCCGGGTTGATGTCGTAAGATGGCAGTGTTGGGCCCGCGTGTTGGGCAATAATCTCTCCAGGTGCTGCTGGCCATGCCGGAAGGCCTGCGTCCAGCAGTGCCAGTGATGATGATGATGAATATTGCTTATTCAAAATTATATTTTTAAGGTGTTTCGCGCTGTATCCACTTCCAGGACATTGTGTTTATTTTACATGCACGGGTTAAAAACATAGTGTAAAATATGCGTATCCACGTTTGTTCCACACTTAAGTCTTGTACGTAACACTGCATATTTATAACTGGAAAATTTACTCTTAGAATAAATTTTTGCATTCCATTTTGCTTGTGCGGGACTTTCCTAATATTCTTTTTAATTAAAACACTTTTTCATCGAGTACCATAAATGTGCTTAATAAACGTATTTACAGACTTTATACTAAATACGAGCTGTGTGGCTCTTACCAATGCTAACCCATCTCTGGTCTTGAGTGTCGTAAAACGGTGTAAAGACTGCACATACCCAACAGCATAGAGGGGCGATGCTCACCACTCCCACCACCTACCACGCTGAGCACAAGTGCAGTTGTTAATTGGTGAAAGGTTGATTGTGGTGTAGCAGTGGACTGTTTCTGCAGTATACAATGTGAAATAGGATGCACTGTACAAATTTTAAGGGTGGATTATAAGCTCAACTAAACATCATAATAATACCTAAAATAGTGGAATTTACGTGGTAAATTGGTGTGTTTTTTTCGTCATTTATGGTGTTGAAAACCGACATATATGTTTATTTTCTACTGATGTTCGAACTTTTGGCTACTTGACTTGCGACTAGTTTCACCTTTTTAGAAACTTTTTTTTAAAATAAATTCCACTTTTCGTGATATTGTTTTTTTTAATACACACACGCAAAAATCGAAGATAACAAAATAAAAAAGGCTGCCATTTTTAAGCTATTGAGTTTGGATTTTTTTTATGTGAAATGTTTTATTATGTATATTTATGTGTAGAATCCACCCCCAAAGTTTGTACAGTGCATGCTAATACATATTATATAAGTATGTACGTATAAAATACAATACTAGTTAGACTTCCCTTTATCGCGCTCCCTGAAGTGGTAAGAAAGGAACATGTTTTTAAATTGTACTAAATACCATTGTATACACAACAGTAGGTCTTCTATTTTTCTAATGTGACAATATTAAGAATAGCACTAAGTTTCAGCTCAGCAAGAAACTTAATAGCTACTCTACTCCACAGTATTACACAAAAATTAAACATTAAACAGTGTCGCGTAGCGGTGAAAGAATACTACCACCCCCTCTCTTCCCTTGGGTGTCGTAAAAGGCGACTAACGGACTAATCACATACTTCCAACAGCATAGAGCGGCGATGGGCTCCCCACCTGTCACGCTGAGCACATGTGCAGTCGCTATTTGGTGAAAAGTGGACATGGTAGTGGACTGCTTTTGCTGTCCTCATTGCCTAGTCTCTGACTAACTCTTCAAGGATCATAATCGTGATTATATATTATGGATGTATGTATAATAATTTTTTAGTCCAATTTTATTAAAAACGCGTTTAAAATAGCTTGTTGTCCCAAGAGTAGTAAATCTGACGTGGACTAATAAAGTGGACGGACTGACAAATGCCCGCTATATATAAAACACAATTTACATTCCCCAAATGTTTGCCCATGTAGCGTGCAATAAAACCGTCTCCGTCTTTATCAAAAATAACACAAAATGTCTATTTGTTTAAGCTTTGCTATAAATACTGCGGTAATTATAGTTACAACACTATTGGATCGTTAAGTTAATTTCGACTCCCGGGAGATCGACGTAAAACTTATCATAATCAGATTCTCCTATTCCACCTATTTCCACCAGGCTATCTCCACTGTATGGGATAGGTGAATTTTTTTTCCACCTGTCCCCACTGGTAGAGATGTGGAAAAAAATCCATATATCTCTATTAATAGTAACTATCCCCCTGGTGGGGATATAAAAGGACTTATTGTTTCCTTATTTCCAACTAGTGAGGCCAATTGGACGTCTTATCTATCCATTATTCCATCTAGCCTTACTGACACATCCCTCCTAGCATGCGCAACACGAGATATGTCTCGGACGAGAGACGACAAATTATTTTAAGTTGTCATGTTAAGAGGGTTTACGCATTTTGGTTTTCCATACAAACTTCCAAGTCGAAATTATTAAAAACCAATAAGCCAATTTTAATAAATCTTTGTATGCTAAAGAAAAACACAGGGATCTAAATAGTTTGTTGAAAACATTTTTATAAAACTTTTTTTAACTGAGTTATTGTGATTTAAAGTCCACTATAGAAAGTTAAAAAACGCAATAACTCAGTTAATAAACATTTTTTTACATGTTTTCATCAAACTATTTAGATCGTTTTTAAAAATTTCGACATGGAAGTTTGTATGGGAAACCGAAATGCGTAAACCCTCTTATGGTGTGTAGACAAAAATACCAGTCTATGCAAAAACTACTATTTAGTCTATTTTTGACATATGAGGGGTATAAAAGCAAAAACGCTACTGACCAAAAGTTTTGAAATATCAAATTTCGAAAAAATCTCTTTACGTGACTTGAAGAGGTAAATGAATAAAATCCACTATGTAACTTTTACTAAATTACATAAATAAATAAGTATGCCAAAAGCCAGCTATAATAAAGCATATTTTTTTTTTACAGGACAATGGCAGGTTTGCACCGCACCGCCACAAAATACGGTTGGCAAAAATAAACATTAATAAAATATTTCATAATAAAAGAAAAGTTACATAAAGAGACACAAATTAACTTTGTTTGATTGTTTAAAAACAATAAAAATCGAGAAGAATTTGATAATTATATGCCTGACGTCATACTAAAAATTACTACCAAATTAAAATTACCAAATTGTGATTGGTAATTTTGGACAGTGTCATTTTTGTTTCTCACTTCACTTTTTAAAGCTAATTTACTATGGGACAGTGCTAACTTTGCATATCAACTAATTAAATGTTCAAATGTATTCCAAGACTCTCCTACAGATGGCATTAAAAGTCATGTTCTTGCGCTTAACGAGGACGGACGTGCGATATTTTTATCGAAATTAATTTTAAAATTTTTGAGTGCTTCGCCCTGTCGCCGGAATTCGCCTCGGACTTCGCCCTCCAGTTGCTGGGGTCTCCATGCTGAGCAAATATTTGAAAAAATATTTTTTGCTGTGCGGAGGTTTGAACCCGGATTTCTTGGGTGAGTGTCGGCGTCTTGACCACTGGACCAAGAACGCAGAGCTCGACCGCGTCGAAATTAGCGACTCGTATCTACACGCCCTTCGTGCAAGTGTGAGCACTCCACTAGCGCCCGGCACACGTGACGTGAGTCGTGACTAAAGCGTGCGCCGTGCGGTGCGTGAGGACATTTACGTACTTATTTGAAGTTACATAATTATGGCCAACGAATGCAGCGCTTGTGGGTCAACTATAATGGATGACTGCTTTATGGATTGTTCTAATGATAAATGTAGGAAACGGTATGATATGAAGTGTCTTAATATTGCACCAGATGCTTTTAGGGCATTTACCGTACAGTATAAGAAGAAGTGGATGTGCCCTGGATGCATTTGTTTAAATCCGGAAGGCGGAGACGCAGAAACACCTGTGGGAGCAGCTGCCGCCGACTTTCATACACCAATAAGTAATGTGAATACCCAACGCGGGAGCCAGCAGAGATTTTCACCGGTAATGATGGACGGAGAAGTAGACTCCGTATTACCTAATGAGCTGAGACAGTTTCGTTCGGAAATTATTGCTCGTTTGGATAGTCAAGCAAGTGCTATAACACATCTGCAACATGAATTCTCTCAAACTAAGAGTGGCTTTGACCAGTTGGTAAAGATAATAAAGGTAATAGAGGAAAAAGTCGTTTCTAAACTTTCTCTAAATAAACCAACACAAAAATTACCAAAGGAGGTTATCGCCTACCCTCCATGTACATTTGCGGAAGCCGTTAATAATAACCAAGGCACTAGTGTCAAAGTACAAACGAAAAAGAAGCTAAAAGACCAGCTGACTGCCGAAATTCAAAAGGTAAATAATAATGGGGCCACAAAGTCAACTGTACTTATGAAGCAGACGAAGATTGCTAGCTCACCGGTGAGAACTGAACAAATTTATCGAGAGGAGAATAACCAAGCCGATTGGAAGACGGTGCCACAAAAGAAAACTAGCCGATTGTCGAAGGTGAGAATAGGGAATAACATAGAATTAAAGGCATTACAGGCTACAGAACGGAAGAAACACCTGCATGTGTGGCGTCTGCACCCGGAAACCACCTCAGAAGCAGTTACCAATCACGTTAAAAGCATTTGTGGGTCGGAAGTTAATGTAAAAGTCAACAAAATTAAGCATAAAACGGAAAGAGACTATTCATCCTTCATAATAGGTGTACCGGAACAGATGTATGAAAACTTGAATAAAACGGAAGTATGGCCTCTACATGCTGAATTCAAGGAATGGATTTGGTTTCGTGCATCATCAAAAACCACGTTTGATACACAGTAATAACATAGATATATTTTATCAGAACGTAAGGGGTCTTAGAACGAAATTGGACAATTTTAGAACTAATATTGTGTCTTCTTGTGCGGACTTATACGCAATTACGGAATCAGGCTGCAACGAATCGATTCAAGACGCGGAGATCGTACCACAGGGATACAAAGTATTAAGGTGTGATAGAACGGATGGTCGGAAGCAGGGAGGCGCGCTTCTCGTGGCCACACCCCGGTTCGAGCTGCGACGTGTACTGATATCGGACGTTAACATAGACGCTTGTGTTTTTGAAATGGTATGTGCAACGGTTCATTTAAATAATAGATTTTTGTTTTTGTGCTGTATTATTTACACTCCACCAGGTAGCACGGAGAACGATTACATGATTTTATTTAGATTAATTGAAAAATTATGTGACGGATATAAGAAAGTAATTGTCATCGGAGATTTTAATTTACATTCTAGCCCTGTAAATATTATTAACTATTTTGAATGTTTTTTGTCCTATTGCGAGTTCACTCAAAGTAACGCAGTACCTAATTGTTTAGGTCATCAGTTGGACCTGGTTCTGAGCGCGGGCTTTAGCGGGTCGGTGTCGGTGGCGGCGGCGGACGAGGAGCTCGTGCCCGGCGACCCGTACCACCCAACGCTCGCGATTAGCGTGCGTGTCGCCGCGGAGCGCCGTGCGCCGCGGCCGCCGCCGACACCGGCCGGGGCCGCCCACACCAGCCGCGCAAACAATATTAGACAGCAGTGGAATTTTTATAAGGCTGATTATCAATTATTGTATTGTATGATAGCAACTACGGATTGGAGTGCGATGTACGAGATGGATGAGTTAGACGAGACTTTGAACTTCTTCTATGATACTTTTAACGATATTTTAGATAAATGTGTACCTAAAAAAAGGCTCAATTGTGAACATCCGCAATACGTATACCCCGAGTGGTACACGCGGGATATTATTAACGAAATTAAAAAGAAAGCGATACTTCATAAGAAATTTAAGAAAACTAAGCTGAACTGTGATTACAGGGAATTTGCTAAATGTAGAACTCGTATTAAAAAAGCCATAGATTTTGCGCACATCGAACACAAAAATAAAATTCAAATTCAGTTTGCTAAAGACCCGAAATCATTTTGGCAATATTTTAAATCTAAAAAAAGTAGAATTAATAAGGTAAGTATTTTAAGGGAGGGTGAGCTTATCAGGGATGAAGAGTGTGCTGGTCACTTTGCCGATTTTTTTGAATCTGTGTACAATATAAACCCACCGCTATTGGACGCCCGGGCGGCGGCAGCGATGGAAGGCGATGCGACTAGCGCACGCGTGCATATAGACACGTTGAGTCTTCAGGAGGTAAAGGAGGCGCTAGTCAGGCTCAAACCAAAACGGTCATCTGGCCCGGATGGTATACCAGCGTTTCTTTTTAGGGATTGTAGCAAGGTATTAGCAGAACCGCTACTTCATATTTTTAACATCTGTTTAAAGCACGCAACTTTCCCGGAGAAGTGGAAGATTACACGAGTAATTCCTGTTCCGAAGGGTAAGGCGGGTCATGACGTTACTGGCTATAGACCGGTGGCTGTCCTGTCGACAGCGGCAAAAGTGTTCGAGTCCACCATCCAGCGGCGAGTCCAGGCTCAGGTACGCGCGCAGCTGTCAGACGCGCAGCACGGGTTCAGGCCGGGTCGCAGCACGGCCACTAATCTTTTAAACTTTATGGGGCTAGTAGTACCCGCAGTGGATGCTGGACTGCAGGTGGACGTGGCGTACTTTGATTTTAGAAAAGCATTTGACACCGTAGACAATGATGTCCTACTAAGAAAGCTGGCTAAAATTGGATGTACGCCGCATATGCTTCAGTTTTTCGTCAGCTACATGAAAGACCGACGACAGTATGTGGAGTACAATGGGTATGAATCGGAGCTGTACTACACTAGATCCGGTGTGAGCCAGGGCAGTAATTTGGGGCCTCTCAAATTTATCATAATGATAAATGACCTACCGCAAGTCGTTAGGCATAGCACGTGCTTATTGTTTGCCGATGATCTCAAGTTGCTGCTCCAGGTTGAGGACATATCTGATTGTAAGCGCCTGCAGGATGACATTAATAGAGTGGTAGAGTGGAGCCACCAAAATGAACTACATTTCAATGTGTCCAAGTGCTCGGTTATGTCATTCACCCGTGCGCGGACCCCGGTGCATGGTGACTACAAGGTGGAGGCGACGCCGTTGAAGCGAGTGTCTCAGGTGCAGGATCTTGGAGTGCATTTTACTCCCGATTTAACTTTTCGGGAACACATTTTAAAAGTATGCAAGAAGGCATATAGGAATCTCGGGTTTATGCTGAGGCAGTCACGAGGGTTCATAAATATTACAACCTTAAAGGTGTTGTATGACGCTCTGGTCAGGAGTCATATGGAGTATGGGGCAGTCATATGGGCTCCACACGAACAGAAGTACAGTGTAATGTTGGAACGCGTCCAAAACAAATTTACGCGGCACTTGTACTTCAAATTATATGGCGTGTATCCGTTGTACCCGCTAATGTACCCCACACTGTTTGTACTCGGCATGGTCGGATATAACGAACTGCGAGTGCGAAGGGAGTTTGCGCTCGCCGCATATGTGTCTCGGGTGCTGCGTGGATTGGAGCACAACCCGGGCGTGCTGCGCCGGCTGCGGCTGAGCGCGCCGGACCGGTACGTGTGGAGGCGACGACGCCCGCCGCTGCTGGCCGTGCCGGTGGCAAGGACCCATCTCCTGTCCAAAACGCCCTTTGTCCGATCGATCCTCACACTGAACAAAGTTCATGAGAGGATTGATATATTTTCTAGTAATTTGAGTGAACTCGCAAAGTTAGTTTTATACGTAGTTAGCTATCTATATGATTAATAATTGTAATGTAGTAATAGTTGTACCTACTTGTGTCAATGTGAATAGTTTATAAGTTAATTGGTTAATTTTAGTTAAGGTTAAATGTAAGCAACTGTCGCATTGGACTAGTCTGTAAGGATAGTTGTGTATAAGAATAAATAAATAAATAAATAAATAAATGTTTTGCCAAAATGGACAGTGGCGACTTTGCTTCTATACCTCTTATATTATGTAGAGTTCTAAGCGCATCCATGTCTTTAGTGTCGATAGACATTAGAGATAAATGAATAAAACACGAGAAAACGGGTCGAGAAGAGTTCTCGTGTTGCGTCGTGTTGCGTAGTGGCTCATCAAAACAATACTACCTCCCCCTCTCTTTCCTTGGGTGTCGTAAAAAGCGACTAACGGTCTAAGGACTAATCGTTTGAGGCGTCGGTAGCCGAGCGGATAGATGCTCGGGTTGAATGCGAGACATCTTGGTTCAATCTTCGTAGCTCCGTTACAGTGAACCCACTTCTACACAGTCATTACAGATTTAGGGATGGGTTAACACGCACATTAATAATTAAAATAATAAAAAACACTGCACATACAGTCATCCAATAGCATATAGCGGCGATGGGCTCCTTACCTGTCACGCTAAGCACATGTATGGTCGCTATTTAGTGAAAAGTGGAGGCAGAGGGCTGTTCGTTGCCTAGTCTCTGCCTATGGGATGTAAGTTTTTTTTTTTTTTTATTGGCAACGGGTAAGCGCTTGGCCTTCATCTCACCTGATGGTAAGTGACGATAAGGCCGAAGGTGGAAGCGCGCTACACCCGGAATCCTCAACCACTGAGGAACTGGCTATCTTATCTCAAACTGCCGGAACACAACAATGCTATAAACATCGTTGTTATGGCGACAGACTTAGATAAGATGGTGGTAGCTAGCCAGGCGGACTTAACAGCCCTACCACCAACCAAACCGAGCACACAAAGATGTACTCCCCGCTGGGAATCGAACCCGGGACCTCTGGGTCTGAAACAGGTAGCTTAGCCACTAGACCACAGAGGCGGTTAAAAGTGATTATATTATGTATTTCAAAATGTGATATTACGTGTTGTTTTCTGAAGTTTAAGCGAGCACTACACACTACAGTCTCCCTGTGACCACGGACCCTGTAAAGGGTTCGAAACGTCAGGATAATATAAAAAACTATGTAAATAGTAAATTAAACGCGAGTTAATCCGTAAAAAAGTGTTTCATTGATATTACGTGATTAGTATGCATGTAATATATATTTTTTAAATTGCTTTTGAATCGTCCAAGCAGTTTTAGCGTTCTACTCATTCTGATTCATGATGATATTTGAATTTTTGGCGTATATAAATGACTGCCTGACCCTATGCGAGCGGTTAAGGATTAATGCTTATGTCAATGCTGAGTGACATTTATCATTATTGTTATTTTAGTTTTAATCATCATTGCAGGCCTTGCCGCGTCTGTCTTCGGACATAGGCCTCCTCTCCATTTCTCCACTTCTGACGGTCTGCCGCCACACGCTTCCAGTTGATGCCAGCTTGCTGCCGGACATCATCCGTCCATCTCTTGGGCGGTCGTCCTCTACCGCGGGTGTCAGCGCGGGGTCGCTATTCGAGGAGTCTCCTCGTCCACCGGCTATGGTTCATTCTCGCACTCCACTTTCTTCGCTCAATTTCTTCCACCACATCGACCACTTTAGTTCTTTGCCGTATCCACTCATTCCTCTTCCGGTCCACGAGGCTGATACCGTGTATACATCTCTCCATTGCTCTCTGTGCGACACGGTGTTTCTCCGCGGACTTTTCCGTCAGGTTGGCGGTCTCCATACCATAAGTGAAAAGAGGCAAGACACACTGATTGAAGACTTTGAATTTCAGATATTGGGAGATACTTTAAGATTTCATAATTTGGCTATTAGCTGCAAAGGCTGCCCAAGTCTGCGCTACTCTTCGTTCAATTTCTGCTGTCTGATCTTCAAGCCCCAGAGTGATTTGTTTGGCCAAGATAGACATAGTGCTCAACTACTTTGACGGGAAATGTGTGATTTTGCGCATCTAGGATATTGGCCATTATTTTATTCTTTGACCGATTCTTTCGGCGTCCCACCTTCTGATTCACTTTGAAATTCGTCTAGCATAACCACCATGTCATCGATTTAGTTTTAATAATGTATTATAATTTATACTTACTGAAAATGATATGACTTACAAATAAAAAGACTAAGATTAAAAGTATGACTTAGTCATAAGTATGCCTTATAAACCTTGCACAAAATTATCGGTAAGCTGCAAAACATGATCGATAAGCTTGAGGACCTAGCTACAGCGCAGCCGATAGACCCAAATAATTTGAAAAGAAGATTGACAAAATCTAAGAATATAAAATACTCATTTTATAACTTGATTGATATGGAACTAGAACCCACATTCGTAATCCTGGCGACAGCAGATTCATCAGAACTAACAAAGCATTGGTATTTTTAAAGATTTAACCGATGACGTAGTTCTCTTGCCCGTTGAATAAATTACCCAATCGCTTACAATCTCGTGCCTTCCTACGACTCATATTGATTTGCTACCCTGTATAATTGTTACTAGCACTCAGACAGATGGTACTACAAAAATTACGCTCGCGTTGTAGGTACTACAAATACCAGCCCTCATAGTTAGATATTTAAAAGCCGAAGTATTCCAAACACGAAAACGCATCCAGACGAAATAAAATCAATCCTCAACAAAGAATCTGGAAAGCACCTGCTACAAGAGGAAACAGACTTCCATTGTGTTCTATAAATACGGCGAGTACTACGGCTGCATGTGACGATACGCCACATCTAATCTAAGAATAAAATTTACATGGGACACATGGGCAAGAAGCAGAACAAACAATTAAAAATTATTTTTGAATTTAAAGACTTTTTTTGAACTTTCTCGAACTCTATAATACTGGGTCCGTGGTCTCGGTAGATATGGGTGTTTGTCGTCTTTTGACTAATTTGTAACAGGCATTTTGTTTAAAACAAAGCGTATCTTTTCAAATTGCCTGTCAAGTTGAGGCTGCGATTTCATCCTAATCCTAACTAATATTATAAAAGCAAAAGTAAGCTTGTTTATTTTTTTGTCCTGTACGTATGTCACGCTTAAACCGCTAAACCGATTTTGATGAGTTTTAGTATAGAGAACGGTTCTTGTATCAGGTGCTGGTATTAATTCCCAGGTCGGCCGAAATGAGTGATTTCATTTATCCATCCATTTGTTATAATTAGGACGCAACGGAGCACCAAATTGATATTTCCAAGTTAATTGTCAAATGCCTCGCTTGTAGCGTGCCAAATTAAGATTGACATAAACATTTCTTGAAAAAGAATCCATTATACGGCAGTCGCTCGCGTGATATTGCGTTCACGTAACATCGGTTACCCATGACGCTCCTCGATCTCGTAATTAAATTATAATGAGGATTGGCTTGGAGAATAATATCCAATGTCGAGATTTTGAAATTATAAATTATAATTTCGTATTCACTGAAAAGTTAAGTAAAGGTTATTTTTTAATTTAATTTTAAGACAGTAGGATACGTACTGGCCAGGTACAGTTGTTATTTAGTTAAACGTGGACTCCACAGCCCACGCAGTCACAGTGGCAGTGTTCTGCATTTGCGTTCCTCATTGCCTCTGACTAATTGTTTGGGTCGTCAGTGTATGTTCCTATGTTAATAGTTTTATTATAATATACACATGCACGTAGCACCAAAAAAGCACATGCTTCGTAAGGTCACAATAGTTCTAAAATGTAGCTATGCTAGCTTAAGATCTGTAATTGGCCATTTATCTATTTTTCGTCCTTATTTACAAATGTCTAATTTACTGCCGATCTTCTAATGAAACTTCTGAGTGCGTCACGCTGCGTTGCAGTGCAATTGGGACGGCTCGCCCTGCGATAAATCATCCTGCACATAAGCTGTTGTACTACCTCTTAGTGGGGAAAGTATTTTTGCTACATGCCGGGCCAAACGGTAAGTTGGTGAGTCGATCTGGCTTACAATCGGACGTAGCAGAGCCTCATAGATTTGTGGATTTTTGGTAACCCATACAGTTTAGATGGTTTAAGGCAGGAAGGTATTAAATAATTAGTGTCTAGATTTAACGTTTCGGAGTGTTGTTTGACAAGATCACTGGTTTTCTTTAATATTTTGTTAGTTTGATCGCATTTAACGCGTTTGTAGGTCTTGTCATCTGATAAAAGTTGAATTATTTTTTCGTTATAATCTGACGTATCCATAACTACCGTAGCATTACCCTTATCAGCACGAAGGATGGTTAATTCTGGCTTAGCTCGCAGGTTCTTTAGGGCGAAGTATTGATCGCGAGGAAGGTTGGATTTCGGCACTTTGCTCCGGCGCAAGACAGACGATATATCTTGACGTAGTGCTTCAGCATCAGCCTTCCTAATATTATTTTTAACTAAGCAATCCTCTACGTTACTAATGATGCTTTCATACGGTATCCTGCGAGGGGCTACGGCGTAATTAAGCCCCTTTTTTAGTACCTCAACAGAGGGTTTGTCCAGTGTTTGTTTTGTTAAGTTCACAATTTTCCGCTCATCGATTTGGTTTTGACGTTTGTGGCTATCTATGGTTGATGTTGTATTGTTAGTTGTGTTCCATTTCACAAACTTTTTATTTAATTTTGATACTAACGAAGCTCTTGAAGCGAGCTTCAATTAATACTTACTTTAAGCCGCCAAAAAAGATCAACCATTTCTTACGACCTGTCAAGTGCAATATACCCCTTCAAGATGCAGGCGTGTACAAACTGGACTGCGACTGTGGGCTCTCGTACATCTGGCAAACAAAGAGAAGTGTAGGAACCCGCGTAAAAGAACATATAGCCGACGTCAAGCATAGGCGCGAAAATAAGTCTGCAGTGTGTGAACATGCTCTCGAGGGACCCAACCATTACATCAGATTTGACAAACCTCAAATACTCGCCAAGGAACAACGATTCATCCCTAGGATGATACGCGAGGCTTTGACTATATACATGTCTAGATGGAGCATCGCGGTACAAACACTTCTCAAAATCCGCCCGGTTATTGTATTGAATTTGAAGTGTGCGTGACAGCCGCGTATCTGACACTAGCGCAAATGATTTCCGATAAAGTAGGGAAAAAATATTTATGCACGATATAATTTTAAAATGATTCATAACATAACATAACTTTTTAAATTAGGTATGTCTATCGTATATGTAGGTATAACGCATAAAAGAAGCTAATGTGTTTAGAAAAAATGGATGATTGTAGGCGAGGGCGAGTACAATAAAATAATGCGCTAATGGAAGCCTGCGTGCGTGTGATATGTTTGTAATAGGGACGAAATAGAAGCTACAGGCAGGATGATTTACATTAAATACTTAATCAAAATTGATTTTTTTAATTAGAAATGTAAATATTTTAATTTAAAATCAAAACAGTTAATGGCGTTCTCTTTGTATTTGTTTCTTAAATAACTTTCGTTTGGATGTTACATCATTTTTCATGTTCTCTTATTTCTTATTATGTTGAAACCTTGTAGTTAAATATTTCGACAACGACTTCTTTCTACCGGATCAGTTGGAAATCTAAAAAATAAAATGTTTGCTATGTGGTCGAACAGTTGTAAAGTTTACATAATATGATGACTGCTCATCAATATCCGTGTCCAATAGTTTACCTACATGAGACGAGAAATATTGACCTTTTAGGGGCACAAACATTCTTAAACATCGTCATCATCATTATCATCAGCCTATAAACGTCCCACTGCTGGGCCAGGCTTCCCACGTGGAGATAGCACGAGGGAATATTGGGCCATAACCCACCACGCTGGCCCAATGCGTGTTGGTGGGTTTTAAACAACTGTCATCATACGACAACAAACGAGACCAACGGCTTAACGTGCCTTTCGAAGCACGGAGGAGCTCGAGATGTTTTAAATTTGATCACCCATCCAGTGACCCGGAATTGCGAAAGTTGCTTAGCGGGCAAGATCGCAAGCCGAACGTGCTAGCCGATGCGCCATCGAGCTCTGAAGCATACATACTACCATCCCCTATATCGAATACTTAAACACACACTTCTTACATAAATACTTACGTACATTCCATTTCAAACATAATAATTTTTTTATTCGTTACGTATATCGATACGATACCATACCACAATAACAATTTATAATAATAGTATTATAAAATATTACAGTAGGTATTATATTTTTTCTTGTTTTAGAACGGAACCTATAATCCAGCCAAATTCGACGACGAATGTTTGTAAACAGATTACTGTTATACCTAGTTGCAGTAGGATTTTACTTTTTCTTGAAAGACATTCACAAGAAAACAGTTAACTATTGTGTCTTTCTTTCAAAAAACAGTAAAAATCCTAGTGAAACTAGACATTTGCACAGATGACAGTAATATGTTTACAAACATTCGGCATCGAATAGGAACCGTGACATTTATTCACGCTCTTATAAATCAGACATCAAATTAAAAAAAAAGAAAAACTTTGAAAGCGTTCCAATAATAATTATATTTATTGTATTTACTTTATTTACAACAATACCATGTATAAATACTAACTTACAAGACTGAGTATTTTTTATCATACTTATTATATTTAAACCTCCTTTATATTCTGCCACCAATAATGGGAATTCTACATTTTGATATCAGCAACACTACGCATACATGGCCGTTATTGTTATTAAACTTTAAATTTTCATTAAAATTTATCGATACTTATAGATGAAACGTGACTAACCTTTTCGAAAAAAAAAATTTTTTTGCAGTTTCGACAGAATTTCACAGAGCAAACGGTCATTTTGCGAAGAATTTCACCGAAACGCGACAGGTAAACACTGCTTGACGGCACAATGACACTGACCGCCAGGATTGCGCGACAGGCCAATTTTGGCCTATAAATTTTTCTACGTTTTTATACGGCCGGGCTCTATCTAGACATGTATATCAAAGACGCGAGGCTATTGAAATTAAAAAACATCGTAATTTCAATAGAGAGTATGGTTGGAATTTACCGCCTGCCTGGGACCCCATCATACAGGTCATCAAATCCCAGCCCCAACAGCAACACATTGCCAAACCTAAAAATATTGTTAGCCCGTATTGTGTAAACTTGAACGCACCCGGTTAAATATAAAAATTATTGACGGTAGGCAAATAACTTCTAACAATGAGACGACCAACACCTCAGTCTCCCTGTGACCACGGACCCTGTAAAGGGTTCGAAACGTCAGGATAATATAAAAACTATGTAAATAGTAAATTAAACGCGAGTTAATCCGTAAAAAAGTGTTTCATTTCAATGTGTAGTGCTCGCTAAACCTCAGAAAAAAATAAATATCTATATTACATTAATACGCTGTCAATGCCACATCTATATTTAAGTTTGCTTTGTACATTGTAATGATAGGGAGTTCCATGTCAATGGTAAATAACGACTGCGTCTCTTTATGTGATGTTGTATATTTACAATGACTACATTGTGACTAACTTATTATCTAAACCTTACAAGACTATTTATACAATAATAACTACGTAGATGTTGGAGGGATGATGCCGTGTCATATCTTTATCAGATCTGCACGCGTTTAGGAATGTGCTTACAGACTCTTTAACCAATACGTGATGATAATAAATTATGTGGCGACGCAGGCCGCAACATACATCCATGACCATGTTCTGTGCCCGCGCTATACATACCTACCTACCTCACACTGTAGTTGGTACGGCGGCCGCAATCACACAGAAATGCAAACTACCTACCTACCTTAGATATAATGGACAATTTTGTTTTCTTCTCAGTGCGTGCGTACATTGTGCTAAAAATGAATAGTGATGAAACAAAATGTATCTTTCTCAGTAAGTGAATCTATGTATTCTTATGAGAAATAAAGTTTCTTTAACAATATTATAGTAAAACACTTTATAATTTTATTTCTATTGAGCAAAATGTTTGTTGCACATGTAGGTATACGTTCTGTAATACATAGGTATTGAAATTTCAGTGCGTAATAATATCTAAAATATTTTGAATAACAGTTGATAGAAATCAGACAATTTTTCTGTTTTCACCGCCTAACCCCTCTTAAGGCAAAGTACTTACTCGGAGTGAAAGGAAAACAAGAGTCATGATACCAAATAAAAAATCACTATTTCACAATAAGTACTAATTAAAAAAATTGCCGTGTGTGTAGCTGCTACGGTTACCATCCGTCCGGATTAGTCCGACAATGTCCGGATTTTTAGATTCTAGTCCGGACTTCGTACGGCTCTTTAATTTGTCCGGATTTTAGAATATGAGTAACAAAACTACATTTTAAGTTATATCAAATAAGTCTTTTATCTTTATTGACTTCTCATTTATCTCAAAACATTTAGTTTAGTTTAGTTTCCATTTTGTGACTAACAAGTCCGGAATTTTATCGAAATGTCAGGCTTATTTTCCGGACTTTTCAAATTCCTAAGTAACCCTAATAGTAGCGGCTGAGTCGTGTGTATAACGGCTCATTAATATATTACTACCAAGCGACTAAAGAAATAAAAACTGCATCCACATTTAACAGCATAAAACGGCGATAGGCTCACCACCTATCATGCTGAGCACATGTGCAGTTGTAATTTGTTGAAACGTGGGCTGTCCTCATTGCCTAGTCTCTGGCTAACTCATTGGGGATATTAGTCGTAAAACTAAGTATGTACGTAACAATAAATAAAAAGATATATCCGGAACTAGAGCTCCTTCAATAATAGGGTACAAATAGGTTTCGATGAAATGTAAGGTTCAGATAAAACAAACAGGATCATTTTTTTGAACGGTATGGTGTTCTAACTCGGGCACTTGACTGAGTGGTAGAGCCACGCTGCGTTGCAGCACGTATTGGGTCGGCTCGCCCGGGGTAATACCACCGTCTCACGAATATCCGGCGTGAAATAATTGCACTTGGTGCTGTTGTGTTACGTCCGGCCAGTGAGATTTCCGGAGTTCCATCCCTCCCTCCCCCCCTCACAATTCCTAATCCTTCCTTAACCCTATTCCTTTCTTAAAGGTCGGCAACGCATCTGCGATTCCTCTGGTTTTGCGGGTGTCCATGGGCGGCGATGATTGCTCTCCATCAGGTGACCCGCCTGCTCGTTTGCCATAAAAAATAAATATACTGGCACATACCGGCGCAATATTAGATATTTATTACCATTAGCATTAAAACGAAAAGCGCTATTTTAAAGGCTAATTTAGTAAACCTTCGAGAGTCTAATTTATTTGTTACAAAAAAGTTAAAACGTCCACATCTTTAAAATTTATTGAATGAATAAGTTTTAAATTAATTTTACGTAAAATAACTGCTTGAAAACTATATTAAAATGTAGATACCTAACGCTGCTGCATTAGACATTTTGCAAACCTCTAGTAGTATTGGAATAGTTCTACTATAAACGACACAAAAAAAACTACTACTTATCTACTTTGAAACACAGCACAGTACCATAATTTTTCCAGGAAAAAGATGTGTTATTATTTATCATACAATTAATACATTTATTTATATTGATAGTCATAATTTCATTATTGTGTTGAAGTGACCGAAAAAGTTACCCGTGCCGCGTACCTGTGAAAGAATACTACCACCCCCACTCTTCTATTGGGTGTCGTAAAAGCCGACTAACGGACTAAAAGCCGCACATACATCCAACAGCATAGAGCAGCGATGGGCTCACCACCTGTCTTGCTGAGCACATGTGCAGTCGCTATTTTGAGAAAAGTGGACTATGGCAGAGGACTGCGCTTTTGTGTTTGTAGTCCTCATTGCCTAGCCTCTGACTAACCCTTCGGCGATAATAGTCGTGACTATTATAATATTATGTAGGTGACCGAAGATGGGACACCGCATTTTTGTTCGCTAGCTAAAGGAGAAGAGATGGGTTGATAGTTTTCTTTTAATTATGAGCTGCCAACAGCTTCTCAGCCAAATAAATAGTAACAAATCATGTTTTGGTATCAACGAGATGTTGAGCCAATTTCTCTAGAAATTCGCCATAGTTAAAGTATGTTGAGTAGGCAAAGTCCGCAGGCTCTCCGATAATCACTGTAACTGGACACTGTTTTTTTGTTTCACAATTTTATCTCTACTGATGAAGTGACGATAAAACACGCATTAACTAAATTACCTGTAATATCTTATCATAACTACTAATAATCTTTTGTAGAGAAGCTCGATGGCGTAGCTGCTACGAGTAAGGCGTTTGGTTTGCTAACTTGCTAAATAAGCAACTTTCACAATGCCGAGCCTCTGTATGGGTGACAAAATTAATAATAACATAACATCTTAAGCTCCTCCGTGCTTCGTGCCCTGGTTGGGTATCGTAAGATGACAGTCGTTGTACGAGTCATCGTACATGCATTTATTATAATTAAGCACAATATGAAACTGCAAGCAAGCATTTACGCCACGCACTGTAAACTGTAACGAATTATTTCGTTAGCAGGGCAAAAATGAATCAGTGCAATAAGCGCATTGCAAATTGTAATATGTAAGCTGTCGATTTATCATTTTTATAACAGCATTTCCCGACGTTATTTCGCATCTCCTAGCACATCATCAGCATAGCATTAGCATAGCTTATACATTAAATTAAATTAAATAGTGTTTTATTTCTGTAAATCATTTACAATATAGTTTCCGGGGTTCCCCGGAAGGTAATCGAAAGATACTTGAGTTAGTGAAGCCTCGCTCTTCCTTCTTAATTATAACTAATTTAGATTTACGTCATAATTTTTTAGATTAACATTATTTCAAATTAGGTAAGTTATCAGTTTTATACAGTCTAAATGAACGGGTGGTAAGTTAATTGTTTATACAATACAAGATATCATAATTTTTATTAAAGAGAAAATGTGTGTGAAACCTACTAACACCTACTACATTGCGCCAGCATGGTGGGTCATTGCTCAATCCCCCCATGTTATGTTGTATAGACAAAACATGTAGATGTAGGAAGGCAAGTGCCCAGCTGTGGGCTGATGATAAACATCTACGATGATGGCGTAGTAGGGCGGCAATTCATATACCTATAAATATAAATACATCACGCCCTATTGTTTTCTGAGGTTTAAGCGAGCACTACACATTGAAATGAAACATTTTTTACGGATTAACTCGCGTTTAATTTACCATTTACATAGTTTTTATATTATCCTGACGTTTCGAACCCTTTACAGGGTCCGTGGTCACAGGGAGACACTCTCCCTGTAACTATGTAAATAGTAAATTATCGCGAGTTAATCCGTAAAAAGTGTTTTCATTTCAACATCACGCCCTTTTCCTGGAACGGTAGACAGATACCACCGCTTAACTGACGAGGTACAAAAGTTTATATGCTGCTCCCACGTGCACTACGGCTCATTGAAGATTACATAACGGTGCCCCCAAGGGCAAATCTTGTAAATGAACACTCTCTTTGAGGTTTAGCGGAATTGCTCTCCGGTGCTCGCCGTACGATGTTCCGTACAATTTCGTTCATTCCTCCTGCCCCAGCACTAAAGACAGACTCCATTTAAATAATTAGAACCATTCATCTGTTTGACCAACTCTTAGTAAGAGTACGGTCAGGATCACTAACGTTTAACCAAACACTGTTGATTTTTTTTTCACTTTATGACCAGCGTTTCTTTACTATTCATTTCATAATAATGTGACAATCGTTGGTTGTTATTTTTTTGTGAAAAGGTCGTACTCCGTACGGTTATACGCTGACGCAGCGTAAAGAAATAATTTGTCTTAGGTGCTTCAGACTTGGAAGACAACTCAGGCATTAGCTTTTTCGAGGTCATTATTATGAATACACGTCGGACTTCTCGGAGGGAAAGCAAAGCATGATCTGCAGCTTTTGTTGCACAAACTAATAACTAGATGGCGCTGCTCCGATTCTATACAAAACAAGTTAGCTTCACTCGAAAATACTCGTACTTATTAAATTGCTTATTCTAACGGCGGCATTTACAGTGGTTGAGTTACCAACGGAAACCTCAGCTTTCGAATACTAGCCAAACTCTCTTTATTTGCTTAGCGAACTCTCTCCTCATTAAGACGCTCAAGAGAAAAATAGCTTTGAAAACAAACAAGCAACTTAGTTACATGCTCAGGTGGAATTAAGTTTACTTTCGGTTAGGTTATTTTTGTATAGGATTAGGTTTATTTTCCGGTCAATAGTTGGGTGGAGTAAAACTTACATCAGCCTATATAACGTCCCCTGCTTCGCACTGGCTTTCCTACGTGGACAATTATGAATGTTCTCATGTCTTTGCTCGCTGCGATAGACTACGAAAAAGTTTATGCCCGCGTTATGAAGGGCCGTTCCCGTTATTAAGTGATTATTACCTATCTTTGTAGATTATCTCTGTAACGAGCATGTAGTTTTGGACCAAATTTGGTGAGCATGCTCAGTGTGATGTATAGATGCTCCCCTTAAACGTTCGCTAATGTTAGACCCTATAGTGATTACCTGTTATTGATAAGGTTTTGTTTACATTAATGTAAAACCAATGTTACCTTATTTTAGTATAAATAATGTATGTTATTATCGAACGTTATTTAGTTTCGTTTCTTTTTTTTTAATAAGGGGGTAGTACTGCGCTGGTTCATCACGTACCTACTGAGTGGTAGAGCCACGCTGCGTTGCACGTGGCTCAAACGCTTAGCACGCATTGGGCCGGCTCGCCCGGTGTAATGTGACACGTCATAGTGACTACATCTTGCCTGATGGTAAGCAGCTGATGTAGTCCAAAATAATGAGAGCGCTCCCCACCGTGGAACAAGCACGGTAACAAGCGCACCCATTCATGACGGCCTGCATAAATGCCGTTTCACGCCCCGTTTAAAAGACCCGGGATTATAGGAACTGGGAAACACATACGCTGGCAGAGAATTCCAAAGCCGAATGGTCTTACAGAGGAACGACTTGCCAAATTTTTTGGTACGAGTGCTGATATTCTGCACAGTATGATGGTGGTGCCTAAGACCAGCACGTGTAGTCCGGGACAGGAAAGGAGAGGGCGGGATTACATCAAAAAGTTCTTCAAAACACTCTCCGTAGTAATTTCAGTAGAAGATACTGATAGAAGCAATGTCTCTATGCAGCTAGAGGAGAGGCTGTAACCTCAGCATCTCCAATAATGCGTACCGCTCGCCTTTGCAGTCTATCAAGTGCATCGAGGAGGTATTTAGCGGAGCCGTCCCATAGATGGGAACAATACTCCATACTCGATCGCACCTGTGTCTTGTACAGCAAACAGCGCTGCTCGGAAGTGGAAAACCGTCTCACCTTATTGAGAATACCCAACTTACGGGAGGCAGTTTGTTCCCGCCAAGGTCGGGACGTCACGTTATAGGTGTATTAAAATACGCCTAGCGCCACCTAGCGGTGTGTCGCTAAGTTGGCGCGCGTAAGGAGGACACTCTGCCTGCAAGCGACCGCGAGAAGTACGCGCGCTGGTATCTGCCCTTATTGATAGTGCCTGTGAATAGGTGAAGTGACTGTGTGCTGTGCCGTGACCATCAAATCGCCTACATCGCCGCCCGTCAGCTCGCCTCCCGTCTCCTGCCTCATCATCCCAGGTAAGCCTTCCGACCTACCCACCTACCAAGAAAGTCGCATGCCCGAATTTCGCCTTTCTTTACTCTGCTGTATTTGGCGGTGTCTTCTGACCCGCGGATACATTCTGGTCATTCGAACCGGTAAATAATAAATAGGCGACCTATCCCGTATTTCTTTACACCATAATTTGGTGACCTGTCTGCTCATAAAACTACAGTCCGCTTCAAAACATTATTTCCTCATATCTCGTAGTTATCACGTATTTTATTTTAAATTTTCATTTCTACATATTATTTCCTAACATTTATGATTGCATTACCATACAGTATCTGTTCTGCACGATATAGTCGTTGCTAAGCCCGGGCAAATTTATTGTCTACCTACCTACCCAGATAAAAGTTCGTGTTACCAGTATCCGATTCGTGCTAACTCCAAGCTAATTTACGATAACAAGTTTAGTGATTTTTATTGTTGATTTTGTGTATGCATCCGATTATCTGATCACAAACCGATAATGTCAAACAATGTTGTTGTGATCTAATGCGTACAATGTTGTTGTGCGTGCGCTTGTGTGCCTAATTCGTGCTTGAAATAATAATTAAGCTCAGTTAATTGGCCTTTATTTTAATTTTTTCATGCTATGTTTATCGGCTGCAGATGTATTTTTCTTACATAATAATACAACGAGATTTAATTTTTTTTTCTTTTTCTCTTCGTGTTAATTTTTAATTTTATTGTTTTTTGATTGTTGCCTTTGCGATCGGCGCATTTCTAGTGATGCTCACCACGCATGCTAAGTAGCGTGCTTTAATTTTTTTCTCGTGTTAATTTTTACATTTTTTTTGTTTTTAATTTTTGCCTTTGCGATCGGCTCATTCTTTGTGCGAGCTAAGTGTAATCAGTTTTTTTTTTTAAATCGCTTACTGCTATTTGCTTCTACACACGTTTGCCCACTTGTGGGACACAGATACAGAGTGTCCCAATTTTTTTTTATTAAGTTTTTTTTATTTTTTTTGCTACCGGCTTATTCTTCGCGCTCGTTTCCGCTACAGGTCTGCCCAACTGTGGGCTACGTACAACGTATCCCACACTTTCTTTTTATTAGATTTTTTTTTCTTTTCCTTTTCCTCACGCTTTCCCGGCTGATTGGATGCGCCGCCATTGCCTACGCATGCGCTTGCCCACTAGTGGGCTACAGATGGCATGATTTTTTTTCTGTTTTCTCTTTTTGCGGTCGGCTAATCTTACGTACGCGCGTCCAATAAACACAGGCATACACATATACATGCGTTTGCCCACCCGTGGGCAATATACAAGGCGTCCCAACTAAGTTATAATTTTTTGTTTATTGTTGTATTAATTTTAGCCCATTTGCCCTTACCTTAGTAAACAAATACGTCCAGCCCAACTGTAGAATATAAACAGGGTGTTGTTCTTTTACTGCCTTTAAATTTGTTTATTTTTTATTTTATTTTTCTTTGTCTCCTTTTAATCATCGCGATGCCGATCAAGTCACAGGCCGCTATATTTAGGGAGGCCGTTAAGGCCATACTTCAGCTCCTTGAGATAGGATCACAAATTATTGCTGGCGGCACCACACATTCCGTAATAGAATTTAACGTACGTTTCACACAGATACAAGGCGTGAAAGACAAAATGGACGCAGTGTATTATAACATTCTTGACGAGGAGGACCTGGACGAGAAGACCGAGAAGACATACACTGAGAACCACACAAAAGCCTCCGGAGCGTACCTGGGGATACTTATGGCTAGGGAGGAAATCTCAACCTCTTCCACGTCAACCCCAACCCTTACCGCTCAGCCCAGTTTCGGCGTCAATACGCCCACAGCCGTCCTCCCCAAGATAGCGCTGCCCAGGTTCAGCTCAAAAGTGGAGGACTGGCCTTCCTTCATTGCGCTGTTTAGGAGTCTGACTGACGACATGGCGACCCTGTCGGACGCAGTCAAGCTCCACTACCTATTCTCAAGTCTCAGCGGTGAGGCATTAAGTATGGTGTCCCACTTAAAGGTCACCAATGAGAATTTTGCCGTGGCCATGGACATCCTCACCAAGCGGTACGAGAACCGCCGGGTTCTCATTGATAGTTTTGTGGACATCATCCTAGGGCATCCATACGCGTTCGAACATCCGCACACTGTTCCTCACACCGCTCATATCAGCTCAGTGTGCCCTCAACAATTTAGATCTGCCAATAGGAGACGACTACGTGTTTGTGTCAATAGTGGTGCGGAAGCTCAAGGGCGAGCTCCGCACGCTATTTGAACGCAGGCACGGGTCTAGTAACACGCTGCCCACGTTAAGGGACTTTATCTCCTACCTCGAGGAGCACGCGCGCTGTGTAGAGACAGAGTTCTCCAACATAGCCATGGCTCAACCCATTCAGCCCCAACCCGGCCCTTCTCGTAGCCGCGCGCCTCCTCAGTTGCCCCATCGCACTTATGCTCAGATGGCTCAGCAACAATCCGACCATTACCGTGGCCGCTCCTCAGCTCCATCGCCTCACCGCGCCTATGATCAGCCTAATCACCAGCCGTTCCGCCCAGCGCAGCAAATGCGTCACCGCCCATCCACCTCCCCGGCTCGCAGTCAGCCCTTCCCCGTCTACTCGGCCTTCCAGAAAAGCTGCTCCTCATCATCGTCCTCGTCCTCTTCCTCACGCTCGACGTCTTACCCTCCATCGACCAGACGACCCAACGCACTCAGCTCATTCGTCGTCAGTACATATACCCCCACCACAGCTAAGAGAGCACTCGAGGGAGCGTCCCAGAAACAGTAGGCGGCACGAACCCGCACATGTTAAACAGGTGCAACCCAGCTCTGCTCACAGAGCCAGCCCGCCCAGGTCCGGTTTGCCAGGTAGGCCCCGCGCCCGGTGCTGAGGCAATGGACCGAGCGCAAGCACGAGGCCCTGACGTTCCGCCTGGTGCAGGTGCTGACCAGACATGGTTGTTTCGGTCGGTATCTGTACCGGTCACGAGTGTGGCGCTGCGGAGGACACGGTGGAGCACACCTTAGAAGTGTGCGGCGCTTTTTCTCCCCAGCGTCACACTCTGACAGGAGTGATAGGCAGGGACCTTTCTTTGACCGGCGTAGTCAAGGCTATGCTGGCTAATGAGAGGTCATGGACGGCTGTGGCCTCCTTCGCTGAGGAGGTGATGTCCCTCAAAGAGGCCGCAGAGAGAGTGCGCGAGATGGACGCCAATGCGGACCTACTCCGCAGAAGGAGGACGGGCGGTCGAAGGCGCAGGTTCTTGCGCCACTTGCCACCCTAGCATTGGCCAGCGGGTTAGAGGTGGGGACCTCGAGCCCGCATTGCACGGCCGTGCAAGCCGTTCAGGAAACGCCCAAACATCCTCGGGCGCCTCCTCCTCCTGATGGAAAATCGCCGGGCGACACTCGGTAGTCGTGTTGACCACAATCCCGAGCCGCCCGTCGAACGAGAGGATGTACTGGAGGTTTTAGTGGGTAGGCCCCCCTCCTCCCGAGTCCCCGTCGAGGCCGCAGGGCTTGGACGGGGAGGCGGGAGTTGGGGGGAGAGTCCCACATAACTCGGGGTGTCCCCATGCCCCGGGTATTCGTAAAGAATTTCCTCCAGTATAAGGAAAAAAAAAAAAAAAAAGGTAGGCCCCGCGAACGCCGCCAGCAATTATGACTCCCAACTATCACGGAGCACCCTAGCGAATAGGTAGATCAAGACCATGCTCATTCAGACCATGCCCATTTAGCCTATGTCCATTTAGCCCATGCCCAGTCAACCCATGCTCACACAGCTGATACATACTCAGCTCATACAATCTCAGCTGCTACTCAATCAGCTCACTCACCTTCTGTGCCCATTGGCACACCCATTTTGTTGCCAACCGTCTCACTAAGAGTCGCGGACGTGCATAGCCATCTTCACACAGCAAGAGCTTTATTGGACTGTGGCAGTATGATGACATAAATAACGTCACGCATGGCACGACTTTTGAACTTGCCATCAAAACCCACTTCTTTAAAAATTACAGGAGTTGGGAATCAGCACAAACATGAGTCAAAAGCGGCAATAACAATAGTATGCCGACCGACTCACAATGATACTCTTACAATCACCGCCACATCTCATATTTTAAAAAACGTCACTGGCTACCTTCCCTTAGAGAAGGTACCAAACATTTCCCACATACTAGGCCAGCCACCCGTACCATTGGCTGATCAGTTTTACCACACATCAGCCCCGATCGACCTCTTATTGGGGTCGGACGTTCTTGGCCAGGTGTTGGACGGGACTAAGGTCTCGTTGGGCCCGGGCAAGCCCATAGCCTTCGGCACGATTTTTGACTTCGCGTTGATAGGACCCATTGTGGACTTGTATGCGCAGCCGGCGCAGCAGGTTAACTCAGCTCACGTCGTTAGCTCACAACCAGACTCAGCTGAATCAGCACAGGACATACGTCAGAGTCTGGAAAGGTTCTGGGAGTCTGAGGAGCCCTGCCTCAACCTAACACTCATAATGATCCCCTGGAGGAACAATGCGAGGAAATCTTCCGCTCTACCACAACACGCGATCCCTCAGGCAGATACGGTCGCTCTGCCCTTTCTAAAGGACGCCCCTCAACTAGGTAAAACTCACCCTATCGCATTACGCAGATTCCTCAATATTGAGAAGAAGCTAATGGCGAACCCGTCTTTGCGTTCTAAATACGTCGACTTTATGGCCGAATACATCGACTTAGGGCACATGGCTCCCTGTCACCCAAATACATTCGCCCATAAACCTCACTTCTATATCCCTCGCCATGGCGTATTTAAGTCAGGGTCGGACAAGCTGCGCATTGTTTTTGATGGTAGCTGCAAAAGCTCCAATGGTGTCAGCATAAATGAATGCCTGACACAGGCCCCGCCTTTCAACAGGACATTGTGGACATCATCATGTCCTTCAGAACGCATCCAGTCGTTTTCAGCACTGACATCCAGAGGATGTTCAGATGTGCTGGTTGCCCAAGACCAGAGACGGTATCAGCTGATACTGTGGCGGTCCTCACCAGATCACCCTCTGCTCACCTACGCCCTCAATACAGTCACCTACGGCTTAAGATCAAGCCCATACCATGCATTCCGCACTCTGCTTCAGCTAGCTGATGATGAAGGCCATCGCTACCCTGGAGCCGCTCAGGTTCTTCGCAAGTCTATCTTCGTGGATGACATCTTGTCACAGTTGAATCCGCCCAAGCACTCCAGGACGAGTTGATAAGTCTGCTAGACCTAGGCGGCTTTCAGCTCAGTAAATGGACATCTAACTCCCCTGAGCTGCTCGAGAGATTTCCCGACAACCAATGCGACATGCCCAAGGACTTCGACATGAACCCAGACTCCACGTCTATTAAGGTCTTGGGTATACAGTGGAGCCTTCAGTCAGACGAGTTCACCTACCGTATCTCTCTGCCCCTCATCACACATGTCACAAAGCGGTCTATTTTAAGCACCGTAGCCTCACTTTATGACCCAAACGGCTGGGTTTCTCCCATTATGTTCCGCGCAAAGCTGCTGCTTCAGCAATTATGGCTACTAAAGCTGGAATGGGATGAGCCCACTCCCTCTGAAGTACAAACGGAGTGGCACCACATCTCAGAGGATCTGCCGCTGTTGTCTAGCATTCGCTTCCCTCGGCACATTTGTGCAAACAAAGGCTCAGCTGCATACTCGCTTCACGGGTTTGCAGACGCCTCTGAAGCCGGGTTTGCCGCCGTTGTTTATCTCCATGAGCTCGATGCCTCCGGAGATACTTTGGTACACTTGATTGTCGCCAAGTCGCGAGTCGCACCAATCAAGAATCGCCTCACAATCCCCAAGTTAGAGTTGTCGGCCGCCACCCTACTCTCCCAGCTCATGATCCGTGTGTCAGTTCAGTTATCCGCCCATATCAGTATACAACAACACATATGTTGGTCAGACAGTACGATAGTCCTAGCCTGGCTCAATACAACGCCTCACCGTCTTCAACCCTTTGAAGCCAACAGGGTAGTCAAAATCAGCTCAGGGTCGCCAGAATGTATCTGGCGACACGTACCTTCCGAGCTCAACCCAGCAGATTGCGCAAGCAGAGGGATGTCTGCGCTATTCCTGTCAGCTCACGACCTATGGTGGTCTCCCACGTGGCTTAGACAGCCTTGTGAGTCTTGGCCTGCGATGCCCTTAGCTCTGGGCCATCACGCCCTGCCCGGCCTTAAGCCCAAACACATCCCGTCACTGGTCACAGTGCCCGGTCTTGACTTTGACCTGCTCACTCGGTTCAGTTCACTAGACAAGCTCGTCGGAGTGACAGCTTGTCTAAAACGCTTTCTGCACAACTGCAGACACCACCCAGATTCGCGACGCTCAGGCCCCTTGTACGTCAGTGAACGAAGAGAGGCCCTACTTTACTGGGTGTGCAGTGTTCAGCACAATGAGTTTGCAGAGGACATCCACCGCCTTCACACTGGCAAAATCTGCTCCGTCAGACTCCAGCGACTGTCACCTCTTACTAAAGATGAGCTCCTTAGAGTTGGCGGACGACTGTCCTATGCGTCTATCCGATATGACGCGCAGCATCCGCTCATACTTCCTAGCTCTAGCCCACTTGTAGACCTCATCATTGACCACTACCACAAAATACACTGCCACCCTGGCGCTGACACTTTACACGCTATCCTACGCCAACAATTTTGGATATTGTCCGCGCGCCGTATTATTAGACACCGAGTCTTTAAATACATTAGATGCTTTTGATGCCAGGCCCAGCCGCAAGCGCCCTTCGTGGCCGACCTGCCTGCCGATAGAGTTACGCCTCAGTCAGTATTTAGTCAAGTCACGACCGATTTTGCCGTCCCATTCCTCGTTAAATCTAGTACCCTACGTAATGTTAAACTCTTAAAAGCGTACTTTTGTATATTCGTGTGCCTCTCCACTAAGGCGGTTCATTTGGAACCGGTCTCGGACCTCAGCACGGAAGCGTTCCTCGCGGCATTACAGCGTTTTATAGCACGCCGCGGGGCCCCGGTTCTCATCCGCTCGGACTGCGGTACAAATTATATAGGCGCTAGAAATCAGCTCATTGAAGTACAAAACTTTCTGGCCTCGAATAATGACATGATTGCGCACAAGCTCGCTGGTCAGCACATTACTTGGTTATTGAACGTCCCTAAGGGACCATGGTTCGGTGCGTTACATGAGATCAACATAAAATCAACTAAGCAACTTTTATATCGCGTAATTGGCGAACAGCACCTCACATTCGAGGAATTCTCTTAGCACGAATCGAAGCTGTCCTTAACTCTAGACCTCTCTGCCCACTTTCGTCTGATCCTTCAGACTTTGAGCCGCTTACAGCCGGACATTTTATTATAGGCCGCCCACTAACGGCCCTTCCCGAACTATCCGTGGAAGATAGGCCGATCTCCACACGTAGGCGATTCCAAATGGTACAGGCCCTTTCCCAGCGCTTCTGGACGCTGTGGACCCAGTCCTACCTTCACACCCTCCAAACCCGCTCCAAATGGTTGTCCCCATCCTTCCCGAGTTGGCGAGCTCGTCCTCATCAAGGAGGACAACCTGCCTGCCCTCCAATGGAGACTGGGGCGCATTACTCGCACCCTACCTGGAAAGGATGGCGTCGTCCGGGTGGTGGAATTGGACACCGCGAATGGACATCTTCGGAGGCCTGTATTCCAGATCGCCAGGCTCCCATTAGATGAGCCCACCCTGGGCCCCGGAGGATGTTCCCTCCAAGGTCGGGACGTCACGTGTATTAAAATACGCCTAGCGCCACCTAGCGGTGTGTCGCTAAGTTGGCGCGCGTAAGGAGGACACTCTGCCTGCAAGCGACCGCGAGAAGTACGCGCGCTGGTATCTGCCCTTATTGATAGTGCCTGTGAATAGGTGAAGTGACTGTGTGCTGTGCCGTGACCATCAAATCGCCTACATCGCCGCCCGTCAGCTCGCCTCCCGTCTCCTGCCTCATCATCCCAGGTAAGCCTTCCGACCTACCCACCTACCAAGAAAGTCGCATGCCCGAATTTCGCCTTTCTTTACTCTGCTGTATTTGGCGGTGTCTTCTGACCCGCAAATACACAGTTAAAATAACACTCTCGATGTAGCATTTTGGATTCAGTTCCTGGCCGATGTCCATGCCGAGAATGCTGAGGTCCACTGAAATGGGTAAAGGAGAGCTCTGAAGAGAGGGAGGAGTAAGGAATGGAGTTATCTTGGACGAGAATGCACAAACCTTGGTTTTTCTGGCATTAAACTCGACCAGGTTTTCAGATCCCCCTTCGAGACACGATCGAGAGTCAGGTTCAGTTTGGCAACCAGTTCTTGCCTTTTCACCACGATATCAGCCTCCTTTGCCGTAGGATGTCCTATGTACCGCTCATGCACCGTACTGTCATCCGCATAACAATGAATATTGCCCAAGGACAACATGTCATTGATATGCAGAAGAAATAGAGTTGATGAGAGCACAGAGCACAGAACAACAAAGCCAATGCCGGAGTGCCGCAGGCTTTCTATGCTCAGAAAAAGACAAAGACGTAGAAAGTTAGTTAAGTCCCAACATTGCCGATCAGTGTTGCAGCCGTGTCACGACGATGCCTGAATATTACACTACGCTAACTCGAAAATAACGCTTAGGTAGCCGAGTGGCCTTGACTCGATATCCGGATGTCTCTGGTTAAGGCTGGTGGCTTAGCCAATGCTTAGCTTTAAGCTGGTACTAACAATAGCATAATTACTAACATAGCTTTAAGATGGTACTAACAATAGCATAATTACAAACATACTCGTAGTTTTAAATTTTAAGTGTTACTAACAAATTTATGGACATCAAATTATTGTCTGAAATAAATGTATTTTTTTTTAATTTATTACACCACAGAGGCGGCTGTTTGTAATTGTCAGGATAAGGTTTTCATGAATTGTTTCTTTTTTAATTTCGTCACAACCGGGCACGAGGTTTTCACGCGTAGTCGTGGGCCGCTGTGGTAGTGGTAACCAAAACTCACTCTCAAAATTCTAGAGCATTCAACATCGTGCCGTATTCGAACGCCATTACATTAAATTTAGATGAGTCATCAGTGCTAATAGCAGGGCGCACGTATGCGAGTTACGCGTGTATGGTGTAATGGCCGCCGCAGCGTGTACCCCGACCGTACCTGAGTTATAGGCGCAGTCTGTCCGCGTGATGCTCAGGGCTACTGTAACTCTTTAAATTAAATGAATAAGAAATAAAACCTTTATAAAGTCATTTAATTTGCTCTATCATGACAATTCTACCGACCCAACTCTTCGCATGGGTGTCGTAAAAGACGACTGTCGACTTACGGACTAAAGACTTCACTTTACTTACATCCAACAGCATAGAGCAGCAATGGGTTCACCGCCTGTCACGTTGAGCATTCTAATGTCACCATACGTTCGAGGGCCACCATCATCAAATTTATGTAGATGAGTATACTAATAGCAGTGTAACTGCCGACGCGTTTTGTACCTGATTTATAGGCGCAGTCTATCTGCGCGATGCTCAGGGCTACAACTGTTACAATTAAAATTAAATGATGGTGAAATGAAAAAAATAATTAAAAGCAATTACACTTTGCCTTTGACTTTATGCTGTTGGACACAACTGTTACCCTTAAAATTAAATGACGTTGTGATATAAAAAATATTAAAAGCAATTTGACTTTGTCTTTGACTTATTGCTGTTGAACGTATGTGCAGTGCAGTCTTTAACACTTTAGTCGGCTTTTACGACACCCAAGGGTAAAGCCCTCGTGGTAATATTCTTTTAGTAAACTCCTATACGTTTTTTCATTAGTGTTCATCTTTTTTTACCAGGTGATCGAAAGTCACTATCATTAATGTTGATGTAGATGTGTGATCTGTACTAATAGCAGGGCGCACGCATGCAAGTTATGCGTGTAATAGCCACCGCAGTGAGTCCCTGAGTTATAGGCGCAGTCTGTCCGCGTGACGCTCAGGGCTGCTGTAACACTTGGAAATATATAAAAAGGAAAAAAAACTTTTGAAACTATTTTTTTTTATTGCATATCTTTGTGTCACTAGATAATCTAAGGGTATCAAGGTTGATGTAGATGTATCAACTGTACTAGTTGCAGGGAGCACGCACTCTTCAGGCGACTCATTCGTGTTTTCGAAGTTATTAATTGACATAAAGAAGGTGTATGGTGGCGGTTCATTATGAAAAGAATACTACCAACTCATATTTTCTCTTATGTGTCGTAACAGAAGACTAAGGGACTAAACTGCTCATCGACCAAAAAAACAAATAAATAACAGATGTTCTGTTCCAAAAAAAAACAATCTGAAAATACTATTAAACTTTAATGTATGGAAAGTTAACTTTGGGCTTGGCATTTCTTCATCATGACAAAATCCCTAATATATAATTTCTGATAGTAAATAATATATGTAAGTACCTAACTAAAATGGTCTCATTGTGATTCGGTTTCTAAATTGGCAACCCTATGCGTTTCGCAACAGTTATTTCGCTGCATCGATGTTCGAGCACTAATGTCGGTTTCAATGACCGATTGATTGTTCTGATGGAGGTAACAAGCTTTGGTTACAACATAATTAATTGAAGAAGACGCATATGAAATTAAAATGTAAATACAAAATAGTTAAATATTTTTTGTAGTTTTAATTACATAGCTTATTTATTGAATAAGTAGCTGAGTGGTGTCAGATCATTATTTAACCCCTCAAGCCCTATAAACTCGCTATTCCGTCAGACCCCAAGCGGCCGCGCTGGCCGCACTCTCCACTTGAATTTGTAACGTATTTTGATACACTTAGAGACTACTTTAGTAGGAACAAGGTCGGTTATTTCGGTTCTGTGGTACATTTTATGCATCGTGAACGCAAAATTTAACATGAACTGCGTTCGATTTTTTTTTATTTTTTTTTTCCATTTCAGCAAAGGACCATGGTAAAATATTGTCCCCACCATCCAACAGATTTGAAATTAGTGTAAATTTGAAGGGTCTAGTAGGTTAGATAATTTTTTACTATGTCAAAATTTTTAGACATTTCGTTGCCAAGACTGAGAGTTAAAGTATACTACTAAACCATCTCTTCTCTTCTCTAACCAAAGCTACTAACGCACTGAAAACTGTTGGTACATACATCCAACAGCATACCGCGGTGATGTGCAGGTGTTATGTGGTGAAACGGACTGCGGCAATGGACTGCTTTTGCGGTGATTTTTTGCCTAGTCTCTGAGTAACCATTTGAGTCATGAGTGTATATTTATGTATGTTATGGTTTTAGCACAGGTTTTAATTACTTACACAGTAAATGCCGTTTGTAATCTGGAATACCAAAAATGGGTACCCAATAATTTGAATCATCGATACGTTTAGATTCTTGACTCTACTTCAGAGTGATGTTTTTAAATAATAATAATTATATATATTTAAGATTATTAGATATTTTTAAGATTTAAAAAAAAAATATGTAACGGATATTACGATAACTATCCATTTCCGGTCACTCGTTGTCACTGACACTGACGTTTAACTGTCAGTGTCAAGACAACGTCACAACCTCAGAACAATAACTAAAGCATAGAAACCACGCTAAAAGATGAGCTAGACAACAGCTATCTTACTCATATGACTTCATTTAATTCTGTAACGAGAGTGAATGAAACCTCTAATCCACATTCGTTTCTATTTTTTCTAGGTTGTCACAAGGTAAATGTCAAACGGATGTAATTCGATGTCTTTATAACACCATCAGATTAAATGTGTCGTTATTTTCTTTTTGTTGCTGTGTAAATAAGTGGCAACGTAACTTGGTTACATTATAATGAAGGATTATTTTCACGCTAAGTTGTAGCTCCTCTCAGATAAAGTTAATTATTTGCAAGGTATTTTTCCGAATAAACTTATAAACTAGCCATAGCATTGTTAGTGATATTTATGCGTTACGTGTGACAAAATGTCTTGTGTGATTGAGGGCTGTAAGTCCGTTATAGTAAGAAAATAAAATAATCAAGAGACAATAACCTTTTATCGGTGAGCTCAGACTGTTTTCGTTTTACCTAAACATAATTAATGGCATGAATTTATTAAAACACACTAATAGTTTGTCTAAATAGTCATCGTGTCCAGTTCTGTTCTAAGGCATTTATCAATGAAATTTTGTTCGAATGTTGAAGGTTATGTTTTTTCGCCTAGTGACGTGCATTTCTATATCGATAAATCAGTATTTTGTGTAAGTGATTGGCACATCTATCTTTAAATTATGGTATAAGTATACGCCTTATTTACAACTTGTTTTACTTTTAACATGATATTAATAATTTATCACTTTAAAAGTACCTACCTATTGATAATTTAAAAAATATACATAATTGAATGGTCTTCTTGATTACTACTACTACCATTTATCTGCATTTTCACTAATTTTATAAATTCTATATTATGGTTACAGGGTCCAAAAAATGATGATATAAATAAAGAATGGCTATGGCCGGCGTGTAAGAAGTCTAAATTGGATATGAAATAAACGCAGTCATGAGTTCCAAACATTTTACGATCAATCAATCATGAACAATGTCTGCGACACATTTGTACCAACAAGCATTTTGAGCAATCTTGTTAATCATTCTCTAGAACAAAGTTTCGATGACAATCACAGAATCCTATTGATAAAAGCCTTTTCTAAGTTATATTTGACAATACGAATATCAAACAGGAATTACAGGAATTTGCGCCTCGTGACAAATTATGAAGCTTTTTAACCAAAACCTTCTTATTTAAGAAACAGTGATTTAATAAAAATGTTTTAAATATTTATTTATAAGTTTTTTATTTCATTAATAATCCTTCATATTTATATTTTCCTGTACAGTTTTCAGATGTACGTTCAAAGCATGAGGTTCAATATCCATCTAGTTAATTTGACAGATAAGGGTAGGCCGATGTGACACTGCTTTTCTCGCAACTCGCAAAACTTGTAGAATTCAAAAGTGATCACTTTTACCGTTAATAATTTTTTGGCCTAGCAAAAGTTGTGTACACACGGCCACTGATCGACCTACCCAAATCCGTCAAAATATTCCAATCGATATAGAACTCTACTTGATTGATATTATTACGTTGTAAATACAGGGCCCTGTCTGCCTTTACTAATCTACAAAAGGGGTTCGCAATAATTGAATAATAGTTACCTGAAATCATTGTTGAAAAATGATCAGATGTCTAAAAACAATAGTCATTGTAGCTTGTTTGAATTAAATCCATTTTTCTTCACATTAAAAACATGAAGCCTTGGCTGACACATTACAAGACACACTTTTCTTGCATTTTCAATCAATACACATTTCTAAATCAGTTTTAGCAAGACTTTGCATTAGATTTGGAGAAAATTAAGTTTGTTTACGTTTTGTATTTGACATAACACCATAGACCAAATGACAGCCACCGTAGCGACGCCTAGCAGTAGCGGGGCGAAGTGGCTGTCAGCTTTTAATTTCATATAAAAGATTCAAATTAAGTAATTAAATTTAATTCAAGCAAATCCGGAAATAGAACTATTTTTTCTATAAGGACTTTTATCTAGAACATTTGAACGGGAGAAATATTTTTTATATGGATATTGTCTCTGCCCGTAGGGGTTAGGGGAGACTAATACTCCCTAATATTTAGACAGGGTATTAACTCGAGTGGAATTGATTTCCAAATTTAAAAAAGGACGAAATTCAGATTGCTAAACGTTAACTTGTCTCTAGTTCAAGCAGTTTTATTATTGGCAGATTCTCTCAGTGTCAGAACGAGAGGTGAGGACGTCATATTTGACGTTTTAGTATTGGCAAGTCAGATGTCTAACGGGAACAGAATGTGATAATTTTACACATTTTTTGGGAAGATTTCGAGACATGGCATTCCGGTTTGAGTGTTTCCGGCGAATTGAAAGTGACAGGTTGCGACGCCGAAATGATTTCATTCTCTGGCGTGAGTGGTGTGTGATGTGTTGAGAGTCATTTTAAAGAGGTGCGTGTTGCTTGTGAATTGATATTAGGGAAGTAACAGGTTTGTTGTTGTAGAGCGTGTTGTAATCTACCGAAATTTAATTAATTGCAGGGATCCGTGCCACAACCGACCGGTCGTGACGCCGCTGGCAGCCACGCGTAACTAAAGGATATCCCAGCACGTAAGTATCACAATGTCATTGTTCCTAAATGTTTTGCTTGAGCGCTGCTAACCAATTGACTGTCCTCCAGGAATGCAGACACTAGATTTTTCATGGCGTCCGAATCATGCCTTGTCGCCAGCCGACGCAAGGCTCTTGGCCATGTGGCAGACGTGTCAAACCCCTTCATTAAGTGGATATTGCATCATCCAACAATAGACTAGCATTGTTTAGTTTTGTTTAGTGTAATATCGTAGCCGTGTAGTGCCTTGTGTACCTACTAGTTAAATGTGAAACAACACTAAAATTAAAACATGGTGTTAAATATTATTGATATAGTGTTAGTTTATAGTTGTACGACAGCGCTGGGAAGCTTTTGATAACCCTTAGCGCTGCGAGTCCCTGATTATGATAGGTTGCAGCCCCAGATACACAGATAGCAGACTGCGGGACCCCAATTTATGTAACAGATCTGAACTAGGCGTGTCGTGTAGTGTTATAAATAGGCCCCGTGTTGATAATTTCAGATGCTTCGAGAGGCCCGTCTCGCCGCCAGGATTTAGAGCTGGGCCCTAAAGCCTGGACGCGAGACCTGCTGCCAGTCGAGCTGTCGCCGCCTAGCGGATGAGCAGGCGTTGACGGTTTTTTGTACCCCATACACTGGGTTTAATTGTTCTTTATTCAAGAACATATTTTTACATTAAGGTTTCGAAACCTTATCCTAGTATTTTCTTTTTACATCCAACTACACCAAGCGTTGGTGAAGTTGCGAAACATTTGAGGATCTGCGAGTTCGACCTGTGTGAAGTTGAACAGTGACGTCGTCTGCAGGTTCGGGTCTAGCTCTAGACTCTGGCGCCCCTTAATATTAATTTTATATCGGTATAACCCCACGGTTCTCTAGGGTAGTAGCTTTTAACGTTTGATGGTTTTCATACGGTTAAACTGAGTAAAACATTTAATTTAATACTTTTATAGACGGAATTATTTAATTTTAATTTCAACATCATACTCCGGACGGTACTGGTTTTATCCCAACCCCCCACGACCATAGCTCTTACCACTGAAATATTAGCTGGCTGGTTAGGTAGTAGTAGTAGGAACAGTATTATAAAATTTATTTGAAATTAAAATTATCACCGACCCGCTTGGTGTCTTTTGACTCTTAGGATTTTAGTGTGTTTTAGGGGGTGATATAGCTTTGGAATAAGGTTTAGATTAATTTAAACATTAAATTATAGTTGGCAATATTAATAGAAAGTTTATTGGACTTTCATTTGAGATTGACCCTAGGGTCAATTTCGACTGATAGTTTTTTTTCGTTATTTTCGGCTTAATAAATTAAAAGGAGTAACGTAGATGAATAGTACCTAACATAAAATAAGGAAAATTGTGACTAACCCCCTCTTTTAAATAATAGTAGTGAAATAAAATTTATAATTTTATTTTATTGTTGTTGAACAAAATTTTAGGGTGTGTGTTCTATTACAATATACTGCCTAGCTGTAAAACATTTTTTTGTTTTATTTGATAACAACCCACTGACGCTTGCGTTTGGGATTTTCTTCCTTTTCCCCAAAAGGGACAAAATCTCAAATATAGAAGAAATTAGGCTGCGGGAATTTTACATACAAGGATATAGATGTAACGCTGGCTGTACAGATAGCGTTATATCGCCCTACCATACCTACTCTGCGACCTACTAATCTGTGAAATACCTGCAACCGAATCTCAACCTAATGTTGTAGTCATAGAGTTCAATATCGATTGGGATATTTTAACAGATTTGGGTAGGTCGATCTGACGCAGCTGTACCTACAGTGATTCAATGTAATATTGTAGGTATTTTTCTTGTGCACCATAACGTAGTTTTTTCAAAATTTGAGTCTGATTTAGTTTATATCCTTTCCAAGGCAAGTGAAAAAGCCGACAATGACCGAATTATTATGTTAGCGTCGGAAGACAGGATTTGTATCGCTCTCCATACACTTCTGTCATTCTGTATCATTTTCTCGTTTTTTCGTGCATTTTGTGAGTAATGTAGTGCGTGTAGTGAAACGCAACTAAATATACAGAATGACAATAGTGCATGGAAAGCAATACAAATTCTGTCTTCTAACATAATACTTCGGTCATTGTCGGCTTTTTCGGCTGCCCTGGAAACGTACTATATTAATAAAATGAAATAAATTGACGGCGCGCTTATCCTTCGCCTTCATATTTATTTACATGTTCAATATTTAGTTTTATTTTTGTCGATATAAAATGCCGAGAAATGACGTCCTTAGTGTGGAATAAACTAGTGACCACCTACACAAATTAGGACAAGTCAAACATTCTCCATCTCTTTCTAACTCATTAGCATGACTCGTAAGAAGAAAAAGGATGAATATATGTCTTTGCTTGCTATTTTAGCGTGGTTTCTATGCATTAGTTATTGTTCTGAGGTCACAACGACCGTTGAGGGTCGGGGTCAGTCTTGAACGAACCGTCGCTCGAGTAGAACATTATGGTTAGTCAGAGTGTGTTTTTTTTATTGTGAAAGTTATTAAATAATTATTGTTGGCTAACTTGCGTTTGTGTTCTACGACTCCTTTTTGAGAAGCTCATTACAATAAGTAGGTAGGTACCTCAGGTGGGGACTAAACCCACCCAACCCAATGTTTTTAAGTAAGAAGAAATTTTTGATTGCGTGTACGCCTCGCAGGTGCAGATAAAGCTCCAGAAGCTTTATCTGCACCTTATACAGGGTTTATTGGATTAACTATAGCTACATAGTAAAGGCATCATACGCAACACGCATATAAGTTAGCCCGTGACCACGACCTGTGCAAATCAGTGGAAACGTGGGATACAAAAAAGTACATAATTATTATAATCACGACCATTATCCCTGTTAATCGAAAATTAACATGTTTGTATATATTTCATTGTGTATCATCTTAATGTTTAACGCCTTTGCGTTATCGATCTTACGTTCAAAAAAAGAATCACTTGTCATTCAATCAAAAACCTGTCTAGTTCATAGTAGTAGATAGATGTGAAAAAAGATGGCGGTCGGCCATGCATTGGTTTTTTCATAAGGGGCGTGTGTACGCCATGTAATATTAATTAGATTAGTGAAATCAGTTGTTCATTGGTTTTGTCATCAAGGCGTGTGGATGCCATTTCAATATCAATTATAGTCAATCATTGGTTTTCAAATTCAAAGGCGCGTGGACGCCATTTAATGTAAATTATAGTACTTAAATCTTGTTACCAATTAAAATCAGTGTGACAAAGTAAAGTGTTTATCTTCATCATCCTTACCATCAACAATTCATCAATTATCAACGCCTCAAGGGTCTAAAGCGACGCTTCGAACCCGCCGTACGCCGGCCTTTGAGGAAGTCATCAACGTGTACGATCACCAGCCGTCGCGATCACGGCTGGCCAAGAAAATCTACGCACAATCCCCGAAGTCAGAGACTAGGCAATGAGGACCGCTAAACCATTGTCCACTTTTCACCATATAGCGACTGCCATGTGCTTAGCGTGACATGTGGTGATCCCATCGCCACTCTATGCTGTTGGATGTATGTGCAGTCTTTAATCCGTTAGTCGCCTTTTACGACACCCAAGGGAAGAGAGGGGGTGGTAGTATTCTTTCACCGCCACGCGACACGGTACAAAAAAGTATGCGTTATTATTATTAATTAAATGTTTTATAATTTGCGTTATACAATGCTACGTTTACCCATTTGCTTAGTGCTCGGCACGATAACCGGACTTCCGGGATTCAATTCCCAAGACGGGCAAAGTGTGTTTTCGGATTTTCCGATGCTGCGCCCGGGTTTGTGGTCACACAGCCATTAAAAATTGCGATGCGAAATTTTGCACTCGAAACTTCTAACAACTATTTGAGCTATTTCTTGTTAGAAAACATATTCAAAACTTAAGATTTTGGTTATTTAAAAAAAAAATCTATCTAAATATTCAATTTATGGTGTATATAGCGGTCGCATGAGACCGCTCTCTCCCACTTGACTTTGTACCGTGTTTTCATAGACTTACAGACTACTTTAGTAAGACCAAGGTCGATTATTTCGGTTCAGTCCTACGGACTTTACACGCTTTATCTAGTAGTAATAACGATGTATTTCTTACAACTTATTATCTAATTACGTTCATTATATGATCAATAATCATTCTCTAATAAGAAACTGTACCTACTTACATAAGATAAATCCAATAAAAATAGCACACAAAACTCAGCGACTTATTCACTCCGACACAGAAATTGGCGCAACTGTCAATGTGGAATTCGACAGAATCGAGCACAGACTATGCGATATTTTGCAATCACGATGCATAAAATGTACCACAGAACCGAAATAATTGACCTTGGTCATACTAAAGTAGTTTGTAAGTCTATGAAAACGCGGTACAAAGTCAAGTGGGAGAGAGCGGTCTCATGCGACCGCTTGGGGTTTGTCGGAATAGCGCGAACTGCCAGAGCGGTCTCATGCGACCGCTTAGGGGCTGAGAGGTAATTAATAAAGGAGATAGGTAATTTTGGGCCACAATGAGTTGTTCGTTACAGAAATAAAAATGATATAGAAAATAAGGTCTTCTATCTCGTCGTCTTATTGTAATATTATTGGTTTCTAAAACAAACCTGTAACACTCCGCAAAACCAAGATAAACAAAAAAAACGGATTTTCGAAAATAACACTTAAACATACTTTGTAAACACACATCTAGTCAGTAACAAATCGATTTATCGAATTTGATATACTTTTGTCTAACTGCAAATACTTATTAAAACAGTATTTAATTTAAAATAATGAATATACCAATACGTTAGTTCTTATATTTTGGTGACTATCTGAATTAACAATCATGATAATAAATACAAAATGAAAAGGTAAATATTAATTTTAATCGATTTTTAAAAACGATTATTGAAATGTCATGTCAGGTCTTTATTATGTCATTTGTCAATATGATTGTCATTTATTCATTCATTCTCTTTGCTCCGTGCGTTGTAGAATATTTTGTGCCGACTTTTCTTTCTAAATAGTTATTTTCTCACGACATTTTATGTTAAATTATACCCCTGAATACAGAATTTAATCTAGATCAATAAAAAATAAGCTTCAAATTCTTTTAACTACACAAATAACTAAGAAATAGTGTAAAAGCAGAAGAAGACATCGAGGCAAGCAACTCACGTGAATCCTCTATAACTCTAATCTGCGGAGTTGTACATGCAAAATAATGATACATCTGTAATGCTAACATCATTCCCTTCAAAATGCAGTAATTGTTATGTCTGTAACACAGTATAATATAATGGCCCAAACGTCCATACAAGCTGCCCTATCTCCTTTTAAAGATTTAAGTTTGATAAGTACATTATTGTAAATCTAGGAACACATGGTTAAACAGCTTTTGCTATAATGCATTGTTTTAGGGGTGTCACTTAGTACTAATCTGTTTTAGGATTTCTACGGTTTCTAGGATAGATTTGACAGGCCTTCTTAAAGAGGCTACCATTGTCCTGCACAAATACACATATTTCGTAAATATATATAAAGATGTCAAAGTAAATAAGCCAAGTCTTGCAAACAGTGGACGGCAAGATGTGACCGGAGGAACACCGCATATTGCTCTTACACATTTTTTCTGGGCGTAAAAGCTCTATTGATATGAGTACCATTAACGCAGATTACTAGCCCATAGCGCAGTATGGATCCTACATAAGCATGATAGGTTGTAATAGCAGTTTTAACATTCGTTACAGTCCTAACCTGTATATTGATTCTATTACAGACGTTATCTATGTGTGTTTTCCAATTTGTCTGCTGATCTATAGTCAGTCCTAGAAATTTAGTATGTTTTACTTCAATGATTTTAATATTTTTGTAATGAATGTATAATTGTTTAGGTTTAGCATTTCTTTGATTAAATTAAATTGAATATAATTAGATTTAATTAAATTAATTTTAAGATTGTGCATGTCAAGCCATTTTATTAAATTGTTATTAGTATCATTTATATAATTTTCATTATCAAGTGTTGAATTATTATTATATTTATTTGATATGACAATTGAGATGTCATCTGCAAACATAATGCATTTATTACTTGATAAGTCAGTGATTTCATTAATATATAATAGAAATAATATTGAACGCAGCACGCTTCTCTGTGGTACACTGTATTCATTGGTTATAAATTCTGACGAGTATGGAATAACTTACCTATTTCTGTTTTACTTGTATATAACGACAGATTGTTGTCTCTTGCTCAGATAGGATAATCCATTCATAAGCCGGTCCCCTAATACCAAGTGATTCTATTTTTGGTAACAGCAATTTATGTGAAACGCAATCAAATGCCTTGGACAGATCAATAAATAAAGTAGAAGTTAATTTTTTGGCATTGACATTTTGATATTATCTTCCCAACGAGTTCATGCACAGCCAACGTCGTGGATTTGTTCTTTTAGAAGTCATATTGATCTTTATCTAGTATTTGAAATTTGTTACAAAAGTCAATAACATAGATTTAGAACATGCATTTTTCAACCACTTTTAAATATTGATATCAGTGTAATAGGACGATAACTATCCAAATCTTCGGTATTACGTTTTTTAAATAGGGGTTTTATTATAGGGAATATACCCAACGAAAAAGATACATTTACATGATGTGTCAAAACAATCAAGATTTCATTAACATATTTTGTAACAATCTTTGTAGAGATTTTATCAAACCCTTCAGAGGCTGTGTTTTTAGTGACAGTACTTACAATACAATTTAATAAATAATTTAATTTAACAATTTATTAATTTTGTCAACAATGTTGCGGTGCAGGGCTCATGTTTGATGCGGAAGGTAAAAAAATGTATTCAATATACAATGTTATGCTGTTATTCCCGGTGGACTTAGGATCTCAGTCGTTAAAACCTATTAACCGGCATTGGGCCAGCGTGGTGGGTGGCCCAATCTCTCCATGTGTGGATGTCCATTTGGGAAGGTATAGGTCCAGCATTAGGATGTTTATAGGCTATAAAGATGATGATGATGATGATTATGTTGAATGTCAAATGTTTCCCTCTTTTGGAACCTGCCACCTTATTGCTTTGTATTTCCTACGCCATTCCTTCATTATGCAGACCTACTACCTACCTAACATCGTTCTCTACTTCAGTTGATAATTGTTAATCGGTAATCTAGACAATCGATTTCTCACTCGATACATCAACGTCACTCGCCGAGCACACTATCCGATTAAGGGCGCCGACTCGAATATGGTATCTTAGCGTAAGTGGCGGCGAACGTCGGCGTCGTTGGCAAAAAGGCCTGTTGCGATGAAACGTGATTTTTATCCAGCATTATCATGTAATCCTGCGCCATTTTTGTTTTTCACTGAGGTTTTTTCAAACCATCTGAGACATAGAAAACAATGGTTTAAGTTCTGGAAAAAAGTATGTGTTTGTTAAGGATCTAATCTAGTCAAAAACTTCACTCGATAGAAATAAATCCCAAAGTTACCCCTTTTTGTAATGTTTTTTCAATATTATGACTAAACTACTGATACTTTAATTTACATTTGATTTTTGTACTCAAGTAAAGACACAAATATTTCGCAGATAAATTCGCAGAGTATCATATAAAGTCTATATATATAGGCAATAAGACCTATAAAACCTATAAAACGCGCCGATTCGCTGTTATAGCTCATATAAGCGCTCGGATACCTGGTCTTAAGTGCAAAAGAACAAACTATGCCATCCTACTAAACAGAACAACGTATGAGACAACTCTGAAATTGCAAAAGAAAAAGCTTTTTCACACATTTGTTGATAAATAGATGATGGAATTGTATTTGCAGTTTTGTATGTAACAGCAGACATTTATGTTGCACTTTCAGAGTTGTTTGCATAAAAATAGGTGTCTTTGCACTTACTAGCATGGAGTGGCGGGATAAATACCCATTACCAAGCACCTTGTATATTTAAAATAAATCATTTCCGGCGGCGCCGAATACGTAGAAGGCAAAACGAGTTTGACGTATCATTAAAACTGTACAGAATTAGCTCAGGACCACAACCAGTGAAAAAAATTAAGGGAGGCCTTTGCCCAGCATCGGGACAGTGGCAGCTAATAATAATAATAACAAACAAACCCAAATGGTGAATGAAAGTCGCACTAGGCAATCCGTTAGCAAATCACCTCGCCAATCCTTTCTAGTCAGAAATAAACGTGTTACTGTAGAACGATGAACGCTGCTTGAATACGCAATGTAATTCAGCGGGGAGCGTACAGATTGAGCACATCCCCGGCGAAGAGCCTACTGCGATACTAATTTGTAAGTGGAACACATACGCACTTAAATATTTATCTCGCGTACTTAAAGAGCACTGAATACTATCGAATGTAATTCTGGAGATGGCTGTCGGGGGAGGTCGGCGCCAACTGCGGTTGATTCGTAGAGTTCGGTTACTTTTGAGTCATGTGTAACATTGATTACGATTCTCCAGAAGGTTTTAAAATGCACTTTCAACTTTATTAAGTTAACATCAATTAACTAGGCTAAGTCAAGTTTCTTTCGAAAGTCTTTTGCCTTTGAAAGCTTTAGCTTTAGCGACAGAATCGACATGGAGCGGTTGCCACACATTGCATGGCTAAGAGGCAGCTACGATGGACAAGTCTTTACCTGTTTACATCGATCATATGTATAATCAAAAGGCACAATAAAACAAAAGGTTAAGTTGTTCAGATTTTTATTTGCATTCATCTAGTTTATTCTCCAAAACATATTAGGCTTTTAAATGACATAGACCTTTCTAACCTTGTAATAAAGGTCGATCAGAAGCAATAGTTGAGCGATTCATATTAATTAGATGACAAGTAAGTCATTACTTTTGATATTTATCCAAGTCCATTTATCTTCATTCATGCGATCTCTCGAAAATATTAAAAGACAGACGCTAAGGTGCGATGCACACCGAGACTAGGGGATAGGAACATCGAACAGCGATTTCATTGTAATTTGTTCGTATTTTTTAAATTCAATTTCAGTTAAGTACGGGGTTCAACACAAAATACTTAGTATTGGTACTTTATCTTTAAGATGTATTCTTTTAACTCAACTATGCGATTCCATAACAATTTCTTTTATTTCAAATTACTCGTAATTTCAATTTTGAAGTTCCTAATTCTCATTCAAAATCTGCAAAATTTTAAGCTAAATTAAAAACTTTGAATGAATTTTGTCTGCGGATTTCACTCTTTTAGTAAAGCCTAGGGAGTCCAAGGGCACAAAAACTTAAAAAGGTTAAAGTAAGGTATTATTAATCAGCAAAGTGATGCTTAATAGAAATAAAATTTGCTGTGTTGTGTCGGCTCATTATAAAAGAATACTACAAACCTATCTCTTCTCCTAGGACCTAAGGGAAGAGATAAGTTGGTGTCGTAAAGGTGACAAACGGACTTAAGACATATTATATTTAATTTTAAAAGACTTACATGAATGATTGGTCTCGCTGCGCTTGACTATATAACTCCGTCGTACTTGTCAAATGCGGCAACAAATACTACCCGAGAGCCAGTCACACCGATAGCTGTGTAAAATGTACGTACCAAATTTTTTATTTAATTTTGGGCATAATTCAAAGTAAAGTGCCAGTTTGCGTAATAAAACTGTGTAAAAATAATACTACAAAAAAATAAGAAGGACAGCATCATCGAAAATTTTATTGTCATAGATGAGTTGCTGCATTTACTGAGCTGTGGTTTTTAGATAGGGCGGTATCTAGTCGCGCAGCGAGACCAATTATTCATCTAAGCTAAAAGATAATCAATCAATCAATCAATCAAACTTTTCTACAATCACACCAATAATCTAGCCCAAGAGATGCTTCGAAGAAACTCGTTAAATGGTTACTAGACAACTGATAAACATACTTAAAATACATAGAAAACACCCACACCCGAGAAAATTTAAAAAAACAATAGTTTCTAAATTGACCCGACCGAGGATCGAACCCGGGACCTCAGAGATGGCGACATCATGAAAACCGGTGTACGAACCACTCGACCAAGGAGGTCGTCTATAAAGATATAACGGAGGTTGACTCACCACCTTTTACGCTAAGCACATGTGAAGTTGTTATGTAGTGAAACGAGGGCTGTGGCAGTATACTGCTTTTGAAGTCCTCATTGCCTAGTCTTTATGTATGTCATGTCGTGAATCTATTCATGTATGTAGAAAGAAAAGTAATTAAGTATTTAAGATTTGAAACTAACGAGACAACCACAGCTTGTATTTTTAACTGAGAGTTTCCAGTTGAGAGGAGAGTGAGACATCGAGCACCGAGCCTTTGACATAGTTGATGAAGGCATAGTAAAACCTGTAGGCAGTGTCTGCAATAAAAAAATGCTACGTTAAGGTTAGAGGCGCGGCAGGTTTGTCCCACATCGCCGCGCAGAGCGCGCCCTATGCTATCGTACGCCGCTCGCGTGCCGACACTCGTAGTAGATCATACAAAATTGTTATGTTAAAGGAACGAATGAAGCAGTTAGAATAGACGTTATTGCTGTACCTCATCTTAATAATGTTTCTGTTTGTTTTTACTATGGGTGAGTTTAAACAACCACCTTTGCAGATGGTACACGTTTAATTAAATAAAAACACTTCAAGGTTACTTTTGTAATTTAATTAGATGTACTACTGATCACATATTACATTGACTGTGTCGCAACTTTGTCAGATTAACTTTTTATTGGGAAGTTAAGTGAGAATAGACTTTGACAGTTCACAAGAAATATAGCGGGGGTTTCTTTCATGTGTACTTTATAATGTTACATTATTGGGGTGAATTTTGGTTGGGCGATAATGGAGATAGCGCGTAAGGATATTAGGTTAGAAGAAGGCGCTTTAGTTTATCGATATCTAAAAAATGAAATTCCTTGAAAATTTTGAAATTGTAATAATACCTCTTTGGCCGAATACCTTAGTGGTCGAGTGACTAAACGTTTGGCCCGATAACTTAAGGCACATTAACATGGTTAAGTTCTAAGGTCGGGTACTTGGCCTTCATCTCTGACGGTGGAGGCGCACTTCACCCGGATCCTTCAACTACTGAGGCTCTGAATTTATATCTCTAACACTCAGAAAACAACGATGCTACTAACATTGATGACGCACAAATGTGTTAGCTGACAGGATTTAGGTTTTTCTCTTTCAAGGAGTTTACATGTAGACAATGTTATTAATATGTTCATCTTTGTAAGTGAAATACAACGTAAATTAATGCATTTTAATGTTCAAGTATTTGTAGTTATGTTTGTAGGTATAATTTAATATCTTTATTATTGAAATTTTGCATTCACAATGCTATATAGATATAGGATAAAATGTTTACTATAAAAAAAATCAACCAGTCTCAGGATCCCATTCGAGCTTCCTGAGACTGGTTGATTTTTTTCTAGTAAACATTTTATCGGGTATAATTTAAGTACTGCGACTATTGTAAAGGATGTTTGAAAACGTCTTAATCGATTGTTTTTGGGTGTTTACGCCAGCTTTCTTAGACGAACGGCTCAATTATATAACTAAAATTTTGATCATTCATTCTTTGGCTACAGGCACACAAATAAATAACAATCATCCATCCTGAGAACCGACACTGTAAAGGCAGCTTCACATTAGCGATTGTAATCCAAACGAGATGTAACCACTTCACCGAAAATCTCCTCCGGTAACGATGTAAAAATTATTACGTTTACCCAAACCAGTCTTAGCCAATAGTGCCGACATTCTGTGTTTCCTTTAAAAGTTCCGCAAAACATCGCCATAATAGGGAACAGACAAAATGGAAGATGCTGACAAATTTGAAAAAACTAGAGACGCCGAGCCTCGAAGTTTGAAAGACAAATAGAGAGCGGCCGCGTCGGTGATATTTTCACTCTTTGCCGGGCAGTTTTTGGGCCGAACAAAAACTTCAGTTTTTTGTGTCAAAATAAAAGTATTATGATATTTTTTTGTTTTTGTTATTCCAGCGTAGTTGTTCTTTCTGTGTTTATTTGTCTTTCGTGTTCTAAGTTCTACTTCGATATTATAAAAGGCATTGGGACAGTACACGAGCTGTAGGTACTTTACTTTTATTTACTTTAAGTTAAAAAGCAAATTCCTGTCTCCTCTCGCAACACACTATAGAGGTTCCATTTCACCAAAAATTACATGAAAATATTTGGGAGCCTGCAGGCCCCCCGACCCCCACTTGGGCATACTAAAGTACTACCGGAAGGAAAACTTCTCAAACTAAATATATTAAATTAAGAAAAAATAATTTTTTGTTTAAATGTGAATTTGCCATAAAAATCGAAGTGTTAAATAAAAATATATAAATAATCAAATATATAACAAATAATAATCCAAAACATTTGGAAAGGGAAAGATTTGCCAAATGTATATAATACGATTGTTTGTAAAATGAAACATTTGCGGAACAAAATGATATTAAAATATAGTACATACATGAAACGTTGGTAGTAAAGAAAAAAAAATTGTGAATAGTATTTTGGTTAAACATAAGTGATCCCGCACTACCACTAACCAAAACAGTAAAAATGAGTGCTGCATTTAGTGTCAAATAGTTTCACCAAACTGCACAGTCGTAGTCGCCGAGATGAAGCCACGCAGTTAGCGGCGCACTGGCGACCCGAAATTAACTTTCAGATAGTGCACTCGTTAGTGCACACCCAAATTGGAGGGTTTTATGTCTGTGTTGCATGTGGGAAGCTATAAATACAACTGTGCCCCTAAATTCTTAGCTCACTGTAAAATCACACAATTCTATATTAAGCGCCTGTATACATTTGACGATATAGCATGAAAGTGTTGTTCTTTAAGAAGGGCAACAAGACCCTACTGAGGAACTATTTATTTATGTCACTTCTATGTCACGTTTAAATACTGTTCTCGAGAGTTATAACTAATCTTCTCGCACGCAGGTTTGATGACTTCCATCTAATCGAACAAGCCGGATTCCGAAAAGGCTTTAGCACCATAGACCAGATACATACGCTGCGACAGGTTATACTTAAGACTGAAGATATAACCGGCCACTTTGCTTAGCGTTTGTGGACTATGAGAAAGCCTTTGATTCGATCGAAACATTGGCCGTGCTGTGCGTCTCTCCAGCAGTACCAAAATAACTACCGGTACATCGAAGTGTTAAAGTGTTTGTACAAAAACGCCACTATGACATTTCGCCTTCAGGACCAGAGCTCGAAGCCAGTCCAGCTGCAGCGTGGAGTGAGATAAGGAGACGTCATATCTCCGAAACTCTTCACTGCTGGAGGACGTGTTTAAGCTTCTGGACTAGAAAGGGATTTGGCATCAATATGAACGGCGTGTACATCGGTCACCTTCGATTTGCCGACGATATAGTAGTCATGGTTGAGACCCTGGAGAACCTCGGCACAATGCTCGGTGATCTCAACAGAGTCTCTCAACAAGTGGGCTTTATAGTGAACATGGAGAAGACGAAAATCATGTCTAAACTCACGTGTCGTACCCACTCCTCTGAAGGTTGGAGACTCTGCTCTTGAAGTTGTTGACGAATGTGTATACCTGGGACAAACAATCCAGTAAGGTAGGTCCAACTTTAAGAAACAGGTCAATCGTCGAATCCAGCTCGGCTGGGCAGCGTTCGGTAAGCTACGAAATATCTTCTCATCTAAAATTCCGCATTGTCTCAAGACGAAAGTCTTCGACCAGTGTGTCTTGCCAGTGATGACATAAGGTACCGAGCCACAACCTATAGCATAGAGCGGCGATGCGCTCTTTAAAATAATACCACCAACCCCTTTCTTCCCTTGGGTGTTATAAAAGGCGACGATTCGAAAATTGTACGAATTTTCATTTTATCTATGGCGCTAAGAACTACCAAAATTTCACAAAAACATAAAACAATCTAAAAACAAATGACTGAATTTGAAATTAAATTAACAAGGCTTTCGAATAAAAATTTTTTGAATTTCGAATTGCGCGCCAATCCACAAATATTTAAATCTGAAAATGCTGGTTGTAGAATCTCCAATTACATAGGTAAAGACCTATTATTAGGGCTTCTTTTGGTTAAATGTGATTGTAAATAAAATAATATTCCGTACTCGGAATGCACATGAATGTCTAAATACTAAAAGAGCACATGTCACTTTTTGTGCTCATTGTATGAATACGGCAAAGTGCCGTATTTGCATAAAATGGTGGAAATAGCTGTTGCAAAGCGATTTACACTAAACAGTATTTCGGGTAAAAAAGTGACATATTATGCCCTTTTAGTATTTAGACAATCACGTCATCATATATCGTCCAAAATACCGCAGTGTCTCAAGACAAAAGTTTTCGAGTGTGTGTTGCCAGTGATGACATACGGTACCGAAACGTGGTCGCTCACTATGGGCCTAATAGGCAGGCTCAAAGTCACGCAAAGAGCAATGGAATGGGCTATGCTCGGGGTTTCTCTACGTGATCGAATCAGAAATGAGGAGATTCGTAGACGAACTACAGTAACTGGCATAGCCCAAAGAGTCGCCAAGCTCAAGCAATAGGCAGGGCACATCGCTCGTAGAACCGATGGCCGTTGGGGCAGAACGGTTCTCGAGTGGCGACGGCGCACCGGAAGACGCAGTGTGGACAGGCCTCCAACAAGGTGGTCCAACGATCTGGTGAAGGTCGCGGGTAGCCGCTGGATGCAAGCAGCACAAGACCGGTCGTGGTGGAGATCCTTGAGGGAGGCAATTGTCCAACAGTGGACGTCTTTTGGTTGATGATGATGATGATATCTATACATTTATACACATATATACAGTGCGTTAGTTAAACCGAGAGACATATTAAGGGAGATCTTAATTAGTTGATTCCTTATCCTTATTAAAAAAAATCTTAATTTTTTTCATAATTATTCTATTAAATAATGTTAGCGTATACACTAATCGCGGGAAAATATCAAATATAATCCAGTATGAAGAAAAGCGGGTCACACCAACCATGACAGCTACTTATTCAATACCATACGAGAAAATGACTCGAAAGCACTAAGGTGCCCAAACATTACGGAAAATGTTATGAAATTTTAACATCGATTTTCTGAATTGTTTTATAAGCTTCGAGTAGTATTATTTATTTGTTTATGTTTACCCAGGCATAAACTACCATAGGATAAAATATGTCCCTCGTGTTAATTAACACGCTGTATAATTACGACCATTATCCCCAAAGGGTTAGTCAGAGACTAGACAATAAGGACCGCAAAGGCAGTCCTCTGCCAAGTCCACTTTTTACCAAATAGCGACTGCACATGTGCTCAGCGTTACAGATGGTGAGCGCATCGCCGCTCTAAGCAGTTGGATGTATGATGTTGGATTTTACGACACCCAAGAGAAGAGAGAGGGTGGTATAATTCTTCTGGAGAGCCGCTATTCACGCGGCTCTGTAGTAGAATGCAAAAAACAGTTGTAAATCTTTGTGACCTGACTGTAGGTACGTATATCCAGCAGTTCCCAGAGCAAAATTAAAGTTCCTAATGCTAAACCATAAATCGTTAAGTAAATAAACACAAATAGTTACATTAAAAAGAAACAGCGCAACTAAACCACGGTGCCCTAAAAAGGCAGGCAATTTCTCGTGGAGCGTACTAAAGCAGATAGCGGGATGTCACGCGATGTGCCAACCGCTTACGAAGGATGTTCCACCTGGTACGGTCAATGGAAGTAGCTGAGCACTTTAGTCATACTATCTTTACTAGAAGTTGGTGAGAGCCCTATGCATGATTGCTGTGTTGATTTGACAAAGTTTGAAATTGTTTTGCGACCTATACAAAGCCAAATGCAAAATAAAATCTTGGCTCCTGGGCCTTAATTACTTTGAAACAGAACAAATTTGTCCATAACCCTGACATGCTGAATATTCCCATGATATATCTATCAACAACACACACACACGCACACTCACACACACATCCACATACACACACTTACGCACATACCCACATAATCACTTACAAACACAGACAACACACAACACAACCATACACTTTCATTAAAAATAATTTTTTGTTAAATACATACCCATTCATCTTACAAAATTTCTATTACGTTTTTAAACTTTTTTTACTAATTTAGTCACTTTTTTTTAATTAGAGCTAAACAAATTGTTGAATAAATTAATGGATCTATGCTCACTCACCTTAACTACTGCAATTCAGGCCTGCGAGCCTAGTGCAAAAGTTGCTGCATAAAACTTTTAACTTTTATTGTATATTTTTTAAGTGCTAATAAATTTATTATTATTACTTTTGCCGACTTATCGACAAAAGCCGTGTTCGGTCGTTGGTTTCCAGGTTTTGCTACATTCGGAACAATTTATATTACATTACCAGAATTATCACGATAAAAGCGACGAGTTAGAGCGGAGAAAGCAAAGTTGCGTTAAAACACGCTGGCAACACTAGAGAATTACACTGTTTCCCGGTGTTCGGGGAGGTAATTAAGGAGTGGAAACGTTTTGCGCAGCTTTAAGACTTTTTATATTAATCATTATACGCGAGTTTACAGCAACACAACGATGTCCCTAATTTTGGTCCTTCGAGCCAGATTTTTTCTATAACTCACTTTATTCATTATGAACCTAGTCTAAACAAATGTTGGCTCAAACCATGAACGACATAAAACCTAATTAGTGGCAATTATATTTGCTTAACACATATTTACATTAAAAGTGGTGTGTTAAGATCAAGAGGAAAGCTGCGGTATCTGCCTACCCCTCCCTGGCGAAACGGGCGTGATCTATGTATATTATGTATGTATCTATAGATGTACATAGGCGAAGATTTTTGTCTGGCTATTAGGTAGTAGTTTACTGTTTAAGAACATTTAAAGGACTTCGAAAACGAATAGGAGGGAGCACTTATTGATATCATAGTGGGAGAATATCACCGGCAATACAAAATTCGCACGACTGGCAGCTTTCTTGCACAAAGAATTAGCAATGCTGCTCAGCGAAGAAATGCCAAATGCTGTTACAAAAAATCAGAGAAGGACAAATGAAAGTATTCAAGAATTCTCCAAAAAGATATTAGTCGCATTCCAAGAAAAACACATTCTTAAAAGTCACAACACGAAAACTTGTAAGTACTGCACAGCAGCGACAAGAAACGAGTTCAGTGGAAACTATTCTCCAAACGGCATATGGCGAGATGCATTAATGCACAGCCACGCCGGCAACTAAACCGATTCATCAGTGTAACTGTAGCTCCACCAGTTACCTGCGAGTTCAGATTTATCACCCAACTTAGCGATTCACGCTCGGTTAATGTTTAACTTGAACATCCTTTGCTCTGGTTGCCGCTGCCACTTATCCGCTTTAGACGTAAAAAGGTTAACTCGGAGCTTTGAATATTAATTTTGTTTCGCGTAGCGGTGAAAGAATACTCACCTCTCTTCCCTTGGGTGTCGTAAAAGACGACTAACGGTCTAAAGACTACACATACATCCTAAAGCATAGAGCGGCGATGGGCTCACCACATCAAATGAGTTCTTTTAAAATACATTTTTTGTTTTTTAATTTTTGTTTGTTAACATGTAATATTAGATTGATTGAAGATTATTATTAGTTTTGCACGTCCATACCTGTTCAACGCCGACGTATATCACATAGGCATTACAGACAAACCTCAGTGGTTTAAGGTAATGCTATTAGATTAAATTTTTATTGTATTTTTTGAAATGTTAAATTAAATTTAAAAAAAACATGTCACGCTAAGCACTGTGCAGTCGCTATTTGGTGAAAAGTGGACTATGGCAGAGGACTGCTTTGGCGGTCCTCATTGCCTAGTCTCTGATTAACCCTTCGGGAATAGTAGTCGTGATTACATGTATGTAATGTCAAATACAAAAAAAAAATCACAAATGTGACATCTTACCTCCACAGGTATATGTATTTAATCATGTATCAGAGTTTAATTCAAATGGGCGGAGAAATATTATCAAGAAACAAAAGCTTTCTAGAAATAATGAGTTTGTGAATATCCCCGAGATATTGGTAGGTAGGCTATATCAGACTCGTGTTTCTCAATTCAACAACTGTATTTTATAAAAAGCTTATACTCAATCCTTTATTTCTTTCTAACATATTTTTTTCTAAAACAGCGCGACAATATAATAAAGACCATATTTATTTGTAACACTTTCTAGCGATAACTTTTTTCACCATTTTGTCAATACACCAAGCCTAACAGTTGAATGCAACGTTAACTTTCTGCGCTTCCATCTTCGGTCTTATCATCATGTAACATTAGGTGCGATGAAGGTCAAGTGCTTACCAATAAAATGAATTAACTCAATTTGAATCACCCACCTGCTTTGATTTCAGTCGTTCACCAAGTTTGGCTTATAATCTTTCATCAAATTAAACTTTGAGCAACCTTGGTCCTCTCAACCAGTAAGTAGGTCGAATCGTTAAGTATTATTGGCATTTAATACCAGAGTTGCGCTAGTACACCCTGAGTCACAGATTAAAGAAGAGTTAACCTGAGTGGAACACCGTATACCTACTTCGTCAAATATTTGTACAACGACCAATCGCGGCCAGACGCATCTACTAGTTTCTGCCGATTTTTATCAAATCGTCTATCGTGCTCAGTGTGTATAAATACATTTAACGGGCAAGCACTTCAGAAGAATGAGGAAAATTAAATAACACACTTATCAGCTAGTTCCTTGTATTCCAACTTCTGTCCCTCGCGAAGAACTGAGTATAAAAAAGTTATTGTGGGACGTGACTGAAATGTTGAGAAAAAGTGGCTCTTGTCTTATAAATACGACAAACACGAGCCGCTCCGCGCCGCCGCCGAGACGGTCGGCCTTGGTGGGAAAGAAATTCTCCCCTTTCTTGTGGAAATAGTGATCTCAGCTAATGTATTTGAAAATGTTGGAGGTAGTTATAATATTATTGACATGACTGTATTTTTGAAACAATTATAGCTAGTATGTTAAAAAGTGAGTGTCTTATTGCCAGACTAATGCTTAGATTACTTAGATAGGTTGATTAAAGTTATGATGACACTTTTCTAATAAATATATTTTTTTTTATATTGTCCGTATACAGGGTGTTTGTTAATAGGTATATAATCTTGCAACTGGATCATCCTACTAAGTGCAAAAAAACAACTATTTAGACCTTGTTTGATACACAAGGCTGACGAGTGATTGACATGCATAAAATTGCTTCCACCAAATTGCACAATAATAAAGTAATAAGTAACACTGACACCATTATCTGTTAAAGATTTTTCCAATACTTCGTTGTTTTCCCGGTTAAGTGCTGCTCGTTAATTATTATTTTACAAGTATTCACAATCTCTTTTACACAGTTTTATATTAAATGGCAACTCTATCTAATCTTCATTATAATAAAAAAAGGGCAACGAACGATTACCAAAAGGTACAATATGTACTATAACGAATTCTATCTCAAGTACCTACTCACGATATGAAAATGTCTCGGATAACGCTCGCGTTTCGTAAAAGCTTAGTGACAATTTAGAAATGCCTTTTGCATATTCCCATGGCGGCATTGCTCTTATTAAAAGTTCAAGCAGCGTTTTTATGGCGCCCATTTAATCGGGCTGTATAGCAAGCAAAACAAAGAAAACGAAACAACTGGTAGAAATATTCATATGAAGAGCAGTAGCTTATAAAAATTTAAAGCCGCTACTGTTACCATGAACTTCTGGATATCACGTACAAAATATTGAATTAGACAAAAGTCAACGAATCTTTCTAATTGTAAATTATGCCTATTAGATATATGTTACCGAGTAATCTGGTCCTACTTTGCTCCTAGGGTGGTAAAAATGCTCCACTTCCGAAAAATTATTAAATCTGATTTTGCGTACTGATCCTTTACTATTTAGTAGAATCCAATATTTTCATCGGAAAATATTTTTCTTGATCTAGCAACACTACTGTTGACAGATGTCAAAGTCAGCCATTAATATTTTCTGTGAGTGGGAGAATTGAATCGCTCTACAAGGGGAAAATTTGAAAGTGAGTAAAATCTATTTTGCGTATTCTAAACTTGTAATGAAAACAAAATGTGAATTTAAATTATCTCTCATAAATAAAGGTGATTTTATAACACATCTGCTTTCTATTACCCTGTCCTATCGGAGGAAAGTAAAAATGACTAAATATAACTATTCTCCATTTAAAAATTAAATGACAGACTTGTGAAGAGAAATTATGCAGGAAAGTTACCTCCTGCTTAGGAACTACTTTGCTCCAAATGAAAATAAAAAAATTAAAATAGTTGGTTACTAAATACAATAATATACTTAATGCCAGGATAAACTTTAATAGTACTTTTATAAACACATACATCACTTTACTGATTTAAACAAGATTTAAAAAGAAGAAAAATAAAAAAAATTAAGCAAATTTTGGTGCAAAGTAGGACCAAGTTACGGTATTCAAGTTATATTAGAAAAATTAACCTCATTGAGAGCCTGTTGCATCTCGCATTATGATTAAATATGTCTTTTATCTTAAGTGAAAATAAACGATAGTTTTAAGTGATGAATGAAATTTGATATTATTAATAAGTTACTAAGCAACAATGTTAAATTACGAGTTAGGACCGGGAAGGGTATACCTAACCAGTTAAGTTACCCTTCCTCTGGGACTGAGAAACTTAAAAAAGGGCGCCGTCGTTCACAGCTGACGTAATTGGTTTAAGAGTTATAAAGTTTAATAAAATATATGTGATTTACACTGATCTACTCCGATTTCAAACAGATGAGTGTCTAATGTATAAAATCAATTACGTTGTGATAAACAATTTGCTAGTTTAACCTCTATGAGAATATATTATTTTGACCCAAAAGAGAACTAATTATTAATAATCAATGGATAGATTACATTATTTAGTTAAATAAAATAAAACAAGACTTTAACTAACTTATATTATTATGTTGTGATAGCGATTTCACTTCTCTTTACTTGGGTGTCGTAAAATGCGACTAGCGGACTAAAGACTGCACAAACATCGAACAACATAAAGCGGCGATGGGCTCACCACCTACCACGCTGAGCACATGTGCAGTCGTTATTTAGTGAAACGTGAACTATGGTAGAGGATTGATTTTGCGGTCCTTATTGATTCTCTCTCTCTCTGATTAACCCTTTAGTGATAAAAGTCGTAATTGTGTGTATGTATGTACTTATAAAAAAATATAAAAAAATTCAAAAAAAAAATAACACCTTTCAAATCTCATAGTCTAAATACATCATTAGTACTCGTATATATACATTACCAACGGTAATCAAATCTCATACCCTAAACACACCTATTAGAACAATCATATTTCTGAAAACGACCGTCGGTAATCTCATAAAGTGGATTAACGCAGAGAGCCTATTATTAGGCCACTAAGACCCTTTCATCAAGCACAAACACCCTCGAGGTCTCGTATCGAATCACTAGTGCGGTGAGAGGCACAAACACAAGGCGGCGACCATTAAGTAAACACAAACGAACATACAACGGGTGTCACCTAATTGTCTGCAGGACTTGTGAGATAGGGCGTACGGCTTGGCAACTGAAGCTTAATTACATCGCTGAAGGTAAATGGTGTTAATGGTAACTAGTGTGTGTGATTAGCATAAACGCTGTCCCACTGATGGGCAAGGCCTTCATTTGTTGTTTGTTTGGACGCAAAAACGTCTGATATGTTCGACGTTCTGCGAATCATTTGTTTCTGCGCCTAAACCCATGATTGAAATAGAGTTGTAACAATTTTATTGATGATTTAATTTTGATTACATACAAAATATAATCAGGACTATTATCCCCGAAGGGTTAGTCACAGTAGGCAATTAGGATCGCAAAAGCAGTCCTCTGCCATAGTCCACTTTTCACCAAATAGCGACTACACATGTACTCAGCGTGACAGGTGGTGAACCCATCGCCGATCTATGCTGTTGGATGTATGTGCAGTCTTTAGTCCGTTAGTCACCTTTTACGGCATTCAAGTGGAAAGAGGGGGTGGTAGTATGATTTATTGACATAGACCTAAGCCACCGTCTCCTGGCATTTGGCAATTCGAAAGCTGCTTAACTTGCAAGCCATTGTATCATCAAGCTCCTCATTTCCTGATATGTATATTTTTATTATTTACGCTTTTTTCAAACAAAACAGGAATAATCCGCAAAAGTTACAAATGAATGTTACCCTGAAAAGACCCGTGCCGTTGAAAAAAATCACAGGGCATTCGTTTATCTGACCTACGTTCCGTCACTTCTGACGCAAACCTCATTTTTCGGTGCATGTTTTACGCGCCAAATTTATATATCCGCCATTTTATGAGAGCTTTTTGTTGTAATATTTGTATTTTAACGCTACAACATTTAAACACTTGTACCAGTGTCAGCATGATATGGTATTGTAAATATAGTTCCAAAAAGAGCCAAAAGGTGTCGAAATATTTGGGAGGTAAGTTAAAACTAACATGTTGAATTTAAAAATCTCTGCTTTTAAAAATATCTGTAACGCTGTCATGAAAAAATTCATAGTCACAATATTTTTATCCAAGAAAACTTAACTAATAAATAGTTTTAAATTAAATAGGAGGAAGGCAATTTTTTTTTGGACAGCCACCTATTTTTTCGACGTCATTTTTTGTCGAAAAGAAACTACACAGCTTTATAAAGAAGTGAGCATGATAGTAGGACACGGTTGAGGTCGATTCCAAATACGAGTAACAGAATCGCGACTCTGTTTCCAGCCTCAGCATGTTGGTTCCAGTAGTTTCCACAAAGTTAATTAACACTCGACCTGTACAGCTTACTACAGCACATCAATCGGTCACGAGTCAGCCAGGAAATGAAATGTTCATCGGTCGCGAAGTCGACGGCTTCAAGCGAAGCTCCGACGAATATCTCCAATTTCCTGAAGCGCTTTTCGTTTGACAGGTAAAGTAAAGTCAAGGCAAGCGATGGCAAGTTTCGTAGTCCAAGTAAATCGTAGTCGTTTGCTCTGTCTTGACTGTATACTCTGGTTAGCGTTAAAGTTTTCTGCCCATCCAAAATGCTTAGTGTTTGTAAAGTATTCTTGTTTGCTGCAGGATTCTTTTAAAGATAAAAAATAAAGTTAAAAGAAAATTTTAAACGAAGTTAAAAGACTTACAACCGAAATTATTAGTATGTTTATTTTTTTGCCCACTAGTGTTAGAAATTTGAGTAATGCTCCATATTATCAACAAAATAGGTTTTAAAATTGTTTCATTATGAATTTATTAAACTAATTTAATTTTAATTGCTTTTTATCATCGATTGGTTATTTTGTAGCTGTATTTAAATTGTTTTATTCCACAATTAAGAATCGCTAGGACTTGATCTCATCTGATGGTGAAGGACGATAAGACTCACTGCACATGAAATCCTCTGAAACTATTAATTTTAAAGTTTGAACACAACAATATTATGACATTGTAGTAATGACGACAGACGAACGGCCGAAATTAATAATTTGTTGTTTTGCCTTAGAAATCGCATCCGCGAATACTTAGCTGTGGATATGTGAATCAAATTGTGTGAGACGCTGCTTCAATACTAAATTATGTCGATATTGGTTTCGTAGAGTGTCTATTAGCCCGCACTAAGAAGGTAATAAGTACAGCGAATTGTAAAAAATACGTGTCCCCGATAGTGTTTTCCTGTTTCAAAACATTCTCATATTATCCGTATCTAAAATATAACAGCTTGCTGAACATGTCTGCTCAATGTACGCTACACTTTGTTTTGCTTCTTTTTAGAGTTATGATTAGCTAGCAGCCTTCTTATTTATACGGAAAGTTAGAGTCTCCCCAGCGTCATATGAGAATCGTACCACGCCTCCTATGCCCACGACACAAAACGACCGCATTCCGTGGCAGCTTTCGCTATGCTGCCTCGAAGTGCTGGAATAACCTGCCACCACCAGTTCAAAACTGTAAGTATGCAAGCACATTTAAATTGAAATTTAAAAAAGCCTCTTTATGAGTTGCAGCTTTCCAGCTCTTAAGGGGGTTAGGCGGTGAAAAAGGAAAAATTGGCTGTTTTCTATTAGCTGTTATTCAAAATGTTTTAGACATTTCGCACTGAAATTTTCAATATGTAATACAGAACGTATGTGTGAGGGGACGACTGTTTCCAAAACATGATTGGATACATTTTGTGGATAGACATAAATCCTGAATTTACCTCTAAAATTTCATATAGATTCTTGTTACAGCCGTTTTTTACAATAATAATTCCTATAAAATTAAACACATAAGTTTTTTTTAATTTAAACACCTTTTCGATTTCTTGACTGATTGGGATTTAAAAAAACTAAACATTTTTATTAACTTTTTGATAAAAATGTGAAAAAATGAGATTTTAGAGGTAACTCCAAGTTTTTTTCTATGTAACAAGATGTGTCCAATCGTATTTTGGAAACAGTCATACCCTCACACATGCGTTCTGTAATACCTACATATTGAAAATTTCAGTGCGAAATATGTTGAATAACAGCTAATAGAAAACCGCCAATTTTTCCGTTTCCGCCGCCTAAGCCCCGTCGTTAAATCAGACACAATTTCTCTGTCGTTAAATCAGACACAATTTATACCCGTAGAGGTTGCTAACAGTATAATTTAATAAAAATATTTTTTTTTGTAACCTCTAGGAGTCTTCGTGACAGACAAGAGGATATGTCTTAGAGTAAATCTACAGACGTTAAGGAAATTAACCATCGCGCACAAGATGCTGAATGCACCATGCCGTTTCGAGTGAGACCGCGCGTGGCAAATGACTTCCATTTCCTACCATTTCTCTCTTGAGCTGTATAAATCGCATGCAGTACTGTAAATCACTTTTTCACAGCTTTACATTTACAACGATATAGTCACACTTCTTTTGCTTCATTTAGGTACATAAAGGTTTATACAGGGTGTTAGGTAAAAGGTACTTAAAATAAAATAAAACACCCGGCGTGCATGAAAAGATTGATGGAGTTGAATTAAGCGAAAGTAGACTGCAAGGGCCGTAGCAGATAGCGATCCATAGTCTACCTACCCCTATGAGAAACAGGCGTGACTTTATGTACTACTCTGTCAAGAAAGTACCGGGAAAATATCAATAATACACAAAATGTTAGTTATTCATCCAAATTTATTATACCGCCTTTAAAGTATGCTCCTACAGAAACGATACACTTACGCCAACGAATAATCTAATAATCAAAACATTTTTAAACGCTTTTTCCGAATTCTGCATTATGTCTTCTACCAAATGAAAACGGGTGCCACGAAGTGGTAATTTGAGTTTAGGAAAAATAAAGAAGTCAGCTGGAGCCATATCTGGTGAATAAGGTGGTTGCTCGATGGTATTTGTTGGGTTTTTAATCAAAAAATTGTTCACAGTGATGGCCTTGTGCGAAGGCACATTATCGTGGTGCAAAATCCAAGAATTTTCTTTTCACAAATTTGGCCTTTTTCGTCGAATTTGCTCTCTTAAACGCTGCATAACGCTTAAATAATATACTTTATTTAACCTTTAACCTTCCGGCAAGAATTCCGAGCGCACAACAATAGTCAATGAAAGCAGTCAACATGACTTTGACTTTTGATCGACTTTGGCGTAGTTTTTTCGGTTTCGGTTCAGTCGGAAGGCGCCACTCCGAAGCTTGTTGACTAGTTTGCATTTCAAACTCGTAAACCCTTGTTTCGTCACCAGTAACGATGCGTTGCATGAATGTTGGGTCGGAATTGACTCGTTCTAGCAAGACCTAAGCGACTCTTATGCGATTGAGTTTTTGGAGAAAATTCAGGTCTTTTGGGACTAGCCGAGCGGCAACAAGTTTCAGACCCAAGTGATTATTAAAAATGGTACGGATCGACTTGTGAGACACAGAAAGTTCAGCGGCTATCTCTCTCAAACTTAAATGAGGATTTTCAGTAACCATTTCCTTCACTTTTGCGATTTTGATGGCCTACCAGAGCGAAGCAAATCTTCCATCGCATCTCGACCGCTTTTGAATGCTTTGTACCACTCATAAGCACGTGTTTTTGATAAAATCGATTCACCGTAAGCTTTCTGTAACATTTTCAGTGACTCCGAACACGAAATTCCATTGGCGACGCAAAATTTAAGACAAACTCTTTGTTCGATGTTTTTATCCATTATGAAACATGAATACACACTAGATATAAACTAACTAAAAACAGCACTGTATTTAATCTAAATAACAGATGCAACTCAAACTCCGCGTCAAAATGGATAACAATTGTGCCAATCTAACAACAAAAAAAAACAAAAAGTTGAATTTGGAATCACAAACAAATCATCCGTTCCCGAAACTTTTTTGACAGAATGTATATCCTACTATCACACTAATATTATAAAGGCGAAAGTTTGTGAGTGTGTATGTTTGTTACTCTTTCACGTAAAAACTTCAGAATGGATTTGGATAAAATTCGGCATACCGACAGTTTATAAGCTGGATTAACACATAGGATACTTTTTATCCCGATATTCCCACGGGGACGGGAACCACGCGGGTGAAACCGCGAGCGGCCGCTAGTACATACATATTATGTCTGTATGTATATACACCGTGACATTTTAGTGGTTTTTTTTCCCGGGGCAGAACGATTTACCTTAAGTAGTACTAACGTATCATGCAAGTTATTTTTGACAAAAATGACAAAAAAATGTCGACCACCCATACTAATGTCGTCAGCTGATCGGACCGTTTTGTATGGGAGGTTGAAATTTTTTTGTCATTTTTGGCAAAAATAACTTGCATGATTCGATAGTACCTACTACTAAAGGTAAATCGCTCTGCGGAGGGAAAACAACCACTAAAATGTCCGGGTGTACAATACCGCAATTAGACAAAGAACAACCATTTATAAGGAAGCAACTACGAAACTGTGTATATACGTTTGGGGGTCGTAAGAAGAGACTAACGGACTAAAGATTGCACATACAATAGCATAGCGCGGCGATGAGCTCACCACCTGTCACGCTGAGCACATGTGCAGTTGCTATTTGGTGAAAAGTGGACTATGGCAGAGGACTGCTTTCGCGGTCCTCATTGCCTAGTCTCTGACTAACTCTTCGGGGATAATAGTCGTGATATAGCTATCATAAAATACAGTAATTATAAAAATATATGATGGCCTGTTACATGCCCTGCTAGGGCGTCGCAATACTAACATAACACTTTTTTTTTCTACAACGGGTAAGCGCTTGGCCTTCATCTCACCTGATGGTAAGTGACGATAAGGCCGAAGGTGGAAGCACGCTTTACCTGGAATCCTCAACCACTGAGGAACTGGCTATCTTATTTCTAACTGTCGGAACACAACAACGCAATAAACATCGTTGTTATGGCGACAGACTTAGATTAGATGGTGGTAGCTAGCCAGGGGGACTTAACAGCCCTACCACCAACCAAACCGAGCACACAAAGATGTACCCCCCGTTGGGAATCGAACCCGAGACCTCTGGGTCTGAAACCGGTAGCTTAGCCACTAGACCACAGAGGCGATTAAACACATAACAACTTAACTAACTTTTATAATAATAGTTATTATCCTATTGCTAAATTATATTAAAATACAAAAGAACAAAAGATATACTCATAGGTATATAAAAGTTGCAAAGGTGAGCTTTCCGTAGATAACGTTTTTATATATTTTTTTTATTTATTTATTATCTTTGTCAGACATGAACTCCTGTATTGCATAGTAGCATTTTTGTGTTAAGTACTGTTTTATATTATGTATGTATGTAGTTTCGGGATTATTTTGTTATTGTGGCATGCATACTTATTAATATGCTTTGCCTAGGTTAAGAACTATCGGTGTCGGTGGATATCAAAATTGGATAAATCCATAATGGTAAAAAAATCTTTTATATGGCAACTCAATCGTAATGTTAGTATGGTATAAGACGCTGTTATCAAAAGTGGATTAATCCATCGTTTTACTGTACTATATCATCTCCAAAGTTCGATTCTATATTGATGACTCCTACGTAAACTATCGTATTCAACATTTTGGGCATTTTCATGTTTTAAGCTATTTGAAATTAAGTAATTAGTTGCTATCAATTCCAAAAACAAAAAGTAAAAATCTTAAAAAACACGATTTTTTTTTCACGTAAATAATAGTAAGTAATATATTCATGCCGCGTAAATTGTTGTATCTGACTGTTGCGAGGATATACGCGGTCAAGGCGCGCGCGTCCCTTCGTTTTATTTTTGTTGGAAATATTTTGGTTTTGTTGGTATTACTTTATAAGTTTTTAATAGTGAGTGATTGAAATAAAAAAAAACTCGAGACAATACTTACGCGCACAAACAATCATGTGCACACACACAGAAAGAAATCGATGTTTTTGAATTATTATCCCCAGAAGAAAACCTGTATGCTATAATTAAAAATGACATAGAAAACAGATTGGTAAGTAAGTAATTTTAATAGTTTACTTTAATTTGAATAAGATTAACGCTTTATCCTGTTTTTTTCTATATTTTTACATAAAAATATGGTATGTGACAGATATGATTGTGTACGTTGTTAATTGTATTAAAAAACTATCTTATGTAACATTTACGATTTTTTACGTCGTTAAGAAAATTCCATATTTAATCGCTTGTACCACATACGATTAATTACGTTGTAATTGACAGTGTGTCTAATATCGGATTTGACACATACAATTATTTACCATGTGAAATGGCCCATTGTATCTACAAAATAAGATAGTTTACGTTGACATTACGGGAAAAAGTGATGATCTTAAGATTCATTTTTTTTATTTCAATGTCGCTTTTACCACCTGGGACTGATTTAGTAAAAATTTCTGGCCTTTCTGAACTTATAGGAAACAGTTTTTCCGAAACACCACCACTATTTGTCGACTTTTAATAATGGTCAATTATAATTGTAACACTTGAACTTAAAACTTACATGAAAATAAAATAAACAATTTAGTCTTAGTCATAGGTACTTAAAATTTTAGGGTTCTGTGACAATGTACTAATTCTACTTTACTTTACTTTATTAAGTACGTCCTAAAATCATTTATGGATCGCATAAATGATTTTTGCCCGCACTTTGTTAGTAGGTAACCTAAACCATGATTATCAGTCGGATTTTTACAGCTATTCAACACGCAAGCTATTACACCGTCAACCTTTTCTGTTAACACTGTGTCCCCCAGATCAGAAACTTAAAAAATTAGATACGACAAAGGTAATATTATAAGGAAATTGATCTGAAAGAGCCAGGTGTTTTAGGCACTGATTATCAAAGTAATCACAGTAATCATCTTATATTCCACAGATCGTACACTGAGTGGTTCGAAAATCCGAGTGCATCAAAAAGGGTGTTAAACAGAGATGTGTTTTGTCACCTTCCCGTGGCTGTTAAATCTATACATAGACAGTTGTTTGCAAAATCTGAAAGATGATGAAAGTGGATTAAGAATGAATGACTTGCTCGTCTAATGTCTTCTCTATGCAGATGATCAGGTACTACTTGCATCGTCAGCGATGGACTTACAGCAGATGGTAACTAGTATGCAAGAATCTGTAAAAGGAAAATTAATGAGTTAAAATGAGTGAAGGGATAAAAAGGAATGTAAGTAAGACAAAAGTTATGGTGCTTGATAGAGACGAGTGTTCAACAGAGTGTGATATTGATTAAAGAAGAAAAAGTGGAGCAAATGAAAGAGTTTTTTACCTGGGCACGATGTTTACTAGGCATGTATAGCATGATAAAGATATTAAAAAGTGAGTAAATACTGGAAGTATAGTAAATGGGGCACTTAACGCCTTTAAGAGCAGCCGGAAAGTATCCCAAAAAAATGACTGGCTGTGCATGGAGGAGTCTTAGTGCCGACATTAATATGTACGGAAGTGAAATTAGGTGTGGCAGAAGAAACATGAAAGTCAGTAAGATGGTTTGGTTACGAGTATGTAGAGATGATAGATAAAAAGAAATTACAAATAAGGTGCATGAGGCGAGAGAGAATGGGATAGTTAGAAGGGGAAGACCTCAGCGGTAACGTTCTCGTTAAAGGTCAGGTCAAGAGTAAATAATTGTAACAACATTATTTCGAAAACTAAACGAATTTCAGATTTTCTTTTGGAAACATACTGAGGCGCTATTCAATATGTACACAATATGTAAATTTCAAAGGTATAGCACTAAAATTAAAGTAATTATAAATGAAAATGTCTTTAAAATGCTCTGGTGTAAAATTACCTTTTTGCACATACGATTATTTACTTAGGAGCCATCGTATCAAACTCGGTAAGATCCACACCACGCATTTTTTCAAAACTGGCAAAGTCCATTACGGCCAATCACAGAAGCGCATTTTTTCAATATGGCCGTTACTGCTACTGTCAGTCAATGACATGTCAGATCAAAATTAGCTAAATCCAGGTGGATTTAACTAGTTTTGAAGTAATTTATGGTATATTTTCCTTCAAAACTATTTAACTCCACATAAATATATCAAATTTGGTTAAATCTTGGTTAATTTACGTTTTATGTAGATAATAAGTGTAGTACATTATAATGAAATTAAATGAAATACTTGAAAACTTAAACTGAACCTACTTCTAGTTTCTATATTGTACAAATCGAATTTCAGGTATCTGTTACAGAATATTGCAGTTTGTGAAAACTCTTTTAATATGGATTTAGCCACTTTTGATATTAACCGACACGTAGCAACCACGAAACCGTTAAAAAAACAGTTATTCCTTCATTTGGGTCGAATCATGTAATTTGTAGTTTTGTATGAAAAAGCTGTTTTATTTTCTCAAATTCAAAATAACTCTCATAAAATTAGTTGTTATTGGCATTTAATAGGATGACCAAGTAACAAGACTTTATACCTATTACCCTGTAGTTTTCATAATAAAGTTAATCAAATGCTCAATTCTGAAATTTGTCTTCAGTAACTCAACAATCTCTTCGAGGAACTAGCCGCCTCAGGAGAAACTTCAGCTGCGGACTCAATTCTAAATTTTGATAGTTGAACGTCGCGGTTACCATTTCAAACGAGACTGACTGCTGTATTAAATTACATAGAATTAAATTATAATCAAGTGGAGTGGAGTATCATTTAATATAATACCTACATGAAAGCATTCTCAGAAATCGCGAGAGTGACAACGCAATGTCGAGACATCAAAATGATGACCACTATTTCAATATCTCACGCTATATATATGTATAGGTACAAAGTGTTTGATAATAGGTGTATAAACTAAACCTGTCGCGTGGCGGTGAAAAATACTACCACCCCCTCTCTTCCCTTGGGTGGCGTAAAACGCGACTAACGGACCAAAGAGTGCACATACATCCAACAGTATAGAGCGACGATGGGTTTACCACCTGTCCCGCTGACCAACAAGTAGAAAGTAGTATAAAATGAACCAATAGCGACTGCACACATGTGTGCAGTCGCTATTGGTGAAAAGTAGACTATGGCAGAGGACTGCAGTCTCTGGACTAACCTTACGGGGATAATAATCTTGATTATATGTACCTATGTTTACATACAGTTATATAGTGTAAACTCTTAGTGCAAAGACCAAATGATTGTATAAAATCATCGACTTAAATGTATGGAGCCGTAGACTATGGGAGCAGCTTATTTACAGAAATAATTTTTCTTAGCACTAAGGATGGCCCATTCGGCATTATAAACCCATCACCTCATAAACTGATGATTACGATGATCAAACTAAATCGTCTCATAAAATCGTAACATAATATTATTTTGAGCAAGAAAACATCTTCAGGAATCTGCTTTATTAAAAGAAACTGACGCCGAACGAAAGTTTTAACAGTAGTTTAACAGTTTTTATAGCAAAATAAATCTTTTAAAGCGTGCAAGTTTGTAACCATATTGCTGAGAGCCCGTCAGGATAATGGGGCATATTCCTAAGTATTTAGACGTAAACTTTGCCCAGTAGTTGATAATAGCAACCACTAATTCTGCCACTAATGCAAATTCGAAATTGCTAGCGGAAGTTTACGCCAATATCACACCCACATACAATTATACCTAACCAAAACCTCTCAAAGATAACAAAACGGTAAAAAAGGTGACAATTTTTTTTCAACGACTTTATTTGAGCAAATTTCTTAATGTCAACACAAACCTTAATTTAAATACCGCTTGTTAGAATGGAATTTCACCTATTCGCAATAGGTATGTGCCAACTGCCTACATAAAACAGAAGTTTTAAAACGTTGCCGTCGTTACCACAAATAAAGAATAAATAAAAACCTTGGAATTTTATCATAATTTCGCCCTTTTTTTTTTAGCTCAATAGAGGTTTTCAATCAAAAGTTTTCTTTTGTGAAGAGTCCGAAGGCGTCTGAAATTAAATTTGAACTTGCGTAGAATTGCTAATGTACCGTCAGCCAAAAAAGTCGCCTACCAATCTCGCTGTTCTGACTTTCGGCTATTCGTGAAAACACGATAAGGTTGCTTTCATGATGCAATTTTATTATAATTCTATACATTTAGAATACGTACACGTACATACATTCAGAACTATTATCCCCTAAGAGTTAGTCAGTGACTAAGCAATGAGAACCGCATAATCAATTCTCTGCCATTGATAGACTACGTTTCACCAAATAACAACTGCACGTGAGCGTGGTTAGCCCGTCGCCACTTTAGGCTGTTAGATGTGTGTGCAGTATTTGGTCCGTTACGACATTAATTAAAGAAATTCTCTGAATCTGTAAACCTCTTATTGAGACGCCACACGTACATTTAAATTAAGAATATTAAAATATTAATTTGTATTGATATTTGATTATTTGCTTTGACCTTCGATCAACAATCAAACTAGATGTCAGGTCGGCGCTAAAAATGTGTCTCGGTAAATAAGAGCGCACTTGAGAAGTGAGCTCTTATTTTATCGCAAGGCATAACAGGAAAAAGTACTTTATTTGTTGTCCCTTGGGGTTGATTTTACCACTAAATGTTATTAACGTCATTTCTTTTTAAAGTGACAGGAGTAATTTATTGCTTTAAAAAGTATTTATTAACGTGGACAGAATTTAGCTTTGATTTTGTACGTGACGCGTTATCTAGTTAGTATTGTTGATCGAAGGCTTTAACCACTCCGCCAAAATGTCAAGGCTGCCGCCTGGATTGCGGAAGATGCGGGTTCGATTCCCGCCTGAGATAGACATTTTGTTTCACCATTTTGTTATTTTTGGATCAATTTATTAGATTTTTAGCGATTTATTTTTTTAATGCTTAGTATGTTTCAGCATTGGGATAGTAAAGGCCGGCTGCAAATCATAGCCAAATATCGATAGCACTTAAAATAATTAGCGCAGACTTAGCACCGCTACTCATTTGATTGTCCACATATCACCTATTTCACGCTCAGGTATGCGGAAATGCTTTGAGCGTGGCAACAGCCCGGCCGGCCTGATTCGAGTAGGGATGGCGGAAATAGCTCAAAATAAAGTAAAGTATGTTTACCTATAAACAATCCAAGTCTTTTTATTTCTGTTAAGTTTGGACAATCGTTCTTTTGCCGAACTACCCGTATGTGGAATGCGCTTCCCGCACACGTGTTTTCCTCCTCTTTCTCTCCCGGGTTATTTAAGAGGAGCGTGAAAAAGCATTTATGCAGGCTAGTCGTGGGTCGTTGTCGAATTTTATGACGACGAAACGCAACCGTATTTTCTGGAACGAAAACTAGTCCTCGAAACGGTCTTCGTTCGCAACTGGTTTCATTGTATGGGGACGGGCAACGGATGACGACGCAGGACGCGATCGAACGAGAGAAACGTAAACTCATCTCGAAGACGAGTGAAATGGTTGCGGAATGAGAACTTACGGTTACTTAACGTTTTTCGTTTGATTATAATAGATTTTTTTATTTAAATAAATGAACTTTCCTTCATACTTACATATCGCAGTAATTATTATATTCATACTACATACATAAAAAAATGTAAAATGTTAACATTTTTTTAGTTTGTGTGTGATAAGTATGAATATAATAATTACTGCGTTAAGTAATTATTATTAATAATAATAATTAATTATAATAATATTTATTATTATTACTTATTAATAATAATAATTACTTATTAATAATAATTACAACAATATACATATTATTAAATTAATTAAATAATAATTAATAATAACTATTAATAATTAATACTTACTTAACGCAGTAATTATTATATTCATACTAATTATCACACACAAACTAAAAAAATGTAAACAAAAACTGTCACCCACGCGAGCCGCGTGAGTGAGCGTTGCGACTCGTTTTGCCATTTAATATTCCTATTACATTTTTGTCAAACAACCTTACACTCTATATCAACGACGTTAAGATACACAGCAATGACTACCGCGTTGCGAACGAGACGAAATATCCAAAAAAATAAGTTGCCTTTCACGATATTCGACTGTATTGTGGTAGTAATAAAGATTATTGTATTATATCAAAGACCAAAACGAACGAATCGAGCGACGACGTTGCAATGATCTCATTACGTTCTAAGCTCATACTTTAAGTACAAATTCGCTTCAAACAATCCGAGGACCAGTTGCACGACGAAGACTGCTTTAGAATGAAACGTAAAACGGTTCTACCGTCGCGGAACACAAAACGGTCTTTTAAAACGGTTCGTCTTTGCAACGACCATGCCTAATGCAGGCCGCCATAGTGTGAGCGTTTGGCATAGCGTGGTAGCGCTGTGATAAACGCTTTCGCTTCTTGGGCCTCACTGGCTCTGGCAAAAATATCGCTTCTAACCTGTGGCCTAAAGAATAATATAGCGTATAAATCTACAGACCTGTTGGAGGTGTAGTATTAAAAAAAAATCCCTTCTAACCTGTGGCCTAAAGAGTAATATAGCGAAACTCTCTCTTGAAACAGAATTGCATCAATTTCCAATCACAAATCTAAAAAATGTTAAATGGCACTTTTGTAAGCGACAATAGCGCCACATTGGAATTAAATTGCTTTGAAATTGATTGAACAAATTATTATCGAGATGGCGTTCCGGAATTATCTTTACTTATCTCAATATCTATACATATTAAAAGCATTGGAATTGTATTAAGATTGAGTTTGCGTTCGAGAATAACCCCCCGGTTTGAGGTGTATTATTACAAAAAAAAATCCCTTCTAACCTGTGGCCGAAAGAGTAATATAGCGTATACATCTCCAGTCCTGTTGGAGGTGTAGTATTAAAAAAAATCCCTTCAAACCTGTGGCCTAAAGAGTAATATAGCGTATAAATCTCCAGTCCTATTGGAGGTGTAGTATTCAAAAAAAGTTCCTTCTAACCTGTGGCCTAAAGAGTAATATAGCGTATAAATCTCCAGTCCTGTTTGAGGTGTAGTATTACAAAAAAAAATCCCTTCTAACCTGTGGCCTAAAGAGTAATATAGCGTATAAATCTCCAGTCCTGTTGGAGGTGTAATATTAAAAAAATCCCTTCTACTAACCTGTGGCCTAAAGAGTAATATAGCGTATAAATCTCCCGTCCTGTTGGAGGTGTATTAAAAAAACCTAAGGCCTCGGCCTATCCCTGCAACGGGCGTGATCCTACGTCCCTTTTTAAATGCATCAAAGAAATCATGTCATTATTACAATTTATGGGTATTGCGGGATCACGATCGCAGGGTCGAACTATGTATCAAAAATCTTTGGGTTTTTCTCGACCTCCGTGGTCGAGTGGTTAGCACGCCGGGTCTGGCGTCGCACCATCTCTGAGGTCACAGGTTCAATTCCCGGTCGGGTCAATTTAGAAAAAAACTCTTTTTCTAATTTGATTTCGGGTCTATGTGTTTTTTCTATATTTATGTAGGTATATGTATCCGTTATCTTACTATATTAACGAGTTTCAAAAGAATACTTTTATCTTGGTCTAGATAGAGGTGTAAGTGCAAACAATTTTTTTTTGACAAACTTTATCCTAAGAATGAATTTAGCCCAAAACTTTTGGCCACTGAGTCAATCTAAAACATCATCATTACCATCAGCCTATAAACGTCCCACTGCAGCTGAGCACAGGACAACTGCAGCACAAAGGGAGATTGCGCTGTAACCCACCACGTAGACGCAAGCGGGTTGGTGGGGTGTAACGACCGACAGCTTACGACAACCACCGGGACCAACAGCTAAAGGGGATCCTGCACGAAATTGTGAAAACTTACGTATTTTTAAATCACTTGTACTATGCGCTGAATTAGTTAATACATTAAAATAACTTATGTAAATTAGCCTGATCATTGCACAAGGTCATGGCCTTGTTGAAATTTGAAACAAATTCTTTAAACATTAGCAAACAATACATAAATGTAATGACTCCTAAAAATTTTTTTGACAGTTTTCTTAATTTTACGAATAGAACAATAACTCTTACATGAAAATATTTGTATTGATATACCGCAGGTCGCCCCCGTCTTTAAAAAGTAAATTTTATTTTTTAACACAAGTGCGTGATTTCTTTGCACATTTCGCGGAACAAAAACATTGCTCTAATTAAATTACTACGTCTGAAACTTCAAAGCAGAACTGTTCTAATTTTAAATATCATTATGTTTGATTTTGCTTTGAAGTTTATTAAGAGACTTGCGTCAGATTTAGACTTATGCGATCGCGCAGCACCCCCTTAACGCGCCTTCCGTTATAGCATGGAGCAAAACGAGATTTCTTTTTTTGTTTGGTCACGCTGTGATGGCCCGAGCGGTGGCGTTATGTTTGGTGAGTCGGAGATATTCGAATGAGACGCAGAGACACAATTATAAGAACTTATTTACTTTAAAATCAACTTATGGACTAGTTACAGAGTAAAGATCGATGTGTTGACTGTCCGAGGACTGTCTGAGAACTAGACTGTCTGCAAGACCAGTAATAATTAGGTGTCTTCCAGAGGGTTCATAATTCTATTACTATTATCTATTCATTAACAATCAGTGGTGATTAACTAATAACACATTATCTAATAACATATTGAGGATCCTGAGATAAACAAACATCATTAGTAAATTAGAGAGTGATAACTAACAACAAAGGAATAAACAAGATAATTATTGAGAAAAATAACATTATCAGTGAAGACTACGGGACAAAGGTCTTGGTCCGTTACATCTCCCTCCTTAAAATGGGAATAATTTAAAACAAAAATTATTCACATAAAAACTAATTACTTAATATTTATCTTAAAATTCTTAATATTACGACATAACAATATTTGTTATTTACTTTTTATTTGAGCGACCCTTGAACTACGCCTTAATGATGTAGTTGCAGTTACTGATTCATTATGAGTGCAGTTTGACATATCTTCTAATTCGACTTGTTCAGTATTTCTATTGTCTACTTTAAAAGTTATACAGTTCGTTATCCGACTACAACAGTTTCTAGATTCTTCAATAGCCAAAACTCTCTCTCTATTGTTACAAAAGAATTTTCTTTGTACTAAATATTTTCCTAATCTATAAAGAATATAAAATGCAATAAACTTAACTATTGACATAAATATGAATACAAAATAAGTGTTGTTTTTAATTTTGTTGAATACAGTGTCATTATTTAAATCATCTAACAAATTGTTTATTTTGTCAATCTTGTGACTAGCTACATTTAAATCATCATAATTCATGTTATAATTATTTAATGGAATAAATTCTATTTTATCTTTTAAAGAATTATTCTTTAATTTGTTACAACAATCATCATTTATAATATCGAAATCTGGAAGAACAGATAAATGTTTAGATGTTAGATCTTGAGTTGTTGAATGTAATATAATATTAGGTGAATATAATTTACAATTCTTCTTTAACTTTAAAATGCCTGTGGCTCTCAATTCGACATCAAAAGGTTCTTCGTTTTTACAAGAGATAGTTGAAATAATTTTATTAGGTATAACAAATAACCAACTATTTTCATTTTCTAGTCTATACCATTTTTCTTTTTCTATTAAACTAATTCTTGTATCACAATATGAAGGAATTTTATTTTCAACACTTGAAAATAGTATTATTTCACAATTATCCTTAGCATAAACTGAATATAAAGGCTTATCTAACTTACAAATATGGTTATCATTATACAATTTCTTACAATTATTTAGGTTTTCTAGAGTAGTATAATGTATCTTATTTCGAGAAATCAGATAGTATTTCTCAGATGGTAATATGAATACATATGTATTATTTTGATTTAATATTGGAACAGGAACTAAATTATAAATATCATAAAATTGTTGAATGATCAATGGAGTTTTAATTATAAATACAATCTTATCGTTCATATAATATGAAACAATGTTAACTAATGATAGCAGTTCGGATGCATTATCTATATTTAATTCGAGTGGATATTTCGTATGAGTTGGAATATGTGAAACAGTTTTCTTAAGTTCATTAATATATTGTTCTGGTGTTATAATAATTGGATGAAGATTATTATTTTTAGCGAATAGTATTGCATCAATTATCATGGACATTTCATTATTTACTTCAGTAGTTACTAAAGTAAGAAAAGATAGATGTTCATCTAAGTCTTGTTTTAGTTCAAGATTAAATATCATACTTGTAGCATTTTGTGTATAGTTTGCTAGGTTTTCTAAATTTTTATTAAAAATATCTTCATTTTTTCTAAGATCAGTTATAGTATTGTTAAAATTATGAATAGTTGTTTTTATTATTTGCGATTGAGATTTTAGTAATTTTATTAATTCATGTTCATTTTTATCTATATTATTAATTGCGTTATCATAACGTTTCGCGTCTTCTATATCTAATGTTCCAAATAGTATTTTAAATAGATTTCCTACGCCATCAATAACGGAACGTTTCGAACGGTGATTTGAATATCCGATCATTTCCTTGAGAACGGTTTCTTGTCTTTTTAAATGAGGATATAGCTGTTCCAAGACTAACATAGACGTTTGGCATAGTGAAAATTTGTTGAACGTGTCATGATTACATAGCTTTCTACTTTCAAATAATGTATTTTCAATGAGATTTAATTTCTTATGCCAGCTTGAAGTATCAAGATAAGTTACTAAATTTCATTCACTATCCAAGTGATTCGCTTTACCAACATGTTCGAAATAAATTCCACCTCTACTTAATGGAGTTACGTTGTACAGTTCACTTCGACAGAGTGATGCGAAGGTGAACTTGAAACAATTAATATAATAACTTATTATTTATTTTGCTAATTTTAAACGATTTATGTGTACTTTGACTTTCTTCCTTTTTATTAGTACGGTTACGTTTACTAATGAATTTATTTCTATTATTTCATAAGGTCCATGAAACTGTGGAGAAAGTTTCTTTGATCGACCTGGTTTACTACTTTCAACTGTAATATAAACTTTATCACCTATTTTATAATTTTCTATTTTACATTTTTTATCATAGTATTCCTTATTCTTAATTTTTGAGCTTATTAAATTATTCTTTGCTAATTCTCTAGATTTTCTTAGTTTTAATGTTAAATCATCAATATAATCATCATAACTGTATTTAAATTCTGGTAATGCAGTTATAGACGAAGGTAAACTAGGTTTACTACCGAATAATAATTCATGTGGTGTAAACTTGGTTGACGTATGGACAGCAGTGTTATAAGAAAACATTGCGAAATCTATCCATTTATCCCAATCGTTTTGATCTTCTTGGATAAAATGTCTTAAGTATTCTGCTAAAGTAGCATGACTTCTTTCAAGACTACCATTTGTCTGTGGATGATATGCTGTTGTTGTTAATTGTTTTATTTTAAATAATTTTGAAATTTCTTTTAATAGTTTTGATGTAAAATCTGCACCTTGATCTGTTAGAATGCTTTTCGGAATGCCAAATTTACATATAAATTCTTTTACAAATTTTTCAGCTATTGTTTCGGCTGTGTGATCTGATAAAGCATAAGCTTGTGAATATTTTGTCAAATCATCTTGAAGTATCAAGATATACTTATTACCGTTTATAGTTAATGGAAATGGACCTACAATATCTAAACTAACTCTCTCAAAAGCTTCGTTTGCTGTTGTTGTGATTATCATAGGTTCTCTATGTTTTTTACGCACTAGTTTATTTTCTTGGCATGAATCGCATCGTGATATAAACATTTTTATATCATTTTTCATATTTTTCCATTTATAGATTCCTTTTATCCTTTTATAAGTTTTATGGAAACCTGCGTGACCTGCAATAGGACTACTATGCATTTCTTTTAAAATATCGTTGATTTCATTTGGAGAAGGGGTTATTAAAGTGTTATTATATACATTTATCTTTATGTTAGTTTTTCTAAATATAAATCTTAACATCATCCTACATTTTTTATAATTAAAATTATCATATCTATCTCCAAGTCTAGTGAGATGAAGTTCACTTTCTTTTTCTTTTAGTAAATGTTCTTTCACATTATTTAACAAATTAAAATAAGTTTCATAATTAGATTTATCCCAATGATTTTCCTTTGTACATATATAATAAAATTTCGTGTCATTTTCTTCTAACACTCTAAATTCATTTACATTTATTTTATCTATTTTGTCTAAATGACTAAATTCATTAGCTAAACTCATTAAGCTTTTATCATTTATTTGTTTGTCTGCTGATATAGGAATTAAGATATTTTTTTGTTTTTTATTTAAGTCATCATTTAATTCACATAAGTTATCATTTAATATTATAGACTTTTCTGTTGTTTCTAAGAATGTTTTATAATTTTCACATGTTGTTGGTGTTGATTTCATAATTACTTTATTTTCTACTATAGGAGTCATTCTACTCAACGCATCTGCATTAGTGTTTAATCTACCGGGTTTATAAATTGGAGTATATTCGTATTCTTCAAGTAATAATCGCCATCTAAAGATTTTAGCGCCATCGTTTTTTGAATTAAATAAATATGTTAACGGTTGATGATCTGTGATCATATAAAATTTTCGACCATATAAATAGGGACGAAAGTGCTTAACACACCATATGATAGCTAAAAGTTCTCTTTCAGTTGTAGAATAATTTTGTTCGGCTTTATTTAAAGTTCTGCTCGCGTAGGCAATTGGTAAATCTTGTCCAATTGGTCCTTGCGATAAAACTCCTCCTATGGCATGATTACTAGCATCTGTTGTAAGATTGAAAGGTTGACTAAAGTCTGGATATATTAAAATTGGTGGTTCACAAAGTTTATTTTTAAGAGTTTCAAATGCATGTTGTTGTAGACTTGTCCAATTAAAAGGAACGTCTTTCTTCAATAATTTTGTTAAAGGCTGTGACAAACTACTAAAATCAGGTATAAATCTTCTATAATACCCTGCCAGTCCTAAGAAACCTTTTATATCTCTAACATTTTTAGGAATAGGATAATTTTTTATTGATACAACTTTACCTGGGTCTGGTTTAACTCCGTTTTCTGTTATTAAATGACCTAAATACATAACTTCTCGTTTTAAAAATTCGCATTTATCGGGTTGTAACTTCAAATTATTTATGGAAAATCTTTCAAATACTTCTTTTAATTTTTTATTATGGTTTTCTAAATTATCTGCATGAATAACGACATCGTCTAGATAAACAAAACAACGATTACCTTGGAGTCCAGTTAGAATACTATTCATTAAACGTTGAAAAGTTGCTGGAGCATTTTTTAAACCAAATGGCATTCTGTTATATTCAAAATGTCCTTGAGGGACAGTGAATGCTGTTTTTGGTGAGTCCTTAGGATGCATTTTTATTTGATGAAAGCCTGATGCTAAATCTAGCGTTGTAAAATACTTAGAATGACCAAGCTGGTCTAGTATTTCAGTTATTTGAGGCAAGGGATAGGAGTCCCCGATACTGACCTCGTTTAACTTCCTGTAATCTACAACTACTCTCCATTTCTTTTTACCTGATGCATCTAATTTCTTAGGAACCACCCAAATAGGCGAGTTCCAAGGACTAATTGAAGGTTTAATGATGTCATCTTTAAGCATTTTATTTATTTGTTTATTCACTTCTTCCTTTAATGCTTCTGGGTACCTATAACTCTTTGTATTAATAGGAACTTCTGATTTTGTATGTATTTCATGCATAACTACATCTGTACAACTTAATTTATCAGTATCTAAATGAAATATATGATTATATTCTTTACACAATTTTACTAAAGATTCTTTTTCCTCTATATTTAAATGATCAGTCCTAATACACTTTTCTAATTTTTCAAGACGATTGCTTTCATAATTTTCATTATTATAGGTATTTTCTTTACAATTATCTTTCAATTGCATTATTTTTTCATTTGATAAATTTATATTGATTTCTTCTAAACATATCTGCGGAATAGGGAAGGTTACGTCCTCATCAGTAGAGTTCAGTACGGTAGTAATGCCTTGGTTATCTTTGACTGTGATAAGACTAGGACATAAGAGTACTCCCGACAATATCTCTGTACGTGGAACTATCCCATGATTTATTTTATTATCATTATTATTTATTTTTATAGGAATAACACACTCACTTCTAGCTTTAACTGTTAAGGTTGATCCCATGTTTTCTTTTATTAATTTGTCTTGAATTCGATTTTCTTCATATAAATCAAATGTATTTTCTGCGAGTTTTAATATTTTGGTGCTATAATCTATCATTCCTTTATAATTTTCTAATATATCACCTCCAATAATGCCATCGGCACCAATAGGGAAATCATCATTTACTATGTGAAGTAATAATTTTAAATTACCATTAAAACTTAATTCAACATAACCTAACGTACGCGTTGGTTTGTCTACTTTATCAATCCCTTTTAAATCGGCTAAAATATCATGATGAATTTCAGCGTCCTTTGGTAAACAATAATTTTTTATGAGGCTGATTGTTGCACCCGTATCGATAAGAAAATTTATTTCTTTTTTATGATTTTTCAATTCTAATTTAGCGACATAACAATTATTTATTGCAGTAATGAGCCCTTCTATTAAACTATTACCCTTTGGTTGGCTCGTGCCATTGGGACTTATTCGTTTTTTGAACTTTGACCCGCTTTATTATTTGTATTCGAATAACGCGTGCTATTATTTGTATATTGGCTTTGAGGTTTCGTTTGGTTATATTTATTATTGAACTTAGAGTTATAATTATTTGTAGAACTTTTGTTTTTTAAATAGTAGCATTCATCTTTAATATGACCTTTCTTCTTGCAATAATTACAAAGCTTAATATTTTGATTGGGTTCTGAAAACGACCTAACTTTACAGTTCACAACTGTGTGACCTGGCTTATTGCATTTGTAACAATGTTTAGTGTTTGAAATATTAAGGTTTTGAAACTTAGCTATTTCATTTTTACTCTTTAATTGTTGTTCTTCCACTACTGCCATTGAGATAGCATCTTCAAGTGTTTTTGGCTGGAGTGCTTTTAATATTAAATTTAAGTCTTTATTTAATCCAGTAATAAACACACTTAAGGCTTGAGATTTGAGTAAACCTATGCATGCTTGACGAGCTTCAGATGATTGGTTAGTGGAATCTAATGAATTGATCAATTTAACGTAACAGTTTTCAACTTTATTTGCATATGCCAAAACGCTTTCGTTATAATCTTGTTTACAGCTACTTAACTCTAATTGCCATTGACCTATTGTTCGTTTCTCGGTATAGGTATCTAAAAGATAACTCTTTAAATCATCCCAAACTTGAAAATCACGATTTCTAATCATCGTTCTTGCGTTATCCGTTATTTTGGTTATTATTATTTGCAATAATATATTTTTTAATTTAGGGTTTATTAAATTATTTACTGTGTCACAGTTGTCTAAAAATTCATGTATACGCGCTTTACTGCCATCAAATTTAGTTAACATTCTTTCAGCCATTTCTAATGAAATATAACTATTAACAGTCGTAGATACATCAGCTTGAAGCATGATTACAATTAACTATATACTTTACTCTTTTATATTAAATATTATTATTATTTGTTATAATTTCTTTTACACGTAATTTATTTCACTTTCACTTTCACTTTGGCAGTTTATCCCGAACAGGAAGTATCCTTTATAACGGTGTGTAGAAAATAAGCGGCGTACTCACAGTAAGAAGAGATGTCCAGTTGACATTGTAAGCTTCAAGTTTCTTTTCTTGACGTGATGAGAGAAGCGGCGTAAACGGTTGGGTTGTATTTACCAACTCTGTTAAATATACGTCTCGTTGCTTCGTTGATCTCGTACACTTGTGTTGAATGTTCCCGCGTTTGCGATAGGCGAACTACGCGAATACCGGGTATCGTCTCTATTAGTGTAATATCATCCCACTTCTGACACCAATTTGTGATGGCCCGAGCGGTGGCGTTATGTTTGGTGAGTCGGAGATATTCGAATGAGACGCAGAGACACAATTATAAGAACTTATTTACTTTAAAATCAACTTATGGACTAGTTACAGAGTAAAGATCGATGTGTTGACTGTCCGAGGACTGTCTGAGAACTAGACTGTCTGCAAGACCAGTAATAATTAGGTGTCTTCCAGAGGGTTCATAATTCTATTACTATTATCTATTCATTAACAATCAGTGGTGATTAACTAATAACACATTATCTAATAACATATTGAGGATCCTGAGATAAACAAACATCATTAGTAAATTAGAGAGTGATAACTAACAACAAAGGAATAAACAAGATAATTATTGAGAAAAATAACATTATCAGTGAAGACTACGGGACAAAGGTCTTGGTCCGTTACAACGCAGCATTGCGAAAGGAGATTGGCAGTCGTCCATGTAATCTCAGTATCGCATAAAGGCTTAGCGTATCGATATGTAAATATGTGGATTTTGTTTATAAAATATAAAGCAATAAAAAATGTAATCAGAGCATTTATTTAGCAGTTGGGAATAAAATGTTGTCTCCTATGTCTAACCTCAAAATCTTAACCCTTGTCGGGGCGGGGGCGGACGCCATTTTTCTACTTGTAGCCTTAGATTGAAACAAAAACAATTATTAATCTAAGCTTGTAGCGCATGAATCTAATCGGTATTAAATGGAAATATGATTTTAATACATTACGAGAAACCACTTTGTCTTCAGCTGACCTGATGTTAATTAAGTAAATGATGATAAGAATCTTTACCTAGCAAAAGAACACGGAATACAACAACGCTACTGTAGTGGAAGGAACATTTTCCGAATACAGTAGGTAGGTAGGTACCTACCGACGACGTTACTAAATAAGGTTTATAACTTCATCATTAGCCAAAAGACGTCCCACTGCTGGGCTCAGGCACTGGATAATTCATTAAGTATTTTGAAATTAAAGGAATGCTTTTTTATGAATGGAACTCGCATTTTTAATAACATTCGTAAAAATAACTTTAAATGTGTTTATTAAACGCGAGTTTCATCCGTAAAAACGTGTTTAATTTCAATGTTTAGTGCTTGCGTTACCATAGAAAATATTATTATTTTAATAAGAAAATATGGCGGGCAATGACAAAATAGTTAGGAAGGTACTTGAAGGCTGGCTTTCTTGAAGATCGATAGGTACTCTTCGTAACCGATAAATATCTAAATTAAATAGAAACTTCATAGGACATTACCCGATTTAGGTACTCTTTGGAAATATTATTTTACTTTAGGTACCTATGTAGGTACTTACCTACCTACTATCTACTTTCAATTCAACCCTCGAAGGTTTTTCCCAAAACCAGTAAGTAACCGCTATTATTGCCGTAACCATGGATTTGGTGATTATATTTTTAATCATTAGACAAAATCACAGCGTATATGACGCTGTGATTTTGTCTAATGATTTGCCTAAACTATAGCTGCTAAAGTGCACTGCATTTGTTAAGGTAGGTAATCGAAACCAGACACATTATAGAATTTTTCGATTTGTATTTGACTTCGTTCGACGTTCGACTCCCGGTCGGAGATGGCGATATCCATTTTTAGAGAAATAGGTACATGTTATTCTTTCAGTGACGTCAGATATTATAATTTCTCATTCAGCATAGATGTTTTAATTCTTTGATATTATTTAGTTATTAGATATAGGAAGACGGGTTGTAAATTGTAAAAATAAAAATCGTTTGTTTTAAAAATATTTTATTTCTTTTTACTCTACCCTTAACAAAACACGGTCTAGGAACTCTGCCGGAGCGGTGACGCCTTCGTGCCTCGCATATGCCAAATACCAGATGACACTCATTATATGCGAACAGCAGCCTACTGTTCGCAGACCCACTATACAATTGCAGCAGTAACTGATGATGGCATTTCTACCTTGTTGCTCTCTTTCAACTGCAATAAAAACGAAGTACGTTTTCCGTCCCACATGACGTGATTTTATCTTAGCCCGGATTAAGAAAGGATTTTCCCCTCCTAAACTGGACAAGTCCACCTGCTCGCGACCTATTTCTAGGGTGTATATACCATGTATGCGAAAGTGCTCTCCGACATACGATCTAGCTTGCTTGATTTGGTATGTGCCACACGCAAACAACACCAGTTCTTCAAAAGTTAATCTTGGAAATGAAATATTTGAGGCATCTATGCTTGTAAATAAAACATTGCGGCGATTCAGGTGCTCCATGGACACGATTGAGGCTAATCCATTGTCCATGAACAAACGGTCGTATGTTATATTTAATATATCGTTTGCATTATGTGAATTTCTAAATCGCGTTCCAAATGCATTTAATATTGCACATGCAATTTTTAAATCTTTCATTAGATGTCGACATGCTCGGTTAAAATATTCATTCCTGAAAAGCCTGAAGTCCCTTTTAATTTGGCCATTCACTGCTTCCACAACCCATCTATTTATTGTGACACAACGTGATCTGTTTCCATCCAGGGTTGTGAATTGTGATTGACCAGGTGATAGAGTTTCAGGCATAAGGCCTATGAAACCTTTATCATCTAATTTAGCCATGGAGTCCCTGAAGCCCCTATCCAAAATGAATACATCATCTTCATTAAAATACTGCACAAATGCCTCTTGGTCTAATAAACTATTCATAATGGTGGCATCGTTTGTGGTGGCAGCATATGGACCAAATACATCTAGTATGTAACCGTCACAACATACAATCAAAAATTGTTTAACTAGATTTCTATACTTGTGCAGCGAATAAGTCTCTTTTTGGAACAGATAGTTCGAGCTATTTTGAGTATATATGTAGGTGCCATCAGCAATTACTATTGCATTTTTTTGGTCATTAGGCATTTCCGAATTTCCACATAAACCGTCGGCAATAATAGAATTTCTTGCTGCAACTTCTTCTCTTGTAATGTGTCCTATGCCCAGATGGATTGTGCTAAAATCTTGAAACAAAATCTCCCTTGCAACATCCATTAGCGTCTCCAATGTTCGCCTTGGGACCTGGAAGAGTGCTGAAAGCCTTTCATTGGAATCGCCAGTTCGCAATTTGCACAGCAAGGCAGTAAGTGCAAGGCTCCCACGGCGCATGTTACCGAGTCTTGGTGTTTCATTGATGATCTGTTGGTGTTGTTCTTTGGTAAGTCCTACAAAATAATGCACCCAGGGCTCTGGTAAAGTTTGTATATTACTAAGGTGCAAGGTATTTTGGTCTTCTGTCAAGATAAAAATCATATCCTCAATTTGGTTTGGATTAAAATAGTCATAACTATATTCTGCAGTGTATAGTTCATCATAAGTGTTGCGGCCAAAATGATAGCTGCATACACGAGAGCCTCTGGGTATATAAAAATTATTATTTTTCAACACATGTTGACGAATAAAATCAGGTACATGAATACGTTCTGTGTTGGTGCAACCACTAAATAAACAATGTCTAGTTGTATCTGAAACTCTTCTTATATTGGGCAGAGTAATTGTCTGGGTTCTGAGTTCATACGCAATGCTCCTACGTAAATCTTCATGTGCTCGTTCCCAACAAGCTACACATACTGGTTCATTGGATGTGACCTGTTTAATAATATAATGACAGATTTTAGTATTAGTGCGGATGATAATTTGTACTTCTTACTCACTATATTATTAGTGTTTGTTGTTGTTGTTGTGTGTTACGTTTTTTTTATTTCTTAATATTTTACTGTTTGGTCTGCTGTTTAAGCTGTTCAGTGGCAGCTCATTAAAAGAATACTACCCACCCATCTCTTCCCTTGGGTGTCGTGAAAGGCGACTAACGGACTAAAGACTGCACATATTATATCCAACAACGTATCACTAATCATGCTGAGCACATGTGCAGTGGTTATTTGTTAAATTGTGTCAGTGCACTGCTTTTGCGGTTCTCATTGCCTAGTTGTGAGTGTATGTATGTATTTTACACTTTTATTTGATTTCCACCATAGGAGGTCCACTGCTATAGGCTACTAGTTAGATGGCATGCATGAGGACAAAATCCCTATATTCGCCACTCTGGCCAATCAGTATGGGCAGAGTAAGAATTGATAGAAACGGGAGAGCCATTGAGCACCACCCTCCCGAGAATAGGATACAAATATTTTCAACACAAACCTGACGCGGTTGGATCCATTGGGTAATTATGGCAGCTATTTGATTTTCTTCCTCCGATACATTATTTATAATATGATGTCCGATTTCATCTGTTGCAGTACCACAAGCAATGCAGGTATGTTGCAACTGATGCATTGCAAGCTCCCAGCAAGTGTCACAAATCCAGTCGGCTGGGTTAAGCTATAACAACATTTTAAACAAATACATTATACATTTTATTTAAAAAAAACATTAAAGCTTAAAATCTTACAAAGTCAGTTTTTCTGTATTGCCATTTTTCCTGGAAAACAAATCTGATACCTTTGGGTGTAACTCAAGTGACAAAAACACTACACTACAGCAACTATAACCAAACGAAACAATAAAAATGTGCATGTTTACTTACAGGCCGTGGAAATGTCCAAAGCTTAATAATTGCCAAGAGATTTTCATGTTCATTTGACATGCTATGACCAGTTTCAGGAGCAATATCAATATCACAATTAATACAGGTGCTGTGGAGGTCATCTGGACTTGGAGGATTGTCCATTTCTTGTATCTGCAGCGGCTGATCTATTGAAGATCTAATTTGAAGCTGTTGACGTCTTGAGGCTCTTTGAGCCCGTAGCCAACATGGAAGACAGGCTTGGTCAGCAGAAGTGAGCTACAAATAAAAAGCAAACTTATTATAAAGCTTACCAAAAAATTAAATAAGTAATAATATATCATGCTTATCCTAACTAATATTATAAATGCAAAAATGATTTAGTTTGTTATCCTATCACGCTTATGACTTATAAACAGATTTTGATTAATTTTATTTTAGGTTTGTAGATTGATGGAACCTTAAAGACAGTTATAGGCTACTTTGTCCCATGAAAGCGAATAAAGTTGATAAACCTCATAACTTGAGGCCTAAAGTTGCTGGCAACTTGTGCATCTTTCGTGAGCAGTTACACTTTTGCGAGGCAGGTATTTTAGCAAAACACAGTTATATTCTTTTATGATTGGTCAACAGAGGCAGCTTAGCACATATTTTTCTGATTATGATATGATTATGACACCAACCAATACAAAAATATTTAGAACAACACTAACAAAAACATACTACTAATATACTATAGGTTAAATATATAGTAGTATGTAGCCTTTCTAGTGGCTCATTATCACTATATTCAATACATATTAAGGGTGAGTATAGGGTACATTTTGATCAAACATAAACATACCTGGCGTGGGTGTATCCATGTAGATATAATAGTAGCCATCTGTTGCTCTTCCTCATTAGCATTTAACCTGATCACTTGTCGGCTACTGGCCCGTAAAATAGAACGTCCACAATTAATGCAGAGGTGATGATGACCTACTCGTTGTGTCATATGAGCTTGTCCATTCCCGAGCAATAATTGATAGTTAGCCAACTCCCAGCATGCATGACAAATGCAATCAGCTTCGGTCATCTGTAAAAGACGGGTTAGTTAGCATGTTTCAATGACTACAAAAATCTTAGATGAATTTGCCTACCGAAAATGTTTATAGCAAACCACTTTCTTACTTAAATATTTCATATTGACAATACATTCATGTTACTCGTAATGCATGGAGGTTTTGTTCACGAAAACAATTTATGTATTCATTTATTTATTTGCTACAGTTACAGACATACTACATTTATGTTCCTATTATTGTTTTTGTGTTACTTACGCCCAAATATAGTCAGAGATAATAAAACAATGAAATAAATGACTACATTAGATGAGAAACTAAAACAAAGTCCTCCGCATACCGGGTGGCAGCGTAACTACTCCGACACCGAGCCCAAGTTCTGTACTAAAGTAATACATAATAAATCCATAACAGTTATTTATAATCATTTACTTACATCTCGAGGATAAGTCCAGTGTTGAACTACAGCTCTGAGACCATCTTCCTCGCCAGATAAAACATGTCGCCTAAGGCGTCTTAGACGTATATCACAATTGACGCAGCGAAGATCTGTAGTCGACATTATAAGCAACAACACAAGAGTCAGTTTCTCAACTAAAGTAAAACAAGTATTATAATAAAACTATAGGTACACCGAGTCCTGTCTCACTGTCACTCAACCATGCGGAGGAACAAGATTGCTCAACTCAACGCAATCGTAAAATGTCATACACAAGCACAATGAAAACTCAAAGCTCGGAGTCACATTCACTACGAACAGCACAGAAATACCGAAAACTGTAAGCAAAGCAGGCAGGCAAAGAAAGAATGTAATATTGTGATGGCCGTTGAATTCAACACAATCATATCAATGATTTTTTAAAGATAATGTTGCCAGTATGCGAAAAAAATCGAAAAAATTGATAATCGTAAAGAGATAAATCGATATCTTATCAGGCTGAAAACATAGATCAACTATTTCTGTAATAGAACTGACGGTTAAATAGACACCAATTGTTGAAGGGAATATGTTTTGGGAAGATATCCTTCCATCTATTAATCACACGATTAATCAAAAATAAACAGTCTGTAAAATACTGATACTATTTGATCGATAATCACAATCGATTTATTTATATGTCTGTGATTTATTTACTGAGTATGGCAACACTGGGTTTAATATGGCGCTGTGCGTTTTGTTTTTGCATTTGAACTGTATACGGTTACACTGAAATTAACTTTTTGGATTTATTTCGTACTCCCAACAGCTATCAGAACATTTTGTAATGGAAAATATTATTAGTGTAGTGCCCTATAAATTGCATACAGTTTGATTTTGATACGCTTAAAATTTACATGATACCCAACTTGCCAATCTCCTTTACTTAACTGGCAAAGATTGTTGATCGAACTCTTTGGTCAATGCGCCATCCAGCTAATCAGCTCAGATAACGGATAAACATACATACTTTAATATTTATTATACATACATACATAATCACGACTATTATCCCCTAAGGGTTAGTCAGAGACCAGACAATGAGGATCGAAAAGCAGTCCTCTGCCATAGTCCAATTTTCACCAAATAGCGACTGGACATGTGCTCAACGTGACAGGTGGTGAGCTGTTGGATGTATGTGCAGTCTTTAGTCCGTTAGTCGCCTTTTATGACACCCAAGAGAAGTGAGGGGATTTTTTCACCGCTACGCGATGCGGTTTTACATAATTATAGCTATTTATTAAAGGAACAAGGAAAACGCTCAGACCCCAAACAATTTAGGAAAAAGGAATTTCTAAACTGACCTGACTGTGTACCCGGGGATAGCCTAGTAACTATTTGATATAGCTCAAACGCATAGCCTTAACCCTTAACATGCAGTGTGATAAATTACCACCATATTTTGAACTTTCTGTCTTTAAAGTAAGATTGAAAACCAATAAAAAGGAGCACATTTTTGTTTACAAAGGGTTAGTTAACAAACTTTTGCTATAATGACATACTTAAAAAAGTTGGTGGTAGCTAGCCAGGCTCAGAACAAGCTCTAACACCAACCAAATCGAAAGGGTCCAATAAGAAATTATAACAAATAGTACCCGGAAATTTGACAACCCTATTAGCCCGCGCCGGTTGAACGAAGCGCGAACCGCAGCTTTTGTGAGGCTAATAATGAAATTACGCAGAGATTGACGCATTTAACATGCAATAGTTAGTAGCATTTCGGTAGCCGAGTGACTGAGCAGCCCGATAACAAAATTCCTAGGTCGAGCAAAGTGTGTTTCTGATTTTTCCGATGCATAGCCCGGGTTTGTTATCGATTACCTGTGTTTGGCAAGCGAGGTGGTAAAGCTACAACTCATCAATTATTGTAGAGAACTTGTTTTCCGACTTTGACAGACATCGGGTTGTCTGTCAATGTCGAAAAACAAGTCTGCTCCATAAGGTTGCACTGGGACACTGACTATGTGAATGTAAAAGTTTAAATGAGATAGAAACGAATTAATTGTAATGCTAACAAAGCAATAAGTTTTATTGTTACTTATTATACTATTTATGGGCTACGTCTGCAATAAATGGTGATGATAATCATAATAAGAACTGAATAGTACACAAGCACAAATATTCATTATCGTCATCATCAGCCTATAAACGTCCCACTGCTAGGCACAGGCCTCCCACGTGAACAATAGCACGTGGGGATATAGGGCCATAACCCACCACGGTGGCCCAAAGCTGGTTGGTGGGTTTTAACGACATCCCCTCTCCTTACTTCACTAAGTTTTATTTGTACTGGCATCTCGAGACCAACCGTTAGGTTATGCAAGAAGTGCCAGACGTCCATGCGCCAGTAAACAACTCGCGCAGAAGACCATCTGCGTTAGGTCTTGACGCCGAATCAGTGCCCGCCGAAACGCGCTCTTCATTCGGTACTTATAAGACTAGTGTCTCGGGAGAATTTCCCCGTGAACATGTGTAGTTCACTGCCTATAGTCCAGATACGTAACCGAAGCTGTCAAGCTCGCTCACTTCTCGTTGCACGAAGGGCACAACACGCAGGTACCACTGCTCGGGTCGTCAACTCTAAAGTCAACTCCCAAGTGTCCACCTTGGTGGCGGAGTAGCAAGCACACTCACTTCTCGGAACCCATCCGGGAGCCTAGCCAGTCCCACGCCCTACGCGGCTGGCTGGACCGGAGGCTACGCCATCTAGGGGGTCGCCTTTACTAGTTCTCCAGACTAGTACCGGAGATGTCGACACCAATGTTCAATGAGAACCACCGGACAAAGTTGCCAACTTAAAATGGAAACTCACGTTCCCTGCAGGACTTTTCGCTTCTGGCCCCACAGAGACCGCTACTAAGCCACGCTCGCTGTGCACGAGTTGGGAAGTCCTGGCACACAATACCAGGACAAACGAACATTCCCAAGCTCGACAGCTCACCACAAGCCACTACGAGTCCAACCCACGTCTGGAACCCCGCCAGAGGCGCCGGTTAAGGCACAACCAGCGGCGGGCATGGAACTGGAACCCCGTAGTACCCCTGAGCAACACAGCCGGACCCGTAGTTTCAGCTGCGATACTCTATCTATAGGGGTGAGTAGATAGGGGTTTTAACGACACAGAACAACGGCTTAACGTGCCTCTCGCAGCACGGAGGAGCTCGAGATGTTTTTAATTGGTCACCCATCAGGCGACCCGGCATTGCGAATGTTGCTTAGCGGGCAAGATCGCAAGCCGAACGCGCTAGCCGCTGCGCCAGCGAGCTCAAATATAAGGATAAAACAAATATTCTAAGTGCGTTTGTTAGCTTTTTACATAATATTTTAGGGTGTGTAATCATCATTAGTTACATATTATAAATTAATGTCGTCGTTTTCCTCTGTCTGTAGCACCGCACCATTCTCCTAAACCACGCAATGGATTTTATGCGGTTTTCACTAAAATATAGAGGGTTAACTGAAGATGGCTTTTGTTTATATTTTGTTAGGGATCCGTAGCCAAATGGCAAAAAACCCTTATGGATTCGTCATGTCTGTCTGTATGTCCGTCCGTATGTCACAGCCACTTTTTTATGAAACTATAAGAACTATACTGTTGAAACTTGGTAAGTACCTAGATGTATTCTGTGAACTGCATTAAGATTTTCACACAAAATTAGAAAAAAAACAATAAATATTATACTAGAACTGAAACTCAAAAAAAAATGTTTATGGATAGGTCTTCAAAAATGATATTAAGGTTTCTAATATCTTTTTTTCTAAACTGAATAGTTTGCGCGAGAGACACTTCCAAAGTGGTAAAATGTGTGTGCCCCCCCCCCCTGTAACTTTTAAAATTAGAGAATGATAAAACTAAAAAAAATATAATAATATGATGTACATTACCATGCAAACTTCCACCGAAAATTAGTTTGAACGAGATCTAGTAAGTAGTTTTTTTTATAACGTCATAAATTAATTCATTTAAAAAAAATACACTTTATTAAAACAACAACAACAACAACTAACATTACAACGAACTACAAGAAGTTTTTTATGGTGTTACTTGCTGCTACGGAACCCTACGTGGGCGAGTCCGACTCGCACTTGGCCGGTTTTTTAAATGGCTGAAGTACTTGACGATTTTTCTAAGTTAGCGTGGACGAAGGCGCGGGCGGGTCGCTAGTGTTTGATATAAATACTAATGATCTATCGTTCAACTTATAAGTATCATTTTTTTTCATATCATTTAATTTGATATATCAACTGACTTAATAAACATTTAATATAGTTTTAATGAATTATTATCATTAGATAAGATTTTATATAAGTAAGTAATGAACATTGGATATAAAAATACTGATCATAATAAAACATTATTCTTAAGATACTCAGATGATATTTTAATATAACGCCTGTTAGTTTGCAAAAGCAAGCATGCAGCATGTAAGCAAGCACACAGCATGAAGTAGGCATGGTTTCTGTTACGGCTCCGGCATCGGCGCGGTCCCGTGCGAGCATAAAGTCGCAGATGGTTGGCAGATCGTTGCCGCCCGCGACTTCGTTTACTTGAACACCCTACATCCCGTAATAAAATTCCAAAAAAAAATAACACACGTACCTTGTCCTGGCTCTTATAAGGGCCATGACTTATAAGGGTATACAAACACAACAAAAAAGAATAAGTCAAATAGGCGCAGCTGTTCTAAAGTGATGCGTGTACATTCGTGGTACCTAATTGGTTTTTCTTTATATAGATGAAACGCATCCAATATTTTATCTAAATCATTGACATCATAAATTCGAAAGCGTGGTTGTTTCAAACATTTACGTGTTGCTGTAGCCGTTTTCGAACAGACGGGTCAACGTTTTGTGCCGGCTGAAATGAACAAGGCCGCCTTTGAAAAATAAGATTAAATGTTAGTCATTTTATACGATTACGGTGCCAGTGAACTCTTCAAATCCCTGCAATCCCAGCCAAATCGTATATCAAATCGGTATCAGCGTGACTCGACTTTACTTTTCCATTATGGAATTTTCTAGAAGCAGATATCGGTCGTGCGGCTCCATAGAAGCCACTATTTCCCCATAAATACGGTATCAGACATTTTACCGCTGTTTTCCGCAGCTCAGCATAATATAGTATTGTGAGAGCTGCCTTTGGAAATATTCTGCAGCTTGAAGTTATAGCGAGATAAGAGAAAATATTTATGTAGGGATTTGAATTTTAAAGTGTGATAGATTTTCTTACATGATTTCATTACGATCATAGATTTATATGACATACATAGTATAAGGGTTAGTTAGAGACTAAGTAACGAGGACCGCAAAAGCAGTCCTCTACCATAGTCCACTTTTCACCAAATAGCGACTGCACATGTGCTCATCGTGACAGGTGATGAGCCCGTCACCGCTCTATGCTGTTGGATTTATGTACCGTCTTTATAAATAATAAATAAATAAATCATTTATTTGCTTTTTAACATGGTATGTAAGATGTTACAAAATATATAGGTAAACCACATGTTAAGCTAATCTAAAATATAGCATGCAAAACATTAGTGAGGAACTTAGACTATGAGCTCTACATAAGTACTTCCGAAGTTCCCAATATTTGTTTACAATAAAATAATTTATGATTTTTTATTAAACCTTTGGTCCGCTAGTCGCCTTTTACGATACCCAAGGGAAATAAGGAGGTGGTATTATTCTTTCACCGTTACGCGAAACGATTATATTTATATGATATAGTGTGAAAATACGAAATACGCTGAATTGACATTAAAAGTCAAAAGTCAAAATATATTTATTCAATTAACTGAATTAATAAGTACTTTGAAATGTCCAAATATTTTTAAACCTACCACCCATTCAGGACATCATTTTTTGACTGTGGCAAAGAACGGGCGCAAGAAACCACAGCGCACAGAAGCAACGACATTTAAGTACTAAAAATATATATATTATTATGTTGTTACCAGGTATACAAACAAAATACAAAATATAAATTTGAAAGTAAATAGTTTTATTAAATATGGTGCTCTATATAAATTAATTATAGACAATTAGAAATAGCTGTTGGAGTACTTGGAGCATTTCAGACCCAAGCTGTTTTGTCTTCTGTATAATCTGACACTTTATAATAAGCTTTTTTATGAAGCTTTTCTTTGATTTTGATTTTAAATTTAAATTCATTAATCTCCTTCTTCACTTCAAGGCCCCATTCTCAAGGATTAAAGTTGTTGATTGTAACCAAACATTCCAACGTTGCTTAACTTGCACTATCAAAGCATGAGCGAGCAAAGCCGCAGTGCAAACCAGCTCTTCCCTCTTCCGATTTTTACTAAAATTGTTAATATTAAAGTGCACTTTCAGAGAATTCCCGTTTAGGTCGTAAGCCCGAGTAGCCGACGTTTTCGCTGAGTTGAAGACGGAAGGTGAAATATGATTTCGTAGTGGACAACTTTGAGCAGTCCAAAAAGGAATATGTGAAGTTGAAAATGAGAAAGCAATTTTGAACGAGCGCCTGAGGCTATAACACTTTTACGTTTTTTCGATTAAAATATTGTATTAAACTGTTTAAGAGTTTTACCGCTTTATTGTGTTCATACAGCGTTTTATGTTACGGAATTAGTACTTATTTTGCTTCCACTTGTGAATGTTATTTTATTAATTTGATAATTCCAACATAAGAAATTATTATTATTAAAAAAAGTAAGAGTATTTTATAGTTGCAATGCCGTTGCAGAATCATGTTTGGGACTAATACTTCTATTCAGTAAGATATGTACAATTGACTTAGTTACCGGTCCACTTTTCGGCGTAATTCGCTTGCGCTCCGACCGTGCGATGTGAAGCTGGATATGTCTAGCCTAGCGGCTAGAAACGGCTTATTTGGCTTATTGTTATTTCTAGCTATAACTAGCGGCTGGAAATGGCTGCTTACATTTAGTTGATATATTCACATGATTAAGTTTTTGTTTTTGTTGTTTCTCTTCTGATTTATTTACTGTTGGATACGTTTAACATAGACATAAACAATAACATTTGCATCTGTATTAAGTGCTAAAAACTCACAATTCTCATACAAAATGGAATAGGACTATTTTAATAATTTATTTGTGAGAGATTTTTTGGAAATAGGTATTTATACATGAAATAAGTGTGGACAGAAACTTAATAATAGTAAGCATTTAGTTGTATTTCTTTAATGCACCAACTGATTTGCTGAGAGATTCCCGCGTTTGGTTTATGATGATGATTGATCCAAAGTAAACTAATTTAGCTACCTTTATTCTTATAATTTTTATACACCACCCCCTAAACACAAACGTTACTTGATTCATAGTTTCCTGTTCGTCTCTGAATTAAGTAAATTAGTAAGTATAAACAGTGTCTTCCGTGTTTATTTAAAAAAAAACCAAAATAGCAGAACATTATTAGTGCTACTGCATAAAAAAAGAGTTTAACAAATAAACTTAAGTCAGTAAGACAGAACTTGATTGTCAGCTGTCAAATTCTTTCTCTGGTCTTTGGAAGTCGGTGACCGCGTGCGCATGTTTTTCGGATTACGGTGATAATAGTTTTTATTCGGTATTAAAGTTGTTAGCTTACTACATATATTAATTTACGCTTACAATATTGTGGGGTGTACATCACGAACGAACGGTACAAGATAAAGAGCAAGGGCCCTAATTGTCATCGGAGTTATGCAGTACCACGAGGCTATAGGTCAGACCTCAGCATTATATAGATACTTAAAATAATTTTATTAAAATTAGGTACTGTTACGATTTTGTTAAGGCTCCGCGGCTCGGCGGACACACCTTCTGTTTAAAACCAGCAACGAACTGCAAAACTGCTAACCTGCAATGAACATAAAAATAAAACTGTCAGGTGACATTGACATTCGTATGTCATTTCACATCACTTAGCCCAGATTACCCTGAAATTATTTTTGGTCTCCAAAGTTTATTATTTTTTAATATGTGCGTAGTTAGGGTTCCATTGACTTAGGAAAAATACTGAAAAAAAATCTAGCTCATCTGCCAAATGTGTCATAAAACAAACTTTATTCAGTATAAATATTAAAATAAAATAAAATAGATGAAATAAATAAATATAAACTCAAACAACAAAACATAATTTCACAGTAAAAGGACATTTGTTACAAAATAAATTTGTTTTCTCCATAAATACGTAAACTTTTCTGTTTTCACCCAAATGACTGAACCTATCAAATCAAGTAGTTTTACGACAGTCTGACTTACACACGCTTTGATGCTCTTTTGTTCATTTCTAGCAAGCCTCTTGCTACTATTCTGCAGTAAGATGGTGGTTTCTTTTTTTTTATTTATGATAAGCCCGGCAAATGACCCCACTCCACCTGATGTTAAGTGGAAATGAAGTCCAGGCGCGAGGACAACTGGTGCAGCGTAAGAGACGTAGCATCAGTCACCCTCACTCTGCCGGCCCACAAAGTGCTTCTTCACGCCTCGTTTGAAGGACCCTATGTCATAGGTAGGAGGGAATACGTGTGCTGGTAGACTATTCTATCTTTTGGAAGTGCGACAAAGAAACGAGTCACCAAATTTCTTTGTGCGTGATGGAATGTTAGAGACTGTAAATTGGTGATTCCGGAGAGCAGCACGCGTACTCCTATGGAGGAAGGGAGAAGGAGGGATGAGGTCAAAGAGTTCTTCAGAGCACTCGCCATGGTATAAACGGTAAAAGACGCTGAGTGACGCAATATCTCTACGCAATTGCAAAGGCTCGAGAGTTTTAGTGCCCTCCGCATTGCCGATAATGCGCACAGCGCGGCGCTGCAATCTGTCCAAGGCATCGAGAAGGTACTTTGCGGAGCCGTCCCAAAGGTGACAGCAATACTCCACGCAAGACCGCACCTGTGTCTTGTATAATAGACACAACTGATCAGGCGTGAAGAATCGCGAATCACCTTGTTCAGGACACCGAGTTTACGTGAGGCATTTTTAATCACGCTTTCGATGTAGTCCTTTTGGTTTAGATCGCAGCGGATATTCATACCGAGCATGTTAATACTGCTCTGCAGGCTTAGAGATGTACCCTGAAGAGAGGGAAGGGGAAGGAATGGCGACTTTTTCGCTGTGAACGGGCACACCTGTGTTTTCTTGGCATTGAACTCCACCAGATTATCGGAGCCTCATTTAGAAATAAGGTCCAACACCTGATCGAGCTCAATGACAAGATTTGCTCGCTTCATTTCGGTATCCGTCTAGTAAGGAGGCTCGTCACCCTTTATGAACTATCACGCATTGTCAGCAGCGGACACATAAATGTGCCATGCTTTTGCCAATGCTAAAGCTCAAGTGGATTATAACATTCGTTATCTTGGATTATAATAGTTCTTCTGATTACATGCCACACTCAGTGCAAATACAACCTCATGGTTGGAGACAATTGCAGTTGTTGATATTAGCTGAGCTGATATCAACTACTGCAACTGTGACCGAGGGCACTGATGCCCTCGGTCATATTCGCATTTTGATCCACATGTGTATATGATTTACATCTTCTCTTCGCTAATTCAGCCAGCACATCTTTACTGACCAAAGATTATTTGTCTGCAAATACTATGAACGCTTCAGCCCCCAGTTGCGAGCCTGCTGCAACTTCTTTGTCGCCAGATCCTTCGTCTGTGATTTCTGCGTTCACATTTTCTTAAGGCCAAAATAGCTGCGCCACCCGTGAATTGATCAGCGGCATCAAAGTATTCCAGTTGTTCAATCATTTTGGAAAGTTTTGACGATTATTTATTTGAAGGTCTGAAAAATATGACAGACGTTGATTCCCCTACAGGGCGTTTAAACGGCCATAAACTTTAGAGACGGATATTGTTAATTAAAACTCAATGCTAATGTTTTATTTTCTATTTACGTACTAGGTAGTGGTTGTAGATTAATAAAAAATAGGTATTGTAAAATTTTAAAGCAAAATATAAACAGAAACTTACCTTTTCGGAGCCATGGATGGTGCCACCCAAAATTTTCACTTAACTTTGAAACCAAAGAAACAACAAAAATCTATTTTTTAAAATTTTCTACTACTCACTCAAACAAAGACCCGTAGCATCTGTAATCTATATTGAAGAAAAAGTAGATCACACTACACAAAAACTACATTTAATTGAGTGTATAATGAATACTCTTTTTATAGGCGTTTAAAAGCCCTGTAGGGAAATCTGGGTTAGCCTTACTGTTCGGAACACGTAATGGCGGAACGGTCGGCTTACGGGACGCTGGTTGGAATTCTATCGGTAGAATAGCGTCACGTCTTCGAAAATCGCTTTTAGGGTCAAATACCCGTATGTGCGACGGTGGCTTATCGGTAAGCCAAGGACTAAGTGCTCACTGATCGGGAACGGACGTGTGTGCGGAGGTGAACTTAGGAGCCTCTTGGAGTCGGCAGGCAAGGCAACGCTGCCAGAGGCCAGGAGCCACACCACGGTAGCTGGGCTGCGACCATCTCTTTCCTTCCTACCCCTGTCCTATCCTCAGGTTGCAAGGCGGGTCAACCAACGCATCATTCGGTGAGTAATTTAGTCACATTTTAGTTAGTAAAACCTTAACGCTGCGAAGCGCAGCTAGCTTCAAGCAAGCTCTAATCGGTGACCTGGTGGTCCAGGGTCTGTTTGAATCACCTTCCTATTAATCCATTTTAAAATTATGGTGGCTTATTATGCCAACTAAGTTTTATTAATGTTCTACTCATCATCAGTCTATAAACATCCCACTGTTGGGCACAGGCCTACCCTCATGGAAAACAGCACATAGAGAGATTATGCCTAACCCTTCAGGCTGGACCAATTATTGGTAACCAGTACGGATACTTCAACGTGCCTTCGGAAGCGCAGATGAGCTCTCGAGCTCCTTCATCTATTCTGATATTGGGTCACCAATCCGTTAACCGTTCGTTACCACAGTTGCTCTACTTAGAAGATCGCAAGCCGCTATAGAGCTCCTCGCCAGAGTTTGTTATTCTCACATTATTTGTTGAGCAAAACATTTTATTCGTTATAAATTTGCACGCGAAGACTTTCACCCTTGATTAGTGCGGAAAGTGCTTCGAGCGAGCACTTCCACTTCCCCCGGGAACTTCTATTTTAATTAGATACACGCCCCTGGACATATTGTTTGGTTGGGTGCGAAATGCTTTACTTGGTAAACGCAAAAACGGGCTTTTGCAAAACTTTATAATTGGGTTGAGTTACTGAGTTCACTGCTTAATATACATACAAGCTTTTGCCCGCGGCTACGATAAAAAATGTTTCGTAGGAAAAGTATATAATATACTTAAGCGTTTTCAGGGCCCCACCTTTTGATATACCAAAATTCATCAAAATCTATTTAGCGGTTTAAGCATGAAAGTGTTACAAACAAACACACTTTCGTATTTATCATAGCATTGATGAACACTGCTTTTTTATTATAAACTTTCGAAACTTGTCCTGTAGTAGGTATCGTATACCTAACTGTTATGCAGTTAGTGTTTGTGTAGCATAATGTATTTAGAGAACATATTGAATTAAGTATGTATGCAGTGAAATATTGTATCTCCCCTAGCACACGAGACAAATCTCCGTTATTTTTGTGTGCGTATAATCTCTTTTACGTTATTATTATTATTTTTTTAATATCTCGCTGTTCCAACATTATCAGAGCGTAGTTTTAGCTTTTTCTCATACATACTAGTTCTCGCATTTATACCTCTCGCACTTTTATACCTCATAATATTTTTGTTCAATATATATATGTAGGTATATATCTACATATATATTATAATTAATTTTAATATATATATAATTTGCATAATATAGACTAGGTCGTAGGGCTAATCAATTACACACACTCACACAAAGTCACTCACAGTCAAACACTCATGAGTCACAGATGGAGTGAGAGTCAATTTGCTTATGTCTATGCACATTATTTAAAATGAAACATTTTTTTTACGGATTAACTCGCGTTTAATTTACTATTTACATAGTTTTTATATTATCCTGACGTTTCGAACCCTTTACAGAGTCCGTGGTCACAGGGAGACTGAGGTGTTGGTCGTCTCATAGTTAGAAGTTATTTGCCTACCGTCAATCATTTTTATATTTCACCGGGTGCGTTCAAGTTTACACAATACGAGCTAACAATAGTTTTAGGTCTGGCAATGTGTTGCTGTTGGGGCTGGGATTTAATAACCTGTATGATGGGGTCCCAGGTAGGTGGTAAATTCCAACCATCCTCTCTATTGAAATTTCGATGTTTAATGTTTTATATTTTAGCATTTTATTAACGCTTAAATATACTTAAGTAAAATTTTAAACACTGAAAAAAGACGACAACCTCAGGCGGGAATCGAACCACGCACCTTCCGCATTCCGGGCGGCTGCCTTAACCCCTTGGCTACCGAGGTCTGGCTTTCAACCGTCGAAATTTGTCAGTGCTTGATGCTTATATTTTTAGTCAACATTGCTTCATCAAATCTTAGAAGTTTTCACCTCTGAGATCCGAAAGAAATATTGTCTATGACATAATATAGTGGTAGTCTAGTTCTAAGACATTGGCAACACTGCCTCCTCCCTTTTTGACCTCAAGCTTTGTAATGGCCGCATTAGTGTGTATCTTTACAATTAATTAAATAAATGCCCGTCAACCGTGTCTTTCAATCTTTTATTAATGTCTCTAACATTAAATGGTGCCGAAACACAAGTCTAATTGAAAAAGTAGCTATTTCAAGATTTCAGCATTGCATTTACTATCTACATACAAACCACGTTGCAGCGCGCGAAAAGAGGTTAGTTCACGAGGCCCGCCGAGGCGGAGGCCTAACTGACCAACAAGAAGTAAGGAGCGTGAGAATCGCGCGAATCGCCGTTCAGCAAAAGTGTAGCACTAGTGTGGCCTGACAACGAAAACAAACTTGATTTACAAAAAATTCGATTTGAGTTTGGAAAAAAAAAAAAACGTGACTGGCTTTTACATTTTACACTTACTTACATCGCAATTGAAATATTTTTGCACAAAAAAAGTATCAATCAAAGCCAATTTACATTTACAACGATGTCAGAAAGCAGTAAGGAAAAGAAAAAACTAAGAAATCAGAGGGGAAATTGCAAGGGAACTATAACACGACAAGAAAAGTATATTGCAGAGAATCCTGCATTACTTACTCTCGAAGACTTAGAGATTCGTCTAAAAGCCGTACAAGCTGCATACGCGAATTATCAAGAGTACAATACACAACTTTTCTTATTGGATGACAGCTCGGCTGAGGAAGATGTGGAACTGGAGGAACGTGTCCTCGTATTGCAGGCCAAGATACAAAGACTAATGAAAAGCTTAAAAATAGAAAAGCCAGACACAAAGCCTCCCGAAGCACACAATGCCAAGCTTCCTTCGTTGGACATACCAATTTTTAATGGAAGTGACGTCACAGCTTACAGGCCTTTTTTGGAAATGTTCCAGGCAATGGTTGACAATGACGAACGCATCCCCCAAATTCAAAAGTTGTGTTTCCTCAAAAAGTATTTGCGAGGGGAGCCATTACAGATAATCGATAATCTTCCCATAGTGGGAGATTCATACAGCGCAGCTATAAAACTGCTACAGAAGAGATATGAGAATACAGCTGCTTTAGTGAACAATCATGTAACTATTCTTCTTGATTTACCTGCAATAATTAAAGGAACAGCAGTACAGTTGAGGGAGTTCGTGGCGAAGGTGCGTCAACAACTGGCTGCTCTCAAAAACTTGGAGCAGCCCGTGGGCCAATGGGACGCACTCTTGTCTCCCATTCTACTCCGCAAGCTGGATATATACACAGCACGGCTTTTTCACGCAGAAAGGGATACGAAACAGGTAGCTACGGTAAAAAGCATATTATCTTTCATCGACAAGCGCTGTTGCTCACTTGAAGCTAGCCCAAGTGTTGCAGGTAACGACAGGTACCATAAAAACAAAAGCAGTGTAACATTATTGACCTCTCATCCAGTGTCTTCCCCTCCCAATTCACAAAAACGATGTTTATTATGTTCTCAACCCCACAAATTACATACATGCCCAAAATTTCTTTCCATGTCTACTAATGATAGGTTAAGTTTTGTGCATACTAACAAACTTTGTACCATTTGTCTAGCTCAGCATGCAAAGAAGTGCCGTTATACGTGCAAGAGTGGGGAGTGCCAGTCTAATCACAACACACTAATTCATCAAGGGAGCGCATCCAAAGAGCAAGAGAATGTACAAAATAACAAAGTAAGTTTACATACTTTCCAACCTACAATTACAAATGTTTTGCTACCAACAGCCAAAGTATTGGTGACAGATGCACAGGGGAACAAGCATATAGCAAGAGCCCTTTTAGACAGTGGTAGTCAAACTTCCTTTTGCACAGCAGAATTAGCTAATAAATTAAATATTCCCACATTTGATTTAAATAAAAATATTGTTACATTGGGTGGTAGTAGCCAAACCCTATGCAAAAAAGGTATAAATGTTACAATTTCTTCCAGAGTACAAGCTTTTAGTACAAATATTACATGTTCCATTATTGACAAGATTACAACCAAACTTCCACAAACATCAATTAATTTAAAAAACTTTTCCATTCCTAAAAGTGTGTCATTGGCTGATGATGAATTTAATGTTCCAGGGGAGATGTCACTTCTGCTAGCTGCCGACATATTCTTTAGAATATTGCAAGATGGGAAGGTTGAAGGAAGCTCAGGGGATCTCGTGCTTATCAACACTCGCCTTGGATACATCGTCTCAGCGTGCAGTCACACAAGTTCCAGTACCGGTACAGCTTTCACTATGCATACAGTAGATAGTCCAAACGCTGACATTGAGTTAGGCAATCGAGTCAAGCAGTTTTTTGAGACAGAAAGGGTTCCTGAAGTGTATCAGGAAGCTTTGTCCGAGCACGAGTATAGTATGAAAGTATTTCAAGAGTCAGTGGTTCTCAAAGATAACCACTTTGAAGTCAAACTTCCATTAAAAATTGCATTACAGGATGTTGATTCCTCCAATTAATTTTCCATAGCTTTACAAAGATTAAATTATTTACAAAAAAGATTTCAAAAGGATCCTACATATTACACATTATACAAAGCCTTTATACAGGAGTATCTAGACTTAGGTCACGCCAAAATAATAGATACAGAGAACTGTGACTCGCAAGATCAGCCTGTGTTCTTTCTGCCACATCATGCAATTTTAAAATTAGAAAAACAAACTAACAAACTGCGTGTGGTTTTTGATGGAAGTGCAGTGACTAAAAGTAGTCACAGTCTCAACAACATTTTGTGCAATGGTCCAGTCTTACAAAACACATTATTTGAAATTATGCTGTTATTTCGAACATACAAATACACTTTGCAATGCGACATACGACACATGTATAGAAATGTTTATATACATCCAGAACATCGTTGCCTACAAAATATATTATGGAAAGATAATGACGTAATACAGTGCTTACAACTACAAACTGTTACTTACGGTTTGACCAGTTCCGCCTTTCTTGCAACTGCCTGTCTTATTGAACTGGCCAAACGGTATCAGTCTGACGTCTCTGAGTACGGCGGTGAGTTTCCATTGGCAAGTGAAGCCATATTGAAATGCTCATACATTGATGACATACAATCTGGCAGTGATACACTTCATGGAACCATTTTGTTAAAAACAGAATTACAAAATCTAATGCAAAAAGGTGGTTTGCAGCTGCACAAATTTGCTTCAAACAACTCACAGATCTTACAAGATCTACCTGAAGAAAAAATTAGTCAGGGTTATAAAGAAATTGATCAGGACAAATCTGTACAAAAAAATCTGGGACTTGCTTATGACTCTGCGACTGATGTGTTCAAGGTGAGTGGTAGGAATCTTGCTTCTAATCCTAAAAAGCCTACCAAAAGAACCGTTTTGAGTACGCTTAGTAGACTTTACGATCCCATGGGTTTTGTTGGACCTGTCACTGTCAGGGCAAAATTATTTTTACAACAGATATGGCAGTATAACCTCGAATGGGACACTCCCTTGCCCAAAGAAATAATTAAAGTTTGGAATACATTTTATTCTAATCTTGTAAATATGCCAGAGGTAGATATCAGTCGTTATATACAAACAGCCGACTCCGAAGAGACTGAGCTGTTAGGTTATTGTGACGCATCTGCCAATGCTTATGGCTGTTGTATTTTTATCAAGGTTAAGGTCGAGGGTCAATATTTTGTACATTTGATATGCTCCAAATCCAAAGTTGCCCCACTTAATTCAAAATTGACAATACCAAAGCTTGAGCTTAATGGTGCTTTATTGTTAGCGAAACTTATGAGTCATGTTGTCACTATTTTTCAAATTGAAAAGGCAGTTTTATTCTGCGATTCTAAAATTGTTTTAGGCTGGTTAGGTCTCCCCCCTGTTAAGGTACCTGCCTACATAGCAAACCGAACAAATGAAATTACCAAGCTGACCTCCAATATGCAATGGGTTTACACACCCAGCTTGATGAATCCAGCTGACATTTTGTCGCGCGGTTGTGATCCTCTCGAACTGAAGGAAAACAAGCTGTGGAAGCAGGGACCTGACTACATTACAATGACTAGTGAATATAACTTCTACTTGTCTTCTATTGAGCTGCCATTTTCAAGGTCAAATGATGAAGATTTGTTAAATGCTGAAACTTTAACAGCTACAAACATTGTAAATTCAGATTCATGCAAAAAAACCATTTTACCTTTGCTTGAAAAATACTCTAATTTATTTCGAACGATTCGTATAATTGCGTTAGTCTCTCGTTAGATTTTGCAAATTATGTAAAAGAGAAAGCATTTCAGGCATGTTCACTGTACAGGAACTTAGATCGGCATTGACTTACATCATAAAGAGTGTTCAACATTTTTATTTTGAACATGAGCTGAAAAGCATTAGAGAAAACAAACCTTTCAAATCAAGTTTAAATTCCTTGACGCCTTTTATAGATTCAGATGGTGTTCTCCGTGTGGGAGGCAGACTGCAAAATGCCAATCTAGATTTCAATCAAAAATTTCCAATAATTCTGCCAAAACATTGTCACATTACTAAGTTGATTATCCGACAAGAACATTTAAAACTTTTGCATGGAGGCTTGAAAGTTGTGTTGAGCAGTTTAGGCTTAAACTATTTTGTAATTAATTCCATACGCGAAATTAAAAGTGTTATTCACAAATGTGTAACATGCAGTAAATACAGGGCTAACGCTGCTCAGCAACTTATGGGTGCTCTTCCAAGCGAGCGGGTCACTCCTGCACGCGTCTTTGAAAAGGTCGGTTTTGAATATTGTGGACCCTTTGATATAAAACAATCTTCTAAAAGAAACAGTGTAATTAGCAAAGGCTATGTGGCTGTCTTTGTATGCTTCACAACAAAGGCAGTACACATGGAAGTTGTGTCAGACATGTCTACGGACACCTTTTTATTTGCCTTTAAGAGATTTATTGCTCGCCGGGGAAATCCTTCTGAGGTGTTTTGTGACAATGCATCCACCTTCAAAGGTGCTAATAATAAAATTAAAGAGCTTTATACTTTGCATAATTCAGAAGAATTCAAAAATGATGTCAATAACTTTTGCTTACAGAAAGGCATTCAATTTAACTTCATTCCTGCTTACAGCCCCAATCACGGAGGCTTGTGGGAGGCAGCTGTCAAATCAGCCAAGCACCACTTAAAAAGAATTGCATCGGTTAAAGTATTTACTTATGAGCAGTTTAACACTATCATCGTAGAGATAGAGGGTACATTGAACTCGCGACCAATCACTCCAATGTCGCAAGACATATCAGACTTTTCATACTTAACCCCTGGTCACTTTTTAGTTGGAACTGTGCTCACTTCCATACCACAACCCAATCTAACTGATATCCCGCATAACAGACTTAGATTTTGGAAATGTTGTAAACAATTAAGGCAAAACTTTTGGAAAGTATGGTCAAATAACTATCTTTCTTCTTTGAATCAAAGAACCAAATGGCAAAAGGATCTTTCTAATTTAAGAGAAGGAATGTTGGTATTATTAAAAAATCCAAATACTCCTCCTCTGAAATGGCCTATGGGCAGGATTGCCAAAATATTCCCAGGGCAAGACAATAGAGTAAGAGTAGTTGAAGTTCAGACTTCTGATAAGAAACTGCATTGTCGTGCTATTTCGAAGCTGGTAATTTTGCCTATTGAAACTTAAAATTACTTATGTTAGAAACTTAAATCTCATTTACTTATAATTATGCTAAACTATAGTTGTAATACTTACTTACCTATTGTGTGCTGTTGCATAAATACATAGCATAAGTTTAGTTTAATATAACTTTTTTCTTTATTTAAAACATGAATGTGTTGGGATAGTCCATTTAATGAATCTGTTAGCTTTTCAAAAATAGATTTCTATATATTAGATCAAAAATATTAGTATCTCATATTCTCAGTATTTAACAAACTAGTTAACATTAAAATTATTATATTAACATTTTCATTAAGCAGACATTACCTAACTAAAGTTATAAGTTAGTTAGTTAGTTAGTTATAAGAAATAAAGCAGCATATATTTGTAAAAAATAGTTTATTATATAGTTGTGTATCTAATGTGCTAAAGTTAGGTTGTGTTAAAGGTAGTCTAGTTCTAAGACATTGGCAACACTGCCACCTCCCTTTTTGACCTCAAGCTTTGTAATGGCCGCATTAGTGTGTATCTTTACAATTAATTAAATAAATGCCCGTCAACCGTGTCTTTCAATCTTTTATTAATGTCTCTAACAAATATTTTTACAAATATTTAACATTCGGTTAAGATGAAGCAGCGTTTATAGATTAATGTTTTATATTTTAGCATTTTATTAACGCATAAATATACTTAAGTAAAATTTTAAACACTGAAAAAAGACGACAACCTCAGGCGGGAATCGAACGGAATCGAACAATGTTGACTAAAAATATAAGCATCAAGCACTGACAAATTTCGACGGTTGAAAGCCAGACCTCGGTAGCCAAGTGGTTAAGGCAGCCGCCCGGAATGCGGAAGGTGCGTGGTTCGATTCCCGCCTGAGGTTGTAGTCTTTTTTCAGTGTTTAAAATTTCGATGTTTTTTAATTTCAATAGCCTCGCGTATCATCCTAGGGATGAATCGTTGTTCCTTGGCGAGTATTTCAGGTTTGTCAAATCTGATGTAATGGTTGGGTATCTCGAGAGCATGTTCACACACTGCAGACTTATTTTCGCGCCTATGCTTGACGTCGGCTACATGTTCTTTTACGCGGGTTCCTACACTTCTCTTAGTTTGCCCGATGTACGAGAGCCCACAGTCGCAGTCCAGTTTGTACACGTCTGCATCTTGAAGGGGTATATTGCACTTGATAGGTCGTAAGAACCTGTTGATCTTCTTTGGCGGCTTATAGTAAGTATTGATTGAAGCTCGCTTCAAGATGTGACCAATCTTGTCAGTGACACCTTTCGTATATGGAAGTACAGAAGGTTGGCGCTCGACTGTGGTTGATTTTTTGCGTTTTTAGTAACGAAGCCGCGGTACTTGCAGTTTGTTATCCTGTAGTACATGCTTGACATGCTGAAGTTCAGCAGCCAGGTGTTGGGTGTTACATATGCCGCGTGCTCTCTGAAACAAAGATTTCCCTACAGTAGCCAACTGTCTAGGATGGTGGTGAGAATCACCATTGAGGTACCTATCTGTATGGGTTACTTTACGAAACACAGTGTGGCTCAAACTATGGTCAGGATTCCTGATGATTAAAGAGTCCAAGAAAGCTAACTTGTTGTCTGCCTCTAACTCCATTGTGAACTGTATTTTAGGGTATATGGAGTTAAGATGACCTAGAAAAGCAGATACTTGATCAGTTGGTAAGGTAGTGAAAGTGTCATACGTACCGCTTATAGAACCTTGGGGTTACGGGTGCTGTGCTTAGGGCCCGCTCCTCGAAGTCTTCCATGAGAATATCGGCAACAACGTGTGATACAGGGGACCCCTTAGCAACACCCTCTAATTGCAAGTAGTAAACTTCATTCCACAAAAGGTAGCCAGATGTTAGACAATGCTCTAATAGTACTGCATATTCATTGGGCATATTTTGTTCAACTACTCTTTTCTTGGTAATTTCAATGCAGTCCTGTACTGGTAGACATGAAAATAGGGACTGGACATAAAAAGATGTAAAACTATGTAAATAGTAAATTAAACGCAAGAAAATCCTTAAAAAAAAAAGTGTTTCTTTTCAATGTGTAGTGCTCGCTTAAACCTCAGAAAACAACACTTTATTTAATTTTGTAATTCAAAGTTTTTGTTAGTTATTACGGAACATGTTATTTTATTTTTGTATGTACCTACTAAAAGATATGAAAAAGCGGAGCCCTCTGGAACAGGCTCTAGAGCTTAAAAGGGAGCTTCGGTCAAAACCTTTTATGTGAATTTTGTAAACCAATAAAGATTCGTGGAATCCGTTTCAGCGTAAGTTTTTTCATCTGTAGTACGGCAGATGAGTCCACTCCACCTGATGTGGCGGCTAAAGCGACTAAGGCGTTCGGTTTACAATCTTGCCTGTTAAGCAACTCTCGCTGTGTCGGGTCACTGGATGGGTGATCAAATCCTCCTCCGCGCTTCGGAATGGAGACAGCACGTGGGGAGAGCGTAGCCCACCACGCTGGCCTACTGCCCCACTGCGGGTTGGTGGGCTTTGGCTACTGCCAACTAACATCGACGACCTCCATGGTCGAGTGGTTAGCACGCCGGGTCCGGCGTCGCGCCGTCTCTGAGGTCCCGGGTTCAATTTCCGGTCGGGTTAATTTGAAGATAAACTGTTTTTCTAAAATTGATTTTGGGACTTGGTGTTTTTTCTATGTTTATGTAAATTTATCCGTTATCTCACCATATTAACGAGTTTCAAAGTAATACTCATCTTGAAATGAAACACTTTTTACGGACTAACTCGCGTTTAATTTACCATAATACATAGTTTTTTTTATATTATCCTGATACTCATCTTGGTCTTGATAATTGGTGTAAACGTAAAACAAACATTTTAATTTAATCTAACAACAACAACCGGGACCAACGTCTTTACTTGCCTTCCGAAGCAAGTAGTAGTAACGACACAATATAGTATTACTTGTAACCATCTCGTAGAAACTATTTTAACTAAACTGTTTAAAGTGGTTAATCACCGGTCTCAGATCCAGCGGTAATGGGTTTGAATCATAGTCACGGTACAGTGACTATTTGAAATATGTACATACTTTCGGCCGCTCGCGGTTTCACCCGCGTGGTTCCCGTTCCCGTAAAAATATCAGGATAAAAAGTATCCTATGTGTAATCCAGGTTATAAACTATCTGTATGCCGAATTTCATCCAAATCCATTCAGTAGTTTTTACGTGAAAGAGTAACAAACATCCATCCATACTTACAAACCTTCGCGTTTATAATATTAGTAGGATTATTGCAATGTGTGGTGTCGGGAGATGAAAATTTAATAACTCAACGGAAGTCGATTCTTAATGATGTCTTTATTGAGAAAAAATAGTGTTTTATAGTAATTTAAAATAAGTCATAAGATTGTTTAGAAAAACATCAAAAAACAGTTTATAAAAGTATCAGATTACTATTTTAATGTATACAGGTAGCATGCTGTACCTATACCTTAAATTTAAAATAGTTTATTAATTTATAATAAATACAATATTATCTTTATAGGTCATTGTATGACGTTGTGCACTATATATAGGTACTACATTACCGTGTTTGGCTAGGTTGGTGTTGGTTAAAGTTTCAATAACTTATTCATCAACGTCTTATTTTTTTGAGCGGCGACATAAATAATTAATTGGTGTAAGTATGTAAATATTTAATGTCAAGAAAACTAACTAAAAACTTGAATAAAACGGACAGAAGGCAAGTAAACGACTGCAATATATTCGGTGTCTCGAGATAGCGGAAGTAATTGCGTTAGTTCTATAGTTTTCAGTGACAAAGCGTAGCACAGTAACAGCACAAAAAATATTTTAAAGTAGCAACACGTGAACACTCCGTACCTCATAACATCCTGAAAATTGGAAACACAACAAAAAAAAGTATTAGCCAAATAAGTGCAGCTGTCGTGAAGTGATGCGCGAACCTGCATTAGTAGCAATTGATTTTTATAGAAGATAAGTCATGTTGAAAAAACCTTTGTGGGTGTCATATGTAGCATGTATATTGATGGATTTATTATTGGCATGATTGTAGGTACTTATTTGCCTTCTTGTTAAAAAGGCAACTTAAGTGGAGGTAGAAAATTTTCTATGTGACATCTTTCGTCTTTGTTTCTGCTACCTAGCACATAACACGTACTTACGTTTGGGTGTTACGACATTGGTCAAGTCTGGTATTGGTCTAATCGTCAATTCGACAAATTATTTTTTAATCGCCTCTGTGGTCTAGTGGCTAAGCCACCGGTTTCAGGCCCAGAAGTCCCGGGTTGGATTCCCAGCGAGGGGTACATCTTTGTGTGCTCGGTTTGGTTGGTGGTAGGGCTGTTAAGTCCGCCTGGCTAGATACCACCATCTTATCTAAGTCTGTCGCCATAACAACGATGTTTATAGCATTGTTGTGTTCCGACAGTTTGAGATAAGATAGCCAGTTCCTCAGTGGTTGAGGATTCCCGGTGAAGCGCGCTTCCACCTTCGGCCTTATCGTCACTTACCGTCAGGTGAGATGAAGGCCAAGCGCTTACCCGTTGTAGAATAATAATAATAATTAGAAATTAGACAAATTGGTAATTCGACAAATGCTCTTTTCGTCAAATTATGTAATTTGCCAAATACGCCACTGGTCAAGTCCATGTACAGTTGTTACCCTTCAAGGATCATAACACCGCCGGCGGTTGCAAAACAATATCTATAGGTTAAGTAGGCAAAATAAATAGGTTTTCAATTGTGACTGCTTTTACGGTGCTTGAGGGATTAAATTATAATCTGTAAGAAGGTTATCTAGACAGAAAATGCTGGCCAAATAGAAGCATAGTATGTTTTTTCCCATCAACTATGTGTCATTAATTTAATTTCATTATTTGTAAAAATCAATATTAATACATTATTTACGTGTCTTCGGTTTGTTAAAAGGTGAGAGAAGGTGAGACGAAAAGGAAAACATCTGTCATAATAAAAGACGCCAAAATAACGTTTGTAATAAATAGATTACGAATTAAACAGTGTTTTATGTACATAATAGTGGGTTTTAGCCCCCTTGTGCTGTTATACACGTGGAATGTTTAAAAGTACATCATCACCAGCCTGAAGACGTCCACTGCTGAACATAGGCCTCCCCCTTTGACCTCCATCCTGACCGACAACTCGCCACTCGCATCCACCGGTTGCCTGCGACTCTCACGATGTCGTCGGTCCACCTAGTGGGAGGCCTACCAACACTGCGTCTTCCAGTGCGTGGTCTCCACTCGAGAACCTTTCTTCCCCAACGGTTGTCGGTTCGTCGAGCGATGTGGCCTGCCCATTGCCACTTCAGCTTGCAAATCTTACGAGCTATGTCGGCAACTCCGGTTCTTTGGCGAATATCCTCGTTTCGGATTCTATCGCGCAAAGAAACTCCGAGCATAGCTCTCTCCATTGCTCGCTGTGTGACTCTGAGCTTTTCTAAAAGGCCAACAGTTAAGGACCACGTTTCGGTGCCATATGTCATCACCGGCAACACACATTGGTTAAAGACCTTTGTCTTTAGGCACTGCGGAATCTTCGATGCAAAGATATCTCGTAATTTCCCGAACGCTGCCCATCCGAGTTGGATTCTCCGGGCGACCTCTTTGTCGAGGTTGGACCTACCTAACTGGACAATCTGTCCTAAGTAGGTGTAGTGGTCGACAACTTCGATAGTATCGCTCCCAACAATTACCGGTACGGGTTCAACATGGACATTCGACATGATCTTCGTCTTGTCCATGTTCATTTTAAGACCCACCTGTTGGGATACGATATTGAGGTCGCTGAGCATGGTGTTGAGGTTCTCCAGCGACTCCGCCATTATGACTATATCATCGGCAAAACGAAGGTGAGTGATGTATTCGCCATTAATGTTGATGCCGAATCCGTTCCAATTCAAGAGCTTGAAAACGTCCTCCAACGCATTTGTGAACAGTTTCGGAGATATGACGTCTCCCTGTCTCACACCTTTCTGCAATTGGATTGGTTTCGTACTCTCGTCTTGTAATCGGATCGACATAGTAGCGTTTCTATACAAACATTTCAACACTTCGATATACCTATAGTCGATATGGCAACGCTGGAGGGACTGCAACACAGCCCAGGTTTCGATAGAATCGAAGGCTTTCTCGTAGTCCACAAACGCTAAACATAAGGGCCGATTATACTCCTCAGTCTTCTGTATAATCTGGCGGAGCGTATGTATGTGGTCTATGGTACTAAAGCCTTTTCGGAAACCGGCTTGTTCGGGAGGCTGGAAGTCGTCAAATCTGCGTTCGAGACGGTTCGTAATGACTCTCGAAAACAGCTTGTACACATGGCTCAGGAGTGAGATGGGTCTATAATTCTTCAATAAGGTGTTATCGCCTTTCTTGAAGAAGAGCACCACCGCACTCCTGTGCCATGCTTCTGGCGTAGTACCTTCGAGCATGACGGAATTAAACAACTTCTGGAGGACTACGAGTATCGGTTTTCCACCCGCTCGCAGAAGTTCAGTGGTAATTCCGTCATCACCCGGCGCCTTGTTGTTTTTAAGCTGTTTAAGAGCCATACTAATCTCATACAGGCTGATGTCAGGGATATCTTCGGTATAGTGTCGGGTTAACTTAGCTCTGGTGTCCTGAGCTGTACCAACAGCGGGCTCTTGTGTTGAGGTGTACAACTGTCCATAAAACCTCTCGAGCTCTCTCAGAATCTCCGGCTTCGACGAAATGACACTGCCGTCCTCGATCTTCAGCTTAGTCATTTGGCTCTGACCAATAGACGAATTCTTTGCGAACACTTTGGCGCCTTGGTTCCGCGCAATTGCGTCCCTAATGCATTTAGCACTATAGGAACGCAGGTCGTGTCGCACAGATTTCGAGATTCGTCTATTGAGTTTGCCATATTCCGACATATCAGCTGAAGATTGCAGTATCATTTCTTTCCGGTCTTCCATTAACTTAATGGTTCCGTCTGAGAGCTTTTGAGGCCTTTTTCGGCGTGGGGTCTTAAAGAACTTAGACCCCACAGCTTGGACAGTTTCCACAAGCCCGCTGTTTTAGAAATAAAAGTACATAATGAGTTGAAAAACTAGCATAAATGACCCACCTGATGAAAAACAAGCGTGGCTCTTGAACCAACACCCATCATTTGTGGCGATGACTTCATTACAATGAGACTTTTGCCAAAAATTGGGTCAGTAAATAGAATATTTACTCACTTAGCGCACGCGTCACACTTCAGTAGGTAGGCCTAGCATACGCAACACGAGAAATTTTATACACGATATGTCAAAAATAGACAAATTAGTAGTTTTTACTTGTCTGTGATATTTTTGTCTACAAACCCTTATAGGTCATGACTATCACTAATCGGATTAGGATCTTCTGTCCTTAAGAAGAAACTGACGATTTATGACGAAAGTGGAATACGACGAAAGTGTAATTAGAGGTTATCCACATCACGTCATTAATGACGAAACTGAACTAAAATTATAAAATAAACTGCTTCTGACGAAAGTGGAATCTGACAGACGTTTACTAAATCAATGTTACTGAGTTGAGCTGCGCAGAAGATGCCTATTAACTCTCGCCTTGAAGGCATTCAGGTTATAAGTTTTTGGGAACACAGACGATGGCAGAGAATTCCACTCCTTGCCAGTGCGCAGCAAAAATGATGACATGAAGCATTTAGTGCGACATAGTGGAACTTCTACAAGGTGGGGATGAAATCCTTCAGTACATCTAAAGGTTCGGTGGTAAAAGGGCGATGGAGGTATGAGCTCGAAATAAATCGTTGCCGCAATCGAAGAAAGAGAGGATATCGTCCGCGACATATCTCGTGTTGAGCTTGCTAAGCCTATAGGTGTTGCAAACGTCCATACGCGGTAGCCACTGCACGCCAAAGGCCTCCATCATTGAGTCAAGTCATGGCTACAATAGATGGGAATTGGTTTCATCACCTCGCTTGACAAATGCGGATTGGTGATCACAAACCCGGGCTGTTTGAAAACACATTTTGCCCGACTTGAGATTTGAACCCGGTACCTCATGATATCAAGCAACTTGACCACTCGATCACCGCGGCGTTCACCTGTCCCCCTAAGTGGTACAAAAATACCTTACAGAACAAAGTTTACATAACTTCATGTGATAAAAACTTAAAATGTTTACCGAGTTTTAGAAATAAAAAGTGCAATTCCAAAGCGAAAGTATAACAAGACAAGATGGCGGGCGGTGCCGCCTCGCTCATTCCGCTTGACAAATGGCAGAAGACAGCCTCGCCTCTAACACAATTGTTGGAGTGCAACACTTGCAATTTATTTTGCACCATTTTACTAACAGCTTTATAAGTAAGGAGGAGCGTTATGTTTTGATCCATTTGGCAGAAAATAGTACATTATTACCCTAGGGGTAAAAGTAGCTTATTTACTCCCGAGACGGGGTTCGAGGTTCGCCGGAGTAAATAGTCTTTCACCCAAGGTAAACACTGTGCTTGTCATTACGAATACCTATAAGGAAAGTAAAAACAAAAACATGAATGTCTTTAGCCCGTTAGTTGCCTTTTACGACATCCAAGGGAAGAGAGGGGTTTGTAGTATTATTTTGATGAGCCTATTGCCGCTCCATGATGTTAGATGTATGTGCAGTCTTTAGTCCGTTAATCGCCTTTTACGACACCCAAGAGAAGAGTGGCGTTGGTAGTATTATTTTGATAAGCCCATCGCCGCTCTATGCTGTTGGTTGTATGTGCAGTCTTTAGTCCGTTAGTCGCCTTTTACGACACCGCAGAGAAGAGTGGCTATGGTAGTATTATTTTGATGAGCCCATCGCCGCTCTATGCTGTTGGTTGTATGTGCAGTCTTTAGTCCGTTAGTCGCTTTTTACGACACCGCAGAGAAGAGTGGCTATGGTAGTATTATTTTGATGAGCCCATCGCCGCTCTATGCTGTTTATTGTGTTTGCAGTCTTTAGTCCCTTATTCGCTTTTTATGACACCCAAGGGAAGAAAGGGGTTGGTATATTATTTTGATGAGCCCATCCCCGCTCTATGCTGTTGGATGTATATGCAGTCTTTGATCCGTTAGTCGCCTTTTACGACCCCCAAGGGAAGAGATGTCTTGTTAGTATTATTTTAATAATTAGTCACAATTACATATGTCACAAAATCGATTCTCCCTAGGGCGGAAAAGTACTACTTTCCTCCCGCTCCTCAGGCAATTTCAGACCTTTGATTATATACATGTCTAGATAGAGCCTGGCCGTAAAAAAACGTAGAAAAAATTATAGGCCAAAATTGGCCTATCGCGCAATCCTGGCGGTCAGTGCCATTGTGCCGTCAAGCAGTGTTTACCTCTCGCGTTTCGGTGAAATTGTTCGCAAAATGACCGTTTGCTCAGTGAAATTCTGTAGAAACTACAAAAGAAATTTTTTTTCGAAAAGGAAAGTCACGTTTTATCCATAAGTATCGATAAATATTAATCAAAATTTAAAGTTTAACAATAATAACGGCCATGTATGCGTAGTGTTGCTGATATCAAAATGTAGAATTCCCATTATTGGTGGCAGAATATAAAAGGAGGTTTAAATATAATAAGTATGATAAAAAATACTCAGTCTTGTAAGTTAGTTTTTATACATGGTCTTGTTGTAAATAAAGTAAATACTTTATATATAATTATTATTGGAACGCTTTCAAAGTTTTTTTTTAAACTGATATCTGATTTATAAGAGCGTGAATAAATGTCACGGTTCCTATTCGATGCCAAATGTTTGTAAACATATTACTGTCATTTGTGCAAATGTCTAGTTTCACTAGGATTTTTACTGTTTTTTGAAAGAAAGACACAATAGTTAACTGTTTTCTTGTGAATGTCTCTCAAGAAAAAGTAAAATCCTGCTGCAACTAGGTATAACAGTAATCTGTTTACAAACATTCGTCATCGAATTTGGCTGGATTATAGGTTCCGTTCTAAAACAAGATAAAATATAATACCTACTGTAATATTTTATAATACTATTATTATAAATTGTTATTGTGGTATGGTATCGTATCGATATTCGAAACAAATAAAAAAATTATTATGTTTGAAATGGAATTTACGTAAGTATTTATGTAAGAAGTGTGTGTTTAAGTATATGTATGTAGGGGATGTTCGGCTTGCGATCTTGCCCGCTAAGCAACTTTCGCAATGCCAGGTCAATGGATGGATGACCAAGTTTAAAACATCTCGAGCTCCTCCGTTCTTCGAAAGGCACGTTAAGCCGTTGCTCCCGTTTGTTGTCGTAAAACAACAGTTGTTAAAACCCACCAACACGCATTGGACCAGCGTGGTGGGTTATGACCCAATATTCCCACGTGCTATCTCCACGTGGGAAGCCTGCGCCCAGCAGTGGGACGTTTATAGGCTGATGATGATGATGATGGCGATGTTTGAGAAAGTGCGGGTGTATGTTTGTGCCCCTAAAAGGTCAATATTTCTCGTCTCATGTAGGTAAACTATTGGACACGGATATTGATGAGCAGTCATCACATTATGTAACCTTTACAACTGTTCGACCACATAGCAAACATATTCATTTTCAGATTTCCAACTGATCCGGTAGAAAGAAGTCGTTGTCAAAATATCTAAATACAAGGTTTCAACATTATTCGAAATTAGAGAACATGAAAAATGATGTAACATCCAAACGAAAGTTATTTAAGAAACAAATACAAAGAGAACGCCATTAATTGTTTAGATTTTAAATTAAAATATTTAAATTTCTATTTAAAAACCAATTTTGATTAAGTATTAAATGTAAATCATTCTGCCTGTTGCTTCTATTTCGTCCCTATTACAAACATATCACACGCACACAGGCTTCCATTAGCGCATTATTTTATTGTACTCGCTCTCGCCTTCAATCATCCATTTTTTCTAAACACACCAGCTTCTTTTATGCGTTATACCTACATATACGATAGACATACCTAATTTAAAAAGTTATGTGATGTTATGAATCATTTTAAAATTATATTGTGCATAAATATTTTTTCCTACTTTATCGGAAATTAGGCATTCGCTGGCAACCATTCGCGCAAGTGTCAGATACGCGGCTGTCACGCACACTTCAAATTCAATACAAAAACCGGGCGGATATTGCGAAGCGTTTGTACCGCGATGCTCCGTCTAGACATGTATATAGTCAAAGCTTCAGACATACTTTCCGTGTATGAGGAATGAAAAATATTTTTTCGTACCACTTGCTCAAAAAAGTGACATTCCATGCCACAAAAAGCGAACATAAAAATAGTCATTTTTAATCTGTTAAAAACAGGGAAAGAAAATTGTACTGAATTTCATTCATCCTCTAGGGGAATGTGATTTAAATTTGGAATACTTACCGAAATTGATACTGATCTGTGTTTACACCATTGAGTTTGTATATAAAGTATTATACATCTTTTTGAAAAAGGAATACGCATTTATTATGCAGTTATGATTATTAAATAAAATTACGAAAACCGACGATGCCGTATGAGCTTGATGCCTTTGCTTTTCCGACAAAAAATTGTTAGTCTAGGAATTTATTAAGACATTTTGTTTTATTTTTTTCTTAATATTATTGTGTTAATTTTTTCGCAAATGGTACGAAAAGTAGAGTATTTTCCTCGGTGATAAAGCTGTCTTAGGGTGGATTCGACCAAACTGGAATAAGGTCTTATACCTAGATTAAACGCCGAATTTGTATAGACTAATCTCAGGGTAAGTCTTATTCCAGTTTGGTCGAATCCACTCTTAGTCTTGGGTAAACTTAAATCCCTCGCACACTCAGGACTCGTCTTAAATCCCTCGCTTCGCTCGTGATTTAAGTTTTTAACACCCTCGCTACGCTCGGGCGTAAATCTCGAGTCCTTCGTTACGCTCGCGATTTAAATCGTCACCTGCAACAGAAGACACTGCTTTATCCCCTTGGTTAATAATCTATTATTAAAGCCTCTTCTTATCCAAACCAGGGACAACAGAAATGCAATTGTTTGTAACCGGTATCAGTTTTCTCACAGACATACTTTACTAGGCTATAGGGGCTAGGCTATATAAAATCAAGTACACCACTTGATTTTACAGAGCAATAGATAGAGAACCCTACTAACTGGGTGTTGGGCATCTCTTCCAGAAGGTGCGGTACAGTGCTTTGCGGCCAATAAGCCTCTGGGTCACGTTATACCACAGCAGGAGATCAAGAGATGCCCCAAAAATGGTTTACCAAGTAACTTCGAGCTTGTTACGCCAAACCGTGTAGACAAGCCTCTAGACTAGAACATCACATAAGAATCGTTTGTAGAATATCGCAGACCTTCATTCAAATAGAATCCGTGTCCACGCTGGGCAACAAGAGATCCTCATGAAACTGTTCATAAGCACCAACTTCGAGCTCGTTACGCCGAGCCGTGTAGACAAGCCTCTAGAATATCACATGAGGATCGCCTTTTCATTAGTACCGTGAGAAGAACCCTTAGCGCTCCCCTCAAATTGGAGTTCATTTGAGTTCCGCGTCGCGACTATAATTATTAGACAAGCGACCACGCAGTATTAGGTGCACTTCAACAGCGAATAACATAACTATTGCGACGCATTAAGAGTTATTTAACATTCATAGTGGATATGGAAATATGCTGTCCACAGTGGACTGGAATGTAATTTAAGCGTAATGATGTGGCGTTGAGATGAGGAAGGGCTGTATGCTTCGATTAATAGGTATGATATTGGTGAAACAGATTGTTTGTGACGCGCGTTGAGTCGCTCGGATAATTAATATAGGTAAGTGTTGCTTTAATAAATAAACAATTAAAGCTCAGTAACGAGCTGGAAATGTAAGAAATATTTCCTAATTTGAGAAAGTAAAGGAAAATGTTTACATTATGATATTAAGAGACCTTTAAGTAAAACAACTTTCGCAATGCTCAGTCACTGGAAAGGAGACCAAATTAGAAAATTCCTCGAGCACTTCTCATAACTTCGTAACGTCATAAATACCTGTTGTACAAAAACACAGGTCCGGTCCTGCGAAGAATATTGCTCGCACCACAGGAATAACTCCGCCGCGCTATCTCGATGAGTTAGAGAGCTTACAGAGAGTTGCAATCTGACGCCCTTGAGGGGCTACACCCTCGACCGAGCATGTACTATCATTCCAAAATGGTCGCACATAACCCGCACAAAGCCAATTCAACAATAACGCATTAGCATAGAGAGACCGGTGGCCTACTAGACCATAAAGGCGGTCACCAAACTCGTCGATATGTTGCGGCCCTCAGCGCTGCCGCATGCAGACACAACTCTTGGACACTAAATAAATAAATAAAATAAATACTACCTTCTACGTTCAGCATCATTTAATAAATAATAGTATTACGTACACTTATGCACAGATATGTAAACGGGATTTAACGCAAAACTGTAAAGAAATTTATCCAATCGAATTGCACCGGCCGGTGGTCACGGCCGCTGCATTCGGTCGAAACGTCGGATATCGGATAGAAAAGGTAAGTATGCGTAGGATGCCTTTACTATAATTATATGTGTGAGTATTATTATAGTAACATTATACTCATTATAGTAACAGACTGACAAATGTTGCTAAACCGATATCAGGTTATCAATTAGTAGGACCATAGTAGAGTATAAATTAATAAGCAACCGATCCGCATTGGGCCAGAATAGTGTAAGGCTCAACCTCCTCATATTCATGTAGAAAGGCCTGGGCAAGCAAAGAAACGTTTATGAAAATGATAAAGTATCACCTTAGCATATGTTTAGGAATGCATTCTTCTTTAAAGAAAGAGACAGCAGGCTTCTTCGATTGTTTTTTTTGCCCCTTAAACAAAATACTAAAAATGTAGTCGTTACACGCCGTTGCCGTATTCGTTTCAAACATATATTTTGTCGTAAGCTGTCCCTGACAAAGCGTTCAACCATAATGGCTTCCACAAAACCTATCGACGCATAACACTTTTCCTTTTGTCCTTGTAAGCATCGCAACGTGGCATAGACGTGGCTTCATCACAATTCACATTCTAAGCACGGCCATAAGACTCTACACTTTTAGCTTGCGGGCGCAATAACTACTCTATTCTGTTTATCCGACAAACAAATTTACAACCCTATCGTTTTACAACATACCCATCGCTGCTTCCATACGTCGAACTTACAAAGAGCATGAGCGAAACGAGCAATGGTTGTGAAAATCAACGATGAGGTTGCAACTAAAAGTGAGATTAAGATAAACGTACACATGTCACGTTTGCGAGCGATCCGCTAAAGTATTTTATATCTACACTTGTTTTAACGCGCTCGCGGTGAACACACCTTTATTAAAAAGTTGAGTTGGATTTTTGTATTCTTATTTCGAACGCCGCCGCTGTCAAAGGATATGTGACTAGTTGCAATGGCGACAGAGTTGAAATTCGTCAACTGGGACGCCATTTTGAATTGTGGATCCCTCTTTGTTGCGAAAAAAATTGTTATTGCATTCTCCGTGTTTGCTTACATCATCATGAGAATTTTTCACGATATTAGAATATTTCCAATTATTATTATGCTTAAAGAAAAAAGGCAGAATATGGGAAAACGAAACTCGAGTGTGTTTATAAATCAGCTCGATAACATAAAAGCATGTTTTGTAGTAAGGTTAACTTGAATTTCTGAGCACATGACAATGTTCAGTTGTTAATTGGTGACAGGTGGATTGCGGCTGTGGACTGCTTTTGCGATATGCCCATTGCTTAGTATCTGACTTACCCTTCGGGGATAATATTTTGTAATTGTACGTATGTATTTTAACTGATTTCCTGATTTCTTGCCTTTCATTTAATCCTATCTCGCTCGGTTAGGCGCGAATCTACTTTAACTTCTGCTATGTCGACGAAATATTTCAAACCTCCACAAAAGTGTGTACCGAGCAAAAGTAAGGCAAAAATATTATTTAACTTCAGCAATATTCCAACAATAACTCAGACTGTGTATCAGTTGATTTCACAAAGTCACCCGTGAAGTTACGTCTCAAATTTTCTTAGATTTGTTGCTATCTTTAGTTTAACACCCAGATATAATTTAGCACATCGAGGGTATTCTGGCAAAACCGCATAAGTGCAAAAATTTTTAAAATTTAGTTAGAAACATAGGATAATCCGTTTTTGTCGCATTTTTTATCTGGCAAAACCATATAACTGTCGAAGCTTTAACAACGGTTTTATTTTCTGGGTAAAGAAAATATCTAGCATTTTTTTCAATAAAATTTTTAAAATTTAGTTAGAAACATAGGATAATCCGTTTTTGTCGCATTTTTTATCTGGCAAAACCATATAACTGTCGAAGCTTTAACAACGGTTTTATTTTCTGGGTAAAGAAAATATCTAGCATTTTTTTCAAAAATTTACAGGCAAAAAGTGATATGGACTCTTATAAAACAGAATTTAAAAAAAAAATACAGTGATAACGGAATAAAACAATTTACTTTCTTTACCCACAAAACACATAAAGAAAATTGTATTTTATATTAACAAGTAAAACCAAATATTGCATCTTATTTTTTTCTCATTGGTAAAACAAACCGAGTTCTTTGTTTTATTGACAGGCAAAACAGAATAAGCGAGTTTGTTGTATTTTGCATGCTACAAGTAATGCAATTTGATCCTCTTCTACAGAGATAAGGCTTAGTCTGTTTTGCTTGCTAACTTTTTGTATATTAGTCTCAGTTAAAAGTCGTCGCGTGCACACGTGTTTATTTCATCGAGAGCTTATATCGAATAATTACTGTGTTATATTAAGTGAATCTGTGTGAAATGGGTTCCAGAGGAAAGAAGATTGTATATTTGATAATCAATGACAGAGCAACACAAGGTTATGTTCATTTACATACGTAATTTAATTTTGAGCTTATAATTTTGTTTCATTCAAAATAAAACATTGTAATGTTGTTTAGAAGCTAAGCTCAGTACCTGATTTAGAGTTCTGACCGCCCTAGGCTAACTAAAAATATGCGCCCCCAGCCTGTCCTGTCCAACCTTTTCATTAACTAACAGGTGAAACTTAATAAATTACAAGTTAGTACTTACAGAAAAAAGCTTACGTTATCTAACATTTTTGAGGCAAAGTGTCAGTAAGTAGGTACTTAAACGAAAGACGAAAGGAACTAAATAATTTCTACACATATTTTTACAATCAAAATTGGTCCTAAAATAATACAAGAATTTTTTTTTAAAAAGATGATAATTTTTTGAGACAATTACAATTTTTTTTTTTAAAGTTGGTAAATCCTTGCGACAACTATAAAAATCTTCTTTTTCTTGCTTTCTCGCTGGCGAATCTTTCCACAATATTGTCAAATTTAACATTTTGTAAAAAAAAATATTCTCAATGAATAATAGAGCAAGTGCCTCAAGTTTCTGCTGGTGAAAAGTTGAGCGTAAGTAATAATTTACTTTTTTTAATGCAGAGAAAGATCTTTCAACGCTGCAATTTGTGACGCTCATTGTTAAAAAAAAACTCTGAATATTATTTCTACATTGGGAAAAATAGAACCAATGTTTAAGCTTTTTAACAATTTTAGCAGACTCTTTGGGGTTTAATTTAGTGGATCAACGAAATCTTTATCTTTTAATAACTGTGCCAGATGGACACACTCGTCAGGAAACGAGTCTTCTATATCCAAATCATATAGTTGTTGCAACTCTTTTGCCATGGTTCTTATAATGTTATTGTCATTTATATTAGGTAATTTCTATAAGAAACCAAATTTTGTATTTGGTATAGATAGTTTGTTGGTTTTCAACTGGGCTTTGAGGCAATTAATGGCAGCGTAATATTTATCTACGATGAAAGATCGTTTGCATTCAAATTCGGTGTGTCCAGCTTTTACTTCGTCAAAATGGAATTTTGGTTCTTTCTTCTTCCTAAATCTTTTTTGTATTCGCTTATACCGCACCTTTCAATTGCTTACGATTTCAATTTTTCAAACTCGTTTTCGTCTCGTAATGTTTCAAGATGTGAATATAATGACTCATATAGAATAACAACGTTTGATAAATCAACGTAACTTGCTTGAATCTGGAAACTAACGTTTTGAAGTCTGACCAGCACAGAGTTCCAAAAACACAACAATATCGTCATTTCCAGGGTTCTCAACTTTTCTATTAATCCTCTTGCCTCTGTTTTGGTCTCTCTAGTTTGATTTTCATTTTCACAAATGTAGTCTAATGCTGCAAGAACATGTTTGTAAGAATTGTATAAAGCTTTGCTGGCATCTGCTCGGGCACTCCAACTCGTTTTCGAGAGGTTTTTTACAACTGTCGAATCTTTATCGAGATTTGATAGCGAGACCTTCCATCTGCTAGAAAAAAAATGTATATTTGTTGCTCCAGCGAAAAAAGCAGCTGACTCATCGCTACTCTCTGCTGCTGCTGAGCCTACGAGTTGTCAAGAATAAGCAGCACATGGATTAAAAATTGCCAGAGGATTCACAGCTTTAATTCTTGACTGAAGTCCCTTGTATTGACCAGACATGTTACTGGCGTTATCATAACTTTGGCCATGACAATCTTTAATATCAAGTTGCAAAGTTTCATCAATTGTCTCCGAAACAGCTTTCTACATGTCTTCGCCTTTATGTCCGCAATTAAGTAAAAATGTGACAAAACGTTCAACGGGCTCTCCGTCGTCAGGCAAAAAATAACGAATAATAAATGTCAGCTGATCAGTGTGTAAAATATCTGGAGTGGAATCTATGCTGATTGAATAATATTTTGCTTTTTTTACCTCTGCTACAATGAATAGTCGCACTTCGTCAGCGAGCAATAAAATAAATTCACCAATTATGGTACTTAGAGGATAAGTATGATGGAATGCCACTACCTTTATGTCCAAATCTGGCCAAATGTTCAGCCATGAAGGGATCAAATTTAGATATGAGTTCAATACAGCCAAGAAGTTTTCCATTTTGTAAAGATCCAATAACTTCATTTTGACCGTGAAATGGAAGACCACAAGAAGCTAAAAACTTTACTGTTTCAACCACACGTAGTAATGAGTTTCGCCAGTAAGATTCCGCTTCATTATATTGTTTGACTATTTGTGTATCCAATCTTCCTAACAATTTTCATCTTGTTGCATATTGTGCCAAACATTTACGATGTTCGGGAGAATTGTCATGATAAAATATAGCGTTACTATTTGGTTAAAAAAATATAATACCAGAAGAATTGGAGTCTTGGTATAAAAACTGAAAACCGTTAATGTTCCTGAAGAGACTGACGAGCAAGATGAGATGTCTTGCGAGGAAACTATTTCGTTCCTTCACTAATATTTTGATTGATAACATTTTTAAATGCTATTTGATCTACAGGATTAAACTATTTAAACCTAAGAAAGCTTACAATAAATAACATAAATATAGCTTATTTGTTTTTTTAATGCACTAATTCCCATAAAATTTACAGGTAGAAACAGATAACGGAGAAAAAAATATTTTTACCACCTTAATAAGAATTTTATTTCAACTTATTGTTACATCAACTTATATAATAGGGGACAGAGAATTATTCTTAATGCAGTAGGTAAAGATTAATGTGTGTTTAAGAGATTTACAGTCGTTTTACGTATTTCAGGTAAAACAAGATAACTGCAACACCTTCACGCCGACATTCGCCTTTTTAAATTTTTTTATGACAATTGTTGCATAAATTAATGTATCAAAACAATCTTAGATAATGTATCTAAGTAAAAGTAGTGAAAATTTTCTGTAATTCTGATTCGTCGTTTACCTATGACCATCCAAAACTTTAATTGCCTTTTTCTCATTATAACAGTTTCGCTACTTATACGGTTCTCCCAGAATACCCTCGACATGTGCAGTCGCTATTTGGTGAAAAGTGGACTGTGGCAGAGGACTGCTTTTGCGGTCCTCATTGCCTAGTCTCTGACTAACCCTTCGGGGATAATAGTCGTGATTATAATATGTATATAGGTACAATTTAGACCTGCTAAATTTTGTTTGAATGTGGTCCTTCAAACGAGGCGTAAAGAGGCACTTTGTGGGTCGGCAGGATGAGGGCGACTGATGCTTTGTATTGTTATAACGCTGCACTAGTGGTCTTCGCACCTGGAATCCATTTTCACTGAACATAACGTGGAGTGGAGACATCTGCCGTGCTACGTATATAATAAAATAATTGTTTAATTCTGGTCATTCATTTTTTATAAATTCACGTCTATTATCCCAGGTTAGACAGAGACATAGAGTCTCTAGACAATGAGAACCGTAGAAATAGTCCATAGCCATAGAACACGTTTCAGAAAATTTAATTTAATTCTGGTTACGGTTAAACTGGGCAACAGCCACAACGGAACTAATTGCACAGAATAACTAATAGTAGGTACTACGTACAGAAGGTTCACTCTCTAACGACTTTCACGTGAAATTAAAACTTATCGTGTGACCCGAGCGTTCATATTCCGTTAAGCAACGCTGACTCGATATCGATTTGACGTCATGACGTCACAGAGCGTAGGTATTACGCGCGCGCGCAGGGATTACGAGTTAAGCGACTCGGTGCTCGGTGTTCGGTGCTATGGCTCGCGGCAACCTTGACTGCCATACGCCTAGGCGGCCTGCCTGGGAGGCGCGCCAAACGAACGTACCTAAACTGCGGAGTGACACCCCCCTGCTAAAAGTAAGCACTTACAAAGGAAATGTACTCGGCCTAAGAAACAAAGGATTATTGATTCTTATAGTTAATACAAACAAAATGTGTGATAGAGAAAGATTAACTGTGGTCAGAGAGAGAGACGTATTTATTATTGTACATCCAAACACGCCCCCTCAAAAAGAAATACTAAAATAAAAAAAATAATCACATTTAAAATATTCTAAAAGTTTAAACCTATCACATAATGTTACGCTACTGGCACATCCTTTTTTAAGTCTGGGAGTAATATACAATATGTTCCAACATTTGTTGTGCAGGATTAGGGAAACCCCAGAACAACCTAATCAAACCATATATGTTACGTATTAATTAAATTAACACTAAATAAGCAAGTGAGTAAGTAAGTAAGTAATGAATCAATAAAAGTCTTAACTTTAAATTTTGTAATAAAAATAACTACTTTCACTTATGACCAAGTTTCTCCCTCATTTGAGTGAATTTTACAGATGGCAACGGTTTTGTTAAAATGTCCGCCATCTGGTCACCTGTAAATACATAAACCATTTTAATGACATTCTTCTCCACCTGTTCTCTGGAAAATGATATTTTATGTCAATTTGTATTGATTGCTTATGACTAGTTGGATTATTTGCAATGCTGATACACCTATTATTGTCTTCGATAAATAGGAATTGCTTGAGGTATGTCCAGGTATGCAACAAAGCCACACAGTGTATGAGTGTTTATATCAGAAATCCGAATATAAGTGCGTTTTAAATCTTTCGACCCTTTTAAGTATCGTAACACTCGTTTCAACAAAGACACACATGTATGAGTCTTTATATCAGAACTGCGAATATAAGTGAGTTTTAAATTTTTCGACCCTTTTAAATATCGTAACACTATTTTCAATTGTGACCAAAGTGATTGATTGTTATTGTTACTAAATCTACTTAGCATGTTTACACTAAAGCTTAAGTCGGGTCGAGTGCACAGCATAATATTCAAACAACTTATAAGATTTCTACAAGGAGCCTCTGTTTTTTCAGTAGAATTCAATGCTTCATAATCAACTTTAGTTTCTAATGGCGTAGCGACACTATTACAATTGATCATATTAAACTTTTGTAAAACTTTGTTTATATACGCCGTCTGATCTAAAGTGATTGTGTAATTTTGTCTTTGTATTGTAATTCCCAAGAAACATTTAATTTCCTTTTAAATTTATTCACTAAATATATTTTAAGACTATTCATAGTGTTTTTGTTTGCTGTTGCAATAACTACATCATTGACATAAAGTACCACATAAATGTTCTTTAAAATATCACCTTTGTCTAGAATATAAATGCATCGGTCAGCTGATGAGTAACGAAATCCTCTTTCAATCGGTGTCTGTTCAAACATTTGAAACCAACAGAGTGCTGACTGTTTTGAGTCATACAAGGACTTATTCAATTTGCAGACCATATTGTTATCTGCACATGGGATAACTTCAGATATTTTCATATATATTTTTCTTCCTCTAATTTCTCATTCAAAAACGCTGTTTTCGCTGTCGCTAACTCGCCGATCGCCGCTGCTAAAAGTAGCACGTCGGTGGTGGCTCTAAGACAGTTTCTTATGTTGACGATGTAAGTATTATTTATTTTAATTAGAATTGAGTATATTTTTATTGCAATTATGAAGGTAGGTACCTGATGGTACAGAAAAGTTTACTTTTTTTGTCGGTTCTTCTCAGTACAAGGTTTTAGGTCGCAGTAGAATAACTAATCGCTTTACACGTAAAGCACAGTTAAAATATAAACAAAATAGTTTGAAAAAGGAATAACATGTTTGAAGGAAACGAAGAAAATTCTTTAAAGACAATGGGAATTTTTTTTAAATTCCTCTTTGCCATAACTTCCCCATTGTTGAGGCATAAAGCGTCCAATATAGCTTGGCTACGAAATATCATGGAACTATAATATAATAAACCCGTAGTATGGAGCGATGTTAGGAATGTGGCCGTAAAACGAACGATTATGACATATTGAAGCGTTGATAGCCAAAAGTATAATTGCTGTGGTTGAGTGCGAGCAATTGTTGTATAATACCATTGTGATAAAGCTCTCCCCACGCCTCACGCATTGCCCGCTGTCATTAGGCAAGCACTCATTTTGTATGGAATAGTTACTCTAGTTATATACCTATTATGTAATACCCTTATCTTACTTACTTACCTAATATCGGGTCTTCTAAACGGGGCTTGAAACGGTATTTATGCAGGCCGTCATGAATAGGTGCGCTTGTTACCGTGCTTGTTCCACGGTGAGGAGCGCTCTCATTATTTTGGACTACATCGGCTGCTTACCATCAAGCAGGATGTATTCAATAAAACGTGTAACATAAAAACAAAACCCCCAAATAATAGCTACGTTAGACAAGACGTGAACCCAATAACTAGTTCTAGGGCTTATTAGCTTGACGGGTAAGTTATTATTATTGTGAAAAAAACATTTTTTTTTATTTTATTCATTAGATCACCATCAAAATTTACATTATTTAAAATTGATTTGCAAGTATTACTACTTACGCACGATTAAGTACCTAGTAAAAAAACATGAAAAAATTAATCCCGAGGAGTTCGATGGCTTAGCGGTAAAGGCGTTCGGTTTACGGTCGTCGTTAAGCAATATTCGCAATGTCGGGTCACTAGATGGGTGACCAGATTAAAAAGATCACGAGCTCCTCCTCTTTGAAAGGCACGTAAAGCTGTTGGTCCCGGTGGTCGGTGGTGGTTGTTGTCGTAAGATGGCAATGGTTAAAGCTCACCAACCCGCATTGGGCCAGCGTGGTGAGTTAAGGCCAGCCCCCTACTTGATGTAGCATCTGGGACACATGTACCCAGCAGTAGATCGTTTCTAGGCTGATGAATAATAGGGCGTGTTGTTAATATTTTTTGTAGACAACTTATTTTGACCGAATATATGTCTATACTAATATTAATATGAGGAAAGATTAGTTTGCTTTTTGTTCGTTTGAATTGAATAGACTCCAAAACTACTAAACAGATTTAAAAAATTCTTTGACCATTAGAAAGCTACATTCTTCCTAAGTGACATAGACTATATTTTTTCCCGATATTCCCACGGGAACGAGTACCACTCGGGTAAAACCGCGAGGACCCGCTAGTTAAGTATAAAGTAAGATTGTTAAATCATAGATTACGTTTGGCTGTGTGTTGTTGTCTCCATAAATACAATCACGACTATTATCCCCGAAGGGTTAGTCAGAGACTAGGCAATCAAGACCGTAAAGCAGTCCAATGCCACAGTCCACGCTTCATCAAATGATAAAATAATATATGTTTTTTTTCCATTTATTAGGATAAACAAACAGTGACAAAATACAAATATTTTAAAGAGACACTTTAACTACAATTAAATTTGACACCAACACTGTTTACCACATTTTACATTACAATTTTACATTAACGAGCAATACGATATCTTTCGTAAGCTTCGATAATTCCGTAAGTATTAGTTTTTTTTCGTATAAATTTATCCAATTAAAAAAGCACAAGCACACAAATTACTAACTGCAATAATTATATCAAAAATATTTTATTTAAATAGACTAGGACGCGTAGTTGCACTGTCAATTGTGTTATATTTAAATAAATAAGTGATCCGCTCTTCTCCTAGCCACCCCCTAGAATGCAGGGCTCTATTCATGGCGCCAATCTCGCTGGCTGAATACACCCGCGTCCAACACTCAACCCTCGACATACATGACACCCCATTCATGCGCCTCTATGCAATGTCTATGAATAAGTGCGGCGACCGCTCAGGTGAGCGCTATTATAATTACTACTCCGAAAATCATGTGCTTCGAAATTTAAATTATTTCCTAATTGCTTCTTCTTAGTGTGTTTGCAGTTAGTAAAACGTGGACTATGGCAGTGGACTGCTCCTGCGGTCCTTATTGCCTAATCTCTGACTAACTCTTTAAGGGATAATAGTCATAAATCTATGTTTGTGTGTATGCTTCTTCTTGCTAATTTACTCGCATAAAATTCGGTCTGTCCTGAATCACAAAGAATCACTAAAGGCTCATTAGTTACACAGTACTTGATAAACTATAATTCAGGTAGGTACAGACATATATGACACCCCATTCATGCGCCTGGTGCAATGTCTATGAATAAGTGCTTCGACCAACTCAGGTAAGTGCTTTTATAATTACTACTCCGAAAATCGTTTGCTCCGAAATTTAAATTATTTCCTAACTAGTGGCCGCTCGCGGTTTCGCGTGGTTCCCGTTCCCGTGGGAATATCGGAATAAAAGTATCCTATGTGTTAATCCCGGTTATAAACTATCTGTATGCCGAATTTCATCCAAATCCATTCATTAGTTTTTACGTGAAAGAGTAACACACATCCATCCGTACTTACAAACTTTCGCGTTTATAATATTAGTAGGATTGCTTCTTCTTTTTGCTTCGCTCGCTTTCAGGTATTATAACTAGAGCCGACAGCGAGATGCAATTTTTGAGGTCGCAGGACACTGGAAAAAGGGACTTCTGGGTTTTGTCACTTTATCAGCAAGGCGATATTATGTATTATTTTAAATATTATTACTAATGCGCTACTATTGACAAAAATACTGTTAACTAATCCAGAAAGCTAATACGCTTGTGTCATCTATGGGGTTCACATCAGTTTAGCAGTCTAACGGAGCTATGGGGAATAAAGTATGTAATTTACAAACTTAAACTTTTTTTTTATTCTACAACGGGTAAGCGCTTGGCCTTCATCTCACCTGATGGTAAGTGACGATAAGGCCGAAGGTGGAAACGCGCTTCACCCGGAATCCACAACCACTGAGGAACATCGTATTTGTCGCGACTGTAATGATTTAGCGTCAGATATTGGCGACGTGCCTGACATCCATAACCTATCACTTTACAAATTTAAGACGGATGTTTGTAAATTACTGTCAATAGGTTAGCCCATTCCTTCTTTTTATATCATACTTATTTGTTAAATACTCGTGTAATATATATATTTTTTATGTAATTACCTTTATTTATTGTGATTTCTCATTGATTGTCATAAAAACTTTTTTGATTTTATTGTCATACATTTTTTTTATGTGTTTATGTATTGTTATCTTCGTAAATTTTTAAACAGCACTTGATCGATTTAATAACTTAATTTAATTTATTGTAATCTAATTTAATTTAACTTTATATCAACTATTTTTTGATAATGCATGTAGATGTACACTTCTTTTTGGAGCTGCAACTTATCCTGTGTGTTTTTCCACTGGTTGCTGTATGTTGATCTTAGTTGTAATTCTGTTTGTGTACTAATAAATAGAATAAAATAACTGGCTATCTTATCTCAAACTATCGGAACACAACAATGCTATAAACATCGTTGTTATGGCGACAGACTTAGATAAGATGGTGGTAGCTAGCCAGGCGGACTTAACAGTCGTACCACCAACCAAACCGAGCACACAAAGATGTACCCCCCACTGGGAATCGATCCCGGGACCTCTGGGTCTCAAACCGGTGGCTTAGTCACTAGACCACAGAGGCGGTTAAAAACCCTAAGCACAACCGTGTCGCGTTGCGGTGAAAGAATACTACCACCCCCTCTTTTCCCTTGGGTGTCGTAAAAGGCGACTAACAGACTAAAGACAGCACGTCCATCCAACATCCATGAAGCGGCGATGGGCTGGGAAAAGTGGACTATGGTAGAGGACTGCTTTTACGGTCCTCACTCATTGCCTAGCCTCTGACTAACCCTTCGGGGATAATTGTCGTGATTATATGTATGTGACCTAAGTATATCCGTTGGCGTACTGAAGCTTCATCATCATAACAGTCCGTATCTACCCTTGACGGACATAGGCTTTTTTATGTGAAAAGAGACAAACGAGCAAGCGGGTCACCTGAAGGAAAATAATCACCGCCACCCATAGACACCCGCGAAACCAGAGGAGACGTAGATGCATTGTCGACCTTGGGGAAGAGTAGAATCCTTGAGGAAGCAGTAGGAATTGTGAGGAAGGTAAGGAGAGATGAGCCTCCCTGGCCGGCCTTGTTACGATATTTCTTTCGGTTTCGACCATCTGATAAAATTACGATTGCTCAAAGCTTCCAAATAAAGTAGGCCATCTTAAGTTTTTTTTGCACATAAGAAATGAATACTACCACACCCTCACTTCCCTTGGGTGTCGTAAAAGGCGACTAACGAACTAAAGACCGCACACACTACCAACTGCTTAAAGCGGCGATGGGCTCACCACCTGTCTTGCCGAGCTCATGTGAAATCACTATTTGGTGAAAAGTGGACTATGGCAGAGGACTGCTTTTGCGGTCCTCACTAGTCTCTAACTAACCACCAAAAAACACCGTATCCGTTGCGCTGCGCCGCGTCGTAGGGCTGCCGTAGTCGCCGACTACCTAAAACAGAAAAAAGAGTATGAGACTGCCGCCGCTTCCGCACAGACCAGATCGTGGATGGATTTCTGCACTAAACAAGAAAAAGAATCCTTTTGGGACGGCATCTATCGAATATTGAAAAGAACAACAGCTAGAGAGGAGGATTTACCACTTAAAAAGAATTGGCAACCAACTGGATGCAGAGGGATCCGCACAACACTTCGCGGAAACATTTTATCCGGAGGACCTAGCCGCAGTGGACAGCAGCACACATAAGCAAATACGCGCTAAAGCAGAGACGGTTAATGTGGGGTCCAGTATTGATGTACTCGACCCACCATTTACAGAGACAGAGCTGCGTAATGCTGTCTGTTCATTCAACCCAAAGAAGGCCCCCGGAGAGGATGGATTAACAGCAGACATTTGTAAAAAGGCGATTAGCAAGGATCCAGAATTGTTTCTGGCCATAGCAAATAAGTGCCTCGAACTGGGATCCTTCCCGAAATGCTGGAAAAGGGCCACAGTGGTTATCCTTAGAAAGCCCGGTAAGGAGGACTATACGACCCCAAAATCATACAGACCAATTGGCCTCCTACCGGTACTTGGCAAAATATTTGAAAAGATGTTGGTGGGCCGGCTGAAGTACCACATCTTGCCTAGGCTGAGCCCATACCAATACGGTTTCATGCCCCAACGCAGTACGGAGGACTCCCTCTATGTCCTCATTAACACCATAAGGGATAATCTTTGACAAAAGAAGATAGTTACCCTAATATCCCTGGACATAGAGGGAGCGTTCGATAACGCTTGGTGGCCAGCTATTAAGACTAGGTTGGCGGAGGAGGAGTGCCCAATAAACCTTAGGAAAGTACTAGATTGTTATATGTCCGATAGGGAGGTCAACATTAGGTACGCTGGCAAAGAAGTACATAGGAAACCCTCAAAGGGTTGTGTGCAGGGTTCCATCGCGGGTCCCATCTTATGGAACCTACTACTAGACCCCCTCCTGCACACTCTTAAGAATCAAGGAGTCCATGTACAAGCCTTCGCGGACGACATTGTCCTACTCTTTGCCGGCGACACAGCGCAAAATATTCAAACACAGGCCAACCCAGTGCTCGGACATGTTGCGGCGTGGGGTGGTCGTAATAAGCTCAATTTTGCGGCTCACAAAACGCACAGCCTTGTTATTACGAAGTAGCTGAAAAACGACACCCCCCGCCTCAACATGAACGGGGTACCGATCGAAAATAGGCCTGAGATCAAAATCCTGGGTCTAACAATTGACCACAAGTTGACTTTCAACACGCACATTAACAACGTCTGTCGCAAGGCCGCCGCCTTTTACAAACATCTTTCAAAGGCGGCACGTGTAAATTGGGGTTTGACACCTGACGTGTTGAAAACTATATACACCGCAGCGGTGGAACCTGTTGTGACGTATGCAGCTGCCGCGTGGACCCCGGCGGCCGACAAGGTCATGACGCGCAAGCAGCTGGATGCGTTACAGCGGGGCTTTGCACAAAAAATGTGCAAAGCTTACAAAACAGTCTCACTCACCTCTGCCCTGGTTCTGTCCGGAACGCTTCCCCTTGACCTCCGGATTAAAGAGGCCGCAGCCCTTTATGAAGTGAGGAGGGGGGTGCCCTGGCCAGAACTAAGGGGCAGAGACATAGACACTCCACACTCCGCATTACACTTGCCGCATCCGGCAGAATACACCAAAATTGACATTACACACATCACAGAACAAACACAAATACACACAAACACGCATAACATACAAATATACACCGACGGCAGCAAGATAGACGGGAAGGTCGGAGCGGCACTATCTCTATGGAGAGACGCCGCCGAGATTAAAACGATCAAACTTGCACTGCCGTCGTACAGCACAGTTTTTCAGGCAGAACTACTCGCACTTCACAAATCTTTGGAGGTAGTGCTCAGTAGGAAAGAGCTTTCTTTTGGAATTTATAGCGACTCGATGGCAGCCCTGCAAGCCGTTACCGGCGTAAATTCCCTCCACCCCCTCGCAGTTGAAATCCGCAAAAACATCGGTACAGCATTTAAGCAAGGCAAAGCTGTAGCTTTGCATTGGATAAAAGCGCACGCGGGGTTGGAAGGGAATGAAAGGGCCGACGTGCTAGCCAAGGAAGCCGCTTTAAAGTCCAAAAAAAAGCCCGACTACGACAGGTGTCCTGTTTCATTCGCAAAGCGTTTCATCCGCGATGGGACGCTGGGCGAATGGAACCGGAGATACCAGTCGGGTACTACAGCCGAAGTCACAAAACTTTTTTTTACAGACACCACCGCTGCATACAGAGTCACACGAAAACTCACGCTCACTAAATACACCACACAGGTACTCACAGGGCACGGCGGGTTTTCCGCATACTTACACAGGTTCAAGTGTAAGGACAGCCCGTCGTGCGCCTGTGACCCTAACACCGACGAAACACTAGTACACATCCTCTCCGAGTGCCCTATACACACTCGTGAGAGGTACAATGTTGAGGCAGAATTGGGCACCCGCATTATCCCCAAAAATTTCCCGGACCTTCTGTCCGCGGAAAATACAAGGGAAAAGTTCCTAAACTATTGCACGAAGCTTACAGAAATTGTTTGTAAGCGTAATAAGTAGAAAAAATAATAATAAGTAAATGTAAAAAGCCGAGAGATTGTGCGCATTTATGAACAATGCGCATCAAATCTGCTCATGTGCAAGAAATAAGATGGATAATTATAAATAGTATATAAGAGTGCAAACAAAAATGTAAACTTAATAAATATAAGATGAAAAAACAAATGTAATAGAAAATTAAGAAATAGAATAAGATATATATGTAAACATAGTATAGTATAAGTAGAATAGAAAAGCAATTTAGTAATAAGCAAAACGTTGTAAATAAAGCCAACCTAGTTTGTAAGTTTTTCATGCTCATGATTTTCAGGAGAAGCGTACATTATTTCCCTGCTCAAACCCTGTAAAAGTAAAATAATATAAATAAGTAAAAATAAAGAATTAGATTAGATAGAAAGTAATAAATGGAGACTAGATAGGAAGATGGTGAAGTTTAAACCAAGCCAGTAGACGGCAAAACCCAGCCGTATAGTATAAAAGATGATGAATGTTAATAGAGAGTTATGAATGAAAGTGCGAGAGGAATAAAAGTGAGGCCAAGAATGAAAGAGAAAAATAGCAAATAAGCCTCCCATTCTGTGGGAGAAGGCCACTAGTAGATAGGAAAAAAAAGAAAAAAAAAACCCTTCGGGGATAATAGTAGGGGGTGTCACTCCATAGTTCCTCTTTGTAGGCGACACAGAACAACACATACAATCACAAGCCAATCCGGTGCTCGAGCGTGTTGCGGCGTGGGGTAGTCATAACAAGCTCAACTTCGCGGCACAAAAAACACATAGCCTCACCATCACAAAGAAGCTCAAGTATGACACCCCTCGCCTCAGCATGAACAGGACACCGATTGAAAGTAAGAAGGAGAAAAAACTCCTGGGACTCACGATAGATTGCAAACTGACTTTTAATACGCATATAAACAACGTCTGTCGGAAAGCCGCCGCTTTCTATAAACACCTCTCAAAAGTGGCGCGCGTGAACTGGGGTCTTACATCTGAGGTGTGCAAGACAATATACATCGCAGCGGTGGAACCCGTTGTGACGTATGCAGCTGGCGCGTGGGCTCCAGCAGCCGACAAGCTCATGACGCGCAAACAGCTGGACGCGTTACAACGGGGATTTGCACAGAAAATGTGCAAGGCATGTAGGACGGTTTCACTCACCTCTACCCTGGTTCTGTCCGGGACGCTTCCCCTTGACCTCCGGATTAAAGAGGCCGCAGCCCTTTATGAAGTGAGGATGGGGGTGCCCTGGCCTGAAGTACGGGGCAGAGACATAGACACTCCACACAACGCACTACACTTACCACACCCGGCTGAGCACACTAACATAGACATCACACACATCACAGATCAATCACAAATACACATGAACACGCACAACATCCAAATATACACCGACGGCAGCAAGATAGACGGAAAGGTCGGAGCGGCACTATCTCTTTGGAGAGACGCCGCCGAGATTGGAACGTTTAAGCTTGCCCTGCCGTCGTACAGTACTGTTTATCAAGCCGAACTCTTAGCACTCCACAAAGCTTCAGAAGTAGTGCTCAGTAGAAGGGAAGTTTCTTTTGGGGTTTATAGCGACTCCATGGCAGCCCTGCTAGCCGTCACCGGCGGACGTTCCCTCCACCCCCTCGCAATAGGTGTCCGCAACAACATAAACCAAGCGTTCAGCCAAGGCAAAGTTGTTGCCTTGTTTTGGATAAAGGCACATGCGGGGTTGGAAGGGAACGAAAGGGCCGACGTGCTGGCCAAGGAGGCCGCTATAAGGTCAAAGAGAAAACCCGACTACGACCGGTGCCCTGTTTCGTTCGCAAAGCGTCTCATCAGGGATGGGACGCTAGGCGAGTGGAACCAGAGGTACCGGTCGGGCACTACAGCCGAAGTCACCAAACTCTTCTTTGCTGACACCACCGCTGCCTACAGAATCACACGAACATTCACCCACACAAAGTTCACCACACAGGTACTCACGGGTCACGGCGGGTTCTCTGCTTACTTGCATAGGTTCAAGTGCAAGGACAGCCCGTCGTGCGCTTGTGACCCTGATACCGACGAGACACTAGTACACATCCTCTCCGAGTGCCCTATACACACTGGCGAGAGGTACAATATCGAGGCGGAACTGGGCATCCGCATTGTCCCCAAGAACTTTGCAGAACTCCTGGCTGCGAAGGAATCTAGGGACAAATTCTTGAACTATTGTACCAAAACTGTGCAAATTGTTTGCAAATGCAACAAATGGATATATAAATATATATAGTATAAGTAAATGTAAAAAGCCGAGAGATTTATGTGTATTCATGATGAATATGCAATAAATCTGCTAATGCAAAAAACCTTAGATTAAAAATTACAATAGTACATAAGTTTGTTAACAAATACTTAAGCGCATTAGTAATAACAAAAATAGCAGTGTAAGTAAATGTTGATAGAATATAAGTTAGTAAGCATAAGTATATATATAAAAAAAATGTTATTAGTAGAATAAGTACATAAGCCAATCTGTATAATAAAATCGACCAAGCCGTAAGTTTTTTATGCACATGTTTTTCAAGGGAAGCGTAACTTATTGCACCTGCTCAACACCTGTACTAGTTAAACACCCCAAATTTTAGTAATAATAAATAAGAAATAAAAACTTAGATAGTAAGGAAAAATGGTGTAAAACATGCACATAGCTGGTAGACGGCAGCACCCAGCCGTTAGGTATAAAAGATATGAAGCATGACAAAGAGATTTAGGAATGAAAGTATGAGAAGAATGAATAATAGAAAAGAAAAATACAAGGTAGTAAAACAAGCACATAATTGGCAGACGATAGTACACAGCCATTAGGTATAAAAGATTTTAAGCATGATAAAGAGAATTATGAATGAAAGTGCGAGAGGAATAAATGATAGAAAGGAACGATAGAGAAAATTAGAAAATAAGCCTCCCATTCCGTGGGAGAATACGCTAGCAGATAGGAGAAAAAAAAAGAAAAAACCCTTCGGGGATAATAGTAGGGGGTGTCACTCCACAGTTTAGGTACGTATGGCAGTAAAGGTTGCTGCTCGCGACGCACCAAACACGTCGCGCGTCGTCGCTTAACTCGCAATCCCCGCGCGCGCGCGTAAACCCTACGCTCTGGCACGTCATGACGTCAAATCGATATCGAGTCAGCAAAAAGTTCAAAAAAGTCAAAAGTCAAATTATTTATTCAATGTAAACCTTTACAGGAACTTATTGACGTCAATAGTAATAATAATAAAAAAACAGTTAACTAACTTATAGTTAAGACTTAACAAATAATCTAACGAGCTACAGTCTGTGTCAGACAAAACAGCGTTGCTTAACGGAATATGAACGCTCTGTTTCAATTTCGCGTGAAATTCGTTAGATAGTGAACCTTCTGTACGGTATTACTATTAGATATTCTGTGGTAATAGTCGTGATTATATGTACCTATGTACCTATGTATGTATAATTTAGGATATTACCAATTAAGTATTGTAAGCTTGTACCAACATGGTACGTATCACAAAAGCCTTTAACTTTAATAATTGTACGTCCAAATAATGCGATGGTTTGGGCACTGGCAGTGGGCCTATTCGGTACATAAAGGCTCAATACCCAACAATGCTCCACTGTTACGTCACAACAATAGGACATGGATTATAAAACAGACGTACGAGCACTTCTACGACCATTGTGAAAGATACAATCTCTTTATGTGATGCTATCTACCCGGCCCATAGACTTAATAATTCATAGTAACGTCTCTAAAGTAGAACTGGGTGACACACGAAACTGATGTTTTTTGTTATTTTATTTAGCCTCTATTGTGTTGCATTGCTGTAAGGCCTACTGCCCACTTGTTCTGTGCTACCTCATAATTAATTAACAGTTTTTTTGTGTGCTTATATTTTTTAATGATTGATTCCGTATTTTTTTTAATTACAACTATATATTCAACACTTTTTTAAAATGAAACACCTTAAATTCTGACGTCCTTGTAATAAATGCTCTAAGTTTGACTTATTCTTAACTAAGGTATAAACAAAGATTTTTGTAGATAGATAGACGCTTCTTCTAAATCTGGTATTTAACTCAAATCATAAGAAACTTACTTACGAGTCATCACATACATGTAAGAAGGGTCCTTTACCTTTCACGTGTGAATTCACGTTAAATTCACAAATTATTTTCGTTAGGAACCTCTCATCAATATTTAAGTCTATGTCTAGATCACAGGGGCGAGGTAATATAAATTTCAAATAAAAGAAAAAACTCATACAACGTCCCACTGCCAAACGCTTGTAGTAGAGGACACTTTTATTGGAATTTATTGGTAAAGAATAAGGAGATGTTCAACGTTCGACAGTAAAGTAGAAAAGAATTTCTTATTTATTTGAACAACACTTTACACCTCAACTTAAAAGATCAATAATATTAAAAATAATTAATTTATATACACGACTGTTTATCCCCTAAGGGTTAGTCAGAGATTAGGCAATGATGACGGCAAAAGCAGTATACTGCCATAGTCTACATTTTTCACCAAATAACAACTACACACTTGCTCAGCTTGAAAGACCGATCGCCTATTGCCGATCTATGCTGTTGGATGTATGTGAAGTCTTTAGTCCGTTAGTCGCCTTTTACGACACTTAAGGGAAGATATCGTCGTTAGTTTATGTATGTAAACTTAAAACAAGCACATTACCTAATTATAATAAAACTAAAAATTAACTGCACACTTAGTCTTTTAAATGCTGCTGCATACACAGTAGCCAAACAATGTCATCTGTACCACATTTCCCACTTGCCTGATGTTTTGCTTAAAATAAATTGGATTAATTACCACGCTTACCAAATGCAAGGTGGTGAGCACAACTGTAGAATATCCATAAAAAAAATTAAAACAACACTTTGCACTGCCTCGGAATCAAACCCATAGATATTATCACGACTATTATCCCCGACGGGTTAGTCAGAGAATAGGCAATGAGGACAGCAAAAGCAGTCCTCTGCCATAGTCCACTTCTCACGAAGTTGCAATTGCACATGTGCTCAGCGTGACAGGTGATGAGCCTATCGCCGATCTATGCTGTTGGATGTATGCAGTCTTTAGTCCATTAGTCGCCATTTACGATAGCCAAGAGAAGTGAGGGGGTGGTAGTAGGTATTCTTTCTTATTGTGAAAAAAAATCACTAAAGATGACTTACTTTATGTGGAAGCTTTAGGCAATCGTAATCTTATCAGATGCTCGAAAACGAAGGAAATATCGTATCAAGGAGGCCCATCTCTCCTTACCTTCCTCTCAATTTATTTTGCTTCCTCAAGAATTCTACTATTCCCCAAGGTCGACAATACATCAGCGTCTCCTCCGGTTTTGCGGGTGTCCATGGGTGGTGGTGATTATTTCCCTTCAGGCAGCTTCGCTTGCTCGTTTGCCTCTTTTCACATAAAAAAGCCTATGTCCGTCAGGGGTAGATACGGATTGCAAAGATGATGAAGCTTCAGTACGCCAACGGATATGCTTAGGTTACATATAATCACGACTATTATCCCCGAAGGGGAGACGTTGCGTCTTTCTGTATATTGCACCGTATATATCATGGGGATTGTTCTGAGGAATTGTTCGCTTGATCCCTGCCGCTGATTTACTTCACCGCACTACTCGCAATCGACTGTCATTCCATCCACATCATCTTGATGGATGGCGGTCTACCACTGTGCGTTGTTCAAGAAATTTCTTGCCTCGAACTACAGTGTTGTGGAACCAGCTCTCAGCGGCGGTATTTCCGGACCGTTACGACTTAGGGATCTTCAAGAAACGAGCCTATTGCTTCCTTAAAGGCCGGCAACGCGCCTGCGATTCCTGTGGTTTTGCGGGTGTCCATGGGCGGCGGTGATTACTTTCCATCAGGTGACCCGCTTGCTCGTTTGCCTCCTTCTGCTATAAAAAAAGGGTTGGTCAGAGACTAGGCAATGAGGACCGTAAAAGCAGTCCTCTACCATAGTCCACTTCTCCCAGCCCATCGCCCAAGGGAAGAGAGGGGGTGGTAGTATTCTTGCACCGCTACGCAACACCCGACCCTGACCCTTAACCTCTGGATATTGTCCGAGCGCTTGACCACCACAATTTTACTTTTAACTGACGAATCACAAAATATTGTAATAACTCTTAGGGCTGGCCTGAAAGAAAAGACATGAGATGACAATACATTTTCAAAATTGTTTTGTAAAACTATATCAGTTAAATAAGTTTTATCTGACAATTAAAAAATCTACCTTTAGTTATGTTATTGCATTTGTTTTGTAAAAATAAACATTTCGCTCTTTATATAAAGTGTTTTCTTTAGCGAATTCAGTGCGACGCCCGATTATTTCAAGTTATTTCACCCTCGAGTGAACGCAATAAGAGTAACGTAAAGTATAATTAAACTAAAAAGCTCTTTTATCGCGACATTTCTGTACGTTTCAAACGACACATAAAATTTACTAATGTGATTTGAAAAATACGCTCAGCTAATGAAAGCGATGGTAAATGGTTTAGTGGTGTAGAGAAAATTGCATTGAAAAGTAATAAATGAATAAAATCTCGTTTATTTGCTTCTAGTACCTATCACACAAACTTAAATTAAACACAAAACACATTACGATCACGAGAAAATTATTAAAATTCGACAAAAACATCAATCAATGAACTCTGCTAATGGGATTTGATTTCTTGTAGTAGTACCTAGTACTAGTACTTTAACATTAAAATTAACTTTAACATAATTTGTTGTCTTGATGAACTCCGATGTCACTTGTTTTATTTTTAAAGAAATACTTAAACTAAAAAGTAAAAATAAATAATTATGTAAATAAAAATTTAAAAATTGTTTCTAATACTTACTTAAGATGTCCGACCTTCGGCCTTATAAGTATATACACAGGTATACATACACATATGATTAGTCACCCGAGATCTTACTCCATTTTTAACTGAGTTCATTAAGGAAAAGGTTTTCAATTTAAGCTTCTATTTAACTTCACATATTGTATGTCCTGGAATTTTGCAATCAATAATTCACCCACTTCCACTGAAGCTATCGGGCTGAAAGGACATAATTTTTTTGGTACTAAAATAAAATAAAAATTAACTGCAATAATTCATATACTTCCTTGTTCAAGAGACTAAATGCTATCATACTGTATAATCATTTTTTAGATTTTTAATTACCTCCGTTAAAGAATACTGTATTTTGGTAAGTTTTGTACGTTTCTGAACGAAAGTTCCGGTTTTTTAACCCGGCGTCATTGAGGCAGGGTCAATATGACCCTGCACGTTTTGTATACGAAAAATTTCTTAGAAATAATTGCCGCCCACAACCGTTTGTCTTAGTAGCTGCAGCTAAGTATCACCCCAACCCTTCGTGTACCTCACTTTAGTCGTCAATCGCCTGCGCAAGGAGCAACACGTGTGTAAACCTGCGACCGGGTAATTGTGACCCAGCTCAACGGCGACGTTGCTGTTTAGTGCCATATATTTTTTTATGTTTTATTTAGTTTTACTTATTTATACAACTTTATTTTTAGATTACTATCTAATATGAACCCGGAGGAATGTAAGCGTCGTCGAATCATAGCGATAATTGATGAATCTTCGACGAAAATTAACCTTATGCATCTGATTCGGAAAATGAAGATCATGTTAGTGTTCGTACTCAGGAAAGTGATACTGATCTAGAAGTTAGTGACAGTGAAAATGACGTTCCACTGCAATAATTACGTCAATCCAATTCAAGTGGTGACATTGCAGAATCGTCAGATCAACAAGTACGAGATCCTTGTTATAGTGGGAAAGATGGTACTAAATGGTACATAACTCCTTTCCGGCAAAAGGTCCGCACTCGAAGCGAGAATATTATTACACAGCAACCTGGAGTAACACAAGAGGGAAAGACGGCTAAATTAGAATGTTGTCAACTTTTTTAACCGGATAATTTGCTCAATACTATACTTATGTACACTAACAATCGAATAAAGGAAATAATGGCTGCTTGTTCAGATCTCTCGAAACACGAAAGAATTTACTAGAGAAACATCTGGAGAACCTCCTTCAAAGCTCACTGGCTGGCTATCAAAAAAAAAAAATTAAAAAAAATGACCTGAACACGTTATCTCTTATTGTAAAAACTGCAGTGTAAGTCTAATTCAAAAAGACTAATTATACGAACGTTCCCGATATTTCTGTGATTAATTTTTAACGATAGAAAGGTTAGATAGTATAGATTTCATCTAAGTATATTTTTGATAGAAACAATATTATTTTGTCTTGATATTTTTTTTTAAGGGAGTTGCATTTTTGTTGCATAATAAAATAGTCCTGATGAAAGTTAAAAATAAAAATAATTTAATTTATTACCAATGTGTTTTATTGCTACTACTGATTATAAATACAGTTATATGTTATAAATATTAAATTTAAAAAATTATAAAAGATTTTATACTAGGCAAAATAGTTACAATTGTAAAGGGTCATAATGACCCACCTCAACGTTAATGTAACTTTTTTCCGCCACAATGACGCCGGGTTAATGTAAGCGAACGCAAGGTTATCAGTAGGTATGTCTATGAGGTCTATGGTTATGTAGAAACGATAGGTAATCGTTAAAGTTTAGCCAACAAAAGCTGAACCAGGAAAAACGCGGCAATTTCAAAAAAAATCATGACAGGGTAACACAGGTTCACTCATACAGCTGCAATCTTAATTAATGGCTATCGCGTGTAGCATTGAGCCAAATTCAAGTGATATAATTATTTAAGGTATATTTAGTATGTACGGTAGATAGAAGTAAAATGGAGTCTCACAACAAGTGTTGTTGCTAAAAGAACACGGGAGAAACTCTCCAGCTGCAATTTACTCAGAAAAAAATCAATTTGACATACGACATGACACCTCATATAGACACACATAGAGAAAAAGTGTTGCCAATCAAATAACTATGAGGTTCAGCTTTCGTTGGCCAGACTTTAACACGGTTTTTTTTTTCGCACATATAGTATTTAGCAACGATACACACAACTAACACAACGAAAGCGCGGCCGGGAATCGTCTGGCGGCTGACAGTCTGACATCTGTCTACGATGCGTATTGACATATGAAACGTCAGACAAGCGTCACTTTTTTATTTTTAATAACATATAGTGTCACAATCCGACTATAATGTTGCCATTTTCGAGTAGAAATCAATTTTGGTTTTTAATTTATAAAAAAAACCGAGGTTTTTAAATTACTAATAAGTACGGTCAATATAAATGTTGGTAATAATATATTCTTCATGTATTTATAAATTGGCGTCAAGTTAAAAGACTTTTGAATTTAGTACCAAGCCCCATAGTAAAAAAATATGTCCTTTATCATACATGTTTAAATCGCATGACAATGCAATATTATGATGACATGGTGCTGATCTGATGATGGAGCAAGAAGGTGGCCATAGGAACTTCGCAATGAAACAACACAACCTCATCGAGTTTATGCTCGTTTGAATCGTCTTGACGAGTAGTTTGTCTTTCAATGCTAACCAGGATCTGATGACGGAGCTGGAAGGTTGTCATAAGAACTTTGTAATGAAACGACGCAACCCCATCGAGTTTCGGCTCGTTTTATTCGTCTTGAGGAGTACTTTGTTTTAAGATATTTACCAGGGTATGATCTGATGATGGAGCTGAAAGGTGGTCCTAGAAACTCAGTAAAGAAGTTCCTATGCGTCATGACGAGTACCTACTTTGGTGCTAGATGGTAAGCACCCAGGGGTCACGTGTAGGGTCTCAAGGGTTAAACTTACGGAAGCGATTACTTTGTTTTGAATGTTTTAAGTTTGATGGTTTTTTGATTTTCAGGAATATATTTTTTATTCTGTGGGCCTGTCTCTCCCACATTGTAAGATCATCCCACTATATTAATATAGATGATTAGATAATCCCATAATATTCTTATAATTATACAAAGAATATTCTGGTACTTCTGGTACAACAAAGCCTAGTTCTCCCTACCACGAGCGCGTAATACGAAACGAAAACACTTTGCGCGCGTAATCCGACCAACAAAAATTGTTTGCGCGCGCAAACATCCGAGTTCACCTCGCATCTGCCAGTGTTGACGTTACTGATTAAGTCACACCTTTGTCTCGGCTACTTGGTATAATATTGTTTCAGTTCCAATGCCGTACTTAGTAAGGTATTGTGGTTACCGAATTTATTGCCGCCATCTTTCTAATTGAAGGCGCAACCATTGTATGTAACGGAAGTTACAACATTCACTTGTAATATCCTAACTTATACCTATTATAAATGCGAAAAATAGTTTATATGTTACGCTTTCACGTATAAACTAATAAATCATAAAGTAATGACTAGACACCTGAACAGTTACCTACTTAGCCAATAATCTTACAAAAAAGCCTAGTTTAACTAAAAACAATAAACACATAGCTAATACGAAACGAAAAATTTTCCTAATGGAAGTTACGGAACCATTGCAGGATATATTGCGCTATAAAGGTAACAAAATTTTCAGGACATAAAAATCGAGATTGAAGATCTAAAGATGTCATCTAACAAATGCCATCTATACATCTACAAATTAAAAGTGCATATCCACTACATCTTTAAAGCCCTTCGCATTATGTTTAACTCTCATCCGCTCGTTAAGTCTCTTAGCAAAGATAAACGAGTGTCTAAAAGATTTTTTATGAGGAGATCTCTGAGTTGGGTAACTTTACCGGGACCAACGGTTTAAGGTGCCTTCCGATGCAAAGCTCCGAACCGAACGATGATCCGAACTCCTATTCGACAAGCTTTTTTTAATTTGGACACCCATCCAGCGACCCGTCGTTGCGAAAGTTGCATAGAGGGCAAGATCGCAAGCCGAACGCGCTACCCGCTGCGCCATTGAGCTCCTCCCTGACTAATAACAGTAATACCTAACTATGTTTAAAGTAGGAACAGCATACTGGCTCATACATAAGATACAGCATACAGCTTTATGTTTTGCCTCTCGATGGTGGGCGTTGGTAGAAGCACTACGGTTACTTAACTTTTAGAGCTAATAGCGCACACTATTTTTTCAAATACATTTTCTACTTCATGTGCCATTATTATAATGCTTAACTTGTACGCTCGGAACCTGAGGGTCTAAGTACTCTCTTTCTCCGAAACGAAATTTCGGTCTATTTTCTTTTGCTATTTACTACAGTTTCCATTCCTGCTGACATTTCGTTCCTCAGAATAATACTTTATTTATTATTCTATATTTCGTTCATACAAGATAGGTTTAGCATTTAGATTATGTTAACCTTTTCGGCACTCCTTGTCTTTTAATATGTTCAATATATACTCTAACATATTTTTTGTTGAATGACTGTATGTGCCAAAATAAATTGAAAAAAAAAAAAAAAAAAAAAAATTGTTTTCTGAGGTTTAAGCGAGCACTACACAGCTATCTACTATACTAATTATAAGACGACCATCACCTCAGTCTACCTGTGACCACGGACCCTGTTAAGGGTTCGAAACGTCAGGATAATATAAAAAAACTATGTAAATAGTAAATTAAACGCGAGTTAAAACCCCTCAAACCTCAAGCGGTCGCATGAGACCGCACCTACAAAAACACACTTGACTTTGTACCGTGTTTTCATAGACTTACAGACTACTTTAGTATGAACAAGTTTGGTTATTTCGGTTCTGTGGTTCATCTTATGTATTGTTATCGCACAATATCGCATAGTCTATGCTCCATTCTGTCTAATTTGACGTTGACAGTTACTGTTAAAAAAAGTGTCAAAAAATCCAAGAGTGAGTGGTAATCAGTAAAAAAGGTTTTTATTTTAAAAAATTGATTGAAATTTTAAAATAATAGAAAGAGCTATAAATAACAAAAAAAACGGCCAAAGTACTAACATTTTTTTTTAATTAAAAGCATAGGTTATCAAAGATTAATCAAATGGTTTGAATGAGATATTGAAACGTTGTAAAAAATGTAAAGGCGCGGTCTCCTGCGACACTGTTCTGTGTTTTCTAACACCTAACATCAAACATCTAACAAAATATGTCAAAATATGTACGTAGTACATATCTGTTAGATGTTTGATGTTAGGTGTTAGAAAACACAAAGCAGTGTCGCAGGAGACCCGCCTTAACAATTAAAGGTTGGTAGGCTACGTTGTAAAACAAGTAACAATTAAAGGGTGGTAGGCTAGTTATATTGAGCAGTATAACAGATAAGACTTTTTTCGTCCATTCTGTTATACTGTATAACTAAAAGTATAACTAGATGGACTAACCCAAATTGATTTGAAACGATTTAAAAGTCCTTATCAATTAGCCATGTCGCGTAACGGTGAAAGAATACTACCACTCCCTCTCTTCCCTTGGGTGTTGTAAAAGGCGACTAACGGACTAAATACTGCACATATATACAACAGCATATAGCGGCGATGGGCTCACCACCTGTCACGCTGAGCACATGTGCTATTTGGTGAAAAGTGGACTACAGTTAGTAGGACTGCTTTTGCTGACCTCATTGCCTAGTCTCTGACTAACCCTTCGGGGATAATAGTCGTGATTATATTATGTATGTATGTGTTAATTTAGTCTCCATAAAAAATTTTGATTTTGATTTGAATTGAAAATCCAGCTTCGACTGTCATCATCATTACCATCTGCCTAACAACGTTCCACTGGCTGCGCACAGGCCCACATAGACCACGGCACATGGAGATATTGGGCCATAACCCACCATACTGGCCCAATGCGGGTTGATGGGTTACACCACCACTGTCTTCCATACATACATATTATCACGACTATTATCTCCGAAGGGTTAGTCCGAGACTAGGCGACGAGGACAACAAAAGCAGTAATTAACCATAGTCCACTTTCCACCAAATGTCGACTGCACATGTGCTCAGCGTGACAGGTGGTGAGTCCATCGCCGCTCTATGCTGTTGGATGTATGTGCAGTCTTTAATCCGTTCGTCGCCTCTTATGACACCCAAGGGAAGAGAGGGAATGGTAGTATTCTTTAAAAAAAAAAACCAAAATCAAAATTTCTTTATTCAGTAAACTTGAATAAGCCTTTAGAATCGTATAAACTTAAATTTTTCAACAGCAGAATAAATAAATGCCGCTACACGAACGGTTAATACATAAGTACTTACGCCTATTTATAACTCAATGTCATAACCCGAACCTTATGTGAGACAAAACAGAACACACGTTAGGCGAATATAAATGGTATGGGGCACAAGACGAAATCCCTACAGTCAATAGCAATACGAGGCGTGATCTCCTTACAAAGGTACATACGACAGAACTTCAACCGATCACAAAATCTATTAAAAATGTCAATTTACTTCAATACATTTTGAACTTAGTCTCCAGGGTGTAAGGGTCAATGTCGATAGGAGAATTTTAAAAGTTTTGGATAAGTTTATCGGCAGTCGTGTGTACCTACGTTATACGCAAATTCCCAGTCAACAAGGCACGTAACACGAGAGATATGGAAAATTAGAAGGTAGCGAACAGATTTATATGTCAATTTCACTTTAGGTGATGGTTCGATTTATTTCAAAGTAGTGGCCTCGCAGACGAAGGCCTGCGTAAACAGCTCGTATGCCGTGACTTTCCTGAAAAAGTCTGTCATACAAAAGTCCTGACAATAACAAACACAACAAAAAAATAATTACCCAAATAGGTGCAGCCGTTCCGAAGTGATGCGCGTACAAACATATCGGCAATTGATTTTTTTAATATAGATTTAATTGTCTTGGTATACAGGGTGCTCACACGGAGCCGCAAATAGGCCGCTTGTTATTGATAAAAATTACTGTTTAACGGATAATATAATATTACAAGAAATGCTTTTTCTTGTTTATTGTTTTATGTGTAAAAAACAAACAATATATATAAAATACATACAATACAGGTAACACAACTATCAAACTTTTCAATAGGTATCCTAATATGACCACAAATTGTAGAAAGGCGGAAATATATCATCAGAGTGACGGCTAAAATTGATGTTTCATTTTATGAATTGCTTTGACTATAATGTGTATATATTTTTTTTTCGCAAGAGTATCCTTTTACACCAAAAAGTGATAATGATTTTCAGATTTATAATATTACTTTTAGATAGACTCGATATAACCATCTTAATAAAATCCTACTTAGATGTGGTTTCTCTTCAGTCAAGTCTGGTAAAGACATAGTAAATGGATGAATCAGTAGTATAGACACACATTGATGGAAAAAAACTTTGCCCGCCTTGCTATAAACCTACCTAACCTACCTACTTCATAATATGATAAATATCTATATACAATATACATGTATCTATCCTTACGGTGAGACGATAAGGCCCGGCGTTAATGGAAATGCACTTTACCCTGAATACTCAACAGAGTTATACGAGAATACGGCTCAGCTGACGGAAACCACCGTAGCCATGAAGACTTGCTACATCCAGAATATTAGGACCTTGTTCTGTGGGTTCTGTGGGTGCGCCAAAGTTCACCTAAATTTTCAACTCCGATAATCGGAACTCCGAAAATGTTCTTCCTAACATTTTTCATCCTAAAGGCGGGTATCCTGCGACACTGTTTTGTGTTTTCTAACACCTAACATCAAACATCTAACAAAATATGTAAAAATATGTACGTAGGCCACGCCCATATTTGTTAGATGTTTGATGTTAGGTGTTAGCAAACAAAACAGTGTCGCAGGAGACCCGCCTTACAATCACAATTTCCTTCCCAATCGCGAAGCGCAGCGTAGAGATTGTCTTGAATGTCGTGGTTATTTTTTATTAGACAACAGAAATACTAGCTGCCCTACTCATGTAGGTCACATTATAGAAATTATGTTTAGGGATAAAAGCGTTATGAAAAACAACAGTAGAAGTTTAAATATATACATTAATGATATTATTAATTACAATTTTGAGAAACATGAGTGTTATGAACATCGTCGGTGCTACAAATTGTATGAATGAAAACTTTAGGAAGAACAATTTTAGAAAGAGTGATCATTCGGATTACAAATCGGTAAGAAAGAACAATTTCGGGTAAAGAACTAGGTGAGCCAATATGGACCCAGGTTCTGTTCTTTTGTTTCTATGCCATATTTATAATAATTTCCCCACAAGACCCATGTTGACTTACTTTTCAAAATGTGCATAACAATGCAAGACGACACGACGGCGTCCGTGGTCGAGTGGTTAGTACGCCGGCACCGGTACCGGTTTCAATTCCCGGTCGGGTCAATTACGATTTTTTAAAATTGATTTCTGATGTAGGTAGGTGTTTCTTATTTATTTTAGTATGTATATCCAGTTCACATTAGAAAATACTTTTGAAGGAAGCTTAACTTGCGCTAAATAAACGGTATGAGAAAGAGAGAAAAAAAAGATAAAAATACTGACAGACTGCTTGCGGCAAGCGGGGGCATGTTCTTGGGTTGTTAGTGGGTATGCCCTATTCTCCTTAGTCTCTGTCGTAGCTTTCGAACCCAATCAGGGAGAAATAAGCTGCGGGGAGAACCGCTCATAACCATCTGTGTCACCCCGGCAGTAATCAGTAATGCGTTTACCAAAGTACGAATAAAAAGAAAAAGAAGGGTGTCATCTAGTCAGATTATATGCAGAATCCTTTCACCAGACAAAATCCGTACTGCTCTCCTCTCACCTGTGGCAACAGCCCATACACCATTTATTTCGTCTGATAAACGAGGCCTCGTCAAACGACTTTAGCGTCTATCAAAGTAATCGTTCGGCCATTATTCGAACAATTCGGGAGTTGCTATCATCGCTCCCGTTTCAATTGGACTCTGCATTTCGAGGAAGATAAATGACAACCTTTATGAGTAAATGAAGTATGAAGGTGAAATATCGGTGTCTTGATGCATTTCAATGAATGGGAATAAACAAACGAGTGAGCGGAAAACAATGGAGGTTAAAGACTTGAGGGAAACCGCGGTAGGGGTTGGGTGAGACAGGAAGTTATCGCAGAACATGTTTTCTCGGTCATGTTGATGTCAAACTCAAAATATATTAATTCAAAAACCTCAATTAATAAATACTTTGAATCGTTCATAACTTTTTTAACCTACCACCCATTCGGGACTATTTTAGGTTTTCGGTTCTCTCGTAAGTTGAGGGGGGACCGGGCCGGAGGAGAGTCCGTTTTCCGTGCGCTATATGCGTGCGGGCTCACGCCATGAAGATTTTGCCAGCAGCGTTAGGTACCAAAAATCAGGTGTTGTGGTTGTTGGCTTGAACTTTGGTGATTCAATAAAAAAATTTTTTCAAGGTGTTTCGGGTCTAAAATGAACAACAGCACATGAAAAGATTGGGCTAAAATCCACTACGCTTGCCCAAAGTTTGTTTAATTGTTAACGACTATCATAGAAATAGGAAAAACTGTTCAAAGTTTTGCGTTGTCCATCGAAGCGCATAATATCTTGAGATATAAAATTTAATTACCAATCTGTAAACACGACAACGCGAGAGCTTAACTTTCAATAACGCTGCCCCAACTCGCCGTCATGCCAACGAGATCCCAAATTCCTCTACACTTTGGTTAATAAAATAAAACATTCCCATTTCGGTCAGTTATTCGCCAAACAGTGTATCAACCACTTGGCCGGTTCTCAATAAAAAAATGAGTGTGTAAATAAAAAGTTGCTGCAAAAATATGCTGCGAAATTAAATTAGCCCGCCATAGCTTATGAAGGCGGCGAATATTGAAATATGGGTCGACTCCACAGAAATAGATCTAAGTAGAAGCGACATGTGATACCTACGTACTTTGCATGCCAATAAAGTGTCAAAAGGATGGTAAAATCCCATCTTTCGACCGCGTTTAATTTAGCCATTGCCAGCACCGGACCTAAGTAGAATTCTAAAACAATACTAATTGCGCTGTATCGAGCTGTAAAACCTGTTTCATAAATCGGTAAGTAATTTTGTTATTAAATTACACCGAAAAAAGTGACACGCTTGCTTTTCATACAATTGATCTAACATGCCGCTTCTATTATAATCTATTTCTGTGGTCGGCTCGGAGCTCTCAGCGGCCGTTTTACGCGGATGAAAGATGAGAGAGTGCGTGTTGCAAGAGACTCTTTATGCTCTCCCAAAGTTTCAGTACACCGAGGTGAATTATGATGGATGCCGATCGAGCGGTTTTCTTCGTTCGAGTTAGTTGTTTGCATCGCTTTGGTGGCCGACTTGCTTTGTTGTTGTTATAGCTGTCTTTTGTTATTTATAACCGTATCGCGTAGAGGTGAAATAATACTACCAACCCCCCTCTTCCTTTGGGTGTCGTAAAAGGCGACTAACGGACTAAAGCCTGCAGGCTTTAGTGCACATACTACCAACAGCATAGAGCGGCGACGGGTTCACCACCTGTCACGTTGAGCACATGTGCAGTCGCTATTTGGTGAAAAGTGGACTATGGTAGAGGACTGCTTTTACTGTCCTCTGACTAACTCTTCAAAGATAATAGTGTGATTATGTATGTGTTCTAAACCAAAGGCAGTACGGATGTGGTATTTTGCCTGCCACAGGATAGAGAAAAAATATAGAAAAAAAACTGTCAGGTGACATTGACATTCGTTGTCTGTCATTCATTATTGGTTCGGTTTTCGGAAAAGCAGTAATGGCGACGGTCTGTACAGTGTGCTGATTTTTGATTTTCCCACGGTACGGGACAGCTCAGACCTCATTATATGGTGTAAAAACAACCGCGGTTTGTTCGTGTATATAGTCCTGACGGCAGGACCCGCGCCCGCGTTTATTGAGAATTCAATATGTTCAGTTGGGAAAACTCATCACATGCGTCGGGTCGTGAGTTGTGAGATGATAGTTAATCGTATATTAAAAATCTTGTTAATCTTTATAAACAGCCATCGGAGGCTGAGGTGTATAATTAATCGGACGGACGAACGCAGACGGCAGCGTAAATTAGGAACATTATCTCACGAGATTAGCTTGGAAGTCGGTTCCCTTGGAAGGTGCTTCTGACTCGGTAGATTGTGGCTTTAGGAAACTACTAAGTGCTCACTGATCGGTGACGGACGTGTGTGTGAGCGACTCGGACGACGCTTCGGCCTCCGCCCCACACAGTATCGGCGACACTCTGTTCCCAATTCCCTTCCTACCCATACCACCTCCTCATCCTCAGGTTGCTAGACGAACTGAACGCCGGCGCATCATTCGGTAAGTATCTAGCATAAGTTAGAATTCTAGTTTATAAGTCTTAAACGCTGCATATCGCAGCTAGCTTCAGACCCCTGATCGGAGGCCACGGCCCAGGGTTGTCTGAATCAGTATGTATGTTTTATTTATGCAGTTTGTTTGGTAATTGATATAATATTGTCCCGCATCCCGCACACTGGGCCATTCTACTAAGTGCAAAGAACAACTATTAGTATGAGAGCAATGTAACAAAGCGATAAAAAAGACAGCTGCTCCATAAATTCGGTCGAAAAGAAAATATTTGTAGTTTTGTATGGAACAGCAGATTTGTTTTCGGAAAAGTGTCCTTCTATGATACGATGGGCATTTTCAATTTTGACGCTGTAAAAGAAGGCGAAAATAAATACTCGTGATGAATTTCTTGCCGGTTCTTCTCAGTGCAGGTATTCTGCCCTTTAGACTAGACCTAGACTTACAAACTGATGGCGTAGCGACATTCATATATGTGCTCAATTATACATATACGAATACCTGTTTATGGCTAAGTAGATTTATATAAATGTATCCATATATTGTATAAGTGCTGATGGTGTTCTAAACAAAATAAAATAAATTAAATAAAATAATTAAATTATTGTAGCCTAAATTGAATCTTGAATCTTAATCGGGACTTGAAGATTAGATCGGGAAAAGTGTGTTACCCTGTGTTAGGTAAATATCCTTGATTTGGCAATCGTAGCGGTTGAGCCAATTACCTATTTAGAGATGACCTGGTTTTAATGATAGTGTTTGTTCAGCTGTGTGACCGTGCAATATTAATTTATTTTCTTTTGATCGGTATTAAATTGATATTTGGCAACCACAATGGGAAGGACTGATCCTAAATTGGGACCTTAGTGTTTATAAAACACGTTCGTAGCAAGGATAAAAACTCTTTATAATAATATTGTCCATAAATTTCTTTATGTGAAATTTTGACGATATCTCAATAGGGACTTTCTAAATTTTTATTTATTTATTTTTAAAACATGCAAGTCTGCTGGCTTACAGCTTGGACCAAGACGCCAGCAGGCTAATGTGCCAATTAAATTTAAACATATTAAAATAAATAGGTATTAATTAATAATTACATACCATTACATTTATGTCAACTTATGATTACATAATTATGTGCAAAATGTCAAAACATGAAGAATTTATTACAATTAGATAAATATAATTAAATACAAACAATAATTAAAAGAATGTACAGACCATAAAATAAAAAATAAAATAAGAGAGAACAATAATAATTACATTGCTGATAAAATTACAAAAATGTCAAATTATTATTACAAATGTGATAAATGTCAAAAGAAGAACAAACGATTTAGACTACAGCAACATATCATGCGCATACTTACTGACTATGCTACATAGCTGCCCAAAGCGGTCAGCAAACAAATCCACATCATGGCGCCGAACAAGCATGTTTCCCACAAGCCGCAAGACGCGGTTGGTGGGTGCCTGGGCCGCGTATCTCGTCCGCGAGAGTAGGTACAGCAGGCGCGGCTCGACCATCCCCGCCTCATCCCGCTCCATGCGTTTGGGAACGACTAACCATACCTTATGTATGCTAAGAGAGGCCCAGCCGCTGAGCTCCCTACAGCATAACTCTTGGCAGCAGAGAATGTATGATTCAGAGGTCCAGATCCGCTGAACCTCCAGAACATAACATTCTCATTTATTACTAATCTAAGTCTAAAATTAATATAAGGTAACTTACATCTAATGGAGACGGTGAGTGCCAGTCCCGGACTGCTGATCCGCTCGTCCTCGTGTGGTGGTGGTAGCTCGCCGCGCCGCTGGCAGCTGCTGGTTATGGTAGACTGCGGCCCTGGCAAGCGTCCCCTGGACGCTTGTGGTGTATGATAAGGCCCTTTTTCTTTGTTTTAGTCAGAGAAAATGCTTCTCTGCACTGGCATGGGGCCTCGAGAGGAGTGTGAGAACCCCATGCACTGTCCGGGGCTGGAACCCATATGTCCCCACCCGCCCCCCCGTGGGGGGAACGGGTGAGTAAGGACATACGGGCCCGACCCGGTAAAAGAACCGACACCTTCCTTCAAGGCGCAGTGCGGCGCCGCGGTACCGTGTTAATACGCCCCGCGGACGCCGCAACGCCACGGACCCAGCTTTACCTGGGTCCCCCTCTCCTACGGAGCAGCCTGGTAGGTTCAGGCTGCTCCCAAACGGGAGGAGGGCTCGTGCAATGCGGCCTAGTGCTACTCAACACTAGGCCGCGGCCCTCCTAGGGGGGAGGAGGTTTCCCTCGTCCCCCCCCTCCGCTTCTTCCCTGTGTGGGACCGCGGCCCCACTCGTGAGGCCGCGGTCCCACACAGGGAAGTAAGGCCCTAAGCCAACCCTTTGGCTACCCCTCAGTACCGATAACCCAGACAAATATGATGATCCTTCACCTTAGTAGCGTCCTAGCGCGGTTGCGGCACGTAGCCCACTGCCCAGCAGTGAGACTGCACCGTAATAAACCGATGCACAATAACACTTAGTTCAATTAGCTATTAATAGTTCATAATCCAAATGAGGCACGCCACGAGTGTCAGTGTCGACCCGTCGATCTTCAATCAAAATTACAAGTGCGAGTGTAAGTAAAAACGTCAAACAGTCTGGCCCAGCCGTGGGCTAAACTTTAACTTTTGTTCTGAACACAGTTATACTTAATTACTACAATAATACCCGGGTCGGGTCGCCCGAAACGAAATTACGTGCCGTCACATAATCAAAATTGCAAGTCAGTTTTTCGTCGCCGCGCGCCGTCACAAAAGTCCAAAACTGACAGCCGCTGTCATAGAAATTAAAAATACAATGAATAACGTTTGATTATTCTGCGTTTTATTTCGTACTCCTTATCTAATACCGTCGGGATTTCGATTCTGTGGTGAATTATTCCCAAATAATGCCGTAACGTAAAACATAATTACCTCTCTAAGTTTAAGTGTGTCGAAATCCACCATGCCAGTCACAAACAGGGAAGGATATAGGTGTGGATAGTATCAGTACCTTTTCTTATATACCTACCTAGCCAGCGTGCAGCGTGCAAATTTGCGTTGTATCCTTTTGACTTTAAGCGTATACTATCTTCGCAAGGATCCCAGATTATAGCAGCATATTTTAATTATTACATATTTTAATGTAAGCATCGCATAGCACTCTTGCAACACCCAAGTCAACAAACTGAGTGGAAGTTCGCAATACAAAGCCAAACATTTTGCAAGATTTCTTACATATCGTTGTCATGTGGTTATGAATGTCTAATTAAGCGTCCAATGTTAAACCTAAGTCACGAATTTTAATAATATTTGATCTAAAAGTACAGCCTGTATACTGTCCCACTGCTGGGCAAAGGCCTCCATCATTGAAATCAAGTCATCAGTATTTTAAAGGTTTTAGTGGGGAGGTTTTAACCGCCTCCGTGGTCTAGTGGCTAAGCCACCGGTTTCAGACCCAGAGGTCCCGGGTTCGATTCCCAGCAGGGGGCACATCTTTGTGTGCTCGGTTTGGTTGGTGGTAGGGCTGTTAAGTCCGCCTGGCTAGCAACCACCATCTTATCTAAGTCTTTTGCCATAACAGCGATGTTTAAATCATTGTTGTGTTCCGACAGTTTAAGATAGCCGTTCCTCAGTGGTTGAGGATTCCGGGTGAAGCGCGCTTCCACCTTCGGCCTTATCGTCACTTACCATCAGGTGAGATGAAGGCCAAGCGCTTACCCGTTACCCGTAAAAAAAGGTGGGACAGTGCACTGATGAGGCACTAGATCACCACCTTAATATACCCTAATGAGGAGCTAATTTATTTTTTAAATTAATTTAAATATAGTGTTTCATTGTATTTTACTAACATATTTTTAAGAACTCAGTTACTAACAATTGGATCTGGTTATCTGAATAAATAAATTTTATTATATTATTATTATATTTATAGCTACAAATGATGGATATTGACTTAATCACCACGCTTGCCCAATTGCCACAAACCCGGGCAATGCATCGAAAAATCCGAAAACACACTTTCCCCTACGGATACGAATTTGTGATCTTTATAACTTAAACACTCGTAGGAAAAATAAGCTTACCGTCCCTAGTTTTAGACTTCATAAAACAGGTGGCTCTTCCTTGGGTAAATGTGTAACGATTTATACAAACTTCCACTAAAGAAATGCCTTTACATACATTTAAAACCCATTTAAAAAATACCCTCATGAGTAAAGGTTTATAAAGTGGAAGATGATGTAAATGACAATTAAGTATGGATATAGTGCATGTACGAGCATAACATATTAGTAATTTGTTTAAGGTGTAATTTGGTAACGACATATTGTTTTGTAAATGTCGTTACTTCTATATTATTATAAATCTGTGGAGTTTCTTGTGCCCGTTCTTCTCCACAGCTAAAAGACCACCCATCCAAATAAATTTATTGAAGAATGAAATTTTGAATTTAGAATTTTTTTGAATTTTGATATTGAGGCGAGCTCTTGATCACTTGGCCACCTAGGCGTAATTTTGATCCAATATACTTTAAAATATTAAAAGTTGTAAAAAATTGCTTTTTCAGGTGGGAACTCCTTTCAATATCTTTAGTACCATCAAGTTTTATGATAAACTCAGTTACAGGCCTATTTACTCATGAAGAAAACAACTGAAACATCAGAAGATAATTTTTCTCGATTCATGTTATTAAAAATTCAATCAAAGTTATCCAAACTTGCTTTGACGTTAAAGTCATAAGCAGAGTTCACTATAATAGATCTAACTTGTAATTTGCCCACTTGTACAAGGGCTCTGACTAATGACCCTGTCAAAACAACGTTGCGTATGGAAAACTTGTCCTTTGCAGACGTAGCTTTTTCCAAATGTTGAATGTATAATCGCAGACTATTAATTGTAGTGTTATTTATGTTCAACTCCACTTGAATATAATATTTATTTTTATCATCTATCTGAAGAGCGTGTGTCAGTAGATACCTTAACGGTACTATGTTAATTGACAGTGGTGCGTGTGGCTTTAAACTGTTTTGGGGGTTAAAATTACTCGCGTCCGTAGGTTTACCCTTGAGACCCTACACGTGACCCCTGGGTGATGCTAAATAAGTGACACTGACTAAGTGGTAGAGCCACGCTGCGTTGCAGCACGCATTAGGCCGGCTCGCCCGGAGTAATACCACCCTCTCACGAATATCCCGCTTGAAATAATGGCACTTGGTGCTGTTGTGTTTCGCCCAGCCAGTGAGAGTTCCGGAGGCCCCTTCTTCCCCCCCCCCCCCCTCACAATTCCTATTCCTACCTTAACCCTATTCCTGTCTTAAAGGTCGGCAACGCGTCTGCGACTCCTCTGGTTTTGCGGGTGTCCATGGGCGGCGGTGATTGCTCTCTATCAGTTGACACGCCTGCTCCTTTGCTTCCTTCTTATATATAAAAAAAAAAATAGTTTTATTTAACAAGTTTCTGTCCGTTAATCCATTTTACGACACCCCATGTAAAAAATGGGTTGGCAGATATTCTTTTATGAGCCGCCACAATACAGCTGCAATCATCATCTTCATCAGCCTAAACTTGTCCACTAGATTAAAGCCTCTTGAAAAGCACGCCACTGATAACGATCAGCGGCTATCTCTCATCCAGCTCCTTCCAGCTAGCTCTTGAACACCAAGAAGCTGTAATCCATAAGTCAAAAGCCAAGAAGCTGTAAGCTATAAGTCAAATGCTGCCAACCGATACCGCCAACAAAGTAGCCTGACCGGTAAACAATGTGAATGCATCCGACGGTCGTTTGATTGGCAAAGTTGTGATTACTTCTAACTTCGCCTCGGACTTGCCTCGGTCCGGTTTCCATTATAGCAGGTAATTTGCTCTCGGATTACGTTGGTAAATCTAATCTAAAATTAGGGCTATTTGGAGCTGTTATACTTACCTATGTACAAGGTTTCTCGTTAGTCCATTAAAGATAATTATCTATGTAAATCAGTTGATCTATACACCTATAATAATAATGCTGGATGTTTTGTTATATGTATGTAATCCCACAGAAGGGTCAACCTATTAAGTGTAAAACGACTATTAGCGCAACTCTCGAAAAAAAATCGAAAACAAAAATCAAAATCTATTCGACCTAAATGTATGGGAACAGCTGATGTTTTTTTGCATTTCCTATTTCCTCGGAATAATAAGTGCTTTAATTTTATTAGGTTACAAAGTACCTGTATAAAAAAGTTACTGTCGAACTTAAAACTATTTTAACGGGACCTAACACGATTTATTTTGCAAGTAAGTCATATTATATACTTTTTCTTATTTGTTTCTTCATCCACCCTCACACGTTCACTGAAATTGTCACAGTGCAATGACTCGTCAGTTGTTATTGTTGGTATTGTTGTGCCGGAGTTGTGTTCAACTCCGGCACACTACACTAACAGTATCGAAGTTTATTTTTATAGGCAGACGCTGCGGTTTGCATTTGCTAATCACTGGATTCCACGCTGATGATAATTTAAACCCGTCCTCCCGATTGAAATTTTTATACTTCTTGATCTCAATCGCTTCACGTACTATCCTGCTATGATAATAAGGATCGGTGGAGAGGATTTTAGGATCATTCCTTCAAGTGATTAACTCCAGCTTCCAGCAGATGTTCACCTACCGCCGATTAGTCTATTTGTCGATTTTTGACAGCTGTGATGTGTTCCTTGACACGTTATGCGACAGTCCGCTTAGTCTGTCCATTAAACGAACTACCACAGCTACAATCGAGTTGTACTGTGAGTTGAGAGTACTTTTGAAGGATTAAATTCGCCTGGCTTACACCGCTAGACCTAGAACGCTGTAATAATGCCATCAGGTAAGACAATATTAACAGAAATTCTAGAGGGAATAAGGAATCATCATTAACAATAACATCTGTTCTACGAAAATTAACATGTTTTGACGTGACAACGTCTTATAAATTGGTTTGCCGGGTGACACTTCAAGAAACTGCGTTACGCTCCGCTCACGTTATGCGCTCACAATGAGAGCGAGTGAGAGGCATGCGTCCCTTCCACTCGGGCATGGGTAGCCCGCCTAAGAGCGTGAGAGACAGACATAAAAAGTGAAAGGCACGCGTCTTAAATTGTTACTATTATTTCATCCTTCTTCCTACTATACGAATGAATATTCACATTAAAATTATTTTACCACTCAAAGTCGTTGTCACGTAAAACTTTCGCCCGTATACAGACTTTACAGGCAACCAATTTTTTATTTAAATTTCAATGTGTATCATCGTAATGTTTACAGCCTTTCTGTTATCGATCTTACGTTCAGAAAAAATACTTGTCATTTAATATACATGCTCGTGATTGGTCTAACTGCGGCCAATAAAGGGACTGAATGTAAAAAATGTCTAGTTCATAGTTTTTAATATTTCAATCAATCATTCATTGGTTTTGTCTTCAAAGGCGCGTGGACGCCATTGTAATATTCATAATTATAATATCTGTTCTGGTTATCTATTAAACTCAGTGTGACAAAGTATAGTGTTTATCTTCATCATCCTTACCATTACCATCATCAACTATCAACGTCTCAAGAGTCTAACGCGACGCTTCGAACCCGCCGTCGGCGGCTCTTGAGAAAGGTCGTTATCAACGAGTACGATCCTTGGCCGGCACTATTAGATCACGGCTAGCCGAGAAAATACATAGATTTTCAACATCAGTTATTGTTAGAAGTGTCAAAAAGTTAAAAAAATATATCCGTGTTAAAAGGTATATTTCTAAGACCCAAAAACTAGTCCATAGACAAAATCATTTACAGAAGCATATGTCACTTAGGAAGGAAAGGATTCAATTATTAAATAAGTTGAAATTGTATAGTAATAGCACAATTGATAGGAATGATAAACATGACAGCGACTCACATATCATAATTAATAAAATTGATAACTTAGAAAGGTCACTGAAAAGTATGTATGACAATATAAGCGATCTGTCACATAAACACCTAAATTATCAGATTGTTGCTGCAAATGACATGGTTGATATGTGCAACTATAATGCTGAGCGATTTGAATCCCTAAATAAAAAGCGTACTTGTTGTGTTGCTGACCACTCTTATAATACTGGGGGTCCGGTATTGGAAAAGCAGGAAATCGGCACAGAAAGGTCTGAGTCTTCGACATGTCCTTGTGACAACTTTTATACACCTGACCACTCTGCCCCGACATCGGACTCTCAGTTCCCCTTCAACTGTTCAGTTGTAGCGTTGCCTGAGGTTGCTATTGACCAGCCTCAATACCACGAAGAAATAAGAAATTCTGCCCACACCCTAGTTTTCACTGATGAGATTGGGAAGGACTTTGGCTCTATTTTGAATAACCATACAAGAGGTTCTGTGTTGAATAAATGTATGCCTGGGGCAACGCTGCAACAGATTGTAACAGAGGTATGTTCTGCAAATGTAAACAGTAATACTTCAATAGTTCTGCTTGTAGGGGACAGTTTAGCCTTGCAAACAAAACATATTGTTGACAGCTTTACGAGATTAAGCCAGATAGACTGTAAGAAACTAACATGGTGTACGTTTCCATATTTAAAGTCATTGAATGATAATCAAAATAATAAAATTTATAAACTTAACAATATGTTACATCACATGATCAGTCGTCACAGTGGTGACTTCCAGCTATTTGATAGCAATTTATTTATTAAAAACTTTTTCTTGACTAAAGATAATATGTATCTGTCTAGACGATGTAAACATAATATAGCTACTCTATTAGCAAATAATATCAACATAGAATGCAATGACAAGACAGTGACCAATAGTAGTACCACTAAAGGCACTGAGGCAAACTCTTTTTTAGGAATGTAAGGTTGACTAAAGAGAAGTGTAATAATAATTTTACTTTAGTTCACCAAAATGTAAATCGCTTCTCTGGCAAAATATTACATGTTGAATTAATGCTAGACAAATATAATGTGGACATATTATGTTTAACAGAAACCTGGTTGAAATCTGAAACTATGTGCTTTTCAGTAAATAATTGTAAAGTCGCTAGTGTGTTCAACAGAAACTCTGCTATGGGGGGCGGTTGCATAATTCTGGTCAAAGACTCCATTAAATGTAAAGAACGAAAAGATATAGTAAGTTATTCCGTTGAACGCGTTTGCGAGATAGCTAGTGCAGAGATAGACGCTTTTCTTATAGTATGTATTTATCGACCGCCTTCAGGCAATTTTATGTCTTTCATTAGAATATTAGAAAATTTACTTGACAAGATATTTGCCTGCAATAAATCCATTGTTGTATGTGGAGATTTTAACATAGATTTACTTGCTGAGTCTGGGGATAAGGAAAACTTTATTTCATTGCTAAAATGTTATGACTTAGATTATGTTTTCAATGAGCCAACTCGAATTACACCTCAATCAGAGACATGTATTGATAATATTTTTGTAAATTGTAAAATCAAAAGCAAGGAACTGATAAATGGGGTACCCTCTGACCATAAAGCTCAAAAGATAGAGTTATTTTGCAAGGAAAAATTGTCGAAAAATAAAGTAATTACTTATAGGCCCTTAACTTGTAGTAGATCTGCAATATTTAAAGATAAAATTATTGAGAGACTCTCGTTATTTGATTGCAATGTTAATGAACCAAATAAATATTACAATAAATTATTTGGTGTGATTACTAAAGAATTTGACAAAATATATACAAAAAAAAAAGTTAATGTAAAGGAAAAGACAGTGTTTAGTGACTGGGCTACGAAGGGAATAAGAAAAAGTAGGGATTTTCTTTATGATCTGTATGACAAGAAATCTTTCAATCCTAATCCAGCTTTTCATGATTATGTTAGACGATATTCCAAAATATTTAAAAATGTATGTTTTATTGCAAAGTCTAATTTATTAGCAACAAAATTATAAAGTCTAAAGATAAAGTCAAGACTACTTGGAAAATTATTAATTCAGAGACTGGCAAAGTGAGTAAAAATGAGTCAGGCTTTCTGCTTAAGTTGAATGATGAGCTTATTAAAGATAATCTTAAAGTTGCTAACATTTTTGATTCCTTTTTTGCCAATATACCTATTGAAACAACTAGACATTTAGAATCGTCCTCTACTGTAGCACAAAGTTTATTAAAACTTAATTTTAAGAAAAAAGTACCGATCTTTAATTTTAGAGATATAACATATTTAGACATAATAAAAACGTACAAAAGCTTGAATAAGAAAAGAACGGAAGATTTATGGGGTCTCTCTGTGACAGTTTTAGAGCCTATTATAGAAGTAATCGCACCGTTTTTAGCAGGAATATTTAATAAATGTATCGAAGTAGGTTCATTTCCAGATTTAATGAAAAATAGTAAAGTAACTCCCATTTATAAATCAGGTGATAAATTTAACGCTGCTAACTATAGACCGGTTTCTGTTCTTCCGGCACTTAGTAAAATTTTCGAATCTATAATCTATACGCAAATGAATGCACACTTTAGAATGAATAAAATTTTACACTGTGATCAGTTTGGTTTCACGAAAGGACGGTCAACTATAGATGCTGGAGCAAAACTGGTCAAAAACATACTTGACACTTGGGAATCTTCGCAGGATACAGTAGGTATTTTCTGCGACCTCTCTAAAGCCTTTGATTGTGTTGATCATTCAACTTTAGTTGGTAAATTATTTCAATATGGCGTTCGTGGTAATGCACTAGAATTAATAAAATCTTATCTGCACAATAGAAGTCAGAAAGTAGGTATAAATAATGTAGTATCAGGAGGTTCGATAGTCAAAATGGGGGTACCCCAGGGATCTATTCTCGGTCCCTTTCTGTTTCTTGTTTATCTTAATGACCTTCCATTCATGGTTAAGGAAATGTCGGAAATAGCGTTATTCGCTGACGACACTTCTTTAATATTTTCTTTAGATAGGAAAGACCCAAAGGTTGGAGAAGGAAAAATTAACGAAACACTTAACAGAGTATCACAATGGTTTTCTGTTAATAACTTAGCACTGAATGCTAATAAAACTAAATTTCTTAAATTTTCTCCACCTAATACACGGCTCAGTCATTTAAATATTGAATTAGATTCGGAAACGTTAGAAATTGTTAATGAAACGTCTTTTTTTGGTATTAGGATAGACTCTAAATTACAGTGGGGTTCTCATATCGAGGGTCTGGCAAAGAGGCTCAGTTCGGCTGCTTTTGCTGTTAAAAATATAAGAAAAATTACAAATCAGTCTACTGCTAGGCTGGTTTATTTTGCTTATTTCCATAGCGTTAAGTCATATGGATTACTACTATGGGGAACGGCAGCAGACGTTAGTAGAATTTTCATTCTCCAGAAAAGAGCAGTTCGGTTTATATATCAGCTAAAAGCACGTGATTCGTTGAAGGAATTATTTAAAGATATAGATATCATTACTTTACCGTCCTTGTACATATTTGTAAATATTATGTACGCTCGTAAAAATCTACACCTTTATACCAGAAACAATGAGGTTCACGGATATAACACAAGGAACAGGAACAAACTGTGTGCTCCGAAGTTCAGACTTAGCAAAAGTAGTAAATCTTTTATATGCAACTCAATTCGTTTTTATAACAAAATACCTGACGACATCACTGCATTGACAGACAACAAATTCAAAACGCACATTAAACGTGTGTTAATTGCGAAAGCTTATTATAAGATCAATGACTATGTTGCAGACAAAAATGCATGGAAATAAGTCTACTCTGTACTAGTGTTTATTATTAGTATTTTTAGTCTATTATTAACTATTCTTTCATTCAATTATTATGAATTGTTGAAATTATTTAGTTTAGTTATTATTAATTTTATTGATGCGTACAAATTGTACTTAATTATGTTTAATAATTTGTACCTACTTAATTAGATCTATGACACTGTAAAGTAACATTGTTACTTAGAGGGAGAAAAAAGTAAGGCCTCCTGAGTTTCTTGCCAGCTCTTCTCGGTCGAAGGCTCTCCCAAAATCCGAACTGGTGGTAGATTGGTTAGGTAGTTTAGGTACGTTCGGCCGGCGTGCCTCCCAGGAAGGCCGCCTAGGCGTATGACAGTAAAGGTTGCCGCTCGGCTCTCACGCTCCACGTCGCGCGTCGTCGCTTAAGGCCAGGTATTTCTCTCTCGCGGCTTCTCTCTCGCTCTCTCGATGGTACGACGGTACGGGACGGGTATAACAGCGAAGCGGCGCGTTTTATAGGTTATATTGCCTATATTTATAGACTTTATATATAGGATTCTCTGCTAATTTATTTGCGAATTATTTGTCTTTCGCAGAGTACAAAAATTAAATGTAAAGTATCAGTATCGTATTTATATATGTGTATAGTGTGTATTAATGTATTGTATGTGTGTATATATATGTATGCATGTATATATATTATATTTTAAAATAATTTTATATCTTATTTGGTGGATTTGGATCAGTCGTATTCGGTTGCATTCGCATCACTGTCGATCGAGTTGGACTTGTGCCGATGCTGCGTCCCTAGCCTGGCTTCTGCTACCCTCGTCATTTTTTGTCCTCGGTCCTGTGGGGGTGGACCGGTGTCGCGTCGTGTCGCGTAGGCAGGCTGGATCGGAAGTGAATATGGCCGGCGCGACGCGACGCGATGTTGGTTTGCCCCCGTAGGATCGGGGGTGGGGAGTGGTGGGGGTGGTGGGGGTTGGGTTGGGGACGTGGCGTCGGTGCGGGTCTGGTTCGATTGATGGTGATGTGAATGTGGTTGAGTGTGATTGATCTAAATCTACCACTTATTTATTATTATTATTATTATTATTTTTTATCGAGTGATGTTATTGGATTTTGTAACTGAATGAGACTTTGAATGGATTGGATCCTTAACTAATACATAGTTTTTTTTTTCCAGAATTTAAACCATTATTTTCTATGTCTCAGATGGTTTGAAAAAACTTAAAGCGCGATCTATCTAGCCTTGAGAGGAAACACTGCGTCGGCGTGGCGTTCGGGATTCTCATGCGGGGCGCGGGGGAGCGGCGTTTCGTGGTCCCCTGTTTCCTCCTTCAGAGGTGGACCAATTTTTATTTAAGCGTCGGTTGGGGGAGGAGGTTTTCTGTGTCTGTGTGTTTGATTTTTTTTTTTTTAAAACGAGTTACCTAATGTTTCTGAAGACGCCTTAAAACGAAGTGATTTCGCTTAATTTTGAAGGCTCCTGGTTATTAAATAAATGACTTAATGCAAAGGAATCAAGCATACGGACGTGAAGGGTCTCTTTCTTTAACCGTTGCTGAAGGGGTGGTGGGGGTTGGTCCGGTTTTGGAAGGGGGCTGCGGGGCGTCGTTTTTCTGTGTTTGGTGTGGGAGTTTTGTGTGCCGCGTCGGCGTGGTGTTTCCTCTTAACTCGTAATCCCTACGCGCGCGCGTAAACCCTGCGCTCCTGACGGACGTCAAATCGATATCGAGTCGGCTGTGCTTATCGGAATATGAACGCTCGGGTCACGAGATAGGTTTCAGTTTCGCGTGGGGGTCGTTGGAGGGTGAACCTTCTGTACGGTAGTAGTATTAGTTATTCTGTGCTTGTACCAAGACGAATAACGAAACAATTTTAAAACACACAAGTTTATGCTTATTAATTTTTGACGTTTTTTTATGCTTAAGTTTTTATAAAAAAAGATATTTGAATGATTAAAAATGTCAACCTTATTGGTTAGGTACTAATGTTTTCCAAAACTCATTTCAGCCGCTACTTTATTTTACTTCAATAACTCCAATTTATATTACTTACCACAGTATCAACACGATAATTGGAAATCATATTACACAATTCTATGACCACGGCTTATATTTCGGTTCGACGCGATTCTGTTTCGGCGTGCAGTGGTACTGGGGGTAGCAATGCGCATTTGTCTGGCACAGACTATAATAGCTCGTTAGATTAGTTATTAAGTCTTAACTATAAGTTAGTTAACTGTTTTTTTATTATTATTAGTATTGACGTCAATAAGTGCCTGTAAAGGTTTACATTGAATAAATAATTTGACTTGACTTGACTTGACTTGTTATATCACGGGATATTTACGCGGACGAAGTCACCGGCGGTAGCTAGTATAGTATTAACTACCATATGTACACAAAGTACAGTCCCACTGCTGGGCTTAGTCTCCTCAACTTTTATAAATTGTAAATCCATAATTACATAGCTGTAATTTACGAATCGTATTTTTTATAAATTTTGTGAGGACTGCGGTTTTTGTGACAAATGTAAAAATAAACACGTCGTAATAACGGTGCGCATATAACCATATATAAGTTTCCAAACGTTAACCCGTTTCTTTTTTTAATATTTAACATTCGTATGCGTCCACCGTGCCAAACATTAGGTTACGTGGGGCCATTAAAAACGCTGATTATAATGATTTGTTTACTTTGTTTGCAGGTAAATTTCATTATATTAAATTAAAATTTGAATAAACAATTAAGATCTAGATATTACTCTGACATTAACTTGACTGCATTCTTCTAAATAGAAACAGTTGTAATAAAGTAGTGCTATTTTAAATTTTTCTGTAAACAAAGAATAGTATTATTAAATCGTAAAAACGAAGAAATAAATAACATTTAACTACAAAATTCTATGCAGCTCAGACTTTAATAAACTGTTATCGTCATTATCCAATTGGCTTTGAGCACTTAAGTCGTTGTTAGTACGACGCATTCTGTAGGTACTAAGGACTGTGCAAAGCTCTCTGAGTTTTGCGGCGTATGGCGGTAAAGTAAAGCGATATATTTTCGTTGCTGATAGTGATATTTAGACCCATAGATTTTTACAATAAATACTCTTGATGGTTACCTCAAAATTGCTGTTCTCTATAGTATGTGTGGCAAGGTGTACGCTGCGCTGCCGCTGGCCCAATGCGTGCAGCGAGTTGGGTTAAGACAAAATATGGCCGTAAGATATTGTTCACATTAAAAAGTATTAATTCCAGCAGCGAAACTGTTATAGGTTGACGGGATAAGACGTAATCTGCCTGGAGCTCAAACTGCTTAGTTTTTTGTTTGTTCATGTTGAAACGCTCAATCCAAGCAATAGTTCGTTTACAGACGATGATAATTTAATTGCATAAGCTGTCAAGTTCGCTCGTTCCACGGCCCCAAACGCTTTCACCTTTCCTCCGTCCCCGAAAGGATAATCGCTGATTTATGTGTGATATCGCACACGATTTAGCAGTTTTTACCTTTGAATTTTTTTTGTTCTATCACCCCTTTTGCGGGCCGGCGAATTGAATTTTATTCGAAGCGTTTATGGGTACTAAAGAGGTTGGTGATTGAGTCGCGCGTTGACGCCGTTAGCGGGGGACCCGAAGACATTTTTTTATTCAGTTTCTAATGTCGTTTTAAGGGTTGTGACAGTCATTACTGTTTGCCTCTGATCGTCGTGAAGCGTTTTTTTAGGTAAGACGTTTATTTTTACGACAGCCACAATACATGACTACAGTTCGTTTGGTGGTAAGCGGTCACAACAACCTATTTACATTTGTCAACATCATTTATTGTAATGGTAATCAGAAGTTTCCTAATAATTAACCTTTAATAGTAGATATAACCTTAATAACCTACGCTATGGTAAAATCGTATTAAAACAACTATCATTTTGTATAAGTAGGTAGGTTAGGTACTCATAATATTTAACAAACATTTATTGCTAGGCTTAAACCTATACCTACGTTCCACCAAGCAGCATAGGTTTGTATATCTGTATTCTCCGGTTTCAAAGGGACTAAATCCCTTGAAATTATAAAGCATGTAGCCATATTAGGTACATTGCTTCGCTAGTTTGATTAAGAGTGAATGTATGAGTTACCAATAATTTAGAAATAATTTAGATGCCCGAGATAAATGGATTTTTTGCACTAATAACCTTAATTTTAAAACTGTACAATATAGGCAGCACTCTCGTAATGCATTATTTATTCAGTATGATGTTGACGTGAATAAATTTTATATGTACATAAAACAAATTTATTAATATTCATACATATTCATACTCGCAACTAGACTAATTTGTTCACCTAGTGCAAACAAGGCTATATTGGCGCAAGCGTTCATTGCCTTTTGCCATTGGCAGGCTATGCTCGTTCGCCAGCTTAGTAGAAAAAGGCATAGAAAAATAAAGTAAATATATCAGTTGATTGATCTTGTTAGCAATCAGTTATATTAAGAGCGTAATCTCCACACACTCTTTAATCAGACCACGTAGTCCCTTGAATTTCGTAAACACCAATTCGCTTGAGTTTCGCAACGTGTAGACTAAAGGGCACAATGTACATGAACTGCAGTAGGTAACGGCATAGTCGTTATTGTTTCTTTTTATTTTATTTTGCAATATAAATTGGAAATATAGGCGTGTCGCATAGCGGTGACATATTACTACCACCCCCTCTCTTCCTTTAGGTGTCGTAAAAGGCGACTAACGGACTAAACACTGCACATACATCCAACAGCATAAGGCGGCGTAGTTGGCTCACCACCTGTCACGCTGAGTACATGTAAAGTCGCTATTTGGTGATAAGTGGACTATGGCAGAGGACTACTCTTGCGGTCGTCATTGCCTAGTCTCTGACTAACCCTTCGGGATAACAGTCGTGATTATATAATATGTATGTATGTATGTAATATAAGAAACAACATAATACATATTAATAGAACATCAAGTACGTTACATAGGCCAATAAAGTTTCTACAAAATATAACCATTGTTACCCTAAAGACATATAATCACGACTATTATCCCCGAAGGGTTAGTCAGAGACTAGGCAATGAGGACAGCAAAAGCAGTCCTCTGCTATTGTCTACGTTACACCAAATAAACACCAAACAACTGCACATGTGCTCAGCGTGATAGGTAGTGAGTGCAGTCTTTAGTCCGTTAGTCGCCTTTTACGAAACCAAATGGAAGAAAGGGGTTGGTATTATTCTTTTAGTGTGCCGCTACACACACGGCTATTTATACATATTTGACGAAAGAAAAAAAAACATAATAATATAATTACTCTAATGTTATGCAAGTTTACGTACTGAGTGTATACGTTTACTACGCCTTAGATACTCCATCCCCGTCTCAGATTAGCCTGAATTACAGGAGTAGGAGTTACAGGATGATTTTGGATTGCTTATATTAACATTTGAGGAGGGCTTAAATTAATTTGACGTGCACTAGACGTTTTTCGTAATCGGTACGATGATGTAAATGAAAACAAAATTAAACACTGTTAAATGCAATCAATTATTAACTTTATATACACCTATTTAACTTTTTATTGCGACGTCGTTTTATGTATCAAAAAAAGTGAAAACAAGTAGGAAGACTTGAAGATTGTCAACTACTATGCGAAAGCAGTATTTATTATTACAGTAAGTTTTTATCTGTGTCGCAGCATCAGCACTCCACTGTCCTCTAGGCTGTCGTATTATTCTTCCAACATAACAAGCTAACTATTTAGCTTTGTCAGATTAAATTAAGTGACAATTGACTATAGACACTTGGGCAAGGTCGATACAGCGGCGATGACATTGACAACTATCGCTGACTGACAAGCGACAGTGACTGATGAGTCATCATCATCATCATCAGAAGACGTCCACTGCTGGGACAAAGGCCTCCCCCAAGGATCTCCACAACGACCCGTCTTGTGCTGCTTGCATCCAGCGGCTACCCGCGACCTTCACCAGATCGTCGGACCACCTTGTTGGAGGCCTGCCCACACTGCGTCTTCTGGTGCGCGGTAGAACCGTTCTGCCCCAACGGCCATCGGAATGAGGGATGATGATGAACTGATGAGTGGGGGTTGTCAATTTGTGATGACATTAGGTGCGACGGTGGAGGGAGACCGCCGTCAATGGTGAATAATTTGCGCAATTTGCGTAAGCGTCCGCGTAAATTTAATGTCTAGCCCGTTGCCAGTAGGTACAAGGCTACCCGCGGCGAGCAGAAGTACCTCATCATCATCATCATCATTTCCAGCCTTTCTTAACCCACTGTTGGACATAGTTCTCTTTCTGTTTATGCGATTCGCATTCTCGCAGTCTTGTGCTAGGTCTGTTCCATGTTTCCGAAGACGGAGGCGATCGTCTTCCACGGTCCTCGGGGAAGACCGCCGGGCAGCTGGAGTGTTGAGGTGGGTGGCGCATTGGTCGAGATAAAGTCCCGGATGAAATATCTTGGACTAATCCTCGACAGTCGCTGGACATTCGAGCCGCACTTTGCCGAGATGGCGCCTCGGGTGGTAAAGGCGGCAATGGCGCTCATGCGCGTACTCCCGAACATCGGAGGCCCAGGGCAAAGCTGCCGTAGACTATACGCCGGAGTGCTGCGCAGCATGGCGCTTTACGGCGCGCCGGTTTGGTCTGATGCGCTCTCCCGCAAGAACATCGCGTTCCTACGTAGGCCACAGAGGGTAGCTGCGGTGAGGGCCGTGAGAGCATACCGGACAGTGTCGTTTGCGGCAGCGACAGCCCTAGCGGGCATGATTCCGTGGGAGCTCGAAGCACAGGTCTTAACCGAAGTCTTCGAGTTCCGCTCGGAGGGAAGGGCTAGCGGCGAATGCCCCACACTGGAGGAAGTCCAGGGCGCCAGGCGCATCGCGCACGACATGGCAGTGTGGAACTGGGAGCTCCAGTTGGAGTCCCCGAGGGCTGGTGTCCGCACTGTCGAGGCCATTAGGCCGGTCTTGGTGAGGTGGCTCGACAGGCCCTTCGGGCATATGACGTACCATTTGACACAGATACTTACCGGCCACGGTTGCTTTGGTAAGTATCTGTGTCAAATTGGAAAAGAGGAGAGCACCATCTGCCACCAGTGCGGAGCTGATGAGGATACGGAGCTGCACACCCTTCAGGTGTGCAGTGCCTTTGCCTCGCAGCGACGCACTATGGAGATGGAGCTCGGAGGTAGGGGGACCCTCGTGCTTCCCGATGTTGTGGCAGCAATGCTAGAGAGCGAGAGGAGCTGGAGTGCGGTGGCTCGGTTCAGCGCCGAATGTATGGGCCTCAAGGAGGAGGCGGAGCGAGAGCGCGAGGGCGCGATTGATGCCGCGCCGGCCAGGAGACGGAGGCGTAGAAGGAGGCGGAGAGACGCGGATCTCCATCCACCGTAGGTTGGAGTCTGGAGCGCGGCGTCCGATGCTGGGTTCTGCCCCTGGCGCCGGTCGAACCTGCCAAAATAAAATAAAAAAGCTGTAAATGTGAGTGTGAGTGTGTGATCGTGGATGTGTCTGTTGTCGTATACTTGCCGTCGCTGCGGCAACGCATCTGATAAGGATGGGCTGCCGCAGCGACGGCAAGCTCTTGTGTGTAAAGGCTGCACGGTCCCCTCTGAGGACTATGTAGCCCCAAGTCGTAGCCTCCTTGAGGTTAAGCCACAACGCGCCCCCACGGGGGAGCGGTGTGGCAAAAGTCGTCGCGTACGCGTTCCGCCCGGGTGATCGCACGTGCCGGCCCTCAACGCACTAACGTGCGGAGGGGCCGGCGCGGGTGATCACACGGGCGCTAGGGTGAATCCCGCGGTTCAATTCCACAGGATAGGTCCCGTGGTCTTCACCTGTTATCGGAGTTTGGTCCTCCAGAGGTTTAGTGAGTATTCCCCTCCGTCTCACCCTTCCCAGCCGGGGCTTCTCCCTGGCAGCCGACTGGGGACAATGTCGTCCCCATACAGTCGGCGGGAGGTGGAAAGACGGACGGGCGAGCCTCACATAACCCGGGGCCTCTTCAAGGCCCTGGGTATGCGTAACGCATTGCTCTGGAAAAAAAAAAAAAAAAAAAAAAGATCTGTTCCATGTGCAACCCACCGTCTTACTTATATCATCGACTCATTTAGCCGGTGGACGTAGAAGTAGGTACTATCTATTAATTATTACCGAAACACAAGGTACCCTTCACAAACTTCATACATCCTAATGAAATGAAGAGCCTTTCACGCTGTCCACTTCATTAAAGCTCAACGAGCTGTTTGATAAATTACATTATGTTCAACCCTTTACCTTCATCGGGTTGCTGTTTTGAATTAATTTTAGTAGCAAATCAAATCGTAACAAAATGATTACGAGTTTAGGCAATATTTGAGTTAATAATTCATCGTTGAGGAGATTCAGCAAGATAATCGTATTTAGGTACGGAAAAAGAAATAAGATGGTCGTTTGAACCCACCAACCTGCATTTGGACAATGTGCTCTATTTGATAAAATGTTTACTAGAAAAATGTGCTTTATTATTAGGTACTGTGAGAAGGTCTAGGCCCAGCCAGTGGAATGCTTAAAGGCTGATAATAGTGTCCGTACACTTATCATAATCATGCTATTATAATGAGTCTAACCGTTTCGCATAGCGCATAGACGCATAGTTAATCACATTCTGTGATTATTATATTCATAATGTTGATATATACCTACTATGATGTATCGATTATAGCAAAGAATTAGTGTATGACACAAGAAAGAAAAAGGAAAATTAAAATTAAAAACTTTTACATACCATTTTTATGTCATTTAATGTTGATTAAATTTACATTTAATAACAAACATTTAATAAGTAGGTAAATTGATTTTAAACTAAAAATGAGGAGTGTCTGTTCAAAAGGTCATATTTCCCTGTAGAAAGAAATTGTTTTTTATTTTTTTTCCCTAAACTGTTACCTATATCCTATCCATATTTGATAAAATTCCGATCGAAAAACACGTATTTCCAATATAAAATAAATCTTTAACTTTGACATTCCGACCAAAATGGGCTTATTTCTGTGTATAAAACATATTTCGATCAAAAAGTCTTATTTCTCAAACAAAAATATGTTTTATGAAACAATTTTGTTCAAAAGGTAATTAAATCTTGCCATACATTATTGCCTGCCGAAAATCGAGTTTGTTCGATTAATAAAATCGATGTTTTGGATGTATGTATACTCTAAATAGCCATTGCTTTATTGATTGTCAACTGTGAAAGAAAAATAAATGAGATTTAGTAGAAGTTTATTGTTATGTGGAACATTTTAACATTAAGATTTTTTTGTTTTGGGTGTATTATTTGAAAATACAGAGTTAAATCGCTTTTTTTTTAAATGGATGAAGGTTATGGAATTGTACATACATTAAATATGGGAACTAGAACAAAGAAGCGAAAAGACTGATCTATAAAAGGTCATATTTCTGGAATATTCTGATCAAAAAGACTTATTTCTGGAATATTCTGACCAAAAAGACTTCTTTTTGGTAATTCCGATCACAAAGTCGTATTTCCAAATGAAAATTATTTATAAAAAAAGAAATACAGTAAAAAACTAAAATTAAAATGAACATGTTTATCAAAAAGTCTAATTCGCGTTTAATACAATAATAACAATTACCATTATATTTCAATAAAAAATTAAAATACTTTTTGTTGTTTCTTGTAAAATTTGTTTATCATGGAATTATGACCTTTTGAACAGACACTCCTCAAATGTACTTTGCAAACTTATTTGTCACTGATGATGGGTTTTCTGTTTGCTCTTACTCGATACCTATTTGTTTTGTTTTGTTTTTCTTTTCAGAGCGACTTAACATAGTTGTAAAAATTAGAGGCTAAATCTTTAACATAAGTAATTAAAAAGGGGATACTGTTGTTGCTGGTTTTACAATTAGTAACATAAATGAATGTAATTTTATTCAAGTAATATTTATTGTACAATTGTTTATCATCCTGAATAAATAAATAGCGGTGGAAGAATACTACCACCCTCTCTCTTCCCTTGGGTGTCGTAAAAATTTTTACGACACCCAAGGGAAGAGAGAGGGTGGTAGTATTAAGCGACAAACGGACTAAAAACTGCACATACATCCAACCGCCTAATGGTACAAGTTAATCTAGAAAAAGTTGTTCCTATTAAAAAAATATATATACCTATCAATAACAATAAGAGTATCTGTTTACAGAAGCAGACATAAAAGTTGTATGTAGCAGCTAACAACCTGAAATATGATGCAACTTTGAAAGTCCGGTAAAGCGGCTTACACACAGCCACAATGTAATCTATGCGTCAGCCGGTCAGCTAAGCGTCTCGTGTGACGACGGCTTTATATCCGGATAGGAAACGGGGATGTATCACAAAGTGTGCCCCTACTATTTGCAACTATTAAAATGTATCGTCAAAGACGGAAAGGAACTTAAAAAAATTATGAATTGCAATCATCAGTTAAAAAACAATCATCAGTTAAAAAACAATCATCAGTTAAAAAACAATCATCAGTTAAAAAACAAACTGGAACCGTGTCGCGTAGCGGTGAAAGAATACTTACTACCACCCGATCTCTTCCCTTAGGTGTCGTAAAAGGCGACTAACGGACTAGAGACTGCACATACACCCAGCAGCATAGAGCGGCGATGGGCTTACCACCTGTCACGCTGAGCACATGTGCAGTCGCTATTTGATGAAAAGTGGATTATGGTTCGTCGGCCCAATGGTAAACTAGTCAATCTGCAAATTGACAACTTTTCAGGAGACGCGAAAATGTATTCAAAATATTACTGTAAATCAGGCGTTTAATTTAAAAATTCAAGTAAATTAGTATAGCTGCCTAGAATTAAGGACTAAAAGAGCATACCACTAAAATAATGAAATTATTGATATTTATGAAAATAAATCACTTTGGCTATTTTACCACAGACATCAATCTAGATTAATGTTTTGTAGAGATTTAGGTTAAATAGCTTATGTGGTAGTTTTGATAGTTTACTATGGTGGAATTAGCATGATTTATTTGTGATTCTCTATAAACTAGCCAAGTTACAATAAAAAAATTACAAGAAATAAAAAAATAAAGTTTTTATATCCAAGAAACCTTTAACAAAAAATGTCCTTGACGTCGGTACATACTCATCTTCTGAAACATAATTATATTTTTATGACTATACTACAAATTATTTTAAGTAGAAAAATGGCTTGCCTGTTTTCAACATACCTACATCATTTCCAGTCTCTAGAATCATAGAAAGTCTGGATCAGATAACAAGAATTTAAAAATCATCATCTACGGGTAAGTAAAAATCACTTTAATCTTATTTTAATTGCTTAATTCTATAATCAAAACCGTGTGTTTGTGTATGTATGTGTATGGGTGGGTGTGCGCGTGTGTGTGTGTGTGTGTGTGTGTGTGTGTGTGTGTGTGTATGTGTGTGTTTAAGAGAAAGAGAGATAGAGAGAGGGTGAGTGAGTGAGCGATCTTTCCAGTCATACACCCAGTGACAGAAAGCCTGGATTAGATAAAAATAATTCTAATATCATAATATACGGGTAAGTAAAAATAAAATTTATTCTTATTCAAAATTGCTTAATTCTAATAAAAATTGTGTGTATGCGTGTGTGTGTGTGTGTGTGTGAGAGGAGAGAGAGAGAGATTGGTGTGCACGGGTGAGTGCGAGGATGCATGGGGGAGTTTGTATGTGTTGAGGTGTGTACAGGTGAGTGCGGATGTGTTTTCCACTTTCATTGACTGTCCTACTGAAAGTCAGGCTCTGGAAGAGCTTATCTAACCACTTCGGAACTAGGAAGATTTTCGTAAAAGTTATGATAAATTTTAGGTATTTGTAAATCTTTGCAAAGATTAATTAAATCTTGCTTCTTCTTAACTGATATATTTATTATTTGTAAATAAGCAGTTTTGATTGTGTACGCTTTACCTCTTCTTTTTCTGAGTTTCAGTGGATAAAAATCTTGTTGGCCGTAACTTGTTTTTATGAAGATTGTTGTAGGATCACTTTTTCTGTACTGTACCCAAACAGCATCATTGAGAGAAGTTTTTGTTTTATTTTCCAAGTAGGGTTAAAATTGATTTTGTGATCCAAAATCCAAGAATTCATCGTGCTGCATATGAGTGACTTCATAAGGTCGTGGGTTATTCTTGCTAAGCATATTATTTGTGCCCAACCATCTGATCTGATTAGATCATATTTTAGAATGAATGGAGTCACATTCCATGTGCGTGTGTCATGATTAAAAAAAAATATGGTCAATCACCTGTAGAGTTGGGTATTGTTGTACTGTAAGAAGACACAGAATAAAAATGATAGTTTTTTTGTTGTCCGCCACAACCATCAGACATCATTTTCACTTGCAAAATATTTTGTTTTTTCATTATAGAACCTTTTTGCCTCTGTTTTCAGCAGAGTACCCTCTGAGCTTAGTTTTTTTAATGATCCATTGACAAATCTTCCTGTGATATTCAGAGTATTCAAGAAAAATTGTCGACACAAAACACGACTTCTGCCGAAACTGTTAATGAGTATGCAAGGGTGAATTTACGTCGTGAATTTCCTTGGGTTGTGGCTCTGTTTTTCTATTTCTTTATAACGTGGTTTATGACAAATGTTCTTTGATCTTGTAGGGTATTTAAATTACGAAATTCACTGTAAATTTTATTTCTTTCTTCTTTTGGATATAATAATATACATCGATGTTTAGAGGATGATGAACATCTTGTCTCTTTTATTGGTCGAGCTTGCATTTTTTTTTCTTTTTTAGTTAAATAGTTTTCTTCTTTAAGCCTTTTTTGTTTGTTAATATTAACTTTCCAATTTTTACGGTCTCTTATATTCCTTTTTTTTTGTATATTACTATCATTATCTTTAGAATCTATTAGTTCCTCTTTTAAATTTAACAAAGAAACGGAAACATTATCTTGCTCTTCGCAATCATCCACGTTTTGTTCAGCACTTATTTATTCATTGCATAGTATTCATATTATTTTGTTTATTTATTGCATGTTCGTTATTTACAGATTAATTGGTGCTTGGAGGAATGTAGGAACTATCTTCACTAAATGAGGCGTCAACACTCGAGTCTTCTTGGTCATTTATAAATTTGGGTCCATAACAGAATCATCACTGTCGAAAACTTCAGTTTCAAGCAGCATATTATATATTTCATTGGTTGCAGGTGGCATGGGAGGTAGAGGTGAAGGCAAAGAAAGAACGGAGTCATCAAGGCGCTGTTTATAGATTAAAGGCGTCAGAGGAGAATAAGTCGTAGCTTCATTCTAGCATTCTCCTGGCCTAAGGACCCCGTGCGTAACTGCATAATTATCTTAATAAGCTTAAACTCACATCTGTATTTCTGTAAAGACCACTTTGTTCCTTCAAGTGTTTCCTAGTTTATAAGTCGGGCCTCGGGCGAGATTCGACACAAATTCATTCCGTGGCCCTTGAATATGTATTATAAGAAACAACAAAAAGACGACAACCCATAACCACATTGCTATGGCATATAGGCGACATAGGCTAGTGTTAGTGCATGTGGCAAGAGACAAATAAAGCGAATTCTAAGTTATCGGCCCAACCATACAAGCATGACGTAAAAATAAAATAAACCCTTAACACGTATTTACAAAAAAATATAAAATAGTGAAGAAATATGCAGTTAAATACATTAGCATTTTAGCATTCACAAATAAATCGTTCAAATTTGGAGTAGTTTACTTTATAACAGTGATTTTTTTTAATCTGTATCGTAGTTTCATAGAGTAGCATGTTAAACTTAAGAGATTACTTACCAGCTGGAACCGTTTCAAAGTCAGATGTAGGCATCTTTTTTATTTCATCATTATCTGTAATAACTAAAACCATATTAAAAGTAATCAAAGCTAAGCTTTGTACAGGATAGGCAATCTAGTAGATCCAGGCAAAGGTAAAGTAGGTACAGACAGTGGCGGTACCTTCATACAAGCCGAAAAGCCCGGCTTGCCCTAACAAAAACTCAATATCACTACTGGTAAAACGCAATTATTAAAATCACTTAATATCTTTTACCATTGTTAATTTTCTTTCATCAGCATTCAAATTATCAATTTTATAAGTTTCTCATATTAAGAATCACCAAACAAATCGAATAAAGCTGCTTATAAATCGTGCGACGCTTTACATCTCTCTCGCACAAGTTGGCTTGCAACCGGGCTTCGGATTTAAAGTATATCCGCTCTCTTCTAACTTTAACAAAATTGCTACTCTATAAACATAATACTGCGTAAGTATGTATAGATTCTATGAGAAATTCATACTCTTCGTCAAAGCCAGCTTGCGTTATGAAGTTCGCAAGTAAGGCCTTCTCCAAATCAGGCTTTATTTCTACCGAATCACGTGCAACTTAAACGCGGGCGAACCAATCAGAGGCGACCGACGACAGCTCGAGCTCGGGCGAACCAATCAGAGGCGAGCGTTAATACGCGATTGTGCTGTGCAGCAGCCACAAGCAGCAGCCAGCCATTTTTTATTCTTTGTTATTGTCACACTTCACTTTATTTGAGGGATTGTTTATAAGTAACAAGTGTTTTCGTAATTTGTGTTAAAAAAATGTGTTCCGAGTTCAGTTCGTCGCTTTATTGGTCTCTGTGACGAACTACGATGTGTTGAGCATGTGATGTGTTGCAAACAAATGTGTACTTAAACGTGTTGATGATTGGCATACGAAAGGCAGAGGTAAATAAATTCTTTGAACATCACACATGATTTATGTATTTCGCAAACTATTAAAAGTCATCTAGGGCATTAATTATAATAGGTCTATGTAAAAAACTCTTTGGATTGTTGGTTGCTTCCATTCTAATAATTAATAAATTAAGTGTAGAGGCCTACATATCGACTGTGATTCCCGCGCAAAATGCCCATTTTCGCATTTTGTAGTAATTTTCCAGTTGTTTTTATCGTTTTTATCGAAATAGGATAATAAATGCATGCGTAATATTACGAATCTCCACTCTGCGAGAATAAGCTGAGTTCGGACGGCCGGCGCTTCGCATTTTGTTGTAATTTTGTACTTAGTTGTATTTATAGTTTTCATCGAAATAGGATAATAAATTCATTATACCATTTTTATTCCTCATGAAGTAACAATTATTCTGGTATAAATTTTACTTAATAATATTGTGGTTGATAAGAGAAATTCACAGTTAACTTAACGCGATTTTCGAAGTTTTTTTGGTTTTGTTTCATTTTTTTATTTCATTTGTTTAGCGATGCAAGTGATGCAAGTGCAATTTATGAAAATCTTTCTCTGCAATTTTGAGTTTAAATAAAAGTTAAGCGAAATTTACAAAAAGCGAGGCCGCTACGTAATATGCCAATAGCTATTTTACACTATTTAATAAGTAAATACTGTTAATGTATGTTTGTTTCTGAGATAAAGAACGCCTAAATTGGCCAAAATAAAATTCTCAAAAATCACATTCAAGATGTAATAGAAGGTAATAGCCTGTTTTTTTACCAACGACAAGAACATTTGGACAAATGTGCACCAATATTGTACCTAGGTAGCAAGATTAGGAACTTCAGGTTTCGTGGCTTGCCCCAATCTGAAGCCCTAGGCACGCCACTGGGTACAGACAACATCACGTCAAGCTAAACATCTCGCGTTGTTATGACGTTTAAAAGTATAAACAGAGGTTACTTGACTAGAAATTAATATACAGCTGAATATGCTGTCTACTGTATTTTTATAAGGACAAAAATTAAGTATTTAATTTAAATTAACCAACTATTCAAAGAACTCAACTGAGGTTATACGAGTAATTTTTACAATCAGACTACTATCATTATCGAAACTAATAAATTAATTCAACATGCATTACCTATTAAAATTAATTAATGTAGTTATATAGTATCTATAAAGCTTTCTTATTTTACTCACCCGTTTCATTTTTTTCTTTTTATCATTTGACACTAAATAATTTTCGCACACCATTTCCATAATTGACAAACTCTTCTTTATCGATCCATACTGAATTAAACATTGATCAAACTTAACTTGAAATTCGTACGATTTAACACTGCGCACCATTATAGAGTTCAACTACTACTGACTGACTGAGAACAAACTGTCACCACTAGCAATAATATCTGTTAAAAGACCACAGATTACATACACTCAGTGTAGCCAAGTGACATAACTTATTATTATTGAAAAATATTACTTGTATGTATCTTCTGTTTTCATTATTTACCAATATAATACAACATAAACAACAAAATTATAATAAATAAATACCACTTAAGCTTAAAATGTTGTTTAAATCCTTAAACTGTTTAAATCTGCCATGGTAAACTATGAAAACTGTCATTTAAGCTAGTTGATTTCTGCAATAAGTAATACTAAGAAAACAATGTCTTCTAAGGTAAGCTAACGAAACTGCCACTTAGTCTAGTTGACCGAAGTGATTATTATTTATTGAATTATTTCTCACCACGGTAAAGTATCTATTCTACCACTTCAGCTAGTTGACTGCAGGGATTATTCAACTTCTTCATACTTTATTTACCGAGGTAAACAATCAAAACTACCACATAGGCGAAAGAAATATTGCAACAAAATTGTTAATAAAAATATTAACCTTAGTGAAATTACAAGGCAATGCAGTTAGGCATAAAACATATCGTTAATATTTCCGAAGTTAATGGCAATACAGATATGATATTTTGCCACAGTATAAATATAAAAATCGTGAATATTTCTGCATAGTTAGGTCAAAACTGCAGAATTTGCAGTTTGGCGAGTTGACTATTGGACCGACGGTATGGACTGCGTTTGTTATCCTCATTGCCTAGTATCTGACTAACCCTTCGGGGATAATAGTTGCGATTATGTATGTATGTAATAAAAAATGGGATAATTAACAAATCATAGCTCGTCGTTTCGGTGGTTTTTATTATTAAAGAAATACTTTTTGCACACAAACAAATATAAGCTTCTTACATTTTTAAGATAGTATTTAGCGTAAGTAAAGTTATGTAACATTATTAAGAGTAAAATGACCTACCGCGAAATAAAAAATATTACGGCGAAATCAAATAGTCAACACGTAAATCTAAAAATCGTACAGTGAAAAAACCTGGCCGAAATAGACGCACATCACACAATTCACTCCCACGGCGCACTAAGCTGGACTGACGTGACGAGTGTCATCACGTTGTCACAGGGACGAATTTTAGGAATCACTAGTATGGAATGCTTAGGTATGTGAGGTTAACATCAAATAAAAAAACCGCCTCCGTGGTCTAGTGGCTAAGCCACCGGTTTCAGACCTAGAGGTCCCGGGTTCGATTCCCAGCGGGGGGTACATCTTTGTGTGCTCGGTTTGGTTGGTGGTAGGGCTGTTAAGTCCGCCTGGCTAGCTACCACCATCTTATCTAAGTCTGTCGCCATAACAACGATGTTTATAGCATTGTTGTGTTCCGACAGTTTAAGATAAGATAGCCAGTTCCTCAGTGGTTGAGGATTCCGGGTGAAGCGCGCTTCCACCTTCGGCCTTATCGTCACTTACCATCAGGTGAGATGAAGGCCAAGCGCTTACCCGTTACCCGTAAAAAAAAAATGTTCAGCGTACTTACAGATCAGTGTAATGTCTACTGACGTGCTGATTAAACTATAGTTTCTTAAAAATTAGTTTATTAATGCTTACCTCTGTTAATTGAAGCCCCGGCCCCCCGAAGTAAAGTTTTAAAATAACCAATTTAAAATTCGCTAAAATAACGATGTATCGTTGACACAAGTGAAATTAAGATCCAGTCAACCAGTTTCTCAGTGGTTGAGGATTCCGGGTGAAGCGCGTTTCCACCTTCGGCCTTAACCTCACTTACCGTCACGTGAGATGAAGGCCAATTGCCTACCTGTAGAGGATAAAATAAGTTAATCCTACTCATTCATAATTCTATACTACAAGCATTTATGCCACTTGGCTAGGCCCTTAGTTCATTCGCTGAAAGTGAAGTTACCAGACACTAACTCTACATCCAGCCATTTAAACGACTTCGGTGCTTCGTCAAGTTGAGTGGAGGGGACCCTAATGAAAACTGAAGCCTGGTTTTAGTCTTCTCCTTTATGATTCCATAGTAAGGGTCAAGGAAGTGAGATATAATCCGCCGACGATGATTGCAGCAATCTGAGATGCAATGTGAATGTTTAATATTGTACGATATGGAAAATTATTTTGTAATGTAATTTTCCTATGGCTAGATATTTTCTGTTTCGTCCAGATTTAATTTAACTCTTTACAACGTACTAAAAGTCGATGCGCGTAGATTGATTATTAAAACTGAAGGTTGTTGCGAAAACAGTCAACAGAGAGAGTCAACAATTATTAAAAATTCCCAAATATACGTAAAGGCTGAAAGTTGAAATCCGGCCAAGTGCGAGTCGGACTCGCACTTGGCTGAAGGGTTCCGTACCATTATCTATACAACATTAGACAGTCTACCTGTTGCCGTTATCAATATCGATCAAAAACGAGCAAAAAATAACGTTTTGTTGTACGAGAATAGGAGCCCCCTTAAATTTTGTTTTGTTTTAGTACTTGTTGTTATAGCGGCAACAGAAATACATCATCTGTGAAAATTTCAACTGTCTAACTATCACGGTTCATGAGATACAACCTAGTGACAGACGGACAGATGGAAGGACGGACAGCGGAGTCTTAGTAATAGGGTCCCGTTTTTACCCTTTGGATACGGAACCCTAAAAACGACTACCTCAGCCGGGTACGAAGCCAAAGCTTCCTTAAAACCGGAGTCCAACACCAAGGTGTTGGTTAGACCTGTCAAAAATATTTGTTTTAAGCAACCTTACTAATACCATTCTAGTTTCTTTCCACACTATAAAACTTTATCGCTTGCTACATAAATTTTAAACTACAGTAGTTTCAAATCTGTCCGTCGTACGACATCCTATTATTTGCTAGCCATTTTCCTTAACCAAGAAATAGAGTGACTCGCAATTTCTATTGTTATAAATCAGTCAAGTGAATGATTGTGCTTTCACAGGGGCGCATTAAAATGTGGCTCGAAAATAATAATTTATAACGTAAGTCAACGTGAACATAATTTTCTTGCACGCGATATGTAAAACTACTGCGTGGGAGGTTTAACTGGACTTTGGCAGTAGCTTTTAACACATAGTACCATGTCAAACCAACTCGCATGGAATGATTGCGCTATGCAGTATAAAAAAAAGAATAAAGCTTTTCACGCCTATTGTCTAGCCCAAGTTAGGAATCTTTTAAAATTGGTTTGTTGTGTTTTACCAGACTCGAAATCAATTTATAAAAATAGCTGTTTCTAAATTTACCCGACCGGGACTCAAACCCGGAACCTCAGAGATGGCGATGCCAGAACCGATATGCTAACCACTTAACCACGGAGGTCCTCAATCAATAATAACTTATGTATGAACGCAGTAGTTGGTATTGGTAGGACATAATATTATTAAAACGATAAGCTACTTCTGGGCCGCCTGTACCGTTCGGTCCAGGTTACATCACAGTTATTCGCGCTTAATAGCAGAGGAAAAAACCGGTCACGTCACAAAAATGTTAATAAATATTTATGTAGGTAAATAAAAGATTTGTTCCGGATTCGTCGTATTCTTGATTTGTCGTATTCTTGATTTGTCGTATTCCAGATTGGTCGTATTCCAGATTCGACGTATTCCTGACTCGTCGTAATACGTACAGTCGAGTAGGCACATTAATATACTTATATCCAACGAATCTTTTCACAATGTTCTTAAAACGTTTAAAACATATGCATAAATATATTTTGTTATGGTTTAGTAATTATTACATATTTTTACACCTTGACTGTACAATCTTAAGAAAAAAACTCTAAAAATTATATTGAGTGCCTTTCTAGACTTTGTGAATTATGAGTTTAATTGTTTCATTTTATGAATTTATTGAATTAGTAACAAACTGTTTTTTTGTTCTATCGAAGAGAGTTTTATTTGTTTACTTAAATAAGTATCAGTTTGTATTTGGTTTTTTGTTTTATAACAAGTATGATAGGTACTAAGGTGGACTGTATTACGACGAATCTGGAATACGTCGAATATGGAATACGTCGAATCTGGAATACGACCAATCTGAAATACGGCGAATCAGGAATACGATGAATCCGGAACAAATCAAAAAAAATCTAGAAACCACATCTGCTATTTTTCTAGGTTTTTTTATTACTTTTTACCGCCCGTGCCTTTGTGAAAGGTTATAATTATTTCAACTCTAGCCTCATCCAAATCGTGCCACTTGTTGTTAGGCATGGCACAAACAATGGCATTACACGAATTTGATCTTTATTCCGATAGTTCCCTGTGTCTGTTTTGTTGGTTGTTCTTAAGTAAATAAATGTGATCACCCTGTGACGAATTTCCAAGACTTTCTTTCGTCCAAACCTTGTCCTGATTATTACAAATGTAACAAAAAAAGAATTAGCCAAAGTAGGTGAGTCTTGTCTAGTGGAATTCTCTGCCGGCACATGTATTTCCCAGTTCCTATAATCCCGGGTCTTTTAAACGGGGCGTGAAACGGCATTTATGCAGGCCGTCATGAATGGGTGCGCTTGTTACCGTGCTTGTTCCACTACATCGGCTGCTTAGGTACCATCAGGCAGGATGTAGTCACTATGACGAGTCACATTTAAAAAAAAAAGTTTCTGAAGTGAGGCGCAAACATACATTCTTGGCAAATGATTTTTGTTTATGTACACGTAGATGTAGGTATGTATATAGGTAGGTACATACATCAAGTTTCCTAGGTAGAACAGCTATTGTTGTTTAAAACATTTTAGTAATTTTTTAGTGCTTCGTTGAACATTTAATAATAACATAAGATACATTGTGGGACATGGTACTTAAGCCCAATTTCCAGCATTGTCATTTGCATACTCGTAAGAGATACTCGTTTCATGCGGAAGTTCGGCTCATTTGCAAAACAGTATCAGAAACTTTAGTTACGCTGCGCCTTGTCATTGCAACTTCATTATTGAGAAAGTTTCCCAAAAACCACACAAAAACGATTGAGAATCAAAGTGAAATCAACTCTTTGTGAAAGCCGATAAGATTCGGAATTGTTTTGAAACCCAACATTTTGGGTACAATGGTAAGAATCTTGCGAGGCAATTTTTATTTGAAAATAGTCTTTACGGTTCAAATAGTACAGTCGATGTACGGATGAATTGTTTTAACCGACACAGCCTGCAGAGTGCATGCAACTTGAATGCTAGCAAGTTCTTTAGCATAGAGTTAAAAAGTTTTGAAGTGGCAAGACAAGAAACAACAAGGCGAGCTCTAAAAAGTTTAATTCAGTAACATTATGAAGTAAACGGCACAGCAACTTATTTTAAACGCTTTCACATTACTAATCTTTCACATGCATCTTCCAGCATTTACCAAGAGTAGGTAGTTCAACTGGAAAGAGCACCTGGCCCGAATTGCCAGAAGGGAGCGGGTTCGAAAACTGCTTGTAAAAAAAAATTCGACACTGTCTTTTTTAAATTTGTAATCACCAAGAGCATATTTTTAAATCACTTTAGTGGTTTACATATCGTAGGCAAATTGTATTATTCGGCATTTTACAAACGGCGCCGTCCGTTTGCAAACGCTCGCTGTTTTGTAAAATGCCGAAGGCAAATTGATAATCGTATTCATAAAGCCAATAGTTAAATATAGGGTAAACATGGATTGAGGATAAATAAAATAGCTGCTACAATTATGTCATCATCCGGTATTTATTCAAATTAAAAGTCACATACTATGAGGTCATAAGAAATCGTAAGGTTCGTTTAGTTTATTTTAGAACAGTGATCAAAGCGCGAGCTGAGAGAAACGTGCCGCGGGAGCGGCCGGTTAAGCGCCAGAAGTTAGTAGTTTTTTTTAAGATCCTATATTGTATATAATTACCGTTCTTTTCACAATCTATCTTATAATCCTATTCCAGCAATGTTATTTTATATACCAATAATACTCCGCAGGAGTCCGACGAACGCCAGTTTTCATTGACATTCATGGACTTTAGCATTTTTTAAGTGTCAGATAACCTCAAAAACTTTTTCTCTGATCCACAGTCAATTTTAATAACCCCGCACCGGGAAGCCCTCTCAAGTGGCAGAAAGCAGTGGATTTTTTTTTATTCTCTATAATAAATAGCATTTAATTGTCACTCGTTTCTTGCATGATATCACACCATTTCCACTTTTACTTTCATAGACACTTGCACTGCACGACGCCATGTTTATTGTTTTGCTAAGCAGCGCCACAAGTGGTAGAAAACGGCGTTCAGATTGTCATTTGGGTTTCGTGGATTATTCCAAAATTACTGGGCATTTTACAATTTGCCTTCGGCATTTTACAAACTAGCGAGCGTTTGCTAACAGACGACGCCGTTTGTAAAATGCCGAATTATACAATCGTCCTGCGACATAGAAATTACTTTATGTTGAGTAAAATAATGAGATTTAATACTCATGTATGCGTGCATGTGCATACACGCATGTGCATGTATGCATTATATACCTACTTTAGTGCCATCACTATGAAAACTTGTATTTTATATACATACATATTCTTCAACTGTTCTGTGCATACATGCGTAAGTTATCCAGTGGATAACTTACCCCTCAGGACTCTTCTCCTTACCCTTAGTCGGGCCGTATGCGTACCGTAGTGGAATATGTTTTTTACGGGTTGGTGATCTGATCAAAAAACGTTATTCAAATTTACATTGTCTCTATTGACTTAAATCGTTTTAGGCGTACACAATTATACCAACATTATTGTATATATATATGGAAAAAAGAAAAGCCTCTAAAATATAATAATACATTTTAGAATACTTTTACTTTAAAACATAGTTTTGACGTCAATAATGTCAATAATAATAGTTTCTGTGAAGTCTTATAATCAATAAACGATTTGACTTTAAAGTTATTGTCTCTTCCAGACAATAGCATCTGCGGTTGGCTAGCACCACGCTTTCAGCGATGAAGTGGGTCAGGCCTTTGGGCTTGTTCTATTAATTCGAATCGATATGCCCAATATATCAGCCAGCTTTAACTTCCGATAAACGTTAATATCCTTATCTGTTAGATCTTTAGTAATATCTGGAAATAGATGTTGTATGCGCCAAATTGTTTCCAAGGAGGACTGAGAAAGGTAATGTCCAGAAACGTAACTTCATTAACCTAATCATTCAGATTTTATTCCGCTAGTGGATCCTAGTGCTATTCAATACTAGTAGATCCTCGCAGTTTTACCCGCGTGGTACCCGTTTCCGTAGGAATATCGGGATGAAATATAGCCTATGTCACTTGGGAAAAATGTAGCTTGCTAATGGTCAAATAATTTCCTAAATCGGTGTAGTAGTTTCGGAGCCTATTCAAGTCAAACAAACAAATAAATATTTCCTCTTTATAATATTAGTATAGACTAGCGGCCGCCCGCGACTATGTCAGCGAGTTCCCCCCTCATCCCGCGACGTAGTTCCATAAAAAGCTTTATACAAACCTGAGAACCTACTCTTTTTCTCCGAAATGAAATTTCGGCCGATTTTTGTTTACTATTAACAGCAGTTTCCATTCCTTGCAAAATTTCGTTCATACAAAATAGGTTTAGCATTTAGATTATTAATTTTTAGAAAATGATTGGAGTTTCAAAAATCATAGAAAGCGCTATAAATAGCAAACGAAATTCGGCCGAAATTGCGTTTCGGAGAAAGAGAGTAGGCCCTCAGGTCCTGACGATTACAAACACAACAAAAAAAGAATTATCCAAATAGGTGCAGGCGTTCTAAATTGATTCGCGTACAAACAAAAGGGCAGTCCGCGCCATATACAACCTGAAGTCTAGAGACTCACTCAAGGAAGTGTTTAAAAAAATCGATATGTTAACTATTGCATCACAATTTATTTTTGAAAACCTTATGTATGTCAAGAAGTATGAAAAGACATTTGTTAAAAATTGTGATCTTCATAACTTAAACACTCGTAGGAAAAATAAGCTTGCCGTCCCTAGTTTTAGACTTCATAAAAACAGGTGGCTCTTTCTTGGGTAAATGTGTAACGCTTTTCCACTAAATATTACTGAAATGCCTTTACATACATTGAAAGCCCATTAAAAAAAAACCCTCATGAGTAAAGGTTATTGTAAAGTGGAAGATTATGTAAATGACCAATATGTATGGACATAGTGCATGTACGAGCATAACATAGGTATTAGTAATTTGTATATTGTGTAATTTGGTAACGACATATTGTTTTGTAAATGTCGTTACTTGTATATTTTTATAAATCTGTGGAGTTTCTTGCGCCCGTTCTTCTCCACAGCTAAAAGACTTCCTAAATAGGCGGGGTAGCTTGAGTTTAAACGTCTACCGAAAATGTATCAAATTAACTACCAATAAAATTTGAAACGTTACGAAAACGGATAAAAGCTTACCAAAATGCCTCGAGTTTCAATTTGATAATTTTTGCTAGTAATGCGTTTCGCAATTGTCTTAAAATTCTAACCTATCACGTGACCTACAGGAGAAGGGCAGCTAGTATTTCAGTTGTCCAATAAAAAAAACCTGGATTATGCTTTATAAAACTTTGACTTAATTGAATTATGCGTTTTAAATTATTTGGTAGTGTTTATCCATTTTTGAAGTCATTTAATTTATTTGGTATTAAGGTTTAGGTTTTATAAAATTTCTGGTGAGCGTTTAAATTGTACCCTTATAAAAACATAACTGACGCTACAAAGCTTTCACATCGTAACCATCAAGTATTTGCCAACCCCTTGTTGTTCAAATGAATTAGACGAAACAGTATATCACGGGCTTGCGTCTAGGCGGTAACAAGCCTTTTGATACAGGAGCTTTGTGAGGGTAACTATAAATTTTGATCTTACGTCGTGTGTGCGCCTAAGACCTAAGGTCCTTTACACGTCAGCCTCTAACGGTCGCAGCGTGTTGTAATTTCTTATTGCTTTTCTATCTTATTTCTATAAGCAAAGAGCTTAATATTTTATGAGAACGTATCTCCTATTGCCTTCTAGGAGTTCACTCAAATTAACCTTTAAAATTGACTTAAAGTGCCTGTATAGAATTCGGTCTCGTAGACTAATATTAAAGTTTAATTATTTCCAACTAAAAGGCAATTCTTATCCTACCAGAAAGTTCGTCTGTTCATAAACATTATGTCAACGATAAAAGACGGACAATAAAAATATAGATGAAATTAGAATGGACTTGAGATGGGATAAGGTAATGCGGTAAGGCCTGCAGTTTGTAGGCAGATGATGAAAGAATATAATATTGTTCCGTAGTTATGATGAAAATTATTATTATTATTTAGTTATAGAATCAATTTAATAGTATCAGTAACTCTTGTCAATTCAAGTTTATTTTTTGAAATTGTTGTGATTAATTTGATGACCCATGAAGGGTATCGAATTAAAACAAAACACAAATATGTTGTAGTGGGTATATTCCCATTCCACTTGTTCCATTAAAAACTACCCACACCATTAAACCTTATTACTACAGATGCCAAAATATGTGACTGAATAACATAAAGTGGTCTCACGAAAATTAAATCCCGTTTCGTCTGCCAAAATTTGACAACTAAATTTTGTTAATAAATTCTGTGTTACAATTTTCACTTGAACGTGGACCCTTTTGTTTCCAGTTCAAGGTCCCAACTCGTCCCCAATTGAATCGTCCCTATTAATCGCACGATATTACGGGACGCGTCTACAGAGCCAAGTTCAAAGCTGCTTTCCCAAACCAAAGATGTGCTAAGCTACGTAGCGAGGGATGTGAATGATGTCTGCCAAAAGGATGGCCTGATTTCTTATAGCTTAACTTAGCCTTTTTTAACTGCGCATACATTTTTAATTTGCATACCACACTAGTATGGTTCCACCAGCGAGTTATATGTCCCTTTAAATCCCACCCAAATCCTAAGAGTTCGACGGGATGCACGGAGGCATACCTTACCACCAAAACCGCAGTACAATCCCAATGCTTGCAGAAGTGGTTCGGGACCACGAATATCAGGCACCGAGTAACACCCCACGGCGAGCTTAACTTAGCCTAGCTCTGGTGGTAAATGGTCCAACGAAGCTAAGCATATACATCCTAACTAATATTATAAATGCATGAGTTTGTTTGTTTCACATCTTAATGGAATCATACACATCCCTCGCTAAGCAGCATAGCATTATCTCTATTGGAACGCAGCATTATACCTCAAATTTCTGTGACACTTTTAATGGCAGTTCTAATAGTCGCCAATTGCAACTTTGTTACATTAATAGGTATTCAATTGTGACTGTTGTTTTAATGTTCGTAACGTTGGCCATTGCCAGTTTCACAACTTCATAATAATTTTCAAATGGATTTAGCGAGTCGATTTCTGTGAATGGGTGTGTCAATTATCGAGAAGAGGCGACACTAAAATGTACGTGTGATATTAAGTAATATCCTTCTTTGTGAAACGAAGCGATTAACGCTTATCTTATATCTTCTCTTAACTTAGTGGGGCCAGCTAAGGCTCCCTTCCCTCAGTAGCAATTCGACCCATCGGAATCTTTTGTGCAACTTTATCCTTACACTCTTCTATATCAGTAGGTCGAAGAGTGTTATCATCGCTATTGGAGGATGACTGTTAGGTACAAGTTTGGCGATGTTTGTAAGGGTCAAGTGTCTTTTCGTTTCGGATAGGTCGACCTCATCCTCCTTCTTCTCCTGGCCCGATAGTAACAATAAGTGCTGCATTAATTCTGTTTTCTCTCCATGCGCCCTACGCAACCTGATTGTTGACCGTTAAGACCTCTAACAGAATACACTAAATAAATAATAAGGTGTAATAAATATGTGTATATTATACATATACATACTTAGACATAATAGTCTCAGGTAGGCAGTAGCGAACAACGACAGCTATGCCGCAGGATAGAAGGGTTACAGTGAAAGGTAGAAATTCTTCACGAGCTCCTTGAATGCGTGAATGGTTTCAGCTTGCCAGATCGCAACTGGAAGCAAGTTCCAGAGACGAACAGCTTCAACAGTGAAGGAGCAACCGTAAAAGGTGGTGGTGCAAAATTTACAGCGATTTAAATCTTCATATGATTCCTGTATTGAAATATTACATGCAAAGTTTCGTTAAAATTGGCTCATTGGTTTGTAAAATTTTGAACATCTTCCACGTCTGTATATACTAGGAGTCCAAAATGCTTACACTCTCTTAAGCCTGCTTTGAAATTTTCAGCGCATCTCTTAAACATTTCGGTACGTTGTTGAGGCTTATGAAAAACTAAATACAGCGCTGTTGGTTCTTTATACTTATACAAAGCCATAGACGAAATGTAGAATATAAAACAACACGCAAATTGAGAAAAACTACTACCCACAAATTGGATTAGGGGTTAGACGTGGGAAGCTGCGGGCTGAAACTAGTGTAATAACGACAAATCGGACTATAGTGTAGGGGGTTTTTATACACTTTCATATCTAATTTTAGTTTTGCGTAGCTCATTTATTTCGTTATTTATTCAACATGCCATAAAAGCTAACAGAAGCAGACCTGGCGCACTCCGCGCTTTTGATATGAAGCTACAAGTAGCCGTAAGAAAGAAATATGGACAATAACTATAGAGTGTGATTCTCTAACGCTCGTACATCTTTATGACGTTGGCGTGGAATCAAATCAAAAGAATGTGGATTTGATAACTCGTGCATAATAAGCATGTCGTCATCAAAATAATCCGCATCAAATTCTTTAAATTTGATTTTACGCGACTCTACGCTAACGTCACTTTTGATGGGAACGTGTGGGTGGAAGTGCCAATGTACTTTTATTTAATTTTTATTTATTAGGTTAGCAATTTTATACATTTTTTCTTTATTCGTAATAATACGTGCTTAATATAACTACTACTAAATGCTACAATTACATAAAGGGCAACACAAGATGCAACATATATAAATTTATAAAACAGTTGGGATCTTATAACTAAATTAAATTATATTAGGCACGAAGCTGTGATAGGGACCGGAACCGCTTACCAAATAAGGGGTTTTTGATTGGGTAATTCATAGACTTGTTTTCACTAACCCTATCAATACGGTTAGCATATCGTCGACTTACCGCATCGAAAGGATAACCAAATTGATACAGTTAATTAGGGTAAGCACTAACCGCATCCAAAAACCCTGTTGAAGCTAACCCTATAAAAAGGGTTTTAACGCGCACAAGCGATTCAAGCTCCTACGTGCAATGCATTAGACTAGCTTTCAACAGAGGCCCCCTCGCGGCGAGCGTGCTGCAAAATATCGCTTACTCGTAAATAAGTTATTCGCACTAAAGTTAATTTTATTTATTTATTTATTTATTTAGTTCACGTTGAGACCTGTCGCGCGGTGCTTGCAATGCAGCTTGTTAGATTTTTACAAGATTTTATTTAGTTTCACCTGTCCGTTTGTCATCAAATCTAGCAAATTAAATTTTATCCACTTCCCGGTTACGAATTGAGCTTAAATTTTGCATGCATGTGTAAATCGCGTGACAATTTTCATGTTTTCCATGTCATCATAATATTGCGTGACAATGCAATATTATGATGACATGGTGCTGATCTGATGATGGAGCTGGAAGGTGGCCATAGAAACTTCGCAATGAAACGACACAACCTCATCGAGTTTGGGCTCGTTTGAATCGTCTTGACGAGTAGATTGCCTTTCAATGGTAACCAGGGTCTGATGATGGAGCTGGAAGGTGGTCATAGGAACTCAGTTAAGAAACGACGAAACCCCATCGAGTCTCGGCTCGTTTGATTCGTCTTGACGAGTACTTTGGTGCTAGATGGTAACCAGGATCTGATGATGGAACTGGAAGATGGCAATTGGAACTCAGTAATTAAACGACATAACCCCCATCGAGCATGGGCTCGTTTGATTCGTCTTGACGAGTACTTTGGTGCTAGATGGTAAGCAGAGTCTGATGATGGAGCTGGAAAGTGGCCATAGGAACTCAGTAATTAAGCGACACAACCGCGTCGAGTTTGATTCGTCTTAATGGGTGGACCATTTTTTATTGATATGTTAAGGTATTAAAATATAAAATAATACTAAAAGTTAAAATTAAAAGGAAAAAAATACTTTTTAAAAACAAGCTTTTTTCATGTTCTTGATGATAAAAAGAACTAAAAATTTAAAAATAATAATTTAATCCTGATAAGAAAACTATCATTATAATAGGTAGGTATACCTACATTGCAACCTTTAACGGTAATTAACCATATTCGTCTACGTCACAATAACCAAATATCGTAAGTAGGTACATACATATTAGACATTTTTTTTAAACTATAATACATTACACCTTGTATTAAAACTTTGCGTTTTTATCACATACCCAATATTTTATAAATAAAAGAGTGTTACATTGTGATTGCAAAAAAAGTTATGACGGTGTAATTATGCTAACTGTTCTTTAATGTTCCATCACAGTGTAATTCTTACGCTTTAATTAAAAAAATGGGTATGTGATAAAAACGCAAAGACATGGTGTAAAGTTTTATGGTTTAATAAAAAATGTCTAATAGGTATGTACCTACTTACGATATTTGATTATTGTGACGTAGACGAATATGGTTAATTACCGTTAAAGGTTGCAAGGTAGGTATACCTATTATGGGGTGCAAATTTGGGAACCTCCTCGTGGTGCACCCTGGGGTAAGGCCTCTCGGCCCACGTTCATCGTGGGACAAGGGGCTTTATGCTAATCCCTGGCGTCCCTTCTGGGCGTCGAATAAAGTAGGTGGTGCCCCCTCTGGGCATCGCACCCCCTTCAACGCGCGTCCCTTCTGGACCGCGCAGCGGGTCACTCTGACCTGCGGGGGGGGATCTCCATGTGCGTGCCCACTCTGGGCCGCACGCTCGCCGCTCACTCTGAGCGGCTTTGAGTGGAGCTTTTCCGGCACCCCTTCTGGGTGCCGCGCCATGCAAAGGCTTCGTCGTTGGGGCACGCGGCGACGGGCGCCCGTCTTCAGGACGGGTTGGTGGGCGGCTATACAGCCCACCCGCTAGCGACCATGGGGGGGAAAGGGGAGCACCCCGAAAGGGGTGTACCAGGGGCCTCACGCCAGCCCCTGAGCATCGTAATCCCCGAACCGACAGCGATGAGCCCACTCGAGGCGTCTGTGGGGGAGCTGTTGGGGAGGGGACCGAGGGCCTGCCTTCACCGGCCGGCCACGACAAGGGTAGTCTATAAAAGCACCCCGGGAGAAAACCCGTCACCAACCTTTTGACACATCCCGACCTCAAGAGTATATAGGGTAGCCCGCGTACAGGGGCCTCTGCGCGGGTGGTCTTCCTTTGCCCCATACTCGTGGGAACAGTATGGATTCACAAAAACCACATTCTTCTGACGCCACTCCGGAGCCTTGTACTAGGTACGGAGTGGGTGGTGGGGCTGGCGACAGCCGGAAGAGGTCGCGGGCTGCTGAGGACGTCGATTCCGACAAACTTTCGGGGTATGAATCGACGACCTCGAATCCGCCAAAGATAGGGACGGGGCGGAGAGGCCGAGGTAGCAGTTCTGGGTGTAACACCTTGCCCAGACCTGCTTTCGAGAGGGAAGAGCGTCGTCGGAGAAAGGGGTCGACACAACCCGACGAAGAACTGGACGCGGATCTGGCGGAGGAGCTTTCCTCTTACGAGGAGCTCCTCCGCGAAATTTGCGAATCTGAGGGGAAGGCCGTGGCGATTGGCTCGACGGCGAACATCGAGGGGTTCAGGAGAGCAAGGGAGCAGCTCCTGAAGAAGGTGATAGGGGTGCACAAGGCGCAGGCGGAGCGTACCGCCGCCCAAGCCGCCGAAGAGGCAAGGAGTGAGATGGAGCGCCTGGCACTTGCCAACTCCAAGCTGCAGAAGGAGGTGGCTGAGCTGCAGAAAGAACTGGTGGCCCTTAAGAGGGAAATAGGCAGAACCTCCCCACGTGCGGAGGCTGCCCCTGTACCCCCACCTCAGGCTCAGTCCGAGACGGGTATGCTGGAGGAGCTGAAGACGCTGTTCCTCAGCTCCATTGGCGCGCTGAACTCCCGTTTGGACGGGGTAGAGGCGAGGACGAATACCTCCACGCCTCCGAGGACACGTCCGCCCCTGGCTGTGCGAGGATCGAGGGTGGAGGAGTTCCCACCTCTCCGAACGCCAGCTTCGCGGACCCCGACTGCGACGAGCCCCCTCGTCTCCTTACCCCAGCAGAACACCAGCTGGGCTCCACCGCCTCCCGCCGCACAGACGACGCTCCCACGTCGGAGGCGAAGAAGAGGAAGAGTGCCAGAAACGGCACTGCCGTCCACGGCAGCGGAGGCCACCACAAGCCGCCCGCAACCCGCTACTCGAGGAGCGCCCCCGCCCCAGACTGCCCCGGCAGCTTCGAGCAGGCCGAGAAGGAGGCGGCTAAAGCGACCCCACTCGACGGCGGTCGTGGTCCAACTGACGGCGGACGCTGTCGAGCGCGGCGTCACATATGCCGCCATAATTAAGAGGGCCATCGGTGCCATTCCACTGGCCGAATGCGGCATAGGGTATGGGCTCACCACCCGGGTAACAATGACGGGCGCCCGGCTATTCCAGATCCCGGGTGCGAATAGCGGTGAGGCCGCTGACCGCCTGGCCGCACGGCTGCGCGAGGTTGTGGCCGACGTTGCGGTGGTCGCCAGACCGGAGAAGTGTGCGAGCGTGCGCATCTCCGGCCTGGATGACACCGTCTCCGCGGAGGACGTGGCGCAGGTGGTGGCCGCGAAGGGGGGTTGCCCAGTGGAGAGGGTCAAGGTGGGAGCACCGCGACCTGGCCCCGGTGGCTCTACATCGGTGCTGGTGAGCTGCCCTGTCAAGGCGGCCCAAGCGATAGTGGCGGCGGAGAAGTTGCTGGTGGGCTGGTTGTCGGTCCCAGTAACCCTCCTCGACTCGCGCCCCTTGCGCTGTTTTAAGTGCATGGTGTAATGGCGTTGGGACGGAGACCCGAAATGAAACAATGTCTTGCGTTGAATCAATAATCTTTATCCTCTAGTGTATCATCTTAAATACTAATTAACATCACATCTATACGTGACTAGAGGAAGGACGCCTTGTCAATCAGGAAGACCTTAATTATCACGTACTATTGAGTACGTGCTGATAGTGTAATTCACTATATCACACCTCCCCTGAAAAGGCTAGGCATCCCTTCCCTGAAAAGTAAACTCTTATTTTCTAAATATCTTAGTCCTATTCTTATGAACTATATATTCTTTATTATTCTTTAATATTTTTACATTAGTACCTTGCTCTTCTAAAACTTCAAATGGACCTAAATACAAGTCATTCAATTTATTATAGTTTTCATTCTTATACAAGAGTAGATCACCTTTTTTGTGGTGTACTTCCTTACAATCTAAATCATAATTAGTTTTTCTACTTTGTTTTGATATTAATAAGTTGTTCCTGGCATCATTATGAGCTTTTTGCAATCTAAATTTTAACTCCGATGGATAATTGTCGTATACATATAAGGGATCAACTTTACTAACTAAATTACTAGGTACGTTACATGTTTTCCCAAAAACTAGTTCATAAGGGGAGTATTTGGTACTAGTATTTACAGAATTATTATAAGCAAAGCACCAATATGGTATCCAGGTACTCCAATTTGCCGACTGATTCTGTGTTTGTATTCTCAAGTAACATCCGAGATGTTTGTGCCAGTTTTCTAGCGAACCTATACTCTCATGATGATAGGGTGTTGAATTTAACTTATCAATATTTAGCAATTTACATACTGTTTCTAACGTGGAATTAATAAATTCCGTTCCACAGTCAGTCGCAATAACCCTGGGAGTACCATATCGTAAAATAAAATTTTCAGTAAAAACCCTAGCAACAGTTTCAGCTGACTTATCAAGTATTGGGTAAGCTTCTACAAACTTTGTCAATTCGCATTGTATTGTTAATATGTATTTATTACCCAAATTATCGACCTCCAACGGCCCCACAATATCTAAATATAATTTTTCAAAAGAAGTAGATGCTGTAGTGGTTATTACCATTTTCTCTTTATTATTTTTATTACAAAATTTCTGCTTTTGGCAATCTTTACAGCGAGTCACATATTCAGTTATGTCTTTTTGCATATTACTCCAAAAATATTTTTTTCGAATATTCTTAGTCATTTTATTTATGCCTACATGACCACTTGTCGGCAATAAATGATAATCATTTAGTATAACACGTATCAAGTCTTTATTTGTAACATGTTCAACTTGGTTATTAATAATACATAACCGCGGTAATTCTTTATGTTTCATGAAAGTTTGGGTCAAAATTTTAATAAACTTTTTATTAAACCCATTTTTAATCACAACGACTTCTACAATATTATATTTTTTACATAATGCACTCAGTTCTCCTATCGTTGCGTCTCGGCGCGCCTCCGTTAGTAGAGATTCCTGATTTATGTAAATAGTAGAGTCACTAAATAACATATCACCCGTCTGTGAGACGTATCTTTTCTTTTTCCTCAACTTCACGAAGTTTTCATACGAACAAATATCTAACCTTACATCATTTTGTGATTTCTGCATAATATCTACCACTCTTGGTTGCCTATGATCAACAGGGGGCTCAACCCTGCTACTTCCAGAGGTAGCGGGTTCATTATTTTGCTCCATGGTTCTTTTCATTGAACGGGTTAATACCCCAAAAAAATTTGAATTTAGATTTTTTAACTCGTCTGATGTTATAATGACTCTCGATAAGGCATCTGCCGTTACATTTTCGGAACCTTTTATGTATTCAATATCGAAATCATATTCTTCTAAACAAAGTCTAAACTTAGTTAAACGGCTACTAGGATCTTTTATGCTAAATAAATGAACCAATGGTCTATGATCTGTTAATATTTTAAATTTTCGTCCGTATAAATATGGTCGAAAATGTTTTATAGCCCACACTACCCCTAATAACTCTTTATGAATGGTTGGGTAGTTTATTTCTGAACTGTTTAATTGTCTGCTTGCATAAGCTACGGGCTTATTATTTCCATTTGATAATACAGCCCCCAAGGCTACCCCTGACGCATCGGTTTGCAACCGGAAAACATTATCTTTTCCAAAATCTGGATAATCTAAGACAGGAAATGAACTAAGTGACTTTTTTAAGGTCTGAAATGCCACGTCACATTCTTCCGTCCACTGAAACTCGACATGTTTCTTACAAAGACGGTTTAGTGGGTACACTATTGTGGCAAAGTTTTTTATGAATTTCCTATAAAAGTTCGCAAAAGCCACAAAACGACGAATCTCATTTACATTTTTAGGTACTGGGAACTTTTCCAAGACCTCGATTTTACTGTTGTCTGGCAACACCCCGTTTGGCGTAATAACATGCCCTAAATAATTAATTTCTTTCCTCAAAAATTCGCACTTACAAGGGTTTAGTTTTAAATTAACTGACCTAAACCTCTCAAATACACTCATTAAATTTGTATTATGCTGCGATAGGCTTTTCCCGAAAACTATTACGTCATCGAGATATAGAAAACATATCTCGTAATTTAAACCCGATAGAGCCATAGACATAAGTTTAGAAAATACGCTAGGACTCGTTTTGAGACCCATAGGTAATCTTTTCAGTTGATATTGCTTATCAGCTGTAAAAGAAGTGAATTTCCTACATTCTGGTGATAACCCTAGCTGGTAATAACTAGAACTGAGGTCTAAATGAGAATAGTATAAGCATCCCGAAAGTGAGTCAATAATTTCTTGTATATTTGGTAACGGGAACTTTTCGTCTACTATTTTTTTATTTAAAAGTCTATAATCTATTACGATTCTCCACTTTTTTTCACCGCTACTGTCAGCTTTTTTCGGAAGTAATAATAATGGAGAAGACCATTTGCTGGTACACTCTTCGATAATATCTTCTTCTAACAATTTACCTACCTGTTTTATTAACTCAGCCTTCTGAGCGTGCGGTATTCTATACGGTTTGACATAAACAGGAGACGCGTCATTTTGCAGTTTAATGTTGTACTCGTATAAGTTTGTAACGGATAGCTTATCACCCGGCATATGAAAGATATCTGCATATTTTGCACATATTTTCTCAATAGACCGTCTCTCTTCATCACCAAGATATGTTTTTAATTTAAGAAAATCGAATAGTTGTTTAACCCTCTCGACAGATTTTCCGTTTTCCGTATCAAAAGAGCATACGAAATAATCCGAGTATTTTCTAATTTTCGGGCTAAAGTTATTTAATTTTACATCTTCTTCCCGTGTGTTTAAAAATCGCACCGGAATCTTTTTCCCGTCTCCTACTACCACGGCGCCTGCTACAAATACGCCTGCAATAACTTCCTCCGCTAAAATGACACATTCGCCATTTATCTCTGACGAAACATATTTTACGACCTCACATCTCCCTGGAATAGTCGTTATTATGTTTTTACCTAAGCCTAATTCTAGACTTATCTTATCCTGTAATGTAACCAGCTTATTTTCATAGTTAATTTTACAACTATATTTTAATAAAAAATCTTCTAAAATTCCATCATTTTTACAGTGAAAGTTGCTAAACACATAAAACTTATGCCTAAAATTATAATTGTTAACACATAAGTCTAGATAAACATAACCTATTGATACTAAATCCCCACATACTCCTTTAATCTTAATTTCATCCCTTACTAGCTTTGCGTCGCGGGACACGCTACGGAGTTTATTTAACCAATCTAACTTTAAAATTGAAATGCTTGCTCCTGTGTCTACTAATAGAGAAATTTGAGTTTGACTACAAGTAAAACAAACGTAATTACCACTACCATAACTACAAATATCTACCTCAGCGCTATTCAGAACGAAAAAAATCATCGCTATGATGTTCGTTCTGACGTATACTCTGACGTTCACTTTCGTTCTCGTCATTAGACTGTTCTGCTGAGTCAACTAAGAAATGTACATTCCTACGTTTATTATGAGGTGACGTAAACCTGGTGTTGCGCTGACCCTGAAACCTATTCGAGTTATAGTAGGCACGACCCCGACCTTGCTGACTCGTCGCGTTGTTGTTACGTGACTTATTATATTGTTGATGATAGTTTATATTTATCTTTTCAAATCGCTGGTTCGAAACATAGTTAACATAATTGTTTATTGGTGGTTTCACTACCGAGTCTTCTTGTTCTAAGGCTATAGTTATTGCCTGCCTAACTGTGCTTACGGACCTAGACGTAACTATAATGCTTGTACGAGCATTGTTTAGGCCGTCAGCGAAACGCTTGATAGCCATTTTTTCATTAATCGGCTTTAATAAATTATATGCCGACTCGTCTCCATTAGCCTGTGCTGTACTTAAATCGTTGGACATTTTTTCGATTTCACTACCAAACACTTCTATGGTCTTGTTTCCTTGCCTACATCGTAGCATTCGGTCTAAAATGGCTGTGTATGATTTAATCGGAATTAAAACATTTTTTATATCTTTTATTAGGTCTGCCACAGACACATAAGACTTATTAATTTTTGTTTTAGCACTGCTAGAAAGACGAGTTTTTAAAACAAAATTGATTAACAGAGGCTGGTCCTCGTTTCTAAGGGTACTACTATAATACTCTATTCCGTCTATTAGTTGGTTAATTTGCGTTTCGTCGCAATCTACTACTGGGAGGAGCGTGAGCGCGACTTTTAGATCGAACGTGGCCATGGTTGTGATCGTTTCTGAATGATGCGGGTTAACGAGTGACTCGATTTCCTCAAAATTACATAAAAACTTTTGACGATATTGCTTTTGTTATTTGTAATTCTACAGCATCTATCCCTTTTTTACATAAGTCTGCAGATATTTGTTCAAAAATATTTTTAATTTCCTTTGCTCTTAAAAACTTATTCTGCCCCTGAGCGGAATAACGTTTGTCCTTACTTAATTTAATAATAGAGTCTCTAATAGCCTTAAGCTCACTCAAGAGTCCTGTCACGGTCGCCATGTAATGGCGTTGGGACGGAGACCCGAAATGAAACAATGTCTTGCGTTGAATCAATAATCTTTATCCTCTAGTGTATCATCTTAAATACTAATTAACATCACATCTATACGTGACTAGAGGAAGGACGCCTTGTCAATCAGGAAGACCTTAATTATCACGTACTATTGAGTACGTGCTGATAGTGTAATTCACTATATCACAATGGGCGTGGGTCACACCAGGGCGCGGTGCCCCTCTGAAGTGGATCGCAGCTTAGTCTGCTTCCGCTGCGGCCTTCGGGGCCACAAAGCAGCCGAATGCTCGCAGGCAGTGCCGAATTGCGCAGTCTGCGCGGACAGAGGGAGGCCTGCGGGCCATGTAATGGGGAGCCGGGTATGCGTCCCCCCTCCAAGGAGGGTGCGGGTTAGCCCACAAGCGCGCACAGAAGCGATTGTCCACGCGCTCAGACGGACCACAGAGGAGGTCGAGATGCAGGAGGCAGATGCCCCGCTCTCGACGCAAACTCCACCGATCTCTAACCCCAATGCCTCTCCGACGAGAGGTACAGGGAGAGACTTGGGGGTGGACCGGGAGGATGTAGAGGAGGTGGAGGCGGAAGAGGCGTCGTCGGACTCGACGATCCGTTCGTCTCAATCGCATGCGCGCAGGCAGTCCTCGGAGTCGGAGGTGTACGACTCGGACTAGCCTCGGCCACGTAAAAGCCCGAGAGGAAAGCCTGAGGGGTTGTGGCGCCACGTAAAAGCCCGAGAGGAGAAGCCTGAGGGGTAGTGGCAGCACTCGGTGGAGTCCCTGATGGGGGGCTCCACCGACTGCAGAGGGAAAAGGGGAGTCTGTGTGTAGTGCATAGACTTCCCTTTTGAGGGAGTTATCTCCTTTTAGATGCGGCAGTGGCTGCCCGGGCCCCTAGGGTGGGAAGCAATGTTCCGAAGAGGGTGGAGGGAAAGAGGTCCCCCCCCCCAAGCTGGAGCCCCCGCGGTCCTCAGTGGTCACCGTGACGCTGAGGCCGGAGGCGGTGGCGAGAGGCGTGACCTACGCCTCGGCCCTGGGAGTGGCACTGGCCAAACTCGATGTGGAGGGCATCGGGTTGGACGAAGGCGTCCTGATGCGGCACACTGCTGCGGGGGGACGGAAGTTAGAGGTCCCAGGCGCCGCCAGCGGACCCCTGGCCGACAAGTTGGCGGAGAGGCTCCGCGGGATCATGTCGGAGGACGCGCGGATTGAGAGGCCGTGCCGGATGGCCGCAATCCGGCTCAGCGGCCTCAACACGGAGATGGCGTACACTGGCGGCGAGATCCAGGAGGCGATCGCAAACGGAGCGGGCTGCGAGTTCGACCGGGTGAGAGTTGGGCCGGTTCAGTCCGGACCAGCGGGTCGGCGCACCGTTGTGGTCCGGCTACCGGTAACTGCGGCCAAACGCATGGCGGACCAGGGGCACGTCGTTCTCGACTGTGCTAGGTTGCGGGTGGAGGTGCTGGAGGCCGCCAAGAGGTGCTACAGGTGCTATGGCTTGGGACATCTGAGTTACACATGTGACTCGGATGCCAGCCGTGGCGCCTTGTGCTTCCGCTGTGGTGCCCCCGGGCACAGGGCGGTTGCGTACGTGGAGGAAAGGGCGGTATGCGCCGTGTGTAGGGAGGCGGGGCTCCCGCACGCCCATCACATGGGCGGCAGAAGGTGTCGCCCCCCGGAGACTGGGGGGAAGAGGGCCCCTTGGACGCGGGCTCCACCCGCGGCCAAGGAATGCCCCATGGAGGAGGAGGAGTCGCCGGCAAGGCCGGGCGAGGCCGGGCAACCGGCGGAGGGTAGGGGAATCGAGGGTGGCACCAAAGCCGCCCTCCTCCCTCAAGAGCGGGTAGAGGTCGCCAGTGAGGGCGAGGCCGGGCAACCGGCGGAGGGAGGGTCGAGGGCGGCTGTATAACGCCGCCCTCTTCCCACGAGTTTGGGCCGGCCTGCGCTCCTGCGCTCTGACACGGGCGATCACAGGTCGGGGGCGTTCCCTGTGTGGGACCGCGGCCTCTCCAGTGGGGCCGCGGTCCCACACAGGGAAGAAGCGGAGGGGGGGGATGAGGGAAACCTCCTCCCCCCCTAGGAGGGCCGCGGCCTAGTGTTGAGGAGCACTAGGCCGCATTGCACGGGCCCTCCTCCCGTTTGGGAGCAGCCTGAACCTACCAGGCTGCTCCGGAGGAGAGGGGGACCCAGGTAAAGCTGGGTCCGTGGCGTCGCGGCGTCCGCGGGGCGTATTAACACGGTACCGCGGCGCCGCACTGCGTCTTGAAGGAAGGTGTCGGTTCTTTTACCGGGTCGGGCCCGTATGTCCTTACTCACCCGTTCCCCCCACGGGGGGGCGGGTGGGGACATATGGGTTCCAGCCCCGGACAGTGCATGGGGTTCTCACTTTCCTCTTGAGGCCCCATGCCAGTGCAGAGAAGCATTTTCTCCGACTAAAACAAAGAAAAAAAAAGGTATACCTATTATAATGATATTTTTCTTATCAGGATTAAATTATTATTTTAAAATTTTTAGATCTTTTAAAAACAAGAACATAATAAAAGCTTGTTTATAAAAAGTATTTTTTTCTTTTAATTTTTGTTGTTTTTGTCCGGATAAATCTAGGTATATGATAAATGAATAATGAATGATAACCCTATGTTCATGGACGTATGGCAGCTCTCACAACAGCATCATCAGCTTACTAACGTCCCACTGCTGGGCACAGGCCTCCCACGTGGACAATAGAACGTGGGGATATTGGGCCATGACCCGCCACGCTGACCCAATGTGGGTTAGTGGGATCATACAGTTGTACATTATTAAGGTACCTACCTATATACTATGCGGTTTTTTATTCTTTCAAAGTCTCTATTGACCGAGCAAGGTTTGTATGGAAAAGTAAAAATAAAATATCTCGTGTTTTGACCTATTTCTTGGAGAAAGTTGTTCAGTTTTATGGTCTGGTCAACTCACCGGGGTCTAAGACAAATAAAAAAACCACGTTATTATTTGGAAACTTAATAAGTCCCCACAAAAAGTCCGGACATTAAGTCAAGGCAACTTGACCGTTCTTCCAAGCCTTACAACATTAGAGTAGCGAACTTGATTCCTTTGCCTGTATCAGTCATGCAGGGCCGTCTGACGTCACGTCCGGCCTCCCCCGACTACGGTTACCATCCGTCCGGATTATACCGAAAATGTCCGGACTTTTAAGACTCTAGTCCGGACTCTGTCCGGCTTTTTAGTTTGTCTGGATTTTGGAATATGCAAGTGATCAACGAGTGATATTCTAGCGTACGTTACTTACGCGTGGGGTGAAGCGACGGACAAGCATGGCATATCCCTGGCAGTTGGCCTTGATATCACCAAAGCTTTCGATAGAGTGTGGCATCGTTCCCTTTTTTCCAAGTTGCCGGCCTTCGGTGTGCTGCCCCGTTTGTGCGGCTGGGTTGCAGACATTCTAGTGGAGCGGAGGATTCGTGTCCTTTGTGAGGGTAGTTCCTCCACGTTTTACAAGGTTAATGTATGAGTGCCGCAGGGTTCTGTGCTCTCATCTACTCTATTTCTTCTGCATATTAATAACATGTTGTCCTTGGGCAAAATTCATTGTTATGCGGATGACGGTACGGTGCATGAGCGATACTTGAGACATCCTGCGTCAAAGCATGCCGATATTGTTGTGAAAAGGCAAGAACTGGTTGCCAAGACGTGGCGGCGTATGTATCTTATGCAGGGATCACTATGCATTCAAGAAACTTCCATTTCTTAGGGAACTAGCAATTCAATGTTCATTTGAGTGTTGTGGCATTGAAATTCCTCAAATTAAATGTATAGTTGTCTGTATTTATAGAACACCCAGCTCTAACTCTCATATTCCTGGAGCGGTTTAAGAACTTACTCTCATTATCTTAATATAAAAGAAACACCAAAGTAATCAATGCCGGTGACTTCAATTTAAACATATTAAAAGAAAGTAATGTTCAAGAAGAGTACATTAGATTAAATCAAAACAATGGAACCATAATACACATTAAAGTACCAACTCGTGGAAAATCTTGCTTAGACCAGATAGTAAGTAATATTCCTATAGCTATAGAAAATACTTGCCCAGTGGGATTATTGTTATCTGGTTTATCTTGGTCAGATGTATATGAGACTACTGATCTAAATACATCATTTAATATATTTCATGACACCTTAACACTGTTTTTTAAATTATGTTTTCCCTCGTGTAAAATTAAGTTAAGAAATAGATCTAAACCCTGCAATTGGATCACAAGGGGAATTAAAAAGTCATGTTTGTCAAAGAGAAAATTGCGTTTTAAATATTATATTTAAAAATTATCTGTCCAATAAGTGCAAGTATCGAAAGTATTTCTCTATTTTAAAGATGTGTATTAATAAATCTAGAAAACTCATGAACGAGGCACGCCTCCATAAAAGTAAAAATGTTTGTAAAACCACATGGGATCTAATTAAATCGTGTGATCAACCAGAATTTAATAATAGTTACATAAGCAAAATCAGACATAATAATATGAATATTACGGACCCTATTGACATTTGTAATCATTTTAATAATTTTTATTCCGACATTACAAATCAATCATCAAATTCTAATTATAATTTTAATAATTTTAATTCTGACATTACAATCCAATCATCTAATTTTCATATTTCTAATACGACATCTGTTAATAATATCTAACATTTAGAACCGAGCATCTTTTTATACCCAACAACACATGACAAGTTATTTAAAATTATAAGATCCCTCAATATCACAACATCGGTGGGCTATGACGCACTACCCACATAGATTCTTAAATACTGCGCACTAGTTCTTTCTGACATATTAAGTTATTTAACAAACCTTTCAATGACTGAAGGCACATTTCCGGAAGCCCTCAAACTATCAATCATAAAACCAAAACATAAAAAAGGCGATATTGATGTAATGGATAATTACAGACCTATTGCATTAATACCAGTACTATCTAAGTATTTGAAAAGGTTATGCACAATATAAAGTATGACTTTTTTGAAAAATTTAAAGTATTAGCCAAGGAACAAAATGGTACAAAATGGTTTTCGTAAAGGTAAATCAACCACATTAGCAGCCTTTAATTTGATAAAAAATGTTACCGTAAATATTGACAAGAATAGCGATACAACAGCCGTATTCTTCTAGCTTTCGACTTTGTCTCACATGGCATACTTTTATCTAAATGCGAGAAATACGGTTTAAGAGGAAATGCATTAAAAAGATTATAAACTTACCTTAGAAATCGTACACAATATATCGAAGTTAATTACGTTAATGAACATAAGGAGAAACTTCTGCAAAATCACTACTTGTCTGCAATAATGTGGGTGTCCCACAAGGGACTATCTTAGGACCCTTATTATTTATAATATACATTAATGATCTACCTCCTGTTACTAATTATCAGTGCAATTTATTCGCTGACGATATATACAGATATATCGTCTGAGTTTTAAGTATTACCACAGGGTAATACCTAAAACTCCAGACCGAAACTTTAATGAAGATATAAAAAATACTATTAATAATATTACGAAATGGCTGACAGAGAACAATTTAAAAGTTAATATAAACAAAACTAAATATATAATAATTATAATAGAAAATCCAAAAGTCTAAATCTATCTGTGCTTCTTAATAATGAACCAATATCGGAATCAGATGAAGTCGTTTTTTTGAGCATAATAATTGACAGTCAGTGCATATGGACAAAACATATTAAGAAATTATGTTCTAAAATAAATAGATTTTCTTACGCGCTGAGGCGACTGACGAATCAAATCAACCATAAAACCGCATTGATGGCTTATCACGGATACGTGGCATCAAACCTTAAATACGGCATACTTTTGTGGGGAAATTCAGTCGACATGATATCGGCTTTCATATCACAAAAACAATGCGTTCGGGCAATATGTGACGTGACACCAATGACATCATGCAGGCAATTGTTCCCAAAATTAAATTTATTAACTCTCCCTTCATTATATATACTGGAATGTTGTATTTTTGTAAAGAGTCATCAGTATTTATTTATTAATAAAGATGTAAACACTAGCCGAAGTATAAGATATCGTGGAAAGCTGTAGTTATCCAAAATGCAGACAGCATTATATAAGAGAAATTGTTATCCCAGTTGCATAAAAGTATATAATAAGCTACCTCACTTATTAACCGAAATGGATATAAGTACTTTTAGAAGAAAACTATGGCTTAAAATAAAATGTTTTTAGTCTATTAAAGATTTTCTAAACTGTTATATTGACATACTGTAGTTTATAATGTAATTTAATATAATAATACAAAATAATACATTAATCAATTCATTTTATTAATCTTATTTGCTATATGTGACGTAATATCCAATTATAATTATATTGGCTATAATGTATAATTAATGATTAGTATTTTTTTTGTCAATTCTGTTTACCTAATTATCTCCATTCACATGCCCTGCGTTGGCAAAATAGACGAACATTGTTATAAATTACCATCTTTTGTACCTACTCTATTTTCTGTGATTAAATTATTTCATTTTATTTCATTTCCAAACTGAACCTGGCTCTCGATCGTACACGTATCGGTCGCTGTACAAGACTCAGGTGCGTTCGACTGAATGGTTTGTTCCTATAGCCACCTTCCAGCTCCATCATCAGACCCTGGTTACCATATAGCATTAAAGTACTCGTCAAGATGAATTAATCGAGCCCATACTCGATGGAGATATGTGGTTTAATTACTGAGTTCCATGGCCAACTTGCAGCTCCATCATCAGACCCTGGTTACCTTCTAGCACTAAAGTACTCGTCAAGACGAATCAAACGAGCCCATACTCGATGGAGTTATGTCGTTTAATTACTGAGTTCCATGGCCATCTTGCAGCTCCATCATCAGACCCTGGTTACCATCTAGCACCAAAGTACTCGTCAAGACGAATCAAACGAGCCGAGACTCGATGGGGTTGCGTCGTTTCTTTACTGAATTCCTAGGACCACATTCCAGCTTCATCATCAGATCAGACCCTGGTAACCATCTAAAAACAAAGTACTCGTTAAGACAAATGAAACGAGCTGAAACTCGATGGAGTTGCGTTGTTTCATTACAGAGTTTCTATGACTACCTTCCAGCTCCATCATCAAACCCTGGTTACCATTGAAAGACAAACTACTCGTCAAGACGATTCAAACGAGCCCAAACTCGATGAGATTGTGTTGTTTCATTGCGAAGTTCCTATTACCACCTTCCAGCTTCCAGCTTCCTTAGCGCCATGTCATCATAATATTGCATTTTCAAGCGATTTACACATGTATGCAAAATTTCAACTCAATCGGTAACCGGGAAGTGGATCAAAATTAAGTTGCAAGATTTCACCCAACAAACATGCATTGCAAGTTAAATAAAAACTTGTATAGTAATATCATAGACAAATACCATTTCGGCGCGGTTGTATGAAGCTTCCATGTGATAACAGCGGGCGGCGGCGGCGGACCATAGTCCGCCGCCCGCAACCCGCCGCCCGCTGTGCGCGAAAACGAGATAGGAGACAATAGGGTAACCTTATTAGTTGATAAGCGCTTAAAATTACCGTTACAAATACCCTTTTTGATTTGGTAAGTGCATTGGAAGCAGTTTAACCTTAATCAAAAAAGTTACCGCTACGAAAGACTAACCCTATCAATAGGGAAACCCTATCATTCGGTAACCTTTTGATGGCGTTTCCCTAACAATCGGCTTAACCAAAAAAAAGGGGTTTTCCGGTCCCTAATAAGCTCGTTCCAACAGCGGTACATCGGTGACGGCTGTCACGACAGGTCACGACACACCCGCCCGCTAATGGAGAGACAGCAGGCACCTTGTATACCTCCTTATCTTTTCCAGGGCCTTGGTCGCGGCCTTGAATATGTCTTAAAATTAGTCCTTTTATTTATCACAACGAATAAATGTTCATTTATTTCAAGTGGGGTTCTTTAATTCCTTGTATTAAGAAATTCCTTGTATAAGCAGACTTTCTAGAAGAGCGGAGGATTCGTGTCCTTTGTGAGGGTAGTTCCTCCGCGTCCTACAAAGCCAATGCCGGAGTGCCGCAGGGTCCTGTGCTCTTACCTACCCTATTTCTTCTGCTTATTAATGATATGTTTTCCTTGGGCAATATTCATTGTTATGCGGATAACAGTACGGTGCATGAGCGGTACTTGGGACATCCTGCGGCAAAGCAAGCCGATATCGTGGTGAAAAGGCAAGAACTGGTTGCCAACCTGAACCTGACTCTCGATCGTGTCTCTAAGTGGGGATCCAAAAACCTGGTCGAGTATAATGCTAGCAAAACCCAGGTATGTGCATTCTCGTCCAAGGTAACTCCTTTCCTTACTCCTCCCTCTCTTCAGAACTTTCCGTTATCCATTTCAGTGAGCCTCAGCATTCTCGGCATGGACATCGGCCGGGAATTGAATCCAAAATGCTACATCGAGCGTGCTATTTTAACTGCATCCCGTAAGTTGGGAGGCATTTAAAATAGCACTTTCTTAATAAGGTGAGGCGGTTTTTCACTCCCGAGCACCGCTGTTTGCTGTACAAGACTCAGGTGCGATCGAGTATGGAGTATTGTTCCCATCTATGGGACGGCTCCGCTAAATACCTCCTCAATGCACTTGATAGACTGCAAAGTATTGTATTATTGGAGATGCTGAAGTTATAGCCTCCCTTGAGGACCTCCAGCTGCATAGAGACATTGCTTCTCTCAGTGTTTTCTGCCGGAATTACTACGGAGAGTGTTCTGAAGAACTTTTTGATCTTATCCCGCCCTACTCTCCTTTCCTCTCCCGGACTACACGTGCTGGTCTTAGGAACCACCATCATACATCATCATCATACATTATACAGACTATCAGTGCTCGTACCAAAAAATTGGCAAGTCGTTCCTCTGTAAGACCATTTGGTTTTGGAATTCTTTGCCGGCGCATGTGTTTTCCAGCTCCTACAGTCCCGGGTCTTTTATGCGGGGCGTGAAACGGCATTTATGCAGGCTGTCGTGAATGGATGCGTTCGTTACCATGCTTATTCCACGGTGGGGAGTGCTCTCATTATTTTGGATTGCATTGGCTGCTTACAATCAGGCAGGATGTAGTCACTATGACGAGTCAAAAAAAGAAATCGTAAACTGCTTATTATCCTTTTAATGATATTCTTTAGCGACCGGTAGGGTACATCAGACAATCAAACTGCACAGAATTTTACGTAATACGTAAAATTAATTCGGTAGTGCGGGCAGCACAAGAATCCAAATAAAAGCGGAAATTGATGTATCGATATTATGCCGCCGCCACCACGACTATTTAAGCCACTAAATGCCTCAGCCGGACTCATGGTGATCCCAGCACCTCCACCAAGTCGCGACCCCAGAATATCTTTGTGTTATTACATGTTTTTTTAATTTACATTGCTCGTTTCGGTATTGGTAGAAGTAAAACAAAAGGTATGAGAGTATTTGCTTCGCTTAGTTCTGTATATTCCGATGTGCGAAAAATACACACATACAGACTGAGGCATTGGCGACTCACCCGTAGCTAAAGTGGCGAACAACTGGGTGGCGGGAGCAGACTGTGGCGAGTACCCCCAGGAACCCAGATTCCCGTTTATAATGTAAAAGGGGTTTATGACTCAACTGTCAATAAGTGGATCAAGCTTTCCAATTATCAGGGGGCATTTTTTTGACTACTATATAGAACTATTGTCGCTAATTAGCCTGACATCGTAATGGTCGACCGATGTCAGCTCTGTTCAACATTGGTTAACTGTTATCACCTCATGATGAGAACCTCTTGTAAGCCGAGAACGACAAGCTCAGTAAGTACCTTGGCATGGCTCTCGAGGTTACCGCCATGTAGGATGTTGATTTAACCATTATTGTACCAGTATGATGCCGCCGTCGGTCGAACTACTACCTATCACTTCAAACCTACTTTGCACACCAAAATAAACGCAATTCTAAGATTCTACAATTAGGTAAAATAAGTACTGCGCGATTAGTGTAAGTAAGATGTCTTGCCCCTTTCCATATTTTGTTAGATGTTTGTTGTTAGGTGTTAGAAAACACAAAACTTTTATATATATATATATATATATATATATATATACACAAGAAAAAACGACATGTCGCCGGCAATCCAAATAGTAGAAGAAAACGATATTTCCAAAATTGCTTCGAAGTAACAACACTCGAGATCTTATTTTTCTTTCTTGCATGTTGCTGTATTTTACCGGTTCAGTTTCCTTTAAGTAACTACATAAATATTGTAAAGGTATTTATATTAATAGTTTTATTCTTTATAATGGCGCCTATTGCGATGTTCATATTTGTTGTACGTTTTACTTTTCTTATTAACTTTTTTAATTGTTTACGCATAAATCACTTAATCAACTTGGGAATAGTCGTTGAATTCCCTATACTGACTTCTGTAGTCAGATTTTTGAAACATCTATTGCTTACATACTCTTTGACAACACTTGTAAACCTTTGTGTTTACGACGTTCCAGTGATATCGAAACGCACAATGCAGATGCGACCTTTAAGATATTGTAATACTAACTTCCGGTATTATACAAAAATATTTTACCCCTCAATAATACTAAAAATATTTATTTTAAACTAAGTATTTTATATTTAATCGTTATATTATTTTTGCGCCTACTTTTTAATGCTCTTATGCAATTAGTACATTTTAACTACACATTCGAAAAGTCGTGTTCGCACATCGTTTACTACTTTAGAAGCGCACCATTGTTCAGTGAATGCCGTTTAACACTGTGGTCGCACTTGGTTCGGTGCATGCATGTCATTTTGTTGACTTACCTCTCGTTATGCAAAACGCTAACCATTACTTTTATATTTTATTACGCCTGTCATCACATAGATAATTTTTTAATATTTCTAACCCAAAAACTAATCACTAACCTCGTAAACAATAGTGATAAATGTGATTATGATAACCTATTAAGTTTTACTATATTTCTAACCTTTCTAAGGTCTCGGTATTTATGTAGGTATTTGAATACTTTTAATAAAAAGTTTTTAGTGTATTTTTATTTAAAGTGAATAACAAGTATATCAGTGTTTTTTACCAAAATGTTCGCGGACTCAGGACTAAATGTCTTGATCTTCGTCAGAGCATTCTGTGTAATGATTACGATGTTGTAATTTTAACCGAGACTTGGTTACACACCGGTATTTTTGACGGGGAGCTATGTGATGATAGGTACGATGTTTTTAGGTTTGATCGTGATTTACCGGCTAGTGGCAAAGCCTCGGGAGGTGGCGTGATGATTTTGACGCGCCGTTTGCTCGGTGCCGTACGTCGCGATTTGGGGACTCATGGTTCAGCAGAGGTTCTGTGGGTTACGGTGCCGGCGCGGGCGTGCGGATCTACTAGTGATTTGCATTTGTGTGTTGTTTATGTACCGCCGGACTCTCACCGCATACCAGCCGATATTGACGTGATTATCCAATGTACTAGAGATTGTATAGATGTTGGTCCGAATGATAATTTCTTATTGACAGGTGATTTTAATTTATCTTGCATTTCATGGGATACCAACTGCCCAATTCTTTTACGAAAAGGCTCAGTCGAGGTTCAAAATGCAGCTGTGCGTTTACTCGAGGAGTTTGGGTATTTCGGGCTGAGTCAATATAACTTCTTACAAAATTTTGCTGGTAACACTTTAGACTTGACTTTTTCTAATCTGCCTATTACTATCAATAGATGTCACGCGCCTCTTATCAAAGAAGACCGCGCACATCCACCCTTTAGTTTGGATATATTAGACCTTGATGTACGGCCTCTGAAGGAATCACCGAACCCCAAACGTAATTTTAGAAAGGGTGATTACGAAAAAGTTAATGAAATGTGTTTTGATGTCGATTGGCATGCCATATTAAGCTCGAATTCTGTTGATGAAGCTGTGGGCAAAATGTATGCGGTTATACTAGATTGTATTGAAAAGTATGTTCCTTTGAGCCAAACATGCACAAAGCGCTCGTATCCTAAATGGTATTCCCCTGCTTTAGATAGATAGATAGATAATACTTTTATTGTAACAGTTTACATTAAACACAAAGCATAAAAAACAAGTACATTACACAGTTACAATTTGGCGGTCTTATCGCTATAAAGCGATTTCTTTCAGACAACCAGTCGGATGGAGAGAACTTAAACACTTTAAAATCGGAGGTGCAAACATGTCACAGTTTTCATAACTTTTTAATTAACACAAAAAAAAAATTATATTAAAATTTAAACAAACATACGTACATACATAGTGTGTAATGTAATAATATATACATAAACAATACTTATACATAATAGTCTCAGGTAGGGAGTAGCGAAAAATAGCAGTTTGCAGCGGGATAATGTTAATTACAGGTAGAAGTTTTTCACGAGCTCTTTAAAAGTGTTCACAGACTGCGCACGCCTGATCGCAACTGGAAGCGAGTTCCAGAGACGAACGGCCTGAACAGTATATGAACAGTCATAAAAGGTGGTGCTGTGCAAAGGGGTTTTAAGGCTCAGGTTTTCCGATGATCGCAATGAGCGCGAATTGGATGCGTGAAAGAAGTTAAAACGTTCTTTAAGGTAGCAAGGATAGGTGGGATTAAACAGTATGTTGTAAAGAAGGGCGAGGAAGTGTGTGTTTCGGCGAAGACGAATAGGAAGCCACTTGAGTTTAGCGCGGTATTCAGAAACATGATCATACTTGCGCAAGCCAAATATGAATCGTATACAAAGATTTTGAAGGCGCTCAAGTTTGTTTAGCTGGTCCTCCGTGAGATCAAGATAGCAGGCGTCAGCATAGTCTAGAACGGGAAGCAGCAGAGATTGTGCTAGCGCAATTTTAGTGGCAGTGGGTAAAAAGTTACGTAGTCTTCTTAAAGATGCCGAAGATGCGTAAAGCTTGCGGCTTATAGCTTGCAGCTGCGGCCCCCAACTCAAGCAACTATCAATTATCACACCCAGATTCGTTACTGTTTGACTAAAAGGTATAGTCACTCCATCAAAATCAACCTTAGGAAGGGCATTCAAGTTTACTTTAGCTAGCAATCTGGAACTGCCGACCACAATAGTTTGTGTTTTCCCTGGGTTGACCCTGAGTCCAAAGGCTCGGCTCCAATCAACGATTCGTTCCAGGTCCGCGTTGGTAGTTTTAATAGCTTCGGCGATATTATTGAGTGGTGCCTGGCAATAAATCTGTAAATCGTCTGCATATAGGTGGTAGGAAGAAGAAAGGTTTTCGGAAATGGAAGTGATGAAAATAGCAAATAGAAGAGGAGATAAAACGCCACCCTGAGGGACACCTGCTTTCGAGTCACACCACGAAGAGAACTTCTCCTCAAGGCGAACCCGCTGCCTGCGCCCATAGAGGTAGCTGTGAAACCACTTAATTACCGTTGGAGATATGTTAAGAGAGCGCATCAAAGATAAAAGGATGTCAAAGTCAACCGTGTTAAAGGCATTGCTGAAGTCCAGCAAGGTTAACACAGTTAATTGGCCATTTTCCATTCCAAGGCGGATATCGTCAGTCATCTTAACTAACGTAGTGACCGTGCTGTGGCCTGGGCGGTAACCGGACTGGAGTGGGTTTAGAAGTTTATGGTGAGAAAGGAACTTACTAATCTGACTGTGGACAAGACGCTCAAGGACTTTGACAAGGATCTAGGAACGGAAGAATGGAAATAGGTCGATAGTCAGCAAATGATTTAGGGATACCTTTTTTAGGCAAAGGAATTATTTGAGCGTCTTTCCAAGAGGATGGGAATACAGCATTTGAGATGGAGCTATTGAAAAGGAAAGTGAGGACGGGAAGGATAACATCGAGGATGGGTACTAACATATTGCGGCTAATGCCGTCACCACTTACCGCATTGGAAGTAATTGACATCAAGCTCTTTTTAACATCACAAACCGATAATTGGTCAAACGCAAAGGGAGAAAAGTCAGAAACTGGTATGGTAGATAGTTTGTGTAGAGTGGTCGCTTTGTCGGCATCACTGATAAGTGATGAAAAAGAGAAATGGAGATTCAATGAATTAATGTTAACATTGTTTGAAATAGGATTTTGTTTTAGTTTTCCGATTCCAAGCGACCTGAGGAATTTCCAAACTTTACCCATATCAACATTTTCTACTGAGTTATGGATGTGGCGGCGTAGCGCATCTCTACACGCCCTATTGCAGCGATTACGAAATTTGACATATTTTTCCCTATTGTGGTCATTAGGTCGTAGCTTGAATTTATTTTTTGCTGCTACTTTCTTTTTCATCAGCATCTTTAAATCGTCTGTTAGCCATGGCGCTGGAAGATGTTTCATCTTAACGGCTCGAAACGGTGCGTGCTTGTCATATAACTTAGTTACGAGCGAGTTAAAAATACTAACCTGCTCATCAACGGGCTGAGCGGATGTAACGGGAGTCCAATCGATATTGCAAGCATCATCACGGAACGCATGTTGATCTATACCACTAAAATTACGCTGAAGAATGACTTTGGGCTTAGCTTTAGGAGGACTATTGGGTTGTGGCTTTAATAATAGACAGGATCTTCTGTATGTATTTATTACACAGTAATACACGCTTGTTGCTGTACATGGGGAGCGTCGATGACAAGCGATCAACGTGGCGTGCCTGGCGACCAAAGAGAAGAGAGAGGTGTTGCCATATGTAACATCTTCCCTTTTTGAAATAAGATTCCACAGCCAAGATTGACAAGGTAAGTAAAGAAATAATTTTTATTTGTGGCAAAATTGCTAATGTCCAAGGCCGTGAAGTCCTTTACAATCATTAAATTGCTGAACGCAACTTATTTGTCAAAGTGGCAGATGACGTTGACAGCTGACGTTTGACACTGACGGCTGATGACAAATAATGCAAAAATAATGTTTCTAAAAAATAATCAAACAACCAATAATTGTTTTTACAATGAAACATTAAAAGGCTTTAACTAGATAACTACTAATCTAACTACAATAACGCTTTGTAGGTTTTACAATACGTCCGTAGCGTGTTACTTTTGGACAATTTGGATTAGGAATAAACGTGTTTACATTGCTAGTACTAGGAACTCGGTTTGGATTTGACAACATATTACTTATATTTTGTTTATTTACAGGTTTATCAACATCATCCAAGGAAGCAAATGGTTTCAAGATGTGTTCGCGGTTTCTACGGAATTCACCTTGATTAGATTAGACTATGAAACTACGAGGTTCACTGCTGGCTTGTTTGATACCCGGAATGGTACCCGGAATCCATACACTGATAAGCTTGTATTTGAAATACACTTTATCACCCTGTTTGACTTTAGGTAAAGATTTAGAATTCTTATTATAATAAAGCTTTGTGTAAGAATTTTGTTTTTTAATATTGGCTTTGTATGTATGAACATTTACAAGTGTTGGCGACAACTGTGCATGGGTAACAGGAATCTTAGAACGTAAGTATCTAGACATGCATAGTTGTGCAGGAGAATAACCTGTATTTTTGGGTGTGTTACGATAAGTAAGTATAGCTAAGTAAGGATCAGTATTATCTGCTTTGCATTTCTTTAAAATGTTTTTGATTGTGCCTATGGTTCTTTCCACCATACCATTAGATCGGCTTAAGTACGGACTAGAAGTATTTAATTGGATGTTCCAATCTTTGACAAAGTCTTTAAACTCTGTACTTGAAAACGGAGGACCATTGTCCGTAACCATGTATTCAGGTATGCCGTGTCTAGAAAATATAGATTTCAAATGAGTAATCACAGTGTTAGCTTTGTAGTCTGAATTTAAGAATGCTAATTCTACATATTTTGAAAAATAGTCCACCACAACTAAATATTTATTACCATCTATTTCAAACATGTCAATACCTACTTTGTTCCATGGTAACAGTTTATATTTATGAAAAATAATAGGCTCTTTAGAGTTGCTTCTACGGTAAGTTAGACAGACATGACATTGGTTAATATATTTTTCAATATCATCATTAATATTTGGCCAGTAAACAGTAACTTTTGCAGAGCGAATTGTGCTGTTCATTCCTTGATGTCCCTCATGGGCTAGTTTTATTACATAGGCTCTCATGGGCTCAGGAATGACTATTTTGTCTGACATGAATATTATGCCATTCATGTTATGTAATTTGTCTTTTAGTGAAAAATAAGACTTAATGTGTTGACCACAAGACCTTTTGTGTTCAGGCCAACCATTCTGACAATGTTCAATGATTTTATTAAGGATGGGATCCTGATTAGTTAATTGTTTAATTTCTTTTAGTTTTTCCTGACTGGCTGACAGATTTGACATCACAAAATTAACATGTAAATCTATATCTTTTTCGAGATCTAACAATGTGTTTTTATTTAGTGCTGCTCTAGACAATGTATCTGCTATAAAGAGATATCGACCCGGCTTATATATTATATTAATATCATAAGGCTGTAAACGTAACATAATTCTCTGTATTCTTGCAGGTATGTCATGTAAAGCTTTTTAAATAATGGAATGAGTGGCTTATGGTCTGTTTCTACTGAGATTGTTTTACAATAAATGTATTGATGGAATTTAGTACAACCAAACAATACTGACATGAGCTCTTTTTCAATTTGGGAATAATTCTTTTGACAACTAGTTAATGAAGCAGATGCATAGGCTATTGGTTGTTTTTCTTGTAACAACACTGCTCCCAGGGCATCTTTTGAGGCATCGACTGACATGACTGTTTCTTTATTTTGGTCAAAATAAGTGAGTACAGGGGCACAGCTAATAAGCTTTTTCATTTTATTAAACTCTGTCTCATGTTGTTCTGACCAAGACCATTCTATTTTCTTAGACAAAAGTGTTCTTAGTTGACTATTCTCTTTAGACAAATTAGGTATAAAAGGGCTCAGATAATTGACCATACCCATGAACTTTTGAAGGTCATTGATGCAAGTTGGTCTAGGCATTTCACAAATTGCTTTTACTTTAGACTGATCAACTTGGACACCATTATGACTAAAAATATGACCTAGGTATTTAACTTCCGAAGCGCATATTACCGACTTTTCTTTGTTAAATTTTAAGTTTATTTGACGAGCTCTGTCAAAGACTTTTTGAAGGGTCTCATCATGCTGACTACGAGTGCAACTATAAATTAAGAAATCATCCATCATTACTTTAACGTTTTCTATGTCACTAAACCTTTTTACCATCTCTCTATGAAACATTTCAGGTGCTGCATTGATACCAAATGGTAGGCGAGTAAATCTATAGCGTCCAAATGGGGTTATAAAAGTACAAAGCCTAGATGAGCTCTCTGAAAGTCTTAGCATCCAAAAACCTTTATTGGCGTCTAGTGTTGTGAAAAATTTTGCCCCAGCAAGGTCTGATTTTATCTCGTCTAAAGTTGGTAATTGATAGTGAGGTCTCATGATAACTTTATTAAGTTTTCGAGGGTCTATACATAACCTTAACTTGCCATTCTTCTTAGTAATGAGAACAATAGAACTAACCCATTCTGTTGGTTCCTCAACACGACAAATAACATTACTTTTCTCCATTTCAGCTAATTCTGACTTGAGTTTATTTCTCAGACTAAATGGTACTCTGCGACAAGCATCAACAGTTGGTATTGCATCAGGTTTGACAGTTAGGTCACAACAAAAATCTGTTAAACAACCTATACCTTGAAACAAATCACTGTTAGTAGACATAATGTTATCAGAGTTAAATTTTACAGTAAACATCCTTTTTATTAACTTCAACGACTTGCAAGTTTCCCTACCAATAATATTTTGACTGTTCATGTCGACTATATGAAACATGACACTGTATGACTGACTATTATGCTGTACGACTAAAGTACATTGACCAATGGTGGGTATTGCTTCGCCACTGTAAGTAGACAATTTATTTAAACTTTTCTTAATGACATTAGAAGAAATTTTGAGTTTGTTAAATGTGTTTATCGACATGACATTAGTATCTGCACCAGTATCCAATAAGAAATTAATACCAGTATCCAATAAGAAATTAATATTTACATTATTGATGTTTAATTCAGTGCTCCTGGAGTCTGACTTTATGTTATTAATATGAACTGAGCTTACATAAACAGGATCACTATCATAAACATCTGTAATGAGTTTTACCTGCATGTTGCGACATGCTACAGCAAAATGGTTGTATTTTCCACATTTCTTACACTGGACACCTATGGCAGGACACTTGACTCTGTGCACCTGGTTGCATTTGTGACATTTGTTGTCTTTACTTGACTGTCTAGATCTGCTTGGCTTTCTTGAATTGCTTGCATGCCTGGAATTGTGCATCTGACTGTAATTGTTTGACTGTCGATGACTCGATCTGACCAACAAAAGATGAAGTTTCTTCAAGTGTTTTTGCTTGCATCCTTGTCGTTTCTATATACATGGCTAGTTCCACAGCTTCATCTAATGTCGTAGGTTTTCTTATGAGTATTTGCTCCTTTATATGTTGATTTTTAGAGTGCAGATTCCAACTAAATATATCGCGTACTAAGCTGTCCTGAAGCTTGTCAAAGTCGCAGTCTCGGCTGATATTTTTAAGATCGGTGGCATAGTCATCGATGGATTCCTCTGTGCCTTGTCGTCTGTTGAATAGTTTGTGCCTCTCCATTGTTATATTAACTTTTGGTGTAAAGTGTTTATGAAACTTAGCGATTAACTCGTCGAATGTGATTGAGTCTATGTCTACATTAAATGAATAGAATATCGCTAGCGATTCTTGTCCAATGAAGTGAAGTAAAATGGCTACCTTTCGACTTTCAGTTTCATGTTCGAGGTTATGAGCTCGCATGTATATTTTCAGCTGCGTGATCCAGTTGTTCCATTCAACTGTGATATTGTTGCTCTTTATGTTGAGTGTTTTGAGCATCCCTGACCCCAGCAACGTGTTATGACTTTGTTGTTGCATGCCTCCATCTTGCCTAAGCGCATGGCTATTAGAAGACGCGGACTTGGCTTTTTCCGACATTTTCTTTCTATTGTGATAATGACTGACTGACCTTTTTAATAGTTTCTTCTGACACCATATTGGGTTGTGGCTTTAATAATAGACAGGATCTTCTGTATGTATTTATTACACAGTGATACACGCTTGTTGCTGTACATGGGGAGCGTCGATGACAAGCGATCAACGTGGCGTGCCTGGCGACCAAAGAGAAGAGAGAGGTGTTGCCATATGTAACTTTATAGGACAAAAATATAAGATCATGATACGAAAAAGCGTCGGCCGAGCATTGGCCGTGCTTCGCAACATGCTGAGGAGATGACACTATTATCAAGTCAAGAAGAGATGGAGTTGAGTTTGGGGAATGATGGGTGGCAGTCAGAAGGAGAATAATTAAGTTGCTAGAACTGATAACTGATTGAAGCGAAGAAGCACGAGAATCGTTCTTAAGGAGGCAAGTATTAAAGTCACCCATTATAATGGAATGGCTGTAAGAAGGAATTATGTCATCGAGTAGTTTCTCAAATGACGTGAAAAAAATTACAAGCAAAGAAGGGCTTTAATTAATATTATAAAAGAAAAGACTAAAGCACACATGCGGTGGAAAAAATATAGCAATCGTTTAGATTATAAATAAATAAATAAAATAAAAATCATTTATTTCGGACAGGGTCCATATAGTGTTAGTAACAATAATCTTATAAACTATGTTAGTACAAAAATTGGTTGTAATTAATTTTACTGTCTTTGACGAGCTGGACGCGAGTCCAGTGCTGCATTATAGCACTGTCTACGTCCAGTCTCGCCGCGACAGTCATCAGGAGACTGTTGGTGCTGCCACGCACACGCTGCATCAGGGACGCAATACGATTTCTGATGATAGCAGAGAGGCTATCAACCTCTGCTGTAGCTAGCATTCCTGACGCGCTGCAGTGTCGCGGCAGCCCCATCAGCCCCCTGAATGCATTATTATACTGTGTACGTAGGGCCTTGTATGCTCCTTGGGTGTAATTTGTCCACAAGCTACAAGTGTACAGGGTATGGCAATATGCTTTGAAGAGCGAGATTTTTACACTCTTAGTGCACCGCGCAAACCTCCGGGAAAGCATGTTAGCCCTAACGCACAGCGCCCTACGTTCACTTTCTAAGTCTAGGTCATCCTTTAATGACTCGGTGACCCAATGTCCCAGGTACTTAAAGCTCTGTACTTGTCTAAGAGGAGTGCCATTGAGCTTAACAGGAGGAACTTTATAGGTTTTACTCTTAGCTTTAAAAACCAGCAACTCACTTTTAGCACAGTTGTACCTGAGACCGTGGGTCAGCGCATATCTCTCACAGATACCAAGCAGCCTGTTTAGCGCACTGACTGATGGGCACAGCAGTACCATATCGTCGGCGTAACTTAAGTTGTTGATAAAGGTACCGTCGACAGAACAGCCAACTCCAGCACTGCTGAGCTCACCAATCAGCTTGTCGACGTACAAGCTGAAGAGCGTCGGTGAACTACACCCCCCTTGTCTCACCCCGCTCTCCATCCTGTACATGCTTGAGAGCTCCCCAGACCACTTAACATAGTTTTTCTGGTGAGAGTACCAGTATTTTAAAATAGAGAGATATGCGTCAGGCAGGTCAGTGTCTTCCGCAAGCTTCTTCCAGAGGACCTCATATTGAACCAGGTCAAACGCTTTTGACAAGTCCAAAAACACGGCATATACCGGTGTATCCCTCGCAGTGTAGTACTGGACAGTCTGCTTGAGATTATGACGAGTTTGCTATGCTAAGGGCTAGAGAACGTCTTGTCCAAAAGGATTGTTTTAAACAATTTACTAGTAACTGCGAAAATAATATTAAATTACATCCTAAGCAATTTTGGTCTTACGTGAAAGCTTTGCGCGGCGGTTCTAATTATCCCAAAACCTTAAGTTTAGGCGACTACAGATATACGGTTGGAAAAGACATTTGTGAAGGGTTTAACACATTTTTTAAAAGCGTTTTTGGTGTCCCTAGTGATAGTTGCGCATTGTCGGGGGAGTGCTCATTGAATGTGAACGTAATTTCTAATGTAAATACTGACCCCGAGGCGGTAAAGATATTGCTTCAGAAACTGGACAAAAATAAGGGTGCTGGTAGTAATGGGATCCCTCCTCTTTTTTGGTGTAGGTGTGCTGAAAGCCTAGCTCTTCCAATTTCTATTATATTTAATCGCTCTTTAAAAGAAGGTATTTTTCCTCATATTTGGAAGGCAATGCACATCATTCCTGTACACAAGAAGGGGTCGCGAATGAAGATTGAGAATTACAGAGGCATCTCCATACTAAATACTATTGCTAAGGTGTTTGAATGCATAGTGTACAAAGAAATTTATCCTGTAATGTCCCAGTCTATACCTCAGAAACAGCATGGTTTTTTGAAGAGGCGGTCTACCGTTACCAACCTGACGTGCTTCTCAAGCTTTATTTTAGAGAATATGGATGGTGGTGGTCAAGTCGACGTGATCTACACGGACTTCGAAAAAGCTTTCGACCGTGTAGATCACTTGATACTTTTAAATAAGCTACAAGGGCTGGGAATACACGGGAACTTACTCCGATGGATAGAATCTTATCTTAAGAATCGTTCTCAGGCGGTTGTGGTGGGAGGTTATCGTTCGGATTTTATTGAAATACCTACTGGTGTGCCTCAAGGCTCACATTTAGGTCCGCTATTCTACAATGCATATCTGCACGATATAGGATCATGCTTTAAGTACTCGAACTACCTTATGTACGCTGACGATAAAAAAATATATTGCAAAATTAATGGTGAAGGGTACTCTAATGCAAAAGGACCTTGATAACCTATTCCAATATTATAACAAAAATATGATAACAATAAATATAGACAAATGGGAGTGTATAACATTTACACGAAAAACTAAACCTTTGACATATGACTACCACTTCAATGGTGACGTAATTAAACGCACAAAAGTAATTAGAGACTTAGGAGTTTATTTAGATCATAAAATGTTACTATCCGATCACATAAATTTAATTACCAGTAAAGCCTACAAAAATCTAGGTTTTGTTTTGCGTACATGTAAGACCTCCACAGATGTAACAGCTATTAAAATCGTTTACTTTGCCTACGTCAGAAGCATTCTAGAATACGCGAGTACTATATGGTCCTCACAGTACATTATTTATAAAACAAGTATAGAACGCATTCAAAGAAAATTTGTGAGCTACCTTAATTATCATTCTAAAACTAACAATAATGCCTATGAAGATAGTTGCGTTATACACGGTATTTTGACCCTAGAGCAAAGACGCATTATGTTGGATATGTCATTACTATATGACATTGTGCGGTAGCCAGACGGACTGCTCCGAGCTTGTGTCCAGAGTATCGTACCGCACGCCCACGCGCCGCACGCGCAACACCGCCCTGCTGCATGTGCCTCACCATCGTACAAACTATGCTAAAAACTCCGTTCTTTCACGAATCGCACATGTCTACAATACCACCTTTAGCGATGTTGATATATTTAACTGTAAAAAACAGCAGTTTAAGAAAGCCATAGTTAATGCCTTGGCAGGGGCTAAAGATGCATAAAATTATTTATTTGCAATTGCAAGAAAAAAATAAATAAAAGAAAAATACAAAAAAGAAGTGTAAGTATTTGTTTGTATTTATTTAATATTTTATTATTATTTTTTATTATTATTTGTTTATTTATCTATTTTTACAGGAATTTAATTAATATCATAATGCAATATCTTCTTATGTATAATACCATTAGTTATTCGTAATATTGATTTTTTGCGAAATAAACTCGAGGATAATGAAACGTTAAACTACTGAATTATTTTGAGAGCTGAAGTTGAGAGAAGGAAGGGAGGGGTTGGTGGTATTAATTTGGTGAGCCCATCGCCGGTCTATGCTGTTGGATGTAAGTGCAATCTTTAGTCCGTTAGTCGCCTTTTACGACACCCAAAGGAAGGGAGGGGTTGGTGGTATTATTTTGATGAGCCCATCGCCGGTCTATGCTGTTGGATGTATGTGCAGTCTTTAGTCTGTTAGTCGCCTTTTACGACACCGAAGAGAAGAAAGGGGTTGGTAGTATTATTTTGATGAGCGCATCGCCGCTCTATGCTGTTGGTTGTATGTGCAGTATTAATTCCGTTAGTCGCCTTATGCGACACCCAGGGGTTAGAGAGGGGTTGGTATAAATTTAAACGCGAAACCATTAATTAAGGTATAATAATAAAAGTAAAACCTGGAAATGGAACCTGCAAACTCTTATTTACTACCAACAGCTTTATTTTTATCGGTTGGCAAATAAAAGAAAGGGATAAAAAGTCTCGCATGTGACCTCTAATTTCGCTCGTTTCCCACTATTCGTATTGGTAGTCGATATTGAGTATTACCGTTATAGAAATAAGGTGTATTTTAGCAATATGTCATTTTGATAGTCGGTCCTGATAGATGTATTAAGCCCATGTTCGAAACAGACTGACTGACACATGACACTGACAGTGACACTGACAAACAAATTTTAAAAAGGAAGGAGGCGCACGAATTTCTCCCGTGTTCTTTTAGCAACAACACGTGTTGTGAGACTCCATTTTATTTCTATCTACCGTATAATACTAAAAATACTTCAAAAATTAAAACACTTGAAATTGGCTTAATACTACACGCGATATCCATTAATTAAGATAAAATAAAATAAAAGGAGGATAAAATTATAGATAAAATAAAATAAAAGGAGGCGCACATTAATTACAATAGAACTACTAAAATGCAACTAATTTTACATAAAAATAAAACAAAAACAGGCTTTACATACATAGTGGCAATGTAGCTGTAAGAAAAAACAATGAGATTAAAACAAAGCAAAAAACATAACTCAATAACAACGACAGGATGCACCGCCTCAATGTACAGCATGTACAAATCAAACTAGTAAGTACTATGAGGAGGATTAGGGGATAAAAACCAATTACTAGGCTATAGCATTTGTGATTCAATCAAATATGCTTTTAATGCTCTAATGAAAGTATTAACTTATTAATGACCGGCAATAACTTGTCAATTTTACTGCATAATGTCAGTCAGACACGCCTTTTGTCTCGATAAATTTTATTAGCTAAATGCCCCATTGACTTACTTAACAAAAAAATATTCCGCACTTTATTGTTTAGTTTAAAATTTGTAACCTTTTAGGGTTCCGTAGCCAAATGGCAAAAAACGGAACCTTTATGGATTCGTCATGTCTGTCTGTCTGTCCGTCCGTATGTCACAGCCACTTTTTTCCAAAACTATAAGATCTATACTGTTGAAATTACGTTAGTAGATGTATTCTGTAAATAGCATTAAAATTTTCACACAAAAAAAACAAAAAATTTTGGGGGTTCCCTATACTTAGAACTGAAACTCAATTTTTTTTTTTTTAATTCCATACTTGTTGGTTATCTATGGTTAGGTCTTCAAAAATGATGTTGAGGTTTCTAATATCATTTTTTTCTAAACTGAATAGATTGCGCGAGAGACACTTCCAAAGTGGTAAATTGTGTGTGTCCCCCTGTAACTTCTAAAATAAGAGAATGACAAAACTAAAAAATATATATGATGTACGTTACCACGCAAACTTCCACCAAAAATTGGTTTGAACGAGATCTAGTAAGTAGTTTTTTTAATACGTCATAACTTAATTAATTTTTAAAAAAATACACTATTATTAAAACATCGATCAAAGTTACAACGAACTGCAAGAACTTTTATATGATGTTACTTGCTGCTACGGAACCCTTCATGGGCGAGTCCGACTCGCACTTGGCCGCTTTTTTTATAAATGTAGCTCTAAGAATTCGCTTGCACGTGTCTGAAATTTAGTTTGTATTTCGTTTGCTAAAATTATTTTCTCAAGAATTGAATATAATTTGTGAATACATTGACCACCTCAGTACTCATGCCAAAAATATACATACTCGTACATACGTACATAATAATAATCACTTTCAATATGCAGAGAAAGAATGTGCAGAGCCTATAACGATGTATGTAAGGATTCGGATATCTTCTGTCTATCTCATGAATCTTACTTAAAGACTATAGAAAAGCTGTAAGTGCCTCTTTTTGTTTTTGTTTCGGTTTTTGTGTAGTTTTAATTGTTATACATTTTTTTTGTTGTCATAAAAACTTGTTTTTGTAATTTTTGTTAGTAGGTAATATTATGTTTAATTTTTTCTTTCTTTTTGTATCACTGTCGTTTTTTTTATGTAATACTGTAGTTTACTAAGAAAATGCTGTGTTCAGTTATAATCCGAGTGCAAATTTAGTCTATACTTATTTGATATTGTTTTTATGTGTTTGTTGTAATTTGTATTGTTGCTGTACCTAAACTAAATAAATAAATCACGACTACTGTCCCCTATTGGTTAGTAGTAGACTAGGCAATGAGGCAAATACTCCACGTTGCGCCTAATAACAGCTGCACATGTGTTCAGCGGGACGGGTGCTGAGCCCATCGCCGCTATTTGCTGTTGGATTATCATATCGACGCAAAAAAGCGGAAACGTTGTAACCCGCAACTAGGTCAAATTTTTTTTATTGCAGATTCGGAAATAGAAAAAAATCTGCGTTGAATGGTTTGACTCCCATGTCTCTACGACCAATAGAAAATTTTGTACAGCGTTTTAATTAACCCCTATTTTTTGAGGGATCACATAAACGTGTGCTGTAAATAGCATAAAAAACGGCTTTATTTATCATTTTCATTTACACCAATTCATCTTTTGCAAATTATATTATCCTAGTAGTTACAGCGCTGTTGAAATTTTGAACGGTACGGTTTACAGCGTTTTTGCCTATCATAAAATAATAACGCTCCACGTTAACTACATTTATTAGTTAAGAAATTGTTAGTCGTCGTGGTTTACTACAGTTCACTTAAGCATGGTAATATAGACAATTAGCGTTTACGCCAATTTAAAAGTCTACATTTGTAGAATTTTGGCATTTTCATGTGAATTTACCGCAATTAAAACTGACTTCCACGCCTCAATGCGCCGCTCGGTCACTACGCGACAGACGAAAGAGTGTGTTGTGTTTGCAGTAACCGATTTTCTCCGTGTGACTGGAGCCGTTTTGAAACGTAAATGGAACGAATTTTAGTTATTAGAATAAAATTAGATCATTAATGTTTCGAATCTGGATTTGGTATTAATTAATTTATTGGACCACTATTTTAATCTATCTAAATATCTATTAGAACTGAAATTAAGATAATGTGAATAATATGTGGATACATAAGTAAAATTTTAAACACTGAAAAAAGACGACAACCTCAGGCGGGAATCGAATCACGCACCTTCCGCATTCCGGGCGGCTGCCTTAACCACTTGGCTACCGAGGTCTGGCTTTCAACCGTCGAAATTTGTCAGTGCTTGATGCTTATGTTTTTAGTCAACATTGCTTCATTAAAACTTAGAAGTTTTCACCTCTGAGATCCGAAAGAAATATTTTTAAAAATATTTGAACATTCGGTTAAGATGAAGCTGCGTTTATAGATTAATGTTTTTTTAAATATATTTTAGCGTTTTATTAACGCTTAAATATACTTAAGTAAAATTTTAAACATTGAAAAAAGACGACAACCTCAGGCGGGAATCGAACCACGCACCTTCCGCATTCCGGGCGGCTGCCACCGAGGTCTGGCTTTCAACCGTCGAAATTTAGCAGTGCTTGATGCTTATGTTTTTAGTCAACATTGCTTCATCAAATCTTAGAAGTTTTCACCTCTGAGATCCGAAAGAAATATTTTTAAAAATATTTGAACATTTAAAATAAAAAAAACATTAATGTGGATACATTGCAGATAATAAAAGCAAAGAAAAAGATCAAGAAAGACATTAAAATAAAAAAATAAAATAAAATAACTGGTATACGGCAAGAAAATAAGAAAAAGAAGGAAGTTCGTGAATCTTATGCCAACAATAGAGAATTAGTTCAAGTAGAAGAGATATCAATAAAATCTAATCTATGGATAGAAAAAAAGTGTGGAAATGAGTGTGAAATTTTTAAACTATAAGAGTCACCAAAGAAGAAAAGACTGGATAACTCAGTGTGTTGTAAAAAATATATATAAGAAGGCCATCCAATACGATTATTTTATTGGTGAAGGCGAAGGACGAAAAAAAGTTTGTCAAAAATATATTTTGAATACATTGGACGTAACTCAACTATTTATTCTCTTCGTATTAGATACGATGGTTAATGGGCAAGCGATCATAAATCCGAAACTTTCCTGTACGAATTTCAATTGTTCGAAACGGTATGACGAAGTTTTAAATACCAGATGGTTGCTTTTACATAATTTTGTTAATCCATAAACTTATCATACATACGTTTCATTTTCCAGAAAAGCTATTAGCCGATTATCAAAACTACTTTTTTTCTTTTGGAAGATGTTATTATAATAAATTATGTTATAATAAATTTAATATCTAGAAGTATTAAAATTCAAAGTAACTTTTCCTCTAAAATATCATACTCATACCCAGTTTTTTTTTTGTTTTTCATATATTCATATTATTAGATGAATAATCTTAAATGTCTTAAAAAGTTAATACTTTATGTTTCCGGTAAGATTGTGTTTCAAAAGTCAGGCAAGTGACAGAAACGAATCGCGGCAAAACCGACTCCACGTAGTCTTGTCTGCCCTACGCTAGAGTGTAATTCAAGCCCGCGTAGGCGCGGAGGGGCGAGGCGGCCCGCGAGCTGAGGAGCAGGTGCGTAAGCCATCTGCGACGATAAGCTCGCGTGGGACCGCCGGAGCCTCGCAGCGCCGCAGCCGTGACAGAAACCATGCCTGCTGCATGCTTGGTTGCATGCTGCATGCTTGCTGCATACTTGCTGCATGCTTGGTTGCTTGCTGCTTGCTTGTTTGCATGCTGCATGTTTGCTTGCTGCTTGCTTGTTTGCATGCTGCATGTTTGCTTGCTGCTTGCTTGTTTGCATGCTGCATGTTTGCTTGCATGCTGCATGCTTGCTTGCATGCTGCATGCTTGCATACTGCATGCTTGCATGCATGCCGCAGCTTGCTTGTAAGCTACAAGCTTGCTTGCTTATGCTGCATGCTTGTTTGCATGCTGCATGCTTGCTTGCGTGGTGCATGCTTGCTTCCATGCTGCATGCTTGTTTGCATGCTTAAACGTTACTTCGATTACAAGTTGTTTGATGATATTATGGATTTCAATTATTTGAAATGTTGTATTTTACTAATATTGGAAACGTGTTTCTATAAAATGAATCGTCTAGCATTAATAGCTTCGGCCAAACGTTGAGTGGGATTTCAAAATATAGAGATTTTTAAAAAAAAAACAATCGATAATCGGCATTTCAAATCTTTGTAAATTATGTTTTCGGTAAAAATAAAATTATGGTAAACAAAAAATTACAAAACGTTTTCGGCCAAATAAAATTCGTACAGGCAAATTTCGAATTTATGATAGGTAACCATGGTGGGTATAATCAACCTAAATAGGAAGTAATGAAACATGCAACAGATTTTAAAGAATCTTTGCAAACGAAATTTAGAAATGTGTGCAAAAGTGTGTAATAACCTATTTGTGATTTGTTTCGAGCGATCTTAAGACCTAAACGATTGGTGAAGAATAATGAAAATGGTACCATTTTAAAGACTTTACTGTAAGCTTGAATTGATACCATATTTATTTAAATTATACTCATGTTTTAGGAGCTATCCTTCTTTAAGTGAAAGAGTAAGAAAACAGACATGTTTTAAGTTCTTGACATTGGCGACGTTGACCCTCTATAAAATCCAAAGGTACCTGTTTATTTTATTAGACGGCTGTTACATGTTGACTACAATACATCTCCACTGAATTCTACAGAAAAAAATGGATACCACACCTACAGAAAGCAGCACAACTGATCGCCCTACAACAAGAGTTTAGCCAGTTAGCTACCACACGTCAGCTTCACATAAAAGGTAAAATGCGGTAGGCTCCTAACACAAGAAAAAGACATAAATAAACACTGGCAAAAATACTTTGCAGAGTTATTAAACGAAGAATTCCCACGAGATAGGGTGTCGTAATAGAACCAAAAACACCAGAGGAAGTAAAATTTGTTTTTCGTCGAATAAAGAACAAGACGACTGGGCCAGAAAATCCGGTAGTTAGAACTCTGAAAGTACTCTGAAACTTGAAAAGTATTCGATACCGGCATAGTATGGTTAGCAAACTTTTTGTTTAGAGTTATAGAAGATCGCAAAATGCCTGACATGCGGAGAAAAAGCGATATCATACCTTTCTATAAAAATAAAGGCAACTACTAAAAAGGAACTACGGAGCCATAAAGGTAACTTCGCACTTCTTAAAAATCTAGGAAACCATGATAGCTAGAAGACTATCTCAGCTTATAAAGTTAACGCTAAACCAATGTGGCTTCTCAAGAAGCGTTGGAACTATAGATGCCATTCACTCTATTAAACTGCTCTTACAAAAGTATAAATCATCTGGAAAGGATTTCACTTCACTTTTATAGTTCTAGAAAAATCATCTGATAGAGTTTCAAAAGATCGTAAACGGACAGCGCTTCGAGCACAGCACGTTCCCGAACAGTACATTGATATAGTAAAAGACTTGTACGACAATGTAACCACAAGGGTACGTAGTCGTAGTAGACGAGTGCATCGGGGTCCAACTAAGCCCACTTTTGCTTAACGGTCATGAATTACGTCACTGAAGATCAGCAACGTCCTGTTCCATGGACACTACTATATGCCGATAATATAGTACTCGTGTCGGAATCTGCTGAAGACCTGCAAAACAAACTATCCATGTCGCTGCCCTAGTTCAACAGTAAGATATGTTGAACAAAGTATGTTTTGAGTTATTCATACTTTTATGATTTTACTGTCATTAATTCACTCGTTGTTATTTGAAATGTGGTTGATTTTTTAAAAGTATAGCTTAGTTTAATGTGTTACTGAGTTGTTTATATTTAAATATGTATAAAATATTTTTATAATAGTTTTAAGGCTTTTTAATAGTGAGATAACCTTATATTGAACTCAGAGTAAATAAAAAATGTTTTGTGATTTTAATATTGTCTCTAAAATGGTTTCTTATAAATTATGTCTATATTGTAACTCATAGAGTTACTGTTTTTTGTTTTGTTTAAGAAATACTTAAGATTTATCCAACCAAGCTTCCAAATTTATGGAAAATAAACACAGATCGACAAAATTTCAAGATATCTTAGTATTACAGCACATCGACATTTGAGAATGTAAGTTGTCCGACGAAATACAAGGAAATGTTTGGTAAAGGAATAGGAAAATTAATTTAAAACTGAGAAATTAGTTTGCTTGTAATGTATTATTTATTACCTATTATCAGAATTGCACAAATCAGTCTCATATTATCAGTAAAAATCTTATTATTATTATTGCACAAGTCAGTTTAACTATTATAATAATCAGTCAGTGCTATAATGTTATTTATGTGAATCATAATGGCACAAATTGGTAAGTCTTATAAATAGCCAAAATTTACTTTTATAATAAGATTAAAATAAAATTAAAATTAATTAATTCTATTATCATACTGAACCTACTTGTTACAGGCATTCATCATCACTATTGCCGCTTTCATTTTCCTGGTTATTTGTAATTTTAAGACTTTTGTAAAAACTATGATGACATTGAGGTATCAAATTGGCAGTACATTATGAAATCAGATCTCTCTTTTTGTGATTTGGTATTGCTGGTGCTTCATCATAAGCACGTTCCAGAGTTATATTTTCTGAGATGTGTCCCCTTTGTTTCCTTCTGGTATTCACAATTTTAAAATCAAGCTCTGAAAATGAAGATTTGTAGCCAAATTTGTATGGATCTTCTTTTTTTATTTGGATACATTTGGTCACCCCATACAATTTTTTGTCCATTTTCGTCTATGCTGAAATTTTTCACCATTTGAGACAGTTTTTTCCAGTCATAAATCTGTTGGTAGCCTATTTCATTGACTGTATAAGGTTTACCAGTTTTTTTGGCTGATTTCAGTACCATTGCCATTTGAGCAGGTGTAAATATTGGGCCACTTCTCAGCAATCTCCTCTTTTCTCTTTCTATTAAGGAATGAATGTTATCAGCATCATTCTGAGTGTGTCCTGCTATTAAAAAGTTGTGGGTAATTAAATTTATGGGTAAAGCTTGCACTGCATACATATACATTGATAGAATAAATTTATTTTTATTCTGCCCACCACAATTGTCGCTGTAAAAGATAATTTCGGTTTTTGGACCCACATTTTGTAATAACGAAAAAACACACGACCCTTTTTCATTGGCCCCTCTTTTGGCAATACCTTCGTGCCAAGCATAACAAATACCATCTTTATTAATTATATCACATACAGTGAAATTAATGAAGTTTAACTTTGATTTGTAATAGAATGTAGAAACTTCTCCTTGTGGCAATGGAACGACGGCTTGCAAATCATAATCGAAAATCAATATATTGCCATTAGAATTTTTTGCTCTATCAACATCTACTCTTTTTTTTATAACTCTGGATAGTTTTTTCTCAGTAATATGCATGTCATAACCATCTTGAAGATCAAGTTTTGCCTCGGGTGAAGCATTTTTGAACGCTTCGCATTTGGAACACTGATCTTTTTTAGGTTTGAAAAAAGCAATGTTGAATTCCGTATTAAAAATGTGTGCATACATTGAATTTTTTACTGCTTCTAAACCATTTTCTTCACAATACTGTACATATAGTCTGTACATTGTAGAAATTGTAAGATCTCCTTCCAAATACTCTCGTCTAGTGTCGGCTCTGCAATAATGGGACTCGATACGAGGGAATCTGTTTATATGATCTCGGACAGACTGTTTGGCAGTATCTGAAAGATAATGATGTTGAGAATGCGTACCTCTGCGCTCTTTTTCAGTGAACCCTTCAGTATTTGTTACATTTTGAACAGTAGTTATTGCGCTGTTAGTGATGTCAAGTGTATTTTTAAAGAAAAGTTTGCAAACACGCCTTTTAGTATTATCGTGATATAAATAGTACGCGTAATTTAATTTTCTGGAAGCCTCTTCGCGTCTGTATTTTCGCGGTGTTGTTACTTCCATACACTTGCTTATAAAATCACGCTGACGAGAACGATTACCCATATTATAAAAATGATCAAATATGGTTTGCCTCTGATCTTCATTAAATTTTAAGCTACACTTCAATCTACACTTTTAACCACAGCTCATTCTCATTTCTTGGCTCTCTTTTCACGTCCAGATGATGTGACATAAGCTTGACCAGTATTTACTAAAAGCTTCTTTTTGTTTTTTGCCCAATTTTTCTCATTTCGGATTCTTTTTTTGGGCAGCCGCTCACTATCAATCTCATCCAGCATCGGGATTTGACGAGGTACTGATGTTGAATTGTCTGAATCAGTCGAAGACTCGATGCGTGCAGGGTCCGGTTGATAATCGTCATCTGTGTCTGAAGCACTAAAATCACCAATCGCGCCCTGCAACAAAGTAATAGTTGAGTAAAATAGAAATGGATTGTAAGTAGGTACATTCTACTCGTATTATTAACAATCTCTACAATGTACAGACTTTAAACTACCTACAAAATTGAACACAGCTTACGTCATTTGGTTGCTCTTCATTTACAGTATTGTCAATTGACCGAAGATTGTCTACACAATATTCACTATTTTGCAATACAGATGGTGACAACGATTTTTCTCTTCCTTCTGTTTCTAAAATTTCTACATTCTGAAAATAAACACGTAATATTATACGGGTACAGAAAACAAGCAAGTTGGTCTGGTTTAAAATAAGTATAATTTTTAGATAGTTTTCATAATCATCATACCATAGTTATAAATATTGTTTACCTGTAAGTCGTCATTCCTAACCTTATCACTTGTTGGTTCTTGCATACATACGTCGTTTGCAACTTGTACTAAATCATTTTGTTTTGCCGGTAAAATTGGCGGGACCGCGACCGGTGGTGATAGCCGTTCTTGAATAACCTAATACAACAATATAACAATTAAATAGGTAGGTACATAATGAAAACAATACAATGATATTTGCAAATACCGTTACTAAAGAAAATAACATTAGTTCAGTTAAGTAGGTACTTTGTTTGAAACTAGACCATAAGGAACTTACCTCACGAGTTTGGTTGTTTGCTAGTTGAACTAATAATCTCCCACGTTTCATTGTGACTGATACACGTACGAAAATTGTAACAACAAACTTTAACTTATCAATTAGTTATGTTTTTATTAATAAGATCACGCAGGTGACACAAATATAATACCAATAACAACAACAGCATGGCACAGAATGTTTGCGAAACTAGCAAGCATTGCATTGGAAGCGCGGGGTACCGCCTCGCGGGGGTGTCGCGCGACATTCGACGAACGGAACGAAAAATCAGTGCGCCTTGTCGTGAAGCGACATTTAAAAAAGAAAAGATGATAAGAAATTTACAAATATTTATAAGTCAAAATAAAATTACAAACAAAGTTAAAATAAAAAGGTGAGTGAGGATGGTGAGTATGGAGGTGATGATGGTTAAAATGTAGGATGATAATATAAAAAGTGAAGGGGTAGGTGCAGCTGACGTGGAGGCAGGCGAAGGTGTGGAGGCAAGCGCTGAACTTGGCAGACGTCGAAGGGCGCAGGCAAGTGAAGACAGGCAGGCGCCGGTAGGCAGGCGCCGGTAGGCAGGCGCCGGTAGGCAGGCGCCGGTAGGCAGGCGCCGGTAGGCAGGCGCCGGTAGGCGAAGGCAAGCAGGCGCCGGTAGGCGAAGGCAAGCGAAGGCAAGCAGGCGCCGACAGGCAGGCGCCGACAGGCAGACGCCGGTAGGCGCAGGCAGGCGCAGGTAGGCGCAGGCAGGCGCAGGCAGCAGGCGCCAGCAGGCACAGGCTGGCGAAGGTGCAGGCAGGCAGGCGCCACCAGGCGCAGGCAGGCGAAGGTGCAGACTGACAGGCGAGACAGGCACAGGCAGGCGTAGGCGCGCGCGATGTCTGGAGGCCGTAGTCTTCCAATTCGGAAGCTGGTGTTTGTACTTGAAGACTAGTCCTTCCAATTTGGAAGAGGCAAGTAAGGAGTCTTGACCTTCCAATTCGGAAGCTGGTGATCGTCTCAGTAGAGTAAACCTTTTGAATCCAAAGCTAGAGATATAATGATTAGTCGTCGGCTGAACTTTATAATGAAACCTCGGTTTCTGAGTTCTGCATAAATTTCAAAATAATATTTTTAAAACGAGAAATCTAGATGGCCAAATGTATAAATAAGAAAGTCAAAAAGTTTTGATTGGATTATGTTGATAAGTTGCATAGCAACGAAGCAAAAATAAGTTGTCAGATACTTCAAAACGTAACCAAAATACAATATTTAGTAAATAGAAAACAATTAAAGTGAGATGCCTTTAAATATTACAAGGAAAAACGCATAATAAGATTATCGAAGTGATCCGAAACTTGTGGGATACGTAAAAGTGTCGAAAAATAGTGTCCGAAGTTTCGTGATTTAGAACACGTAAGTAAATGTGTTTAGATAAAGGAATTGCGATGTGTGTAGTGTAGTGTGTAGCTACTAAAACATTATGTATCGTTGCAGAAGCGAGGAAAATAAAAGCAAATAAATTAAACGAAATTAAAATATGAGATGATTACATGAAAAAATACCTAGGAAGTGGAAAAGGTTTCACCACATTTCCCCCACGACCCCAGAAAATTTTTGACTCAGAGAAAATTTTTAAAGCATATTTCTAAAGAAACCGTAAAACACAACTTCACACAGACATACATCGCCTAACAAACAGACATACGTTCTCTTACATACTATCATCTGCATGTTGGGCGCCAAAATGTCGTGAAGCGACATTTAAAAAAGAAAAGATGATAAGAAATTTACAAATATTTATAAGTCAAAATAAAATTACAAACAAAGTTAAAATAAAAAGGTGAGTGAGGATGGTGAGTATGGAGGTGATGATGGTTAAAATGTAGGATGATAATATAAAAAGTGAAGGGGTAGGTGCAGCTGACGTGGAGGCAGGCGAAGGTGTGGAGGCAAGCGCTGAACTTGGCAGACGTCGAAGGGCGCAGGCAAGTGAAGACAGGCAGGCGCCGGTAGGCAGGCGCCGGTAGGCAGGCGCCGGTAGGCAGGCGCCGGTAGGCAGGCGCCGGTAGGCAGGCGCCGGTAGGCGAAGGCAAGCAGGCGCCGGTAGGCGAAGGCAAGCGAAGGCAAGCAGGCGCCGACAGGCAGGCGCCGACAGGCAGACGCCGGTAGGCGCAGGCAGGCGCAGGTAGGCGCAGGCAGGCGCAGGCAGCAGGCGCCAGCAGGCACAGGCTGGCGAAGGTGCAGGCAGGCAGGCGCCACCAGGCGCAGGCAGGCGAAGGTGCAGACTGACAGGCGAGACAGGCACAGGCAGGCGTAGGCGCGCGCGATGTCTGGAGGCCGTAGTCTTCCAATTCGGAAGCTGGTGTTTGTACTTGAAGACTAGTCCTTCCAATTTGGAAGAGGCAAGTAAGGAGTCTTGACCTTCCAATTCGGAAGCTGGTGATCGTCTCAGTAGAGTAAACCTTTTGAATCCAAAGCTAGAGATATAATGATTAGTCGTCGGCTGAACTTTATAATGAAACCTCGGTTTCTGAGTTCTGCATAAATTTCAAAATAATATTTTTAAAACGAGAAATCTAGATGGCCAAATGTATAAATAAGAAAGTCAAAAAGTTTTGATTGGATTATGTTGATAAGTTGCATAGCAACGAAGCAAAAATAAGTTGTCAGATACTTCAAAACGTAACCAAAATACAATATTTAGTAAATAGAAAACAATTAAAGTGAGATACCTTTAAATATTACAAGGAAAAACGCATAATAAGATTATCGAAGTGATCCGAAACTTGTGGGATACGTAAAAGTGTCGAAAAATAGTGTCCGAAGTTTCGTGATTTAGAACACGTAAGTAAATGTGTTTAGATAAAGGAATTGCGATGTGTGTAGTGTAGTGTGTAGCTACTAAAACATTATGTATCGTTGCAGAAGCGAGGAAAATAAAAGCAAATAAATTAAACGAAATTAAAATATGAGATGATTACATGAAAAAATACCTAGGAAGTGGAAAAGGTAAGTGGTTTCACCACAGCCTCACGCAGCCGCGTGATGCGGACATCTTAGTAGAAGAGTAGGTAGGTTATTTTAAAATGTCCTAGAAAGAAATAGAATTTAACGATATTTTAGTTAAACACTGGGACAATTTAAGATGTCTCAACATAGAATTGTTTTTATAATTTCATATAAGGACATTTGAAGAAGTCTCTGTGTAGAACTAAAAGAAAAGTAAAGATCTTCCTGACTTTAGAAATATCTTAAGATGTCAGAATCTTGAACTAAAGGTCGGTAAAAATATGCTTAAATGTCTCAGTGAGACATTGAAATTTAGGCACTTTGGTTGCGTTTTCCAAATATCCGATTTTTGAACCGGACAGAAGAGCATATTTTTCACATGAAACAAAACTTATCTCAATTTTGATTTTTTTTAAGATATCTTACTGTTGAACTAGGGCAGCGATGTGGAGCAACCGTTTGGAAAGCCGAGGCCTCAGATTAAGCCGAACAAAAACGGAATACATGCACTGCAATTTCTCTGGCGTAAATGCGATCGTATCCCCACCACTAAAGTCTCTAAATTCAAGTACATTAGATCCGTACCACAAGTGAAGCAAGTATCAACGAAGACATAGAAAACAGGATTCAATCTAGGTGGCAAAAGTGGAGAGCACTGACTGGGTTACTTTGTGACTCGCAAATGCCTGTTCAAGTAAAATGGAATATCGACAAGAGAGCAGTTTGACCTGCCCTTCTGTATGGTGCGGAATACTGGCTGATGCGCAAGCAAGAGGAGGTTATGATGCATTGTACAGAAATGCGAATGCTTAGGTGGGCTGGGGGCGTAACGCAAATAGATAAGGTTCGGAATATATCCGTGGCACGTTCAAGGTTGCGCCAACACAAGAGAAGATGTGCGAGAGTCGACTACGATGGTTCGGCCATGTGATGCGCAAAGATGTCGAGCACATGACTAACAGTGCGCTAAATAACACTGCCGAGGGTGTAAGAGACACCGAGGTCACCCACCAACGACTTGGACAAGCACAATAAATAAGGATATGAAGACAATGGGCGTAAGTCTAGATTTGACGCAAAATAAAGAGGAATGGTGCAAAATGATACGGAGAGCCGACCAAATGACCTGGGAAAAGGCTAGGATAATGATGTATTATTATTAGTACTCGATATTAGAACAGGATAGGTAGTATTAGAAAGAAAGATAATTATAAAAAAACAAAATTTCGACGTTTTGAACATAATTGCTATTGAATTATAGTACACAATACATGTTATGGATTTACGGACAAAAAAAATTAGGAGTAGAAAGGGAGTACCGTAGCCCGCTTTTACGAGAAGTGATGATTGTTTTGCTTAAATTGATTTTATGTAGGTACAACTCAAGTGAAACTTTAGAAGAGATATTGTTTTGTTTAAGCTGCTTTTCTTTATGTTTTAACTAGCGGCCGCTCGCGGTTTCACCCGCGTGGTTCCCGTTCCCGTGGGAATATCGGGATAAAAAGTCGTAAATTCTATGTGTTAATCCATGTTATAGACTATCTGTATGCCGAATTTCATCCAAATCCATTCAGTAGTTTTTACGTGAAAGAGTAACAAACATTCATCCATAATTACAAACTTTCGCGTTTATAATATTAGTAGGATAAGTCTAAATGGCTAACTGTTGTTAGTCTTGTGTTATCTTTTGAATTCTGTTTAATATTTTCAATGTGATTTGTAGTGATTTTTATCCTAAATATTTTAAAAAGACATTAAATAAATGTCATTTCATACTTACATCGCTAAATTTTACTATCCTTTTTAACTTTTAACAGTTATGATATTTTAATGCACCTGAATACATAGATATATATGTCAGCCGTTTAAGTCAAAATGAAGGCTATTGAAATATATTGTAATAATTACTTACTGCAATTTGGCTTTATAGGAAAATACTTGATTTCGATTCGCCCATACAATTATCTGTTTCATTTGCAGCGTTTTATTGTAACAAAAAAAATGTGCTAATGCTGTAACCCACAGAAACATAGGTCAAAAGTAACTTCTAGAAGATTTTAGGTATTTATTTAGATAACAGCTCGAAAAGTAAATTAGTGTTATAAAATGTTCTAAATCACTTGTAGGTTTAATAATAAAGAAGATATGATTTTTTTTCCGAAATGTCAAAAGTTTTTTGGCTCTGATGGACATTTTACATTTTGTGGGTTACAGCAGTTCTGCCTTTTTGCGTCGATACGTTCAGTCTTAATAAAGTCCGTTAGTCGCCTTTTACGACACGCAAGGGAAGAGATGGGTCGGAAGTATTCTTTTAATAAGCAGCCACGTCACAGCTAGTGTTACAAATATTTATAAATAATAATATACATAGACAATTTTTTAAGTGACGATTATCACTACTTTTTCAGTTGTTTAGTTTATTGCCTCATACATTCAATAAATTTGGAGCTGTGGACAGACAAAAGTTTTACACCTGTACAAATAACGTATTTGCTTAGTAGCCATTTTGAGTAACGCACATGAAAAAATAGTAAACAAGAGAATAGGTTGACCATGGTCTCACGAATTAGTGTTATAGTGATCACAAGTGTAATTAACTAAGCTAACAGCAGACACTACCTACATTATCTTTCCTTCTAACGATATTTCCAAAAAGTACAGTATTTTAAAAAACTTATTACACACTTTTTAATCTTTTATCGGCTTTCAAATGATGTAATACACAAATTTGAAATGTTTTTATTTACTTATGATTTAAAATACACGGAGCTACATGGTAACGTTTATGCGCCGATAGCGGAGTCGCGTAATGGTTCAAAACGTGGGAAGCGAATGGAAACGAATATGAACCCCACGCGTTGCAATAGAGCTGCTTATATCACTGATCATACATCCGAGTAATCGATGCTCAAACATAAATTGATGTTGTGTAATCTATATTTCAAATTTGAAGTATCAATCAATTAGTATGAAATTTAAAAATAATAACAAAACTAGTCTACATAAAAAGGAGAATCAGTACCTATCAAAATATAGTATCTTTCTTGTTATTTCTATTTCGTTTAGATAAGATAAAATTATAGATACTTACCTTACCTAAAGAAGAACACGATTTCATGAACTATAGAACTGTTTAATAATAAATAACACATAATAATATGTAAGTATATAAAATTATCGGAGCTATATTTTGAAGTTAACTCCAATATATAACTCAATTAAAAACAAGTATTAGTATGAAAAGTAAATAGGTATGACCTACATACAAATCGATGTTTATTATCGAAAACTCGTAGGAACACGTCTCTACTAGTTATACTGCAAAGACAGCAATTACACAAACAGCGGCTGCGATAATATTACAAAGACGATTGTTTAATCGAATAATATTGCAAAGTAGTAAAAAATAATGTGAAACATTTAAAATGTCAATTATGTATATTTTAATTTCAATATAATAATATTTCCAAGGTTTGCTTCTCTTGTCTATTTGTTCCAGCTAATCTCTGAAACGGTTGAACTGATTTTGATGATACTTTAACTAGCAGATAGCTGATATTATATTATAAGGCTTAATCTAGACTACATTTTTAGAAAGTTTTATGTAGTAGGTACCTACATAGTTACTTAATGTCTACGCGAACGAAGTCATAGTCAACAGCAAGTCAAAAATATAATTAAGTTTAATAGAATAATGTGAAGCATTTAAAATGTTAATTATGTATATTTCATTTCAATATAATAATATTCCAGGGTTTGCTTCTCTTGTCTATTACAATACATAATACTCAATACATCTCCACTGAATTCTACAGAAAAAAATGGATACCACACCTACAGAAAGCAGCACAACTGATCGCCCTACAACAAGAGTTTAGCCAGTTAGCTACCACACGTCAGCTTCACATAAAAGGTAAAATGCGGTAGGCTCCTAACACAAGAAAAAGACATAAATAAACACTGGCAAAAATACTTTGCAGAGTTATTAAACGAAGAATTCCCACGAGATAGGGTGTCGTAATAGAACCAAAAACACCAGAGGAAGTAAAATTTGTTTTTCGCCGAATAAAGAACAAGACGACTGGGCCAGAAAATCCGGTAGTTAGAACTCTGAAAGTACTCTGAAACTTGAAAAGTATTCGATACCGGCATAGTATGGTTAGCAAACTTTTTGTTTAGAGTTATAGAAGATCGCAAAATGCCTGACATGCGGAGAAAAAGCGATATCATACCTTTCTATAAAAATAAAGGCAACTACTAAAAAGGAACTACGGAGCCATAAAGGTAACTTCGCACTTCTTAAAAATCTAGGAAACCATGATAGCTAGAAGACTATCTCAGCTTATAAAGTTAACGCTAAACCAATGTGGCTTCTCAAGAAGCGTTGGAACTATAGATGCCATTCACTCTATTAAACTGCTCTTACAAAAGTATAAATCATCTGGAAAGGATTTCACTTCACTTTTATAGTTCTAGAAAAATCATCTGATAGAGTTTCAAAAGATCGTAAACGGACAGCGCTTCGAGCACAGCACGTTCCCGAACAGTACATTGATATAGTAAAAGACTTGTACGACAATGTAACCACAAGGGTACGTAGTCGTAGTAGACGAGTGCATCGGGGTCCAACTAAGCCCACTTTTGCTTAACGGTCATGAATTACGTCACTGAAGATCAGCAACGTCCTGTTCCATGGACACTACTATATGCCGATAATATAGTACTCGTGTCGGAATCTGCTGAAGACCTGCAAAACAAACTATCCATGTCGCTGCCCTAGTTCAACAGTAAGATATGTTGAACAAAGTATGTTTTGAGTTATTCATACTTTTATGATTTTACTGTCATTAATTCACTCGTTGTTATTTGAAATGTGGTTGATTTTTTAAAAGTATAGCTTAGTTTAATGTGTTACTGAGTTGTTTATATTTAAATATGTATAAAATATTTTTATAATAGTTTTAAGGCTTTTTAATAGTGAGATAACCTTATATTGAACTCAGAGTAAATAAAAAATGTTTTGTGATTTTAATATTGTCTCTAAAATGGTTTCTTATAAATTATGTCTATATTGTAACTCATAGAGTTACTGTTTTTTGTTTTGTTTAAGAAATACTTAAGATTTATCCAACCAAGCTTCCAAATTTATGGAAAATAAACACAGATCGACAAAATTTCAAGATATCTTAGTATTACAGCACATCGACATTTGAGAATGTAAGTTGTCCGACGAAATACAAGGAAATGTTTGGTAAAGGAATAGGAAAATTAATTTAAAACTGAGAAATTAGTTTGCTTGTAATGTATTATTTATTACCTATTATCAGAATTGCACAAATCAGTCTCATATTATCAGTAAAAATCTTATTATTATTATTGCACAAGTCAGTTTAACTATTATAATAATCAGTCAGTGCTATAATGTTATTTATGTGAATCATAATGGCACAAATTGGTAAGTCTTATAAATAGCCAAAATTTACTTTTATAATAAGATTAAAATAAAATTAAAATTAATTAATTCTATTATCATACTGAACCTACTTGTTACAGGCATTCATCATCACTATTGCCGCTTTCATTTTCCTGGTTATTTGTAATTTTAAGACTTTTGTAAAAACTATGATGACATTGAGGTATCAAATTGGCAGTACATTATGAAATCAGATCTCTCTTTTTGTGATTTGGTATTGCTGGTGCTTCATCATAAGCACGTTCCAGAGTTATATTTTCTGAGATGTGTCCCCTTTGTTTCCTTCTGGTATTCACAATTTTAAAATCAAGCTCTGAAAATGAAGATTTTTAGCCAAATTTGTATGGATCTTCTTTTTTTATTTGGATACATTTGGTCACCCCATACAATTTTTTGTCCATTTTCGTCTATGCTGAAATTTTTCACCATTTGAGACAGTTTTTTCCAGTCATAAATCTGTTGGTAGCCTATTTCATTGACTGTATAAGGTTTACCAGTTTTTTTGGCTGATTTCAGTACCATTGCCATTTGAGCAGGTGTAAATATTGGGCCACTTCTCAGCAATCTCCTCTTTTCTCTTTCTATTAAGGAATGAATGTTATCAGCATCATTCTGAGTGTGTCCTGCTATTAAAAAGTTGTGGGTAATTAAATTTATGGGTAAAGCTTGCACTGCATACATATACATTGATAGAATAAATTTATTTTTATTCTGCCCACCACAATTGTCGCTGTAAAAGATAATTTCGGTTTTTGGACCCACATTTTGTAATAACGAAAAAACACACGACCCTTTTTCATTGGCCCCTCTTTTGGCAATACCTTCGTGCCAAGCATAACAAATACCATCTTTATTAATTATATCACATACAGTGAAATTAATGAAGTTTAACTTTGATTTGTAATAGAATGTAGAAACTTCTCCTTGTGGCAATGGAACGACGGCTTGCAAATCATAATCGAAAATCAATATATTGCCATTAGAATTTTTTGCTCTATCAACATCTACTCTTTTTTTTATAACTCTGGATAGTTTTTTCTCAGTAATATGCATGTCATAACCATCTTGAAGATCAAGTTTTGCCTCGGGTGAAGCATTTTTGAACGCTTCGCATTTGGAACACTGATCTTTTTTAGGTTTGAAAAAAGCAATGTTGAATTCCGTATTAAAAATGTGTGCATACATTGAATTTTTTACTGCTTCTAAACCATTTTCTTCACAATACTGTACATATAGTCTGTACATTGTAGAAATTGTAAGATCTCCTTCCAAATACTCTCGTCTAGTGTCGGCTCTGCAATAATGGGACTCGATACGAGGGAATCTGTTTATATGATCTCGGACAGACTGTTTGGCAGTATCTGAAAGAGAATGATGTTGAGAATGCGTACCTCTGCGCTCTTTTTCAGTGAACCCTTCAGTATTTGTTACATTTTGAACAGTAGTTATTGCGCTGTTAGTGATGTCAAGTGTATTTTTAAAGAAAAGTTTGCAAACACGCCTTTTAGTATTATCGTGATATAAATAGTACGCGTAATTTAATTTTCTGGAAGCCTCTTCGCGTCTGTATTTTCGCGGTGTTGTTACTTCCATACACTTGCTTATAAAATCACGCTGACGAGAACGATTACCCATATTATAAAAATGATCAAATATGGTTTGCCTCTGATCTTCATTAAATTTTAAGCTACACTTCAATCTACACTTTTAACCACAGCTCATTCTCATTTCTTGGCTCTCTTTTCACGTCCAGATGATGTGACATAAGCTTGACCAGTATTTACTAAAAGCTTCTTTTTGTTTTTTGCCCAATTTTTCTCATTTCGGATTCTTTTTTTGGGCAGCCGCTCACTATCAATCTCATCCAGCATCGGGATTTGACGAGGTACTGATGTTGAATTGTCTGAATCAGTCGAAGACTCGATGCGTGCAGGGTCCGGTTGATAATCGTCATCTGTGTCTGAAGCACTAAAATCACCAATCGCGCCCTGCAACAAAGTAATAGTTGAGTAAAATAGAAATGGATTGTAAGTAGGTACATTCTACTCGTATTATTAACAATCTCTACAATGTACAGACTTTAAACTACCTACAAAATTGAACACAGCTTACGTCATTTGGTTGCTCTTCATTTACAGTATTGTCAATTGACCGAAGATTGTCTACACAATATTCACTATTTTGCAATACAGATGGTGACAACGATTTTTCTCTTCCTTCTGTTTCTAAAATTTCTACATTCTGAAAATAAACACGTAATATTATACGGGTACAGAAAACAAGCAAGTTGGTCTGGTTTAAAATAAGTATAATTTTTAGATAGTTTTCATAATCATCATACCATAGTTATAAATATTGTTTACCTGTAAGTCGTCATTCCTAACCTTATCACTTGTTGGTTCTTGCATACATACGTCGTTTGCAACTTGTACTAAATCATTTTGTTTTGCCGGTAAAATTGGCGGGACCGCGACCGGTGGTGATAGCCGTTCTTGAATAACCTAATACAACAATATAACAATTAAATAGGTAGGTACATAATGAAAACAATACAATGATATTTGCAAATACCGTTACTAAAGAAAATAACATTAGTTCAGTTAAGTAGGTACTTTGTTTGAAACTAGACCATAAGGAACTTACCTCACGAGTTTGGTTGTTTGCTAGTTGAACTAATAATCTCCCACGTTTCATTGTGACTGATACACGTACGAAAATTGTAACAACAAACTTTAACTTATCAATTAGTTATGTTTTTATTAATAAGATCACGCAGGTGACACAAATATAATACCAATAACAACAACAGCATGGCACAGAATGTTTGCGAAACTAGCAAGCATTGCATTGGAAGCGCGGGGTACCGCCTCGCGGGGGTGTCGCGCGACATTCGACGAACGGAACGAAAAATCAGTGCGCCTCACGCAGCCGCGTGATGCGGACATCTTAGTAGAAGAGTAGGTAGGTTATTTTAAAATGTCCTAGAAAGAAATAGAATTTAACGATATTTTAGTTAAACACTGGGACAATTTAAGATGTCTCAACATAGAATTGTTTTTATAATTTCATATAAGGACATTTGAAGAAGTCTCTGTGTAGAACTAAAAGAAAAGTAAAGATCTTCCTGACTTTAGAAATATCTTAAGATGTCAGAATCTTGAACTAAAGGTCGGTAAAAATATGCTTAAATGTCTCAGTGAGACATTGAAATTTAGGCACTTTGGTTGCGTTTTCCAAATATCCGATTTTTGAACCGGACAGAAGAGCATATTTTTCACATGAAACAAAACTTATCTCAATTTTGATTTTTTTTAAGATATCTTACTGTTGAACTAGGGCAGCGATGTGGAGCAACCGTTTGGAAAGCCGAGGCCTCAGATTAAGCCGAACAAAAACGGAATACATGCACTGCAATTTCTCTGGCGTAAATGCGATCGTATCCCCACCACTAAAGTCTCTAAATTCAAGTACATTAGATCCGTACCACAAGTGAAGCAAGTATCAACGAAGACATAGAAAACAGGATTCAATCTAGGTGGCAAAAGTGGAGAGCACTGACTGGGTTACTTTGTGACTCGCAAATGCCTGTTCAAGTAAAATGGAATATCGACAAGAGAGCAGTTTGACCTGCCCTTCTGTATGGTGCGGAATACTGGCTGATGCGCAAGCAAGAGGAGGTTATGATGCATTGTACAGAAATGCGAATGCTTAGGTGGGCTGGGGGCGTAACGCAAATAGATAAGGTTCGGAATATATCCGTGGCACGTTCAAGGTTGCGCCAACACAAGAGAAGATGTGCGAGAGTCGACTACGATGGTTCGGCCATGTGATGCGCAAAGATGTCGAGCACATGACTAACAGTGCGCTAAATAACACTGCCGAGGGTGTAAGAGACACCGAGGTCACCCACCAACGACTTGGACAAGCACAATAAATAAGGATATGAAGACAATGGGCGTAAGTCTAGATTTGACGCAAAATAAAGAGGAATGGTGCAAAATGATACGGAGAGCCGACCAAATGACCTGGGAAAAGGCTAGGATAATGATGTATTATTATTAGTACTCGATATTAGAACAGGATAGGTAGTATTAGAAAGAAAGATAATTATAAAAAAACAAAATTTCGACGTTTTGAACATAATTGCTATTGAATTATAGTACACAATACATGTTATGGATTTACGGACAAAAAAAATTAGGAGTAGAAAGGGAGTACCGTAGCCCGCTTTTACGAGAAGTGATGATTGTTTTGCTTAAATTGATTTTATGTAGGTACAACGCAAGTGAAACTTTAGAAGAGATATTGTTTTGTTTAAGCTGCTTTTCTTTATGTTTTAACTAGCGGCCGCTCGCGGTTTCACCCGCGTGGTTCCCGTTCCCGTGGGAATATCGGGATAAAAAGTCGTAAATTCTATGTGTTAATCCATGTTATAGACTATCTGTATGCCGAATTTCATCCAAATCCATTCAGTAGTTTTTACGTGAAAGAGTAACAAACATTCATCCATAATTACAAACTTTCGCGTTTATAATATTAGTAGGATAAGTCTAAATGGCTAACTGTTGTTAGTCTTGTGTTATCTTTTGAATTCTGTTTAATATTTTCAATGTGATTTGTAGTGATTTTTATCCTAAATATTTTAAAAAGACATTAAATAAATGTCATTTCATACTTACATCGCTAAATTTTACTATCCTTTTTAACTTTTAACAGTTATGATATTTTAATGCACCTGAATACATAGATATATATGTCAGCCGTTTAAGTCAAAATGAAGGCTATTGAAATATATTGTAATAATTACTTACTGCAATTTGGCTTTATAGGAAAATACTTGATTTCGATTCGCCCATACAATTATCTGTTTCATTTGCAGCGTTTTATTGTAACAAAAAAAATGTGCTAATGCTGTAACCCACAGAAACATAGGTCAAAAGTAACTTCTAGAAGATTTTAGGTATTTATTTAGATAACAGCTCGAAAAGTAAATTAGTGTTATAAAATGTTCTAAATCACTTGTAGGTTTAATAATAAAGAAGATATGATTTTTTTTCCGAAATGTCAAAAGTTTTTTGGCTCTGATGGACATTTTACATTTTGTGGGTTACAGCAGTTCTGCCTTTTTGCGTCGATACGTTCAGTCTTAATAAAGTCCGTTAGTCGCCTTTTACGACACGCAAGGGAAGAGATGGGTCGGAAGTATTCTTTTAATAAGCAGCCACGTCACAGCTAGTGTTACAAATATTTATAAATAATAATATACATAGACAATTTTTTAAGTGACGATTATCACTACTTTTTCAGTTGTTTAGTTTATTGCCTCATACATTCAATAAATTTGGAGCTGTGGACAGACAAAAGTTTTACACCTGTACAAATAACGTATTTGCTTAGTAGCCATTTTGAGTAACGCACATGAAAAAATAGTAAACAAGAGAATAGGTTGACCATGGTCTCACGAATTAGTGTTATAGTGATCACAAGTGTAATTAACTAAGCTAACAGCAGACACTACCTACATTATCTTTCCTTCTAACGATATTTCCAAAAAGTACAGTATTTTAAAAAACTTATTACACACTTTTTAATCTTTTATCGGCTTTCAAATGATGTAATACACAAATTTGAAATGTTTTTATTTACTTATGATTTAAAATACACGGAGCTACATGGTAACGTTTATGCGCCGATAGCGGAGGTAGTTTTTTTATTATTTACGGTAAAATATACTATATAATATATTTACATACATACATTCATTACATTACATACTTACATGTTGTACTTTATAATAAATACTATTTACTTAATACAACAAATGTATGTAATGTACTGAACTGTAAGTGTGTATGTATGAATTAAAAAAGTACTTAATGAGATGGGGGGGGGGGGGTTATGCATTTAGTGCATAGTCAAAGAATATTCAGAAGTTTATTGTTTTTTAACCGCATGCCATTGGGAAATGACAGCGGGACCTGTCAGCTCCTTGCCCTTATTTTAACACAAAATTATATTCTCATAACTTATTTATTGTCCTTCAAGCGGGCGCGCGGTTTTTGTTACGACAGCGGTCGCGCGTAACTGAAAAGCCTTATGGGATATTTAAGAGGTTTAAATCATTAATTAACTAAAAATCGTTGGTTCGTGCATCATCAAAACCGCTGGGGTACCGCGCGCCGTCCCGGCGGGTGTTCCTGTGCGAACTTCACACCACCCAGCAGGAGGCGCCGCCCGGGCGCCTTTCTTCAAAGCAGCCAGACCAGACCACTTCGCCACGGATCACGGACGACACCAGGCGCGCGCGCTTTATTTAGTTAGCATAATTAAATCAATCTTCGATTTTATTACTAAATTATTGATTGCGCGGTTTAATTTCTTCAATAAAGTTACATTGGGTAATAAAAGTTTTACTTTAAATTTGAGTCCATCACATATGGTTCAAAAAATATAAAAATTAAATGTTGCTAGGTTGGGAGCTCAGAACGCAATGCCCCACCACTGCACCGATGCAGTGTTGCCTACGTCATGAGACGTTCGTTGGTTCTTAAACCCCTTTGGTTGTTGGTTCTCAATATCTTCCCCCCTTCTCGAAATCTTCAGACTTTCGAGGATTTGCAGCTAAATTTCCCATTGACGACAGTGCGAGTGCCGCTGCTGTAGAAGATGCAGCTGATGCTGACGTTGTAGGTACAACTGATGATGACATTCTAGGTACAGATGGATCAATTGCTCAAGGTGCTTAAGATCTCGAAAAAGATTCAGCTGGACCAACTGTTGCAGACTCTGGTGCCGTTGACGCTGCTTGATTAATTGTTGCAGATTCTGGTGCAGTTGAAGCTGATTTGAGATCGGGTAAACAGCAGAGGATATGAACAGCTCTGCGAATAATGCTCCTTGATGTGTAGATGACGGCGACTCTTGTTACTCAAGGATCCATAATACAATTTGCTTATCCGTGCTATACGCCATTGAACGGTGGTGCACTAGTCTCCTTAATGACTACTAGATTACCCTCTTGAAGTTGTCGTTGAGCAAGACGCCACTTAAGTTTTTGTTGTAGCTCGTTTTAGTATTCGTTTTGCCAGCGCTCCAAAAGTGTTGCCGCATCTTCTCCAGACATCGATAACAGTTGAGCCAGTTGACGTTAATTTCCAGTAAATTATCTAAAGGCAGTGACGTTAATGGTCGGCCGATCAGGAAGTGCGCCGAAGTTAAGGGATTAAGGTCATTTGGATCTGAAAATTGAGAAGTTATTGGTCTGGAATTAAGCATTGCCTTAATTGGTGCAAATTACGTTGACAATTCTTCAAATGTTAAATGTTCATTCCGTAATATCCTAGTCGACACGCGAGAAAATGCTTGTTTGACAGGCATTTGACAGAAATATGTTAACATATTCAATACATTTATTGTTTGACCATATGTGAAAAGTGTTTAGGTATCGAACAGTAGCAAACTTTTAATGCTCTTCTCAATGAAAGTATGACTTTTTCAATGGAATATCCGAAAAACGTAGCAAATAAGAATGTGCCATTTACCGTTTACACTCATATTGGTGATCCCTTTCAGATTCCTATCAAGTAACGGTGCAAGCCTGTGGTAAGATCACACACCGAACACCTCCTAACTGTTCGGTTGGGGGAAACCATGGTAAGTAACTCCCTGCGGCCCGTGGGTAAGATCACGCACCAAACAGATTCCTATCAGGTGACGGTGCGAGCCCGTAGTAAGATCACACACCGAACACCTCCTAACTGTTCGGTTGGGGGAAGCCATGGTTATTAACTCCCTGCGGCCCGTGGGTAAGATCACGCACCAAACAGATTCCTATCAGGTGTCGGTACGAGCCCGTGGTAAGATCACACACCGAACACCTCCTAACTGTTCGGTTGGGGGAAACCATGGTAAGTAACTCCCTGCGGCCCGTGGGTAAGATCATGCACCAAACAGTTCCTATCAGGTGTCGGTGCGAGCCCGTGGTAAGATCACACACCGTACACCTCCTAACTGTTCGGTTGGGGGAAACCATGGTAAGTAACTCCCTGCGGCCCGTGGGTAAGATCACGCACCGAACAGATTCCTATCAGGTGTCGGTGCTAGCCCGTGGTAAGATCACACACCTTACACCTCCTAACTGTTCGGTTGGGGGAAACCATGGTAAGTAACTCCCTGCGGCCCGTGGGTAAGATCACGCACCGAACAGATTCCTATCAGGTGACGGTGTGAGCCCGTGGTAAGATCACACACCGAACACCTCCTAACTGTTCGGTTGGGGGAAACCATGATAAGTAACTCCCTGCGGCCCGTGGGTAAGATCACGCACCGAACAGATTCCTATCAGGCGACGGTGCGAGCCCGTGGTAAGATCACACACCGAACACCGACCTACCTAATGAGACAAAGCTAAACTGCTACTTGCTTAAACGAATCTACTTCTGTCTATAGACAGCAATACATGGTCAGAAAAAAAAAAACTTTACTTTTAGCAAAACCTTACCAAATACCAACCTTACCAACCGTACCAAGTAGCATTACCGATAAATAACGTTACCATTACCTCAGCTACCACATACTTCTATGTAAACTTAGTATGTGATAGCCTACCTTTATAGGATTTGGGATGGGGTGTATTGTATTTATTAATTATTTTATATTAATATTAGTCATACAAACATTCATAAAATATAAATTTTTATCTTTTCTTCAACGAGACACGCCGATAGCAGGTTCATCCATCAACATCTGAAAAATAAAACATGTTTAATTATGTAATTAAATATGTCTCATATTGTTCAATATTTATTTATTCAAAAACTTACAAATTATAAGATGAGCTTCCACTTGGTTGATATATTTGCACATAGGTTGAAAAAATTCCACTCTCCAGGACCTTAAAATAAAACATGGACATTAAAATCATTTGTGACGGACACAAAAACACGGTACTGTAAAAGTAAACTTCCTAAAAGATTTTAGTACATTTTATGGGTTTTTACAACAATTTAACTTCAAAAAGCTTGGTAGGTAAATACTATCAATGCCAGTGAATTTTCTCCTTAGATGAGAATTTTATTATGAGAAATTATTCTTGTACATTATAGATACTTCAATCATTGAAGCATCGAGTAAAAGTGAAAAGTAAAAACCATTTTTATATTAAAATTACAAACAAGGCAAAGATAATTATTAGCTCTGCATAATACTGCGACTCGAAGCATTTATTCTTTGAGATTTTTCTAGATTCAATGAATAAACAAAAGTGTTTAAACAATATTTTTGAAATGTTAAACATTTTTTAAGACGAAAAAAATTATCTTATTATGTATGTACTTACATAATTTTCTTCTTTTTACAATTCATATAGTTCTAGTTGAATTAGACACTTTCTATATTAATTATAGATTTATAAACACATGCACTTGGAGAGGCATATGTACAGCAGTGGACTAGTATAGGCTGATGATGATGATGATGATGAAACACACGTAACGTAGCGTAGCGTGTCGGTGCCTTGCGCGTCGCGTAATGGTTCAAAACGTGGGAAGCGAATGGAAACGAATATGAACCCCACGCGTTGCAATAGAGCTGCTTATATCACTGATCATACATCCGAGTAATCGATGCTCAAACATAAATTGATGTTGTGTAATCTATATTTCAAATTTGAAGTATCAATCAATTAGTATGAAATTTAAAAATAATAACAAAACTAGTCTACATAAAAAGGAGAATCAGTACCTATCAAAATATAGTATCTTTCTTGTTATTTCTATTTCGTTTAGATAAGATAAAATTATAGATACTTACCTTACCTAAAGAAGAACACGATTTCATGAACTATAGAACTGTTTAATAATAAATAACACATAATAATATGTAAGTATATAAAATTATCGGAGCTATATTTTGAAGTTAACTCCAATATATAACTCAATTAAAAACAAGTATTAGTATGAAAAGTAAATAGGTATGACCTACATACAAATCGATGTTTATTATCGAAAACTCGTAGGAACACGTCTCTACTAGTTATACTGCAAAGACAGCAATTACACAAACAGCGGCTGCGATAATATTACAAAGACGATTGTTTAATCGAATAATATTGCAAAGTAGTAAAAAATAATGTGAAACATTTAAAATGTCAATTATGTATATTTTAATTTCAATATAATAATATTTCCAAGGTTTGCTTCTCTTGTCTATTTGTTCCAGCTAATCTCTGAAACGGTTGAACTGATTTTGATGATACTTTAACTAGCAGATAGCTGATATTATATTATAAGGCTTAATCTAGACTACATTTTTAGAAAGTTTTATGTAGTAGGTACCTACATAGTTACTTAATGTCTACGCGAACGAAGTCATAGTCAACAGCAAGTCAAAAATATAATTAAGTTTAATAGAATAATGTGAAGCATTTAAAATGTTAATTATGTATATTTCATTTCAATATAATAATATTCCAGGGTTTGCTTCTCTTGTCTATTAGTTTCAGCTAATCTCTGAAACGGTTGGACTGATTTTGATGATACTTTGAATAGCAGATAGCTGATATTATATTATAAGGCTTATTCTAGATTACATTTTAAGACAGTTTTATGTAGTACCTACATAGTCACATAGTTTCTACGCGAACGAAGTCACAGTCAACAACAAGTCATAAATATATTTTTAATTTATGATTATATTAATAATGACTAAGTGCTGTCTTATTTCTTAGGCATAAAAATACACATTTTAAAAATACAATAAATATTATTTTTACGTCATTAGAACTCACGCTTGACCACTTTTTGCTGACAATGGACTTTTTTCTGCATAAAACCACTGGCATAGAAAAAAAATCATTATAATTTTCATGAATTTGGGTGTGCTTGTTACACAGTTATAATTTTAATTCGATTTTAGTGATAAATATAAAGTCTATTTTTTAAACGGTTCAACAGTGTGTTTAAGTGTTATTCTGCGAATATCTTCATTAATTTAACAATGTGCGTAAGTAAAATAAAACCTTTAAATATTTATATTTTTATAGCGAGTTGTGTTTGCGTATAAGTTTGTGTTTTCGATAGTCAATTTGCATTAATTATCAAATACGAAAACTTGTATACCAACCAGTTTTGTATCAGCCAACGAAAACACAAACTTTGTTGTTACGTTTATCCGTTTGAATAGGTGTACCACGCGAAATAAGCTTACAGGTTCGAGTGTAGTCTAAAACATTATTAATTTATTTCATAGGTCTGACTCCGAGTACGAAGCACCTTCCGTGATTTTGGAAGTACCTCCTCCTAAAAAGAAGAACAAGTCTTCGTCAGCCACAACCAAACGCAAAACTGCTAAAACCTGTGAGACTTCGCCTAATGAGACTGTCTCTGGCTCCCACAGGTAAATTTGTTATTACTTATCATTATTAACTCCAAGTCTGGTTCTGGTTTAGTAGTAACTTATGAAAACAACTCAACTGTGTTCTTTATAATTTATTTATTTATTTAATTAAAACGAGGCAAAAGTTCGAGTTCGAGTTCGAGTCCTGACAAGTTTGTGTTTCATGGCATGCGTTTGCTGCTGCCTCAGCAATAGGAATTATTTTACATACACACTCACACCTAAGTCAATCAAGTCAAGTCAAGTCAAAATATATTTATTCAATAAACTCATTCAATAAGTACTTTGAATCGTCCAAATCTTTTTTAACCTACCACCCATTCAGGACATAATTTTTAACTGTGGCAAAGAATGGGCGCAAGAAACCACAGCGCACAAAAGCAACGACATTAACAAACAAAAAAAAAAGAATATGTCGTTACCAGGTCAATACAAAATATGAATTTAAAAAATAATAAATGTGCAATACAAAACTACAATACAAAATAGTAGGTATCAATTAAATAAATACAATTAGAAACAGCTGTTGGAGTGCTTGGAGCATTTCAGATCCAAGCTGTTTTGTCTTCTGTGTAATCTGACACTTTATAATAAGCTTTTTTATAAAGCTTTTCTGTGATTTTGATTTTAAATTTATTAAGATCTAATTTCTGAATATCATTTGGTACTTTGTTGTAAAATCTTACACACAGACCCTTAAAAGAATTATTTATTTTATGGAGCCTAGTATAAGGTACTGCTAATTTGTTCTTACTTCTAGTGTTTACATTGTGAATATCACTGTTTTTTAAAAACATTTCAGTATTTTTATGAACATAAATCAAATTTTCATAAATGTATTGTGATGCAACTGTCATTATATTTATGTTCTTAAATCTCTCTCTGAGAGAGTCGCCAGCCTTTAGGTTATAGATTGCTCGAATAGCCTTCTTCTGAAGCACAAAGATTTTGAATGTCGGCAGCATTTCCCCACAGTAAAATGCCGTACGACATTACACTATGAAAGTAACTGAAATAAACTAATCTAGATGTATCAACGTCAGTTAACTGACGGATCTTCATTACTGCATAAGCTGCAGAGCTAAGTCTATTCGACAATTTAGCTATATGTGGGCCCCACTGAAGCTTGGCATCTAACGTGATGCCTAGAAACACAGTGGTGTCCACAGGATTCACATTCTTATCTTTAATTTGTACACTAGTTGTTACTTGCTTAACATTAGGCAGTACAAATCTTACACATTTGGTTTTTCCCTCGTTTAAGAAGAAGAAGGCATCAAGTATATTTTTGATAATGTTACTAGTGTTTTGAACTCTGCCTGTTTTCCTTTACATAAAGTTTTAACGAACGCCAATAATATTGATCAATGTGACGAAGCGTGTAATACGCCTTTACTAAATAAGGAATGTAGTGTTTTAGGGTTAAGTTGGTTCCCCAAGTTGGACACACTACATTTTGAGATAGATATCAGTACTGATTCTCAGATTACAAAGAGAAATATATTATGTATGACATGCAAAATATTTGATCCTTTAGGTTTAATATGTCCTTGTGTTATTAAAGCCAAAATTATTTTACAAAGGTTGTGGAGTCTAAAATTGGACTGGGATGATCCAGTGCCACCTAACTTGTCCAAACAGTGGTCAAGTATTGCAAGCAAATTAAATTTATTATCCCAATTGCAAATACCTCGAAACGTACTATGTGATACACCTATATTTGTTGAGCTACATTGTTTTGTTGATGCATCGCAGGATGCCTATGGTACGTGTGTATATGTACGTTCCTTTTGTGAGAATAATATCATTTCAGTCAAGCTGTTGTGTGCTAAAGCGAGAGTCGCGCCTATCAAATCTATGACTATCCCGCGGCTGGAGCTCTGTGCTGCACTGTTGGGAGCTCGATTATGTTCTAAGTTATTAAAGGTACTACATTTTAATATTAATAAAACAATATTTTGGTCCGACTCTACGATTGTTTTATGTTGGATTAAAACTCCACAAAAATTGTTAAAGTCCTTTGTAAATAATAGAGTACAAGAAATAAATGAGCTCACTAGCGGTCACAGTTGGAGACATGTTCCCACCGACCAAAACCCAGCCGATTTAGCTTCAAGGGGAGTCGAACCCCAGGACCTAATGCAAGCGTCTAGCCTGTGGTGGGCAGGTCCTCCTTTCCTTCAGAGGGAGTCTGAAGATTAGCCACAACTTAGTAACTTAAAATCAATAGATGTGCGTGAAATCAAAGTTCACCTAAATGTTGAAAATTCAAACTTGATTGACTTTAATAGATATTCCAATTTCAATCGTTTAAAAAGAGTATTTGCCTATAATTTGCGTTTTATTAATAATAGTAAAAAAAATAATATTGAAATATCAGATTCCCTACAAGTCGATGAGCTGAACAAGGCCCAACTGATATTAATAAAATTTTGCCAAATAGAATCTTTTCAATTAGATATTAAAGTAATTTCTAAAAGGGAAAAATTGCATAATAAGTCTAAACTGTTACCTTTGAATCCGTTTATTGATGCCGATCCGTTTATTGATCCGGTTTTAGAAGGGGGCTGCGGGGCGTCGTTTTTCTGTGTTTTGTGTGGGAGTTTTGGGTGCCGCGTCGGCGTTGTGTTTCCTCTTAACTCGTAATCCCTACGCGCGCGCGTAAACCCTGCGCTCCTGACGGACGTCAAATCGATATCGAGTCGGCTGTGCTTATCGGAATATGAACGCTTGGGTCACGTGATAGGTTTCAGTTTCGCATGGGGGTCGTTGGAGGGTGAACCTTCTGTACGGTAGTAATATTAGTTATTCTGTGCTTGTACCAAGACGAAAAACGAAACAATTTTAAAACACACAAGTTTATGCTTATTAATTTTTGACGTTTTTTTATGCTTAAGTTTTTATAAAAAAAGATACTTGAATGATTAAAAATGTCAACCTTATTGGTTAGGTACTAATGTTTTCCAAAACTCATTTCAGCCGCTACTTTATTTTACTTCAAAAACTCTCCAATTTCTATTACTTACCACAGTATCAATACGATAATTGGAAATCATATTACACAATTCTATGACCACGGCTTATATTTCGGTTCGACGCGATTCTGTTTCGGCGTGCAGTGGTACTGGGGGTAGCAATGCGCATTTGTCTGGCACAGACTATAATAGCTCGTTAGATTAGTTGTTAAGTCTTAACTATAAGTTAGTTAACTGTTTTTTTATGATTATTAGTATTGACGTCAATAAGTGCCTGTAAAGGTTTACATTGAATAAATAATTTGACTTTGACTTTTTGATGGTGTGTTAACGGTTGGTGGTCGCCTAAAGTCCTCTAGCTATGATTTTAACAAAAAACATCCTATAATTTTGGATGGAAAGCATTATTTTACTAAATTACTTGTAAGACATGAACACCAACGCTTATTTCATGCAGGACCGCAGCAATTGTTAGCGACGATTATAGAAAACTTCTGGCCTGTGGGTGGCAGGGCGCTAACCCGCAGCGTCTGTAGGTCATGTACTATATGCACACGCTTTCGAGGCAAGACATTGCAACCTATAATGGGAGACTTGCCTCATCCAAGAACTGAAATAACTTTTCCATTTTATACCTGCGGTACCGACTATGGTGGACCTTTCACGATTGCAAGTAAGAAAGGGCACGGTAGCCGTAGTACAAAATGTTATTTATGCATTTTTGTCTGTTTTCTAACCAAGGCAGTCCATCTCGAGGTCGTCAGTGATTTAAGTGCCGAAGCCTTTGCATATTCACCTAATTTTGGGGGCATTTGGGAAGCGGGCGTGAAATCCTAAAAATATCTTTTAAAACGAATAGCAGGCAATATCGCGTTAACTTTCGAGGAGCTTACAACTCTTTTTTCGCAAATAGAAGCTATCCTCAACTCACGTCCTCTGTCCCCCCTGTCTCCTGATCCTCTGGACCTAACACCCCTTACTCCCGGTCACTTCCTCATCGGGCGACCTCTCACGTCGGTGCCATCAGAGGTCACAGATATGGCAAGACCTAACCGCTACCAACTCATCGAGAAGCTCCGACAACAATTTTGGAACCGGTGGAGGAAGGAATACATCGCCGAACTGCAAGTCCGCACCAAATGGCGGCAAATGCAGCGAAACATAAGCATCGGAGAACTGGTGCTACTGAAAGAAGACCACGTCCCGCCTTTGAAATGGCGACTCGATCGGATCGCCCAACTTTACCCAGGCGCCTATGGCGTCACTAGAGTTGTCGACGTCGCAATATCGAGAGAGACTGTTCGCCGTGCTCTCAGCAAGCTGGTGCCCCTACCTAATGAATTTTGAAAGCAGCAGCTTTCAAGGGGGCCAGGATGTTAACGCGTGAACGCAGCCATACGCGATGCGGTTGGCTGCGCTAGAGTTGGCGCGCGGCGGTTGGCAAGACTGCGCGGGCCCACCGCGTCAGCGAAGAAATGGAAGGCCGCGCTCTTGAATCATCCACCAGAGCAAGCGCTCGCGCTTAGCGCATTTTATTTATTTTATTTTAAATGTACTAATTTAGCTAGCTAGCACAATAAATTAACTTCCACAAAGTAGCTTCGTATTTTTATGTTCCTGCGGTAACATCCTTTATACCAACATGAGTATCATCTGCAAATAAAGTAACAATATCCACACCGGTAAAAAATTCACAAGATCGTTAACATAAACAAGAAACAACACGGGTCCAATTATATATCCTTGTGGAACCCCTATACTAGAAATTTCTTGATTAGAATTTCTTGATTAGAATTTCTTAAAATTAATAAATTTTAAGAAATTCTTTTCTATTCTTAAGATAAGTCTCAATAATTTTCACTCTTTCCTCGAATCTATAATAGTTTAGTTTAAGCAGCAAAATATCATGCCTTAGGCAATCAAATGCTTTGGACAAATCGCAGAATATGCTTGAGCATTTCCGTGACTCATCCATTGAGTTATGCGCGTAATATATAACTTTACGTATGGCCATTTCAGTGGAACATCCCTTTCGAAAGCCAAATTGTGCATCTGTAAAAAGTATATTGCGTTCAAAAAACTCTACTATTCTTACTTTAATAGCTGTCTCTAAAACTTTTGAAAGAACTGGCAGTACACAGATTGGTCTATAGTTACCAATCTCAGATACATCGCCCTTTTTATAGAGGGGTACTATCTTTCCCACCATCTTTTCTGTCAACACATATAGAAATACACCCTGTTCTAAACAGTCATTAAAAACAGCAAGATGATATCAAAAAACATCTAATTTCCCAGAATTAACCTCATAATTATCTTGTTATCCATTTTGTAAACATCTTTTGGATTTTTATTTTTACGATTTTTAATATTATTTCTGTATTAGTTAGTTAAATACGTAAAATTAATACACTCGGTAGGTTTTTTTGATTTATACACGTACCGTCTACATTCGTCTTAATTTTCGTTTATATGAATTGTTTTATAAAATAAATTGAACTCGTTTGCTATCTCTTTTTCTTCATTTATTAATTTTCCATCCATTGGTACCAATAATAGTTTTTAAAGTTACTTGTTGTCCGTTCTTTCTGTTACTTTGCTCGTTATTTATTTTCCAGGATTCCTTAATTTAATTGTCTGCTTTTTGAATTCGATTAACATTGATATTTTTTTCGCTGTTACTAATACTTTTCAAAACAGTTTTTTTATAAACCCGATATTTTTTTATAATTATCTGATGGGTAACAATCGTAAAGCACTTGTAGATTATCTAAATTTTTTCACGATACTATTATTCCCTTTGTTTGTGTCCGTGGCTCAGTTGCAACTCAAACGAGTTAAACTTTAACCAAACAACTGCACCCAGAACGACGGAACGCACTCCTGTGCAGTGTTTGGTCCATTGGTCACCTTGTACAGGGCACAGGTGGGTGGGTAGTATTCTTTTAACTTCTTGAACCGGCACCACACAGCTTCATTTATTATAAGCAAACTTTATTAATTATTATAAGCCATTTTAGTGAAACTTACTTAGTAGGTAAAGGTAGCTCCTGAATTGGATTATTAGTTTTTTATTCCTTTTTAGTGTAAATCCTAAATATATGTTTTTGTTTAGGACTATTGTGATAATCCCGGTTTCACGGATCTACGGTTCTACGGCGGCGAGTACGCGCGTGTGTTGGAAGTCAACTTGAAACACTACAACAGCCCATCGGGATACGCGCAGAAATTTGGTGAGAGTCTATCAATCTATCGTGCGTGGAAAGAAATTGCGGGTTGACTTTTTTATTTTAGCTGTCGCCGTTGCGTAAAAATAAAAAAAAAACACTTGAAAGTTTTGTCAAAATCGGCTATAATCAGGAAAAATAACACGTTTTTAGATTATACAGTACCATAGTAACAGAACCGCAGCGGGGGGACGGGGGGCGCGCAGCCCCCGCGAGGGGGGCGGGGGGGGGGGGGGGGGCAAGCCCCCCGCCATGAAAAAAGTCTCAAGAGTTAATTAGGTTAGGTTAGGTTAGTATGTTGACCAAAAACGCGCGAGCCGAGCGAGCGAAGCGAGAGTGCTGCGGAAAAGAATGTTCATCTTCTCATTTGCATCAGTGAACCCACAAATAAGTTCAAGATTTTTTGTAATCTCTGCTGAACAGAAAATGAAAATAGTCAATGTTACATTTTGAAAATGTTCTTACAAATCTAAATAGATTTTTAGTAAACTTATTTATTGTCAATTTTCTTTTCATTAAAATATTTTAGGTAAATAACATTATAATCTGACAACTTTTTCTCTAAAACTTTAGCCTCAAAAGAATTACACTTATTGCCATTACCATTAATTATAAAATTATTAATACAAGTTGCACTTTTGCCTTTACTTCTGGTAGGCTGTTTTAATAATGTAGTACAATTAAAACTATCTAAAATACTAAAAAATGTCCTAACTTTATTATTTAGTTTTAATGTATTAAGTTTAAAGTCTCCTGTTAGTATCAATTTCTTATTTTCTCTACACACAATTATGCAAAACTTTTAATAAGACGTCTTTAAATATAATAAATTCATACTCAGGTCTATACATAGAAGTTATTACAAATTACAAGTTTAGATTTTTTCATTTCTATTGCAGTCATTTCACAGTTCATTTCGATGCTCGGTTTATTAATATCTTATCTTATTTTATAATTTACATTGTTTTTGAAAAAGATTGCTGTTCCACCATGATCAAGAATAGTTTTATTCTAAAATGATGCAAGCGATAATCCTACAATTAACATAGTATTGAATTTAGCATCGTTTGCCCAACTAAAACTAATACATAGTTTTTTTTTTTCCAGAATTTAAACCATTATTTTCTATGTCTCAGATGGTTTGAATAAACTTAAAGCGCGATCTATCTAGCCTTGAGAGGAAACACTGCGTCGGCGTGGCGTTCGGGATTCTCATGCGGGGCGCGGGGGAGCGGCGTTTCGTGGTCCCCTGTTTCCTCCTTCAGAGGTGGACCAATTTTTATTTAAGCGTCGGTTGGGGGAGGAGGTTTTCTGTGTCTGTGTGTTTGATTTTTTTTTTAAACGAGTTACTTAATGTTTCTGAAGACGCCTTAAAACGAAGTGATTTCGCTTAATTTTGAAGGCTCCTGGTTATTAAATAAATGACTTAATGCAAAGGAATCAAGCATACGGACGCGAAGGATCTCTTTCTTTTGCTGAAGGGGTGGTGGGGGTTGGTCCGGTTTTGGAAGGGGGCTGCGGGGCGTCGTTTTTCTGTGTTTGGTGTGGGAGTTTTGTGTGCCGCGTCGGCGTGGTGTTTCCTCTTAACTCGTAATCCCTACGCGCGCGCGTAAACCCAGCGCTCCTGACGGACGTCAAATCGATATCGAGTCGGCTGTGCTTATCGGAATATGAACGCTCGGGTCACGAGATAGGTTTCAGTTTCGCGTGAGGGTCGTTGGAGGGTGAACCTTCTGTACGGTAGTAGTATTAGTTATTCTGTGCTTGTACCAATACGAATAACGAAACAATTTTAAAACACACAAGTTTATGCTTATTAATTTTTGACGTTTTTTTATGCTTAAGTTTTTAAAAAAAAAGATATTTGAATGATTAAAAATGTCAACCTTATTGGTTAGGTACTAATGTTTTCCAAAACTCATTTCAGCCGCTACTTTATTTTACTTCAATAACTCTCCAATTTATATTACTTACCACAGTATCAATACGATAATTGGAAATCATATTACACAATCTATGACCACGGCTTATATTTCGGTTCGACGCGATTCTGTTTCGGCGTGCAGTGGTACTGGGGGTAGCAATGCGCATTTGTCTGGCACAGACTATAATAGCTCGTTAGATTAGTTATTAAGTCTTAACTATAAGTTAGTTAACTGTTTTTTTATTATTATTAGTATTGACGTCAATAAGTGCCTGTAAAGGTTTACATTGAATAAATAATTTGACTTTGACTTTGACTTTGATGTCTCTGTAAGACAAAGTTTATCACGGTTTATAGACTGCGTCATTAATTCTATTTTTAAATATTTATTACAAATACTTTGCACGTTTGCATGAACAACATTTAACCATTCGCTATCGATAGTAGAATCCTCTAAAAATTTCTCGTATTATTTGAAATGTTCACTTCAGAAGTATCTGTATATTTGATGAATCTTAAAGCGGTGTTCCATTCAATCTATTTTTTTATTTATTTATTAAATTCAGACATATGTCCATAGAATTTGTTAGTAACAATGCACTTAAGAACTATGTTAGTAATGTAGAATATAGGGCAACATAATTACTCTAGATCCGGTACTTATTTCATGCACCAAGGACATGAAGCCGGATCCAATGCTTCAGCATGGGGCAGTCCACTCGACCAGCCAGAACTCTTAGAATGCTGTTGTTGCTGCCGCGCACTCGATGGAGCAGGGAAGCCACTCGCTTCCTCGTTATGGCCGGGAACTCGTCCCTTTCTAATAACCTCCTGACTATTCATGACACTTTTTTCTGAATTTTACCGCAAAACTTTGATATATTCTAAACGAAGGCCCTAATATATGGTAAAAATGCTTAAAAAAAATTAAGCTGGAAAGTCTAGTTTTCCACTACGTCATCTATAAAGGACAATAGCAGAGTATGAGGTTGTACTTTGTATAGGACATAGCGTTTTATACAAAAAAAAAATATAATATTGTGCTCTATATTTATATTTAGAGTGTAAGCAATAAAAGTACTTCAGATACATTAAGAAAAAGTGTTTATTATTTAATTGAAAAAAACATTCTTTGAAACTGTGTATAATAGCCTAACTTTAGCAAAAACTTAGTTTGGCCCATAGTGAGCTAAAAATTAACTACACTACACAACATCAACGCCAAATTATTAAACTTTCGTTCACAATTTGTAGTATCCCCTTGATCATGTCACATACAATTCCGTCAGGAATTACGAGAACAAACACTTTGAGACCGACGGGGTTGGGCTTATTGGAACAATATTGTCGCATTTTGCATTGCCCAGAAAAAGGTATTATTATCTCATCGACACATGGTACATCTTCTGGACGATCTTGAGCTAAGCAACCCATCAATATTTGGTCTGGTATTTTCATTAGACACATTCTGATCAAAAACACATTTTAGTCGTGTTCTAATAGCATAAAAGCGAATCCGAGTAATAGCACTGCATTGGCAATAGTAGGTAAGTACTCTACATTTTTGCATCTAATACATAGGCATCTATTTTTTGATATTGTAGTTCTGACATGGCCATCTTTATACCTACCAAAACACATTTTAATTCTTTTTTGTAAGACTTAATGTCTTTCCTTTTAGTAAGACTTCTGTCCTATTTGTGCATTTTACTATGGTATTTAGAATGTCGTGATCAATATATTACTGAATAAATTCGAAATATTCCCAACAGATTTGTCTTTTAGAATATTAGAAGGCTGTTGAAGATGTCGGTAGTTTAACTCAATGTTTTCTCCAATTTAACAATTTTGTCTATTGGCATTTCGAACTGTTGACGAACGTATATTCCTTGATCTAGGCAGCAATCTACGTCTATCACCTCGTCGCCCACGTGTACAAGTCCGCCCTGGCCTTTCTGAATTTACTGACAATATTGGCGATGCTGGTGCAGACTCAACAGGATCGTCATCAGAAGAACTGTGTGAAGAAATTTCTGAATCTGCATTGCGATCATTTGACTGAGGAATTAAACTGGAATCGTGGTCAGATGCTTCGGAACCACTGTTAAAGTCAGATTTACTTAATACATTGGCGATATTTTCTTCTGTCAGTACTGAAACGAAATAAAATTTGGTTTTGTACTATACCTAGGATATTGGAAGTGTATGCAGTCATAACATAATAGTCTGACATTGTACTGTACAAAGGACATCCATCCAAACCACGTTGTGGGATGTCGAATACAAGTCTATTCCGAAAAATTTTTCATAACCTATTACGTTATGCAATCGGCCAAACTTTTAGAAACAAGTTATCAATGAAATTTATATTAATTACTATGATTAAACCAGATTTTACTTACCGGCTCTTTGGCGTGCGTACTACTGATAGACAACATTTTGCTAAAAATGACAGGTGTCAAAGACTCAAGTGAGCTTTAGTTTGTTCGGTGAACAAAAAACAGATGACGCTGCCGCTGGATGGTGTTTTTACCGCAAGAACGACAAATATTCGCCAAATATATTTTTTTTGTTGGGGCGGTCAGGAGGTTTAAATGCCCTGGTAAGTTCTTCAACAAGATATTGTCATGCCACTGTCTTTTTTAACGAGTTTAGATCAACATATTTTACATCTGGTAAATAATTTGCCATAGAAGTTAGTTCTTGATTTACTTTATAGATCTTTTCGTCGTCAAATCTATTGTACAATACACTTCCTATTATTACTTTTTTACTTTTTTTATTACGGCGTTTGTGGCACTACTCGTCGGTAGATTGGGATGGTATGCGCGACTATTTTGCGTCCATCCCGTGGGGCCAGCGCTGCTTTGTGGGTAGGGACCCATCGGAGAGTGCCTCTGCTGTCGCTGGCGAGGTCATGTTGGGGATGGAATATTACATTCCCTACATTGATGTCGTCAGCGGAAGTAAGGCGCGCCCTTGGTTCAATCGCGAATGCGCCAAAGCTGTTGAACTTAAACAGGCGGCGTATCGCGCTTGGACCAAGGCTCGCACGCTCAACGATCGTAACATCTCTTCCCTCAAGGTAGTCTTCAACAAGGCTACCAAAGTCTGCAAGAGAGCTCTCTCGAGAGCGAATGCCCAGCGCGTTGCTCGTGTTGGCCAAGAGCTGTTGTCGCACCCAACGGGTAGTCGAAGTTATTGGCGACTGGCTAAAGCGGTGCAAACCAACTTTTGCGCGCCTTCTCTGCCCCCACTGCGGTACCCTGATGGCTCGTTGGCCCGTCGGCCGCTAGACAAGGCTAACCTCTTAGCGAAGCTCTTTGCGGCGAATTCGCGTGTCGATGACTGCGGCGCGGAACCACCTACCATCCCTCACTGTGGTTCCTCAATGCCTGACGTCCAAATCAGACAACGTGACGTCCGTGCCGTGCTGCAGTCACTTGATGTGCGGAAGGCTAGCGGTCCTGACGGTATACCGGCAGTCATCCTTAAAAATGTGCTCCCGAGTTTTCTGCAGTACTGACACGCCTATACCACCTCTCGTACTCTACTGGAATTGTGCCGGAGGCTTGGAGAAAGGCGAACGTCCAGCCGGTCTCCAAAAAGGGGATACGTCCGACCCAGCCAACTATCGACCTATTGCTTTCACCTCTGTCCTTTGCAAGGTTTTTGAGCGAATCATAAACAGGTAACTCATTCGCTACCTAGAAGATCACTCCCTGATTCATGATCGACAATACGGGTTCAGACCGAAACAATCAACGGGTGATCTCCTGGCGTTCATAACACACCTGTGGGGTGAAGCAATGGACAAGCACGGAGAAGCACTGGCTGTTAGCCTGGACATCTCCAAGGCTTTCGATCGAGTTTGGCATCGTTCGCTTCTCTGCAAGCTTTCGTCATACGGCTTGCCACCTCACCTATGCGATTGGGTCGCCGGGTTCCTGCATAAGCGCAGGATTCGCGCACTCTGCGAAAGCAGTGCCTCACAGTTTCTGCAGGTGAACGCCGGAGTGCCGCAGGGTTCTATCATATCGCCCACGCTGTTCCTCCTGCATATCAATGACATGTTATCCTTGGGTAACATTCATTGCTATGCAGACGACAGTACAGTACATCGGCGTTATTTGGGTCACCCTGCGGCAAAGCAGGCCGATGTAGTGGAGTCGAGACGGAAGATTGTCATTGAGCTGGATGAGGAGTTAGACCGCATTTATAAATGGGGCTCTGATAACCTGGTCCAGTTCAATGCCAAAAAAACACAGGTCTGCGCTGTCACTGCTAAAAAGTCCGCATTTCTCCCCCAACCCTCCTTCCAGAGCAACCTATTACCCATCCAGACTGGTCTCAGTCTCTTAGGTATGGACATACACAGCGACCTTAACCCGAAGAGCTATATTGAGAGCATTATAACCACAGCCTCACGTAAACTCGGAATCCTGAACAAGGTGAAACGGTTCTTCACGCCGGAGTAACGTTGTCTTTTGTATAAGACTCAGGTGCGCTCCTGTGTGGAATATTTCTCTCATCTCTGGGACGGATCCGCCAAGTACTTGCTCGAAGCTCTTGACAGGTTGCAAAGACGTGCTGTCCGTATTATCGGTAAAGATGACGTTACGACCAGTCTGGAGCCGTTACAGCAACGTAGGGACATTGCTTCCCTTAGTGCTTTCTACCGCCTTTACCACGGTGAATGCTCTGAGGAGCTCTTTGACCTCATCCCTCCCTCTCCTTTCCTTTCCAGATCGACGCGTGCAGGTCTTAGAAGTTACCCTCATACCGTGCTGACCATCAAGACATGTACCAAAAAGTTTGGACAATCGTTCTTTTGCCGAACTGCCCGTATGTGGAATGCGCTTCCCGCGCACGTGTTTCCTTCCTCTTTCTCTCCTGGGTTATTTAAGCGGGGCGTGAAAAAGCATTTATGCAGGCCGCCATAGTGTAAGCATTCGGCAAAGCGTGGTAGCGCTGTGATGAACGCTTTCACTTCTTGGGCTTCACTGGCTGCTTTTCATCAGGCAGAGTGAAGCCCTTATGGCGTGCCATAATAAAAATAAAAAAAACTTTAAAATTCCTTTTGCTATAGCTCATAAGTTTCATTAATTTATTAATATGTGAAATGTTAACATTGTCTTGTTGACAATAGTTAGTTATTAAAATAACAGCTATATCCTTTTCTTGCAATGATTTAGTCAGCTCCTGAAAATGTTCCAGTATTTGCTTGTAGTTAGCGCCGGGCTTGCAATAATTAATTAAATCAATTACTGAATTCTTTTCCTTTACTTCCCTCTTCGGGAAAAGAAGAAAATCCCAAACGCAAGTTTCAGTAAGTTGTTGTAAAATAAAACCGTAAAAAGTTCAACGTCTAGGTAGTATATTCCCAAAAGAACACAATAAGATGTATACGAACAAAATTCAGTTCAATAACAATAAATTAAAAATATACATTTTAATTTACTATTACTATTTAGTTAGAGGGGTTAGTAACAATATTTCCTTAATATTAAGTTAGGTGGTTAGCATTTATATTCCTCATTTTAGGTTATTAGGCCGAAAATACAAAAACTATCGGTCAAAATTGCCCCGACGGGTAAATTTCAAAATAGTTTTCTAATAATTTTGAAACCTATTATTTATTGTCTAAATCAATTTAAACCTTCTTACGAAGCTATTACACACCCTAAAACACCAGAAAGTCCTATGGGTCAAAAGTGACCCACCGGGTCTATGATAATTTTAATTATAAATAAATTTTATGATATGATGTCCCTTCTACTACCTAACCAGACAATATTTCAGCGGTAAGAGCTATGGTCGTGGGTGGTTGGGATAAAACCAGTATCGTCCGGTGTATGAAAAGAAAGTTAAAATACCTGATCTATAAAAAAAAGTAAAGTAAGCGTTTAACCAGATTAACCGTATAAAAACGGCAAATCCGTGGGGTTATACCGAAATAAAATTAGGAATAATGGGCGCCAGGATCGTACATTCGATCCGGACCTGGGAGACAACATTAACCTACAACTTCACAATACTGGTCGAAGTCGCAGATCCTCAAAGTTTGATAACTTTACCAACGCTTGCTTTAGTTGGATTAAAAAAATATATGTAATAGTAAGGTATGAATACTACTAAATATAAAAATGTGGATTTTTTTTTTTATAGCAGAAGGAGGCAATCTAGCAAGCGGGTCACCTGATGGAAAGTAATCACCGCCGCCCATGGAAACCTGCAAAACCAGAGGAATCGCAGGCGCGTTGCCGGCCTTTAAGGAAGAAATAGGCTCGTTTCTTGAAGATCCTTAAGTCATAACGGTCCGGAAATACCGCCGCCGAGAGCTGGTTCCACAACACTGTAGTTCGAGGCAAGAAATTTCTTGAAAAACGCACAGTAGTAGACCGCCATCCATCAAGGTGATGTGGATGGAATGACAGTCGATTGCGTGTAGTGCGGTGAAGGAAATCAGCGGCAGGGATCAAGCCGAACAATTCCTCAGAACACTCAACACTTACATTTATGTAAGAAGTACCTACTGGTAAAAAAAATTGGGATAGTTAAATAAACCGTCCACGCCTGCCAGTCCGCCAGGCGGTATCAGATCAGCTCGCCTTACAGCCGACGCTGGAGGTTGCGGCTGGGACCGACGAGGAAATGGGTCTCGCGTCCAGACGTCAGGCACTGCAAAGTTCTAAGTTCTGGTGGCGAGACACCCGTCTCTCGAAGCACCTGGAATTGACAATACGGAGTCATAGCACTACTACATACCACACACTTAGGTCAGTATCATTAAAGAAATTTGTCCCGCAGTCTTCCATCTTAAACCTGAGCCGCTACCTATCAGATTTAGGGACTCGCTACTAAACTGGTGTGTCACTAGCATCCCTGCGTTGTGGTACAACTATAAACTTACACTAGTCCAATATTTAACACCATTGTTAAATATTAGTGTTTTTCACATTTAACTAGAACACAAGGTACAACAATACGTTTGATCTTTGTTGGGATAGGAACAATATCAACTTTCTAAAGATTAAGGGGTGATCCCCGTCCAGATGGCTAAGAGCTTTGGGTCGCCTGGCGACACAAGTTGCCAAGGAGTGATTCGAAAACCTACAGAATCAAATTTCTAGATTCTCAGTAAAAGATGACAATCTAATTGGTTAATAGAGCTTAAGAGAAACACTTATGAACAATGATTACTCTATCTTCTCTTACAAATTTAGTGTTAAATACTTCTCCTGTTAAATCTTAGCCCTAAGTAAATTTGTAAAGAGTAAATAAAGATATTATATTATTATTATAATGATTAAGTTAAACTCACACGCAGCTTAAAGGTTAAATCGCGTGTGTCGGCAAGGCGGCGTCGGGGAACTGCTTAATATCCGCACGGATTCTTGTAATTACAACACACTGGTGACCAAATTGTCCTAACACTCCGAAGAGCTGTTTTAAACCCACTCACTTTTATTCCCAATTCAGTCTTACCTCAGTAAAATGATTCTCCCAGCTCGTTTTGTGGACACTGATGAGAATGGCCAGGTTTTTCTGCGATTACACTCGACCAGAAGCCCTAAAAATGGAAAGCCATGTCTCGAATTTTTTCTTTAAAATGTGCAAAATTAACCCATTCTGTTCTGTGAGTCATCTGACTTGAAAGTACTAAAACGTCAAATATGTTGTTTTTCACAACTCGTCCTGAAACTGAAAGAATCTGTCATTAATCTCTCTCTTTTCAAATGAACTTAAAAAAATTGAACGTTTAGCAAGGTGGTTCAATTTTCTGGAATAATTATTATTATTGTTATTGTCAGCCTATTTTGTCCCACTGCAGGGCAAAGGCCTCCCCTCCTTCTTTCCACTTTTTTCTGTCTACCGCCACAGTGGTCCAATCTGGCTGATATGCGTCCAGCTCGTCACGCCATCTTCGCTTCGGTCTGCCGCGTCGCCTTCTAGCATTGGGAGGTACCCAAACGGAATAATTACCCTGTCTAAATATTAGGGAGTATTAGTTTCCACTCTTGCAACTCCTACGGGTAGAGACAATATCCAGATAAAAAATATTTATTAATATCGAATGTCCTAGACAAGTCTTTATAGAAAAAATAGTTCCATTTCCGGATTTGTTTAAATTCAATTTAATTACCGAAAGTAAAAATTATAAATATTAATTTATTAAGCACCTTAATAAATAAATGTTAATTTATTAAGTACTTTATTAAGCACATATTTATTTTATAATCTGAACTGTGTCGGCTACTATTTACTTAGAGCATTCAACCAACTGGAGAGGACACGCGCACTAATTTCTACGCAAAAAAGTCTGTCATTTCTTGCGGGGGGCGTTTCCACGCCCATGGAAATGCACGCAAACGACAACATTGTTAAACACAAGCATAAAATAGATGCACACTAATATATTAACACACAGGAATTACCTGTCCGTGCACAAGTTTGACCTCATATTTATTAAACGTCTATAGAGGTGGACACTATCGATTAAATTTTTTCGATGTTGATTCAATTCAATTCAATTTGATTCAATGTTAAAAAACAAGAAAAGTATTTTTTTTTATTTTGGTTCTTCAGCCCACCTAGACAAGTGGCAAACGCTCACCCCCTATCTATTTTTAATTCGCTGTACAAAGCGCGAGTGCTTCTGTACCTACTTTTCACTAGCAATAGATCTCCTATAATTGTGACAATACTTAATTAGATAGGTACTAATTACCTAATATATTAGCTCTGTAATGGTCAATAACAAGGAGGGCATTACATATACATTGATTAAGATCACCAACGTGACATAGACGTCATGTTGGTGATATATCTAGATGTTAACCTAGTTTTTATGTTATAGTTTTTATTTATTTTGTACTGGCTGTCACTGAACATGTTAATACTTAAAGAGTAACCTGTCATTAGCCTTACTTATTGTCATGTATAAAAACATATTAATATTATTTTGTAACGCTGTAGGTTTCTTAAATAAATAAAATAAATAAATGACGCCCGCCGCCTTTGAAAAAATGAGAAAGGTACTTTGCAACCGTAACCTTATAATCGTCCTCTGAATACGATTTTTCCAATGTTATATCTGGCCTATACGGATGTGAGGCTTGGACTATAAAGGAAGATCTCAGAAAACGTATACTAGAAGCTTTTGAAACGGGGCATACAGACGCATGATGTCTATTTATCCTGAACTCAGAAAGTCACCAATGAGGAAGCTCTGCGACGGTTCAGCCAAAATTTTTGAAGAAGCTCTTCTTCATGTTGACTTTTAGCTCGCACACTAAACAAAATGAGGAGTTTCTCCCGTGTTCTTTTAGCAACAACACGTGTTGTGAGACTCCATTTTATTTCAATCTACCGTTGGCTTAAATTGGCCTTATGCTAAACACGAAGCCATTAAATAAGTTATAATAATATTAACAAAATGAGTAGGTACCTAAACATCTCACCAGATAACAAACTCTTTTTGTTGAGATGGTTTGAGAGAGTTTATTGTGCGTCTAGTTTTTAAGTGATTTGTAATTGTGATTTGTAAGTGATCAAAGAATAAAAAGCTCAAATTCTGAAAACGAGAGTTGGCACGACACGCTCTTTCAATCTCTTGTTATTGGATTGTATAAGTTTGAAAAGGCTGTAAGCATTGTGTGCTAGTGCGTTTAGGAGTCCACGAAACATGATTTCTACAAACTCTGATCCAAACATCTCGAATAATTGCATCATTTAGAAATCTGAAAAAATTACAAGAATAAACATTATGATAAAATCGATATCGATATTTTGTACTGTCGTTTCTCTAAAACTGTTTCAGTGTGCCAATGTAATAATTTTTTTTTCTAATTTCGGGATAAGGTGATGAGCTGTAAATGTAATATATTAATCAAGTAGACCAATCATAAACATACAGTTTTATTAGTATTGATAACTTTTAAAGCAATTTAGTTAAAAAAGATTCAAGAATATGAAAATAGGCAACAATTAATAAATAGTGATCCATCAGTCATTTATTAACCATCCATAGTGAAAAACAGTTTTAAAATTAACGAATGTGACATATAAGTTATTTTTAACGTTGGCACATTCATCTTTAAACGTTACGCAAAGTTGCAGCTTGTCGTTTTAGTGGCAACACTTTTTGATTGACATTTTATTACAGTGTTTTGCAAATTTAGAGCATTATTCAATAATTTAGAGACAAAATAATAATAACAGATAAAAAGTAACGCTATCCTTTTGTACATTTGATGTTTCTGATTGCTTTTTGGACATTAACACGCTACAATTTGCCATTATTTGCTCCCGTCGTCGTGACGCGTCAAATGTGATTTGCAAATGGTGCAATGAGACGCGAAAACTAGTTTTATATAACGGGTATGATCATTGGGCATACCCTCTTGGCAGAGGGGAACGCCGGCCAGTGGCGTCTCTGGTTGGTTGAATTGTCTAAGACTATTTAAAATTGAAGTGATAACAATAAATCTTTTTTGATAGCAATTTCGCCCCGCCTCTACGTGTCTATGGCCTGTCAAAAATTGTCTTCAGCAAATGTCAAAATTACATTATGTAAACAACACTGAAATTATCCTAATTTCTATAAATCTAATGTAAGTCTTGCCAAAACGCAAGAAAAGTTTATCTAGTTTTTCGTCAGCCAAAGCTACATGCCTACATTATGAAGAAATAATGGATTCAATTCAAACAAACTAGATTGATTTTTCACTAATGATGTCTACAGGTAATTGTTATTATTACCTGTTACACTGCTTACATTTTTGATACTAGATTGCCCATTTCGATCTTGTCTACACTCACACAAAAACACAAACTCACCCTCTCCAACACAACCACACCATCATTCAGTCATACTGGCCTATCCTCGAGTCATGTCATTTGTGAACTCACACTATTATTGGTACACGATATTTTTTTTATTACCTGTCTGTTGCCCAGCAAATTGTACAATTTTAGCTTCATTCATGTTGTCTCTTACAAACAATCTTCGTCTCCAGTGGTATTGTCCGCAATAAATCTCATAGACCTGCCGCCCTGACATGTCAATTAATATAGACATTGTTAATGAAATTGACGAAGCTTTTGCCATACCCTGTCACGATCGTAATCTGCTGGAGGAATGCAGAGAAGTGATTCATACCTTATACGGACTCAAAATTCTTACTTTGAATATTCGTAGCATTAACTGCAAGTTTGACTCGTTCTTAATGGCCTTGGAACGACTTGCAATACCTTTTGACAAAATTATCTTAACAGAATGCTGGCTGCAATGGTCTCCGCTTGTCGGATAGATACCAGGATACGACGTATTCCAAACCCAAAACAATTTGAATAGATGCGGCGGTGTCACTGTTTATACCCAAAAATATCGAAATGCCTGTGCCCATGAACTACACATCTCCGAAGCAGAAGGTCTGGCCATTGATGTTCCGATGGTTGGCACTATCCTAGCAGTTTATCGCTCCCCATCATTTTTACATAAATCTATCTTCTTAGAATCACTCAGCTCTACTCTTAAATATTTTGAAAACTCCGCAACGCTTATACAACCAGGTGATTTAAACATAAACATACTAGATCACGCTGATCATGACACGTCGCAGTATCTAAATGTTCTTGCTGAGTTTAACATGTTGCCTGCCATCACGCGTCCCACTAGAATAAATGCATGCATAGACCACATATTTGTTAAGGCTCAGTCGGCTGAATGCGCAGGCATTGTTGTTCATACTGATATTACTGACCACAGAATTTGCATGCTTGATATGGCTTATACTAAGCCAAAACCGATTACTCGCCAAAGGCTCAAGTTTGACTACAGTGCGATAGCTGATGACCTTAAAAAAACAGATTGGTCATCTGTGACGTCATATCAACACGTAGACGCTGCTTCTGAAAAATTGGGAAGAATAATTTCAGCAACTGTAGACAGACATACCACTAAAAAAAGTAATCAGCCATTCTAAGTGCATCTTAAGACCGTGGATGACTCCTGGCCTTCTAAGGTGCACTAGGCATAAAGATAGGCTCCACCTCGACTGCAGAAAGAATCCCACTGATAGTGTAGAGGAACAAATATATAAAAGAAATAGGAATTACCTCAGGGACCTCCTACGTCGCTTGAAAATTGTTGATGAATCTGCAGAACACGCTAACAACAAAAACAATCCGAAAGGACTCTGGAAGGCCATCAGAACAATAAGTAATGCTAAAATGAAAAGTAATTCTGCCAGTGAGCTCGCCAAGGCCACAGGGGAGTCTGCTCATGAATCGGCAAATTACTGCAACGAATACTTTGCAAACGTTGGTGAGAGGTCGGTCGGTCGCATAATCTCTTTCGTCATAATGTAGTTTGGCATAACAGTTTCAGCATAAAGTTTTTTCGCATAAAATTTGTAAAGCAGAGTGTTATAAACCCATAATGGTTTTATCGGCATAAATTTAACTTCCTATAATTGTCTTTATCATAATTTTAATCAGCATAAATGTTAATAACATAATTGATATACGTCAAAATTTAATTTAACATAAAATACGGAACGCATAATGGATGAAGCGCAGCGTTGCTATTATCTCGAATTTCGAGGTAATTTTTTTATTAGAAAAATAAATACCTGCTGCACTACTCGTGAAGTAACTTTTTCTTTATATATCATACCCAGATTTTCGTTTTTTTTTGTTTTTCATATATTCATATTATTAGGTAAATAAAGTTAAATGTCTTAAAAAGATAATACTTTGCGTTTTAGGTAAGGTTGTGCTACAAAAGTCAGTGACATAAACGAATCGCGGCAAAACCGACTCCACGTAGTCTTGTTTGCCCTACGCTAGAGTGTAATTTAAGCCCGCGTAGGCGCGGAGGGGCAAGGCGGCCCGAGAGCTGAGGAGCAGGTGGGTTTAACACTCGCCGCCGCGGCTGAGGCTGGCTGGCGAAGCCAGCCAGAAAGCTGAAGCTACGGTGGTGAGCGAAAGCCATCTGCGACGATAAGCTCGCGTGGGACCGCCGGAGTCCCGCAGCGCCGGAGCCGTGACAGAAACCATGCCTGCTGCATGCTGCATGCCTGCCTGCCTGCTGCATACCTGCCTGCCTGCATGCTGCATGCCTGCTTGCATGTTGTATTCCTGCTTGCATTGCTTACATGCTGCATTCTTGCTTGAATACTGCATGCTCGCTGGCATGCTGCTTGCTTGCATGCTGCTTGCTTGCTTGCATGCTCCTTGCTAGCTTGGTTGCTTGCTGCATGCTTGCTTGCATGCTTACTTGCATGCTGCGGCTTGCTTACATGCTTCATGCTTGCTTGCATGCTGCATGCTTGCTTGGATGCTGCATACTTGGTTGCTTGCTGCATGCGTGCTTGCATGCTGCATACGTGCTTACATCCTGCATGCTTGCTTGCACGCTGCATACTTGTTTGCATGCTGCAGCTTGCTTGCATGCTCCATGCTTGCTTGCTTACAAGCACCATGCTTGCTTGCTTGCTTGCTTGCTGCATGCTTGCTTACATTCTGCATACTTGCTTGCATGCTCCATACTTGCTTGCTTGCTTGCTTACATGCTTCATGCTTGCTTATATGCTTCATGCTGCATGCATGCTTGCATGCTGCGTGCTTGCTGGCATGCTTAAAAAATTGTTCGATGATTTTATGGATTTTAATTATTTGAAATGATGTATTTTTGTGATATTGGTAACGTTTTTCTGGAAAATGAATCATCTAGCATTAAAAGCTTCGGCCAAACGTTGAGTGGAATTTCAAAACATAAAATTTTGAAAACAATAACAATCAATAATAGGCATTTCAAAACTTTGTTAATTGTGTTTTAAGTAAAAAGAAAATTATGGAAAACAAAAAATTACAATACGTTTTCGGCCAAATAAAATTTGTACAGAAAAGTATCGAGTTTAAGATAGGTAAAACTAAATGTTAACTTTATGGTATTCTATATGACTGCCAATAAAAGTTATGATTATTAATCGTTATTGTAAAAACATTTATGTATAATATGTATATATTTTGTAATCCATATTTTTAATTCTATTTTTTTTTTGTTATTTTTATTTTGAATTATTTGATTTTGTACATGATTATGTTCCCATGTTGGTTGAAATAAACGCATTTTATTTTATTTATTTATAAACATTTGATGCTGATGTATCATTATTATAAAAGAAGTTATGGGAAAATAAAGTATGCCTAATGATTTATTCTGAATGAACGTTATGCGAAACGAAGACAATGCCAAAAACGTTATGCAGCCTTAAAATATGTCTCTTTAATTTATACAACCCAATATGGACCCTTGGTGAGCGTCTGGCAAACCAATTACTCACACAAAAACAATACACACAGGAGCATTTACTAAAACAATGCAGTCTGGGGTCTTCAAACCATTGTTCGTTTTTTTTGCAATCCACTGATATGTTCGAAGTTAATCGCATAATAATGCAGCTAAAGAACGACAGTGCTGCTGGCACTGATGGCCTAACTCCGGTGCTTATTAAATCTATTAAAAATGAAATTATTGAGCCTTTAACATAATTGTCCTCAATCTAAGCATAAGTACGGGCTCCTTCCCTTCCAATTGGAATAAGGTTATGGTTGTGCCTATCCACAAAAGTGGTTCCAAAAACTGCCATGAAAACTATAGACCAATTTCTCTCTTACCTATATTTTCTAAGATATTAGAGAAAACTGTTAACAAACGACTGCTGAGTTTCCTTGAGGAACACAAACTGCTTTTCAATAGGCAATTCGGCTTTCGACATGGGAGATCAACAGAAGATGCTGTGACTACTTTAGTGGAATTCGTCGCAGATAAATGGGATAAAAACCGTAAATGCATTGGCGTGTTTCTAGACCTGGCAAAGGCTTTTGATACCGTTCCGGTGCAATTACTGGTAAAAAAGCTAGACAACATTGGTATAAGAGGCCTGCCACTGGAATGGTTCCGGAGCTATCTGTCTGGTAGACGACAATCAACTAGATTGGGTGAGATCATTAGTGACGAGCTTCCAATACGCTTTGGTGTACCGGAGGGCAGTGTTTTGGGTCCAACCCTGTTCACTCTTTTTCTGAACGATGTTCACAACGTACTGCCTCAGGATCTCGAAGTCGTTTGTTACGCCGAAGACACAGTGGCTGTGTTTCATGATGAATCATGGGCTGGTGCGTTCAAGAATGCGGAACTGGAAATGGATATTCTTAACAGCTGGCTCGACAGAAATTTGCTAACACTTAATGAATCCAAAACAAAATACATATGTTTCCACAAGACAAAGTCGTCAGCTCCTTGTTCTTTCTCAATACTCCGCCTACATTCTGAATGTGACCACTGCAATTGCTCTTGCCAAATCATCGATAGTACGTCGCACTTAAGATATCTGGGAGTAGTCGTGGACGAAAATCTCTCGTTCAAAAAACACATAGAGGAAACTGCTGCTCGAACCCGGAAGCTTATTTATGTGATGAAGCTGCTCAAGAGTTCTGCTGACTCCGAGACTCTCCATCTCGTGTACACAAGTCTGGGGGAATCTCTCCTCAGCTACTGTATCTCGGTGTAGGGAGGGTTGGGTGTCACAGCCATGTTGATCCTGGAAAGAGCTCAGCGTGCTGTTTTAAAAACAATGTTCAGCAAACCCTTCCTCTACCCTACCGGTGCACTATACACGGAGGCACAGGATTTAAGTAATCGCCAGATGTACATCTTGAAGGCCTGTATCAAAGTGCATCGCAAGGTATTGAACTCATCTGAATACTCTAATTTGTTACAAAAAAAGAGTATTCAAAGCACCAACAATCTCTGTACTAACCTCATTCACGCAGCGACTACCTACGTATATGCTACCACATGTCTACAATAGGATGGCAAAACAACTTGACCTAAAATCCCTGTCCGTAAAGCAAGCCAAGATGCTAATCTCTTCTCTGTTGCTTTCCATGAGCTACCACCAAACAGAAAACTTTTTAAGAAAACTAAAATAAATAATATAAAACACCCCATATTACTCACTCTACGTCTTTGTTTCATGGGGCACAGTTAAACCCACAAGATAAAAAAAAACAGGAACACACACACACACACACACACACACACACACACATACTCACTCAAACACACATACATACATAAACAATCAACATTCCACTACCTACCTCTAGTATCCATCTTCATACTTTTGTAAAAAACTGTAAAACTAGTGGGTTCCCACGACACAGGGCTTTCTTGTGTTGGACCTACAAGTCACATCTCCTGTATTGTTGCATAATGTGAGAATAGAAAGTGAAAATTCCTTATTTTTATTTAATTGTTATGTAACAAAGTTCTTAGAAATAAATTATTTGTATTTTGTATTTGTATAATTACTGCGAATCTTTTTGTTGATTAGTAAAGGCAGAGTGGGACCTGAATTTACAACGTAACAACTTTTGTTGCCAATCCACTTCCAATACAATCAGAGAATATTACCATTCTTTTGCGTAATTCATTATTCATTTCTTTATAACAAGAAAAATTATTACTTTCTACCTTAGATTAAAACATTTTTGTTTTAATCTAAGCTTTCTACCAATGTTTCTACACATGTTTCAGTCTTACATATTGTTTTTAAGCATGCAATTTTTTGTTCCATTAGATTACAATCTTTCTGGAGATTTTCACAATTACTCTTTTATGTCTTTATTAGCTTTTTTCTATGTCTTATTTTCTTCAATTACTTTTTAGTTTGACATTGTGATTTTAACTTTATAACCTGTCCCCTATTTTTAGGACGAACCCCTTTATTTCTCTTTTTAGTTAGATGAGTGTGTTTAATATCAAAATTTTCATCATTCGGCAAAGTCTGCGTCGCTTTATTCGTTAGCTGTAAGTTGAGACATTTGTGTTCTTGCCTATTTCTTGTTATGGGTGAAAATATTATTTGTCGCTGTTTTCTAGTTACTAGAGACTTCTTGCACTTCAGAGTTTCCTTCAGAATGTAACACCTTTCAATTTCCTTTTTTAAGCTACTGTTTTTCAACATTAAAACCTCAAATTCATGATGTGCTGCACTTAATGACTGGTTAAGTTGTTCAATTTGAATGTCTAATTCAATAACACGGGAATTGTTGCAGAACGACATGTCAGGTAAACTTCGAATAGACGCATCCAGAATAATAGAGCTATTATCTTGGAAATCTTGGGAAGTAAAGTTAGATTTTTCCAATTCCGATGTTGAACGCCACCTTTGCCGCCCTAAAGTAATGTTATCTGCCAATCCATTATCACACTATTTGTCAAACACTGCAGTATATCTGTATTGTTTTAAATTATGCTCTAAGGTAAAGACAATAATGTATAGAAAAAAAAATAACAAAAATAACTTTAGAATTGTCCACTGATGAAAACAATAGTCTAAAGAGAAATAATATATTTATTCCGACGTTTGGCTGGATTTGAACCGTAGACCTTAGCGATTTCATAGTACGACAAAAGCACACCGCTCCACGTTACCGCCTCGGCCTATCGGGCCAGTTACCGGTGGTGTGACAAAAATTTTGTATTTGTCTAGGTGAGTGTCAAAAGGGGAATATAAACATTAGTGGGTAATTTAATCCACTTCCACCTATGTTTCACCAACACACAATTAATTCATTAATTAACACTTATTCACACTTATTAATTATGATAGTATTTAGAGTTAATGTTATTATTAATTTCTTAGTGCACATAAGACAGTTTTCTTTTAATTTCTCACTGGTTACAATGTTCACTATTCACAATATTAAAAGTTCGCCTTGATAGCCAGTTTAAGGCACTTATAAGCACAATAAGCAGTCTTTTGGTTAACACTACAGTACACGCGCCCCTTTTTTTACACAAATGCCCGTGTGGCCGTTTTTTTAATAATATAAAATTTAAACAATTAATCAAATAAGTTAGTAATTTATTATGTTTTGTATATAAACTTTAGTTTCATATTTAACAAGATGAAACTGTAAAGTAGAAACGATTTAATTATCATAAAGAATAAAATGAACAAAAACGGTACTCCTGAGATCAATACCTTACATTTTCATTTTAAAACCAAATATAATATATAAAACTCTTTTTTCATAATATTCAACACATACCACAGCCTGGTGATCAGGCAAAACAAAACCCATTTGTTGAAAGTTTTGCACCACTTTTTGTCGATCGATATCGGGCTCTTGAACAAAGAGCGCATCAACCAATTTACCAAGCTGGGGTTCCTAAATCCAGTAAAGGATCAAGTCTTACTTCTTCACTTTTAATTACATCGTCATCGTCATCATCACTCTCCAACTCCTTAAGCCACCTCCACTTTTGCAACATTCGTGATGAAATTATGAAATAAGTAGATATCTGCAAAAAGTAACCAAATTATAAAAAAATAAACAAATTTTGTAATAATTGATTAAATATACTTAATTGAATATATTTTTATACCTAATATTAATAAATTAACCTTATAAACCTAAAATACAATAAAAATGGCTTACCCAAAAGCTGTACTTACACCAATACACGCACAGGTAAGCCTGCGACTTTGGCGCTAAATTGCAAATACTTAGGTGCACGTAAGAGTCCAGTATGATGCTGGCATGTTCACGAATTTAATGAAGTAGGCTTATCTAAAAGCGCACTGCCCTAACATGTAAAACTGTCAAATTATCAACGAAAATGTTACCATGGTCTAATATAGTAGGCCGCGCGTGTACTGTAGTGTTAGATATCATATTATTTGATTAAATAGATTTATAAGTAATATTTACTTTTAACATTAAGCCAATCACTTAAACCACCATTGCGTTTTTTTATGAATAAATTATACATGCCTGCATGACATAATACGTATCGTGCATATTGTACTCTAGACTACAAACAACCAAGCGAGCAAAAACAAACAAAAGAAAATCCTACCTGTGTGAGTTGTGGATAATTAAATCGTTGTGGGGAAATAAAATAAAAACGTTAAGTAAAAACCGTCTACGCCTGCTTTTCCACTAGGCTGTGTTCGTCTTACAGCCGTTGTAGGAGATAGCTGCTGGAACCGATGAGGAAACGGGTCTCACATATAGACGTCAGGCACGGCTCTAAATTCTGGTAGCGTGACGAGTCTCACGAAATACCTCTTGCGTCAGAGCAAGGTAATGTGGCGCGTGGCTGCAAGGCGGTGACAGGAACCGGTGTAATGAACACAGAATCCTGCAACTCAGAGAGATGAGAATGGCCAGGTTTTTCTGCGATTAAACTCAACTGGACGCCTTAAAAATGGAAATTCAGCCTGGGAGTTCTATTCCTAAAGTGTCCCACTACTGGGCAAAGGTTTATCCCACTACTGGGCAAAGGTTTCCCCCACATTCTTCAAGTTTTCTCTTTCCTCAGCCAGCTCTTACCAATTTCCGTCGAAGACATTAAAGTAGTCGCGCCACCGCTTACGAGGCCGGGCTCGACGCCGACGTTGGTCGTTGAGTACCCAAAGCATGCTGATGTTCGCCTACCTCTATGGAGCGACGGCTCCTTAGTATACTGAGTCAACTAACAAATTTTGACAATTGCACTTTTTAATTTATTAACAACAATTAAACCATTTCCCATCTACCCGTTTAAAAAAAAGTTCATATTCCTATAAATAACGTTAAAAAAATGGCGTATACTGGATCAAGTATTATAATTTATTTATTTTGCACATAGTACACTGAGTCAAGTGTAACATACCAGTATACGCGGGACGCGAACGCAACCGTTTTGGTACAAGTTGAAACTGGTACAAGTTTTGGGACATTGGAGATCATTCCAGGCCACTGCCTGAAGTCCCACTGGACTTTTTAACGAAGTATGCTACCAAAACCATAAAAAGCGGACAACAACCGACAAAGAGAAATCTAAAAGATACCTACCTACTATTTTCTACACTTTACCTAATCTGAAATGGATTACGTTGTTATTAGGAATATTCCTGTATGTAAAACCATGTTTTTAAATACCCTATCAATAAGTTTTAGAAAAACTAGAAAAAGTCAAGGAGTTGTACAGTCTGATCAACGAGGAAAACATGTTAACCATCCGAAAAAAAATAACCGTTGATATGAAACGCAGTGTACTTGATCATGTTGCAAGTTTTGCAAAGGTTCCACTAAAAGGTATCTTGACGGATGTCCATCGTTTCCTAAAATGTATGAATTGTATCAAGACTTGTTTGATCCCGATAATTACACAAACGAAGTAACTAGTGTGCGGAAATATCGTTATATTATCTACATAAACTTAAACATTAGTCTCCACAAGCCCAAAAAAGATGTTTGTGAAGAATGTCAAATATTTGAAACAATAAGTAGGTAACCCATGGAAATATAAATCATATTTTTACTGTTTTTGATTTAGGAAATCGTCAGGGTAATTACCTACTTTTCCTGGCACTAACCGGCTTCTAAAAGAGGAGCAAATGAAATTACTAGCTGTGCTAGGAGTTATGCATGCACCAATAGAAAGAAAGACGAAAGATAAAATGCTTTATACCCCTGCCCAATGGTATATCGCCTTTTCAATTTGCTAAATCTGACGATAATCCTTATAAAGTGACCGAAGTATCTTAAGATATTATAATAGACTTCAAAACAATGTTTAAAAAGGTCAATTTCAGGTCAGGTCGACTTTTACCTGCGATGGAACTAAAATGCAATGGAATAAGGCCACCGAAATAAAAATCTATACTAATATTATAAAGCTGAAGAGTTTGTTTGTTTGCTTGAACGCGCTAATCTCAGGAACTACCTGGTCCGATTTAAAAATTATTTCAGTGTTAGATAGCCCATTTATCGAGGAAGGTTACACGTTATAATTTGTTTAGGTGCGGGTAGTAACCCGTGCGTAGCCGGGGCGGGTCGCTAGTATTTTATAAAACTAGTTATATGTAAGATTCCTATTAATATTTGGATTGATTGTGCTAATAAACCTAAAGCAACACGTAACAAAACTTTCCTTATTTATAGATTTTAGTGATCTTCACCCAGATATTTGAGATACCTACAATAAGTAAATGTTTTCTATTTTTGTTATCTAACCTTAGTATCTATTTGTTATAGATCTCTTGTAATGTTAATTTTTGTTGTTTTGTGAACTCGAATTAGAATTAGAATTATTTTTTTGTACAATGAATTTTACCTATTTGTAACACTTGACTAAATTTATGGATGCTTCACTTTTAAAATTATGTCCATGTATAGTGAGTCAACTTAGTATATTTTAACAAATATAATTCATAGCAGAGCTATTGAAACAAATAAGAAATCGAATAAGTATATAAATAAATTTTTTACTACACTTACTAAATAATATAACTCTAAACCGTGTATTCAATGATCCGACGTATACAAATATAAGTGGTATTTGATCCATTTTTAACATACACATAATCTATGTATAATAGTGTAACTACATTATCTCAAAATCTAATAAAAATTCATGAATTCTATTTTGCACTATTGAAACGACTTATTATTTTAAGTTCATTATGATAAGATTTTTTTTCTTGATTGCATTAACATTTGAAATACAACCATTCGCTCTTATTATGGCATTCCTGTAAAGTTATTAGGAGTACAGTTGACTCAGTATACTTAGGAGCCGTCGTTATGCTGACCACGTTCTCCGCCCAGTCCCACCTGAGCTTTGAAGATTTGTGTCCAATATTGGCAACACCTATCATGAAACGCAGTGTGGTGTTTCGGACACGGTTCTCTTAATGCCGAGAATGCTATTGTAAACAAATTAAAATTAATATTTTCTCTTATTTTTATAAACAATTATTTTCACGCTCTCAAAAGTTATTTTTTAAAAATTCTTCTGCTTTAATGCTGTCTACTTCTTCTTAAAGTGCCTCTCCATTACTGAATGTCAGCAGTCAGTATTCTACATTTTTCCTTATCCAGAGCTAGTCTAAATAATTGTTTCACAGTTTTGATACCGCTCCATTCGCTGACATTACGAAGCTATGGCTTTTTCTTTTTCCAACCTTCCTCTTCCCAGCAATCTTTTCCATCAATATCGTGCGAAGCAGCTGATATTTATCATTACGCAAGACATGGCCCAAGTATGCAACCAATTATGCTCTGTAACTTTACTTTAATTGTTACCCCAAATTTCAGATCACAGCAATATAAAACAATGCTTCTTGGCGGCAGAAATAGGTAAAAATGTATTCGTCATCCATTTAAACTCTGAGCCTTAGAATAATAACGCTATAGAAACCAAGTTCGCGCGCCTATTTTAAAGCACATTAATTGGAGCCAGAAATGGCACCAAACGCCGGACCGCTCCGTAGTGTTCAATGTCACAGCGCGCCGAACGTGTCTCGCGAAAACAAAAAAAAAATGACGGTTTGTGCAGTTAAATTTTGTCACAACACATCTGAAAAACAAAAGAAGTGTAATAACATCACTTTTCACAGGTAAGCTTTCAGTATTTCATAGTATCTTGTAGTTAATTAGGTCAAAATATAAACGTACTGCAGTGTGATTCTCTAAGTTAAAGCCTCGGTAGCAGCGGCTGCCGCAGTGCTGTCTCTTTCATATTCATAGAATTGGAAAGAGACAGCAGATCACGGCCATGCACGCACGTCACGCGTGTGTGAAACAGTTTAGTGCTTCATTTTTGCCAGAGCGCTTGTATGAAGACTATCTTTCTATAGCGTTATTATTCTAAGCTCTGAGCAGATTCTTACCAACACGCGTAAATTTACCAAAACTGAGTTTTACAAGTTAACATTATTATATTTTATTCATGATCATGGTCACCCTACATGACGTAACTATGTGTTGTATGTTGATGTATGTTCTAATTTACACAATAAATTTCAATATAATTTTCTATTTTGTTTAAAATATTATTTAAGCATGTACCACACCATTCAAGTGCCACTTAAATAATTATTTTAATAACAACAAAACGGCTTTACCGTTTCGCTAAAATAATAAAAATGAAACAAATTTTAAGTATTTGTATCATTTTCGTATTTGTTAGCAATGGTTCTGTATTGTGTTTTCCAAACGGCTTAATCGATTTTATAGAAAAAGCATTAAAGGGAAAAAGTGTTCCAGCCTTACAAAATCTTGAAAAGAAATTAACGACAGATAAATTGACAGTAATTGGCAGGTCGAATTTTACACAAATAGCCAAAATGTTTGGTCACAAATGCGAAGAACATGAAGTCACCACAGAAGATGGATACATTCTAAGGTTATATCACATTCCTGGACACAAGGCAAAGCCTGTGCTATTAATACATGGGCACTTTGGAGACGCTTACTCTTTTATAGAAAGAGGGAAAATCTCAATGTCAATCACTCTAGCTGATCAAGGATGGGATGTGTGGGTTCTCAGCTTAAGAGGCACAACCGAATCAAAGCGGCACATATGTCTTGATCCCGTAAAGCACAATTTAAAATTCTTCAATTATACGTTTTACGACTGGGGAATGTACGACTTGCCTGCAACTATAGACTACATCCTAGAAAAAAATTCTGAGACTCAATTAACCATCATAACCTTTTCACAAGGATCAACAGTTACGTACGTATTGGGAACAGAGAGACCAGAGTATAATGACAAAGTTAAATTAAATGTGAACACTGCCCCTGTGTCTACATTCATAGGTTTGAGGGGCTCTCTTGTAATAGCTTATGATATTTATGGTTTGTTAACAAATAATACGTATTCGGTCGCTGAGACTGGTCCGGAGATAATGTCGCATCAAGCAGTAGCTCCTTATATGCAAGCTTTCTGCCTCAATCCAGGTGCAGCTGAAATATGTATAAATCAAATGTTTGACGCGTTTGGTAAAGATATTCAAGGCTTTGGGCCAGATTTTTTATCTACGTTTTTAGGACACTTCCCTGCTGGAAGTTCAATGAAGTGTTTAAACCATGTTATTCAAATAAGGATTAGAAGCAAATTTTCAAAATATGATAACGGTAAAAAAAGAAATCTTGAAGTTTACCATAGCGAGGTACCACCCGATTTCGACTTTAGTAAGATGACAATGAAAACTGCCATGTTTATTGGCAAAAATGATTACGTTTCGACAGAACTGGATTCGGGATTGGTTAGGGATGCCCTTCCAAACGTTGTGCATTATCAAATTATGCCGTGCGATATATTTAGCCACTTTGATTTTGTAGACGGCCGATACATGCCTGATAATTTTTATCCTTACTTGTTTGATGTGTTAGATAAACATTGCTGAAAAGATTTTCTGACTAATCCTGTCCTTTATTCTATCTATTACTCATATCATTAAATTGGACAGGATTATTATAATAAGTATTTTGGTATAATATATACCAATATTTCAGTGACAATGGAGGATCAGCTAGTACTTACTTATATCGTGCTCTATACCTAGTCTTGTCATAAGTTTTGCCCCAATTTAAATGAGGGTATTTTAAAATAAATAATATAAAGGTAGTACTATTATTAGATATCATTATATTTAGTACGTTTTATACTATTCATTTCGATCTCACAAATAGCGGTGTAAATATAGAGTGAGGTACTACAGAGAATCGTGAGAGCCAAGAAGTGGATGCAGAGACCCGCAGACGGTGGCCAGCGGAAAATTCTCTTTACGGATGAAAATATTTTTACGACTTGAAATTTCGATGAGGTTTAGAGCAGGCTTTCTCCTTTAAAATATTCCAAAAGCAATAATCCCAAGGATTAAAATCAGGACTTGCAGGGGGCAATCTTCAGAGGCGATGAAATCCGTTAAATTTACGTCTAACCAGTGCTGAGTTGTTTTCGCTTTGTGCGCTGGTGCTAAGTCTTGTTAAAGTATCCATTGTTTAGGAGAGGGTTACTTAGTCGCTTAACCACCTTCTCTAAAATATCGCTTTGGTAGTTACCTAGTTGCTCGTGTTTTCAACCATTGTTCACAAAAATGGAGCTTTGTCACGCCTTCGTAGGACACGCCCCACCAAACCAGCACAGATGCTGGGTGGTGGCCTCTTTAGACCTTCGGAATTTGGCCACCCTCTGCATGTCTCTGCAACTACTTCTTGGCTCTCACTATTCTCTGTGGTACCCCACTCCATTTTTACACAGCTATATGTTAAATCGAAATGAATAGTATAAAATCTACTTAATGTAATGATAACTAATAATAGTATTACCATCATATTATTTATTTTAAAATACCCATATTTAAGTTTGAACAGAACTTTTGGCAATACTAGGTATTAAATCAAAGGTAGCTAATTTAATGGATACCATGTAACTGTTTCATTGTTTAATTAAATTTTGTATTTTGTTCCTATAAATATTGTTTATATTTTTTTAATAAAATGTATGTAATGTTTTTATTTTTTATTAATAAAGACTATAATTATTGGTATTTATTTTATTACACGAAAATAAATATTTTAATAGCCACAGAAAGCCATTTACAGATATAACCTAAACCTAAACCTAAACCCTAACAGGTTGTAATACTACACAATTAAAAAAATAGAAATTGTAACGCAATTTGACTAAACATACATGTGTATTTTTTATAACCTGTAGTGTTCCACTACTGGGAAAAGGTTTCCCCGACATTCTTCCAGCGGGCCGATCGCCGTAATTTTATGCAGTACGTCTTGACTGCGTTTACGTCATAACGTTTGATTTCGTATAGCTGAACGTCACGCTCGCCTAAACGCAGCGCACCGCCATATTGTCATAATAGAACGTCACTTACGCGTTTTTTGTATCGCACAAAAACGGTATCGCGCTTAAATTTGAAGTTTCATAAATGTCAAATAGAATGTCACTTTGCAGTGTTTATTACTTTTTCATCGAGTGTTGGTAACGCATTGCAGAAGTGTATGGATTGTTGTTAACTTTGCAAATCTTGAAAGTATTTTTTAAGTCATTTCCTACAGATATTCACAATATCTCAAATCTTTAAATTCTACACATAGGCACTTATATTAGAGGAAGTCCTTAGTTAGCTCATCATCAGAACGATGACAGCAGCAACTGTTGGAATATACGAAAATACTCTATTCAATTGTATCTATTGATTATAATACCATACGATTACTTTGTGTAACATCCCTATTTTTATATTAGACACTCAAACGACTTTTTATTATAAAACCGTTGTGCCAACGGAGCGACATTTACTTTATTAAAAGGATTCGTTCAGACAACTACGAAGTTTTACTTTGCCGTCACTGCATCCCTGCCAACAGTTCAAGAGCCCAGGAACCATAATTTTCAAAAGTAATTTTTATAAGTCAATTTTAATAGTAAATTCATATTTAAATAACCAGTGCTGTACGTGAGTGATGAAGAAATACCAAACAGCCTCGATTAAAATTGGATGAAACGGAACTTGATTACTAAAGGTACGAGTGTTGAGTTTTAGGGCTTTTCCTTTTTTGAATTTTGCAAAAGGGTCAGCCACGGCTAAATCAATCTTGACAAAATTTATGTAAGAAGAAGCTTGGCGACTCAGTAAGCATTACGTAAGCTATTAATTTACCTAAATTTGCAACCGATGTCAGTTATTTCAACATTTCACGAGTTTTGATAACAGAATTACTCACCCTACCCTCATAATATGGCGGTATGATCACGGCGCTGTAAACGCTAGAAGAGGATCACCATAGCCTAGCATTAGTAAAACTCGTCTGCTAGATCAAGAAGTTTAGTTGAAGACCGAAATATCTACCGAATTTAAAGTTTCGCATACCAGTACAGAGAAGTTTTCTATGCGTAATAATTATGGACCGGACAAGATGAATAAAAATGTGTACCCTCAATCTTCAAGAAGAAATCTATATTTTTTTTTCGTTTCGTTTCGTTTTTTTTCAAGAAGTTGTCGTAACGCGAGGGCAGCAGCAGTAATTTTAACTGTATAGCAAACGCTGTTCATCACGTGGAAACCGAGGGCAGTATTGCTTTTATGATTTCAAATTATTGTGAGTTATGAAACGAAACAAGTAACTCTACTAATCATGTTTCTTTTCGTTTAGATTCTGGAGCTACCGATTACATGTTAATTCACGAGATTATTTTTCTTTACATACCAAACTACCCCGTCCTATGAAAATTGGCGTAGCTAAAAATGGAATTTCAATTTTGGCTTATGGAAAAGGACAAATCTGGAGTTCAAGGTACAATCGACGATTCGAGGATCGTTTTATTTTTTCCCCAATGTTTCTCATAATTGACTGTTCGTAAGTCGAATGCAGCAAGCAAGCAAGTCCAATGATTGCTATTTATTTGATTCAATAGTGTTCATATCCATTAAAATAACAAATTGCAATATGCAATACTGTAGCAGCAACCTTTGTAAAATTGAATTTCAAATGAATTTACGCTCAACTTATTTAAATTCGCTATTTGGTGAAAAGTGGACTATGGCAGATGACTGCAGTCTTGCTATCCTCATTGCCTAGTCTCTGACTAACCCTAATGTGTATGTAATTTAATTATCTCATGCTTCTAAATCTTTTGAATTATGGCATAAACGCTTAGAACATGTAAAGAAGCAAAGAATTATAATTCTTAAAAATTTAGTTGATCATAAAATCATAAATCATTATTCGTTACATTAATCTACTGACGGCATATTATTATCTGAGCCATGCATATTAGGTAATCAGTCGCGAGATCGCGACTTCTTTTTGCAAAAGAAAAAGGAAAGTCTGTTCAAAATAGACCATTTTTATCATTTATTCGGATTAATGCGGTCCGATCAGCCCGACTACCGGCGACGACAAACATTATTTTGTTACTTTTATTGAGCATTTTACCCACTATACTTTCACATATTTGATGAATTTTAAAGTGAAGTCGTAAAATATTTTTTTTTGATTTTGTAATAAAAATTGAAAATTTATTTAATGCGAAGTTCGTTAATTTACACTTAATGAGAAAAAGGTGTAGAATATATTTATAATGAATTTAAGCAGTTTTGTGTTTCTAAGGGAATAATTTGCCATTTGACAATTCCGTACACTCCACAACAAATTGGTTTCTTAGTGCGCATAAATCGTACATTGACCGAAATGGAACGAACCATGGTCGCAAGTGCGAAGTTAGATAAAATATTTTGGGGTGAAGCCGCTTTAACGGCTACATATCTAACAAAATAACTACCCACTAAAGCGCTGCTAAATAAAAACCATACGAATGTGGCATGGTACGAACCCTAAAATTAATCACTTAAAAATATTTGGATCTGCTTATGTAACTATGTACATGATAAAATAAAAAAAATAATAACTAGTCAATATTTGCGGTTTTAGCAAAAATGGATACAAATTGTTTAATGTCGAAAATAAGCAACTTTTTCCTTGCAAGAGATGTAATATTTGACGAATGTAATTTTTGAAAATTCTTGGCCAATATTTAAAAGTGATGAGCAAAATCAAGTATAAATTCCCGCTAAAATTAGTCAGTCCGTTGAGGTCTCCGAACAACTAATAGGCAAGAAACACAAAATTCCAACCGACGCGACGAGACAATAGTAATTGACGATACTCAGTCAATCAAAATTGTCAGACGTAGCGAACGGATTAGCAATCTATCCCCGAAAATTTATAAGAAAATGACTGACCCCGATTTGTATTTCTCTTTTAAATACTTCTCATTCCTTACTACTATGTTACAATGGTATTTTTAATGGTGTGATACTGATAAATGGTTTTCCGCCATACATTGTGAAATCAATTCTTAAATGGGTTTTTAAAGTAAACAATAACGGACACGGGGAACCGGTGCGATAAAAGGCCCGTCTAGTGTGTTTTTTTTACCAAAACATACTTACAAGATTACTACGAAACGTTTGCACCTGTTGCGCGAATTAATTATTACTAGTATTATTACTTTTATATTTATTCTAACTTTTGCTATTCAGTTTGACCTCTAAGTCCATCACATGGACGTAAAAAGTGGGTTTTTTTAATGGCGTAGTTAAAGAGGATATTTGTATGAAAATACGTGAAGCTATTACCTATTGTTGGTATACAAAACCAAGTTTTTTAATTAAGCAAAACATTATATTGACTGAAGCAATCCTCGCGATGTTGGTATGAACGTTTTCGATCGTAACCTTGAAGGAATGGGTTTTCGTAATTCTGAGATCCATGTCTTTATTGACTAGATAAAAATTCTATACATAACAACGTACATAGTGTACGACCTAGTGCTATATGTTGATGGTTTAGTGATTTGACACTCACAATGAATAAACCTTACAATATTATTAACCCCTCAGTCTTGGAAATTATATGTCAAAAATAATGACAGCAGGTGCGCCATAATTTTTTTGAATTACGGATGACGTCACAAATGCCCCCTTTTACAAAAAAACATATTACTCTACAATCAAACCATATTTTGTCGTTCTGTAAACTACAATGTACTAACTGATATATTTCCTATCCATCAGGTATCAAAATAAAGTGAAATCATGAAACAGTGAATTAAAAACGATATCAAAACAACAGGGGCCTTGGCTACCTAATTATGTAAACAGTTTCAAGTGAGCTAATTGTTATTACACAATATCACCACTTGAAACTCGATGCGACGACACATAAAAACAACTAGAGATGTTCCTTTACTTTTTGTAATTTTATCGATAGTATCGAAAGTTGTTATTTTTGTAAGCTACTTAGTATGAGTAAATAAAAATACGACATAATTCAATATTTTGTTTTATTTTCAATAAAAAAAACAATATCATTCAATATTTAATTTTATTTTTAAAAGTAATACAATTAACAGTTTTATAAAAAAAGTTAACGACAGTTACAAAACAATATGATTGCTTGACCAGTTAGTCATCCGTAAATCCTCGCCTAAGGTACTCGCGCGTCTGCGATACGCGCCTTGTATTATTACTCGTAAAACTTAAACAGCTTTATAAAGAAGTAACGACATTTACAAAACAATATGATAGTTTGACCAGTCAGTCATCCGTGAATCCTCGCCTAAGATAAGGCCTGTGCCTGGGCATTAAATAACGACGATTACATTTATTCAATATACGATCATATTGTAAAGATAAGGAAAATTACATATTTATACCTATTTATTTATCACACTAATCATCACACTAATATTATAAAGGCGAAAGTTTGTGAGTGTGTATGTTTGTTACTTTTTCACGTAAAAGCTACTGAATGGATTTGGATAAAATTCGGCATACGGATTGTTTATAACATGGATTAACACATAGGATACTTTTTATCCCGATATTCCCACGGGAACGGGAATCACGCGGGTGACACCGCAAGCGACCGCTAGTAAAGAATATCAGCAGAAATTTACTTGTCCGACGAAGGCGAATCATTGAAATAAATAGGCGACCGAAACCTGTCTAGGTCTGGAGGCGCTTCTTCTTCTTCTAAAGATACCTAAAACATACAAAACAAATGTGAATTAAATTATTATTACACTATTACATTACATTAAATTACACTAATATTATAAAGGCGAAAGTTTGTGAGTGTGTATGTTTGTTACTCTTTCACGTAAAAACTACTGAATGGATTTGGATAAAATTCGGCATACGGATTGTTTATAACCTGGATTAACAAATAGGATACTTTTATCCCGATATTCCCACGGAAACGGGAACCACGCGGGTGAAACCGCGAGCGACCGCTAGTAAATAATATCAGCAGCAATTTAACTTACTTGTCCGACGAAGGCGAATCATTGAAATAAATAGGCGACCGGAACCTGTCGAGGTCTGGAGGCGCTTCTTCTTCTTCTAAAGATACCTAAAACATACAAAACAAATGTGAATTAAATTATTATTACACTATTACATTACATTAAATTACACTAATATTATAAAGGCGAAAGTTTGTGAGTGTGAGTGTGCATGTTTGTTACTCTTTCACGTAAAAACTACTGAATGGATTTGGATAAAATTTGGCAAACGGATTGTTTATAACCTGGATTAACACATAGGATACTTTTTATTCCGATATTCCCACGGGAACGGGAACCACGCTGGTGAAACCGCGAGCGACCGCTAGTAAAGAATATCAGCAGAAATGTAACTTACTTGTCCGACGAAGACGAATCATTGAAATAAATAGGCGACCGGGACCTGTCAAGGTCTGGAGGCGCTTCTTCTGCTTCTAAAGATACCTAAAACATACAAAACAAATGTGAATTAAATTATTATCATAAAGGCGGGTCTCCTGCGACACTGTTTTGTGTTTTCTAACTCCTAACATCAAACATCTAACAAATATAGGAGTGGCCTACGTACATATTTTGACATATTTTGTAAGATGTTTGATGTTAGGTGTTAGGAAACATAAAACAGTGTCGCAGGAGACCCGGCTTTAAAACCCAATATAACAATACCGTATACTTTACTCAAAGGAACCTTAGATGTAAGTTCTTTTAGATTAATTGTAGTGTTAAGTTAATAACTTCCTAGGTAGCAGAGTTAGGGATAAGTTTTGCCTTGCTATAGGGAGATCGGTCAATGACCTCTCTGGACCACACATTTTTAGGTTAGCAGAGCGCAGGAACATTGGTTGACCTCTCTATAGCATACATTTACTTTTAGTGAGCTGGTTCACATTAAAACATTTCTTGATATCTCTTGCATTGTGGAAGTACATACTTTTAAAAAATAATACGAGTTTATCGACATTATGACAACACTATCAATCAGCTGATTGGAGTAATGAACTCTGTCTAGTGTTACTTCCTCCTTAACCTCTGCTGTGACCCTGGTATTTTTGTGCCTATTGTGCAGACTCCACCCGCTTTCAACTATTTATTTTTGATAAAGTTTAAAGGGTTCCGTGTTGTTATTTTTTTCACTAAGAACATAAGTTACTTACTGATAGATTACACATTCTTGACCTGACCTGGTGATAGGAACAGAGAATAATTGACTAAATGAACGTCTCATTTTTCTTTTCTTACTAATGATAGACTACCTACTATCATTAGTAAGAAAAGAAAATTGAGACGTTCATTTAGTCAATTATTCTCTGTTCCTATCACCTGGTCAGGTCAAGAATGTGTAATCTATCAGGTAAGTACTTTTGACGGTTAATTAGTATGGAGGTATGTCATGTATGGAGGTAATCCAAAACATTTATGATTTTGAGAAAATTAAATGTAAATGTAAAGAGTCCTCTGAATATTGTTCATAAATTGAACGGCTTATCACACGAAACGCACTGAGAAATGTCTTACTTCGCATAGCATTTCTTCTTTGCTTAGACCGCAATTTTCTAAGTGACACATAGACGCTGTGATTGCAGTCTCTTTCCGATTCTATAAATATGAAAGAGACAGAGTCAATTCGCAGCGCTGCGCCAGCCGCTACTACCATGGCTTTAACTTAGAGAATCGCACTGCTGGTGCATCACAATATTCGTCGGAGTTCAAATCTAAGTAATTTAATGTAGAAGGAAATGATGATTTTGAAGAATTGCAATCATTCATGGATATTTTGTTTTCGTAAAACATTTGGTAAATAAATAAATTTACCTAAAGTTATTGTGTTCTTTGTTCTTTCATTTTTAATACCTAAAAACAATTTTACTTTATTTAAATAAATCAGTCATGTCAGAATCATGTCAGTTTTAACAACTCATTCACAATTTTAACCCCTCAGGCCCCAAGCGGTCGCATGAGACCGCGGTCTCCACTTAACATTGTTTCGTGTTTTCACAGACTTACAGACTACTTGTGTATGAACATGTTCGATTATTTCGGTTCTCTGGTAAATTTTACGTATCGAGATATCAACACATCGCGTAGTCTATGCTCGATTCTGTCATTTTTGACGTTGACAGTTGCGCCAATTTCTGTGACAGAGTTAATCAGTGGCTGTGAATAAAGTGATATTTCTATTGGATTTATTGAATGTAAGTACTGTTTCTTATTAGAAAATGTTAGACCAACATCCAGTTTTGACGAGTACGCAGAAATAAGGACTTTACATGTAGATAGTAAAAATAATAAGAGTTTGGCATTGTTTGACCAATATACAGTTTAGATGAGTGTGTCATAGATCTCAATTTGACCCAACATCAACAACATTCAACAAAAACAACAACAAACATGCTAAAAAACCCAACATCCAGTTTTGACGAGTACGCAGAAATAAGGACTTGACGAGTAGACAGTAAAAATAAGAGTTTAGCATCGCTTGGCCAATATACAGTTTTGATGAGTGTGTCATAGATCTCAATTTGACCCAACATCAACAACATTCAACAAAAACAACAACAAACATGCTAAAAACCGTTTATAAATAATGAAGTTATCATGTAAGAGTAAATATGAAATCATTACAATTTACCATTACACTATCGATAAAAACAAATTTTATCGTAAAACTGCCGACGCGCTACCGATTATAGCGTCTCCCTAGGCAATACGACAGACAATCGTGTTTTCGGTATCGGCTAGCGGCAAACTATCTACTTAGCCCCATACAAATAAAGACCAATATGGCTCGCGCTGATGGAACGTAATTGTGCGTGCAATTGTACGTGTCAAGTACTTCAATTTTCATTGTAGTAAAACTGTATAAATACGTTGTTATTTATTGTGTAAACGTGTTTCAAATTACTTTTTATAATGTTCTTGTAGTATTTGCCAACAAACATTGTAACAATTCACTCGGAAATTAGAAAAAAGCTATCGGGTTTCACCGGTTTCAACGTGTTTTATTTAGTAGTTATAACGATGTATTTCTTACAACTTATTATCTCAATAGGATCATTATAGTCTCAATAATCATTTTCTAATAAGAAACAGTACTTACATTCAATAAATCCAATAGAAATATCACTTTATTCACAGCCACTGATTAACTCTGTCACAGAAATTGGCGCAACTGTCAACGTCAAAAATGACAGAATCGAGCATAGACTACGCGATGTGTTGATATCTCGATACGTAAAATTTACCAGAGAACCGAAATAATCGAACATGTTCATACACAAGTAGTCTGTAAGTCTGTGAAAACACGAAACAATGTTAAGTGGAGACCGCGGTCTCATGCGACCGCTTGGGGCCTGAGGGGTTAAAATTGTGAATGAGTTGTTAAAACTGACATGATTCTGACATGACTGATTTATTTAAATAAAGTAAAATTGTTTTTAGGTATTAAAAATGAAAGAACAAAGAACACAATAACTTTAGGTAAATTTATTTATTTACCAAATGTTTTACGAAAACAAAATATCCATGAATGATTGCAATTCTTCAAAATCATCATTTCCTTCTACATTAAATTACTTAGATTTGAACTCCGACGAATATTGTGATGCACCAGCAGTGCGATTCTCTAAGTTAAAGCCATGGTAGTAGCGGCTGGCGCAGCGCTGCGAATTGACTCTGTCTCTTTCATATTTATAGAATCGGAAAGAGACTGCAATCACAGCGTCTATGTGTCACTTAGAAAATTGCGGTCTAAGCAAAGAAGAAATGCTATGCGAAGTAAGACATTTCTCAGTGCGTTTCGTGTGATAAGCCGTTCAATTTATGAACAATATTCAGAGGACTCTTTACATTTACATTTAATTTTCTCAAAATCATAAATGTTTTGGATTACCTCCATACATGACATACCTCCATACTAATTAACCGTCAAAAGTACTTACCTGATAGATTACACATTCTTGACCTGACCTGGTGATAGGAACAGAGAATAATTGACTAAATGAACGTCTCATTTTTCTTTTCTTACTAATGATAGACTACCTACTATCATTAGTAAGAAAAGAAAATTGAGACGTTCATTTAGTCAATTATTCTCTGTTCCTATCACCTGGTCAGGTCAAGAATGTGTAATCTATCAGTAAGTAACTTATGTTCTTAGTGAAAAAAATAACAACACGGAACCCTTTAAACTTTATCAAAAATAAATAGTTGAAAGCGGGTGGAGTCTGCACAATAGGCACAAAAATACCAGGGTCACAGCAGAGGTTAAGGAGGAAGTAACACTAGACAGAGTTCATTACTCCAATCAGCTGATTGATAGTGTTGTCATAATGTCGATAAACTCGTATTATTTTTTAAAAGTATGTACTTCCACAATGCAAGAGATATCAAGAAATGTTTTAATGTGAACCAGCTCACTAAAAGTAAATGTATGCTATAGAGAGGTCAACCAATGTTCCTGCGCTCTGCTAACCTAAAAATGTGTGGTCCAGAGAGGTCATTGACCGATCTCCCTATAGCAAGGCAAAACTTATCCCTAACTCTGCTACCTAGGAAGTTATTAACTTAACACTACAATTAATCTAAAAGAACTTACATCTAAGGTTCCTTTGAGACACACCGATACCACTTCCAGGTGGTGTGGTGACTCGCCGCTCAGCCGTCTGCCACTGGCTGTAGACCGCGCTCCTGCGCGTCTTCTGGAGCTGGTGCTGTGGTGGGTTGAAAGTATTACGGTCCGCCGATTTAATTTATCATGTGCCCTACACATCAAAATTACAAGTACAAATTAATTTCACACGACCTCGCGAAAATGTTCTAACCTAACACAAGTTACCCTAACATGTGAACCCCAAAAAGTGTGTATGTCACGCTGACAGCCGTCTGTCACTACAAATTAAGACTACAAAAGGTTGCAATCCGTAAATGGCCATTTTGTCCCAAACAGACCCCTGCTCCGATCGGAAGGCTCCGATCGCTAGCTCAATCAATCGGGCAAGGAGAGACAGTTGCTGTGGCTAGCCGCGGAATCGAACCGCAGTCCCATACTTGCCAACTAACAACTTTACAATGCTGCCCTAGCTACAAGCAAGGAGGGCAAGTTATTCTCCTTCAACAACATACTAAATCTAATTAGCCAAATTAAAATAATATTAAATTATCTTATTCACCAAAGCTTATTATCTAAAATTTTACAAACATAATTTGGATAGGTTAGTCGTACCCTTGCCATATTGTGCCATTGTCGGAGCGAATAAGTGAAGGTAGACCCTTACGCGACACGAAACGATCAAACGCGACGACGAAGGCCTCCGTGGACAACGAAGAAACTCCCAAGAGGACGGCCTTAGTAGCCAGGCACAAAACACAAAATATTTACCTTCGAACCCGGGCGTTGCGAAGGTTGCTCGGTTTTACCGAGAAAGGTCCAGCAAACCCGTTGCATGCTACCCCCAAGTATGGACGAGACTGAGTGGCTCGGTCCCAAGGCAGATTCCCCGTCTGCGGCTGCATGGGTGATGACGTCCCCTGTGACAAAATAAACACCAGAAGAGCACTACACTAATATGGCTCTTCGAATAAACAATATTCAAAATTACAAATTAGGTTACCTAGTAACACCCCCAACAGACGTCAACCGTGACGTACTGGCCTATTGAAAGGCTTTCCACTCCTCATGGGCATGGGCTACCATGTAAACCATGGGAGGTTTCTCAATTTCCCAAACTTGTGCATAGTTTTTGGAAAGAGACACAAACACAATGACTCTAGACTTATGCGGAGTCGCGTTGTCAAACTGTGTACATAATAGAAAAAAAACAAAAATAGTTGGCACTGCCAGCAGTTTAGAGCGACCCAGAGCTGTCTGGGTGCCTAGTAGGTTCCGTCCTAGTACACCCGAGCCCAAGAGTAGGTCAATTGGGCCAGGAGAGACAAAGTGTGGGTCTGCTCGATCTAGACCAATGTCTGTGCCGTTATCCCTGCGGGGGAATCGGTAAAAGGCTGTTAGTCTACAATGGTAAATTCATTACCGCTACCGAAATTGACATCCTCACCGTAGATACATGTACCGATGAGAGGGTGACTTGTGTTTGCCTCGTCAAACCCCCAAATTGCCTGCCACCAAACAGTGTTGGCACAAAACTACAAATTTCAACTTTAAGATTTCTTTAAAATCTCCCTAACGGCCGCCGTAGTAGAAAGCAAAACCGTCATTGGTTTTGCTCTCGCAAAGGGGGCAGGCTAACTATGGCCTGCTCTGGTCCTCCATCTCCAAAGAAGGCTCCCGCCCGTGTGATACGGCGGGTGGTACTATAACGCGACAACAATTAACGCGCATGTGCGTCTACCAATGACCCCTCTTCCACAGCGCCACCCAAACTTCCTAACTGTAGTGTAGGAAGCCTACCAGGTATCGTAGGCCTACCCGTTGGTGGGTTTGTGGATGGTTTGATATGCCCTATCCGTCGCCTTTTAATGTCGCAGGCCGCCTGGACGACATTATCATTGATTTCTCGTCCTTCTCGTCCCAGACTTTACCACTATAGGACGTGTAGTCAATATTTTTGAAATATTATTTAACAAATTTATATAATATTGTGTGTGTCTCGGGCTTCGCCATCTGTGATTCTTCGACGGTTCCAAAGCCCTGCACTTGGTGAAACTAGAAAAAATTTGAAGTTGAAAAAATTTGGGGGTTTGAACTCGGGACCCTCGGCGTCGCTCGGTGAGTGTTGTGCCCGGCGCCTTATCCGTTCGACCACGAATGCTTAGAGCGCAGCCGCCGAAATTAGCAACTGCATGCGGCCGCCAGCGGAAACAAGATCTATCTATACACTACGTATGTAGTATAGTCTCACCTGCTACCACTGTATCCGGCGATAAGCGACACTTTTTATCGTATTTTACTTTTCGGCGGAGATTTGTAGTCTTGGTCACCTTCTTCAAACGGAAATATGGATTCCTGTGCTGCTTGCTGTAAATTAATTGAAAATAAAGAGAGCGACGCGTTGGACTGCTCACTTTGTAACGCTACATATCATAAATTTTGCATTGGTATTCCTTCCGGAAAATTATCTTAAACCTATGTAGAAGGTTGGATCTGCCCGGATTGTATAAGAAAACAGCCAAAAACCGGCAATTCTAATACTCCAGTTAGACCGGCAACAGTGTCGACGTCGGCGCAGTCCTCCAATGTAACGCATCGAAACAAAACCTCTGTAAAGAAACAACAGAGCGTAAAGTCGCCTATTGCATGCGAGGTAGCTCCCCCTATCTCCGATACGCCGGATCTCCGAATGATGATACGCGAAGAAATGCAACGAGTAATGAAGGATTATCTCAAAGAATTAAGCTCTAAAATTGACTGTAGGATGCAAGCATTAAGCGACCAAGTTAATGACTTTAAGGAGTCACTTTGCTTTTTTAACAGCCAGTTTGAAAGTGTTAAATCAGAAATGGCTATTTATAAGTCCGACATATGTACACTTAAAAAGGAAAATGAAACCCTTCGTGAAACAATATCATGCCTTAGGAGTAACCACAATAAGTTGGACCTCATCTCTCGTGCCAACAACTTGGAGCTGCAATGTGTGCCAGAAAGAAGATCAGAAAATGTAGTTGACTTGGTGAAAAAGCTGGGTAAGGCTATTAATCATCCAATAGCGGACAACGACATATTTTATTGTTCCCGTATAGCCAAAATGAGTACTCAGTCTCCGAGACCTCGATCGATTCTTATAAAATTCAGCCATCCGCGTATAAGAGACTCTGTTCTAGCTGCAACCATAAAATATAATAAGAACCACGTTGATGATAAGTTAAACTCCGCTCATCTCGGCTTCACCTGTGAGAATAAGTCGGCTATATATGTGGTCGAAAATCTATCACCAGAAAATAAAGCCCTTCACGCCGCAGCCCGTTCCCGCGCTAAAGATCTCCAATTCACGTTCGTATGGATAAGAAACGGCCACATATTTATGAGGAAGACCGAATCTTCCGAGTACGTCTACGTGCGAGATAAAGAAACGTTGAACCGCCTAAAATAAGCAGTAGTTGTAAGATACTTTAATTAATTATCATCTATCTTTAGTCAACCTTTTTTATATATAAAATACGATTCTAAAATTAGTTTATACTTTCAAAATGTAAGGGGTTTACGTACGAAAACTAACGATGTTTTTAAAAGTATTGCTACTTGTGACTATGACATCATTGTTTTTGTTGAGACGTGGCTTAATAGTAGTGTGCTCGATGGTGAGCTGTTTATGGATGATTATGTAGTATATAGAAGGGACCGTGAAAGTAGCTATTTTAATTTTAATAATAAAAAGGGAGGTGGCGGGGTATTGATTGCAGTGCATAGGAGACTGGTTTCAGAAAGTGCATTCAGTTTCGAAAGCAAATGCGAAGATCTGTGGATATCAATCGACGTCCGCATTAACCATAGAATGCAAAAGATGTACATGTGCGCAGCGTATTTGCCGCCGCCTGTTCAAATTAACATGTTAGAGCATTTTGTTGATAATGTTAACAGAGTATTACTATCCCAAAAGTTTACAGTCATATTAGGCGATTTTAATCAAAGTTGCATAAACTGGGATGCAAACCTTGTCTCTCCGCATGCTAATAGTTCAGTAGGGATTAGTTTTATAGATTTTATTACATTAAACGGCTTAAAGCAGTGAAATAACGTGACTAACCACAAAAATAAAATTCTGGATCTAGTGCTCACTTCCGGCGTGTCTGTCAGTGGTCTGTCCTGTAGTTCTACGCCCTTGTGCAACATCGATCTCTATCATCCTCCCCTGGAGTTTTCAATAGCGGCGCCAACCGATCACAAAAGTCTGGCACAAATGCATGTTCCCAAATTCAATTTTTATAAAGCAGATTACAACTCCATTAACAATGATTTAACTTCAGTTTGCTGGGAGGATAAATTTAGGCTATGCTGGACGGTGGATGAAATGGTTGGTGTTTTTTATGACTTTCTAAGAGGCATTATTCAAAAATATGTTCCGCAGTGCTCGCACAAACCAAATAGCTATCCTTCATGGTACAGCAAGGAACTTAAAAGTCTATTGAGGGAAAAGTACAAAATAAGAATACGTTTTCAGAAATATAAAAACCCTTTAGATGGCATTACCCTTACCATGTTAAAGCTTAGATGTGCGACTCAAATAAAATTGTGCTACAAAAGATATATTTCACTAGTTGAACAATCCATTACTTCAAATCCCAAGTTCTTTTGGTCTTATATTAAGAAAAAAAGGCATTGTGGCAACAGCTATCCATCCACAATGTCTTATCTAACTAAATCAGCAGACAACGGCGCCGGAGTGGCAAATTTATTTGCTGACTACTTTTCGTCTGTGTATGATGACCACCCTATTCCCTCTATTCCTGACTCTAGGAACAGTGACGTTGACATTACTTCTAATATTATTCCAACTCCCGTCTATACACCTCCTGAGATCTTAAAAAAATTAAAAAGCCTGGCATTGCATAAGGGAATGGGTGCTGGCGGTATACCACCCAAGTTTGTTGTTGAATGTGCCGGGGCTCTTTGTCACCCCCTTACCATTATCTTTAACAAATCTTTGGCCAGTGGTGTCTTCCCTGAATTATGGAAGGAAGCTCGTATTGTTCCCATACACAAGTCTGGTGATGCATCCGTAGTTTTAAATTACAGACCAATTTCAATATTACCGGTGTTTGGAAAAGTACTTGAGTCGCTGTTCTGTCATTTATTAAATTGGCATACAAAAAATATTATATATACCGCGCAGCATGGCTTCTTTTCTGGCCGTTCTACAGCTACCAATCTCATGTCATTCCTGTCTGAAGTCACAGATTCTGTAGACTCGCGCAACTGTGTAGATGTCATCTACACAGATTTTAGCAAGGCCTTCGACAAAGTAGATCATCAAATTCTTTTATATAAGCTATCTCGTTATGGTGTTGCCACAAATCTTTTATCATGGTGCAAATCTTATCTTACCGGTCGTATATCAAAAGTAGTACTAAATGGCTTTAATTCGGAACCATTCTTGTCAAAATCAGGCGTGCCTCAGGGTTCCCATATCGGCCCAATATTTTTTAACATTTTCATTAATGACATCGTAGTTGCTTTCAAGCATTCAAAAATATTCTTATACGCCGATGATCTAAAAATTATGCGGCCTATTGTTAGCACAAATGACACGGTATTGCTTCAGGAGGATTTGGATATGTTCTCTGAGTGGTGCAAAGTAAACCACATGATTTTGAATATCGACAAATGCCGTTATATTAGGTTCACAAGAAAACTGTCTACGCCAAGTACTATATACAAAATTAACAACGCTGCACTTGAAGAAGTTAAAGTTATTAAGGATCTTAGGGTCTATCTGGATGTCAAGCTACAGTTCAACACTCACATTGACAAAATAGTCACCAAAAGCTTCAGGACACTAGGCTTTGTTTTAAGGAACACAAAAGATTTTAAAAACCCCTTAGCTATTATAACGATTTATAACAGTCTTGTAAGGTCTCTGCTTGAATACTGTAGTGTTATTTGGTCACCTGTATACGATGTTCACATTAAACGATTGGAGAGTGTGCAGAAAAGATTTCTTTGGCATCTTTCATTCCGAGCGCACCTTGCTAAAACTCTTGCAACATATGAGGGTCGTCTTAAACACTACAATATTGAAAGCCTCAAAAACAGAAGATTGCTCCTTGATGTCATGTGTCTATATAAGTTGATGAATGGTAGCCTTGATTGCTCCGATCTCCTTGAAAAAATCAAACTTAATACACCCAAAAAACTACCTCGTATTAGCAGATTCAATATTTTTGTGCCTAAGTCCGTGAGGAGCAATCTGGGTCGCCATTCTACATTAAATAGGATTCAAAGACAATATAACACTCTTTCTCGGCCAAATAATTTGGAAGTGTTGGATATTTTTAATGACAGTGCTCACAGGTTCCGAAAAGTTATTAGAAATAGTTACGTAAGTCCCCTTTAAACTTCAAATAATATAAAAGTAATTATAAAATACAATAGAGTAGTTTTAGATTTAGTTTTGAATCTTGTAAGTATACATATTTAGTTTAGTTAAATTCATTACTATTAGTCCACATCGCATGCCGTGGCTGTCTTTAATTAAAAACTGTACTTAGATTAAGTTTGGAATTCACCCTATACCTATTGTTAGACTGTTGGTACATGTTTTTGTTGACTGCCCAATATATAAATAAATAAATAAATTTCTATAATTTGAGCAAACTCTTCTTCGTATGCCGACCATACCTTTTTGTTGGACGTTGGAGCAGTCTCCGACAACACCACCATGGCGGTCTCAACCGAAAACACCCGCTGCCTTAACTGCTCGGCTCGCTCGAGGATGACATCGTCGCAGCCCCTCCGAGACAGCAGACCTTGCGTGGTAACAAACCAACGCAGCTGCGTCGCCATGACTGCTTCCGCCATCGCGTTTTCATCAAAAAAACAAATAACGAGCAGTTAGATTCTATGTCCACCAATAGCACAAGGGCAGGGCAATATTGCCTACATATCCTTATAATTACAATGTAACAACAACCAAAATTAATAAATACAAAAAACTTATACGGGTTTGCAACGAAAGCACACTTACAAATAAGATGTACAATTATTATTACATAGTCTCTATGCATAAATCAACCAATCCAAACAGATGTAATGACTAAATAAATCCAAAATTGGCTTTCAAAAATGAAGACACCAACAAAACAAGACGTGGCATTACCATTGTATAACCGTTATATATTAATCCAACCGAATTTCAAACAAGGTATGTAACAACTACTTTGTTACTACTACCTACAAAAAATATGTAAAAACTCTGGTTGTTTCCAAAAGGCACACAATAAAAATAAAGAAAAGGGTTCAACCGATATTACATATGCCGCTATGTAAAATAAAGCAAATCTAATCGGTTCCAAATAACCAGAGTAAACAAAATGAATGTTCAACTAACATTACACAATGATGAACAAGTGAATCAACTTGAATTGATTTCCAAAGAAAAAATAAGAATAAAAATGTTCATTGATATTATATACGCCACTATGTAAACAAGTAATTTAACAAATAAATGTTACAAATGAATGGAACTCAAATTAATGAAACTAAAATTATTTTCAAAGAAAGAAACAAAATAAGGAACCAAAATAAATGTTGATTAATAGATTAATATTACATAGCCGCCATGTAAACAATGTGACAAATAAATCAACCCTAGTTGTTTCTAAAGCAGCCCCAATAAACATTGACTTTACTATGTAAACAAACAATTTATAATGTAAAACAACTGCAATATTAATATATGTCTACAACTTTGCAATCGCTATGCATACAGATAGTGCAAATCACTACCTACCATATTTATATATGTTTTAAGATTAAAACAATAGACCAAATACTGTTCAACAGTTTTCAATGCTTTAACTTTAAATTCTAAATTAAGTTTTCTAACGAATCCTTACAAGCAAATCAGAATTTTAACGCTTCCGCAGCTAGACTAATTTGAAATTAGGTTTTCAAAACCCCAAGAATCAAATAATTTGTTTAATTGTTTGCAAACTGCTAGAATCTTAATGTTAGGTTGGCAAGCCAAGTACTTCCAAATACTTACAATTAAAATCAAAATATCTATATGTTGTCCCAAATCCACGCTACCCCAGAATGTTTACATTGCACTATTAAGCAAGTAATTATAGCAAGTTAGATTTGACAATTGCACTTTCCGCAGTGAAACAATGTTACACAATCAACACATTCAAAATAGGTGACAAAAAACTTAATGTGTTGTTATGTCCGAGGTCAAGGGGATGCGTGCTAGTGAAATACTGGTTAGAGACACACTGTTTATTGAATATGGCGCTGGTGTGGACGCAGCCACACACACATAATTATACCTACGTACGGACATAGATAGCTGTGCGTATCGGCTCACGCTTACATACACAACATCTCTCCCCCATAAGCACAAGACCACCTTTTCTCTAAAAGAATACTTTGTAATCCACCTTTGGAATGTCTCTGAGTGACCTGGTGGAACTTCTAGATGGACGTACGTCACGTACTTCCTCATTGGTGTGAGAGTCGCTTTGAGTAGCTTGAGTGACTTCACCTTCCTCCCTCTCAGTGATCGTTGGCTCCAGGCAGTAGTCTGGCGAGATGTCTGTGACGTTATCAAAGGTATAACTTGAGCAGGCAGTTTGTGCTTTATTATGGTTACATTTATTTAACATAATTTGGTTTTTATGTTTTTTCATTAAAGTTGAAGACAAATGGTCTTTTACAATATATAAAACTTTACCTAACTTCTTTACAATTTTTCCCGTATACCACTTATATAGTTTAATATTGAAATATTTCTTATACACTACTTCATCACCAGGGCTATAATATTGTTTATTTGCGCCGCCGTGATATTTATTCTGTAAACACTGTTTTTTCTTTACCTTACCACTTAATGACGTCACTGAGAACGGTTTACGCTTTGGCGTCAATAAGTCTAAACGAGATCTAAGTTTTTTCCCGTATACTAACTCAGAGGGTGAAAAACCTGTGGCGGAGTGAATAGAATTCCTATAGTCAAATAGCAACTTTAATAACTGTAATTTAGAATTTGTAATGTTAGTACTACTTGTTAAGCTAGATTTTATACCCTTTTCTACAATCTTCACGTAACTTTCGGCTTGCCCATTACTAGCGGGATGGTAAGCAGGTGACGTCACGTGTTTAATACCGTTAATTGTACAAAAGTTTGCGAATTCATGCGAAGTAAACGATGTGCCATTGTCACTTACAATAATGTGCGGTAATCCAAAACGCGACATAAACATACATATTTTTTCTATTACCGCAGTCGAAGTAGTGTTATTACGCATGTCATAGACTTCGACCCATTTCGTGTAAGCATCAACAACAACTAGAAACATTTTGCTATTTACAGGTCCAAAAAAATCGATATGGAGCCTATAAAACGGTTCGGGCGGATACGCCCACGGCGCCAGCGGCGCCCGGGCCGGAGAAGGGCGCAATTGCATACAGATATTGCACGAATTTATTAAATTCTCTAAAGCCGCATCTACCCCTGGAAACCAAAAACGAGAACGTGCTTCTGCTTTTGTCTTTACGATACCCATATGCGAACTATGTAGATCGCTTAACACTACGTTACGTAGTTTTTCGGGTAAAATAACTTTATGACCTCTCATAAGACAGCCGTTTTCCAACGATAACTGTGATCTACATAAATGATAAGGCTTTAACCGTAAATCTATAATTTTTTTAGGCCAACCATTTGTTACATAGCTCATGACTTTGCTAAGCGTAACGTCCCTTGCAGTTTGTTCGGATAACTCTCGGACGGTTATAGGCATACTACCTGTCACAACAAAATTGACATAAGACGCACGATCTATGCTGGCTACAGTGGCTGCATGCGAATGCGAGTCGCTTGCGCAGCCGCCTGCACCCGTCTCGCATGTAGACTGCGTACAACCTGTGCTATCGGGATCGGGCAAGCTAGCACGCGACAAAAAATCGGCACTATTATTAGCGCTTCGAATGTACTCAATTGAATAGTTATAAGCGCTTAGGAACATGGCGTATCTTTGAAGTCTGTTCGCTGATATTTCTGGAATACCTTTATGAGACCCGAAAATGGAAATTAGCGGTTTGTGATCCGTTCGTAAAATAAATGGATTTGATCTGCTATAAAGGTATTGGTGAAACCTTCGAACGCCGAAAATAATAGATGTTGCCTCTTTTTGAATTTGTGAATATCGCCGTTCGGCCGCATTTAACGTTCGCGACGCAAAAGATACAGGTCGTTCTATTCCGTCTTTCCCTGCCTGCGACAAAATTGCACCAAGGCCGTCCGGAGACGCGTCGACTGTTAAGATTAACTTTGCATTAGGGTCAAAATGCGTTAACACTTGATCTGAAGCTAACATCTTTTTTATTCTGTTAAAAGCATTATTTTGTGCGTCACCCCACTTCCACTGTACCCCTTTTTTAATAACTCGTACAATGGGCTTAGGCTACTAGACGCATTCGGCACAAAATTTCTATAATAGTTCACCAGACCTAAGAATGACTGCAATTTTTTTAAATTTGTAGGAATAGGAGCGTTAAGGACAGCATTTACTTTTTCTGGTGATTTTTTAAGGCCATTTTTATTAATAATGTAACCTAAATAATTAATTTCGTTTTTATAAAATTCGCATTTATCCTTTTGCAAAGTTAGTCCTGCGTCCTGCAATCTTTTTAAAACTGATCTCAGCCTTTCCAAATGTACTTTTGTACTATCAGCTTTGCCAAGGTCAACGCCTCCACATCTTGAGCAAAAAGCTTCTCTTTTTCTGGACCCGCTGGCATTCCCATTACGAATCGGTCTCGTAAAGCTTCCTCGACGTTACTGAAGCCGCAGTATGCCGTGAGACCGCGCAGTCTCGCCGCCTATTGCGCGGGAGTTTCGCCCAGCTGTTGTACCGCCTCGTAGAAATTAAAACGTTCGCCAAACCCGCAGCGCTTCGGTGTAAAGTGGTCATCTAAAAGTTTGATGATCACGTCGTATTTCACTTCTTCGATCTTCTTAGGTATGGCCAAATCTGATGCGAGTTTATAGGTGCCATCGGTGAGTGCGCTCAATAGTATAGCTCGTCTTTTTACACCCTCGACGTCGGTTTTTGAGTCAATCTCATTAGCTATGAACCATTGTGAGATTCGACCTTTGTATGTAGCCCAATTATGCACATTATGGTCAAAACTTGACAAAATTCCAATTGTCGACATTTTTTTTTTTCCTTCTGCAAGTGGGTTTGTGTTCTCGTCGCCACTGTTATGTCCGAGGTCAAGGGGATGCGTGCTAGTGAAATACTGGTTAGAGAAACACTGTTTATTAAATATGGCGCTGGTGTGGACGCAGCCACACACACATAATTATACCTACGTACGTACATAGATAGCTGTGCGTATCGGCTCACGCTTACATACACAACATGTGTGAAAAAAAAATAATTATGATTTTACACAATAATCACACAACAAAACCTACCTATTAATATTGCATTCTGAATGCAATTTAATATGCTAACCTATTCTAAGTATTACTAATAACTAATTGAGGCCCATAGATAAACTGTGCTCCTGTTTACCAAAAATGTATGCTATAGAGAGGTCAACCAATGTTCCTGCGCTCTGCTAACCTAAAAATGTGTGGTCCAGAGAGGTCATTGACCGATCTCCCTATAGCAAGGCAAAACTTATCCCTAACTCTGCTACCTAGGAAGTTATTAACTTAACACTACAATTAATCTAAAAGAACTTACATCTAAGGTTCCTTTGAGTCACGCCGATACCACTTCCAGGTGGTATGGTGACTCGCCAGCTCAGCTGGCCGCCCTTGGCTGCTGGTAGACCGCGCTCCTGCGCGTCTTCTGGAGCTGGTGCTGTGGTGGGTGGAAAGGCCCTAACAACCCGTTGGCTACCCCTCAGTACTGATCCCAGACAAATACGCACCACTTCGCGACACGCCACGTGCTTACGTGTCGTACTCCAAAAATCTCTTGCTTTTAGCTAGCCCGCCCTGGTTCCAATTAAACTAACGTTTTACACTGTTTCACGTATCTATTACGGTCCGCCGATTTAATTTAACATGTGCCTTACACATCAAAATTACAAGTACAAATTAATTTCACATGACCTCGCGAAAATGTTCTAACCTAACACAAGTTACCCTAACATGTGAACCCCAAAAAGTGTGTACGTCACACTGACAGCCGTCTGTCACTACAAATTAAGACTACAAAGGGTTGCCATCCGTAAATGGTCATTTTGTCCCAAACAGAAAGTGATTAGGTACGTGAAATATGGCTGGCCCCGCTTGATACAAGCTGTATTCATATTATAAGGTGAATAAACTTAAATGTCCTAAAAAGTTAATACTTTATGTTTCCGGTAAGATTGTGTTTTAAAAGTCAGTGACAGAAACGAATCGCGGCAAAGCCGACTCCACGTAGTGTTTTCTGCCCTACGCTAGAGTGTGATTTAAGCCCGCGTAGGAGCGGAGGGGCGAGGCGGCCCGCAAGCTGAGGAGCAGGTGGGTTTCACGCTCGCCGCGGTAGCTGAGGCTGGCCGGCGGAGCCAACCAGCAAGCCGAAGACTATGCCCGCTGCATGCTTGGTTGCATGCTGCATGCTTGCTGCACACTTGCTGCATGCTTGGTTGCTTGCTGCTTGCTTGTTTGCATGCTGCATGCTTAATGCATGCTGCATGCTTGCTTGCATGCTACATGCTTGCTTTCATGCTGCATGCTTGCTTGCATGCTACATGCTTGCTTGCATGCCGCAGCTTGCTAGCAAGCTCCAAGCGTGCTTGCTTACATGCTGCATGCTTGTTTGCATGGTGCATGCTTGCTTGTGTGGTGCATGCTTGCTTTCATGCTGCATGCTTGTTTGCATGCTTAAACGTTACTACGATTACAAGTTGTTCGATGATATTATAGATTTTAATTATTTGAAATGTTGTATTTTAATAATATTGGAAACGTGTTTCTGGAAAATGAATCGTCTAGCATTAATAGCTACGGCCAAACGTTGAGTGGGATTTCAAAACATAGAGATGTTGAAATAATAACAATCGATAATCGGCATTTCAAAACTTTGTAAATTGTGTTTTCGGTAAAAAGAAAGTTATGGAAAACAAAAAATTACAGAACGTTTTTGGCCAAATAAAATTCATACAGGCAAATTTCGAATTTATGATAGGTAACCCTCTTAGACACAATCACGTTTCTATTCAGTTAACAATTGTCAGATGAGTGCAAGTACTTCAATTGTCGGATGAGTGCAGGTACTTCTAGGAATTCGTCCCCAACCACCAGGAATATAATATCAGCTTCTACACCATCACTTTTACGAGCGCTAAACAATACTAAACGATAGTACAATTTCATTTCTAAATACTATTTGATGATAATGGTTCGCTATCTCATTTAAATCCTATCGCCCTATCAGAATCCTATCGCCCTATTAGGAAAAGTGATTTAATGGTAGTAATTTTGGGGTGGTTGGGATATACTTTCTAGCGGTCTACCCCAGACAACGGCATCACGGACCAACATGGCCCGTGGTGACGGCTGAAGATCCCAGTGGCAGTGGTAGGCTCCGCAAAGAGCCGCCTAGCTCGCGACCACTATCCTGCCGAAATCCGGCGCCAAGAAGTCCGCTGCGTAATGTCGGCGTGCGGGAGTGCCAGTGCCAATGGGGGTTGGTTAGAAGTCAGTTGCGCACATTAGGACCGGTCTTGAAGCCTTAGCATTGCTGTACTGGGTAAATTATTCTGGAGGGCAGCGGGATCCAAAGCACGGTTTTAGCCGTTGGCCGACTGCATTTAGTAGGGGTCCAACAAACGCGTTAGCCACGAGTGAAAGGCTGCTCCGCCAACTCGCAAAAATCCCGAAATGCTCCACCGTGCCAGTTGGAAACTGGACAAGAGGACACGGTGGCCATTTTGGGGGGGTTCGGGCGTCCCCGCAGTCTCCAGGTGAGTTCTCCTTTGGTCAGCTTTGCCTAGGGCAACATCGATGGTAGCGCCTCGACTGAAAATCCTTCCCCCCAACACTCATAACAAAACATGACAAAGCAAAGCAAGAAGAAAGCATGTAAACAACGGCTGCACTTCCTCCCATTAAAAGTGCACTTCGCGAACATCAGAGGACTGCACTCAAATCTCGATCCGGTCCATCATCACCTTAAGACTAAAAAGCAACACCTATTCTTCTTGACGGAGACGCAAATAGCAACCCCGTCGGACGTGGCGTACTACTCTGGCTTCTCAATGGAGCATAGGTTCAAAGAGTGTGCAGGGTTCTGTGTGTACGTCCGCGATGACATTTGCTGTAGGCGTCTCCGTTGCTTTGAAAAATCTGGGTTCTCTGTTTTTTGGCTTCTGGTGGACACTAGGGTAGAGAAGATAATCTACGTCTGTGTCTACCGATCGCACAGCGGTGACCAGGAGGCGACTTGGCTCATAGACTACTTCACTGAAACGGCAGACTTAACAAACTCAGCGGTATCCAGTGGCGGAGCTTGTCTTTCTGGGGGACTTCAACACTTACCACAAAGAGTGGATGTACCCGTTCCAGAAGACTGACCATGCTGGGAGAGAAGTGCGAAGGTTTTCCCTAGCACTAAATCTCACTCAGCTGGTGGATGAAGCGACGCGAATTCCGAATATCGCTGGCCACACACCCAATTGTCTTGACTTACTGCTGACAACCGATCCACACAAGCATTCGATATCGGTCTCAGCCCCGCTGGGAACGTCCGACCATTGTGTGGTGAAATCCGTATCGATCTGCTCTTCTCCGGATATGAGCCCTAAGGGCACGACGCAAGTATGGCGATACGAGTCAGCAGATTGGAGCAAGATGCGTATTTTCCTTGCATCTTATCCCTGGCGGCAAACATGCTTCTCTTCTAGCGACCCTTCGTGTACCGCCGCTGCGATTACGGATGTAATCCGGCATTGAATGGAGTTTTTTATTCCATTCTCCGACAACCCGTTCGGTTACAAGTCCCGCCTTTGGTATAATGCGGACTGTACTCTTGCTGAGGCCCGAAAACAGTCTGCTTACCAGGCTTGGGTGCAAGCCCGGGATCACAAAGTCCGTGCACGGAGAATCTGAGCAAAGAAGAGAGCTTTTAATTCGGCTGCGAAGTCGTGCAAAAGGGTTATTAGAAAGGCGAGATTCGATCACATCAGCCGAATAGGGACGAAGCTGTCGTCCTACCCGAGCGGTAGTAACCAGTTCTAGTCCCTTTCGAAGTCAGCCGACGCGAATTTCTGCCATCCTATGTTACCACCCATGCAGAAACCTGACGGGTCGCTAGCTCATTCTGCAGCTTTAAAGCTAGTTTATTTGCCTCTCTATTTGCGAGCAACTCGCATCTAGACACCGACTCTCTACAACCACCAAACTTACCTCGCTGTGATTCTTCATACCGGAGATCACAATCCACAATAAAAAGGTCCGTAGAGCCCTACTTAGTCTGGACGTGAACAAGGCCAGTGGTCCTGATGGCATACCAGCAAGGGTACTGAGGTATTGTGCGCCTGAGTTGTCTTCTGTGCTAACACGCTTGTATCGCCTCTCTCTCTCGAGGCAAAAACCGTACCTAAATGCTGGAAGCTTGCTAATGTGCAGCCAGTACCCAAAAAGGGAAGTCGTGCCGACCCATGCAACTACCGACCGATCGCCATCACTTCGATACTCTGTAAGGTCATAGAAAGAGTTCTAAACAGTAAGTTGCTCTCATACCTAGAAGTCAATGACCTCCTCAGCGACCGTCAATATAGGTTTCGCCGAACATGATCGACTGGGGATCTTCTAATTTATCTGACGCACTACTGGGGTGAGGCCTTCGAGATGCACGGCGAAGCACCCGCCGTATCACTTGACATCTCGAAGGTTTTTGACAGGGTCTGGCATAAAAGTCTACTGCGCAAGCTTCTTGCGTATGGTATTTTCGCTGACTTTTGTAGTTGGATAGCAGATTTCCTGACGGAACGGTTGATCAGAGTAGTCATCGATGGCTGCTCCTCTGACTCAGTGGCTATTGATGCCGGAGTTTTTTTTTTATAGCAGAAGGAGGCAAACGAGCAAGCGGGTCACCTGATGGAAAGTAATCACCGCCGCCCATGGACACCCGCAAAACCAGAGGAATCGCAGGCGCGTTGCCGGTCTTTAAGGAAGGAATAGGCTCGTTTCTTGAAGATCCCTAAGTCGTAACGGTCCGGAAATACCGCCGCCGAGAGCTGGTTCCACAACACTGTAGTTCGAGGCAAGAAATTTCTTGAAAATCGCACAGTAGTAGACCGCCATCCATCAAGGTGATGTGGATGGAATGACAGTCGATTGCGTGTAGTGCGGTGAAGGAAATTAGCGGCAGGGATCAAGCCGAACAATTCCTCAGAACACTCCCCATGATATATACGGTACAATATACAGAGAGACGCAACGTCTCTCCGAAGAGCCAGTGGATCGAGCCGACCTGAAATAACCACGTCGCCGACAATTCGAGCAGCTCTGCGTTGAATGCGGTCAAATGGAAGGAGTTGGTATTGGGGTGCTCCAGCCCAGAGATGGGAGCAGTATTCCATATGCGGCCTGACCTGTGCTTTATACAGTTGTAAACGGTGGGCCGGCGTGAAATACTGACCCGCTCTATTAAGCACACCCAGCTTTTTCGAAGCTAATTTAGCTTTACCTTCCAAATGACCACGAAACTGAACGTCACTCGAAATATCGACGCCAAGGATTCCAATAATCGGATTGGTATCAAGGGGAGCTCCCTCAAAGTTCAGAGGTACGACGAAGGGATGTTTTTTCGCGGTAAATGCGCAAACTTGTGTTTTGGAGGGGTTAAAGCGGACTAGGTTATGTCGGCCCCAATCCGAGGCATGACTTAACATGTTCTCAATGTCAGTCACAAGTTTATTCCGGCTCTCGATGACGCTTTCCAGAGAAATATTAGCTCGCCAGTTGTAGATCGTATCCCCAGTACTGTCGTCTGCATAGAAATGAATGCTGTTGTTATGCAGCATGTCATTGATATGCAGAAGAAATAGAGTAGGGGACAACACACACCCCTGCGGGACTCCAGCATTCACGGGCTTCATGTCGGAGCACGAACCGTCGACTGCGACTCTGATGCTACGCCCAGTAAGAAAGCCGGCAACCCATGAACACAATTTCTCAGGAAGTATGATGGAAGTTTAGAGAGAAGAGCCCTGTGCCATACCCTGTCAAAAGCTTTCGCTACGTCCAAGCTAACTGCCAGTGCCTCCCCTTTACTCTCGACTGCCTCCGCCCATCGGTGAGTAAGATACACTAAAAGATCACCAGCCGAACGACCGCGACGAAAACCATACTGGCGATTACTTAGTAGCTGGTTCTCTTCTAGGTACCTTAAGAGCTGGCGGTTTGTAATGGACTCCATTACTTTGGAGAGTAAAGAGGTAATAGCTATTGGCCTGTAGTTGGACGGTGCTGAGCGATCGCCTTTTTTTGGAATCGGGTGGACAAGGGCTGTCTTCCAAGAGCTCGGGACGACGCCAGTAGTGTAAGAGAGCCGGAAAAGGTGCGTTAGAACTAGTGCCAATTCAGGAGCACACGTCCGAAGCACAATGGGTGGAACTGCATCAGGCCCACTCGCCTTATGGATATCAAGGGAAAAAAGAGCCTTACGAACTGACTTTTGCAGGAACTGAACGTTTGGCATTGTACAAGCGCAATGCGGTATGGTTGGTGGAGAGTTTTCCCCATCGTTCAAGGTCGAGTTTGATGCGAAAAGAGAGCCCAAGAGATCGGCTTTCTCCTTTGCAGTATAGGCCAGGCAGTCATCGGTCTTGTGCAATGGTGGTAGGAACGGCTGACAAAAATTCCCTAAGATAGCTTTGGCGAGAGACCAGAACGCACGCGTCCCCGAAGGAAGACGCACTAGTCTCTCGCCGATTCTACCTATAAATGATGACTTCGCCTTGGCAATGTCCTTCTTAAAGGATCTGGCGGCAAAGTTGTACTTCTTTCTGAGCGCACTGGTGTTTGGATCCTTTGATGACAACGCATTAGCCCAGGCTTGGTAATGTTGTCGCTTTTGGCGAGACGCCATTTTGCAGCAACGACCAAACCATGGTTGGGACTTGCCGCCAATGGGAACCACAGAGTTTGGAATGAAAAGTTCCATTCCCTGCAGTATCACATCAACGACAGAGTCAGCGGCGACATCAGGATCATCCAGCGAGAAGCAAACTCGCCACCACGGGTAGGACGCAAAGAAACTTCGCATCCCATCCCAGTCCGCTGACCTATAATGCCAGACTCGACGGCTAGCCGCTGGTTGCGGTTTTGAAGTTTCTGTGAGTGGCACAGTGCTGCGAATCAGACAGTGGTCTGATGAGCCTAGTGGTGCATCAACAGAAACTTGATAGCCGTCTGGGTGCGAGGTCAGCAGAAGGTCCAATAAAGAAGGTGCATGGCCCTCCACATCTGGAACCCGTGTTGGCTCGGTTACTAATTGGGACAGACTGTAGGCTAAAGCGAAGTCATGATCGGCTCTACCCGCGTGGTCAGTTGTGCGTGAACCAAGCCATTCGACGTGGTGGGCATTGAAGTCTCCCAATACCACAATCTCGGCCGAGGGGATCCGTTGGAGAAGGGAGTCCGTCGCCGCTTGGACGGTCTCGATAAGTTGGTCAGTTCCGATGTTACCTATACAGGCACGCGTAGACGCGAGGATGACGTCCGCAGTCGACGTGTAGCCATAAGATGGAAAGGTCCCTAGCTTCAAGATTGCCAAGGCGACGGACGCACATATCCTCCCTGACATAGGCACAAACACCGGCTCGTGGCACAAATTCATGTTCCAGGTTGTATCCCGGGTAGCGCAAGTAGAAGATGTGAGGAGGGGGGAATTCTGCATCTCGGTGAGGAAGAGCAAGGCCGGTTTCGCCGTCTCGAGGTGGTAATGGACGGCGCTCAAGTTAGAGTGGATTCCCCTGATGTTGCAGTAGTCCACACGGAGCGTAGGAGGGGTGCCAACTGTCTTGCCTTTCTCCTGGCTGCAGCATGCCTTGGCGCGAGCGGACTTTTGCCCTGCCCAGAATACGTAGGGCAGCCTGAGCGAGAACGCTCAGGGGGGGATTCTCCGACACTGGATGTATCGGTAATCCCCTGGGGTAAATCTAAGTTTAGTTCCTCAGGGGTCTGTTCTCTCTGCGACGCTTTTCCTGTTGCACATCAATGACCTGTTGATACCGGGAATTGTTGGGTATGCAGATGTAAGTACTGCCGTAGAAAGATTCCGTTCGGATGCAAAAGTTAACAGTGATGACGTGATGTTGATGAGAGATGCGATGGTTGAGCGAACGAACCAGACGTTAATCCACGTTTGCCAGTGTGGTGACAGTAACCTAGTAAATTTCAACGCCACCAAAACGCAAGCGTATTTATTCACCGCTGAAAGGAGTTACTTTAACCTGACTCCTACTTTTCGGGGTACATCTGCTTTTCCTCATATTTCATTTTCACATTTCATTTCATTTTATTCATACTCCTAATTTTCGGGGGCCTGTTACCTATAGTCTCGCCGTTCTGGGTATGGAGTTGTCTTCAGACCTCAACTTCGGCACCAGCATCGTGTCCAAGGCTCAAACTGTAGCTAAAAAGCTGGGCGTCTTAAATTGGGTCATGCGATATTTCAAGCTGGGACAGCTTTTAACTCTCTTTAAAGCTCAAGTCCAATCTTGCATGGAATATTGCAGTCACCTGTAGAACGGCTCAGCGAAATACCAACTAGCTGTACTGGACACGATTCAACGCAAAGCTGAGAGGCTAATTGGCGACAAAGAACTGGTGAAGAGCAAGTTTCACACCCTAGCTCACCGCCGCAAAGTTGCCTGTCTGTCAGTCTTTTACAGACTGTACTTCGGAGAGTGTGCTCTGGAGCTACATAAGCTCATACCGCCATCTCTCTTCTTCCATCGGACATCCAGACGCACTGCGGGCTACCACCCCTTCTTGGTGGATATTCCAAAATGTCACACAAAGCGCTACTCAACATCTTTTGTACTGCGTATAGCAAAGGAGTGGAACTCCCTCCCTGCGTCTGTGTTTCCGAGTACATATAGCCCGTCCATCTGAAAGCAAGAGTAAATAGGCACCTTCAAGGTTAGCTCGCACCATCGTGGATCCTGTCCTAGCTTCTGGGCTTCATTGGGATCAAGAGCAAACCCATAACTAGTAAAAAAAAAGTACCTCGGTCCATTTCCAGTTTCAAGCTCAGGAATGATAAAAACGTTATTACAACACTACGCTGAGTCTTAAGTCATGATGAACCATCTACGTGGCTAAAGATAAACCCTCGCGTTCCCTAGTTCATGATTGTATTTCTGTTTACCTTCATTATTGTGTTAAATATCAAAATCAAACTACTTGCTATTAATTGCGATTGCACTCGCAGACAAACCAAATCTTGGGTTTTGCAGAAACCTTTAAATAACCATTATGGTTGTTCGGCAAATGATCCCACTCCACCTGATGTTAAGCGGAAATGAAGTCCAGGCGCGAGGACAACTCGTGCAGCGTAAGAGTCGTAGCACCAGTCCCTCACTCTGCCGGCCCACAAAGTGCTTCTTCACGCCTCGATTAAAGGACCCTATGTCAGAGGTAGGAGGGAATACGTGTGCTGGTAGACCATTCCATCTTTTGGAAGTGCAGCAAAGAAACGTGTCACCAAATTTCTTTGTGCGTGATGGAATGTTAGAGACTGTAAATTGGTGACTCCGGAGAGCAGCACGCGTACTCATATGGAGGAAGGGAGAAGAACGAAAGAGGTTAAAGAGTTCTTCAGAGCATTCGCCATGGCATAAACGGTAAAAGACGCTGACTGACGCAATATCTCTACGCAATTGCAAAGGCTCGAGAGTTTCAGTGACCTCCGCATTGCCGATAATGCGCACAGCGCGGCGCTGCAATCTGTCCAAGGCATCGAGAAGTTACTTTGCGGAGCCGTCCCAAAGGTGAGAGACTCCACGCAAGACCGCACCTGTGTCTTGTATAATAGACACAACTGATCAGGCGTGAAGAATCGCCGCACCTTGTTCAGGACACCGAGTTTACGTGAGGCAATTTTAATTAGGGTTTCGATGTAGTCCTTTTGGTTCAGATCGCAGCGGATATCCATACCGAGTGTGGCGGCCTTAGTCGCCACATAATTTATTATCTAAACCTTACAAGACTATTTATACAGTAATACTACGTAGATGTTGGAGGGAGGATGCCGTGACATATCTTTATCGGATCTGCACGCGTTTAGGAATGTGCTTACAAACTCTTTAACCGATACGTGATGATAATAAATTATGTGGCGACTAAGGCCGCCACACCGAGCATGTTAATACTGCTCTGCAGGCCTAGAGATGTACCCTGAAGAGAGGGAAGGGGAAGGAATGGCGACTTTTTTGCTGTGAACGCGCACACCTGTGTTTTCTTGGCATTGAACTCCAACAGATTATAGGAGCCCCATTTAGAAATGAGATCCAACACCCGATTGAGACAAGATTTGCTCGCTTCATTTCGGTGTCTACCCGCCCAGTCGTTGGGTGACCGTTATATCCCCCATGCACTGTGCTATCATCTGCATAGCATTGAATGTTTCCAAGAGGAAGCATGTCATTGAAATGCAGAAGGAACAGCGTGGGGGATAGAACGGAGCCTTGAGAAACACCAGCGTTCACTGTCATGAACCGCGAAGCGCATCCATCCGAAAGGACACGGATTCCACGCTCATGCAGGCAGCTAGCAATCCAGGTACAGAACTGAGCGGGCAAACCGTATGCCGGGAGCTTGGAGAGAAGAGCTTTGTGCCAGACCCGATCAAAAGCCTTGGTTATGTCAAGGCTAACTGCCAGTGACTCGCCACGCTTGTCAATAGCCTCACCCCAGAGATGTGTGACGTACGCTAGAAGGTCACCCGTTGACCGTTTATGCCGAAACCCATATTGACGATCGTGAATTAGGGAGTGATCTTCTAGGTATCGAATAAGCTGTTTGTTCAATATTCGTTCTGAGATCTTGCACAACACTGAAGTTACGGCTATAGGGCGGTAATTAGTCGGATCTGACTGATCTCCTTTTTTAGGGAACGGTTGCACATTAGCTTCTCTCCAAGATTCCGGCACACAACTCGGAGAGAGCGAGAGACGGTACAGACGCGATAACACAGGGGACAACTCCGCTGCACACATTTTCAGGACTATTGCTGGGATGCCATCAGGACCGTTAGCTTTCCGGACATCGATTGACTGCAGCTCCGCACGGACATCACACTGCCTGATTTTAATATCAGACATTGTGTGGCCACAGTGAGGAATTGAGGGTGGCTGTGCATTACAGTCAACGATCCGGGAGTTAGCCGCAAAGAGTTTGGCCAGGAGATCGACCTTTTCCTGCGGCTTGTGAGCTAAAGTTCCGTCAGGACATCTCAGTGGTGGCAGCGAGGGTTGGCAGAAGTTGGATTGCACGGCTTTGGCCAGACGCCAGTAGCTACGGCTGCCCGTAGGATGCGTCAGGAGTTCTTGGCCTACTCGTTCAACGCGCTGGGCATCCGCTCTAATGTAGGCCCACTTACACGATTTGGTGGCATTATTATAGGCTGCTTCTAGCGAGCGAGTTTCAGGATCCCCAAGAGCTTTACCTCTGATCCAAGCGCGGTATGCCGTCTGTTTGCTCTCAACAGCGCTGGCACACTCGCGATTGAACCAGCGGTTGCGTCTGCCTTTGCTGATGACATAGGAGTGTGGAATATAGTATTCCATCCCTAATACTATCTCATCAGCAACGGCAGTGGCGCTAGCGGTCGGGTCCTTCCCACTAAAGCAGCGCTGCCTCCAAGGGACGGATTCAAAATACTCCCGCATACCGTCCCAGTCTGCCGACGCGTAGTGCCAAATCTGGTGTTTCGAAACCGCTGCTGGCGGGCGCGATGCCAAGGGCACTGTGCTGGATGTCAATCAAGCAGTGATCCGAGGAACCTAAAGGAGCTCGAATCTCCACCCGGTATCCAGCTGGGCGACTCGTCAGCAGAAGGTCGAGTAAGGAGGGCGCATGGCCAACTATGTCTGGGATCCTGGTGGGATGGTTCACCAGTTGCGTCGGGTCATGCGTAAGAGCGAATGCGTGGGCAGTTCTACCAGCATGGTCTGTTTTGAAGGAACTTAACCACAACTCATAGTGGGCGTTGAAGTCCCCCAAAAACACCAGTTCCGCCGATGGAAACCGCTCCTGCGCATCATCTGCTACCCGACTAAGATGTTCAATTTGTCGAGTTGTCTCCATGTCGCCGTTATGGGATCGGTAGACGCAGACGTAGAAACGGCAATGAGAGCCTAAGTCGACGTGTACCACTAGGAGGGAGAAGGAAGGGTCCTCCAGACAGCGCAGACGGCGACAACAAACATCCGCCTGAACGAATAAGCAAACTCCGGCTTTGGCTTTGAAGGATTCTCCAAGCACAAAGCCGGGATAGTTCAGGTAGGTGGTGTCAATTGGGCAGATTATTTGCGTCTCCGTCAGGAACAACATTGCTGGCCGTGCCGTCTCAAGATGGTGGTGGACGGCATTGAGGTTTGCATGGACCTTCACCTGAGGATTGCACCTTCCGGTCACCAACCGGCACGACGGACCACCCTGAGATTATGCGTGGCATGGTGAGGCAGCCTCACGAGCTGGTTAGCCTCGCTTGGGCCCCTGTACTGTGCCACGAGCGGCCAGCGGGACTACCGTTTCTACGTTTTCATTGGACATTGGTGTTGACATCTCCGGTACTAGTCTGGATAACTAGTAGAGGCGGCCTCCTAGATGCCGTAAGTCTCCGGTCCAGCCAGCCGCGTAGGACGTGGGAACTGGCTAGGCGCCCGGATGGGTTCCGAGAAGTGAGTGTGCTTACTACTCCGCTACCAAGGTGGACACTTGGGAGTCGACTTTAGAGTCGACGACCCTAGCAGTGGCAACTGCGAGTTGTGCCCTTCGTGCAACGAGAAGTGAGCGAGCTTGACAGCTCCGGTTACCTATCTGGACAATAGGCAGTGAATTATACGTGTTCACGGGGATACTCTCCTGAGACACTAGTCTTATGAGTACCGAATGAAGAGCGCGCTGCGGCGGGCACTAATTTGGCGTGAAGACCTAACGTTGGTGGTCTCCTGCGCGAGTGTTCTACTGGCGCAGGGACGTCTGGCACTTCTTGCAATAACCTTACGGTTGGTCTTGAGGTGCCAGTACAAAATAAAACTTAGTGAAGTAAGGAGGGGGGGTCTCCCTGGTCGGCAGGTTAACGAAGTCCTCCTGGCACTGGTTTGACGGAAGCCTCCACAGACCAAAAACATCGCAGCATCATCCTTTCGAGCTTTGATTATACGCTGGCTGATCCCGAAACGCGACCGACAAGCAGTCACTTGACGGGTTTTACACCATGCGTACGGTGATCGCCAACTAGACGGGTCAAGCCCTACCACCAGTGGAGCAGATCATCGCTCGAAAGAGTCCGTTAGTCGCTTCACGTCACCCACCGGACGGAGAGAGGGGCGGCGATTGGAATTCTTTCTCCGTCACCGCACGGATAAAGAAGACGGAGACGGTAAACTAAATAAATTGATTGTACCGCAAAATGTTTTGACGTGAAAATAATTTGTTATGGAACAATATGCAACAAATGAATTTGACCCCGACTTTTACTAACTATTCAAATCACAGTCAAACTTATAGACGGATATTGCACAAACAATTTCAACAGAATTACTTACAACTTCCATCAAAGTATTTTTTTCTGCGTTTCATTGTTTTAACATGAACGCTGTATACTGTATTATAAGCGCGAACACGCTTTCATCATAAAGCAGCAAAACAAACTATGAATGTTTTCTTATGTATTTTCGAATCTATTTTTATAATTCTGACAAAATGTTTAAACAGTCTCGAATCGCTCGCCCACAGTTACTGCAACGCAACTCGATTCCTTCTAGGATCTAGATAGAGCTCCCAACAATACAACTTTATTATACTATAAAAGTAAAATTACAAGTCTCGCATCAATTAGGTTGAAAAACTATCAAAACATAAATTGTGACGTAATATTCTAACTTGTGACTCATTCTTAAACTGTTGTAGGACTAGTGTTCGATGTTACGCGAACGAACAGCTCAGCAACTGTATTTATGCAATTTGCATTTTTTATTTATTACATTAAATTATATTCAGTACGTTCGTAACCAGATACCGTACGCGACGCGTGCTCTTTATTACCATTTCTAACCATTTTCATATTTTCTTTAGTATTAATTACTTAGTTATTTCTATAATTTATGTGTGAACAGTTATTATATCAGTTCAAAGCAACTCTCAGACTTATCATTAAAATACTATTATCTACAAAAGGATGCTGAAGCTAATCTCCAAGCTAAAGTAAAACCCCTTACACGGTCCGTCAAGAAATAGGGATTTTGGTTCGCGAATTACCTGACCATTAGGTAGTGTTTGTGTAGTCAAAGACTTCCTTAACTCACCAGTGCCTATTGTGACTGAACAGTGAAAAATAAAGGATTGCAGTAACTTGTGTTCATGGAACCAGAGTAAGGCGAATATAAGGTCAGGTCTTACCATTTTTATTTATCTTTACCCTTTTTTATCCTGAACCATGAATAATCTTTTGCCAATCAGACGGAACATTTAGTAAAACCTGTAAGTAAACGGACTGGTAAACTAAATGATACTTGTTTGAACATATGAAAAATAGGCATCTCACGTTTATAACGTGTGCATTATCATAATAAAGCCTAAACTGTCTTCGGTTGAAGAAGGTCTTGGCCTTGCACTAAGAACATATTTTGAAACCTTCTTCATTATTAACTTCATTATTTATTCATCTAAGAATGTTTCGCAATGAAAACGTTTTAGTTTTATTCATCTTATTATTATAAATATTATATCCAGCATTACATTTTCACAAACACGTCTAACCACTTCGAATGCCTGCCTGCCACAGAATGCCGCCACTTTCCGCCATGACTCAATCGGTCATTTCTGCATACCATTTCAAGACTTTCGATTCGTTACATTTTTAATTTTTAAAAGTCAAATCAGGTCCCTGAGCACAGACCTCTTATCAACCGATAAAGTGACATTAGATGATAAAATTTGACAGTTCATGTACAGCCGATGTCAATTTGTCGATGGCTAATGTCACTTTATCGATCGATAAAAGATCCGTGCTCGCACTGCAGCTTCGTTTTAAATCAGTTTTGTTTTTTTTTAATGCTAAAAGAATCAGCCTAACAGCCTAACACTCTTTGGGGTTATGCTGACCACGTGCTCCGCCAAGTCCCACTTGAGCTTTGCAGATTTGTGTCCAATATCTGCAACACCTGTCATGGAACGCAGTGTGGTGTTTCGGACACAGTTCTCTTGATGCCGAGAATGCTATGTTAACAAATTAATATTTATATTTTCTCTTATTTTTATATAAAAAGCAATTACTCTCACGCTCTCAAAAGTTCTTTTTCTTCTGCTTCATAAAATGCCCATTAATTACTCGAGGTCAGCAGTCAGTTTTCTACATTTCCTTGTCCAAAGCTAGTCTAAATAATTGTTTCACGGTTTTGATACCGGTCTATTCCCTGATATTACGAAGCTATGGCTTTTTCCTTTTTCTAACTTTCCTCTTTCCAGCAATCTTTTCTATCAATATCGTGCGAAGCAACTGATATCTATCATTACGCAAGACATGGCCCATGTATGCAACCAATTATGCTCTGTAACTTGACTTTATTTGTTACCTCTAATTTCGGATCACAGCAATACAAAATAATGCTTCTTGGCAGCAGAAATAGGTAAAAAGCTATTCGTCATCCAGTCAAATTCTGAGAAGAATCTAACCAACACGCGTAAATTTACCAAAACTGAGTGTTACAAGATAACATGTTTTGTTTTATTTATGATCATGGTCACCCTACATGATGTAACACGTGTTGTATTTTAATGTATGTTCTAGTTTACACAATAAATTTTAATTAAATTTTCTCTTTTGTTTCAAATGTTATTTAAGCATGTACCACACCATTCAAGCGCCACTTTAATAATTATTTTTATAATAGCGAAACGGCATAACCGTTTCGCATAAATTAATAAAAATGAAACAAATTTTAAGTATTTGTATCATTTTCGTATTTGTTAGCAATGGTTCTGTATTGTGTTTTTCAAACGGCTTCATTGATTTTATAGAAAAAGCATTAAAGGGAAAAAGTGTTCCAGCCTTACAAAATCTTGAAAAGAAATTAACGACAGATAAATTGACAGTAATTGGTAGGTCGAATTTTACACAAATAGCCAAAATGTTCGGTCACAAATAATAATAATAATAATAATAATAATAATCTTTATTTGCATAAGATACATGGTGTCGGTTACTGTTTACTGTTAGCCAGTCAGTTACAGTTTAGTAGTTATATTATGTTAATTAGGTATATAAAAGAAAAAAAAAAGAAATAAAAAGAACTATCATAAACAGTATTGAGAACTTCTGCTTTCTAAACTAGGTTAGACCTGTATTTTAGTCGGCAGCGATTCCTCCTACTTTTAAAGAACTAAATTAAATATTCTATATTGTACGTACCTAGACTTAACTATATAGCTAATAGTAAATTAGTCGTAAGAGGTATGTAATGTTAAACAATAGATATAGTTGATGTATATGTATATGTATATGTATGTGTGTGTGTGTGTGTGCGTGTGCGTGTGCATGTGCATGTGTGTGTGCGTGTTCGTGTGCATGTGTGTGTGTATTTATTTAAAGTCTTATTTTATTGTTCTATTTTTAATATATCCTCAGTCTCATTGTATCCGAGTGTAAGTAGGAATTTTTCTGTTGACTTTTTAACTTCATATTTTGAAAGTGAATAAATGTAAATAGCTTTGTTTATTTTATTATAAAGCATAGCACTGAGAGCATTGTATTTATGTTTTGCCCAAGCTGTACGGCATTTAACTTGTGGGCACACTCTTCCCACTCCTTGTCGTCTTATTGCGGTTTGGTGGTCGTACGTTAAGTTCGAGTGACGGCGGAGCACCATACGATGTATGGCTAGTTGTCTAACGGTGAGTACTTCGCATTCGGCGTAAAGTTTTGCTGTTGGATATGTCCGTTTTTTTCGTGTCATTACCTTTAAAACGGCTCTCTGTGCGCGTTCTAGTTTCATAATCAGTGTTTTGTTTGCACCACCCCATATCGAAACACAGTATGATATGACTGACTGGCATAATCCAGAATACACGATTTTAAGGGTTTTTCTGTCCGCTGAATTTCGCAAGTTTTTAAAGATATAAATTAACCTCCTAACCCTTGCAATTATTGTTTCGATTTGAACATGCCAATCAAGTCTCTCGTCCAAGTGTACTCCCAGATATTTAATGTTGTGGACAGTTTCCAGAGACTTACACTCACACCGACTCAAACCGGGGTTTTGACATGTGTGTACAATAATGTTAGGATCTGTGTGTTCTGTTTTATCTGCTTTTGTTATATTAAAGCGTACTACCCGTGTTTTATCGAGGTTAAGCGTAAGTAAATTTTCATTCAGCCAGTTTTTAACCTTGCCTAACGCATTCATGGCACATCTATCAGCAGTCTCCCAACTATCGCCATGAACCAGCAATAAAGTGTCATCAGCGTAGGTATATATATTGCAATTTTCAAGGGACATATTGCACAGCTGGTTTATGTAAACAAGAAAGAGCGTAGGTCCCAAAATACTTCCTTGGGGTACACCATAGCATATTTTCTGTTCATTGCTGACTACGGATCCTATTTTTACACACTGCGAGCGGTTTGTAAGATAGCTAGAGAACATGTCAAGAGCAACGCCCCGTACACCGACAGATTCCAGCTTAGATATAAGGATTGGAACGGAGACGGTGTCAAATGCCTTTGACAGATCCAGGAAGATGCCATAACACTTTTTTTTGTTATCAATGTGAGTTACCAAAGCTTCAGTAAATTCAGACACTGCATCCTCCGCAGAAACACCGTTTCGAAACCCATACTGATTTTCTGCTAATAGCTTAAACCTGTCCAAATACGCTTGCAGAGATGTATTTAGGTATCTCTCCAGGATCTTTGAAAGGGCGGTCAGTACAGAAATTGGCCTGTAGTTTGTCACACAGTCTTTCTCCCGCCCTTTGTGGATTGGATGAACAACCGCCTTTTTTAGTGCAGTCGGAAAGATACCTTGTGATATGCAGAGGTTAAAGACATGTGTGAGAGGGGAAACTAGAGCATCACAGGAGTTTTTTAACACACGAGCTGGGATATCATCCCAGCCCGTGGCACAGTCAGTTCGTAGGTTCAAAATAAGCCTCTTCACCTCTGACTCATCAATAGGGAGAATAGCAAAGGAATTATTCATTTTAATTTTATTTGAATATTGATTCGGACTATATTCGTGCGGAAGGGATGGTATTTTTGAGGCTAAATTCTTTCCAATATTAACAAAGAACTCGTTTACCCGATTTATTGAGGACAATTCGTCATCGGCTATTTTCAGTAGTTCAGTTGGTGGTGATTTCGAACGCATAGTATTGGTAACCGTCTTTACAACATTCCACATTGCCTTGGGGTTGTTTTTAGCTTTTTTGAACTCTTCCTTTTCATAAGTAGTTTTTAACTTTCTTAGCAAAGAATTACAAAAGTTCCTATATCTAGTATAGGTTATCTTTAGGGTTGCATTTTCCGGGTCTTTTTTCAGTTTAAGGTGCATGTTGTCTCGATTATAAATACAGCGCAATAAGCCGGGAGTAATCCACGGCTTAATGACTCTCCATTTCCTAGAAACTTTTTTGGTGGTTTTGTTGTTCTCTATAGCACCTTTTAAAGCACAAATAAGAGTGTTGGTTGCCGTATTTGGGTTGTTCTCCTCTAAGATGACGTTATAGTTAGCATTGTCAAGTTGATTTTTTATTCCTTCGTAGTTCATTTTAGTGATTAGGTTTATACCTACATTTTTGGTCTGTGTGTTTTTAGGTGTAGTAAGTGATAGTTGTATTGGATAGTGGTCGGTAATATCTGTCTGGACGACTGCTACTGTAGCTGTTAGTTTAGTTTTCAAAAATATGTGGTCCAGGCAGTTTCCCGCTCTCGTTGGAAGAAGATGCCCCGGAAGGAGACCCATAGCCGACAAGAATGTTAGATATTCGTCAGAGTTTCTATTTGTGTTGTTTTCTTTTATATCTATGTTTAAGTCTCCAATCATTGCTATGTTTTGGGAATGGGTCGAAATAATTATATCCTCAACGCTGTTAAAGAAATTTTCTAATTTATCAAAAGAAGGGGAACGATAAATGGCAATTAGAGTCACGTTGCCAGTTGTACATATAAGACAATTCGCATCCAAAATAGAAGGTTCTCTGACCTGACATTTTAAAGATTTGTTGATATAAATTACCACACCGTCATTCTGGAGTTGATTGTTCAAAGTGGAATAAACAGTATAACCGTCAAGAACTGGGAGGGGACCAGCGACCTTCAGCCAGCATTCTGTAAATATTATTATGTCGTAGTTTATTTTTGTTAATGTCAACATTACCATGAAGCTGTTAAAGTTTTTACCAATACTTCTAATATTTGTATGTATTATTTTTAGTGTCGATGAATTAGTATTAATGTAATCTTTACAATTGACGGGGGTGCAATAGTGTGATTTAGAGACATTGAAACTATCAATGTCGGCTAATATTTTATCTACGTTGGCCATTTCGTTCGTAGTACTAAAAATCGAGAGACGTGGAGAGCACATTTCGTCTCCACGTTTACGTATAATAAAATTTTTACTATTGCACTCCCGTCAAGGACCAATTTAGATATAATAAGTAATTTGGTAACACCGTATTTTGTTTTAACATGAACACACCTTGTTATTGGAATGGTGCAGTTCGTGTTGTAATGTTGGTTTATGAGATAATGGATGATTGTGTTTGTGAGGGTGAGAAGTGTGAGCAGTATTAATTGTGTGATCAATGTATGTTGTGTATGGTGTATAAGTAAACTATACATAAATTTGACGTTACAAAAATATACTTGTAATAACTTAAATGTAATGCTATTCAGTCAGATTGAGTAAGTTAGAGAGGGTATTTTCTGATTTAATGTGTGTGTATTTGGAACTGGTATCTTTGCGAATAAGCACCTTACCCCTTGAAATCCAACAAAATTTATATTCATGTTTCTTAGCAAATTCACGGGCTTGAAAAAACAATTTACGTGTGGAATATGTAAGATGCTCATTCACATAGACCGGGCGTTTATCTTCGGGGACACCGATATGAGATAAGTTCAGTCTATCCGAGCCTTGTCTGCTTTTGTTCCAGCTCCGTACTGCGGTAAGAAGGGTATCCTTGACTTGGACGGAATTGAATTCGGCGATTATAGCTTTTGGGGTCCCCGGTTTTCCGGCACGTCGGTATACATCCCTTATATCTTGGTTCTTAATGACCATATTTAAGGTGGCACCAAGTTGTTTAATTTTCTCCGTCAGGTCATCTTCGGTTTCTTTGTCATTGTTCGGTACATTCCGGATTTCTATAGATGAAGGTCTCGAAAGCTGTTGGTATTCCTGTATTTGATTCTCCAAAGTTGTCATAGTTTCCTTAATTTCCACGTTTTCTAACTCGAGTCTTCCAATCTTGACTATGACATCTTCATATTGATTCTTTATTGAATTCACTGTCGTTTCAATTTCTGTGTTTGTCTTTTGTATTATGGTGCATTGATTGTTCACCCGGGATACATCTTCAATGAGTTTTGACATAGTAGCATTTTGTTCGGATTTCCATGAGCTCAGCACCGTCATTAGTTCGGTTTTGAACTCGTTAAAATCTTGTGATGAAACCGGAATTAGATCGTAGCTTGTGCTAGGTGATGTTTCCACACGAGGGCGCTTTGTGCGTGAAGTAACATGAGTGATATCAGCCTGCGGATCATTCATCGAGGGCAAGTCGGGTTCAGACTGCGTATGTTGTATGGCTAGCTTCGACGGTGATGACTGTGGAGTACGCTGCATTTTGGGCATTTGGATGTTGTAATACGGTTGAAGTTTACCTTTGCAGATGATCGGGCTTAGCGGGTTGTAGCAGTCCCGTAGTAGTGTCGTAGCAGTGCTCCGTAATCGCCTACGGGGTCTGTCGTAGCGTTGACGTCAGTCAGTGTGCGTAGTAGGCAGTGGTTAATTTCGCTCGTCCGAAGCTAACTCCCGTGGCCCAACGGATAAGAGATCGCGTCGCTCGGCGCACACTCCAATGGTCCGCGGTTCAAATCACGGGTGGCCGGTCACTGTGACAATATATTTATTCTCTCACCACACTGGGGCTCCGTAAATGAAGGCGCAGTCCTAGTTCACAGCAGGGCGCAGACCCGGGTTTCGCACAAATTTAATAATGAAATTTAATCAATTTAAAGGCACCAGTAACGCGTCTGCTTGCTACAGTTGTTACACGAGGAAAAAATCAAAAACAAATGCGAAGAACATGAAGTCACCACAGAAGATGGATACATTCTAAGGTTATATCACATTCCTGGTAACAAGGCAAAGCCTGTGCTATTAATACATGGGCACTTTGGAGACGCTTACTCTTTTATAGAAAGAGGGAAAATCTCAATGTCAATCACTCTAGCTGATCAAGGATGGGATGTGTGGGTTCTCAGCCTAAGAGGCACAACCGAATCAAAGCGGCACATTTGTCTTGATCCTGTAAAGGACAATTTGAAATTCTTTAATTTTACTTTTTACGACTGGGGAATGTACGACTTGCCTGCAACTATAGACTACATCCTAGAAGAAAATTCTCAAACTCAATTAACCATCATCACCTATTCACAAGGATCAACAGTTACGTACGTATTAGGAACAGAGAGACCAGAGTATAATGACAAAGTTAAATTAAATGTGAACACAGCCCCTGTGTCTACATTCATAGGTTTGAGGGGCTCTCTTGTAATAGCTTATGATATTTATGGTTTGTTAACAAATAATACTTATTCGGTTGCTGAGACTGGTCCGGAGATAATGTCGCATCAAGTAGTAGCTCCATATATGCAAGCTTTCTGTCTTAACCCAGGTGCAGCAGATATATGTATAGATCAAACGTTTGAAACGTTTGGTAGAGATATTCAAGGGTTTGGGCCAGATTTTTTATCTACATTTTTAGGACACTTCCCTGCTGGAAGTTCGCTGAAGTGTTTAAACCATGTTATCCAAATAAGGATTAGAAGCAAATTTTCAAAATATGATTACGGTAAAAAAAGAAATCTTGAAGTTTACCATAGCGAGGTACCACCCGATTTCGACTTTGGTAAGATGACAATGAAAACTGCCATGTTTATTGGCAAAAATGATTACGTTTCGACAGAACTGGATTCGGGGTTGGTTAGGGATGCCCTTCCAAACGTTGTGCTTTATCAAATTATGCCTTACGATCTATTTAGCCACTTTGATTTTGTAGACGGCCGATACATGCCTGATAATTTTTATCCATACTTGTTTGATGTGTTAGATAAATATTGCTGAAAACATTTTCTGACTAAGCCTGTCCTTTATTCTATCTATTACTCATATCATTAAATTACACGTGATTATTATAATGAGTATTTTGGTATATTATATTGTATTTATATTAATACCAATATTACAGTGTCGATAGAGGGTCAGCTAGTACTTACTTTTGTCCTGCTGTATACCTAGTCTTGCCATAAGTTCTGTCCCAACATAAATGAGAGTATTTTAAATCACTATTATTAGATTTCAATATTATGTATTAAGTAGGTTTTATATTATTCATTTCGATCTAACACATAGCTGTGTAAACATGGAGTGAAGTACCACAGAGAATCGTGAGGGCCAAGACATGCAGTCGTTGACCACCGGAATATTCTCTTTACGGATGAAAACATTTTTACGTCTTAATATTTTAATGAGGTTTAGAGCAGGATTTCTCCTTTAAAATTTTTCTAAAGCAATAATCCTAAGGATTAAGATCAGGACTTGCAGGGGGCAATCTTAAGAGGCGATGAAATCCGTTAAATTCACGTCTAACCAGCGCTGGGTTTATTTCTCTTTGTGCGCTGGTGCTGAGTCTTATTAAAGTATCCATTGTTTAGGAGAGGGTTACTTAGTCGCTTAACCACCTTCTCTAAAATATCGCTTTGGTACTTACCTAGTTGCTCGTGTTTTCAACCATTGTTCACAAAAATGGAGCTTTGTCACGCCTTCGTAGGACACGCCCCACCAAACCAGCACAGATGCTGGGTGGTAGCCTCTTTAGATCTTCGGAATTTTTTCAGTAGCTTCTTGGGAGCTGTGTGCATACACCCTATCGTTTTGACGGTTAAACTACTCTTCAACACAAAAAAAAATATCCGTAAAGAGAATTGTCCGGTGGCCACCGGTTGCATGTCTCTGCAACAACTTCTTGGCTCTCACTATTCTCTGTGTTAACACAGCTATGTGTTAGATCGAAATGAATAGTATAAAACCTACTTAATATAATGATATCTAATAATAGTACTACCGTCATATTATTTAGCTAATTTATTAGTTACCATGTAACTGTTTCAGTAATTTAATAAATATTGTATTTTGTTCTTATATTGTTTTGATTTTTTGTAATAAAATTTATGTAATGTTTTATATATTTTGATAATAAAGACTTTTTATATTGGTATTTATTTTATTACACGATAAAAAAAGTTTTAATAGCCAAAAAAAGCAATTTTTAAGTCCTGACAGATAGTACTGCTACACAATTAAAAAAAATAGAAATTGTGACGCAATTTGACAAACATAAATTTGTAACTGCCTAAAATACCTTTTTTTAAATTAACCTTTAGTGTCCCACTACTGGGCAAAGGTGGAAAACTTTGCTTAGTAGTGGGAAAAACCCTTGTAGTGGGACAAAACTCGAAGAATGTGGAGGACCCACATTCTTCCAGTTTTCTCTCTTCTCAGCGAGCTCTAACCAATTTCGGTCGAAGGCATTGCGGTAGTCGCGCTACTGTTTCCAAGGACGGCCTCGACGCCGACGTTGGTCGTTGAGTGCCCAATCCGTGCTGATGTTCGCCTACTTCTCTAGGTTTATGCTGACCACGTGCTCCGCCCAGTCCCACTTGAGCTTTGCAGATTTTTGTCCAATATCGGCAACACCTGTCATGAAACGCAGTGTGGTGTTTCGGACACAGTTCTCTTGATGCCGAGAATGCTATGTAAACAAATTAATATTAATATTTTCTCTTACTTTTATATAATAAGCAATAATAACTAAATTAAACGACGCCGACGCCTGACCGCCTCTGTGATGGGTGCGTATCATGTCATATAATGACAAATGAACTAATTTAAAAGGACATAACATTCATTGGATATAATTTTTACTTGTTCTAAATACACTTCCTATAACAACATTACGTATATTATTCATTTGATATAATACTCATATTCTCTAACAACTTTTCCTATAATGCTATATTGGTTGAATAATCATAAAACTAAAACTAAAACATCAATTGATATAAATTTTGCTTATAAATAAAAATTGCATTTAACCCTAAATCGAATTCAAATGTTGTCTGTAACAGTTAATACGTTAGTTGGGTTTTCGTTGAGGTTGTGCTAAATATTCAGTGAGAGAAACGAATTACGGCAAAACCGACTCCATGTAGACTTGTCTGCCATACGCTAGAGTGTAATTTAAGCCCGCATAGGTGCGGAGGGGCGAGGCGGCCCGCGGGTAGGTTTAACGGCCGCCACCGCGGCTGAGGCTGGCCGGCGGGGCCGGCCAGCTAGCCGAAGCTGCAGTGGTGAGCGAAAGCCATCTGCGACGATAAGCTTGCGTGGGACCGCCGGCACCGGAGTCCCGCAGCGCCGGAGCCGTGACAGAAACCATGCCTGCTGCATGTTGCATGCCCGCTTGCATCCTGCATGCCTGCCTGCATCCTGCATGCCTGCTTGCATGCTGCATTCTGGCTTGCATGCTGTATGCATGCGCTGCATTCTTGCTTAAATGCTGCATGCTTGCTTGCATGCTGCTTGCTTGCTTGCCGGCTGCTTGCTTGCTTGAATGCTGCTTGCTTGCTTGCATGCTGCTTGCTTATTACATGAATAATGTTTCATATGATAAGATTATTATATCAAATGTATATTATATCAAAAGTACATTATATCAAATGAAATTATAGAATTCAAAATTATGAAGTGACAGTCATAGCTTTGCTGTCAACATAATAGAGTGCCAAAAGTGTAAAAAGGTTTTAGCTAAAAAGGGATCACACTTTCAGTGCCAAGGGTGTGAAGGAACTTTTCATAGAAGCTGTGTGAAAGGGTTAGCAACTGATATGAAAGCTGGTCACGTCCGTGTTTATTGTAACAACTATGAAGTTGATTCAGACGAAGAGGAGCAGGAAGACGAAGGCTTTCGAAAAATTCTTAAGGACAATCAAGGAAAACTAAGCGCCATCCCATGCCTTAAAAAGCAGTTAGATTCTATTAAATCGAGTATGAGCCTACTTTCTGAAAAGTATGATACCCTCATAAAGGAGCATGCCCAATCTAAGGATAAGATAAGCAAGCTTGAGAAGAGCGTAGTAAACATAAATAACAAATGCACTTACTTAGAGAAATGTAATACCGCTATGGAGCAAAAACTACAGGAGTTCGAGCAAGCTTCCCGGAAGCAGAATATTGAGATTATGGGTAACGAATAACTACCTAACGAGAATGTGAAGCCCATTGTCTTAAAAATTGCAGACGTACTTAACGTGAGTAGTTCGGATATAGCATGGACGAGTCGCCGTCAACAGCGTAAACCTGGCCGTAGGCCGACACCTATTATAGTGGGATTTAAATCGACCAGTATGGAGACGCGCGACTCCTGGCTTGCTCAGCGCCGTAAGTTAGCAGACATAACCAGCAGCACCATCACCGGGGGCTCACTACAGAACAAAGTCTACCTAAACGAAGACCTTACAAAAACCACCCGAGAACTTTTATGGAGCACAAAGAAGCAGCTTCACGGAATTTATAAATACGTGTGGGTAATCAACGGAAGAATTCTCGTTAAGAAAAGTGATGGCGATAAATCGTTATGGATTAGAGCTGAAAAGGACATCGCGGACCTACTTGATAAGTGAAAGTATCTGTACAAACCGTAAGGACACTCTTTTTAATTAAAGTGATAACTCATATTTTTAAAATGCGCGACCCTAGATAATATAGAAATTATAACATCTGTCCAAACTAGTGCGGCAACTGTCGATAGCTTGGACAGCTGGATATCAGATTGGAAAATAAATAAACAAGATTTTTGCTTGTATCATGTTAACATTCGTTCTATAAAGAAACATTTTGATGAACTATTAATTACTTTAAACAATCAATTATCTAGAATAGACGTCATAGTTGTTACAGAACCTAATATATTTTTTTCATTATTGGGGTTTTACAATATTAAGGGTATTCCTTACATAATTTTAGTCGTATTGGACGTAGTGGGAGAGGAGTACTTGAGGAACTAGAGGCGCAGGTCTGCGAGACGGCCGTCGCGACCGCGATGCGAGCGGCTGAGTGTGTTTCCGTTTCACTTATTTATGATAGTGAACCCATATACGTTATATCTATTTATAGACCACCGCGAATAAATAAACAGAGTAAATTAGTTCAGTTCTTTGAAGAGTTGCGTAATTTGTTAGATTCTTTGCCCCAAAACGCTAAGGTAATTTTTTGTGGTGACATCAATGTAAATTTGTTAAAGCCCCAAGAGAACCACGTAATAACGTACGAAAATCTTTTAGCGGAGTATGGGTTCACTAGATGTATTGACAAGGTAACTAGAAGTGAAATTTTAAATGGTAATCTGGTTGAGTCCTGCTTAGACCACATTTATGTACGAGCACCCATGGCAATAATCAATTCGGCTGTAATTAAATAAAAAATAAATAAATAATACTTTCCTACAATCACACCAATTATCTAGCCCAAGAGAAGCTTCGAAAAAACTCGTTATATGGTTACTAGACAACGCTGCCCTACTAATTGCAAAACGCAGTACTTTCAAAATGGCGGTTTCGAGATGAACGCGGTAAACACATTTTTTGATATCTAAATAAGAAGAAGATGATTATATAACTTTTAAAGTGTACCTAAAAATTAAGAAAAAATCAAGCTTTCTTCTGACATACGTTTTCTTTTACTTTACTGTCCCATTTAGATAAAATGCGCATTACTGCACTTTCGTGTACCGTCTCGGCTCATGAGCTTGCAGTATCACTAACGCCAAATGCAGTATTCGTGTTCATTACTGCAAAATCACCAAGCACGTGTTCAATACTGCTTTTCTAGTTAGCAATCATGTAATATTTTTATGCGTGGTACTAGATGAAAGTGTAAGATTTAACTTCAGCAGCTATTATTAACTATTTATTTATTGTTAGAAACAAACGTCTTTTACAATTATATGAGATATACATAAAATGCTTATATACTTATAAACTTACAGTTTTATATAAGTACATACATTTAAAATGTATCACTAAGTCACTACATTTAAAATTGTAATACGTTTGGACTATTTTGGCAATATATACTTAATTCAAGGACCTTACTTTACATCTAAATAATTTGTTTATATTTGAAACAAAAATTAATATTATTTAATATTACAAAATAAATAAAAAAAACCTACTTGACATAAAACATCTTTAGATGTGTTTTATTTAAAGCTAATGAAGTAACAATTGAACATATAAATTTCAGAAAGATTCCGATTGTCATTACAATGTCATACTAATGACGCTCAAATATACTTGTCACCCCACCTGCTCGACAATGTTAAATTATATGTCATGCAAACCTAACCTAAAATAAGTCATTTAAAACCTGAGGTCTAGCAGGGCTTAATATTGTACTGAATTTCATTTAGAGATTACATACGAACAAGATTGTTCGAAAATCGAACAGGCTACCACGAGAGGAATATAATTAAAAGAAAAAAAGAACACAAATTATAAAGAGGCCGCGAATACTGAAAATTGCTTTTTATTGTCTCGTAGATGGTGTGACAAGTAGAGTATTCTCGGAGATAAAGGTGCCTTCGTCTTGGGCGACCTTGAACCCCTTGCTGCTCTCAGGATTCTTGTCTTAATTCCTTCGCTTTGCTAGGGAGTTAACTCTAAACTCCCTCGCTCCGCTCGGGAGTTAACGCTAGAATCCTTCGTATTGCTCGGGATTCAATACGGCGCCCGCTACATACATAAGACACTATTTTATCCCCTTAGTGCATAATCTACTATTATACTGTAAATACGTATTGATTCATACTTTTTCTGCTACTTTTCATTGTTTTTTACGGTTGGAGCCGGGATGGAGATTTGGGTAGATTCGACCAAAATTCATGTTACACTATAGTAACCTCTACCAAAGTAAATTGTTACCGTTTAAAATTCGTTTACATTTTTCTAAAGTAAACCAAACTTAAGTTTATAACTATTATACGGTGAACGAAATTGCCATGCTACTAATCAGAATACAATTAGTTTTCTAAAAGACACACCAACTATTTGTTTACGGAAAATGATAATATGAATTGACATTGTCAGTCATGATCTGTTAGTCCTGTGTGTCGATTCTCTAAAGCAACTCGCCTCTCCTTGTCATGTGAATTAATGGAGAATTATTAACCGTTAAGTTTTCATGAAATGCATAAGTGTTGGGAAATAAAACAAAACAGTGCTAAATCGTTTTTCCATTTCTTCCAAGAAGTCTGAAACTCAAGGGGTTTGAGGAAAATATAATTTACCAATAAACAATTATATTATTATCACTCACTATCATTTACTTTATGCAAAGAAAATATTTGCTAATAATTCTTTTACATGACATTATCTGCACTGCACTGTAGAATACTGCGTTTGGTTTTAGTTAGTATTCATTGAAAAAAGTCTAATGCTTATCGAATCTGCAGTAAACGTAGCAAGTACTGCATTACCTTCTAGCACATGCTGATTACTGCAGATTTTGTTAGCAAAAGCAACATTTTTGTGCAAATACTGCGTTTCCTGTTAAATAAAAAACATGTTTGTAGTACAAAAAAACACTCAAAATATTTTTTTATGTATAGATCAGCGCCTTGAAGTACCATTTTTTGCAAAAAAGTGAAAATCTCAAAAATGTCGATTACTGCAAGTGCAATTATCAGGGCAGAACGAATAAACATACTTAAAATACTTAAATACATACTTATTATACATAGAAAACACCCAGACCCGAGACAATGTAGAAAAACAATAATTTCTAATTTGACCCGACCGGGGATCGAACCCGGGACCTCAGAGATGGCGACACCATGAAAACCGGTGTACAAACCACTCGACCAAGGAGGTCGTCAAAATTAAAAATAAAATGTCCGATCATCATCCGGTTTCGATAGTGGTTGAATGGAATCGCGCTCCCACCTCAAGTCTCTGCGCCACTGGTTCGCCGCCGTCGGATGAATTGCACTCGCGCGCATCAGCTGACGGTGAGTGCGGCACTGTGCCGCGCGGCGGCAGGCGTATGCGGCCGCCGCCTCTCACTCGGCGTGTTCTCGACAGTCGTGCGCGGTGCGCGAGAAACTATGTCTACTAACTTTGAGGAATTAATGTCTGGTTCGTCTTTACAACTCGTTCAGACAATTGTTTGTGGATATTTATGATATTTGTTGTAAGATTATAACGATAACCAATAGTCATAGAAACAACAAGTGTTGGATTAATAATGGTCCCAAAAAAAATGTTACTGGAAAGGGACAAATTGTATCTAAATTGGAGTAATGACCCAAATAATATGATGAAACGTTTAATATATGAAAAATATAGAAATAGATGTAATAAACTTATATTTAAAAGTAGAAATGAATATAATAGGCAGAGTATAATGAATTGTAATAATAATATTAAGAAACTATGGGACAAAATAAACTCATTGATGGGAGACAAGAAACAACCTTTAGATAATACAATTTTAAGCATTAAGAAAGGACAGGGGAGTGAAAAAAAATATATGTAATAAATTTGCAACTACTTTTTCAAGCGAAATTGACTTTATTAAACACACATGTAATGAAAAATTGTTAGATATGAAAACTTATGTGCAAGAGACGGGCGTGTGCATGAGATGGCAGCCAGTAACCAGTGCTTATGTCAAGCGAATTATTATGAAAATGTAATAAATAATATTAGATTCTATAATTTTATTTGATAAAAATGTACTTTTGATAATTATTACATACGTTTGATATAATAACCTTATCATATAAAACATTATTCATGTCATAAGCAAGCAGCATGCAAGCCAGCAAGCAGCATGCAAGCAAGCAAGCAGCATGCATGCACGCATGCAGCATTTAAGCAAGAATGCAGCATGCAAGCAGGCATACAGGATGCAGGCAGTCATGCAGCATGCAGGCCGGCATGCAGCATGCAGGCAGGCATGCATGCAGCATGCAGCAGGCAAAGTTTCTGTTACGGCTCCGGCGCTGCGGGACTCCGGCGGTCCCACGGGAGCTTATCGTCGCAGATGGCTTTCGCTCACCACCTGCTCCTTAGCTCGCGGACCGCCTTGCCCCTCCGCGCCTACGCGGGCTTAAATTACACTCTAGCGTCACTCTAGCGGCAGGCAAGTCTACGTGGAGTCGGTTTTGGCGCGATTCGTTTCTGTAACTGAATTTTAAGCACAACCTCAACGAAAACCCAAGTTATTAACTTTTTAAGACAATATTTGAAATCGATTTACGGTTAAATGCTATTTTTATCTATAAGCAAAAATTATATCAAATGATGTTATAGAATATGATTATTCTACCAATATAGCTTTATAGAAAAAGTTGTCAGAGAATATGAGTATTATATCAAATGAATAATATACGTAATGTTGTTATAGGAAGTGTATTTAGAACAAGTAAAAATTATATCCAATGAACGTTATGTCCTTTGAAATTAGTTCATTTGTCATTCGTTATATGAAATGATACACACCCATTTCTGTCGTCTAATAAAAAAAAAAGTTAAAAATATTAATTAAAGTTTGAACTTAGGTACTTAATTATAATAATAAATTAGGGCTTTCAACACTAAAGCGTAATCTTCGTAATGCCGAAAGAATGTTATGCCGATACATTTTAGTGCATTTAATATTAGGGATTCTAAAATTAGGGTTTTCAATTTTTAGGCAAAACTATTATGGTGCTTAAGCAACTGTTAGGCTAGACAATTATTGTGCGTTAAAAGTTAAAGCCAACATAGTTCGGCCATATGAAATTCGAACCAAAAATTTTATACGAACCGAAGGGCACCCGTCTTTTTAATTTAACTTTTTATATAATTTTCTCCCTCTTTCATTAGATGAGATTGTCGACTTGTGTTTCTACAAGCAAGATAGGGAACCTGACATCCTTCGTTATAAAATTATAGCGGCAATAAATTACCTAAAGAACAAGAGAAAAAGAAGGCGCCAGCAGAAGTTTTGAAGGTTCTGGGAGAAAGAGATATTGAGGCAATGCATGCTAACTGCAACAAAGTGTGGGACAGTAGGCTGGTGCGGAATGGCCGAAAGAGTGGACAAAGTCCATTATCCTGTTACATTCGAGGTTTTGTCCCTTTTGGGGAAAAGGAAGAAAATCCCAAATGCAAGCTTCAGTGGGTTGTTATCAAATAAAACCATAAAATGTTCAACAGCTAGGCAGTATATTGTAAAAGAACACACACTAAAATTTTGTCCAACAACAATAAAATAAAATTATAAATTTTATTTCACTCTTATTATTCAAAAGAGGGGGTTAGTCACAATTTTTCCTTATAGTATGTTAAGTACTTATCATCTACGTTACTCCTTTTAATTTATTGAGCCAAAAATAACAAAAAAAAACTATCAGTCGAAACTGACCCTAGGGTCAATCTCAAATGAAAGTCCAACAAACTTGCTATTAATTTTGCCAACTATAATTTACTGTTTAAAGTACTCTAAACCTGATTACCAAGCTATATCACCCCCTAAAACACACTAAAATCCTAAGAGTCAAAAGTGACCAAGCGGGTCGGTGATAATTTTAATTTCAAATAAATTTTATAATACTGTTCCTACTACTGCCCAACCAGCCAGCTAATATTTCAGTCGTACGAGCTATGGTCGTGGGGGGTCGGGATAAAGCCAATACCGTTCGGAGTATGAAGTTGAAATTAAAATTAAATTACTCCATCTATAAAAATATTAAATTAAATGTTCTAATCCGTTTAACCGTATCAAAACTCTCACACGTTTAAAGCCGATACACTAGAGAACCGTGGGGTTATACCGATATAAAATTAATAATTATGGGCGCCAGGATCTCAATGTAGACCCGAATCTGGAGACGATGTCACCATACAACTTCACACAGGTCGAATTTGCAGATCCTCAAATTTTTCACAACTTCACCAACGCTTGGTGTAATTGGATATAAAAGGAAAATAAAGCTTAAGGTGTCAAAACCCTAATTTAATAAATGTTTCAGTTTAAAAAAAACAATTATCCCCTAGGAAGGGGTAAAAAAAAACCGTCAACGCCTGCTCATCCCCTAGGCGGCGACAGCTCGACTGGCCGCAGGTGGCCGCTGGTACCCCGACGAAGCAGGTCTCGCGTCCAGGCTTTAGGGCCCAGCTCTAAATCCTGGCGGCGAGACGGGCCTCTCGAAGTATCTGAAAATATCAACACGGGGCCTATTTATAACACTACACGCCTAGTTCAGATCTGTTACATAAATTAGGGTCCCGCAGTCTGCTATCTGTGTATCTGGGGCTGCAACCTATCATAATCAGGGACTCGCAGCGCCATGGGTTATCAAAAGCTTCCCAACGCTGTTGCACAACTATAAACTCACACTCCAACACTCACATTTAACACCATGTTTTAATTTTAGTGTTGTTTCACATTTAACTAGTACCCAAGGCACTACACGGCTACGATATTCCAATAAACATAACTAAACAATACCAGACTATTGTTGGATGATGCAATATCCACTTAATAAAGGGGTTTGACACGTCTGCCACATGGCCAAGAGCCTTGCGTCGCCTGGCGACAAGGCAGGATTCAGACACCATGAAATATCGATTTGCTTTCCTAGGATGACGGCTTATTATACTTAAACAATGATATTGGGATACTTACGCGCTGGGAGATTTTATCTGTGCGCGTGGCTGCCAGCGACCGGAACTTCGTTTCGGGCACGGATCCCTGTAAATAAACCACACACTTGTTGACTATATTCTCATAAGCTAATGACGCCTCAAATCCACTACCTTTTTGCGACCTCAGATTAAAACAAAAGGTGACTACGACTCATGCCTACCTTAGTGAATTGATCTCAATACATCACCCACCACTTCACGCCAGAGATTGAAATCGTTTCGACGTCATCAGACCCGGCTGCTTTTCTTCGCCGGAAGTCTTATAAATCGAAGGCCAGCTTATGATTTCTACTCCCATAGTCGGGTAATCCATAAGAACCTGTTATTTTAAAATTTTCCATCAAACTATCAAAACGTCAAATATGACGTCTGTCACAACTCGCCCTCTGCTAACAGAATTTGCCAACAATAACAACACAAGACCTAAAAAAAAATTAACGTTTAGCAATGTGAAATGCGTTTTTCCTTAATTTAAAATTATTTTTTGTGATATTTAACTCACTAATTACCTTGTCTTAATATTAAGGAGTATTAGTTTCCTCTCTGGTAACCCCTACGGGCAGAGACAATATCCATATAAAAAATATTACTCCCGTTCGAATGTTCTAGATAAAAGTCCTTATAGAAAAAATAGTTCTATTTCCGGATTTGCTTGAATTAAATTTAATTACTTAAAGTAATTATTATACATATTAATTTATTACGTAATTTATTATTGGAACTGTTTCGGCTATTTTTAGAATTGCATCTTTTATGTGAAACTTAAAAGCTGACAGCTATTTCGCCCCGCTACCGCTAGGCGTCGCTACGGTGGCTGTCATTTTGTCTATGGTGTTACTCTAATACAAAACGTAAACAAAGGAACTTAATTTTCTTCAAATCCAACGCAAATTCAAAATGCTTATTTTAAGTTCACTAAATAAAAAAAATGATTTGTATTTCATTCTATTCTATTCTTCATCCAACAGCATAAAGCGGCGATGGGCTCACCACCTACCACGCTGAGCACGTGTTGTATTTTGGTGAAACGTGAACTATAGGTGTGGACTGCTTCTGCGGTCCTCATTACCTAGTCTCTTGCTAACCCTTTAGGGATAGTCGTGACTCTGTGTGTATCATATGGGTGTTATAATTTATAATTACCGTACCTTTTTTTATCCCGAACAACAGGGATGCCTGATGCAGACGCCTGCGCGCTTCACATATTTTCAAACGTTAGCATGTTATTACCGTGTCGCATAGCGGTGAAAGAATACTACCACCCCCTTTCTTTTCCCTTGGGTGTCGTAAAAGGCGACTAACGGATTAAAGACTGCACATACATCCTACATCTTAGAGCGGCGATGGGCTTACCACTTGTCACGCTAAGCACATGTGCAGTAGCTATTTGGTAAACAATGGACTATGGCAGAGAACTGTCAAAAAACGTCAATGTTCAAAAGGTATTTATTTAATAAACTCAATTAATAAGTACGTTGAATCGTCCATATCTTTTTTAACCTACCACACATTCAGGACTTTTTTAACTTAGGCAAAAAACGGGTGCAAGAAACCACAGCGCACAGAAGGAACGGCATTGCTTTTGCAGTCCTCATTGCCTAAACTAGCAAAATATCCTCTTACACACATCCCAAGAGTATGATTTTACGAGTCTCATATAACTCCGATAGACTGCTATAAGTGTGGATTTGGGCGTACTTAATAAGTCTATTTACCCTTAAATATCCCTTTAATGGTCTCGAGAAGTGTATTTCCAATCGGCGGCATAACCGTTTCGTTAAAATAATAAAAATGAAACAAATTTTAAGTATTTGTATCATTTTAGTATTTGTTAGCAATGGTTCTGTAATGTGTTTTTCAAACGGCTTAATCGATTTTATAGAAAAAGCATTAAAGGGAAAAGTTTTCTAGCCTTACAAAATCTTAAAAAGAAATTAACGACAGATAAATTGACAGTAATTGGTAGGTCGAATTTTACACAAATAGCCAAAATGTTTGGTTACAAATGCGAAGAACATGAAGTTGTCACAGAAGATGGATTCTTTTTAAGGTCACATTCCTGGATACAAGGCAAAGCCTGAGCTATTAATACATGGGCACTTTGGAGACGCTTATTTTTTATAGCAAGAGGGAAAATCTCAATGTCAATCACTCTAGCTGATCATGGATGGGATGTGTGGGTTCTCAGCCTAAGAGGCACAACCGAATCAAAGCGGCACATATGTCTTGATCCTGTAAAGGAACATTTAAAATTCTTCAATTTTACGTTTTACGACTGGAGAATGTACGACTTGCCTACAACTTTAGACTACATCCTAGAAAAAAATTCTCAGACTCAATTAACTATCATCACCAATTTACAAGGATCAACAGTTACGTACGTATTGGGAACAGAGAGACCAGAGTACAATTACAAAGTTAAATGAAATGTGAACACTGCCTATGAATGAAGACACAGGTGTCTACATTCATAGGTTTGAGGGGCTCTCTTGTAATAGCCTATGATATTTATGGTTTGTTAACAAATAATACGTATTTGGTCGCTGAGACTGGTCCGGAGATAATGTCGCATCAAGTAGCTCCTTATATGCAAGCTTTTTGTCTCAACCCAGATGCAGAAAATATATGTATAGATCAAATGTCCGAAATGTATGGTAGAGATATTCAAGGCTTTGGGCCTATTTATATTAATACCAATATTACAGTATCGATGGAGGGTCAGCTAGTACTTACTTATATCCTGCTGTATTCCTAGTCTTGCCGTAAGTTCTGTCCCAATTTAAATGAGGGTATTTTAAAATAAATAATATGACGGTAGTACTATTAGCTATCATTAAAATAAGTAGGTTTAATACCATTCATTTCGATCTAACACATAGCTGTGTAAACATGGAGTGAGGTACCACAGAGAACCGTGAGAGCCAAGACACGCAGACGGTGGCCACCAGAATATTCTCTTTACGGATGAAAACGTTTTTACGACTTGATATTTCGATGAGGTTTAGAGCAAGCTTTCTCCTTAAAAATATACCAAAAGCAATAATCCTAAGGATTAAGATCAGAACTTGCAGGGGGCAATCTTTAGAGGCGATGAAATCCGTTAAATTCACGTCTAACCAGCGCTGGGTTGATTTCGCTTTGTGCGCTGGTGCTGAGTCTTGTTATAAAATATCTATAGTTTACTAGCGAGCAGAGTGTTACTTAGGGTGGATTCGACTAAACTGGAATAAGGTCTTATACCTAGATTAAACGCCGAATATGTATGGACTTATCTCGGAGTAAGCCTTATTAGAGTTTGGTCGAATACACCCTTAGTGGCTTAGCCACCTTCTCTAAAATATCGCTTTGCTCGAGCTTACCTAGTTGCTCGTGTTTTCACCCATTGTTCACATAAATGGAGCATTGTCACGCCTTCGTAGGACACGCCTCACCAAAACAGCACAGATACTGGGTGGTAGCCTCTTTCGACCTTCGGAATTTTCTCAGTAGATTCTTGGAAGCTGTGTGCATTCACCCAATCGTTTTGACGGTTAATCCAGGGGGATGTCGCTCCGCAGTTTAGGTACGTTCAGCCGCCGCGCCTCCCAGGCAGGCCGCCTAGGCGTATGGCCGTAATGGTTGCCGCTCGCGACGCACGCTCCACGTCGCACGTCGTCGCTTAACCCGTAATCCCTGAGCACGCGCGTAAACTCTCGCTCTGTGACGTCATGACGTCAAATCGATATCGAGTCAGCGTTGCTTAACGGAATATGAACACTCGGGGCACACGATAAGTTTAAATTTTACTTCAAAAGTCTTTAGAGAGTGGACCTTCTGTACGTAGTACTATTAGTTATTCTGTGGTTAAACTACTCGTCAACACAAAAAAAAATCCGTAAAGAGTCCGGTGGCCACCGTCTGTATGTCTCTGCAACAACTTCTTGGCTCTCACTATTCTCTGTGGTACCCCACTCCATGTTTACACAGCTATGTGTTAAATCGAAATGAATAGTATAAACCCTACTTAATATAATGATATCTAATAAAAGTACTACCATCATATTATTTATTCTAAAATACCTATATTTAAGTTGAAACAGAAGTTATGGCAAGACTAGGTATTAAATCAAAGGTCGCTTATTTAATAAATACCATGTAAATGTTTCGTTGTTTTATTAAATATTGTATTTTGTTCTTATAAATATTGTTTTAATTTTTTAATAAAATGTATATACCTACAGTATTTTAACGAAGACATTAAAATTCCAGTAAAACATATAAAAACAACTAGAAGCATTAGTAATAAAAAACTATTAACTCCAAAATTTTATAACGAATATGGTACAAGAACATCAAAATATTTAATACCCCACCTTATTAATAAATTGCCTAATGATATTAAAGATAAAATAAACGAACAAAATATTAAAAAACTTATTAAAAACCACTATGTTACAACATTGTAGCATAGTTAAAAGTTTGAAGCGCCAGTTTTTAACGGAGCATCCTGTGCGCGTTCGCACGCACACGTAAGGCTGGTTTCACAGTTACGCGTTTGACCAGCGCCGGCCACACGCGCGCGCTTACAATTACACTAGATTGTAGTAGCGTTTCATAGTCATCACGCAGTTCAAACGCGCAACTACTATGTAGTGTAGCGCGCGCGTGTGGCCGGCGCTGGTCAAACGCGTGACTGTGAAACCAGCCTAAGTTGTTTCTGTATACACGCGCGCACGCAGTGACGCTGTGCAACGCCGTCATTTCTGCATCGCTAAGCGCGTTCGCTTTACAAATGGATTAACTTTTATGTTCTGTTACCTTCATATTATTGTTATATTTCTAAATCAGTTACTTATTATTTACTTAATATATATAGCGTAAACAAAATTAATATTATATTGAGAACTTAGTATCTAGACAAACCTAACATAGGCTTTAAGATACTACTAACCAATATTGTAATTATATTTTTGTTGATAAATAAATAAACAAAAAAAAAGTAATGTTTTATATTTTTTATTATTAAAGACTATAATTATTGGTATTTATTTTATTACATGAAAATAAATATTTTAATAGCCACAGAAAGCCATTTACAGGTTCTGACAGATAGTACTAATACACAATTAAAAAAATAGAAATTGTGACGCAATTTGACAAAACGTATTACATGTGTAACTGCCTAAACTACCTTTTTTAATGAACCTATAGTGTCCCACTACTGGGCAAAGGTTTGTCCCACTACTAAGTATTCCACAGCACCATACAGTCGCTTTTCGTGGTAGTTTCCGGTTTAGTGCCACGAAGTGTTGGAATGATTTGCCTCCACCGATTAGGAATTTAGTCAGTCTGTATTCATTTAGAAAAGAGTACCTATAAGAAATACCTGCTGGAGATACAGAAATTAGTGTTTTTTTCACCGTGTTTGTCGGCATGTACGAGCATATTATCGTCTTGAAGTTGTGTTGTGTCACATAACATAATTATAAAATTTCATGGGTAATGTGTATAAGTAGCATTTTGCGTTTTGCTGTTATGATTATTATTATATATTATTGTTGTATTATTATTATGAGAATAATTATATTACATGTATCTTATTTGCACTACATACGTTATTTATAATAGTAATGTATATGCATATACTTATATATATGGGTATAATGTGGATATGATTTATAGAAATATGTGTGCTTGTTCGTCTTAGTAACGGAGTTCAGTGTCTGGTACTTTTCCTTCGTCATGCAAGGGGTTGTACTGGAAATCAGCGCTACGTGTCCTGGTCCCATAGCACATGCTGAGTGCAGGCCCTGTTTGGCGACACTGCGCATGCAGCATCGTATGCTAGACCAAAGTATCATTATTTTAAGTTAATTTAGGTTTTGATTTTAATTTTTTGTTTATTTTTAAATGTATTTTTTTTTAAATAAAAATCGAAACAAAAAAATAACTTTTTTGTTTTGATTTTTAATTTTTTATTTATTTTTGGTTGTTGTATATACAGTGTTGTTCAAATAAAAAAAAACCTTATATTCTATTCTATTCAGTTGGGCAAAGGTGGAAAACTTTGCCCAGTAGTGGGAAAAACCCTTGTAGTTCGACAAAACTGGAAAAATGTAGGGGAGCCCACATTCTTCCAGTTTTCTCTCTCCTCAGTCAGCTCTAACCAATTTTCTTCGAAGGCATCGAGGTCGTCGCGCCACCGCTTCTGAGGACGGCCTTGACGCCGACGTTGGTCGTTGAGTACCCAATCCGTGTTGATGTTCGCCCACCTCTCTCTGGGGTTATACTGACCACGTGCCCCGCCCAGTCCCACTTGAGCTTTGTAGATTTGTGTCCAATATCGGCAACACCTGTCATATAACGCTGTGTGGTGTTTCGGACACGGTTCTCTTGATGCTATGTAAACAAATTAATATTAATATTTTCTTTTATTTTTATATAATAAGCATTTATTAACCTACTACGAAATAATAACTGAATTGAACGACGCCAATGCCTGACCGTCTCTGTGACATGTGTTAAACAGATCGTATTATATTGATTTGTAGTTTCTTCTTTATGTAAACTGGGAAAGACTGTACATAGGCATAGACTTTATGTAAATGTAAAGTGTTTAAGTTTAAACGCGTCAGTCTTGGAATTTATATGTCAAAAATAATGACAGCAGGTGCCCCATATTTTTTTTATTTGCGGATGACGTCACAATTTCTGCCTTTAAAAAATACTCTAAAATCAAACCATATTTCGTAGTTCTGTAAACAACAATATACTAACTGATATATTTCCTATCCATCAGGTATCAAATTAAGTGATGATTGCAACAGTTTATTTGTCTTATAGTATTTCTCTAAATATCACTCGGAAATCGCTAACATACCTACGGACTTTACATGCTTTATCTAGTAGTAATAACTATGTATTTCTCACAACTTATTATCTAAATACGATCATTATTTGCTCAATAATCATTTTCTAATAAAAAACAGTACTTACATTAGATAAATCCAATAAAAATAGCAAACAAAACTCAGCGACTTATTCACACTTACACAGAAATTGTAGTTCTTCTCTTGTGTACCTATATACCTTTTATTAACCGGAAAAGCTGTATCAAAACAGAATTGTATGCAATCCAAAAGAATGTTCATCTTCTCATTTGCATCAGTGAACCTACAAATAAGTTCAAGATTTTTTTTGTAATCTCTGCTGAACAGAAAATGAAAATATTCAATGTTACATTTCGAAAATGTTCTTACAAATCTAAAACAATTTTTAGTAAACTTATTGTCAATTTTCTTTGCAGTAAAATATTTTAGGTAAATAACATTATAATCTGACAACTTTTCCTCTAATACTTTAGCCTCAAAAGAATTACACTTATTGCCATTACCATTAATTATAAAATTATTAATACAAGTTGCACTTTTACCTTTATTTCTGGTAGGCTGTTTTAATAATGTAGTACAATTAAAATTACCTAAAATACTAAAAAATGTCCTAACTTTATTATTTAGTTTTAATATATTAAGGTTAGTCTCCCGTTAGTATCAATTTCTTATTTTCTCTACACACTATATGCAAAACTTTTAATAAGACGTCTTTAAATATAATAAATTCATACTCAGGTCTATACATACAAATAAATACAAGTTTAAATTTTTTCATTTCTATTGCAGTCATTTCACGGTTCATTTCGATGCTCAGTTTATTAATATCGTATCTCATTTTATAACTTACATTGTTTTTGACAAAGATTGCTGCTCCACAATGATCAAGAATAGTTTTATTCTAAAATGATGCAAGCGATAATCCTACAATTGACATAGTATTTAAATTAGCATCGTTTGCCCATGTCTCTGTAAGAAAAAGTATATCACAGTTTGTAGACTGCGTCATTAATTCTATTTCTAAATATTTATTACAAATACTTTTGCATGAACAACATTTAACCATTCGCTATCGATATTGGAATCCTCTAAAAATTTATTGTATTAAGTAAAATTTTAAACAATGAAAAAAGACGACAACCTCAGGCGGGAATCGAACCACGCACCTTCCGCATTCCGGGCGGCTGCCTTAACCACTTGTATATTTAAGCGTTAATAAAACGCTAAAATATATAGCATTAACATTAATTACTTGTATTATTTGAAATGTTCACTTCAGAAGTATTTGTATATTTGATGAATCTTAAAGCGGATGTTCCATAAAATCTATTAAATGCCCTGGTAAGTTCTTGAACAAGATATTTTCGTGCCACTGTCTTTTTTAACGAGCTTAGATGAACATATTTTACATCTGGTAAATAATTTGCCATGATTTACTTTATAGATCTTTTCGTCGTCAAATCCATTGTACAATACACTTCCTATTATTACTTTAAACTCTAAACCGGTTGCTATAGCTCATAAGTTTCTTTAAATTATTTATATGTGAAATGTTAACATTGTCTTGTTGACAACAGTTAGTTATTAAAATAACAGCTTTATCCTTTTCTTGCAATGATTTAGTCTGCTCCTGAAAATGTTCCAGTATTTGCTTGTAGTTAGCGCCAGGCTTGCAATAATTAATTTAATCAATTACTGAATTATTTTCCTTTACTTCCCTCTTGGGGTAAAGAAGAAAATCCCAAACGCAAGCTTCAGTGGGTTGTTGTAAAATAAAACAGTAAAAAGTTCAACGGCTAGGTAGTATATTCCCAATAGAACACAATAAGATTTAATTTTAATTTACTATTACTATTTAGTTAGGGGGTTAGTAACACTATTTCCTTAATATTAAGTTAGGTAGTTAGTATTTACATTCCTCATTTCAATTTATTAGGCCGAAACTACAAAAACTATCGATCGAAATTGCTCCGACGGGTAAATTTCAAATTAATTTCAAATAAATTTTCTAATAATTTTGAAACCTTATTTATTGTTTAAGTCAATTTAAACCTTCTTATGAAGCTATTACACACCCTATAAAATACCAGAAAGTCCTATAGGTCTAAAGTGACCTAGCGGGTCTATGATAATTTTAATTTTAAATAAATTTTATGATAGTGTCCCTTCTACTACCTAACCAGACAATATTTCAGCGCTAAGAGCTATGGTCGTGGGTGGATGGGATAAAACCAGTATCATCCGGTGTATGAAAAGAAAATTAAAATACCCGGTCTATAAAAAAAAATTAAAGTAAGCGTTTAACCAGATTAACCGTATAAAAACCGCAAACCCGTGGGATTATATCGAAATAAAATTAAGAATAATGGGCGCCAGGATCGTACATTCGAACCGGACCTGGGAGACAACGTTAACCTACAACTTCACAATACTAGTCGAAGTCACAGATCCTCAAAGTTTGATAACTTTACCAACGCTTGCTTTAGTTGGATTAAAAAAAAGATATATCACACCTTTATCAGTAAACTATTAATAAGCGAAAATACAAAATTTTACAGGAGAGCCAATTTAAAGAAATATTCACCGTTTTTGTAAAATAAACTAAAAGCATTTGGTATAAGGAGTATTATTTTAAGACTATCTGATAAATATTTATTCATATTTAAGCATATAATTATAAATGTATGAAAAAAATGTATAAAACAAAATAAATGTGTTTAAGACGTACAGTAGTTCAAATATAATTAGTTCTGAAAGTCATCAACAGATGGCGCTGTATCATAACTCGTGCATCGCGGTATGGTTTCGCTTTGTACAAATCTATATATATTTTGCATTACAAGGGAAAATAAAACCAGCTCAGTTCAGAACCATATTTGTTTTATTTTAAATAAATGGGATTCACCTCTTGTTAGATCAGATACCTCTTATGGTATTGTTCATAGTCCATCACAGCCGGATATTTTTGAAGACCGGATCCAAATCACGCCGTACTCGCAGTGGATAGCTGCGGCAAGGTACGGGTTCCAGGACAAGATTCCGGAAGCAGTTCACCAGGACGCCAGCAGAGGGCGCCATCAGTTCAACTATCAACGAGATCGCTGGTAGACCAGTTCCAGTACATCCAGTACAACTTCATTCAGTGAGTGAAAACTAAACAGTGCAACCGTGAGTACTTTCATTCATATGGTGTAGTGCAAATTTTGAACCTTATTCCAAGCAATAAATTAACTTAGTTCACAAATAGTCAAAGTTAAAATTATAAAAAGAATTTGAACCTTATTTGTATGGACAATTTAACTTTGAAGATTTTGAAGCAACTTGGGACTTAGAAATATCAAGATCAATAGTTTTAAGACTTAGATTAATTGCATGATAATTTTAAGGACTTAGAATAGTTTGCAATAATACGACGGAACGGGGAATCCATGCCCGATTTCCGCGCGATTTTTAGAGTTTTGAAACACTTAGAAAATTCTCAACATTTTGTTCATCAACTTGGGTTTATTTTTTGGCTTATGAGAAAAATTGATATCTTTCATTCAGTGGAGTAATTTTAGAGGTGTAGTGAACGACATAATTAGTAACACTTTATAGGTTAATTTAGTAAAGTTTTCCATTACAAATAGTATTTTTGAAGATGGATAAATTAATAGATATTTTGAAAGATTTGCAAAATGTTATACGTAAGGGATATACCAACTTTAAAAAGACACCTAAGGAAAGATTAATAATAGAATACATAGAAACTAGACAAGGTGTGTTAGAGAAAGATTGGGAAAAATTTACAAACGCAAAGACGAAGCTTTATGAGAGTTATGACTTAAAAGATATTGTTCAGAAAATAGATATTGAAAGTATATACGATCAGACGGAAGAAGTTTACATAGCCTATAGTTGCTCTATGAAAGTCGCTCTCAATAAGATTCGTATTCACGTAGATGAGCCAGTACAACCGAGTGGCAGTTCCTCGGGTAAGGCAGCCAAGGCCACAAACAATTCATTGGTCAAATTACCTAAAATAGCTATTCCAATATTTTCGGGTAAATATAGTGAGTGGACAACCTTCTGCGATCTATTCATCAGTCTCGTACACAAAAATGAATCACTTGACAATGTACAGAAGTTACACTACTTGAAGGGCCACCTTACCGGAGAAGCTGAACAACTTATAAGGCACACACCGATTACCGAAGCTAATTATAGTTTGTGTTGGTCGCAATTGGAAAGACGTTATAATAATAAAAAATACCTGTCAAGTTGTATTCTGCAAAGATTGTTTGGTCAAAAACGTATGCATACAGAGTCAGCTAGTGCATTAAAAAGTTTATTAGATACAACTTCAGATTGTTTAAGCGCCCTTAGAAACCTTAACATTGATGTGTCTACATGGGATGTTATTGTTATCCATATTGTTGCTTTCAAGTTAGATATCGAAACGCGCAAGCAGTGGGAGTTAACCACTGGCACCAACGACTCTAATAACGACTTGCCAACCTTTGCTCAGTTTAAAATATTTTTGGAAAACCGTTTTCGTGCATTGGAGTTCATAGAACCGAAACGGTCAGTTCAACAATTCAATCATAGTACACCTAGTCACAACACTCACAATGCTAGAGCAATGTTAGCCACTAAATCGAGTTCAGGTATGCGTTGTGAGTATTGTACCTCGCAACATAAACTTTGCTTCTGCAAAGAATTTTCTAGACAGTCTATCGACAGCAGACGCGATTTTGTAAAAAAGAATAAAATTTGTTTCAATTGCCTAGGAGGTAATCACACAGTATATGACTGCAAAAAGAACACTACTTGCAGAGTATGCCATAAGCGCCACCATTCCTTATTGCATCCAAGCGAAACCTCTGTCAAAAAAGATCAGGAAATTATGGATAGTACTAGTAATTCTTCTGCTACTGCTAATCCAATAGTTTCATGTTTGTCTACGGGTAACATTCATATTCCTAGACAGGTTTTATTAGCCACTGCGCTAATAAAAGCCGAGTCAAGATCAGGAGACTTGCAAACGGTTCGCGCTTTACTTGACCAGGGCTCACAAGCGTGCTTCATCACAGAAGCTACAGTGCAATTGCTTCGCTTGAAAAAGACTCCTATAAAAGGAGTCGTGTCGGGTTTAGGCGCGAATAATTCAACAGTTGCGCGGCATATGGTAAATTTTACAATACACTCACGAGTAGATCGCGAGTTCAACCATCAGGTAAATGCGTATGTGTTAAATAAAATAACTACATACTGAACGTAGCATTAATACTGCCAACATTGATTGGGCAGACGTACATAAATTGTGTCTATCTGATCCAGAGTTTAGTAAGCCAAACAGAATTGATATACTGTTAGGAGTAGATACTTACAGTAGTATAATCAAAGAAGGAGTGATTAAAAGTCCGTCTGGTACACTAATGGCTCAGAAGACCACCCTTGGATGGATTCTTTCAGGAACAATTGAATCTGTAAATAGTAAAGGGTCATGTCAAACAAGACAATGTATAAGCGTCATGCATGCACAGGTCAACGAAGATGATATGCTTCGTAGGTTTTGGGAGATCGAAGAACAAAGTAGTACAAATAAAATACTTACCCCTGAAGAACAGAGATGTGAGGAATTATACAGTGCAACTACCAAAAGAGATCATGAGGGCAGATATGTGGTTAAATTACCATTTCGAGATGATGAACCTGCTTGTCAAGGTGGAAACTCGCGTAGAATAGCTGAAAACAGATTTAAATCGTTAGAAAGGAGATTAGGAAAGGATAAACAGTTAAAAGAAAGTTACACAGAAGTTATAAAGGGATATCTTCAATTAGGTTACATGAGAGAAGTAAAGGACAACGACAATATGAAAGAAAAGGCTGTTTACCTACCACACCATGCAGTCATCAGAAACGATAAGTCCACCACGCTTGTCAGAGTAGTCTTCAACGCGTCAGAAAAAAACACCAAGGGCATATCTCTAAACGACACCTTGATGGTCGGACCTACCTTACAACCCGACTTAAGACACACGGTTTTACGCTGGAGAGTTCATGAAATTGGGATTGTTGCTGACATCATTAAAAGGTACCTTCAAGTAAAAATAACTGAAGAAGATGCTAAATTTCAGAGAATACTTTGGCGTGATAATCCTAATGAAGAACTGAAGAATTACGAGTTGATGACCGTAACTTTTGGAACAGCTTCAGCGCCCTATCAGGCTGTTAGAACGCTACATCAAATCGCTTACGATGAAGGGAAAAATTATGAGCTCGCCGCAGATAAGCCTAAGCTATTCAATACCTTAGTATTGAATAGCTATTACATGGACGATTTGATGACGGGGTGTAGTAATGTAGAAGAGGGATTAAAGCTTTATAAGCAAATGTCAGAGTTGTTAGAAAAAGGTGGATTTAAATTACAAAAATGGAACAGTAACAATGAAGAAATTATAAATATAATAAAGAAAACGGAAGAGAACATAATGAAAGGACAAACAAGGACAAAGGATAAGGTAGACGAGTTCAACAGGGAAGAAAGTAAGTATGAAGAACAAATAGAGCTAAGGACAAATAGCGAAGATAAGGACAAAATAAACACAAAGGAAGATGTGATGAATAGAGGAATTGAAATAAAATTAGACAGCACAATTAAAATCCTGGGACTTACCTGGAAAAGAAGTGAAGACATCTTCCAGTACTCAGTGAATCTTCTTCTGCCGACGACTGCACCTGTAACTAAACGACTAATTATTTCAGATATAGCGCGACTCTTTGATCCACTAGGCTGGCTAGCACCTAGTGTAGTCTTAGCCAAAATATTTATTCAAAAATTATGGCTTGCAGGAGTTGGTTGGGACGAAAAACTAAATACAGAATTAGTGCAAGAATGGAATACTTACTGTCAGGAATTGTTACTACTTACCAAGGTGAAGATCCCTCGGTGGCTTGGTACAAAACTAGGCGACAGATTAGAGCTCCATGGATTTTGCGACGCTGCCAAGGTGGCGTACTCAGCTGTTGTATACCTGCGTATAATTGATGTCTCAGGGAACGTAGGAGTCACTCTGTTGGTTGCGAAAACCAGAGTAGCTCCTATAAAACAAATAAGTATTCCGCGCTTGGAATTGTGTGGAGCAGTTCTGTTGGCTCAATTGTTGTCTGAAACAGCAGAAGTTTTAAAAATCGAGAGTAGCAACATAAGTGCATGGACTGACTCTACAGTCGTTTTAGCGTGGCTGAACAGCCACCCTAGTAAGTGGAAAACCTTTGTGGCTAATAGGACATCAACCATTTTAAATTTGATAGGGTCGCCACAATGGTTTCATGTTTCCACTAAGCAAAATCCTGCTGACTGTGCTTCCAGGGGGATACTACCCAGCTCATTTGTTGATCATGAATTATGGTTTTCAGGACCATCATTCCTAAAGAACAAGGCTATAGCCTACAGTAGACCAAATAACCTAACCATTGATATGGAAGCATCAGCAAGAGTACACCTAGTAACGGTTCCTGAAGAAGCGGATGATTCAATTTTCAAGCGATTCTCTTCATTACAAAGGTTACTCCGAGTGATTGCATATTGTCGTAGACTTTTAAAGAACAACACAAAAAGGACAAAGTATTTACAAAGATACGAACTAGAATCTGCTTTAGAATGCTGCATTAAAGTAACTCAAATAGAACTATTTACATCAGAATATAATCAGTTAAAAGATAAAGGCTATGTACAAAAATCAAGCAAGTTAACAGCACTTTGCCCTTTTATTGACACTTTGGGTATTATGCGACTTCGGGGCAGAATCGAAAAATCACAAATGGACGAACATACTAAACACCCAACAGTTTTACCCAGTTCGAGTCATCTCACTCATTTGATAATAGCCGACGCTCATATCAAAACCCTACATGGAGGTCCGCTACTGATGACTAATTACTTAAGAACAGGCTATTGGATCATAGGCGCTAGAAATTTAATTAAAGCACATGTTCGTCGGTGTGTAATATGTATACGACAAAGGGCTAGTACAAAAAACCAACTGATGGGTTCACTGCCATCAGTTCGATGCTCGCCAACGAGACCGTTTTTGCATAGCGGCGTTGATTACGCAGGCCCCATCAATATCAGGACAACTAAAGGGCGTGGACATCACTCTTACAAGGGGTATCTATGCCTTTTTGTATGCATGTCCACACGTGCAGTACACCTTGAAGTGGTTAGTGATATGATCACTCAAGCATTTTTAGCCGCATTCCGACGTTTTGTGTCCAGACGTGGTCACTGCGTCAAACTCTGGAGCGACAATGGGACAACCTTTGTAGGTGCTTCAAGAGAATTGCAGCAATTGTCAGCAGCAGAACATCTAGAGAACAACGGCACTGAATGTCATTTTATTCCCCCTCATAGCCCAAATTTTGGTGGGCTTTGGGAAGCCGGGGTGAAAGCTACAAAATTTCATCTTAAACGGGTTATAGGTGACAGTACCCTTACGTATGAGGAAATGAGTACACTCCTTTGTCAAGTGGAGGCATGCTTGAACTCGCGACCTATGAGTGTTATTTATTCCGAAGATCCAGGGGAGCCTCTTCCCTTGACTCCCGCACATTTTTTAATCGAGGAACCTCTAGTACAAGTTGTAGACTACAGCTATGAGAACTCCAACGTCAATGCCTTGACTCGATGGCAATATGTTCAAAGGATGGTACAGTCGTTTTGGAGACGATGGTCCCAAGAATATCTCGCTACTCTCATGAATCGATATAAATGGTAATCTCAAGTGCCCGAGCCAAAAGTGGGAGATATAGTTTTAATAAAAGAGGACAATTTGCCACCAAGTCGTTGGTTGTTGGGTCGAGTCGAGATAAAGCATCCAGGTGATGATAACATAACCCGTGTAGTCACATTGCGCACTAGTACATCTATTTATAAAAGACCTACATCAAAGTTATGTGTATTGCCAATAGCAGATTCAAATCAAATCTAGTACTGATTTATTTTTATTTTGTTTTATTTGTTTGAGAATATAATGATGTAATGGGTGATTGTCGCTCGATTAGTGTTAGTCCTACTTGTACACAAGTCTGAATGAGACTTTACATTTACATTTGTGAAGAGAAATAGTTTATATTTACATTTTTTAAGATACATACGTCATTTTATATTTGCATGTGTTGTGATTAATGAAATTGTATTTACATTTTAAACCTTATAGTTTCATATTTACCTTTTTTGTGTTCACAAGTTGTCTTTTTTGTTGCGAAAATCACCAAGGTGTTGTTTGTATTTTGTGTTTTTTCTACGTTGAGAACGGCATTCCTTAAGTAATGTCCGTGGTGGGGGGCATGTTTAAGACGTACAGTAGTTCAAATATAATTAGTTCTGAAAGTCATCAACAGATGGCGCTGTATCATAACTCGTGCATCGCGGTATGGTTTCGCTTTGTACAAATCTATATATATTTTGCATTACAAGGGAAAATAAAACCAGCTCAGTTCAGAACCATATTTGTTTTATTTTAAATAAATGGGATTCACCTCTTGTTAGATCAGATACCTCTTATGGTATTGTTCAAATTTTTTGTTTAGATATGCAATTACTTATTGCAGTTTTTAATTATTATAGTAACACTTTTGTATTAATTTCTTTTTTTCGATTATGATTGATTACTATAAAATCACTGAGTAAATAGTGTGACTAAAAGTAGTAAATAAATTGGGCATTCTGGCTCACAAAGTTGTGTCCTCACCGCTCGCGACGACGTTCGCACACAACTATTGTGCGCCAGAACGCCCAATTTTTGCTACTGTCGTAGATAACAAACAAAAGTATTACTTACCATGTTTAAAGTTTTTTTCTAGAAGTATATGTTTAGGTTGGTATAAAAAGATTTTGAATGAACGTACCTACAAGTTACAAAAACGTAAACCATCTTTATGAAGTAATAAACTAATCACTAAGTTGATCTTTTCGCAATTCGATGGGCCGCAAACAATACAGCGAATAGTATTTGATATAAGGTACCATGGCGTTTTGGAGCGTTTGATGACGTAGGACAGATGCATTCCAATTTCAATGATTTTTTGTTTAACAAATTTCATAATTAAATTGACTGCAGTGTTTCACAGATTTCAATAAACTACTTAAAATATTAAATGTAACTTGTAAAAATCAAAACATTCAGGATTTTATAGATCAAGGTTCCAAAACAGTTTCTAAGGAAACTCAAACCTAATTATATTACGACGAGATAAAACATAATTTACCATCACAAACTTCGAACCGCAGTAAATCGATACAAAAAAGATTTAAGAAATATGTAGTTAAAAATAGCGCGACATTTTATTACTCCTTATAAATTTTTATAGTTTTAATATTAATTTCTAAATACTTCTTTTACAATTCATATTTTAGTGCCAATAACGGATCAAATATACCTAAAACGTTTTATTTATGCAAGGTAAATCATTCAAGCTCAGAGCAAATTTACTTTAAGACTAAATATTCGATAATAAAATAAATTAAAAAGAAAAAAACAGGTATCGGTAACTGTATCTTTTCCTCCAAAGTTAAAGTGCATCCCTTCGTCGGGAATTGTGAAGACGTCCTACATAATGTACTTATGTATCCCAGACAATGCTGAGCACTTGACTCTTACACGACAAATCAGACTTGAAGTAGGTTACGTAACACTATAGTATTTTTAAATAGTTTTAAGTATTATTTCCTTCAAGTTACAATGCATCCCTTTGTCGAGAAACGTGAAATGAGCCCTACAAAACAGACTTTAAGATTTTCTTAAAACTGAGATGTATCCTGGACTTGCGAGGCACATGGCTTTTCACAACATAGCAACTACAAAGTACTCAATACTGTTATTTCTTTCAAAGTTAAAGTGCATCCCTTCGTCGGGAATTGTGAAAGCGTCCTACATAATGTTCTTATGTATCCCAGACAATGCCGGGCACTTGACTCTTACACGACAAATCAGACTTGAAGTAGGTTACGTAACATTATAGTGTTTTTTAAATAGTTTTAAGTATTATTTCGTTCAAGTTACAATGCATCCCTTTGTCGGGAAACGTGAAATGAGCCCTACAAAACAGACTTTAAGATTTTCTTAAAACTGAGATGTATCCTGGACTTGCGAGGCACATGGCTTTTAACAACAAAGCAACTACGAAGTACTCAACACTGTTATTTCTTTCAAAGTTAAAGTGCATCCCTTTGTCGGGAATTGTGAAGGCGCCCTACATAATGTACTTATGTATCCCAGACAATGTTGGGCACTTGACTCTTACACGACAAATCAGCCTTAAAGTACGTAATACAGTATACCAATAGTCTTACTTTTTCTTTCAAGTTACAATGCATCCCATCGTTGGAAAACAAAAATGCTCAGTTTTAAGAAGGAGGTTCTTAAAATTCTGATCTACGAACTGTTTTTTTGTTATACCTAACTGTTAAATCAAATTTGTGGGAAGGAAGGGTGGGGAAGCATGGGTGGGAAGGGGGAGAACGGAGTTAACATCTTTCCGACCCCAACTGTCAACCTCACCTGCACGCGCAGTGATTTATTACATCTACTGCGGCGGTATCCTCTCGGATACCGCGGTCCCCCCTGCTAGATAACAGACGAGGCACTGGCGACCGAGCAATGGCGGTATAACCATACACCTGACTGGGCAACTGATCAGAAGAGGTTTCAGTGGCCTGGGGACCTAAGTAGTCCCTAAAATATCTGGTGCAGAAGGCAACGGGAAACCACTGCAACTATCATCCCGAGAAAATCGTCATGCTAGTACAACAAGAGGATTCACGACTGCGATGCGATCCGTTTAGCAACCGGCGCCGCGTCGCGTCCGGGGCGCGTGGTGTGAAATGGACTACTGGCCATGTAGGAGTAGGAGACCAGGCTCCTCATGGGAACAATGCTACTGGAAACGATGTCAAGCTTCGAAAAACCCAGACGATAGGTACGTGGAATGTTCGTGGCTTGCTAGTCACAGGGAAACTCGACATCTTAGAACGAGAAGTGGCCCGGTGTGGTTTGAGTGTCTGCGGACTAAGTGAAACACACTGGAAGAACGGTGGTCATTTTCTAACCGACGCTCATGCCATTTATTTTTCTGGAAATGATAACAACAGCCGTAACGGAGTAGCATTTCTTGTCCCAAAACATCTCAAGAATAATGTGTTAGGTTACGAGCCAGTTAGCGACCGAATAATCTCCATAAAGTTGAAAGCATCACCAGTGAACTTAAATCTCGTCCAGGTCTATGCCCCAACAAGCACTGCTGATTCTGAAATTGTCGAGAGCTTCTATGCCGAATTGCAAACTACCATTTCAAAAATACCTAGCAGAGAGATACTTTTAATCCTAGGCGCTTTTAATGCAAAAATTGGAGCCAACTCTCACCAATACAGTGACTCTGTTGGAAACTTCGGCCTTGGAACACGCAACGAAAGAGGTGAACGATTGATGCAGTTTGCGAATGAAAATAGATTGGTGATAGCAAACAGTCTTTTCCAACATCACCCACGTAGATTGTACACATGGACATCACCGGGGGGTCGATACCGCAACCAGATCGACTACATTCTGATTCGATCGCGCTGGCGTACTTCCATCTACAATTCTCACACATTACCTGGCGCTGATTGTGGTTCCGATCACCAGCTATTAACCCCTCAGGCCCCAAGCGGTCGCATGAGACCGCACCTAAAAATCGCGCCATTCCGTCAAACCCCAAGCGGTCGCATGAGACCGCGGTCTCCACTTAACATTGTTTCATGTTTTCACAGACTTATAGACTACTTGTGTATGAACAAGTTCGATTATTTCGGTTCTCTGGTAAATTTTACGTATCGAGATAGCAACACATCGCGTAGTCTATGCTCGATTCTGTCATTTTCGACGTTGACAGTTGCGCCAATTTCTGTGACAGAGTTAATCAGTCGCTGTGAATAAAGTGATATTTCTATTGGATTTATTGAATGTAAGTACTGTTTCTTATTAGAAAATGATTATTGAGACTATAATGATCCTATTGAGATAATAAGTTGTAAGAAATACATCGTTATAACTACTAAATAAAACACGTTGAAACCGGTGAAACCCGTTAGCTTTTTTCTAATTTCCGAGTGAATTGTTACAATGTTTGTTGGCAAATACTACAAGAACATTATAAAAAGTAATTTGAAACACGTTTACACAATAAATAACAACTATTTATACAGTTTTACAACAATGAAAATTGTAGTACTTGACATTGTACGAGTGTACGCACAATTACGTTCCATCAGCGCGAGCCATATTGGTCTTTATTTGTATGGGGCTAAGTAGATAGTTTGCCGCTAGCCGATACAGAAAACACGATTGTCTGTCGTATTGCCTAGGGAGACGCTATGATCGGTAGCGCGTCGGCAGTTTTACGATAAAATTGTTTTTATCGATAGTGTAATGGTAAATTGTAATGATTTCATATTTACTCTTACATGATAACTTTATTATTTATAAACGGTTTTTAGCATGTTTGTTGTTTTTTTTGTTGAATGTTGTTGATGTTGGGTCAAATTGAGATCTATGACACACTCATCAAAACTGTATATTGGTCATGCGATGCTAAACTCTTATTTTTACTGTCTACTCGTCAAGTCCTTATTTCTGTGTACTCGTCAAAACTGGATGTTGGATTTTTAGCATGTTTGTTGTTGTTTTTGTTGAATATTGTTGATGTTGGGTCAAATTAAGACCTATGACACACTCATCAAAACTGTATATTGGTCAAACAATGCCAAACTCTTATTTTTACTGTTTACACGTCAAGTCCTTATTTCTGCGTACTCGTCAAAACTGGATGTTGGTCTAATTAGAATAGTCGATTAGAGATGAAATATTTCAAGAAATAAAACAATATATATAAAATATTACACATACTTATTCAAAAAGAATCTTTATAGTTGGTTACATGAGAATAATTTCTATGATCTAAAGGATTTTTTCTGTTTTGATAACAATAACAAATAATGGATTGTGATCGTTACAATGATTTTATTTAATTAATTAGTTTTTACATAAATGTTAAAAAATTTGCATGCAATATTAATTCGCAATTCATGTCTATGCACATTAAATTTTGTAACATCTTTTAATACCATGTTTTATGCAAATAAAGATTTATTATTATTATTATTATTATTAATAATAATATTAGCATAATGTGTGTATTAAAACAAAATAACACTTCTTGTCTACTCGTCAAGTTTTTATTTCTGCATACTCGCTGAAATTGCTTATTGGTCTAATTTTTAGAATAGTCGATTAGAGTTGAAATATTTCAATAAATAAAACTATAGCATTAGCTTAATTTATTATATGTGGCCAGTTTTAAGTAAAAAACGAGGGAATTTAAAGCAAAGAGGTTTTAACTCTAATCGAAGATTCTATAAGTTAGACCAATATGCAGTTTTGACGAGTACGCAGAAATAAGATTTTGACGAGTAGACAGTAAAAATAAGAGTTTGGCATCGCTTGACCAATATGCAGTTTTGACGAGTGTGTCGTAGATCCAATGGATTTACTGTCCACATAGAATAAAAAGAAGATAATACTAAGTATAGTTTTATTAATTGTAAAGTTTAGTACTTAAAAATTTTGCCTCCTGGACCTGACCTGACCAATTGATCTGAAATTTGGTACACACCTTTAGTTCTGATGACAATACAATTATGTATATTCAGTATCATTGTAAATCCAAAATGGCCGCCTCCACAAAATTGTGGATTACATTTTTTTGTTTAACCACCTCAATATGGGTATCAAATGAAAGGGCTTGACTAGTAGTATACAGTACATTATAGAAAAAAAATACTTAAAATGGCCGCCTTCACAAAATTGTGGATTACATTTTTTTTTGTTTAACCACCTCAATATGGGTATTAATTGAAAGGGCTTGACTAGTAGTATACAGTACATTACCAAAAAAAAAACTTAAAATGGCCGCCTTTACAAAATTGTAGATTATATTTTTTTTGTTTAACCACCTCAATATGGGTATAAAATGAACAGGCTTGACTAGTAGTATACAGTACATTATAGAAGAAAAAAACTTAAAATGGTCGCCTCCACAAAATTGTAGATTATATTTTTTTGTTTAACTACCTTAATATGGGTATCAAATGAAAGAGCTTGACTTGTAGTACAGTACATTATAGAAAAAAAACTTATAATGAATAAAAAGGGTACAAAATAATTAAAAATATAAACGATTTTTGAATTAATTTTTAATTATTTAGTAGCTTTATTTAAGTGCTATAACGATGGTAGTTGTCTCTTTTTTGTTGTATAGCTTGTCAAATAATAAAAAATTAAAAATAATTATAATTGATTTTACAATTAATTTTTAATTATTTGGTAGCTTTATAAGTACTATAACGATAGTTGTCTCTTTTTTGTTTATAGCATGTCAAATTGGCGAGTCAATGAGGAGCCGCCTGAAGACTTCCTCCATCTTTTATATGATGATGAGGATAGCAATGAGAGAGAGAGTGACTTCGAATTCGATGTTGAGGAGGTGGGTTTGCCTTATAATTTATTTGTCTTATGGTACTGGTTACTTATTTATTCTTGCTTGATATATTACTTCATTTACTCCTACATATTGTGTGGATAGTCAAGCACTTGTGTCAGTTTCCAATCATGGTGATGGCGGTTATTCCATTGGGATGTTTTTTTATGTCATTTTTTATGTTTAAGGATGAAGCGAGTAATCGAGGGGTCCATCGGTCAGACTCGCCGGAACGCTGGGAGAGCCCGCCGATATTGGTAATGCGTTTATTTTGGTTCTCGGTGAGATGCTGTATTTATAGCTTATGGGTTGCAGTACTTGTTTTTTGTGTGTTTTAGATCAATCCCGATCGTTCACCGGTGGCTCCACCTTACTCTCCTCTCACGTCTCCTGCGCGCAGTCCCGATTGGTTGCCCGAGTGGTTGCCGGTAATGGTAATGCATTCATTATTGTGTAAAGTATACGGTATTGTTGTATTGGGTTGTAATGATAATAAATTAATTCACATTTGTTTTGTGTTTTAGGTATCTATAGAAGAAGAAGAAGCGCCTCTAGACCTCAACAGGTCCCGGTCGCCTATACATTTCAACGCTTCGTCTTCGGCGGACAAGTAAGTTACATTTCTGCTGATATTCTTTAGGGATAAATAGGTACAAATATGTCATTTTCCTTATCTTTACGATATGACCGTATATTGAATATATGTAATCCTCGTCTTTTTTTTTTTTTATAAAAGAGGGAGGCAAACGAGCAGGCGGGTCACCTGATGGAGAGTAATCACCGCCGCCCATGGACACCCGCAAAACCAGAGGAATCGCAGACGCGTTGCCGGCCTTTAAGGGAGGAATAGGTTTAAGGAAGGAATAGGAATTGGGAGGGGGGGGGGGGAAGGGCCTCCGGAACCCTCACTGGTCGGATGAAACACAACAGCATCAAGTGCCATTATTTCACGCCGAATATTAGTGAGAGGGTGGTATTACGCCGGGCGAGCCGGCCCAATGTGTGCTGCAACGCAGCGTGGCTCTACCACTCAGTTGGTGTCACTCATTTAGCACCACCCAGGGATCACGTGTAGGGTCTCAAGGGTAAACCTACGGACGCGAGCAACTTTGACCCCCATTTTCGTCATTTAATTCCCAGGCACAGGCCTTCCTTATACTTTTAATAATACTATTTATTTTTACAGCGTGCGTGGTGTGGTCCTGCGGGTCTACGACGAGAGTGGCGCGCCGCTTGATGCTGATGCTGCTGACGCTGCTGACGAGGACGACGGTTTTTTAGCCCCGGATACCCACGATTTGTATGTGTCCCCTGAGGAGCGCGGACGTGAAATAAGACGAATGAGTGGGCGAAGAGGTGGACGAAGAGGTGGTGTTAGGGGTGTGCGTGGTAGTGTACGTGGCCGTGGGTATCCGAACCAGGGCCGTAGTAGGGTGAGTCAGGTTCGGTGGGAGGTAGGACATCCACTGAATGAAATTTGGATGAATGACGAGGAAGTTCCCAATGAGTTGATGAGTTTGGCGACGGATGTGTTGAGTAGACGACAAGTACAGATGAGAATGCAAGAGGGAGAGAATGCTAGCGACAGTGAAAATGAAGACGAATTTCTTGACGCTAATGATGGATCGATCGGTAACTTTGAATGGTCTCCTATGGAGTCCTTTCGGGGGCGAGAGGAAAGTTTTAGACCAGAGCGTACAGGTTCAGTCCAAGTCTTCAATTCGGCATATGATGCTTTTCGTTCCTATTGGAGCGATGACATCTTAGGCCTTATTGTGACTGAAACGAACTTGTATGCCACTAAAATTGTTTCTGCCGCCTTTCAGTCTGAATGGGTCCCTACTAATATTAGCGAAATTTTGTGTCTCTTTTCGTTCTGGATGATGGTGGGGATCGTCAAAATGCCAACTATTACTAGTTGTTTTTCTGTCGATCCCCTTTTAAAAACGGAAGTTTTTACCCGCATTTTCACACGGAGGAGATACGAAATGTTAACTAGAGCATTACATTTTATAGATTGTGACCCCGCTATTAACAATTCAAATCCATCCAACACTAGCGCTGATGGAAGCTCTGATCGACTACACCGTTTGAGACCAATCATTACACATTTAAATTCATGTTTTCAGTCTAATTATATTTTAAGTAAAGATATTAGCATAGATGAGAGTTTAACCCTTTGGAAAGGAAGATTGAATTTCAAACAGTATATTCAGAACAAAGCTTCTAAGTTTGGTATCAAAACATTTGAGTTGTGCGAGAGTACTACTGGTTACATGTGGTCATTTATTGTTTACGCCGGGAAACAATCTAGTACAGATTTAGATCAGTCACCCGGTGAACTTAAAAGTACAGCTGTTGTGAAGAAGCTCATGGGTCCCCTACTGAACAAAGGGTATAGATTATTTATGGATAATTGGTATAATTCACCCCTATTAGCTAGATTTTTAAAGCTCAATGGTACCGACTGCGTCGGTACTTTGAGAGCTAACCGTAGAGACGTTCCCATTGTAGTAAATAAGGCTCCGCTTAAAAGGGGACAGTTTATTGCCAGACATTGCGGCGACGTCGCAGTGACAGCATGGCATGATAAGAAACGTATTACTATGATTTCTACTTGTCATGCTGCAACTGCTGCCTTGCCTACAGTTTCATCTCGATTAGCATCACGGCCAGTACCTTTTAAACCACAAGTAGTTTTAGATTATAATAAATTCATGGGGGGAGTAGATATGAAAGACCAGATGCTTGAGCCTTATTTATTAGAAAGGAAACGTTGTGCCAAATGGTACATGAAACTTTTTAAACGCCTCATTCATGTTTCTATACTTAACTCTCGCACTCTTCTACAGTCATCCACACAAAAACACCAGGATCATTTAGCTTTCCGCCTTCAGCTTGTAGATTCCATCCTCACAAATCATCTTTCACATTGTCCGCAAAGCCGTAGGTATGCTGGTTCCAGCAGTAGGTCTACACACGAACTACCTAACAGACACGTTATTTCTACACATTGGCCCGTTTTAATGGAATCGACAGAAGCCAGTTCAGCACAAAACCGGAGCTTTAGAAAGCGTTGCATTGTTTGCCTTCGCGAGGGCCGAAAGGCACAGAAAACACCATATGCCTGCGAATCCTGTAACGTGCCACTGTGTATAAAGAACTGTTTTAAGTCATACCATACAACACCATTCTAATGCTTTTTTTTCTTTCATGCTTCAGCACCATTGTAATGTTTTTTTCAATTATTCGTATACCATACAGCACCATCGTCATGCTTTTATTTTCTTGCATTGTTATGCTTTTTTTGTTTCATGCTTCCCAATTATTCATAAATAACTATTGTGGATAGTATTCTTGAGTGAAAGATTATTATGATTACGGGTGAATCCAAAGGTCATGGGTTCGAATCCCATACGAGCTTCATAGGTCATGGGTTCAAATCCCATTCGAGTTTCATAGGTCATGGGTTCGAATCCCATTCGAGATATTATTAAAGGTATTTTGTCAAATCAGAGTGAAAGGTTCATTATTTATGAATGAGGGATCGGCAATCCAAAGGTCGTGGGTTCGAATCCCATTCGAAGACTGGTTCTGAGACTGCTTGATTTTTTTCTAGTAAACATTTTTCCTTTTTCTATTCTAAACATTTATAAACATTTTTCCTATTACATTTTTTTTTCTTCCCAAAGTCTTGAATGATGTTATATAATTTTGCCCTTTGACAAATTTAAGTCCCAAAGGACAGACTTTTAGCAGAGGGCTTTATTAATTAATACATATATGTTTATTCTAATTTTTTTTATCAGAAGGATCGTGTCTGCTGTTGGTAATGGGTTCGAATCCCATTCGAGCTTCCTGAGACTGGTTGATTTTTTTCTAGTAAACATTTTTCCTATAACATTTTCTTGTCTTTCTAAAATCTTGAATGATGTTTTAATTTTGCCCTTTGACAAATTTAAGTCTCATGTAAGGACAGACTTTTAGCAAAGGGCTTTATTAATAAATACATATATGTTCATTTTATTCTTTTTATCAGAAAGATCGTGTCTGCTATCTGTCTGGAGTGAGTATCGGGTCGAAGAAGTTGTGTTAGTTATGCACGACAGTCAATATATACTGAACTTTACATTTAGGTAACAGTACAAGGCGCGTACCGCAGACGCGCGAGTACCTTAGCCAAAGATTCACGGATGACTGACTGGTCAATCAATCATATTGGTTTGTAAATGTCGTTACTTCTTTATAAAGCTGTTTAATTTTACAGGTAATACTACAAGACGCGTAGCGCATCGCGCGAGTACCTTAGGCGAGGATTCACGGATGATTGACTGGTCAATCAATCATATTCTTTGTAAATGTCGTTACTTCTTTATAAAACTGTTAATTTTACTATTTTTTATTAAAAATAAAACAAAGTATTGAATGATAGTTTTTTTTTATTGAAAATAAAAAAAAATATTTAATGATGTCGTATTTTAATTTACTCATACTAAACACCTTACAAAAATAATTACTATAGATACTATCGATAAAATTACAAAAGGTGAAGGAACATCACTAGCTTTTTTTATGTTCCGTCGCGTCGAGTTGCATGTGATGTTATTGTAAAAAAACAAGTAGTCCTCTTGAAACTGTTTACATAATTAGATAGCAAAGGCCCTTGTTGTTTTGATATCGTTTGAGCTTTCATTTATTTCTTGTTATCCAGCCCGCAACATTGTTTTCAAATATTGAACGTGAATTACTAATTAATTGTTGCATGATTTCACTTTATTTTGATACCTGATGGATAGGAAATATATCAGTTAGTATTATTTGTCATTGTCGTTTACAGAACGACAAAATATGGTTTGATTGTAGAGTAATATGTTTTTTTGTATAAGGGGGCATTTGTGACGTCATCCGTAATTCAAAAAAATTATGGCGCACCTGCTGTCATTATTTTTGACATATAATTTCCAAGACTGAGGGGTTAATATCTAAACTCAGAATAAAGCTGAGAGCTGCTAGGCCTATCACCAGGCAAAAGCGAATTGAGGTGACCGATAAGGTGCAGTTTGAGTCAGCTCTTGAACGTAACTGGGTAGAATGGAGAGCTGTAAACCACGATACAGCAACTTCAGAAGTCCTGTGGAACAAAGCTAAGCATCTCATCCAAAATACAGTAGCAGAATCTTCTTTACGATCAAATGTGCGAAAACGTCAACACTGGATGACAGATAACACCTTATTACTTGTTGAGGAAAGGCGTCGGAAAAAAGCAGAAGGATCGGACATCAGGGACCTGAATAAATTGTCTGCCGAAATTCAGGCGGGCTGTCGAAAGGACCATAATGCATATCTTTGCAAGATATGTGAAGATGTAGAAGCGCACGCTGGACGGAACGAGTCACGAGACCTCTACCACAAAATTCGTGTTATAACAAAGACACTTCCTTCGAAAACCTGGGCTATTGAAGATGTTGACAACGAAATTGTAACAGAGTTGGACAAAATTTCAGAAACGTGGAAAAACTACTGCCAAGCATTATTCCAAGATCCGGATTCACGCCAATTTCCAAGTACAGACCCAACGGATGGGGATCTGGAACCTGACATTTTTTTATCGGAGGTCAGAGCTGCCATAAGACATCTGAAAAACAATAAAGCAACCGGTAGAGATGCAATTCCCATCGAAACTATCAAAGCTTTAGGAGATCGTGGCGATTACATCTTTCACGCCATCTGCAATAAAGTATGGCAGACAGGTGTCTGGCCGTCTGAATGGACACACACAATCTTCACCCCCCTTCATAAAAAAGGTTCAACAAAGAAGTGTAACAACTACCGCCTGATTGCTCTTATCTCACACGCAAGCAAAATTATGTTACACATTCTGAATGAGCGGCTGAAGACTTACCTATCCGGAGAAATTGCTCCTGAACAGGCCGGATTTGTGAAGGGGAAAGGTACACGGGAACAGATACTCATCGTACGCCAGATTGTTGAAAAGGCGCGAGAATTCAACAAGCCGACATTCATTTGCTTTGTTGATTTCTCCAAAGCATTCGACTCCGTGAAGTGGCCAATTCTGTGGAAGACGTTGCTAGAAATGGGTACACCAAAACACCTTGTACACCTTTTAAGACGTCTGTATGAGGAGGGCACAGCATCGATACGCACAGATAACGTATTATCGAGCAATTTCCATCCAAGTGCTGGAGTCCGCCAAGGGTGCATTATCTCACCACTATTGTTCAATACCTACACTGAACTAATAATGCGCATCACTTTGGAGGACTGGACAGATGGTGTTACAATTGGTGGATATAAAATAGCAAACTTACGTTACGCAGACGACACTACTCTGTTTGCTACTAGCGTACAATCCATGCAAGACCTGCTGCTGAAGATGGAGCGAGTGAGCCTTAAGTTCGGATTGAAGATTAACCGCAACAAGACCAGGATGATGATCGTTGACCGCGCCAACAACAACTCGCCGGAAGTGACACAAATAGCGAACTGTAGCGTGGTCCAGTCCTACATATATCTCGGAACTTTAATCACAAATAATGGTAGATGCATGGATGAGATTAAACGACGTATGGCCATCACAAGAACAGCAATGGACAAAATGAAGAAAATATGGAGGGACAGAAATATAACAAAAACTACTAAGACCAGACTCGTACGAACGCTTATTTTCCCCATATTCCTGAACGCTGCAGAGACGTGGACATTGCGAGAAGTGGAAAAGATGAAAATAGATGCTTTAGAGTTGTGGTGCTGGAGAAGAATGCTTGGAGTATCGTGGACCGAGTTTCGCACTAACGTCTCGATACTTCAAGAACTCGGCATTGAGCAGCGTCTATTTTCAGTAGTACAGTCTCGCATACTCACATTCTTCGGACACGTCTCTCGACGCGACCATCAGTCCATCGAACGTCTAGTTGTTCAGGGAAAAATGGAGGGCACAAGGCCGCGTGGAAGGTCTCCCATGCGATGGACGGACCAAATTAAGTCAGCCGTGGGAGGTCCATTAAACGACTGCAGCAGGATGACCTCCAACAGAGAAAAGTGGCGCGCTGTCGTGAGGCGAATAACATCTGCCCAAATCGCTACTACATGACGACCACGACCGCTCTGTCAAGAGTGTAGCGGATAAGAAGAAGAAATCAAATTTAATGGTAACCAAATTTATATTACATAGTTATTTAATTGTTGGTTGACAGAGCTTACAAAGGTCGCGATATTTTTGAATGTGTTATTAAAATTAAGGAAAAACACTCACCTGATTACACTTTTCAGAAGATTTATCACTTGTTATCACAATCGCCAAGTAACAACGTTTCAATGTATCCTTCATTGTGAAGCAAAAAGTTCTACAAAACTGTCTATAATTTTTTAAAACAGATGTATCCCGGTTTCCGAACCATGTATGCAAATGTCAACCATCGTCGTTGACGACCACTAAAGACTAAAATTTTATTTTATTTTTTACTTACGAAGTATGAAGTACACTGCGAGCTTAGCTTACTTCGCTCAGTATAGCACGCAAAATAACATAGCCATTCATAGTTCACAGCCGTTTCATAGCTTGCGGTGGACGTTGCGATTAATGCGCCTTATAAAATGACGACGGTGTAATTTCATGAGAACGATAATGATTAACTTGCTATTTTTACATAGGTGCAAACAAAGCATCAGCTCTGTGGGAATAACTTGTAACCAACTTGATAAAAAAGGAGGTTCTCAATTCAGTGCAAGGTTTTATTTATTAATTATTATTTTTTAAATATTGTTAAATAATATATTCAATTAATAACAGCCGCTGTGGTCTCAGACCCAGAGGTCCCGGTTTCGATTCCCAGGGCACAATGTTGTGTTCGGTTTGGTTGGTGGTATAGTTTGTTTTAAGTCCGCCTGGCTAACTTAGTATATAGATGGTAGTCCATCTTACCTAGGTCTTGCGCATAGCAACAATGTTATCTGCATTGTTGTGTTCCATCATTTAGAAGTAAAATAGCCAGTGCAAAGATGTAATTTTTTTTATAAATATACATAAACATAGAAAAACACCAAGACCGGAATCAGTTTTGAAAAACAGTTTTTTCCAAACTGACCCGACCGGGAATTGAACCCAGAGATGGCTCGACGCCAAACCCGGCGCGCTAACCACTCGGCCACGGAGGTCGTCAAGTCAATATATTCAATTCTATGCTAAAACATAACACACAGACAAGTACATACACAAAACATACAATAATATTACATGTACCTACTTACTAATATTATTATTATTTGGACTTTATGAGTAAGTAGGTACACCTACCTAAGTTTTTTTGGGAATCGAACTTAGCACTGCTATTTACCTAAGCTTATTACTACACGTAACTGGTTTTATAATTTATATTTTGATGACACTTTATTTTAATTACTTCATAATTTGTAATTCGATGAAGTGATTGTTGGTCACACGTTATTGCTGATTTAGATATCTACAAATGTGTGCATAATTGCACACATTTTTCGTGTATCTGTATTTGCCAAGTTTTTGTATAAATAAAGTTTCCATAAAATACATTAAATCAATTACGATCGACTTGTCATCAAGCACGTCTACCTATTGCTGCCTGCAGTGTTATTTCCGTCACCATTGTTCTTCACATCAAGTGCGTCGACATAATGTTCGTGAGTCAATAATATTTTACTGTTTTTTTTTTTTTTTCATTTCATTATAATATATTTATTTATTGGTATTATTTACAATGATTGTACGATGGTTGACATACAGACCTATAATTTATTTTCCGTTCGTGTCTCTACAGGTCTGAACACGAGTACAAGAAACGGCTCGCCGCCGCAGCTGTCCTAGACTCAGACCGTGAACAGTCATCTGACTTTGAAGAAGACTCTAGGTAATTATTTGCTATGCATATCTCAAGACTTTGGTACTATGTCGCCATAATTGCCATATTTTTAAATACTTTATTTTTATTTTCTTATTTTGACGACCTCCTTGGTTGAGTGGTATGTACACCAGTTTTCATGGTGTCGCCATCTCTGAGGTCCCGGGTTCGATCCCCGGTCGGGTCAATTTTAGAAATTATTGTTTTTCTATATTTTCTCGGGTCTAGGTGTTTTCTATGTACCTATAATAAGTATGTATTTAAGTATTTTAAGTATGTTTATCCGTTGTCAAGTAACCATTTAACGAGTTTCATAACGAAGCTTCTCTTGGGCTAGATAATTGGTGTGAGTGTAGGAAAGTTTATTATGTTTATAATTTATGTTCTTTCTTTTCTTTTTACAGTCCTCCGAAGAAGGCGAAAAAATCGGCGAAACCGAAAAAAGAGCCTGCGAAAAAGAAGTCAAGTGGGTATGTATAACGTTTTTAAGTTTTAGCATAGACGAATAAGATAATTTTTTAGACAAAACTTTGGTTTTAGACAATCACACTAATATTATAAAGGCGAAAGTTTGTGAGTGTGTATGTTTTTTACTTGTGCACGTAAAAACTACTGAATGGATTTGGATGAAATTCGGCACACAGATAGTTTATAACCTGGATTAACACATAGGATACTTTTTATCCCGTTATTCCCACGGGAACGGGAACCACGCGGGTGAAACCGCGAGCGACCGCTAGTTATTTAATAATTCTACGATAAAGAGTTAGTTACTGTGCTAAAAATAGATTTCATGAATTGGCGGTAACAATTTATAAATACAATTGTTTCAGGAAGCCTACTGCGAAAACAAACGGCTCGGCTTCTGTGCTGTCCGACCTATTTGGCTCCGACGACGAGTCTGAGCAGCCTAAGCGCTCCTCCAGCAGCCCCTTGTGGTCGTCGTTGTCTCGGCGAGTCGCGGGCGGGGTGTTACGTCAGGTGGAATTGGTGCCTGATGGTAACATATTTTTTGATGTCAAAATATATAATACCGAAGACATCATTAATCTCGGCTCTCGTGAACGCTCGGACAAGTGGATTGCTAATCTTCGCTTGCGGGTCTCACCAGACGATCCGCTGTGGAAAGAGTTGAAGAAATTGTGCGCCGAAGCGAAGAAGAGATTCTCAAAAGAGGCGATGTACTACGGTGACAAGGTTGGCAGCCAATAGGTTCATCCATCGATTCACCCTTTTTTTTTTATTCACTACATTGTAAAAACTTTTGTACTTATACTTAACTAATGTAATGGTTAATCTAGGTAATATAAATTCTAAAACTATATTTTCTTTTTTTAACTTAGCTTAATCAACCGCAGAACTAATAACCACTCAACTATGGGTAAATCTATCTATTGTTCGATTTGTCAAGAGTCATTACCAAGTAAATCGTTTTCGGGGCATTTACGCAGTATTAAACATAAAAGTAATAGTGCAGTAAGTCTCGATAGTGGCATTGAAAAAATAAGTTCCGCGTTTCGTTGTCGCATAGCGTCTTATCGCATACGGGCAGAGCGCGAGCATCTGGCTGACGGCAGCGAAATAGCTGCTACTTCGCCCACGCACTTCTTGCGTTGCATTGCCTCAAAGTTACAAACAATACTTCATTCAGCTTTATCTAATCATATAAATATACATAAAAGTAAACTTTGAAGTTTTTGTTAAAGTAATTTTAAAGATGATTCTACGGAAACTAAATCATTTACAACTGCAAACATTTCTTTACATTTAAACTACAGTTTTAATGATCTACTAAATAACATTTCTGAAATTATTTGTAAAAAGATAGACGAATTTCAGGAAAAGGGGAGTGGATGGTCTATGTTGGATATTTTATACCTCGAAACTAATATTAACAAATATACGCCATTGAGAGGATCATCATATCTAAAATTACCAAAAAAAATTTACTCAAAACAAGCTTGTGTAAATATAAAAAATGATGATGAATATTGTTTTGCTTGGGTTGTGATGGCGGCTTTGTACCCAGTTAAAAAGAATGCTTGTCGAGTATCATCTTATCCTCACTTTAGTACAGTATTAAACTTAATTAATATGTCGTTTCCAGTTGCAAATAATGACATAAAAACATTTGAAAAAAATAATAAAAACATAAGTGTAAATATCTATGGTTTGGATAGTAAAAGTAATATTACTGGGCCGTTGTATAAAACCATTTTACGAAAATAAAATCATATTAATATGCTTTTAGTTCAGAATGGTTCTAAGTCTCATTACTGTCTCATAAAAAACTTTCCTAAACTATTAAGAAGTCAAGTGACTAAACATCACAGTAAGCTTTATTTTTGTGATGATTGCTTGTTGTTTTTTAAGTCTAATCTAAAATATAAAAATCACTCTTGCGGTGGAGTCGCAACTATTTTGCCCGAAAAAGGTACTTTGGTTCAATTTAAAAATTTTCATTGTAAGCAATTCATACCTTATGTAATATATGCAGACTTTGAAACATTATTACAACCGTGCGTTGAAAGTCAAAGTAAACACACAGCTAACATTCAACGGCACATTCCCGCTGCGTTTGCGTATTATATTGTTTGTAATTATGATAGCTCTCTAAACCGCCTAGTAAAGTATCGCGGTCCTGATTGTGCATTCAAATTTGTTACTTATTTACAGAAAGACGTGAAAAGAATTTATGATATTATTCAGTCGGCTTCAGAGAATCCAGTGCCTATAATTTTTAGTAATATTGACTCGCGTGCTTTTGATCGCGCAGACTATTGTTATTTATGTTCAAATTTATTAGTCGTAGATAAAGTGAGAGATCACTGTCACTTCACAGGTGTTTACAGAGGCGCAGCTCATTCATACTGTAATCTTAAATTTCAGATTCCTAAATTTATCCCCATTTTCTTTCATAATTTGTCGGGTTACGATTGCCATTTGTTTATTCGGGAATTAAACACAATATCAGGCTCAATCAAAGTTATTCCGAAAAGCAAAGAAAATTATATTTCTTTTACTAAGTTTATTCCACTTTCAGATAAAACTTTCGTTGCAGCACGTTTTGTCGATTCTTTTAAATTTTTAAGGACAAGCTTAGACCAGTTAGCTAAAAGTCTTAACCCTAATGACTTTATACATTTACGTAAAAATTGCGATAGTGAACGAAAATGTTCATTGTTGCGTCGCAAGGGTATATATCCATATGAATATATGCCTGCTTGGGAGGTATATGAAGAAACTAGTTTGCCGCCGATAGAAAAATTTTACAGTAGTCTTACGAGTGAATCAATTAGCTTAACTGATTACCAACATGCCTTAACCGTATGGAAAACTTTTGACATACAAAATTTAGGAGAGTATACAGATTTATATGTAAAAAATGATGTTTTATTATTAGCCGATATATTCGAAAAGTTCCGCTTAACTTGCAAAAAAAATTATGATTTAGATCCGGCTTTTTATATTACAGCACCAAGCCTAAGCTTCGATGCAATGCTTTTAAAAACTAAAATAAAGTTGGAACTTTTATCTGACTTGAAAATAATTCGTATGATACAAAAGGGTATTCGAGGAGGCATTTGTTTATGTTCAAAAAGGTATGCTCAATCAAATAACAAATATCAGCCTGATTTTGATTCATCTCAATCTAATAGTTATTTAATGTACTTGGACTGTAATAACTTATATGGTTACGCTATGTGTAGCTATTTGCCCTATGCGGACTTTAGATTACTTGATGAGGAGGAATGTAGTCAGCTTAACATACTGAGCATTCCTAATGAAAATGAATATGGATACATTTTAGAAGTAGATTTAGAATACCCAGAGAGTTTACATGACTTACACAATGACCTTCCATTTTGCGCCCAAAATTTTGTTCCACCGGGTTCGAAACATAAAAAACTGATACCTAATTTATTCGATAAATATGAATATGTCATACATTACGTTCATTTGAAAATGTGTTTGAATCATGGATTACGCCTTAAACGAATTCGCAGAGCAATAACATTTAAGCAGAGTCAGTTCTTAAAACAATATATTGATTTAAATACGGAGTTAAGACAAAAATCTAACTCTACTTTTGAGCAAGATTTTTTTAAATTGTTAAATAACAGTATTTTTGGAAAAACATTAGAAGATACAGAGCGCAGAGTCGATGTAAAACTTGTTAATGCATGGCATGACGATCGCAATAAAACAAACAAGTACTATTCCGCCGAACAACTGATAGCTCGCCCTAACTTCCATAGCGTAGCAGTGTTTGATGAAAACTTTGTAGCTATTCAATTAAAACGAGAAAAAGTAATATTGAACAAACCAATATACATAGGGTTTTCAGTTTTAGAGATATCAAAAAGCCATATGTACGATTTTCATTATTCTGTTATGAAAAAATATTACAACGAAAAACTGTCTTTATGTTACACAGATACTGATAGTTTGTTATACTCCATTCAAACGGATGACTTCTATCGCGATTTGAAAGACCACTTTTTGAGTTATTTTGACACTAGTAATTATTCTAGTAATAACTGCTTTAGTATTATTCCAAGGAACAAAAAAGTCCCTGGTTTGTTCAAAGACGAACTAGGTGGTAAACTTCTCTTGGAATTTGTAGGATTGCGATCCAAACTGTACAGTATTAAAACAATTGATAATGAGGTTAAAAAAGCAAAAGGAGTCAAAAAACCTGTAACTAAATAGTTAAAATTTTCTGATTACGTAAATGTTCTTTCAACAGGAACAGATCTTAAAGATAAAAACGTTCTATTCAAAACCATAAAGCATCAATTTTTTACAAGAGAACAGTATAAAGTGGCATTGTCGATAAAAGATGATAAACGTTTTATTTTAGGTGATAACGTGTCAACGATATCGTGGGGACATTATTCTATTACAATATAATACACTATCCTGCAATAGATAGTTTTTACCATAGGTGATAATAATGTATGATGGTTTATATCTAGATTAAATCACTAAAACTTTAACGTTTTATACTATCAATTTAATGTTTTACTGTCATCGATAAATTTAAAATATAAACATAGATTTTTAAGATTAATTTTAATCTGATAGGTAGTTTTAAAAAAAGTTAAATAATCTAAGACCTTTAATCAGCTATATAATATGTTAAGTTAATTAATTGGTGTTAAGTTTGTTTTAAATTTAAAAATAAATATTTGTTTACAATCAATTTGATGTGTAATTTTCATTTTTGTATGGATTACACTTTATATTGTTGAAACTAAAACTGTAAATAACAATGAAGTGCATTTTTGTATGTTTTATTTAAGTTTATGTCTAATAATTGTTTTTCTTAAGTTACTATATAAATGTTGTAATATAATATACAAAAAAAGTTTTGTATTGTCTACAATCAATTTGATGTGTTACTTTCATTTTAGTATGTACCTATCCATACACTCTTTATAAAAACTGTTGTTACTTAATTCGTGAATAAACAATAAAGTGAATTTTTATGTTTTATTTATACTTAGCCCGAGTATTTTTTTCCTTAACTATTACAAAGGACAATTATTATACAAACTAAAAGTACTTACCTACCTACTTGTTTAGTTTATTACTAATTACTTTTATTACTTTGAATTAATGGTTTTATTTGATGATGTGCCTAAAATTACTATTTTATACAATTACATTACATTACATTATTACATTATTTCATAATTAGGTGTAATAAATATGAAAGCTGAGTAAAATTTCAATTAAAGAATTATCATATAATGTAAACTCTACGAGGACTAGGTATACAAAAGCATAAGACTTTTTTAAACCAATTTTAACCGCACCATATTTTATATTTATTAAGTTGTTTTCAAATTCTAAGAAAGATCGTACCGAACTGTATGATTTAAACAAGTCATTACATGTCGACAATATAATGCTGATTATGATGGGAAGTCATTTGATGCTATTCGCACACGTTTCACAATAATTACGTGTCATGTTGTTGAAAATAACACCTAGTCAGCGGTTAGTTTTTTGCATGTTTAAACATGCAACGAAGCAACTTACACCGACGCACACATATTATCGGTCGTAGTAAACTAGATAAATAAAGCGTGGTTTGTCATGTAATTCATTTACATTAATAGACAGAACGTTGTCAGCAGCAGTTGCATTGTCTCAATTGTTTTTATTTTTTTGTTCTAAATAAAAAGTTATTATCATGGTAAGTGGAATTATGCATTTAAAAATGATGGACATAATTTATATTTGTAAGTGTTTTATATTATTTTATTTTATTTCAGGAAACTCCACCCACTTCACCGGTCTACATTCTGCCTGACGAGGAACACCAAGATCGAGTACTGAATCAATACACACAAGGCCAACATGAGGGAATTGACGAAGCGGGTCCCTTTCACTATGGATTCAGACCTCAGAACCCGGAGCCGGAGATAAAGAATTTGAAACATAGACATCAAAAGAAAAGATGTTTTCTAAGACACTTTCACAACAAACAAAATTCCTTTGTATTGAAAAGCGCGCCGAAAAAGGGTCGCTATTTAATCAAAATTCAAGTTATTGACTTACAATCAAGAGTGCCTGTTCCAGAGAAGCTGTTGTGCGCACAATATGTTGTGGAGGATGATGTTGATCCAATTATGGATCAGACAGAAGGAGTTATTAGTAACATTTCAAAAAAATTGTGCGGCTATAGCTATAACTTCTATTGAGGCTATATGGCGCAGATTTATTTGTAAATTAAAGTTCTTAAAAGGTTTCAAGCGTAATTTCCATATTTACGTGTAAACCTCCAGAGACACATTTAAATATATAAAATATTTTGATTGTATAAAATCTTATTTTGAGGGGTACAATACTTAGTTACACAATTTTCTTTTTAGTATATAAATAAATTTAACGTATATATTTTTAAATGTTATTGAAACTTGTTAATTTTTTTGTAAATTTAGTAATAAGCTTTATAATAAACTTAAATAAAATTAAATAATAGTATTAACGTTTTTTTCATTTTATTGCTCTCGGTTATATTGATTATACTCGTAGTTTAATAAAGAAAACATAGCATTCAATTTAAATTTATGTTTATTAAAAAATAACTAATAGGTATTAAAGCACATACTTACATTATATAAACAAAAAAAAAACTTTTAACAGTCACATAAAAATAAAAAGTTCTATTCTAATGCCTAGTTCTATTAAATTCAATGATTAAAACCTAAATAAAACTATAATTATTACAAAATTATAAGATCACTTTATTTTGTAAACACCATTTTTTAATACACAGTACATTTTTTAATGCACATGTTTTCCTATGAGTAAAACCGTTATATACGAAAACATCTTTACAATACAATTCAGAAAGAGTTTGTAAATTAGGAAGCCCTAAATTACTTATGTCTAACACGTTGTTATGATCACATAATTCTTGTATCCATGTAATCTTTTCTTTACCTTTAACTAAAATTGTACGATCTTTTAAATACGGTTTGATAATTCTTCGAAATTCCCTATAATCTATGTACCCTTCGCTCCATCGAAATCCTCTGTTTCGTTCAATCCACCAAACACTTTGCTTTTCTTTATCAGTAAGAGCGGTAAACGGGTAAGGTGGTTTTATTAAAAAAATATGGGTATATTCTTCAGTGGCTATAGCTAATTCCTTTACCAGAAACTTATTGTTTAGGTTTTTAAATCCTTGTACATCCACGATAATTGTATTACTTTTCATGATAACTTTTTCACAATGTTGCTTAAAGGCTTGTACTCGAATATACAGTCGTTTAATATAAGACAATATGCAGCTGTCTGATCAGGTATCTCTTTTTCAGTTTCAATTTCAACTCTTACATCTATTGACCCCTTTAATGCCTCGTGTTGTCGAGAACAATCAATTACGAATAATGGAGCGATATCTTTAAATTCTTTTAAAGTCACCAACGGTTCTGCTCGGCGTCCGTGATAAGTCTGTTGAAATCTAGCATATTGCTCATATAATAAGTAATACTTGTTTTCCGTAAAGCTGACGTTCAAATTTTCGTAAGGGTAATATGAAGAATTCAAAAAAACTTTTACGTCACTAACATTGCAGTGGTCAAATTCAGCCATTGACATGTCCGCCTGATTTTTACGATTGGTTTGAAATACAATAATTACATAACGTGGTTTTTCTATTTGCGTTGAAGTTTTAATTGACCATGTATGTTTGCGTGTTTTTGGTAATAACGGGTATTCATATAAATCCCAATTTCGGAACGCTAAGGTAACAGAACGATCTTTTTCTAAATGTTTTAACAAAGTAATCCTTTCACGATCTGATACTTTTACATGCCGAACTCTCCAAACTATTTTACTTATTTCAAGGTTATCGATAATTTCATTTTTATTTAACTTTAATGCATTAATATTAGTGCTGCTTCTTAATAAAACTAATTCGTGTTTACAGTTAATAATTATTTTTTCATAGTCTTCTGCAAACCCCAGTATTTTGTTTAAAGGTATTGAAGCGGAAAAAACTCCATTATTGGTCGTACCAATAGTAGACCAACCCCAAACATTTGCAGATTTTGATTCGTTTTCGTTTAGCGAAAGATATGATTTTAAGGTGGTCGTAAGGCCAACATTTTTTATTTTGTCTATTTCAACACCATTTAGTTCGTATCGTATATCTTGAAATAGAAATAATGCTGCGTTATTTATAAAATGCAGACTGGATACTTTTGCTTTAGTAGTGCTATCATGAACATGTACTTTGCCCTCAATATACAAAGTGCTGAGGGAAGGCAACACATACAAATCTTGTTGGTTAATAGGTATACGTATTTCATCATTCTTGTTGAAACTTGTCACGTATGATTTATATGAATGATATTCGAAACTTTCAATGCTATTATCGTGTGACGTTGGTTGAGATATATTTAAAATATTCATTTTATTAAGCCTATTAACTTTAGAAACTCTTTATTTTCTTTGGTTAACTTCTTTTTGAATTTAAGAGGTGCTACTTTTAAAAGTGCTCTTTTTGAACTGACTTGAGTCCCGGATGGTAAATGGGTTTTATTAAAATTTAGCATCTTTTTCTAAAGTGCAAATATAGTTGTACTTCTTCGCCACGTAAATTGATTTGCTTATTTTCAGCGTCTAACAATCTTATGTTTAATGAACTGATTGAGTTTTGGTTAACTGGAAAATATATTATATTCTTAGGTATTTCAATAATTCGATAACCAGGTGGTACGTTAGGCACAAATTCGTAGATTATGTGACTTGCTTTTCCGTTTACAAATGATCCGCTTACTGCGTCGCATTCGATGCGGACGATGGTTGTTGATAAAATACTAACAGGATACTGTGACTTGCTACTTATATTAGCCTTCACCGTTTCCATACCAAAACCCAAAGTTTTTCCAAGCGAATTATCATTTTCAAAGTGCACATCCTTTGTACAGAAAATATTGGTCTTAAGTGTGTTATTATTACAAGTTAAATTAAAAACACAATTTTTTATATTTGCTTTTAAATAATCACAGATGTCTTGAAGTTCATATGAACCTTCAGGAATTTCCACAACTTCGTTGGTACCATAATAAAACTTATTATTTCTCTCGTCTACATTTGGGATTGAATCAAACGTAGAAAAGTAAAGTAGTCCACATTCATATTCTCCACATAAGTCTAAGGTTGGGGAATAGCTAGTTGCCATAAAGACTCCTCGACCAGTTATCGACACAGTGAAAGACATTTTTATACTGAGTAATATATTTACTATTCTGTATTTAAATGGTGTTTCCAATATTCCTTTAAAAATTTTAAGCAAAGATGTCCACAATTTAATGTGCCAAAAGTTTGATGTTGTGTATAATTATAATTTTTAGGAATATTTTTTAAATATTTTTGTAATTCTAGCGGAGGTTTTAAATTACCAAAACTATCAAAATATTCAGAGTTATTGTTTTTCTTAACGTAGGCTACCCAATGAGTTCCAGGATTCACAGAAGTGTCCAAATTAATTATAGCACACTCATTTTTTCTTGGTTTTGAAGGTAAAGTATCTCTCATAAAAACACCACGGAAATACGGAATGTCACATGCGTGTTCTAAAATATCCAAATTTGTTAATGCTCGCCTGGGTAGCCGTTCCACTAGTTTTTTGAATTATTTAAATATAAACCTGCCCCTTTTTTATGAGGTCTAATATACAATCCTTTCCCAAGAGCAACCGCTTCCATCATCTTGTTATGGCGTTCAGACTCTTGAAGACTTCTCTGAGCAGCTTTGGCATCATTCACGGCCTTTGCTATACCTGCCGCACCTCCTGCTAATGAACCCAAAGCTGACAATCCAGCGAAGATTGGTATCAAAGGTAAAAACCCACCACTTTTAGGAATGGGAATACAGCGTGGCAGGCGTATACCTCTTTTGTTCATAAATAGTTTTTTGGCAGCAGCATATGCATACTTAATAGCTGAATTATTGCTTTTGGATTTCAATTTCTTTACTTGAGATTGTAGTTTTTTCACGATAGACATAAAAGAACGTGCTCCACCACCAGCTTTAAGCTTTGCCTTCATTGCATTTTTAACTATCCACGAGGCAACCTTTTCTCCTTTCCCAGCGTCTTTTGATTTCAATCTTTTCTTAGCCATATTCAAAAGATCTAAATCAGCTTTATGACGTACATCCAAATCACTATTGATGTATGCAATGTCGTGGTGCATACAAGCTTCATCCAATTTGTTTACACCTCGATTGCCTTTTTGTAACCGTTTTTGAAGTTTAGTTCCAGGACCGCAAAATGGATAACCAGGTAAATGTAATTCAAAAGGTAAATTATTAATTAAACTGTTAATGATACCACTTCCTTCCTTCATTGATACTCACAAAATGATTGAGCGGGTATTGCGTTCTTTATTTATATTACATCACTAATGCATTTTTTTCTACCCAACTGTTTTCTTCATTACTTAGGCCTAACCATTTCAAAAAAAGCCTGTTCCCTTTTCTTTTTAAAACTTTTTCTATGAGATATAAGTCTGGAAACATAGTTCTTTGTAATTCATATTCATAAAATGAACCTAAAATACTGTGGTTTTTTCTGTCTTCTATGTGATAAGTTGGTGGGTTTGTATGATTGATTTTTGTGATAGTAAATATTTCAGTAGACCAGTTAGGGGTATAACCTTTGTAAAAATCACCTTTATATTTACTAATACGAACATGATCACCAACACGAAACTTAGGTCTTTTCAAAGTATTGTGCTTTTGGGATTTAATTATGTTGGTTCTTACCAACATCTGGTTTCTGTTGTTAACATCGACTGGTTTAAATTTGGTTATGCGATGAATGGTATTATTATAGCATTGTACTACTGAGTTTAAATTTTTCCCTAACCATTCATATCGACCACATAAACTAAAAAGTTTAAAAAGACGACTTTTTAGAGTTCTTATCACACGTTCAACAATAGCTGCTTTCTTTACAGAGTAGGTTGAATAATGATTAATTTTATATAAATTATATAAATTATATCTAAGTTGTTATACCCTTGCAGGGTTCATGTGTTGATCTTCACCTGTTTTTAACACCTCTTATGTACCACATGTGTAAGCAATAAAGAATTATTATTATTATTATTATTATTATATTATTATATTTCTTCATCAATTGTTTAAAGCTATCATTGTAAAACTCCTTACCTAAATCAGTTTGCAAATTTTTTGGTGTTTGAGTAGACTCTGCTAGTATATGTTGCATCGCAAAAGTAACACAGACTTTCTGTTTTGATTTTAAGGGCTTTACCCAAACATACTTAAATAAAGTGTCAATAACAACTAATATGTACTTATAACCTTTATTAAAGGATGCATATTTTTGTACATCTATAAGATCTGCTTGCCATAAATCATATATTCCTTTTATTATCGTGCATCGTCGTGGAAAATTTCTTCTAGCAGATCTATGAAGCTCATCTACTATGTTTTGTTTACTCATTTTTGGTTGTCTTAGTATTAATCAGAAAATCGATTTCCGTTTTTGTATAATATAAAGTACTCATATTATTAGAAGTAACTTTTTCTAAGTTTTTAAGATAAACTCTAACGTCGTTAAGAACTTTTTTCAATTCTTTTTTCAAGTCTTCAATTTCTTTATCTAAATGAGCTTTATTTACAGCTTCATCATCATTTGGTGGAGGTAACAAACCTTTTAATCTTGAGGATTGCAAATCGTAATCTCCAGTCTCTGATTTTGCTAACGTGTAGTCAAGAGTATTCATAAATTCAGAATATCTTAAACGCTTATGAACGTGATGTCCAAATTTATCTATATTCATTGCAGTCTTTATGGGTTGTTCACTGCTATTAAACTGCTTAATTTTCTCAATACATGCCTTTTATATTTCACGTTTATAATACCAGCTTCAAACAGTTCTTCGATTATTGCTATAATCTCACTGTTTAGGCCAGTGTTGCCTGCTTCGCGTGATGCAAGCAGTAATTTTAGTCGTTCCACTAATTCATTTGGATCATCCCAATAAACCAAATCGGTATTCTTTTTAACTTTTTTAAAAATATTTATACCTTCCCCTTTTGGGATGCTTTCAGTACTTGTAGTTACTTTTCTAGTAAATTTGAATAAGGGTTTAATAATACTCATGTATTTGAAGCCTTTGTTACTGTTTATAGGTTTATTTGGATCAAAATTACGTCTGTGTGCGTTGGTATCAATTAGAATTACTTTATAATTTTGCATATCCTCGTCTGTGATTATATCTATATTTGGTGTTTTTTTAAATAATAATTCCATAATACCAGGCGTCTTCTTCAGAGTGCGATTTCCAATCTTTAAGATACGACCCTGATCATAAACGCGGGCTTTCCCCAACATTAACTTATCCCGTTCAGTTCTTATTCCAAAAGGCACATCTTTAAATACTTCAGATGATAGTGACCATGATAAAGATCGATTTTTCATGCTTGGCGATGATTCGGGTGATTTAAACGAGTCATCACTGATATTATGTTCATCAGGTGGTGAAACAGTAAGAGTTTGATCAGTTTTGTTATAAAAATCATCAGCTGAGTTTTCTTCTTCACTAAAACTTTCTTGAATGTTATCGTTAGACGAATACGATACTTCAGCATCACTGTACTTTATTTTCTTTTTCATTGGGGTTTGAACTGATTCTTCGTTGTGAAAAATTGTATCACTTTTGTTTGCCAATTGATTTAGTTAGAGGATCCACAATAGGTTTAAATATTGTAACCAGAGCCATATTATTCGAATTTTTTAGATCTTTTATCATTTTAACCTTTCTTTTCACAGCTGCTGCAGATTTTACAATTTGTTCTTTTAAATTTCTTTCCATTTTAGTATGTAAGTATTCCGTTCCAAATCAAAAGTGAAAATGATTCAGATATATTAGAACATTCACTTATGTATATTAGTTAATAACTATAAAAGTGTCAAACTTCATTCTATAGCAACCTTTATTTCGCTCACAGTCCTTATTAATTACAACATAACTGAAGGGTTTACTCCAAACTATTGAGCACATTTCGCGGAATTGAGGCCATGTCATATCAGACCCAACATGTTCGTCATAAACATGCTTTAAGTTGATGTCATCTTGCTTAAATAATATAATAAGGTTTGAGTTATCTCTCACGAGCTGTTTTGGGATCTTGGTATATGTTTGATTTATGTAGAAACAGTCTATGTTTTTATGACGCCCCATAGCAAAACAATCACGAATGTTGTTTTGATTTTCACAAGCAACATCATCGAAAACAATGATTGAGTTTGGTAAAGCTTCATGCGGACTTAGAATTTCACTATTATAATTATATTTGTTGTACGACGTACCTGCTACCAAATTCAAAGTTTTTTCTAGGTATATATACTTAGGTTGGTATAATGATTTTGAATAAACGTACAAGTTACGGAAACGTGGACCATCTTTATGAAGCAATAAACTAATCACTAAGTTGGTCTTTCCGCAATTCGACGGTCCGCAAACAATACAGCGAATAGTATTTGGTAATAAGGTACCATGTCGTTTTGGAGCGTTTGATGACGTAGGACAGATGCATTCCAATTTCAATGATTTTTTTTGTTTAACAAATCTCATAATAAAATTGACTGCATTGTTTCAAAGGTTACAACAAAATGACTAAAAAATTATAACGGTTCTATATTTAATACTTTTGTTTGTTATCTACGACAGTAGTAAAAATTGGGCGTTCTGGCGCACAATAGTTGTGTGCGAACGTCGTCGCGGAGCGATGACGAAGCGAGCACGGCGAGCGGTGAGGACACAACTTTGTGAGCCAGAATGCCCAATTTATTTACTACTACTAAAGTCAATGTTATTTAAAATCGAATTAATTTCTAGATATTGTTTGACTATCAAATTCTGAATAGTTTTAAAAGCGGTTCTTCTACTTATTTAAACACGAATAAAAAAACAAACATTTAAATTGAATGATTTATTTTCAATCAAAGATGAGATCCATACACTTATTACTAGTTTAGTATCACAGTCTTATTAATTATATTTCGCTCATTAGCCAGCAAGTAGGTATGTTTCCCATAGTTATTAATATCATATAGAATTAGATAAATTGAAAAATCGAATGAAAATGCAATAGTTATCTATACTTAAAACAACACCCAAACGTTCTAATTTTCTCACAAGATTAACAAAAGTACAACCCACGTAATATGTTTTATAGAGAGGCGAATCTCTGAATCAAAATAATATAAAAAAGTAACCAAAAATAATTAAACACTCTACGAATACAACTTTAATATTTACTTCATATATTATTATTATTGTTAAATAAAAAATGAAACTAAACTAATTATCACTCTATAATTATCAATATTCTTAAATAAATATTTTGATATAAAGAAGTAAACTGTGACTATATGAAAAGGAACACTCTACGAATAAAACTTTAATATTTACTTCATATATTATTAAAGGAAAAATGAAATTAGTTTCATTGTAGCCGTGTTTATCCAAATACTTACACTTTTCTCTTAAACTTGTGTCCTTACTGTTCAACAAGCACGTTACAATTCGTTTAGTTGCGATATTGTCCTTAAAAACTCTATCCTTTATTGTTTAGTAACGGAAAGAGTCAAAGTCAAAGTCAAATTATTTATTCAATGTAAACCTTTACAGGCACTTATTGACGTCAATAATAATAATAATAAAAAAAACAGTTAACTAACTTATAGTTAAGACTTAACAACTAATCTAACGAGCTATAGTCTGTGCCAGACAAAATGCGCATCGCTACCCCCAGTACCACTGCACGCCGAAACAGAATCGCGTCGAACCGAAATTTAAGCCGTGGTCATAGAATTGTGTAAACAAACGTATCCTGGTACGAGACAAAAATAGTGGGCAAGTGTCTCTCCCCTAGCGACACAAACGGCTAATATTTATAGGTAATTTATCGTTTTTTTTTTAGGATGAAAGTTGAAGAATAATAAATCACAATGAATTGTTAACTTAAGTTATTACTTTAAGGAATAAAATTAAATGTGATTTCCAATTATCGTATTGATATTGTGGTAAGTAATAGAAATTGGAAATAACTGAGTTTTTAAAGTAAAATAAAGTAACGGTTGAAATGAGTTTTGGAAAACATTAGTACCTAACCAATAAGGTTGACATTTTTAATCATTCAAATATCTTTTTTTATAAAAACTTAAGCATAGAAAACGTCAAAAATTAATAAGCATAAATTTGTGTGTTTTAAAATTGTTTCGTTTTTCGTCTTGGTACAAGCACAGAATAACTAATATTACTTCCGTACAGAAGGTTCACCCTCCAACGACCCCCACGCGAAACCGAAACCCATCGCGTGACCCGAGCGTTCATATTCCGTTAAGCAAAGCCGACTCGATATCGATTTGACGTCCGTCAGGAGCGCAGGGTAAGAAGTGGCGCCATCTTTCTTTTGAGAACGTATTTTAAGGAGGTGTCAATGTCATTTCATAGTTTACGTAATTTTATTATATGTGGCATTGTTATCTCAATTCTTGAAAAATTTTGTATAGTAACACTTTACCGATAAAGGTGCGAATTATGTAATAGTAGGGTACGAATACTATTAAATAAAAAGATGTGGAATTTATAAAAGAAGTACTGGTAAAAAAAATTGGGGTAGTTAAATATACCGTCCACGCCTGCCATTCCGCTAGGCGGTATCAGATCAGCTCGCCTTACAGCCGACGCTGCAGGTTGCGGTTGGGACCGACGAGAAAATGGGTCTCGCGTCCAGACGTCAGGCACTGCAAAGTTCTAAGTTCTGGTAACGAGACACCCGTCTCTCGAAGCACCTGGAATTGACAATACGGAGTCATAGCACTACATACCACACACTTATGGCATTAATACATGCCATACAGTCATACAAATAAATACCTACCCGTCCGTCGGAGGTTAAACCTAAGCCGCTACCTATCAGATTTAGGGACTCGCTACTTAACTGGTGTGTCCCTAGCATCCTGCGTTGTGGTACACCTATAAATATACACTAGTCCAATAACATTTAACACCATTGTTTAATTTTAGTGTTTTTCATATTTAACTAGAACACTTGTGTTCTAGTTAAATGTGTACCTTGGTACAACAATGCGTTTGATCTTTGTTGGGGTAGGAACCATATCAACTTTCTAAAGATTAAGGGGAGACCCCCTTCCAGATAGCTAAGAGCTTTGGGTCGCCTGGCGACACAAGTTGCCAAGGAGTAATTCGAAAACCTACAGAATCGAATTTCTAGATTCTCAGTAAAAGATGACAGTCTAATTGGATAACAGAGCTCAAGAGAAACACATATGAACAATGATTACTCTCTCTTCTCGTACAAATTTAGTGTTCAATACTTCTCCTGTTAAATCTTAGCCTTAAATAAATTTGTGAAGAGTAAATAAAGATATTATTTTATTATTATTATTATAATGATTAAGTAATACTCACGCGCAGGCTTAAAGGTTAAATCGCGTGTGTCGGCAAGGCAGCGTCGGGGAACTGCTTAATATCCGCACGGATTCCTGTAATTACAACACACTGGTGACCATATTGTCCTAACACTCTCCGAAGAGCTGTTTAAAACCCACTCACTTTTATTCCCAACTCAGCCTTACCTCAGTAAAATGATTCTCCCAGCTCATTTTGTGAACACTGATAAGAATGGTCAGGTTTTACGATTACAATTTACGATACGATTTTTGCAATTACACTCGACCAGAAGCCCTAAAAATGGAAAGCCATGTCTCGAATTTTTTCCTTAAAATGTGCAAAATTAACCCATTCTGTTCTGTTAGACATCTGACTTGAAAGTACTAAAACGTCAAATACGATGTTTTTCACAACTCGTCCTGAAACTGAAAAAATCTGTCATTAATCTCTCTTTTTTCAAATGAACTTATAAAAATTGAACGTTTAGCAAGGTGAAATGCGTTTTTTATAATTTTAATTTCAATTTCTGGAATAATTACCCTGTCTAAATATTAGGGAGAATTATTTTCCACTCTTGCAACCCCTACGGGAAGAGACAATATCCAGATAAAAAATATTTATTAAAATCGAATATCCTAGACAAAAGTCTTTATAGAAAAAATAGTTCCATTTCCGGATTTGTTTAAATTCAATTTAATTACCGAAAGTAAATATTTTAAATATTAATTTATTAAGCACCTAGTTTATAATCCGAACTGTGTTGGCTACTATTTACTTAGAGCATTGAACCAACTGGAGAGGACACGCGCACTAATTTCTACGCAAAAAAGTCTGTCATTTCTTGCGGGGGGCGTTTCCACGCCCATGGAAATAGTTATCACACTAATGAATTTTTGAATGACGTCGCTACGCACGCAAACGACAACATTGTTAATCACAAGCATAAAATAGACACACACTAATATATTCACACACAGGAATTACCTGTCCGTGCACAAGTCTGACGTCATATTTATATAAACGTCTACTAAAGAGGTAGACACTATCGTTTAAATTTTTTCGATGTCGATTCAATTCAATTCAATTTAATTCAATGTTGAAATACAAGAAAAGTATTTTTTTTATTTTGGCTCTTCAGCCCAAGTGGCAAACGCGGTGTCCAATCATTAGACAAAAAACTAATAACAAATTTTCATTTGAAAAATAACATTTGACAAAATTATACTTGATAAATTTATAATTTTACAAACTATTGTTTAATAAACTACTCATTAGACAATATATTTACTAAAAAATATTAATTATGCTAAAACATTATTTCACAAATTGATTATTTTTTTAAACATGTTAGTTGGCAAAACAACGTAAAGCATAAAAATAACATTTAACAAATACTAGTCACGTGATATGTTAGAAATTTAAGACAATCGCGAAGCGCAGTGTAGCGATTGTCTTAAATTTCGAGGTTATTTTTTTTATTAGACAACAGAAATACTAGCTGCCCTACTCATGTAGGTCACTTGAAATTGAAAAATTGAAATTGTTTAGATCCTTGCTTATATAATATATCATACCTAATATACCATACTTTTTGTAAAATCACCAATTTGGTAAACGAATTATTTAGTCAAGTGAATATTAATAAAATAATATTTTAACAGTAGAAATATTTCATATGTAAAACAGTTGCGAAACCTGTATTATGTCAAATGATTATTTTTGAAGTAATATGTTTTTGCGAAAAGAAAGTTTGTCAAATGATTAGGTTTTCAAACGTTGTTGTAAAATAAAAACCGGCAAACGCTCACCCCCTATCTATTTTTAATTCGCTGTACAAAGCGCGAGTGCTTTTGTACCTACTTTTCACTAGCAATTGATCTCCTATAATTGTGACAATACTTAATTAGATAGGTACTAATTACCTACTACATTAGCTCTGTAATGGTCAATAACAAGGAGGGCATTACATATACCATTGGTTAAGATCACCAACGTGACAAAGACGTCATTTTGGTGATCCATCTAGATGTTAACCTAGTATTTACGTTATAGTTTTTGTTTATTTTGTACTGGCTGTCACTGAACATGTTAACACTTAAAGAGTAGCCTGTCATTAGCCTTACTTATTGTCATGTATAAAAACATATTAATATTATTTTGTAACGCTGTAGGTTTCTTAAATAAATAAAATAAATAAATGTCGCCTGCCGCCTTTGAAAAAATGAGAAAGGTACTTTGCAACAGAAACCTTATAATCGCCCTCTGAATAAGTTTTTTCCAATGTTATATCTGGCCTATGCGGATGTGAGGCTTGGACTATAAAGGAAGATCTCAGAAAACGTATACTAGAAGCTTTTGAAACGTGGGCATACAGACGCATGATGTCTATTTATCCTGAACACAGAAAGTCACCAATGAGGAAGCTCTGCGACGGGTCAGCCAAAATTTTTGAAGAAGCTCTTCTTCATGTTGACTTTTAGCTCGCACACTAAACAAAATAAGGAGCTTCTCCCATGTTCTTTTAGCAACAACACGTGTTGTGAGACTCCATTTTATTTCAATCTACCGTACGTGATTAGCTTTATGCTAAACGCGAAGCCATTAAATAAGTTATAATAATATTAACGAAATGAGTAGGTACCTAAACATCTCACCAGATAACAAACTCTTTTTGTGGAGATGGTTGGAGAGGGTTTATTGTGCGTCTTGTTTTTTTAAGTGATCAAATAATAAAAAGTTCAAATTCTGAAAACGAGAGTTGGCACGACAGGCTCTTTCAATCTCTTCTTGTTAATGGACTGTATAAGTTTGAAAAGGCTGTGAGCAAAGTGTGCTAGTGCGTTTAGGAGTCCACGAAACATGATTTCCACAAACTCTGATCCAAACATCTCGAATAATTGCATCATTTAGAAATCTGAAAAAATTACAAGAATAAACATTATGATGAAATCGATATCGATATTTTGTACTGTCGTTTCTCTAAAACTGTTTCAGTGTGCCAATGTAATGAAATATTTTTTTTCCAATTTCGGGATAGTGATGAGCTGTAAATATAATATATTAATCAAGTATACCAATCATAAACATACAGTTTTATTAGTATTGATAACTTTTAAAGCAATTTAGTTAAAAAATATTCAAGAATATTAAAATAGGTAACAATTAATAAATTGTGATCTATCAGTCATTTATTAACTATTCATAGTGAAAAACAGTTTTAAAAATAACGAATGGGACATATAAGTTATTTTTAATGTTGGCAGATTCATCTTTAAACGTTACGCAAAGTTGCAGCTTGTCGTTTTAGTGGCAACACTTTTTGATTGACATTTTTTTCAGTGGTTTGCAAATTTAGAGCATTATTCAATAATTTAGAGACAAAATAATAATAACAGATAAAAAGTAACGCTATCCTTTTGTACATTTGATGTTTCTGATCGCTTTTTGGACGTTAACACGCTACAATTTGCCATTATTCGCGTCTCACTGCCAAATGTGATTTGGCAGTGAGACGCGAAAACTAGTTTTAGGTATATAACGGGTATGATCATTGGGCATACCCTCTTGGCAGAGGAGAACGCCGGTCAGTGGCGTCTCTTGTTGGTCGAATGCTCTAAGACTATTTAAAATTGAAGTGATAACAATAAATCTTTTTTGATAGCAATTTCGCCCCGCCTCTATGTGTCTATAGGGCTGTCAGAAATTGTCTCCGGCAAATGTCAAAATTACATAATGTAAACAACACTGAAATTATCCTAATTTCTTTAAATCTAATGTAAGTCTTCCCAAAACGCAAGAAAAGGTTGTCTAGTTTTGCGTCAGCCAAAGCTACATGTCTTTAATATGAAGAAATAATGGATTCCATTCAAACATCAACAACAACATTCAACAGCGGACTCCATGCAAACCTAAATGCCGTCCACCACCATCTTGAGACGGCACGGCCAGCAATGTTGTTCCTGACGGAGACGCTAATAATCCACCCAGCTGACACCACCTACCTGAACTATCCCGGCTTTGTGCTTGAAGAATCCTTCAAAGCCAAAGCCGGAGTTTGCTTATTCGTTCGGGCGGATTTTTGCTGTCGCCGTCTGCGCTGTCTGGAGGACCCTTCCTTCTCCCTCCTAGTGGTAAACGCATAAAGTTACTATACCTAACGGAATAGAGCAACAAACATGAGCTGTCAAACGAAACCGAAATAGGATGGCATTTGTGTATGTCAAATTGTTTAAAAATGCGTTCATTTATGTACGTCATGTCGCTTTTCACATTAATATCGATATCGATAATATTAATTACTAACAGTAATAGAATTAATAGAACCAAAATAGGATGGGATCCCTTCGTCGCTGCATAGCATAAAAGCAAAACATGATGTTCGCAAAATATCATATTAGCAAAACGCTATATTCGCAAAAAATCTTAATCTCAATTCACCACATTATTACAACATCATATTCTTGAAATAGGTCAAGGATCATAAGACCGCCGGCGGTTTGTCTGGTTTTACGATCCTCAATGGGTTAACAACATTTTCTTAACAAAAAGTACAATTATGATAAAATTAGTGTTTTTCTTTTACATTTTATTATTTATTTAATCTTCTTTTATATAAAACTGCTCATGCACTAGTCTTTTAAACACTACTTTGCTCTGTGCACGATGGCTATACAATGGCAGAGCATTCCAGAGACGGATAGCGGTTAAAGTGAAAGAGCTGGAGAGGAAGCCAGTATGATAAGCAGGAATTTGGAGAGTAAGGTTGCTACTGAAGCAAAGGTCACCCTGATGAGAGGCTTTAAGAAACTGAAACCTAGATTTCAGGCATCCGGGGAACGTGGATCATATAAAATATTAAATAGAGGTAAAATATATTATTGACAGGTTTACTGTCCAAAAAATAAAACAATAGGCTAATCAATTGTTATGGACCATATTATGTTGTCTGCGGGACAGTGAACCGGTTAATAACTAGCGACCTGCCCGCGACTTAGCTTCGTCCGCGTCGACCCCGTGCCCCGTGAGGAAGTTCCAAAGTTTTTCTTTCACACAGACCTTATCCATTTTTTTTATTAAATAAGGAGGCAAACGAGCAAGCGGGTCACCTGATAGAAAGTAATCACCGCCGCTCATGGACACCCGCAAAACCAGAGGAATCGCAGACGCGATGCCGGTTTGTAAGAAAGGAATAGGCACGATAAATTAAAAAAAAGTAAGAAAATAGCGAAGAAATTGTTAATTACAAGAATTATTTTGACTTTGATATCAATAAACGGTTATTACATGCTATCGGATTGTTTTTTTTTCTTGAAAAGTATTTACTTAAACATTATGACATTAATTGTACTAAAAATGACTAGGTACATCTAATCCTGCTAATATGTTATTTTGCTAATATGATGTTTCAAGAATATGATATTGTAAGAATGTGGTGATTTGAGATTATGATTTTTTGCGAATATGGTGTTTTGCTAATATGCTATTTTACGAACATCAAGTTTTGCTTTTATGCTATTCAGCGACGGAGGGGTTGAATGTAGGTACATGGTGCTAAGTAGACATTACTATCTAATGAAACATCAGCAGAAGAATGCTATAATTTTATTTAAACTTACCGAAACTAACTTAGTTGGAATTGCGGATTTCATCAAAATTTGTTTCGCTCCGCGCGTCTGTAAATATTTTTCTTCGAAATGCTTACATGAACTGGAACTTTGGAAACATGAACTTTTCTTGTGAATCCAGTTTGGACGATCAATTAGCCTAAGCCATGTATTTCTAGTATCCAAGTTAGTAGGAAATCTAAAAGTATCTAAAGAAAATCTAAAATTACCTACTAATGTTATTTCGGATAAGTATCTTAAATGTAATTACATTCCCAGGTAATTCATATCTAAACCACATATAGGTACTTTACTAACAATAATACATATTCGTTTACGTGATAGACAGTGGACACGAAATATCGATAACTTGATACAGCCCTAGTGCAAAACGAAAATTATTTCTTTACACAAATTATTAGTAAATTCTGCATTATGTATATTCTATCTTTGCTTCTTACATATATAAATGTTTATAGAAGAGAATTATCACATTTCGTGGTTAAAATCCGAAGCGCATTGGCATAAATAAATCCTAGGTAAGAAAGTGTCGGTTTGTAATAATTTACCTGTGAAATGAACATTTTATGGGATTATTTCGCTGTGTTGTACAACAATCAATCACTGAAAAAGTCACCATGTTTCTAAAGCACTATTTCTCAAAAATATTCACGATTTTACGTAAAATCATAAAAAATCACAAAATCCAAATTCTCAGTGTGCTGATAAGTGCGGCCAACTGTCAAACAGTAGCCAAAAACGGTTCTGTTACGTCGCATCACGCATCTCTTTTTATCCCACAGTGTTGTTGCTAATGACATCCCGCTCCCTCAGCCCTTTGTTTCTCTATTCCGCTAGGTATAGTAACTTTATGGGTAAACGTCGACTTAGGCTCTCATTGCCGTGTCTACGTCTGCGTCTACCGATCCCATAACGGCGACATGGAGACAACTCGACTAATTGAACATCTTAGTCGGGTAGCAGATGATGCGCAGGAGCGGTTTCCATCGGCGGAATTGGTGTTTTTAGGGGACTTCAACGCCCACCATGAGTTGTGCTTAGGTTCCTCCAAAACAGACCATGCTGGTAGAACTGCCCACGCATTCGCTCTCACGCATGACCTGACGCAACTGGTGAACCAGCCCACCAGGATCCCAGACATAGTTGGCCATGCGCCCTCCTTACTCAACCTTCTGCTGACGAGTCGCCCAGCTGGATACCGGGTGGAGATTCGAGCTCCTTTAGGTTCCTCGGATCACTGCTTGATATCCAGCACAGTGCCATTGGCATCGCGCCCGCCAACAGCGGTTTCGAAACGCCAGATTTGGCACTACGCGTCGGCAGACTGGGACGGTATGCGGAAGTATTTTGCATCCGTCCCTTGGAGGCAGCGCTGCTTTAGTGGGAAGGACCCGAACGCTAGCGCCACTGCCGTTGCTGATGAGATAGTATTAGGGATCGAATACTATATTCCACACTCCTATGTCATCAGCAAAGGCAGACGCAACCGCTGGTTCAATCGCGAGTGTGCCAGCGCTGTTGAGAGCAAACAGACGGCATACCGCGCTTGGATCAGAGGTAAAGCTCTTGGGGATCCTGAAACTCGCTCGCTAAAAGCAGCCTATAATAATGCCACCAAATCGTGTAAGTGGGCCTACATTAGAGCGGATGCCCAGCGCGTTGCACGAGTAGGCCAAGAACTCCTGACGCATCCTACGGGCAGCCGTAGCTACTGGCGTCTGGCCAAAGCCGTGCAATCCAACTTCTGCCAACCTTCGCTGCCACCACTGAGATGTCCTGACGGAACTTTAGCTCACAAGCCGCAGGATAAGGTCGATCTCCTGGCCAAACTCTTTGCGGCTAACTCCCGGATCGATGACTGTAATGCACAGCCACCCTCAATTCCTCACTGTGGCCACACAATGTCTGATATTAAAATCAGGCAGTGTGATGTCCGTGCGGAGCTGCAGTCAATCGATGTCCGGATAGCTAACGGTCCTGATGGCATCCCAGCAATAGTCCTGAAAATGTGTGCAGCGGAATTGTCCCCTGTGTTAACGCGTCTGTACCGTCTCTCGCTCTCTTCGGGTTGTGTGCCGGAATCTTGGAGAGAAACTAATGTGCAACCGATCCTAAAAAAAGGAGATCGGTCAGATCCGACAAATTACCGCCCTATAGCCGTAACTTCAGTGTTGTGCAAGATCCTAGAACGAATATTGAACAAACAGCTTATTCGATAGCTAGAAGATCACTCCGGAATTCACGATTGTCAATATGGGTTTCGGCCAAAACGGTCAACGGGTGATCTTCTAGCGTACGTCACACATCTCTGGCGTGAGGCTTTTGACAAGCGTGGCGAGTCACTGGCAGTTAGATTGACATAGCCAAGGCTTTTGATCGGGTCTGGCACAAAGCTCTTCTCTCCAAGCTCCCGGCATACGGTTTGCCCGCTCAGTTCTGTACCTGGATTAATAGCTTCCTGCATGAGCTTAGAATTCGTGTCCTTTCGGATGAATGCACTTCGCGGTTCTTGTCAGTGAACGCTGGTGTTCCTCACGGCTCCGTTCTATCCCCCACGCTGTTCCTTCTGCATATCAATGACATGCTTCCTCTTGGAAACATTAATTGCTATGCAGATGATAGCACAGTGCATGGGGGATATAACGGTCACCCAACGACTGGGTGGGTAAATACCGAAATGAAGCGAGCAAATCTTGTCTTTGAGCTCGTTCGGGTGTTGGACTTCATTTCTAAATGGGGCTCCGATAATCTGGTGGAGTTCAATGCCAAGAAAACACAGGTGTGCGCGTTCACAGCAAAAAAGTCGCCATTCCTTCCCCTTTCCTCTCTTCAGGGTACATCTCTAGGCCTGCAGAGCATTATTAACATGCTCGGTATGGATATCCGCTGCAACCTGAATCAAAAGGACTACGTCGAAACCGTGATTAAAAATGCCTCACGTAAACTCGGTGTCTTGAACAAGGTGCAGCGATTCTTCACGCCTGATCAGTTGTGTCTATTATACAAGACACAGGTGCGGTTTTGCGTGGAGTATTGCTCTCACCTTTAGGACGGCTCCGCAACGTACCTTCTCGATGCCTTGGACAGATTGCAGCGCCGCGCTGTGCGCATTATCGGCAATGCGGAGGTCACTAAAACTCTCGAGCCTTTGCAATTGCGTAGAGATATTGCGTCACTCAGCGTCTTTTACCGTTTATACCATGGCGAGTGCTCTGAAGAACTCTTTGACCTATTCCGTTCTTCACCGTTCCTCCATAGGAGGACGCGTGCTGCTCTCCGGAGTCACTAATTTACAAAAGATGGAATAGTCTACCAGCACACGTATTCCCTCCTACCTCTGACATAGGGTCCTTCAATCGAGGCATGAAGAAGCACTTTGTGGGCCGGCAGAGTGAGGGTGACTGATGCTACGTCTCTTACGCTGCACCAATTATCCTAGCGCCTGGACTTCCATTCCATTTAACATCAGGTGGAGTGGGGTCATTTGCCGGGCTTAGTATAAAAAAAACAAACCAGATTGATTTTTCACTTACGATGTCTACGATGGTAATTGTTATTTTTAATTACTGCGAATCTTTTTGTTGAATTAGTAAAGGTAGACAGGGACCTGAATTTACAACGTAACAACTTTTGTTGCCAATCCACTTCCAATACAATCAGAGAATACTACCCTTATTTTGTGTAATTCATTATTTAATTCTTTATAACAAGAAAAATTATTACTTTCTACCTTAGACTAAAACATTTTTGTTTTAATCTAAGCTTTCTACTAATGTTCCACACATGTTTCAGTCTTACATATTGTTTTCAAGCATGCAAATTTTTGTTTCATTATTTCTGGAGATTTTCACAATTACACTTTTATGTCTTTATTTGTCATTTCTATGTTTAATTTTTTTTAATAAGTTTTATTTTGTCATTGTGATTATAACTTTATAACCTGTCCCCTTTAGGGCGATCACCTTTGTTTCTCCTTTTAGGTAAATTAGAAACGATTGAATTATCTTAAAGAATAAATTGAACTAAAATGGTACTCCTGAGATCAATGTCTTACATTTTCATTTTAAAACCAAATATAATATTAAAAACTCTTTTTTCATTACATTCAATACATACCACAGCCTGGTGACCAGGCAAAACAAAACCCATTTGTTGAAAGTTTTGCACCACTTTTTGTCGATCTATATCGGGCTCTTGAACAAAGAGCGCATCAACCAATTTACCAAGCAGGGGTTCCTAAATCCAGTAAAGGATCAAGTCTTACTTCTTCACTTTTAATTACACCGTCATCGTCATCATCACTTTCCAACTCCTTAAGCCACCTCCACTTTTGCAACATTCGTGATGAAATTATGAAATAAGTAGATATCTGCAAAAAGTAACCAAATTATAAAAAAATAAACAAATTTTGTAATAATTGATTAAATATACTTATTTGAATATATATTTATATCTAATATTAATAAATTAACCTTATAAACCTAAAATACAATAAAAATGGCTTACCCAAAAGCTGTACCTACACCAATACACGCACAGACTACTATGGTAGGCCCGCGACTTTGGCTCTAAATTGCAAATACTTGGGTGCACGTAGGAGTCCAGTGTGTTGCTGGCATGTTTACTAATTTAATAAAGTTGGTTTATCTGGAAGCGCACTGCCCTAACATGTAAAACTGTCAAATAATTTTTTATAAATAAATTATACATGCATGCATGACATAATACGTATCGTGCATATTGTACTCTAGACTACAAACAACCAAACGAGCAAAAACAAACAAAAGAAAATCCTACCTGTGTGAGTTGTGGATAATTAAATCGTTGTGTGGAAATGAAATAAAAACGTTAAGTAAAAAACCGTCTACGCCTACTTTTTCACTAGGCTGTGTTCGTCTTACAGCCGTTATAGGAGATTGCTGCTGAAACCGATAAGGAAACGGGTCTCACGTCCAGACGTCAGGCATGGCTCTAAATTCTGGTAGCGAGACTCTCAGTCTCTCGAAATAGGTACCTCTTGCGTCAGAGCAAGGTAATGTGGCGCGTGGCTGCAAGGCGGTGACAGGAACACAGAATCCTGCAACTCAGAGAGATGAGAATGGCCAGGTTTTGCTGCGATTACACTCAACTGGACGCCTTAAAAATGGAAGGTCAGCCTGGGAGTTCTATTCCTAAAGTGTCCTACTACTAGGCAAAGGTTTATCCCAATACTGAGCAAAGGTTTCCCCCACATTCTACAATTCTTCTCTTTCCTCAGCCAGCTCTTACCAATTTCCGTCGAAGACATTAAAGTACTCGCGCCACCGCTTACGAGGCCGGGCTCGACGCCGACGTTGGTCGTTGCCTACCTCTCTGGAGTTATGCTGACCACGTGCTCCGCCCAGTCCCACTTGAGCTTTGAAGATTTGTGTCTAATATCGGCAACACCTGTCATATAACGCTGTGTGGTATTTCGGACACGGTTCTCTTGATGCCGAGAATGCTATAGTAAACAAATTAATATTAAAGTTTTCTCTTATTTTTATAAGCAATTACTCTCACGCTCTCAAAATTTCTTTTTCAAAAGTTCTTCTGCTTTAATGCTCTGTCTTCTTCTTCTTAAAGTGCCTCTCCATTAATGAATGTCAGCAGTCAGTATTCTACATTTTTCCTTATCCAGAGCTAGTTTAAATAATTGTTTCACAGTTTTGATACCGCTCCATTCGCTGATATTACGAAGCTATGGATTTTTCTTTTTCCAACTTTCATCTTCCCAGCAATCTTTTCCATCAATATCGTGCGAAGCAGCTGATATTTATCATTACGCAAGACATGGCCCAAGTATTGCAACCAATTATGCTCTGTAATTTTAATTTAATTGTTACCTCTGATTTCGGATCAATATAAAATAATGTTTCTTGGCGGCAGAAATAGGTAAAAAGCTATTCGTCATCCAGTAAAACTCTGCTATGCGATTCTGTAAGCGGCACATAGACGCTGCGCGCTTGACTGTGATCTGCTGTCTCTTTCCAATTCTATGAATATGAAAGAGACAGAGTCAATTCTCAGCGCTGCGGCAGCCGCTGCTACCAAGGCTTTAACTTAGAGAATCACACTGCTGGGCAGATTCTTACCAACACGCGTAAATTTACCAAAACTGAGTTGTACAAGATAACATATTATATTTTATTCATGATCATGGTCACCCTACATGACGTTACATGTTTTGTATGTTGATGTATGTTCTAATTTACACAATAAATTTCAACATAATTTTCTATTTTGTTTAAAATATTATTTAAGCATGTACCACACCATTCAAGTGCCACTTAAATAATTATTTTAATAACAGCGAAACGGCATAACCGTTTCGCTAAAATAATAAAAATGAAACAAATTTTAATTATTTATATAATTTTCGTATTTGTTAGCAATGGTTCTGTATTGTGTTTTCCAAACGGCTTAATCGATTTTATAGAAAAAGCATTAAAGGGAAAAAGTGTTCCAGCCTTACAAAACATTGAAAAGAAATTAACGACAGATAAATTGACAGTAATTGGCAGGTCGAATTTTACACAAATAGCCAAAATGTGTGGTCACAAATGCGAAGAACATGAAGTCACCACAGAAGATGGATACATTCTAAGGTTATATCACATTCCTGGACACAAGGCAAAGCCTGTGCTATTAATACATGGGCACTTTGGAGACGCTTACTCTTTTATAGAAAGAGGGAAAATCTCAATGTCAATCACTCTAGCTGATCAAGGATGGGATGTGTGGGTTCTCAGCCTAAGAGGCACAACCGAATCAAAGCGGCACATTTGTCTTGATCCTGTAAAGGACCATTTGAAATTCTTCAATTTTACGTTTTACGACTGGGGAATGTACGACTTGCCTGCAACTATAGACTACATTCTAGAAAAAAAATCTCAAACTCAATTAACCATCATCACCTATTCACAAGGATCAACAGTTACGTACGTATTGGGAACAGAGAGACCAGAGTACAATGACAAAGTTAAATTAAATGTGAACACTGCCCCTGTGTCTACATTCATAGGTTTGAGGGGCTCTCTTGTAATAGCCTATGATATTTATGGTTTGTTAACAAATAATACGTATTCGGTCGCTGAGACTGGTCCGGAGATAATGTCGCATCAAGTAGTAGCTCCTTATATGCAAGCTTTCTGTCTCAACCCAGGTGCAGAAGATAAATGTATAGATCTAATGACCGAAATGTATGGTAGAGATATTCAAGGCTTTGGGCCAGATTTTTTATATACATATTTAGGACACTCCCCAGCTGGAAGTTCGCTGAAGTGTTTAAACCATGTTATCCAAATAAGGATTAGAGGGAAATTTTCAAAATATGATTACGGTAAAAAAAGAAATCTTAAAGTTTACCATAGCGAGGTACCTCCCGATTTCGACTTTAGTAAGATGACAATGAAAACTGCCATGTTTATTGGCAAAAATGATTACGTTTCGACAGAACTAGATTCGCGATTGGTTAGGGATGCTCTTCCAAACGTTGTGCATTATCAAATTATGCCATACGATCTATTTAGCCACGTTGATTTTGTACAAGGCCGATACATGCCTGATAATTTTTATCCATACTTGCTTAATGTATTAGATAAATATTGCTAAAAATATTTTCTGACTAAGCCTGTCCTATAATCTATCTATTACTCATATCATTTAATTGGACATTATTATTATACTGAGTATTTTGGTATATAATATTGTATTTATATTAATACCAATATTACAGTGTCGATGGAAGGTCAGCTAGTACTTACTTATATCCTGCTGTATACCTAGTCTTGCCATAAGTTCTGTCCCAATTTAAATGAGGGTTTTTAAAATAAATAATATGACGGTAGTACTATTAGATATCATTATATGTATTAAGTAGGTTTTATACTATTCATTTCGATCTAACACATATCTGTGTAAACATGGAGTGAGGTAAACATGCAGCATCGTATGCTAGACATAAGTATCATTACTTTAAGTTAATTGAAGTTTTGATTTTAATTTTTTATTTCAAAATTCAAAATATATTTATTCAATAAACTCAATTAATAAGTACTTTGAATCGTCCAAATCTTTTTAACCTACCACCCATTCAGGACGTCTTTTTTTAACTGTGGCAAAGAACGGACGCAAGAAACCACAGCGCACAGAAGCAACGACATCTACAAAAAAAAAAGAATATGTCGTTACCAGGTCATAAAATACAAAATATGAATTTAAAAAATAATAAATTAAGCAATACAAAACTACAATACAATGTAAGTATCAATTAAAAATAGACAATTAGAAATAGCTGTTGGAGTAATTGGAGCATTTCAGATCCAAGCTGTTTTGTCTTCTGTGTAATCTGACACTTTATAATAAGCTTTTTTATAAAGCTTTTCTTTGATTTTGATTTTAAATGTATTTTGATCTAATTTCTTAATATCATTTGGTACTTTGTTGTAAAATCTTACACACATACGTTTAGTTTTTAATGTATTTTTTAATTTGATTTTTAACGTTTTGTTTAATTCTCTTTGTATGTACAGTGTTGTTCAAATAAAAAACATTCTATTCTACTGGGCAAAGGTGGAAAACTTTGCCCAGTACTGGGAAAAACCCTTGTAGTGGGACAAACCTGAAAGAATGTGGGGGAACCCACATTCTTCCAGTTTTCTCTCTCCTCAGCCTGCTCTCACCAATTTCTGTCAAAGGCATCGAGGTCGTCGCGCCACCGCTTCCGAGCACGGTCTTGACGCCGGCGTTGGTCGTTGAGTACCCAATCCGTGTTGATGTTCGCCCGCCTCTATCTGGGGTTATGCTGACCACGTGCTCCGCCCAGTCCCACTTGAGCTTTGTAGATTTGTGTCCAATATCGACAACACCTGTCATATAACGCTGTGTGGTGTTTCAGACATGGTAGTCTTGATGCTATGTAAACAAATTAATATTAATATTTTCTCTTACTTTTATATATTATGCAATAATAACTGAATTAAACGACGCCGACGCCTGACCCCCTCTGTGACATGTGTTGAACAGGTCGTATTATATTGATTATGTGGTTTCTTTTTTATGTAAACTGGAAGAGACTTTTCATAGGCATAGTCTTTATGTATATGTAAAGTGTTTTAGTTTTAATGTTCAATTTGTATAATTGAGCTCCGCGCACCGGCAGGCTTCGCCAGCGTCAGTTGTTGTAATACACCTCGTTCGCAACAATACGAACCGATTTGGGATCCAGATTGATGATTGTCTTGCGAGTTATCTATACAATCTTTCAAATCAGTACAGCGCACTACGCGTTCAGTTCATTAATGCCTTCCGGGTGCTCTTGGGGCTGCCGCGCTTTTGCAGCGCATCGGGAATATTCGCCGAAGCGCGTGTTGATTGCTTTCACGCAACTATACGTAAATGGTGCGCATCCTTGGTGCGCCGGGTGCGCCTAAAGTTATTTGCGGAAAGGTTTGACTGTCAGTACGTGAACCATTGTAACATGTTTCATTTACTGACCAACGTAAAATATATGTTTTAAGTTTAAGTTTATTTTAAATTAATTTGTGATTTATTTGCTAATTTTAATTTGATTTGTTTTCATTTGTATTTTTTATCAATTTACTAACATAGGTTAAGATATTAAATTGTTACTAATATAAATGAGCCATGAATGCTTGAAATAAAATTTATTATTAATAAATTATTATTATAAATTCCCTAAAAAACAAGAGATAAAGAAGGCGCCAGCAGAAGTTTCGAAGGTTCTGGGAGAATGAAGTATCGAGGCAATGCATGCTAACTGAAACAAAGTTAGAAGTAAAGAATAAGAAAGATGTAAAGAATAAAAAAATAATAAAATAAAAACAGAGTAGAGCCTATAAGCTATTAATGCTAGTCCATACTTGGATTCAATTGACTGCATGCTGCGCGATTTAAAAACTAAACAAATTGTTTTCACAGGCGATGTGAATCTTGACATAATATCAAATAATCTCACAGGCAACACGACGGATTATCTAAATATAATGGCATCTAATGGTTTACGTCCTGGCATCAACAAACCAACAAGATACAATGCTTGTTTGGATCATTTTATGGTCAAAACATGTTGTCGCGCACAAACTTTAGTTTTTGAACACTTTACAGACCACTCTCCAATTCTATTGTGTCTAAATACAACACCAATTATAGATTGTCGAAAAAAACTGTGCCTGTCAAAGTCTTTTGTGAATTTTGATAAAATGGAAGAGAGCCTTAAATTAATAGATTGGTCTGATTTTTATTGTTTACAATCAGCTAACGATGCAACACAACATCTAGTTGCATTGTTACAGGAGATGATTAAAAAACACACAGAAGTTAAAACTGTAGGTGTTCGTACACCACCTCCACACATGTATATATTTTGTGTCAGCAAATTCATGTAACCCGTGGAAGCTCGAAGCTTCCAGAGCTAGTCGCTCTGCACCCGCGAACTGTATCGTACGTCGCATTAATAAATAAAGCAAACATATAAGTGAACACGCATTTCATTGGGTCACCCTTACCTTCTGGTGGAGGCCTTCAGCCTCCACAGTGGTGACCCCGACGTGATAGTGGAAATGCCCGACGTTATCGTGAAAATGTGAAAGGACACAATTCGAACATTTTCGCCCACGTGTTTGTGTCGCGAGCGCGTCGCGTTACGCAACCATGAACCCGACGCCGCCGCCCGGCGCCGTTCCCACGCTGCCCGGGGGACACCTCGCCATGCCAGCTGCACCGCCAGGTAACCATCAGCGCCCGGATCATTCTCCATCCGCGACTGCTGCCATCGACTCGGTCGCATTGTCGTCGCGACTCGCAGAATTCTGGACGGACCAACCACGTGTCTGGTTCATCCGGACCGAGGCCATAATTGCGTCGCAACGCCTCGCCGACGAAGCCAAATTCGACCTGGTCATCTCCAAACTCAATAAAGAGGTCATCGCGCAGGTCACAGACATCCTAATTAATCCTCCAAGCTCCGGTAAATATGAATTCCTCAAAAACCGCCTACTGACGATTTACGAAGAATCCCAAAACCGTAAGATCGAAAAATTAATTAGCGAGTTGGAGTTGGGAGAGCAAAAACCCTCCCAACTGCTACGTCGGATGAGAGAGCTTGCTACCAACAAATTTCCGGACGACACTCTTCGCGTTCTCTGGCAGAACCGGCTTCCATCGCAAGTACGAGTGGTGCTTGCCGTCTCCGAAGGCAAGGACTTGGAGAGCTTGGCCACCATCGCCGACAAGGTTGCTGAGGTCACGCATACAGCCCATGTCGCGGAGCTGACGCCACCACCACAGCCTTCATTCGACGCAGCGCCGATACTGGCGGAGATCGCAAAGATCAATACCCGGCTACGTAGTCTCCATCCTTTCCGATCCCGGTCACGATCCGTTATGAGAGGCAGAGGTTTTGGGCGAAATGGACCCAACCGCAGCAGGCCAAGGACATCAGCAGGTCGCAGCGCATCCTGGAGCAGAGATAGGTCAGAAAACCGGATGTGTTTTTACCACAACCGTTTCCGCGAAAACGCCCGGAAATGCACCAAACCCTGTGCGTGGAAGAACTCGGAAAACTGAGTGGAGTGGTACAGGAGATGGTGGACACTTGTACCATTTCACCCGGTCACCGATTATGCGTTACTGATGTTAATACGGGTCTTAAATTTCTTGTTGATACAGGCGCCAATGTCTCGGTACTGCCAGCAACAAGAAAACAACGACAAAATGTAAGTAGCGACTACCAACTTTTTGCCGCTAATGGCACAGTAATCAAAACTTTTGGCACTAAAACTTTAGTCTTAAATTTTAAGCTTCGTAGACCTTATAGATGGCATTTTATTTTGGCAGATGTCAAACAACCAATTTTAGGGGCAGATTTTTTAGCATATCACAAAATAGTAGTTGACGTTAACTCGCGTAAATTAATCGACCAAATAACAGAATTAAATGTAGTCACATCCATCGCCAACATTACACAACCGTCTATAAAGTCTATCGATGAGCGACACCCTTATTATGATTTGTTGTCTAGGCATCCTAATATAACTAAGCCAGCGTCATTCGTGGAAATTCCGCCACACTCGATTATGCATTATATTGAAACCAAAGGGCCGCCCGTGCATGCGCGAGCGCGCCCGCTGCCTCCTGATAGGTACATAAAAGTCAAAGAAGAATTTCGGTTAATGCAGGAAATGGGAATCTGCCGACCTTCGAAAAGCGCGTGGGCTAGCCCACTGCACGTAGTGCCGAAGAAAAATGGCGATATTCGCCCATGCGGTGATTATCGCCAACTTAATTCGATTACGAAGCCCGACAGATACCCAATTCCTCGCTTGCAAGATTTTACTTATATTTTAACAAACAAACAAGTTTTTTCAAAATTAGACATAAATCGATCTTATCATTGTATACCTACAGCACCGGGAGACATAGAAAAAACTGCTATAATTACCCCTTTTGGCTTATTTGAATTCCCACGAATGAGCTTCGGTTTGCGTAATGCCGCACAAACCTTTCAGCGTTTCATGAACTTTGTACTTAGTGACCTAGATTTCCTATTTTCATATTTAGATGACGTAATAATTGGGAGTCCTGATGAAGTTACTCATAAACAACATTTAGACATAGTTTTTGAAAGATTTCAAAAATTTGGCATAACTATTAATCTAGCAAAATGCTCATTTGGTCAAAACAAGCTCAATTTCTTAGGATACGAAGTTAGCCCCGATGGTATACGGCCTTTAGACGACAAGGTTCATGCCATAATTAATTATCCTAAACCCAAAACCGTACAGGACATGAGACGATTTTTGGGGATGGTCAATTTTTATCGCGCTCATTTGCCGCACGCTAGTAGGTATCTTAACGAATTAAATAAGTATTTGTCAAGCGCAAAAAAGAACGATAAGTCTCCGATCGCTTGGACGGAATCCGCGAACGACGCATTTTCACAATGTAAAGTAGGTCTTCAACAGGCCGCTACATTGTCGCACCCCGATCCGAACGCAAAACTCGCTCTAATGACAGATGCCTCGAACACGAGCGTAGGCACAGTTTTACAGCAGAAAATTGATAATATTTGGCAGCCATTAGGTTATATGTCAAAAAAGCTAACAAACGCTCAACAAAAGTATTCAACTTATGACCGCGAACTTTTGGCAATATTTATGGCCATTAAACATTTTAGAAAATTATTTGAAGGTCGCCAAATCACTGTGTACACCGACCATAAACCCTTAACATTCGCGTTTACAAAAATAACAAAATGCGAAAACGAAATTCCGCGCCGTTCGAGACATTTATCATTCATAAGTGAATTTACGACAAATATACAACATATTAGCGGGTCCGATAACAGTGTCGCCGACGCCTTGTCACGCGTAGAAACCATATGCTGCCCGTCACCAATCAATTACAACGAATTAGCGGAATCACAGAAAGACGACGAATACATAGCACACATTTTATCGGACAACAGTAGCGACAGCAAAGTAAATATAAAAAAAATATTAATTCCTTCATGCAACAAAGAAATCTATTGCGAGATATCGACGTCTCAAGTCAGACCCTATTTAACACAACACTACAGACGTATAGTTTTTGATAGTTTTCATAACTTGAGTCACCCTAGTATTAAAACTACAAAAAAAATGATCACTTCTAAATATTTTTGGAAAGGAATGAATCACGATATTACGCAATGGACGAAGTCATGTTTACCATGCCAACGTGCAAAAGTCAATCGCCACACTTTTTCACCGTTCGAAAGCTTCGAAACAGCTGGCAGATTTGCCCATTTAAATGTCGATATTATAGGCCCTTTACTGACGTCACCGGACGGATATCGTTATTGCGTCACCATAATAGACAGGGGCACAAGGTGGCCAGAAGCTATTCCTGTTAGGGATATCACGAGCGAAACCGTTGCAAAGGTAATTTTCGATGAATGGATATGTCGATACGGTTGTCCTATAAAATTAACTAGCGATCAAGGTCGTCAGTTTGAGAGCAGTCTATTTTCAGAATTAATGAAACTATTGGGGATACAAAAGATACGCTCCACCGCGTACCATCCCCAAAGCAACGGCGTAGTCGAACGATGGCACCGCTCTTTGAAAGCAGCACTTTCGGCTCGTCTCATTGCATATGACAGTTCTTGGGTAGAACAACTACCAATCGTTTTACTGGGACTTAGAGCCGCTTATCGCAGTGACACCGGTTACAGCGCAGCTGATATAACATACGGTCGCAATTTACGTTTACCAGGAGATTTCTATGACTCAATCCGTAAACCCACCGATACTTATAATTTAGTCCATAAAATTCGCGACACTATAAGTAAAATTAAGCCAGTTTTTAAGTCGCATAGCAACTCAAAGACTTTCTTTGTTCATCCCGAGTTAAAAACATGCGATTATGTATTTGTAAGAGACGATACAGTGCGTAAGCCCTTGAAACCCCCTTACGACGGTCCCTACCGCGTTATCAAAAGAGGCACAAAGGTTTATACCATACAAATAAATAATCGCCAAACGTCGATCTCTATAGATAGGCTTAAGCCCGCGTACATAATAATAGGTAGTGACGATGACGATGCCCTGGCGCCTGCTGACGCAGCTCGAGACGCGCCAGCAGCCGACCCACCGACATCATCTTCGTCCATGCAAAGCGCGACACACATTCATAAAACACGAAGTGGACGCTTAATTAAGCCTCCTTTGCGTTTTATAAATGAGAACAATTAAAGTAGGTTAAGAGTAATAATTTTAGTTTAGTTTATGTTAGCATTTTTGGAGAGATAATTCTCGCTTTATAAATAACAACAGTTCGTATTTTTAATTATTTCATACGCGTACACAAGTTAGTAACACGGATCGTACTTGTTAGTTTGCAATGGGTAACTACCAAGAAAAAGAACTTATCGTCAACCAGCAAAGTGACGTAGCCACCAAAGTTGAGGAGCGCTATAACCAACTAAGCATTTGGCTAGTCGTAATTGCTAGTTTGCTATCAATAATTATACTATTTTATCTATGGAAACGAAGCTGCCAAGGTTTAAAAGGGTGGTTGCGCAAGCAAGCCACAGGTGTAGCAGTATCCTCGATACAGCTTCAGCATCAGAAAGCGTTTAGTCCACCAACTACAACCGTCGGTATTAACCCGTCCGCATCATCCGCTGCTGATCCTGTTCACGGATACGCATAAGTTAATTGTAAGTAGCTTTAAGATATTTCTGTAACTGTTCGTAATCTTAGTAAATGCTTAGGGTAAGCAGTGAAAAGTGAGTGAATACAAGTGCAGTGAATATAGAACGGTCTTTTTAAAAAACAATCCGTATGCTCGATGCCTACTAGGTACATACATTTCTTAGAATAAGTCTTAGTTGTAGTCACACGGTATTGTACTGTACTTGCTATCGTATGATTACTGTAGTTATAATGTAATTGGATCCAATGTTTATTCTAAGCGTACGGTAACCGGTACGCAACCTAGCATAAGCGTAAGATAAGAATACAGTGTAAGGTAACAATAGCTTTTAGTTGACAGTGTTGACTTAGCGTAAAGAAGTAGGATAAGCAAACTTCTTTGTAACCTAGCATACCTACCTATAACTTTTTACTTTCACTTAGTTTTTATCTTTCTTTGTATCTTAGCACATATTTTTTTCTTTCACTAATTTTTTCTCTTATTACTTAACTCAACAAATATTGTTTTCTCTTTCAGTTATATAATTTTTCTTAATTATATAAATATATTTTTTTAAAGAGGGGAGTATTGTAGGTGTTCGTACACCACCTCCACACATGTATATATTTTGTGTCAGCAAATTCATGTAACCCGTGGAAGCTCGAAGCTTCCAGAGCTAGTCGCTCTGCACCCGCGAACTGTATCGTACGTCGCATTAATAAATAAAGCAAACATATAAGTGAACACGCATTTCATTGGGTCACCCTTACCTTCTGGTGGAGGCCTTCAGCCTCCACAAAACTATTCCTAATAGAAAACGGGCTTTAAAACCTTGGATTACCACAGGTGTTTTAAAGTCAATACGAAAACGTAATAAATTACATAATAAACTTAACAATAATAAAAGTGATGAAGAACTTAAGCGCTACTATATACATTATAGAAACATTTGTAACAAAGTTATAAAATCATTAAAGTGCAACTATTATCAATCTCAACTAGAAAAACATTTGGGTAATAATAAAGAAACATGGAAAACTATTAAAGAATTGTGTAATTTAAATAAACCAAAATTAAAATCAAATGAACTTGTTAAAATAAAGGAAAATCCAATTGAATCCCTTAATGTGGTAAATAAGTATTTTACCTCGATTGGACAAGTACTTGCCAACGAGACACTTAAAATGCTAAATAAAAGTGAAGAAGAGTTAACAAAAGAAGCTACTAATACTAATAATCCGCAAAAACTCCATGCTAATGTTACCAACCGACCCAATAGAAGTAAGAGGCATAATATTGAACCTTAAAACCAGCAGTGTTGGAGGTTACGACCAAATCCCTACAAAAATGTTCAAAAAATTCCACCAATATCTATTGGAACCAATAACACATCTCTGTAATCTTAGCTTTTCGACGGGAGTTTTTCCCGAGATACTTAAGAAAGCCACTGTATCACCTATCCATAAGGGCGGCGATAAACTCTTGCTTCTAATTACCGACCTATATCTTTATTATGTATCCTATCCAAGATTGTAGAAAAGCTTGTAAATAAGAGACTTATTAGTTACCTAGAATCTAATGAGCTTCTTTCTCCTAATCAATTTGGATTTAGAACCGGTAAATCAACAGACGACTGCATCATAAACGTGACATCAAAAATAAACAAATACGTTGATGAGGGGGACAAATGTATAGGTATTTTTATTGACCTGCAAAAAGCCTTCGATACAGTGTCAACATCGATTCTCTTACGCCGTTTGGAGAACATGGGAATAAGAGGTACTACGCTTCTATGGTTTCAAAGTTACCTGTGTGATAGAAAGCAATGCGTTAGGGTAGATGACTGTGTTAGCGATGATATGCTATGTACATATGGGGTCCCACAGGGAAGCACACTAGGGCCGACATTGTTTTTAACCTATGTTAATGACCTCAGTAACATTAATTTAAACGATGGTAACGTTACCATGTACGCTGATGACACAGTCATACTGTTTCATGCAAAGTCTTGGGAACTAGTGAAACAGGCCACTGAGGCAGGACTGGCAAAAGTTTCATGCTGGCTTGAAAATAGTTTGCTATCCCTTAATACAGCGAAAACAAAACTGATTTGTTTCAGTAAGACTCAAGCGGGTCAACCAAACAAGGATCTGAAGTTGAGGATTCATACAAATCCATGTAACAGACTCAATGATATCCAAACATCTTGTAACTGCCCTTACGTAGCTAAAACTGATACAATTAAATATTTGGGCATCATTATTGACGAAAAGCTTCAGTGGAAACATCAGATAACATCCATTAGTAAAAGGGTAAGAAAGCTCGTCTACGTTTTTAGGTTGCTGCGATTTGTAGCAAATTCTAAGTTACTATTCAAACTTATAAGGCTTTGTGTGAATCTTTGATTAATTATGGTATTTGTGCTTGGGGTGGCGCTTGTAAAACAATTCTTGTAGAAGCTGAACGTGCTCAACGATGTATTTTAAAAGTAATGCTGTCACTACCGTTTCGTTATCCAACCACACTAGTGTACGATAAAGCCCAAGTACTAAGAGTAAGAAAACTCTTCATCTTTCAAAGCATACGTAGGTATCATCGAGTTACTGCTCCATACATTAAAATCCCAAAGAAAAGAGTTTTCAGATACCCGACACCTAGAACACGTAGTGCCTTTGCAAAAAGACACTATGATTATTTGGCTCCACACTTGTACAACAAATTGCATAGGGAGAATAAGTATCTATGTAACTACAGTAACCACCAAATAAAATCTAAGATCAAAGAGTGGCTCAAGAATCTTGACTACGATGGTACAGAGGCTCTTATAATATGAGTTGTAAAGTCTAGTAAATATGTATTTTATACTCACACGCACACACACATACATACACACACACACACGCACACACACACACACGCACTCACACACACACTCACACACTCACACTCACACTCATACATTTTAACAAAGTAAACGCTAAAACTTAAAAATGTTAAAGAAAAAGTTTTTTTTTTTCTAATTCAAATGTATTTTATGTCAAAATACTTTCTTAAAAGTGAGAAATATATTTAAGTCTAGTTTAATTTAGTATATTTAGACCTTTGTTTAAACTTACCTAAAGGGAGGTACTGGCTCCTGAAACACAGATTTTTCTAGCTCGGGAGTCAGGGCAACAATGAATTATTGTAAAAGGTTATATTTTATTAATAAATAAAGTTATTATTATTATTATTATTATAAGGCTCTAGTTCATTAACCCCTGTAGAACAGAATAAAAAGAAACAAACAGTAAACAAAGTGGGGTGGAGTGGAGCGGGGTCATTTGCCGGGCTTTGTATAAAAAAAAATTGTAAAAATGGATAGGACATGCAGCAATTTTCTCAAAACGTGCTCGTATTAATTTCAGCTGATGCAAGAAGGTGGTCTCAAAATAACAGATTGCAACAACCATGTTAAATCGACCATTGAGTACTTTGGCGAGTCATGCGCTCCTAACTCGTTGAAAGACTTATACAATCCGAGCGGAGACAATTCTGACCAGTAAGTTTTTGCAAAGAAGCGGGGAGAAAAAGAAAAAAAAAACTGCAACAAAGTTCGGGACAGTAGGCTAGTGAGGAATAGCCGAAAGAGTGGACAAAGTCCATTATCCTTCCGTTGCATGATAAGCCGTGTGGTGTTCCGGCTCACTAAAAGAATACTAGTAACCCTTCTCGACCAACGGACTAAAGACTGCACATGCATCCAACTGCATAACGCGGCGATGGGCTCACCACTCATCACGCTGAGCAAATGTGTTGTAATTTGGTGAAACGTGGACATAGTTCGGTTCTGCGGTCCTCATCGCCTAGTCTCTGACTAACCCTTCGGGGATAATAGTTATGAATCTGTGTGTATAGGTTTATGCATGATGAGGGTGTGACGAAGCAGTGCAGCAATGGAGAACTCAAAAGGGTCAAAATATTACTATCAAATACACCAAAAATCGGAGCGTAGATCATGTAAGTACGTCACGAGCAAAAATATGTAAACAATGGACTTGGGAAAAAAGAAAAAAGTTCATTTTTACTTTATACCATTATAGAAGTCGTTATTCTTAAACCAATAGTTTTTATTTAGTTTGATACGAGAAGTATTTACAAAGTTATTGTACATAATTAATTCGTTAAAACACTACTACCTCGCTTAGTTCGCTGGCACTCGACTGACGTGACGTGACGTCATCGTATCCGATTTCCCCGCCCGCCGCCGCTCTCGCCGCCCGCACCCGGCGGGCGTCCGATTACATATCCGATGACGTCACGCCGCGGGTTTCGCGCGTATTTTGATTGTCACAAAAACAATAGCGCGTGGTAATTTTTGAATCTTTAAAAAATTATTGTGAAATATTTTGAAGGGCTACAGAAAAAAATTTAATGTCATATTTTAAGTTAAAATGTAAATATTTCAAAAAAAAATAAATAAATAAAAATACTGTTCCCAAGCTCATTGTAACTCTTAATACAATGGAATAAAAGTCAAAGTGTATACATATTGGTGCTCGTGACTGTACTGTATGTTAGTTTTTATTTCACTTCAATACATGCAATGTTTCTGAAGTTATGACGATGACAAGTTTAAGCCCTTTTTTGAGTTTCCGAGATTACGCGCGCTCATGCTATGACGTCACGATCCTGTTCAGCCCGCGGCGCGGCACGGCGCGCGGGCGCGGCGCTCGTTACGGTGTTGGATTGTCTTCGTTTTCCTATTACCTAGGTATAGTGTGCCTGTATTTCAAAGAAATTATGTAATTTATCTTATCATTCCGATTACACTAAAGTGAACGTGTCGTGTGTAGAATGGAAGAAGGTTTTCTAAAAGGTCAGTCGGACAATCTGCCAAGAGTGGTTTGATGGTGGCGCAATATTTCATAAAGAATCAATATTTTACGGCTGCCGAAATTTGTGGAATAATTATGAAAAAGTTTGTATGTTCTAAGTAAGCCTTACCTACTGACGGGTAGGTATTTGTTCAAACTTAAACCTAACTAAAAGTGTGTGTGTATGTAATTTAGTACATAATTATGGATGGCGATATAAAAGTACTATGTAGGTTCAGTATGCGAACACTATAATTTATCTTCTATTATTTTAGTATTTCGTCAGGGCTATTTACATGGATACTAGGTAGTAGGCAAGATACCTATTTAAACAACCTAAGGACAACACACCACGCTTCAGCAAGAAACAACTGCACAGTCTGCACATGTGCTTAGGTGGTGAGCCTTTAGCCCGTTAGTCGCTTTTACGACACCCAAGGGAAGAAGGGGGTTAGTAGTATTATTTTGATGAGCTTATCGCCGCTCTACGCTGTTCGATGTATGTGCAGTCTTTAGTCAGTTGGTCGCCTATTACGACACCGAAGAGAAGAAAGGGGTTGGTAGTATTATTTTGATGAGCCCATCGCCGCTCTATACTGTAGGATGTATGTGCAGTTTTTAGTCCGTTAGTCGCCTTTTACTGTTGTAAAAGGTGTGTTCCCAAGGAAAGAGACGGAAAGACTGCACATACATCCAACAGCATAAACAGACACAAGACAAAAACACAGACACAGAACAAAAACAGCATAAAGCAGCGACGGGCTCATCAAACTAATACTAACTACCAACCCGTCTCTTCCCTTGGGTGTCGTAAAAGCAACTAACCGTATCCTGCCGTTTCCCAAAACACTTTTCGTCAAATTTCACTTCCCAAAAACTAATAGCTAAGTATTGATTTCCCAAATGAATCTTTAGCAAATTTTCGCTACGCATTTAATTTACCTGGGTAAATAATCATTTCGCATCTTGCTTGGTCAAGGTTTTGCTTAGTCAAATATACAGTAATTGGTCAAGGATCCTAAGACCGCCGGCGGTCGCGAGATAATTGATTTTTAATTATGTCTGGTTTACGATCCTCAAGGGAATGGGCAAACGTTTTATTTTGTCAAATAAATTTCAAAAGTATGTTTGTTCAAATTGTTACTTCACACACTTAACCTAAAACGTAAGTTTGACATATGGTAATTTATTTTTAACTTAGGAGTAGGTGGGTATTTTATTTATTATCATAAACGAACAATTTGTACAACGTACGTACAACAAAAATACTTGCTGCCCTACTCCTGTAAGCCACGTGACAGGTTAGAAAGTCTGAAAAATGGACAATGCAGAGAACTGTCAAAAAGACAAAAGACGAAAGATATTTATTCAATAAACTCAATTAATAAGTGTTGGCGCTTAAGGCACCAACATGCGGCGCAGGGAAATGGAAAAATAGGATAGCTGGGCTTACTTGGTTCCGGGCTGTGGTCACAGGATCGTGCTGGAGCTGAAGGCGGCTGGCGCTCTAGGCGCGGGGGCGCAGGCTTGAGGGCTGAGGGCGGCAACACACAACACAGTTCACTCAGGGCACTGGTCGGTGGCGTTTTAGGAGTAGTTGAGCTGGTAAACGGAGCGCTCTCACTGATCACATATCTGACGTGGTGACGGGCTGAGTTATTGCGCGCGCGACGCGGGGGTTCTCCTTGAACGCTCGGAGCACACTGCCTGGGCGACCGCGTGATCCCGCGGTCTAGGAGGTTCGTCTGGTATACTTGTCACTTCCCTCTGATTGGCCGATGTCGCGGTTAAACCGCTCGTCCGGGGCAGTGCAGTCCAATATGCACTCTAATTCTGCCGGCGCAGCGACGGTTGTTATTCGTTGCGCTGTGGCGCAAACAATAAGTACTTTATTCGTCCAAATCTTTTTTAACCTACTACCCATTCAGGAATTCATTTTTTAATTGTGGCAAATAACGGTTGCAAGAAACCACAGCGCACAGAAGGAACGACATTGCTTTTGCGGTCCTCATTGCCTAGTCTCTATATATAGTCTATGCTTGATTCTGTCAAATTTGACGTTGACAGTTGCGCCAATTTTTGTATCAGAAAATTTCCAAGACTGAGGGGCGACGAAAAGTATTTTATATCAAATTTAATGTGCTAAAAAATATATCGTGAGTGGGTTGGCTGAGAAATTTCAGTCCAGTACCTATAATGATTAATTTAATATAAAAGATTTTTTATTTTTTAACATTGTTCTGATTTGGTATGTGTGTGTGTCTGTAACGAGATCTTTATATGAAAATAAATTTTATTTATTTAACCAGACGGTGGAAAATTACTAATATTGACTTATCTGTTTACACCTGCCTACCCAATGTTATGACGGGAAAAAAATAGTCAACCTAACGTTTGCATATTCTATAGGCTTCATACTTTCGATTGGTACCTATGTAATTTATCTATTATCCAAATCAGTGCAATGTTTAAAAAAATATTTTTGAAATATTTAATTAATCATATACTGGACTGAAATTTTATTAGCCAACCCACTCGCAATATATTTGTTAACATATTAAATTTGATATAAAATAATTTTTATCCATTAACCGACCCGGTGAAGGTCGTTGTATACTCGGATCCTCTACTAATAAGCCGGGCTGTCCAGTTGCCAGTAAGCATGGGCCATAGACTGAATCTCAGTAATTTCAGTAGTTTGAAAAAAAAAACAGGTTTGACTACTTTTTATAATAATATTTTTACATAATCATAAGCAAATCGGAGACGCAATAAAAAGTTTCGTACAAAGTTCACCAAGTTACCTCACACACAGCATAAACACAACCAGATGGGATTAATAAATGAGAGATAAGATAGCGCGGTTCGCACAGAGCGACGATATTATCTCCGTTATACCAGAAGGTAATTAACAGAATATGTTAAACGCTTCTTTCGAATTAAAATCAGCCGAATTGTCAGTTAATTTATTTATGAGGCGGCCTCATCAGGGCTCGCATGGTGCCTCCGCAGTATGAGTGAGCTTTTTATTTCGCGGCTCATGAATACTTTGCCTCTTTAATAATACACTGTGTTCGCGTGTCATCCGACCACACCGTTCATTTCCATACAAAGATTTGCGTTATAATTTTTTCCCTTTTTTCCCTGCCCTCTAACAGTGAGGTTTACACCGCACGATTGTATTACGAGTTTCAATTTTATTTTAATAAATAGCAAACAATTTTTTTGATACTTTGGCAGAAAAATGCAATTCAGATAGAATTCGTGATTCGACGTGAGTATGTTTGTATGTATGTATTTAATAATAAAATAACACTTAATAACCCATCCAACTACAACTACTACAACAATAATTGGAAACCAACTTGACGACTTACGTGGCCGATTGGTTAGCGCGCCGTTTTTGGCGTCGCTCGCCATCCCTGATCGAACCCGGGATGGGTTCGATTCCCGGTTGAGTCAATTTAAAAATAACTGTTTTTTATTAATTTTAGATCTGGGTGTTTTCCCTGTATAATAAGTATGTTTATCCCCTAAGTAACGAATAAAACAAGTTTTTAAATAAGCTTAACATTTGCTAGATTATTGATGTTAGTGTGGAAAAGTTATATCTAGGCTCACCATAATTTTGGAACTACAAAACAGGACAGGAGCGAAAGACCAAAATGACGCAGAAGAAAAACACATTATGCTACTACCAATCAATGTTTTATTTTGTTTAAAAAAAAATAGTAATGAAAACAAAGTAAAGGAAAGATACTCACAGTACTGAAATGCCGCTGAAGCAGAAAATGACATTGCTTTAGTTATTAATTGCTGAATTACTTGTACCTATAGCATTTAGTACGTTTGTTTTACATGTTCCGAGCGACGGTTAACCGGGACAAAATACTAAACGGGCTGAGACGCCGGGACCAATACTTGAAACCGGGACAATCCTGGTCAAACCGAGACGTATGGTAAGCCTAGTTATATCCCATAACTTTCTCATAATTTCCGATCCTTTTATATAGAAACTACATTACGTCATTACATAACCCTTCTTTCACTATCTACATTGAGAAATCCGCCGGTGTAAAGCACACACTCTGCTAGGTAATAAAGTAGACAGCTGTTGGTTAGACCGTAAATTTTTTATAGTCCCTCGTTTATTCAGGAAAAACAAAAGCCTTTTATAGTATTGAAGATTCCCGAAGGCAGAACAATGGCTTTCGAACACTGTAACTACTTTCATAATATTGAAGGATTTATCAAAGTGCGATGTGTGTGAGTTTTACACACACAATTGGCTATTTGACAGTTGTAACAATAACATATGAAATATGCCGGAAATGGTAGTTTATGATTTAACGATAATGATCCAATAGTTTTATATATTAAGATAATTTGTAATACTTTTACAAAATAAATCGAGGGTGCAGTGTCAAAACCAATGTAAAAAATTTAAAATTCGTTTTTATAGCCCACTAAAATCGAAATTTTTTGCTCTTCTTAGTGATGTTATCGTTAAACCGAATAATAAGTGTAGCAGAGAAATACTGACCCAAAAAACCCAGTAAGTGCACAACTAAGAAATTATTTTAGTTGAAAACACTCTAAATGTACTAATGGTTAAACTTTATAACATTTGCATTGAGAGAGAACCACATAATGTGTATTTATTGGTATTTAAAGCTCAGGGATAATCACGATATTCACACTAACACAAAATATAAAAACAGATAATTGTTTATAACGGAGTCTAACATAAAAGTTAATTAATGATAAACAAAATTTATCTAACATTAAAAACAATTAAATCTAGTTATTGGGTTTTAGCTCTAAATTTATTTTTCATGACTACACGAAATATGAAGATTTGAAATCCGATAAAATATATTTATTGGTTTTTATTATCTTAACAATATCGTAAATATTCATGATGTTTTTACTTACTGGGTATTTATACTATTCGACAGTCAACATTTTATTCCAACGCTTGTCCGGCGAAGAATCTAATAACGAACAACTAACTTTGGCCCCAGCAACACACATACACTGCGGACAGACGAGAAGGTTTGCGTACTGGGGGAAGAATTGAGCAAGATCGGTGGGGCATTGTGGGATTATCTGAGATCCGAAGATAGGGGGGAGGGCTCTATAATCTTGAAGTCTGGTAACTTGCCCTATTACCGGGAGGACGAACAACTGTCCCAGGATGGCGTTGGGTTTATCGTCCACAGCTCTCTCGTGAAAAACGTTGTCAAGACCGGAAGTGTATCGTCGAGGGTAGCGTAGCTTATACTCAGAATAACCAAACGGTATTCGCTGAAGGTTATACAGGTATACGCTCCGACTACGGCATACCCCGACGATGAGGTGTAGGCTACGTATTAGGGCATCTCTAAAGCCATACAAGTCTCCAAGACACATTAAACCGTTGTAATGGGAGACTTTAACGCAAAACTGGGCACGTGACGAATTGGAGTTGCAATCCGAATTCCAATTCCAATCCAATCAACTTCTGGCGGACTTTCTGGAAAGGGAGGGACTCATAATGATGAACTCCTTTTTTGAAAAGCTGAACACTGCAAGTGGACCTGGATAAGTCCCGATGGTGTAACGAAAAACGAGATTGACTTCATCATGTCGACGAGGAAGCAAATATTCAATGATGTATCTGTGATCAACTGTGATGAAACAAGGAGACGTCATATCTCCGAAACTCTTCACTGCTGCACTGACTCGGCATTGATATTAACAGCGTGTAATCAATCACCTTCGATTTGCCGACAATATAGTATTCATGGCTGAGACGCTGGAGAACCTCGGCACAATGCTCGGTGATCTCAATAGTGTCTCTCGATAAGAGGGCCTTAAAATGAACAAGGAAAAGATGAAAATCATTTCTAACTCACGTGTCTTACCTACTCCTCTGCAGGTTGGAGACTCTGCTCTTGAAGTTGTTGACAAATATGTATACCTGAGACAAACGGTCCAGCTAGGTAGGTCCAACTTTAAGAAAGAGGTCAATCGTCAAATCCAACTCAGCTGGGCAGCGTTCGGTAAGCTACGAAATATCTTCTCGTCCAAAATACCGCAGTGTCTCAAGATGAAAGTTTTCGACCAGTTTTTGTTGCTAGTGATGACATACAGTACCAAAACGTGGTCACTCACTATGGGCCTAATGAGGCAGGCTCAAAGTTATGCAAAGAGCAATTGAGAGGGCTATGCTTCGGGTTTCTCTACGTGATTGGATCAGAAATGAGGAGAAATGAGGAGACGGATCCGCCAAGTACTTGCTCGAAGCTCTTGACAGGTTGCAAAGACGTGCTGTCCGTATTATCGGTAACGATGACGTTACAACCAGTCTGGAGCCGTTACAGCTACGTAGGGACATTGCTTCCCTTAGTGCTTTCTACCGCCTTTACCACGGTGAATGCTCTGAGGAGCTCTTTGACCTCATCCCTTCCTCTCCTTTCCTTTCCAGATCGACGCGTGCAGGTCTTAGAAACCACCCTAATACCGTGCTGACCATCAAGACACGCACCAAAAAGTTTGCACAATTGTTCCTTTGCCGAACTGCCCGTATGTGGAATGCGCTTCCCGCACACGTGTTTCCCTCCTCTTTCTCTCCCGGGTTATTTAAGCGGGGCGTGAAAAAGCATTTATGCAGGACGCCATAGTGTGAGCGTTCGGCATAGCGTGGTAGCGCTGTGATGAACGCTTTCACTTCTTGGGCTTTACTGGCTGCTTTTCATCAGGCAGAGTGAGGCCATTATGGCGTGCCACAATAAATAAAAAAGAGCCGTAAAAAAACTAAGGTAACCGACAAAGCCCAAAGAATTGCCAAGCTCAAGTGGCAATGGACAGGGCACATTGTCCGTCGAACCGATGGTTGTTGGGGCAGAACGGTTTAACAAGGTGGTCCGACTCCGACGATCGGGTGAAGGTTGCGGGTAGCCGCTGGACAAGACCGGTCCTGGTAGAGATCCTTTGAGGCCTTTGTCAAGCAGTGGACGTCCTCTTTCTGATGATGATGATGAGGACGATGATGATGATGATGATGATTATTATTTTAAATTGTTTTTTAATTAATAAAGCCAATAAGTATTAAATAATATATTTCAATTGGGGTCAAACCCAATAAGTCAGCCCCTTCAACTTACTAATTTGAATTTTATGCATAAATTTATTATGTAACAACCTAAACGACATGAAAAGTATTATCGTAGATACCCCTTAGATATTAATTAGAAATTAGATAAACCCCAATTAGATAGATTCCCCTTCCCCTCGGACCTCTGCTCAATACAGACGTGAATTAAGCTGCAGTATTTTAATTTTTTTCTCAAAAAATATTTTTTACTCAAAATAATATCACAAGAAATAATAGGAGTGCATATTAAACAAGAGGTTTTAGTGCGCTGCGGTGACAGTGTCTAAGTGCGAGTGCGTTCAACGTTAGAAGAAATCAGCTATATTTATGTGCTACGATTCGTAGTCGAACGACGAGAGGTCTAAGTATAGTTGACGGAAAGCAATATCGTATGAAATCGACGATATAGACCATTTTATCTTGACCCCTTTCGTTCTGTGAGTTTTATACTGCGTGTTTCTCCTGTTATCCTGGTACTTGGTACAGTTTTGATAATGCCTTTAAGACGTTCACCGCCCCCCCGCCCGCCGTACCTAAGGCGACGACGGAGTCCCCGCATCGGCTGACAGTACCGGAAGATACGAGTATCTCCTTGTGTGAGCGCAATATCGCTAGCGTCTCTTCGGGAATTTCACACTCCGGCTCAGCACCCGAGCTACGGGCAATGTTAGATAATGTAACAGAAAGAAAAAAAAGGAAATTTTAAGACAATGATCCTTGCATTACTGAGGTGATTAGGGAAATGTTTGCATCCTTCGCTCAGGACCAAGCAGTCAGATTTAATCAACTCCAAACTACAATTAATAGTTTAAAAGAACAAAACAATGTACTGACCCTTAGCGTTGACATGATGTCAAGCAAATATGATGAGTTTTTAAACAAAATATCGAAGCTGGAAACCGAGAGATTAGCTGACAAAAAAACTATCAATATGCTTGAAGATAAAATTGAATATCTCGAACGCAAACAAAGGTCAACAGGAATCGAGATCCGTAATGTACATACAGGTGAAACCAAGAATGACCTTTGTGCATTTGTCCAGAATATTACAAAAACCATTAATGTGGAAATCAATCAAAACTGCGTGAAGGATATTTATAGACAGAAGTCCAACAAAGATTCGGCCTCAAATCTGATAATGGTCGACTTTACAACTGTACTTATCAGAGACAATATTCTACAAAAGTTAAAAATATTTAATAAAACGAAGAATGTAGGTGATAAGCTTAATACAGGTCACCTTGGCTTACGGTGCTCAGTCAAGCCGGTGTATATCTCCGAGGCACTTACAAGCAAGACACAAAGGCTATTTTATCTAGCGAGGGCATTCCAGAAACAGAAAAGTTACGCTTTTTGCTGGTCATCTCATAGTGTCGTGTACTTAAGAAAAGACGAAAAGTCTCCACACATCAAAATCACCTCAGAAGCCGACATCGAAAACCTAAAGAAAAATGTATGACTAGCTTGTAGTGTGACAAAACATCATCAAAATCTTCTAATTTTTTTGGTTGCATTTCCGTTTATGTATTGCTTTAAAATTTATATTTTTTCAAATAGTTATATAGCTCTAAGATTGTTTACACAACTTACACTTTACACATATTTTAAACTAACAATGGATACTTACAATAATGAAATAATAATATTATATCTTAAAATTTATTTAATGCTAAATCAGATTATCTCTTCGTATTTTTTCTATGCCAAAATATTTATATCCAAAATTGCTCTATCGGGCCCTGATGTTATGAGTTATACGATCAAACTGTCTGGGTCACTCTTATTATATTTGCAAAATGGCCAACGTAGTTGGTTTATTTAATAACATCGACAGCTATACCAGCTGTGAATCTTGTTCATGTGATGTTAATGAATGCAGCAAATTGTTTCCGTCACAATCTAATTTATCGGTTCTCGTTCAAAACATCAGGAGCCTGAACTGTAGTTTTCCAGGTTTTGATGTATTAACTGCAATGCTAGGGATGACTTGTGATATATTGATACTTACCGAATGCTGGATGTCTCGTTTTTCTTCTATCCCCACCATCAATGGGTATAACTTCTTCGCGACCACTAAAAATCCGATACAAAATGATGGGGTTGTAGTATATGTCAAAGAGGAGCTCACTTTTGCTGTGGAGGAGCCTGATGCACAAAACTGTAACTGCCTTCTTATAAAAATTGGAAATAATGATTCAGCAATTCTAGCAGTTTACCGGTCTCCTTCTTATGCTAACTTGGATCCATTCTTAATATCGCTCGACGAAATATCAAAAAACTTATCAGCGTTCAAGAATGTGGCATTGGTTGGTGATTTAAATCTGGACATAATAGCTGCGAATCTAAGTCCTTCAGTAGAACAATATCTGTCTCTAATAGCTTATCACGGTCTATTCCCCTCTCACACCCTTCCAACCCGGGATAGTGGGTCTTGTTTGGATCATGCCTTCTTGAGAACAAAAATCCTTTCATTGACTTTGGTCGTACAGTCAACGTTAACAGATCACAAGACTGTAATCATTTGCCTGAAAACACCCCCAGCCCGACATTTTGCAACCATTACCCGCACTGTAATTGACAGGGAAGGTCTATCAAAATATATATATGATATCAATTTTAGCCTTATTTATGAAATGAACGATTGTAACATGGCAATAATAATAATAATAATAATAAGCTTTTATTTCAGACCAAAGATCCATATATTTTTAGTAAGACTTATGCTATGTTAGTAAGATAACAATTTTTAATTATGTAATTTATGATTATAATAACACTACACCCGGGAGACAAGACAAGGCAGTTTGACCCTACTCCATCATCACCCGGACGCAGTGTTTGAAAAAGGGGCTATCCTATCTATCTGCTAGCGTCCTCAGGATGGTGTTGGTGCTCGCTCGCAGTCTGCTCAATAACGACGCAGTTTTTTTGCGCAGGCAAGCTTCGAACCCGTCCGTACGCGCCTCGGCGAACATGCCAAAGGCACTGCAAACCCGCGGTAGCCCCAATAACATCCTAAATGCATTGTTATATTGGACGCGGAGAGCACTAATCAATTTTTGCGTATATGTGGACCACAGGCTACCCGTGTAGAGTGTCTGGCAATAGGCTTTAAATAGGGTTATTTTTACATTTTGTGAACTACGGGAAAACTTTCGGGTCAGCATATTAGCACTTACCGTCAACGCTCTCCGCTCCCTTTCTATGTCTAGCTCATCATTCAAAGTGTCACTAACAATATGTCCCAAGTACTTAAACTGGCTAACTCGCCTTAGTGGCGTTCCATTTAGCAGTAGGTGGTAAATTTTCTACCTTTTTGCCCTTTGGAGCGAACACCATCACTTCGCTCTTATTGACATTATATTTGAGACCATGATCTTCAACGTACTTTTCACACATTTTCAGTAACTCCCTCAAAGCGCTGATAGATGGTGCCAGCAGCACCATATCGTCGGGGTAGCTGATGTTATTAATGGGTGTTCCATCAATATAGCATCCTATTGGTTTTCTACTGAGACCATCTATCAGCTTATCCACATACAGGTTAAAAAGGTGGGAAGAGGAAACCCCCCCTGCCTTACGCCACATTTCAAACCATACGCGTGAGAGAGAGCCCCCGACCACTTTACATGATTAATTTGGTTCGCTTACCAATACTCAAAAACAGATACTATTTCTTTGGGTAGGGTGGTGTCCCGAAGCTTCTTCCACAGCATGTTATAACATACTGTGTCAAAAGCTCGCGACAGATCCAAAAAGCATGCATAAACGGGAGTCCGTCTGTTCACATAATGCCCCACTGTGTGTTTAAAGCTCAGTATCGCACTCTCAGTAGACAAGCCAGGTCTAAACCCGAATTGCCCATCATGTAGTTGTAAATGCTTGGTTAGGTGTTTATCCAGAATCCGGTCCAGCACTTTAGCTGTTATGGTAGCCAATGAGATTGGTCTATAATTAGCCTTATCGCATATATCACCCGTTCTGTTTTTGACTATTGGCACGACGATAGTCTTCATAAAATCATGAGGCAGGTAAGAATGGCTAATGCAAAGCGAGTATAGCATAGATAGAACCCTAGCCAAGTGTGGACCCGCGCGCTGAAGGTGCTCGATGCTAAGGCCATCATGCCCCGGAGATTTACCTCTGCTCGAGGCCTGGATAACCTCTCTCACCTCCTTGGCCGAAATCCTCACAGTACATTCCCGACCACGACAGACCTCACCATCGACCACCGACGCACAGTGGTTAATAGTAGGTTCCACACAGAAATGCGACCGAAACATATTCGCCACTTCCTTAGGGTCCGAGATCCCAGCTACACTAGCTGGGAGACCAGACTTCAGGTTAAGCCCGCGAACGCCTTTCCAAAATTGCGAAAAATGTTTGGCAGATCTTTTACTAGCTATGATATCCATTCGTATTTGGTCTTTATTAGTTTGACACCATTTAATTTTAGCTTTAAACAATTTTTTACTAATTAACATTTCCTCGTATATTTTTCCACAATTTGGTCTACCGCTGCAAACCCAATCCCGAAATTTTATTCTAGCGACTTTATGAGCCTCATTTACATGTTTATTCCAGCTGGTTAAGTATTTACGGTCTTTATTACTATTTTTTGGTACAAAAGTCAACTTAGCACATTCAGTTAAAATATTTATAATATGTCTATACAGTTTATCTAGCTCTAATTTATGGCCGGGATCCATACATTGTTTATTTGCACATGAAGTAAATGCCTGAGGGAAATCAATCAGCCTTAACCTGTCATTACAAAGTATGGAGTACTCACATACTTGTGACTCCTTACGTTCACCCCATATAACAGATCTGTTTAATGCTCGCATTATCTCTCGCTCGCTCTACATTATCCGATGATACTTTCTTACGAATAAGTTTGAGATTACAACACACTTCTAGCGGGTGATGGTCTGACCACATAACATCATAACATACCTTAATGTCCTTAATGGTGTCCAAAGCAGATTGTGTGACCACACAATGGTCTAGCCATCGCCTCGACCCGTGCGCATCGCTTACATAGGTATACTCACTAGAACACAACCCAAGACTAAGTATATCCGCACACACCCATGCCTGGTCGGCACAAAAACGCGATAACTCAGTCTCAAACAATTCCGTTGGGTGCGCGTTGAAATCACCCAACAAGAACACTGATTCGACTTCATTACTTTCAATAATGGCACTAATTTCACTTAAACATTCCGTGAACTCCGGCAAGTTATCAATTGACTGCGTCGGCATGCACACGCTAAACACAATAAAAAACCCGTTAGCTGTTTCAAACCGCACCGCTGTGACGCGATCACTGGCGCACTCAATCAGCGTTGTCGATATAAATGCATTCTTGCGCCACAGTATAGCGGTCCCTCCGTAAGGCCTGCCTCGCAGTAGGCCAGATGACATGTCCACCGCTGATTTCCCCGCGTACTCAAATTCTGCATGTATACTTCCAAGGAAAGGTAAATCATGTGGAAGAAGCCATGTTTCCTGTAATGCTATGATATCCGCGATGCTACATAGCTGTTTTATACACATAGCAGATCTTTTTACACTTTTGCAGTTAAAAGTTATTAGTTTGCATACATTCATTTGTTTTGTGTAAAATTACTCTTATCGTCTCGCCTGAAAGAACCGACAAAACGTCTAAATGTCATTCCTTTTGGCCAAAGCTGCACATCCAAAAATACCGTAAGTTTGCTCCTTGGTATCAACATTTTTTATGCATCATATTCTCGTGGCAATTTTGGAACTATCTTTTCTAAACATACCTCCACATTAGTTTTCTCTAGAATATATTTAGATATGTCTTCTACCGAAGTACACCTGTCCACATTATTTATGAACATCCCCTCTCCTTAATTCACTAAGTTTATTTGTACTGGCACCTCGAGACCAACCGTTAGGTTATGCAAGAAGTGCCAGACGTCCCTGCGCCAGTAGACACTCGCGCAGGAGACCACCAACGTTAGGTCTTGACGCCAAATTAGTGCCCGCCGCAGCGCGCTCTTCATTCGGTACTCATAAGACTAGTGTCTCGGGAGAGTATCCCCGTGAACACGTGTAGTTCACTGCCTATTGTCCAGATAGGTAGCCGGAGCTGTCGAGCTCGCTCACTTCTCGTTGCACGAAGGGCACAACTCGCAGTTGCCACTGCTAGGGTCGTCGACTCTAAAGTCGACTCCCAAGTGTCCACCTTGGTAGCGGAGTAGTAAGCACACTCACTTCTCGGAACCCATCCGGGAGCCTAGCCAGTTCCCACGTCCTACGCGGCTGGCTGGACCGGAGACCTACGGCATCTAGGAGGCCGTCTCTACTAGTTATCCAGACTAGTACCGGAGATGTCAACACCAATGTCCAATGAAAACCACCGGACAAAGCTGCCAACTATAAGGGAAACTCACGTTCCCCGCAGGACTTTTCGCTTCTGGCCCCTCAGAGACCGCTACTAGGCCCCGCTCGCTGTGCACGAGTTTGGAAGTCCTGGCATACAATACCAGGACAAACGAACATTCCCAAGCTCTACAGCTAACCACATGCCACTACGAGTCCAACCCATGTCCGGATCCCGCCGGAGGCGCCTGGTTAAAGGCACGACCAGCGGGGGGCTAGAACCGGAACCCCGTAGTACCTCTGAAAACACAACCGGACCCGTAGTTCCAGTTGCGATACCCTATCTATTGAGGTCAGTAGATTATTTATGAACAGTGGAACTTTAACATCCGCAGCTTTGAACTTAAGCAGTCGCAGAAGCGCGTGTAGATTGTTTTCACACCACTATGCGCAAACGAGCCGCCTCGATGGTGCGGCGTGTGAGAGGGAGCTCCAACAGTATGCTGGCCGCACTTGCTGACAGGCTCGACAATCCCTACATTAACCATTGTTGCAAACTGCACATTTCGCACTGTAGTTGGACTGTCTGAACCTTTGTATATTATATAATAACTGACATGATATGATATGACATGAATTAATTTAATTATAATGGAATGTATGTATTAAGTATAGAATTTTCGGAATAATAAAGTAATTAATAATTGTATGAATCATATGTACTTAATCTTATAATTTTGAATAATGTGACTGACAATGTATTAATATGTGAAATGTGATGAGTCTTGTTACTTGAATAAATGATTTTATTTATTTTTATTTTTATTATTTAACTCCTGGATTAACTGTTGCTTCTCCCTTTGAAGTCTCCAATCTGTTCCTTAACCTTCTTTTCTGTACCTGTATCCATTCATCGCTGGGCAATCTGTCTTTCCATTCTCCTTCCTCACTGACAAGCTGGGCAAATGATTTCCTATGAGGTGTCTCGCTATAAGAGATCACAGCCTTCGAAATCGGAGAAGCTCGCGACGTGACAGTAGTTGATGGTGGTTTGGGTCTGTCGATAGTAGGAGTCCTTAGCAAACCCTCCTCGGATACTTTTATAGGCCTATAGGATGCAGTAGTGACCTTGGTGTTGGTTTTGAGTGTGGACCGCAACTCCTTACTATCACCATTTTTAGTCTCTGATGAAGCTTTGGATTCTGCACTAGCCACAGCCTGCTTATGATCAGGTGTTTGGGATCCTGGTAGGTATATGGAGCAATCCTATAGGACCACTATCGTATCTATCAACTATGTCTGATAAATTCGAACCACCTCGGCGTAATGCATTCACATTAGTTGCTTCAAAGTTGTTGACAATGGAAGTGGTTTTTATGTTTTCCACGTCACTTCTCAGTACTTGAAGTTCCTCCTTTGTCGCATAATTTTGTTTAATTGATGTGATATCACTTTTCAACAGTAACAAATCCTTTAGAAGCTTAGTTGCATCTATGTGATCAAAGTGAATTGGGGGTAGTTTATTTATATTTTGAACAACGAAAACGGGAAACTCCTTTAGGTCCAGTTCTCGAAACACTCCTATAATGTCTTCCAGATCTCTCTGTGTTTTTCCGTCTTTTCTACGCTGTGACTTCTTTTTCGATGTAATACACTCGTACAAAATATTTTTTGCCTCCAAAATATCTTCCGGCGTAAATGCACTAGCACATATCTGTGTCAGACTTATTTGATCCAAAACATCCAGCTTATTTTGAATAAAAGCCAGGACCTCACAAATTACTACATTACAACTGTTACACTTTGCATTTAACATTATGCGTAATGATCCAAAGCGCAGCGACCGTCACACCATAGAGAAAAGTAAATATACCAAAAGGAATAGAGAGCCAAGTTGGCGCAATGTCTTGCCACCCTAAATTGACGGCCGCCATATTTGAAAGCTACCGTGCTGCCCTCTGCAATTTGGTGTCAAACTAGACGCCTATATAAATATACCTATCTATAGGTACCTACTACGTATACAACAGCTGCTTATTCGCTGTGCACCTAAAGTTGATACTAATAATCTAAATACGTAACAAGTACAACACAAGAAATTACAAAATGTTTGTGTTGATTGTTACGTATTTCGGACGTTTAGTATCAACTTTAGGTACACAGCAAATAAGCCAATAGGTTGTATGTAGCTAGATGCAACTGGTTAAACCTTAAGTTTTAAATTCCTATAGGATTAAAGGAGAAAATAAAACAATTACATATTTTATTTAGGATTTTTATTTTTTTTATGTTTTACATAGTACAAGTGAGCCGCTAGTTTTAGTTCATCATTATCACTATCATTATAGGTAATTTTTCCTGAAAGGATGCGATTTATAGAGCGACACCAGCTGTAAATTATTACTTTTATAGAAATATCCACAAAATAGGCCTTTAATTTTTCCTTGTGCTCATTGCAAGTAAAATTGTACTTTATTAATGTGTCGCACATCATTTTAATATTTGCTTTTAGGCCATATTTTGGGACATTTTTCTTTAAATATATGCAAGTAATTCGCTGGATTTCTTGGAAGATCCTTTCTATATCTTTATTAGGATAGCACAACCATTTCTTTTTTTTGTTGTATTCTTTTGCCTTTATTAACAAATTAGCATCATTTTCTTTATTGTCATTTAACTCTGTTTTACATTTTTTGCATGATTTAACAATATTTTTAAAACATTTGGTAATGACCCAGCCGCAAACATAATTTCTTTGACCTTTGTCAATATCTGGTTCTTCCGAAGAATTTAAAATCTCTTCATTAAATGCATATTCTATATTTTTTATATCGGGAATATTAGGGCTAGGCTTTTCTGTGAGGAAAAAATCTAAATTTTGCAAACAATGATTGTCATCTTTCTCACAGTTAGCCTGGATAGAATGTGGCGTACTGTAATTATTTAATAATAACGACTTATAAGCACCTTCAAAAGCTACACAATTTGGCGCCACATTCCTTATACCATAGCTCCTAATATTCCCGAAAAAGTTTTCGACTGGGTCTTGGTTCAAGTGCCGCGTTAACAAAGTGTCGAAAGAATACTTTTGATTAAGGATCTTCCAAACATTCTGTACACCCTCAATAGTCTTAATAAAATTAACTATTGAGGGTACAGTCGACTCTATAATTCTAACCTTTCCTCCACGGTTCTTTTTAACAATAAATTTGATGGTTTTTAACATTTCAATAGCTTTTTGCCATAGTATATGGTGAGGGGAATTCCTCTTTACACTGCCCCTGTAAATTTTTCCGTTGGGAATATGGAATGTGTTGCCATTCAGTGAATCAAACACTTTGTCTATCATTAAGACGAGAGGAATGAGGTCGCGGCAATGTGGTGGCAAATCACCTCTTGCGCACAAGTGTTCAGTTGCAACAGCTACGCTATGGCTGAACACTTGAGCTGCAGTCTTTACCTTCATTTTTTTTATTTTTTCTTTAATTATATGCTCTTCTGTGAGTTTATAAGCAACCCTCAATTCTCCGTGCGATTTATCTGCGGCATATAACATTTCAAAATACTCCCATTTTACAGTTTTAGCGTTACCGTTATCTATATAACTTAAATCTTTATTCAATAAGTTATTTCTTATTCCCTTAATTAGGTGTGGAACATCGTAAAGAGGAATTATGTTTTGTTTATTTACATTAAAATGTGTGAACCGAAAATCATGTACTCTCCGCATATACTGTGCTTTGGTGTCCGCCACCAAACTATTAATAGTGCTTACATTGACTGTGCTTTGGTCACATACAGTGCACATAATTTGTAATCCAGTGGATTGAACATTTCTAATAACATCAATAACAAGATTTTTTAAATCATTTTTATTTAAACTATTAGTAAAATAGTAAGCCACTGGTTGTTTATAATTAGCCTTGATGCCTTTTATCATGAACACTAGAACATGGTCAGCAATTTTTTGTCCATTACACGTAAAACCTTTTAACTGGTCTTTGGCTGCATCATAATGAATTTGAGGTGTAATGGACATCTCATCAAATATGAGTGTACATAATTTATAATCTGTGTTTACAGTCAACAAAGTCTTTTTAATTTTATCAAACACAATTTTGTTTATTCCTTGCTTTAATTGCACAGTTGAAAGAAGCAATTTAAGCGACTTTTTTGATGGTAGTGCAAATTGTTGCGATAGTAAGGAGTAGCACTTAGAGCTCCTTTTAAAAATAGAAAGTGAAAGGATTTTCTCTTCAGTAGTAAACCGACGTCCCTTCGGTTTTTTCTTTCCCTCTCTAAATTGCATCAAAGTGAAAATTTTGGCTGGATTTGTCATGTTTTTCGTAACAGTTTGAAAAGCCACATTTTCACTTAGTTTTAAGGCATTTTCCAACCTGGCTTTGATAAGCCTCGTTTTCTTAATCGTAAAATCTCACGTTTTAGGTTCTTGACTTGCCTAGCACATGTTTGCAATTTTGCTACTTCATGAGAATGGATGGCATTGCGTGATGTCCTACCTTTACCTGTAATAAAAATGTATAAAATAAAAACATTTACTTAAATAATTTGTCTATTGCTAAATTTTGTAACGTCTTAAATAATTTCTTTTTTATTATTCAGTAATCTTGTACCTGAATGTAATAAAATATAAAAAAATCTGTCAAAATATTAACTATATTTTATTTTTGGGGGTTAAAGTTACTCGCGTCCGTAGGTTTACCTTTGAGACCCTATACGTGACCCCTGGGTGGTGCTAAATGAGTGAGACTGACTGAGTGGTACAGCCACACGCATTGGGCCGGCTCGCCCGGCGTAATACCACCCTCACGAATATCCGGCGTGAAATAATGGCACTTGGTGCTGTTGTGTTTCGTCCGACCAGTGAGGGTTCCGGAGGCACCTCCCCCCCTCTTCCTAATTCCTATTCCTTCCTTAAACCTATTCCTCCCTTAAAGGCCGGCAATGCGTCTGCGATTCCTCTGGTTTTGCGGGTGTCCATGCGGCGGTGATTACTCTCCATCAGGAGACCCGCCTTGTCGTTTGCCTCCCTCTTTTATAAAAAAAAAAACTTTTTAAAAGAAAAAAACAGAATAACGTTACCAACCTCGTCTAACAGACCTAGATAGTTTTGATAAATAGCTGTGTTCGTCCTTTATGTTTATTATAGCAGCGAGAGAACTTGAAGGAACATCTGCAGGTGGCTCAGCGAATTCAACTGAAAATTTAAATTATTATTACAAAACAGTTGTTTAAGGACTGAGAAATTATTTTTTTATCTAAAATTATGTTTAGTTTTCTTATAATTTCACTTTCAATACATACCTAATGGTGCCAATCCAGGTCTAGAGGCATAGTTGTGCTCATCATCTAATTTGTTTACTGCAGTAATCAAATCTGATGGAGCATCAACAGCAAAGTGCACATCAATGTGACCTAAAAAAATTAATAAAAAAGAAAATTAATATTCTAACCACATAAAATTACAAAAGGTGGTAAGTATGTTACTGTTAACGGTAGTATTAGATAATACACACCAATGCCAGCTGAAGGTTCTAATCTGCATTTGTTGTCCTCTAAAACTTCTGGAACTGGTTTAGAGGAAGATGGACCCGCACAATCAACTGAAAAAAATATTGCTGTCATTACACAATTGTGAGGATTTTTGGATTATCTATCTAGGTACCTATTATCATGTTAGAAGATTAAGTATATGAAATGAAATTATTTGTTACGTAATGAAGATGTACTTAATTATAATTTTTTTATAAATATTAATTAACAAATGCTTTTGTTTTGTTTATATTACTTTAACGCAAATTTGGTTACGAGCAAATAAAAAAAATGTCAAATGATGGTAGGTGTTCACATTGATTAAGCGCCTTTGGCATTCAAAGTAAAAAAGTATTATAGTATTGGTTAATTTCGGCGGGCGGCGGTTTGTCAGAAAGGTGCAAGTTCAAATCCTGCTTATGGAAATTTTTCATCATTTGTCATTTTGTAATTAATTAAAGAAACAAAAATACCTTTTTCCAAAGTCAATGATTCAACCTCTGTTGCTGCATCAGGTGCTCTACACCACACTGTAATTAAAAATAGAGAAACTGTCTTACACCATAGAATAAATTTCAAAATAACATTCACTAAACAAACACATGTTTGAGGACCTCCTTGGTCGAGTGGTTTGTACACCAGTTTTCATGGTGTCGCCATCTCTGAGGTCCCGGGTTCGATCCCCGGTCGGGTTAATTTAGAAATTATTGTGTTTCTAAATTATCTCGGGTTTGGGTGTTTTCTATGTATAATAAGTATGTATTTAAGTATTTTAAGTATGTTTATCCGTTGTCTAGTAACCATTCAACGAGTTTCATAACGAAGCTTCTCTTGGGCTAGATAATTGGTTTGTGTAGGAAAATTTATTTTATTTATTTACATGTAAAAAAAATAATAATCAAAAAACAAAATATCTTTATTGATAACTGCTCGTAGTTTTTACAATGTGTGGGCCTCTTCTGTTAATGTTAAAAACCCTGTCGTAAAAAAGACCCCTCTCTTAACTGTATCTTGAAATGGCTGTAGTTACATAGATAGGTACATAAAGATTATTAATTTACTAACTAAAGACTAAAGTACATGCTTTATAATAACACAATTGTTCTATAAATGTATGAAAATAAATAAACTAAACTAGTGTAACTATAATAAAATGAACTAAGTATATGGGTGTACTTTAATGAAATTCAATAGACTGAGTAATTTTAAAAACACTTATTTTTTTCTTTTTCCTATTATTTATTTAGTACTACTATATAATATTATTATGAACATATCTAACACCATCCGCTACATGTATATATCTAAAATACATTAAAAACTATGTATTATACATGTTACAAAAGTGTATTAAAATATATAAGAATACCATACTTGATCATAACACTGCAAAATCTAGTCAGGCACCGTACAACCAGACACAATTAAAAACCAATTGTAAAAGTCCCCGAGGGGGGAAGTTGGTGCTCGACAGGTTATTACTTAATGCTGAATTTTATTAACAGATTTAATTTTTGACTTACTTGGGAGATGAAGAGAAGGCACTGCCAAAGCATTTAAGCGGTTGTTCCTGTTCCAATCCTCTTTTTTAAAATGTATATGACATATCCTTTTATGCACATACAGCAGATAGTCTTCCGGGTTTCCTCCCACAACAACCATCCAAGCATTAAACTGCTCAGGGAATTTTCCTGGGTTAGGAAAACGATGGAGTGGAGCTCCTAATGGAAAAAAAATACTTATTAGTAATACGATCACCAAGTTTCAATCAAAGGGTCAGAGTTATATAAGTTATTTAGGATGAATGAGGAATGAAAGTATCAAACTCTTAACAGTCCATAGCATATTCTGTAAACAACTCGGTTTATATGTACAGTCCGTAGCATATTCTGTAAACAACTCGGTTTATATGTAAGTTGATGCATAAATGCTTTTGTTGAACACATTTTTTGTTCTTAGAATACAACTACTGACCATATTTTTTGTTGGGAAGCTGAGCTGATAACATTCCGTAAACACTAGAAAGAGTGATGAAAGACGGACGGATCAATGAAAGACAAATTAGAAAACTGACGGTTTGTGTAAACGTCTTTTCGCTTTATGATTAGTCATTAAATATTTATTTATGAAAATATTTTTTTTATGCCAGACCGCCTCCTACCTTCTGCTGTCATAATGGTATAGTTGACTTTTTCGTCTTTTTAGAGTTACAAGCTTGCTTGGAACATTAGAATAGATAGCTGCAAGATATTTTACAAGTTCTATCTGGTATAGGTCGCGGGCAGTCGCTGGGTGCGAGCAGCACAAGACAGGACGTGGTGTAGATCCTTGGAGGAGGCAACGTCTTTTGGCTGATGAGTGATGATACAAGTTGTGTTACTTACTACTGCTCTCGCAGCCTAACATACAACGCATCTTGTAAATTTAATGGAATCACTCACTACACAACACAAAACAAGCGTCCAAATCGCAAATACAAGTTGCACAACCAAGATTGATTGAAAAGCGTCCTTTCGCACAATTTGTAAGAGGAGCAATGATACTCTACTCTACACAAATAAACCCTATAGAATTCTGAAGCGGAGGAACCAAAGCTCAACTCAACACTTGCAGAAAATACTAGGATAAGGAAAATCACAAAAAGCTACAACAACATGTGCACGCGCAAAGTGTGGCAGCCATTTTGTGTTTTTTTTTAAGTCAAACAAACAAAGGTCAAATATGTACATACAGCAGGTCAATGCATTAATAGTGCACAAAACAGCCTACAATTTATTAATAAATTGTAACTGATTTTTTATACTGGATAAATCGCTAAAATAGTGTATAAAAATATATTTTAATTTCCTAGTAAACATTTTAAAATCATATTTCACGTAACTACTGCCATCTATCGTAACAATGTGACAACACAACGAGACCAATTAGAGTGTTTGACTATAAATTCTCGCTAGGTAGCGCTGTGCTAAGATTTTAAAGCTGTCAAAATAGTTTGTTCTAACTGTGACCCCCCTGCGTCACACACAAGCGCGCGCGTCACCAAGGTCGCGCGAGCGACGACTGGACGAGCAATGGATTACATAGTAAATGAGATTAGAAAGGGTATTCAAATTAATACCAAAACTATATTTTTATCACGTCGAAAAAAGATTATTAAACCCTGGATCACCCCTGGCCTTTTGCGATGTATTAGAAATAGAGATAAATTACACAAAGAGGTTAAATTATTTCCTGAAAATTCTGTTCTAAAAACAACCTATATTCGATATAGAAATTTTTGTTGTAAGATTCTTCAAAAAGTCAAACGTACATATGAAAGAGACTTAATTCAGAAAGCAGGAAACGACAGTAAAAAGCTTGGGATACCGTTAAAACCATCACAAATACTATTAGAGATACTCCATTTCCTAAAGAGTTACTTGGTGTATCAGGCTGCCCTCAAAACTCAGTAAATTACGTGAATCACTACTTTGCAAATGTGGGTAAATCAATGGCTGAAAAAATGGTGGCAACACCAGCATCCACTTATGAATCAAACGGCACAAGTGAACAATCTGAATCGTTTGTTCTGAATGGCACAAGCGAATCTGAAATAAATAGTCTTATTAAGAGTATGTCTCTCAAAAACGAATGTTCTGTGGGATGGGACACCATATCCAACCGACTGCTGAAAGAGAACAAGGACATACTTTTGGCACCATTGACGTACGTGTTTAATATGTGTCTGTCAAAGGGCATTTTTCCTATAGCACAAAAAATTACTCAAATCCGCCCAATATATAAGGGAGGAGGGGACAAAGACCTAGTCGGCAGTTATCGGCCTATAGCAATTCTTCCATCACTTTCAAAAATACTCGAGAAAATCATTAATAACAGACTAATTAATTATCTTGAAACGAAGCATTTGTTATCTGAATTCCAGTATGGATTTCGTCGAGGTAGATCCACTGATGATGCAGTAAGCAATCTCTCTAATTTTATAACAGCTAATTTGGATAAAGGTAACAAATGTTTATCAATATTTTTAGACTTAGCAAAAGCCTTCGATACGGTGTCAGTCCCCATCCTCCTTAAGAAACTGCAAAAAATTAGCATTAGAGGCAACCAGCTAGATCTTTTTGCTGACTACCTAACAAATAGGCTTCAATGTGTAAGAATTGGTTCCTATACTAGTTGTGATCTCCCAATAACATACGCTGTGCCGCAAGGCAGTATTTTAGGACCAACCCTTTTCCTCATTTATATTGATGACTTGCTATCCATTAACTCGTTTCAAGGAAGAATTGTTTCTTATGCCGACGATACAGCTCTTATTTTTGTTGCTAAAACTTGGGAAGAGACATATAGATCTGCTCAAAACGGTTTTAATCTGGTTAAGAAATGGCTCTAAGACAACGTATTAACATTAAATACTGATAAAACAAAGTACCTAGCTTTTTCTATCCGTAAATATTCTCATCAATTTAACCTGATTGGTCATAATTGCTCCAACTATCATAAAGAAATGCAATGTCAATGTTTGCCACTTGATCGTGTAAGCTCGATAAAATACTTGGGTATCATAATTGATGACAACTTTAGTTATAGGCAACATATTGATACTTTGGCCAAGAGAATACGCAGATTAATATATGTCTTTAAGACATTAAGACATGTTGTCCCACCCGTTACACTAAAGAGAATCTACTATGCCTTGTGCCAGTCGCTGCTTACATACTGCATATCATCCTGGGGAGGTGCTCCTAAAACTACGCTTAAGAAACTCGAGGTAGCGCAAAGAACAATACTCAAAATATGTACTTTCAGACCCTTCTTATATCCAACGAAACTTCTTTACGAGTATTGTGAGGTTTTGACGGTGCGTCAATTGTTCTTACTTAAGATTATTTTGAAGCAACACTCTATGCTAGAGTACTCCCCAGATATAGTTAAGAAACGTAGATGGTTTGCTATGTGTGAGCGGTCTTTCAAGGCAAAAACCGCCTGGGCACAAAGATTCTTCCACTTTTTAGGCCCTTTTGTTTATAATAAGGTTAATAAAATTTTAAATATTTACCCCATGAATAAAATTATTGTTAAAAAATCTGTATCAGACTATCTTATGACTAAATCATATGATGAGACAGAGAATCTCATTAGTATGCAGTTGTAATTAACTACCTATATTTTCTTATCTAAATTAAATACAAAACGAAAACCATAAAATAAAATATAAATAACATTTAATTACTACTTTTCCTCTATTTTTAATACTAACTTTACAAAAAAAAATACCTACGTATTTTTATAAAACTGTAGAATCCATTTTAACTTAAAATTTACTCTTCTCTCATCTACTCACCCTCTCACATGCACCCACTCATCCACATCGTACACACCGAGAGGACTCACATAAACTCACATAAATTTTAAGTTATCGTTTAAGTTGCATCAATTATCATTGTTACTAACTATTATTCTACTGTTATGGCTTATAAGTAATGTGTAATAACTACTCCGAGGCTAGAGGCGCTGTATGCTGGAATACGGGACCAACATCCCAGCCCAGCATCAGATGCTACAATGTATTATATAGCATTGGTTATAGGCTTTAAGTTAATGTAATTTTATAGTGTTATGGTTTTTCTTGGTCAAATAAAAAATTATTATTATTATACATATTTTTACTAAGTAACTAAACAATTTGCATTTAACTTATATAAAAACCTATTTTTTATTACCCGCAAACTTCAATATTGATTATCTCGAGAACCACTTTTATACACTTATTGGGTTTTATCACTGCACCCTCGAAATTTACAATTTTTTTATCTGTGGATTACAAGACCCGAAACACAGGCGGCCATGATTGAGCTACACGTGTCGTCACATTTCACAAAATTATCAAATACTATCTGTCGGGTTTCAAGAAAAATTTCTATATTTATTGAAGTGTGACGTCACAGAGCAAAATGTCACGTGACCAACCGTTTTCAATTTGAAATTAATAAAAAAAGTATGTTTTTTTCTATTAAATAAAGCTTTTTCGAGAAAGAAAATATAGTACGGGGTATAAAATAAGCGTTTGTAATTTTTAAAATACTTTTTCGAAAACTGTCAAGTAGCCAATTGTCTTGTTGTTAGCCCACCAACCTGCATTAAGCCAGCGTAGTGTATCTATGTAAGTGTATCTATGTAATCTGTATGTGCTGTTCTTCATGATAGGAAGGCCATCGCCCAGTAGTGGGACGTTTATAACTTCTTTTAAATAATACATACAATCATGACTGTTATCCCTCAAAGGGTTAGTCAGAGACTAGGCAATGAGGACTATTGAAGGCTGGCTGGTACAACCGTTAGAATTGAATGAATTTGTGGTACGGTGTCTCTAACCATAAAAACAAATGTAAGGCATCATGGTGGGCTTCATCCATTGTTTAATAAAGTATTCACGAAACAAAGTGTTTTATACACAACAGTACCGAAAAGTGTATCTAAGAGGAAAAATTGGTAGGCTGTAAAAAAATGTTTATAACAGGAATAAAAGCGTAGTTTTATTAAAAGTATCTCTACAGAGAAGTGTATCTCTGGGGAATAATTCAGCAAAAGCAGTCCTCTACCATAGTCAACTTTTCACAAAATATCTACTGCACATGTGCTCAGCGTGACAGGTGGTGAGCCCATCGCCTCTCTATGCTGTTGGAAGTATGTGCAGTCTTTAGTCCGTTAGTCACCTTTTACGACACCCAAGGGAAGAGGTAGTAAGGTGTGGTAGTATTCATTCACGTCACGGTTATTAAATTATCGGAACACGACAATATTGTTGTTATTGCGACACAGACTAAGGTGGTGGCAAACCCAGCGGACAGCGACAAGCATTACCACCAACCGGATACAACTTGTAATATATATTACCACCAACCGGATACAACTTGTAATATATATTACCACCAACCGGATACAACTTGTAATATATATTACCGTGTCGCGTAGCGGTGAAAGTATACTACCCCATAAAAAGTAATAGTACCCCGTGATAGTTTCGGTTAGACACAATTACATAACATTCAGCCTATGTCCACATGAAGGTCCGTTCGTCCACCACTGGGCAAGAGCCTCCCTACCCGCCTTTTAAATATTGGTTAAAAAAATTTCAAAATCGAAAAAAGTAGTTCTGAAAATTTATATCCAATCTTACAAACATTTACATCATCATCATCATCAGCCTATAAATGTCCCACTGCTGGGCACCGGCATCCCACGTGGACAATAGCACGTGTGGATATTGGGCCATAACCCACCACGCTGGCCCAATGCGTGTTGGTGGGTTTTAACGACTGTCATCTTACGACAACAACCGGGACCAACAGCTTAACATGCTTTCCGAAGCACGGAAGAGCTTGAGATGTTTTTAATTGGTACCCATCCAGCGACCCCGCATTGCGAAAGTTGCTTAGCGAGCAAGATCGCAAGACAAACGCGCTAAACGCCGCCCAATCGAGCTCCTCGATCCTCTATCAAATATTTTATTTTATCATATCACACATATCATCATTCCCGTTTTCCAGACATGTAGGCAGAGAAAGCTGATTTCCATATTCACTTTCAATGTAAAATCTATGGAAACAAAGAAAATAGCTACCCACTTAATTGTTTTCGTTAGTAACAGTAGGTCTGAAAACGTTCCGCTCTGTCTACATAAAAAACTCAAGTAAACGGAAAAATCATTTATGGTAACTATGAATGCTATAATTGACGCCTAAAGGCGTACACGAAAAGCTGAAATTCTTAGAAAGGAGGATGGAGGTTGCTGAAATATTAAACAGTTCTCATTTCTATGTATGTACTGTTATATTACTATTAAAACTTTTATTCATACATCTTTTAAAACTATATATAGGTATAGCTTATTAGCACATAAAACGAATTTTGAAGGTAGCGCCAGTTGTAGAAAAGATGAGGACTAGATCTTTGTTACGATCCATCAGATCGGGCTATAAATAAAAAATATAAATAAGCATGTTTTATTTCAGACAGTTTATGTAGCCCATTATGTCTAATGTCTGACCCACTACTGCAGGCATAGTGAGTTTCGTAAACCATACAAAAATAACCAGGACCAATGGTTTAACGACCATGGAAGAGTATATTATAACTTACATAAATTAATCACAACCACTATCTCCAAAGGGTTAGTCAGAGAAAAAATTCAAGACAATCGCCACACTGCGTTTCGCGATTGTCTTAAATTACTAACCTATCACGTGACCAACAGGAGTAGGGCAATCTCTAGATTTGTTTAGGGAAATGATAAAATCGTGTAGTAATTATAACATCCTCCATCAAAATCAAATCACTTAGGAAATTGACCAAATCTCTGTTTTTATCATATCACTGCGACATACATATATCCTTTAGCTACATAAGAATTATGACATGAGTCTCGTCTTCACCATTTATGTTTTCTCTTATAGGTTGTTCCCTCATGACTGAAGATTGTGATCATCACGGCAGCACTTTGGATTGGACGAACTGTCTCCATCGAGTCCGGTCTGTGGCCATCCTCACCGCGGCGTAGAAGCGGGACGTTGGTGTTTCCTTCAGTTGGTTAGACCACCTGGTCGGGGACCGGACCCATGAACGTTTTCCTTCCACGTTTCCCACCACAATGAGCTTTTCTAAGCTACTGTCGCCACGTCTGGCGATATGGCCAAAACAGCCCAGTATGCGACGATGACATAAGGTAGACAATCGGTCCATAACGTTCAATTGCGACAGAATTGAGATATTAGTACGTTTGGCTGTCCACGGTATTCGCAGCATTCTTCTCCAGCACCACATCTCGAAAGCGTTTATTCTCTGTCTTTTAGTTATGTATTACATGCATACATAAACATTATCTCGACCACTTCCGGGAGAGGTAGGCATAGACCACAGTTTTCCGTTTGCTAATACAATCCTGACATAAAGCCTTTGCTTCACTTACTTTCATAACGTTATTCGTACATGTTTGTAAGTTAAAGGTACTCTTTTAGTATTGTGTTTAGGAACACGTCTTCTATCAATAATTAATATCCAAACTAACAGAAACGGCGTTAACGAACTATACAAAATGAACAGCAAACATCTCAACCACACGTAACGTAAGCACAATACAAACGGCATGTCTCCTATTTCCGTCGTACGCATCTAATTGTCTACTATTTGCGTTCAGGGCTATTATTTAAAGAGAAAACAAAATTTTTCTTTACACTAAAGCTCACATCGAAAGCTGCGCCCCGTCCCGGCCGGCGATTCTAGCGCCATGCCAGCGTTCCCCGCAGTCGCGAGTTAGCTCTCAGTACGTACGCACGCGCGTCGCGGCAACAAACAATACTGTGCTCTAAAAAAACATCGATTATGAAACTGTGCAACTGTGCTTGTGTCTGTGTTGTGATGTGCTAGTGTGTGTGCTTTAAAGTGGATTGAAGCAAGTAAGTTTGCGTATAGATTTTTTGGTGGACGTTACTATGATTTTTTTTTTGTTAATTTTGAATATTTAAAGTTTATATTAATAAACAAAATTGACGTCGGTATGTTTTAAGAATATCGGCTTTGTAATTGTTTAAAACTGTCGGAGACCTAATTGTTTTTAAAGATCTATTAAAGATAATTCAATTAAAACAAAACTTTATTCGCACTATTTTCTGTAATGAAAGAGTTTTACATTAATTTACACAATATTATTTAAAAAAGTGACACAGTATGAGGATGGAGTAAGTTGAAACTTTTATTTACATGTTTGGATGAACCACATTTCATGATTTATCAATTTTGTATTGTGTTATTTATTAAAGATCTCATGCTCCTTCGTGTTAAAGCGCGGCGTGCACCGAAACTTTAAAGACTAGATTTAGCGCAAACCTTGTTTAAACCTAATATGTGAGACACGGAACAATTTAAGATGGATTCAATACAAATAAGCAATTATTGTTATTCTCGCAGAACTCTTTTTGATAGAATACTGTGCTTCGAGACATTGGCAGAATTATCACCAGTCTACCGAATCGCCATGACCATTTTAGATTACAATAATAATTTTTGAACTTATTTATTACGAACGCGTATAAAATGACCAAGCCTAGTGGCATAATGAATGTGATTTGACTTAATTCAACGTAAAAATATTAAAGAAAAAAAAAGAATTGAAGATTTTTGTACGCCTCGTAGGCCGAGTGGCCAAGCGCTCGGTTCGATATTCGGAGGTCTCGGGTTTAATACCCAAGTCAGGAAATGTGTGTTTTCGGATTTTTGGATGCATAGCCCGGGTTTGTTATCACCAACCCGCATTTGACAAGCGTGGTTAACAAGCCAAAAAAAAACCAATACCCAAAAATAGTAGAAATGACTGGTTTTCAATGATGAGGCTTTTGCACTTCAGTAGGAGAGAGGCAATATACAGGCTGGTACTATTTTGTTTATTTAAAATAATAATTTAATTAAGTAAGTACTTATTTTTTTATCAAAACTGTTTAAACGGGACTAAACACGATTAATTCTGTAAGTAAGTACATATCTCCTTACTGCTCACTTGCTACTCAGTTCGCTTGTGACCACGTCCGCAGCATCGCGGCCGAAACGTCAAGCAGTAAGTAGATATGTACTTACTTACAAAATTAATCGTGTTAGGTCCCGTTTAAACAGTTCTAATGCAATGCAGCGCGATAGTTTAAAGTCTTATTTTTTTATTGTAATATTTTGTGGTAGCGGTCAGCTTTCGACAATTATTATTACTTATCTATAAAGTTGTCTACTAATTTACTATGGACAGATGACTTAAGGAGCGTTTGCCAGTAGTCTGGATAGGCTAGATGCTAATGCTAGCGTTCTTCACCGTTCGACCACGGTTGAGAAAACGAGGTTTCTCATATAAAACGATGTACTTACTTAATACGTACTCAACACTACGCACAAACTTTACCTAAATGAATCTATACTAATATTATAAAGAGGAAAGATTAGTTTGTTTGTTTGTTTGAATTGAATAGGCTCCTAAACTACTAGACCGATTTAGAAAATTCTTTGACTATTAGAAAGCTACATTCTTCTCAAGTGACAAAGGTATCCCGATATTTCCACGGGAACGGGTACCACGCTGGTAAAAAGCGGTCTCTGACTAACCCTTTGGGGATAAAATTCGTGAGAATATGTATGTATGAACACAATAAGACATTAAATAACAAATAATATTATTAATAACTTTTTTCACGTTCATACCGTTTATATCTATCCTATGTAACTCTTTAAGCGTGGATTCGACCAAACTGGAATAAGCTCTTATACCTAGATTAAACGCCGAATTTGTATAGACTAATCTCAGAGTAAGTCTTATTCCAGTTTGGTCGAATCCAGCCTAAGAGAGTTTACGCATTTCGGTTTCCCATACAAATTTCCATGTTGAAATCTTTAAAAACCAGTAAGCCAATTTTAATGAAACTCGGCTTGCTGAAGTAAAATATAGAAATATAAATAGTTTGTTAAAAACATTTCTAAAAAACGTTTATTTAACTGAGCTATTGCGATTTTAACCCTCCGTATACAAGGTGACTAAATCTCCCAACCCATACTAGGTGGGGTTTGACATACCCAGAAAAAAAATCTAAGTTAAATCAGCAAATAGTAACTCTTTGATAGATAGATAAATAAAATATATTGTATAATAATTAATAGGTTTTATTAAAACAAATATGTAAATACACATGACAATAGACTTTTAATGAAACGAAACTAAAACATAACTTTTTTTAACTTAAAAAATAATTACTCTTTATTTGAGGTCTAAAATCTAATGACAAATGTTACAATATATATTTATTTATCAATTTAAGATACTACTATTACATCTTCTTTTATACTAATAATAAAATTACTTAGAAATACATTTTCTGTAGAGATCATCAGTGTCAAAGTTACCGCAATTTTACAAACAAATCTGCACGGTCCAAACATATCGGCATGTCACATTTTTTACAGCTGCTAAGCTATCCGAATCGGAAAATTGTATGTCAGCATTAGTATGATAAGATACCACCAGGCACAGGCAGCAGCCTGTGTCTATTTGTATGTATGATCAGAATGATTATCAGACAACCGTTCTGCATATTAAGTTGAAAACTTAAAATTTTCTTCAAACGGCGATCGTAAAATGTCAGATTCCTTTGATTAAGACATGTTTTAATGAAGTTATTAACTGAAAATAAATAAATAGATCTGAAATTAACATTAGATACGAAACATAAATATAAAACAATACAAAGTGTAATGTACCTTTTAAGCAACGCGCCGTAAAAAGTGGGATGTGTAATACCCGGGCGCACTTTATGCGTGTAACTTGCACGTACACAGACTCCTGACGGAATTAACGGCACTGATCAGGACAGCAACATTGCATTTGCAGCTACTAAAAAAACGAACTCTCATTACTTTATAGATAAGAATTAAATGCGATTTTTCAGCAGCTGGGGTGTGTCATACCCCACCTGGTGAACGGAAGGTTAAACTTTCTAAAGTGGAATTTAAATCGCAATAACTCAACCAAATAATCTTTATTTTTATTTTTTTTAACAAACTATTTAGATCCCTGTATTTTACTTTAGCATTCAAAGTTTCAATAAAATTGGCTTATTGTTTTTTTTATTACCACGATATATGTGTAACGACGAAGTCGCTATTCGGTGAAAAGTGGACTATGGCAAGGGACTGCTTTTGCTGTCCTCATTTCCTAGTGCCTCTGACAAACCGTTCGGGGATAATACTTAGTCGTAAATATAGGTTTTCCTAAACTTTATTTTCAGGTTCGTTATAAATCTATATTAAAAATCAATTGCCAAAATGTTTGTACGCTTATAACTTAAGAACGGCTGGACCGATTTGGCTGATTCTTTTTTTATTGTGTTCGTGTTTGTCAGGACAAGGTTTGTGTTAAAAACATTTCTTGGAAATTTGTCACGTGATACAGGATGTTCGCGCGAACGAAGTTGCGGGCGGGCCGCTAGCTTTTAATAAAACATAGGTATTTCATATTTATCTTAGTGTTGTTTTAAATGTGATATTAATTTTTGAATTATATTTTTTTCTTTAAAGTTTTACGCTAAAAGTATAGTTTAATAAGTTAATTGGCATTTAAGTTACCTTACGCTGACCGGAAGCTGTTACATCAAAAGGTTTTATCTGAAATCACAACACAACCAGGAATATAATTAACATACAAAACTGGCAGTATACATCCGTATAACTGGGAGATATAATCGTCTTCGATATTCTTGTTTTGATTATATTATCTGCGCACACTGTACTTAAATTTCAACGAATCAGTAACTTTTATACCTCTCGTTTGTGAGAAAGTGTAAAAACAATTGAAGTGCTATTGTGTCTGGCGGCAGTTGACAGTCTACTCGGTAACCGTGTCGCATAGCGGTAAAAGAACCCCCTTCTCTTCCCTTGGGTGTCGTAAAAGGCGACTAACGGAGTAGACTGCACAAACATTCACCCGCATAGAGCGGCGATGGGCTCACTAACAGTCACTCTGAGCACTGCTTTCGCTATTCTGTGAAAAGTGGACTATGGTAAAGGACTGCTTTTGCTGTCCTCATTGCCTAGTCTCTGACTAACCCTTCGGGGATAATAGTCGTGATTTATGTGTATATAACCGTCTCACTCTGAGATGTGTATCGGCTCATTATTCAAAGAATATTTACCCATCCATCGCTTCAATGGAGCGGCGTAAAAGGCGACGACGTACTAAAGACTGCACATACATCCAACAGCATAAAGCATCGTTGGGCTCACCACATATCATGCTGAGCACATGTGCAGTTGTCATATAGTGTGCCGTGGACTGTAGCAGTGCATTGCTTTCTGGGGTCGCCATTGCCTAGCCTCTTTGGACATAAAAGTTGTGAGTGACTGCATGTATATACCACCTAGGTATATACTCGGTATGTATGTTAAGAAAATACTGCAATATTTATTTTTTTATTTATAATGAACTACCAACAAAACATACACTAATTCGAATGTAACAAAAAACAAGTTTATCTTAATGCTAAGTGCTGTCTCAATTATAGGTAGTCACGACATGCAATTTTAAAATACAGTCATATTTGTTGAACAGTAAATCAAACCAAAAGGGAATTTAAATTAAATAAAAATAAATCGCATTAACATTGATTACTTACATAAAGTTAAAAAAATATATGTATAAAAATAAAGATTAAACAAATTAAATTATATAAATTAAAGGGAATTAAATAAAGTAAGTATAAACAATTAATTAAATGAATAAATATTAAATTTAAAAAAAATTACATCAAAAATACAAAATTGAATCAAATTAGAACTGAAACAAAATAATTAAAATTAAACATTAACAAAACTAAACCTTAATATTTATCATCTAAGGCTGGTTTCACAGTCACGCGTTTGACCAGCGCCGGCCACACGCGCGCGCTTACAATTACACTAGATTGTAGGTTGCGTTTCATAGTCATCCATCACGCAGTTCAAACGCGCAACTACTATGTAGTGTAGCGCGCGCGTGTGGCCGGCGCTGGTCAAACGCGTGACTGTGAAACCAGCCTAAAATTTTTACGCCATCGTTACTGACTGATTACCTAGTGAGGTAATCGTTTCAATAGCCAATTCACTATCCTAACTTAATAATATTAATGCACAAGTGAATTTGTATGTTTGTTACGCTTTCACGTCTAAACCGCTGAACCGATTTTATTGAATATCGGTATACAGATATGCACTGGAGATAGTTACAGGATACTTTAAGGCTCGATAATAAAAGTTGAAGGGGGGAAAGGGGGGATAACTTTGTATAAAACTTTTTATTACATCGTCCGATTTGCTTCTAACTTTTCACCAAATAGCGACTGCACATGTGCTCAGCGTGGCAGTGGGTGGTGAGCCCATCGCCTCTCTAAGCTGTTGGATGTTTGTGCAGTCTTTAGTTCATTAGTCGCCTTTTACGACATCCAAGGGAAGCCTCACTTCCCTTGGATGTCGTAAAAGGCGACTGTGTGGTAGTATTATTTCACAGCAACGCGACACGGTTTTCATATTATATAAATTGTTTATATCAAGTTATAAAATTCCATACGTTTATTTTTATAACTACCCATCATCATCATCATCAGCCAGAAGACCTCCACTGCTGGACAAAGGCCTCCCCCAAGGATTTCCACCACGACCGGTCCTGTGCTGCTTGCATCCAGCGGCTACCCGCGACCTTCGCCAGATCGTCGGACCACCTTGTTGGAGGCCTGCCCACACTGCGTGTTCCGGTGCGCGGTCGCCACTTGAGAACCGTTCTGCCCCAACGGCCATCGGTTCTACGGGCGATGTGCCCTGCCCATTGCCACTTGAGCTTGGCGACTCTTTGGGCTATGTCGGTTACTTTAGTTCGTCTACGAATCTCCTCATTTCTGATTCGATCACACAGAGAAACCCCGGGCCTAGCCCTCTCCATTGCTCTTTGCGTGACTTTGAGCCTGCTAATTAGGCTCATAGTGAGCGACCACGTTTCGGTACCGTACACGTGACAATGTAATGATGATTGACGAAATCAGCAATAATGCGAGTGAATATAACCATTAGATAGGTAATCACAACATCATTACATATTATGAAGTAAAGTCACCGTTTTCCTGTGTCTGTGCCACCGCACTATTCTCTGAATAGAATAGAATATAATAGAATTTATTTGTATTAAAAGTGGTAGTTCATCATATTTATTCTTGAATCTCACTTTTAGTCCTTTCAGACATTCAAAATTAATTTAACTAATAACAATGCTTATTGGTTAAAACTATCAAATACAACTAATTATTATTATTATTATAAGATTATTATTAGAAGGTCAAATGTCAGTTAATTGTTTATAATAATGTCAACCAATCAGATATACTTGCTGATTCCAATTCTCAAAACAAAAACAAAAAAAAAAGAAAAGAGAACAAACGAGCTCAAAGGTATGTTACATCATTCCAATTACCTACACAGCATTCTGTCTGTCAGATATTCTTGTACAGAGTAATAACACTTATCTACTAGGAGTCTACATAGTTGCTTCTTAGAAGGATTGAGAGGAAGATCTTTAATGCGGTTTGGCAACTTGTTATACCCTTACTGCCATTGGATAGCAAGTATCACTCTGCAAAGTCGTTAACATTTTAGGCAACATGGGTCTATCTGGATATGAACCACGCAATGGATTTTAATGCGGTTTTTATTAAAAGATAGAGCGTTAACTGAGGCATTGAGTTATAATGTACTATGAACTGAGGATGGTTTTTATTTATATTTTGTACAAAATAGCTAAAGTATGGTGTTTCTAAGTTAGCGTGGGCGAAGGCGCGGGCGGGCCGCTAGTAATATTAAAAAGTAAAATTGCCGTTTTCCTGTGTCTTATGTAGCATGCTTTATTCGTTAAAACTACGTAATGGATTTATATGCGGTTTAAGTATTAAAACAGCGATAACTGAGGATAGTTATTGTTCGCTAGTAACATAATGAAATAATGTGTGTATTAACATACCTTTCGCGATATATTTTATCGTAAAAGATAGTACCTAAACAAATAATAATAATAAATTTTCCTACACTCACACCAATTATCTAGCCCAAGAGAAGCTTCGTTATGAAACTCGTTAAATAGTTACTAGACAACTTATTATACATAGAAAACACCCAGACCCGAGCCAATTTAAAAAACAATAATTTCTTAATTGACCCGACCGGGGTTACCTATCATAAATTCGAATTTTTCCTGTACGAATTTTATTTGGCCGAAAACGTTTTGTTATTTTTTGTTTTCCATAATTTTCTTTTTCCCGAAAACACAACTTACAAAGTTTTGAAATGCCGATTATCGATTGTTATTTTTTTCAAAATCTCTATGTTTTGAAATCCCACTCAACGTTTGGCCGAAGCTATTAATGCTAGACGATTCATTTTCCAGAAACACGTTTCCAATATTATTAAAATACAACATTTAAAATAATTGAAATCCATAACATAATCGAACAACTTGTAATCATAGTAACGTTTAAGCATGCAAACAAGCATGCAGCATGGAAGGAAGCATACACCACGCAAGCAAGCATGCAGCATGCAAACAAGCATGCAGCATGTAAGCAAGCAAGCTTGGAGCTTGTAAGCAAGCTGCGGCATGCAAGCAAGCATGCAGCATGCAAGCAAGCATGCAGCATGCAGGCAAGCATGCAGCATGCAAGCAAGCATGCAGCATGCAAACAAGCAAGCAGTAAGCAACCAAGCATGCAGCAAGCGTGCAGCAAGCATGCAGCAGTCATGGTTTCTGTCACGGCTCCGGCGCTGCGAGGCTCCGGCGGTCCCAAGCGAGCTTATCGTCGCAGATGGCTTACGCTCACCGCCGCGGCTGAAGCTGGCCGGCGGAGCCGGCCAGCAAGCCGAAGCTGCGGTTCGGCGAGCGTTAAACCCACCTGCTCCTCAGCTCGCGGGCCGCCTCGCTCCTCCGCGCCTACGCGGGCTTAAATTACACTCTAGCGTAGGGCAGACAAGACTACGTGGAGTCGGTTTTACCGCGATTCGTTTATGTCACTTAGTTTTGAAACACAATCTCACGGGAAACATAAAGTATTAACTTTTCAAGACATTTAAGTTTATTAACCTTATAATATGAATATGTGAAAAACAAAAAAAAACTGGGTATGAGTTTAATATTTTAGAGAAAAAATTACTTCGAATTTTAATACTTCTAGATATGAAATTTATTGTAAACAAAACATCTTCCAAAAGAAAAAAGTAGTTTTGATAATCGGCTAATAGTTTTTCAGGAAAATGAAACGTATGTATGATAAGTTTATGGATTAACAAAATTGTAATTGTAAAAGCAACGATCTGGTATTTAAAACTTCGTCATACCGTTTTCGAACAATTGAAATTCGTACAGGAAAGTTTCGAATTTATGATAGGTTACCCCCGACCGGGGATCGAACCCGGGACCTCAGAGATGGTGACACCATGAAAACCGGTGTACAAACCACTCGACCAAGGAGGTCGTCAAAATAAAGATAGTTTAGGTAGGTAAATGCCTTTTATGTGTTCCCAGGCTCACAAAATATTTACTGAATGCTATGTCACCAAATCCATCATTCCACAAAGGTATTGTTGGCATCAATCAGCATTACAGAAACTGTGTCGCGTAGCGGTGAAAGAATTCTACCACCCCCTCTCCTACCTTGGGTGTCGTAAAAGGCGACTAACGGACTAAAGACTGCACATACTTACATCCAACATCATAGAGCGGCGATTGGCTCACCACCTGTCACGCTGGTAAGTAAAAAGTGGACTATGGAAGAGGACTGCTTTCAGAGGTCTTCATTGCCTAGTCTCTGACTAACCCTTCGGGGATAACAGTCGTGATTATATGTATGATATAATCAGCATTACTTATTTTACCTATGGTAGGTATCCTATTCCATATACCTCACAAAAATTTATCGATTCGTGTTTTAAATACTAACTGACTCAATTCAAAATTTATGGGTTGGTGTGTTCAAATAAGCCTTCGAAGTTCGTTTCAATTTTGATTATTATTTAGATATCCTTGATTTATTATTTAACCATTTCATTTCAGCCACTATAGTTAAAATGGTGTGATGTGAAATTCATGACACTGCCTTGTTCGACATTCATGAATCCTGAACGAATGTAAATACTTTTACATTGATTAAATCTTTTCGATGCGTACCGCGTGTTTTTTTATACAAATAATTCATATTTCATATTCATTTAATCACTTAAATTTGTTAACATAGGTACATAACAAGTTATAAGTATTTTACAGGTGGTAATTGTAGTTATAAATTTACTTTATAAAGGTATTGTGATTGTACAGTAAATAGTACTAATATAACATATTAACACATCAAAAAATAATAACAACATTGACATAAGTAGGTAATTAAAATAGGGTGCGTATTATAATGCCGAATTTTAAAATACTGAATTTCATAAGACCTTGAACGCAAGGCCGAATATTAAAACGCCGAAAGTTCAAAATCCCGAAGATTTATAAACCTACAGTTGATACCCCGAAGTTTAAAATCCTGAAAGATAGATTAACCGTGTTTTTACAATGTAACATACATTTCTAACCTACCATGTGACCTACAGGAGTAGGGCAGCTGTATTTCTGTTGTCTAATTAAAAAAAATAACCTCGAAATTCACAAGACAATCGCTACCTACGCTGTTCTTCGCGATTGTTTATTATCAATTCTCGAGATTTTGAAAATCGACTTAATTATTGAGCTTCGGTTTATCGAGCAAAGGTATTTCATACATTCGGTACATTCGGTATTTTGATTTTCGATGTTTTAAATAAACGTAGGTATTTTAGGTGTAGGTATTATGAATTTTCGGGATTTTAATTAACAAAACATTAAAAGAACAGTAATTAAAATCCTACTAATATTATAAACGCGAAAATTTGTAAGTATGGATGGATGTTTGTTACTCTTTCACGTAAAAACTACTGAATGGGTTTAGATTAAATTTGGCATACAGATAGTTTATAACCTGGATTAACACATAGGATACTTTTTGTTTTCTGAGGTTTAAGCGAGCACTACACATAGAAATGAAACACTTTTTTACGGATTAACTCGCGTTTAATTTACTATTTACATAGTTTTTATATTTTTCTCCCTGTGACCACGGACCCTGTAAAGGGTTCGAAACGTCAGGATAATATAAAAAACTATGTAAATAGTATATTAAACGCGAGTTAATCCGTAAAAAAGTGTTTACATAGGATACTTTCTATCTCAATATTCTTACGGAAACGGGAACCACGCGGGTGAAACCGCGAGCGGCCGCTAGTATCTAATAAATTAATAAACCAACCCAGATTTGCTCACCGTGATAGGTTATGGCCCAATTTCCTTATGTACCGTTGGCCATGTGGGAAGGCCGGTACCCAGCAGTGGGGCGATGATGTATACATATAGCGAAAATTGTGTTTCTGCGGTTTGATGCAAGAAATTCCGTCTTTTAAGATTTTTTCATCAAAGACTCGAATTCATTCTAAAGGTCTCAACTCTGAAAGAAGACTACAGTTTCTAGTATTTAGTAATAAGACTCAGTTATTATCAAAAATTACTAATATACTTGAGTAAAAGACTAGTTGTTCATAAAAGAACTCACGCCTGAGTTGTGCAACTACAGCTGTACAGCTCAAGCTCATATCGCACACCCATTCGTAAACTGACCCAATCCAAAATTTTGGTGAATTGAGTTAAGTATACAGAACAATTTAAAAAATCGCGCTCTATCGCCTAGTAAATCAGAAACTGCCCTATTAAGGCTAGAAAAGGAGAAACTCAATCTTGTGTCTCTTTCTTAATAACGAATCCTGCGCCTTTCGTCATTACGATAGTGACGTATTTAGTATTGGGTTGGAGTTAGATGCTGCGCAACTAGTGGAGAAGTGGCATGAACCTCAATGTGTCACTGTAGTACAAAACTTGGGGTAAGTTTACTACTTTCATTTTAATCGTAAAGTGACCGAAGTTTGTTTTGAGTCACTTTATAACTGTAAACTGAGCTTTTTTTATGACCTAAACCAAATAGGGTTGGTTTACCACTGAATATTTGATCAGAATTACGGGCTTTTTATATTTTAAGTCTGTATTTGATTAATTAATTTATAACTTTTTTGGATATTTGGTGCTCAGGTCTGTTTCTGAATAAATAAAACAAAAATTCTGATGTTGCACTTAGGTAAGGGTCTGTTAATTTCTATTTTTTTAGCAATTAAATAGTGAACTCGTTTGTTTTAGATTTAAATTTGTATAATGAAGAGAAGAGTTGACCATATTTTGGAAATGTTAATGACCACGCGAGAAGAAGAGGTAGGTACCTAGGTAATTAAATTGTTACATAGTAGCTACTATGTAACAATTTAATTATCATGTTTTCTTTAATAAAATACCTAGGCACCTAGTGGTTTTAGTGCACCAGCATTCTAATAAATAATTGTATACTTCTTTAAACTCAACCAAATTGGTTCACCGAGTCTTTTCTGTTTAGTTTACACAACACAATAATATTCACTACCTATTTCACAGAATTAAACAAGAGATAATAGTCAATTAATTATCGAAGCTATACCAGAAAGAGAAATTCAGGCTGAGGTATGTGTTTAAAACAACTGATATTTATTCTTACATGACGTTATAATTAATAATATCATTATCATTACTATCTGCCCATTATATAAACAAAAAAATTTGTGCAGATTACTGAAAGAGATCCGTCCGTCAGTCCGTCTATTATTGAAAATACGCTAGAACAAGGTGAAACATTTTGTACCTACCTAAAGAAAAAAATCGAACACACTAGGTTCATACAATTATTATTTTAGTACTGATTTATTTAAAACGACTAACTACTTATTTATTAGAGTATTTTAAGTATTTGTTATTTTTAATAATATTAATATCCAGTTTTCAGTTTAATGTCCATAACACAAATTCTTAAAGAATCTTGACTTGGGGTTAGATGATCGGTGTGACTGTTGAAAATTATTATTTAAATTTGTTTAATATTTCCAGCATATAAAGGATGTTGAAAAGGCTTGTAACAGTCCACCACCATTTATTGAAAAATAAATCCTGTTTACACAGACGCCCGAGATGCAAGTGGATAGTAGTCGAATTGAGGTATGTAATTAAATATATTTTATGATACTTTTACATTATTATGAGTTTTTATAAATTATGTTATCTTACTTTTAGGTAGAAAAAAATACAGAAAGAACTGAAAATGAACCAAAAATATCTTTTGTGAAAGCTTCTATCAGATCAAGATCAACTAGTTCGTCGTCATCCAGTTCTTCCTCATCCAGGTCTTCCTCATTAAGTTCTTCCTCGTTGAGTTCTAAGAGTTCATCAATTTCAAACCAGTCAAGGCACACTGATTCAGCTACATGTTCAGCAGTTCGTCCAAACTATCAGGTATCACCAATCCTCTCTAATGAAAGTGACGTAGACTTGAGTGACTCGGACCCAACATACGCAAATACATAATACACGTAGAGGTGTTCAAATATTTCTCGATCAAGCTACTCGTCATCCTCGTCCTCGCCTCATAGGAATTATTTAAGATCTGACGACACTCCCCGCGAGTCTAGAAAATGTAAAAGGGACCCTGACAATTGGAAACAAATTAAACTACTGAAAAGTTGCACGTCTCTTTTTATTACAATAATTGTGGCGGTCAGAATAAAAATAAAACTATTGCTAGCTTATATATCATTTACAGTGACCTCATTGCTTAACATTGTAAGAATAACCCACAAATATTAAATAAAAGGCCACACGCGGAATGAAGCGGACAACATACGTAGCCTCATAAAAAAAGAGATCACAAATAATGAAAAATGTAGTCCTATTTATATACCTTGCCAATACGCAACACTTATCAAAAGTGCACGAAAAACAGGTCAATCTTTTAGGGTCAAGGAACTAGACTACTATCTTGAACATCAAAAGCATGCAAGCAAAATGGGGCCTCAACTACAATGAAAACACAAACAAAAAAAGGAACGATAACTTGAAATAACATCAAAGTTTTGAAATTCGTAAAAGAAAATACTTTTGAATTCGATTACAAGACTTCTTACACGGACACGGAATACAAAACTATTAATATGAGAAACAAGAGGAAAAAAATGTTAAGCTTTGACGTAATCGAAATGGAACAGTTATATTTGGAGGAACTGGGCTTAAAAGAAAACAAATAAAAAGACTTAAAGGAATTGGTGAGAAAAAAATTGATTCCCCAGTTATTACGAAAGTTTTTATAACAATCTGTAATTAGGTACCTACGTATTGTTAGTAGTATCCAAGCATTCTTTAAGTGTACAAAATATGGAACACATCGGAATTGTCAATTTTTAATTTAAGATAGGATAGAGTTATGTAAACAGATACTCACTGATTGTAGCAATGCTAGTATTAGGTATAACTGTTGTGATTATTTTTAATTGTACTTAGGTAAGTAAACATTTTGAAATTTTCTACCTCATTGACTGATTCGCTGCTTTACTTTATTTTTATGTGTGTCTGTGTAACAGTGTATGTAATTCATAACTAAAAATCATTCTATTATATTCTAAAGTTCAAAAATTTTGATTTTTGTAGTTGATTAATGATTAATATTATTGATTAATCTTAAGGTTTAGGTTTTATAGTAGGTACTTACCTAAATTTGTTTTTGTAGCTGATTAATGTTAGGTACCACCTGTGATACTTACAAATAAAAATATCTAATTGTCATAGGTACTTAGGTTTAGATATTAGCTTTTGTCGTGACTATTACATTTCGTATTTTATTTTAATTTGTTTAGAAATAAGCACAGCATGTGATATTGAAAGCCGATTAAGTAATAAATAATACTAAGTAAGTTGATTATTTAAGAAGTTTAAATCAACAGAGAATAAAAGAAAGTGATTTAAATTTATGTTTTATTTCGAATACCTTAGAATTATTTTAGTACATAACTGCATAATTGAATATTACACCGAAAAAAGTCTTGAAGTTAAGAATTAAAGGAAACTATTTGTAAATAAGTCATCCAATCAAACATATTGCTAAGAAATAAAGAGACATATTTGTACAAAAGTCCAACGTTCAAAAATGTTTGTAGTACTAAACTGACTCTTTATTGGAAGTTTTTTTCAGCGACGATTTACTACTATACTTATAAATATTTTTAAAGAAATTTTTATCCGTACCAGTAGCCTTTAGACCAAATAAACTGTAGGACTTTGAATTTTATAAATAGCTCATTATTTCATAAAGTTATAGTGTGATATACCATAAACTGTCGAGGACCGAAACACGTTTTCTTCATTTCCCAAAAAACATGAATTTTGGATTGAGCCAGTTTACGACTGGAGGTGCGATATGTTCAAATGCGATTTACTTATAGTTGGGTGGTTTGTATCTTTTAGTATAATCGTATGTGGAATCATTACAGTTTTTTTTTATTATCTAAAATATACATTTTTATTAATAAAATTTTTACATTACCTACCCACTTTTTACTTTTTATACATGATTGAAACCTGCGAGACCAATCGATGTTACCGCCGCGATGGCATTCAAATTGTGAAAGCAACTTTGCTAAGAAACCAAAAGATTTTTTTTTTAATTTATTATGTCGCATAGCGGCGAAAGAATCCAACCACCCCCACTCTTTCCTTGGGTGTCGTAAAAGGCAACAAACGGACTAAAGACTGCACATACATCCACCAGCATAGAGCGACGATTGGCTCACCACCTGTCACGCTGAGCACATGTGCAGTCGCTATTTGGTGAAAAGTGGACTGTGGTAAGAGGACTGCTTTTGCCGTCTTCATTGCCTAGTCTCTGACTAACCCTTCGGGGATAATAGTCGTGATCTTAAGTACCTATGTATGTATGACTGATATTTTTATTAGCGGGATCGATTCTTCTCTCGATTAAAAACAAACTGATTTAAGCTAGTATTTAATTAAGACGTTGTATTAGTGTAGACTAGTGTTTCTGCTCACTGTTTCGTCTGCATGAACACCCGTATCTCGTTATCTCAAAATAGCTACGAATAATCCTTCCTTAACGGATGTCTACAGCCTTCAAAGGAAGTCTACCTGTTAATTAAGATGTATTTAAGCTTCATAGATAAAAAGATTTCGTGGTTGTTTAGTCGAATCGGTGGTATATAATAATTATAGTCGAATCAGTGGTATACAATTTATTATTTTATTTTATTAGTGTAAAGATTATTTTTCAATATTTTTGTTAACAATTAAAGAAGTTTTGATAAAGCAAAGTTAAATTTATACAACCTTAATTTTTCTTAATCCAAAAACAATTATGGGTGAGTTCCGCCCATGAAACTGAACAACTTTCCCTAAGAAGCCTATGTGCAAAAATTACAAAAAAAATTCGACCTCCCATACACAACTGTCCGATCAGCTGACGACAAAATAGTATGGGAGATCGAATTTTTTTGTCACTTTTGCACATAGGTTTCTTGGGGAAAGTTGTTGAGTTTCATTTTTAACTCACCCTTAATTAATGTTTTATATTTTAGCGTTTTATTAACGCTTAAATATACTTAAGTAAAATTTTAAAACTGAAAAAAGACGACAACCTCAGGCGGGAATCGAACCACGCACCTTCCGCATTCCGGGCGGCTGCCTTAACCACTTGGCTACCGAGGTCTGGCTTTCAACCGTCGAAATTTGTCAGTGCTTGATGCTTATGTTTTTAGTCAACATTGCTTCATCAAATCTTAGAAGTTTTCACCTCTGAGATCCGAAAGAAATATTTTTACAAATATTTGAACATTCGGTTAAGATGAAGCTGCGTTTATAGATTAATGTTTTGGAATCCCAGAATGCGGAAGGTGCGTGGTTCGATTGCCGCCTGAGGTTGTCGCCTTTTTTCAGTGTTTAAAATTTCACCCTTAATTGTTTTTGTATTAAGAAAAATTAAGGTTATACAATAGAAAAGAAGCTTATTGAAATCAGTTTATCAGCTCGTGCATAAGCATACCTCAAAAGTAAAGTAATATGTTATACACTGCTGGTCAAAGGCCCACTTTGTCTGTTGCAATAAACATTTTTAAATTTTATAATTTTACATACATACAGTTACCAAAATTTCCATCGTCTCCTAAATAACATGTGGATACCGATCAGTTTGTTTAACAGCCAGATAACTACAAACACATTCTAGGTTAATGAGTTTGCGGACGATCTCAGTAGATCAATCCAGTGATTTGTATCTTTTGATTCTTGAGGAAATTGCGCGCCGGAAATCTGCAGTCGTCGTTGCCCCGGTGCCCAAATGAGGACACTCAAGCAACGGAATACGAACCATCGCGCCGGTCAAATCTCTTATTCGTGAGTAACGATAAAAAGAGAAATGTATTTCTAATACTTTTCGATGTGATGTGTGGTGACGGCACATTATTGAAAGAACAAGACCAACTCATCTCAAGCATAAAGCAGCAGTGGGCCCACCACGCTGAACACATGTGCAGTTGTTATTTGGTGAAATCTACTGGCAGTGGACTGCGGTCCTAGACCCTGACCTTGGGGGATAATAAAGAAAAAAAGAAATAAAGAAATATCATTTATTGGCACACACTACAAACATAGATACATGTAAAATAAAGAGTAATAAAAAAGACAAAAATATGACAATGACAATACAAAACAAAAACAAAAACAAAGTGTGGCCAACTAGGCCCCAACCTCAGTACGTGCTACAGCGACATAAAGCCGCTGCAACGCTGGTATGATGACACACCAACAATAATAAAACGCTAAACAAAAACAAAAAAAACAGTAACAATATAAAAAATAGAACACTAAACTTTAAACACTACTCGGCACTTTCTTGGCTGTATGGTTTGCCTTCCTGTGCTTAAAATAGTACAGCTAACAAAAAATCAAAACAAAAGTTTGCATTGCACTATAATAGTAACTCAAGGGAAGGGATGGCAGTAGTAGAACTAGACAGTATTCTTATAATGAGCTTACTCACTTGCTATTGTGTCCCCTTAGGAGTTTAATCCCTTGAGGATCGTAAAATCAGACACAATTAAAAAACAATTGTTTCGCGACCGCCGGCGGTCTTATGATCTTTGACCTATTAACGTTGGTGTATGTGTTATAATACAAAATATACACACATATAGAATATAACACTTTTAGCGGATTTAACTCGCGTTTATTGCATTTTAGTAGTAGTGCAGTGCTCACGTAAACCTTAGAAAACAATGTGTGATCCAGTTCGGACTGGAAATTGCAAACATGGTTGACAGTAGGCAAATAACTTCTAACTATGAGACGACCAACACCTCAGTCTCCCTGTGACCATGGACCCTGTAAAGGGTTCGAAACATCAGGATAATATAAAAACTATGTAAATAGTAAATTAAACGCGAGTTAATCCGTAAAAAAGTGTTTCAATTCAATGTGTAGTGCTCGCGTAAACCTTAAAAAACAATATACACACATATAAATAAAGATGAAAGGTTAAATAGTTTAGTAAACTAATCTCTGTTTTGTAGTGAATTTATGATGATCCTACCAAAAATTGTTCAATATCCAGAATATTATTTCCGCCAATTTATTTGTGATCCGATAATCTTCTTATAGTGGTTGAAATGTATTTTCGATGCGAAATTCAATTATGCCTGATAAATTTATTGAATATTCAGCTATCCAAATTAACGATAACCTTCAAACAATAAGAGCTTTCATACGGAGTGCAAAAACCCTTTTACGAAGCCGAAAACCACGAGTTAATTCTATTACTAGCTTTTGCCTTAATTTTTCGCATTAAAAAGTACTTAGCATATTTAGCGGGACAGTACACAAACAGTCTGTGCTTTACTTTTTGATAGATGTGATCTTTATGTAACTCACCACTAGAATTTATATTCGTCTATTTTATTTATTTTACCGTTATTACCGTCTTTAGGACCCCATCTAACTCTATATCAAAATTCCTCAAAATATGTTAAGAGGCCTATTACATCTCGACTGTGATTTTTGCGTAAAATGGCCAATTTTGGCGTTATGGATCTCAGAAACCATAATACATTAACAATTATGACTTATTGAATAGTGTAGAATAGCTATTGGAATAGTGCATAGCCGCCTCGCTTTTTGTAAATTTTTCTAACTTTTTAATTAAACCCAAAATTGCAGAGAAAGATTTTCGCGAAAGCACTTTTTTGAGCTCATCGATTGAACTACTGTTCTAAACAAGTGAAATAAAAAAAATCATAATATTTTCTCTTACCTATATAGTCGAATAGTGCGTAGCGGCCTCGGAATTTTTAGATATCATTGATTTTAGATAGGAAAAAAATCTTATTCTAAACCAAAAAACTTCGAAAATCGCTTTAAGTTTAATAATGAATTTCTCTTATCTACGATAATATTATTGAGCAAAATTTATACCAGATTAATTGTTACTTCATGAGGAATAATGATTTTATAATGAATTAATTATCCTATTTCGATAAAAACGATAAATTAATACAACTGCAAAATTACTACAAAATTCGAAAATGGGCATTTTACGCAAAAATCACATTCGAGATGTAATAGGCCTCCTAAGCGTTAAAGCAAACCAAGCAAACAAATAAACTCAATTTCACATTTATACTATTAGTTAGGATTACGAAGATTTTTCTGTACTGGGCCATACCTGGGAACCGTCAATAAATTTTGTTTACACCTTTTTAAAACTTTCAAATGTTATTTCTAAACTTTCATCTATAGACAGCGAAGAAGCTTTTTTTCTATCAATTAATTTTATTTCCCTTTCCAAGGTGAGCTTATGCCTGAGCTTCTCTCCCTTTCTTTTTGGCTTGTTTTTCTTCTGTGGATTCCTGTCTCATTTACCGTCAGCTAGCACTTGTTCCAACGTTTCTGATTATATGCAAGAGCCAAATTCGACAAAGAATGTTTTTAAACCAATTTGTTCACAATTCTTATTGCACTTATTATGTAGTGTCACTCGGGTTTTTACTTTTTCTTGAGAGAGAATCACGAGAAAACCTCTAACAATAGTGTCTTAACTGTCAAAAAATATTGAAAATACGATTGACACTGATGTTTGTCTTTCTGCACGTTCAGATCTGTACAAGAAATTGGAATAATTAGTCAACAAAAAATTTTCATCGAATTTTGGTCTAGAACGCCACTACGTGAACCACTTTGCGTGATATCAGTCTCCAAAATAACCTCGGCATAAGGAACCATAGATTTCTTGCCGTCTTTAATGCCGCAGTGACGCTGTGCAACGCCCTCAGTTTCTGCATCGATGTAATAGTTATCACTGAGCACGTTCGCTCACAAACGTATTTCCTTTTTTTCTGTTAGGTACCTACTACCATCATATTATTATTCTTTTTCAAATTCAGTTATTCATTTATTTTAATATTATATTGAGAACTTAGTATCTAAACAAACCTAACGTAGGCTTTAAGATACTACCAACCAATATTGTAATTATATTTTTGTTAATAAATAAAATAAAAATATCCTACTAATATTATAAACGCGAAAGTTTGTAAGTATGTATGGATATTTGTTACTCTTTCACGTAAAAGCTACAGAATGGATTTGGGTGAAATTCGGCATACAGATAGTTTATAAACTGGATTAACACAAAGGATACTTTTTATCCCGATTTTCATACGGGAACGGGAACCACGCGGGTGAAACCACGAGTGGCCGCTAGTATAATATATACATATATCAAAACGATAACGTTCCGTAGCTGCACTGGGCAAAGGTCTCCCCAAAAGCCTTCCTCACGTCTCAATCCAAAAGTCCCAGCCACATTACCACAGCCTTACATTAACAATTTTAATATTGTAATGAAACACTTTTTTACGGACTAACTCGCGTTTAATTTACTATTTACATAGTTTTTATATTATCCTAGGACCCCATCATACAGGTCATCAAATCCCAGCCCCAACAGCAACACATCGCCAGACCTAAAAATATTGTTATCTCGTATTGTGTAAACCTGAACGCACCCAGTTAAATATAAAAATGCTTGACAGTATGTAAATAACTTTTACCTATGAGACGACCAACACCTCAGTCTCCCTGTTACCACGGAATCTGTAAACGTCAGGATAATATAAAAAACTATGTAAATAGTAAATAAAACGCGAGTTAGTCCTTAAAAAAGCGTTACATTTCAATGTGTAGTGCTCGCTTAAACCTCAGAAAACAATTTTAATATTGTAATTCTTAAATGCATACATACTGCAATTACACAAGCTTAGAGATGAATTACCAGTTACTTTAACATACAGTAAGTACAGTCACGAGCAAAAATATGTAAACAATTGTAACTCTTAAATAATGGAATAAGAGTCAAAGTGTATACATATTCGTGCTCGTGACTGTATATTGTGAATGGCTATTTGGGCTAGAGTTAGCGCATATTACTTATTAATTGAATAGGATGCCTTTAATGGGTGATTGGCGTTGATCCCCACACGTAAGTGTTTATTTATAATGGAACGGGAAAGTTTAAAAGTGTAATATAGGTATTTTGTTAATGTATGTCAATTAATGTGTTATCGATGTAGATAAAATAGCATTAACACAAAACTCAGTGGTTTTAAATTGCTGTACTAATTTTAAGGTGTAATTACGATATTGAGCAATAGTGATAAAAAAAAACATACTTTCGTAAAATCACGACTATTATCCCCGAAGGGTTAGACAGACTAGGCAATAAAAACCGCAAAAGCAATCCTCTGCCATAGTCCACCTTTCACCAAATAGAGACTGCATAAATGTGCTCAGTGTGACAGGTGGTAAGCCCATTACCGCTCTATGCTGCTAGATGTATGTGTAGTCTTTAGTCCTTTAGTTACCTTTGACTAGACAGAGACTTAGGCAATATGAACCTCAAAAGCAGTCCTCTGCCATAGTCCACTTTTCACCAAATAGAGACTGCATATGTGCTCAGCGTGACAGGTGGTGAGCCCATCGCCGCTATATGCTGCTAGATGTATGTGCAGTCTTTAGTCCGTTAGTCACCTTTTACGGCACTCAAGGGAAGAGGGGGTGGTAGTATTTCACCGCTACACAACACGATTATAATTTTTTAATTTCGGTAATACCAAAACTGTAGATCTGAAATGGTCGTATCTTTCCGCAATTCATTAAAGTAGCACTTTATGAATCGCCGTAACTATACTGAACAGTCGTAACCTCCTTATGACGCCATGAATTAAATGCGGCAGAAACTGGTGTCAATTGTCTGTCACATAGATTAATAGCTACAAGCTTTGAATGCTAATGACATTTGAGTATGCACCTGTTCTGAGGTAAATGCACTCCGTTTGACAACAAACAATGCGATATTATGACTGTGACATGCACACGCAAAAAATATAACCTAACTAAATGACACGGGTGCGTTGGCCCTTGCCAATGTCCATTGAGGTATATAAAGTCAAATATTACCCTTCGAATTACATTTTGTCATTGGCCTAGAAATATTGATGCATTTTGTAGATTTTTTTATAAAAGAAGGAGGCAGAGGTGCAGGCGGGTGTTTACTAATGTCGTTAAGAGGCATATTACATCTGGAATGTGATTTTTACGTAAAATGCATATTTTCGCTCTTTGTAGTAATTTTGCAGTTGTATTTATCATTTTTATCGAAATAGGATAATAAATTTGTGCATAATATTACAAATCTCCATTCTGTGAGCATGAGTTGAATTCGGCCGGCGCATCGCATTTTGTAGTAATTTTGCAGTTGTATTTATCGTTTTTATCGACATAGGATAATAAATTCATTATAAAATCTTTATTCCTCATGAAGTAACAATTGCTCTGGTATAAATTTTGCCCAATAATATTATCGTAGATAGGAGAAATTCACAGTTAAGTTATAGTGATTTCCGAAGTTTTTTGCTTTAGAATAAGATTTTTTTCCTTTATAAAATCAATGATATCTTAAAATTCCGGGGCCGCTACGCACTATTCGACTATATAAGCGATAACATTATAATTTTTTTATTTCACTTGTTTGGAACAGTAGTTCAATCGATGAGCTCAAAAAAGTGCCTTCGCTCACTTCATGAAAATCATTCTCTGCAATTTTGGGTTTAATTAAAAAGTTAAGCAAAATTTACAAAAAGCGAGGCCGCTACGCACTATTCCAATAGCTATTCTACACTATTCAATAAGTCGTAATTGTTAATGTATTTTTGTTTCTGAGATCCATAACGCCAAAATTGGCCATTTTACGCAAAAATCACAGTCGAGATGTAATAGGCCTCTTAAAAGTAAAATTTTTTCCACAGATATTGAAGTGGGACGATTTTAGTTTGAACAATTTTATTTTTTATATTATTATAATATATTTCTTCTACACATTAATGATGATAATGATGATGGTTTGCCGTGTCCTCCTACTTAACATTATCAATAATAATTCTTCTTTACTACAACCGGTTTTATATTTCCCATTGCCCTAAGTGTAGGGACAGCATTGAAGTTTGACCGTAAACCCGTATTTTTCCGCCTTTATTACTCGTCTTCCATTAAACGGGCATAAATTCATGAGACATTTATGTTTTATTGCCTCGGGAGAGATTCGGTCGATTTAGATCGCGTGATTTGCAAACACGACCTAATTCGCTTACATGGTACACGATTGCTTGGCATTGTATTTGTTACGTATAGGTACCTATTGTTAAGAACCATTTGTCCATTTCAGTATCCCAAATAATTTCGATAAGTCAATTATGTAATAGAATAGAATAGAAAAGTGTTTATTTGATACAAAAAAAAAACAATACACAACAAAATACCTTAACTAACAATAAAACACATTTTGTACCAAAAAGGTCGTTTTAGGTCGGTTTACGCATTTCGGTTTTCTATACAAACTTCCAAGTCGAAATTTTTCAAAACCAATAAGCTAATTTTGATGAAACTTTGCATGCTGAAGTAAGACACAAGGATCTGAATAGTTTGTTGGAAACATTTAAAAAAAATGTTTATTTTACTGAGTTATTGCGATTTTTAACTTTCCATAGTAGACTTTAAATCGCAATAACTCAGCTAAAAATAGGTTTGTATGGGAAACCGTAATGCGTAAACCCTCTTAAGCCATGACACGAAGTGTCACGACACTGGTTTTCTGCGGATGCCTATATTTTACAATAATCAAAGACAACATGCACTGGCGCTAAGAATAACAAAAAATAAATAAATAAAAGTACAACAAAAAACATTCTAATTTTAAACAAACATTTCAGTCAAAGCAACGGCAACGTCAATGTTAACATTGTTTATACTTTTGAGTATTATCTGACTTTTGTTAGTTCCAATAAGTATGTCTTTAGTTTTAATTTGAAAGTATAAACTGAAAAGCTATTTCTAATAGGTGGGGGTATGTTGTTCCAACACTTTTTTCTAGTAGGTATAATAGTTGTATAAAAAAATAAAATAACTTTTTATTTGGAACAAAAATAGGTTACATTACAATTTGTGCTCGTAAGTGTCTGCTATAGTATTAAACTGCAGCGCAGCCACAAACGCCCACCTCTGGATAAAATGGCTCGTTCCAAAATGAAAGTACAACAGATATTAAACTTACTACTAAATTACTTTAATAATTGTATATGTATGTGTAAGTGCGTGCGTGGGTGTATTTGTGTGTGAGTGTTTGTGTGTGTGTATGTGTGTGTGCTTGCGTGAGTGTAGTGCGTGCTTGAGTATGTGACAGCTTTTCCTAGCCCTACGGGAAGATAACCTTGGGATCAGTTGTAATAACCACTAGGAAGCAAAATGTTTCGCATTAATATTACTACACTAAATCACCAAATCTTAGGAGCGTCCTAGACATTCAGCTATAATTAACTCAGTATCATCGTAGGACAATGTGAGAAGCCACTGAATAGTTTTTGTTTTACATTGGCGCAGAGTTAAGGGAAATATGTTTAGTACTTTGTTTACCTTTTTGTAAAGCAAAGGAGACAAGTACAAAAAGTGTCGCCTAGATAGGGTCAATCTACAAGATTCCAAAATTGATTGTCCTAAGGCGTAATACACTGTTTTTAAAGTGGAAAGTTAGGTTACGGCCTTGAGGTTTTTAAAGACAATTATCATCAGACATATTCTCCCTTCCTCCATAGGAGTACGCGTGCTGCTCTGCGGAGTCACTAATTTACAGTCTCTAACATTCCATCTCGCACAAAGAAATTTGGTGACTCGTTTCTTTGCCGCACTTCCAAAAGATGGAATAGTCTACCAGCACACGTATTCCCTCCTACCTATGACATAGGGTCCTTCAAACGAGGCGTGAAGAAGCACTTTGTGGGCCGGCAGAGTGAGGATGACTGATGCTACGTCTCTTACGCTGCACCAGTTGTCCTCGCGCCTGGACCTCATTTCCACTTAACATCAGGTGGAGTGGGGTCATTTGCCGGGATTAGTATAAAAAAAAAAAACAACTTTCGTACTCGGCCTATAAGCATTTTTACATGTACCTCCCATGACAAAAACTATCAATCCAAACACCAAGATATTTAATATAGGGAGCGCGTGCGATTTGTACACAGTCGCAGTTTAAACATTCATTTGGTAGAAGTTTATGAGCAAAAAGACTAAATGTGGGGCTTGGAAGTGCAGCTGTATTTGGAGCAAATGTTAAAAATTTTGTTTTATCTAGATTTAGTGTAAGCGAGTTTAGGGACAACCACAACATTACTTCATTCAACGCAAGTTCGGCATATTTTTTGACTTCGTTTCAGTTCCCGCCGTGAACAAGTAAAGCCGTATCGTCAGCGTATGTTATGACTTTACAATTCATCAGACTTAATTTACAGAGATCGTTGATATAGACCAGAAATAAAGTTGGACCAAGAATGCTGCCCTGTGGTACACCGAAAGTAAGAGATTCATCGTGGCTTATGATATTATCTATTATTACACATGGTGAGCGGTCACTTAGATAACTCCTAAAGTTATCGAGAGCCACTCCACGGACACCAGCGTTTGAAAGTTTGTCGAGTAGGATGGGGACAGAAACAGTGTCAAATGCTTTTAAGAGGTCCAAGAAAATGCCAATTGTTTTTAGTTTATGGTTTAGAGTTTTAGCCACTACTTCAGTTAAATCAATAACAGCACCCTCTGTTGATTTACCTTTCATGAAACCATACTGATTATCTGCTATAAAGTCAATGCTGTTTAAGTAACTAATGAGTCTTTTATTAAGAATTTTTCTAAAATTTTTGATAGTGATGTTAACACCGATATAGGTCTATAGTTATTGACACTAGCTCTGTCTCCACTCTTGAATATGGGATGCACAAGGGCTTTTTTAAATGCTGCAGGAAATATACCAAAATTTAAGCACAAATTTAGAACATAAACAATTACTGAGACCAAACTAGGCACAGCTGCTTTTATTATTGCGGTAGGTATGCCATTCCAACCAGTGGCAGAGGTAACTTTGAGACTGTGTATAATATGCCGCACTTCTTCGGCATCAGTATTATATAAGGACATCGAGTTAAAAGGAGATTTAACATATGTGTTCACGGAAGAATGTTTGACAAGGGCATCACTGTTTCCACACTGAACAGTTATTTTAGAAGCCAGATTTTTCCCCACGTTAGTGAAAAACCGGTTAACCTCATCAAGCGAAGCAGATGTATCACTGGAAAGTGATAACAGGTCAGTAGCTGGAGCATTAAACTTATCAATGCCGCTAACTTGTTTTCTAAGTTTCCATGTAGCTTTTGAGCTTTTATGTATGTTGTTCCAACACTTTGTAGATATGTATCGAAAGCTTCCTCGAAACCAGTTATACCCTTTATAAGCATACAGTCTGAGACTACATAAGCAATTGCAACTGCACATGTGCTCAGCGTGATAAGTGGTGAAATTTTTTCATCATCATCATCATCAGCCTATAAACGTCCCACTGCTGAGCACAGGCCTCCCACGTGAAATAGCACGTGGGGATATTGGGCCATAACCCACCACGCGCCCAATGCGTGTCTGTGGGTTTTAACGACTGTGATCTTTTGACGCGCTAGTCGCTGCGCCATCGAGCTCCTCACTTTTTTATGTTATCACAGATTTTTATAAATGTTTTCCCTTATGTTGCAGCAACTAGTGCAATTTTTAAAATGCCTGGCTTCGGATGGGTGACTAAATTTTAATATGCTCACCCATTTCCGTGAAATAGGCAGGGCTAAGGCGTTCGGTTTGTGATCTTGCAAGTTAAGCGACTTTCGCAATGCTGGGTCACTGGATGTGTGACTAAATTACATCTCGAGCTCCTCCGTGCTGGAAGGCACGTAGAAGCCGTTGGTTCCGGTTGTTGTTGTAAGATGGCAGTCGTTAAAACTCATCAACCCTTATTGGCCCAGGAGTGGGTTATGGCCCAGTCACCCCATAATGCTCTTGTTCATGTGGGCAAGCCAGTGCCCATTAGTGGGACTGTTATATGCTTGGTGATGATGATCCTATTCCTACTAGTATTATAAACGCGAAAGTTTGTAAGTATGGATTGATGTTTGTTACTCTTTCACGAAAAACTACTGAATGGATTTGGATGAAATTCGGCATACAGATAGTTTATAACCTGGAATAACACGTAGGATACTTTTAATCACGATATTCCCACTGAAACAGGAACCACGCGGGTGAAACCGCGAGCGGCCGCTAGTAATAAAATAGTTTTTTTTTTCATTTTTGTCACCCATCCTAAAAGCTTTTAAAAGAAATACTACAAGAAATACTTGCAAGATGTCAATCAGAACCCAGAGCTCCTTCAACAATTGCCAAACATTTTTATGTGCGACCATTAATTCGCGGGATAAACCAGCAATAAATACTATGTTCACAACTGCTTACATTTGCAAGCACACAATACAAATCTTACGGCATAAGATAACATGTACAATAATTATACGGGCGCTTCAGAGATACCTCGCTGTCCCGGAAGTTTGCCATTGTGACTTACCCGTACGCAACTTCACACAATAGAATTAATATTAACATCCAATAATAACTGCATTTGCATGTTGTTGTGTGTCTTTTGTTATATAAACATACATTTATAGCGGCCACCATACTTCAGCCATTTTGTATAATATATCTATAAAATATTAACAAAGGACCCGTATCGCGTAGCGGTGAAAGAATACTAGGTACCACACCCTCTCTTGACTTGGGTGTCGTAAAAGGCGACTAACGTTCTAAAGACTATTAAAGATTAATAACCGATCCCGAGATAGAGATATGCCAATTTTGGATTTGTTACTAGGCAACTGTTGTTATTTCCCGTCATATAACAGAAATATCTAGGCAACAAATCTAAAGTTGGCCTATCTCTATCTCGGGATCGGTTATTAATTTCGTCCATTACGGAAGACAATACTAATGATTAGAAGCGATTACTTGATTTCTATTGTAAAAGCTGACGGTGTGCAGACTGCACATACATCCAACGCCATAGAGCGGCGATGGGCACACCATTTATCACGCTGAGCACATGTGCAGTCGCTATTTGGTAAAAAGTTAATTATGGTAGAGGACTGCTTTTGCTGTCCTCATTGCCTAGTCTCTGACTAACCCTTCGGGGATAATAAGCGTGATTATATGTATGTACGTATGTATGCATACATCAGAGACTAAGCATAGTCCACGTTTAACCAAATAAAAACTGCACATGTGCTAAGCGTGACAGGTGGTGAGCACATCGCCGCTCTATGCTGTTGGATGTATGTCTTTAGTTCATTTTTTTTTATTATTAATGTGACTCGTCATAGTGACCACATCCTGGCTGACGGTAAGCAGCCGATGCAGTCTAAAATAATAAGAGCGCTCCTCACCGTGGAACAAGCACGGTAACAAGCGCACCCATTCATGACGGCCTGTATAATTGCCGTTTCACGCCCCGCTTAAAAGACCCGGGACTAGAGGATGCAGAACCGGACCTTATAGGAACCGGGTTTTTCGGTTCCATTTTACCGAAGTACCCGGTTTTTTTCGGTGCTTTTGGGGCCGTAAAATAAAATAATGTTTAATTTGTTACCAATGCTTTTATTTAAGAAGTCAATTAAATTACAGTTAAGAAATCGACTAGTAACAGATTACAATAAAGTTATCAAATAATCAATAATGTCAATTATAATATTAAAATAGTTTTACTGTCCGTAGTAATTCCGGTAGAAGACACTGAGAGAAGCAATGTCTCTACGCAGCTGGAGGTCCTCAAGGAGGCTGTAACCTCAGCATCTCCAAAATTGCGTACCGCTTGCCTTTGCAGTCTATCAAGTGCATCGAGAGGTATTTAGCGGAACCGTCCCATAGATGGGAACAATACTCTATACACGATCGCACTTGAGTCTTGTACAGCAAACAACGCTGCTCGGAAGTGATAAACTGCCTCACCGTAGGTAGTTAAAATAGCAACTCTTGATGTAGCATTTTGGATTCAGTTAGTGGCCGATGTCCATGCCGAGAATGCTGAGGTTCATCGAAATGGGTAACGGAGAGTTCTGAATAGAGGGAGGAGTAAGGAAGGGAGTTACCTTGGACGAGAATGCACAAACCTGGGTTTTGCTGGCATTAAACTCGACCAAGTTTTCAGATCCCCGTTTAGAGACACGATCGAAAGCCAGGTTCAGTTTCTCAGCCAGTTCTTGCCTTTTCACCACGATATCGGCTTGCTTTGCCGCAGGATTTCCCAAGTACCGCTCATGCACCGTACTGTCATTCGCATAACAATGAATATTGCCCAAGGACACCATGTCATTAATACGCAGTAGAAATAGGGTAGGTGAGAGCACAGAACCCTGCGGCACTCCGGCATTTATTTTGAAGAACGCGGAGGACTACCCTCACAAAAGACACGAATCCTCCGCTCTTCTAGAAAGTCTGCAACCCAGGCGCGCAAACGGGGCGACCCACCGAAGGCCGGCAACTTGGAAAGAAGGGAACGATGCCACACTCTATCGAAAGCTTTGGCGATACTGCCAGGGATTCGCCATGCTTATCCATCGCTTCACCCCATGCGTGAGTAACGTACGCTAGAAGATCACCCGTTGATCACTTGGGTCTGAACCCATACTGGCGATCATGGAGCAGCTCTACCTCTAGGTAGTGAATGAGCTGAGAATGAATTATCCGCACAAACACCTTGCACAGCACAGAAGTTCTAGCAATGCGTAGTATTATTATTTATTCTGTGGCGATGGGAATAAAACAGACTTATATTTTTTCCACGCCAAATCACAGTATAATAAAATTTCTCAGTCTTAAAAATTACTAATAGACTAATATTTTTTCATGCAAAATCAACAAATCACACTCATACCTACTTATTGGAAAATTTTGCTTTATGTGACGACATTGATAAAGAACCGAAAGAACCGAAAAAACCGGGTAATACAATTTTAAGAACTGGTTCTTTGAAGATTAAAAGAACCGGGCAAAACCGGGTCTTTTCGGAACCGGGTAGAACCGGGTGCACGCCCTACCCGGGACTCTAGGAGCTGGGAAACACATGCGCCGGCAAAGAATTCCAAAGCCGAATGGTCTTACAGAGGAACGACTTGCCAGATAGGTACTTAAGGGATAGATTACGATACTCAATGGAAGTGGTGAGTGGTAGAAGTCTTTTAAGGAACCGCCACCACACAACACTTTTAAAAATTAGTAATTAATAATGACTTTTGTATTTTATATGTTTTTTTGTAATGGAAAATGTATTTTTTTGATAGGCCAAACATTTTTAATTTTTTATTACAAACCAGCGGATCCTCGCGGTTTTACCCGCGTGATACCCGTTCCCGTGGGAATATCGGAATAAAATATTGCCTATATTACTTGGGAAGAATGTAGCTTTGTAATGGTTAAAGAGTTTTCTAAATCGGTTTTGTAATTTCGGAGCCTATTCAATTCAAACAAACAAATCTTCCCTACTTATAATATTAGTAATAGACATACACAACTCACACCTGTTCCCCTTAGGGGAATGCAGAGACAATGGATCGTTATCTGCTACGGTCGTTGCACACTTCTTTGGCTTCATTCAAATCCATCAATCTTTTCATACACGCCCGGCGCTTTTTTTATTTGGCTCTGTAAAAGAAAGGGAGAAAAAGAGTTTGCAGAGTTTCTTGCCGGCTCTTCACATTACAAGATCTCCCGCCCTTAAGACTCACGAACCGATGCGTAGCTTAACTCAATAAACGATATTGAATCCTAAATCTTGTATACATGTACAGTCAGCATCAAAAGTAGCTTAGCATATGAAATTTTCAAATGATTGTTACGGTTGAAATGACCAGAATTGTCTGACATAGCTGTTGAGTCAAAATTACATGACCGTCACTATAAATAATTACAGAGAAGTTATAATTAGTAGCACAAAAAATGTCATAATATTCTAAAATGTTAAATGATGAGTATGTAAAGATACTTACACGTGACTATTACTTTTGCCACCTTGTTTTTGTTCAGTTACTTTTGATGATGACTGTATATACAAGAACATACATACGCCACTCCCGTTTCCCGGCGAACTCTGATACACTAATATTGCTTCATTTCCTTTAATAACATTTTTTATACCAACATTCTCATCGGATCATTGTACGGTTATATAGACATATATAAGGTGACTTCTAGAAACCGCAAGAAACTTCAAAGGCTGGTCAGGTCAAGTGTTTTAAACATGACAAAAATGAGGTCTCATTGCAGACTAATGTAGGTACCTACTTATCGCCCAGCTGACGCGGACGGGTCAACAGACGGGTGGGTCAACGGCCGGCCGCTGCCCGTGCGTTGTAAATAATCGTTATTTTTAATTGTTTTTCATTTTACTTTTTTATGTTATTGCTTTAAAATAAATTAGATACTCATAGACTATCTAATTAAAATTCACAAAATGTATTATATAATTAAAAATTAATCATTTAAAAAACACGTTTTTCATTTTTGTCATGTTTAAAACACTTGACCTGACCAGCTCTTGAAGTATCTGGCGGTTACTAGCAGTCACCTTATATAGAATCATGACTATATCCTCAAAGGGTTAGTCAGAGACTAGGAAATAAGGACCGCAGAAGCAGTCCACTCCCATAATCCACGTAGCACCAAATTTCAACTGCACATGTGGTCAGCGTGATAGGTGGTGAGCCCATCGCCGCTCTATGCTGTTGGATGTATGTGCAGTTCTTAGTCCGTTAGTCGCCTTTTATGACACCCGAGGCAAGATAGGTGTTGGTAGTTTCTTTTAATGAGCTCCACTAAACATTGAGTAGGTACTAACATTAAGTAAAATTTAAAACACTGAAAAAAGACGACAACCTCAGGCAGGAATCGAACCACGCACCTTCCGCATTCCGGGCGGCTGCCTTAACCACTTGGCTACCGAGATCTGGCTTTCAACCGTCGAAATTTGTCAGTGCTTGATGCTTATGTTTTTAGTCAACATTGCTTCATCAAATCTTAGAAGTTTTCACCTCTGAGATCCGAAAGAAATATTTTTACAAATATTTAAACATTCGGTTAAGATGAAGCTGCGTTTATAGATTACTAACATTATTAAAAAGTATTTTATATTATCCTCCGTTCATTTCGCCGATATCATTTATCGTTTCCCCTCCAAGCGATGCTTAATTGTTGCTATTAACGAATTACTTCACCGTTTAAACAGTTAATCGCCATTAAAAGGCAAAACCAACGAAATAACGTTATCAATCAGTTATAATCAAGTTTCGACGACAGCCGAACCACGCGAACGAAACATTAACCTATTGGGTAAACCATTTTAACCACCTTAATAGCTGTAACCGGTACAGTCAATAGATTTATAACGGCACACTTGAATGTGCCGTGTCAAGCTAAATAGGTTCTATTCATAAAACCACTTTCTTTGTTTACTTTTTTTGCATTTATGTGGGACACATGAGGAATATTTTTATAACTGAGGCATGTGGCAGCTGCTCCTAAAAAAATAATAACAACCTTTCTCTTCCCTTGAGTGTGGTACAGGCGAATCACGGACTTTAGTGTGCCTATGCTACTGGATGTCTGTACAGTCTTTAGACTGCAGAATTGAGCGGTGATCAGCTCACACTGAGGACACTGATCACCATGAGACAGATGCTGCCATATAGGCAAAATGGCGCTGGCCATACGAGGGGGTATATTGTTGTGGATGTGGTCCTCTTGTCAAATAGCACAACTGACATCTCAGAGTAGGGAGTGACTGAAAAACAGCGTTGGTTAAGGTACACACCTCAACTAACTTAGGCTGAGCTATTTCCTTTTGTCTTTTTTTCAATGAGTTATTTTTATAGGTTATTTTTAAAGTATTAATTGCACTATTTATACTGTTGATTGTTCAAATCTTTTTTTTTAATGTAGAAAGACAATAAATATATTTATATTCTATTCTATTCTATGTGTAGTTGTTATTTGGTGATACGTGGACTTTTGCAGATGACTAGTTTTGTGGTCCTCGTTGCCTAGTGTCTGATTTACCTCTAAAGGATTTAATAGTCCTGAGTATTTTTTTTAAGTCTTAACCATGTCGCGTAGCGGTGAAAGAATACTACCATCTAGTCATTTCCCAAAAGGGACTAACGAACTAAAGACTGCACATACATCCAACAGCTTAGAGAGCCGATGGGCTCACCACCTGTCACGCTGAGGACATGTGCATTCGCTATTTGGTGAAAAGTAGACTACGGGAAGAAAGGACTGCTTTTGCGATCCTCATTGCCAAGTCTCTGACTAACCCTTCGGGGATAATAGTCGTGATCATATGGTCTATGGCCCTGGTCGAGTAGAAAAACACTAGGTCTGGTGTTTCAGGTTTCTGGATGTGTTTGTGTTTTCTTACCCGCATTTGGAAAAACTGCTGATTAGACCAATCAGCAAAAAAAGGAAAAATCGCACAATGTATTTATTTATTTATTTATTTATTTATTTCCAAAAAGCACTTGTAATACAATACAGACATGTCCAAAACGCAAAACAAGTTAATTCATTACAAAGTTCACAAAAACAGCACTCCACATAAACTCAATCTAACACAAAAAATATATATCAATAATATCTAATGGAACGATAAACAGCAAATCAATTATAATGTCAAAAAAATAAAAAAGTAAAAAAGTCAGGAAAAAATTAAAATTTAAATTTAAAACAAATACAGTCATGATTTAATGTCAGTACATAATCATTAAAATTAAATAAACATAATAACTAGCCAAGAATTAATGAAAGTCAATAAAACACGTCATCCATCCATAATACCCTGAAAACGTGTCAGGAGATGTCTCAAACAATGTGAAAATATATCAATGTCATCGTGCTGCGTGAGAACGTCCCCTATCTGTTTCAACGCGCGATTCGTGGGCGCGTGAGCTACCCGTTCGGTACGTGTAACAGGCCGGACCAGGAGGCGGTGCTTTCGACGCGAGGTCACCGTTCCCGCCTCATCCCGCGGCAGACACCTGGGTACTCTAAATCCAATCTTAGCTAACACTGATGGGCTGTCGAGCTTATGATGCAATACGGATAAATAATGCCTTATCACTGCCATAATTCGCCTGAGTTTAAGGGTTTCCAAATCTACCATACCCGAGACAAACATGGAAGGATACAAGTATGGGTAGTAACCATAACTTTTCTTGTAAAGCCATCGAGCGAATTTACGCTGGACCCTTTCTATCATAACAACATATTTTTCTTGGTACGGATGCCAGACAACCGCAGCGTACTCCAACCTACTACGAACGTATGCATTGTATAACGTTTTTGCCACCCTTACATCTTCAAAATCCAAAGCAGTTCTAATAACAAAGCCTAATGTCTTACTAGCAAGTTTACAGATTGATATCATATGTTGATGAAAGTCTAATTTAGTATCTAATATTAATCCTAGGTCACGTATGTTATTTACTCTATCCAATGGGGCGTCGCATAAATTATAAATTACACTAATTGGGCTACGTTTTAGCGAGAATGTGATAATTTTACATTTACTCTCATTAAAAGGAAGGCGGTTAACCTTACTCCAATTCGATACAACATCAATATCACGTTGCAGAGCCTGAGCATCGGCTTCATTACCAACCCCCAAACTTAATTTTAGGTCATCCGCGAACAGAAGACATTCCGCAGATTTTACATTGTCTGGTAAATCGTTTATAAATATCAAGAATAGCGTTGGCCCGAGAGTGCTACCCTGACTTACTCCAGACCTTGTGTTATAGTCATTTGACTCAAAGCCATCCAATCTTACAAATTGACGTCGGTTACGTAGATAGTCTGAGAAAAACTGGAGAAGTTTTGGAGTGAAACCGAGAATTGCTAATTTCTGTAAAAGAATGTCGTTATCCACCAGATCGAAAGCCTTCCTAAAATCGAAATAGGCGGCATCCACTTGTCGTCCAGCGTCAATTTCTGCAAGGACATAATCTACGTGTTTTACAAGATTTGTATTGGTTGAACGACCTTCCCGAAACCCATGTTGACTATTATGCAGCCTATTGCTAATTTGCCGACTGATATGGAGATTAAGTATCGCTTCGAAAAGTTTCGCTATTACCGAAAGCACCGCGATAGGTCTAAAAGCCGAAACATCCCTACCCTTTTCTCCCTTCGGAATGGGTGTCACTCTAGACACTTTCCAACTATCAGGATATTTGGCTTGCTTAAGGCACAAATTAAACAAAAATAAAAGGGGTGTCTGAAGTGCCGATACACAATCTTTGACCAGAAACGCCGGAATACCATCAGGACCATTACCTTTATTACCGATTGCCACATGTATGTCGCAGCGTAACTTAAGAACGGCCCGACCGATTTGGAAAATCCATGCGAAACGTCGGGAATTTGGATGTAATTTAAAGAAACTATGTTACATTGTGATGGTGATTACGTAAAGTGAGGCACGATTTAAGAGTCATGTGTAAATAAGTAACCGCGTGAACAGCTAACAAAGTTGCGGGAGGGGCCACAAGCAAAATATGCTTCATCGTCTAAAAATATTTAAAAGTCAAGAAATTTAATATCTGCACAACATCAGGTGCTACTTTCGCTCTTGTCATTTAGAAAATCTCTCGAGAATTTTTATCCAAAAATCACCGTTCCTTTGTACTTATAACTTGCTTATACTTTTATTATATTTTAAGAAAATTGTAACAAAGCAAAAGTTAAAATTTTCAATAATAACATTCTTCATGTTAACTTAACATGTTAAAAGGTAAAATTGTTATGACAATTCTACATCATCATCATCATCCAGGCTTTAAACATCCAGCTGGGTTCCCAAATGAACAGCTATCTTTTTAAATACATAATGTACTACATACCATAAAGACATACATACATGTTATCAAGACTATTATCCCCGAAGGGTTTGTCAGAGACTAGGCAATGAGGACAGCAAAAGCAGTTCACTGCCATATTCCTCTTTTTACTAAATAGCGACTGCACATGTGCTCAGCGTGACATGTGGCGAGCCCATCGCCGTACCATAAAGACATCGATGATTAATGCTGTATTTTACTTGCCAATGTGGTTTCCGAAACTACAACCTTGGTCTCCTAAAGCCAAGAGATAAAAAAATATAGTAACTTTAGGAAGCCTATCTAATTAAAAAATACTATGAGTAGACTTGGCTTACTTTGACTTTGATGAAAGAACGTCCTAAAAACGCCTCTTTATAGGCGTTTTAGGTCCCATTGCTGGGCACCGGCCTTTCCGCAAAGACAATAACACAATGTGAGATTTGGTCATAGCCTACCACGCTGGCCCAATTCAAATTGGTGGGTTTTAACGTCGGCCATCTTACGAAAAGAACCGAGACCGAAACTGCTTTACGTACCGAAGCATGCACGGACCACGAAAAAATATAAGGTAAAGGAAACGTCGACCGTATCGCGTAACGGTGAAAGAATACCCCTTAGGTGTCGTAAAAGGCGACTAACGGACTAAATACGCTACATATATCCAACAGCTTAGAGCGGCGATGGGCTCACCATCTGTCATGCTGAGCACACGTGCAGTCTCTAATCGGTGAAAAGGGGACTATTGCAGAGGACTGCTTTTGCGATCCTTATTGCGTAGTCTCTGACTAAACCTTCGGGGATAATAGTTGTGATTACATGTATGTAGGTGTGTGTAACGTGAAATGTGGCAATGTAGGTACTGTTTTTGCGCTCCTAAATGCATAGTATCTGACTAACCCTTCGGGGATAATAGTCGTGAGTTTATGTATCTACTAGCAGTCGCTCGCGGTTTCACCCGCGTGGTTCCCGTTCCTGTGGGAATATCTGGATAAAAAATATCCTATGTGTTAATCCAGGTTATAAACTATCTGTATACCGAATTTCATCCAAATCCATTTAGTAGTTTTTACGTGAAAGAGTAACAAACATCCATCTATACTTACAAACTTTCACGTTTATAATATTAGTAGGATAGGATAGTAGGATGTATGTAGTAAGAAAATAATGAATTACCGTATAGAACTGGACTGATTCTCGTGTTTATCGACGAACTGGTTTTTCCATGCGATTGGATCCTTGGATAAGTGCCCAGCGGCGACGGATCGCCGAAGTCTGAGAATTAGAGATTAATCGCGTCTGGTTACGTGACGTCACGTATTCGGTCAGCTCTGGGTTGGAGTGCGAATCTAAATCTGTGTGCGGACGAGATAGAGTTTAATTTGCAACAATATCGTTTGTTGCTCCGATTCTGTCGGTATTTTATGTAGATGTTTGGTTGTTACGTGGTTGTTACTGACTAATAAAATGGTTACTGACAAAATTAGTATTATTATTAATCTTAATTAATGGCTATCGCGTATAGCATTAAGCCAATTTCAAGTGGTTTAATTTTTTAAAGTAAGTTTACTTATTATTGTGCGGCAGATAGAAATAAAATGAAGTCTCACAACACGTGTTGTTGCTAAAAGAACAGTGGTGAAACTGACAAATTTAGTATTAAATTACTTGACACAAGGTATTAATTATATTTATGTTTAATTTTAATGTGTAAAGATTTTATCACTAGGCTAGGCTGGCCCCTCGTAACGGCGACCACAATGCTTGTCGTCAAATAAAATATATTTTTTTATACATCGTTTGATTTTTTTATTATGCCTCTTTTATGTTTTACTTTTCTATATTTTTTTACTATATATGAGTACTGTATAGTGTACAGACTGACAGTACATGACAGGGCCTTAAATAAACGTTACAATCCCACAATTTTGTAAAAATAGAACCTTAAGAAAGGCTTGTTTACAATGCAAGACATTCTCGCCGAAAACCAACCGGAATACGTGCCTCTGATTACGGTCTAATAACCTTTAACATCACGGGAAGGGTTCAAAGGAACACTGACAAAGAAAATCAAGATGGCTTTAGAAGCAACGAAATGACAGGCTAATAAGGAGCCGAACAGATTAGGTGTTCGCTATGATTTATTGGATAATAAATTATTATTTTTGGCCGCATATTAAATTGTGTGGTAATAGATTTCTGTCCAGAATCCGTTTTTTTCCGAAATGGTAATAAAAGTATCAACAACAGCACCTTTTTAAATTTCCAGTGAAGTAAAAAAAAAAACTGAATATACTTTCCACTGATTTCTACGTCATCATCATCCGGGTTTGAATTCTGCTCGTGGAAATTTAAAAAAATAATAATTTGAAATTTAAATTAAATGATACACTTAAACAATATTTATAACATTTTAAGCGTGTGTCTCATGTACTTGGTAAATATTGTTAATAATGACATATTTTGTTACATTATAACCATAAGAGATTATAACACTACTACGCAATAAGGAATTATTATTTGAAAAACTGGAACAAATCTAGCTGTGATGTGTGATGACGTTTCATTATATAAAGAATATTACTACCTTGTAAAAGACGACTAACGGATTGTAGACTGCACACATATCCAACGACAAAAAGCGGCGATTGGCTCATCATCGCCATCTGTCACGCTGAGCACATGTGCAGATTGGGTAAAATGTGGACTGTGGCAAAGCACTGGCATTGCCTAGTCTCTGACTAAACCTTTGGTGGTGAATAGTCGCGTGTGTTTGTATGTATCATCATCAGCCTTTAAAGGTCCCACTGCTGGGCGCAGGCTTTCCCACATGTACAAAAGCTAGGGTTGCCACCTTTTTTAGGACGAATAAAGTATTTTTTCATTCTGTTAAAAAATAACAAAAATAAAGTACATAGCAACCCCTCAGACGGCCACCGGGTACACAATTACCCAAATTTAAATTAATTGGCTACACGTGGTTGTAAAAGAGTATTTATTTATCGGTCCTTATAAACGTATTTTTGAGGCTCTATGCGACATTTAACAAAGTTTTGTCTTTTACGTAAATAGTTTAACGTAAATAGTTTTACGAAAATAGAGTATTTTAGCGTACTTTATTGGTGTCGTAGATTATAAAGTACGCCTACATGAAAAAGAGGACAATGCTCTATTTTAGAGAATGTTGTGGGAATACTGGACCAAAACCCTTGTTGTCTTGTCTTGCTAGTGGCCAGCTGTTGGGGTGTGGCTGTATTTTTAAGTATTAACTATTAGGTACTTACTTCAGTCTTAATACCTATACCTTATTTGTTACCCTTAAGATTTAAAACAAATGGTTATGTTCACTTGCCAGTGGGCGCATTCCGTTCCCAACCTTTTTATTAAATATGCTTTCCGTGGCAGCCTTTACTTAAGGCGGCACCTTTGTTAAATAATATAATTAAATCTTAGCATGTAAGATGTCTTGTTGGTTTTTTTTATATTTCACCTGATGGAGAGCCATAACCGCCGCCCATTGGACACCCGCAAAACCAGAGGAGTCGCAGATGCGTTGCCGACCTTTAAGAAAGGAATAGGGTTAAGGAAGGAATAGGAATTGTGAGGGCCTCCGGAACTCTCACTGGCCGGACGAAACACAACAGCACCAAGTGCCATTATTTCACGCCGGATATTCGTGAGAGGGTGGCATTACGCCGGGCGAGCCGGCCCAATACGTGCTGCAACGCAGCGTGGCTCTACCACTCAGTCAGTGTCACTCATTTAGCACCACCCTGGGGCACGTGTAGGGTCTCAAGGGTAAACCTACGGACGCAAGTAACTTTAACCATCACAATTTTTGTAAATGGTTGTCCAAATAAATAAAGAAACCCATCATGCACGCTCGCCCAATGCGGGTAGTTGAGTTTTAACGACTGCCATCTTACGACGACAACCGGAACCAACCAGTCTTTAATTGCCTTCCGAAGCACGAATGATGTATGTAACAGATCTCAATACGAATGCAGCTTTATTTTGTACTTGACTGTAGCAACATCGTTACGAGTAGACAGGACGTCAATCTCGAGCCACGCTCAAAGACAAAATAATCAAGGAGCAAATAAGGAAAACGAGTTACGTAACGATTGTGCCCGCTAACAAGCTTTTGTTATCACAGTACCGGAAGTTGATGATATAGTTCTTAATGTTGGCATTACGTAATGTATCGCACCGATATAAAACCACTTTGAGTCTAGTAGGAAGGTACAGTGTTTGATTTTCATTTGATACTTATAAGACTAAGAACATGAAGAATGTTATAAACGCTCACACACAAAATTACACAGTTTTCAAAATTTATTGCTAAATAGAAACAAAAAAGTAGATATATAAAACATTTATTAGTATAGAAATACTCGTATATATACACACACAATATATATAATTAATTTTAAATGATAAACAATACACATAATTTTAACCAGTTTTGTGAGCCTAATAATAAAAATTATAATAATAATTGACCTACATAACACCACCACTTAATTAAGATTGTTTAAGTATAATTAAATTGTATTATGTCAGTGCAACAGAAATAAGTCCCTGTCGGTGAAACAAAATGCAGAGCGATCTATTACCTTCATAACCAGGCACTTTTAATTAACTATTCTTTATGTTAATAAGCCGACCAACGAGCGTACGTCTGATGAAAAGCGCTTACCGCAGCCCATTTACGTAGGTTTCATATTTTATTTTAGTTTAATAAACGTTAACCAAATGGAACTGTCTCCTATTTGTAATCGTTTGGTTCTTGTAAAAAATCATACTTTCAACGGGAGCTTTTAAGCGGGTCTCTATTACACAGACTTTTATAATATCTAATTTCATTACACTGAATGCTATTCCACTACTTTTAATAATGTATATTTTTTAATTAACCTAATTATTAATTATTCAATCGAACCGTTTCATACTGCTGAATAAAGCTTTATAGAATAAAGAAATGTTTTAAACTTGTTTTGGTTTTCAGAAAAGAAGCAAGCACACAAGCAAGCATTATATCAGACATGCAAGTACCTACCTAATTATTAAAAACAAGAATTATAAATCGTATTTTTAATATTCAGTGACTTTAGTGAAGTAAAATTTGATGGATCGACTATTTTGCAAACTGATTCGTACGTGGAAACTATTTATTTTGGGAAACAAAACATCATTGTTACAATATATTTATAAAATATACAAAATATAAAAAAAACAGCGATGAAGTAAGTTTTTTGCTAAAAATTTGAAAAGAATTAAAATGCGATGGATCGAGATTAGCGGATTTTTTTCAATATTGAATAAAAACATTTGTGAATAATGTAAGTTATGAGAAATGAAAACCGTTGTAGATGATTGCGATGAAGTGACGGATTCCCATTTTAAGGTATCTTCCTTAAAAAACAAAAGTTATACAATTCTTTTTTTGGAACTTTCTATCTGAGTTGTTTCTTTTGTCCGGTCTGTATTAAAAGGTTCAAACAGCCCTAACGAAAGGAGCAACGAATACTGTATTATATGTAAAAAGCTATAAACTCTATTCATTTCGTAACAATGGGGCTTTTGTACTAATTTTATACACACAGTAGACGAAATTTTAACATTGTATTTCTCTCGGTTTATAATATTGAATGTCTACTGTTTATTCCCGAAAGAAGAGAACGTCAACATTTAAACTGCTCTGTCTGTATGTAAGGGCCACTCCCTTACAAAGCAAGAGGTGACTAGCGGATTGAGCAAGCGATTTGGAGCGGGGCGGGAAGAGAGTATTGAATATTAAACAAACAATAAATATTTAAATGTGCATCAATCAATAAAATAGTCAATAGTCAAAATATATTTATTCAATAAACTCAATTAATAAGTACTTTGAAACGTCCAAATATTTTTTAACCTACCACCCATTCAGGACATCATTTTTTAACTGTGGCAAAGAACGGGCGCAAGAAACCACAGCGCACAGAAGCAACGACATTTACAAAAAATATATATAATATATGTCGTTACCAGGTCACAAAATACAAAATATGAATTTGAATGTAAATAGTTTAATTAAATATGGTGCTCTATATAAATTAATTATAGGCAATTAGAAATAGCTGTTGGAGTAGGTACTTGGAGCATTTCAGACCCAAGCTGTATTGTCTTCTGTATAATCCGACACTTTATAATAAGCTTTTTATAAAGCTTTTCTTTGATTTTGATTTTAAATTTATCAAGATCTAATTTCTGAATATCATTTGGTACTTTGTTGTATAATCGTACACACAGACCCTTAAAAGAATTATTTATTTTATGGAGCCTAATATAAGGCACTGCTAATTTGTTCTTACTTCTAGTATTTAATTTGTGAATATCACTGTTTTTTGAAAACATTTCGATATTTTTATGAACATACACAAGATTTTCATAAATATATTGTGATGCAACTGTCATTATACTTATATCCTTAAATCTCTCTCTGAGAGAGTCACCAGCCTGTAGGTTATATATTGCTCGAATAGCCCTCTTCTGCAGCACAAAGATAGTTTGAATGTCGGCAGCATTTCCCCACAGTAAAATGGCGTACGACATTACACTATGAAAGTAACTGAAATAAACTAATCTAGTTGTATCAACGTCAGTTAACTGACGGATCTTCATTCCTGCATAAGCCGCAGAGCTAAGTCTATTCGACAATTTAGCTATATGTGGGCCCCACTGAAGCTTGGCATCCAACTTGATGCCTAGAAACACAGTGGTGTCCACAGGATTCACATTCTTATCTTTAATTTGTACACTAGTTATTACCTGCTTAACATTAGGCAATACAATTTTTTTATTTTTATTTATTTATTTATTTGTATTCAGGCAACGCAGGCCCATAGATAAATACCTTACAGACTAACATACATACAATATAAAACCTTATCACTATTTCACTATTTTACACGTAAACACGGCGACGCAGCGCGGTGTCCGGTAGCCGACCACGGAACCGCCGGAACAGGACACCCTTCGGCCAAAACTCCTCTTTTATAAAGGCCGATAGATGGACGGTCGGCACTCTCACCACAAAGGAATTAAAATTCACGTTGTGGCGGGACTCCAACAGTTCGACCCTAAGAGTGAATTTGGTCTTGATCCGTATATACTCTACGATCTCCTCTGCCTTCGTAGAGTAATGGAGTCGGGACACGTACAGCAGCGTCGTCGGTATAGCTGGACGCAGCAGGTGGTTCGGTCCGGTCGGTGCAACACCGCACAGGTTGCGACAGGCGGGCTTCCTCTTCTTCCTTTCCACTTTGGTAAAGCCCTCCTCATCACGATGGTGAACCTGCGGTGCCACAGGAGTAGCTACATGGATGACACCCTGGCTACTTTTCTTCTCTTCAATACAAATCTTAAACATTTGGTTTTTCCCTCGTTTAATAGCAAGTTATTAACACTAAACCAGTGAACAATCTTTGAGACCGCATTATTCACATCGTCATAATTTGGGTGTCGTCGTTTCACTTTGAATAAAAGTGAAGTATCATCAGCAAACAATACTATCTCATGACTGTCTTTTACAAAATCAGGTAAGTCATTAATATAAACCAAAAACAAGAATGGATCAAGTATTGAACCCTGCGGAACTCCCATTTTAACCACTGATCCCGGAGATCTTTTACCGTTAATGTCGACCTTTTGAATCCTGTTACGTATGAGATTAGAAGGCTCAAAGAAGCATCCCTAATTCCATAGTGGTTAAGCTTCCTGACCAAAGTTTCATGTAAAACACAATCAAAAGCCTTGGATAAATCACAAAATACCCCTAGGGCATCCTGTGATTCCTCCCAGGTATCAAATATTTGGATTAAAAGCTCAACACCGGCGTCAGTTGTAGAGCGACCACTAGTAAAACCATATTGTTTACAATGTAAAAGTTTATTTTAATAAAAATGAATTTGCATTTGGTCTAGCATTAACTTTTCAAAAATTTTACTAAATGTGGGTAGCACAGAAATAGGTCTAAAATTAGAGGGGTCAGAAGTGCTACCTGATTTAAATAATGGAATTATTTTACTATATTTCATTAGGTCAGGAAAAACACCACAGTCAATGCATTCATTAAATATGCAAGCTAAAACTGGAGCTATTGTCATAATTACAGATTTAGCGACGTCCACGGAATTACCCCACAGATCAGCAGTTTTCTTTTTATTGAGAGTGTTAAATGTTTTTATTATATCTATAACACAAATTTTTTGAAAACTGAAATTACTTTCACAATCTTTAACATTCTCCTTCAAAACAGATTCAGCTACAGTGGGGGAGGAAATCAAGGCTTTTGTAGTTGAAACTGGAATGTCAGTAAAAAACCTCTCAAATGCTGCAGCAACATCAGCATCAGAAGTCAAGGTTTTATTATCACAATTTAAATTGTACTCATTATTACGACTTTTGACCTTTCCTGTTTCACTATCTATAATATTCCATGTCATTTTTATTTTGTCATTACTATTCTTAATCTTAGAACTCAGATAGTTTGCCTTGGCTAATCGACATACTCTTTTGAATAACTTTGAATAATTTTTAACATATAATTTGAAGTCATTGCTGGTGTTATAGTTGCGTTCACCATAAAGTTCATAAAGGCGTTTCCTACTTCTGTGAATACCAATTGTAGCCCATTCATTAAAAGTTACAGTACCACTAACTGAGATCTTTTTTGGAATAAAAGTTTTATTAAATTCTGAACAATAAATGTAAAAAAAAATATTATAAAAGACATTAGGGTTGTCATTGTATTCTAAATAATTTAATTTTGTATCTAGATTGCTTTTAAAGCGTTCCAGCCGACCTGCAGTTTTTGGTACAACAGTGATATTCTTTTTCGTCACTCGTTTACGCCGGTGTGGAAAGCTGACCATTTGGCCACAATGCTCAGAGTCCAGGTTATTAATAATTTGCTTAGCCAGTGGTTTTACATTTGTATATATGTTATCAATAAAGGTGGCCGAAGTGGCAGTTATTCTTGTCGGCTCCAAAAATAAATGATTTAAGTTGTATGATAGAAATAGGTTTTTAATTTTAGTTGACATTGCGGAATTTTCTAACAAATTAATATTCAAATCCCCGCAAACAATTATTGTTTTACCTACATTACGGACTTTATGTAATGCCTCATCCATAACTTTTTCGAAAAAATCATATGATGCTGAAGGAGGTCTGTACACACTTAATACAACAAACTGCTCCAACTCCACACAAGCTATTTCTATTGTTCGCTCAACCGAGAGGCTCACTATGTCTTTGCGTTCCTTTAATTTTAACTTTTTACTAACAATAATTAAGGAGCCACCATGTATTGCATTTCCTCGACTGAACGAACTTCCTACCAAATGATTCTTAAAATTGAACATGAACTGATGGTCTTTAAGCCAGTGTTCTGTTATGCAAAGAATATCAATTTTATTACAGTTCATGAACAATTCAATCTCCAAATCTTTGCCCATCATTCCTTGGATGTTCTGGTGGACAATGTTTAAAGACTGTACATTTTTTAAATTTAATGATTAACATGGGCTTTTGCTAAAGCTATTTTTACATTCATTTAATTTCATTTTATTAACAAACATTTCGCAAGAGTTTTCCTCTTTTGTCATATAGTTTAATTTAAATAATTCATTGGAATGTCAGTAGAAACACTACTGATATTTATGTCAAATATACATTGCTCAATAGAAGCAACTTGTTTAGCCAAGTTTTTGGCTGACGTTTGAATACAATAGGATAGCGATAAAGCTATTTGTCGCTTATAATAATTTGGCAGATAATAACTATCTCTTGTCAAATAAAAATTACTAACATAATTGTTAGTGTCAATTAAATGCATTATGTTTTTTTTGCAAAATAAATGTAATGTCAGGTTAAAACATAGTTAAATTACTTAAATGTTAAAACATAGTTAAATTACTTATATGTAAGTGTATATGTATTTTTTTTCTTATATAAGTAGGAGGCAAACGAGCAGGCGGGTCACCTGATGGAGAGCAATCACCGCCGCCCATGGACACCCGCAAAACCAGAGGAATCGCAGATGCGTTGCCGACCTTAAAATCAGAATGTCTACGAATTTCACAAAGTAACGTACCTAATGCCTACTAACAGGTAAATTACATTACACATTTCACTTGAGAAAAATATGAATATTAACTATGATGATCTTTATAGGTTAGGCTAATATTAAGAGAGTACTGAAACTTTTGCAAGTTAAGAAAGGAATAGGGTTAAGGAAGGAATAGCAATTGTGAGGAGAGGGAGGGAGAAGGGGCCTCTCCCAACTAACAATATACCCTTATAAAATTAAAATATAAGGTCAATATTCTTACAATGGTTTTAAAATAGCAATCAATATGTCAATAAACCTTATAATGGTTAAAGTTACTCGCGCAGAAGTTACGACGGTAACTTCTGTAACCGAGTAACATATAACCCCTTCCGTCCACGGTAACTTTTGTAACCGAGAATTTTGCAATTTTGCAAACTCGCATTACGACCACGGTGAGTGTAATTTCTCAAAACACGTATTACGTAGGCCCATTAAACTATTTGAGATGATTTTGTGGTTACTAATTCAGTATAAAAGTAAAAGAAATCTATTTAATGACAAACATAATTTCACAGAAAAAAATAATGAAATTGGCGAGAATTGACAGTTCGCCAAAACGGAATTTTGCAACGTAAGCGTTTTTAAAAATGTCGAAATACTCTTCTAGTCACCGTATTTCCTAAATAAGTGCACATCAAAACAATCGCATACTAATTATCGTTAAGGATTATTTTGGTTTGTTTACATTTGTAGACAGTGACATTCCAATATATTTTTATTTCTGACCAAGCGCCATAAACACGGCAACGTTCTTTGTTAAGGTTGTTGCTCACTACACCTAGTTCGTAGTTCCGCAAGAAAATTTGAGGTGGCTCTATGGATATCAATTGATCCGTAGAGCAATTGAAACTATGACATAGTGTACGAGTACCTTTAGTAAAAAAATGAAATTGTTGACAATTTTGACGGTTTGCCATTTTTTTTGCATAGGGTTTTTTTGTGCTAATAATATGTTAATTACTCTTCGTAATCATTGTTCTTCCTAATAATGTGCACATCAAAACAATCGTTATGGTTTTAGCTATCGAAAATGATATGATTCTTTATAGTTTGAAACAGTGACTTCCAAGTAATAACGACTTCTAAATGTCGATATAAAAAAAATATTTTTGTTTTTTGTCTTGGAATCTTCATTTTTATCATTTTTGTTATAGCTTTTCGTAATTAACTTTTAACTTATTAAAATACTGAGTTTTCTAAGCATTTGGTACGTAGTTTAGGTTTTGATATAGCTTTAGCAATGGGTTAGTTCTAAGCTTTTTTGTCAGCTCGGGTAGTCTCGGTCAGCGTCGCGTCGGCCAACTTTCGGACAGCTGTCAGGTTGACTGGACGGTAGGAGCCATATTGTATATACGGTCTTGGACGGCTAAGTGGATAAGAAGATTTAGCTAATACTACCATTATTCTTGTAATTTAGTTGGGTAAACGGTAATAAATCCAAATAATATAGCCACAATAAGGGTTCAAAATGTGGTATTCTTATAGGAGCTAGTTATATGGCTTTTAAGCCATATAATATTCAAAAGCCATGTAAAGGTTTCTAATAGGGCCAATTATTTTTATAAAAGCAATGCACAGAGTAGCTATATAGTTTTTTAATTTATAGGAACTTTTTATAAGATGTCTATATGACAAAAGAGTAAAAGCGTTTTATATAGTCTTTATAAGAATTAAAGCAAACCATATTCGAATACATATTATTTTATAAGATAGTTATTCTCTAGATGACTACATTCAAGTGTTCTATATAACTTTACAAAAACAAAGTTCATCATGATTAAAATTATCTAGTTCTTACCAAAAACAGTCACGGGTTCCGTCGCCCTACTAAATCCTTTGAAATTTTGGTGTAAGGATATAAAAGTCTGGGAAGTAAAAATCAATATTTCCTTCATATAACTTTTATTTATTTTAAAATATTACTGCACGTTATTAGACTATTAGGCGCGTATTGTTAGCTGGCTGGCTGCTGAATTATCTACTTAAAAGACTGAAGGAAGTCTATTACTATTATTACTGCGTTTTCTTAATTTCTTGTTTCAATAGGATAAGACACATTACACTTCTATTACTTCGGCTTTATCAGCCGTAAAATATTATTATCCTGAAAAAGATATAAGAATTAAAATATGAACAAAACAGTACAGTAAAATTAAATAAATAAAAATCTTCGAGCAATAAAATAAATGTGGGTACGGGATTTTATTGGTGAGAAAAGAACCCTAAATATATACAAAATGGCAAAAGCATAAGCTTAAGATTCCTTATAAACGATGTGCGATTCCTTTTCCCCTTATAGTAGCCTTATTAAAAACATGAATAAATAATTAACCATTTTTGTATCACAAAACAGCCTAAATTCAAGGGCGCATTGATAATATAACACACTGCGTACCACATTTTGCCATGCATTTGAATTCCCACACCGTTTTCACTATATACAAGGCACATACTCAGTAACAACATAAAATAAATTATAAACTTACTGTTCTTGTCATTTTAATGGTTGACGCTGTCACTTTAATTTTTCGCCAAACTTTTACGAAAATGTAAATCCATAATACTTATTACAGAATCATACATGGGCAAACAGCTTTATAAAATACTTTGCTTTGCTGGTATAAATTTTATTCCCTTGTTGCTGACCATAATAAAACACGTATGAAGAAAAAGCTAACAATAAATCCACTATAAGGCGGGTATAAAGTTATTGTCCTTATAATTTGTGCCCAAAGGCAGGTTTATAGGAGATAATACGGCTATTACAAAGCTATTAATTTTGGCAATGTAAGCCATTATAAGAATATTTTTTGTTAGTTGGGCTGGAACTCTCACTGGCCGGACGAAACATAACAGCACCAAGTGCCATTATTTCACGCTAAAATCTGTGAGAGGGTATATTGTATTGCCCCGGGCGAGCCGGCCCAATGCGTGCTGCAACGCAGCGTGGCTCTACCACTCAGTCAGTGTCACTCATTTAGCACCACCCAGGGGTCACGTGTAGGGTCTCAAGGGTAAACCTACGGATGCGAGTAACTTTAACCCCCATAAATAATAAAATATAAACTACTTGTAAAACCGCTAGTAAAATATGTCTTCTACTACTCGATAAAGTCAATTACAATTTCTAGTACATACAAGCAAAGGTTGTGCTGCTCATACTTGATTTGATTATGTATATTTGATGTTTATCTTAACCGTGTCGCGGTGAAAGAATACTACCACCCCCCTCTTCCCTTGGGTGTCGTAAAAGGCGACTAACGGTCTAAAGACTGCACATACATCCAACAGCATAGAGCGGCAATGGGCTCGCCACCTGTCACGCTGAGCACCTGTGCAGTCGCTATTTGGTGAAAAGTGGACTATGGTAAAGGACTGCTTTTGCTGTCCTCATTGCCTAGTCTCTGACTCACCCTTCGGGGATAATAGACGTGATTAATGTATATATGTATGATTATCTGTGAGTCTTTTCCCTTCCCCCCGCTTTATTACGAACGATGCGAGCATACCTACTTACTCAAATTACTAATACCTATGCTGTCACAGAGCTGGAACCACGAACGTATACGATATTAAATAAAGAACCACACTACATTAGAGACTGAATCCCACTTAGCCGATCCTCTAACATGCTCCAATAACTCGAAACTAAATTGTTTATTCTATATTCAGTTCACAAGAAATTGGTTGGAAACTAAATTAGTGTGCAAAAAGCCATTCGGCGGAGGTCGCCTTTTCCCGAGAAATCGTGCCTCAAATAGCTTCCATTAACGTCTAGACCCGATGCGAAGTGAACTGAATAATCATTGCGGAACTGTGACCCTTTTTCGCTGTAGCCGGAGTAACTATTGTGCCGGTAGGGTCAGGTTAGGCTGCTCATACGATTTGGCTCGATCGAAATTAGATTATAATGTCCTGGGACTGGTAATGGAGGTGGATCTACTCCATTACAGTTAAGAACGTACTACGTAAGAGTAAACAAGGTTTTGTTACAAGTGTTTAACAGCGGCTCACTAAAAAGGCGACAACTTAAAGACAACCTTTGCGGTATAGGACAACAGAAAAAGAACGACAAGCAGTGCACCAGAAACAAGCAAATATGAAATAAAAAAATAGAATTAAAATACTTAAAAAGACTTCAAATACCTCCAACAGCATAGAGCGGCAATATGCTCACCACCTAACACACTGAGCACATACGCAGTTGCAATTTGGTGAAACGTGGACAATAGCAGTGGTCTGCTTTTGCGGTCCTCGAGTCTCTGACTAACTCTTTAGGGATAATAACCGGGAATCTATGTACGTACGAAATCAGTAACTAATATTCCTGGTACAGTCACGAGCACCAATATGTATACACTTTGACTCTTATTCCATTGTATTAAGAGTTAAAACTTTTTTTTATTATACATATTTTTGCTCGTGACTGTACATGACTAATATTTAGTGTTTGTTTTTAATCTTTTTCGGAACTGCAACCTTTTTTATTTGTAGTTTAATTTCCAATCGTGCTGCTAGATTCGGTTTTCAGCTTTTATCATCTCTCTTATTCATCAGGTACCTAATTGATAAGAATGCTGTTCTTATTCGTGGGATAAAACTACTTATTGTCCAATAAAAATCCGATTTGACTTGCTCCACCATGTTTCTAGCAAAAGTTACGTAAATATATAGTGTGTGCCCTTTTTTTTCAAATCCAATATTCTACAAAACACCATAGCCGCGTATGACTTATAGAAATATTTTTCGTAACTCGGGGTAGTGCACCGGTTTATCCCAATTGCCCAGGGGAAATGATGCTTCCAATAGCCCCGAACTAGGTTCGGTTCGACCCATAGATATGAAGAGTATCATAGAATAGTCTGTCGCGCTAACTGAAGTGTAGTATTGCTTGTGATCTATTTTGATTTAATATTTATGGAACCGGCGTGTCTTTGTTTTTGAAAATTGAAGAGTTTATATTATTAGTAGTCTTACAAGTTAAGATGGAGTCCAATGCTACTGTTGTGGAATAAACTAAAAACTGTATATCTTACTTCTAACTGTCGAAACAAAGATTGTGAGCAAACCTTGTGTGTTACATTTATTCTAAATCATTGTAATGTCTAACTGCAGATTTAAGATCTTTTCTTCCCATCTTCCATTTTGCCATATCTAGCGCAATCAGCGGCCAATAATTTTATTTAAGGAAAGCAACCTAAACTTGCAAATTGCTCTATAATTATTTACCTAATCTATCTATAAATTCTGTAATATTAATGCCCACGGCTCAGTAGGTTATAAAGATACTAAAGTTAACTTTAAATTTTTCATCACAATAATTATAATGTTATAATTGTATCGTTTGACTAATTTGTATGTACTACTATTGAGTCGGTGGTCTCACTCTAGGTTATACACCGTGGGAACGAGATATGCGACAAATTTAAACTACGTATTACTAAATAATGTTAATAAACATAGGTCCAATTTTGCTATTTTAACTTAATTAATTTCTGATACAAAATAAATCAATTAACTACTGTACTTCATTAAACAATTCCTTAGTCTAGAGAGAGTGAATAGGAAAACTTGACACTTCACGAACCACTCCGACAAGATACGACAGACAGCGAGTGGACTGTCACGAAGGTATCGCGGTGTCATTCCTCGCTTCTGCGTACAAAGTGGCTAAGTCATCAGACCAATCACAATTATTAGGGCGTGTTATCATTTAGATTTTTTTACTTGTAAATTATTATTATAAAACAACGAATATCTCAAAAAGTTAGCATGTTACAACTATGTGTAATACCACTTTTTGACTCCAATTAAGTCATAAAATCGATAGCTAGAGTTTCAAGCATATCTCGTTCCCACGGTCTATAAGACTACAAGTCAAACTACTCATGAATTTTTTATTAGAATTTTTCTATTGTCCACCGATATTATTAAGCCTATGGTTTCACTGTAGGCCAAATGGGCCGACAATCGCCAAGGGAGTTGTGCCCTTTTCAAAATTGAAAGACGGGCCATAATACAATTACAGTTTTATTAGATTTACTAATGTACCGAAAATTCATTTGATTTAAGTAACTAAATTATGGCGCAAAATTGAATCACTCTTATGCCTTATACAAGCGAACGATCTTCACTTTGTTATCCTTTTCGTCGAAGATAAAATACAAGAGAAATATTATCGTCATCCACAAACAGAATACTTACCTTGATACTATCTAACCTTATAGTTTAACTTACCTAACTTCTAAGGCGCGCGGCTATCGCAATCGGCTTGCAATCTTGCCCGCTAAGCAACTTTCGCAATGCCGGGTCGCTGGATGGGTAATCAAATTTAAAACATCTCGAGCTCCTCCGTGCTTCGGAAGGCACGTTAAGCCGTTGGTCCCGGTTGTTGTCGTAAGATGACAGTCGTTAAAACCCACCAACCCCGCATTGGGCGCGTGGTAGGTTATGTATGACCCATTATCCCCACGTGCTATTGTCCACGTGGGAGGCCTGTGCCCAGCAGTGGGACGTTTATAGGCTGATGCTGATGATGATGAACTACCTACCTGTGTGCCAGGATGGTAGCACATGAAAGCTGTGGTTTCTGCTACCCTTTTGGAAAACGCGCGTTAATTGTCGAAACAATTAACGCGCGTTTTCCAAAAGAGGTTTAGGATGTTTAGGTTAACATGGAATAATTTTAAAAATCGGCATCAAGTGAAAGTCGGCATAAGGGAACCAAACTCGAAGAAATTTGAAAATTCGGCATAAGGGTAATCGTTGTATGATATTTCAGTAAAGTCGACAAACAGGGAAAGTCGGCACAAAGGTCCTAACTCTATGTATGTATGTAACTGAGACTATTTATGTTATTATTATATATTGTTATATGTAAGTATAAAGTTTTAAAAATGGGCAGAATAGTACCCGGAACCAATAATTATGCTTGTAATGTCGTTTGAAAGGTCTTACCAAGACGAACAACATTTACTAAAACTACCAGTCTCAGATCTCATTGCGTTCTGAGATAAACATACATCAATATTATTACTTATCCATTTTTGAAAATGTGATACAGATGTAATTTTTACTGCATTTACATTCATGCTTTTATTTTAAAAACAGTTTTACGATAGCTAACGCTAAGCCCAAATTATAACACCAATTATTCAACTTTGTGTTGCGTCGAATAAATACTTCGACTTTGATTTTGACTTTGATACGTAATTCTTTTCTAGTTTTCAATTGCTGTGAATTTAAGTAATTATTCATTGTGAAGAATTCTTTAACAACAAAACTTTATAAAAAAAATCAGAATTGAAAAGTTATCATTTACTTACGTTATTTAAAGTCTGAGTATGACTGTGAGAGTGAACAACCATTACCAGACTTATAAATACTGGATACTACTTCGTGCGTGTTAACACCCGTGTTGAATGCTGAAAAAGAAAGGAAGCACTGATAAAAATTAATTGGGTTTTATTAATTGCGAAATTGTTAGATTACGTTAAACAGAAAACTGACTCATTCGATATTATACAAGCAATTAAAGCTATCAAACTATGGACAACGAAGTCGAAAGTACCCTAATCCGAGGAGCGTATAAAGAACGTTACGAGAGTAGGCTGCTATCAGTATAAGCATAGAGCAGGACCAACATGGCTCAAGTTACACTTGAAACAGACTATTTATTAGTAACCATGTAACCAAGTAACCATGGTATTTTGGCCTACGCAGCCGTGCGTGTGTATCAATAGTGTATGATGAGATAAGAATATTTCTCAGAATCATAGCAAGTGGAAGATTGTGGTATCAGCCTACCCCCATATAAAAAATGAGGGTGTATACTAACTAACCCGTATCCCGTGTTGGTAAACGCATGACTTGAGAACGGTTGAACCGTTTTCAATTTATTTATTATTTTCAAGTTCAACGAAAATGTTACCCGCCTTTTCTATGGGATTTCTGTAAGAACTCAAAATCATGACCTTTTTTACTCATTCAACTACATTACTTCATTTTATAATAACAGCAACATAGCAACTGAATATAAGGGGACTGCTAGAAACCGCAAGAAACTTCGAGGGCTGGTCAGGTCAAGTGTTTTAAACATGACGAAAAAGGAATTCGTGTTTTTTTTTTTCATTTTTTCACCGACACGCAACATGGTTAATTATTATTGGGAGTTACTGTAATGATAGTATTAAGTTTAGTAAGTAAATAAATAACGGTATTCAACTACATTACTTCATTTTATAATAACAGCGACAAAGCAACTGCGTTTACAGATTTTTTAAAACTAGTACTTAATGTATAAATTACGCACTTTCTTTATTATAATAATTGTGGCTATCGACCGGGTCAGCAATAAGGTTAAAATTTTCCAATGAGTATTATTACCTTTAAAAGTTAAGGAAGTAATTAAAATAGAACAAGGCAACTGTCTGTCTGGTCAGCTAATTACTGTATTTATGTATCCGCCACGGGATACCTTCAAGCCCAATTTAAAGTTTGTGGATTAGCAAAACTTCATTATCCTGTCAACTGACTATGACTTTTTAAACATTAAGTATTCATGTATTTAATACGTATACTCGTACCTAAATATCTATCTTCAGGCAGCTGCTAGAAATTTGTGTAAAGACAAATAAGACATTATCTCCACACCGTATTGAAGAGTAAAAATAATAGAGAGATTGTAAAAATACAATTACTTAAATTAAGTTATTTTCAAAACACACTTAAATTCAACTTTAACCACGAACCAATAGACTCCGTAATCAGTCACATATCAAAGATCAAATCAAAGATGATTAGACAGAAGTTAACAGAGCTCCGTATCACAACACAATTAGAGACCATCCGTTGACACGAAGTCAGTCTGTTGTATATAAAACCGACAGAATTGTCGTGACGTCATCTTTAAATTCGACACATCCCTATTAAAATGTTTACATTGCCGTTTTGAAATAACCAATGAGTCGTCACGCTCCAACAGAGCAGCAGTGTACTCGAAAGCGTACGAGACAACAGGACTGTCGCTCTCGCTAGTCCAGGGTGTCAGACATTTAGCAGAAGACGCCGCGCGATCCGGTGAATTTTTCAGAGCGAAGATTTCTATCTTCCGGGGCGGTGACGTAATACGTTTTTTGTCGCGAAAAAAATCCGGCCCAATTCCCCGAACAAAAGTAGGGTGAAATTTTTTGTACGCTCTCGAGTATTTGATGGGATTGGTTCGAGACGACATTAAGCTTATGTAAGTAGGCACATACATTAAGCATACACGCTTAGCAACGAAGCGCGTAAATTATGGGAACCTACCTCGGTAACGTTAGCATGTTGATACTTGAAAACAGTTGAATTGAATATAACGTTGTCGGAAACGAAGTTAAATGAGGCGTTGTCAGCATCCTTTGGCGAGGAATGTCGTTATAAGGGGACTGAGGGAGCGAATGGAAACGACGGTGTTTTGTTTGCCTTGCAATTTGTTATTTTACGTTTAAACTGTTATTGGAGTAAAAACTCTCTGAACGTTAACAATCTTTAGAGCTTTTACGTTATTAATAAAGAGATTATTTCTACAATGTTGTTTCATTGTTTGTTCTCTTTGGGTATCCGATATTGGTGATAATCCTATGAATAGTTATTATATTGGCTGACCATGAGCGTTTAAAAATACAATAATATATTAATCTTCCGTGTTCGAGAGAAGTCAATAACTGTTCTTTATTTCCTGTTTCTTAAATTGGCATAAAATGGAAATGGAGTCCTCCAAAGGCTGTATTGGGTCAAAACGGGTTTTCGCAATGGCCTAAAAACTTCGAGTGTCACTCTATCGACCACTTCCATAATATTCGTTTACTGGGTCAGTGGAAATGGAAGTCTTAAATGTTTGTGGATTCTTTGGCTGAGAGGTTTTAATTTTTATAAATCCTTCTCCTTAAATGTCTCCAGTATCTGGAGACAATTAAAAATTATTTCAATTGTCTTCAGATAATGGTACCATATTATTAACAAACTATTTCTTGTCACAAAATCTTAATCTTACAGTTTTTGAAGCCAAAGGTACTACTTCCTTTAGGCCCCAAACAAACGTAGACAATTTCTGTTGCCGACATGGAACACCATCATACAAAACGCGGTTGCAGTGTGCGGTATACAGGAAAATATTATTACTTGTGCACACATTTTTTTAAATTATAGAGTAACTTTGGTTCAAACAACATAATAAATCAAAAATGCCAAGTATTTATTAATAATGTATTTATTTTAATCTTAATAAACCATACATACCCTCCTTGTGACCAGTTAGAACTGTTTGACGGGATGATGAATAGGAACAGATTTGCAGTGTGACCAGTAGCTACAAAATTACTATTGTGTCCTAATAGAAATAAATGAACTGTGAAACAAATAATACTGCTTTTGGGCGGTATTTACCGGTTAGAACAAAATTTTGGTGTGACGAGTTGATGCCCAAATCACTTAATCTAGAGTTACAGATTTTTTTAAAAGTGAAAGATAAAGAAACTAAGATTTGATCAAACACATCCCCAAAAATACCGTAAGGTTACCTTTACGTTACACCTTTCATTTGCCCGGTACCCAGGAGTTATTTTTTATTGTGCCGGACAAATTAAATAAATAATCCTATCCTACTAATATTATAAACGCGAAAGTTTGTAAGTATAGATGAAAAACTACTGAATGGATTTGGATGAAATTCGGCATACAGATAGTTTATAACCTGGATTAACTAATAGGATACTTTTACCCCAATACTCCCACGGCACGGAAACCACGCGGGTGAAACCGCGAGCGGCCACTAGTGAAAAATAAATAAAGAAGAATGGACTTTTTGTATGAAACCCGTCCCATCCCTTGTAACATGGTAAGTTTCGAAATAAATAGTGTATTTTGTTGTTAGGACAGCAAATATGAGTGGGCAAATGAATGAATAAAAAAAAATAAAAAAATGGAAAATAAAACAATATAAAAAAGAGGATGCATAAAGTTAAATTCAAGAAAAAAATCTTGACTTTATTTTTATGTTATCATTTATTTATTATTTTAATTTTCTTCTTCTCAATGACTTTTTTCTCCAATGCCTGACAGATTATTTTGCTGTCATACAATAAAATGCTTCACTTTTCAAGTACTTTTCACCATTCTTCTTTAAAAAAAGTGAAAATGATTTCTATTAACGTTACTGAATACTGATTAATTAACCAACATAAAAAATCCTGTATAGCGGCAACTGACTTTTGACCTCCTCCGTGGTCTAGTGGCTGTGCCACCGGTCCTAGACTCATGGGTGCCGGGTTTGATTCCCAGCGGGGGTACATCTTTGTGTACTTGGTACAGTTAGTAGTAGGGCTTGTTAAGTGGACTTAACCAGGTGGACCTGGTAAACTCTGGCGTCCTACCAACAAGGTACTTAAAGAATCCGGGTGAAGCAAGCTTCACCTTCGGCCTTATCATCACTTACCATTAGGTGAGATGAAGGTATATAATACCCGTTATGGATAAACAGAATGCACTGCAAATCGCGTTTTTATATGGTGTCCCATATTTTGGCAACAGAAAGTGTTCACCCTAGGCACATAACCGCCTCTGTGGTCTAGTGGCTAAGCCACCGGTTTTAGACCCAGAGGTCCCGGGTTCGATTCCCAGCGGGGGGTACATCTTTGTGTGCTTGGTTTGGTTGGTGGTAAAGCTGTTAAGTCCGCCTGGCTAGCAACCACCATCTTATCTAAGTCTGTCGCCATAACAACGATGTTTATAGAATTGTTGTGTTCCGACAGTTTGAGATAAGATAGCCAGTTCCTGAGTGGTTGAGGATTTCGGGTGAAGCGCGCTTCCACCTTCGGTCTTATCGTCACTTACCATCAGGTGAGATGAAGGCCAAGCGCCTATTCGTTGTGGAAAAAAAAACTAAAGTAATTTATTTTAATGCAACTCTCACAAACAAATCTTCACTTGTAGGATCGTACGAAAAGCGCAGATAAATAAAGTTTGTATGGTTTGTATAGCTAAATGATACAACAAAGATTCCGGCGGATTTTCCCCTATCTGTTGGTTTACGAGCGGGCGCGAATCAGGGTATGTATAGGTAAGTATATAGCGCGAATAAATTCTATTTACTCGGCGTGAGTAGTAAACTTCCTATTTTAGTGCGGGGGATAAAAGGGAAATTTATTCAAAAATGTATATGCGCCATTAGATTTCCGCAAATTGAGTGTGGGTAGTAAAGAATAATTTGAAGGTCGTTCCTCGTACGATTGTTCGGGTTTTATCTACCTCCGTTTATCTACCCCTTTTATAGCATAACGAGGTAGCGCTTGACCTTCAGACAACCTTCACACACACATAGGTATATTACATAGATTCACAATTACTAATATCCCCAAAGGGTTAGTCAGAGACTAGGCAATGAGGACCGCGGAAGCAGTCCTCTGCCATAGTCCAGTGTGATATGTTGGTGGTGAATCCATCGCCGCTCTTATGCTGTTGGATGTATCTGCAGTCTTTAGTCCGTTAGTAACTTTTACAATCCCCAATGAAAAAAAGAGAGGTTGGTAGTATCCTTTTAATAAGCCGCTACACATAGCTCACCTGATAGTGATATTTTTCTGGACGCCCGGGAGGAGGGAGGAAGGGATGGCATTAGATTGTTTTAGTGAATAGGACTCTCCTTTCCTCGTCGATTTTTCAAACTAAGCTGAGAGGGGAGGAGAGTACCAAATAACCTGAGGTTGCCCCTGGCCTCGAACACTAGATGTTAGAAGTTCGTGGTACCGAGCCATCCCCGAGGGAGGGAAGGGATGGTGCTACATGTTTTAGTGGTTAGGCCTTTTTGCACAAAAAAATCCCAATGGTTCGACGTGCTGATGCAAGAGGGAGACCTCTGCAGGCCCCACTAAGATAAGATAAGATAAGATAGTGGTTATAATAAAAAAGTAAATTAAGGTAACAGCTCATAAATGTTAGATGCTCATAAAAGGGCTCTAACTGCACATAGATAATAAACACAATTTACGTGTGAAATATTTCTAAAGATGTTTCTATAGTGCACGACAGAATGTATTTTTGAATGAATTTGGTTCTAAAATGATTATAAATATGGAAAATCTCATAAAGGGCAGCACTACTACGACTGCATGCTCTTAAGTAATACAATAGAATACACGTCTACTTCTGAATAAAAATTTGCTTGTGATTTAATCCAGAGAATCGTTTCACTTGAATATCCAATTACTGACTTTTCTGTGGAAGCCCGAATTTAGTTTCTGCGTCGTGAACAGAAAATTTAGTTTTAAAGGGTAGCCATTTGGAAATTTACTTTCATTTAACTGGATCATGTGATATGAGTTTTTACTAAAGTAAGTAACGGTTTGTCTAGCAAAGCTAATTAGGTCATGGGTTTGTTTGTTAAGCAAATATAAACGTGGCTGGATATTCATTTGATTTTTTTATTTTTTATTTTACCGTAAGAATCGACAGATAGATCCTACTAATGAAAGTTTGTAAGTATGGATTGAAATTTGTTACTCTTTTACGTAAAAACTACTAAATGGATTTAGATGAAATTCAGCATACAGATAGTTTATAACCTGGATTAACACATAAAATACTTTTTATCCCGATATTCCCACGGGAACGGGAACCACGCGGGTGAAACCGCGAGCGGCCGCTAGTATTAAATAAGTTCGAGTACATTAACAACCCATTTTAGTAACATTGCGGTACGACAGTTAGAGATCAGATAGCTCTAAAGTCCCAAGTAAAAGCTTACAACGCAATAGTTTAACTTGCGATTTACCGACTCTGAGATTGAGTTGTACATGCACACATATATAGATTTAGGACTATTATCCACAAAGGGTTAGTCAGAGACTAGGCAATGAGGACCCCAGAAGTAGTCCACTGTGCCATAATAGTCCACGTTTAACCAAGTGCTCAGGGTGAGAGGTGTTGACCCCTTCGCCATTCTATGCTGTTGGATGTATGTGCAGCATTTAGTCCGTTAGTCGCCTTTTACGAAACCCAAGGAAAAAGAGAGGGGGTGATAGTGTTCCTTTAATGAACCGATACGCGACACTTCTTAAATTTAGTTATCATGGCGATTATTTAAACTTTAAACTAAAACTAGACCTTACTGAATCTCTCACTGACGTACGCGTATTTCTCATACAAGATCGGAATAAACGTCATCTGACATAAACAATAGCGTTGTCGCGGCGTCTGTGCTGCGCATAACGTTCATCGATCGCCTACGCTGGACAAACGCTAGTGTGAAGGCGCTCTTAGATGTGGTTCAAGTTATGATAACCTATCAAGGGAATCGCCATGGCGAAGGTAGCTTAGCATTTACGATCGTATCGCGGACGCAAGAGTCATCGATCTCTTTCTTATCTTTTAATAACAGAATATGAATGCCAACTTTTTATCTTGTGTTAGATCGTGAGCGTTCCAGCTTTTCAATGATTCCCTTGATATGGGTACAAAAGTCGCAGAAAGAATTAGAAAATACCTTTCAAGCTGTCACGTCAAAACGATAAATCTTATTTCACAACACAAAAAATGGTGTTTCTGAAAAGCGCAATTTGGAGGTAAGTAATCATTTTCGAGATTAACTTTGCGAACTTTGCAGACTCGTGTTTTTAACAATTTCTGAGTAAGCTTTGTGACTAGTTTAATTTAATAAAAAAAAATACATTTAACATATAAGATTAATAAAATTAAATTCGAGATAATGTAGGTAAATGCAATTAATTTTGGTTATATTTTTGAGACAACTAATTACCTACTAAATGCGTAATGCGTATGCGTGCTGCGGCGCCTGACTTCGTCTGCGTGAACACTTTTTGTGGGTTTTCACATAATTTATGGGTATTACACCGCGCTTGTCAACTGCGAATTGGCAATCACAAACCCGGGCTATGCATCAAAAACCCGAAACATATTTAGATTTGTACAACTTTGAAATTTAACCCAGGATATACTGAGATAATAAAAACAAACCAACGGATAGGATAAAGTGTTTTATGCTTTGTGTTTTATGTTTTATAACCAATGATAATTATGATCTTTTTTTAATCAATAAATACATTTAATCCATTAACCCAGGACCTCCGAATATATCGAGATAATAAACATAAGCCAACGGATAGGGTAAATAAAGTGTTCTATGCTTATAATCAGTGTTAATTATAATTTTTTTTTAAACAATAAAAACAATCAAGCAAGGTTTGAGCGTTTGTTTTACAAACTTTTCTAATTAGACCACCCTTGTATTTTACATGTTAGAAAATACAAGAGTGCGTAGTTTTAATGACCAAAAGGTTCGCGCGAACTTTATAATTAAAACCTTCACGAGGTAATTTTTAAACAATGAAGCGGTGGCGGAGCGAGTGTGTAACGACATTTCAGCAACGTTTTTATTGCGCGGCAAAATTGCTAGACATAATCGTTTATGCGCTGGCCGGGACGTTTATTCCATAACTCTGTTTAATGGAGAGGCAGTTTATAATGATGTATGCTTAAGCCAGCTTGTGCCGGTATCTGTCGTGAGCCATGGTATCGCCGGTTTTGGATATTCGAATAAAAAAAACTGAGTACTAAGCTTTTAAAACTTAGTCGTTTCCCGCGACTACATTCACACGGACTACACACACTACACAGGAGCACATCCTACCCACCAAACCGCATTGGGACAGTTTAATGGGTTATGGCCCAATACCCACATGCCCAAAATAGAAGTCTTTGTGCGCAAAATCTGAAACAAGTGCGAATTGTATTCGCAAAACACCTTAAGCAAAACTTTCTACTTTAGCCCAAATAAAGAAATGGCTTAATGTTCCTAATTTATTAAATAAAGAGTACAGGCCCATTTATCTACGCAGCTAAAGTAAAGTAAAAGGTATATACTTTCCCACACCTGAGCAAAAGCCTTCATCATTGAAATCTATCTATAGTCTTGCGATACATAATGATCTTAATGATGGGTATTGGCTTGCTATGCCTACCTCCATGGTCGAGTGGTTCGTCGCGCCATCTCTGAGGTCCCGGGTACAATTCCCGGTTGGGTCAATTTAGAGGAAAATTGTTTTTCTAAATTGATTTTGGGTCTGGGTGTTTTTTCTATTAAATTAATTAAATTAAACTTTCCTACAGTCACACCAATTATCTAGCCCAAGAGAAGCTTCGAAGAAACTCGTTAAATGGTTACTAGACAACGGATAAACATACTTAAATACATACTTATTATACATAGAAAACACCCAGACCCGAGAAAATTTAGAAAAACAATAATTTCTAAATTGACCCGACCGGGGATCGAACCCGGGACCTCAGACATGGCGACACCATGAAAACCGGTGTACAAACCACTCGACCAGGAGGTCGTCTATGTTTATATTATATATATTTATCCGTAATCTTACCATATTAACGAGTTTCAAAAGAATACTCATCTTGGTCTTGATAATTGGTGTGAGCGTAAAATTACTTCTTTTTTTTATCCGGTTTGGTGATCACAAACTCGGGCTATGCATCGAAAAATACGGAATTCCTAGGTTGGCCAAGGAATTCATTCCTGGACCTCCGGTTATCAAACCGAACGAATGGCCACTCGAATACCAAGGTGTAAAAAAAAAAGTCTAAATAAAATTATTTGGCTTAATTCTAACACCTACCATAATATAAAACAAAACACTGTAAAATAAATAATACACACCGCAATACTAGCTCGTATATAGTATAATATTTGGGTAAGAATCATATCTTTTTGTAGATCATTCCTAGATTTTTCTTTCTATCACTGTTAGCGAGCAAGATAGACAGACGTACAGGCGGAAATGACGAATCATAACATTTCCTAGTTTACCTCGGATTCCCAAAAACGAGAGATGACTCTGTGTTATTCGTATTTTGTTTTTGTGTGAGAAAAACACAAAACTCCCTCACAACACAACTTTCACGCCCAATGCACCTTAATTTGAAAGTAGGAAGGCATAAAATCGAATATTCCGATGTAACGCTATGATAACTGGGTCTAATGCGAAAGGTAATCTCGCACATACGTATAAGTGAAATAAAACTACAGTCGAGGGAATAAGGTCCAATCTCGAATGTGGTGTTACTTTTGCACGGTACTTTTTGCGGTGTAAATGCTTAAGTAGGTGCTTTTACAATGCCTCCAGAATGTTTTTTCGCCAGATATGAAAAGGGAGGTATTACTGGCGGTAATTAACTGAAATATAGAAGGTATTTCTACATTATTTTCATCAGCCTGTAGGGATACTAGAGCAATTACTTTTTCGGGTACGTCTAATTAGGCTTCATTATTGTTAGTTAACGTCAAAATATTTTTTTAATAACCTTAAATAAAGCGAAAGAAGTGCGCAAGGACCTAGCAGATGGCAATCCATAGTCCCTACCAACCCCAATGGGAAACAGGCATGAGTTTATGTGTGTATGTATAAAATGTCCCACTGGTGGAATCAAACTTTCCCTATAGTATGAACAATAACACATGGCGAGGTCAGAGCCCTTACCGTCCACTCTTTAATCTTACTATACAAATTCCTTTACGAATTTTGAAGAGACGTGACATACGGTACTGTAAGACAGTAGAGCCACAGGCCATATTATTTCACCACGCTGGCCCAAGGCGGGTTCATCCGATTTCACATACACACATATAATAACAACTATTATCCCCGAAGGGTTAGGCAAAGACTAGGCAATGAGGGCAGCAAAAGCAGTCCTCTACCATAGACCACTTTTCACCAAATAGCGACCTTACATGTGCTCAGCGTGACAGTAGGGGAGCCCATCACTGCTATTCCAAATTTACAAGTCCCCCTTTCTCGTACAAAACACCCCAGTAACTGTGTAAAGTCAATAAACCAAAATAAATACAAGTTAATATGGGCAAATACAAATACACAACTCCTTAACCGTCAGGAGTTGAGGAATTGTACCTTCCATCATCAGCTTACCTGAATAACTTAATAGTACACAAGTAGCTTTCTATAATTTAATATATATTTAAAGAATAATCGTTGAGAAGTTGTGTCTCCCATCATCAGAACAGCAATGTCATCAGATGATGACTACAAGAAGCAATTATATGATTATTTAGAAATTATATGAAATACATAGGTACGTGCTTATAAAAGATGAAGGTTTCCCTCGATTTCCCTGGGATTCTATCATCAGATCCTGACTTGGTGGCAACGAGACCACCTCAGAAGAATGTTCTTTCAAATAAAAAAATAATTTTTAAAATCGGATCACAAATGACGGAGATATCGCTGGACATACATACAAAAAAAACATACACGTCGAACATAGAACCTCCTCCTTTCTTGAAGTCGGTTAAAAAAACCTACACGTCGAACATAGAACCTCCTCCTTTTTTAAAGTCGGTTAAAAAACATACACGTCGAACATAGGACATCCTCCTTTTTTGAAGTCAGTTAAAAAGCCGATGACACGGGGAGAGTTTACTAGCTGCTAGCGAACTCGCTGGCTTGTAGCTCGTAAACTAGCACCATGTCATCAAGGCTTTAGTCCGTATATCGCATTGACTTACTGATGGTGAAAGTTATCTCACCACAAATATGTAAAGAATTGGCATCCATTTGTCAAAGAAAAATTATTAAAGGATCCCATTGAAAACCAGCGTCAGGCTCCATTTGGACCTGACAAAATGCTGAATTGGCTACCTTAGCTGCGGCCGAGAGACAATAATGTGTTATTGTTCCGGTTTTCCATACAAACTTCCAAGTCGAAATTTTCAAAAACAAATAGGCCAATTTTGATGAAACTTTGCATGCTAAAGTAAAACACAGAGATCTAAATTGTTTGTTAAAAACAATTTTAAAAAACGTTTTTTTAGCTGCTGCTTATTGCGATTTAAAGTTTACTATAGAAAGTTAAAAATCGCAATAACTCAGTTAAATATACATTTTTTTAAAATGTTTTCAACAAACTATTTAGATCCCTGTGTTTTGCTTCAGCATGCAAAGTTTTATCAAAATTGGCTCATTGGTTTTTAAAAATTTCGACTTGGAACTTTGTATGGAAAACCGAATGGCGTAAAGGGGTTTGAGTAATTTTGTATGGAAGGGTGGACTTTTTTTTTTAAATTAATTTATGATTTTATTTGGTTTGATCATTACCGACATAAAGAATGCTTTAAAATAAATATAAACAAAAAGTCGGAAACCTCATAGTTTGTGAAAAATTGCTCATATAAAATTCGAAAATGTATGAAAAAAAAATTTTTTGCTTGTCGCTCCTCAATTTTTATTTTATTTGAAAGAACTTGTCAAGACATAAAAAAAATACTACTACAACATTTCCTAGTATTGGGCAGTTTTTGAGATATCGACTCTTGTTTGCTTTCCGTAAACCCTTTTAAGTGTAAATGTGGAATTGGCACCGGAAGCATTCCTTTTAGGGAAGTGCATTTGAGTTTATACATAACTAGCGAATCCTCGCGGTTTTACCCGTTCCCATGAGAATATCGGGATAAAATATAGCCTATGTCACTTGAGAAGAATGTAGCTTTCTAATGGTCAAAGAATTTTCTAAATCGGTCTAGTAGTTTCGGAGCCTATTCAATTCAAACAAACAAACAAATCTTTCCTCTTTATAATATTAGTAAGTATAGATGTACAGATAACGGTTACGCAAGCTATCCATTTCCGGTCATGTCGCTTTGTTCTCACGCAATGCATTTGACAAGAGCGAGAGACAAAAAGGTAATGGGTAGCTTGATCTACTGTCGTATATAATAATAAACTCTACATACTTAGGTATAATTACAGGTGGGTATAAAAATAAAATGAGGTAGGTATTTACGTCAAGTTTTATTTTCACATTAAGTATATAAAAGTAACAATTATTATTTATAAAAACTAATAAATAATTAATTTCATTATATTTACTTCTAAGGGGACTTTCACCCCTTTCGCGGTCTACAATATTTTTAAAGATTAGTATTACAATGTACTATACTATAAGTTCTTAACACACTAAATAACTAAGTAGTTAAGTAACTATAGTCCTAACAAAAAAATATCATTTACTATATCTACTAAATCTATGTTAGATCCTAATAATATTTCGTCTAAAAAGGCAGCAGGAGAAGAAACATTCACCTGATGCCTTCCCCATCCCAAGTACCATAGTATAGTCATTATGTGAGAACAACATCCCAGCGTTCTTTTGCCTATGATACAAGAACAATAGTGCCCCAAAATGGCATTTCTTCCAACAACTCCGCTTTCAATTAAAATATAAGAATAATATCGCCTTGCCCTGACATGGCGAGACTGAATGTGCCCTCGAAGTAGCCATGGATTATTAGCTCGAATACCATAATTGTGAATATCTCCTACGTTTAAATCTTTGTACACTGCAATATTATATGTACCGTCTGGCTTAATATGTTCGCCATAGTAGCTACGTGCTTGTTTTATTTGATAACTACCGAGCGCGTAAATAATTAATTCAATCATTTCGAGTTGTGGAAAATCTAGGCCAGGTAGATTAGCATTTATTTCCTCAAAACGCGCTCGCGCTCGATTTAGATTTTTGGCGATGACATATTCAGCCAGACGGTTTTCCATTTGGTATCTATTATGGTATTCATTAATTATATCATCAACCAAACTATGATCTACACATGGCACTCCGAAGGCATTTAACAAAGCTGCAGCAATCTTAACTTCATGCAATAAATTAAGTGCAGCCTTGTTGAAATATTGGTGACGAAGTTGTCTAAATTGATTTTTTAATCTGCCATTGATGGTTTCAACGATCCATCGCACCATTGTTACTTTTCTAGTCTCATTAGCTTGCTGGGTTGTCAATTGTCGTTCATGTTGGTCTTTCGTGAGAGGCATATGAGGCTCGTATCCTAAGCTTTCAGTCACTTCTATGGCATCCCGAAAACCCCTATCAAGTACAAAAATATCCCCTTGATGAAAAAAGTGATGAATAGGGTTATCTTCAATATTATTTGTCATTATTTCCTTTAAAATTGTCGAATCAGACATAGTAGCCGCATATGGCCCATAAACATCAATAATATAGCCATTTGGGCATACCATTAAAAAAGGTTTTAGCAAGTTACGCCATTTGTGAGAACTATACGATTGTCTTTGAAATAGGTAGTTTGTACTTTTTTGCATATAAATGTAAGTACCATCTAAAATAACAATTACTTTTCTTTCGTGTAAAGGAGCTTCCGGATTGCCAAATAGTGTGGTAGGAATAGTTAGAGATTTAGAAATGACTTCTTCTCGACTTATGTGGTCTAGACCTAAATACTGTGGTACAAATTCTTGAAACAAACACAGTCGAACTTTTTTCATAAAAAGTTCAAATGTTTTCCTTGTTAGTCCAAATAACTTAGATAGACGTTGATTACTGTCTCCCGTATGTAGTTTTACAAGAACAGTAGCCAGAGCTTTTGCCGGCCTTTTGCATTGGGATGCTATACTTGGCGTATCTCTGAGAACTTGAGCAAACTGAGATTTAGAAAATCCTATGTAAAAGTAAAACAACTCATCTGGAATGGTGTTTATATTGTCGAAATTAAGTAGGATTTTCTTTTTAGCTATTTTGAGCATGTCGCTGACATGTATCGATGAGAATACTGTTATTATATTTCTAACATTATTTTCAATATCCTGCCAAATGTTAGAAAATAAGTGATCGTTACAAACCCTCGCATCACGAGGAATATAAATGTTATTATTATTTAGGACGATTGTTCTAATTGAATTATGCACTCTACAAATATTAGCATTGTTGCAATTATCAATGAGGCACCGGTTAGAATTATTAGGAGCGCGAGTATACCCAGAAATCGGGAACATTACCCGATTAACTTGAACAGCTCGGTCATATACAGGGCGAGGTGGTTCGATTTCGGGGGCTATATCTTCAGCTGGCTCATCTATTTCCTGAACTTGAGGAACTGTTTCTTGTGCTTGAATAGCTGATTCGTCACCTTGAAGAATTGCTTCTTGTGGCCTTCTTTGAGCCCGGAGAAAACATGCACGACACATTCTATCTTCTTCTTCAAACTGCAAATAGAAATATATAGAAACAATTATTAACACAGATAGAACTATCGTGCGATACCTTGTGTTTTTCCACAAGTAGAACAAAAGGGCCTCGTAAACAATAGATAAAAAAACAATAGACTATAAGGTAGTCTATTGTTATCTCATCATCAAAAAAATTTTTAATACATTTAGGCATTGTTACATCAAACGGACCGTCTGCCGCGGAGTGTGAGCGCGCGTTACGCAGATTATCGTTTTTCCATAATTATATTATTATATTTAACTTCTCGTTCACACCGAACAGATCATACGTAGTGCGTTGTCGCTGACTCTAGGTGGCCGATTTCTGAACTACGCGTCTATATGCACAGCGAGCGCGGATTGGCTACATAGCCGATCGCAACAGCGTATTGGATTGCTGCGCGCGGCGCAGTGGCACAATTCATTCGAGAAACTTCAATGAGTACAGACGTATATCTCGCGATAGTCGCGGTGTTGGCCAGCGAAAGTAGCGAATTGTACGCTATAGCGTTTCGTCGGCTAGGTAAGAACGCATACTGCAGACTGAGTCTACGCTCACACTGGGGCTGACTGTGTGAGCATACTCACTATCCTCGGCGGACAATCCATTTGGTGTGAAACATGCCTTAGGGTCAAGACACATTGATCGACGGCGATCGACGGTTTGTTCATACAGAAAGCAAGATTAGCATCGACGACCGACGTTGCGAAATGATGCATACGGCATCCAGCGTACTTTTGTACAAACAAACCGTCGATCAATGTGTCTCGATTCTTGAGCCATAAGCAACCATAGTACGTAGTACTATTATTTATTCTTAGACCATAGGCCCAGTGTGTTGGCCCTAGTTCGCGACAATCCTCTCACGCAAAGCACGTTTAGGTACCTACCTACTCGACTTTAGTATCTGAGCAGTAGAGTCAAGCTGAAAACAACACAGTCTAGTGTATATGCGATCGTCAAATTCGAAGCGATTGTTTGCAGTTTGACTCACCGTCCAGTCTCAAAAAAAATATTTCACCATTAGACAGAAAATATGAACATACCTCTTCAACATGTAAATCCCGAAGATAGCTGACCAAGTATGGGTGGTCTTGAAGAAAGACAAATGTTAAGCGATGCGAGCTTACAGCTGGTCTTGCTCCACCACGAAGCTGGACTCTCCGGTGACAAACGATGCATGAAACATGTCTGTTTCTATTGTCAGCCATGTCAAACGCTTTCAGAACAAGTCGATCAAAGCAGCCAAATCGTAGAGCAACCAATCACAAATAAACGCGCCAAGGTAAAAGTTTTTAGGGATTCAAGATAGTTAGAAAGCAGCAAAATACGCACGCACACGACACTACGGAAGGATTAGAAATTAGAAATTAGATCTTAATAAATTTAAAATCAAAATCAAAGAAAAGCTTTATAAAAAAGCTTATTATAAAGTGTCAGATTACACAGAAGACAAAACAGCTTGGATCTGAAATGCTCCAAGCACTCCAACAGCTATTTCTAATTGTCTTTATTTAATTGATACTACATTGTTGTAATTTTGTATTGCATCATTTTTTTTTATTTTTAAATTCATATTTTGTATTGACCTGGTAACGACATACTCTTTTTTTTGTTTGTAAATGTCGTTGCTTTTGTGCGCTGTGGTTTCTTGCGCCCGTTCTTTGCCACAGTTAAAAAATTATGTCCTGAATGGGTGGTAGGTTAAAAAAGATTTGGACGATTCAAAGTGCTTATTAATTGAGTTTATTGAATAAATATATTTTGACTTGACTTGACTTGATTGTGAGTGACGCCAACGTCAGCGCCCGCGCCGGTCCACAATCCCCTCCCTTCCCCCCCCCCCCCCCCCCATCGACACTACCCTCTGGCGCCGACTACCCCGCACCCGCCTGACTTTATATAAATCGATTTGGAGTGACAAAAACAAGAACAACATTATATAGGTACTGTATAAAATATATTTTTTTTAATAACAAATAGCTCAAAATCTGCCCATGATAGACTTACTCTGTAAAATAATTTTTTGCTTATTTTGATAAGATCTTTAACATGAAATATTTTTTTTGAAGCGACATCGCCAAAAAAAAAGACCCCCAAATTACTCATACCCCTTTGGGGGTCAAAGTTGCTCGCGTCCGTAGGTTTACCCTTGAGACCCTACACGTGATCCCTGGGTGGTACTAAATGAGTGACACTGACTGAGTGGTAGAGCCACGCTGCATTGCAGCACGCATTGGGCCGGCTCGCCCGGCGTAATACCACCCTCTCACTAATATTCGGCGTGAAATAATGGCACTTGGTGCTGTTGTGTTTCGTCCGACCAGTGAGGGTTCCGGAGGCCCCTCCCCCCCCCTCCTCCCAATTCCTATTCCTTCCTTAAACCTATTCCTCCCTTAAAGGCCGGCAACGCGTCTGCGATTCCTCTGGTTTTGCGGGTGTCCATGGGCGGCGGTGATTACTCTCCATCAGGTGACCCGCCTGCTCGTTTGCCTCCCTCTTTTATAAAAAAAAAAAAAAAACCCTCTTAAGTGTTATTATATTAATCTGTTTTTTTAACTGTGTTTTGTTATACTGTGATTGTTGTTATTAACTAGTTTTCATTTCATTTCATTTCATTTATATGTTAACTGTTAAAGATTTTTGAATGAAGGGCCTCTAATCTATTTTAATAAGGGCAAAATTATCAAAAAAAAAAATTGTCACTCAGCTTACATTGAGCGTGGCACAAAAAACCTATTTAACCGAAAAGGTTGATTCTCCACTGATTTTGCGAGAGGAAATTAATTTTCGGTGAGCTACGAAGTGGTTTTTTAGTAATTGCCTTTTTATTTACGCAATCCGTCATGAAAGGGCTCGGGAAGATGGGCCCTTGTAAATGGAAGGTGAAAATTTAATGCCACTCCTTTAAGCCGCGCTGTGGTGCCAAATCGAGAAAGAAAAATCTCCTGTTTATGACTGGAGCTGAGGGAAAATCAGGTTGGAAGGAGACCTTAGGTATTGTCGGCCTCATGAGTAGGTACCATGTCATGCCAACTAACTGCGTTCAGAAATAAGAGCGATGGCAAGCGTGGTGAACATGCCAATACCATCAATCATTCAAATCAAATAATTTATTTGCTCAAATATTGTGTACAGTCAAGATGTTACATTCATTAAATAATAGAACTACAATATTTTTTACCTTATTAACGTAGGTGTGCAAATATTTACATTATAAATGTCGACTCTAAATTCTAAAACACACAAATGAAATTAAAAAAAAGAATGTGTTTCAATTTGTCTTTACAATTTCTACTTCGCCATTGAGGTTTTTATTAATCATGCATAAAGTCAGATCTGCTAATGCAATTAATTGTTATACATGTCAGTATGGTGTCCATACTAGCTAATACTCCATTGTAGCGATGCCTTTACCCAGCAGATGGGCAGTCACCTATACAGCGCGTTAGTTAAACCGAAGGACATATTAAGGGAAGACATAAGGAAGTAAATTCCCGATCAGATTCATAAAAAAAATCCTAATTTTAAATGAGTCGAAAGCACTAGGATGCCCAAATATTACGGAAAATTTTATGAAATTTCAACATCGATTTTATGAATTATTTTATATGTTTCGAGTAGTAATTTTTTATATGTTTATGTTTACCCAGGCATAAACTACCATAGGATTAAATATGTCCCTTGTGTTAACTAACACGCTGTATAGGCTTCAGTTCTTTACTTTACGGTTAATATTTCTAGTAGCTGAAGATATTTCTCCTCGAGAATTTTACTAAACTCCAGCACAGTAACAGCACTTCTGTGTGACTGATTCTCGTGAGTGAAGTAGTTAGTAGTAATAACTGCACAAAATTGGTCTTAATAACTGACGCTTTCATACGCTTTTTTACCAGAGAGCACCATACTCTTTCCAAAATCACATTTGGTTTTTTCTTATTGAAATATTAAATCAATTCGTATTCTGATACTTACATGTTTTTACTCGCCGAATTGAAAGTTGTATTTAAAAGGATTTTAGTTTTGTATATTAATTAATATGTACTCAATTGTTAAATATTGGATATTAAACCAAACACGTTTTAGTGCATAGTGCTTTTCACAAGTTACTCTTTTTTGTTTTAACACAATACATATTATTTAGAAAAAGGTACAACGTGTTACTGAAATTGATCAGAACTAGGTACTCATATGGTTAAATATTGGAAATTAAATCAAACACGATTTAGTGCATGGTCCTTTTCGTAAGTTAATCTTTTTTGATTTATTTAGCATAAAACATATTATGTGCCAAGCAAAAGGCAGAAGTTGTTACTGAAATTGATCAAAACCTGGAATTAGTTATTGCAAATCAAAAGCAGAATCGATTCCATTATTAAAAAATAGCACTCACTTCCTCGCCCTTCTTTACAACATACTGTTTAATCCCACCTATCCTCGCTACCTTAAAGAACGTTTTAACTTCTTTCACGCATCCAATTCGCGCTCATTGCGATCATCGGAAAACCTGAGCCTTTAAACCCCTCTGCACAGCACCACCTTTTATGACTGTTCATATACTGTTCAGGTCTCTGGAACTCGCTTCCAGTTGCGATCAGGCGTGCGCAGTCTGTAAACATTTTTAAAGAGCTCGCGAAAAACTTCTACTTCGCCTTCTAACATTATCCCGCTGCAAGACTGCTATTTTTCGCTACTCCCTACCTGAGACTATTATGTATAAGTATTGTATATGTATATATTACATTACACACTATGTATGTACGTATGTTTGTTTAAATTTTAATATATATATTTTTTTGTGTTAATTAAAAAGTTATGAAAACTTTGACATGTTTGCACCTCCAATTTTAAAGTGTTTAAGTTCTCTCCACCCGACTGGTTGTCTGGAAGAAATCGCTTTATAGCGATAAGACCGCCAAATTGTAACTGTGTAATGTACTTGTTTTTTTTGTTTTGTGTTTAATGTAAACTGTTATAATAAAAGTATTATCTATCTATCTATCAATCACATTTTATAAAAAAATGAATTTTGGCTTCTTAGAAGCGTTGCACTTACAATTCGAATGCTATAGCGGCGTCAACATCAGTCGCACTCGCAGGCTTAGATCGCGCGTAATTACCATCGAGTTTCTACTTTTCAATATGCATTTCTGAAAACCTAAATCTTTCTTATTAAGCCGCGAGAAAATATTTAATTTAATTAACAAGTTTTACGAATGAAATGACGAAACATTTTGTCATCAAAATTTTCTTATATTCGCCTAAAAATACTTCAAAGCGAAAATTGTACCTAAAAATATTATATTGAGAAAGAAACACTTGTCAAATGAAACAAATTAACTGGAACACGCCACTTTTTTACAAAGAAACGAATAAAAGGGGAAAGAAACCAATAACAAAAAAAAGTTGTATAATTTCACCGCATAAATATTCAGCTAATACGAGTACTTACTCGGTATTCCAGTAAAATGAGGTTTATCGGCACAAATAAATCACTTCGCCTAAAGAACACTCCATAAACAGAGTAAGTGTATCTTTTCCGTTCCTGTGCTTTGGGCAGAGGAAGGGACAGAGAGAATTTGGTCGAAGACAATTCGAGCTTGGATTTATTGGCACCCTTTTAACACAAACAGGAGAATTGGCTTCTATTTAATTTTATTTTCGACTTTATCACGACCCGCCATATAAACCTTTTCCTTTGGCGAATTAAGTATTGAATGAATGATTTGGTTCACATGATCGGAATTTGAATCGGCTTCCTAAATAGGTTTTAAGTTTCAGGTAGGTACAACATTTTATTGGAGGCTGAACTTTTGCCGGAGATTGGATTTCCGGTCCAATTATTTGTTCGGAGTTGTTTGTTAATAAGAGGTAGAGTGGTGATTATTAATGAAAAATCGTTAATCCTTGTTTTGTGTGATACAGTTTATTAAATATCTGCCATATCTGTGTGTAAATGCCGTATTAAAAGAAATTTAAAGGTAAAAAGTGAAAAATATTTGGCGATTGGTTGCTGTAGGTACTGTTAGATGAAAAATGGATCAATCGATCTGCATATCTCTACTGTCACCGCGTGCCCCAGTACTAGTTTCCCAAAAAAATTCATCAACAAGCAAATTATCGTTATTTGTTTTCTAATAAATATTTTGGTAACAAGCAAACACACATTTATTTAATAAATCTGTGTTGCACACGCCTTGTGCAGTAGCAAGTGGTACCGCTTGCAAAATTAACTTTCTATTACAGAAATATCTTTCCTGCAAAATCTACAAGTCACTTGTAACGAGCGGCAGGTCAGAAATGGAAGGGCAGACTTACCACGTAAAATAATTCCAGTCGCTATTAGGATTACGAGTTGATCAACCGGTTCACTGATTTCCCTAATTGGTATCATCTGAAAGAGTACTCTAAAGCAACGACCATGTAAGAACATGTACCTAAGTTATATAAATTGATTATGAATGAAGCAGTTAGCTTATTTTATTACGAACACGTAGATTTATGATGCATGGATATTCCCTTAATAACTTCTAAGATATGACTCTTATCGTAACCCGACACCTAAAACGTACCAAAAAAATGGCTACCGGGCCTGCCACTTGACGCCATCTTGGTTTCAAGTGTCTGCCAACGGATAAGTGAATGAAGTGTTTAAGGATAGTAGGTAGCAAATAGAAGGTTGTGGTATCTACCTACCCCTCCAGGAAACGGACGTAATGCATTGACTGATACAACGACGAATTCTTCATTCGTGACTCCACCTTTTTCAACATCGCCCGTCGGCGAATCGCATGGCTTCCTCCGATTATCCAAGATTAGCAATTTTGACGACGTTTAATTACCACTGCCGCCGTTGGTACCCTTATATTTACCTAAACCGAGACTATTGGTAATTCAACGACAGAAGTCGCCAAGGAATGATTTTGGATTTAGTCTTCGGCGCGCTATTATCCAAGAGAGAGTGTTCACTGGAGACGTGGAAGAGCGCAATGGACACGAACGACTACCCCTCCGGGAAACGGACGTAATGTATTTTGTATGTATATATTATCTGATGGTATACGGGTACCACAATCTTTTGTTTGCAACGCTTAAACAAAACATAATTAGGTACTTTCTTTATTTTGATTTTTTAAGTTTCATTGTAATACATGCGGACGGTATAAAATAATCCTGTAGACAATGAAACTCAAATGTTGATGCAAACGAAATAAAAATTCAAAAAAGACATGTTGAAAAAAATTACCGAGCTGGTTTCGAACCTTTACCTTCAAGTTTCGTACCGTCTCACACTGTAACGGGGTTAACGGGCTTATTTGTCATTTTTAATTCAGAATTATTGTCAATAATCATTATTTGCCAAATTATACCCAAAGAAGTATCGAAAAGTATAACCGGTCGCTTAATTACGAAGTCGGTCTGCCGATAACTCGTTTCGCCTGTCACCAGTTTTTATAGAAGGCACGGATATTGGACTCTATAAAGGAGAGATAGATGTTTTTACGCCATCGTCGATTTCAATTGATAAGACATTTCTCGAGAATTGGATCACCATTTCGAATGGCTAACGATTGGATTGTCTTAAAAGGTTTAATTTAAATGAAAATTCCTTCCCACTTTGTGATAACTCTTTTCTTTAGTTGTGTTATTTGGTTTTGCATTGCAACTAAAATGCGAAGTGACTGGTTTATAAATGTATAACTTGGCGGGTTTGTTTGTCAATCATCATCGTCATCAACCTATAAACCGCCTGGTCCCACTGCTGGGACCAGGCCTTCCACATAGACAACAGCATGTGGGGAGATTGGGCCATAAGCCACCATGCTGGCGCGAGTTGCGAGATTTGGATGAAAATGTATGCAATATTGTAGACTCTGTAACGCGTTAGAGAAACCTCCTAAGTTGCAAACGTCAATATCGATCGTTGTCGTCGATACGTCGATAGGCTACGGTAACCGCAGTTACCATCAGGCGACAGAGAGCCACTGTTTAATTTTAACTATATTGAAGGTTCCATGACGATGAGACGTATTTCAAGTAAATTGCACTAAAAAGTTAGGGCTTTCATAAACACTATTGAAGCATTATTTAGTTAAACATTGTTTTGTCCACGTCACAATCGAGTATGATAGGGGTATAGATAAGGATAATAGGGGTAACATAGCTAGCCAGCCTAGGAGGTTGAGCAATTCGGGTGCAGCGCATTACCATTTTCGTCCTTATCATTGTACTTACTTTTAAAGCAAGAATAATTGTGTATTAAACTCGTTATGGAATTTAAAAACTTTCAAAAAGGAAGGTAGTAATAATAATTTAATGGATATCATTGATTAAACGTGTTGCATAGTAATGAAAGAATACTACCACGCACTTTCTTCCCTTGGGTGTCGTAAAAGGCGACTGACTGATTAAGACTGCATATACATCTAACAGCATAGAGCGGAGATGGGCTTACCACCTGTCACTCTGAGCACATGTGCAGTCGCTATTTGGTGAAAAGTGGACTATGGTAGAGGACTACTTTTGCGGTCCTCATTGCCTAGTCTCTGACTAACCCTTCGGGGATAAATAGTCGTATGTAAAATGCACGAATAGAAAATAATAGCAGCAACAAAAAAACTGACCGGAAACCCGAATGAATCCATCGCAAAAAGCTTGAAAACTCTATTAAGCTGCGAACATTCTTTTTCTTTTAAACAAACAACGGAAATCACCGCCACACGAAATATGAGCGCAGAACGACCACTCACGTGTACCAAGGATTGCATGTTCGGAATAGTATCAAATGCTACTAACTTAACATACATACATATATGCATATAATTACCATTATTATCCCCGAAGGGTTAGTCAGAGACTATACAATGAGGCCAGCAGTACTCTACCGTAGTCCACTTTTCACCAAATATAGACTGCGCATGTGCTGTTATGCTGTTGGATAAATGTGCATTCTTAGTCCGTTAGTCGATTTTATGACACCCAACGAAAGAGAGGGGTCGGTTGTATTCTTTCACCGCCACGCGATATGGTTACACGGTTACTAACTTAACTATCACAAATTAACTACAAGCATTAAGTAAAAGTATACTTGGTATGTCTAATCCGATACCCGATGTTTTAGCTGAATCATATCGATCTTGTAACCTGTAGGATTTTAAACGCAATACTAAAATATCTAGCGCATTCGGCTTGCGATCTTGCTTGCTAAGCCACTTTCGCAATGCCGGGTCGCTGGATGGGTGACCAAATTAAAAACATCTCGAGCTCCTCCGTGCTTCGGAAGGCACGTTAAGCCGTTGGTCCCGGTTGTTGTCGTAAGATGACAGTCGTTAAAACCCACCAACCCGCATTGGGCCAGCGTGGTGGGTTATGGCCCAATATCCCCACGTGCTATTGTCCACGTGGGAGGCCTGTGCCCAGTAGTGGGACGTTAATAGGCTGATGATGACTAAAATATACTGTGAGCTCAAATTAAGGGAAGCATAAGATGCATATAATTAATAGTCTGTTTTCTTTCTTTCTGTCGGCAATTATCAAACTTACACTGTACCAATCTTTCTATGACTACGAAACTTGCAAAGGGTCTGTGTTTAGAATAAAATAATAATAGTAAAAATAATATTTCTTTAATCCACTACGGGTTAGTACTTTGCCTTTATCTGTCAAAGTCAAAGTCAAAAGATAAGTCACCCGGAATCCTCAATCATTGAGCAACTGGCTTTCTTATCTCCAAACTGTTAGAAAAAAATTCTATTTCCATGTTTGTCGTTCTGGCGCTAGACTTTAGATAAGTCAAATAAAAAGTCAAATGCTTTATTCAATATAAACGTTTACAGGTACTTGACGTTAAAATAATATGTATACCTATAAAAAGTTAACTAACAGTAGTTAAATCTTATCAACTAATTTAACTACCTACCTAACTAATCTACCTACCTAACTAATCTACCGCCAGTTCGGATTTGGGAGAGCCTTCGTCTGAGAAGAAGCTGGCAAGCTGGCAAGAAACTCAGGAGGCCTTACTTTTTTCTTACTCTAAGTAATAAAAGTTACAATGTCGTAGCCAAGTCATACAAAATACATTATAAAGAAATATATTAATACAAAAAAACAACAATATATTAATAAGATGTTAGATAGTAGCCAAGCCCTACTATCAACCAAACCAAGTATGTCACAAAGATGTACCCCAGCCCAGAGTGGGAAACAAACATGGAACCTCTGGGTCCAAGACGGATGATTTAACTACTAGACCACAGGGGCGGTTAAAAGTTACAACCATAAAATATAACTAAGCATTTTTTTATTTAAAACATTAGTATGTGAACGTTCTGTATAGTTATATGCTGTAGCTTCAGAATCTCTCTCAGCGAACGATCATCGAATAGCCATAAAATGTCGGTTGCCTTTTTTAGTGGAACGATTTTGGGGAACATAGGAATGCGGTCGGAACATAAGGTTGACATATAGATGTTATATATGGGAGTTAGATTTTATTGCTTTTGATATCGTTATATGTAACTTGGCGTGCTTATTGTTATAGAGGCTTTATATAACTCCCTAAAGTAGCACGAATTGGACCAAGATATATTTGTTTTGGTCACCCATCTGAGAACCCTAAAAACAGTGCAATAAACTCGAATGAAATTGAAATACGAAATTTATTTACCTTGCATGATTGTAACCCGTATTCGCAAGCTGTCGCGTTACCGAGCTTCCCATTTCTGTGCAACACTGCGTAAACACTCGTAGCGTATCATAAGCTCGTAGGCTACGGACATTACATGTGCTACGAACGCTACGGGCACTACAAAATAATCTTGAACGCCGTAGATAGATGTCTGCATCTAAAAATCTTAAATCACGAATAAGTTTTTAAACGTCAGAATACATAATTATTTATTGTAATTACTATGCCTTTTACACTACAAACAAAGTGTCAAATCAAGACATCTTTACAATTGATGGCTATATATATCTATCTAGATTGATAGATAGATAATACTTTTATTTTAACATAATCACACAAATATGTACAATGCATTTATTTAAAAAAGAAAAACAAAGAAAAAACAATGTTACAATTTGGCGGTGTTATAGCTATATAAACAGGTCTGCATATACACGTAGTTCAATCAATTTGATACCACTTCGTGCTAGCGTGAACGAAATCATTAAATGAAGATACATTCTTAAAATAGACGTACCAATTTCCCCCCGAAACGCCAAACCAACCCTGTTTTTATCGAACAACTATAAAAATGTCAGATAGCGCTTTTTATGCGGAACCAATTTTGAGGAACAAACACGTAGTATCTCATAAGTCACATTTATACGCGGTTATTATACCTTTTTTATGTTTATGCATTTGTTTACCGCACACGCGAAAAATAATATTATGTCAATGTTAACAGTATCAGGACATGTGAATGTTAAGTTATGAACTACTTATGTTATAGGTTCTGTTTTCATTGCAAGACTGATTTTCTGATTTTTTTGCTTTATCATTTAATAGACTACTCGTCAACTCTCGAAGCTTAAAAAGTTAAGATAAAATAAAACTTCAAATGAACGAAAGCAGATTCGTTTCTATATTTTTATGTAAGAGACAGTTAGCTCACAAACCAAACTTTTTCACGTAATAGGTACTATGTATTTACGTCTAAATAAAAATAAAAGTAATTAACTAAGCGTACAAAATCTCTGTGACAACAAATTCAACGGAAGGCTTTCGTATTTGCTCGGCTGTTACAGAAATGAGTGATATTACTAATTTGGTAAAGTGTACTGTGGTCCCCGGAGCACCGCCCACGCGATTTGATGGTTATGATGAGAGCCATATCTCAAAAAGTTAGCAACGATCTCGCGGGTAACAACATCTCTATAGATAAAAACAAACGATTCTTTGTTTGTCCCGTATGCGCTCGTGTACCATTCATCCGATTACGACGAAACTTCGGTAAATATTGTGCGTACGCCCGCGAAGGTTAAGTCGGTAAATACGACTCACGTCACGGGATACGGGTGTGTGTGGACACGCGAAGACGATGTCGCGGCCTACCCGTTAATGATCATGAAATAAAAACATCTTTTTAAAGACCGCTGTCCACTGCCTTATTCTACGTTTTACCAAATCACAACTGCACATGTGCTCAGCGTGTCACCACCTGTGACCATCGCTGCTTTATGCTGTTGGATGTACGTACAATATTTAAAATAAAACTTTCCTACATTCACATCTATTATCTAGCCCAAGAGAAGCTTCGAAGAAACTCGTTAAATGGTTACTAGACAACGGATAAACATACTTAAAAAACTTAAATACATACTTATTATACATAGAAAACACCGAGACCCGAGACAATTTAGAAAAACAATAATTTCTAAATTGACCCGACGGGGGATCGAACCCGGGACCTCAGAGATGGCGACACCATGAAAACCGGTGTACATACCACTCGACCAAGGAGGTCGTCCAATAAAATAAAAACATATTTTTAAAGACCGCAGTCCACTGCCATATTCTACGTTTTACCAAATCACAACTGCACATGTGCTCAGCGTGACAGGTGGTGAGACCATCGCCGCTTCATGCTGTTGGATGTACGTGCAATATTTAGTCTTCTAGTCGCCTTTTACGACACAATATTTATATTTTATTATACAGAGCTCGCAAATTACAATTAGGTACGCAACTCATGATCGCCCGTCTAGCCAAACCACACAAATCGAGGCGGGCAAAATAAACTTATCAATGTGTTGTCCAACATAATGATTAGCGTTATTAATGTTTGTTCATTTCTGCACGCGTTATTTCATGCCACACACGTCTTGATTTATGAAAGGTTTAGTTCGTTAAACACAACAACAAGAGTTTTTTTGTAGATTAATTTAATAGATTAAAATTAATTGATTAATATTAAATAGGGGGTCAAAGTTGCTCGCGTCCGTAGGTTTACCCTTGAGACCCTACACGTGATCCCTGGGTGGTGCTAAATGAGTGACACTGACTGAGTGGTAGAGCCACGCTGCGTTGCAGCACGCATTGGGCCGGCTCACCCGGCGTAATACCACCCTCTCACGAATATTCGGCGTGAAATAATGGCACTTGGTGCTGTTGTGTTTCGTCCGACCAGTGAGGGTACCGGAGCCCCCCCCCGCTTCCTTAAACCTATTCCTCCCTTAAAGGCCGGCAACGCGTCTGCGATTCCCCTGGTTTTGCGGGTGTCCATGGGCGGCGGTGATTACTCTCCATCAGGTGACCCGCCTGCTCGTTTGCCTCCCTCTTTTATAAAAAAAATATATATGTATGTAGAATACTAGGAAAGTAAATGAAGCAGCTGAAGCTCGAGGAGCTCGATGGTGCAGCGGCTAGCGCGTTGGGCTTGCGATCTTGCCCGCTAAGCAACTTTCGCAATGCCGGGTCGCCTAATGGCTGACCAATTAAAAACATCTCGAGCTTCTCCGTGCTTCGGAAGGCACGTTAAGCCATTGGTCTCGGTTGTTGTCGTAAGATGGCTGGCGTTAAAACCCACCAGACCGTATTGGGCCGGCGTGGTAGGTATGGCCCAATATCTCCACTATTGTCCGCTTGGGAGCCTGTACCCCCCAGTGGGACGTTTATAGGCTGATGATGATGAAATGAAGCAAAAGAAGTGTGTCAGAACTACGGTAAATGAAAAGCAGTAGTCTCTATTTACCCCTCCGGGAATCGCGTAAACTATATTATAGTACGACCTGCCCCGGCTTCGCACGAATCTACCTGTACCCGTACCTAAACAATTATAGCCTTTAACCTTCCTCGATAAATAAGCTACCTAACATTGAAAGATTTTTTTAAATCGGACCAGTAGTTCCTGAGATTAGCGCGTTCAAGTAAACAAACTCTTCAGCTTTATTTATTTATTTTTTTATATGAGAAGGAGGCATACGAGCAGGCGGGTCACCTGATGGAAAGCAATCACCGCCGCCCATGGACACCCGCAAAACCAGAGGAGTCGCAGATGCGTTGCCGACCTTTAAGAAAGGAATAGGGTTAGGGGAAGGAATTGGAATTGTGAGAAGGGGTGGGAGGGGAAGGGGCCTCCGGAACTCTCACTGGCCGGACGAAACACAACAGCACCAAGTGCCATTATTTCACGCCGGATATTCGTGAGAGAGTGGTATTACGCCGGGCGAGCCGGCCCAATGCGTGCTGCAACGCAGCGTGGCTCTACCACTCAGTCAGTGTCACTCATTTAGCACCACCCAGGGGTCACGTGTAGGGTGTAGGGTCTCAAGGGTAAACCTACGGACGCGAGAAACTTTAACCCTCAAATATTAGTATAGGTATATATACCCCCTTTATAATATTAGTATAGATTTTTGTAATACGTTTCATACGGTCAAGATAAGTTACTTGTGTTTGTATGATAGGTTACCAAAATGTTACATTGTTTCTATTTTGAAATATTTAATCTATTAAAAAAAAACTTGTCGGGTATAGTATGATTACATGAAGGAGATTGCTATTTCCCTAGGCCCTCTTTTTAATAAAACTTACAGTTCGCGACACGTGACAGGCTCAGACTACACGGTGATGAGGTGACAGACGTGACAATTTATTATTCTTTTATTTTGATTTAAAATTTTATAGTTGACCTATACAGAAAACTGTTGCGACATAGTATTAACCACAGACTTATACTATTATACGTCTGTGGTATTAACATATTTATTATGTTGGACGATTCGACAAACATGTCAATTTGTAACGTATTTGTCAAATTTGCAATTCTACAAATATTTGAACATGTGTCGCACTATTATTGGAAGGTGTTAAGGAGTTTGGAATGTGAAGAAGAATAGTGCTTCCGCCGAGCAGTGAGTGAGATTAGTGATGATGAATATGAATCAACGATCATGAAAGAAGAATAAATAGATGTATCTTTGTCGATAACCGATTTCAGTATAAAAATATAGTTATAGAATGGGAATACCAACGAATAGGCATTTATGATAATTTTGTTAATTGATCACTTTTTTTAGTTTACTATCATGTTGTTTCCTTCGATGAAATTATGTATTAACAAATCAATGAAGAATTGACATGTTTGTCACGACATTTCGACTTGTCATGTAACTCGAAAATGGTTAAAAACAATTTAACTTTGTCAGGAATAACAGGGTCCGGTGGGTTTCTAAGGTCGGTAAATGGACAACACGCTATTGTATGTTGTTTTGGGTCTTGCTCATTGTGACAAAATAAATCCCTCCTTTTGACCGAAAGAATCAAAAGAAAACCACAAAATAATAGCTTGTTTCATACTTTGAAGTGAACTTAACCCTATTGCTTAGCAACATTACATGATCTCGCTAAGTATATTTAGAATACAAGAAACTACTAGCGGCCTTAAATCTACCACGCGAAACTATTCTATTGTCTTACGCTACATAATTAAGCACGTAATTACACAGACCGTAGGATTAAGCAAATATGAACCTTCATACTCCATTTACGACGTCTTAAGTCATTAACATAGTCGCAAAAGGCCCGCAACTAAAACAGACAAAGGGCTATAGCGCCATTACGTGTTTCCGTGCGAGCGCGAAATGGCGGCAGGACAAAATGGCCGCCCATCAAAGAGATGAAAGCGCGCCGGTGAATTATTAAAATTCGAGATTATACACGCCGCCGTGCTCGCTTGACGGTTCCAGAATGCTTTGTGTGATTTTTGTTCGATATTAGCCGGCTGTTTTGTGACATTTTTGTGGCTTTAGTAGGAAGCCTATACTTACTGAGAAATGTTGATTTATTAATAAATTTTGTTGTGATTGTGATTTGAAAGTTTTTCTTGGACGCCGCATTCGTAGCATTTTGCCCGGTGGCTGACTGGCAAAGCTCAGACCGATAGCAGTCTTGTGTTAATTCCCAGGTCGAGCAAGTGTGTGTCAGATATTTTTGTGCATTGCCGAGTTTATGTTACTATCCCGTCCCTACAATCGTGGTGGTTAAGCTAATGCTAATCATTTGTAGACTTGACTTGATTTTAATTTTATTAAAACTTTTTTAAACCTAACACGATTAATTTTGTAAGTAAGTACATATCTACTTACTGCTGGATGTTTCGGCCGCGATGCATCGCTTCTGACCACGGCCGCAGCATCAAAGCCGAAACGTCAAGCAGTAAGTAGATATTATGTACTTACTTACAAAATTAATCGTGTTAGGTCCCGATAAAACAGTTTTAATGTAATGCAACAAATTTAAATAAAAATAAAATACTTTTATTCCAGACCATGGTCCCGCATATTCACAATTACAAACTCAAATAGGTACAGTCAGCATCAAAAGTAACTGAACAAAAACAAGGTGGAAAAAGTAATAGTCACGTGTAAGTGTCTGTACGTACCTACCTACTCTTTGACATTTCAGAATTATATGACATTTTTTGTGTTCATAATAAATGGTTAAGGCAACAATGCAAAAGTATATTGTCATGTACTTTTGACTCAACAGCTATGTCAGACAATTCTGGTCATTTCAATCGTAACAATCATTTGAAAATTTCATATGCTAAGCTACTTTTGATGCTGACTGTACAATAAATGATTAAATTATTAAAACTAAAATTATGGGGTCCTTTGCCCAGTAATAGAACATATTATTTATTTAAGGGTTACTTACTTATTAATATTATTCTAGTAACGCAGAAAAATGTGCTTAACTAATGTTTACTTTGGAAAACTTTTTGCTAGAAACATACGTTTGACTTCTTATTTATTCACATAGTGATCAGGCTAGCTTTCCAGGTGAGTAATATCATAGCTCTACAGGCATCGTAAAAAGCTATATGGCTCCCAGTAAAAAATGAAATGTTACGTGAATGGCTCTTGGTGTCTTGCTGAGTTACTTATGCCTCGGCTTATTTCATGCAAATATCTTGGAGTGGCTTTGCGATGGTAACATTTTGCTTTACTCTGCGAACATAGATAAAGTCTCAGGCAAGGTTAAAATTTTCAATTATGATGCTGTCTCTTACGTCTTATCACTCGATTTTATAATAAAATAGGTACTTTGTCGTTTCTTAGAAACTGTCCTTATGATAATTAATGAAATATGGGTAGGCATTACAACTGCTCAGTCTGTGATAATGTAAAATTAATGAGATATATATTTTTTTTTGGTACCATGACGACGATGGTTATTATTATTAAACATTTTATTTTATTTTCTTGCATCAATCAATTTTGCATTAGTTATATACATAATTATGTTCTATGTATGTAACATGGTACCTACATAATTATGTATGTCGGAAGGTCATGAGTACAGTTGCTGACTTGATAGCGACGCACAAACGACGTCAACTGTAAAGATGACGGCGTTAGGCGGAATCTAGGTCATCGATGCGAACATGGGACAAGTGATTTTATTCTGCGCGGTCGTCTAGTGAACATCGTGCCTAGGGACTGTCGTGTTTCGCTTTTGATTAGATTTTTGCTATTTTAAATTATCACAGTAATTCTCGATCGGTTGTGTTGAATTTGAATATTGTGTTTAAAGTGTAATTCGAACTTAGTAACATTAAATAAGCTTAGAATCAGTGTTGGTTATCGTTTTATTGCCTGATCCCACCCCATAAGCCCACAATGTCTGAAGATAGTGGCGATCTGCCTCCTTTATCCGACATCAGAAGTGGGATCGAATCGGGCAATAATTGTGATACTACCCGCGATGTGCAATGGCGAGCGTTACTAGAAGCGCAAAACGCAAATATGTTAGCTTTGATAAAGACACTACATAACCCTGCGAATAAGAATTCACTTTTGGAGCTACCCGAATTCAACCCGGATAAGTCGGACGCCGACGCGCGCGCTTGGTGCGCGACCGTTGACCTGTGCATGGATGACAACCCGCTACGGGGCTCGCAGTTGGTGCGGGCTGTCAGCAAGGCAATGAAGGGATCTGCATCTACGTGGCTTGCCCAAGTCACCTATGCGGACATCACATGGCCGGACTTCCGAGACTTGTTTATGGCAAGGTTTGCTTGTCAGGAGACAAATGCAGGTACTCTGATAAACCTTATTAATGATAAACCCAAGGAGAATGAATCTCTAGCCGCTTATGCAAGTCGCTTAATTACTACTCTTACAAGCCGATGGAAAGACTCAAATAAGGAACAAATCGCAGTTTCTACTGTTCTGGCCCATGTATCTCAATTTGATAATCGTATCCAACGACTGGCATTTACTACCGAAATATCATCGCGACAAGAGCTTCAAAAGGAACTTCAAGCGTTTTCTTTCATGAAAAGAAAGTTTACATCTGGCCAAGATGCAATTGAATGCAAACGCCCGAAATTTTCACAATCTAATAGTACCCTCAAATGTTTCATATGCGGACGGATTGGCCATAAGCAGTCGGAATGTCGAAACAAGGGTAAAGATTACAAAGGGAAGCATTTACCATCCTCGGGGACTAATCATTCTTTATCACAATCCACACAGAACCAACCAGAGAAATCAAAAATAATCTGCTTCAAATGTGGCATGGCTGGCCACACCGCCAACCGCTGTCCAGGCAGCACCGCGAGCGGGGCCGCAGCGAGCAGCAGCAGCGGCGGCAACCAAGGCGAGCGACGCGTGGACCTGTGTACTGTCCAGCCACCGACCGGGACACTTGCGCATCACGGTGAGTCGTATGAATTTCATTACGATTCTGGGGCCGAGTGTTCATTGATTAAGGAGTCTTTAGCATCTAAGTTTAGTGGAAAACGATTGCAAAATGTGATTTCTTTGAAAGGAATAGGAGGGAATAGTGTTTTAAGTACGGAGCAAATTTTATGCGAGATTAGGATTAATGATTTTTCTTTTGAAATCCTTTTTCATGTCCTGCCTGACGAGTACCTCCGCAGTAGTATTATGATTGGACGCGAAATTTTGGAACTAGGCTTTGAAGTTAATATGAGTGCCACCGACTTTTCACTTTCAAGGAAATTAGAACACGTGGTGAACGTTGCTAGTTCAGTTAAGAATCTAGATCAAATTGATACTGAGGTCCCATGTCAATATAGAAAGTCTCTTTTAGACGTTCTAGGTCACTATCTAGAATATTTTACCACTGATATGCCAACAACGCGAGTTAAGACGGGTGAGCTTGAGATAAGATTAGTGGACCCTAACAAGACGGTGCAACGACGGCCGTATAGGCTTACCCCTGTCGAAAGACAGTCTATGCGTAATAGGGTTAGGGAGCTGCTTGACGCTAATATAATAAGACCTAGCTGTTCTCCATATGCAAGCCCAGCATTGTTAGTTAAGAAGCGTGATGGTTCTGATCGGTTATGTGTCGACTATAGAGAGTTGAACAGCAATACTGTACCCGACAGATATCCACTGCCGTTGATCTCTGATCAGATTTCTAGGATTAATGGTGCTAATTATTTTACCTTACTCGACTGCGCAAGTGGATTTCATTTGATTCCGGTTAATAACGAATCTATAGAGCGTACTGCGTTTATTACTCCCGATGGCCAGTACGAGTATTTGACCATGCCGTTTGGATTGCGTAATGCAATTTCAGTATTTCAGAGAGCCATAGTTAAGGCGCTAGGTGACCTAGTTAATGATTTTGTCATCGTCTACGTTGATGATGTTCTGATCATTTCTAGGACTGCTGCCGAGGGTATAGAGAGGTTAAATATCGTGCTTGAGGCCTTGACCAAAGCTGGTTTCTCTCTCAATCCCAAAAAGTGCTCCTTTCTTAAGACAAAGGTAGAGTTTTTGGGATATGAGGTGGAAGCTGGGACAGTTAAGCCTAATCACAGGAAGATAGAAGCCTTAACTGCTCTTCCCCCCCCAGAAACGGTGACCCAGCTCAGACAATTTATCGGTTTGGCGTCTTATTTCCGACAGTTTGTTCCGAAATTTTCAACCCTTATGGCACCTCTACACAAGCTTACCAGTCTTAAAGGTAAACTACCATGGAAACCCGAACATGAGGAAATTCGCCAAAAAGTAATCTCTATTTTGACGAATGACCCCGTGTTAATGATTTTTGACCCCCAGTATCTGATAGAGTTACACACAGACGCGAGCGCCGATGGCTACGGTGCGATTTTATTCCAATTAGTTGACAATCAACGCCGTGTTATCGGTTATTTCAGTAAACGAACATCCCCAGCCGAGTCGAATTATCACAGCTATGAGCTGGAGACTCTTGCTGTGGTGAATGCGGTTAAGCATTTTCGGCAGTACTTACATGGCAAAAAGTTTACCGTCTATACGGACTGTAATTCATTAACAAACTCTAAAAAGAAAATCGACTTGACTCCAAGAGTCCATAGATGGTGGGCTTTTCTCCAATGTTACGATTTCGATATTGTATACAGGCAAGGGAAACAAATGGGTCACGCAGACTTTTTCTCTCGCAATTTATTCCAAGCCATTGAGAAACCTGAGGTTCAGAAGGTGGAGCAAAAGCGAATAGACATGGCTGAGCTTTCGTCTAATTGGTTACTAGCAGAACAGCAACGTGATAGTGAGATTGTTAAGTTGATTGAACAATTAAATACGGCACAATTGGATGAAAGCCTAGCTAGGACCTATGAATTACGTTCAGACATTCTACATAGAAAAATACAGCGTAATGGGAAAACAAGGTGTTTACCGATTGTCCCTCGCGCAATGAGATGGTCAGTAGTTAATAACATCCATGAGTCACTAATGCACTTAGGTTTTCCAAAAACTTTAGAAAAGATTTACGATTATTATTGGTTTGAGAGCATGTCACGTTTTGTTAAAAAATTCGTTGATAGCTGTGTTACTTGCAAGATAGCAAAATCACACTCGGGAAAAGTACACGCAGAATTGCACCCTATACCTAAGGTCACAATTCCTTGGCACACAATTCACATAGACGCGACGGGCAAGCTTAGCGGGAAAAATGACGTTAAGGAGTATGTTTTTGTCCTAATAGATGCGTTCACGAAATACGTACTGCTTTATCACACCAAAAACATTGACTCCAAAAGTAGCATCCAGGCAGTGACTCAAAGTGTAGCACTTTTTGGGACCCCAGCTCGCATAATAGCAGACCAGGGTCGTTGTTTTGCCAGTAAGGAGTTCAAAGATTTCTGTGACAGCAAAAATATCATGTTACACCTAATTGCAACAGGCTCTTCACGTGCCAATGGGCAAGTGGAGAGGACGATGAGTGTCCTGAAGTCGATGCTTACGGCTGTGGAATGTAGTAGGGATAGGTCGTGGCAAGACGCCCTTGGAGAAGTTCAGCTGTCCCTCAACTGTACTATAAACAGAGTTACAAAAGCATCCCCCTTAGAACTCATGATAGGCAAGGTTGCACGGCCACTAGCTTTGATGGCAAATGACGATGTAAATGAGATAAATTTAGAAGAGGCTAGGAAAACGGCGGCGGAAGGTATAGAATCGTCGGCACGATATGATAAAGAGAGATTTGACAAAACTAAAAAAAGACCTGTGAACTTTTCTATTGGTGATTACGTTTTAATAGAAAACGAGGAGCGAAACCAGCTAAAACTGGATCCTAAGTTCAAGGGACCATTCCAGGTCATTGAGATCTTAGATGGGGATCGCTATACCCTAAAATCATTATCCTCTAAACGCACTTACAAGTACGCGCATGATAGGATAAGACGTATGCCGGACGGTCAAGTACCAATCGAAGTTAGTGAGAGTGATTCAGAGTAAATAAGAATGCGCTTTATACCAGACCGGGTCTAATTGACCGTATTATTTGACCGCACCAGGTGTGTCTCTGTAGCCGTAGCTCGTAGAAGTCGGCATGTATACCTTGGGATGTAACATGTTGCTGATACGTGGTGTCTGTAATATTTTGTAGTCCCTTCGTAGTACAGCGTGAGCCCGCGGTATTTCAGTGAACAGTGGCGGGGGTCGGGTCTTAAATGTGAAGACCGTAGAGTCGTGAGTGACTCGGCGATCCTGGTAGATGGAGTCGCATAAGCAATGGTTGCTGGTGGCTTGTATAGCCGTATGGGTCTGGCATAAGTCTGTACTTGTATCGAGATATTTTGTTTTGATGTGATCGATTGTTACTTGAGCTCACCTGGATTTTACACAAGATTGATGATTTCATTTTTAATTTAGATACGAACTAGCCGTAGACTGACTTTGTAAATAGTAATTAGTGTTCAAGTATCAAGTCTAGATGACTTAGTAAACCTATGTCGTTGATTCTTATGTTAGGTCAGGATAGACCGAACGATAAATACTGTGCTTGACTTTCTCTTGTTACAGACTAACACACGAGGACGTGTGTCCTGTCAGTATGGCCGTGTCGGAAGGTCATGAGTACAGTTGCTGACTTGATAGCGACGCACAAACGACGTCAACTGTAAAGATGGCGGCGTTAGGCGGAATCTAGGTCATCGATGCGAACATGGGACGAGTGATTTTATTCTGCGCGGTCGTCTAGTGAACATCGTGCCTAGGGACTGTCGTGTTTCGCTTTTGATTAGATTTTTGCTATTTTAAATTATCACAGTAATTCTCGATCGGTTGTGTTGAATTTGAATATTGTGTTTAAATTGTAATTCGAACTTAGTAACATTAAATAAGCTTAGAATCAGTGTTGGTTATCGTTTTATTGCCTGATCCCACCCCATAAGCCCACAATGTCTGAAGATAGTGGCGATCTGCCTCCTTTATCCGACATGTATATCATTTATAGTAGAGGATCAGAGTATACACCGACCTTCACCCGGCCGGTTATTGGATGAAAAGTATTTTATATCAAATTTAATATGTTAAAAAATATATTGCGAGTGAGTTGGCTGAAAAATTTCAGTCCAGTATATGATTAATTAAATATATATTTTTTTAAACATTGCACTTTTTTGGATAATAGATAAATTACATAGGTACCAATCGAAAATATGAAGCCTATAGAATATGCAAAAGTTAGGTTGACTATTTTTTCCCGTCACAACTATTGGGTAGGCAGGTGTAAACAGGTAAGTAAATATTTAGTAATTTGCAACCGTCTGGTAAATAAATAAAATGTATGTTTAGATAAAGATAATCTCATTACAAACACTCACCCACACACCAAAATTAACTGGCCCGGTGAAGGTCATCATTCTATACTCGGATCTTAGACTATTATGTTTACATTAATAATTTAATGAAAATGTTTTGTACTGATAGAAATATTTCATGGGCTGTTAGAAAGTGCTTACCCTGCATTATCTCTCATTCATCTCTTGTAGTTATGGCTTCCCCATTTGGTTTTAATGAATCCACCGATTTTCACCAAAACACAAACGCTTTTATTTCACCATCAAATATTATATTAAGAGCATCCAGATGATCCCAAAGAACTCAGTATTGAAAATACAGAATTATATCTGACGAAACCGCTTACGGAAGGTAATACGGATGAATTTAAGTCCGCTGACATAAATCCAGAGAGAAAATAAAGGTCCTGATATATTTTGTTTTGAAAAATCACAAACAATAAAGGTATCTCGATGGACGGACGGACTCGGGACAAATGGGCGGCGATCTCTTATATTTGTCATTACGTCGAAAAAATTCGTGGAACACGTGTGACCACACTGCCCAGTATGTAAGGAAAGGAATCTTCTATTTTGACTTACAAACTTTTATGTTAAAAGTGGTAGGTATCATAACATAATATATCGTAGATATCTATCTTTCTCTATCTATCTAGATACAAACATAGATTATAAAAGCACAACAGTATTTTATAAGACTTGTTTATTACTTGTTATTATTAAAAGAATACTAGCAACCCATCTCTCTTGGATGTCGTTAAAGGCGTACTTAGAAAACTTTGCTTTCGCGTCCGCTTAACATCAGTTAGAGCGGATTCATGTAGCTACCTACTTTATTCTAAAAAAAACACTTTCATATTGGATAATATGTTTACTAGAAAAAAAACCAGTCTGAGGAAGCTCGAATGGGATTTGAACCCATCGCCTTTGGATTGCCGCAATCCATTTGATTATTTTTTTCTAATAATATCGGATATCATCATCATCAGCCTATTAACGTCCCACTACTGGGCACAGGCCTCCCACGTGGACAATAGCACGTGGGGATATTGGGCCATAATCCACCACGCTGGCCCAATGCGGGTTGGTGGGTTTTAACGACTGTCATCTTACGACAACAACCGGGTCCAACGGCTTAACGTACCTTCCGAAGCACGAAGGAGCTCGAGATGTTTATAATTTGGTCACCCATCCAGCGACCCGTCATTGAGAAAGTGGCTTAGCGAGCAAGATCGCAAGCCGAACGCGCTAGCCGCTGCGCCATCGAGCTATAATATAGGATATAATATATTATATTATATATATTTATATTACCTATATAGCATTGTGAAAATTTCAAAATATAAATTCTTATAAGCAATTACGTCTTTATCGATTGTTAAATATATACTTGCAATAGTATCTCTTTCGACTGTGAGGGTAGGTAAACCTTCACAGTGACTTAATACCGCTGGCTTGCAGCGTAAACCATCAACTACTAGAAAGAATTCAACGAGTCTTCTGGAGTTTCGGTAGCATATCGGTTAGAGCAGTGGACCGGCAATCCAAAGGTCATGGCATGGGTTCGAATCCCATTCGAGCTTCCTGAGACTGGTTGATATTTTTCTAGTAAATATTTTATCCTATGTCTAATAGCCTTGTGAATGCAAAATTTCAATAATAAAGATACTTTTCCAATTTTATTTCGTTTCTTTTTCATTATGTTGGTTAGTATCTTTTTTATATTCAACAAAGCAATCTTCATAAATCCTTTCTTACCGTAACGCATGGTCACCCCGCGTATCTGATTTGTCTGTCAGGGATAGGTTCGGCGATGATTTTTTACAAGAAAGGGTCAAATGGGGTTTCTTGATTGGTTAAATCGGGCGTGGGCCGCGTTTTCTATCTCCGCATATTTTTATGTTTCCGTGCGATAAAAAATTGAAGGATCACGAGGCGCCCAACGATTGCAAAGTCGCATGTTACATGTTTACTTGTATTTACCACTAAATAAACAAATCGACAAATCAGTACTATTTCTTAAAATATGTGGAATACATTCCACGATTCGTATTCAAACCCGCACTCCCTGACTTACTGGTTCATTTGCAATACCAAATATGCTATAGTAGCCTTAAAACAACAAGTTGTGTCAATCTAATAAAAAACGGCAAAATATGAATGAATGTGGAAAGTAAGTAAATAAATAGAATAATATAGTTATACGAAGTTCTTCACATGACTTCATTATTATCTTAATTAGCTTGTGTCAGTCAGTGGACTGGAATTAAATAACTAGAACTATGTCACTCTAACTGTTGCTCATTGCGCCACTAAACCTCCAATAAACATTTTAATCGTCGATTCACCTCATGATTTGTCATTATGTCATATGTACGTCCTACACACCTACACTACGTAAAAAGCTTTACGCAGATATAAAGTTACCATTTTGAATTTGTGAATCCGGTAGAATTGTAAAAATAAAGATTACTTAAATAGCCCTGTGGTGTAGTGGCTAAGCCACCGGTTTCAGACCCAGAAGTCCCGAGTTCGATTCCCAGTGCGAAGTACATCTTTGTGTGCTCGGTTTGGTTGGTGGTATGACGTTAAGTCCACCTAGCTAGCTACCTTTATCTTATCTAAGTCTGTCGCCATAACAACGACGTTTATAGCATTGTTGTGTTTCGACAGTTTGAGATAAGATAGCCGTTCCTCAGTGGTTGAGGATTCCGGGTGAAGCGCGCTTCCACCTTCGGCCTTATCGTCACTTACCATCATGTGAGATGAAGGCCAAGCGTTTACCCGTTGTAGAATAAAAAAAATCGTAATCATCATAAAATCCAACGCGTTACTTTCGCGCCAAATTCCTTAACTATTTTTCGAAACTCCTAGTATGAGTCAATCGTAATACACTTCCCCCTCCAAAGGACTGTCATTTAAAGCACAAGGAGTGACGGAGCACGCGAATTTGGCTAGAATTCCAACAACTTATTAGCATCAAACAATGTAGAATAGTACATCGAGTCATTCTTACTAGCAATATCGTAATTGTGTTGGATTTACCACCGATGCCGTACATTCAACCTCGAACCAGTTGAAACATGCTATATCTTCAGGCTACCAAACTTAAGTAGCTTTTGCCTACGCCCATAAAACGTAGTGTACTTACTAGACGTTGCAGCCTCTCCTAATCGTTGCTGCTCCCTTTATGCACCGAAATTCTGCACAAAATGATACAAAGATCGTATAACAATAACAAAAGCACATACAAAATCTTACGATTGCATGCGAAATTCAATTCCGCAGGCATTCATCAAATGAACCACAAGTTTGCATTTAAAATCAACTAGACATTTCATTATGTCTCGCGCGCACTGCCGGAGCGTATTTCACGCGAATATACACGGGAAATGGAAGAAAAAAAACATAACACCCGGCGCGGTCTAAAAAAGTAATTCGCATGTTTTTCCATACATTAAAAACTCCGTCGGGAAATAATCGGATGCATTCTTCACGAGGATGACACGGATGTAGGGGGAATAATTATTGCGCGCTTCTGTTTATGAAACGCCGTCCGTGCCCGTTTTACGGAATGGTTGTGTACGATTGTACGTATTGTTTCTCTGTTCGTTTTTCTTCTGGATTCGTGCGATATGCATTTTTCGGTTCGTTCGATAAGGTTTACGACGACTTTCGTTTGATTGAAATGAAAAAGAACAAGTATTCTTTAACAAAATGGTTTAACGATATGTAAGATTGGATCCTCTTTTTTGACGTGACAACGTCTTAAATTAGGTTGCGGCTGGGAGTCACTTATGAAAAAGTGTAACGCTCGGTAACGTTACGATGAGTCACCGAACGAGAGAGAGGCCCGCCGAATGCCTTGCGTCTCTCTCCCACTCAACTATGTTTTAAATATAATTCTTTGTTTAAATAAATGTTTTAAATTGTTACTATTATTTCATCCTTCTTCCTACTATACGAATGAATATTCACATTAAAATTATTTTACCACTCAAAGTCGTTGTCACGTAAAACTTTCGCCCGTATACCGACTTTACAGGCAACCAATTTTTTTTCATTTTTTTTATCAACTTTATCCTCATTTACTATCACGAGAGATGAAAGCAAAGCGCTTCACTGTTGTGTTACGAAATTAAAGTTTAAGTTCCTTCCTGAGACAATACCGGATCTCTTTTGAAACCGTTTATTATGCTTTGCCGGGTGTCCCACTCAGTTGGCTTACTCTTGAAACAATTGAAACAAACAAACAAATTGCATTAATCAATTTCCAATCACAAATCTAAAATAAGTCAAATGGCACTTTTGTAAGCGACAATAGCGCCACATTGGAATTAAATTGCGTGGAAATTGATTGAACGAATTATTATCGAGATGGCGTTCCGGAATTATCTTTACTTATCCCAATATCGATACATATTAATCGCATTGGAATTGTATTAAAATTGAGTTTGCGTTCAAGAGTAACCCCCCAGGCTGTACCAACGGGCGTCTGAAGTTAGAGAACACTAATACCTACCGATTTACCCCCCCCTTGTATGTTGAGCAAAGTTTTAAAGTTATTAAATGATTAAGTTAAAAACATTTTATTTAAGCGAAAATATTGGAAACATTAACACGCTCTTGTGACAAAAATTATGTTTTTATGAATTAATTTAATTTATCAATCAAATAATTAAATCATGAATTTCTATTTTGTTTTTGTTAATGTTTAAATATTGTCAATATTTTAATTATTTTTTATTTTATTCAAACGTGTCTTTTTAATTTTTAATGTAAATTTCTAGTTTTAAAATCTAACAATATTGTACGCGCCTGTAATCGGAGCAGTATCTGCTGTTTTTGCTATTTTTATTAACAATGTTTAATGTCTGTTATGTTGGTGTGTCAAATAAATGAATGAAATAGGTATATAAAAATGTTCCTATTTTTCTTGCAGTTATTTTAAAAAATATTTTACGGTTTCATATCAAAATATTGAGTGAAATTAAAACATGGCAAATTATATGCTCCATAAAAAATTGTTTTTCTGCCAAAACACATATACGTCAAAAGCACTCGTATATACTCGTATGTCAAAGCTCCGTCACTACGATTTAGTGTTAGAATTGTGCGTCTAGTTTTTATACGTGATCGAAGGCTGGAGCCCAATTATGTCACGTGACATGGATGTCACATGAAATTTCTACTCGTACAATGCACCTTTGTACAGTCGGCCAAATAAATCCGCAATGCAAATAGATTGTTAATTGCGTCGCTTATGCGGTTTGCAGTCGGGAATACTGGTGTTTATTTTGTACAGCACACGGGACTGGGAAATAATGGAGTCCAAGTTGTTGTGAGTGGAAGCATTAAGTGGCGTTATTTTGGTGTATATTTTAACCGCCTTCTAGTGCTCTAATAGTCCATATTTTAGTCTGAGACTGGAGGTCCCGAATTTGATATTTAGCGAGGGTACGGTGAACGGTTGGTTCCTATTGCCATAGTTCACCTAGTGAGCTACCATCCTCATGTGTCAATGTCGTATTGACACAAGTTTTAACTTAAGTATGGTGAACTTAAGCGAATAAGAAAATAGAGCCAAGTGTTTCCCTTTTCAAAATTGAAATGGAAAATAAACATAATAATAATATATTTTAGCACAATTTTTGTGTGCATAATCATGTACTAAAAACTATAGCAATACCTACATTTTGTGACAGACCGAATAAAATGCGCATGAAGCTATCATTTTAGTTAATTTTTAACTTTACAATCACACTGATTTTTTTTTCTTTTCCCCTTTCCTTCATGAAATATTACCAAACCTTTAACGTTTCAAATAATAAATTAACATAGCAAACGAATCGTCCCGGGAACCTAATGATCCAGTCTCAAAGCGCCGTTTCTGAAGAGAGGTTATGGAGTGATTATTAAGGTGAGCCAGATCTGAATAACAAGCTCAAGATCTTAACTCGAAGATTTAGTGCAGACAATAAGCTGCTTAATGTTTCAGCAAGTTATTGTGTGCATTCTCAATTTCACATCGTACATACACACTAAAGACTATTGATCCCCAAAGGGTTAGTCAGAGACTAGGCAATGAGGACCGCAAAAGCAGTCCTCTGCCATAGTCTACTTTTTACCAAATAGCGACTACACAAATGTGCTCAGCGTGACAAGTGGTGAGCCCATCGCCGCTGTTCATGTGGGAAACTTTTACTTAGCAGTGGGCGTTCATGGGCTGATAATGGATAATTAAATATCGACAGATTGACTATAGAAGTTATGCCTGTCAATTCGCTAATATAGATAGATAGATAGACAATACTTTTATTGTAACATAACACAAACATTTACATTAGACATAAAAGAGCAAAAATACAAAGTTACAATGTGGCGGTCTTATCGCTTAAAAGCGATTTCTGCCAGACAACCAGTCGGATGGAGATACTATGTACTTCGTCGAATGCTTTTACCTAAACTTTTACTATTGACACGACTGTTATCCCCTAAGGGTTAGTAAGAGACTAGGCAATGACGACCGCAAAATTTAGTCCTCTGACCATAGTCCATGTTTTACCAAATAATAACTGCACATGTGCTCAGCGTGACAGGTTTGATTATTCTTTAATTTTTATATATAATGTCTAACAATATCAATAAGCGAACGTTTAAAGGGAGTATCTATACATCACACTGAGCATGCTCACCAAATTTGATCCAAAACTACAGGCTGGTTACCGAGATAATCAACAAAACATTATCATTATTCACCAAAAAATACACCCTTTCTAAACCCGTACAGCTGTTCTACACGCACACAAAGATAGCCGAACATGCACACTAAACTCGGAGCACACTGAGCCACAGTATAGCTTATATTTATACTGTGACTGAGCTATCTTTTTATTGACGCTTGCGTGCATGTTAGTAAAGATACAGCATGTTTCATGATGTGCATTATTTTAATTGATTTAGTTTGTTAGATAACATAACTTTGAAAAATCACTTTATAACATCTTTTGTTATTGTATTCAGAATGATACTGCCCTTAAACGTTCGCTTATTGATTTTGTTAGACCCTGTATATTTAGCAGTCATCTCGTTCATAGTTACATATCAAGCGGCCATTTTGAAATGGTGTGTGTATATGAACATGTACAAGCTATGCTAATTCCCACAATGCGAAACTACGGTCCCAATTCCGAATTCACATGAGCCGTGATTTACGTACGGCATAAAGATTCGTTTATTATGCGATGACGTTTATTACAAGAGAAGATATGAGTTCGCGTTCATAAAGAAAAGTTATGGAAGCCGAATGATTGGTGGCTTATATTGTTCTGTGGGATATTGCTGTCGCTCCTGCAACTATATTGATAGGATTATCTGTGAACTAGTATACGCCGGCTGCTTCGTATGTGTGTTATTTGCGGATTCACGAAAAAATATGTTTGACTGAGATAAAAAGTTGTTAATTTCAGCTCATTTGTCTATAATTATCTGCCAAAAATAATAAATCGTTCCGTAAAAATAAAAGAAAAACACTTTTTTTGATAATTATATTATAATGTCAGTACTTACATTACATACTCTTTTCAGTTCTTATGGTCAGGTTTTTTCCGGTCCTCATTCTTTATTTAAGTCAAATTAAATCTTTTAAAAACTAATATTGTAAAAAGCACACATAAACGACAATCAATGTTAGTTTTCAATTCAAAAGTACGCAGTATACAAACGACTGACTATTGATATTGCTGGAATCAGAATTCAATTTAATACCAATTGTTAATTTAATAGACACTCCTTGAACCTATGTAGAAGGTCATTAAAGCAAATACCGAGCGGACGTCGCACTCTTAACCTTTAACTGACTAGGTAGCTCACTAGGTAGTTTCGTTATTAACACCTAAGTGGCTAAGTGGCTAAGCTCCGACTGATGACCGGAGGACTAGGGTTCAATTCCCAGGAGGGGTAAAGAAAAATAGACACTAATTCTTGAATAGGTTCTAGATAGGTCTAGAAGGTCACTAAAGCTAAAAACGGATGGGCATCGCACTCCTAACTTTTCACTGACTAGATAACTCACAAGATATTTGTGTTACTAACACCTTGGTGGCAGAGTGGCTAGTGGCTAAACGATCCGCCGGAGGACCCGGGTTCAGTTCTCAGGTATAGTGTGTTTTAGATTTTTTGATGCATAACCCGGGGTTGTGATAACCAACCCGTTTTTGGTAAGCGGTGTCTATTGCCTTCATGATGGAGGCTTTGATTGTGCATAAAAATAGATGCATATACAACGCGACGCGTGATCAACGCACTCAAAACGTCCACACACAAGGAGTACCATGTTGTTTACGAGTATATACTCACTTCGTTTATTAGTGTGCGAGCTAAATATCAAAAGGACGAAGTAAAAATTGGGTGCGTATCATTTCATATAATGACAAAATTAACTAATTTTAAAGACCATAACGTTAATTGGATATAATTTTTACTTGTTCTAAATACACTTCCTCAACTTTACGTATATTATTAATTTGATATAATACTCATATTCTCTAACAACTTTTCCTATAAAGCTATATTGGTAGAATAATCATATTCTTTAACTTCATTTGATATAATTTTTGCTTAAAATTAAAAATAGCATTTTAACCCTAAATTTATTTCAAAGATTGCCTTAACAGTTAAAACGCTGTGTTTTCGTTAAGGTTGAGCTAAAAAAGTCAGTGACAGAAACGAATCACGGCAAAACCGACTTCACGTAGACTTGTCTGCCCTACGCTAGAGTGTAATTTAAGCTCGCAGCGCCGGAGCCGTGACTGAAAACATGCCTGCTGCATGCTGCATGCCTGCTTGCATGCTGCATGCCTGCCTGCATGCTGCATTCTTGCTTGCATGCTGCTTGCTTGCTTGCTTGCATGCTGCTTGCTTATTACATTAATAATGTTTTATATTATTTGACTAATAAATCAAATGTACATTATATTAAAAGTACGTTAAATCAAATGAAATTATAGAATCTAAAATTATATTAGTTAGTTAAATATCAAATGAAATTATATGAACATACTTACGACAAATGTATAATAATATGTAAAAGCTGCCACTATTTCGTTACGATTTAATATGGAGTTGTGTATCTAGTTTATATCGATGATTGAAGGATAAAGGCAGTTTAAGGCTGTACGTTACTTTACTCAACTGTTATAGGTACTTCCATTGAAGTTTTATATCTAATTTGAATTTTATTATTTCAGGTGCCGCCAGCCCTCCAGCCGTCCGCCATGAACGGTGAGTGTTCCGCTTGACAGATGACCGTTCATCCGGATTTATGAAAATCATTATGTAAATCTCGTGTTATACCTCACTTCAGTGCGAGTGAGTCGTTCATACATTTTGATGTGTAAATATAATTGTGTATGTGCCATTTAATGTGGTGTTTATGGAATGGAAAACTAACATTAACCAAATACATAAAAAAGTAGAAAAGCGAATGAAAAAATAAACAATTAAACGGACTAATAAAACAAGTAACAATGCAAGTTATAACAAAAAATGTGACGGACCAATCAGGACCGTATCATTTAGTATTTATTTATATTAATGTTCATTCGCACGATTTCATATTACTTCATTTTTTATTGTTTTTTTATTGTCCATTAAGAGGAAAATCCGTTTCCGCGGCCTAGCAGGTTCTCTGGGCAAAAACTGAAAACCAGTACGTAAGTTCTTTGAGCAAAGGTATCACTGAGTTTTTGCCCTTTTGCATCGCTGCGGCACACATGCTACCAACTACCAACATGTTATTTGAATGTTTTTTATTTGTACCTAAGCATGTGTGTGTTTTTGATGCAAATAAATGTGTTATCTATCTATCTATCAGGACCGTGCATTAGCGTAAGTCGTTACATTGTGAGAATGTCACAGCGCAACAGCTCAGCGTTGGTAATAATAATTATTACTATCAGCCTAAGTGATCCCACTGCAGCGATACAGTTTTCTCCATAATCAACCGAGTTTTGGCCAAGTGCGGCCGGTTTTAACGACTGCCATCTTGCAATAACAACCGAAGGGATCAACGTTCCTTCCAAAGTACGGATAAGCTCAAGAAATCGAAATTGTTTTGGTCACTTATTGGTTAAAAAATATATATTTGTCCTACCAACCCGCAACCCCTCAGGCCCCAAGCGGTCGCATGAGACCGCACCTACAAAAACACACTTGACTTTGTACCGTGTTTTCATAGACTTACAAATTACTTTAGTATAAACAAGTTTGGTTATTTCGGTTCTGTGGTACATCTTATGCATTGTTATCGCAAAATATCGCATAGTCTATGCTCGATTCTGTCAAATTTGACGTTGACAGTTTCGCCAATTTTTTTATTAGAAAAGTGCCACGAGTGAGTGGTTTTAAGCCAGCGTGATGGGTTATGGCCCAATATGTCCACGTGCTATTTTTCACGTGGGAGGCCTGTGCCCAGCAGTGGGATGTTTATATAGGCTAATGATGATGATGATAATTTGTTCGTAATTTTTGAAATATATTGAAGTATACAAAATAATAATTCCGAATTTTACGGATTAATTGCCGTACTTAACACGTCAATTAACTAAAACGACAACCCATAATTTCTAAATCCGAAAGGTGCTTAGGACGTTGATAATAGAGCTTTTTTACCTTGAAATATCCTAATTACCAAGTAGTAGTCATTGTTAATAATTATTAATACAGAACAGTAGTGCGGCAATTAGAGAAAAGAGTAAGCGACCTAAAAAAATATATTAGTATAGTGCAGTAGTACATTTTAGTTTTTTAAATGTAAATATTGATGTTAAATACATAAAAGTTCAAGATCACGAGTATCACGACCACTTGTAACGTAATACCTTAACTTTAGCTCAAATGTTATATTGAGAAATTGTACAACATCATTTTAGTATGTGCTTTACTTATGGCGACAGAAAGCTATGTACGGGAACGAATCCAACCCTTACGCCTAGGTGAATAAAGTCGTGTGTCCCTTGTCTTTTATGTTTAATATTATAATCTTGAATATTTTTATAGCGCAGTAAGATTAAATGGGAGACCGTTTTAGGTGATGGCCAACATTTCTTTAGATTTGTTGGTACACGGCTTTATTTTGGATCTAAATATCAAATGCTTTTTGTGTAAATAAAGTGGTATTTGGAGGCTTGTAATAAAACTTTATTATATAACAAGCCACGTTATTATTTGATAGTGTTCTTTTAAAAAAATAGGCAAATTTAACTTCAAATAAAATGAGATTAATTTGTCTAGTCGATCACTGAATTCTCGTGATGGTCATTATCATCTGCCTATAAAGGTCCTACTGCTTGTTAGAGACCATTTTACACGGACAACACAGCATATGAGGAGCCCTTATGTAGCATATATCATAAAAAAGTCTATGAAATCTTTCAAGCTCTATTCAATTTATGATAACATGATTAATGATTAAGATTTATTTACAAAATCTTTATTTTAAATGTCACATGACACAGAATTTAATTCGTGAGTAAGTATATTTATTTACCAAAAACGAAACGCAAAACTGATTTGTCAATGTTATCGCAACTCCTAACTTCGCCCAGCGTTTGGTACTCCATTTAAAAACTCGTAGCAGTTCGCGGACTCGTAGTAGTTCGTAGCAGATGAAACTACGGCGTAGTGCACTTTGTTATTCTTCGGAGTGAAACTTCAGCTTGCTTTGCTACGGTTTTCACATTAAACTAAGCAATGCAAAGTGTAGTACTAGTGGAGCCTCATTTAATATTAAGAGATTCAGGCTAAGCAATACGAATGTTGGAAGCTTTTAAAATGCTGTTTAGATTTAGTTTGTTTGTCCCTAAATATTAAAAAAAAAACATTTGATGCTAAGGGTAACTTTTTACAGACTATGTATCTAAATGTGTGAGCAACTAACTGATTAATAACGGCAAATAGTTACATACTTGTTCTCCTTCTTCTTCTTTAGCGTATCATCGTCCACTGCTTATTTATTTATTTATTTATTTTTTTAATATATATTAACTGTTGGACGTACGCCTCTCCAGTCCTCTTCCAACCAGCCCGATCGCAAGTGAATCTGGTTCAGGTCGGCCCTACGACCACCTTGTCAGGTCTGCCGATACTCCGCTTCCCCGTTCTTGGTCTCTAGAATAAATCGCAATTGCTCCATCTCTTATCATCACGGCGACAGAGGTGACCGGCCCAAGCCTACTTCTTCCTTGCAACTCGGTTCCCGATATCGGTCATCTTTGTGCGTTGTCTTATAATGGCATACCTCACTCTGTCGCGTATGGTTAATCCCAGCATACTGCGTTCCATCTTTCTCTGGGCGACTTTGAATCTCCGAACTTGCGTGGCGGTGAGAGTCCACGTTTCACATGCGAATGTCATGGTCGGGAGTACACATTGGTCAAATACTAAGGTATTTGATCAATATGTACTGCCGACCATGAAGATCAAAGACCATGGTCTTTAGTGACTGTGGGATGTCGGACCGGAACACAGTCTTTAGCTTTCCGAAAGCTGCCCATCCAAGCTGCAGTTACACATTGTTACACACTAGCAACCTCTAAATGTGGAACGACACTTAGGAAAAAATACCGATGCCTAGTAAAAAGATGAACATAGTCCTGTTAAAATATCCATTAGATAAATTAAGGCATGTGGTAAATTGTAAAACAAATCAAGCATTTAGCAAAATACCAACATTAAACTTATGATGTTTTATTTTAAGAAAATACCGCGAAACAATCTTTTAGAAGTTTTAATTTCCCAAAAAGATTAAGGATATAAGGTAAACACAGTGGCGTAACATCATTTCGTATTTGCAACTGTGAATTGTATTATTCGAACAAAATTATTGCAGAATTGAAATTTACTGTGCAAGTTCTGAAGTAGGCTGTATCGCGTTAAGGCGACGTTACTTTTCTTATACTGCGGTGTATTTTTCGAAAAAAAAATACTATCAACACCTCTCTTCCCTTTGGCGTCATTAAAGGCGACTACAGGACTAAAGAAGGCTCACCACCTATCACGCTGAGCACAAGTGCAGTTTTTACTTTTTAAAGCGTGGACTATGGCAGTGGACTGCTTTTGCGATCCTCATTGCCTGGTCTCGGACTAACCCTCTGTTATAATAATTGTATGTACGTTCATTTTATAATTAAGAATAATAATAGAATAAACATAAATGCTTTTCTGTGAAAACCTTGGTATTTGTAATACATCCATTTTCTGAGTTTTAAGCGAGCACTACACATTGAAATGAAACACTTTTTTACGGATAAACTCGCGTTTAATTTACTATTTACATAGTTTTTATATTATCCTGACGTTTCGAACCCTTTACAGGGTCCGTGGTCACAGGGAGAACATGTGTTTCCTTATTAATATGTTGCATTGCAATAATAGTGTCGATTATAGTGTAAAGTTGTATTTGATACAAAGCGAAAAATGCTTTATTATTTGAATTATGGGAGTAGGTACTGATTAATAATATAGAAGGTACTGTTAATGGTGTTTATTTAATTACCTACCTATGCTTGCAGAAAGTTAGTCAGGCACATGACATATTTTATTAAGAGAACTTGTTATTTCATTGTTTATTTTTTTATTAAATTAAACATAAGTATGACAAAAATCACTTAACGGCGCTGCGGTGTCGTCATCATTAATTAAGGAGACCATTTCGGAACGAGAGTGATATGACAGCTGTCAATCTGGCGGAACGTCAAACGGGCAGGGCAGCCATCCTGTTGCGCATTCTATGATTGGACGCGACAGAAGCCGCACGTCTTCGACGGATCGGCGACGTTTAATCCATTTAAAGCATAGCCATATTTAATTATAATTGGTGTTAATTAGTTTTGTTCGATTAAATAAAGTGTTGGAGAATTAGACATTGCCTTTATTTCGAAATATTAACTGCCCGTACGCCTACATGAGAATGGACCCGTCTGGTGATGTACCCGCTTTGCCGTTACACTTATAAGAAGTCAATTATAAATAAATTTCACTTATTCATTAAACAGTTGCGGTAAATACGAACTAAATTGACTATGAACTATATTAGACAGAAAAAAAATGTACATCTAAATTAAAGGCACACACTTTTGGCGGTGGCTTGTTTATATTTTAAGGTTTGTAAAACTTCGCTTTAATGCTATCTCATGAAAAACGAAAAGAGCAAATGTATAGGTATAAGAAAAAGAGGGTGCCACCCGATTCATGTAAATCTGAACATATCTTTGTGTAATCTCGTTTATCTGAAGACTCTCCCCGGAAAGGGAAAGAAAACGTAAAACTGTAACAAATGAAAAATGAAATGAAATTGAAAATGTTTTGATACTTTCGTTAAAACATTATTAACCCATAACAATTATATATTTAATAAAATCATTTCTTAAGAAACAAATATTTACTTCTGCTTTTTCTTTAATAACATATAATTATGATATCAACAATCTATTTAAACCTAATCTTATTAAAAATATTAGACTACTGCCTTTAGAGGTCTAGTTGCTGGTCTACAACACATAAAACATATTCAATTTTGTAAAAGCATCGTTTGTATTGTGTACAACCCAGCATTGCTATGAGATGTTTTGTGTAGAAATCGACAAATTATGGTGTAAGTTGGAAACGATATAATTATGATACTAGAGCGTAAACTTTCACATGATTTTTTGTTTGGATCTGTAAAAAAAATACTTTAGTAGTCAAAACAACAGATACTTACAAATCCTATATTGATAGATTTAGTAAATAATCAAGTTTTGATGAATATTTTTATTTAGAATGCGACAGTTTTTTTTTGTTTTACGCCTTTATTCCCATCGGCCACTTCACCGTAACGCCAGCGCTCGAACTGATTAAGAAACATTGATCTGTTTACAAATCACTCCGGCTACACATTGCGTTCGGATCCCAACAAATGGAATATAGTGAGTGAGAGGACAATAAATTTTAATCAAGCACAAAATTGCTTTGGAAATCGCGGCCTCTTTTGTTTTTCCTCCTAGCGCCATTAGTCTCGAGCCTGCCTAATACGATTCGGAATTTTAATATCTCACTCCGTAGCTAGGCAACTTAATTAAAGTGGCCTCATGGACGATACCGCATTTATATTAAGTTTACATCCCAATAAATGGTGGTATTTTATTTTAATGCGAATCTGTTGAACTGTCGTTTGTGGTAATTACTCGAAATTGTAATGTGCTTTCTTTAATTTGGGCATTTAGAGTGCTAATTATTTTTTTATTTTACTTTTGTCATAATGGAATAAGTGCTAGACTTTTCTCTCTTTTTCTCACCTGATGAAAAATTACGATAAGGCCGGTCGGTGGTAGATGGTAAAACTGTCGAAATACTAAAATGCTATTAAAATTGATAAAGTATACGTCGGAAAAAGATTAAAAATACACCTCCTCGCGTCGTGCACTTCATTACTATGGGTCGTGACTCCCCCGCAGAATCACCCTCTTTCTGATCATTGCCCTCCAGTGGCTTCAGTCTTTGGCCTCGTGAAGGGCTTTGTGAAGGCTGACGCCCAGATAAGACCAGCTCATCTCGTGGGGCTGCGCCCTCTTGGTCGTTTGCCGTCCACCTTGCCACAATGAAAATACAATCGCTAAATATTATGACTAAATACAGTTATATCTATATACTACTATAGCTTTATATACAGTAGCAGAGTAGTAACCAAAACCAAGATCAAGAAAGAAAAGGAGTTTAGGCAATTCAAACTTTCTCTTTAAAAAAAGTTTATTCGGATGAGTGATTTATGCTTTTGAATTTGGAGCTAAAATATAAAATACTAGTGGATCCTCACGGTTTTGCCCGCGTGGTACTCGCCTGGGAAGAATCTAGCTTTCTAATGGTCAAAGAATTGTCTAAATCGGCCCAGTAGTTTCGGAGCCTATTCAATTCAAACAAACGTCTTTCCATTTTATAATATTAGTACCTATATACTAACACTTTAGTACAGTCATGTCAAAAAAAGTATTATCATTTATATAACGAACTATTTTATTTTTAAAGCAAACACCGCGTCGCTTCGTAAGCTATAAAACATAAGCGTATTTCGCACCGCACAATTTAAGCGCGCGGTTAACAAGCAAGTCTGGTATTACGCCAGTCTTTAGCGCATTCCTTTTAAAGCGGAAAACAATTAACAAAGAACCTTATAATTACGTTCCGGAAAGAGGTCATTCGCCAAAGGCTTTGATTCCGGTAACGCGTGGCTGTGCAACGTTTGTCGGGCTGCTTCGACGTTTTATTAAAAAGGCACATTAAAAAGGTTTTTAATAAAGAGGCACAATAGAAAGACTTTAATAAAAAAGGAACTTGAAAAGTTTTATGTACTGTACTTTTCTTTGTATACAGCCTATATACTGTCCCACTACAGGGCAATGCCCTCAACCCCACTTATTGTATAGATTTTGTAATTTAGGATAATAGTAAAATAGATATAATATAAATTAAATTAGTAGACATATTTTAAATTACTTATAATAATAAAAAAAACATTGAAATAATTGGCATTCTGTGTACGCTAATTTTGGGTTTATTGTCTAGATTTTTTTTGTCTTAAGTAAAGGCTTCGTGCGATCAGCACATTTAGCCAGTATCAAGTAAGATATATTAATTATTTTCATTGCATTAAGTAGATGATAATAAACGTATAATGGTAGATTATATTATTCTCCCAAACCCCTCGAGACTTAATAAAGCTGTGGGGCTTTATTGAGGTCGCACACGGACTTCTTGAAAGAATTTGAAAAGTGATGTTGCAATGTTTTGTTTTATTTGCTAGCACTCATGCACGTTCACGAACACTTAACAGTTAATAATCCACCATTATTTCACATTAATATTCGACAAAACCCAAATTATAGAAAATAAAACAAAACTGCAGACATGACGCTTCACTTTCCCGCCAAGAAGTCCAAAATTGTGATGTTTGTGGCACGTTAGATGATATACAGCATGTAGGTACAATCAGCATCAAAAGTAGCTTAGCATATGAAATTTTCAAATAATTGAAATAAGTCTTTATTTAATTTTTAGTCTTTCTTTATTAGTATTATTGTGGCAAAAGTACATGACCGTCACTATAGGTAATTACAGAGAAGTTTTAATTATGAACACAAAAAATGTCATTTAATTCTGAAATGTTAAATGATGAGTATGTAAAGACACTTACACGTGACTATTACTTTTGCCAACTTGTGTTTGTTCAGTTACTTTTTATGCTAACTGTACTATTGGAATGTATAAAGTTACAAACCGAAAATGTTCCCATATACAATAATTAGAGGTTAGAGTAGCTCCAGCTTACTAACCCGCTCTAAAAAAGAAATACAAAAAAAGTAAAAAGAAACAAAAGTACTGCAAAGAAGCGGGGAGCAACACCAATAAAACATATGCTTGAGGGTGATTACAAACCTGGGATAATCCGAAAACGCACTTGCCTGGGAGTTGAATCCGGGACCTCCGGATATTTTAGTAGCCGGAGGTTAATTAAAAGGTTAATTTCATAAGCACTCACAGATTTACATGTAGCTTCTTCCACATAATAGTATTCGTCTCAAGAAGCTATAAATTATGTGAACAAACATTCAGGGCATCGCAAACTTTTAATCCAATACACTTTATTTAAAACTAAATCGAACCAAAAGTATAACAAATCAAATTATACTTTATTGTATGTATTTAAAAATAGTTTTATAATAACCTAATGGCCGTTAAAATGCCTGTCGTATTATCCGTTGATTTTATTTTAAGTCCACTGGATTTTGTTAATTACGAGTATTAATTGTAGCTAGGTACTAACGTTGACATAATAATGTAGTCACATTGACTAAAACCCATTGCATTAGCGTCTCGACAAACATAAATTATGTTCTCGATGTTTTAAACTAAAGTAGTCAATAACCATCCATTTGCATGTGAAATATATTAATTTGCATACGCAAGCACATGAGACGTCGCATTCAATATATATTCCAGTTGAATAGTCTTCGGGTGAAATGTTACACAGTATGGCCACTGTCATTATTCTAAATACACGTCCCACTGGCTGGTCTTGTATCTCCCCTAGTACTCGTTATTGTATATCATACAAATATAAGTGATTATATTAAGTATGGTATCGGGGATGATAGTCGTGAGACTATTATCCCCGAAGGATTATAATCCTTACCTCCTCCTCCCATACTTAATATAATCACTTATATTTGTTAATATATATGACTATAGTCATTTATATTAAATGTGTCGCGTAGCGGTAAAAGAATACTACCATCCCCTCTCTTCCCTTGGGTGTCGTTAAAGGTGACTAGTAGACTAAAAACTGCACATACTCGTACATCCAACAGCATAGAGCGGCGATGGGCTCACCACCTGTCACGCTGAGTACATGTGCAGTCGCAATTTGGTGAAAAATGGACTATCAAGAGGACTGCTTTTGCTGTCCTCATTGCCTAGTCTCTGACTAACCCTTCGGGGATAATAGTCGTGATTTTAAGTATGTATATATGTCTTTTACCAGTGCCTTCTATATTTCTAACTCTACTATGTGTGTACTCGTTATTTAGTAATTACGAAGCAAGCTGTTGCCTAGTGCGGCCTAATTAATTAGTGTTAGAAATATATTGCAACGTACTCGGGCAAAGATAAAACAGCGCTTCCGCAGCGAGCAAACACAACATATAACCGTACTGCGTTATATAAGAGCTCGGGTTCCGTGTCTGCAATAAATACCCTGATTTAGCGCAAACAATGCCGGTTTCTGGGAAGCGGGACGAACAAACGGCGGAACCATCGCTCTGTCCGTAACTTCGCTACAAATAAGTCATTGCCGCTTGTTAGTGTTTGGTAAGTTCGCCGCGTTTATTTATAAGGAATTAGTACGGCCTCGCTCGTGTCAAATTTGGCCAGTCATTGAAGTCTTTCAACGGTGGTTCCAGGAGTTCTGTGATCGATTACTATTTCATAATTACAATCTTATTACGATTGTACCTAACTAAAGATATTTAACAAATAAATAAATGTTAAACTTTTTGTGAAATTATTTGAGTGTCTATTATTTAACGAATAAATAAATAAATTTTTGGAATATACCTTGAAGTAATACAGTCAGCATCAAAAGTAGCTTGGTATATGAAATTTTCAAATGATTGTTACGGTTGAAATTACCAGAATTGTCTGACATAGCTGTTGAGTCAAAAGTACATGACAATATACTTTTGCATTATTGCCTTATCCATTTATAATGAACACAAAAAATGTCATATAATTTTAAATGATGAGTATGTAAAGACACTTACACGTGACTATTACTTTTGCCACCTTGTTTTTGTTCAGTTACTTTTGATGCTGACTGTACGTACCAGTTTCAGGAGAATTCGCTCTGTCCTAGCCAAATTTAGTTAGGCATAAAGTTACAGTACACCTACGCTTTTAAATGTCAGTTTTGCAATCTATATTTAAATTAAAATTAATTTCCATATGCATGTCGTAGAAAAATTACTTGAAAGTGGCTTGACTAATTTGAATGATTTATTTTTCGTTGTGTTCTTGTCAGTACAAAGTTTGTGTGAAAGATTTCTTTTGGAAAATCATCGGAAAAATGGTGATCGCGGACGAAATCGCGAGCGAGTCACTAGTTTACTATAAACATTGACATTGTGACTGTCATTCTGTTCTGTAGGTATTTCATAGATAAATGAAAAAGTAGGCATGTGTCTTGCTTCTAAGTATGGTACAAAAACCTATTTTAGGGACAATTTAAATAAGTTCATTTTGTCGTAACCGTCCACCCGTGCAAAAGTTTTCATCCCTGCTTGCAAGATCGCAACCCAAAAGTTACCGAACTATGGACCGACCTTACCTTACAGAAGCGAAATTGTATAGGTAGTCTTATATAAAAACACAATGAAATTAGTTTTCTGAACAGCGGCGATACTGTTAGTCTAATACACGATACAAAAGATACAGTAGCCTTTGTCGTTGCCAAATAAATTGAATGAACGAACGCTAAAAAGAAAGCTAGAATAGGGAGAACTTAAGATAATGGAAATCGATGGATTTGGGACAAAGACGTATTGTCTATGGGCGAATTTAGCGCTGATGTCTGAGGAGGCTGTATTTTTTTAGAGCAGAAACAAGGGAATATAATATTACCGGCTTTTGGTTCGGCTCTATTATTACTTGTTTTTCTTTCTACAACGTGGGTGAGACAAGACCTTTTCTAATCATAGATTAAGTGACGATAAAGATTGAACATCTAAGATATTTCAGCAGAAAACAATTAATTCATTATCATCATCAGCAGCCTATAAATGTCCCACTGTTGGGCACTAGCCTTCCTACATGGACTAATAGCACATAGGGAGATTCAATCAAGTCTTCCAAGTAATAAAAAACACAAAAAACAACTTTTAAAGATTTTCGGTTTCCCATACAAACTTGCAAGTCGAAATTTTTTAAAACCATAAAAGCCAATTTTGATGAAACTTTGCATGCTGAAGTAAAACACAGGGATCTAAATAGCTTGTTGAAAACATTTAAAAAAAATGTTTATTTAACTGAGTTACTGTGATTTTTAACTTTCTATAGTGGAGTTTAAATCGCAATAACTCAGCTACAAAAACGTTTTTTAAAAATGTTTTCATAAAACTATTTAGATCCATGTGTTTTACTTAAGCATGCAAAGTTTCATCAAAATTGGCTTATTGGTTTTTAAAAATTTCGATTTGGAAGTTTGTATGGAAAACCGAAATTCGTAAACGCTCTTGGAATATAAGACTTGTGGTCAAATCCGTTCTCTTTTTACCAAAAAAATATTTTAAATACATTAAGTTGACTTTCTGTTATAAGTAACAAGCAAGGGAGATATACCTACATTTTAACAAGAATCTTAAATCAAAATTCAAAATTATTTATTCAATTTAGGCTACAATAATTGAGCACTTATTAAGAATATCGCTATTTCATCGGTTCGTAAGTCCTAACTATGAGGCGGGAGCCTTGTACTGAGAAGAACTGGCATAAAACTCAGCAAGGGCATTTCTTTTCTCCCTTTGTTAGACTGCGTCAATACAAATTGGAAAATGCCCTACCTATCATAAAAGAACATTTTCCATTACAACATAAAAACATTTAATACGATTACAAGACAACACAACACATACAAAAGAATATCCAATAAAAAACAGGTATTGCTCAATTTAAAATAAAATGAACAACGTCTTACAGTATCTTTGAAACGAGAAAAAGAAAGACTATTTCTAATCAAAAAACACACCCGATTCCTCGTCACTATTCACTCGTTGTATTCATCCTATTCTCGTCGTCGTCGTCCTATTCACCGCCACTCGTTCCCATCCACAAGGTTTAAGACGTTAAATTATATCAGCTGAAGTAGAATAATAAATGTTTGCCAAACAGACCCGGTCATTTATTTATTTAGGACTGTGTAGGATGTAGTACATAAATAATGTCATTTGATTGGGGATCCAATTAATTTGGATTAATTACTGCGACTCCTGTTCGTTATTTCAAAGCTCATAATAAGCATCTTATAGCTGTTGATGACCTCGTTTGTTCTGAAATACTTATTGTATAACGTAGTATTTAAACTCGATTTTACTTATCTTTTATTAGTGGGGATTGCCTAGAATCCCCTTTCGCAGTAACACATCGACCCATCGGGATCTTTTGTGCAACCCCATCCTGTCATTCTACCTCTCCTCATAAACATAAACAAGTACCGTAAACTCTGAGATGAGTGATTGGTCTCGCTGCGCTCAACTAGATACCTCCGTCGTACTTGTAAAATGCGGCAACAAATACTACGCCGAAATTGGTGTACCCCAGAGCCAGTCACACTGATAGCGGTGTGTAAAGTTTACGTACTGATTTTTTTATTAAATTTTGGGCATAATTCAAAGTAAATGCCAGTTTGCGTCATAAAACTGTGAAAATAAAACTACAAAAAATAAGAAAGACAGCATTCTTGCAAATTGTCACAGATGAGTTGACGCATTTATGGAGCTGTGGTTTTTAGATAGGGCGGTATCTAGTCGAGTGCAGCGAGACTAATCATTCATCTAAGCGTAAACTAAATAATGTCTTTGAGGGCGAAGACCCTAAAGTCTTCTGGATTTGATAAAGTTTTAATAAAGTTGGAGACCTCAATATGTACCCTATTAGGAATAGAAATAGATACAAATATTATCTAGAAATCACAAATTGAAAAAATTGCTGCTCTCTAAATTTACGTATTATTATGCTTTTAATGAATTATAAAAATGTTTAGACATAAAAACTGCTATGTGTGCTTACTATGCCTATGCATTTTCATGGCTCAACTACGGTGTCATCCTGTGGGCGGCTGTGGGGTAATAGTACTGATGTGAACCAACTTTTTATCATGCAGAAAATATGTGTTAGGATATTGGTAAATATAGATGAATATATAAAGTTGTAGACCTCACTTTGTTACACTAGCATTACTAACACTTACGTCATTATGTATACTTATTCGAAATTTATAAGTTCGTCAGAAAACACAAACATAAGTATGCTTAAGCCAAAGATTTTTACCATCAACCACGTAACTTAAGACGTCATAGAAACAGGCTAGCTCAACCATTCACAACATTACACATGGTCAGCACAGGAACACACCACATATAGAGTTTTATAAAAAAATAAAGGAGTACATGATACAAACATGTTTTCATTAATTAAAAAATGTTTAAGTAATTTTGTTTTACACAGAAAAAAGACGACAACCTCAGGCCGCCTGAGGTTGTAACATTTTTTCAGTGTTAAAAAAAATTTACTTAAGTATATTTAAGCGTTAATAAAACGCTTAAATATAAAAACATTAATCTATAAACGCAGCTTCATCTTAACCGAATGTTCAAATATTTGTAAAAATATTTTTTTCCGATTTCAAACTTTTTCAAAATTTCGGTGAAAACTTCTAAGGGTGCGTCCACATCTGGCGAATGCGCGGCGAATGCGCCGCTTGCGAGCCGCGCGCGCGCTGCACGCGTGCTGTTGCTGCCGTTGTTTGGCGCACAACTCATGAAATGCTTGTATAGTGCGCGCGTGCTGCGCGCGATCTGCGCGCGTCTAGTTCGCGTGCTTACCGTTCTGTTTGCTTTCATACTGGAGCCTCAGTTAAATTAAGATTTATGAGATGGCCACCCAGTAGTCCAGCGAAAGGTCAATAGAGGTTATACCTACTAGGCTTCAACTTAAAGTACTGAGTTTGGCCTCCAGTATTCCCTATTATCTTCGTGGGCGCGTGGAATGCGCGCGGTCGGCGCGCGGGCGGCGCGGGAGCGTGGCGCGAGCTAAAAATGCACGCGCGCGGCTCGCAAGCAGCGCGCAAGCGGCGCATTCGCCGCGCATTCGCCAGATGTGGACGCACCCTAAGATTTGATGAAGCAATGTTGACTAAAAACATAAGCATCAAACACTGACAAATTTTGACGGTTGAAAGCCAGGCCTCGGTAGCCAAGTGGTTAAGGCAGCCGCCCGGAATGCGGAAGGTGCGTGGTTCGTTTCCCGCCTGAGATTGTCGTGTTTTCAGTGTTTAAAAAATTTACTTAAGTATATTTAAGGGTTAATAAAACGCTAAAATCTAAAAGTTTTTTGTAAAGTTGTTAGTTAAAATTTTGTTGCATGTAAATGCTAAATTGTTGCGATACCGATACCTTTACAGGGTCATTTATATTATGTAAGATCTATGTACCATACCAACATGATGCAATAAATATTTAAGAGTATTATGACTATGAATAGGCTGATCCCAGGAGAGTTATCTGAGATATAGATGGCAAGATAGTCACAGTCACACAATAGTAATCGAGTGGTAAAGCCACGTTGCGTTGCAGCACGAATTGGGCCAGTTGTGTTTCGCCTTTTAAGTGAAAGTACCGAAAGCCCATCTTCCCCCCTTACCTCTCTGCAATTGCTACTCCTTCCTCAAAGGTCGTACTCCTCCCTCAAGGTCAGCCACGCATCTGCGACTCCTTTGGTTTTTCTGACTTCAGGCTTCACGGTAGTGTATATATTCTCTGCTTCAGGGGGCATTGCAATATATTTAGGGGTTAAAGTTACTCGCGTCCGTAGGTTTACCCTTGAAACCCTACACGTGACCCCTGGGTGGTGCTAAATGAGTGACACTGACTGAGTGGTAGAGCCACGCTGCGTTGCAGCACGTATTGGGCCCCCTCGCCCGGGGTAATACCACCCTCTCACGAATAACCGGCGTGAAATAATGGCACTTGGTGCTGTTGTGTTTTGTCCGGCCAGTGAGAGTTCCGGAGGCCCCTCCCCCCTCACAATTCCTATTCCTTCCTTAACCCTATTCCTTTCTTAAAGGTCGGCAACGCATCTGCGACGCCTCTGGTTTTGCGGGTGTCCATGGGCGGCGGTGATTGCTCTCCATCAGGTGATGGCCTGCTCGTTTGCTTCCTAATATAAAAAATACATGTCGTAAACTTACACAGTAACGCGATTACAAACAAAAACACCGCCATCTATCATCAGTCAAGGAAAATAAATAGACAAACGTCACGAAACTCTTAGCGGTATTAATGCAAATGAATGACAGATCGGCTCGCGTCCCGCCATCAAAAAGTAACAACTCAAAGTTAACAACCCGATTCCGGGTAACGTACTTATTAACATAATTATACGACGTATATTTGCTTGGCCTAAATTAATCTTCGGTGATGCGGACCGCAGCATCTTGTTATGATATAGGTAGATAGCGTGAGAATAATAAAGTTGTGAAGGATGGGATATGGCTTCTATGTGCATGAAAAGTCTTACTATTAATACACATTCATATAATCACGAGAATTACCCCCGAAGAGGATAGTATAAGATAGGATAGTATAGGATAGGACCGAACCACCTACTGCGTCCAGCTATACCGACGACGCTGCTGTACGTGTCCTGACTCCATTATTCTACGAAGGCAGAGGAGATTGTAGAGTACATACAGATCAAGAGAAAACTCACTCTAAGGGTCGAGCGGTTGGAGTCCCGCCACAATGTGAATTTCCTCTCAAACCCCAAGCGGTCGCATGAGACCGCACCTACAAAGACACACTTGACTTTGTACCGTGTTTTCATAGACTTACAGACTACTTTAGTGTAAACAAGATCGATTATTTCGGTTCTGTGGTACATTTTATGCATCGTGATCGCAAAATATCGCATAGTCTATGCTCGATTCTGTCAAATTCGACGTTGACAGTTGCGCCAATTTCTGTGTCTGAAAATTTCCAAGAGTGAGTGGTTAATTCATTTGTGGTGAAAGTACCGAGCGACCATCTATCGGCCTTTATAAAAGAGGAGTTTTGGCCGAAAGGTGTCCTGTTCCGGTGGTTCCGTGGACGGCTACCAGACACCGCGTTGCGTCACACGTCGCCGTGTCTACGTGTAAAGTAGTTTTAAAATATAAATTATATGTAGGATGTTAGTCTGTAAGGTATATAACTATGAGCCTGCGTTGCTTGAATATAAATAAATATATAAATAAAATAAATAAATAAGTAGTCAGCGTATTGGCAATGAGGACCGCCATTCAATTCATGAATTCCCACAAAAGTAGTTCCACAAAAAGTAGTTTACTGCTACAGTCCACCTTTCACTATAGGTATATTATAACAACCAGCGGTCGCTCGCGGTTTCACCCGCGTGGTTCCCGTACCCGTGGGAATATCGGGATAAAAAGTATTCTATGTGTTAATCCAGGTTATTAACTATCTGTATTCCGAATTTCATCTAAATCCATTTTTTACGTGAAAGAGTAACAAACATCCATCCATACTTACAAACTTTCGCGTTTATAGTATTAGTTGGATAGGATATGCTCAAGATAGATGGTTAGCCCATCGCCGATCTATGCTATTGGATGAATGGACAGTCCGTTAGTCGACTTTTACGACCCAGGGGAAGAGGTGAGTTAAGTCTTTTAATAACGAGCCTTCACCAAGTGGATCACTATTAATTCAAATGAAAATATTCAACGAAGCGCCCGAATTCAATCTCACCTGATTGTAAGTTAAAATAAGGATGTAAGCGCTCTTTAACCGGATTCCCCAACTACTAATTTGTTGTTTATGTCATGTTTTACTGACAGACTTACCATACAAGCTTACTACTTCCTGTTGAAAATGTGTGACTTACATATTATTGTATTATGTCGGTAACTCTTTACAACAGAGAGCTGTTAGATGCTTATTATTTTTACTGAAGTACTCTTTCACGGACAATGCCAAGAAGATGAACGATTGACGCAAGTAGCTCCTGTTTTAATGTTACGAATTATACAAGCAAGGAAATCCGTGTTTATTTATTTTCTTTACATACATATAATCACGACTATTATCCCCTAAGGGTTAGTCAGAGACTAGGCAATGAGGACAGCAAAGACAGTCCTCAACCATAGTCCATTTTTCACCAAAAAGCGACTGCACATGTGCTCAGCGTGGCAGGTAGTTATTGGGTTGTGGCTTTAATAATAGACAGGATCTTCTGTATGTATTTATTACGCAGTGATACACGCTTGTTGCTGTACATAGGGAGCGTCGATGACAAGCGATCAACGTGGCGTGCCTGGCGACCAAAGAGAAGAGAGAGGTGTTGCCATATGTAACATCTTCCCTTTTTGAAATAAGATTCCACAGCCAAGATTGACAAGGTAAGTAAAGAAATAATTTTTATTTGTGGCGAAATTGCTAATGTCCAAGGCCGTGAAGTCCTTTACAATCATTAAATTGCTGAACGCAACTTATTTGTCAAAGTGGCAGATGAACAGCTGACGTTTGACACTGACGGCTGGTGACAAATAATGCAAAAATAATGTTTCTAAAAAATAATCAAACAACCAATAATTGTTTTTACAATGAAACATTAAAAGGCTTTAACTAGATAACTACTAATCTAACTACAATAACGCTTTGTAGGTTTTACATACGTCCGTAGCGTGTTACTTTTGGACAATTTGGATTAGGAATAAACGTGTTTACATTGCTAGTACTAGGAACTCGGTTTGGATTTGACAACATGTTACTTATATTTTGTTTATTTACAGGTTTATCAACATCATCCAAGGAAGCAAATGGTTTCAAGATGTGTTCGCGGTTTCTACGGAATTCACCTTAAGGAGATTGGACTATGAAACTACGAGGTTCACTGCTGGCTTGTTTGATGGTACCCGGAATCCATACACTGTTAGGCTTGTGTTTGAAATACACTTTATCACCCTGTTTGACTTTAGGTAAAGACTTAGAATTCTTATTATAATAAAGCTTTGTGTAAGAATTTTGTTTTTTAATATTAGCTTTGTATGTATAAACATTTACAAGTGTTGGCGACAACTGTGCATGGGTAACAGGAATCTTAGAACGTAAGTATCTAGACATGCATAGTTGTGCAGGAAAATAACCTGTCTTTTTGGGTGTGTTACGATAAGTAAGTATAGCTAAGTAAGGATCAGTATTATCTGCTTTGCATTTCTTTAAAATGTTTTTGATTTTTGATCGGCTTAAGTACGGACTAGAAGTATTTAATTGGATGTTCCAATCTTTGACAAAGTCTTTAAACTCTGTACTTGAAAACGGAGGACCATTGTCCGTAACCATGTATTCAGGTATGCCGTGTCTAGAAAATATAGATTTCAAATGAGTAATCACAGTGTTAGCTTTGTAGTCTGAATTTAAGAATGCTAATTCTACATATTTTGAAAAATAGTCCACCACAACTAAATATTTATTACCATCTATTTCAAACATGTCCATACCTACTTTGTTCCATGGTAACAGTTTATATTTATGAAAAATAATAGGCTCTTTAGAGTTGCTTCTACGGTAAGTTAGACAGACATGACATTGGTTAATATATTTTTCAATATCATCATTAATATTTGGCCAGTAAACAGTAGCTTTTGCAGAGCGAATTGTGCTGTTCATTCCTTGATGTCCCTCATGGGCTAGTTTTATTACATAGGCTCTCATGGGCTCAGGAATGACTATTTTGTCTGACATGAATATTATGCCATTCATGTTATGTAATTTGTCTTTTAGTGAAAAATAAGACTTAATGTGTTGACCACAAGACCTTTTGTGTTCAGGCCAACCATTCTGACAATGTTCAATGATTTTATTAAGGATGGGATCCTGATTAGTTAATTGTTTAATTTCTTTTAGTTTTTCCTGACTGGCTGACAGATTTGACATCACAAAATTAACATGTAAATCTATATCTTTTTCGAGATCTAACAATGTGTTTTCATTTAGTGCTGCTCTAGACAATGTATCTGCTATAAAGAGATATCGACCCGGCTTATATATTATATTAATATCATAAGGCTGTAAACGTAACGTAATTCTCTGTAATCTTGCAGGTATGTCATGTAAAGCTTTTTTAAATAATGGAATGAGTGGCTTATGGTCTGTTTCTACTGAGATTGTTTTACCATAAATGTATTGATGGAATTTAGTACAACCAAACAATACTGACATGAGCTCTTTTTCAATTTGGGAATAATTCTTTTGACAACTCGTTAATGAAGCAGATGCATAGGCTATTGGTTGTTTTTCTTGTAACAACACTGCTCCCAGGGCATCTTTTGAGGCATCGACTGACATGACTGTTTCTTTATTTTGGTCAAAATAAGTGAGTACAGGGGCACAGCTAATAAGCTTTTTCATTTTATTAAACTCTGTCTCATGTTGTTCTGACCAAGACCATTCTATTTTCTTAGACAAAAGTGTTCTTAGTTGACTATTCTCTTTAGACAAATTAGGTATGAAAGGGCTAAGATAATTGACCATACCCATGAACCTTTGAAGGTCATTGATGCAAGTTGGTCTAGGCATTTCACAAATTGCTTTTACTTTAGACTGATCAACTTGGACACCATTATGACTAAAAATATGACCTAGGTATTTAACTTCCGAAGCGCATATTACCAACTTTTCTTTGTTAAATTTTAAGTTTATTTGACGAGCTCTGTCAAAGACTTTTTGAAGGGTCTCATCATGCTGACTACGAGTGCAACTATAAATTAAGAAATCATCCATCATTACTTTAACGTTTTCTATGTCACTAAATCTTTTTACCATCTCTCTATGAAACATTTCAGGTGCTGCATTGATACCAAATGGTAGGCGAGTAAATCTATAGCGTCCAAATGGGGTTATAAAAGTACAAAGCCTAGATGAGCTCTCTGAAAGTCTTATATATATCCAAAAACCTTTATTGGCGTCTAGTGTTGTGAAAAATTTTGCCCCAGCAAGGTCTGATTTTATCTCGTCTAAAGTTGGAAATTGATAGTGAGGTCTCATGATAGCTTTACTAAGTTTTCGAGGGTCTATACATAACCTTAACTTGCCATTCTTCTTAGTAATGAGAACAATAGAACTTACCCATTCTGTTGGTTCCTCAACACGACAAATAACATTACTTTTCTCCATTTCAGCTAATTCTGACTTGAGTTTATTTCTCAGACTAAATGGTACTCTGCGACAAGCATCAACAGTTGGTATTGCATCAGGTTTGACAGTTAGGTCACAACAAAAATCTGTTAAACAACCTATACCTTGAAACAAATCACTGTTAGTAGACATAATGTTATCAGAGTTAAATTTTACAGTAAACATCCTTTTTATTAACTTCAACGACTTGCAAGTTTCCCTACCAATAATATTTTGACTGTTCATATCGACTATATGAAACATGACACTGTATGATTGACTATTATGCTGTACGACTAAAGTACATTGACCAATGGTGGGTATTGCTTCGCCACTGTAAGTAGACAATTTATTTAAACTTTTCTTAATGACATTAGAAGAAATTTTGAGTTTGTTAAATGTGTTTATCGACATGACATTAGTATCTGCACCAGTATCCAATAAGAAATTAATATTTACATTATTGATGTTTAATTCAGTGCTCCAGGAGTCTGACTTTATGTTATTAATATGAACTGAGCTTACATAAACAGGATCACTATCATAAACATCTGTAATGAGTTTTACCTGCATGTTGCGACATGCTACAGCAAAATGGTTGTATTTTCCACATTTCTTACACTGGACTCCTATGGCAGGACACTTGACTCTGTGCACCTGGTTGCACTTGTGACATTTGTTGTCTTTACTTGACTGTCTAGTTCTGTTTGGCTTTCTTGAATTGCTTGCATGCCTGGAATTGTGCATCTGACTGTAATTGTTTGACTGTCGATGACTGTGAATCCTTGACTGATGGGTGTTTGATTTTGACTCGATCTGACCAACAAAAGATGAAGTTTCTTCAAGTGTTTTTGCTTGCATCCTTGTCGTTTCTATATACATGGCTAGTTCCACAGCTTCATCTAATGTCGTAGGTTTTCTTATGAGTATTTGCTCCTTTATATGTTGATTTTTAGAGTGCAGATTCCAACTAAATATATCGCGTACTAAGCTGTCCTGAAGCTTGTCAAAGTCGCAGTCTCGGCTGATATTTTTAAGATCGGTGGTATAGTCATCGATGGACTCCTCTGTGCCTTGTCGTCTGTTGAATAGTTTGTGCCTCTCCATTGTTATATAAACTTTTGGTGTAAAGTGTTTATGAAACTTAGCGATTAACTCGTCGAATGTGATTGAGTCTATGTCTACATTAAATGAATAGAATATCGCTAGCGATTCTTGTCCAATGAAGTGAAGTAAAATGGCTACCTTTCGACTTTCAGTTTCATGTTCGAGGTTATGAGCTCGCATGTATATTTTCAGCTGCGTGATCCAGTTGTTCCATTCAACTGTGATATTGTTGCTCTTTATGTTGAGTGTTTTGAGCATCCCTGACCCCAGCAACGTGTTATGACTTTGTTGTTGCATGCTTCCATCTTGCCTAAGCGCATGGCTATTAGAAGACGCGGACTTGGCTTTTTCCGACATTTTCTTTCTATTGTGATAATGACTGACTGACCTTTTTAATAGTTTCTTCTGACACCATATTGGGTTGTGGCTTTAATAATAGACAGGATCTTCTGTATGTATTTATTACACAGTGATACACGCTTGTTGCTGTACATGGGGAGCGTCGATGACAAGCGATCAACGTGGCGTGCCTGGCGACCAAAGAGAAGAGAGAGGTGTTGCCATATGTAACAGTAGTGAGCCAATCGCCGCTCAATGCTGTTGGATGTATGTGCAGTCTTTAGTCCGTTAGTCGCCTTTTACGACACCCAAGGGAAGAGAAGGGGTACAGTCAATACAGTCTCATAGCTACTACACTATTCAAAGCTCGGCATGTTCCGCGCGCCTTCCGTGCACGCTATTTTAATTCCCCCAGAATATCAAAGCGTCGCGGAAATTATATCATCAAGTGCGGATGTATGGTAACGAGCCATTCTGCTCGTATGCCCGCACAGTCACAATGCGCTGACATTGTTACCGGCACAGTTTGTGACTTTAATAATAAATCATGTCACGTTACTTGATATTTTTAGACCTTTGACCCGCCTGTATTGCTCTAAAGAACAAAATACTGATATATACGAATATATTTCTGACTACGTGTACTTGGCATGCGTTGCAATGCTAAATTTTTTCATACAAACTTACCCCCCCCCCCCCTTTTACCCTTGTTAAGATTGCAGAGTTTACAAGTTCTCCTAGGGGTGTATCATGCGGTATACCTCAAGGTTCAATAATCGGGCCATTGCTATTTTTAATTTACGTCAACAACATAAGTAAAATTGGACTAACCGGATACCTAACGTTATACGCCGATGACACATGCTTGTTTTACATTGACCACTCGGTTCACGCCGCAATCGCCGATGCTCAAAAAGACCTAGATGTCTTGAACCAGTGGTTGCTGTCTAATTTGTTGACAATCAACACCTCAAAAACATCGTACATGATATTAACCGCAACAAATAAAAAAAATCCTGTCTTTGAACCACTCAAAATAAATAATATTAATATTAAATAAATTAAATAAATAAATAAATAATAATTTATTTTCTCTCACATGTTTAGGTACTTACATAATATTCGATTTAACAATATAAACCATCTTATACAATATGTTACCAGCCAAAATGTGAGAGACTGGTGCCCGAGATAGGTTTCTTTAAAAGAAACCCGTATTACTGGTCATCAGAGTGCTCACCCCCTAGGTTAATTCTATACATTTAAATAGTTTATATAGGTTATCAAACATAAAATCCAAATACAAGTACAGCATAAGAAAATGTTATAAGCATGTGTGTTTTTGTGCAATAAAACTAAAGTGTCCCTATATAACTACTATGTTAAAAATTAGATTTGTGGACGTAATAATGATTCCGTTTGTAAATAGTCTAGACTTTTTAGCCATTTCGTAATGGTTTTCTTACAAGCTGACCTAGTGAGAGGATAAATGGACAGTATATCGTTAAACTTATTGTAAATGAAGGGGCCTAGAAAACAAAAGAACTGTTGGGCATGATGGGATTGGAAAGGTTGAGCTTGGCACACTTTGCCTTGTCTGCGTTTATCTTTCTTGAGACCGGGTTGATAGGGTGTTATGGAATGTTGTTTTAAGGTTATTTGTAAGAGGAATAACTGTCTAACGGTAAGAACATCCCATTTTGTGTACAGAGTTGTTGTAGGAAAACGGAAGGATAGGCCCGCACTCACCTTCAATACTGCTCTCTGAGCCCTCTCCAACTGGATTAGGTTGGTTTTGGATGAGCCACCCCAAGAGGTAATACAGTAGTCCAAAATTGACTGACAGAGGGCAAAATAGACCATCCGGACGGTCCCTCGATTGGCTGAGTGTCTAAGAGTCTTGAAGATAAATATAAGCTTCCTAAGTCGAGTAGTGAGGATCTGTATGTGTGGTCTAAAAGACAAGGTTTGGTCCAAGACTATACCTAGATACTTAATTGTCTCAACCCTTTCTAGGGTGGGGCAAGAACAATTTAAGGATAAGGGCAAACACGAGTGAACAGTAATGGAGAGAGCCGGTGGGGGAAGAAGGTGCGTTTTATGGGCAAATGTTATGTATTTGGTTTTAGAGATGTTAAGGGTCAGGATGTTATTCTGAAGCCAGTCAGTAACTGAGTTAAGGCCCCGTTGAGCTCTGCAATATACCTCTTCCCAACTATCCCCACTAAAGAATAGGGCTGTATCGTCTGCGAAGGTAATAATTGTCCCGTTGTTGAGTTTAAGATTACAGAGACCATTTATGAATATCAAAAACAGGGTTGGCCCGTTAATACTGCCTTGCGGTATTCCAAAGGTAACTGGTACCTCATCACTAGTTATATTGTCTATCCTGACTCTCTGTCGCCTATTGGTGAGGTAATCTGTAAATAATTTAAGTGGAGTACCTCTTACCCCGATCTCCTCCATCTTACCCAGCAGAAGAGGGATAGAGACTGTGTCAAAAGCTTTGGCGAGATCGAGGAATATTGTTAGGCATTTCTTCCTCTTATCCAGGTTGGAAATTATCAGGTTGGTGATGTCGTGCACTGCGTCATTAGTAGATTTACGAGGGCGGAAGCCATATTGTTGTGGTGAGAGAAGGCTGTTTGATTCTAGGAAGCTCATTAATTGTCTGTTCATCAACCGTTCTAGTATTTTTGATATTGTAGGAAGAATTGCAATTGGCCTAAAATTATTAACACAGTTCCTATCCCCCCCCTTGTGAATGGGCTGCAGTTTGTAAATGTAATGCAGTTTTAAAGGCACGAGGGAAGACTCCAGAGGTTACAGCCAAATTGCACACATGGGTTATAGGCTCGGCAACCCTACAACTAAACTTCTTAATTATATTGCTAGGTATTTGATCTGAACCTACAGCGCAGTTATTTTTTAACCCACCGATCAACAGCTGAACCTCGGCTGCATTAGTAGGAAGAATAACTAATGAATTTGTTGGGGAGACACCTTGAAAAGTGTGGGGAGAAGAAAGAGTGTTCGAAGAAGCAATACATTTTTCGGCGAGCTCTTTCCCAATATTGGCAAAAAAAGAATTTATAGCATTTAAACTTTTTTGCGGATCTGTTGGGGATATTAGACAAGAAGAATGGTCAGGGGTCTTTTTTATACTTGTGATATTTTTAATGACTTCCCACATTCTTCTATTATTGCCGGTAGCTTCGTTAATCTCCTGTTTTTCATAGATCCGCCTTGCTTTTTTCAGAACCGCCTTACAAAAGTTTCTGTATCTCTTATATGTAACTTTCAGAGTATCGTTGTCAGGGTCCTTTTTAAGTTTTTTATGTAGATTAACTCTGTTTTTTAGGCATCGTAATATTCCTTGTGTGACCCACGGCTTGCAGGTTCTGTTCTTTATTGGGATTGGGACAAATTTAGAACTATGTGATATTACAGTAGCGAGTAGTTTTATTAAAAGATCCGCAGCTTCGTTTGTATCTGAACAATCTAATACCGGTTGGAAGTCGAGCAATAAGACGTCACTAGTAAGTTTGTCTTGGTCTATCCGAATCTGAGTTTTTTTATAACGGTCCGGGGGAAGACGTAGATAGATAGTGAGTGTAACGCATTCATGATCTGTCACCGAAGATTCAACTACAAAACAATGCGCATCAAATTTAGTTTTAATGATCATATGGTCTAAGCATGTACGGCCGTGCGTTATGATTGTATGGGCCGGGAGGAGGAGGTGGCTTGCCAACATAGTTAAATAATCGTAATGACGCGAGTCGGAGGTATTTGGGTAGATGTCTATATTTATGTCACCGCATAGAATTATATTTGCGAAGTTCTTTAACCTACATAAGACTGCGTCTAAGTCGTTTATAAAGTTAATCGTATTGTGTTCACTTGGCGGGCGATAGATAGCTATTACACAAGATTCATTATCTATTTTCAATATAAGACAATTTGCATTAGCCACTGACGGTTCTTCAACTGAGCATCGTAGATGTTTTTTATGATAGATGACGACACCTTCGTTCTGGGTTTTATGTTGGGTGGTCGCAACATGCGAGTAACCTTCGTAGTGGGGGGCCAGGTTTGATGAAGGGAGCCAGCACTCGGTAAGCACTATTATTTCCCATTCAATATTAGAACTCTCAATAAGTGTTGTGAAGTCATGGAAATTACAATTGATGCTTCTGATATTTTGGGAGATAATGTTTAATCGATTACGGGGGCTAGTTGAGTTTAATAAGGATTTAATATCTTCTACGTCACTATTATATTAAAAGATCTCAACAAGAAAAATACTTGGGGTTGCTGATTGATGAAAAACTTACTTGGAGGCCACACATTGAACACGTCAAATCTAAATTAATGTCTGCACTTGGAGCACTTCGAAAAATAGCACACTGCATACCAAAGAAAGTTAAACCAATTGTATACAATTCATTAATAAAATCACATTAGGAGTACCAAATTGAAATCTGGGGATCAGCGGCACCAACTAATCTAAAGTCACTACAAAGAACGCAAAATAAAGTAATTAAGGCTTTATTTCATTACCCATTTCATACACCAACTAAACAACTGTATGATAAAATAAACTTATTGAACCTATCTCAATTACACAAATATGCAACATGTATTTTAATTAAAAAAATAATTACAAAAAGAAGTAAATCAAATATACAATTAGATATTAAAAGTAATACGCACAATCTCCGACACAAAAACAAACTTAAATTAATTACACCTAGGACTAACTATGGGAAAAAGACAATCCTGTTTGAGGGAGCACAGCTGTTCAATAGGCTACCAGATGAAGTGAAAACCTGTGAGACTTTATATATGTTTAAAAATAAACTTATACTGCATATTGCAAAGAGTACCACATAGAGATAAATTGTACTATCATTTATTTTTTAAGTAATATTTATATCTCATTATAAGTGAAATGTAATTTCGTATGAGAATAAAGATCTTTAAACCTAACATAGCCTCTTATAAGAAGATGCTTCTTGCTTTTGATTACTCAATAACACAGAACAAAATTTAATTTAATTTAATTAGTAAACCTACTTATTACTGAAATAGTTTCTTAGTTTTACTTTAATTTTATTTATATCGGTTAAGGTTCGGAATGTAAATGTAGTGAATACCTATAATTTAAATACATATAAGTTTAACCACTCCTCAAACTTGTCTGCTGAAATTAGTTGTATGTATTCAGTTGGAAAGCCTTATTAATAAATAAATAAAATAAATGATACTAAGCATGAGAAGAACCTCTTGCTTCTGTTATGTGGCCTTAGCTTTGCGGCCACCGCAGCCCATGCCCGAAAGAATACCGTAGACATCACGACGACCCTGAAACTTCAGTTCTTATGCCACTAGGGACGGTGTGAAATTCATTATTGCAATCAAGACATCGATCGTCTACAATTTATTCGGTTTCGGCTTAATCAGCACGCATCACAAATAAAAGGAGTCTCCCTGTGACCAGTAGTGAGCACGGACCCTGTAAGGGTTCGAAACGTCAGGAAACAAAAAAAACTATGTAATGTAGTCAAATTAAACGCGTTAAGGCGAGCCCTTCGAGCGCTTCTCTCTCACTCTCTCGACGGTACGACGGTACGGGACGGGTATAACAGCGAAGCGGCGTAAATAGGCGCGTTTTATAGGTTTTTTGCCTATATAGACTTTATAATGAATTAGCAAGTTCTCTGTAGTACTTCAAAATAAATATGTATTTACATGTAAAAATAAAGTTGAACATTTTAAAAAAATGTGAGAATTCATCCGTCTTAAACTTGAATTTGGCCTGTCTTCAGGATTTTTTATTATCAAGTAAAGTACATCTAATCGCGTAACAAATTAGCATAATATTCTAAAAGTAAATTTTGCAAATGTAATAATTCTATTAAAACATTTGTACATTAAAATTTTTGGGGGTCAAAGTTACTCGCGTCCGTAGGTTTACCCTTGAGACCCTACACGTGATCCCTGGGTGGTGCTAAATGAGTGACACTGACTGAGTGGTAGAGCCACGCTGCGTTGCAGCACGCATTGGGCCGGCTCGCCCGGCGTAATACCACCATCTCACTAATATTCGGCGTGAAATAATGGCACTTGGTGCTGTTGTGTTTCGTCCGACCAGTGAGGGTTCCGGAGACCCCTTCCCCCCCCCCCCCCCCTCCTCCCAATTCCTATTCCTTCCTTAAACCTATTCCTCCCTTAAAGGCCGGCAACGCGTCTGCGATTCCTCTGGTTTTGCGGGTGTCCATGGGCGGCGGTGATTACTCTTCATCAGGTGACCCGCCTGCCCGTTTGCCTCCCTCTTTTATAAAAAAAAAAAAACAAAGAATGACAAAGCTTCCCACTTCCGTAACATCAAATTTATATTATCTGTAAAGTAATTCATTAATAGTCAGCTTAATAATTATCTGTTTGAATGTGTATGCAAACCGGCAGGCGCTCAAAAAATAATTTACCCATGTTTTACCAAATATCTATACATAAAATAAACTCCTAAGTGCTGCACAGATTACCATTTTGAGAGGGGAGGGACTCTACGCCGCATAAGACCAATTTTTCGTCACTTACGTAACCAAATTGTATGAGCTCAATAAGTATTTATTTTTTGCACAACGACTCGACGTAATGTGTACCCAATAATTGTATTTTGTATACAGATTGTCGTAACAGTGAATGGGTTCATATCATTAGGGGAAAATAATGGCCGATTTTTGTAGGAAGGTTCGGTTCGTAATAAAAACTTTTCGCGCTTGATGGAAAGCGGAGGCGATTCTTGCGTTTTAAGCAACTTATATGGGAACATGTATCTATTTCGTATTATTTTTTTAACGCAATTAATCAAATATGATTAATTGCGTTAAAAAACACTAAAATAAACTTAAAGATAACGAAACGTTAAAAAAAAATGTCTACCTCTTGCGGGAATCGAACCCGCATCCTCCGCGCTTTTTTCATATTTTCCATATCTATGATGTATCTATGTATTTACTTATAGGTCGAACATAGTATTTCAGTTTTGTATAGATTTCAGAGCTGTGCTCATTCAAAGAATACTACAAATATAGTATATTTAATTACGAGTGCGGAAAGCCTGTCATTGCAAAGAGTTCCGACAAATGTCTACCCGAGCCGAGGCGCAGCCGAAGGTGAGGGTTGACAGTCGGAACAAGTTGCAATGACGGTCCCGCACGTGTACTGAACAACTATTTTTAATACAGTTGCGAAAAAATGAAGCAATTTAATAAAGAATATTTTTGAAAAATAGCGCCAACCGTAAAAGAATTTATGCAGAGATTTTTTTTGTTTTCTTCACCCATTCTGGGTAGGCAAAGGGAACTATGCCCATACAGCCAAGTCTTCAGTAGAATTTTTTTATTGATATGAAATGAAAATGAAATTTAATGAGACGAAATGAAATGAAACCTAACCTAACTCATTGAATTAAATCTGATATTGAAACATATTAGTAGCTTCTTTTTAGAAATATTTGCATGAATCATAAAAACTTCGTGGTAGGTTTTTTCTTTTTAATAGATATTATTTTGACAGTTGGGAAAGAGAACGCACGAGTTCGGAAAAGCTAAAGAAAAAGCTCGAGTATGTAATAGCCCACATCCCGAACGCTATACGTCCCTGCAATACGCCACTTTTTGAGCAACTGTATAAAAAAATCAAATTCATCCTTTGGGTGACGTAAATGGCGGCTTACTTACTGAAGACTGCTCACATATCAAATAGCTCAAGCGGCGGTGGGCTCACCACCTATCACGCTGAGCACATGTGCAGTTGTTGTCTGGTGAAACGTGGACTGTGTCAAAGTACTACTTTTGCTGTCCTCATTGCCTAGTCTCTGACTAACCCTTCGGGGATAATAGTCGTGATTGACTGTATTTTGTATGGAACCACTGGTTTTTGTTTGCTATTCATAGCGCTGTCCATTGATTTTAAAATTTCAAACAATTTTCTAAAATTCATTGTCTAAATGCTAAACCGATTTTGTATGTAAGATTTTTTTTTATAAATGACGGAGGCACATGAGCAGGCGGGTCACCTGATGGAGAGCAATCACCGCCGTCCATGGCCACGCGCAAAACCAGAGGAATTGCAAATGCGTTACCGTCCTATAAGTAAGCAATGGGTTTAAGGAAGGAATAGGAATTGTAAAGGGGGCACCCATTCATGACGGCCTGCATAAATGCCGTTTCACGCCCCGTTTAAAAGACCCGGGATTATAGGAACTGGGAAACACATGCGCCGGCAGAGAATTCTAAAGCCGAATGGTCTTACATAGGAACGACTTGCCAAATTTTTTGGTACGAGTGCTGATATTCTGCACAGTATGATGGTGGTTCTTAAGACCAGCACGTGTAGTTCGGGATAGGAAAGGAAAATGTTCTTCAGAACACTCTCCGTAGTAATTTCGGTAGAAGACACTGAGAGAAGCAATGTCTCTACGCAGCTGGAGGTCCTCAAGGAGGCTGTAACCTCAGCATCTTCAATAATGCGTACCGCTCGCATTTGCAGTCTATCAAGTGCTTCGAGGAGGTATTTAGCGGAGCCGTCCCATAGATGGGAACAATTCTCCATACTCGATCGCACCTGAGTCTTTTACAGCAAACAGCGCTGCTCAGGAGTGAAAAACCGCCTCACCTTATTGAGAATACCCAACTTACGGGAGGCATTTAAAATAACACTCTCGATGTAGCATTTATGATTCAGTTCCTGGCCGATGTCCATGCCAAGAATGCTGAGGGCCACTGAAATGGGTAAAGGAAAGCTCTAAAGAGAGGAAGGAGTGAGGAATGGAGTTATCTTGGACGAGAATGCACAAACCTGAGTTTTTCTTGCATTCAACTCGACCAGGTTTTCATATCCCCACTTGGAGACACGATCGAGAGTCAGGTTGAGTTTGGCAACCAGTTCTTGTCTTTTCACCACGATATCAGCTTGCTTTGCCGTAGGATGTCCTATGTACCGCTCATGCACCGTACTGTCATCCGCATAACAATGAATATTGCCCAAGGACAACATGTCATTGATATGCAGAAGAAATAGAGTAGGTGGAAGCACAGAACCCTGCGGCACTCCGGCATTGACTTTATAGAACTCTTCTAAAAAGTCTGCAACTCAGGCGCACAAACGGGGCGGCACACCGAAGGCCGGCATCTTGGAAAGAGGGGAGCTACGACGAGAGAGCGACTTTTCACGAAATACCTCACTGACTGAGTGGTAAAGCTACTCTGCGTTGCAGCACGCATTGGACCAGCTCGCCCAGCGTAATACCACCCTCTTACGAATATCCGGCGTGAAATAATGGCACTTGGTGCTGTTGGGTTTCGTTTGGCCATTGAGGGTTCCGGAGGCCCACCCCCCCCCCTCTCACAATTCCTATTCCTTCCATAAAGGACGGCAACGCGCCTGCGATTCTTCTGGTGTTTACACCGCGGCGGCGGTGATTACTCTCCATCAGGTGACAAGCCAGCTCGTTTGCCTCCTTCTTTTATAAAAAAAATAGCGACTGCACAATATGTTCACAGCGTGACAGGTGGCGAGCCCATCGCTGCTCTATGCTGTTGGATGTATGTGCAGTGTTTAGTCGGTTAGTCGCCTTTCATTCACCTTTTATTCACATAAAAAAACAAGCTCAGTTTTGCATTTTATTATTGTAAGGATAGGGATTACCACAAATCCTGTGTATAAAAATTACCTTTTCAATCTTTTGCCATTTCGGCAAATAATACAATTGGCAGCAACAACGCCCGTCTCACCTCCCCATCATTCCCTCCACATCGCAGATTTATTTTAACTCAACGAACTCAACCGATATAATTCAACTCGGGCTTTATCTCGTAGCGATTCCTGTGTCGTATGAGCGTCACGTTCCCATCCGCAGCCTACAGCAATTCAGGTATTGTAACTAGAGACGGATCGCGAAGAAATTATTTGCGCACTGTTTTGTGGGCTTCGATCTCATATAAAAACTATAATAATACAATCCTGTACTAAATTGACTTTGAATTTGACGACCTCCGTGGTTGAGTGGTTAGCGTGCCGGGTCTGGTGTCGCGCCATCTCTGAGGCCCCGGGTCCAATTCCCGGTCGGGTTAATTCAGAGAAACCTGTTTTTCTTAATTGATTTTAGGTCTGGGTGTTTTTTCTATGTTTATGTAAATTAATCCGTTATGTAGTTTAACTATATTAACGAGTTTCAATAGAAGCTTATCTATGGCCAGATAATTAGTGTGAGCTTAAACAAATTTTATTTTTTATTATTTATTAAATCGTAGCGTATAAATGGTAGCGTTGAAATTACATTTGACGTATATGTGTTTTAGAAGAAAAAGCAATATTCGGAGGAACTCTTGACACTTACCAACGATATGCTTACCTAAGCAATTCGCATTTAACATATAGACTGAACTCAAAATTTTGATTTAGGAAATATCGACTTTATACTTTTCTCTAGTTGTAATACCTCAATGCCTAAACAGCAGACGTCAAATGGATCACGCGCTTTGGCATATCATGTAAATCGGGTGTAGGCGCCATGATTATGTATGATGGGGGGTTGCAAACTCGGAACGTAGGTACCTATGTAATGGTCTAAAACAAATGAATGCGAAGAGAAAGGAAACCTTTTTGATTTCAACCCTTCACTTAGACTACTTAAAGTCTATACACAAATACGATCACTTTTTCACATAAGGAAATAAGAATATTTTTAACATTTAAAAAAAAATAAGAAAACAATAGAGAGTTACAAAATATATTAAAATTTATATATTGGAACACCAACAGCAAAATGTATATAGCAATCATGTTTAAAATTTTCCAGCAATCCGAGTTTGTACAAGTTGTTAAATAACAAGAAACTATTTAGAACAGATAGAAGGCCAGTAAAAACTAAGCTTGAACAAGACTAACTCCACACCACTAGGTACTTAACGAATTCTCAGGTGGCTTTAAAACCACACCGCTACGACATTACACACCATTATGGTCCGAGCAATCGGCAATCTGGGAGTAGCCAGTGACGTTTAACCCGAGGCAGTCCGCTCGGTATTATTGACCGCCGCACGCCGTTTCAAAACCGAGATGGTTTAATGTTTTATCATTCTTGTGAGCTGGTGTTTTATACTGGCAGAGTATGTGATAACAGGGAGACTGAGGTGTTGACATAAGAATACATCAGTGATTGATTACTGTCATTTTTTTTTTGTGCTTTTCATTTAATGCATAATTATCAGCACGAGCAGAATTCTAACCCGCATAACTATCATAATATTTCGTATAAGTGTATACGGTGTTCGCGTCAACCATTAGAAAATGATATCCTTCTAGATTTCATAATGTAAGTCAAATCATTAATTCAGAATAAAATAAGCAAGTTCATGCATGTGTCTTAAATTGTATTTTTTTGTGCAATAAAACTATTTTCACAATTTTAGCGTAATAATATTCAGCTAATTAGCTCCAGCGCAGTGCCGACAGAGTAAAGTGTTTGCTCTGCATTTAACGTTAAAGAGCACTACACCCAGAAGCCTCAACCATTGAATAACAGACTTGCTTCTTTGTCCTAACACAAAAATGCTTTTAACTTTGATATTATTTATATGTTTAATTAGACCACCAACATAGTGTAGGTGCACCATTTTAAGAACCAAATAAATGTCTGAATAAAACAATTAGGTACCCACCTAAACACTTACAACTATATTTAGAGGTGAAGACAACAGGCAAGAATAGAAGTAATATTTGCGTGAGCAAGTAACAATAATTTTATATAAATATTCATTCGTGTTTTTCACTCTTACAAATAAGTTAACAAACTTTAAAATAAGCTTGCATTATCTACCGTTCTACATAGGCGATAAGATTTAATTTTTGCAATATATTTTAAATTTTATTGTTTGCAGATTCTGCGTTCAATAATAAAACTGTAGCACCAATTAAATGAAAAGCTCTTTTACATTCATCAACGAACTCAAAAGCAAGTGATGGAATCCAGTCCCTCGGTACTTGAAAGCAGTTTTTATGCCAGTATTATCATTCACGAAAAATCTTTATACAGAACCGATTAAACGAAAAGCACTTTCACATTCATCAACGAAAAGCGATGCGAGCCGGTCCCTAAGACCGCTCGCATCTAAATGTTTCACCTCCGCTAACCGGGTTGAATGGCTGCCTCCCTACATCGTAAGTCGTGCCGTCAGCAAAACGGTGTCTCCCACCTCCCGGGCATCACCGAAATCCCTTAAAATAATAAGGAATGGAAACATTCTCCCCGGTGCTGCGGAGCTTTTTTTGCATTATTCATGGTAATAAATTGGTTCCCCGAGTAGCGATTCGGTAACAAGTGGGAGGCAGGTTGTCCTGATAAAGGTTTCTCTTGGTACGTCGTTTCTGGGGTCAAGGACTGGATTACATAGACACACTTACATGAATCGGTGGCGTTTGCGATGGTACTTTGTAATGGTTCACTTTTGAAGGTTAAGGGTTGCATGCATTCATAAGTCTATTTTGCGTTATCATCTTCAGCCAACAAACGTCCCATTGCTTTGCACTGGAATTCTCACTATGGACAACATCAAATGGGGAGGTTGAGCCATAAGCCACCATTGCTGGCCCAAAGCGGGTTAGTAAATTTTAACGACTATCATCTTACGACAACAATCGGCTCCAACTGCTTTTCGTAACTTCTGTAGCATAATTTGATCACCCATCCAGTAACGCGCATTGAGCAAGTTGCGCTTGTCAAATGCAGAATGGTGATCCCAAATCAGGGCTGTGCATAGAATAATACGAAATATACTATACCTGTGAATTAAACCACGACCTCCAAATGCACAAGCTGAGGCGGGGTCCTGATTGACAATTGTCTTTTTTATCAATGTGTGTTATTAGTTTATTATTACCTATTTTTTCTGTTTGTCAATAAATGTCTCTCAAATATCACTTTGCCACTCGACCATTGAATTTTAAAATTAGGCAGTAAGTATATATTGTTTTAATTATCCTTGTAAAGTATTAATAAGACATACTCGCATACTAATAGTAATGGTAACGGTATTTTTGTGTTCAAACTGTGAAAGATAAGATAGCTGGTTCTTCAGTGATTGTGGATTCCGGGTGAAGTGAGCTTACAACTCGGCTTTATCGTCGCTCGACTCAGGTGAAATGTAGGTCGACCGTTTCCTCGTAGTGGAATGTATAATAGGGAAGCAAGTAATTCATTGCTTCGTGTTTTATATTTGACTCGCCCAAGGGTGTGCCCACCGAAGTTTTGGGGACATTTTACTAACTTTTTCAGACTGAAAGTTCTTTTACTTCGTCGCAGACTTGCTTTTATAAGCACAAATACTGTTATATAATATATTTGACAGCCTTTTTGTAAGTTTTAAAAAGATTGTCTGGAAGGCGAAGCGAAGGACAAAATAACGTACTCAATTTATCTCTTGTAGAAACTAAGAAACTTCAACTAACCAGAAAGTAGATACATTTTATTTAAGTCTTAATTTTCGAAGAGCGTTATTTGTGCATCTCGTCTTTATGTGTGTGTTTGTAATATTTTACGTACTTTCTGTATTTATTTGTATCACCAGATGTGACCAAATAATACAGTTTATTTTCTTATGTCTATTACTAGTATCAAAGCTGGTGCATCGCTAAGCCGTGAGAAACACAAAAGGGAATGCCGTAGGCTTCTGTTACACAAATTCTCTATTCCCACATGGTACAAAGTTTCCCTCAGATCATTAATCCTTCTGGTTGGCCCATTAAAACTTTCGTTGCCTAGTCCTGTAAAACTATTTGTCCAGGATTCCTAATTAGTGTTGGAATTTCACTCCATTAAAGTGACGTTAATAACCTGCTTAATATAAGACGGACTGACTGAGCTAGTAGCAAAAAAAGATTTTTGTACAGGAAAGAAACAGTTCTAGTAATATCAACCTACTTTATCCATACGATGTATGTTTAATAGCAAAAAAATGAGATTTTATTTATCTAAGCGTGCCCTGATCTTGATCAGGAGCAGTTTCTTCTGTTCTGTGATCTCATCCGATAATAAATTACGCTAAGTCGGAACTAACTAACTAAAAGCGCACATTAACGGGGATCCCTCACTACTGATAATAACAAAATTGTTAACTGTAATTTTACGTTGGTAATTTTTGATTATGAATAAATTTATTTCTATTTTATTCTATTAAGGAACGCGAAATACAAAAAATACTACTACTACTAAAGCTATCATTGTTGTTGTAGCGATAGACTTTAGATACTTAGAGATATCTAAAAAACACCATAATATGCTACTCTGTTTGGTCAATTACTTTTTTGCGATCTTCAAGAGAAACCGTTGGGAGACCGGTAATTTTATAATTGCAAAGCTTCCTAAGCCGATAAGTGTTACCGTACTTCTCTTCGTTAACTAAAATAAAAGAAAAACATACAAATACGAATCCATAAACAAAGATCTTGCTTACTCAACTTAGAAAAAAGAGCAATGTCACATGATCACCAAAGCAAACATTATTTGTTCAGTCATCCGTGTAACTAAATGTTGTGTCGACATAAATACGACTTTTGGTGATAAATACAAGTATTTATTGGAATGTTTTTGTGTTGCACGCCCACCGGAGAAGCGGGAAAAAGTTTTTTCAATAACCATATTTTAGGAAGGCTGTATCTAAGTCGCGAGCCAATTATCCCGTGTAATGTGCTGGTGCAAATTTGTTTGACGTTTCCGCAAGAGAGCTCTCTCAAGATTGGGTGTTTGTTCTGCGCACTTTTAGTTGTAATTGGTTTATTCTGAATTCGTCTTGATTGTTCGAGAACTGACAGCCGTCGGGGCGGGAATGTCGGACAAAATTAAATGTTTAGTTGAATGTAGGGTTCCTAGCTTCTTGGTATGGTAGATAGCCTAGCCTTGCTTGTTCAATTAAAGTAATTTTGCATACTAAGTAAAGCATTGTCTATATAATATTCCACTACTGGGCCACCATCTTTAAAATTAAGCCTTTCCACCTTAAGGAATACCTTAAAAGGCTCATGGTGTATTTACACTAATTCATCATCATCATCATCATCAGCCTATAAACGTCCCACTGCTGGGCACAGGCCTCCCACGTGAACAATAGCACGTGGGGATATTGGGCCATAACCTACCACGCTGGCCCAATGCGGGTTGGTGGGTTTTAATGACTGCCATCTTAAGACAACAACCGGGACCAACGGCTTAACGTGCCTTCCGAAGCACGGAGGAGCTCGAGATGTTTTTAATTTGGTCACCCATCCAACGACATCGCGAAAGTAGCTTAGCGGGCAAGATCGCAATCTGAACGCGCTAGCTGCTGCGCCATCGAGCTCCTCACTAACACTAATTCGCTGTATATTAAATAAACTTCCCCATGATAACATATATGTATTAACAAATTTATTAGTATGCGTTTCCTGAGATAAATTAGCAGCTTCAATCCCAGCAAAGCAGACGCTAATTGGGAATTGCACACGATTAAATCAAAACGGAATTGGATGTGAATAAGCGGAATCAGTTGAATGAGAGCTGTTCGCGCTACCCGTTAGCAGTTTCGCCTCCGTCACGTTTCGCTACAGTGCACCATATGTGAGACTATATACACACTACAGCATATGTGAGCTACACACACAGCTTCTTAGAATCATTTTTATAAAGAATCCCAATTACCAGTTGATTCTTGTAAAGATACCCGGCAAACGAACATACTGTCCACCCGACTTGACCGCCGCACCGTAGCCGATGGATGGTACCTTACATATTCATATATATAAGGTGACTGCTAGAATCCGCAAGAAACTTTAAGGGCTGGTCAGGTAAAGTGTTTTAAACATGAGAAAAATGACAAAAAAGGAATTAATGTTTTTTCATTTTTAATTAAATAATTCATTTTGTGAATTTCAATTGGATAGTCTTTGAGTAAGTATTTAATTTATTTTAAAACAATAACATAAGAATAATAAAATGAAAAACATTTAAAAATAGCGATTATTTAAAACGCGCGGGCAAGGGCCGGGCGGCCGGCCCACCGTCTGTTGACCCGTTTGCGTCAGCTGGGCGATAAGTAGGTACCTACGTTAGTCTGGAGTGAGACCATATTTTCATGTTCAAAACACTTAACCTGACCAGCCCTTGAAGTTTCTTGCGGTTTCTAGCAGTCACCTTATATATAATCACTATTAGCCCCGAAGGGTTAGTCAGATACTAGGCAATTAGAACCGCAAAAGCAGTCCTCTGTCATAGTCCACTTTTAACTAAATAGAAATTACTTTATTTGTTTATCATAGGTAAAATAATTAAAAATCTTACATATTTTTATGTTCACTATGTTTTGCCTATAAAGGCGTACAAACAGATAGTGAATAAAATTAACTTATTGGTATACTTTCAATTATTATTCAATAAAAATAAAATTATGTACGAGTCTATTTTCATCTATATAATTAAATATTGTTACTAAAAACCGTTAATTGTTTAAAAGCATTTTTGTAACAGCACAGCAATGGTAATTACAATTTTTTTTTACCATACAGAAATAAAAAACCGGCCAAGTGCGGGTCGGACTCGCCCATGAAGGGTTCCGTAGCAGCAAGTAACATCATATAAAAGTTCTTGTAGTTCGTTGTAACTTTGATCGATGTTTTAATAATAGTGTATTTTTTTAAATTAATTATTTTATGACGTATTAAACAAAACTACTTACTAGACCTCGTTCAAACCAATTATCGGTGGAAGTTTGCATGGTAATGTACATCATATATTTTTTTAGTTTTATCATTCTCTTATTTTAGAAGTTACTTACACACATTTTACCACTTTAGAAGTGTCTCTCGCGCAAACTATTCAGTTTAGAAAAAAAATAAATTAAAAACCTCAATATCATTTTTGAAGACCTATCCATAGATACCCAAATGGATGGGTTAGATGAAAAATAAATTTGAGTTTTAGTTCTTAGTATAGGGAACCCCCAAAATTTATTATTTTTTTTTAATTTTTGTGTAAAAATCTTAATGCGGTTTACAGAATACATCTACTTACCAAGTTTCAACAGTATAGTTCTTATAGTTGCGGGAAAAAGTAGCTGTGACATACGGACGGACAGACAGACAGACATGACGAATCCATAAGGGTATCGTTTTTTATCATTTGGCTACGGAACCCTAAAAAGCTGACGCTACCTAAGCTAAATAACGCAAGTGTCACGAACAAAATATATTATTCCATGTTTTTTTTAACCCTTCGCTACATGTTCTCACAAAGTAATTTTTCTAATGAAATTCCGTATTTGCATAGCAATGGTACTTAAAGGCGCAAAGTCGCGCATGCTAATAAAATTAATGAAAAATAAAACATACAAGCATCGTCGGTAGCATAGCGAATAGATGCTCTGGTTGCATGCGATGAATAGCTGTGAAATAAATTAGTGTTAACGAAATCTAGTATTTTAGTACCATCTATGGTACTAAAATACTAGATTTCGTATTGTAATAATAATATTAATAGATCTATTAATATTATTATTACAATTTTAAAAAATTAAAATTAAAAATTAAACATATACAGCGTGTTTCTTGTAAGGTGTCAAGCCGATGTGTGGTGATTGGGAACTACCATAATAGATATATCTATTGAACCCCCATGTGTGTTCTACGATTTTTTGTAGTTTTCGAGTTACATATTTTTGTTATTTTATGATTCAACGACGAGATGGCTCTAAAAAAAATTATATTTTTTTTTTGGGTTGTTCTTCGATGTTTTTTTTAATACAATGCCTATTGATTGCACTTATAAGAGTAAAAAAATCTCATTGGCAAAACATTTTATTGGCTCCCTTGCTCGCTTTGATTATACTGTAAATGTAGTAAACATTTAACATAGATATCCATGCAATATAACAACATCTTAGCGTATTTCTTGTTTCGTATTAACCAGTTCACAAAGGTGTAATTTTCGAGTTATATATTTTTGTTATTTTATGATTCAACGACGAGATGGCTCTAAAAAAAATTATATCTTTTTTTTGGGTTGTTCTTCGATGTTTTTTTTTAATACAATGCCTATTGATTGCACTTATAAGAGTAAAAAAATCTCATTGGCAAAACATTTTATTGGCTCCCTTGCTCGCTTTGATTATACAGTAAATGTAGTAAACATTTAACATAGATATCCATGCAATATAACAACATCTTAGCGTATTTCTTGTTTCGTATTAACCAGTTCACAAAGGTATCCTGTGTTCCTTGGATATCTCTGATAGCTGCACGACGCGATGACCTGAGCGGATTCCAATTAGTCGTCGCTGCATACAGATAATCGAACTAAGCCTGGGTTACATAGTGTGTAAACCTATAACTAGTTACTGCGTGTGATTCAACACGTATATAACCTGTCAACTGCCGTATAACCAGACACAATAGATATTCATTTGTTATAAGCTGGCAATTTTTCACAGATGAAAGGTTAAGTTGATATACGAGTATTCGGTTGATATAGGATGGCGCAGCGGCTATAGCGCGTTCGGCTTGCGATCTTGCCCGCTAAGCAATTCTCGCAATGCCGTGTCGCTGGATGGGTGACCAAATTTAAAACATCTCGTGCTCCTCCGTGCTTCGGAAGGCACGTTAAGCCGTTGGTCTCGGTTGTTGTCGAAAGATGACAGTCGTTAAAACCCACCAACCCGCATTGCAGCAGCATGGTGGGTTATGGCCCAATATCCCCACGTGCAAATGTCCACGTGCCCTGTGCCCAGCAGTGGGACGTTTATAGGCTGATGATGATGATGACGAGTACTCGTGTTATTACAGCATAATGGTTATGTTGTAAAGGCTATAAACGAACGGCAAAACCAAGTTCAATCGAAATCAAAAATAAAGAAGGAAGTAGCAAAAACGTGGCAGACCAAGGTAGAGATAGAGTGACGACCTTACACTTACTTGCTAAAGTGGTACGAGGTGGTCCGGAGAGAGACGAGTGGAAATGTAGAGGTAAAGCCTTTGCCAGCAGTAGGATAAAATAAAGGCTACTAAAAACACAGTCTATCACAGTTATTATATTATCAACAAGACGTAATAAGAACAAATTTAAAAAGAATATTTAATCATCATACTTAGACATAATTTAAAGAAATATTATACGCATAAAAAGTAGTGTGACTGGAGAACGTCCAACCGTTACCATAAACCGTTGAACATACACGTAGCTAACCAGCATAACTCGTAGCGCCATCTACCTTACAATTTGGTACCGTAAAACGCTAATAAAAGTAAGGGGCAGTCATAAAAACACTCCGCGAAATGGACTTCCGTATTGGCGTCGGCGGAGCAAAAATCCTTAAGCGGTTCACTGTCAAGATCCGGTTTCAACTGGTTTTATACGGTCTTAAATACGAGCGGGAATTAAGATACTCCTTTTACGATAGATGGCGTTAAATCAAGCGCGGATGTTTGAGTGCAGGTCGTTAAGTTTAAATTATTAAGGGTTTAGGAATCAGTACCTAATTGTTTTCGAAAAAATTTAGATTACTTGTTAAGTCATTGGTGTCGCTTGTTGTCGTAAACCAACCCGCATTAGACTAGCGTGCTAGGTAATGGCCCCGTCTTCCTATGTGAGAAGACCTGTGCCCAGCAGAGAGAGAGAGAGAGAGAGAGAGAGAGAGAGAAGAGTATAATTTCGTCTGTTAGTGTTTTAGAAATTCAGGATTACTTGTTATAAGTGTGGGTTTAAAACTCTTAATTTTAGTTAAGCAAATAAAGGCATTCAGGGTCGTAGCACATGTTAAACTTTTGGTCTCTGTCTAACTAATTTTATGGTGTGTGGTGAAAAACATTCAAAATGATTAATAAATTTGCTACAAAAATAATTGAGCATTTGCTTTGTATTGTCTTTTTGCCATCCGTTAGTTATAGGTTAACAGGGTTAGCTAAGCTAAGAAAAATCGCCAACAAACTTATTGTTATGAAGTAAATGCTATTTTGTTATTTTATACTTTTTGTGTTTTACTTGAACTTTCAACGCTTTTCTTTTGAGTCTTGTCCGTTCTTCTCAAGATCTTCTGCTGTTTGATTTGATATTTTATTTGTCATTTTATTCATTATATACTTTACTTTGTTTTACCTCGTTCCTTTAAGCATTCCACTTGTATTTTACTTACCCCTTCATTAAAATTTGAAAGAGTCTTTCTATTATACCTTTATTTTAAAGCGACATAAATTTTTCAATTTTTTTTTGTCATGGAAACTCGATGTATCAGAAGGACAAACTAGCAAAATACTCTTGAGGCATAAAAGTAGAACGACCTACTAGTAAAAGTTCTAAAATCTGAAAAGTCATATAAGTAGAACGTCTGATATAAAAAATCGTCACTCAGAGCCACTTGTCTTATAGACAAGATATCTGTGTATCTTGTCATATAGACAAGATACACAGATCAACAACTAATTATAAATAAATTAAACAAACAGTCACTGGTCAAACTAACTAAACCAACAAACCAAGCAATTTTTTGTCTTTTTACCTTTTCCGAAACGACAACAAATTCGTACCAGTAAAGGCAAGTATTTGACTGACTAACCCTTTATAATAGGATAATAGTCGTGAATTTATGTGTGTATGTATGTAACAGCAATAAACAAGGTTTTAAATATCATTTTGATTACGAAAACAATAAAATAAAAAATAAAATTTTTCATAGATTTCATAAATTTTTCGATGTAGGTATTCAATTATTAACATTATTTGCAAATATTGATGGGTAAATTGATAAAGTCGTTTTCATTACACTTTTAAAATGTAAGTTACATATAAATAATATTTTAACAATTAGTAATAAGAAGTTATGTAAAATAGTCAGAGTGCGTGTGAGACACATTTTATGATAATTTAGAAAGGATTTCAATATGATTAATGTATATTATTATACTTTCGTCTTGCTACAATTTACGACAAATGGTTTAATTTTTTATTTGTATTACTTACGTACTACCGTCATATTATATATTTTAAAATATCCCTCCCTCATTTTAATACCCTTATTTTAAGTTGGGACAGAACGATATACAATCACGAAGGGTTAGTCAAAGACTAGGTAATGAGGACCGCAAAAGCAGTCCTCTCCCTCCTTTTATTACTCAATTTAAATCAATGTATAATAACAATCATCTAGAATGTATTTTGTTTATTAAATTTATTTTATATGTTAATACAACAAAATCACTTAAAATTGATTGTCTGAGAATTTATTCGAGTATATCTATGATAAATGCGACTGTCTGCATGTTCTTCCCGTGAATTCCTATGATTTGTCGCGTAAATTAAAGATATGTCGGAGGGGGGAGGGGGGTTGGATTTTAAAATAATAGGCTCTCGATAAAGTACAGGCGTCTATTTTCACAATGCAACACAATTTAGTACAACATAATTAAGGATTGACGAGTGTGCTCACACACTCGTAACAAGAATGACGGCGGTCTCCCCCGTCGCACGTAATGTCATCTCGAATTGACAACCCCCACTCATCACATCAGTCACTGACACTTGTCAGCCAGAAACAACTGTCAATGTCATCGCCACTTTATCGATCTCAGAACAATAACTAATATTGTTCTGAGGTATCGACCTTACCCAAGTGTCTATTAGACACTTGCCGTTTCCGTTTAATTAAATCTGACATAGCTCAATAAATAGCGTGATAAATTGGAAGAAAACTCGACAACTTAAAAGTGATTCTGCGACACGGCCAGAACTGACATAACACGTCCTCGTGTTCTAGGATTTACCTGGCAACAAAAGAAAATGAAACTGGAGTAACTTTTGAGCTCGGTCAACCTGACCAAAATGATTACAAAAAAATGAATTTATCAAACAGAAAATTCAATTACCTATTATTATATATCTAGCACGCATCGATTCCTAACTAATAATATAAATGCCAAAGTGAGTTTGTTTGTTACGCTTTCACGCTTAAACTGCTAAACAGATTTTGATAGATTTTTGTTTAGAAATAGATGGAGCTCTGCACCCGGATTTTGAAAAACTCTGCTAGATAGATAGAGATCTAAAAACGGTTATAATTTTTTTTTCCCGCGAATAATCAGCTGCGGGCCAAAGGCCAAAGCTAGTTACTAATAAATCTTTTTTATTAGTAACTAGCTTTGGCCTATTACAAGATAGCCTACTACTATGTCATTCTCCGGCACCTCTCTATAATGTCCTAGCTTACATCGTTAATTAGCAACAAGGTAGAGCTGAGGACAAAGTTTGGCATCGAAGACAATGACTGCGGTGCAAGTGGAAGAATTTGAACTTACATTAAAATAGTTTCCATGCTCATATTGCCTACATTGTAGATTTTGTTTATTTAAAGTTAATTTAAATATAGCCTATATACTGAGTACTGTGCTGTTAATAATGTATTCTTCCAAATTAATTATTATAATTAAAAATTAAATAAGATTCGGTCAAATAGAATTATTCTATATTTAAGGTCATGTATACTAACAATGTTCTGTACGTCTGTAATAGACATAAGCATTGGTCATTATTTTGTATACTTACTTGATCATTGTATCATTATGTGCTTATGTTGTAGAGTATATTAAAAAAAATACTTTCCCAATGCTTTGATAAATCCTGCATATTTGAAAACAAGTCCACGTTACAATTGATTAAAACAAACCACAGACCTGGCATCGAAAAATCCGAAATAAACTTTTCCTGACCTAAGAATTTAACCCTGGACTTCCGGTTATAGTGTTAAGCGCCTAGCCACTCCGCCACCGATAGCGATACTAATATTATAAAGAGGAAACATTTGATTGTTTGTTTGTATTAAATAGGCCCCGAAACTACTAGACCGATTGAAAAAAATGTTTCACCGTTGGGAAGCTACACTATCTCCGGGTGACATAAATAAATAAAAAAATAAATAAATAAATAAATCAATAAATAAATAAATAAATAAATCTTTCCTACAATCACACCAATTATCTAGCCCAAGAGAAGCTTCGAAGAAACTCGTTAAATGGTTACCAGACAACGGATAAACATACTTAAAATACTTAAATACATACTTATTATACATAGAAAAGACCCAGACCCCAGACAATTTAGAAAACAATAATTTCTAAATTGACCCGACCGGGGTCCGAACCCGGGACCTCAGAGATGGCGACACCATGAAAACCGGTGTACAAACCACATAGAGATAACCTACAAAACTGCGAATACTATTCAACCTAAAGAAGAATGGGCGTTTTTGTATGAAACCCGTCCCACCCCTTGTAAGTTCCCACATGGTAAGTTTCGAAATAAATAGTGTATTTTGTTGTAAGGACAGCGAAGGAATTAATGAAAAAAAAGAAACAAAAGGGAAAATGAAAAATAGGCCTCATTTTTTTTTCTTTTGCATTTTATACGACTCATATAAATCAAAGTAATCTGCGAGAGAGGAGTTTAAATTCAAGAAAAAATCTTGACTTAAATTTTATATTATCATTTATTATTTTATTTTTCTTCTTCTCAATAACTTTTTTCTCCAATACCTGACAGATTTACTGTCTTACAATAAAATGCTTCACTTTTCAAGTACTTTTAGGGGACGTTTTTTTTTTTTAATTGGCAACGGGTAAGCGCTTGGCCTTCATCTCACCTGATGGTAAGTGACGATAAGGTGGAAGGTGGAAGCGCGCTTCACCCGTAATCCTCAACCTCTGAGGAATTGGCTATCTTATCTCAAACTGTCGGAACACAACAATGCTATAAACATCGTTGTTATGGCGACAGACTTAGATAAGATGGTGGTAGCTAGCCAGGCGGACTTAATAGCCCTACCACCAACTAAACCGAGCACACAAAGATGTACCCCCCGCTAGGAATCGAACCCGGGACCTCTGGGTCTGAAACCGTTAGCTTAGCCACTAGACCACAGAGGCGGTTTTGCCCATTCTTCTTTATGGAGCATACATAGAGTCACGGCTGTTATCCCCGAAGGGTGAGTCGGAGACTAGGCATGAGGACTGCGAAAGCAGTGCCTGCCATAGTCCGCGGCACGCCACACAACAACTGCACAGTGTTCAAAGTCAAATTATTTTATTTAAGATGGTTTACGCATTTCGGTTTTCCATACAAACTTCAAAGTCGAAAGGACATAATTTTTTTACTATGGAGCTTGGTACTAAATTCGAAAGTCTTTTAACTTGACGGCAATGTATAAATATATGAAGAATACATTATTATCAACGTATTTATGACCGTATTATTAATTTGAAGACCTCCGTTTTTTTATATACTTAAATTAAAAACCAACATTGATTTCTACTCCAAAATGGCAACATTATAGTAGGATTGTGACACTTTACGTTATTAAAAATGAAAAAGAGACGCTTGTCTGACATTTTATATGTCAATACTCATCGTAGACAGATGTCAGACTGTCAGCCGCCAGACGATTCCCGGCCGCGCTTTCGTTGTGTTAGTTGTGTGTATCGTTGCTAAATGCGTTAAGTGCGAAAAAGATAACTGTGTTAACGACATCATTTCTACCTCAACAATAGTTATTGTTCTGAGATTTCTACATTAACATAGACCTCATAGACTTATCTACTTAATAACCCTGCGTTGGTTAACATTAAAAAAACCGGAACTTTCGTTCAGAAACGTACAAATTAAAATACAGTATTTAAAGAATTTAAAATTAAAAATCTAAAAACTATACAGAATGATAGCATTTAGTCTCTTGGACAAGGAAGTATATGAATTGTTGCAGTTAATTTTTCTTTTATTTTAGTACCAAAAAAAATTATGTTCTTTTTAAAAACCATCGATCCAATTTAAATTAAACTTTGCACGCTAAAGTAAAATACAGGGTAGATCCCTGAATAATCCCAGAATAGTTTGTTGAAAACATTTTTAAACAGCGTTTATTTAGCTAAGTTAATGCGATTTAAAGTCCACTATAGAAATATTAAAATCGCAATAACTCAGATAAATAAACGTTATTTGAAAAAGTTTTCAACAAACTGTTTAGATCCTTGTAATTTACTTTAGCGTACTGAGTTTCATAAAAATTGGTCCATGGGTTTTTAAAAATTTCGACTTAGAAATTTGTATGGGAATCCGAAATGCGTAAACCCTCTTAAGGGCCGTATTACATCATCTATGCTCAGCCGTGATAGGTGGTGAGCCCATCGCCGCTTTATACTGTTGGATGTTTGTTCAGTCATTAGTCCGTTAGTCGCCTTTCACGACACAAAGGCAAGAGATGTGTTAGTAGTATTCTTTGAATAACCCGCCACCAAATAGCTTCATTTTCTCGTAGCATGTATCGATGCTCTATTTATTTATTTATTTATTAGATTTACCAACGTTTGTTTACATTGTTTCTACATAGATCATACTTAGGTAAACAGATAACTAAATGTAACAAACACTTACAGGTAAATACAACATGCAATTAATTCAAAAATTAATTTAAAAAAATATATAAAAATATGTCTACAATAAATTCCTTTCCCATTTTATACATAGCCATACATACTCTATATTTATGTAGTACTGGAACCCCGTGACGAATTTCCATAAAAATATGAAAATTAAACTGGTGTGGGATGCTACATGTGTCGACTCGCTTGCCCCGTCCCATCTTCCAAGGTTATGCATCAACGCTGGCTTGGCTGCAATTAATGTGGAGAACCTCAAACGGCGCAAGTATGAGAATCTGACTGGTGATTTCATATTTGAGCCTTTTGGGATAGAGACGTTAGTACCGTGGGGTTTGGGTGCTCACTGGCTCTTTGGAGATATTTATAAAAAACTGGTAGAAGCCACCCGAAACCCCAGAGCCAGCAGCTATCTTGGTCAACGCCTAAACCTCGCCATCCAGCGCGGCAATGCGGCTAGTATTCTGGGTACTCTGCCTGATGGGGATGATCTGGGTGAATTCTTCCAATTATATTTTTCTATTATAACTTTTTAAGTTATAAATATTTAAATTTTAATATTAGATGTTACTTTTGTTTTTGCTTGTAAATAAATTTCAATATACTACAAACCTTGTCCTAGCTTGTTTTCAAGTGATGCCCGAACAAACATTCGTGACAATTGATTTTTAATCGACTTCAAAAATAAGGAGTTTCTCAATTTGTCGAAAACATTTTTTATATAGATTCTAGGAACTTCTCATAGGCCTTTACATGCTGTATTTGGGTTTATAGGCAGCGTAAAACTTATGCTTCCTCATACCGAAGTGACCAAACAAACACCTAGGTTTTCTAGAATTATGCGATCGATTACACAAACGCCTATTCGTGATTCGCATACAATATGGACATTCTACACAGCTGCAGTTTTACTACATTCGGTTTTCGGATTCAGATTCTACACAGCCGTTCTATTAGCTGGCATTCCGTAAATTTGTCACCTTATAGTTCTTCTAAGCTTGAGGTTTTTGACAGTTGAACGTCCCGGAGAATACGCCGCCCTAGTAATAGACAATCTTATGATGTTTGTTTTGTTATGTTATGTTAAGTACGGCTAATGACCCCACTCCATCTTATATTAGTGGAAGACAACTGGTGCAGTGTAAGAGACGTAGCATCAGTCACCCTCACTCTGCCGGCCCACAAAGTGCCTCACGCCTCGTTTGAAGGACCTTTTGTCATAGGTGGGAAGGAATACATGTGCTGGTAGACTATTCCATATTTTTGGGGTGCGACAAAGATAGACATACATTTAACTTGAGAACCTGTAAATAAGATGCTAGAGCTCGGTTTTGGTTAACTGTTTTGTAGGAAACGTTATGTAATATTATGTTTTTAATTTGATCACCCATCCAATGAAACGCAGCATTGCGATAGTTGCTGAACTGGCAAGTTCAAAAACGGCCTTAGCCGCTACGCCATCGAAATTCTCGTCTAAGTATCGTTTAGTATAAATAGTTAACTGGCTCCGAAACAAAACAGTTCTGTTGGAAATGTGTTTTTCTTGCAACTGTGTGCGTTAAATACAATCCACGGAATGTGGAAGGCGGAATAGGAGAAAAAAACGGCTTCCACAAAGATTCTTGCGCTACAGCCAACAAACTCAAACACAACATAAACCGTGTAGAAGGAAAGCCTTTATTACGTTTCTTGGGATGTTTTGTCGGTGGGTTACACGGCAAATAATGTTAACCGCGAACATTGTAGACAGAGGAATTTCCGGCTCCTAATATGATTTGGTTATCTGGATCGGATGTTTTTTTTTCGACGAACCGAAATGATACGACGAACGTTAAGATATTTATGAAATCGGAATTCAGAAGAAGTTTGGTTGTGATTCTATTTCTTTTGATGTGAGCGGGCACCGCCTTCGCAATCGTGAATTTTAAGCTGACTTTGTGCATGTACCGCCACCGGATGTGAAATCGAAGATTTGTTCTCGATTCGCTTCGAAAGGCCAACGCTCAATATTGTAGTCGTAAAGACTAGCTACGAAAATAAGGTTTGATATTCTTTGATACATCTATATATGCATGTACTTCGAGATCATCCCTTGAAACACTTGAACATGAACCTTCAGTTTCTTGTGTTTATACCTGTAATTTTCACAGGATGTAGTATTCTTAACCGTGTCACGTAGCGGTGAAAGAATACTACCACCCCCTCTCTTCCTTGGGTGTCGTAAAAGGTGTTTAACGGAGTAAAGACTGCACATCCATTCAACAGCATAGAGCGATGGACTCACTACCTGTCACGCTGAGCACATGTGCAGTCGCTATTTGTTGAAAAGTGGATTATGGCAGAGGACTTCTTTTGCGGTCCTCATTGCCTAGTCTCTGACTAACCCTTCGGAGACAATAGTCGTGATTATGTGTATGTATGTAGTATCCTTCTATCCGGAACGCAGCGATATAAAACAATGCATCATGGCGGCAATAGGTGTTAGAGTGGTAGTTATACAGCCGCATTCGGAATCCTACATTATTAATAACTTCATGTACTAACGACTATATCTCTAAAGGTTAAGTCTAGAGACCAGGCAATGAAGACCGCTAAAGCAGTGCGCTGTCACCTTCAGTCCGTTAGTCGCCTTTTACGACATCCAAGCGAAGAGCTGGGCTGGCTCGTGAAATAATGGCACTTGGTGCTGTTGTGTTTCGTCCGGCCAGTAAGAGTTCCGAAAGCCCTTCCCCCTCATAATTTCTATCCTTTCCTTAACCCTATTATTTTCTTAAAGTTAGGCAACGCTTCGACTCCTCTGGTTTTGCGGGTGTCCATGGGCGGCGGTGATTGCTCTGCATCAGGTGACCCGCCTCCTTTTATATATATAAAAACATGGGTTTATAGTTCTTTTAATGAGTCGCCACGACACAGCTCAACCTATACGAAATGACTAAGCACCTACTTATAAAGAGATGCCCTCCAGCTGTGCTCGTGAATCTAAGAATGTTGACAATATTATTAACTCTTTGGATTACCACGCTAATAATATTACACGCAGAAGATATATTTCTTTCGCATTATCATTTTTTGATTAATAGGATAACGGTTGAACGTTGTCTACACAAACATTTTCTTAGAGAAAATGAAACAAAAATTGATGTCGTACAATATTTGCTGGATGGAGCAGCGGCAAACATCAAAGGGTAAATATTAATTCACTTAGCGAAATTGTTGTTTTGGGTCGAGATAAAGAGGGGGTTAATGTATCTTATTACGTTATAAGAGAAATGAGTTAGTCTAATTAATTTTCTTCGTACTTTGTGTAGTATTTGTAGGCATTCTATGACATACATACATATTTTCACGACTATTACCTCCCGAAGGGTTAGTTAGAGACTAGGCAATGAGGACAGCAAAAACAGTCCTCTACCATAGTCCATTTTATACCAAATAAGCGACTGCACATGTGCTCAGCGTGACAGGTGGTGAGCCCATCCCCGCCCTATGCTTTTGGATGTTTTGAAGTATTTAGTCCGTTAGTCGCGTTTATTTTTTTATTTATTCGTTTATTATCAGGCAACGCAGGCCCATAGATAAATACCTTACAGACTAACATACATACAATAATAAAATTTTGTTAGTAAATATGAAAAGTTATAGTTACTATGTTAGTAAATTAATATTAGGACATTTTCTGTGTCGTATCGGTGGCACTTATAGGTATTTTTCCACGAAAACGTCTATAAACCACTCCATTCGGCCAGAAGTCCTCCTTCATGAAGGCATCCAACTTTGCTGATGGGACTCGCACCACAAATGCTTTGAAGCTGGTGTTGTGGCGCGACTGCAACTGCTCCACCCGCAAAAGGAAGTTGGTCTTCGTTTGGATGTAGTCTGCAATCTCCTGCGCGGTAGTAGTGTAGTGCAGGCGAGACAGATACATGGCCGTGGTCGGCGTCGCAGCACGCAGCAGAAAGTTGGGTCCTGTCGGTGCGGTGCCGCGACGGTTCTGGCTCACACGACGCGCCTTCTTGCGCCGGACCACAGTGAAATCATCTTCAATATGGTCCGGGACAACGGCTCGCGGAGCCACGGCTGTAGCTGCAACTACGGTAGCATAATCCCTGCGACAGCTGACAGGCGCACACGCCGGCGCCACAGGCACGCGCGGCGCCGCAGTAGACGGCGCGGGCGGCGGCGTCAGCGTGACACCGGCAGCGGCGAGGGGCGCGGGGGGCGCCGCCTGCGCTCGGCTCCGTTCGGGTCGTGGCGTAGACAGCAACGTCGAAACTGCAGACTTGCAACTCGATGTTGGTGTGCTCGTATCGAGGCAAGCCCCACGTCGAATGTTGACATTTGAGCCCGCGATCGATGACCTACTTACCGCGAGTGATTCGCGTAAATCATTGACTTCTTTACGCAATTCACACACGGTATTTTCTGATGCCTGGAATTTTCGCATTACCTCCGCCAAGCCCGCTTTCAGGATCACAATATCCTTAAGAAGGCTCGTAACGTCGACATGGTCGAAGGTCACGGGAGGCAACTTGTTGAGGTCCCTCGCCACGAACGTCGGCATGTCATCGGGGTCGGTCTGTTTCAGCAGGTCGATGATCTCCTGCAAGCTCTTCGGAGTCCCGTCTCGTCTACGGGACACCATCTGGTCGCTCTTGTTGAGTGACTGATACAGCACTCTCTTAGCGTCAGCCACGTCGTCCTCGCTGAAGCTGGACTTGCATATCTGCAGAGCGCTCACCTCATCCATGACGTCCAGCTTTTGTTGCAAGAACGCAAGGAGTTCGTTCGCCACAAGTTTGGTTTCACTCATGGCGGAAATCAAGCAGCGGCTTGCGCCGCGCTGCGCGTGTTTAAATAAAAGTATTTATTAATCCGATACGTAGGTATGCACCGAACCGCACACTGCACACGACTGTGTGTTTAACCACACCCAACGCAAGAGAGGGGGTGGTAGTATTCTTTCACCGCACGCGACACGATTATGGCTGTATATATATATTTCTAACATATTTCTGTATGTTATTGTACTTTTTGTTACAAATTTAAGTGGAATTAATAAATATGAATATGGTACACCATAACATAACTACTATTTACCATTTTTTTACATTTTAAATAATTTCTTCCTACGTTAACAAAATACATAAGGAGATTGAACCTTAGCACACCACGGCTACATGTTTTGGTAGTTTTACCAGTTTTATCGACTGCTATCTTACGATAACAACGTTAATTATAGCCTACATGCTATCATACTGCAGGGAAAAAGTCATCATCATTTTAATCAAGTAGGTATTCGCTACAAGTAATGGATATTGACTTAACCATCACATTTGCCAAAAACGTGTTAGGGATCACAAACATAATGATGATCCCATGATAATCCCACTGTGATCACGTGATGATCCCACTGTGATCACATGATGATCCCACTGTGATCTCATGATGATCCCACTGTGATCCCATGATGATCCTATGGTGATCACACTGTGATCCCTAGATGTATACATCTGAAACATACTTTGCCCCGACCTGACAATTTACCCAAGGGCTTAACTTCACCCATCTCTAATCTAAACTAAAATTACTTTCATCTCAATTTTAATATAATTTTTATACAATTTACAAATAGGTAGATAAAAATAATATAACACATTTTAAGGACTTCAGGATAAATTATGTATTGAAAAGTGCTTGAAAAATTTCCACGAGCAGGGTTCAAACCCGCACTTCGGGATACTCAAATATTAGTCAAAGCACTTGTGATGATGAATTTCACTTATTACGTTAATAAACACTGAATGTGTCCACATTAAGAAATATGAGAAGACATTTGAGCTTTCGTAATATTCTTATCACAAAGGCGAACTTCACGTCAATTATATCCCGCTTTTTATACACCATCCCGTCTTATCTGTCCCGCGATTACACATTCGCTCACGACGCAAACGTTCCTTGGGGAGCGTAGATTTATATCCAGACAACGTTTCAGGATAGGGGTGCGTTAACCCTTCGCTTGTTATGTATGAAAAACCCGCTTTAAAACGCTCTAAGATAGAGTTGTACAAGTGAGAGTGGAGTAATTTATCACTTTCGTCGTTATGTTAAGAAGTGAGCTATTTGTCTTATGCCACAGTGGAATGAACTTGCTGTGAGCTGACGTCGAACTACAGAGAATGCTAAGCCAGACATAATTCAAATATATTTATGTTCAAGTCACCATAGAATCAATTCTTATTACAGAGAAACTAGAGTAACTATGCTAGTACTTGTAAATACTAATAAACTAATCATATACTACACTTATTAAAATATACACTTCACTGATGAAGTATGTAGTCCACAACAGTTAAGCCTATACAGACAGTCGGGTCTATTCCTTATCAACTGAAGGAAGGTGTTGGGGTTGACCAACACTCAGCGCACCAAGGAGTGTATCCTTGGTGCGCTCTGGCATGGTAGCATAGAAACGTCTACGTGCGCATTTGCAAACATCATCAATGAACTACAGTAGCGGGCCAGCTTTAGTAGCACCTGGAAAGCGTTATTGTATTGTACCCATAGGGCTTCCTTGGCCCGTTGCGTGTAATCCCATCTTAGACTTCGAGTGTACAGTGAGGTGCAGGAAGCTTTAAACAAATTAACTTTCGCTTTTGTTGAACAGCGAGCGAAACTACGTGCTAAATATGCGCACGAACCGATAGCCCCGCGTTATCTTTATGTATCCTTTTTGTTTCTTAATAATGTTTACATAACTTTAAAGAGACGAATTAATACAGAACTTTATAGATTGTTTCTTACAAGTTAATATTGTCTTTACTTTAAGCGCGCGAATTTACAAACGAATTTGATTTATTGTGTTAACTTTATCAACCGATACAAAACTGTTTGCAAACAAATTAATTGGCATTGAGGCTAAACAGTGAGCAGTTCGATTGAAGAAAGTTCGTCCAACTTCGACAAACACAAACCCATCCTCAAGTTTGACACAAGTTCTGTCGTACTCGCACTCTCACTGAAGCACGTGAAATATGACGCCGCGGTCTGTGCGACCGCACCGTCTGACAGAGGGTTAAGCGAATTTAGCAAACGTAACTAGACGCTAGAGCATTGTACGTAATTTATTACAATTTACCGAAGGCGCCTTGTCTGTCACGACTAATGGTGATGAATCGGTCCTTCGCTCTAACAATTGCGGTTTTATTGTTAGGATTTTGTATGACGGTGTCAAGACGGCGAAGCGTTTTGGTTGGGTGCCTAATATGGCTAGGAGCTACGGCTGTTGGCTCAACATATTTTTGCCGCCATTACCGTCTTTTGGCTTTGTGAGTAAGTTATCGATCAGATAACGCGACAGCTTTCCATTAGCGTATCTTTTTTTACAGAATCCATGAAGATAATCTGCTTCTGCGGCCATACAGCATTGTTTTGCATTGCTATGTTTCAGTCCCTATCTACCGACCCCTATACATAGTGTATCGCAGCTGGAACTACAGGTCCGGCTGTGTTTGTCAGGGTACTTCTGGTTCATGCCCCCCGCTGGTTGTGCCTTGACCGCCTCCGGCGCCGGCGCCTCCGTCGGGATCCGGACGTGGGTTGGACTCGTAGTGGCTTGTGGTTAGCTGTAGAGCTTGGGAATGTTCGTTTGTCCTGGTATTGTGTGCCAGGACTTCCAAACTCGCGCACAGCGAGCGGGGCCTAGTAGCGGTCTCTGTGGGGCCAGCAGTGAAAAGTCCTGCATGGAACGTGAGTTTCCCTTATAGTTGGCAGTTTTGTCCGGTGGTTCTCATTGGACATTGGTGTTGACATCTCCGGTACTAGTCTGGAGAACTAGTAGAGGCGGGCCCCTAGATGCCGTAGCCTCCGGTCCAGCCAGCCGCGTAGGACGTGGGAACTGGCTAGGCGCCCGGACGGGTTCCGAGAAGTGAGTGTGCTTACTACTCCGTGACCAAGGTGGAAACTTGGGAGTTGACGTATTCACGGGGAAACTGTCTCGGGACACTAGTCTTATGAGTACCGAATGAAGAGCGCGCTTCGGCGGGCACTGATTTGGCGTCAAGACCTAACGCAGATGGTCTCCTGCACAAGTATTTTGCTGGCGCAGCGACGTCTGGCACTTCTTGCATAACCTAACGGTAGGTCTCGAGGTACCAGTACAAATAAAACTTAGTGATGTAAGGAGAGAGGATGCTATGTTTCAGTATTATAGAGTAAAGATGGAATCAAAGGGCATACAGGCAAAGAACTAAAGCTTCACCCTTAGCATTGCAAGTCTATGGGTTTTTTGTATTATTCCTGTATCAAAAACCGGGGAAACAATTTTGTCTTTTATCTCACCTGATAACTGTAACGATAAGGACAAAGGTGGGAGTGCTCTTAGAATTAGAAGAATGGGCTTTGTCATTAATAACGAAATCGTACCAAAGACCTAGTACTGACATCAGTGGTCGAAAAGACAACAGAGGCTTTGAAATAATTTAAATATTTGACAATTACAAAGATCAATATTTTAACCGCACCGCCTGATTCATGAACACAAAGCCTTAACTAAGCAGAGGAGGCTTAGGCAAGTTCTCGTAGAAGCCTATGCTGTGAAAGGGAGGGCTTCCTTGTAAGCCAGCGCGTCGTCAAAGGGGAGCTTTTATATTAACGGAGTGCTCACGATGGTTAGCCCTTCGTGAGCCATTCCGCTAATGCCGAACGCAGAACGAGTAGACATCTTAAAGAATTTTAAAACGTTTTGCGATTGTTTTAGTAGTTAGTTTTTGTCTCTTTCTCTGTCATTTTTAAGGTTACTATTACTAATCATAGTTTACGACAGAGCTAATTATTAGAGCACCTCAGCCGGTATGTCACAGATAACAGTTTTGTATGTAGGATATGAATATAAAACTGTTTTGTATCAAATATTTTTAGATTTTCCCTAAGTATTGTTGAGTTTGATGATACGTTTAAACACAACATTCATAGCTCCTCTTTTCGTAATTTTATTAACTTTATTTTAGCAACAATTTTATGAAATATGACTATGGCAAACGAACCAGTTAAAAGCAATCACTGCCACCGAGAGACACCCGCAATACCAAAGGAATCACCTCCATGCCAAATCGTATCATGTAGACGTTTCATCGAATTACAATCGAGTAACCACGTGACTGTCACTGCTTGATAATCGAGTTAAAGTGGCTTCTCTAAAATGCTGTATCGAGCGAGAAATCGTTATAGAGCGTAGCCCTGCCGCTGAGGTTCTTTGTTCCATAATTTGATGAAATAAAATTTGTCGTCGATGTACTGAATTAGTTCTTAAAAACCTTTATGGTAAATATAACCTTTGGTGGCTTAAAGTAACGTTAGCAAAGAGCAACACTTATAAAGAGTATGCAGTGCTACGTTCATAAAATTGATTAGATACTACCTATTAGTTGCCTGTGACGTAATGTGTATGGATATTATGAGGTTGTAACGTAGGAGGTAATTATTAATGCCACGAATGTGTGTCTGCCAATTCTGTTAGTACGCTTTGGCAGGTTACAACTAAAGAGTACATAAGCAGTTCTACTCACTAGTAATAAGAAATCGGATAGCAACATTTGCCTGTCTGTAGCCTGCAATTTAATGTGTGTATGGATTTGAAAACGAAAATGAAATGAAAATGAAAATGTTTATTTAGCAAAAAACATAACTTAAGCCGAGATACAAGATTGATCAGTGACTCCCACACAAGGCTAGGCCTGACTCGTGGGAGTCAATTATTTTACAAAGCAATGTATCTGAATAGTGGATATTCGTCATGAACAATAATAGTATTCAAAAACAATGACAACATTATACAATAATCATATATATAATCTGGACCATGCTAAGCGCGAATGCGGAGTGCGAGTGTGAAAGTGTAATGGGGGTTAATTTAATAAGGTTCTTTAAAGAAGGTAGTACTTATTAGTTCCATTGAGTTGTTTGTCTGGAAATTCTGTAGGTACTTTTTGCTACCACAGCGGTTTTACCCTACTACTCGAGAAATATATTAAAGATACACTTAACGTTTTTATAAAGTTAGAATCACACATGGACCTTACCTCACATTGAGATCAAAATTGTGAACGAGTTCTAATTCTGGTTAAGTACCATCGTAAGTATGTTTCTAAGAGCCCTTGTGAGGGGTCGTAACAAAATTCGATTTCAACACGATGTAAATTTACAAAGTTAGATCATCTTCTTAGATCTATGGGTATAATAATTTCGTGGTAGAAAATGACCTTCTATGATAATATGGTGAATGCTTTCCAATATTCTAAAAGGGAGGAATGACACGCTCTTACTTCGTCTGCCGCCGAAGTCTAAGAATACAATTTTGAATAATGAAAACTGATCGACCGTTATTAGTTTATTATATAAAGGGACATAATTATAGGATATATATTTTCTGCGATAGAGAATTCTTTGTCTTTATGAACTAGGTTAATTTGCTTATAACAAAATGCTTTTTTTCCACTTTAGTCTACCAAAAAATAAAAAAATATGACACTGGGACACGCTTTACACTGATTTCGCAACCAACAAGAAACAAACCAACCTTCACTGTCGGAACACAACAATAGTACATTGCTTTAATTTTCCAATCAGATGGTACTCGTAAGTAGGTCGCCAGGTGAACTGAAACTATTCTTACCACAAGTCTAATCTAGCATGTTACGTCGACTGTGTAATCATTAGAATTTGAAAGTGAGTATTATAAACATCATCATCAGTCTATGAACATACACTCCTAGCATGCGTTAATTTCTCAAGAATAACACTTTGGGCGATGGGATTATGGCAACCTAATACGCTGGCAAAGTAGGTATTACCTTATCCTAAATCTTACGACTACAACCGGGAACCTATAACTAAATAAATTAAAGGCAAATAAATAAAGGCCACCTCTGTGGCCTCTAATTTCACTGGATCTATCCCTTCAAACCAGAACGCAGCAATGTAAAACAATGCTGCTTAGTGACTGAAATAGATTTTATGGTGGTCGCCATCCAGTGGAGCTCTAGGCAGAATCTTGCTACTGTGCAACGTGCTTTCAGAAACATTAAATATCTCTTGATATCAAGTTACTTGGTCGGCTATCTCTCAACTCGACATTGTGAAAGTTGCTTAACCTTCAAGATCACAACACGAACGCGCTGTACTGTCGAGCTTTTACTGAGATAGTGATACCTATCTACGTTTCTATTCGTGCCTATCAGAGACCGCCTCAGATCACCCAGGTAAGAAATTTTCGAGGTCATCATTCCATCTACGCCTCGGTCTGTTACAAATCTTCTACCTACATTAATAAAAATCAATTGCCCTAATACGCGCATCATTTAATTCTTATAATTATTCGTATTCTAATTATCACTTCAGAACGGCTATTTGGCTAATTATTTTTTTGTTGTGTTCGTAATTGTCATGACAAGGTTCGTGTTAAATAAAATGTTCAAAAAAAGTGCAAAAAATGAATTAAAAAATCTCCGTACAAAGTGATTGAGTCACATAGAAAACATCAAAGAGGATAAAGTTCAGTTTCTTTCATTGTTTAACTTACTTCATCGTTTTATTTGATATTTAAAGGAAAAAGGTTGTACAATGATAAACTAGAGCAGTGTGTTATAATTGTGTTATCTATCGCTTAATTTTGTAAGGCGGTACGAAGTTCGCAGGGACAGCTAGTAATTAAATCAATGAATAAAGACCGGCATCGTTGGAATCAAGAATGGAGGATGGATTTTGTTGAGGCCACTATTGCAGCTTTCTGGTCAGAAAGAATTTAACTGTCGCAAACTCGAAAAGAAGAAGTAGATTTAAAAGCAAGGCATCGCTACAATTATTGGGTCATATATTATTATTGACACAATTAAATGTAAGACTCATTATGTAATCAGCAATCAAGGTTACGCTACACGGATGGATATTATTATAAAAAAGATATTATAATTACTCATTAAATGATTTGTAGGCATATAAATCTGATTTATAATATAAAAATAGTCATTAGCGGAGGTTTTGCAATCGCTCAACTTTTCCTAATGAGGACGCAGTTAGTTTTAACTCGAGATTATCGTTAAGACGAAAAAAGATTTTTTTGGTTGAAAATATAAATCCAAGTGATAAGAAAAGATAAAGAAGAGTTACGTAAATAAATGTTGTTGCTGAATTTTATGACCTGTTTTTTTTCAGTACAAGGTCTCCCGCCCTAAACCGATAGCGTAGGGAGTTTTTATAATAGCCTAAGCATTTTAGATGACTTCAAATTACTACATACGCTAACATTATTACTTAGATTAAGACACCAGTTCTCACCAGACTCACGTTTCCATCTTAACGTATAAACAAAGCATGTCGATTAGTAAACGACAATTAATAACCATCGTATCTCATGTAGAAATCATTGAAGACGTTTTTCCACACTCATTCATTTCTAAAGATTAATCGCTAGCGAGTCTCCTCCGTAACATTGAATAATCGATGTAAATAAAATACTTTTGCTTTCTGTAAACGTAAGGCTGAGACGCATTAATATATGTCGTGCTAAAGCTCCTTACCCAAATCTGTGTAACATCTGTAGTGAGGGACCCAGGACAGACCCTTGAGGAACCCCTTTTAACGTAGCCCCTATAAATCAAGCATTAATGATAGTCACGTTTTTACTGAGCCGAGGATAGTTGCCGACATCGTCCTAAATCGTACTCCTCTGAAAAGATAAAGATGATTCGGGAGTTTTCTCTTTGGTTTATTTTATATTATCTCAGATAAAAGATTTTCATGAACTGTATTAAGAAAATTAAAACTTTTATGTGGCGTTCTTACTTTACGTATAAAAATGTAGGAAGATGAAAAATTGCTCTTTGTCTGTGAAACATTTTTCTCAAAAAACTTATGCTTTCGTTTTTATCAATTAGAACTATTCTTGTTATAAATACACTACCAATAATAATATAAGGTGAATAAATTGAGTGTATCTAACACATAACGGAATTGGCCATATCTAATGCTGATATGGATGGGTGACCAAATTACCGTGCTTTGGAAGCCACATATAGCTGTTGATCCCGGTTGTTGCCGTAAGATGGTAGTTGTTGAACTCACCATCCTGTATTGAGCCAGCGTGGTGGGTTATGGGCCAATCTGTGCACACGTGAAGACTAGGCCAGATAAAATAAAAATAAATAAAAAATTTGGTTCCGCTCACACCCTTTTTTTACGCTTACATCAATTATCTAGACCAAGATGAGTATTCTTTTGAAACTCGTTAATATGGTAAGATAACGGATAAATATACATAAACATAGAAAAAACACCCAGACCCGAAATCAATTTAGAAAACAGTTTTTCTCTAAATTGACCTGACCGCGATGTATGTAATTTAAATAGAATGTAATTTTTAATTTTTAATAATGTAATTTATCTGTAATAATAATGTAATTATTATGTATCTGCATCAATTCATTCAATCAATCAATTTGCATGCTATCTTAATGGCAAAACACACTGTACCGTTTTAAATATTATATTATCTTAAATACCGTGTTTTAAAGCAAATAAATGTTTTCTATTCTATTCTATTCGGGAATTGAACCCGGGATCTCAGAGATGGCGCGACGCCAGACCTGGCGTGCTAACCACTCGTTCAGGGAGCTCGTCAAATGATGAATGATGTCCGTGTGTTATGGCCAGATGGCCTGAACCCAGCAGTGGGACGTTTATAGGCTGATGATGATGATGATGATGATATTCACGATGGATTATCAAATACCGATCGGCACGCCATCTATCTATTTTATCGGTTCAGGCAATTAAGTGCTTGCTTTCAATTTAGCTTAAATAATTACCAATCACTCAATTAAATTCACACCAATCGTAGGAAGTGTCAGTTTTTTTGCCAGAATAAGTCTGGCATACGAACATAAAACCTAATTAGAAAGAGAAAAGATTTATTATTCCTCGAGAACAGTTAGGTACGCTCCATCAGCTTATTAAGTAGTTCAAAATGGCGCCTCGCATACCAAATGATTACTGGAACAAAGAAAACTTCCCTCAGCTGGAGTTGCGAAAGAGATATTAGAAATAATTACAAAAATAAAGGACTCATTAGTATGCGAATGGGATGAGCTGAGCACGTTCAACGTATAATAACATGCATTGTAAATTTCATTAAAACTTTTACCCTGTTGTTTTGTTAGGTGGATCTAATATCTGAATAGCGTTGGACCGTGCAGCTGTGGTCATACGTACAGTATAGCAACGGGTTTGTAACTGGTACAAGAAACATTTTAATATTTTGTAATCAAAAATAATACCTACCTACTTAAATGAGGAAATTACGGTGCAAAGATGTTGAAGATGTTCTTTTGTAGATTAGTTTTTTTTTATTCTGAGGTAAAATTGAATTTAAAAACTTTAATTAGATCTATTCGCGTTTATTGTGTTCAAAGAACGCATAGGGCTCAAAACTTCAAAGTAAATTTTTTACTGTTTAAAAACAAATGCAAGATCAAACCGTGTCAGTCCACTGCTAGAAATAGGCCTTGCCTACCGAGTATATGCGGGCAAAACTGTTTTGCTAGATCAAATGGTTTATGTATTTACTATTAAATTACGCTCTTATAAAAAATATATAATACACTAAAGGATATTGCCTAAAGAATGTGCTAATTTGTTACGCGATTAGATGTACTTTACTTGATTATAAAAAATCTCGAAAACAGCCCAAAATAAAAGTTTAAACCGGATGATTTCTTAATTTTTTTAAAATTTTCAACATAATTTTTACATGTAAATATTTATTTTGAAGTGGTAATTCAATTCATCATTCTGCTAATTCATTTAATCCTATAAAGTCTATATAGGCAGAAACCTATAAAAACCTATGAAACGCGCCTATTTGCGCCGTTTCGCTATTATACCCGTCCCGTACCGTCGAGAGAACGAGAGAGAAGCGCTCGAAAGGACTCGCCGTAAGTCAAATCTGCTTATATTATATTAAATAAGATTTATTATATTTATCTATTTTATTAGATGCTAGGGATGCTAACAGCAGCTGAAGTTGATAGCATCTCAGCTATCATTAGAAAGCGCATCGCGTCGCTGATGCATGGGTGCGGGCCTCCTGAGGACAGTCGCGACGAGACTGGACGTAGACAGTGCTATTATGCAGCACTGGACCCGCGTCCAAGTCGTCAAAGACACCAAAATTTATTATAATCACTTTATATGCACTAACATGGGTTTTCTAACGTAAATAATGTTACTAAGGGTTATTCCCAAAGGTCCATGACTCTATTGTTCAAAAATTTTAAGTTTCTACTTTGATTCCCAACGGCATGGACCCGTTAAAAATAAAAATAAAAATCATTTTTTTTTCTCTGCAGGTTTCCATGAGAATGTTTAGTACAAGCAGCATTAAATGGGTTATGAAAGGATAGACATTATACATACATACTTAAATTCACGACTATTATCCCAGAAGGGCTCTTGTATCGTTTTTGTTGATTGTACATCGGATAAGTCTCGTCGACCCGTTGGGAATTCTTAAATGAAAGTTTTAAAAAATATTTAAAAATTTCATGGACCCATTGGGAATAGAAGTACAATAGAGTCGTGGACCGTTGGGAATAAGCCGTTACTAACACTATGGACTCAGGTCTGAAATAAATGTTTGTTTTATATATGTGATCGAAGCGCTCAACCCACGAACTCGCATTGGGCCAGCATGGTGGGTTATGGCCCAATCTCCCCATGTGATGTTGTCCATGCGGGAAGGCCTGTGCCCAGCAGTGGGACGTTTATAGGCTGACGATGAATCACTCTATACAATTGGAATCGTGTTAAAACTTTTAATTTATCTGTCTCAAATACAACCAACAGACCAGATAAGTGGTCTGTGAATACAACAGACAACCGAAAAGGATGAACTTGATTTTAATTAACGTCTAACTAGAAGAAGCAGTCATTCATAGGACATTTTTTTGGGTGAAAATTCATAATATCAAGAATTTGTCTCTTCCTTATTTACAGAGCAGAGGTATCTCATTTCTTTTTTTGGCAGATAATAAATCTATGGTATTCGCTTGAAAAACGTGACAAGATTTACTCTACCGTGTCTTTTAATGGCCTATTAGCAGTACATTAATTCTTGACTACTTAGTAAGACTTTTTCAAATTCCTATTTTCTCTTTTAATGAGTGTTTTATTGTTATACTTAGGTATTGTCTACCAGCTTAGCGAGCTAGGTGGATAGTTATTTGGCCGATAGCGTAGTACCATTTATAAGTGCTTAAGGCGAGGTATTCCGAGCGCTTCTCTCTCGCTCTCTCGACGGTACGACGGTAAGGGACGGGTATAACGCAAAGACATAACTTTATATATCATTGGTATAACGTCGAAGCGGCGCGAATAGGCACGTTATGAAGGTTTTTTGCCTATAAAAGAAAAAATAAGTAAAATAAAAAAAATGTGTCTTTTGCATTCACTAGACAATAAAAAGTTTCTTCTATTGGTAAAAAAATTAAGTCATTTATAAATGTAATAACTGACTTACAGCTCTTTTAAATGTTGAACAAGGCTATCTTTGGATTTTTTTTCTATCGAGTGAAGTATTACCAATCATGTTTCTGTCTTTAAGAGTCACTAGATAATATGTTCAACTGTATTATATATAAATTTAAGAACCGTATGTTTTATATTGGTGTCGGTACTATCAATAGAAATTGTTAAAAGTGGGAATATAGCGCCTTAATATTGTAGCCTTAACTAAATAAATTATATTGTCATATTGAATGTCTTTCCGTATGTAATTAGTTAATTCATTAAATAATATAAGTATTGTGCAATTAGTACAAGCTAACCTTTAGGTACGTCTTGTTTTAGGCAAAGGCAATAATATTCATGAGCAAATTTTAAACCTTGTCACTGTAATTTCTGACGAGTTATATTCCACTGCAACCAAATACAATTAGAGCTCTCGTTTAGTGCTGATCTATTATTAAAGTCGATTGTATGTGTTAGCGTTATTTCTTAGAAGGGATTTATGATGTAGAAGGGAGAGACAAAAATTACAAAGTACGCACACTAATAAATAAGAATAAGAATTAATATTGCTAATACTATGTTACATTTTCAGGTGTTGGGACCAAAATTTGGTACCAATAATTGGTGTGTAATAAAAAAAACGAATCCTTAATTCAGTGTATAAAACAAACATACCTATATAAAACATACATACATAATCACGACTATTATCCCCGAAGGTTTAATCAGAGACTAGGCAATGGGGACCGCAAGAGCAGTCATCTGCCATAGTCCACTTTTCACCGAATAGCGACTGCACATGTGCTCAGCGTGACAGGTGGTAAGCCCATCGCCGCTCTAAGCTGTTGGATGTATGTGCAGTTTTTAGTCCGTTAGTCGCCTTTTACGATACCCAAGGGAAGAGAGGGGGTAATATTCTTACACAGCTACGCGATACGGTGGATGTTTAAATAAATAAATAAATACACATACGACACCTATATAAAAAAATCAAATAATATTTAACATTATACAACTATCACAAAAATTAATTCAATAAATGCCATTTAATTTAAAACGAATGTCATATTAATTTCAAACCTTTTACTTGTAGAGAAATCCACCACCGAAGTAACTATTTGCTGCAAGTCCTCATATTATTCATCAAGGCATTATTAAAGAGCCAAGTTTACAGTTTGAGCTTATATTTAAGTAATGGAAGAACTTTGATGTCTGGAGGCAGGTGGATAAATAAATTTATACTAATTCAAAAGGCACTTTTAAAATACATAATGGTAGTACTATTAGACGTAATGGAAGTTGTATACTTTTATTCGAGCAATATTAGCTAAGTACATCGTTATCTATATTTTTATATAACTCAAAAGTTGGATGTTGTTGTTTTATTTTAAACACTGAAAAAAGACGACAACCTCAGGCGGGAATCGCACCACGCACCTTCCACATTCCGGGCAGCTGCCTTAACCACTTGGCTACCGAGGTCTGGTTTTCACCCGTCAAAATTTGCCAGTGCTTGATGCAATGTTGACTAAAAAACAATATAAGCATTTATTGTGCACAGTTCTCGCTAAAATGAACAGCGCTGGATGGTACAGTCGACAGCAAAAGACAATTATTAAAACCAGAATACTATAGTACAATCAAAAAAATAATAACACAACTATATCCTAGTGTTAACTCTGATAACACGTCATTAAAACCATTATTGGTTCAATAAAGTGCATACCTATACGGTAATGAATATTTAGTGTCATTAGTTTGTACCTAATTAATTCAATTTTGGATATTAATGATATTGATTTATTAATAATTTAATTGAAAGTATTGTTTGCACATACATCCAACAGCATAGAGCGGCGGTGGGCTCACCACCTGTCACGCTGAGCACATGTGCAGTCGCTATTTGGTAAAAAGTGGACTATGGTAGAGGACTGCTTTTGCGGTCCTCATTGCCTAGTCTCTAACTAACCCTACGGGGATAAAAGTCGTGATTATCTGTATGTATATGTGTATTGTATATTGTGTATGTAATATTGGTCTTGACTCTCACATGATGGATTGATTTATTGATAATTTAATTTGCAATTTAATATTAATGTTGGCGTTCTAGTATCGATTAACGGCTTGTGCCGTTGCCTGCACTATCTACAGCCAAAGGTTTATATTTCCGTAAAAGCTAATAATTATTGTCATTGTGGTCTCCATCGAAAAAAATGGTGTCAATATTTATCAGTTACCATGGTTAGGGAACGGTAATGAAATGATAGTTAGGAGGTTATAATATACCAGCTTCTGCCCGCGACTTCGCCTGCGTGAAAAGCGGTCTGACGCCATGCAGTCTGTCCAATTTATAAAGATGCTGATGAAAATTGAAATTAGATGAATTATTAGTTTCAAAGATTACATTCTACCTTCAAATTTATTAACATTACCTCATTATTATATTAGAGTAAATAGGTTTTTATACATACTTACTAATTACGACTATTATCCCCGAAGGATTAGTCAAAGACTAGGCAATGAGGACAGCACAAGCAGTCTTCTACCATAGTCCAATTTTCACCAAATAGCGACTGCACATGTGCTCCGCATGACAGGTGGTGAGCCCATCGCCGCTCTATGCTGTTGGATGTATGTGCAGTCTTTAGTCCGTTAGTCGCCTTTTACGACACCCAAGGAAAGTGAGGGGGTGGTAATATTCTTTCACCGCTACGAGTGTGGTTATAATATAATATAGTATATAGTATAGTATAATATAATATAGTAACCGTGTGGTTATAATATAATATTATTTTATCATTATAATATTAGAGTAAATAGGTTTAAATATTAATTCATTATACTTTACTGAATCTACAAAGTATATCAGAACATTAAATCCAGGTTCACAATTTTACTTTTACTTATTTTTTGAAAGGTCACTCGATTTTAATTTATTAAGCTCACCGAGAGCACCCATTCTCTTTGTGCCGACCTACTAAAATTTAATTAAGGAATATTCCTCAGATTATTAATGAGTCTTATTTCCCAAATCAAATTTTATACCTACAAAGCTACACAATAGAAACAGGGAAAATGGAATCGACGTCGCTTGAAAAGGAATTTGAATTAAGTGAGACCTTCTGTCCGTGACGTCGTGCTTATTAAAATATCCTGACTATTTTATTTCCGATGTCCAATTCATTTAGAAGGCCTGAACGTCTCCCTACTCGACTGATGTATAGAACTGAATTGACGTCACGTCAAGATTTATTGTCGTCATCAGCAGTCCACTAAATGTTTTAGCTATTGCGCCACCGATGTGCCAACTTTAACGACATGAGAATACAATGTATTGTATAGGAGTGTCATAAGAACAAAATAATGTTATATAAGGGTAATGATTCCCTTAACCAGCTCTATAGTCTACCGATGTAATTCTGCTTGGTTTGTTAGGTGGTAAAGTTTTGTTATAATTCCGCTTAGATAAACAACAATTAAACAACAACAATAAATTAGTCAAAGTCAAAGTCAATTTCATTTATTAAATTTAGGCTACAATAATTGAGCACTTATAAATGTCGCTATGCCATCGGTTCGTAAGTCCTAACTATGGGACGGGAGCCTTGTACTGAGAAGAACCGGCAAGAAACTCAGCTAGGGCATTTCTTTTCTCCCTTTCTTATACTGCGTCAATAATAAAATTGGAAAATGCCCTCCGTATCATAGAAGGACATTTTCCATTATAACATAAAGAAACATTTACGATTACAAGACAACACAACACATACAAAAGAATATATAGCTCAAATTAAAATAAAATGAACAATGTGTAGTGTTATTATGTAGTGTTATTGTGTTCCGACAGTTAGGTACCTACAGTTTAGTTACCCAGTTCTGAAAATCCAATCTTAATCAAAAATCAACTATATTAGTCGCACATGCAAATCTGGCCTTGTAGTAGGAGACCTTTGGAAGTAGAGGACTGGTGAGGGGTGGAGGTGGAAGACCCTTTGGTACTTTCATTCACCGGACGAAACACAACAACAAAGAGTGCTCTTGTTTCACGCTGATATTCCGAGAAAGGATGGTATTATGCCGGGCGAGCCGGTCCCATTCTTGCTGTTACGCAGCGTGGCTCTACCACTCAGACAGTTCATTTAGCACCACCCAGGGGTCACGTGCAGGGTCTCAAAGGTAAACATAAGGACACGTGTGCCTTTAGCCTCCAAAATCCTATAGGAATAAGGTTGAATTTAGCTTATCAGTATCTATTTAGTGCCAGATCTGCATCCAGTGAAGTGGTTCATTCAAATGCATTATGCATCCGAGTTCTGTTCAGAAATCTCAAAGGCGTGTAACTTATTTACAGATCTATCGATTTCGCTCGCGGTTTTCAATCTGGCTTATCCGGTTTACCTATCTGTTATTCATAAACTGTGTATTGAAGAATGGAAAAATATGAAGCATATAGGTACGTGTTGGGAGGTTATCTATCTTAACTTTGAAAAAAAAATATATATGCAATAAAAGTGGTGCCGGGAAACCGGAGAAGTATATATAATAAGTAATAGTAAAAATAGGAAATAAGAATAGTAGTAATTAGGGCATTCTAAAATGCAAAGAAATGTAATATATATAAGATAAATAGAATAAGTAGTAAATAAGAATGGTAGATAAGGCACGTACGAGCGATTAAAATGGAAAAAAGGATTAAACAACGAATGTATAGCTGTAGAATAGGATTGAATTAATAATAAGCAGAAGTGCAAAGAAAATGTAGGCATAAGGCCACCTAGAGATGAGGATAGTTGCCATAGAGCGCCTTAGATAGATATATTTCGAAATAATAATAACTCCAACATGACGCAAGTAGGAGGATACGTTAATTTAAAAAAAAAAACTTTTAAATTTTCTGTACGTAATCTAGTTTACTGAGAATGTTTTGCCATTTTTCGTTTTCGCACTGAAAACACAATTGAAAAAGTTTTGAAATTCTGATTTGTAATTTTTTTTTCAATATCTGTATAAACATACTTACAGATATTAATCCAACTTGTATTCGTACAGTTATAGATAAGATATCCAATTAAGGAATCCGGGTAAAGTGCGATTCCACCATCGGCCTTATTATCTAACATCAGGCGAGATGTAGGCAAAATGCGATAATTAGACGACCTCCTTGGTCTAGTGGTTTGTACACCGGTTTTCATGGTGTCGCCATTTCTGAGGTCCCGGGTTCGATCCCCGGTCGGGTCAATTTCGAAATTATTGTTTTTCTAAATTGCCTCGGGTCTGGGTGTTTTCTATTATAATAAGCATGTATTTAAGTATGTTTATCCGTGTTTAGTAACCATTTAACGAGTTTCTTCGAAGCTTCTCTTGGTCTAGATAATTGGTGTGAGTTTAAAAAAAATGCTTCACCGTTGAAGAATAACAAAACAAAACCTTTTTACATGCTCCTTTTACCATTTAGGGCTTTAAATTAAGTTTAAGAGAACTCGTAGTTGACAAACTAAACATCAGCACCGGCTTACAAAGGACCCTTTGTAAATTTTAGTGTGACCAGCCCTACATACAGTGTTATTTTCTTACATTGTTGGTTGTACTCTTGAATAAATTAACTCCTTCAGGTTTATGTGTTCAAGTTGTGTGAGAACGTTTGTAAAATGTGTTGTATAATCGGTTGTGTTTTCTATTATTTAATCGGTGATAAAAAGTTTGTTATCATCTTCAGATGTTTTTTTTTAATTCCAAATTTAGTCACATATCTCGTGCTCCATCATTACGAAGGTTGCTTAACAGGTCAGACAGCAAACAGACCGCCTTCGCCGCTACGCCATCGAGCTCCCAGTGTTTGTGTATCGTCGTACATCTAATAATATTAAAAAATAACGTGCGTAAATATTATTCTTTGAAGCCTTCGTTTCAAAAGACAGATTGCCAATTTAAATTAAGTCTCGTGTGACTAAAGTGATTGATGTATCAAACTCGTACCTAAATCATAAAAATACGAATTGAAATAAAACAAAGTCCACAAAATCTAATATTTAGTTGTATATTAAATATGTACTGTCTGCTGTAAAAGAATGGGTACACAATAAAGACTCTTATCGCATAAAAAGTAAACATACTATTAAAAAGATGTGTTCTTAAAGCTGGTCATACTTTATATGTATTTCGATTTAGGTAGCTGCTGTGATTCTAATTGTGGCAGTTCGAAATGCAACATTATGTAGGTACCTACATAAATAGTACATATTAATATAATCACGACTATTTATCCCCTAAGGGTTGCTCAGAGACTATACAATGAGGACCGCAAAAGCAGTCCTCTTCATAGTCCACTTTTCACCAAATAGCCACTGCACATGTGCTCAGAGTGACAGGCGGTGAGCCCATCGCCGCTCTACACTGTTGGATGTATGTGCAGTCTTTAACCCACTAGTCGCCTTTTACGACACCCAAGGGAAGAGAGGGGATGGTAGTATTCTTTCACCGCTACACGAACGGTTACGAAATGCAACCCGAAATGAAAACCTTATTAGTAGCAATTACTCCATTCAAAATAAATGTAAGTTCATGCTCAAATTGAAGTTACCAAACATTAACTAAAATAAAACGACTATCTCAAAGAGCATAAGAGAGTTCCGTTGAGAATCTCAAAGGATGCCTTTGAAGTCATAACCCAGTAGTGGTCTACCCCAAAAGAAACTTAGTGAGCAAGTAAACAAGCGAACGATCTAATTCCAAAGTTCGCAGTGTACCTCCCTCACCAAGGAAACCGTAAGTTTCAAAGTTTCGGGAAAAGCTACGACGGATAGAGTTAGGAGCCAACCCCCGGACATATTTCTCAACATACGTACTCATGAATATTAATTCTTGTAAGCAGAGATCGAAATTACTGCCGTACCGCCTTGTTTCACCCTCGGTTGACATGGCTGGGCGAGTTGTTACAGTGTGTATTCGAGAACCGCTAGAATTGAATGCTAGATAACAGAGACGAGGTAGATTATCGCTAGTAGATACTGAAATATATGTAAATGGTATGAAATAATTTGGTTACGTAGAATTGGCCACTTGAGAGTTCTCGGAAAAGTATTTTAAAAATTACAAACGCTTATTTTATACCTCTTACAGTATTATTTTTCTCGAAAAAGCTTTATTTAATAGAAAAAAAAAATATATTTCTTCATTAATTTCAAATTTCGCGCGAAAACAGTTGGTCACGTGACATTTTGCCCTGTGACGTCACACTTCAACAAACAAACAAATTTTGTCTTGAAATCTGACAGATAGTTTTGGTTTATTTTGTGAAATGTGACGTCACACGAAGCTCAATCGTGACCGCCCGTGTTTCGGCCCTTGTAATCCACAGATAAAAAATCGCAATTAATTTTGTAAAAATTAAATATTTACAAATTATCTTACTAAAAAAAACTATTGGACAATAAATTACTGTTAAATTATAAACTACCATATCAGACATATTCCATATTTTATTATTACAACTGTCAAAAAACTAATTGTGGATGCATGAAAGAAGATGGTGTGAATTGTTTAACACATAAATACTCACGACTATAATCCCCCAAGGTTTCGTCATAGTCAAAGCAAAGATGGCAGCAAATGCAGTCCACCGTCACTCCCCACGTTTCACCACATAACAACTGCACACGTGCTCAGTGTGATAGGTGATGAGCCCATCGCCGCTCTCTGCTGTCGGATGCATGTGTAGTATTTAGTCCGTTAGTCGCCTTATGAGACACTTGATGAAAAGTGGTCCCCGCAGCCTTTATACTAATGTTTCTTTAACGCTTACTATTTTTATGGGGGTTAAAGTTACTCGCGTCCGTAGGTTTACCCTTGAGACCCTACACGTGACCCCTGGGTGGTGCCAAATGAGTGACACTGACTGAGTGGTAGAGCCATGCTGCGTTGCAGCACGCATTGGGCCGGCTCGCCCGGGGTAATACTACCCTCTCACGAATATCCGTCGTGAAATAATGGCACTTGGTGCTGTTGTGTTTCGTCTAACCAGTGACGTCTAACCAGTGAGAGTTCCGGAGGCCCCTTCCCCCCCCCCCCCCCCTCACAATTCCTTTTCCTTCCCTAACCCTATTCCTTTCTTAAAGGTCGGCAACGCATCTGCGACTCCTCTGGTTTGCGGGTGTCCATGGGCGGCGGTGATTGCTCTCCATCTGGTGACCCGCCTGCTCGTTTGCCTCCTTCTTATATATATATATATAAAAAAATAAACTTATCGAAGGCAACCCTACGCATACTTTTTTATATCTGACGTTTCGACCGAGTCGTGGTCACGTGCTGACTGCTGTCGCGAAGTGCGTTTAGCGTTAATCCCCGTCTAATTGTTTATTTATAATGAAACGCGAAAGTTTAAAAGTGTATATATATGATATTTCTTTGTTTGTCATGTATTTTATCGTATACGTCCGATTGCGATGAAAGTTGGTTATTCTGTTTGTGCGCAAAACCCACGTAGGTTTCTAAGTTGGTAAAACCCAAACGGGACACAGGTGTTTGCATTGACAAAGTCCCAGGCGGGAAGGAGTGTAAATAGACGGTAATATATCCACGTAAAGTTTTTAATTTCAAATGAAAATATGGCGGTCTCAAAATGTTATTCCAAACAGTTACATTGCTCGTTACCGGGTCGGCGGTCACAGCCGGAATATTGGGTGGCCTTTGCGTTTAAAACTCGATCGAGTGGTTCTCCCATACCGACGACAATTGAACCAGAAACCTGCAAAAGCTTGTGCAAACTTAACCCGCTTGAAATGTTGTACAATTTGCTCCCCTAATCAGAGACGCACTTGGGAGCTGAACGTAGGGACTTTATGTGAATCAAACCATCGTGATTGCTGCTATAATAATACTTATTAGATTGTAATATGTGATTACAAAATATTAAACGTATATTTACATAAGTAAAATAACTTAATTTATGTGCCTCTTATTAATTATTACCTACTACCGCTAAACTACGCAAAGCATATTTTTTTGTTATTTTCATTGACATGAAAATGATTTAGTTATTAAGTTCAATTACTAATTTAGTGTAGAAATATGTAAACGTAGGATATTTTATAATACTACGTATGTACTATAGACAAAATTAAGGCAGGTAAAGTTAAATATAAAACATACCTTGATTCTAACACAGACGAAAAAGTAAAAGTTCGAAAAGGAAAACCTTAGTTCAGCCCTGATATAAAAGTGAAACGACCGAAGTGAAATCTTCGCTGAGCGTGTAGCCAAATTAATTGGATAACTCGTCGAAGCGGCTTACAAATTATGCGGAAATTACGTTAGACTTTAACACAAATGGGAGAAAATAACGTTCACTATATTTTAAAGTAGTAACACGACATCGTGAGCAGACGAGACGGTTTGCATGATAGAAAATGGCCACCGTAGCTCAAAGATGCTTGCGTCACCTAGACACACTGGACTTTCATTTTACGAGCTTCTATGTCGAACATACTGTACTATTATTTCCGAGGAAGGACCTACGTTACATAAAAGGGGGCCGCGCGATCGCAAAACCTCACAAAAGTCTCATAATATACTTCGAAGCAAAATCAATCATATTGATATTTAAAATTAGAACTATTCTGCTTTGAAGTTTCAGACCTAGTAATTTTATTAGAGCAATGTTTTTATTCTGCGAAATGTACAAAACCATCACGCGCTTGTGTTAGAAATTAAAATTTACTTTTTTAAGATGGGGGCGAACCTGCGAAATATCAATACAAATATTTTCATGTAAGAATTATTGTTTCATGCGTAAAATTAACAAAGTTGTCGAAAAAAAATGTTTTTAGGAGTCATTCGATTTATATATTGTTTGATATTGTTTAAAGAATTTGTTTCAAATTTCAACAAGGCCACGACCTTGTGCAATGATCAGGCTAACTTACGTAAGTTCTTTTAATGTATTTAACTAATTCAGCGCATAGTACAAGTAACTTAAAAATACGTAAATTTTCACAATTTCATGCAGGATCCCCTTAATGACTTGAAGAACACATTTGTCATTATTAGTATCTCTTTCTCTTTGTAGTAAAATAGATTAACATCACTTTTACTAGCTTACGTGACTCCTATGTAAACGATAATTCTTATAATTAGAAAAATAAAACAGGTAACATTCATGTACAGACATCACCAGCTGATTAGCTTACCACAAAATGCAAAAATTCTATTAAAAAAAATGTTAGATGTCAATATCGATTGGAGAAATGAGACAGTAAAGTTTTGGGTAGGTTGATTTGGGCGCATTATTGTTAATGGTTATTGTTTTTTTTTGTTATTTTATTATTATTTTTTGTTTTATAAATTGTTCATTTGTGTGGTTGTTGTGTGATGTCAATTAACGTTTTTTCAATTTCAATTTGTTGGCGTGTGCACATAAAGTATCCGACACTGCACAACACAAGTAGCTATCTATTTGATGTCATAAAAAACAGAAGAAGATAAAACTAAATTCCTCGTAGACATTTGTGTAACACCATAGAAAAACCACATTTAGAAAAAACTTAATAAAGAAATTGAAATTTAAAAAGAAGTTTCTCATAGAAAGGAGTGACGCGCCACCGCCGACCGGCTAGATGTGAAACCTAGCTTGCTCATAATATCTTAAGAGGAAAATGGCATACAAAGATCCGCCTTCAATTCGATTACCATCCCATTCCTTCCTCTTTATTAAATTATTATTTAGAAAACAAACAGTTCTTAATGATATTTTAAACAATAATAATCCTAACTCTAATATTATAAAGGCAAAAAATCGTAACCTAATCGTTTGTCAGTAACGTACATTATTAAAAAGAACAAAAACAGTGCAAAGTCTCTTCCCTTGTTACTATTATTGTTATTATTTCAGCCATGGTCGTCCCACTGCAGGCAAAGGCCTCCCATCCCTTTTTCCAATCTTCGCGATTAAGCCCCAAGTAACACACATAGGCTGAATACTAGATGAATAATGGATTATTGTGTACTTAGCGCTGAATAAAATTACTGAATAAAAGCAGAGTAGCATGCTATTCAGCCACTACACTGCTTAAATGGGCACAAATTATTCAGCTTTAGTTCGCAATTGCTGAGTAACATCATAATAGTAACGTTATAATCGCAGTATAAGGTGTAACAGGTGGTAACATGGCAAAATACTAGCAAATTAATGAAACACTAGTTACCCTTTATTTAGACAATTAATGTCTATGTACGCTTTTATATCTATAGTAATTAAGTTAAAGGTTCACGATTTGTTCTGTTAGAACGTCTATTAATACTTTTAGTGACAGATGATTCATATTTATGACAGTGAGAGAAGATACGTTTTTAAAATGATTGTATGATATCGGTATATGTTCCTTTTGTTAATAACTTCATTATTTTACGTGAAAGCTAGTGGGAATTCAAAATTACTGTTAGAGTATACATATATTTCTAAGAAAATTTTCAAGCGCCAGTTCATAAATAAGTTTTTACTACAAATTATACTAAAATAAACACATTTAATCGAAAACATTTCGGGTAAAACTTATTAATTGTGTCATTATTCTAGTCTGTCACCAATAATCACATTAAAAATATTTATTTTTAATTCCTTACTTTACAAAGTTCGTGTTAAATAAATAAAATTATGTATACCAGTGTAGATATTTAAGGTTATGCAGAATAAAAAATGGTGGTGAAATTAAAGAGCGATGTGAACCGGTATACTTCAACATTACTGCCGTAGCCCGCGTAATGGGGCACATAATATGTCTGCTTATTCAAACTTAGCCGTAATAAAGTCTTACATGTGAATCCATATACGGCAATACACTGATTACTGGCTGAATATTCGTTCGAACTAGCATCGATAAAATGTGTGATAAAATACACTTTTAAGGATCCGCATAATATAGACTGATCCATTTTAGGGACTTGTTACGTAAATGAATTGATAAGTGACAAGATTCACGGGGATATACTCATTCAGTCATCACCAGATTAAATCAACTGATGTGAACCTCTATTAAGCAATATACGTTATAAAATACTCAAAGTGCTCTCCAAGAGTAATAAGAACGTTCAGATGAACTTGTAAACAGCCACTATTCAGTCGTAAATAATAGCAGTATAGATACGGATAAACAGGGAAATTTTACACCATTTACTGAATAACACACGAAATGTACTCCTTTATATATCATATATCTGTGTAACAGTACACATGTACTCCCTTTGGAAGGCAGCGTTTAGAGGTACACATTTACTCTATTATACAGCATATGACATATTTGCCACTACTTAATTGCCCTTATTCAGTAAGTAGGCTTGAAAATTTAAAACGGCTGAATAAAAGCGTAGGTTATATACCAAATAAACGCATCTTGCTGTTTAAGGGTGAAGAATATCTACCATTATTTAGTTCTTATTCAGAATATAGCTCCGTGTGTACTAATATTCAGTTTAAGGATCACCAGTGAATTATAATAACGGTTTTAATACTCTGTAAGCAACATTTATGACCACAAGTGATAAAATATACAGCTTTCTGTGTTACTTGGGGGGCTCTTGATGGCCAGTCTTTGCAGTAGGAGTCTAGCTCGTCCCGGCATCTCCTTCTGGGCCTGCCGCGTCGTCTCCTCTCACTCTTCCCTTAGGTGTCGTAAAAGGCGACTAGCGCATGAAGCGTCTATAAGTCTCCATCGATCACGCTGAACATATTAATTATGCACTGAAAGAACAAAAAGGTTGATTTTGCACGGGTTGGCGACACATTAGTTGAAAAGTTAAATTTACAAAGTAAATACGTTAAAACAACAAATGATATATGTAATAAGTGCAAATTACCGTAACTGATCAACAATACAGTTTTTGTTCATTCAACAAAACTCAAGAGTAGGTGCTATATTAACCCGAAAATTTTGTTGATATAGGGTAAACTCAACTAATAATTTCTTTCCGTGTGTGTATTGGTAAAACGTGACTGAGACTGTGGCAGTGCACTAATTTTGTTGTCCACATTGCCTAGTCTCAAAGTAACCAATTTTTTGTCTATATAATAATAGCCATAATGTCATAAATTCTTTATTCGCGTAAACTTAAAAGTTAAAGTATTTTCGAACCGACCAAAAAAATTGTTAGTTATATCCTATATTTTAAGTTAGATACTAGCAATACATTGGTAAAAACTGCATACAATTCCATGCAGCATTTACCTATTCTTTGCGTGATGCAAGTAGAAATATACAAACAGACAGACAGACAAAAATTTAAAAGATTGTTGCTTTGGCCTATGTTGCTCTAATAAAAACTCCCTATGTATATTAGTTTTACAAACCATTTCTATAATGTACAGACAACAATCAGTTACAATTTTATTTTATTATATGTTTGGGTATTTTAAACGTTTTAAATCCTTTCCGAACGGATTATAGTATATTTTCGCATTCCGAAAGTTTAATATTTTTAACTGTTACAGCTTTTAAAACGGTCGGATTATAGAAAAACAACTTAAATTCATTGGGATGGGCGAAACATTAGATTACTTACTTCTCTAGCTCACCTTTGGTTTTGGAACAGTTGTGCACACTATAGTGCAATATCTATATCGGATAATATCTCTTTCGTCAAATCATCATCATTACTATCAACTTATGAACGTCTCACTACTGGGCACAGGCCTTTTAACACGGACAACAGCCCATAAAATAATAATAAATAAATCTTAGCCCAAGAGAAGCTTCGAAGAAACTCGTTAAATGGTTACTAGACAACGGATAAACATACTTAAAATATTTAAATACATACTTATTATACATAGAAAACACCTAGACCCGAGACAATTAGATAAACAACAATTTCTAAATTGACCCTACCGAGGATCGAACCCGGGACCTCAGAGATGGCGACACCATGAAAACCGGTGTACAAACCACTCGACCAAGGAGGTCGTCAAGCCCATGGGGAGATTGAGTTAATTTATCATATTAATATCTTTCAGGCATTTACATATTACGTTCCTATAAGCTGTTAAAATCCAAATAATGTATAATCTAAAATCCACCGCCAAACTCAAAAGCAAAATAATAAAACAATATCTTGATGAAATAATCGTATAATACTATACTTGTCAGGAATCCGTGAAACTTTATGAAACTCCCAAACGTTAAGAATATGAATTTAAATACCCGCTTGCCTATTTAGACAAAGTACTGACTTAATTTTACGAGGTTGAGGTGAGAAAACCACACTGGAGCATCAGATTCAATATTTTACCCTAATAACATCTACTTTAGCGGGTAGAACGGAAATTTTGGAAATTAAACTTTAGCTAAGGGTGAAAGGGGAGGTTAACGGTGACACTTAAATTAAAGCAAGTTAATGGGTTGATAACAATGGAGCTCGGGTTTGGTTCCCGGAGCGGAGAGGATTTTGGATGTTATATTAATTTTGATAATGAACGGATAACTTCTGTATTCGGCATTGGGCGAGTCTTACTTGAGATATTAGAAGTTGTGGTTGAAATTCAACTTTGTAATTTAGAATTATAAGACATCAATTTTGAATTAACATTTTCAATTGTCTTTTCAACATAATAAGAAGCATTTAGGAGAAAAGACGAAATACTTCATAACAGTTTTCCAGCTAAACCAATATTATAAAAATGTACACATAAAATACGAACTGGAAGAAAGCGACAAGTCCGCGCAAACTCCGTAACACCGTCTCGAAATAAAACACAATCCTTGTAATGGTGTTTAATATCATTACCCACTTCTCTAAAGACAGTTTTTAGCTTCTTTGCCGTTAAGTGCCAAACTTTTCGTATTATGAGAAACATCCACTTATCTCCCTCCGCCATTTTAGAAATGTTACTCCCTAAATTGAAGTTTTTCTTTTAACCACCATTTTGAGTTGTGGTACCAACTGAGGCCACACTCTTCAATATTTAATGGGAACCGCTTCAAATTGCGTAAAGTGCCATTAATTAGATCTGCATTTTAAACAAGGCTCAACTTAGTTTGAACTTAGAAAGTAATAACGTGGATGTCTGACTGCTCTTGGTGGTTCGTCCGCGCCTAAAGGACTTGTTTCATACAAACCGTAACTTCTAAGAACACGCAGAGATCAAAAAGATGTTTAAATGTCTTTTGTTAGCATAACCTCTAGTTGATAAAGTCTTAATGTAGTTGTTTAACATTCTTGTATCATTCTTTTGGTAACTTTCGTGTTCTGCGAATCGAATTAAAAGTTTAGGTGATAAAATGTATGTGAGTTAGGTACTATAATTAATTATTCAAATAATATTATAGCTTAAATCATTATCTATATATTGACCCACTGCTGCGCAAATGTCTCCATCATTGAAATCATATCATCGTTACAATTTGATATCATTGGTTGTTATATTATTGGCTTCATCATCTAGATATATATTTTGTGCTAGTTTTAACTGTCCCATACAATAAGTGAAGCAAAGGATGTGTGTCATGATCGTAGTAAATGGAAATGTGTGGTCTTTACCTACCCCTTCGGGAAACAGATGTGATGTATGTATGTACTAGCGGCCGCTCGCGGTTTCAGCCGCGTGGTTCCCGTACCCGGGGGAATATCGGGATAAAAAGTATCTTATGTGTTAATCCAGGTATAAAATATTAACTATCAAATATTTGTATGCGGAATATTAATCCAAATCTATTCAGTAGTTTTTACGTGAAAGAGTAACAAACATCCATCCATACCTACAAACTTTCGCGTTTATAATATTAGTATAATGTATGTGCACATGTGAGCACATTGTGCAGTCCCTATTTGGTGAAAAGTGGACTGCTTTTGCTACCCTCATTGCCTAGTCTCTGACTAACCCTTCGGGGATAATAGTCGTGATTATATGTATGTATGTGTATACTATCCCTTTGCTGGGTAAAGATCGTTCTACTCCTAAGCCAATTTATGTATCTACCAAATTATTATTTTGTACTGTACCCCAAGCACGAATCATTATGGTACTAGTTAAGGTAATCGTATTATTTTGTATGAAAACCATAAAGTTACTAAACCTTTTTCATACAAAATAATACGATTACGATTACCTTAACTAGTACCATAACGGTTCGTGCTTGGGGTAGTGAACTTTGTATTTAGCGCGATTAATGACAAACATGTTATTTTACCAACATTCCCTTCACCTCTTTACAAGTCTTTCTGGTGGTCATTCTAAAATTCGGAAGTGTAGTCCCAAGCAACCTTACACACTCCATTAGGACCTGATTTATCGCTACCCACTAAAAGGGTCCCTCAAGGAACTCTGCTTGGTCCCTTTCCACATATCACTTATATTAGCCGTATGGAAATTTTGCCCTGAAATATTATTTGCTTTGATCGTATAAGTATGTTGTACGGCTCGTCGTTGTGGCATCGATTTTACTAAGTGCTTTTTTTTGTTATGCTTCCTCTAGCAAGATTTATGAAGATAGGACTTTCTTGGAAGATACAACATTCCTGTTTACATAACTAGTTGGTTTTAATTATTTATTTGTGTTGATTGTGTATATTTTTAGTAGCACGTATGACAGTGATATTAATATAACTATTTGAAAATTTAAAAATATTTATAGCAGAAAATATTTGCGAAAATTATTCAGAAAGATGATAAAATTCAAATATGGAAGTTTGTTTAGAAACTCGATCATTTGTTTGTTTATGTAGATTCTGTGTTACCGAATACAGACCGATGTAGCAATAAACGTGAACTTAACCCCAGATTACGGTCGTAAAGTGTCCTTAACTTACCGAACGCTCATGGAAATGCCCGCAGTTACAGCTATAATTATCTCAATATGCAGAACTTCGTATCTTGAGCGTCCATTATAGAAGTGAATGCAGCAACAACTATAATTTAGAAATCCTGTCTCGATGCCAGTTGAAAGTTTAGCTGTAGCCGAGTCAGTTGTACTTCCCACTGAAATTAAAAGCTCTTATGAACTCACGTTCCGTTTTTATATCAGTGCAATGTATTTAAAGTTTGTAATGAATAAGTAATATGGTGGGCTATGAATTCATTATTGTTGAACAATTTAGTTCGACGATTCAGCGCAAGTTTTAAATGAAGTCGTCACTTCTCTGTTGATTATCTCAAGCGAAGAAAATGAGGCATTTTAAATTCAAAGTTAATTATCTGGTCTATCTTTTATCCCTCATAACAAAGATGCTTGCTTGATAGCGAACACAAAAATGTCTCTGAACTTAACTTACAAAGTGTGTGTGTTGTGTCCTTTTCCTTTTTTGTTTTGTGTAAATAAATCTGTAAATAATTCCTGTGAAAAGTGACTCATTCTTAAAATAATACTACCAACCCATTTCTTTCCTTAGGTGTCGTAAAAGGCGACTTACGGACTGAAGACTGCACATACATCCAACAGCATCCAACGCTGAGCACATGTGCAGTTGTTTATTGAAAGGTGGACTTTGGCAGTGGATTATTTTTGCGGTCCTCAATGCATAGTCTCTGACTAACCCTTCGGGGATAATAGTCGTGATGTTATGTATGTATTTATGTCTTATTAAAACCTTAATGTTTTATACCTATGTTTTAGCGTTTTTATTAACGCTTAAATATACTTAAGTAAAATTTTAAACACTGAAAAAAGACGACAACCTCTGGCGGGAATCGAACCACGCACCTTCCGCATTCCGGGCGGCTGCCTTAACCACTTGGCTACCGAGGTCTAATTTTCACCTGTCGAAATTTGTCAGTGCTTGATGCTATGTGGTTAAGGCATTCGCCCGAAATGCGGAAGGTGCGTGTTTCGATTCCCGCCTGAGGTTGTCGTCTTTTTTCAGTGTTTAAAATTTTATTAAAACCTGTTCAGTACGAATGCATAGGCTTAAGCTTCATGTATTTGTTGGCAGGGACGCAGTGACGGCAAAGTAAAGCTTCGTTGTTGTCTGAACGAATGCTTTTATTAAAGTAAGTGTCGATCAGTTGGCACAACGGTTTTATATGAAAAGTCGTTTGAGTGACTAATACAAAAATGGTGATGTTACACAAAGTAATCGCCTTATAATCAATAGATACAATTGGATAGAGTATTTGCGTATATTCCAACAGTATTAAAACGTGACCATATCTATATCATAGTGTGATATAAAGTTACAAATAAAAAAAGAATTAACGCTCGCTTAGCAATAAAAAAGGTTCTAAGCTGGTAACACATCGATGGTGGTCCATTGCGTAACAAGGCGTGACGCCGCGTGAACCCACTAATCCTTTTGATGTCGTCACACGAAGCATGTGGTGCTTCCCAGGTAGCATAAAACATTTTATTTTTATATACAGAGAAAAAAATTAAAGCCATTGTGTTCTTAACACTCCACTCATTCGGGTGTAAAATAGTTTTTAAAATTTACATTTAATAGTTAACCTGTTTCAGAAAAGAGAAATACTAAGCTATTTAAAATGGAGGTATTGTATGGTTCGTGTGACTCTAAACTGTGTTTACGCTGGATCCCTTGGCAATTTCGTTTGATTGCTTGACCCCTTAGGCAATGGAGTCGCATTGTGTAGCATGGATACAGTGTGTCAATCCATTTAACCTGTGGCAGTAGGGGTGTAATTTACTAAACGGAGAACAGTAGTAATGTTTATTCAAATTCTTACAAAACGTCACAATAAAAACATTGCGACCATTGTTTCTATTGGTATTGATTTTATTTTTTAGACACAAGTAGACAGTTCGAATAATACCAATAAAAATTACTTTGTGAATAATACTCATTAGAAAATGTTTTATATCATTCGATTAAGTTGTGTAGAGAGGAACAAACACGAAGAATAATAAATGTTACTATCGGATCAACTAAATGGTTGATTCGTTGAGTACAAAAAAAAGTTGATCAGTTCCAGTTTATCGGTTTAGTTGTTCAGAGTGGAAAGCCTGCTCATTTAATATGAGTCTATGTGTATGAGTACAGCGTGTTTTTTATTGTGAATATGTTTTGTTCGATTTTTAATAAAACACTCCTACTGTTCTCCGTTTAGTAAATCAAACCTATAATGTGACAGTTCGCCTGTTTCCGTTTTAAACGTTCTATGTAAAGTTCCAAAGACACAATGTTAACAAATTCACAACTTTTTGTTTTCTTATACAACAACAACAGTTTGGTCTTATGTTAATACGGCGTTTAGTTTACCAGATTGACACGTTAGTTTTTGAGCTTGTGGCAATAGGTATTTACGATTTCATTACATAAATTCGGGCGAAACTATATTGTAGTGGTATATAATCAAAGCTTAGGGGAAAAATACTTTTTACTAGCAGAATCAAAAAGCCAGTGCTAGTTACTAGCAGAATCAAAAAGTCAGTATTAGTAACTTATTTTTTTAACTAAGTCTTTAGCTGACAAAGCTAACATAAACTGCATTTTGGACAATGCTGTGTTTTATATGTAATCGAAAAACGCAGTCAATCTATGTACGATTTAAATATATATGGTTTGTTTGAAATAATCATGTAGTTCTTAATTTGTCGAATATTTTTTAACAATATTTTGTCGAGGTTGTACTCACTCTCTAAGGTCTTTTCAACTAGTATCAATGTAAAGAAGTATCCAAATTCAGATCAATCGGTCAACAGGCAGGGGGCAAAATTCTAAGAAGGTACTAAATTTGACCCAACAACAAACAGGTCAAGCTAAATAAAACCGTTTAATAATAAGTCGCTGTAGCGTTTGTTGTTTCTATAATAGAAGGCACAGAATTTGCATTCCTTTGCTTATAACAAATTGGACGGACCATAATAGCGGTGAACGGTTCGTTTGATACTGAATGAGAATGGCGAAAAAGATCGATAATGCTTGGCCGGTTCCGCTAATTATCATAATTATGCGGCGTGAGCGACAAGCGTTAAGTGTTGGCGTAAATTGTTTACTAAAGTTTACGCGACCAATGCTCGTTAAAAAAACTTTTTAAATACGCATCAGCTAGCTTTAGGAACGGAACCCTAATCAAATGGCAAAAAACGGAACCCTTATGGATTCGTCATGTCTGTCTGTCCGTCCGTATGTCACAGCCACTTTTTTCCGAAACTATAAGACTTTGCGCTCTTTGAATCGTCTGAGGAACTTTCTGCCGGTCGCGACGAAGGTGATGCTTGCACAAACTTTAATTTTTCCCATGGTCGACTATGGTGACGTGTGCTATTATGATCTCAATGCTGCCTTGCTTGATAAGCTCGACAGATTGCTCAACAACGGTATCCGATTCATTTATAATCTTAAGAAATATGATCACATCTCACAACATAGGTTAGATCTAAAATGGTTACCCATTCGTCAAAGGAGACGTCTGCGAGCCCTTACCACACTTTTCTCGTTTCTAAATTCCCCTAATGCCCCTTCATATCTCACTCCTCACTTTCAGTACCTTTGCTCCCCCATGATAGGAATCTCCGGTCATCGAATAACCTTCTTCTTCTCTGTCCTTCCCATTATTCTGGCTTTGTACATTCGTCCTTTCAAATCCAATCCATTCTCCTTTGGAACGCGCTGCCGCTCGAAATCAGGATGGCTACGAGTCGTGAGGCTTTTAAAAAGAAAGTCCGCATGCTCCTTTTTAATGGAACCATGGCAGAATCATCTCAGTAACGTCCTTTTTATAAGTTATGTAGTGTATTTATATGTATATATATTTGTATATATTTGTGTAAGTTTATATTATTATGTATTATATTTATGTAATTGTGTAAATATTTGTAAGTGTATTAAAATTTTATTACATTATACCCTGTGTCACATTAATCGCAGAAAATTGCACCTACCATGTCATCTCTGCACCACCCTATGGTTGACTGGTAGAGAATGCCTCAGGCATTAAGTCCGCCATGTAATATATTATGTTGCAAAAGTTTAAATAAATAAATAAAAAAATAAGAACTATACTGTTGAAACTTGGTAAGTAGATGTATTCTGTGTGATGTATTTTCACCACAGAACACTGGTCTGTGATTTTCACACAAAAATAAAAAAAAATAAAAAAATTTTTTGGGTTTTTCATACTTAGAACTGAAATTTAAAATTTTCTTTTCATCAAACCCATACGTGTGGGGTATCTATGGATAGATCTTCAAAAATGATATAATAAGAAAATGATAAACTAAAAAAAAATATATGATGTACATTATTACCATGCAAACTTCCACCGAAAATTGGTTTGCACGAGTTCTAGTCAGTAGTTATGTTTAATACGTCATAAATTAATCAATAAAAAAAAATACACTATTATTAAAACATCGATCAAAGTTACAACGAACTACAAGAATATAAGAATATTTTATATGATGTTACTTGCTGCGACGGAACCCTTCATGGGCGAGTCCGACTCGCACTTGGCCGGTTTTTTTTTACGTATAACTCAATCTCAAAATATAAACTTAAAAATCGTTTATTCAAGTTCACTTTTTTTAAAGTGCTTTTGAATCGTTTAAATATTTTTTGCCTACTACCCATTAAGGGTATGTTCCTGATTCGCCGGATTCTTGTTTCGCCGGATTCTCGTTTCGTCGAATTCTTGTTTAGTCGGAAATATTAACATACAATAATATCACTTAAATAAAGAAAACATGTAGTTATATTTATTATTGTATGAATTATTATTTTGTTGCCACTATCGGACATAACTTAAATTACCTACTTAGAAATGGGTTTGATTCATATTTTCAAAGAAATGACGATTTTGCTTTAAACATTTTTTATCTGTAAAGTTATCTGTTATCGTAACAGACGTTATTAAATTAAGAACAAATAAATATTTTTATTAATGTACCGAAATATCTGCCTTTTATGTAATAAATAGGTGATTCTATAGTTTTCCTTCAACAAAAAAAAACGACGAAACGAGAATCCGGCGAAACAAGAATCCGGCGAATCCATTAAGGACATCCTTTAACTGTGAAGAAGAATTTGACAAAAAAAACTCCACAGCTTTAAAGTAGTAACTTTTCAAGAGTCCCTGGTCACAGGTGCACATCATCATAACCATCATCAGCCAAAATACGTCCACTGTTGGACAACGGCCTCCTTAAGAGGAAACACTACGTCGAAGTGGCATGCAAAAATTCTCATACAAAACACAGAAAAACGACGTTTCGTAGTCCCCTGTTTCCTCCATCAGAACTAGACCAATTTTTATGTTTTTTCAGCATCGGCTAAAAAAAAGAGACTTTCTATGTCTGTATGTTTGATTTGTTTTTAAACCAGCAACTTAATGTTTCTGAAGACGCCTTAAAACGGAGTGATTTCGCTAAATTTTGAAGGCTATTAAATAATAATGACTTAATGCAAAAAAATCAAACATACAGACATAGAAAGTCTCTTTCTTTAACCGATGCTGAAAAAGTAATAAAAACTGGTCCAGTTCTGAAAGAGGAAACAGGGGACTACGAAACGTCGCTTTTCTGTGTTTTGTATGAGAATTTTGCATGCCACGTCGACGTAGTGTTTCCTCTTAAAGATCTGCGCAAGGACCAGCCTTGTTCTGCTCGCGTCCAGCGGCTACCCGCGACCTTAGAATATTTAATTGTGAATTTGATAACCGTGACGCGTAGCTGTGAAAGAATACTACCCCATCTCTTCCCTTGGGTATCGTAAAAGGTGACTAACTGACTAAAGGCTGCACATACATCCAACAGCAAAGTGGCGATGGGCTCACCACCTGTCACGCTGAGCACATGTGCAGTCGGACTATGGCAGAGGACTGCTTTAGCGGTCCTCGTTGACTAGTCTCTGACTAACCCTTAATAGTCGTGATATAAGTATGTGAATTTGATGCGAATCGCAATTAACTACAGAGTTATTACCGTTAACTAATAGTTATTACACTTAAAAAATATTGTCCAATGCAATAAAAAATGTATTAATTATATTAATAATAATATTCATGTAGGCTAAATAATTTTTATTTGCCTAGGAGGCGTAGGGGATACCTACACATTAATAATTCTAACTAACTAAGTGAAGTTTAATATTTCCTTTTGAGGGCCCTCAGGAATACATTTCAAGATGAAGTGAGCGACGCCCTTGTACTAGATTTACTTTGAATTATTTAGTAAAACGCATGTCAATGAGTTATATAGGCTTGTATGTGTAAAACAATGATGTGCCATAAGAAATAATTATACAAAGAGCTCCCTCGTAAGACCCATAGAGCATTTAGACGGATGTGCATCTCGCTGGTCCTGTGTACTTGCAGGGTGTCACATTTATATCTCAATGTAATTTTTTATGTTTATGATTTGAATTCACATAGTAATCCGAGATGCAACTGCAAATGTGCCGTATTCCGTAGTTCCGTACTCACAAACAACAAAATCATAGTGTAGTGTGAACGTTATGACAGTATTATGTGATGACTTTACGTTAGCATCTACGAGTTTTCGTCGTAAAAAGTCTCTTTATATTAACTAACGAGTCTAACGACCTAACGAGTGATTTGGAATGAAAAATCGTCGTCAATGGACCTCTGAGTGCAGCGCCAGCGGTTATACGTATATATTGAAATGAATGCCAAATATTATTATCACTGATCTCTAAAATTTCTCTTAACAGCTCTGTATAATAAGGTACCAAAAATGACACGATTCCTTGACTCACACCAAACTCAATGTCGTCGTTTCAACAGATCTTGGAAATATTCAAATACTGCGAGTTCGCCGGTTGAATCCTGAAATAAGTCTGTTGAGACTTCATCAAGTCGGTAAATAATTTAGTTACGACATAGCGCGCAGCAGCGGGGAAAGCAACAAACAATGTTCTCCCTACTTTCTTGAGGGGTGACACGACGTCATAAAGTTAACATTTAGACATTTGACAATCATGAATGAATCAAATCCTTTTGACAAATGCCATTTGAATAATTAGAAGTCACCCCGACAAAACGTACTAGTTACTCTCTTCTCTCAGTCTCAGAGAAATGTCACAGAACCGCAAACAGCATCCATCGAGTTCTTCTTTAACCAACATAACAACCGATTGGCTAAAGCTATAAAGAGTTATTTTATTCTAAATTAATCTTCAATTGTTTTGTTGTTTTTTTTAAACTTTCATTCTTAAATAATGGGTTGGTGCAGTTAACAAAGCCAGTGTCAAGTAACAGAGATGCAATAGAGATGCAAATAAAATATTTTCTTTGCATGAAGTAGGTAGACGATAGCGAGTAATATTATGAATGTTTAATGGTAAAAAACCCTTTGAGTTTCATTAAAGATTGTGGTACTTTACTGAGATCTCATACGGACTTCTTAGGAGGGTTTACGAATTTCGGTTTCCCATTCAATTTTCATGTCGAAATTTTTAAAGACCAATAAGACAATTTGAAACTTTGCATGCTAAAGTAAAATACAGGGATCTAAATAGTTTGTTGATAACATTTTTAAAAAAGGTTTATTTGGCTGAGTTATTGCGACTTAAAGTCCACTATAGAAAGTTTAAAATAGCAATAACTCAGTTAAATAAACGTTTTTTGAAAATGTTTTCAACAAACTATTTTACCTCAGCATGCCGAGTTTCATCAAAATTTAAAAATTTGGACTTGAAAATTTGTATGGGATACCGAAATGCGTAAACCCTCATAAGAGAATTTGAAAAGTGATGTCGCAATTTTTTTTTTTAGGCAAATTGAGTTGATTCATGCACGTTCACGAACACTTAACGGCTAGTAATCCATTATGGTTACACATTAGTATTCGACAAAACCCAAATTTTAGAAAATTTTATAAAATTGCAAACAAGATGCTTCACATTCCCGTCAAAAAGTCTTGTTTTGTTGTTAATTTATGTTCAGTGGACTAGGCACAAATTTATGCCGACGAACTGTTCAATGCGTTATGCCAAACGTTGCTGAACGAAAGCCACAGCTTGGCCAATGTGATTCGAAGCGCGCTGACTACATGGGGTGAATCTGATATTATGCATAGGGCTGACAGCCACAGCTTGATATTATGCATAGGGCTGACAGAAAGTAGAAGAGATGAGCTAAAATTCAATGCAAAACGGCGCAAAATGGCAGTTCCTGGTATGGTGTCTAATGTCAATAAAATTGTACAGGCAGACGAAGCTGATGAAGATAATGATATCGTTTAATATAATATATAAATATAATAATATAATCTTTCCTACAATCACACCGATCATCTAGCCCAAGAGAAGCTTCGAAGAAACTCGTTTAATGGTTACTAGACAACGGATAAACATACTTAAATACATACTTATTATACATAGAAAACACACAGACCTGAGACAATTTAGAAACACAATAATTTTTAAATTGACCCGATCGGGGATCGAATCCGGGACCTCAGCGATGGCGACACCATGAAAACCGGTGTACAAACCACTGGAACAAGGAGGTCGTTATTGGAGGTCGTCACTTAGTTTGAAGCTAGCTAAGAAACTAACTAAAGTTATTATTTAATTGATTGAAAGAAATTTCAAAAATGGAAAGCTACACCATTCCCAGTTGTCCTAGGCTAGTTATTAGTATAATTACGAAGTCTCTGTAATTATAATCCAACAACTGAATAAAATTCTGGTAGGTAGGTTTCTTTTTGGGTGTAGACATCTTTTTAGAAAGGATTTCTAAAAATCCTCTAGGGATGTCGTCGTGTTTACGCAGACTAAGTCGTGGGCGGGCATCTAGTACCTAACTGTATTAATTACAAATCAAATTGTTTTTCTTCTTTTCATGAACCAGCCACAACATAATTTTAGATTATAAGTACGTAGTATATACGGCCTAAAATAATAGGCAGGCAAACCAACACACACATTGATGTGAAATTGTACTTCGTTTTGTTAAAAAACAATGTTACGATTTGGCGGTCTTATCGCTTAAAGCGATTTCTGCCAGACAACCAGTAGGATGGAGAGAACTAATATACACTAAGATCGGAGGTGCAAACATTGAAAATATTCTTAGTTACACAATTAAAAGCAAAAAATAAAATTTTAAAATAAATAAGTAATAGGGTTTAATAAATTTATATAGGGTTAGTTAGACAGTATATAGGCAATGAAGACCTTTGCGGTCTCAAAGTCCTCTGCGATAGTTCACGTTTCACAAAATAACACCTGCACAAGTACTCAGCGTAATAGTTAGTTGTATGTGCAGTCTTTAGTCCGTTAGTCGCCATTTACGACACCCAAGGGAGAGATGGGTTGGTAGTTCGTAGTATTATTTTATTAAGCTGCCACTACACAGCTCTAAACATGTTTTAAACATGCTTGTTTATAAAGAATTAATAAATTAATTATTTAATTATAAATTGTTAAGTTTGTTATTAGGGACTTAGAAAATTGTGATGTAGTTTTTCCTTTTTTTTAATTTATACAAACTCCACATTTGCATGCCGTGGCGGTCAATAATAGAAGGCTGTACTTAGCATTTAAGATAGAATTGTATGTTACATAGCTTTTTATTTAGTACAAGTTTTCGCTGACTGTCATTAATAAATAAATAAAAATAAAATACTTGCCTATAAAGAATTCAAAAAAACCCTTTTAATGCAGTGTTTCCACTATTTTTGATCTTAATACGCTGAGTGGTGATTAAATAACATACAAAAACACTTTTTAACTCCACCTTTTAAAAAAATATTGTTTTCTACTTCTCTGTAGGTTTTGAAGGAACACAACTATGTTCTAAAGAATCATTTCATAACGTAATGTTCAAAGAAAAATATCACAAAGCACATTATATTCTACAAGTTTCTAAATTACGAGCGTTCCAATTTGAATATCGCTAAAATATTGCCTGAAAAATATTCCTTGAAGTTACGCGAGCATAATTTTAGGGGCATACGCTAAAATCCATTTTGCGGAAAGTATATTCTGTAACACGCCGACGAGACGAGTGGGCTGTTTTCTTATGAAACGTGAATATATTTCAGTGTGAGAGATATTAAGTTGTTTACAGCGTGCGTTGTAGGTACACATTGTGAAATTTCGAGATGACACTGTAGATAGATTGATAGATATATAGATATAACGCTTTATTGCACACACACAAATACAGAAAACATAAAAATAAGCACTTAAAACTAATGTGGGCAAAGGCGGTCTTATCGCTTAAAGCGATCTCTTCCAGACAACTTTTGAGGTATAGGACAACAGAAAAAGAGCGACTGGCTGTGCACCAGGAACAAGAAAATATTAAATTTAAAAAAATAGAATACAAATGAGTACTTAATATATAAATATAAATAAACTAACAATACAGATACATACTATATATTATAAAAATAAATATATAATATATCCCACTAGTAATTAAGTAAAATACTTAAGATAGAATAATAATTGTTGCAAACTAATATCTAGTCAAGAGATGCGAATGCAGTTTGGCTTTAAAAGAAGCAGGTGACTTTGAGTGACGAACTTCAGATGGGAGTTTGTTCCAAATACTGACAGCTTTAACTGAAAAGGAGTCTCTGAAGTTTTCAGAACGAGTCAAGCGCTGTTTTAGTAGGTTGTCAGCCTTAGACCTGAGTTCATGTATGTGTAAATAAGAATCTGAGCTCAGCTGTCTTAGTACCAGACACAAAAGAAGTTCAATTAATAGCAATCACTAGGAGCCTTCGATACAGACCTTCGAGAACGGGGTACGCCGTTATTGAAAATGTTATAATAAGCCTATGTCACCCGGAGAAAGTGTAGCTTCCCAACGGTGAAAGAATTTTTTAAATCGGTCTAGCAGTTCCGGAGCCTATATCAATGCAAACAAACAAACAATGAAATCTTGCCTTTTTATATTATTAATATGGACTACCACCCCTCTCTTCCCTTGGGTGTTGTAAAAGGCGACTAACGGACTAAAGACTGCACATACATCCAAATGTATGCAGTTGGATGCTCTATGATATATCTCTGGTGCTCTATGGAGCAGCGATGGACTCGCTATTTGGTGAAAAGTGGACTATGGTAGAGAACTGCTTTTGCTGTCCTCATTGCCTAGTCTCTGACTAACCCTTCGGGGATAACAGTTGTGATCATATGTATGGATGTACCTATGTAGACACATTTTGAGATTGTGGGCCATTATCCACCAAGCTGGCCCAATGCGAGTTATAACTTATTGGCTTTATACAAGTCTTATGGAACGACATGAAATGATTTTTGTTGTTATTTTGATTCAGTTGAATGTTATCATTGGAGGAGCTCGATAGCGCAGCGGCTTAGACGTTTGTTTCGGGATCTTAATATATCATTGATCTTAATAAGCAAATTTCGCTATGCCAGGTCCTTGGATGGGTGTTCAAATTGTAAACTTCTTTAGCTCCTTCGTAGTTTGGAAGGCACGTAAAGTTGGTCCCGGTTCCTGTCGTAAGATAGCAGTCGTTAAAACCAGCATTGGGCTAGCAAGGTGGGTCATAGCTAGTGTTGGCCAGGACTTGAGGTCCTTATTTAGAAACTGGACTCATTTTGGCAGAGCTCGCAAGACTCCGACTAAAACGAGTCCTGAGTACTGAGCCTTGAGTCCTTTTGTCGAGTCCTAATGCAAAAAGACTCGGCTCATAGAACTGAGCCTTTATTATGGAACTCAAGTTCTTAAAAAAACCTAACCTTTTTATTTGTAGGTCTAATACTAATATAAATTTTGCTAAGGCGTCACCTCCATGGGCAATTCTTATACCATAAAAATATAGTAGCTCTTCGATCATAATCATGATCGAAAAAGTAACTCTTTGAGCTTCTTTTTGCCTCTTTGGCGCACTGGTCGCGTTGGCTCGCTTGTGGAGGTGGTTGACGAACGCTTATATTATTAGTGGTTGACGAACGCCTATATCAACATAATGGATTATTGAACTAACTGTTTCTAAAAAGACTTCGACACTAGCAATGAACTCGTCTAAAGAGTCACTATATTATTGTAAAAAGAGTCGCGGTCTCAAGTCATATTGTAAAGACTCGTGAGTTTTTTCACTGACAAAAGGTTTGAGTCTCGAAAAATCAAGTCCAGTCCCTAAAGTAGGACTTAAAGAACTCGAGTTTTGGCCAACACTAGTAATAACCCAAACTCGCTATGTGTTCATGTCAATTTGGAAAGGCGTGTGCCTAGCAGAGGCACGTATATGGGCCGATAATGATGATTAATTATAAACACCTCAAATAGTCTTCCCACATAAATATTAATATTCTCAACTTTATTATTTTATGTTTGCGATAACAACAGTGTAGGTAATGAAATTCTAATACATTGAATACCGTATTTAAAACAATTATGTTGTCTGGACTATTTCAGAATGAAATTGATCTCCATCACAACTTCTATTGATAAAACCGCCCATTGTACGGCTACTCTTTTATGTTATTTTGACAAAAGCGTTATTGCTTTGTGTCTAAGCACAATTTATTTGTCTTATCTTTAGTTTAAAATATTGAAAGGAACCTTGAAAACAAAAAAAAATTACCTCAGTGGTAGTCTTTTTTACAACGTTTCAATAATCATTATCTCAAAAACATGATACTTTAAGCAAACCTAAGCCCAAAAAACATGATCCCTTACTAAGCAAACCTAAGTCTTACTTGTTTAATACCAATATTAAATTACTATTTAGCTTATTTGGCAGTGGCTGACGACCTACGACAGTCGGCAGAGCGGACAAAATAATATTCATAAATTTTTTTATTAATACTTTTCATTAAAATATTAAAAAATGTTATACTTGGAAAATAAAACCGTTAAGAGAGCAAATTTATTTAATAGGTACATAAAACGATATAAATAAGGCAAAATTTAAGTGTCAGGTTTTTTTAAATGCTTCAAATAAAAAGCCGTAAATGTGTGTATTATGGTACTGTATGTAAATATAAATACCCAAATAACTTAAAAAGCATCGAAAAATCCGTAAACATACTTTTCCCGAACTGGGAATGAAACCCGGGACTTCCGGATATCGAGCCGAGCGTCTGGCCACTCGGCCGCCGAGGCGTTTTAAGAAAATGGCTAAGAGAATTAAAAAGAACAATTATTGTGTCAGCTAATCATGGACATAAAAGTACATAAACAGGTAAGTATCGTAAATTGTCACTCCATGGTCCAAAAGTTCTCTGTCTGCGCCTAAAACGATGTAATGTAACAAAAATGTATTACAAAAGAATTCCTGCCATTTATCGTGCAAATATTCAATGTATACACTGCTTGCTCGGTCATCTATTACTGTCATGAAGTACAATCAACTCCGCAGCAATATTGCATTTTATCGACAATGCTGCTGTCTCTCCAAGTATAGAATTCCAGGAAATTTAAAACTAACCTTTGAATTTGAGTTACGCGTTTGTGTTTCTCTATATTTCGTTTGAAGCTTCGTTGTTTTAAAATGCTATGAAATAAATAAACAACGTTACTTTTGGTAAGATTGTATTATACTATGTAATACGTTATTACGTATTTAAACTGGGTTATACAATGTGTATTCACGAGTATGAAGAGTTTTATAAAAGTAAATAAATCAAAAGAAGTTTGTCACAGAATCGCAGCACGGACAGCTGTGGTCTATTCGTACCCTTTCTAGGAAACGGGTGTGTGTATTAAATATAGCGTCTAATAATATTAATAAGCGAACGTTTAAGGAGAGCATCTATACATCACACTGAGCATGCTCACCAAATCTGGTTCAAAACTACAGGCTCGTTATCGAGATAATCAACAAAACATTATCATATTTCACTAAAAAACACTTCCTTTCCAAACCTGTACAGCTGTACTACAGGCACACAAAGATAGCCGCTTTGCACAACATGCACACTAAACTCGGAGCACACTGAGCTATCTTTTTATTGACGCTTGCGTGCGTGTTAGTGAAGATACAGCATATTTCATAATGTGCATTATTTTAATTGATTTAGTTTGTTAGATAACCTAACTTTGAAAAATCACTGTCTAAACTGGAGCCCATTTTTTGTCATTGTATTCAGAATGATGTATGGATACCGCCCTTAAACGTTCGCACATTGATTTTGTTAGACCCTTAAGGCTAGGTGTTAGTGAAAAATTAAAATAACACGTTCTTAGAATTACTTTTTGAAGTAGTAAACAGTACAATTAAAATCTGCGAAAATTATGAAATATTGTTGAGGCTTTATTCTGTGAAATACACCCGATGGAAACACGATTTTTTAAAGTTGGCTCGATAGAATAAATTCACAAAGTTACATATTTTTGTGTCATTTTATCTTCTTTTCCAGGTTTTATTCTTAAAATTAGTGATTTGATATTATGAGTCATTTACCAAAATGAAGCTCGTAAATAACTTGAGTTAATATAACCGATGGTTTTTTATTTATTACATCTATCAATTTTTTTAAATATAAAACGCGATTATTGGCTCCGCTTCGCTGTTATACCCGTCCCTTACCGTTGTACCGTCGAGAGAACGAGAGGGAAGCGGTCGAAATACCTCCCCTTAATAGATGTATTTAAAAAATACGCCTAACGCTCTTTTAAATTAACCTATAAATGACTTTCATGACTTTTATCCCTCATAAATGTAGCATGAGCCGTGTCGCGTATGGAGATTTAAAAGAATACTACCACCCTCTCTCATTCCTTGGGTGTCGTAGAAGGAACGGAATATAGACTGCACATACATCCAACAGCATAGAGCGGCGATGGGCTCATCACCTGTCACGCTGAGCACTGTGCAGTCGCTATTTGGTGAAAAGTAGACTATGGTAGAGGACTGCTTTTGTTGTCTCATTAGCTGGTCTCTGACTAACCCTTCGGGGATAATATTATGTACGTATGTAAATGTAGCAAGAATTATGCTTTATGGTGACCGGAAGCCCATATCTCTCCGTAAGCCAATATACTCGTAGCTACGCTAAAGTCCACTGCAGTGAAACGTTTATTGGCTAAGGATGACGATGTAGCTTTTTTTATATTTACTTCACAAAATATGTTTAAAAAAATGGGAAACATTTTAAATACTAACTTCAGTGTGTTTTGTTTTCAGGTTCAAATACGAGGTTCTACTAGCGACGGCAGCTGCCTTTGATTTCCACTTCAAATCATAAGGGTAAGTTAACTATATTAATAATAATCAATTGTCGAAATTTTGTACGCGCGTCACTTGAGAATGGCTCGACCGATTTGGCTGATTCTGTTTTTGTTGTACTCGCAATTGTCAGGACAAGGTTTGTGTGAAACATTTTTTTTTAATTTTGTCTCTGTATACAGGATGTTCACGAGCGAGTCGCTAGTTCTAAATAAATACTATCTACATAATTAATTTATTTAAATCTCTTTAGGCGGTACACAGAGCGCCGAACTGTCTTTCTCTATATATCAAAGGCAATCTAGTATTTTTCCAGGAGATGTATTTTTGAACCTGCACTTTTTTGACGATACGGCTCGTTATTAGTTCGTTACAAAGTTTTCGTTATATGATGTAGTAAGAAAGTTGTTTATTATAAAGTTAATATTTGGTATCTACTGATTTAAAACTCGGCGTTTATTTTATTGCTTAAACATTTCTAATTTCTGCTGCTAATGACTTAGTTTTTATTCCTTTCTACATCATCATAAGTATCGTTATAACTCATAATACTTAATTATTTATTCCGTGGCTAATACTAATAATGCTAATACTGACGGCTTGTTATAAACAGCTGTCAGTATTTATCTCACTTAACATCAGGTGAGATAAAGAACTTGTGCTAAATAATTATTAAAAACTCAACCCGATATAAAACATTTACCCCAAACAGTTTTCAATGTTACTACTGATGATAATAAATTGAGACTCATCATAGTCAGATTAGACTGCTGATAACCCTCCAACCGTAAATACATCTATAAATCTCCGATAATAAAGTGAGAGGCGCTCTCCAATGGTTTAATTACTTCTTAACTGTATTTAGTCACTACGATACAATTAATCATTGTGCCGTTTCATCCGAATCCGAGATGAAACGATGCCAACTCGATAACTAATCGATTCGCGGGTGCTCGGTCGTCTGCCAAGTTTTTTAACGTCGAATATTATCCAATTTGTTGTCCTGCAAAGACTTATTCTTAAAAATGTTTAGCTTGTAACGACGCCATTAGTAACTTTGTCCGAAGTTGGCGCTCCAAAAAAATGTTATCATCGAAATGTTGGATTGGAAATGTTTAAATGTTTAATGAAAAATAATTACAGATAAAGTTCTTATTGTTTTAATCCGTCTTTTTAGACAACTGGAGAAATAAAGAGAAACTAAACACTATCTCTGTTATTTCAAGCCATGGACTTAAAGCCTGATTTAAAACGAATGCCTTTGTCTTTAAAAACATAATGAGACAGCATCAGGTAAAAATCAGTTTTAATTATAGTTTAATTTTTGGAATAGTATATTATATACTTAAATAAATAATTATAATTATGTAGCGTATTTGATGGGCAAAGACATCCAACATTGAAGTCAAGTATTCACTACAATTGTTGTGTATTGGCTTAGATAACCATGATTAAACACGATTTCAAAAAGCTGGTTAGTGATCAGAAACCCGGGATTTGCATTAAAAAGTCCGACTCGCTTTGCCCGACCTGAGAACTGAATCCTGGACCTCCCTCCGCTTATCTAAGTGCGATTTGCTACTCAGCCACCGAGCTAATTTAATACCCTGCTTACAACAGGCTATGGGTACAGCCGAGGAAGTCTCGTTAGAACACTTTTTGGCGGTAGGTATTCGCTTGTGCTCCATTCCGACCGCGCGGAACAGCAGAGGTGCTTGTTCACGTAAGTACGCGCGTGTGTGACGTGTTGTCAGAGGTTGGAAACAATTTAGCAATTTCCTTCCGTAGCTTATTATGAACGTTTCTTTGACGTTTCTTTGTTTCTTTCTTCTTTGTCGAGTGGTTTGTACACCGGTTTTCATGGTGTCGCCATCTCTGAGGTCCCGGGTTCGATCACCGGCCGGGTCAATTTAGAAATTATTGTTTTCTAAATTGTTTCGGGTCTGGGTGTTTTCTATGTATAATAAGTATGTATTTAAGTTTTTTAAGTAGGGGAGCGAGGGGCTTGTTGTTGCAGGGGTAAGTAGTAACAGGGCTTGTTCACTAAGAATTTAAACTTTATTAACGTATTTCTACGACTCAATCCTACCGTTATACCGCGCCCCACCTCGACATCACAGCCAGTGTCCTGCCAGGCGGCGTAGTAAGTGACTGTGTACAAGCACTTAATTTTTGCTAGGTAACGTATATTTTTACATTCGTAAATTTTTGGTTAGCTTTACAATTATCGATTAATTGGAGCTTTCTGTATTTTATATGGTGTTAAAATTTATCTATTTATGTTGTTGTGTCACAGTTTTCGAGATTACTAGGTTGCTTAAATAGTTATCGTGATAAATATTAAAAACTATACCTTGGGGTTAATTGTAACAAAATCTTGGGGTTTGTTGTAACATGATACAACTGGCGCCATATTCTTATATGTAACGATTATTATTTGTAAAGTAATTTACCTAATTTGTTTTGTTTTAGAATGAGAAACTATAAAAGAAAGTCAACACAAAGCCAGGAGGTATATGAGTTGGCTGCAGCTAAAGTTTTGAAAAACAACTGTAGGTAGTATTCGGAGGGCGAGTAAGAATTTCGGTCTATGTCATGTATCGCTTTACAGATACATTAAGAAAAAGAAGAATAAAAAAAAATTGGTTACGTAAAGCCTACATAAGTATTCACAGCAGAAGAATAATGTAAAATGTCTTCAAATATCCTTAATTGCGCCGAAATATATTTTGGATTACTTCCTAAGGAAGTAAGACAACTAGCTTACCAATGTGCTGTTCAACTTGGTGCTAAAAATATTCCCCTTTCTTGGCATCAAAATATAAGAGTGCTGGTCCTGACTGGTTCCAAAATTTCATACGCAATTAACTGAGATTAATTTAAAGATTTAAAATTTAACTTACTGTGATTTTAAAGTGCCATGTTGATATATAAGTACCTAAAGTACTTTTTAAGTATAAAATAAGATACATACTTAAAAACTAAAATCTTTATTTTGTTAATTATATTAAAAGTATGTTACAGCTAATTATATGATGAAAAAATAGATATTATAGAATTACCTAGTTATTTTTGTTTAAAACAAACCAAAATGGGGCAAGGTGGGAAAATAAATAAATGATTAATGGTGTCATATTCTCGTTTTTATTACTGTTACTATTTACCCCGATAGATGTTACAACAAACCCCAAGCATGGGGTAAGTTGTAACACCGCCTTTTTTTACAAAAAAATGTAATTGTGGAAGAGTTACCTGAAGATTTGATATTTTTTCAATTTGAGTTAATAGAAGTATAGTTAGAGTATCAATTAATGTTTAGTTGGTGGCAATTTAAACAATACATCTCAAGTTATATACATTATTTTAAAAATTGTTACAACAAGCCCCTTGCTCCCCTACTTATGTTTATCCGTTGTCTATTAGTAACCATTTAACGAGTTTCTTTTAAGCTTCTCTTGGGCTAGATAATTGGTGTTTAAAGTTTTTTTTAAAGTTATTTCTGTTTATATGATGACTTTGTTTACTTTTCCAAATAGGAGTTCTAGCCTGAACAGCACTAATAAACACTTCTGTATTGAACGACATGATAAAACGTGCTATCGTTTCTAGCGACAAGTTCAAACTGGTTGAACTTACCTAACGACGTCGCGAGTGAATCGCGCGCTCCGCCGCTAGTTAGAGGTGACGTGACCACTCACAAACGTCTCGCGCGTTTGATACTGCCACGAGCGCGGCGCGCGAGTCTGTCGCTTGTTTGCCCGCTACATAGGGGCCGTCCAGTAATCACGTGATATTTATTAGCATTTTTTAAGCCTCCCCTTCCCCTTGGTGATACGTGGTGAGGTTTAAGACTAATCCCACCCCCACCCAAAAAACGTGTATTTTTTAGTAAGTACCTACAAAGAATCTTAATTTTTTTAGAATATTATCTTTAAATACAGATATAAAGTAGGTATAATTAATTTTATTCTAGAAGTAGGCAACGGGGTGGCGCCACAGAACGAATAATAGTGCTAATAGTACCTACTTACACGGAAGTCGTAAGAGTAGGCATTTTTTTATACCTAAACTTGACTTTAGTTAGAGAGTGAACCTTCTGTACGGTTGTACAATCAGTTTTTCTATTCATAAAGCCCCGTTTATAAATTACGTTTTTATTACAACGCAAAAGTTTAAGCGTACATTCTAATACACTGTTATTATGATGAGATTTATAATCACTTCCTACTTTGAAATACCATTACAACTCAAGGATTACCTTGATTCGATATTAAATGCATCTAACTGTAAGTTGGCGAGCTAATGCCAAAACTTTCACGATAAATCGATCCGCTAGCTACATAACAGTCGAGTCGATTGCCGACTAAATTGAAGCGCCACGTCAATCAGTGAGCACACGCGATCGCGCTATCAACGGGAACTTGGCCATTTTTTACCGTGCAACCCGATTATATCACTCACTGTAAAAGTAATGATTATGATATTATGAGTGATACTGGCATAGAATAAAAAAGGGGTTTAGTGTTTGCGAGCACACTACACATCGAAGTGAAATATACATCCATAAATACATATCACGACTTATATCCCCGAAGGGTTAGTCAGAGACTAGGTAATGAGGACAGCAAAAGCAGTCCTCTACCATAGTCCACTTTTCACCAAATAGCGACTGCACATGTGTTCAGCGTGACAGGTGAGCCCATCGCCGCTCTATGCTGTATGGATGGATGTATGTTCAGTCTTTAGTCCGTTAGTTGCCTTTTTAAACCCTAAGGGAAGAAAGGAGGTGGTAGTATTCTTTCACCGCTACGCAACACTGATAGAAGTGAAACATTTTTTAATAATACAACATTTACACACACGTTACACAAGTCATATACAAGGGTGAGCTTATCGCTAAAAGAGATCTCTTCCAGTCAACCCAAGCTGCGGTTTTAAAAGCAAGTATGCGGGACTAAAAATACAAATTTTACTGATTAGTTGGAGTTTAATTACATATTTGCGGGTAAGCAGGGATGCAGGTTACCAATAATCTAAACTCCCCAACTTGATCACCACCAGTATCAGGATCATAGGAGATAGAAAGCTGAGGTAGAGACCTCAGAGGTTCTCGAAGGGGCAGACAGAGGCCTACTCCTTCGAGTAACAGGTGTGATGATTGTATGTCATTATCATTATCATCAATCAGCCTATAAACGTCCCACTGCTGGGCACAGGCCTCCCACGTGGACAATAGCACGTGGGGATATCGGGTCATAACCCACCACGCTGGCCCAATGCGGGTTGGTGGGTTTTAACGACCGTCATCTTACGAAAACAACCGGGACCAACGGCTTAACGTGCCTTCCAAAGCACGGCATGCCATCATCAGCCTATAATTATCCTACTGCTGGGTACAGGACCTCTTGGGCAACAGAACATGGGAAGATTTGGCAATCCAGCTACTCGTATTTATGTAAAGAAGCACAAACTTCATCATAAGATCTCATTGTCCAAAGATTTAAGATATTGAAGTTCTATCTATTCATAAGACGTCGCCCGACCGGCGGAGTTCCGTCTGAATCCAATTACGGCTTGCTGCATCTGGCGTCTACAAGTTGTTGTGAGCCTCAAGGTTATAGTTCCATAGTTGGTACTAACTTGCCTAATTGAGCTTAGCTACTGCGCTTGTCGATACAAATATTGCTACGGGGAAATTGACTGGTTTTGTTCATTTTAACCTTTTCTACGCGCAGAATATTCTCTGGCCCGAGTTGAGTTTCTTTTGAAACTTGTTTAAATGGTTAACTGATAACAGATGAACATCATTTAAAAGGTGACTGCTAGAAACCGCTAGAAACGTAAAGGGCTGATCAGGTCAAGTGTTTTAAATATTACAAAAATGACAAAAAAAAGGATACTAACGTCAACAGCCGGCCGCTGACCGCGCGTTGTAAATAATCGTTATTTAATAGTTATCTCTATCATTTTATTTTTCTCATGTTATATCTTTAAATAAATTAGATATTCAAAGACTATGAAATTAAAAATGATAAAATAAATATTTGAAAATAAAAAAGCACGAATTTCTTTTTTGTCATTTTTGTCATGTTTTTAACCGCCTCCGTCGTCTAGTGGCTAAGCCACCTGTTTCAGACCCAGAGGTCCCGGGTTCGATTCCCAGCGGGGGGTACATCTTTGTGTGCTCGGTTTGGTTGGTGGTAGGGCTGTTAAGTCCGCCTGGCTAGCTACCACAATCTTATCTAAGTCTGTCGCCATAACAACGATGTTTATAGCATAGTTGTGTTCCGACATAGCCAGTTCCTCAGTGGTTGAGGATTCCGGGTGAAGCGCGCTTCCACCTCCGGCCTTATCGTCACTTACCATCAGGTGAGATGAAAGCCAAGCGCTTACCCGTAACCCGTAAAAAAAATGTCTAAACACTTTACCTGACCAGCCCTTGAAGTTTCTTGTGGTTTCTAGCAATTGCCTTAAATAAACATTAACATTTTTCTAAACTGACCCGACCGGAAATTGAACCTAGAACCTTAAAGATAGTACGACGCCAGAACCGGCACGCGGCGTGCTAAGTATTTACTTATGTGGTGCTAATCACTCGACCACGAGGGTCATTCAATTGAGGACATAACAGCATAGCCGTTGCAGGAATTAAACTCAGTGCGAAAAATACTCCACGCAAGACCGCACCAGTGTCTTGTATAAAAGACAACTGATCAGGCGTGAAATCTAGTTATAGGACTTAGTTGCGAATTCGATATCGCTACACAGTCTCTGCTACAAGTATTATCGAGTTGTCAAGATGTGTTAGTGTAGCTTCGGTGGCTTTGTCCGGCTCTTAGAGTAATGAAAATGACTACTTCTTATGCAATCCCTGACATAGACTTAATCTTAAGTTAAGAAAATATGGGCTGTTCTTAGAAAGCACTTATTTATATATTATTTTTAATTGTTTTCTTACATAGCTGTATTTAATTACGTGTTTGCATGTTTCACAAGAGTGCTTAAAATATGTTAATAATTGGTTGTTTGTTATGCCAGAACAGGTTGCAGGTCCACTGCGGTCACTAAGTCATAGACCTTTTTATCTCAACTTTAAGCCGGGTCACATGCGACACTGTTTTGTGTTTTCTAACACCTAATATCAAACATTTACAAAATATGGGCGTATATTTTGTTAGATGTTTGATGTTAGGTGTTAGAAAACACAAAGCAGTGTCGCAGGAGAGATTAGTTCATTGTTCATTTTTTTTGTATGTTTTGGGACGAATAAATTGTTTTATTTATAAAGCGGGTTATGCAATTCCTCAAGTTAGAGGCCTGACTTTTGAAGTTTGGTAAGGCCTATATCGGTTCGTCTCAGTTCAAGGTCGCCCGTCCCTAGACTTAAGAACCGACGTGTCTTAGTGACATTTATGAGACCATACTTTCTGATTGATTTTACGAAGTGACTGTGACATGGCTTTCACTATTCCGTGCCATCGACGACCCTTATACATAATTTTGTCTAAACAATCTTATCATGTTGGTAATAATAAGAAATTAGATTTATTTATTATTTCACAGCTCACAAACAGGTTTCAATCACATTAAAACAAAAAAAAAGCAGAATGTACCAGGAACTAGACAGACAGTGTTTATTACATGCTAATATTATAAGACACATACATAAATAATACATATATCATATTAGTTTCCGTTGTTAACCTAATCGCGTAGTTTTGAAAGAATCTACCCCCCCCCCCCTCTCTTCCCTTGGGTGTCGTAAAAAGCGAAAAACGGATTAAGGACTACAGATACCTACATCCAACAACTTAGAGCGGCGATGGGCTCACCACCTGACACGCTGAGCACATGTGCGGTCGCCATTTGGTGAAAAGTGGACTGTGGTAGAGGACTGCTTTTGCGGTCCTCATTGTCTAGTCTCTGACTAACCCTTCGGGGATATAAGTCGTAATTATATGTATGTATGTATGTATGTATGTATGTAGTATGTATGTATGTACGTATGTATATCAGTTTCCCAGAGGGGTAGACAATACTCTCATAACGTTTTTCATACAAGATCCTTTAACATAATTCGTTGAAGCATCCGCGTAATAAAAATAAATGTAAACGAAATGAGTTAAAGCAAAAACAGACGATAGTGATAAAATTTTATTTAAATTATCAAACATTGTCTTTATTTATTACATACAAAGCAATAGAATAACAAAGATTGCTAAAGGCGCGTTCACTTCAGCTGTCAAACTGCATCCAATTACCGGATTCTTGCGAGTTGAATCATTGAGCATACCGCTCGGTTGAGAAAGTTCCAGTTAACACAGTGCAGTAGTATTTGGAAAGTGCTCTTATTACTTTAGCATTAGTTATTCTGTGCTTTAGCTCTGTTTGATAGTAACGCAGAAAACAGTTAGTTTAATGAAGCTCAATAGTGCAGTTTTGTTTCTGATATTGCAAGTTAGGCAATTTTACATTAACGTTTAAAATATTTCATCATCAACATCATCATAATCAGCCTACACACGTCCCACTGCTGGGCACAGGCCTTCCCACATGGACAGCATCACATGGGGAGCTTGGGCCGTAACCCACCGCGGTGGCCCAATGCGGGTTAGTGGGTTTAAACGACTTCAATATTTCGACGACAACCGAGATCAACAACTTTACGTGCATTTCGAAGCACGGAGAAGTTCAAGATGTTTTTAATTTGGTCACCCATCCAGCAAAAGTTACTTATCGAGCGAGATCACAAGCCAAACACGCTAGTCGCTGCGCCCTATAGCTCCTTTAATATTTATACCATGCTAATGCAATCCGTTTAAGCTTTGAAAATATGTAGCGGATAACAACGCCCGCCCCAGAAGAGTACCAGATGTATGTCAGTAATACAGTTTACAACGAAAATAACCAAACAGTACTTTAAGCACTTAACTACAAGGTATATTTTAAAGGTTAACCGTTTCGCGGTGAAAGAATACTACCACTGGCCGGTTAGGTAACTATAAAACCATTTCAGCGTGAGACTATCAACTCCATAATGTGCAAGTTTGGCCATAAGCAGGGTAATAATTGCATCAAAAGTACGCAAGTACTCAAGCAACACGAAGATCAAACCTTCACCCACATCCCTACCCGCCAAAATATTTTCCACCACGTCTAAAAGCGCAAAAGCCTTACTGCTTGGACGGTAAGATAATATTTGTGTTCATACTCAAAATATATACATATATTCAATAAACTCAATTAATAAGTACTTTGAATCGTTCAAATTTTTTACCTACCACCATTTCAGGACGTCATTTTTTAACTGTGCCAAAAAAACGGGCGCAAGAAACCACAGCGCACAGAAGGCAACGACATTTACAAAAAAAAGATATGTTTTGATATGTTCAAGTCCTCTCTTCCCTTGGGTATCGTAAAAGGCGACTAACGAACTAAAGACTTCACAAACATCCAACAGCATAGAACGACAATGGGCTCACCACCTGTCACGCTGAGTACATGGCGCAGTCGCTATTTTGTGAAAAGTGAACTACGGTCAAGGACTGCTTTTGCGGTCCTCATTGCCTAGTCTCTGACTAACCCTTCGCGGATAATAGTCGTGATTATATGTATGTATATTTTGAAGTTTGTCTATATGTGTTGTAAGTGTGTGCCTTTTACTTAAGTGTTCGGTAGCTAGGGTGACCTATTTAGAAACAAACCATTTTTTCAAATTCTAGAACGAGAGACCTAAAGTTTGCTGCAGCCGCTGCAGCGCTTAAACATTTAAATGTCGTCTAATCAACAGACAGACATCGCAGCGCCGCAGCGCCAGATCGGTCAAAGACAACGTAGCGTGTATCAAGATGGCGTCCCTAATAGATTGTCAATAACAATAATTGAAAAAATATCTTTTCTATTCTAATAATACGATATAACTACATTATAATGACTTGAATTAATTTCACTTTTTTTTTTATAAAAGAGGGAGGCAAACGAGCAGGCGGGTCACCTGATGGAGAGTAATCACCGCCGCCCATGGACACCCGCAAAACCAGAGGAATCGCAGGCGCGTTGCCGGCCTTTAAGGGAGAAATAGGTTTAAGGAAGGAATAGGAAAGGGAGGAGGGGAGGGGGCCTCCGGAACCCTCACTGGTCGGACGAAACACAACAGCACCAAGTGCCATTATTTCACGCCGAATATTCGTGAGAGGGTGGAATTACGCCGGGCGAGCCGGCCCAATGCGTGCTGCAACGCAGCGTGGCTCTACCACTCAGTCAGTGTCACTCATTTACTTACTTGACAACTGAATTGTACCTACCCAAGCAGGAAAAATGTCCTATAGTCGTTGACTTATAAGACTAAACATCTTATTGCACACTAATAGACGCTTTGATTAAAATTACTGATCTTGTTAAAGCAGCTTAACGAACTATTTGCGATAAAAGCACTTTCGATTCTATTACGCAGTCTTAAAGACGTTTACAAGAACATCTTATTAGACTATTTACGCTACAAGCACTTCCGATCCTACTACGTAGTCTTATAAACGTTTACAGGATTACATTATATGATACTTATAAGAACTTAAGTCTTATAAGAGCATGTTATAAAAATAAATATCAAAGCTCCTATAAATGCATTTAACAAGACTTTTTATTCGTGTTCACGTTTTGTTTTATTCTTCTATAAGAATAGTTTTTCTGTAAACGTTTTAGGTATAGCTACTATAGGTCGAAGATATTATAAGATTGATTTGACTTTGTCGTGACTTCTAAAAGATTTCTAGTACCAAAGTTGCACGTCCTGCTACTATTATAGGTAAGATTTTACTTATATGTGACCTGCATTTGCTATTATTAGAATGATCAGCTGTTGACATTAATTAAACAATATGGTGTCCAGGACTGTGATCTTATAATATCATTAACTTTGACTAAAATGCATTGTAAAGCTCCTGATAAATGCATTACAATATGGACCGCGATCCGATTTGTTGACGGCTGTATTTACTAATAATTAATGAATTTACAAATAATAATTATGTTTACTTTTGAAGGCGCATAAACATATGTTTATTATCATCGAATACTTTATCAATAAAATTTATTTCGCAAGTTAATTTATTTATATAACAGTGAAAACACAAAAGTTATCAACCTTTATGATAATGAATAGTAGTAAATATTACCCTTTGCAATATTTTGTTTTTTGTTTGCCTCCACCATTAAAAATTAATGAAAAATAAATGCTCTAGTTATGACATCACATTACCACTGTTGGATAAATTACACCAGTAGCGGCATGAGCCAGATTGTTACAGGACTAATCACGCTGATTCAGTGCATGTACCTGATCTTTATAGGACACAGTGATCTTGAAGAAGCACTCAATAAAATAGTAATAAAATCAATTTGCACTTTACCGGGCTGTAACAAAATAACTATAGGTCGCAATAGTCATGTAAATTGCGCCCAAACGCGGTCCTGTAAACGTTAATAGGATTTCTATAGGACTAAAAAATATTTGAAACTAGGATACTTACATGACCACATTTTGCTACTTGGGTAGTAAACGTCTAGGTGTAAACTATGAAAAGAAATAAATAATTATTTTCGCAGCTCCGCACGCGCGAATGTCAATGCCACACTAAAGCAAGGTGCCGAGTCGACTCCGCAGATGAGTGGAACATAGTGCGCGGTCCCGGCTGTTGTCGTCAGATGACAGTCGTCAAAACTTACAACATCCTTACTTGAGCCACTGTGGTGGGTAATGTCCCCCCCTGCGTAACGGTATCCTGAAGGCCTATGTGCATACATACACACAAACATTCCCGTTTTTCCCATTTATCACCAAAAGGTTAGTCAGAAACTTCCCAATGAAGACATTGAGTTATAATGTACTTCGTACTAGAGAAGACATCTCAACCAGATTGTTTGTAACACGCGTTAGAGCCAGCTCGCTCCAACTATATTAGTCTGTGGCAGGCGCTAGACGCAACAATACGTGTGCTTTCTGTGTTCTATTTTATTAAAATATGCCTTTAAGTGTGCTAAGGTATTGTTTAAACAACTCAGGAAATACAAATAAAACCAAAGGAATCACTTTCACCTGGAAATACGTATAAATTATCGATATAACATGCATTTGACTAATTATTTTATCAAATCGCCGAGACATGAAGCGGCGGCCATGTTTCGGTAAAATGCATAGAGTAACAATATTTCTGTTTTGTGCAGAAGATGACAACTAAGCCCCGCACCACGGTACAAGTATGAATGAAGACCGCAATGTAGTCCATTGCCATAGTCCACGTTTCATCAAATTACTACTGCACATGTGCTCAGCGTAATAAGTGGTGAGCACATTGCCGCTCTATGCTGTGGGATGTAAGTAGGTTAAAATTGAGGATCCTGGATCACAAGAGATCCAGGACTCTCAATTCCACCATCGAAACAACACTATTCACCCATTACTTAACATCGACATTCGATGATAAGTAATGGCTGAATAGTGCATTTTAAATAATAAAATAATCAATGAATATAAAAGTATGAAGTAATATTTGAATGTTGATGATAAGTAATGGCTGAATAGCGTTGTTGCCATGGTGGAATTGAGGGTCCTGGATCTCTTGTGATTCAGGATCCTCAATTTTAACCTACTGATGTATGTGCAGTTTTCAGTCAGTAGTCGCAGTAGTCGCCTTTTAGGACACCCATGAGAAGAGAGGGGGTTATTATATTCGAGCCGCTAGAGGCTGATGATTATTTTAATCTCAGACAAACATTTCTGTTGCAAGCAACATTAAATATTTTTTATAATTTTACATGGCAACACGGGCCGTGCTCTTGCGTTGTCTGTATGTTCCGTTTCCGTCCCCACCTACAATGGTCGAAATTTAGAAGAATGTTGTGTTCATAAAGTGTGCCCATTAAATTCAAGTACAATACAAAATAGTGTTTTTGTTTCTTCGTCTGCACCTTCATGCCCTTCAGCGTCAGTCCACCGGCACACAACCAACACGGCTCTCTTTATTCTGGTCCTTCGAAAGGAAATAAGGTCTGTGCAGATATTGAGCAGTAGCGTGGCATATTACAGCAACACTTCGTGCAGTACTTTTATACGCCGAAGAGTCACCATACGCCATAAAAGAAGATTTCAAAATTCACCTACAATGGTCGAAATTTAGAAGAATGTTGTGTTCATAAAGTGTGCCCATTAAATTCAAGTAAAATACAAAATAGTGTTTTTGTTTCTTCGTCTGCACCTTCAAGCCCTTCAGCGTCAGTCCACCGGCACACAACTAACACGGCTCTCTTCAGTAGACAATGTCTTTGCATCTTAAAAAACAAAAACTTTAAAATTTTCCGCTTGGCAGGGCTACCTTGTAACTCGAGTGTTTGTAAAATCCGAGAAAGGAATTGTTCAAGACAATTCGAGCTGTTAATGACGTCATTGGGAAATGTGAAATTGTTTCCCCATTCTTTTGTTTTTAAATAAAGATGATAATGTGGTGATTGTTCAGTTACTATTTGCTGTTCAACTCAAAAACGTATGTAGGTATTCAATTTATTAATTATATTAAGTAAAATACAGGGATCTAAATAGTTTGTTGAAAACATTTTTAACAAACGTTTATTTAACTGAGTTATTGCGATTTAAAGTCCACTATAGAAAGTTTAAAATCACAATAACTCAGTTAAATAAACGTTTTCTAAAAATGTTTTTGACAAACTATTTGAATCCTTGTATTTTACTCTACCATGCAAAGTTTTATCATAATTGGCTTATTTGATTTCAAAAATTTCGATTTGGAAGTTTGCATTGGAAACCTAAATGCGTAAACTCTCTTAAGGGGCTGTAAGGTCGCGGCGCTAAAAGAATACTCCAACCCATGTCTTCTCTTGGATGTCGTAAAGGCGACTAACGGTAAATATGTGTGATTAATTGCACATACATTTAACAGCTCAAAGCGGCCATGAACATCTCCTGTCACGCTGAGCACAATGTGCAGTAGTTATTTGGTAAAACTTAGAGTGTGGCAGTACCCTGCTTTTGCGTTCCATTATCTATAGTCTTTGACTAACCCTTTCGGGATAATATAGTCGTGAGTATGTGTGTGTGTTATTTATTTATCTAAAATATACTAATGTTATAAAGAGGAAACATTTGATTGTTTGTTTGTATTGAATAGGCTCCGAAACTACTAGACCGATCCCCTCAAACCCCAAGCGGTCTCATGCGACCGCACCTACAAAAACACACTTGAATTTGTACCGTGTTTACATAGACTTACAGACTACTTTAGTATGAACAAGTTTGGTTATTTCGGGTCTGTGGTATATCTTATGTATTGTTATTGCAAAATATTGCTTAATCTATGCTCGATTCTGTCAAATTTGACGTTGACAGTTGCGCCAACAAAAAGTGCTAAAAAAAATCCAAGACTGAGGAGTAGTTCTTTTACCGTTGCGTTGGGAAGCTACACTATCTCCGGGTAACATAAGCTATAATAAAATTTCAAAAAAACTAAGGATCCTTACTAAAACTCTAATAAATTCCTTAAATTGCGTGCGCTAAGAAAACTATTGATGATAGAATAAAATAATGTACTATGGCTTTGCAGAACACACCATTGTCTACAAAAAGTGTCGCGATAGCATAATTATGTGTAACTATTTTAGTTACGTCACAATAAGTGTTCATGGGAGGGGAGTCATTTTGAGAATTTGTCACGGGGTACGGGGTCCACGCGAACGAAGTCGCCGGCGGTCTGCTAGTTTATTGATATAAGTGTAAGCGTAAGAAAGTATTTATTAAAGAGAAACAACAGATTTTCACGGGGAAAGTCAGAAAATTTGATCCTTTTTTCAAAACTATCATGGGACATGGTTGTTCGCGCGGACCAAGTCGCGGGCTTGTAGCTAGCATAATACTTATACAAAGAAAAGTCTTTACTCTGACAGGCTCATCAACCTGGACATAGAAAACTGCTATTATTTTGCATTTTTTTCTCCTTATTGATGCAAGTTGTACGAATGAAGGCAGGTTTTTTGTGAAATTCTCACGGAATGAAAATGAAGTTCACGCAGACCGAGTTGCGGGTTTTCATCATCAACGTCCCACTGCTGGGCACTGGCCTTCTGAACAGCATAGAAAATAACGGTTAGATTGGGCCATTTCCCACCATGCTAGCTCAATGCGGGTTGGTGGGATATCGCCAGTAATAACGACATCGAAGCAATTGTCACCGTCACAAACTCATCTTTTAATCCTAGATAACACTCCGTGCGCACGTATTCGGTAACTTTTTCAAAGACCGTTAATCTTCCCCAACTTTGGCCAACATATATCTTATTGGGTCGACATACGGACCATAATTCTTTATCACACTAACGTAATCACGCTTGGCTTCGGCTCGACCGCAATTAAAGTTAATACGTGGAGTCCTTTGTCCTGAATATTTCAAATGGCCCGTGCAAATAGGCCTGTGAGGTTTTATTTCAAACTGTTGTTGAAAGCAATTTGGGACGTTTGTACCGTGTTTTCGATTTTACACTGAGGGCCGTTTTTTCAATCGTCAAAATTTATCTGCTAAAAGTATTACGCGACCGACCCTAAATGTCACCTATTAAAAAAGTAATGCCATGATATGGCATTACATTAAAATTTTCAAAATGGCTGTATAATACTTTATCAAACGAATAAGTTTTATCTGAAGATTGAAAAATCGGCAATGAACTCGATCACCCGTGGTCCAGGGTTCAATTCCCAGGTCAGGCAAAGTGTGTTTCTGCCCGGGTTTTTGCTAGATGCTAGCAGTGGCTCGGTATACGCTATACTTTACTTTACCTTCCACACATCATGTGACCCTGTATTACAAAAATTGCTTAACTTTCATGATCACGCAAACACGCTACCCTTAGTTGAATGATTGGTCTCGCTGCACTCGACCGCAGCGAGACCGATCATTCATCTAAGACGCTACCCTTAATCTCGGTTTTAATCAGTAAGTACCCGTAAAAAGAAACCTTCATTGTCAACTTGCTACTTTGCCCGTAACCCTACTTTGTAAATCTCATAGCTACTCCCATAAAGGCGGTGCACTGGAAACCATCCAAACGCCGTGTCTTCTATAAACCGAATGTTTCTATCGCTTCAATCGGCCAACGGGACGGCAAAAAATAAAACGGATGGTCATCCCCTTAAGCGCGTTACACACGTGCAGTTTTTTTTGCTTGTTCGTTTTTTTTATTTATACATACATGCACATAATGATGACTAATATCCCCGAAGGGTTAGTCTGAGACTCGGCAATGAGGACAGCAAAAGCAGTCCTCTAACATAGTCCACTTTTACCAAAAAGATACTGCAAATGTGCTCAGCGTGACAGGTGGTGAGCCCTTCGCCGCTCTATGCTGTTGGATGTATGTGCAGTCGTTTGTAACAAGGCAACTAAAGCCTTGTTGGTTTTTGTGACCTTCTTATCCTTTATCTAGTTTTAAATTTGAAATTCAAATATTTACTTGCATTCTCTAGCCTCTGTTTTCATTATAGCTCTACTCTTTGGTGTAAATTCAGCTCAGATTCATCCGCGGAGCTAGAACGAGCTCCTTCTAATTATTGTTTTCCTTCCGAATTATTGTTATTGCGAACAGTGCTTTATTATAACTAGGCAGTTCCAGGCATACGTCCTGATAATATAATAAGTTTTAACCTAAACCTTTACCTAGCCGTGTGTGTACTAACGCCTAAATTGTGCTTCATATAATAACTAACCATTTATTTAAAAATAATATACGTCTCAACTCATCGTGCTTTTATCTTCATTCTACGTCTCCTCACCGTATCACCCTCCGTTCCTATGCGACGCGACACGTTAGTCCGTTAGTCGCTTTTTACGACATCCAAAGAAAAAGAGGGTATTATAGTATTCTTTCACCGCTACTCGACACGGTCACGATAACCTTTTTTTATTCACTGCGGGTAATCACTTTTGGCCATCATTTTACCTGATCGTATTCAAATTCAAAATTCAAAAATATTTTTCAATTTAGGCCACAATGATTGAGCACTTATGAATGTCACTATGTCATCGGTTCGTAAGTCTAAAGCCAATTCAAACCTGGGCCCACATTCTGTATCGCAATCTATAAATTCCACACCTAAACCTTACCGCGCACAAACGTCAAACGCATACATTTATGGGAAGATATCGTAACTTTTTAAGGAATTAAAGTTGTTTTGAAACAATGAATCGTCACAGAATAAGGGCCCTGAGCGGTATTCGCTGCCGCTGTGGGTAAAGATATATACCGGCCGGGTTTCGCTCAGGTATTTAGTATCAAGTTCTGCGGCTAGATCGACGGTTTGAATAGGCCTTAACTATGGTAAGATGTATGGTAAGATTACTTTTCTAATATTAATAATATGAGAAGTTCGATGACGTAGCGGCTAAAACGATTTTGCTAAACCATAAAGAATGTTTGTACACAAATTATTGACATTTCTTTATGCAAATACCCAGTATCACTTGGATTATTTCTTTTGCTTAAGCACTCTTATGGAAAATAAATAATCCAAGTTCACGAGAAAACAGTGAACAATGGTGTTTTTCTTTAAAAAAAAACACAATTGATCTGGAGCTATACACTGTTGTAGACAATGTATGAAGTTGTTGGTTTCAACAAAATACATATTGAATAGCACCTAGTTACGAAGACACGAAATTAGTTGTAAGCTGCATTACAACCCGAATGCGCTGCACGAACCAGTTGCCTCCTCATTCAATTTCTAATCATATTAATAGCAGAAATGGTTCACGAACGCGAGCGAAACTCAATTAGCGACAGTTACAGTTGCAATCGACTATAATACATTTTTTTTTTATTAAAGAGGGAGGCAAACGAGCAGGCGGGTCACCTGATGGGGAGTAATCACCGCCGCCCATGGACACCCGCAAAACCAGAGGAATCGCAGGCGCGTTGCCGGCCTTTAAGGGAGGAATAGGTTTAAGGAAGGAATAGGAATGGGAAGAGGGGGGGGGGGCCTCAGGAACCCTCACTGGTCGGACGAAACACAACAGCACCAAGTGCCATTATTTCACGCCGAATATTCGTGAGAGGGTGGTATTACGCCGGGCGAGCCGGCTTAATGCGTGCTGCAACGCAGCGTGCCTCTACCACTCAGTCAGTGTCACTCATTTAGCACCTCCCAGGGATCACGCGTAGGGTCTCAAGGGTAAATCTACGGACGCGAGCAACTTTGACCCCCAAGTCCCAAGGGGGGAATTGACCCTGTATACATGCGTATACAGGGACAATCCCCCCCCCCCCCCCCCAAAGTAAATATGGGTAAAAAAAGTAATAAAACCTTTGACGTAAAATAATGAACGTTTTCTTTTTTAAATACAATTGTTTGCCTGCTTTTTATATCCTATTATAGTTCTAGGTGCGCGCACTCACCCTCGCAGTCAAAGCGAGCGACGGCGGCGGCGCGCTATCATTGGTGCACGGGGTGAATATAGCCACAGTATAAATATAAGCTAAAGCAGTACGGAAGCTCGGCCTTTTTCTTGTTTTATATACCTACGCGCCAATTGAGCGTTAGGGTTGTCCTCTTATTTTTGTAAAATTACAAAAGTTTTTGTTTAGTTAGCGCTGTATCTCAGCTAGTTAGCGCTTTTTTGAGATAATTAGCAAAGCATAAGGGTTGTCACTTTTAATTTTTTTTTAATTAAAAATAAAAAGTTAAAGATGGCAGCTACTTTCCTCATTCTTTTATCGGATTCATTGTCGGAAACCACACAGGTCCTCTGATATCGATTTTTAAAGCAATTGGTCGAATAACTAAAAAGTTCAAGATGGAGGCTATTTTGTCTCATACTAATAACGGAGTCGTTGTCAGAAACCACACAGATCCCTAGATATCGATTTTCAAAGCAATCGGTTGAATAACTAATAAATAAGTTAAAGATGGCGGCTACTTTCCTCATTCTATTAACGGTTTCATTGTCAGAAACCACACAGATCCTCAGAAATCGATTTTCAAAGTAAAGTTTATTAACGATGAAGTTTCGTAGTAGGTATCAATTCTTACTATTTTTCACCATTAAAATAACGCCTGCTCAAAAAATATACTTAAGTAAGTACGGCAAATATCACCTAAACAACCAAACGATTTATTTAAAAGATAATGCTTTTTATTTAGTAATAATAAATCATTCCTACCTTTCAACATCAGCAGGAAGTTTAGAAAACGAAAGCTCCGGTTTTGAAGAAGCCGAGTTCAAGCAGCCGTATACTACGCAATACACTCGGGCATTTTTAAAAATCGCGCGCACAGCGCACGCAATACATCTCGTCTCGACGCGATACGCGCTACTGAGAGCACTGCGATGTCCGCTTAGGGGCCCTGTAAAGACGTGCGTCTGTGGGCGTGCGTCGTTTCGAGCGTTTGTACATAGCTTCCTTACTGCTTTAGCTCATATTTATACTGTGATATAGCAGTCACGCGCATGCACTTTGATAACCGCGATAGGCCGCGCAAGGTGACAATAATTTTAATTTTCTTAAGGAAAATTTGAGACAAAAATGTAAAAAAAATAGGGGCGGCGGCGGCGCGCTATCATTAGTGCACGGGGTGAATATGGCAGTCACGCGCATGCGCTTTGATAACCGCGATAGGCCGCGCGAGGTGACAATAATTTTAATTTCCGTAAGGAAAAGTTGATACAAAAATGTAAAAAAAATATGTTTTTTTATTTCATTATTTGGTTAGGGTAACATGCCCAGTCTCCGGCCTTTTAAGCGCTCAGCTGACTTAATTCACTTATATATAACTGATTTAGAGGATTCAGTAGGTACATAAATATATTTTTTTTATGCTAGAAATATGTTCAAGATTAATTTTAAAACTGATATAATATACAAAGACTGCCAGTTTTTATATAAATAAAAGATTCTCAGAAAAGTACGTTTTTGCCAGTGTCCGGCCACACTTATCTAGTGACCGACCACTAGCTACCCAGTGTTCGGCCACCTAAATATAAACCTACAGCTATTGAATGGATAATAAACTCTCAGAGTAAATGAATAAGGATTATATTGTAATGATCCCACAATCTAAGGATTTTTGACTACTAATGTGCTACGGATTTACTTGCGGATTTTATGAACCGAAAATCTTTATTTATAAAGACGTATAAATAATAAAAAGTAAGTATTGAAATACAAAACATTTATTTAGTAAGTGTGACGTTATAATAACTTTAATTAAACTATTTATTTTAATGGATTTTTCTTTGCAACCAGCACTAATCATTAAATTAAATCCTTTTTTTTCTAAATATCAATTGCAAATAAATAACAAAACGTAATATTTATAAAAATGCAAATATAATAATAAAACTCTTACTAATAATAAAACGTTACTAAATCATATTAAACTGACAATTTTTTTATTAGTAGATAATGGCCGAAAACTGGTACCATAGCCAGTGTCCTATTGGATGTATGTGCAGTGTGTAGTCCGTTAGTCGACTTTTACGACACCCAGGGGAAGAAATGGGTTGGTATTCTTCTAAAGAGTCAACACCCCACACAGCTCAATTCTAATGTTGTTTATAAAAGTTTGTTGTTATCGTAGCTAAACATACAATATAAAACTTACAAAAACATCGGTCAGCTGTACTGTGCGCCCTGAAACCGAACCTTTGAACCCAAGTTCGGCTTGCATAAAGGTCTTGTCCTAACAGAAAATAGGACACTTAACTTCTCAGTCTTGGCATCAAAATGTCTAACAATTTTGACAGCAGGTGCGATTTGGCGGGAATTTAAATTTCCGGAAATGGAAAAAAAAAAAAAATTGTACACAGTTCATGTTAAATTTTGCGTTCACGATGCATAAAATATACCACAGAACCGAAATAATAGACCTTGTTCCCACTAAAGTAGTCTCTAAGTATATCAAAACACGGTACAAAGTCAAGTGGAGAGCGCGGCCAGCGCGGCCATATATGGCCGCTTGGGGTCTGACGGAATAGCGAGTTTTTAGGTGCGGCCAAATATGGCCGCTTGGGGTTTGAGGGGTGTGCTATTATAATAAGTGTTTTTATAATATATTTGTTTTTGTTATCTAATTTGTTATACTGTGTTTATTATTTTTACTGTCTCGTGTGTTGTTTATAAATGTAGGTACTAGTTTGGATAGGTCATTATACGGATAGGTCTTTTCACGTTATGCAACATTTTACGTGTTGGTCCAAATGCTAATACGACAATATGTGAATTTGTCATATTGCGAGAAAAAACAATATAATGTTGACTAAAAACATAAGCATCAAGCACTGACAAATTTCGACGGTTGAAAGCCAGACCTCGGCAGCCAAGTGGTTAAGACAGCCGCCCGGGATGCGGAAGGTGCGTGGTTCGATTCCCGCCTGAGGTTGTCGGCTTTTTCAGTGTTTAAAATTTTACTTAAGTATATTTAAGCGTTAATAAAACGCCAAAATATAAAACATTAATCTATAAACGCAGCTTCATCTTAACCGAATGTTTTAATATTTGTAAAAATATTTCTTTTGGATCTCAGAGGTGAAAACTTCCAAGATTTGATGAAGCAATGTTGACTAAAAACATAAGCATCAAGCACTGACAAATTTCGACGGTTGAAAGCCAGACCTCGGTAGCCAAGTGGTTAAGGCAGCCGCCCGGAATGCGGAAGGTGCGTGGTTCGATTCCCGCCTGAGGTTGTCGTCTTTTTTCAGTGTTTATAATTTTACTTAAGTATATTTAAGCGTTAATAAACGCCAAAATATAAACATTAACATTATAATATTATTGTTCATTGTGGGTCAAATCGGTTTGGATTTCATTTCATTACAAATAGACCGATAGCGCTAGGCTATTTTGGGGTCATAAGTTTAAAAAATTCTAAAGTTACTTTTTTTTTGCTTGTCGATACAGTCGTACCTAAGAAGCTTAATAGTGCGTTTTGTGTCACATCTGTCACTTGCATTTTCAGCAATTCGACGTTTTGTGGTTGATTCTTTTTATTCAAAGCAGAAGTGGCAAAATTAATTTAAAGTTTATAATAATTATGGTATCATATTTAAGATAGCCTGCGGAGTATGCAAACACAGTTTGTGTCATCTTCGTCCAGTGCAAACTGAATTAGGCTCAGTATGTAAAAACATTGCAAACAAAAAATTACAATTGATGAAATAACTATTTCCTATCTCAGATCACTTTCATATGCCCATTAAATAATTTTGTGCCAAATTAAGCCACGCAATTGTAAGATTTTTTATTATTTTGCTTTTTCAAGCTACAAACACATAAAAAAAATATTACAATGATTAGAGTTCACATATTCAATATCATAAATGCATGAAAAATCGACTTTGTAAATTTGTGTCATTTTCATGCACGATATTTAAATGAATAAAACACAAAAGCAAATTGTTGCGGTCTGGCGGACGCGGGCTGACCCGGGTGCACGCGGGCAGGCGACAGCGGGCGGGGGGGCATACGCACGCACACACGTTCGTTCGGTACGATTTCTTTCATTTAAATTACATACGTATCATATTAAGTATTGATTTACTCTTATTTATCTACGCTACGTAATTAACAAATGTGTACCTACCTATAGAGATTACAATAATGACGTGCTAATTTTGAACGGAGCGCGTCTGCAATCCCATTACCTACGAATAGCAATGGTCAATGTGGTCAATACTTTGCTCTGATGCTACGGCCAAAATAGACAGCGAAAATACTGGTTCCGTTTTCGCAATAAAAACTTCGTGTTCCGTTGTCGCGATAAAGCTTATAGCCACATCAAAAAAACTTAGCGACCGACTCGGCGCGATAATCTTGAACTTTGTCGCGATAATGCAATTTAATTACCTAGTGGTGGGTAATATATTCAAAACCATATATCGATATTTGTTATCGGATTATTAAACTATGGTAGGTACATAATTATATTTTAATATCGGTATCGACCATATCAACGGACTATTAAAATATCATGCAATATCGTGTTTTTTACACTATATAGTTTCAGAACGCATCGAATCGATATTGAATTTTGATGCAATATAGGTACTTATAAGTTTCTTTTCAATATTTAGACGACTCAGACAGTTTACTCACGTTCTAAGTGAGTGAGTGCCTACTAATTAAGAGATAATGATTTTGTTAAGTAAGTTGAATTTTTCTAAAATAAAATGTAGGTATGTAGGTAACTATAATAATTTTATTTCATTAAACATTTACAAGCACAGTTATTTGTTAAAAACTACCGATCAATGATAATTTCAATAAATATAAGCGATACGGTACAATATTCTTTAATCGGATCACGTACCTTCAATATAGTGGTCTCAACGCACACCGCATTCCTAACGCGATATAGTGTTTTCCAAAATATATAGATTCAGACCGCATCGATATCGGATTTGACGAAATTGGTGCAATAATTATACGTTTCAGTAACTATATACGATTTGTATCGCCCACTTCTAATTTCAACGGAAAAAATGGAAGAGGCGGTTGCGCTTTATTACATGTCGGCAAATAATTATTTTCTTCATCTTTATTATTTGAACAAAATAAATAGAAGGATGAAAATAAAAGACGGTGGTGGATGTTATCTATCTATACACAAAAATCGGACAAAGTTAGTACTTTTATATTGTTTAACATTGCATAAGTTTGCTAGTTTTTAATACTAGTTTAATTGTAATATTTGATTATTTGCTTAGAAATAAAAACTTATTTAGATGTGTTTTAAATTGGGAATAGGAAGGTTATAATTTCTTCCTAATAAACTTGGAAAAGAGTTGGAATAACTATTCGCTAGTTATTTTATGTACTGTATGGATTGGTCTATTTGTTTTATTTGTTTTGCTGTCACTTTGATACTTCAGGTGTTCGTGATAATTAACTTTTGTTCATTTTAAGACTATTATTACCACTTAATTCTTAGGAGAATTCATTTGCTTTAATTTTTATTTTATTAAAATTGATAACATATTAAAAAGTTAATATTTAAAAGGCGGTTTGATGGCCGGGTGGTCTAGGTCAGCGCCAAATGCTTGTGTGGTGAGCACGAGCATGTGTGTGACCGAGGCATGGATGTTTATTAGTATTTATGTATGTTTGTTTATTCGTTATTCAGTCACCATAGTTCGGGATATACTTAGTTTGGGGCTGAATGATTGGTGTGACAGTTGTGATTTTTTTGTGATTTGGGTCTTGGGGGTTCCATAAAACCGGTTCTAATTAGTAATGTTGTATTACTTCTAATACTTTATCAAATCTAAATCAATCCATAAATTATCGAAACCGATTTTGATAGTCGTATTTGCAACACGTTCACACCTCTAGTTGTCTCGCAGTCACCTAAAGTGTGCGAAGGAAGTATAACCGCACGAAATTTATCGCGACAAAATCCTTTAATGTGCGGCAATTAACCGACAGTGGCGCGTTAATGCTACGGCCACACTATTTTCAAGATTCGCTTTGTCGCAACACGTCTGGCCAAACACTTCGTCTTAGCGCGATGCATCATTGCGTTAACGCGCTGCTGTCGGTAAATTGCCGCTCATCAAAGAATTTTGTCGCGATAAAGTTCGTGCAGCTACACTTTATTCGCACACTTTAGTTGACCTATGAGGACTGACTGCGAGACAACTAGAGGTGTGAACTCTGTGAACGTGTTGCAAATACGACTATCGAAATGATTCTGTTTCGATCATTATGGATTGGAGTAACGATAAAGTATTAGAAGTAATAAAATATTACGAATAAGAACCGGTTTTATGTTACCCCCAAGACAAAAATCACAAAAACAAAATCACGACTGTCACACCAATCATTCAGCCCCAAACTAAGCATAACCCGAACTATGGTGACTAAATAACGGATACACAAACATACATAAATATTAATAATCATCCATGGCTCGCTCACAAAATGCTCGTGCTCACCACACAAACATTTGTCGCTGACAACTAAACCACCCGGCCGTCAAACCGCCTATTTGTGCAACCCCGTCCTATCACTCTGCCTCCTCAGTGAAGATAATTGCCATAAGCTTGGCAATGTCCTTGAAGGCGAAGAGCCTAAAATCAACTGGTTTCGGGTAGGCCGATCCCAGAAGATTCATTATTTTCCTGGCAAAAGAGTCGCAGTCACACAGTAGGTGCTGCATGGACTCCGTTTCCCCTCCACATGCCCTGCACAGGTTGTCTGTTGCTAGTTGCATTTTGTGGAGCATTTGTTTTATGGCACAGTCCCCAGTCAGGGCACCGGTGATTAATCGGGCCTGCCTTCGCCTATGAAGTATTTTGAGTGTCTTATGCAGGGTAGGGTAGGTTAACTCCGCCATAGACGGTCCCAAGCCCGGTTGAGAAAGGAGGAGGGTTAGCTGCGAACGGCATACGCCCAATAACATCTGGGATAAAGGCAGCTGTAAAATAAGCCAACGCCGAGTATTGGGCGGCGGTAAATAACCCATCACAAGGTCAGCAGTGGCCCCGAGGATCTAAATCCCCTCGAAAAGACTGACATGGAAGGACGTGGGAACCCACCATGCTTACTTCCCAAGAAAATCATCGTAATGGACACAAAAGGAAATGCAAGTTGTTTGTTGGACGACCCGGCTAACGCCCGGCGCTGCTCGGTACCCGGGCCGAGTAGTGTGAAATCTGCTACCGAAGCTCCCGATGACGCTAACCACCTAGACTCAGAGGGACGTATGACTACTGGTGGAAATAAGAACTCAATACAAACACAACATCGTATTGGCACCTGGAACACCAGGGGATTACTGAACCCAGGCAAACTAAGCATTGTGGACAAGGAAAGAGAAGACCTAAAAATCTCTATATTGGGCATCAGTGAAACTCATCTTCGCGGACAAGGTCATTTCAGAACTACCTCGGGAAGCACTCTTTACTTCTCAGGAAACGAGAGTTCTAGCAGAAACGGAGTCGGGATCCTGCTTCCAGCTGAGATGAACAAATATGTTCTCGGCTATAATCCGATATCGGATAGAATAATAACAATGAAGCTTAACACAAAGCCATGCTTACTTAATATCGTACAGGTCTACGCTCCTACTTCGGCCGCGTCTGACGAGGACACTGACGAATTCTACGGGATCCTAGAAAAGACGCTTGATGAACTACCTGGCCGCCAAATAACGATCATCCTCGGCGACTGGAACGCCAAGATTGGCAAAGTAGAATCTAGCTCACACACAGCAGGCATAGTGGGAAAGTATGGCCTGGGCACTAGGAATGAGCGCGGACACAGACTGGTTGAGTTCTGCCTAGGTAGGAAACTCGCTATCATGAACACCCAATACCAGCATCACCCAAGACGCCTCTACACTTGGAGATCCCCTGGGGAACGATACAGAAACCAAATTGATTACATCATGATAAATACTCGCTGGAGATCCTCCGTGAGGAATGTAAAAACGTTCCCCGGTGCCGACTGTGGCTCTGATCATGTGCTACTGGTAGCCTACTTTTCCTTACGTTTGAAGGCAAACCCTAGGACGCCACGTCCTGTTACCAGATCCCTCAAACCCGCAGAAAAACGTCGATTCCAAGACCTTACCGAAAAGAGACTGTCCGAGACCCCACTAAATGCCATCGTAGACATCAATTCGCAATGGACACAGCTCAAAGCAATCATGAACGATTCCCTGCAGCAAACTATCCCGAAAATGGATATGAACAACACCAAGAAAGCGACATGGATCTCAGAGCACACGTGGAGTCTGATCCAAAATAGAAAGGAGGTAAAAACCAAAGGCCTACAGAACAGCGCTGTATTGAAGGAATACTCAAATCTCTCCAGAGTTATAAAGAAATGCTGCCGCAGCGACAAAAACCAATTCCTCAATAATATATGTAGTGAAGTGGAATGTCATGCAAACAAACTACAGACAGCAGACCTATTCAAAAAAGTCCGCCTGTTAAGTCGCCAGTTCAGACCAAAATCGTGGGTCATTGAAGACATCGACGGCAAACCGCTGCTCGAACTCGACAAGATAGTAGATAGATGGCGATCATACTGCGAGCAGCTCTACAAAAAATCGGTTTCGGCAGTCGGCACACATGTAGTCTGGGAGACCCTGGAACTGGAGCCCGACATCTTACGGTCCGAAATAACAGCTGCATTGCACAAACTCAAAACCAAAAAAGCGCCGGGCCCCGACCAGATAACAGCCGAGGTGCTCCAAGCCCTGGGCGAATCGGGTATTGACACACTGCACAACATCTGCAACAAAACCTGGAAAAGCGGTTTATGGCCCGAAGAGTGGACACAGTCAACAATACTACCACTACACAAGAAAGGGTCCACCAAGAGATGTGAGAACTACCGCACCTTAGCCTTAATATCGCACGCCAGCAAGGTATTATTACACGTGATCAACAATCGGATTCGGTACCATCTCGACTGGCAAATCGCACAGGAGCAGGCTGGGTTTGTGAAGGGAAAGGGCACCAGAGAGCAAATTTTAACCGTCCGACAACTGGTGGAAAAGTGCTATGAGTTTGACACCCCAATGGTAATGTGCTTCGTGGACTACACCAAGGCTTTCGACTGTGTGGAATGGAGCTGCTTGTGGAGGGTGTTAGGCGAACTTGGCGTACCTGATCACCTCACAGCACTAATTCAAACACTGTACCATAACAGTCAGGGCATCGTAAAGATTGACCAAGCAACATCTGGTTCTTTCGGATTTGAAAAAGGGGTTCGACAAGGCTGTATTCTCTCGCCAATACTGTTCAACATGTATGGCGAGTACATCGTAAGGAAGACTTGCGAGGACTGGAACGGTGGGGTTAATGTTGGCGGATGCAGACTCACTAACTTGCGCTATGCTGACGATACAACTCTGTTGGCAGCCAACGAGGCAGAAATGCACGAATTACTACGCAGAATGGAATGCGTCAGTGCCGAGTTGGGTCTCGCTATTAACAGGTCTAAAACCAAGGTCATGGTTGTGGATCGCACTGGCAGGTTAGAGCTCAACGGGACACTAAAACTAGAAGTAGTAGATAAATTCATATACCTGGGCTCTGAAATCTGCAACAGTGGTTCCTGCGAAGGAGAAATTCGTCGGAGGATTGGTATGGCAAAAGGCGCCATGTCTCAATTAGAGAAGATATGGATGAACAGATCCATCAGCATGAAGACAAAGACCAACCTCGTGCGTACCCTAGTGTTCTCCATTTTCATGTATGGCTCAGAGACATGGACATTAAAGAAAGCCGACCGAAATCGCATTGACGCTTTCGAAATGTGGTGCTGGAGGAAAATGCTGGGCATTCCTTGGACAGCACGCCGTACCAATGTGTCGATCCTACTACAATTGAATATAAAAACAAGGCTCTCCACCACCTGCCTACGTAGAATCTTGAAGTACTTCGGCCATATTGCAAGAAAAGATGCCAACAACCTGGAAAGACTCGTGATCACTGGCAAAATCGAGGGAAAAAGACCAAGAGGAAGGAGCCCTATGCGATGGTGTGACCAGATTCGCACCACCCTTGAAACCACCTTGCACGAGGCCCTTCACTCTGCTTCGGACAGAGGCAGGTGGCGACAAATAATACGCGATAAGATACTCCATAATGATGATCACGACCCTCAGCATTGAGGAGACCGACGCGAGGAGGAGGATGCAGGGTAGCTCTTTCCATTCGGTTCTATGCCTGTTTTGGATGTAGTCCTTGAAGGCTTTGTTGATGGTACTCGATGCTAGTGCCACAAACGGCTCAGGACCAATATATGGGGTCCCTGAGCCCTCCCTAGCAAGTGCACCGGCCATTTCATTGCCTTGGATTCCCATGTGGTACGTTAAAATCAACGTATCCAGATCAACCTCACCCTGTTGTGCCTACCTAGCTTGTTTAAGGCTTTATGGTTTCAAGCACAAGGCTGGAGTAGATTCAAGGCGATATAAGTGACTTGGGCGCGGCTTGGCTGTCGCTCAGGATGAATATGTTACGCTTCTTGGGAGCAAGTGCTAGATTCTTTTTAACGCACAGGAGACTTGCGAAGGTTTCTGCCTGAAAAACAGAAGCGAACTTTCCCATACTCCGACTGTGCTTAAAGTCATTGCTAAAGATACCTGCTCCAGTGCCTGACTCCATTTTGGCTCCGTCGGTGTACCAGATCAGGCTGTCTTTCTCTGGAAACAGTGGTCGGTGTCCCGAGTTTGGACATGCATATTGAATTTAGCTTTTTATGACTCTGTCTCTTTCATATCGCAGTCATGCGCGCTGCGCCTATGTGTCGCTTAGAGAATCGCATAGCTAAAACTTTATATTTTGGAAAACACTAAGTATCGCGTCAGAAATGCGGTGTGCGTTGAGATCACTAATCTATATTGTACGTGATCCGATTCAAGAATATTGTACCGTATCGATGATGTTTATTGAATTATCATTGATCGGTAGTTTTTAACAAACTAATGTGCTTGTAAAAGTTTAATGAATAAAATTATTAGAGGTACATAAATTTATTTTAGAAAAATTTAACTTACTTAACTAAATCCTGATCACTTAAATAATAGGCACTCACTCACTTAGAACAATGTAAACTGACTGAGTCATCTAAATTTATTGAAAAGAAACTTATAAGTATATAATATTGCATCAAAATCCGATATCGATTCGATGCGTTCTGAAACTAAGGTACTACAGGGTGACAAGGCCCACAAGCTACAACGATAATAAGTTAGGTTTATAAACATTTTAAAAAACCCTTATTTTGGGCTTTACTAAACATGGTATGCCCAATAAGGCCCGTGCCGTTTTTAAGTCTTTTGGAGCAAAAGTAAGCATTAAAGACCATAACAATATATACACATAAAAATTGTAACATTCATAAATTTCGATAAAACCAATCGGATACTAAAATGATCAATATTTTGGGACAAAAAAATACTTTTCCACTGTGTAATAAAACAGCAGAGATATTGAATTTTTAAGTGTTTATTGCATTATTATTAGATTTTACTTATAAATTTTGGTTATTTATGCTAAAATTAAGTAATTAAAATTCCTATTAAGGTCCAAGCAACTACTTCATTGGGCCTTCCTAACCGTTGTGGGCTTTACAACACAAATTGAATATTTACAAAATAAAAGGCTATAAAATCGCACATGTTTATGTAAATATCAAAAAAGTAATGATCAAATAAACACACTAAATAAAAATCTACTGACAAATCGTAGTATAAACAAGTAAAAACTGAGTAATATGAGCGGCCGCGACCGATGTCAGCGAACTATCGGATGTCAGTGACAAGATGGTGGCCGCTCGCTATCCGCTGCTGCGTTTCGGCGTTCATATTGATGTGTTTCATGCATGCTACGAAGTTGGTACGGATCAAATGTAATAAACATAGTTTTCTGCGCTTGGGCCTTGGAAAACTGTGGGCCTTGTCACCCGGTAGTACCTTATATAGTGTAAAAAACACGATATTTCATGAATTTTTAATAGTCCGTAGAAATGATCGATACTGATATCACTGATATTAAAATATATGTTAGCTATAGTTTAGGAATCCGATATCAAATATCGATATATAGTTTCGAATATATTACCCACCACTAGTTGAAATGCATTATGGCGACAAAGTTCACAATTATCGCGACGTCGGCGTCGTCGCGAAGTTTTTTATGATGTGGCCAAGCTTTATCGCGACAACGGAACATGAAGTTTTTACCGCGACAACGGAACAAGAATTTTACCGCGATAGTGTGGCCGTAGCATAACGCGATGATGCATCGCGTTATTATGACGAAGTGTTTGGCCAGACGTGTCGCGACAACGTGAATCTTCGCACTAGCGCGATAGTGTGGCCGAAGCATAAGGGTCAATATTATTTTAGATTGAGGGATGAATTATATTAGACCGGGCCGTGCACGTGGCGTGCCGTGCCGTATGCGTGGCTTCGACGGAGAACTGATTTGAGACGTTGCATACAGCATACATCGTACTAATATTATAAACGTTAAAGTTTGTAAGAATGTATGGATATTTGTTACTACTTTACGTAAAAACTACTGAATGGATTTGGATGGAATTCGGCATACAGATAGTTTACAACCTGGATTAACACATAGGATACATTTTATCCTGATATTCCCACGGGAACGTATGGCTGGATGTTTGTTACTCTTTCACGTAAAAACTACTGAATGGATTCGAATGAAATTCGGCATACAGATAGTTTATGACCTGGATTAACACGTAGGATACTTTTTATCTCGATATTCCTACGGGAACGGGCACCACGCGGGTGAAACCGCGAGCGGCCGGTTGTTTTGTATATAAATTAGGCCCTGACGCGAGCATGACGCTTCGATACGCTTCGAAATTTGCCCGCTGTGCGCCGGCGCCGCCGCCCGCGCCCGTGCTCTTCCCCGCGCTCGCCCTACACGTGCTTAGAAGTCTGTTTTTATTAAAATAACAAGAATTCGTGGATTAAAATGACACAAATTATGAATAGTGTTTTGTTACACCATAATAATCAAAAACACTTAAACTCTAATAACTTGCACTTTCTTTTGTGGCTTTTACAGGGTTTTGTAATAAAAAAATGAAATATCTATAAATTTCGTGGATGAATTCGACACAAAATGTTTTGAACAACAGATATCAGTACTCTAAAACGCGTAACACCTATTTAACCTATTGTAATATTCTTTCAGAGCTAGTTGGGCGACGTAATAAGTACTGGTTAAATATCAGGATTTTCGTGGACAGAAATGACACAAATTGCCTATGTACATCAGTTACTACTTCGTTATTATCATGACAATAAAATTTTCATCTCTAATTTTCTTTTCGTCCAATACTGATTGAAGCGACAAATACCTAAATTTCTACCTATGCAAGTACCTAGGATGACACAAACTAATATATTAGGTTGGGCAAAAGGTCCGGAAACTATATGTGAAACATAAACAACTTTAATATTTTTGAAACCTCAAAACCTAGCGCTATCGGTCTAAAATCCGTGCACTGGTACCACGCTTATCTCCTGTTGTTAAAGCTACCATAACTTCGATATGGGGTTATAGTTTAACATGATGCAACCCTAACACAAATATATAACAGGAACTAGCGTAAACACAAATATAATGCGAGTTAAAAGTTTTATATTTGATTGAATAACTTGTTCCACTTGTTTTGTCCTGATTTGAGTGAGTCCTGAGTGCATAATTTTATGAGTTACGCCGAGTAGTTTTTTTGCTATGATAAATGTTTGTGATTTTATTTGCGGGGCAATGTAAATTGTGTAATAAAAACATGGTTTCTCAAACCGTATATATCTAGAGAATCCAAAAGTATCTACAGGTTTTTGTAAGAGGAGTTGGAACCCAACTTTCTTTATCCAAAGCACAAAGCCACTTCATATTCAGCTGAAAGACGTCCATTGATGATGATGACTATTGCTGCTCGCATCCAGTGGTTACCTACCCACAACCTTTACCAGTTCGTCGGTCCACCTTGTCGGAGACTTGCCTTTTTTAAATATTAAGCCTGGAAAATGACTCCACTCCACTGATGTTGAGTGGAAGTGGGTGCAGGCGCGAGGACAACAGGTGCAGCGTAAGAGACGTAGCATCAGTCACCCTCACTCTGCCGACCCACAAAGTGCTTCTTTACGCCTTGTTTAATCCTAGTTTAGAGGTCAAAACCTCTATGTCGTAGAAAGGCGGAGCCTGCACTGCGTTTCACACAAACGACTTGAGATAAAGAAATGTTGATACTAAAGACTGGGCGTAGCAAAATTTGACGCTCAAACTTCTATAACATTCATGAGCATGCATAATGTAAGAAACAATATTACCTATGTACATCTTTCAAGTAGTAGAGAAACTTTAAATTTTTCCAGCGCGCGACCTGTGCTTGGTTAAAGTTTGGCCAACTCTCTCGGTCACTTTTCCGCTCAAGTTACAAAGTTTTTAAAACAAAGGAGATAATGTCCCCGCTGAAGTTAATTCCATTTGTGTGATATGTGCACGGGCATCGTTAAATGAAAACGTAGACCAACGACGAAAAGTGTTGTGACTCATCTGAAATAAAACATTTTTTTTTATTACAATCATTCGCCTTTACAAGCCACTTAAGAAAATGCCGAACTTTACAATCGGACGCTGTTTGAATCATCTTATTAAGAATATATGATGAATTACAATCATTCTCCAGGAGCTCCATGACGTGGTGGTTAAGGCGTTCGGTCACGACCGTCGTTAAGCAACTTTCGCAATGCCGAGTCGCTGGATGGGTGACCAAAAAAATATCTCGAGCTCCTCCGTGCTTCGAAAGACAAGTTAAGCCGTTGGTCCCGGTTGCTGTCATAAGATGGCAGTCGTTAAAACCCACCAACCCGCGTTGGGCCAGCGTGGTGGATTATGGCACAACCTTCCCACGTGTTGTTGTGCATGTGGGAGGCCTGTGCCCAGCTGTGGGGTGTTTACCGCCATAAGTACAGCATGCAAGAAAGCAAGCGGTTTACTTTTATATCAGAACAAACATCATATTCCCACGAGAAAATGTGAATATGACAGGTCGAACGAAACGTATAATAAGTAGTGTAAAAAACACACAAGTGCATACAAAATGTATAATTTTAATTTGTTGCACTGAGTTACACTATACATTGAATGTTTGGAAAACAAAATGTAAAAGTTTCTAAACATAAATGAGAAAATATACCTTTTCAAATAGTACGTATGTAATAGCTCTTCAATTTCAATGTATTCCTTTCTCGGCCATACTTGGTCAGATTGTCAAACCAATAAGGATTCTACTGCCCTACTCTATTCGATTAGACGCTATTTTAAAAATGTTATTTGTTCACTTTGGCTTACTTACTGGCTTGGATGGACTGACGGTTTATTACATCCATGCTTGCGACATACACATGAAAATAAGAGATCCTTTTTTTACCTTTTAGATTCCGGAGCTCCCCCCCCCCCCCCTCCCCTCTCACAATTCCTATTCTTTCCTTAAAGGCCGGCAACGCGCCTGCGATTTCTCTGGTTTTGCGGGTGTCCATCGGCGGCGGTTATTACTCTCCATCAGCTGGTGACCCGCCTGCTCGTTCTCGTCTCCTTCTATTATAAAAAAAAATACCCAAGAAGATAGATAGACAGATAGACAAGACTTTAATTGCAACATCACAAAGATTTACATAGAACTTAATAAAAACAATATTACGATTAAATAAATAACTATTACAATAAAACGATTAAAAAATACAGTTACAATTTGGCGGTCTTATCGCTCTAAGCGATCTCTTCCAGACAACCAGTCGGATGAAGAGAACTATAAACTTTAAAATCGGAGGTGCAAACATTTGATTGAAGTTGCCTTTTTAATACTAATCGTTACTTAATGGTTTTTTTGGACGCAAAAGCAGTCCACCGCCACAGTGCACGTTTCATCACATAACAACTGCACATGTGCTCAGCATGATAGGTGGTGAGCCCAATCACCGCTCTATGCTGTTGGATCTAGTCTTTAGTCCGTTAGTCGCCTTTTACTACACCTAAGGAAGAGATCGGTTGGTAGCATTGTATTAACGAGCCGCCAACAGCTCCCACACAAATACTTACTCATATTTATAAATTCTAAGAGGTCCTATCAAATCATCAGCCTATAAACGCCCCACTGCTGGGCACGGGCTTCCCACATGGACAACATCACATTGAGGGGTGGGCCATAACCCACCACGCTGGCCCAATGCGGGTTGGTGGGTTTTAACGATTGTCATCTTTCGACGACAAACGGGACCAACGGCTTTCCTTGCCTTCCGAAGCACGGAGGTGCTTAATTTGGTCACCCATCCTGCGACCCGCCATTGTGAAAGTTGCTGAGCGGGCAAGATCGCAAGCCGAATGCGCTTGGCCGCTGCGCCATCGAGCTCATCATATAAGAGTTCCTATATAGTCTTATATAGCTCTAAACTAGAAAAATAAAACTAGGAAGCGGTATAAAGCCGACAAAGAGCTTTCCTCGGTAACTGAGCGGTTTTCCCCTTTCGAATGCTCCGCTCTATAGAATCTGAAGACACACAGAGTCAATCATCTTTTTTTCTATTTCCTCGGCGCAAAAGCAGTAAATAGAACGTTTTATTTTTTAAGTCTATTTTGTTTAGATAAATAAGGTAAATTGTGCAACGTCTTGTAAGTTAAGCAAGTTTTGAAATTAATTGACGAAATTCAGAACATTTAGAGCTCTCCTGTGATTTGAAAGGCACGTTAAGCCGTCGGTTTCACTGCTGTTGTAGGATGGCCTTAATACTCATCAAACCGTGGTGGGTTACAGTTCTATTTACAAGTGAGCTTTTATTTATTCAACTAAATGTACCTCCATAGATAACATTTAACCGCATCTGCGTTCTTGTCTATGCCACTATTTCCTGGGTCTAAGACCGGTGCGAAAGTTGCAAAGCAATGTATCGCTACTCAACTAAATTACTAGTCTTGGTGCAAACCTATGCTTAAGATTACATGGTATAATGAATAATAAAACCTTGGGAAGATAAAGGCTATACTCATCCGGCTAGCCCAATATCAGTTGATAGGTTTTAACGAATACCTTCTCACTACAGAATAACAACTTATCGTGCCGACTAAAGAAAACGTGGTTATTTGTCTTTAAATTGCATTTTTATAGGAACCTAAATAACATTAAAACTATCGAAATACACAACAATGAGGTAAGTAAGTATTAGAGGTGGCAAAAGCCGATAACTTAATGTCAGTTTGTCTCACATTACCACCGAAATATATGGATGTGTGAATGAGACAGTAGCAAACAAAATACGCAATAGGGTGTCACTGGCGCGACACGAATACTTTGTAATCCGCACTCGTTCATCTATAAACTTTATGGGCCCGTGATAAAGTTGAAAATAAAAATTTCACACACAAACATTCCTATTCCTCTTTTGCGTCGTTCAAATAGAGATCGTGTCGGATATTCAGCACATAGATATGGTTTTGTTTTCCTCTTTTACGCCGTTCGAGTTAGCGCCCGACCCGAATATGGAACGAAAAAATATTATCGAAACAAAATGGCCGAAATTCGAGGTGAAACAATTTGCAAAAACACTTTCTATTATAATTACCTATCTGCCGTGAGGCTTTGTTATCTTTATCTTTCCATCTAAAGGGTTCGTGGTAAAATCATTGTTAATGATAAGGCCTTCAGTTGTTGGTAGATACTATCGAGCCTATATTTGTTTTTAATTAATTGGAAATTTATATTTTATTACTTTGGTACTGTCCGCGTGAACGATCGCGTACTTTAATATACCCGAATTTGTTGAAATATGCTTATTTCGATTATATTTAAATATAAACTACATAAAAATAAGAATAATGTACTTAAACATTTCAAACTTTTACCTTATATGATTACAAAATTTGATGGTCCTTCCTCTAAGATTCCAATTGTTCACAAAAACTTTATACCTCACCGCGTCCGAGCGTGGATTTCCTCCAGCAATAACATTTTAAAACCCCAATGCAAAGGAATTCTATCTGTCAAACCAAAATGGCCGCCATGTCGTGCAGTTATCTCGTCTTCAATCGTATGTACTAACAATGAACTAATCTATTTCTACGTTGTAGAAGTCTGCGGTTTTATGGCCGTAAATTGGATTTGTTGGATCGCATTTAATACTGGTAAGCAGTTGGAGTGTACAGCGAGGTTTTGTTCTGATAATGGAGTAATTTTAAGAGAAAATGCTTATTGAATTAGGTACTTATTTTGTTTTAGGTTAGTAAGAGGATTAAAGGCACTGCGTCCGTAGGTTTACCCTTATGAACCTACACGTGATCCCTGGGCAGTGTTAAATGAGTGACATTGTCTGAGTAGAGCCACGCTGCGTTGCGGCACGAATTGGGCCGACTTGCTCGGCGTAATACCCCGTTGCTGTTGTATAGTAACGGAGCTAATATTCGTTAGTATATTTTTTTTCAATTGAAAAGAGATAAGAGCTGTGTGGAGGCGACTCATTAATGATTTGACAATGAAATATGAAAAAGTACGCTATCTTTTTTTGTATATAAAAGAGTGAGGCACACGAGCAGGCGGGTCACCTGATGGAGAGTAATCACCGCCGCCCACCCGGACACCCGCAAAACCAGATGAATCGCAAGCGCGTTGCCGGCAATAGGTTTAAGGAAGGAATAGGAATTGGTAAGAGGGGGGAGGGGAGGGGCCTCCGGAACCCTTACTGGTCGGACGAAACACAACAGCACCAAGTGCCATTATTTCACGCCGAATATTCGTGAGAGGGTGGTATTACGCCGGGCGAGCCGGCCCAATGCGTGCTGCAACGCACCGTGGCTCTACCACTCAGTATATCTTTTAGATTTATTAAAAATAGTAACCGGTGTCTACGAATACGAGTGAAAGATAGCAATCGAAATAAAATTGACATTATAGTGTGAGAACTATTGCTACCGGTTCAAAAAACACACTCCTAAATACAACAAAGTGACGAAAATAAAGTCACACCTTTGCAGAAATGTAACGTTCATATTGAAACATTGTTTGACCAGTATACACTGCCGATGTCACGACATAACTTAGCGTAGGTACGCTTGCCTGTACATTGTCATTTCAAAATTTAACCTCACCCCTTCCTGATAAGAAGTATGTTCCTCGAAAACTATAACTTCATTTAGTTACGAAGGACACGTTCCGACTTCGACTTTAAGATTTACGTTGTAGAGTCTTTTTTAACATTCTCCTTACCATCGTGTCTCTTATGTACGCTTCAACATATCATCACACTTGAAGGAAAAGATACCGTATAAATATCTTGTTAAAGGTCGAATTTTGTTCGCAGGTGTCAAGGATACAGTGTGCAGCGGAGCATGAGAAGATTATGCATGGTCACGTGAACTAAGCATGACTACGCTCCTGGCAGGGGTGTGCGCTTTGGTCCTGGTCATTAGGACAGGTAATACTGACTTTCATCTTAAGCATGCTTCTGTGACTTCACAGTTTACTAGATACACTTTAAACCGACCCATCAGGCGGGCCGATTCTTTACGACCTTAGTGGTATAAAAAAATACTGTTCGGCATTTTCCCTTATCCCCTTGTGTGCTACGGCCATTTTAAAAATGTATAGGCGCATATTGTGTCACTACTTCCTTAGTACTAGTTTTACGAGCACTAATTCAACTTTATATATGACGGGGAAAAAGCAACCTCCAGGCCTCTGACTAATACGGGTTTGACAGATAGCGACCTCCAGGAGGTCGCTTGACACACAACAGAGATATTTAATTAACACATTCACAAACGAGGAAGTCCTCTATCTCTGGAAATAGAGTATACATAACGTGCCTAAAAAAACCTCATACACCCCTTGTTATTTCTTTTATATAAGAATCATTTATATTTTTTAATATTTGACATTTATGAAACGTTGAAAATAATACTATAGTAGGCGGAAATCAAAACCACGTCCTCTGCATACCGGGGTACTGCGTACTCCACCTCCGAAGTATTGGCTACACCTGTCGAAAACCTTCCACGCTTTCAAACAAAAATTTCATTCAGACCTCTTAGAATGCAAATTCAAATATCTTTGAAGAGACACTTAAATCATAAAATAAAAGCGTTGAAGACTTTCGACATGTCCAGCCAATGCCTCGGTAGTGGAGGGTTCAAGTAAAGAAATCTGGTCAAATATGTACAGATAATTAATTTTTAGAAAAAAATCTAAAGCATATACCTAAACGGGAACCGTAAATAAAATAAAATATAAGTTTTTTTCTATAAATGATATCAGGCGTGACTTTGCGGAAATCCATGATAAGTAATCAAAAATGGAATAAAAATATATAGTGTTAATCCTGCCAACTCACTAATTTATCAAGCTTGGATGCTGCATGCAAGCACCGCCCTCCCGCAATGTATGCACATGCAAAAGGAGCGATGGATGCTAAATTCAACAGTGTGTATTTATTACCAAACAAATTTAGTTTCCACCCCATGATTGCATCTTATTACGGGTAGTACGTCACAAATGCCAAACGGTGGCGCTATATAAGGGGCCGGGAGCTTCGCAGCCGTTTCAGCTCTCGACCAGTCAACAGCTCCTGATGATGACCCGTGAAAGGGCAAAACACGTGTCGAGTTTCGGTTTGCAAGCCTCGTTTAGCATCCATCGCTCCTTTTGCATGTGCATACATTGCGGGTGGGAGGGCGATGCTTGCATGCTAAATAAATAAGTGAGTTACCGGGATTAACACTGTATATTATTTTTCGTACCACTTGCTCAAAAAAAGTGACATTCTATGCCACAAAAAGCGAACATAACAATAGTCATTTTTAATATGTTAGAAACAGGGAAAGAAAATTGTACTGAATTTCATTCATCCTCTAGGGGGAGAATGTGATTTAAATTTGGAATACTTACCGAAATTTATACTGAACTACATCTGTGTTTACACCATTGAGTTTGTATATAAAGCATTATACATCTTTTTGAAAAAGGAAATAAATCAAATTAAAAAAAAAAAACAAAAAAAATTACAAATCAACTCATCAACAATAAATGTACCAAACAAAAATGTAACTCTCTATCAATAATTGGACCAATGTTTCGAATGTTAACTTTTACTTTTAATTGTCATTGATTTTAATAAATGCTTATCTCATATTATTATTGTGTTAATTTTTTCGCAAATGGTACGAAAAGTAGAGTATTTTCCTCGGTGATAAAGCTGTCTTAGTCAAGTTCACCAACTTGAATCCCTCGCTACACTCAGGACTCGTCTGAAATCCCTCGCTTCGCTCGTGATTTAAGTTTTTAACACCCTCGCTACGCTCGGGAGTAAATCTCGAGTCCTTCGTTACGCTCGCGATTTAAATCGTCAGCCGCGACAGAAGACACTGCTTTATCCCCTTGGTTAATAATCTACTATTATTCCATTTTTGTTAGTTTTTTGAATTTTCATAGCTTTCATGAGAATTAAATTTGAATTAAATACAATTTAATTATCCTATAGTCTTTGTGTTTCATCTATTCAAAACTATTTATAGAAACAACTAAATCAAACCTTATCTTGAAGCCTATAACAAATAATCACATAAAATTGATCAAGCCGTTTTAGTGATAAGTGGTAACAAACATTAGGTACATCTCTCAATTCAAACGCATATACAGTATTATACAGTATTATACAGCCTCCTTTCATCGTATGTAAACAACCTGCGTATTTACAAGCCATTCTATTCGTGTAAATTTGCAACATTATGTTAACTAAAAGCATTATATTCTTAATCAAACAGCCCACCGAGCTTTAGATATTAAACACTTTGCTATAGTGTTAAAGCATAAATCAGCTTGTGTTTAAGTTATTGAACAAGAAGCAACAGACTTTTGTCTTCGGAGCCATAATAGTCCCCATTCAGACTAAAGACAGGCATTGTGCTGCCTGTGAGTTATCGATGTGTAATATTTAGCTTGTTTGGATTTAACGTCATTTTGGATCCTCAATGGCGCAGAGGGCAAGGCGTTTTGCGATCTTGTCAGTTAAGCAATTTTTGCAATGCTGGCTCCACTGGATGGGTGATCAAATTAAAAAGTTTCGAGCTCGTCCGCGCTTCGGAGCACGTAAAGACCAACGGAGTCCCGGTTGTTGTCGTAAGATGGCAGTCGTTAAAACCCAACATTGGGCCAACGTAGTGGGTACTGGCCCCATACCCCCATGTGCTGTTGTCCATGAAGGATAGCGTGTGCCCAGCAGTGGGACGTTATAGGCTGATGGTTTTAAAATAAACTCAATCTGGAATCAAAAAAAGCGAATACCTAACGCAATCATTGCAAACGCTCGACTGAAAAACTATGAAATGCTAAAGTGTAGTTTTTAAAACTGTAGAGCTGCCACTAGATATTTTACTATTTCCATTTTAGCAAAACATGTGAGTTGCCTGCTTGAGCATGAACGCTGTGCAGTCTATCAAAACGATGTCAATCAATTAAGTTGAGCGGCGACCTATAGATACACCGCTGAAATACCGAATACCGAATCGCTACCAACTGCTGTATTTTGGCCAAATTCTATTGCGAAATAAAAAAATCATTGCCCGTTACGTGATGGGATTTCACGAAACGAATTTAGCTTTAATAAAAAGGATGCGAGCTTTAGGATTCTCCTAACTACAATGTGAAATGAGCTTTGTTATCTGTAGTGGAAAGGTTCTTGATTGACGACCGCGTACTATTCCAAGGCAATTCTCAAACGTTATCTGAGGAGACTTCTTTTTGTAACATTTCAAACATTTCTGAAATAATATTTAATGATTAGTTTTTGTTAAGTAGCGAACAAAATTATGCATTCACTTTTTAAATTATATCAGTTGTTTTTAAAATATTAGTCATCGTTCATCATTTATTATCAATAGTATCATCTAACAAATATTTAACTCGCCTAGTTGTACGTACTAGACATTCCCTTACGTGAAAAGTGAAAAGGAAACTAAAAACAAGATAGCATCAACCCCTCAAAACCAGAACTAACTTCAACCCACTCACACTCAACCTCACTTCACCAAGGAGATCAGTAATAGGAAACGTCAAAATGAGCAACTTACTTACACTGGGGTTGAGAAATTCACCGTCAAAAATTGTTTACAGCTTATATGTTCTAAGCAGCCAGATTACCTAGTAAAATAGACATTTTAAATTCAAATAATACGGATAGGTTCGTAATACTTCCACACGATAATTTTATTGAAATATAAACGAGTTTAAGTCTAGTCAGAGCTATCTCGGACGAATATTACTTGTATATTAATAGAAAAAGTTTCACTTGGTGTGTTTAAGGTAAATTCATTACTCTCTGTACTTTGAAACGAACGTTAATCGGTTGGTTCCGTCCTTTAGCAATAGCTATCGTAAGATAATAGTCGTTAAAACCCTCATCTCTCATTGGGCCAGAGGATTAGGTGTTTCGATTTTTCCAAAATTATGCAAATTAATTATATATAGTAAAAAGCGAGTGTGACTTTTATAAGTTTAATGATTAGGATAATGAGTTGAAAATTACCCATAATTACTACACAAATCTTATAAAATTGTCTTTCTCTCTTTACCTAAATGTTATGAAGAAAAACAATCACAATTAATTACAAAGAACAAATAGCACGAAATAGAAAGCCGCGTTCTAGAGGAACATAATGTAATAAGAAAGAAAGATAATAGCTCAAGATAGAGCTCAATCAACATTCCCTTAGACGAGGGATACTTTGGAACAATCGTCAAGCCATGATATTACGAACGTTGAGCAAAAAATATATCTCAGATGTGATACTTATTAACTTAATTTTATTGAGAGCGTTGTTTGAAGTTTGCTTTTTATTTTACATTTTTGAAGAAACATTATTAATTATAATGAAAATTACGATCAAATTAAATTACGATCGAGTATGAAGTATTTTTCCATCTATGGGACGGCTCCGCTAAATACCTCCTCGATGCACTTGATAGACTGCAAAGGCGAGCGTTACGCATTATTGGAGATGCAGAGGTTACAGCCTCCCTTGAGGACCTCCAGCTGCGTAGAGAGACATTACTTCTCTCAGTGTCTTCTACCGGAATTACTACGGAGAGTGTTCTGAAGAACTTTTTGATCTTATCCCGCCCTCTCCTTTCCTCTCCTGGACTACACGTGCTGGTCTTAGGAACCACCATCATACTGTACAGACTATCAGTACTCGTACCAAAAAATTTGGCTAATCGTTCCTCTGTAAGACCATTCGGCTTTGGAATTCTTTGCCGGCGCATGTGTTTCCCAGCTCTTACAGGGTCGTTTAAGCGGGGCGTGAAACGGCATTTATGCAGGCCGTCATGAATAGGTGCGCTCGTTACCGTGCTTATTCCATGGTGGGAAGCGCTCTTATTATTTTGAACTGCATCGGCTGCTTACCATCAGGCAGGATACAGTCACTATGACGAGTCAAAAAAAAAATTACAACTGAGAAGCTCTTCATCGCCCATCAATTGTGGCGATGACTTTATTTCAATGGTGGAGCTCTGCAAAAGATCCCAATGATGAGATTGCCCTGCAGTGGGAGAGTACACAAGCTGCGCTTTACTCTACTTCGTTACTGAGAGGCTATCTTGTCTCTAACTGTTGGAACACAACTATGCTGTTTTTAGTGTCCATATTGTGTCCCACTGCTCGACAAAGGCCTCCACCCTACATTTCTACTCGCCCCAACACGAGCCATGTCATACCACTCTGACATAAAAAAAATATCAAAATTATAATAAAATAAACTTTCACATCGCTCATCTGTCTGGGCCTGAACAGCTGATGTGGCCAGCCCAGTTACACTGAAGCCTACCTAATTATCCCCTTGTCTGTTACAAATACTCTCAGAGGTTATAAATATTTTATAAACAATCCTTTACCATCAATGAAATAAAAAACAAATACTATCGTCACTTAGAATAAAACCCGCAACCTCAGGTTGTTTAACCACTAGACCAGAGAAGCGGTTAAATGGCAGAAAATCTTTAATTTCATTGCAGAAGTCTACACTAAGTAAGTAATACTTAACGTCAATAAAGTGAATCTAATGAAAGAAAGTTCTAAGAAACTTTGCAGCTATTTCTTTTTCCCAGACTTTGTGACACAGTAGTGTAACTTCTATTTGTGCCCTAGAAATATATCACCATTGGCAAACTAATATCTATTAAGACGTTTATTGAGCGTTGTCAACGCAACTATCTACGAATCATGACGTGTTAAAATTAAAATTTTGCCTTTGATATTCAGTATCTTTCAAACCTCATTTAGCGTGATGGGTTATGTCCAGTTATGTCCCAAGCTTTTTCAGCAAGTAAAATAACTTTTATTAGCAGTGGAACGTAACATAAAACCCACGACCTCTCTATAGACCAAAGTGGGAGTAAATAAAATAGACTTATGCGGAATAAAAGTACATCATTAGCCATAGATACTCACATGTTTAATGTGGTTTGGTAAGCACATACCAGGCTATTTATTGAAAAAATATCTCAAGAAATCCAACCGACGGACGGCTACATCACCCTGCAAGCGAGGCGTAGACGAATATAATTTTAAAAGCTCGTTGTCTTGCAGACTACCTAAACCGGAAACATTTCCTGGAGGTATTTCATTTAAAATGAAAGATATAAACCGAACTCTCATTGGCAACAGGCTCAATCAAAGTGGATCACGCAGATGCTCCTTAATTCAAAAACCCGGATAATACAGATTGGTCCCGCTCCACGCCTATTGTCTCTCGAATGGCAACAATACAGTCTCTTGGGATTTTAAAAAGTATTAAGTTTTATGTCGCCATCTTGCTCAGTGGGCCGTGAAGGCTTTTGTCGCGCAAAAAAAAAGTTAATAATGTGAAACCGCGCTTTTTGATAACCTAATATTTCTCTGGACTTGACGGTCTGTTTCTTGTTATTTGAAGTGTTTTTTCTTATGCCATTCCTTTTCATTTTGTTTCTATTTCGGGGAGGTATAATGAATTTTCCTTACTTCATTCAACACGTCAAGTGTCGAATGTAACGTCGATACATGTTGGCACGATGGAAGTTATGACTGTAGTTTTGGAATTATAATTATAATACTGTAGTCGTACATTTTCACTTGCGTATAAACATCAGTACGGACTGAATAGTGAATGGTTTATCGGGACTATTAATCAATGAATAAAATTAAAAAAGGAGAGAATTTTGTCACTATTCGATCGTGTGAAAGGTAACTGGGCCATTTTCAAATTCTCTGCAGGTAACTTTGTCCCTAACCATGTTTAATTTTAAGTAAAATTTTAAACACTGAAAAAAGACGACAACCTCAGGCGGGAATCGAACCACGCAGAACAGTTCCTCAGTGGTTGAGGATTCCCCGTGAAGTACAATTACACCTTCTCATCCTTATCTCACTTACCATCAGGTGAGATAAAGGACAAGTGCTCACCCGTAGTTGATAAAAAGGACGGGGCTAGTTTACCAAACTGTTAAAGCATATGTGGTCAAATACACATCTTCGGCCTGAGAATTTCCCACTGCTGTGCCTGCCCGGGACAGGCCTGTCTCAATGTGTCTAATATGGTACGTGGGATTGTCATTCTGGTTGTCTGTACATCCTGTTGTTGAGGAAAATGTTCTTATTAGGCGGGACTAGCTTACAAAACTTTTGAACCATATTACGTACACAAATATAGTTGTATATTTATATAGTTGGGCTATTTTCATATTCTCTGCAGGTAAATGTAACTTCTATTTAAAAACAAAAATTTTACAAACTCTCTAAATATTACTTTTTTCTACATCTATGCAGAAAGTAACCATCAAATTTTGATATCCTGTAATTAGCCGCGAAGTTTATTAATAGTTTTAGATGGTATTTCAAATTGAATGTCCTAAGGAGAAAATAAATACCAACGAATGTTACCAATACCAAGTATTTTTTAGTTTAATAATGAACTAATGAATCACAAATATTTTGGTATCATTATTAAGTACAGCCTTTTATCTCTGAATAACATGCAAAATCACATTTTGATATTATAGTTAATGTTTATAAAAAATAAATCTTATACAACTATGTTACTTATATCGGTTACAGTGTGGTCACGCAATAAACACACGCGCCTCCTCCCATGATTCTCGGTCGAGTGACTGGCGTTGCGTCCCTTCCCAGGCCCTGCGAACTATCTAGAATGAACTCGGACACCACGCCAATATAACTGCAGGTTTGTACCGGCAGTTATATTGGCGTGGTGTCCGAGTCTGTACTGTTGTCAGTAGCGCCATCTGCTTTTTTGGGTCGAATTTGCTATAGTAACAGAGTATAGTTACAAATTTATATGGACAGCGGGACAAACTTTCGAAAAATTTTGGTAAGCTAGTCCCGCCTAATAAGAACATTTTCCTCAACAACAGGATGTACAGACAACCAGAATGACAATCCCACGTACCATATTAGACACATTGGGACAGGCCTGTCCCGGGCAGGCACAGCAGTGGGAAATTCTCAAGCCGAAGTTGTGTATTTGGCCACATATGCTTTAACAGTTTGGTAAACTAGCTCCGTCCTTTTTATCAACTACGGGTGAGCACTTGTCCTTCATCTCACCTGATGGTAAGTGAGATAAGGATGAGAAGGTGTAATTGTACTTCACGGGGAATCCTCAGCCACTGAGGAACTGTTTAGCTCTAAACTGTCGGAGCACTGCACTACAATGCTAGAGTCTGGCCAACGAAAGCTGAACCTCGTAATTATTTGATTGGAAACACTTTGTCTCTATGTGTGTCTATCTGAGGTGTCATGTCGTATGTCAAATTGAAATTTTTCTGAAAATATTGCAGCTGTGTGAGTGACCCAGTATACCCAGTCATGATTTTTTAGAAATTGCCGCATTTTTCCTGGTTCAGCTTTCGTTGGCCAGACTATATTAACATTGTTGTTATGGTGCCAAACTTTAGATAATATGGTGGAAGCTAGCCAGGCGGACTTAACAAACCCTACCACCAACCAAACCAAGTACAAAATGTACCGCTCGTTGGGAATCGATTCTGGAACCACGCTAACCTATGGCTTAGCCACTAGACCAGACTAGTTAAAAAAGTCGTCTCATAAATTTTTCTTCCAAACAACAGGATGTACTGACAACACAAATGGATTGGGCACCGATGGCGTCCCAGAGCTAGACTACTCAGACGTGGACCTTGGGCTGGCGCACCGGGGACCACACTTCGATGTGGCCTACTCCAAGAATGTCACCGCGCTTGTCGGCAAGACGGCACAACTCAACTGCAGGGTACATGACCTGGGCAACAGAACTGTGAGTACATTCGATCTGTGTTTTTATTAACTCTGCCTACTCCCCAGGGATTAGCAAGCTGAAGTGGTAGGGGGCCCGCCATATCAGACGTAAAACCGATGACCGTTGGGGTAGATGAGTTCTGGGCCCCAATTCTCATTTTTCGAGATGTAGTCTCGAATCGAGTTTTGATTTCGATCTCTATCTCGATAATCGACATTTTGTTCGCGAATCTCCTATTCTCAGCGCTAATCGAAATAGACTTATTTATTTATTTATTTATTTAATCTTTATTGCACATAAAAACAGCAAAAGGCGGACTTAACGCCACAAGGCATTCTCTACCAGTCAACCGGTATGGATGTAGGAGACTTAGGTAAGGCGATAAATCAAAAAAGATACATTAATAAATGTTAAATGAAAAACAACAACTTACAACCAACTTCATAAATAGCATATACAAAATACACAGATCTACAAAAAATATAATATACTAACATAACAAAGATTCAATATATAATATAATGAATAAATAAATAAATATTTTACATAGAAATATAAATACCTACATATATAAATAAAATACATCAGATAGTGTGACATCATATTATTAGTTATATACATTTTACTCATAATATAACCAATATCTAGATAGAGCTAAAATAGTGCTCACGCACAAGTCTTTTGAATGCCATTTTACTCTGACTTATGACATTTTAGACTTCGAGTTTTTTTTTTGATAAATATTGCCATTCTTTTTAATGCAATCAACTCGGGATGCGTTCCGTTTGACACGTTTCATCCGGTTTTAAACCGGTTGCAACTATGTACCTCAAATATTTTTACTGTAAAGGTATTTAAATGTATTGAACTTGCTTTTTAATTAAAGAAGTAAATTATTAATAAATATCGAAAAATCATTATATTTAATGTGTTGTGATCAAATTTAATTTCCTTAAACAACTTGTATTGTTTAAACAGTGACGTATCGTCGATAAATTTTAAGTTTTTTGTTTGTGGTTGTGTGCTTGTTTGGTGACGAAACGATCATTTTAGTATTCACAAGACACACACAATGTCACAATGTCAACAAAAAATACCCAACGCCACAGCAGAAGCAGCTTCTTCTACAAATGTTGGAAGCCGATATACAGGGAGTGGAAAGTTTTCTTCCACCTTTTAAAAAAAGAGAGAGAGCTCTCTCAATATTTTAAATCACTTCCATGACAAAATTGGAAATTAACTCCTCCATATCCACCGTAATTTCGCCGCTATTTGACGTTTCATTAGCTTCTCGTAGTCGAAATTACGTCTCGACCACTGCCGACCACTCAAAGCTATTCGAGCGGCTCTCCTTCGAGAAATGTCGAGTTCAAGATGTTCAGAATAACTAAATTGGATTACCACTCAATAAAGTTCGAATTCGAATCAAACTCGAAGTCGATTAGCGCTGAGAATAGGAGATTCGTGAACAAAATGTTAATAACGAGATTTTATGGTCGAGATAAAGATCGAAATCAAAACTCGATTCGAGACTACATCTCGAAAAATGAGAATTGGCCTCCTGGAGTGGAGACCGCGTAGCGTAGGACGCCCTCAGACAAGGTAGAGCGACGATCTTCGCAAGGTGGCTGGCAAGAACTGGCTGAGATTGGCCGCGGATCGTGCTTAGTGGCGTGCTCTTGGAGATGCCATTGTCCAGCAGTGGACAAGTATAGGTTGATGATGGTGACGGTGATGTCTCCCCAAGGAGAAAAAACCTCACCAAAACACATTAGGCCAGCATGTTGGGTTATGACTTGTGGTCCATGTTGGAAAGCCCGTGCCCAGCAATGGGACGTTTGCAGGATGATGATGATGACCCCACCGGGAAACGGAATCATGTTTTTACTACGGGTATATTTTTGGGTTAGGGGTAATGGTCAGTGTGTCGTTTCGTCATTATGAAAAAATAGTGGCGTTTCGTCATTGATATTTAAAATTAATTATTTTTAATGTCGTTTAGTCATTTGCTTAAAACTTTCTTCAGAATATTTTTACCTGTGCACCTTTACTGGGATTTTTAGTCAAATACAAATGACGAAACGACCACCAAATATTTTTTGAGCATTTCATTAATGACGAAACGACATCTATAAAAGTTAAAAACAATGACATGACTAAACACCCCTAACCCATATTTTTGTATAATTTGTACCTGTTTTCTGCCCGTATTACTACCTAATTACTATCTAAAACTCTATTTCGTAACCTATTGGTTAAAATTTTTGTGCTTTGCTTTGAAGGGGATCCAGTAAAATTACAGTAGGTACTATCAACAAAAGCGAAGCTTGATCGCTTTTAAAATGAATTTGCTTGCAAAAGGTGACCATAGTTCGTCCCACTCTTTGTTTAATATTGAGCAGAGACAATTTTATAAAAAAAAACAAATTATTTGCTTATCTTTTTTTTTCACTGCAGCAGACAAAACGTCCCTTTTTAATGTATTGTAGTCATTGTCTATCTATTATAAAAAAACTGGTTTTTTATGATAGATTCGCCTGTTCAAGGTAAAATTGGTTGTCAAATGCAGACAAGCTGGAAACTAGCTGTGACACAAACATTTAAAAATAGACATTAAGGTGGTCAACCCTTGCTAAGTCGATAGCCTAGATTATGACTGAAAAGATCAGTTGTTTTCAGAACAGAAACTCTAAATTAAGAAGTCGGCTGCCCACCGCTATATAGCTACTAATACTTCATGAATTAATGCAACAATGTTACTTTTGAACAGAAGAAATTACAATACGGAACCACCATCATGATTGGGTCCTCGAAAACAACCAGAGGGTCCTCAAATACAAAACGTATTTCGTATAATTGGACGACTTCAATCGTCCAATTTAGTGAGGTTTGTGCATATTGGAATGACTTTTCCGATTTCACTTATTTTCATTTGAAGGTTGGACGATACCCACCCTATTAAGTCATATGAGAGGTCAATAAAATGTTGTATTGATAATAATTTATCGTATATATTGATCGTAGTATAGTACTCCGACTTTTGTAACAGTGAAAATCTGAATTTACGCGTTCATTTTATTATCCGACTTCAAAAAAGGAGGAGGTTCTCAATTCGGTTGTATGTTTTTTTTTATGTTTGTTACCTCAGAACTCAGTCATTTATACACCGATTTAGAAAATTATTTTTTTATATAAAAGGATATACTTCCAGATTGGTTCCATTTTTATCAAAATCCAGTTTTGATGATGGAATCCTCAGGAATTGAGGGAACTCCTCAAATATTGTAGGCATACCTACAACGATTTTGGTATTTTCAGCAATAAGTCAAGAATTTGCATTCAGAAAGTATCATTTGATGAAGTAGAACTGATGAAGAAGACCACAGAATGTCATTGGAACTCCTCAATGATAAGTATTTCACGGGTGGCGATAAGATATCTCGATTAAGATAGTAAAGCGACTATGACGAATTAAAAGAAGGCAGGTACCGGAACTCAGTTCTGATGGTGGAATCCTTGAGGAGTTGAGGGAACTCCTCAAATATTGTAGGCATACCTATAGCAGTTTTGGTATTTTCATCCATAGGTCAAAAGGGGTTCCACTCTGGCAATAAATCCTTCCTAACTAATATTGTAAATGCGAAAGTGTTTGTGCGTCTCTCACTTGCGACCTCACTCTCGACCTGATTTTGCACCTAGATAGCTGAAGAACAATAGTGACATAGGCCACTTTTCACTCCTTTCGAAACATATCTATTAGGTTTAAAAATACACTATTCACACTATTAATTCTGTCACTTCTTATCTAAATTCTTCCTAACATCTTTATGCCGATGACTTATAAATTTACTCTCAGGCCTCGGCTGAGAACCTCTCAGAAGCGATTGAGCAGATCAATGGTGACTTGGCTACGATCTACGACTGGAGCAAGTCAAAAACGGCCCTCTAGTTTGCCTAACGGTGAACCCAAGTAAGTCGCAAGTCATCATCGTAGGGGGGTCTATACAGGGTTCAAACAACAAAAGACCGCGAATACTGGAAGGGTGTGGGGGAGTGAGGCCTTTGCCCAGCAATGGGACAGTATGGGCTTATATAATAAAAATATAGTATGTCTTTTAATAATTATGTTTACCTTGGCTGGCACCGACTCCAAAAATATTTTTTAAGATTATAAGATAGAGTAAAATAAAGGTTACTATTGCAAGTAAATTAAACAAACTAAACTACGCAATTATTTTTTACGTTTTAGTGCATTTATTTCAGTAAAATTTTTTGGAAATGGTTTTTGAAAAAATAAGGCTTTATAACAGTTTAATCGTAACACAGCGTATGAGAGAATCCTCCTAAACGCTTAGATTCCAGATAATATCACACGTCATTTATGCAATAGAAGTGTCCTAAAATAATTACTAAGTATGTATAATAATCAGGGGCCTCCATACAAAATTTGCGTTAGCACTTTAGTAATCTCATATTCAGTTAAAACTAAGCTTTAATGGATTATGTGAAATGTAAATATTTACAAAACCCGATAAGTACTGACGAGTATCTGCTCTGTTCATTGTAAATGCAGCATTCAAAATAGCGGTTCGGAGATAAACGCGGGCAACTGCGTTTATCGTTATAAAAATATAATTAATTTACGTAAGAATGAATAGATGAATAGCATTTCTACAAATAAATTAAAACTCAAAAATTACCATTACCTACTTTAAATACAATAAGCGTGTGCAATCAAATATAATTACGAGTAAATAATATAATATTTATGTAAAATATACGCAAGTAGACCGGCAGATATGAAGTTACTTTATTTCAATGAGTAGTTTTCGCACGATCTTTAGACAATACCACAGTATAAATATGAGCTTATACTGTGACAATACTGAGTAGTAATAAACATTTAAGTAATGCTATTAGTGGTCGCGCGGGTGGTCAAGCGCTCAGCCCGTTAGCTAGGGTCACAACCATCCAAAAATCTGAAACACAATTTTCTCTATCCGAACCGAGGACCTCTGTTAATCGGAACGAACGCTTAGCCTTTAGGCCACGCACCAGGGTGTTCTATTTAATCTTCATCATCAGCCAATAAGCGTCCCAATGCTGGACACAGGCCTTCCCACAATGGACAACGCACAGGGGGAGTTGGCCCATAACCCACCGCGCTGGCCCAATGCGGGATGGTGGGTTTTAACGACCGCCATCTTACGACGACAACCGGGACCAATGGCTTCACGTGCCTTCCGAAGCACGGAGGAGCTCGAAATGTTTTTTTTATTTGGTCACCCATCCAGCGAGCCGACATTGCGAAAGTTGCTTACCTAACTTTAATTTACTTATATTTCTTTATTGCTTTTAATTGTGCTTAAATTACTTGACCAATGGCGTATTTGGAAAATTACATAATTTGACGAAAAGAGGATTTGACGAATTACCAATTTATCTAATTTCTAATATGTCGATTTGACCAATATCAGACTTGACCAATGTCGTAACACCCCGGGCAAGATCGCAAGCCAAACACGCTAGCCGCAGGGCCTAGCTGTTTAATCTTAGTTACTAATAAACTCTGTAGATTACTACAAACTATCGAAACCGAATCGAATTCGTTGAAACCCCGCAACTATTAGAGCGGATGAACCGTTACGTAATACATTTTGATCCGAACTTCCATTACCGAAGTGTGCGGACATATTTTTCAAACGACAATGAAAATAAAGCGCGCCCAAACAGAATCACATTGAATAAGGGGATTAAAGGGGGATGAATTTATTTTGAACACACCCTAATCCTACCGAATGTAAATTGTTCGAGCGAGCTTAATATTTGGACGTATCAGATAACTAGGGCTGTGCGGAACGGAAGTTTCGGCTCGCGTAGGTGAGATTTGTCGCCATTTCATTCGAGTTAGCACCCGTATTGTGTTGGTTGGGTATCAAAACACTTGTGAGTTGTCTGCGTTATCTACACAATAATGCAGACTAGAACAACCCAAATGTGTAGTTTTGGTAAATTTGATAACTTTAATAAGGTTAAGATTTGTTTAAGTCAAACTAGTGCTATATAATTTATCTTAAACGTACTTTTAAGCAAAGCTACCACACAAGTTATACGCCCTTGTTTGTCACGTAGACTTCTAAAGGTTGTGTATGGTATAACGAGAGCTAAGCTTCTATGGATGTTTATTTTGTTACAATGCTAGAGTCAATGATGGCTAGAGTACCTTATTAAATAAATAAATAAAAATTGATTACGGCCGTGTACGGGTCCATCAATCATATCTTTCCGTTATCAAATTGCTTGGCAGCCCTAGCTCACGTAGAAGTGACTGCGGTCTGACCCTATCGAGAAACCACTTTGGCTCTAGCGAGACCGGAATACACTGGATTTTCGCTGGCACAACTTTGCTTTACCCTGAATGGGTCGTGACGTCTACGGTCTGTACATATACAGAATTTGGTTGATAGCCCGCCATTATGGAGGTGAGCGTGTTGGTTATTCATGCGGATGACGACGTATGGAGTATAGTTTGAATATATTTGGTACGTGTATTCTCAATGGTGTGGGGCAAATATTAATTTGCAAGACAGAAGGAGTAACGAAACGTTGAAAAAAATTACTAACTCTGAAGAAACACGCACGTCCTCCGCCATCCGGATCCGGAATTTAGTTTTCTACTATAAGATTAAAACTAGCTATGCGTAGGATGCCTTTACCATGGACGTGATAAACAACATTACGTAGTTGTCGTTTATGGCATAGCTGTGTCATAAGAAAATATAGAAACAATAGTACATTGTTACCCTAGGGGTGAAAGTAGATTAATTACTCCCGAGACGGGGTTAGGCCAATAGTTCGAGGGAGTAAATAAGTCTTTGACCCGAGCTACACACTGTGCTTTTCTTTACGAATTTATGGAAAGTAAAAACAAAAACATGAATGTCTTTAGTCCGTCAGTCGCCTTTTACGACACCCAAAGGAAGAGAGGGCTTGGTAGTATTATTTTTATAATAAGTCACAATTACACATATCAGAAAACCAATTCTCCCTAGGGCGGAAAAGTACTACTTTCCACCCGCTCCTCAAGCAACTTCAGACCTACTTTCCGAGTATGATGAATGAAAATACGTTTACTTTCTTTCTAAAACATACATTACGCCCGATTCCCATAAAGCAGAGATCACTTACAGCCCAAACCTAACCTCTAGCCTATAGCTATTTTTTTCTTACATTAAACTTTTAACATGAGCACATGTCCTGTCGCTATTTGGTGAAAAGTGGACTATTATGGCAGAGGACTGCAGTCTTGCTGTCCTCATTGCCTAGTCACTAACTAACCCTTCGAGGATAATAGTCGTGATTATATGTATGTATATCTGTAAACTTTTCATGTTTTATTAATATGAAACCATTTTGTCCCTCAGGTCTCATGGATACGACATCGGGACATCCACCTGCTGACCTCCGGAAGGATGACGTACACCTCGGACCAGAGGTTCATAAGCGTCCACAATCCTCACACTGAGGATTGGATATTAAAAGTAAGTCACCAGTCATCATCACCCTAAAATGTCCCACTGCTGGGCAGGCCTTCCCACAAGGAAAACAAAACATGGAAAGATTAGGCTATGAACCACCACGTTGGCCCAGTGTGGTTTGGTGGGTTAGTGATTTAAAGCTGGAAAATTCGAGAAAAGAATTGAAAACATTTTGACTAGCAGGATTCGATCCTATTCCTTCTGACATATTGAGTCAGGCGCACTATTAGCATTTTTTTAAACTTGGCGCCATATAATTTTTTGCTCGGATCATAAATACCTATTTAACGATGTATATTATTACCTTATACGTAGCTATTTGAGGATGAGCCCAAAAATAACATCATCATTTACACAGCTTCTCTTATTTATAAGCCACAGGCAAAGGCCCTTTTCAATGTTAACACCTACGTCACAAACAGCGGATCAAAGCAATTTTACGAATAATATCAAGAATTAGTTTAGAATTAGAGAAACAACATTTATAAAAATGGGCATATTTATTATTTGTTCCTTACCAAGTTAGCTAAAATATACAGGTTTCCATATTTATAAATTTTAAACAAACTGTATTATGTCAAAAGCAAAATCATAATAGCCTAATTACTATTTTATTAACTTACATTACGCTTATTATTTGTAATGTTGTTAAACTCATTTCGACCTATCTATTGCCATTTGACTCCTCTCCAAAACGGTCTCCATATCTAACCTACTCTATAACCAGTATAGTAGGTCATCTCCGGCCTAATGCGGGCATAAATGGCCTACTAAAAATTTATATCTCGGAACAGTATGGTCTACTTAGGCTTCACGATATCGTTGTCATAAGAGGTTAAAATTTTTGCGTAGTCTGGGGGACACTTCTTTAGGTTTATTGTCATTGAAAAACATTTATTCGATGCTTAGGGACTTTTATATCTTTATTTAAGGTGACATTGAATCAAGTGCGTATTTTCTTTAGTTTTAAACTTATTGAAAAACTAAGTTCAGATTTTAACTAAGTTCAGTTCGGATTTGTTTTATCAAAAATCATGCTGCAAGCGACTCGTCTTCATCGAATGTCACCTCACATAAAGTGCCAAAAATACTAAAATTGGTTTGTTTAGAATCGAGATTCGAACCAATGGACAAAATTGTAGGTAGGTACCTATGTTATTATGTATGGAGAAAAAAAATGCTTCCCGAGTTTATTGCAAACTCTTCTCAATTTGAACGCTTTCCTTTATCTGAACTGGTGGCAGATAAAATATCTTCTTATGGATAATCTGCGACAATTTAATTTACTAATTTAAATAATTATTTTATAATAAATATGGTGACTGAGGTTTTTCGCCATTTTATTAACACGTTGCGTTGTATTAAATCTGTGGTGTTCGAGCCTGACGCCCGATGAGTATCCTATCTATAGTTTGTTTAGCCTACTAGAGTGAAAAATTTCTCATTATTTGTATAGAGCATAAATCAAAAATTTTAAATTAGAAGGCAATTTACATTTGTAGGTTATTAATTTCGAGCGTTAGTAGCCAAACCGCCACTACCGGTATGACTTACTATTACGGTAGTACTACGCCTAAACGTCACTGCTAAAGTCGTAAGCATTCCACAGATAAGATTCTAGAAACTGTCAAATTTCTCTAATCGATATTGACCCTTATACACAAAATTGATAAAGCTAAAAATGTATTAACGGAATTTAACATTTAGTGGTAGCTTGAACTGGTATGTACTATGGTATTATGCCTAAGCGCCGCTGCTAAAGTCGTAAATCTTCCACAGATAAGATTCCCGCAGCGCCGGGACTCGGGCATCTACGAGTGCCAAGTCGGCACCACGCCGCCCATCGGCCACAGGATGTACCTATCGGTCGTCGGTAAATCACTTTATACTGTTACTTTTGTTTTTGCATTATTGTTTTCGGTCACATGTTCTTAAAGCTAGGTTTCTTCTTTATGTGTAAACCTTGTTTTATGTCTCTGTGGTCTGTTGGTTAGAGCACCGGTTTCTGACCTAGAGATGACAGGTTCGATTCCCTGCTGTTAAAGTGCTTGTTTTGCTTTGTTTTTCATGCTCTCGTATATAGCTAACCTGTCTTTCAGGCCAGAGTTGCTCACACCATACAGCACCCTTTTGTTCATTTCATAGTCCTCGATGCCGTCGACTATTTACTGGATCGCGACGTATTCTGGGAATTTGGCTCTTTTACCCAGCTCCTTCATAGCGAGCATGTATTGTAAATAGGTTTCATCTGGTTTTTCTTGCGCGCCGCCATCGCCTTGTGCATCTCTTTAACATTGACTACGTCTGGGAATTCTTTGAAAAGCGCAGTTTTTAAATCTTTGTAGGTTTTAGGTTTTCTGACCGTAACCACAGCACTGCCGTCTCAGATAACGTTAGCCTTGCTACAATAAGCGTCTGCTGAGGCGTCCACTGGAATATTTCCGCGTTGTCCTCTATGTCTTGTGCCCATTTACTCGACGAATACGTTTTGTCGTCGCCACTGAATTTCACAATGGAGTGCAGCCTATCCATCAGGCTGAATGAGGCTGCCGACGTTGCTCATGCCGTAGCTAGCTTTTGTTCCTCGTAAGCGTCATCGTCGTTCGTCGTATGAAATTTCAAAATAATAATGTTGTGTAACGAAATGAGTCACAGATCCACTTATGATTAATGTGTGTATTATTTCGTCCTGGTGGTCCTGACACAGTTCAAAAAATTCGAACCGTTATCAGGGCGAAATATCTCTTTGCAAAGTCCGTAGTCGCAATTAGATTCGAAATTTCAGCCTAAAATAATGAAATCGAGTAGGTGCCGTAATTGATTCCAATCGTGCAGTGCTCGCGCAACCTTCACAAAACTCATTCAGTAAAGTCACTCAACAAAGTATCAGATATCAAATCTTTCTTTTGAAAGATCAAATAACTTCAGACATCATAATCTCTTTCTTTCAACATTGTCTGATGGGAAAAAAGATAATTACGCCTCCAAACAAGTTGAAAGCAGATATTTTATTATGTGAAGCTACTTCTACTGAGTCATTGTCTCACAAAGCTACAGCGAACTTTCATTATCTGCATTGGAGGCTTCGCATATTTCAAAGCCTTGTGTATCACATATTCAAAAGAGGAGTTCACTATTTGTTCTGCATTATGGAGACAACTGCGTTGGTAGTTAGTGGTTAGAAGTACGGGTTGAATACGAGTAATCATGGTTCAACACCCATTACCTATACCTACAGCCCCGTTAGGCCAGCGACGTATTCAATATTGTTAATAGATTATTTAACTGCTGATGTGCTGTGTGTTGTCGGCTCATTCAAAGAATACTTTTTTGTTCCCATCTATGGAACGGCTCCGCTAAATACCTTCTCGATGCACTTGATAGATTGCAAAGGCGAGTGGTACAGATTATTGGAGATGCTGAGGTTACAGCCTCTCTTGAAGACCTCCAGCTGCGTAGAGACATTGCTTCTCTCAGTGTCTTCTACCGAAATTACTACGTAGAGTGTTCTGAAGAACTTTTAGATCTAATCCCGCCCTCTCCTTTCCTGTCCCGGACTACACGTGCTGGTCTTAGGAACCACCATCATACTGTGGAGAATATCAGCACTCGTACCAAAAAATTTGGCAAGTCGTTCCTCTGTAAGACCATTCGGCTTTGGAATTCTCTGCCGGCTTATGTGGGCTTATGGGTGCGCTTGTTACCGTGCTTGTTCCACGGTGGGGAGCGCTCTCATTATTTTGGACTGATGTAGTCCTTACTGCTGCTTACCATCAGGCAGGATGTAGTCACTATGACGTAGTGACTACATCATTAAAAAAAATACTACCAACCTATCTTCTCTTAGGTGTCGCAGAAGGCGACGGACTGCACATACATCCAACAGCATAAATGGGTTCACCTATCACGCTAAGCAAATGCGCAGTTGTTACTTGGTGTGCCGTGAACTGGTGTGCTTAGTCTCTGACTAACCCTTTGGGGATAAATAGTCGTGATTACATGTATGTATTGTTAGACTAAAATTAGGTCAATCGATTAGCACATAGGTACCTAATATTGTGACCGTACCTCAGCACTAGTTACCGAAGTTTGACACTTGAGTTACCGCGCTTTTGGTAGATGTTGTGAAATACTTTATTGTAATTTTACTAAGTAGCACTTGTAAAGAATTGAGTTTATTCTTTTTAGTTTAACTAGTGTTATAAAGGAGAGTCTCCGTTTTTCTGTGTTCGTAGCTCCGCTTTTTCCTCTAAACCATGCCCATTTATAAGCGGTCTTTACTCATAGAACGACCGTTAAAGGCCGATAGTTTTTTATTATATCCTATCCTACTAATATTATAAGTGCAAAAGTTTTTAAGTATGGATGGATGTTTGTTACTCTTTCACTTGGATTTGGATGAAATTCGGCATACAGATAGTTTATAACCTGGACATAGGATGCTTTTTATCCCGATATTCCTACGGGAACAGGAACCACGCGGGTGAAACCGCGAGCGGCCGCTAGTATGTACATATTTTGTACAAAATGTCAATACCTAACTATGGTTTCTAAGTTAGCGTGGACTGGCGTGGACGAAGGCGATTGCGGGCCGTACAGTCGAGGAAGTTAACGGTCGATCAGTTATTGGCGATATTCGTTTAGGGTCTATGCAGGGTTGGAAAAAATCATGAATATTTTTATTTTTTATTGATTTTTTTGATTTAGACTAATTTGATGTATGATTCAGTATCTCATACTGAAAGTTGCTATATATTAAAATAGCTAAAGCTTAAGAAAAACCTGAGAAAATAAGATTTTTAGTTCCTTAATTCATACAAAATATTTTTTGAGACTGCTAATTCTGTGTAAACCGTTGACAGTATTTTATTGTTAGTACTAAGTATACTTACTTATTGTTATTTCCATTAAAGACTAGCGGCCGTTCGCGGTTTCACCCGCGTGGTTCCCGTTCCCGTGGGAATATCGGGATAAAAAGTATCCTTTATGTTAATCCAGGTTATACTCGTCAACTATCTGTATGCCGAATTTAATCCAAATACATTCAGCAGTTTTTACGTGAAAGAGTAACAAACATACACACTCACAAACTTTCGCCTTTATAATATTAGTGTGATATAGTACGATAATATAGCATTTTAAATTGATTTAAATTAATGAGTTTTGTTTAAAAAAATCACCTGTTTAAATCAGCCAACCCTGACTGTACGTACTTTTTAATATTAACCCCCTTGTCTGTCACGAAGATTTTCTATTGTATCTGGTATTACGAGAGCTGAGCTCACAAGAAATCTAACAGTCGTTTCCCCGTCAAGCAGAGCCGCTGACGACGATCCTGGGCGGGCCGGAGCTGTTCATCAACACAGGCAGCACCATCAACCTGACGTGCGTGGTGCAGCACTCCCCGGAGCCACCGCCCACCATACGGTGGACTCACAACGATGAGGTTAGCATAGAACAATAACTAAAGCATAGAAGGAGTGCTATGAATGATCTACTTGATACGAGTGCCACTACAAATAACTAGAATAAGAGTGTCACTACTACGATAGTTTTTTGTGCTTAGGCCAAAGTTGACAACCCTAGTGCAACCGCCGAGCGTAGGTAAGAAGATGGCCCGGACGAAGCAATTTGCGTCCAGTTTCCTCATTAGGACAGTTAAGATGTGGAAAGACCTCCCTGCGTCTGTTTTTCCTGAACGCTACAACTTGGGCGTCTTTAATGCTAGAGTAAACAGGCATTTACTGACTGCGCGTGCTCCACCTTCGTCCTCATTATCACTTTCCAACAGGTGAAATCGGGGACAAACGCGCAATCAGTCTCCAATAAACAAAAATTAAAAAATGACATTTGAACGGGCACTCCGTTTGTTGTCAAACAATACTTTATTAGGTGACGTGCACACGCAAAAATATAACGCAAATTACGCAGGCGCGTTGGCCCTTGCCAATGTCTAATGAGGTATATAAAGTCAAATATTACCCCTTGAATTACATTTTGTAGATCGCTTTTCAATTCGGTTAATGACCAGGTATTAATTTTTTTTTCACTTTTTTTTTTACGTTTTAGCATCTTATTATGTCTCCTTCGTTTCAATGTTTATGGCCCATTTGAAAAAATAGGACATCTATACGAGTTTCATTTGGACTCCCTTCTCTATGCTTATTTTCTTTCCTCTTAAATAATGGCTTCGTACGATCAGCGCATTTAGCCAGTGTCAAGTAAGATATTATAATAGTAATTATTTTCTTTGCATTAAGTAGATGATAATGAGTGATAATGAACGTTTATAGGAAAACGAATATTCCCTCAAACCCGTCGAGACTCAATAAATCTGTGGGGCTTTATTGAGATCTCACACGGACTTCTTCAGAGAATTTGAAAAGTGATGTTGCACTGTTTTGTTTTATTTGCCAACACACACACGTTCACGAACACTTAACAGTAAATAATCCACCATTATTTCACATTAATATTTGACAAAACACGAATTATAGAAAATAAAACAAAACTGCAGACATGACGCTTCACTTTCCCGCCAAGAAATTCGACAGTACCTTTGCATCATTATCATTATAGACGGATAACATTGATGGGCACGTGCCTTCCCACGTGGAAAACATGGGCAATAACACACACCGCAAAACGTTCGTTGCGCTGTAGTTTCATAAAGAAAGTCAAAGCACCCAGTATTAACGATTTATTTTTCTATCATTTAAAAGTAAACCTTTAAATTGTACAGTTTATCGGCCCGGCCATGACCTTGTCACTGTGAGCGGAGCGGCGAACGGATTCTTTGATTTTGGCCCATTATACTACGAAATTCACAGTCAATGGTCATAGAAAGGACGCAATGCACAAAGTATCCAGCCGGGGCGCTCCGCTCTCAGCGGCAAGTTCGTGGCCGAGCTGTAAAAAGGGGCCATAATAAATTCGTTCAACATGCAGTTAGGACCAGGATGGAGGACCTGGACAGGTTGGTGAGTTGTAACTACTGCCATCAAAAGTCAAAATAGATTGTACTGTAAAATAAATAAAAAGAACTACCTAATAGCCATTTTGTTTTTCTTGTCATAATGTCCATGTATATTTTATTTATTTTATTTTATTTATTAGGGATAACAAACAGCTTACACAATCAAACTTAAGTACTAAAATATAAACTATTACATTTTGTTATCGTAAAGCCCACACCGCTATCCACGAGTTAATAAAAGGTGCCACAAGACACATCTCCGTAAATATTTTTCTTATTTAGGTACTTATGATTTATTGTTAAGGGGAGGTATTTCGAGCGCTTCTCTCTCACTCTCTCGACGATACGACGGTAAGGGACGGATATAACAGCGAAGCGGCGCGTTTTATATTTTAAAAAATTGATAGATGTAATAAATAAAAAACCATCGGTTATAATTCCTCAAGTTATCTATGAACTTTATTTTGGTAAATGACTCATAATATCAAATCACTTATTTTAAGAATAAAACCTGGAAAAAAAGATAAAATGATACAAAAATATGTAACTTTGTGAATTTATTCTATCGAGCCAACTTTATCAAATCGTGTTTCCATCGGGTGTATTTCACAGAATAAAGCCTCAACAATATTCCATAATTTTCGCAGATTTTAATTTTACTGTTTACTACTTTAAAAAGTAATTCTAAGAACGTGTTATTTTAATTTTTCACTAACACCTAGCCTTAATATTATTACCTAGTATGTGATTATATTTTAATGATGGTGTATAAGTCAATATTTCGGCATACGAAATACGTGGTATAAACATCATGGTAGTAATCATGTTAACATTATTCTGACGTTAAAAGTAAAAACTGTATAACTTTCCAACCGACTTTCATAAAAGGATTGCTCAGGTCGAAACATGTCGCCGTAATATCCTTCGCATTTTAGAATAGGTGTGGGATTGCGTAATTTGTCAACCTCCGGTCGCGGGCCCGGCACAGAACACCCTGTGGTTACTGAAACGAGGAAAATGTTTAAACGCGACACCGAAACATTGTGGGGAATCGAATAAAAACATATTCTTTTTGAAGCTGGGTGCATGCAGCTGACCGACACATAGTTTCATAACTTCTATATTTTAAGAATAAAAACACTATATATTAATAGTAGCTATTAACACATTCATATTATATTGTTTTCTGAAGTTTAAGCGAGCACTACACATTGAAATGAAACACTTTTTTACGGATTAACTCGCGTTTAATTTACTATTTACATAGTTTTTTATATTATCCTGACGTTTCGAACCCTTTACAGGGTCCGTGGTCACAGCGAGACTGAGGTGTTAGTAGTCTTATAGTTAGAAGTTATTTGCCTACCGTCAATCATTTTTATATTTAACCGGGTGCGTTCAAGTTTACACAATACGAGCTAACAATATTTTTAGGTCTGGCAATGTGTTGCTGTTGGGGTTGGGATTTGATGACCTGTATGATGGGGACATTCATATTAATATAAAGTTCTGTTTGCCCATCAGAGGAACTCGATGGCGCAGCGGCTAGCGCGTTAGGCTTGCCACCTTGCCCATTAAGCAATTTTCGCAATGCCAGGTCACTGGATGGGTGACCATATTAAAAACATCTCGAGCTCCTTCGTGCTTCGGAAGGCACGTCAAGCCGTTGGTCCCGGTTATTGTCGTAAGATGACAGTCGTTAAAACCCACCAACCCGCATTAAGCCAGCGTGGTATGTTATGCCCTAATATCCCCACGTGCTGTTGTCCCAGCTGTACCCAGCCAGTGGGACGTTTATAGGCTGATGATGATGATGAACCCATCATAATGATCAGCCTATAAATGTCCCACTGTTGGGTACGGTCCTTCCCACAGCATGGGATGGTTGGGATATGGGATGATAACGCCATAACCCACCATGCTGACCCAATGCAGGTTGGTGGGTTTTAAAGACTGCCTTTTGACGGGTTCACGTGCCAATGACAGCGGCTTCACGTGTCTTCCAAGCACGAAGAAGCTCGAAATGTTTTTAATTTGGTCACCCATCCAGCGACCTGGCATTTCTAAAGTGGCTTTACTGGCAACATCATTTTTGAAGGTTTATAATAAAGTGTAGGTACATTATAATAATAACCGTATAGGGGAGGTCAGCTCAGAGCGGCCACCTTAACTTAGACTTAAAAAAAATGCCACTATAGAAACGATATATAAAAAAAATATTATATCAAATAAAAGGGAACTTAATAAGCTTTCATAAAGTGGAGGCACATTTTGCAAAAACTTGAACAGTTTATTTTAATTTGTAAATTACGAAGACTAGTCAAAAAACCGCTTTGCCCCTGTTGGCGCCTAAAGCGGCCATGGGGGTAAGGGCAAAGTGGTCATGCCTAAATATTACAAGAAATTCATTTTTAATAAACAAAAAAACCAATAATAAATTAAAAAAAAAAATTTAAGATAAAATTAAATACCCAGTAACCAATAAAGTTTCAAATGAAACAATCATTACATTCATAATGTTTTCTTACTTAAATATATGTACCAAAAGTTCCCCCTGCCTAGTTTTTCTTTTGTAGTTGTTGACCATCTAAAAAAATAATAGTTAAATAAAACATTTTAATCTTAATAATACAAAAAACGTATATTTTTATAAACGCCTAACTGCCCGCTTTGCCATCATCGCGGTTCACTTATTGAATACCGGGCAAAGTGGCCAAGTGACCACTTTGCCCGGACCGCTTTGCCTTTTTCCACAATTTTATTTTAAAAATAAACACAGCTCACATTATTTATCTCATGTCGGAACAAATGTTACACATTCAAAGCCAATTAGATATGTAACAAAAGACGTGTAATAAAAAGATTGAATTCTAAAGAGGTTTGATCAAAACAGGTTGAACTTACTCTGGATTTTTTTTAATAAAATGCACAAATCCCTTGTACATGTCGCTACGGCCACGTGTTTGCTCCGATCGCAACCAAACGACTGCCTGCGGTGTGGAGCGGGAAGTTAGCCATATGGCAGAAGGGCAACGTCGTGCTATCGTTTTTAGTTACCGAGAAATTGGGTGTGGCCGCTTTGCCTCCTATGGCCGCATTGAGCTGACTTCCCCTACTTCCTAACGTAGGCGTGTGACTTTCATAAAAAGTCATATTGATGATTAGAAAAGAATTTTGAATTCGGTTTGTATAGAAATACTTCCAAATAATAACGAATATCAGGAATAAAGATTGTATGTAACATTCACATGCAATGCGTAATAATTATAATACCGTACATTATTTAAGGTAAAACGGAACTGGGATACAGTAAGTCCGTATATCAAAATAGCTTTATAAAGGGATACTTTCGTATCGTTTTACGGATTCACATAAAGCCTGGAGAATATTACGTACGTTTTTGGAGCGGAAAGCGAGAATGTTATACTCGTATTTCATTCATACTGAGCGGGATTGTCTGTTTTTTTAAGTTATTTATTCAGATAACATGCTGTGCTATTCAATAGTCAGTATCGCCCATAGTGTCGCTTGAACCAAATATCCTTTCACCCCTCGATACGGTATTGTAGTTTAGTTCATACAGTTCGACTTAGACTAAAACGAATGTTCCTTTGTCGTTCATAAGGCAGACAGTTTATTCGCAAGACAACTTAATGTAAGATAGATCCGATAGTTATTACTTTTATGTTAACATACAACAAATGTACATTTTTGTGTGTTACAGTAGGCATAAAATGAGCTAATTATGAAATTACAGCATTGCGGTGTCAGCACTAGTCAAAAGTTACAGAAATAGCTCCAAAAATCAGGAAGCACAGTGGGCTGGTCATAATTATCCACAAGACCCAACCCACCGATTAAATGTGTAATGGGGTGTAGACCACGACTCGGCAAAAGTAGTTTAGAACGCCCTCCAGCTATAGGTGGAGTTTTTTTATATAAGAAGGCGGCAAACGAGCAGGCGGGACACCTGATGGAGAGCAATCACCGCCGCCCATAGACACCCGCAAAACCAGAGGAGTCGCAGATGCGTTGCCAACCTTTAAGAAAGGAATAGAGAATTAGGAGGGAAGAGGAGGAGGGGGAAGGGGCATCAGGGGGAGTGACTATAAAACAAATTGACAACCAGCTTGATAAGAAGAGGCAGCGGCATGCATTAATAGAAGAAATGTCCAGCAATGGACGTCCATGTCAGACGATGATGCTCATTGCAATCATCATTATTGGGTGCCATCTTAATGATAAAGTTTGCAGGGTATCCTATCATAAATTCGAAAATTCCAATTATCAAAACTACTTTTTTTCCTTTGGAAGATGTTTTGTTTACAATAAATTTAATATCTAGAAGTATTAAAATTCGAAGTAACTTTTACTCTAAAATATTATACTCTTACCCAGTTTTTTTTGTTTTTCATATATTCATATTATTAGGTGAATAATCTTAAATGTCTTTTTATGTTTCCGGTTAGATTGTGTTTCAAATAAGATTGTGTTTCAAAAGTCAGTGACAGAAACGAATCGCGGCAAAACCGACTCCACGTAGTCTTGTCTGCCCTAAGCTAGAGTGTAATTCAAGCCCGCGTAGGCGCGGAGGGGCATGGCGGCTCGCGAGCTGAGGGGCAAGGTGGGTTTAACGCTCGCTGCCGCGGCTGAAGCTGGCCGGCGGAGCCGGCCAGCAAGCCGAAGCTGCGGTGGTGAGCGTAAGCCATCTGCGACGATAAGCTCGCGTGGGACCGCCGGAGCCGTGACAGAAACCATGCCTGCTGCATGCTTGGTTGCATGCTGCATGCTTGCATGCACGCCGCAGCTTGCTTGCAAGCTCCAAGCTTGCTTGCTTACATGCTGCATGCTTGTTTGCATGCTGCATGCTTGCTTGCGTGGTGCATGCTTGCTTCCATACTGCATGCTTGTTTGCATGCTTAAACGTTAATACGATTACAAGTTGTTCGATAATATTATGGATTTCAATTATATGAAATTTTGTATTTTAATAATATTGGAAACGTGTTTCTGGAAAATGAATCGTCTAGCATTATTAGCTTCGGCCAATCGTTGAGTGGGATTTCAAAATAAAGAGATTTTGAAAAAAATTACAATCGATAATCGGCATTTCAAAACTTTGTTAATTGTGTTTTCGGTAAAAAGAAAATAATGGAAAACAAAAAATTAAAAAACGTTTTCGGCCAAATAAAATTCGTACAGGTAAATTTCGAATTTATGATAGGTAACCAGTTTGCAGGTCAGTTGATAGCTTGCGGTCTAATGAAGTAGCTTTTAACTGACAATAGTCAAGTCCAGTCCATTGTTTAGATATCGTCATTGGAGAGTTTCCGGGGAACGAGACGCGGACTGAGATCTCACCCTTACACTATCAACATACCACATATACGCACAAAGCGCTTTGCGTCATCATTTTTGATGCGGTCAGCTAAGGAGTGGAATTCTCTTCTTGCGGATCTGTTTCCTGACACGTACAACCTAGACATTTTCAAGGCAAGAGTGAACACTCATTATCTAGGCAAGTATGCTACAATCCTTGACCGCATCGTCACATTACCATCAGGTGACATCAGTCATCAAATCAGATCGGTCAAATACTTGCGATCTTAATAAATAGGATAAAAAAGAGTAAAACTATAGTCGCAGAAACTGTGCCTTTTGTTTTAGTAGCAACGTCACATAATATTAGCCAACTCGGTAGCAAGCACTGCATGCATACTTTTAGCATGCTAATTTTATAAAAGATGACAATGGGTTAGCATTCTGCTCTGCCAACGCAGCGTCGCTCCAACAAATTGCTCATTCTGTTGTTCCGAGTTTGAACGAACCACTCCCAAAGTTTCCACTCAGTTTTATTTACAAGAGCCGGGCAAGCGCCAGCCGACTTGAACCGGTGCCAGAATGTGCTGTACGCGACCTCTCTATAGCGTATAAAAACTCAGTATCTTCCCAGTGTCCTGTTCGGTGATATCGTTTCCTTGGTTTAGCGACGTTCAGATAGCTTCGATTCTCCCAATCGATGTCATGCTGTGGAGTTATTGCCGGTTATAGCTTCCCGCGCAGAATTGTACAACCTGAATGGTTGGACCTTCATGTTTTATTTTCTGCTGCCAATAGGTAGGTGCCATAAGGTGACTGCTAGAAACCGCAAGAAACAGGTCAAGTGTTTTAAACATGACAAAAATGAATTCGTGTTTTTTTTTTTTTTTAATAATTCATTTTGTGAATTTTAACTAAATAGTCTTTGAGTATCTAATTTATTTTAAATCAATTACATAAAAAAATAAAATGAAAAACAATTAATAATAACGATTATTTACAACGCGCGGGCAACGGCCGGCCGACCGTCTGTTGATGTTGACCCGTTCGCGTCAGCTGGGCGATAAGTACTTACGTTAGTCTGCAATAAGACCATTTTTGTCTTGTTTCAAACACTTGAACTGACCAGACCTTGAAGTTACTTGCGAATTCTAGCAGTCACCTTAAATATTTTTTATTTATTTTGTACTACGGGTGAGCTTTCTTCACCATACCTGATGGTAAATGCTGAAGCTTTCTTTACCAGGAATCATCGACTAACGAAGAACTGGCTATCTTACATCACTTAGTGTATTTTTTTAAGAATTTAAGTAGGAATACCTATGACGCTAATCACATGTGCAGTTGTGAAAAGTGAAGTATGGCAGAGGACTGCATTTGGTGTCCTCATTGCCTAGTCAAAGTCAAAGTCAAAGTCAAATTATTTATTCAATGTAAACCTTTACAGGCACTTATTGACGTCAATACTAATAATAATAAAAAAACAGATAACTAACTTATACATAAGAGGGTTTACGCCATTCGGTTTCTCATACAAACTTCCAAGTCGAAATTTTTTAAAACCAATGAGCCAATTTTGATGGAACTTTGCATGCTGAAAATGTTTATTTAACTGAGTTATTGCGATTTTTAACTTTCAATAGTGGACTTTAAATCGCAATAACTCAGCTAGAAAAACGTTTTTTAAAAATGTTTTCAACAAACTATCTAGATCCCTGTGTTTCACTTTAGGATGCAAAGTTTCATCAAAATTGGCTAATTAGTTTTTAAAAATGTTGACTTGGAAGTTTGTATGGAAAACCGAAATGCGTAAATCCTCTTAAGACTTAACAACTAATCTAACGAGCTATAGCCTGTGCCAGACAAAAGCGCATCGCTACCCCCAGTAGTACTTAGTCTCTGACTAACTCTTAGGGGATAAATAGTCGTGAACCTATGTATGTCTGGATATATTTTTTACGAATTTACTTGCTTGTGTTTCATTATATGTAAGCTAAGAAAACAATATTATTTTTTAAAGAATCTAAGATGCCATACTGCATTTCTTTTTCCCCATTCGCCATTGATGTGCCAGCGAATAGAATCGTGTTCCCCCATCCATTGTTATCTAATGCCCCAGTTTTAAATCCACATCTAGAATTGGTTTTGTCAAATCAAGTGCTATTGACGATGTAGGGAGGAGGGGGAACAGAAATAGGTTACATTGTGACTGTCTGTTCTATTTGCGAAATGAGTTTGTTTTGCAGCTGATTTTGGCTTTGACATTGGAGATTTGTGTCGAAATATATGTCGCAAATATACTAAATGAATGAATGGGGGAATGAAGAAGTGTTTATCTGGTACACACATGGACTTAATATATGGTACTGTGAAATCTATGCTATGTTAGGATGCTGGCAAGTTTTACTTTGAAGTATTTTAAGAATAGAACATTTAATTTTAAAAAGACAATGTCAAACGTATAGAGAGTTGAGGAGATCGAGCTGAAGCACCAACATGGGTAGACTTGCCATGTTGGTGCTTCAGCTCGTCAGCCAGTCATCAATCTTTCACACGTGAGTTTAGATGATACTGCTATTACCATCTTGGTCAAGGGTTTAAATTTTGCTCCGACGCCAAAGCAAATACCATATGAAGCTGTGATCAGCAGCGTTGAGGAAACGATTATTCGTAATAAGATACCGCCTGGCGATGCCGATACCCTTAGACAGGACGCCGCGGTCATTTTGCGAAAGTCGAAGCTTCCGGCTGGGAATATCACTATGGAAGAGCGTCAAGCACTAAAAAATATTCGTGAGAATGATGACATTTTAGTGCTTAAGGCCGATAAGGGAAACGCCACTGTAGTGATGGACACAATTGATTACAGACATAAAATACAGGATTTGCTGCGTGATGAAAAACTGTACAAACCAGTGAATTACAACCCTACGGCCAGAGTAACGCGTAAGATACGAGCTCTGATATATGACAACCAGGACCTATTTACCGAAGACGAGTACGAGACACTTTACAGGCCGAAGTCACATCAACCGCCTAAATTATATGACCTGCCCAAAATACACAAATCCAACGTGCCATTGCGGCCAATCGTAAGTCAAATTGCATCTCCGACTTACGACCTTGCAAAACACGTTGCGTCAGTATTGCAGCCACTTGTGGGTAAAACACTGTCTTTTACAATCACAAATGTCACAAAATAGAAGACTCGTCTAATAACTTTTTAATACTGTCGGCGGGAGCAAATGACACAAACCCAACAAAAATGTTTGTTGAAATTGCATCGTTTTTAAAACGGTTTCAATTCATTAATGTAATTTTATTAAGTGTCAATAAAAGTCAACACCTAAATACTATTAAACTTAATAGAAACTTAGAAAATATATCGCGAATATTTCCTAATTGTACCTTTGTAAACATTAATTTTATTTATTCACAATATCAAAAAAAAACTATTTTGTATTCAATTTGTAAAAAAATCAATTTTATTGTTGACGCTTACAACTATTCCATTAAGTATCTGTCATCTAAGGGACTCAGAGATATATTGAAAGCCGGTAGGGTAAATAGAAATATATCTCACAAAACTATATTACCAAAAAGGGGCACTATTCCCTATTATTTTCGGGAACAGATTAAAAAAAAAGTTTTACACATAGATCATAATTTGCCGGGTGAGAATTTCAATCGTACTTTTTTTGGATAACAATGTTGGCTTTAATATAAACAAAAGAAAAGCATTAAACAACAGTACATTTATTTTGTTTCACCAAAATATAGCGGGAGTACTTAGTAAAAATGAGATTTTAGAATTGACAATTGATGAACTTTCTGATAGAATTGGCCTCATTGACTTTATTTGTCTCTCGGAAACCTTCATTAAACAAGGATCAGAATGTAATTTAAGACTTTCGAGTTATAAACTAGTCTGTCAATACGCTAGAATACGCGAAAGACGAGGAGGCTCGTGTATACTGGCTAGGCGAGGCTTAAATTTTGAATATACACCGATACAAATAACATCTCAACTAGCTTGTCCCTATAGCTTCGAATGTTGTGGCGTTGAAATTCATAATTGTAATCTCTTGATAATTTGCATATATCGAATACCAAAAGCAGATATAAACGTTTTCTTCAAAAAACTTACAACCCTTTTAAAAAGCATTACGTGTAATAATAAAAAATCAATAATAATCTGCGGAGACTGGAATATTAATGTACTAGAGAGCAACTGGAAATCGAATGAACTAAAATCTATTTTAGCGAATTTTAATTTGTTTACTCACATAAATGTACCGACGAGAAGAAATACGTGCTTAGACCAAATTGCTAGCAATGTGAATTTGTCAAAGGTAAAGGCAAGCGTTCATCATTTAGGATTATCTGATCATGACACTGGCCAATCAATATCGTTTCAGATATCAAACAAAAACAAAAACAATAACAAACAAGTTAAGCAATGGTTTGAAAAGCGACGCGACTATGGTAAAGACAATATTGCTAAATTTTGTTATTATTTATCTTCTCTATCATTTAGCCAGATATTTGAAGAGAATGATTGCGAAAATTCTTTTAATCTATTTCATGATTTATACAAATTGTTTTATGAGTTATGCTTTCCAATAATATGGGTCAAAATGGGAAAAAAGGTAATAAAAAATAAATGGATATCTATTGGTTTAAAAAAAAGTTGTATAAAGAAAAGATTGTTATATTTTAAATATCATAATAAATCAGCTAATAAAAAATATAATAAAAAACAATACATGACATATAATAAAATTTTGAAAAATTCATTTATAAATCACAGCAGCTAAATAATTGTAAATTTATCAATAATTCAAAAAATAAATGTAAAGCATCTTGGAATGTAATAAAAAACAATATTAATCTGATCAATGATTCAAAGGACATTATTGAAATAAAGAAAAATGACATAACTTATGATAAACCTAACGACATTGCAGAATTATTTAATGATTATTTTATTAATTTGACTAAAGAAGGTAATGAGTTTGAAAACAAAATCAATTATAATAAATCACAAATCAAGGAGATAGCTAATAGTATGTTCGTAACACCTATATGTGATTCGGATGTTATACAAATAGTTAAATCTTTAAATCAAACTAATTCCGTGGGATACGATGAGCTTAACACTAAAATAATAAAAATAAGTGCTAACTTCATAGCGGCACCTTTGTGTCACATAATAAATAGGTCGTTTGAACAGGGGGTATTTCCTACACGTTTGAAAACGTCTATAGTCAAACCTCTGTTTAAAAAGGGTAAACATACTATTATGGATAACTACCGACCTATCACACTTATACCCATCTTTTCCAAAATATTCGAGAAGGCGATGTCAAATAGAATACTTAGTTTTATCGGGATAAATAAGGTGCTTACACCGAGACAGTTCGGTTTTAGGAAAAATAGCTCCACTGCTCTGGCTTGCTTTTCATTGGTAAAGGAGATTACAGAGACTATTAACAGTGGGTCGGCGGTATTGGGGCTGTTTTTAGATATGAGCAAGGCTTTTAATTTTGTTTGTCATAGCAGATTACTCAACAAGCTACAGCAATATGGTATTAGGGGTCCAGCAAATGATTGGTTGAAATCCTACCTAGCTGACCGGGAACAATATACAGAGGTGACAACATTAATCAAAAACAAAAAAACTACGGTTTATTCATCGCGAAAAGTGGGTACTTCGGGCGTGCCGCAGGGCAGTGTTTTGGGACCACTACTGTTTTTATTATATGTAAATGACTTGCCAGCTGCACTAATTCATGACTGCATTCTATTCGCCGACGACACTTCACTGTTAATAAAGTGCAAAAATGCAGATAATTTAGAAAATGAATGCAATGAGGAACTAAAGAAAGTAATTGAGTGGCTAAAAGACAATCATCTAAAAGTTAACTTAGAGAAAAGTAGTGTTGTACATTTTCACTCTTACAATAACCCAACCAAGAATGTTAACATTAATTACAATAACGCATCTGTACCGCAAGTAGATTGTACTTCTTTTTTAGGGATCACTATTGATAAGAACCTCAACTGGAAAGAACACGTAGATAAAGTTTGTACTAAATTAGACAAATTCGTGTTTGCTCTTCGACGCCTACGATTAGTTGCAAACAGAGAAACTGCTTTGGCGGCATATCATGGATATATTTCATCTGTGTTACGATACGGCATTATTATCTGGGGAAACTCTGTAGACATACACAAATTATTCAAAGCACAAAAGAAATGCATTAGGGCGATTTGCGGGGCTGATTACCTTGACCACTGTAAGCCATTATTTAAAGAGCTAAGTATCCTACCACTACCCTGTCTCTATGTATTTGAGATTTGCATGTTAGTAAAAAAATATCCGCATCTGTTTCCCTTACATGACAGGATACATAAAAAAACTAACACTAGAAATAAGTATAAGCATAGACTTTATGTAACAACAGAGAGACTGAAAATATACAGTAATAATACATTTTGCATGGCGATTAAGGTGTATAATAAATTGCCTGTTGAACTTAAAGAATTGCCTGTAAATAAATTCAAACATAAATTATTTAAATTATTGTTAAACGAATGTTATTATACGACCAAAGAATTTTTAGAACATAAAGTGTAATTTTTATTAAGTTAGTTAAATTATGTTGACATTTTATGAAATTTTTATTCCATTATTTTTTCTTTTTTTTTTGACATTACTTATATAATTTTTGTAATTTAAATTTAAATAAGCATATAATATTTCCACGCTGAAGATGGCAGAGTATGCTGAGACCTGTATTAATATGACACCCTAATGTACACCATATTCTTGGAAATAAATGAATTGAATTGAATTGAATTGAATTTGTAAAGGATTCACGCCATTTCGTCCAAATTATAAAAGACCTTATATTGGAACCGGAAGACATTATGGTGAGCTTTGATGTGGAATCTCTGTTCACCAATGTTCCGATAAAGGAGTGTTTGGACGTAGTCCGGGAAAAACTGAGGGACAATGAAATGCCGCGAAATTACATTGATCTACTGGAGCACTGTTTGGACGGCAACTATTTTCTTTTCCAAGGTCAATATTACCTACAGATTGATGGTGTCGCCATGGGAAGCCCAGTCGCCCCGGTACTAGCCAATATCTGGATGGAGCATTTTGAAGAGAAGGCACTGAGTCTCGGGCCTAAGACCATACGACTTTGGAAAAGATATGTAGATGACATCTTTAGTGTCGTAAAAGGTAGCAAGCAGGAAGTGGATCAATGGATTAAACATCTCAACTCCATTCACCCACATATGAGGTTCACATACGAGATGGAGGCGGACAAGTCCTTGTCTTTTCTAGACGTTAAGATGACCGTGAGACCCAACGGGTCCGTATCGCACTGTGTGTACCGAAAACCCACGCACACGGACAGATATCTACACGCTGCCTCACATCACCACCCTCGACACTTGCAATCCGTTGTGACATCACTCAAGAACAGAGCTTTTGACCTCTGTGACCCTGAGCATTTGGAGCGGGAGTTGGATTATGTTCAGGAGGCACTTAAGAAAAACGGATATCAAGTGAATCAACGACGGAAACCGATCAAACGCAACAAGCATCCCGGGGTTAGCAGGCAACCGGCCTACATGCCTTATGTCAAAGGAGTCACAGACAAGATCGGCCATATTTACGTGGGTACTCCATACCGACCATATATACTCCAGGCATAAAGGTTAACAACATCGTGGGCACTCCGAAGGATGTTTTGCCACTGCAAACACCAGGCGTCTACAAAATAGACTGCAGCTGTGGTAGTTCCTACATAGGCCAGACAAAGCGGACAATTCATGAAAGGGTCAAAGAACATATCGCAGCTGTCAAAAACCGCCAGTCTAATAAATCAGCGATTGCAGAACATCTACTTGAAAGAGGCGCAAATCACTGGATTGAATTTTATCGAACGCAAGTCCTCTCCACAGATCGCCACTTTTACTCAAGGGTAGTGCGTGAAGCGATTGAAATCAAAAAGCATCCTAATAATTTCAATCGGGAAGACGGTCACAAACTATCTACAGCGTGGAATCCAGTATTTGCAAAAACGCAACTTCGTTTTACTTCGCAATCGACTAACCACCAGAATAAGGCCTGTGTACGTAATAGGGACACCGTTAGTGTTGTGTGTGACGGTAGCTGGATAAAAAATGTGACGGTGGACGAAGATACAGCCGCGGAGGCAGCACATCGCGACACCAGTCCGCCCGTGACCACGACCGGTGCAACTCGGTCGAAACGTCGGGTATAAAAAGGTATGCGTAGTATGCCTATAATATGTAGTTAGTGTTAATCCCCGTCTAAATGTGTATTTATAATGGAACGCGAAAGTTTAAAAGTGTATAAATAATGTATAGGTTTCCAATGAAAAGGATGTTGTTATTAGTAACTAAGTCCCCCACAACCTTTATAGTACACACAGTTTCTAACAATATAGTGATATAAACATGTTAAATGAAGTACCTATACATAATTTTGAGATTGTTTTCTTACTAATTTTAGCTATTCATCAATAGAGTTTTTGCATTACTGAATTTTTTTTAAAGAAATGAATGATCGAATAAATTAATAAATAAGAGTTTCTGATAAACACAAACAATTTAAAAATAATTTACATAAAGACGCGTTACAGCTATAAGTTGGTTTCGTTGCTGATAATAATAGGTTTTCACCTAATTCATCTCAGCATAATGTTGCAGCCATGGAACTTAAATTTTAAGTTCCTTGCTTACAGCACAAGCTACAACGCTATCCTGTCACCCCGACGTTTTAGCTCCGATGAATATCATGTCGTGCCTATCTTGCGTTAAGACCTGTCTGAAACAGTGCATGACTTAGTTTCCTTGCATGGAAGATTTCTCTAACTTCTTGTTAAAACTGACGGCAGGAAGTGGGTGGTAGCTTTAAGTGTTATAAAGTAGCGAAAATATGAGAGGTTGAGTATAGAATGGTCTCAGCGCGAGCCTGAGTTTGGAATGTTACTTGGGGTTGAAGGTTGATTTCTTGATATAGTGGTTTGTGGCTATAGTACTAGAGGTCTTATTACTTTATAACTGCTATTGTGGGTTTGGTTAATAATAAACTTGGTTTAAATCCGGCTTACCTATCTCACATAAGTCAGACGCTATAATGACAATGTTATTAACATTGCTGTAGTATAGATACTTAGCTGATTCACAGTTTAGTTCTGGGTTCCGCGGTTATACTTAAGTATAGAAAATGCATATACATTTTTTAATTTTTTTCTAACCTTCACCATCCCACTGCTGGGCAAAGACCTCCCCTAAGTTTTTCCAACGATCTCTATGCTAAGCCACATCATGTCAGACGGTCTGATGTAACTTCCTGTATAAAGAAACATTTTTTCCTAGAAATCTTTCTGTAATCTTTTTAAGATAGATTTTGTGGTTTATTTTTCTTTCCGCCTCTGACCCCTTAAGCATCCCGCTGTCTTAGTCTGCCATCTATCCAAAAAGAAAACCGTTCGCAAATCGTCAAACTCTCATTATAAAGAATTCTTAAAGGCCCGCAGCATTAAAAGCATACAGCTTACAATCAGGCGGGCCTTATGCACGTTAAAACATAGGAAAAAGAAAATGTGCCATAATTAAAAACTGAGCTGTTCTAGCATAAGACTTTTATAGTCAGTGTAATCTGGCTTCTACTACTGAGCGTACAACTTTTTATTTTGTCCTTTTCCTACTCGTTTTTCTTATCTTCTGAAGGGGAACTAATGACCACTCCGGATAATTAGCCAAGCGACTCACTATGTCAATAACACGATGAAGGCAACTATAAATAATGTAATGGTATTATTAGACTCGTTTTTTAAGTGAAAATCAAAAAGTAAGTAAAGTACAGCCTTACTACCCAACTGTAGGGAAGAGGCCTCCATCTTTGAAATCAAGTCATCACTACAACAAGGGGGTGCCGCGCGGACGCAAAAACTGACATAAGTCTCTTAATGAACTAACTTCAAAGCAAAATCAATCATATTGATATTTAAAATTAGAATAATTCTGCTTTAAAATTTCAGGCCTAGTAATTTGATTAGAGCTATGTTTTTATTCTGCAAAATGTACAAAACCATCACGCGCTTATTATATCAATACAAATATTTTCATGTAAGAATTATTGTTTCATGCCTAAAACTAAGAAAGTTGTCGAAAAAAAAATGTTTTTAGGAGTCCTTAGATTTATGTATTGTTTGTTATTGTTTAAAGAATTTGTTTCAAATTTCAACAAGGCCACGACCTTGTGCAATGATCAGGCTAACTTACGTAAGTTCTTTTAATGTTTTTAACTAATTCAGCGCATAGTGCAAGTAACTTAAAAATACGTAAATTTTCACAATTTCGTGCAGGATCCCCTTATGAAAATGAAATATTCGTGTTTTTTACTGCTAAGTCCGCCTGAAAAAGACTTTCTTTCTGATGGTAACGGTAATTCTAACATAAGAACATCTTCGACACAAGAAGTAGGTATCAGTCACATTTTGCCTACCCTTTAAGAAAAAAATTTATTTATGTTGTACTTTAATTTAATTTTTCTTAATACAATTTATAGAATTACAGTATAAATGTATAATGATATATAATGAGTTAGGACTGAATTTCAATCATTCAATCATCAATAATTATTTGCGTATTATAGTATTATAAAAACTGTTCATCATTCATGTTCTCCTTGTGACACTTTATATTGACTTTTATATTGATTGCGTAGGTAATACTTAATCCGATGGATCATTTTATCCGGGAATTGAAAAATGGGCCTCTAATGAATAATATAAATATTAAAAAATCCACAGATACCGACACAGGCAAACTTTATTTGCATTTAAAACTTACCCGAACTTCAGTAGAGCGAGATAATAAATTCATAATTATTATTCATTTAGGGTTAATTCCAAAAATGGAAATTCGCTTCGCGCATATAATTATATCCATTGTTTTTATTCAGCGCGCCTCGTTGGCGTAATGGTTAAGCATTCGGCCCAACATCTAAAAGTCCCGCGTTCAATTCTGTCATATCGGGAAAAATGTGTTTCGGATTTTTCATTTCATTTCATTTTATCGACCTCCGTGGTCGAGCGGTTAGTGCGTCAGGTCTGGCGTCGCGCCATTTCTGAGGTGCCGTGTTCAATTCCTGGTCGGGTCAAGAGAGAAGTTAGAGAAAACTGTTTTTCTGTATTGATTTCGGCTCTGGGTGTTTTTCTATGTTTATGTACCTAAATCAGTTATCATCATCATCAGCCTATTAACGTCCCACTGCTGGGCACAGGCCTCCTACGTGGACAATAGCACGTGGGGATATTGGGCCATAACCCACCACGCTGGCCCAATGCTGTTGGTGGGTTTTAACGACTGTCATATTACGACAACAACCGGGACCAACGGCTTAACATACCTTCCGAAGCACGGAGGAGCTCGAAATGTTTTTAATTTGGTCACCCATCCAGCGACCCGGCATTGCGAAAGTGGCTTAGCGGGCAAGATCGCAAGCCGAACGCGCTAGCCGCTGCACCATCGAGCTCCTCATATATCCCATATTAAGAAGCTTCTATTGCTTATCTTGGGCTAGATCATTGGTATGGGCGTAAACAATTTTTTTATGTAGGTATTCAATTTGACTTGCAAACTTACAGTAGTCACCAAAACGCAGACATATTGTACAATTAAAATTCTGATACATAAAATTCAATTCCGATACACAAAGTTCAATCAAAATACAAAGATACAATGATAACAATAATAATAATCATATAAAGTCAATAAAATAAATAAATTTTAAAAAACGCAAACAATTTCAAAGAATGCCTGAATTTAGATACTTATGAGTCACTGCTAGTAATCGGTATCATTCAATTCAAATACACACAAAATCAATAAAATAGAAATAGGTAAGTACATTAAAATTAAAAAAATAACATAATGAGTCATTTTTTTGTCATATTTTCGCCACATTGAAAACATTTGCAGCTCCTCCGTGCATCGGAAGGCAAAAACCGTTGGTCGCGGGGGTTGTCGTTAGATTCGATTAGAGTCGTTAAAGCCAATCAACCCGCATGGGGCCAGCACGGTGGAGTATGGCCCAACCTCCTTATGTTCCGTTGTGCATGTGGGAACCCCTGTGCCCAGCAGTGATACGTTAATATCATCATTATCATTGGGTGCCATCTTTATAACGAAGTTTGAAAGTTTTTGGACGTAGCGGTAAAAGAATACTATCACCTCCTATCTTCCATTGGATGTCGTAAAAGGCGACCAATTGACTAAAGACTGCACATGCATCCAACGGCATAGAGCGGCGATGGGCTCACCACCTGTCACGCTGAGCACATGTGCAGTCGCAGTGAAAAGTGGATGGTAGAGAACTGCTTTTGTTCTCCTCATTGCCTGTCTCTGACAACCCTTCGGTGATATTAGTCGTAATTACAATTAGTAAAAAAAAAATATGGGTATGTTTGTATGAAAACCTACACTGTGGTAGATAGATGAACCTGCCAAATAAAAAAATGACAATCTAATTATTTTAAAGCGGAACTTGACAAAGGCGGCGGCGGTGCCGTGCACTTTATTGGCATTCCAGGCTAATTGGCAAAGGACTGGCCGAGCTAATTACGGGGAAGTCATTAGTGCCGCTACTGATTATAGGGAAACAGGAGGATACTTTCAGAGCTAACTGGGTTGTAAGACACGGGTTGCTTGAGACGTTCGACGATTGTTTTGTCGTTTATTGTGTAGCTCAGCCATAATGTATGTCGTTGTTTATTTATTTATTTATTAAACAGATTGACATCTTACATTTTACTCATATAATACCACAATACCATGGGAATAATGTCTGATTCTGCTTTGCTTCGGAGGGCACGAAGAGTTGTTTTACTAACGACGAAAGATGCAAGTCGTTAAGAGGAAACACTACGTCAACGTGGCATGCAAATTTCTCATACAAAACACAGAAAAACGACGTTTCGTAGTCCCCTGTTTCCTCCTTCAGAACTGGACCAATTTATTTATTACTTTTTCAGCATCGGTTGAAGAAAGAGATTTTCTGTCTCTGTAGGTCCTCTGTTAGGCTTTGGAATTCACTGCCGGTGCATGTGTTTCCCAGCTCCTATAGTCCCGGGTCCTTTAAGCGGGGCGTGAAACGGCATTCATGCAGGCCGTCATGAATGGGTGCCCTTGTTACCGTACTTGTTCTACGGTGGGGAGCGCTCTCGTTATTTTGGACTGCATCGGCTGCTTACCATCAGGCAGGATGTTGACGTGTCAAATAAAAAAAAATCAGTCCACAGAGAAATAGAATCGAGGAATCGATTGTTTACCAACAATAAACAATTAAAACACTGTAACAAGCATTTTTTTTCGTAAATTTATGTACGCATGCGTTGTCACCAGGAGATCAACTACGATTCCCCGCGAGGTGGCGTGTCAGTCATCACCGAGAAGGGGGAGACCACCACCTCCCACTTGTTGGTCCAGAAGGCGCGGGCCCCCGACTCAGGCAGGTATACCTGCGCGCCGGCGAATGCCAACCCGAGATCGGTGTTGGTGCATGTTCTCAGTGGTGAGTGTGTTTAAAATTGTTATTTTTTATTGTAATATAAAGATACTTTAAATAACCTTGATCCATTGAGTTATAATGTACAACGTACTATTAGAGAAGATGTCACAAAGATTGCTTGCTACACGCGTTAGAGCCAGCTCGCTCCAACTATATTAGTCTGTGGCAGGCGCTAGACGCAACAATACGTTTGTATTCTGTGTTCTATTTTATTTAATTCAATTTAATTGGCTTCATGGTGTGCTAAGGTACTGTTTAAAGAAGTCAGGAAATACAAATAAAACCAAAGGAATCACTTTTCACCTGTAAATTCGCACTAAATTATCGATTTATTAGTCAAATGCATGTTGTGTTTGCCTAATTATTTAATCAAATCGCCGAGACATGAGCGGCGGCCATGTTTCGGCGCTGTAGCCTTTTGGTCGCGAGAAAACAACATTCAAGAAGCGGTCTTGCGCTGTATGTTTGGATTGTTCAGAAAGACGATAAATTATTGTTTTAGCGCTTCAGCGCACTTTTGTATTAACTTTAAAAAAAATAGAACTTAATGCCTTGATCACATAAACGTCTTTATATGTCAAAGCTTCCGCTATTTCGCTACGATTTAGTACAGTACAGCGCTAGGCTTTGGCCTGCATCATTACAACATTGATACCCATTCTATCCTTACAATACCTATTAATGAGGTGGCTAAGTTCAAAAGTTAAACCCAAAATCAAAACGCCTTCTCCTTGAAACGACTTTCAAATCTAATCCATTCCATCCAATGACACATCATATCATTGATTCCATCCACGTCATCCATCTTGTGGTGACACGAGAAAGCAATAACTGCTCTACAGACGTTGCTATAGAGACTTTAATTATTCCAATAGTTATCGGCACCCTAACTGAATCTTTGAAAGTGGCTCAAGTTTGGCCGGGTACACCCCGCGCCTCTATTTCAGGGTAATCTCGAAGATTTAGGTACCTACTGGTTAAGCAAGGTCGATTGAAGGTAAAATCTTAACTCTGTTGGTATAATTTAACATTCGTAATGGTTTTATAAACTTAAATAATTTATTATAATATTGAAGAGACAGCAACCGTGTCGCGTAGCGGTGAAAAAATACCCCCTCTCTTCCCTTGGGTGTCGTAAAAGGCGACTAACGGACTAAAGACTGCACATAGGTACATCCAACAGCATAGAGCGGCGATGGGCTCACTACCTGTTTTTGAGGTCCTCATTGCTTAACCATTAGGGGATAATAGTCGTGATTATATTTATGTATGTATGTATGAAAAGACACCAGGACGCTTCACATTTAAACAAAACCAAAGTTTCAACAGAAATTAAAATTAGCAATAGCTGAACATTATCTAAAAATGGCAAGCTGGATCACCAGTTATTTGTGCAGCATGAAAATCAAATTACACAGCATAAAAAAATCAACATCAATTAACACTAAGTACAACGATATGTGCAGTTGTTATTAGGGCCAGAGCAGACATGCTACTTTTAGCATCGGCGATCGGCGATTTAGCCGCTTTTTAGAAGCTGAATGCAGCGACCACGCATTCCACACAGCACACTTAAAAACGCCAAACGCGGCGATTGAGTCGCTTTTCGGAAGCTCGACACAGCGTCTGAACGCTACACTCCGCACACATTCGGATGCCCGGTCGCATCGATTTGGCAGCTGATTTGGCATCGATGTGCTGCGCTAGATTGCCGATCCAGCATCGGAGCAGTCGCTAAAACGTGCGATTCCGATACCGGGTCCGAACGCATGAAGTCGCGAAATCGCGATGCTGCGTCGCTAAGGGCCAGAGCACACAGGATACTTTTAGCCACATGAGTAAAGAAACGGAACAGCCAACCGCGCCGACGCGAGTCAACTACTACAAGCATACGGCGCATGTGTGCGTGTCTACTAGCCGCTGCGTCGCGTATGCGCCGCCACTGGATAAAACCGGTTTACCACAGTATTTACGCTCGCTCGGCCAGTGGACAAACGGAGAGACTCGCGAGTCGCGACGGCGCGTTGTATGAAGCTTTGTCTCTGTGCCGTTTCTTTACTCATGTGCTTTTAGCAGCGGCGATCGGCGATTTAGACGCGTTTTTGAAGCTGAATGCAGCGACTGAATTGCTAAAAGTCGCGATTCCGATACGCAATCGAACGCAGAGAGTCGCCAAAACGTGATGCCGTCGCGAAATCGCCGATCGCCGATGCTAAAAGTATCGTGTGTGCGGTGGCTCTGAAACGCGCGATTCCGATACTGCGATCGAACGCAGCGAGTCGATAAAACGTGATGCAGCATCGGATACAGTCGCAAAATCGCCGATCGCCGATGCTAAAAGTAGCATGTGTGCGGTGGCTCTTACGTAAAACATGGACTGTGGCAGAGGACTGCTTTTGCGGTCCTCATTGCTTAGTCTCTGACTAACCCTTTAAGAATAATTTTTTATTAGTCCTGATTGTGTGTGTGTAAAAAAAAACATATAAAAACAAAAAGATTGCAGACGAACGATCCCAGATTTGTCTGGAGTAAAATGTGAAACAATGTTCTATCGTTTTTTATTAATGTCCATGTACACTCACGAGCACCAATATGTATTCACTTTGACTTCTATTCCATTGAATTAAGAGTTACAATTGCTTACATATTTTTGTTCATGATTGTACAGCTGTCGGCTTTACAAGTAGCTTAACACACTAGTACCATCATGATAGTGTCTGTACGATAGAGAGAGATTAATTGACGAACAAATTGAAACAAACGGTAATTATAATTGTCAGCACCCCGCCGCGCCGCTTGAATAAGCGTGACCGTTTCGAGCGATTGACATGATACTAGAGTTAAGCTTTTCTCGAGGCTGACTGTACCTACGTATTAAAACGAATACAGATATTCTGAGCAAATTTGAATAGCGTGTGAATACATTTCCAGGTCACACTACAAAATAAAATATAACTAACAATGTTAAAAATATTACTAACTACAAAATGTTTTTTGTTTTTTATTTGCTTTAGGTACACATAACACAGATCTGGTGATTTAGGACATAGTGACGGATGAGTTTCCATTCGGCGTGCAAATACATGAGCAAACAGCGACACTAAATAAAAAAAATTAACTTCCGTCAGTCATATTTTTTTATTACATTTCATCCGTATATTGTTTTTGTTTATTAGTGTTCAGAACAGAAACTACTCAATCAGTAATGGAAAAACGTTATCCAATTATTATTTCGCAACATTTTTATCTCCATCAACCATCAACTCAATTTTGTATTGAATTCGAAGCAATCACGATCAAATTTCGTTCGTACTGCGCGAGTTTTTGTTGTAAAATTAACGATGAGTTGAATGAAATTTATCCTGCCAATAGGCTCTTTAAAATTAAATTACTTTGCTTGAGCTTCGGTGGATAGGTGGTCCTGGGTTGAATTCTCGGCTCGTGAAAAATCCGGATTTTACAATGCCTATTCCGACCGAGTTTTGTTATTACTTTGCAAATATTTTTAAAGATCATTTTGTGGTGAAATCACCGTTGGACTCTGCATCGGGTCGTTATGGTGGGGGCGTCGTGTCCGAGAGATCTGTCAAGTTTACAGCAAAAGATGTGGCTAAGGTCATTGCAGGTATGACAAAAGGGAAGTCTCCTGGACACGACGGCCTAAGTATAGAACATTTTAGGTATGCTGGGGTATACTTGCAATGCTTTTAATTTTAGTCTGGGGCATGCCTTACCGGAACCATTATTGCGTACAAGTACCTATTGTAAAAAATAAGACGGGTGACACATATGACTGACATAGGTAACTACCGGCCCATATCGCTTGCTACAACAACTGCAAAAAAACTTGACAGGTTGCTTAATGGCTGTCTCGCGAAGTATGTAGAACTTCACGATGCCCAATTTGGGTTCAAACCGGGTGTGTCTACAGAGAGTGCCATTTTCAGTCTTAAGCACACTGTCAAGTATTACACGAATAGAAAAACGCCGGTATATGCGTGCTTCTTGGATTTATCCAAGGCCTTTGTAAATTATGACCTGCTATGGTAGAAGCTGAGGAACACTGGTATGCCGGCGGAGTGCATAAATTTGTTAAGGTTTTGGTATAAGCACCAAAAGAAGGTGACCAGGTGAGGCGGGCAGGTGCCTTGTCGGATGAATATTCCCTACGATGTGGGGTGAGACAGGGACAGCGGAGACCGTTGCTAATTACGTACATACGATAATTACGACTCCAAGAAGGGTTAGTTAGAGACTATGCCATAGTCCACTATACACCAAAAAGCGACTGCACATTATGTCAATGTGCTCAGCGTGACAGGTGGTGAGCCCATCGCCGCTCTATGCTGTTGGATGTATGTGCAGTCCTTAGTCCGTTAGTCGCCTTTTACGACATCCACGGGAAGAGAGGGGGTGGTAGTACTAGTTTAATGAATTCTAAAAATGTGGAACGAAACAACCAAGGCCCCAGTTCACACCTTCAGTTAATTATTGTTAATGTTTATCTGTCTCTTTCTACAGGCGAGCACCCAGCAGCAATGCAGCATGGCGGCCAGCTCCGCCTGCAGTACCCACTGTCAGCTGCCTTGCTCAGCGTCATCGTGACCCTGATGGGCTGCTAGTAGACAACTGGACTTGACCTTTTATAAATTAAGAAAATAATGGAACGACAACCCTCATGCTATAACGTTAGGGTATGAAATGCAAAATCACTGTGAGAGACTCTTATTAGTACATTATTGAATTCGGTAAGTACTCTATCAAGATTAGTGACGCTAAGAAGAAACTAGACGTGACCGTAATGGATCGTACTGAATACAAAACAAATTTAAAATTAAAACGGTGGCAAATATTTTCTATTAGGTATTTGCCTGAAAATATTTCTTCGAAATGTAAAATAATGGCGACGCCGAAGTTTTGTATAAATTATGGATAAATTTAGGATTTCTTGGAAAAAGTGGCAAGAACCTGTTTTCTGTTAATAATTTAAACTATGTTAGGTATTTGAATTACTGTTTTTTATATATTTTAGCGTTTTATTAACGCTTAAATATACCTAAGTAAAATTTTTAAACACTGAAGAAAGACGACAACCTCAGACGGGTTAAGGCAGCCGCCCGTAACGCGGAAGGTGCGTGGTTTTTCGATTCCCGTCTGAGCTTGTCGTCTTTTTTCAGTGTTTAAAAATGTTACTTAGGTATTTGAATTTCAAACATTTGCATGGTAAACTTTTGTTTATGTTTACTTATTAATTATGTACTCTGTATAACATCAACTATTTATTTCAACTAGTATTACAATTCTAGTAGACGAGGTTTAAGTAAACATCAGTTTAAAAAGTTGTAATTGTTATTTTAAAGATTTGTTTTTGATTGAGGTTGTAGAAAATCAGATTGAGCTAATTCTTAATTAAATGAATAGCTTCAACAGCCATTGCTTGAAGCAAGAACAACGTACACTGTCTGCAGAAAAAACTTTCCAGAAACTGTTAAATTTCTGTGATAATTGATATTTGTCATATTATCAACTCGTCTTAAATGCATGTGGTTTAAATAACTCGTCACCGACAAAGCAATTCGCCTTATATGCATGTGATCTAAATTGCTGGTCTCCTACGAAGCAACTCGTCTTAAATCGAACGAGTGTCCTTCCATAAGTGGCCTGTTAATTTCAGATAACAAGCCTCTTTTGAGTGTTAAACGCTGCATGACATTTCTGACGAGTTGCTATATTGATTAATTACTGTTTAACCTATTTGCGAATTCGTCTAGATAGCTAATGACACCGGATTCATGTCGGACAAACCACATATTTGTCCGGTTGATTTTTGACGAGTTGCTTCATAGACCGATTATTTATTCGACTATCTGCTTTACCCAAATGATTTTTAAGTGAGTTCATGCCGTAGACCACTTGCGTTTTTGACCATTTGATACTAATTGGGGTAGGTTTTGAGCTGACGTCTGTACATATTATATTTTTACTGGACTGCGCCTACAAACACGTAAGTATTACACCCGTCTGAAACATTAGAACAGTAATTCTCGCTCATTAAAGCAATCTCTTAAGTCTATAATACAATATGCCCAGGGATGTAGTAATAAAACTTTAGGAGCAGTATCTACTATGTATTTCATCGACGAAAATACCCCAGGAAGTCAATTGTGTTTTGTTATTGTTGTTCAAAAAGTGCCAGAATGCACACAAAAACTGTAAAAAAATACTTTCTCCTTTCGGCAATAAAAAAAGATGTTTTGTAGCGTGTTTTTATTTTATCTATTAGCTACCCTACACCTTTGCCTTTAAAAAAACACCAAAATCGAGCCCCTACAAGGCGTAGAATTCAAACCGCCGTTAATCTCTCTAACCTGCAGAGGACTGCAGTCTTGTGGGGTTTTGGAATTGACCCCCTCTTATGGGGTATTTTCGTCGATGAAATATATTGTAGATACTGTTCCTAAACTTTATTACTACATCACTGGACATTATTGCATAGTACTCTTAGGGCGACCGTGAGTCCGCTTCTCTGCCCAGTAATTTTATTGTAGATATCTCATATATAAGATGACTGCTGGAAACCGCAAGAAACTTCAATGGCTGGTCAGGTCAAGGTTTTAAACGTGACAAAAATGACAAAAAATGAATTCGTGTTTTTTCATTTTTAATTAAATAATTAATTTTGTGAATTTTAATTAGATAGTCTTGAGTATCTAATTTATTTTAAAGCATACGGCCGTCGTCTGTTGACCCGTCCGCGTCAGCTGGGCGATAAGTACCTACGTTGACGGGCCAACAGACGGCCGGCCAGCTGGGCGATAAGTACTACGAAAAAACATGAATTCCTTTTTTGTCATTATTGTCATGTATAAAACACTTAAGCTGACCAGCCCTTGAAGTTGCTTGCGATTTCTAGCAGACATCTTATATTTTGCCCATTTTCTACCCACCAACTAACATCGGGCCATCTTGGTCGGCTATAACCCAATCATTCCATCTGCTTTTGGTACATGTGGGGAGGCCTCTGCCCAGAAGTGGGACGTTTATAGGATGACGATGATTATGATGATAAATTTTTAAAGATGGCCACCCAATCGGGTGCTGTGACGGAACAGTACCTCCTGGTTAATAAAAAATAAAGCCCGTAGAGTGATACAAAAGAACATCTCATTAATAATAACAACAAGTATTAACTTCAATTAAAGTCGGCCATTAAAATACAATAATGAAAATTAATTAAAATCTGTTCTAAAATTTTTGGTCATATCATCTGAATCCCATCATTTGAACATTGAAGACGAAAATGCGAACATTTTACGTCGAAACCGTAGTAAGTTTCCCTAAGCCCATTTTTTAAATTACAAACGAAAAAAGTTACCTACCCCGGGCTCCGGAGTGCTTTTAATGGTTTTCGTATAAGGAAACTTTGTTAAAGGGTTTGTTTGGGGCGTTTAGAGCGAAATAACATGGCAAAGTATACCAATTTGGAATTTTGGACAAACAACATGATGTTAAGCGGTGGTTTCGAACATATCGTTCCGTTTTTGGAACTGTTTAGGGCGGCGGCGGCGCGGCGATTTGAAATGTTTTATGTTTTAACCTCATTTTGTTGGTAACCTTTTATTTTGGAGTTTGTCCAATTAACCCAGTTGTTGCTACTGTCGTTTTAAAACAACAAGTCAAAATAAAAATTATTTCCCAAATTGTAGGTAGTTTTGAAAAAAACGGTTTACGTTACTAGTGACATTAATATTGCTCGGACCTTTTGCTTAGATTTTGTTGTGAGCTAAAAGTGTTTATATCAGCGTAATCCCTGTTTTTGTTTACAAGTTTTTATAATGAGTTTTCAAAGGTGAGTAAAATATATTGTTATTTTTGTTATTGTCTCATTTCTACTAAAATTCGATAGCTAATGCAACTCATGTATAATATACGAAAATCCTTAGTAATAATATAAATTTTATCAACGTTAATTGTAAATAATGTAGGTGTTGTTTAAAAACGCCAGTAGTAAAATGAACTACTATGAACCATTATTGTCGATTCAAATATCTTTTTTTTTAGATCGAATCGTTAAAGCGTTATAACTTCATGAAATCGTAGAAGAGTTAAAAGCGGATGATAATGAGTCTGTACCAACTTTTATAACAATATTTCCACCTGATAACTCCAATGGTAATGTAACGGATGAAGACTCTGGAGACGAAAATCAGGTTTTACTAATAGAAACCTACCCGGTTCACAACTTCGAGCCCCAGTTGAGGTGATGTATGATACTTCTGATGACAGTGAAGATGAGGTACCGTTAGCTCAACTTTGTAAACGTCCACGAATTGATGAGATTTCACGGCTTCTACGTCTACTGCTACTTAAACGTCTATAACTATTATTGAATCAAGCGAAGACGCTGAGAAAAATGTAGTGCCCAAAAACTATGTATATGATCATGGGTATCTAGAGACATCAGACCTTCATCTGAGATTTGGCTACCTAAGCAGACAGCAAATGTTCTACAAAGTCCTTCGTACTATTTTCAGTGCATGTTTGATAATAGCATCATGCAGTTGTTAGTAAGGTACACTAATATGTATACAATGCAAAATAATAAAGTAGGTAATATAGCTATCGATGAGATGCAATGCTTTTTGGGAGTTTTCTTTTTAGTGGCTACATTATTACTCCGTGAAGATACATGTATCGGGAGAATGACAAATTTGCAAAAATGGTATTTTCTTCTGATTACACACTGCGTTGATATAGCAGTGCACAACTCTTGGCTGTTCTATAGGATCAACGGTTACCACCATTGTTACGATTATTTGAAAATTAGATGGAGTGTTAGAATAATTTAAAAAATCAGATATGTGAAAGCCAGGACTTTCTTCATGAGTCATCACGATATGATGAAATTGGTTATATAGTTATGTATCGCAAAACATAACTGCGTTGTGGATTCTGCCACGAACACGCAAATTTTTATTGTAGAAAATGTAAAGTTACTTTGCATCCAAAAGATTGTTTTCAATGAAATCACACTCATATTAAATAAGTGATTTTTTAAAAAATAATTCTCATTATATAAAAAAAACAATATGCTGCGATTTGGGATCACAACTTTGGATTAAATGGTTTTGTTATCGAATTAGTGTTATTTTCCATACCATATCATCATAGCAGTACATTTTACTAGCGTTGTTTTAAAACGACACCGTTTTCCGGATTTTCCAGTAAAAGAAGATTTTTTTTCTTTTTTTTCTGTTGATATTGAGACCTAAATAGGTTTTGTTTAAAATATAATAAAAATCGGACGATATTCTTTTTCTCGTAACAAGTGGGTTAATATTACTCCACTAAACTTATAATGAAATATTATTCGTATTCTCATGCTTACATTCAGAGACAAGAGCGTGAGGTAAACCTCAAAAATACAAAAGTGTCATGCTTTGCTTAATTAGCGCGATCTCCCCATGTATAAAAACGTACAAAACGCCTGTGTCTGGCTAGATAATGATTATAAGAATATCGTGTTGTTAAACAAACCTCTTAATTTTATAATATTGCTACAAATACTTTATTTAATAGTGAATTAAATTTTCGTTTAATACAGTTTTAATTTTAATTTTGACTAAGCTTAACTAACTGCATTCATTACGCTCCTTGTATGAAGTCGTCTATATTACAAAGTAACACGTAGGTACTTTATGAAAATGGACATTGTGCCGGCGGAAATAGGCCACACATTTCTAAAATATGAGAATGTGATACATTATTATTTGTTTTAACACCCAACGTGGTATTTGCAAAGACTAGTAACCGTCACATCGTAAGTATCGCATCTTCTCACATTTCACGATACTCCGGTAAACATTTTTCCTTATTTAATAAGTAAGTATAAGAAAATTCGAAGCGTGGTTCAATGAACTAAGATTTTTCCGTTTGCGTATTAGATGAGCCACGGGCGGTGTTGGCAAATTTGTATAGGACGGCGTGATTTAATATTTTGGCGAATAAATTTTGTAAAAAGGTTGTCCTGTTCCAGCGAAACGGGATAAGATAGTTCTTTGACCCGTTATAACGGGTCAAAGAACTATCTTATCCCGTTTTAGGTGCTGCGCAAACATAAACACTTTCTGTTGCCGACAGTCGACACAGGACACCATTCATCATCAGCCTATAAACGTGTGTGTTCTAAACGTAAATGTATCTTCGTTTTGCGAAAGTGTGTATTATATAGCATCAAGCATGTACTGCTGGGTACCGAGATCGCGATGAATTTTGTACTGAGTGCTTTCTCTATGTTTTTTCGCTCACTGATCCCTTGTAATTCACGCGAAAGGGTTAAAGCGTAGGGTTCCATAAGTTTCTTGGCTAATTCAACATCTCTTTAGCTATGAGAGTTTGCTTAAATCCAAATAGTGTCATATATAATGTAACTTTAGAGAATGAAACGGGTCGCAACAACAACAACTACTTTAATTTACAAACTTTTAATTTTCGTAGTTAAAATTAAGTAATTTTTTGAATGCCACTTTTCCCAAACGGTTTATTGTAAATATAATTCACAAAGTTATAGATGACAATTTTGTTTATTTATTTAATAAAGCATTTATAAAATTAAAGAGTAACCTTAGTCTACACTATGTTAAACTTTGACCTTTAAAGTTATGACTTACAAAGTATAATGTTAGAATTACATGTAATTATAGAGAGTAAGTTGAAAAATTTATTTTTAATTTGTATAATTATTATTATTGAATCAAAAGAGAATTTGTTTAATATAGTCTTTAAAATAATTGGATATGGTTGTGTATATAGGTAAAAATATGTTACTTAAGTAAATAAATAAACTTATTAAGCGTATGGATGGTTTTATTTGCCTATACTAGACTGCCAATGCTTTTACGCAAGTTTTATCTGTTCTGCCTGGTTAAATAAAAGTAGCTTTTGACACCTTAAAGTTCTGTTGCTATGTTAATAAATTCACAAAGTCGGGAAAATACATACTATTAGGATTTCCTGACATATATTCTTGAGTCATTACTATAAAACACTAGCTACACTGTACCTACTAACAAAAAAAAGGCATATTATGGCCTTGACCTTCATCTCGCCTGATGGTAAGCAACGACAAGGCAGAGGGTGAAAGCAATCTTTACCCGGAATCTACTACCTAATCAATATTTTCCTTTTTTTACTCCGGTCCACTTTATCGAAAGCAATCAGAACAATACAGAGATGTAAATTGTTGGTCAAAAATATTTAAGAAATAACTTTATTTAGCTTATTCAGCTGAGTTATTGCTATTTAATCTTTCTGTAGCGGACTTTAAATCACAATAACACAGCTAAGTAAACGTTTTTAATAAAATGTTTTATTTATTTTATTTTATTGAATAAGCATAAAAACAGCCAACTTAAGTCTATTATAATATTCAAATAAGAGTATTACAGCTAAGTTGATTTGGCCAGAATCGTTATTTATAATATGACCAATTATCATGACAACCTTAAAAATAAAATATACCTACTACTCCAAATTTCTTAAAATTATCTTAAAAATAATACATAATAATAACAATAAATTAAAAATCAAAAACTCTATTTTGATCTCCGTACTTAACTTTGACAAGCAGAGTTTCATTAAAATTAACTCATTGTATACATAAAAAAGCCGGTTAAGTGCGAGCCGGACTCGTGCACCAAGTGTATCGTACAAACTGATATATTTTTTTGTGATGGAACAACATTTTAACCATTTTCGATTTTTTTCTAGTGTGCTCTAAGACCTTTCTTTTAGCCAAATTTCACGGTTCCAGATCTATGAGACCCTATAGGTTGAGGTTGATTCCCCGAAAAATGTTAGAAAATAAGGCTCAAATGACCATACATTTAGATTGGGTTGATTTAGAAGCTTGATATTTTACAGCTTCCAGAGACATTTAATATACAAGTATTAAATGTTAATTTCCACTTGATACCTCTACGCGTTTTCGAGAAAAAGGATCTTAACAGATGGATAACAAAGTGATCCTTTATGAGTTCCGTTTTTCCATTTGTGTACAGAACTCTATAAACGTTTATTTAGCCGAGTTGTTGCAACTTTAATTTCTCTATAGTGGACTTTAAAGCGCAAAAATTATGACACAGATAAAATTTTTTTTTATTATTATTAAGTATGTCTTAAGCAACTACATATGACCAACACAAACATCACAAACAAAGAATAACATCGTTGTTATGGCGACAGACTCAGATAAGATGGTGGTAGCTAGCCAGGCGTGTATATTAATATTTGTATTAGCCTCGTTTTATTAAAATTGGATGATTGCATGGTTTGTGTAACGTGGTGGTGGTGAAAGAATACTACCACCTCTCTCTTCCTTGGGTAAAAGGCGTCTAACGGACTAAAGACTACACATACATCCAACAGCATAGGGCGGCGATGGGCTCACCACCTGTCACGCTGAGCACATGTGCAGTCGCTATTTGGTGAAAAGTGGAATATGGTAGAGGACTGCTTTTGCTGTCCTCATTGCCTAGTCTTATCCTCTAAATAACCTTCGGGCATAATAGTCATGATTGTATTGGTTTGTAAAATTTTGAATTTAAAAGTTTGTATGGAAAACCCAAATGCGTTATCTCTTATAAGTGCTAATTTGACGGTAAGCCAAGGTATTACCTATACAAAAACAGTAAATACTATTAAAAAGCCCATGTTAATATTGAGGGCCTTACTTATAAGGTAATTATATTAAGAAAAAAAATAAGTTAGTTTAAAAATGCAAAGGTTTATGAATAAGCGTGATATATGAAGGTTGTTTTAGACAGCGATATATACGTTACACAAACAAAGAATACACCTAGACGTTTACTACAATTCTGTTGTCAAGTAAGTGAAATTAATTATAATTCAAGTCATTATTATGTAGTTATATCGTATTATTAAAATACTCGTAGATAAGATATTTTTTCAATTATTGTTATTGACAAACTATTTGGATTAGTTCAACATTATGTTGTCTTTTTTGCTTAAATTCAAAATGACGCTTGTGTGACGTAGACAAAACAATGCGTTTAACTAAATAATGCTACAATAGTGTTTATAAGTAAATCCGTAACTGGCCAGAGCCTCAATCACACTAAGCACCAATGATATTACTAAAACTAAACCTTTACCGTTCAGCCGACTTCGTATAGCGCAATCGCGTGTGTCAAACGCGATAGCACTATAAAAGTACGTCAAACGACTGCGTTTCAGTTGTGGTTTGATTGAGATTATTTAGCGTGATAGCCCCCCAGGTCCGTGCTCCACCTAGGTTCTCTACCTTATATAAACTGAATTATGCAGAAATTTCAATACAAATATGCAATATAATATAGGTACTAGTTACTGTAGTTAGTATGGGTACCTAAATTGCTTACCCTCTTTGTTTACACCTAGGAAATATCGTTGATAATGTAAAACAGGAACAAACATGCACATACAAGTTCGCACACTATATGCGATACGGCCAACCCGACAACTTTAAAGTGGGCACAGTTTATTAAAACGCCCAGCCATTCCGCAAAATGGTACCTCAAAATTAGAATTTACAACTTTGACAAAAGGATTATGGACTACCGATACCTGCCTACAAATTCTTAAGCTAACCCAACAACTGTCCAAATATTTGGGTTACCCTTTATGCTAAACAGTTTCATTTACAAGGGAAACCACTTTATAGTGCTCCTAGCTCATTAATAGTCTGTAGGGCAAGGTCGGATTATCTCGGCCCTTTAACTCTGCTTTATTGCCGCACGAAGACTGGAAATTACGAGTTTTATGACTTGCGTGTGACAAAATTTGCTAGATAACTTGATACTTAAATGCTTAAGCCCTTTAAGTCGTTCAAGAGTTAATTTTGAAGTTACTTATCGAACTCATCTGTCAGGATTGTACATTTTATTTTCATTTTCTAGGAAAATGTAGCGCTAACTTAGATAAAACTAGGTTTATGATACTCGTTTGCATAATTATATTTTGTAAAATCAAGACACAAGCCCTCTTTTTAGAAACGTGGACTAAAGTTAAGACTGGTTTAAACCTAATGCAGTCTCATTTCTGTTAATAAAGGCAGATAGAGGCAGCATCATTGAAACCAGGTTTGAATTTAGTCTAGGTATCGTAATAACAGTTTGAAGGTTTTTGTAAGTAAGCTAACCATTTTATACTAAAACTACATTATACTAATAGTTTGTAAATAAATAAAATTAAAAGAATCGCAAGAAAGCCAGTTTCTTAAATATTTAATGACTCCGTGTGAGTACGCCTACATCCTATCCTTATCATCACTTAAAATCCGGTGAGTCAAAGACCAAGACCTTCCCCATTGTTAAATCCCCAGAAGACATAAGACTTAAAGTTACATTTTTTTAAATAGCTGCTTAGCTTTTATTGCCTTTACAGCCTTAAGGTGGCCGTTCGCACCGTGACCGCGGCTGGAGAGTGAGAACAGATCAGAAGCAGAGGTAGGTTTAGGAGGAGGCCACAAACGGTGCGTTCTAATATTATGTCTGTCTCCTGTCTTGGTTACAGTTTATGGACTGTATTAGGATCGTATACTACTAAGGACTACCCAATACCTATTCTAAGGGTCAATTATGCTATCATTAATTAATAAGTGACATTCACAACATAAACACTAGAAGTAAGAACAAATTAGCAGTACCTAATACTAGGCTCCATAAATTAAAAAAATATTTTAAGGGTCTGTGTGTAAGATTTTACAACAAAGTACCTACCAAATGATATTCAGAAATTAGATTATATTAGATTAGATAAATTTAAAATCAAAATCAAAGAAAAGCTTTTTAAAAAGCTTATTATAAAGTGCCAGATTACACACAACACAAACAGCTTGGGTCTAAAATGCTCCAAGTACTCCAACAGCTATTTCTAATTGTCTATAATTAATTTTGTATTGCATCATTTATTATTTTTTAAATTCATATTTTGTATTTTATATCCTGGTAAGGACATATTTTTTTTGTAAATGTCGTTGCTTCTGTGCGCTGTGGTTTCTTGCACCCGTTCTTTGGCACTGTTAAAAAATGACGTCCTGAATGGGTGGTAGGTTAAAAAAGATTTGGACGATTTAAAATACTTATTAATTGAGTTTTATGAATAATTATATTTTGACTTTGACTTTGACTTTGACGATGATAGTCGTTAAAACCCACCATTGCACACCCATTGTGCCCCAGTGCGGTGAGTTACCGCTTGATCTTTTCATATACTATTTTTTGGTTGGGAAGGTCTAATCCCAGCGGTTGGACAAGGGTTATGATGATATCACAAAAAAGAATTCTAGATATTTATTATTACAATGGTTGTAACGTTTCCTTCCTTAATAAATCGTTACAGTAATTATTCATCAAAATAAAATTCTACAAACAAAACCACATCAATTTGCGAACCCCTAAAAAATTTAAATCCACAAAAAGAATAATTAGGGCAGAAGCACCACGTCAACATATTTGTATTGTGGGTACCTACGCGTATCGCACCACGCCCAGCTACGCATTATGTCAGTGCTTCCAAACGGTCGCCTCACTGAATAATATTGTAATCATTCATTTACAGCGAGCACGCGAAATGACCGACGTCATTTGCAAGAGAATGCCTAACGTCAAAGAATAAATAAATTGAGGCAGAAGCGACTGCGGTATTTGCCGGACGCAAATTGAATTCGTAAATTTATTTTATAAATTAATTCAATTCTTGTGTAAAGAAAAAGTGGGTGTTGCTGAGCACTTTTTCTTGGTAAATCTGAAGTTAATGAGTTCCCGATGATGCTTGAAAATAACTGCCTAAGGCATCCTTCGTAGAAAAAATCATAGTCTTGAGTTTCAGTTTTCTTTAACTTAGTAATATTGAAGGTATGTTATTAGTCGTTTGAACCTTGATTACTCAAATATGTTTTATTATCTCGTAATTGGTTTAATTATAGCCATTTTAAACTCACTGCGGAAAAGCATTTAGGGAACCGTCAATGGTTCCACAAATTAGTCGAGATAGGTTCGCACTGAACTGACTTGGTTGGCAGGTTCAAAGGTATCCATCACGGTATTAAGGCCTGAAATGCTATGACCTTGTTGAAGTGTCACTACAACAGGTACTTACTTGTATTTTCTTGTTAATTTTGTTATTTTTGAAGGTTGTGTCATGTTGTGATCAATGATACTAACGGACTGAAATAACAATGAGATGACAATGACAGTGTCGCAGCAATACTGCTCGTGTTTTAATTGTGTTATTTCTGCAGTAAGTCACTCACTAGTGACCCCTTGAAAGCTAGGGACAGAGCGTTGCAGCTACAACAGCTACAAGGATATAGTAATTGTGATACATTTATTAGGGTTACAAAACAACATGTCCTGTCTGCGTTCCGCAATCTACATTGAAACATGACATGAGTGTACACGCTGCCGGCATTACTTGCAAAGACCGAGGCGTCGTTGTGACGAGGGGCGCTGCGGCCACTAATCGGCGGACATTAAGTGCCTAATGCTCCCCTGGCCTAATGCAACCCACGCACCTATGCAAATGAATGTGTATTTAATAAATACGCGGCGTGTCTTCATTTGGTTTGTGTTACAACATGTCAAAGAAGTGTGGCGTGAGGTTTTTTTTAACAATTTTGTAAAAAGTCCATGGAATCGATGGCATACTGAAGCGGTTTAGAGGGGCTAAACCTCCTACAATTAGTATGTAGCGGATAAGTCTCTACTTCAGAATAGGAATGAAACAGCGAATAGGTAACAAAGTTTATTCCTATTCTTTTAGTAAATAATTTACAAAACTCAGGGTGTACCCTCCCATGATCGCTCACTCTGCCCGCTTGAGTAAGGCTTAGCTTCGGCTACTCTTCCTGAAGGATGGTTTGCAGAGGCGTAAGCTAGGCCGCGTACACGGAGTACAGGAAACCGGAACCCGCAGAGGTAGTCACCCGCAGGAACCCGGGTGTAGGTAGACTGCGGTAGATCAGCAGTAGGTAGGCTGCAGTAGGGCAGCGGTAGTTTGCTGCAGTAGGGCAGCAGTAGTGTCAGCAGACCAGGGTGGAAGGAACCCGGTGGAAGAACCCTGGAACCCACAAGAAAAAGAAATGAACTTATGTTCACTAAGTACAGTCACTGTGTGGTCCGGTGTAGTACAGTTACAATTGAACCTGGCTCATTTACTCAGTAAAATAAACCGTTAGACCATTTTAACAAGAGACTTTACAAACAAGCGGGTAGATACCAACATTGTAACTGAATGTTGTACTGAAAAGGTAAAAATGAGTAACTATTAAATTAACTGGGAATGGTATTTCGTCCACGGGATTATAGGGGACCTCGCGTCACTTCAATACCATTACACTTGCTTGACAGTAATCATAACTAGGAAGAAATAGCAAATATTCAACTTGAAGGCAACATGACTTTAAAAGAAATATATTAATTTAGGCTTTACGTTAAACACTAACAATCTATGCAATTACCAAACACTTTAAAACACTAGTAATTATCTGTAAAATTAAAACACAGCAACTAAAATAAATCAGTTGAAAGATATGACAGACAGCTCACCCAAGAATTCGGAGTTATATTATTCCAAATAGAATTTCAACAGCACGCCGTGAGTAGGTGGCGATTTGAGTAGGTAGACTCGGAACAGCAAAGAGACTGTTCTCAGCGTGAGTCGGCCTTTTATATCAACAGAAGACAGTCAAAAAAAATACTCCGACTGTTATTTCAAATCCTCCATCGCCACAACGCAATCAGATGCGATGAGAAACGGGTTTTTTGGCCTACGTTCATTTTAAGAAACTTTTGTTTTGAAACGGATGTTTTGGGAGCGGGTGTTTTGGGAAAAGGACAGAACGTTCCGAAAGAAGTCTCATCACTCAAGCAGAGACAAAAAAAACAGCGACTAGACTATAAAGAATACACAGCAATATGCCGGGCCTATACATTCGATGAGTGTCCAAAATTATAAGTGGTATATTATGGTGTAAGACACACAGAATAATCCATGATGTTTCTTCAATATGTCTCACCCCAAAACATTATTTAATTAAAAGAATCAGCATCTAGAGTTCAAGGTGCAATCATTGAAAACCACTTCAACCCGGCTGGACCACGCTTCGTTCCAACCGTCCCAACGTAAGTGGCTAACGACAGAATATGAAGGGTAAGAGAACAACCCTCGGACCAAATATTTGGTCCGAGGAACAACCTCTGCTAATTATGTGTCTTTGGCAGCTGTCAAAAATCAATATTTATTGCAGGTAAATTAGATGTGTATAATTAGCTAAATTTATCATATTTGCACAGCAGTAGGACGTTTATAATAAGATCATTTGTTTTGATATGATAGTAAGTACTCCAACAGCTAGAATTCATTGTTGACCAATCATTGTATGTTTTAAGTTCGTTTTTATTTGCACAGCAGCACAATTTAGGATTTGTGGTTAGACAGAAGTGTTACAATACATACATGAATATATATAATCACGACTGTTATCCCCGAAGGGTTAATCATAGACCAGACAATGAGGACCCCAAAAGCTGTCCACTGCAAACAGTCCTCGTTTTACCAAATGATAACAGCACATGGGCTTAGAGTGACAGGTTTCTTGCGCCCGTACTTTGCTGCAGTAAAAAAATTATGTACTGAATTAATGGGTGGTAGGTTAAAAAAGATTTAGATGATTCAAAGTACTTATTGATAGAGTTTATTGAACAAATATATTTTCAGTTTGAGTTTGGGTGGTTGACTCATCGCCGTTCTATGCTGTTGGATGTATCGTCCGATAGTCGCCTTTTACGACACCTTATAACATAAATACATTTATACTACTCACATATCCTAATCCCTACAAGGGTAGGCTGACTAGGGGTACACTTCGCGCGATCCGGACATACCTTGCTTGCTTCTCTTAAATCTCACACCCTATAACAATCATGTAAAAAATGTGTGAAATTTATGGCAGTAACAAAAAATTTTAAAAATCAAAAACAATTGGAAAGTGTGTTCCCTGCCTACGGTCTCCGCAATGTAGGCGATATGGATAATGGTTCTAACGATAGGTTTAATCTAAATGGGAGTTTTTTGTCCTCTAATGTAATGTGTTATAAAATTTTATGTTTTAATGTAATGTTACTTATTAATTAACAGCGTGTCTGGAATAAAATGCCGTTTAATAACTTTTTGCCTCATTTAAAGAAAACGAAGATTTTTTTTATTTTATTTCATTTGAATGGTTTTTTGATTTATGATAGCTATATTTTTGTTTAAATCGCTTGTCTCGATATCAAATTCGTGTCAAAGTTAGGGAAAATTAACCTGAAAAAAGATTTTCCTTTTTTGATTATACTCGAAATTTGATGATAATAAGTGATGATAGATGGGGCTTGGGGGAATATCATTTGTAATTCAATAAAAGGTATCCCCCCAAATCCCCTGAGGTTCATGAAAGATTTGGGACTTCACTATAAGATCTGTGGTGAGATTATTTATACAGATTTTGAAAAATATACATTACCTGTACATGTTTTGTTTCATTTGCCCAACACTCGTGGGGTTATTTTATTACTGAACTGCATAAGAAATACCTTCATAATGTCCTTAATAGGGTCCTAACTGGGGACTTTATGAAATGATAAGCGGACTGAATAAACATAGGTTTGTACTCGTTACGTTAAACATTGATATGCAAATAAAATAAATTATTGGACGCGCTCGATGACTACGCTGGTCGAAGCCGATCTGTCTAGTCTAGTTTGCAGTTTCCAGTGGTAGTAGGGACTCATGATCGTGAGCACCCCGCCGCCTGCACCCGCACCCACGGCCCGACGACTGACGACGAAAGGAGCCGATTACTCCCGAAGACGCTCGCCCTTCAACAGTCCTCCTTTACGTGTCCGTCAACGGCGAACCTTGTCAGTTACCTTGTAGACCCTGAAGATTTAGTTCTTATGCTACTGTCCCCTGTAATCTAGCACTGGATCTAGCAACTGGAACGCAGCTATGTAAAACAGTGCTGCTTGACGCCAGAAATAAGTATTAAGATAGTCATCTAGTCGGATTCTGGATAGAATTTCACTAATATTGCATGGTGCCACCATGCAATATTAGTGAAATTATAAGTTTTATAAGGTCATATCCATACGTAGCTGGACTTGAATAGAAGTTTAAAATACCAGCGCCATTTTGTGATTAAGGCCACGCGAGGGTGTAGCGGGCAGGTCCCTCAAATTCCTGAACGCTTCATTATTTTATTTTAAAACATTTAACCTTTAAGCGGTCGATGGAGGCTTGAAACCTCGACGGGGGGACTGAAACACCCGCATGTTTTTACGTATATATAGTATAATATTAAAGGGTTCTATTTTAAGACATAATTAGTAGGAATTAGAAGACATGTCAGTTTCAAATATAACTGAGGAAACATTAACCGAAGGGATAGATGCGATAAATCGCATTTCTATTCCATAGATCCTTAAAACTTTTGAATGACTTGTTCAATAATGTTCATACAAGCTTTAGATTTCGATGATTTAACAAAACTAACTAATCAGTGCTTAAAACAAGAACCAAACCGAAAACAACAGCTTCTGTAGCTGAGGCCACTAGACCACAGGAGATATTAAAAAAAATGTAGGTAGTTCCTTAATAACTGGTCTGAACAAAATGTTCATTTAACCCTGTCTAATTACTTCAACCAGAAACGTTAACTGTACTACGTACCTCCTCAACTAGACAATAAGTCCGGTACTAAAGATTTTGACCAGAAAATAATTAGCAACATTGCCGGAGATTCGACGATAATTACCAAGACCCTTATTACGTCGTATAAAAGTTTAAAATGTATAAAACTCAATCGTCTTATTTCGACCGCAGGCTTAGGCCACGGACGTTTAGGGCTATGAAATTCAAAGTTATGAGAGACAGCGCCATTTTAAGATTTAATAAGAATTTTGGCATTTGAAGTTTAGTTTAGTTTTAACACATTTCACTCTTCATTCCTACAAGTTAAGGTAGTTTTTTGGAAATGAATTTTTTATTGGCTACTATGAACTAAAGCCATCTCTGTGGTGAGTCTACTAGCAGGTTCGATTTATTGGGAAATTGGGTCAAATGAAGGCCAAACCTGTTGTAGTTTAAAAAAACAGTAACTTTAATAGAGTTTTCGCGATCAATGTGATATGAAAAGTTAAATTAAGGTTTCTCCTGTTCCATTTCATTAAAACCGTTAGGGCCGATACTTTCCTACATTAAGCAAGGAGTGGCCCATTCATAAATAGTATCACTTTTATAAAATAAAAATAAACTTTATCTTTTTCACAAATCTAAACCTATCCATGGCGACCTCCTTGGTCGAATGGTTTGTACACCGGTTTTCATGGTGTCGCCATCTCTGAGGTCCCGGGTTCGATCCCCGGTCGGGTGAATTTATAAATTATTGTTTTTCTAAATTGTCTCGGGTCTGGGTGTTTTCTATGTATAATAAGTATGTATTTAAGTATTTTAAGTATGTTTATCCGTTGTCTAGTAACCATTTAACGAGTTTCTTTGAAGCTTCTCTTGGGCTAGATAATTGGTGTGATTGTAGGAAAGATTTATTTATTTATTATTATTTATTATGCCCGTACAGAGAGTTACGCAAAATCATTAGTGAAAGTAGAACACTTAACTTTTTACGGACTTGTTTCAAGCCGCTGAAACATAAATAAATAACTGTGTTTTAACCAATGATAGTAAATTTTAAAATATTATAATATAATCAACGAGCTTGCGATCTTGCCCGCTAAGCAACTTTCGCAATGCCGGAAGGCTGGATGGGTGACCAAATTAAAAACATCTCGAGCTCCTCCGTGTTTCGGAAACCATGTTAAGCCGTCGGTCCCGGTTGTCGTCGTAAGATGGCAGTCGTTAAAACCCACCAACCCGCATTGGGCCAGCGTGGTGGGTTATGGCCCAATATCCCCACGTGCTATTATCCACGTGGGAGGCCTGTGCCCAGCTGTGGGATATTATAGGCTGATGATAATATAATATCATTGGTTTTAACATATTTTTAATATATTATATGTTTGGATAGGATAGACAGTCTTTAATAATTATTCTAATTATGTAAGCTATTTTAATTATTTTAGATTTTAGTAAATGGGAAACTGTGTTGTTTGGTGACGGCGGTGGCTGAGTGGTAGTGACGCATTATAAAAAGAATACTACCGAACTCATCTCTTTTCATCTCAAGAACTAAAGTGAGATAGTGTAGAATATTCATTATGCGTAAAAACTCTATAAAAATACATAAAATAAACGCGATCAGTACCTACCGTATAATAAGGTAGAGTTTTACGTCAACATGCCATTTTCATGTATCGTTGTACGCATTCAGCAATAAACTAATATACCGACCCAACAGTTAGCACCTTTCCACTATCGTTAAGGCACCCTTATTTGTTACACTAACTGTTACGTTCATCTTAATTAGGGTGCGTTAAGTAAGAACTAATTAAATGCTCGCTTGCAATATGGGCCTTTAGGCTCGGCGAAGATTGTGGCGGTTACAACTAGCGTTTTGTGGAATCATCGGTAAGTATATGTGTGGAAACAAGAATTGTTAAAAGCGAGCCGCTCCGTTTGCTGTAATTATATAAAAATATTAATTGATTTAAAGTTAAAAAAAACCAGCCAAGTGCGAGTCGGACTCGCCCATGAAGGGTTCCGTAGCAGCAAGTAACATCATATAAAAGTTCTTGTAGTTCATTGTAACTTTGATCGATGTTTTAATAGTAGTGTATTTTTTAAAATTAATTAATTTACGACGTAAGTATTAAAAAAAACTACTTACTAGATCTCGTTCAAACCAATTTTCGGTGGAAGTTTGCAAGTAATGTACATCAATATTTTGTTTAGCTTTATCATTCTCTTATTTTAGAAGTTACAGAGGGGCGGGGGGGGGGGGGGGGGCATATTTTACTAATTTGGAAGTGTCTCTCGCGCAAACTATTCAGTTTAGAAAATATATATATGAAAGAAACCTTAATATCATTTTTGAAGACCTATCCATAGGTAGCCCACACGTATGGGTTTGATAAAAAAAAATTGAGTTTCAGTTCTAAGTATGGGGAACCCCCAAGGAACCCCCAAAACTTATTGTTTTTTTTTCTATTTTCTACTTACCAAGTTTCAACAGTATAGTTTTTATAGTTTGGAAAAAAGTGGCTGTGACATACGGACAGACAGACAGACATGACGAATCCATAAGGGTTACGTTTTTTCCCAATTGGCTACGGAACCCTAAAAAGGACAGCTAACGGTAATAAAAATAAACTTCATTGTTAAAAATCTATGACTTCATCTCTCCTAATGTCATCTTTGTCATCTCTCCTAAACTTCTTCTCATAGCTCTAATTTTGTTTCCAACTCTTTCACTCTCACGGCTATTCGACTCTGGAATGCACTGCCTTTTAACGTGAGAGATGCTTCTAACAAGGTTGCCTTCAGGAGTTTAGCGCGTGAGTACTTTCTCAAATCCGTCCAATAGTTTTAGACTGATTTACAGCATAAGTTACTAGTGTTTATATTTATCTTATATAGTATAATATGTATTTGTATAGTTATATATATTTTGTGTATAATGTATGTATGTATATTTAGGCTAGTTATGTTAAGTGTTTCTTTTTTTTCCTTATTTAAATTGTTATTCTCTAAATGTTAATGTCACCGCCTACAAAAATTTATGTACATATTTACTGGTTGACTGTTAGAGAATACCTTATGGTATTAAGTCCGCCGTTTGCTGTATTTTTGGCAATAAAGTTTAAATAAATAAATGTTAAGTGATAATACGACCGATTCTGAAAGCGCACGTTACACTACTTTAGTAGTTCCTCAGAACTGCCTATCCCATCTCTAACTGTCGGGTTACAACAATTACACCAACATAAAAAAAAACAACGACAAGGTTACGATGGTAGGTATGGAAGTAGATAAATTGTCATTGTAATCACACATCATACTACATGTTTACGAACGAATACTATCACCCCTCTACTACTACTACTACCTCTCCTACTATCTCCCATTGGTGTCGTAAAAGGCGACTAACGGACTAAAAACTGCACATACACCTAACAGCATAGAGCGGCGATGGGCTCACCACCTGTCACGCTGAGCACATGTGCAGTAGATATTCAGATTTTCGATATTTCAGATGTTGAGCGTACAACCATTCGGCAACATTAGACAAAAAAAATTTTTATAATCGTTCGTCATTTTAATTTTCAATATTTTGGACAACTGGAATTTTACACAAGACGAATACCGTGGTCGAATAGTCAGCACGCCGGATCTTGGGTCGTGCCATCTCTGAGGTCCCGGTCCCGAGTTCTATTCCCGGCCGGGTCTATTTAGAAAAAACTGTTTTTCTAATATTTATTTCTGGTCTGAGTGTTTTTCTATGTATTTGTCCGTTATCTAACTCTTTATAATTCAACAATGTTTATTTCATTAGAAAGTTAATTTTTTTATAGGTTTTGAAAAATAAAAAAACACGTATATTTTAGTTTTAATTTTTTTTTATAGTTTATTTAGAAAATGAAAAAAAAGGGAGTGTGACAGATATGTTACACTGTCTCATAATGTTCCTCTATGATGTATGAAATGCTTTGAAACAATTATTTTATTTATTATAGCACAATGCTACGCCACACTTCTCACAGATCGTTTGTGATACACCAGCACAGTTAGGATACTTGCATGCAGCGAATTCTCTTTTCTGCCCAAACAGGCCAATGCCCAATTTAACCGAGTAGCCATGTTCATTTTTGGAGATCTTTTTATGAAATTTATACTCAGTTCTTTCTGAACTATGTAAAGATTTGATTTGTTTGATTGGCAACATCTTCAATCAATTCTTTAGAAAATAGTTTGAAAAAGAACTGGATAGGATTATCGAGATCTAAAAACTCCAATGAGAAGCTTTCATCGTACGTAATATGGAGCTGTTGCTCATTTAGTTCAAGGTTTTTCTTCTTCCAGAGTACATTCAATTTAGGCTTGCTTTGAAAACGTGCCGATAGTCCTGGCTGAAAACAAGATTCCGTGGTGGCTTGGAAGTACTCACATTATGTTCTAAGTACTCAATAATGTCGTCGATATCCAATCCTTCAACCGCTTCCTCTTCAATAGGGAGCCCCAGATCTGGAATAAAGTCTGGCTCCGCAACGCTGTCGTCGTCATCTTCAAATCCATCCTCGCTGGCCTCATAATCAAAAAGATGCTGCTCAATTTCTTCTTCTCGTAGACTTCAGGAAGCCAATCTTTCAAATAATCAAACCAAGGTCAATGCACTGCACTAAGGGAACGTTATAACACAATGTGACAGAAATGTCACAAACAATAATTCAATGAATTTTATCATGAATTACTAAAAATTATGCATAACTAACAATAAATAGTCAAAATCACAGACTTATCTATTAGATTTACAGTACAGAATCGTGGTTTACTTAGTTTTTGTATTTTTTTAGATTTTTGTGACCGTCACTCCCGAATTATTCTTACAAATCGCCGACAAGTGACTTTCGCACAAGTTTTGATACAAGTAACGCCATGTAAGATGTAAAGAATGCACTAAGATGCATTGAACGGTATGTAACCGTCGTGGGACAATGACTTAAAATGGAATAAATATTCTGTTTGAAATTTTGTGAGGAATTGATTGGTATGTTACAGTTATGTCACACGGTGATATAAAGGGTCGAATTTCAAAAGAAGCTTTTCCTGGGCTAGATTATGGTGTGAGCGTATAAAGTTATTTATTTATTTAAGAGTTACAATACATTTCAATTCACTATTGTAGAGACGTATTAAGCAAATGTAACCCATTTGAAAAGCACAGAATAATGAAAAGCAAATTGCTTTTATACAATAAAATAACTTCTATTACAAAAAAGTATTACATTTTTTGGAAAAAAACGCAAAGCATAATGAAACAGAATTACTGTCCTGCCAATTCTCTATTGGCAGTTTTTGAGGTGAAGCCGAAATAACTAGAAATATTTAGTGAGATATCGAGCAGCGTACATTAAGAAAACAGTCGCGTAGTCGTACTCTTTGAAGTCGGCTAAATGAATTCGTCAAATTGGGAACCTTCGTCTTCTTTTTGAAAACAGATCAAAGAACATTGCGAATTCTAGACCAGAACTTAAAAGGGCCTCTATAAATAACTTTGAGCTCGAAATTATTTCATATTTTCAATAGCGTCTTAACAAACCTAACCTTATTGGATTTATAGTCAAATGCCAGGATTAAACACAAGTGATACAATGATTTTCAAGTAAAAATCATTATTTTAGATAGCAGCCGTGCCGCGTAACAGTGAAAGAATACTATCATCACCCCCTCTCTTCCCTTGGGTGTCGTAAAAGGCGACTAACGGACTAAAGACTGCACAAACAACCACATCATAGAGCGGCGGTGGGCTCATCACCTGTCACGCTGAGCACAGAGCCGTCGCTATTTGGTGAAAAATGGACTATGGCAGAGATCTGCTTTTGCAGTCCTCGTTGCCTAGTCTCTGACTAACCCTTCGGGGATAAAAGTCGTGATTATTATGTAGGTATGTTAGTTAGATCTTCAAGATTAGAATAAGGCATTAGCATATAGCTGATTCAACGGGACAAAACACTATTAATTTTGTAAGTAAGTACATATCTACTTACTGCTTGACGTTTCGGCCGCGATGCTGCGGCCGTGGTCACAAGCGAACTGGTTAGGTCCCGTTGAAACAGTTTTAATGCAATGCAACGCGATGGTTTATTTATAGGTTTAAGAAATTGCCATTGATGGTTATTAATGCGTAGGTATTGGATTTCAGGTCTGGGAAATTATCTATGTATTTAAGTACGATAAATTATCCGTTATCTAGTTATACAAATAAAAACAAGTTTTAAAAGGAACTTAATTTGGGCAAGATAATTGGTGTAAGAGTAGAGAAGTTGTATTTGATTTATTCATTAATACTAAAAGTAGCTTAACTGTTAGGTAGTTAAGATAGAAGTTATGATGAAGATAGGAGAAGCACGATGGCGCAGCGGCTAGCGCGTTCGGCTTGCGATCTTGTTCGCGAAGTAACTTTCGCAATGCCGGGTCGCTGGATGGGTGAACAACTTAAAAACATCTCGAGCTCCTCCGTGCTTCGGAAGGCACGTAGCCGTTGGTCCCGGTTGTTGTCGTAAAAACCCACCAACCCGCATTGGGCCAGCATGGTGGGTTATGGGGCAAGTTCCCCATGTGATGTTGTCCATGTGGGAAGCCCTATGCCCAGCAGTGGGACGTTTATAGGCTGATGATGATAGAAGTTAGAAGTTTCAACATTTTGTAACACGTGGAAACATTTGATTATATATGAAGGTTACTCAATATTATTATGTTGCGGAATGCTGCAGTTATTTGCAGTGTGGATGGACCGTTCAGATGTAATCTTACTGGGTATGCCGCTGAACGCGTGGCCGCTGCACTGTCGGGCTTTATTAGCAAGGCGTTTATTAAACACTAGCCGCCCGCCCTCGTCTGCGTGCATGAACTCACTGTATCCCGTGACAAATTTACAAACAATTTAATTCACACAAACTATGACCGGACAATTGCAAACACAACGAAAAAAGAATTACCCAAATAAATAGATAAAATATTTATTTGCATCAATTTTTCTTTTAAATAAAATTAAAATAACAATAGAAAATGAAATAAAATCAGAACGTGTAAAACATTAATATAAGAAATAGTAATTGATTTAGGTATGAAAAATAAATAAAATATCACAACAAAATAAAATAAAATGTAAAATTGATTAAGATTTAATTGAATTGATTGATTTAAATTAAATATAGGATAAAATGTTTACTAGAAAAAAAACAACCAGTCTTAGGAAAGCTAGAAAAAAATTATTTCTTCTAGTAAACATTTTATTATTATATCTATATAGCATTGTGAATGCAAAATTTCAATAATAAAGATATTAAATTAAATAGAAAATAACATTCCAAACAAATAGGTGCAACTATTCTGTAGTTATGCGCGTACGAACATTAATTTCGCCACGGATAAAATGTTTACTAGAAAAAAAATCAACCAGTCTCGACTCGACCTTGCTGAGACTGGTTGATTTTTTTCTAGTAAACATTTTATCCGTTATCTATATAGCATTGTGAATGCAAAATTACAATAATAAAGATTAATTTCGCCAATTATTTTTATTAATTTAGATTCAAATCTAGTCGTTATCCAGCGATGCACCTCATCAGGAAAGCGTTGCTTAATCACCCGGCGGTTGTGAGCACAATTTAGAGCTCGCTATTCATAACAATAACACGTGGAGCACAAGACATGTGGTATTATTGTGTGCACTGACGGAGATGACGTCGGAGAACCTTATGAGGTGTAGCACCATATGTTTAAGTTCGTTTATTAGTTGGTAGCAGAACAAATAGAGGCTGTGGTTTTAATAGTATAAGGCAAGATCTCTGGATTGGTTGAAAGTACTATAATAAATGTGTTGATAGCATTCGTAATTTTCCCAACAGAGGTGCCCTACTTATTTAATTTTTTGTGTTGCTCATTATAAATACGAAGATAACGAACCGTTGAAAAAAATTGATGTCATAATAATACCCTATTGAAATTGAATCTATTGTTCAAAAAAATATTTTTACTGACAGATTGATTGTTAGCAAAACTCTAGAGATCTCTATAATGTAAATATAATCACACCAATTATCCAACCCAAGTACGGTTAAATAATACAAACTTATTTTAAGTAACTTTAACGAAAACACCCAGACCCGAGACAATTAATTTAAAAATAAACAGTTACTTGTAAATGGGAATTGTAGTCGGGAAAATAGAGATGGTGACTCCAGAACCAGCGTGATGCCAGTAGTCAGCACCACTTATTTGATCTGTGGTCAGCACCACGGAGGAGGAAGTTATTTGTAACCGGGAATCGAAGTCGGGAAAATAGAGATGTGACTCCAAAACCAGCGTGTTGCCAGTGGTCAGTACCACTTAACTGATCTGTGGTCAGCACCACGGAGGTCTAAGTTTAATTTGGCCTCCCGCGCGCTTCGGGCCAGGGTGGTGGGTTATAGCCCAATCTCCCTATGTGCTATTATTCCAAGTAGGAAGTCATGTGGCTAACAGTACGACATTCATAGACAGACTTTCAAACATTAATGATGACAAAGTTTGGAAGTCTGTTTGAAAGTCCTTTAAAAACCTCACACTTTTTATCCCGAATTCCAATAGATAAGCCCAATGCTTCTCTTTTTTTCTATTTTGCGGTAAGTACTAAAAAAAGGTCAATTTAAATGTTTATTTTCTCAAAAAGTAGTAGATTTTTTTTCAGTTATTATTACAATGGCCATATCTAAAGGAATTCGGAATAAAAAGTACATGCCACTAAATCGGGGTTTTTAAAACACTGTGGAAATGGTTTAAAATTTATTAGGCGTCCTACATTTTGAAAGGTTTACACAATGATTGTCAGGTAGCATTAATGAAAAGCTTCGGTAAACGGGATTGATGTATACAAACATAAAAAAGTATTTACACACGTCAAATTTAAAACAACGTAAACAAACGGCATAATGGACAGCCATTGTTTCAAAAGTATTATTTAGGCTTCAACAATGTTTGCATTATACTTTTATTTGACCACCTAAGACCGTCCAGTTAAATTCCACAAATAAAATAAAATGATGGTTTAAATTATTACGGATATTTTTGTTTTATTTATAAGCTAACCGTGTCGCATGGCGATGAAAGAATACTACCACCCCCTCTTTTCCCTTGGGTGTCGTAAAGGCGACTAACAGACTAAGGACTGCACTAAAATCCTACAGCTTAGAGTGGCGATGGGCTCAACACCTGCTGTCACGCTGAGCACACGTGCAGTCGCAGTTTGGTGAAAAGTGGAATATAGCAGAATGCATTTGCTGTCCTCATTGCCTAGTCTCTGACTAACCCTTCGGGGATAATAGTCGTGATTATAAATGTATGTATGTATGTATAAACTTGATGCAAAAATTTCTTATTCACATAATAATACACTTTTTCCACATTTGTGCCTTTGATTACATATTGTGAGAAACTGTGCACTAAAATTAAATGCTCTAAATGGGTCCGATATAGAACAGATTTTCTTTATTTATTACTAAATTATTTAACTATAATATAAATCCTACTACTTAATATTATAGACGCAAAAGTTTGTAAGTATGGATGGATGTTTGTTACTCTTTCACGTAAAAACTACTGAATGGATTTAGATGAAATTCGGCATACAGATAGTTGCTTGCAGATAGTTGCACCTGGATTAACACATAGGATACTTTTTATCCCGATATTCCCACGGGAACTGGAACATCGCGGGTGAAACCGCGAGTGGCCGCTTGTTATGTATCAGGTACACGACGTTGGACAAAAAAAAGCTACAATGAAGGAACAAAACTACTCATTCTTTGAACGAATCTTCACTTTTTACGAATCTAATTCACTTCTTATAAAGTACAAGCCCACAAAAAATATGTTTCCCGAAGGGATAGGCAAGCATTGAGCTATAATGTACTACGTACTAGAGAAGACCTCTCAACTAGATTAATTGTAAGTAACACGCGTTAGAGCCAGCTCGCTCCAACTGTAGTAGTCTGTGGCAGGCGCTAGACGCAACAATACGTGTGTATTCTGTGTTCTATTTTATTAAAATATGCCTTTAAGTGTACTAAGGTACTGTTCAAACAACTCAGGATATACAAATAAAACCAAAGGAATCATTTTTCACCTGAAATTACGTACTAAATTAACGATGTAACATGCATTTAAATAATTATTTTATCAAATCGCCAAGACATAAAGCGGCGGAGATGTTTCGGTAAAATGCATAGAGTAACAATATTTTCTGTTTTGTTACAACTAGGTAGCCTCGCACCACGGTACAAGTATCATTGTAGCTGTGCACATTTATTATATGGGACGTCTTCTCTAGTTTATTTACCTCAATGTAGGCAAGACCATCGCTTTCCATTTGGACTTATTTTAATACGTAACATTTCTAGTATCTGTAAACTGCCGAATTTCTCCAATCGATATCAATCCTTATAATAAAACAATAAAGTTCAAAATGTATTGTAGATGTTTGACATTTTGTGGTGGTTGATCTACTTATCTTCTGGCCTACATAGAACAACGGTTTTCAGTCTCCCCCATTCCGCGCCCTGCCCACTCGAATGCAGCGGCGAATTCCATCGCAGATTAATAGACCAGTTAGCGAACACACGTAACCTCTTACCTCAGTGTTGGAGTTAACCGCTAACACTAAATTCCCGTCTCAACTGTCTGAATATTAAACGCCCCGTCCGCCTGATTAAACCCCGGGACGAGCTCGACTATAAATACAGTGTGGAACTGTCAAGCCGATAAACGCACAGCATACTTAACGTGTCGGGTAGCGGTGTAAGAATTGTACCACCCCCTCTCTTTCTTTGGGTGTCGTATAAAACGACTAACGGACTAAAGACTACGCATACATCCAACAGCATAGAGCGGCGATGGGCTCACCACCTGTCACGCTGCATGAGTACATGTGCAGTCGGTATTTGGTGAAAAGCGGAGTATGGTAGAGAACTGCTTTTGCTACCCTCATTGCCAAGTCTCTGATTAACCCTTCGGGGATGATAGTCGCAATTATATGAATATGTATATATTTAAATACTTAACTCACCAACCCGCTTTGGGCCAGCGTGGTGGGTTATGAGGATTCATGTGCTGTTCTCCATGTGAGATAGCCTGTATCCAGAAGCGGGATGTTTATAGGCAGATGATGATGTATGACATCGTTGACTGTCTGTCTGACTGAGATTTCTTTCTTTTATTTTTAATACATAATTATAATCGCGACTATTATCCCCGAAGGGTTGGTCAGAGACTAGGCAATGAGGACCGCAAAAGCAGTCCTCTGCCATAGTCCACTTGACACCAAATAGCGACTGCTCATGTGCTCGGCGTGACAGGTAGTTTTTTTCTAGCTTTTATTTAAATTGTAATGTTTGTGTGTATGTATGTTAGGTTCAAATCTTGAAAGAAAAATTGTGTATGCACTAAATGAGGACCGATCAAGCTGAAATTTGGTATGCCTAAAAAGACAAAATGAAATAAAAGATACAAAAACAGTTTTTAAAAAAGCTTTTATCAAACCTTTCAACTGCGGCCACGCACTGATCAGTTCTCAATGAATACAATTTCAATTGTATCTAGTGACGCCTTGTTCTAAGTGTAAATAAAACTCGCATTAAAGATTTGATCATCGACTCTTGCTGTTGCCTGTTCGCCCAGAAGGCAGGCCACAGTCAACTTTAATAATATTCAATCTGCAATCCACAATATCAACATATCAATTCGAAACTATAATTTGCAATACCGTACTGGTAAAACAAAATTGTGCAAACAAACAAGATTCGCAAAATAAATTATTATGTACAATGTACAGTCACGAGCAAAAATATGTAAATAATGTTAGGTACATCACTATATAGATTGTGCATAGTGGTACATCCCTACAGAGCCGCCATATTTATTACTCGTCTCTGAGCGGCCGATCACGGACGCTAACCTTCCCTGTAATGTAATTAATTGTGACAAATAAATGATGTGGACCTGAAGACTATTTTATTATTAAGAAGACCCAAAGACCGACATAACATGGTGTCAGAAGTAAAAGAACGTAAGTAAAATATGATGAATCCTGTTGGTGTAGACCACGTGCAGCGTATGCAAATGACGCTGGGATGTCTGAAAATTTCATCAGACAATTCCACAAATAATGCCGAAGCATGGAAAAAGTGGTGGCAGCAGCTAGAGCTATATCTTCTGGCGACAGGTCTGGATAAAACCGAAGAGAAGAGGAAATTTGCCATTTTACTTCACCACATTGGAGCCAAAGGTATAGAAATATTCAATGCATTTAACATCGAAATTAATGTCAGCACGCTTGCACAGATTAAAGAAAAATTCGATAATTATTTTGAGCCACGTAAAAATGTCACAATGTGCAGATACACATTTTTCACTCGGAGGCAGGAAAAATCCGAAAGTATCGATGAATTTCTGACAGATCTTGAGAATAAAAGCAAAGAATGTGAATTCGGAACCCTTAAGGAGTCGCTCATCAGGGATATTTTCATTGCTAATCTCAATTTGGAGTATGCACATGTCAGGCAGAGATTGTTGCAGGAACCTAATCTGACTTATCAAAGGATGAGAGAGCTGGCAAAGACACTGATAGTCGCTCAGCATGATGCCGAAAAAATGGTAAAAGAAAGCACCACCAGTGAAAATGTCATGTTCGTCAGGCGAGGTCGCAGTTCCAGTCGACAGCGAACACCGAGTAGGCAACGGTCAGGTCAGGCGTCAACTTGGGCTAACAAGAAGACTCCAAGCCCGAGCAGGCAGCCTGGAAAGTCATCGTGTGGTCGCTGTGGGCAGTTTCATCGTTTCAAGTGTCCCGCTGCAGGAATACAGTGCAGGTCATGTAACAATTTTGGTCATTTTGCAAAATTTTGTTTTAAAAATAAAAATGTAAGACATTTAGAGTCGTTTACTTCTGTTCCCGCCAAAGCCGGGACGGCCTTTCAAACCGTACCGCCATCGGTATGGCGGTTGACTCAGCGGTTGTTGACGACCGCGTCCGCCTGTCTGCCGCGGCGCCACCGCTGCGCGACCCGCCGCCGCTAGCTTGGTGAGCCGAGCGCGCGACTAGTCTGTCTGCTAGCTAACGCGAGACGCCCACAAAATACGCGCGCTGTGACTCCTGAACCTAAAGTGAAGAGCTCGACCTAAACGCCCTTAACCAGTGCCCCTAGTGAACTGTTTAGTGAAGTGACTGTGCGCCAGGAACTCAACCTACCCCGCCGACCGTGGACAGCTCGTCTCCAGGTTCCTGTGTATCCCTGTAAGTACTTCACTATCCATAACCTACCCAACCCACATCTTTTATTTCGCCGCTGTTACTGCGAACGCCTTTCGCCGTAACATTTTGGTCCTTCGAGCCGGATTTGCCGCCGTTGTTTACCTCCATGAGCTCGATGCCTCCGGAGATACTTTGGTACACTTGATTGTCGCCAAGTCGCGAGTCGCGCCACAGCGCGACGGATAACCGTCTCTGCGCCGGTCAATTAAGGTGCATATTGGTGCAACGAATGATCGGCCAATCACAGCGAGTTGACAATTATACTCGACGAAGTGTTCGCCCGCGCCAACGGCGCTGGACAACGGCAGTGTGCTCCGAGCCTTCAAAGAGAATCCACGCGCGCGCCCGCGCAAGAACTCAGCCCGTGAACAACCACGTGTTCAGTGTATGTGACTTGAGAGCGCTGTGTTTACCAGCCCAACTACCCTTAAAACGCCTCCGATCAGTGCCCAGTGGAGTGAACTGTGTTGTGTGTTGCTGCCTTCAAGCCTGCGACCCCGCGCCTAGAGCGCCAGCTGTCTTCAGCTCCAACCAGCTCCAGCCCGAACCAAGTAAGCCCCAGATATTCCCTTATATCTCCTGCCTAACCCTTATTTCGCCGCTGTTACTGCGAACGCCTTTCGCCGTAACATTTATGGTCCTTCGAGCCGGATACATCCCAATAACAGTCCACTAAATTAAACCCTACCTTACACACTTCATTTTTTTTTGCCTCGACTCGTGCCGCCACCCATACACGCCCACACAACACCCACACAATGCACGCCAGCCCAAACACCCCTTACTGCCCTTACTGCAGAACTAGGGGACACAGATTGATAGCATGCTCCCGCTACAATGCCCAACCGACACAAGGTCGGTGGGACTTTATAAAGGCGCGCGAGCGGTGCCAGAAATGCCTGGGCCCACACTACCCACAGGAATGTAAGTCGGTGAAGGCATGCAGAGTGTGTGGCATCGCAGACCACCACACGTCCCTACACCGACCGGACGACGCCACGCAGCATTACCAGCCGGAATCGGCGGCGCGGTGGCTCCCGGCCCCGCTGCGGGACACTCCGGCAAAGCGACCCAGCGACAGAACGCTGCATGTGTCCTCGCATGCACAGCGGTCGCAGGAGTAGGTACATGTTACCGTAGACATTCAGCCCCACATTATTAATACAGTCCACTATTATATATATATAGGATAACTATTTCAGCCCATTAACTATTTCATTACATGTTGGTCATTCGACCCGTTAAAATAATATTTACTCATATTTCGTAGTTATCACGTAACTTAATTTTAATTTCTGATTTTTAAATTTTATCGCGTAACATTCCTAATTTCATTACCTTACATAACCCTTTCTGCACGATAGACGTTGCAGGGTGCATTGCGAGATATTATTAACCTACCTACAAAAATAAATTAAGAACGTGTTCCAAGAACAGTGTTCGATTCGTGTTATATTTTTACTTACTAATTAGGTTGCACATATAACTTTAGGTACGTATAACACACCCGCGTCTAGACGACGATATTGTTGTTTTTCCCGTTTTATTTTGTTATGAAATTTTTATGGTCGTGTCGTGTCAAATCGGCTCAGATCTCGTGCATGCTCACCACGCGTGCCAAATAGCGTGCTTTATTTTTTCGCTCGTGTTAATTTTATATTTTTTCTGCTTTTAATTCTTGCCTTGGCAATCGACTCAATCTCGTGAGTGCTCACCACAAGAGCATCGTACTTCTACACACGTGCACCCACACATCAGCCTGCAGCACACAAACACATGTAGTCAGCCCGCACCTATACGGTGCATGACATCAGCACGCGCCCCCTGCGCCTCTGCGCCCCCGCGCCCCCCCGCCTTTGCGTTGACGCGCCGCCTGCGCTTCTACGCCCCCGCGCCCCCACCCACCTTTGCGTTGACGCGCCGCCTGCGCTTCTGCGCCCCCGCGCCCCCACGCCTTTGCGTTGACGCGCCCCCTGCGCTTCTGCGCCCCCGCGCCCCCCCGCCTTTGCGTTGACGCGCCGCCTGCGCTTCTGCGCCCCCGCGCCCCCACGCCTTTGCGTTGACGCGCCCCTGCGTTTCTGCGCCCCCGCGCCCCCACGCCTTTGCGTTGACGCGCCCCCTGCGCTTCTGCGCCCCCGCGCCCCCCCGCCTTTGCGTTGACGCGCCGCCTGCGCTTCTGCGCCCCCGCGCCCCCACGCCTTTGCGTTGACGCGCCCCTGCGCTTCTGCGCCCCCGCGCCCCCACGCCTTTGCGTTGACGTGCCGCCTGCGCTTCTGCGCCCCCGCGCCCCCACGCCTTTGCGTTGACGCGCCCCCTGCGCTTCTGCGCCCCCGCGCCCCCACGCCTTTGCGTTGACGCGCCCCCTGCGCCCCCGCGCCGCCTGCGCTTCTGCGCCCCCACGCCCCCACGCCTTTGCGCTTACGCACCCTGTGCGCCTATGCGCCTTCGGCGCTTTGCGCCCCCGCGCCCCCTGTGCTTCGTGCGCACAGGCATTCAGCCCTCATACAATTATACTCATACAGTCACACACGTGCATTCCTCTCAGCTCATCATATACACACCTGTTCCGTCGGACGTGTGCGAGGTAGTGATGATGGGAGGTTCCATGGCGATGGTAAATAACGACTGCGTCCTTAGAGTGATGTTGTATATTTACAGTGACTACATTGTGACTAACTTATTATCTAAACCTTACAAGACTATTTATACAGTAATACTACGTAGATGTTGGAGGGAGGATGCCGTGACATATCTTTATCGGATCTGCACGCGTTTAGGAATGTGCTTACAAACTCTTTAACCGATACGTGATGATAATAAATTATGTGGCGACTCTGGCCGCCACAGTACTCCCCCTCTTGAAAAAGGGAATGAAAAAAAACATCAGGTCTTCAGCTTGGAGATGCCAGTGGTGCTCTAATCCACGTTAAGTCGTGATGAGCGTGCTCAAGTCTTCATTGACAAAACGAGCGTTCTCCGGTCTACATGACTCGAGACGAGCGTGTGCTACCATGTCTGCTGTGAGTCGAGACGTGTGGAGTGCGACGGTACTTATTTTGACCGTCGAGTGATGCCGAGGATCCAGGAAGCGTTACGTTGCTGCGATGGAACCTTATGGCTAGCTGGCTTGCTGAATGCTGCTAAGAGAGCTGTTTCCTTGTACTTGAACAAAATACTTATTATAGGTATACCTTTTAAAAAAGACCTACTACACGAATAATTTTTATAAGAAACTTGATTTTTCTTTAAAATGTCTAAAATTCCTCTCAACATCTTAATATTGTTACTAAAATATTTTTTTTTATCACGTTATACCAAGACTATATTATACACACAAATTAAGTGGCATAAACAAGTACAACTTTAAATTATGCATATTCTTACAGTGAACTTTAAATTACGCATTACATGTTAATAATAAATTGAACTATTAGACTTAATAAAATACATAATAACAAAACATAAAAATTAAATTTGTCTAAGGTTAAGCATTAAGTACATAGAGATAAGACATGTTGCATTCAATATATTATAAGGAAATACGTAAATAACAAAAAAAAAATTAAAATTGACTAAAATCTTATTATTACAATAGTTACCCAAACATGGTTCATTTTTGTGCTGTATTTTTATTGCACAATCAAAGCATTTTAAACTTGTTGAATATCTTCATTTTGAGTACAACTTCATTAAAGCTTCATAATTATCCTCAGACTGGCGTATTCCTTGGCTCTTTGTCAGATAACCGGAGAAATCAATTCGCACTGGAGGTAGCTAGTAGCAGTTAAGTGTCTTATGAAGTGTAATAATATCTCATAAAACCATCGACTGGTAAAATAATGCTTCTAAATATCTCTTCCCGTAATTATAAATAACATACCTCAAACCACTTTGTCAGTCGGTAAAAGTGAGGCGGTTAAACGGGTGAATACTCGTTGTATACATTTATGCTTATTTTCCTTTGTTTCATTTTTCATTATCGTGATGAATAAGTGACATATTGTGTTCTTTCTGCAGTGAACTTGACCTTGCGCAAGCGTAGAGTAAACGGCGAAAAGTGCTGCGTCGGAAATTCTTGCGCGTTCGCTGCACCTTGGTCGATAAAACGTTCTTAATACGATGTGCCGGAAAGGAAGCCAAAGTTGTGGGAGCCATAAGAATGATGTGAAATGACGCAGTCGCAGCTTGATGTGGCTCGGTGTAGTGAAAATCTTGTTGTGGTTTTCGCTGAATAGAATGTTGCTGCCATGGTTGATGTAAATATTCCAAATGACTCACGTGTTCTTTTCGGGGTACTCCGTTGGAAGGTTGCTTGTTGTTTGAGCGGGGTCACCAGTGTTCCGTCGGGCGAAGTGTGAGAGGTTGTGATGATGATGGGATTCCATGGCGATGGTAAATAACGACTGCGTCCTTAGAGTGATGTTGTATATTTACAGTGACTACATTGTGACTAACTTATTATCTAAACCTTACAAGACTATTTATACAGTAATACTACGTAGATGTTGGAGGGAGGATGCCGTGACATATCTTTATCGGATCTGCACGCGTTTAGGAATGTGCTTACAAACTCTTTAACCGATACGTGATGATAATAAATTATGTGGCGACTCTGGCCGCCACAACACCCACTCGACATTAACTCAACACAGCACGAATCGGGGCTGAAGTCCCCCTTTAACTTCCATTCCTTCCCCCCCCCCTCCTACCCTCTGGGGCCCGGGAAGAGATGTTGAGATGTTCGCGCGCGACAGTTGAGCGAGACTCAGTGTATTATAGCATTCTTGACGAGGAGGACCTGGACGAGAAGACCGAGAAGGCATACACTGAGAACCACACAAAAGCCTCCGGGGCGTACCTTGGGATTCTTGTGGCTAGGGAGGAAATCTTACCCTCTTCCACGTCATCCCCAACCCATAGCGCTCAGCCCAGTTTCGGCGTCAATACGCCCACAGCCGTCCTCCCCAAGATAGCGCTGCCCAGGTTCAGCTCAAAAGTGGAGGACTGGCCTTCCTTCATTGCGCTGTTTAGGAGTCTGACTGACGACATGGCGACCCTGTCGGACGCAGTCAAGCTCCACTACCTATTCTCAAGTCTCAGCGGTGAGGCATTAAGTATGGTGTCCCACTTAAAGGTCACCAATGAAAATTTTGCCGTGGCCATGGACATCCTCACCAAGCGGTACGAGAACCGCCGGGTTCTCATTGATAGTTTTGTGGACATCATCCTGGGGCTGCCAAGCATCCATACGCGCTCGAACATCCGCACACCGTTCCTCATGCCGCTCATATCGGCTCAGTGTGCCCTCAACAATTTAGATTTGCCCATAGGAGACGATTACGTGTTTGTGTCAATGGTGGTGCGGAAGCTCAAGGGCGAGCTCCGCACGCTATTTGAACGCAGGCACGGGTCTAGTAACACCCTGCCCACGTTAAGGGACCTTATCTCCTACCTCGAGGAGCACGCGCGCTGTGTGGAGACAGAGTTCTCCAACATAGCCATGGCTCAACCCATTCAGCCCCAGCCCGGCCATTCTCGTAGCCGCGCGCCTCCTCAGTTGCCCCATCGCACTTATGCTCAGATGGCTCAGCAACAACCCGACCATTACCGTGGCCGTTCCTCAGCTCCATCGCCTTACCGCGCCCATGAGCAGCCTACTCACCAACCGTTCCGCCCAGCGCAACAAATGCGTCACCGCCCATCCACCTCCCCGGCTCGCAGTCAGCCCTTCCCCGTATACTCGGCCTTCCAGCAAAGCTGCTCCTCATCATCGTCCTCGTCCTCTTCCTCACGCTCGACGTCCTACTGTCCCTATTGTGCCACTAGGGGACATACGCTCATGACGTGCAGATGGTACAATGCCCAGCCAACACAGGGCCATTGGGACTTTGTACAGGCACGCGAGCGCTGCCAGCCGTGCCATTGGCTGACCAGCTTTACCACACACCAGCCCCGATCGACCTCTTATTGGGGTCGGACGTTCTTGGTCAAGTGTTGGACGGGACTAAGGTCTCGTTGGGCCCGGGCAAGCCCATAGCCTTCGGCACGATTTTCGACTTCGCGTTGATAGGACCCATTGAGGACTTGTATGCGCAGCCGGCGCAGCAGGTTAACTCAGCTCACGTCGTCAGCTCACAACCAGACTCAGCTGAATCAGCCCAGGACATACGTCAGAGTCTGGAAAGGTTCTGGGAATCTGAGGAGCCCCTCCCTCAATCTCACACTCATAATGATCCCCTGGAGGAACAATGCGAGGAAATCTTCCGCTCTACCACTACACGCGATCCCTCAGGCAGATATACGGTCGCTCTGCCCTTTCTAAAGGACGCCCCTCAACTAGGCAAAACTCACCCTATCGCATTACGCAGATTCCTCAATATTGAGAAGAAGCTAATGGCGAACCCGTCTCTGCGTTCTAAATACGTCGACTTTATGGCGGAATACATCGACTTAGGGCACATGGCTCCCTGTCACCCAAATACATTCGCCCATAAACCTCACTTCTACATCCCTCACCATGGCGTATTTAAGTCAGGGTCGGACAAGCTGCGCATTGTTTTTGATGGTAGCTGCAAAAGCTCCAATGGAGTCAGCATAAATGAATGCCTACACACAGGCCCCGCCCTTCAACAGGACATTGTGGACATCATCATGTCCTTCAGAACGCATCCAGTCGTTTTCAGCACTGACATCCAGAGGATGTTCAGAAATGTGCTGGTTGCCCCAGACCAGAGACGGTATCAGCTGATACTATGGCGGTCCTCACCAGATCACCCTCTGCTCACCTACGCCCTCAATACAGTCACGTACGGCTTAAGATCAAGCCCATATCATGCAATCCGCACCCTGCTCCAGCTGGCTGATGATGAAGGCCATCGCTACCCTGGAGCCGCTCAGGTTCTTCGCAAGTCTATCTTCGTTGATGACATCTTGTGTGGCCATGACACGGTTGAATCCGCCCAAGCACTTCAGGACGAGTTGATAAGTCTGCTAGACCTAGGCGGCTTTCAGCTCAGTAAGTGGACATCTAACTCGCCTAAGCTGCTCGAGAGATTTCCCGACAACCAATGCGACATGCCCAAGGACTTCGACATGAACCCAGAGTCCACGTCCATTAAGGTCTTGGGTATACAGTGGAGCCTTCAGTCAGACGAGTTCACCTACCGCATCTCTCTGCCCCCCATCACACATGTCACAAAGCGGTCTATTTTAAGCACCGTAGCCTCACTTTATGACCCAAACGGCTGGGTTTCGCCCGTTATCTTCCGCGCAAAGCTGCTGCTTCAGCAATTGTGGCTACTGAAGCTGGAATGGGATGAGCCCACTCCCTCTGAAGTACAAACGGAGTGGCACCACATCTCAGAGGATCTGCCGCTGTTGGCTAGCATTCGTTTCCCTCGGCACATTTGTGCAAACAAAGGCTCAGCTGCATACTCGCTTCACGGGTTTGCAGATGCCTCTGAAGCCGGGTTTGCCGCCGTTGTTTACCTCCATGAGCTCGATGCCTCCGGAGATACTTTGGTACACTTGATTGTCGCCAAGTCGCGAGTCGCACCAATCAAGAACCGCCTCACAATCCCCAAGTTAGAGTTGTCGGCCGCCACTCTACTCTCCCAGCTCATGATCCGTGTGTCGGTTCAGTTATCGGCCCATATCAGTATACAACAACACATATGTTGGTCAGACAGTACGATAGTCCTGGCCTGGCTCAATACACCGCCTCACCGTCTTCAACCCTTTGAAGCCAACAGGGTAGTCAAAATCAGCTCAGGCTCACCAGAATGTACCTGGCGACACGTACCTTCTGAGCTCAACCCGGCAGATTGCGCAAGCAGAGGAATGTCTGCGCAATCCCTGTCAGCCCACGACCTATGGTGGTCTCCCACGTGGCTTGGGACAGCCTTGTGAGTCTTGGCCTGCGATGCCCTTAGCTCTGGGCCATCACGCCCTGCCCGGCCTTAAGCCCAAACACGTCCCGTCACTGGTCACAGTGCCCGGTCTTGACTTTGACCTGCTCACTCGGTTCAGTTCACTAGACAAGCTCGTCGGAGTGACAGCTTGTCTAAAACGCTTTCTGCACAACTGCAGACACCACCCAGATTCGCGACGCTCAGGCCCCTTGTACGTCAGTGAACGAAGAGAGGCCCTACTTTACTGGGTGCGCAGTGTCAAGCACAATGAGTTTGCGGAGGACATCCACCGCCTTCAAACTGGCAAAATCTGCTCCGTCAGACTCCAGCGGCTGTCACCTCTCATTAAAGATGAGCTCCTTAGAGTTGGTGGACGACTGTCCCATGCGTCTATCCGATATGACGCGCAGCACCCGCTCATACTTCCCAGCTCTAGCCCACTTGTAGACCTTATCATTGACCACTACCACAAAATACACTGCCATCCTGGCGCTGACACTTTACACGCTATCCTACGCCAACAATTTTGGATATTGTCTGCGCGCCGTATTATTAGACAACGAGTTTTTAAATGCATTAGATGCTTTCGATGCCGGGCCCAGCCGCAAGCGCCCTTCATGGCCGACCTGCCAGCCGATAGAGTTACGCCTCAGCCAGTATTTAGTCAAGTCACGACCGATTTTGCCGGCCCATTCCTCGTTAAATCTAGTACCCTACGTAATGTTAAACTCTTAAAAGCGTACTTTTGTATATTCGTGTGCCTCTCGACTAAGGCGGTTCATTTAGAACCGGTCTCGGACCTCAGCACGGAAGCGTTCCTCGCGGCATTACAGCGTTATATAGCACGCCGCGGTGCCCCGGTTCTCATCCGCTCGGACTGCGGTACAAATTATGTAGGCGCTAGAAATCAGCTCATCGAAGTACAAAACTTTCTTGCCTTGAACAATGATACGATTGCGCACAAGCTCGCTGGTCAGCACATTACTTGGTTGTTAAACGTCCCTAAGGGACCATGGTTCGGTGCGTTACATGAGATCAACGTAAAATCAACAAAGCAACTTTTATATCGCGTAATTGGCGAACAGCACCTCACATTCGAGGAATTCTCTACACTTTTGGCACGAATCGAAGCTGTCCTTAACTCTAGACCTCTCTGCCCACTTTCGTCTGATCCATCAGACTTTGAGCCGCTTACAGCCGGACATTTCCTCATAGGCCGCCCACTAACGGCCCTTCCCGAACTATCCGTGGAAGATAGGCCGATCTCCACACGTAGGCGATTCCAAATGGTACAGGCTCTTTCCCAGCGTTTCTGGACGCTGTGGACCCAGTCCTACCTTCATACCCTCCAAACCCGCTCCAAATGGTTGTCCCCATCCTCCCCTCCCCGAGTTGGCGAGCTTGTCCTCATCAAGGAGGACAACCTGCCTGCCCTCCAATGGAGACTGGGGCGCATTGCTCGCACCCTGCCTGGGAAGGATGGCGTCGTGCGGGTGGTAGACCTGGACGACGCGGTAGGAGCGGGTGTGGAGGGTATGAAGGTAGGACTGGGTCCACAGCGTCCAGAAGCGCTGGGAAAGAGCCTGTACCATTTGGAATCGCCTACGTGTGGAGATCGGCCTATCTTCCACGGATAGTTCGGGAAGGGCCGTTAGTGGGCGGCCTATGAGGAAATGTCCGGCTGTAAGCGGCTCAAAGTCTGATGGATCAGACGAAAGTGGGATATCTCCTGCCTAACCCTTATTTCGCCGCTGTTACGGCGAACGCCTTTCGCTGTAACATTTATGGCGCGGGGGCGCAGGCTTGAAGGCAGCAACACACAACACAGTTCACTCAGGGCACTGGTCGGTGGCGTTTTAGGGGTAGTTGAGCTGGTAAACAAGCGCTCTTAGTTCACATATACTTAACACATGGTTGTCCACGGGCTGAGTTCTTGCGCGGGCGCGCGCGTGGATTCTCTTTGAAGGCTCGGAGCACACTACTCTTGCCCAGTGCCGGCGGCGCGGGCGAACACTTCGTCGAGTATAATTGTCAACTCGCTGTGATTGGCCGATCATTCGTTGCACATTCGTTGCACCAATATGCACCTTAATTGACCGGCGCAGAGACGGTTATCCGTCGCGCTGTGGCGCGAACATCTTCCCGGGCCCCAGAGGGTAGGAGGGTGGGGGGGGAAGGAATGGAAGTTAAAGGGAGACTACAGCCCCGATTCGTGCTGTGTTGAGTTAATGTCGAGTGGGTGTGTATATGATGAGCTGAGAGGAATGCACGTGTGTGACTGTATGAGTATAATGGTATGAGGGCTGAATGCCTGTGCGCACGAAGCACAGGGGGCGCGGGGGCGCGAAGCGCCGAAGGCGCATAGGCGCACGGGGCGCGTGAGCGAAAAGGCGTGGGGGCGCGGGGGCGCAGAAGCGCAGGCGGCGCGGGGGCGCAAAAGCGCAGGCGGCGCGGGGGCGCAGGGGGCGCGTCAACGCAAAGGCGTGGGGGCGCGGGGACGCAGAAGCGCAGGGGCGCGTCAACGCAAAGGCGTGGGGGCGCGGGGGCGCAGAAGCGCAGGGGCGCGTCAACGCAAAGGCGTGGGGGCGCGGGGGCGCAGAAGCGCAGGGGCGCGTCAACGCAAAGGCGTGGGGGCGCGGGGGCGCAGAAGCGCAGGGGCGCGTCAACGCAAAGGCGTGGGGGCTCGGGGGCGCAGAAGCGCAGGCGGCGCGTCAACGCAAAGGCGGGGGGGCGCGGGGGCGCAGAAGCGCAGGGGGCGCGTCAACGCAAAGGCGTGAGGGCGCGGGGGCGCAGAAGCGCAGGGGCGCGTCAACGCAAAGGCGTGGGGGCGCGGGGGCGCAGAAGCGCAGGGGCGCGTCAACGCAAAGGCGTGGGGGCGCGGGGGCGCAGAAGCGCAGGCGGCGCGTCAACGCAAAGGCGGGGGGGCGCGGGGGCGCAGAAGCGCAGGCGGCGCGTCAACGCAAAGGCGTGGAGGCGCGGGGGCGCAGAGGCGCAGGGGGCGCGTGCTGATGTCATGCACCGTATAGGTGCGGGCTGACTACATGTGTTTGTGTGCTGCAGGCTGATGTGTGGGTGCACGTGTGTAGAAGTACTATGCTCTTGTGGTGAGCACTCACGAGATTGAGTCGATTGCCAAGGCAAGAATTAAAAGCAGAAAAAATATAAAATTAACACGAGCGAAAAAATAAAGCACGCTATTTGGCACGCGTGGTGAGCATGCACGAGATCTGAACCGATTTAACACGAGGAGGACAACCTGCCTGCCCTCCAATGGAGACTGGGGCGCATTGCTCGCACCCTGCCTGGGAAGGATGGCGTCGTGCGGGTGGTAGACCTGGACACCGCGAATGGACATCTTCGGAGGCCTGTATTCCGGATCGCCAGGCTCCCAGTGGATGAGCCCCCCTGGCCCCCGGAGGATGTTCCCGCCAAAGCCGGGACGGCCTTTCAAACCGTACCGCCATCGGTATGGCGGTTGACTCAGCGGTTGTTGACGACCGCGTCCGCCTGTCTGCCGCGGCGCCACCGCTGCGCGACCCGCCGCTGCTAGCTTGGTGAGCCGAGCGCGCGACTAGTCTGTCTGCTAGCTAACGCGAGACGCCCACAAAATACGCGCGCTGTGACTCCTGAACCTAAAGTGAAGAGCTCGACCTAAACGCCCTTAACCAGTGCCTTTAGTGAACTGTTTAGTGAAGTGACTGTGCGCCAGGAACTCAACCTACCCCGCCGACCGTGGACAGCTCGTCTCCAGGTTCCTGTGTATCCCTGTAAGTACTTCACTATCCATAACCTACCCAACCCACATCTTTTATTTCGCCGCTGTTACTGCGAACGCCTTTCGCCGTAACAACTTCCATGAACAGTTTTGAATCAGACAATAATAGTAATTATTTTATAGGCACTATAAGTAGCCAGTCCAGTCACAGTCAGTCAGGTCAAAGTCTTAACCTAAGTCAGTCGAGTCATAACTATAATAGTCATCGTCGTTCACATAAGAGTCAGTCAAACAACAGGTACACATTACACAACAGTCAGTCAAGTCAAAGTCATAAGAAAAATCAGTCCAGTCATAATTGTCATCGTCAGTCACATAAGGGTCAGTCAAACAACAATCAGTCACACAATAGTAACACCAGTCAGTCAGTCAGTCAAGTCAGTCAAAACAAGAAGCACACAGGTAACATTAGTCAAAAATTAGTCAGTCAGGCAGGAGATTATATTTCAAAGGCTGAATGCGATGAGAGTTCTGTCCAACAAGAGAATAAAAAGTCAAACACTTGTCAAAAAATAAGTCGTGAATCGTGTAATAATAATATGTCAACTTTGTCAAATACAAACAACTTTAAATTCTTTGATTTTGCATGCTTAGAGTCAAGTAACAACACCTTTTCATGTAACAACACAAGTAAATGTAATCCAACAAATAACACTTATTCGAAACATTCATGGAATATAAACATAAATATTGCAGGTAAAACAATTAATTGTATTTTAGATTCAGGTGCAGATGTAAACATTATGTCGATAGACACATTTAACAGTTTAAATATGTCCAATAAATTAATTATGTGTCGTGTGAATGTAACAGGTTTTGGAGGTAAAGAAATACCAATTTCAGGTCAATGTCATTTAAACTGTCAGTTTAGTCATAACATAAATAGTGAAAACATTTTATTTATTATTGCAAATATAAGTTGTCCAACAGTTTTAGGCTTACCAACTTGTGAAAAATTAGGTATAATCAAACGAGTATTTTCAATAAGTAATCAAAATTATTGTAAACAAATTCTTACAGAGTATAATGACTTATTTCAGGGTCTCGGGTGTCTACCTCCAGTATGTAGCATAAAGCTAAAGCATGATGCGGTACCATGCATTGATCCTCCAAGGAAAGTTTCATTCGCTCTGATGGATAAACTACGCGAGGAGTTGGATCGCATGGAGGAAATGAAGGTCATTCAGAAGGTAACTAAGCTAACAGAATGGGTAAATTCTGTTGTGGTCACAGTCAAAGCATCAGGTCAGTTACGAATTTGTCTAGATTCTCTAGATCCTAGAAATTTAAATAAAAATATAATGAGGGAACACTATCCACTCAAGTCAATTGATGAAATTAGGTCTCAGCTTCAAGGTGCAGCATATTTCTCGCATCTTGATGCATTTTCTGGGTTTTGGGATGCTAAGATTAGGCGAGTTCAGTTCAGACTTATGTACCTTTCAAACACCTTTTGGTAGATACAAATACTTAAGATTACCGTATGGCATAAATGCATCATCAGAAATCTTTCAAAGAGTCATGATGAATTTGTTCGGTGACATAGAAGGAGTTTTAATTTTCATAGATGATTTGCTTGTCTATGGAAGCACGCAGTCACTTCATGATGAAAGGCTACGTAAAGTCATGGAAAGAGCTCGTCAAGTCAACCTAAAATTTAATAAGCCAAAATGTAAAATTTCAGTCTCAGAAGTTTGCTTTTTAGGCTATGTTTTTAATAAAGATGGTGCTAGGGTTGATCAAGAAAAAGTCAGAGCTATCATTGACATGCCCACACCAAGAAATGTCAAAGAATTACAAAGAATTCTAGGTATGATTAACTATCTAGGTCCTTTCATTAGTGATTTGTCAGAAAAAACTCAAATATTGAGGAGTCTTTTAAAAAAAAATACTGTCTGGGTATGGGATGAAAATCATGACAAATGTCTGAACAGTCTCAAACATGAGATCACCCAGTCACCAGTTTTAGCACATTATAGTCCTAACAAACCATTAGTATTGTCAGCAGATTCATCAAAGTCAGCGTTGGGTGCAGTGATATTGCAATGCAATAAACCTATTGCATATAGTTCAAAAACTTTGACTCCTACGCAAGAAAAGTATGCTCAAATTGAAAAAGAGCTGTTAGCTATACAATTTGGATGTGAAAAGTTCCACCAATATGTATATGGTCATAGAGTCACTGTACAGACAGATCATAAACCATTAGTATATTTATTTAGTAAACCATTGCATGATGTCCCGTCTAGATTACAACGCATGATGTTAACGTTACAAAAATATGATTTGAATGTTATACATGTACCAGGCAAAAAAAAGTACATTTCAGACACATTGTCTAGGGCAGCCATCAAGGAACATTATGAACCCAAAAATGAGTCTGAAATGTCATGTCATGTCAACCTTATGTACTCTAATTTAGCAATAAGCCAAAAATATAACAAGAAAATATGTCAAGCTACCAAGAATGATGAATCATTGCAATTGTTAAAAAAATATTATTATGACGGATGGCCAAGTAGCAAAAATAGTATAAGTCCATTGTTAAAGCCGTATTGGAACATACAAGGTGAAATACATGTAATTAAAAATTTAATTTTTAAAGGTTCTAAATTGATAGTACCACAGTCTATGTACAAAGAAATGCTAGAGAAAATTCACAAAGGTCACCAAGGTATAAACAAATGTTTAAAATTAGCTAGAGAATCTTTATATTGGCCTAATATGTCAGTTGATATAAAAAACTTAATAGAACAATGTCTTGTATGAGCCAAATTCAAACCTAGCAATCAGAAAGAAACATTAATTAATTTTGAAATAACTAAATATCCATGGCAACAAGTAGGTATTGATTTAATGTATTTTGATAGTTTAACTTATTTAATTGTGACAGATTACTATTCCAAATTTATTGAAATTGCTTTGTTAAACAAAGATAGTCGATCTAGCAATGTGATCACTAACTTAAAGTCCATGACGACCTCCTTGGTCGAGTGGTTTGTACACCGGTTTTCATGGTGTCGCCATCTCTGAGGTCCCGGGTTCGATCCCCGGTCGGGTCAATTTAGAAATTATTGTTTTCTAAATTGTCTCGGGTCTGGGTGTTTTCTATGTATAATAAGTATGTATTTAAGTATTTTAAGTATGTTTATCCGTTGTCTAGTAACCATTTAACGAGTTTCTTCGAAGCTTATCTTGGGCTAGATAATTGGTGTGATTGTAGAAAAGATTTATTATTATTATTATTATTATTATCATTTTTGCTCGTCATGGAATACCTATGTCTTTAGTGTCAGATGGCGGACCACCATTCCAATCTTTAGATTTCAAAAATTTTGTTTATGAGTGGGACATAGAACATATTGTAACTGATCCATATCATCCACAGTCAAATGGACAGGCAGAAAGTTCAGTCAAAATTTTCAAAAATATGTTGAAGAAATGTAAGGAGACAGGAACGGATCCATACATAGCATTGTTACATTATAGAAATACTCCAAAAAATTATTTTTCGTCTCCAGCTCAATTGTTAATGTCTAGAAGTCTAAGAGATAATATTCCTATGTCATTAAAAAAGTTAACACCTAAAATTGTAAAATTCAAAGATTATAAAAAATCTGTAGAAAAAAATGATGTACAAAAGTCTAAATACTTTAACAGAAACGTTAAGCCATTGTCATTGTTACACACGAACGATCATGTTTATTTTAAGAGAAATCCTGTAAGTAACTGGGAACATGCAGTAATAAAACAAAGATTAGGTAATAATAGGTCTTATATTGTAGAAGATGTCAATAACGTTAGGTATAGGCGTAATAGGGTTCACCTAAGACAAAAGTTTAACGGTATTGACTGTGACCACCCTCCCATGCAGTCCAGCTCATCGCAGGAGAGGGATGAGGTGAGACCCCGAGAAGACCCATGTGCAGTAACTGTAACTCGTTCTGGTCGTGTTGTTAGACCGCCTAAAAGGTGGATTGAGGAAATAGATTAATAAAAAATTGTAGTAACTCAAACTCTATTAACATTGTGATAAGAACTAAGAAGGGGGATGTTAGGTACATCACTATATAGATTGTGCATAGTGGTACATCCCTACAGAGCCGCCATATTTATTACTCGTCTCCGAGCGGCCGATCACGGACGCTAACCTTCCCTGTAATGTAATTAATTGTGACAAATAAATGATGTGGACCTGAAGACTATTTTATTATTAAGAAGACCCAAAGACCGACATAACAAACAATTGTAACTCTTAATACAATGGAATAAGAGTCAGAGTGTATATATGTTGGTGCTCGTGACTGTACACAAAATATGAAATCACGTCTATTATCCCCAAAGGACGACACGAACACAGTGACGTGTGGTGAGCTCATCGCTATTTCATGCTGTCGGATGTAGGTTTGTGCAGTGCTCAGCCCATTAGCCGCCAAGAGAAGAGATGGGTGGGTAGTATTCTTTTAATGGTGAGCCGCCATCAGACTATTATCCCCGAAGGGTTAGTCAGAGACTAGGCAATGAGGACCGCAAAAGCAGTCCTCTGTCATATAGTCCACTTTTTACCAAGCGACTGCACATGTGCTTAGCGTACCCGGTGGTGAACCCATCGCCGCTCTAAGCTGTTGGATGTATGTGCAGTATTTAGTCCGTTAGTCGCCTTTTACGACACCCAAGTGAAGACAGGGGTTGGTAGTATTCTTTCACCGCTACACGACGCGGTAAAATTATTCTAGTTTTAATTATTTAATAAATGGATTTAATTATCTGCCAAAAAACTTCGCACTGCTGACTGGGCTCAGGCATTTATTTTGATTTTTAATCCCCTACTGGTAAGAACTTGATCTTCATCTCACTTAAAGATAAGTAAAGATAAGGCCGAAGGTGGAAGCGTGCTTCACCCGGAATCCTCAACCACTGAGGAACTGGATATCTTATCTCTAAACTGTTGGAACACAACAATGCTATTTACATTGTTGTTATGACGCCAGACTTTAGATACGGTTATATCTAGCCAGGCGGACTTAACAGCCCTACTACCAATCAAACCACACCACAAAGATTGTAACCTTCGCTGGGATTCGAACCCTGGACCACTGGGTCTAAGACCGGTGGCTTAGCCACAAGACCACAGAGACGGTTAAATCCTTCACTGGCCATGTTTTTTTTATTGTTACACGTTATAGTGACTACATCCTGCCTGATGGTAAGCAGCCGATGCAGTCGAAAACCAAACTCAATTTTTTTTTATTAAATAAACTTAAAATAAGCATTTTGAATCGTCTAAATTTATTTGGATGGCCACCCATTCAGGAAGTCTTTTATCTGTGGAGAAGAACAGGCGCAAGAAACTCCACAGATTTAAAATAATATAGAAGTAACGACATTTGCAAAACAATATGTCGTTACCAATTATACAATCAGATAAAGATAATGGATTAAGAAAAAATAATGATAAATGCGCTCTCGTTGTAAATATATTATTATAACCAGGCTGTTTTGTCTTCTAAATATTCCTTGACTCTTGACTTGACCAAAACAACGAGAGCGCATTTTTTAAAATAAAATTAAGAATCAAGAATCAATATCAATAATTCAGGTTAGGCCATGTTTAGGTTACATCACTTATGAATGTCATTATGCCATCGGTTCGTAAGTCTAACTATGGGGCGGGAGCCTTGTACTGAGAAGAACCGGCAACAAACTCAGCAAGGGCATTTCTTTTCTCCCTTTCTTTTACAGCGTCAATTAGAATTGAAAAATGCCCTCCCTATCATAAAAGGGCACTTTCCATTACAATAAAAACATAAAACAACGACATAAAAATAAAAAAATTAAAGTTAAATATAAAATAATTAATGTTATCAATGTCTTACAGTACAAAAAAAATTAAAAGTAAGACTACAACTACTAATATACTAATAATAAAAATAAGTTAGCAAGAGCAGACCAGCCTCCACAGGCGGCACCCGTTCACGAGTATGACATGTGAATTAGCCATCGCTTTGCTCAACCATGTTTTAGTTTAGGGAACTTAACGACCCGACGCACATGCCACCACCGTAGAGAGAGCATGACACACTCGAGCAACTCCAATGAAACAAACAAGAAAACATTTAGGCAACGTTTTACGCGTAAGTTATATGCTTACTCGTGTATATACTTACGTGTGTGGTGCTCCAATATGTAAAGGCCCCAGTACACAGTGGCGTATGATGGCCCACTGCCGGCCATCGCCATTGTGTAGACTGGGTAAATTGCACGCCACTATCGACAAGTGCCCGCCACTATCGACAAGTGCCCGCCACTGTACACCATTTACCCCGTCTACACAATGGCGATGGCCGGCAGTGGCCAAGCATGGCCCATCACACGCCGCTGTGTACTGGGGCCTTAATAGTCTGTAAGACACTACTGATAAAGGCTATCATACCAGGGTAAAAGGGGTAATAAGCACGGTAACAAGCGCACCCATTCATGACGGCCTGCATGAATGCCATTTCACGCCCCGCTTAAAAGACCCGGGACTCTAGGAGAGAATTTCAAACTACAAGAGCTCTAGTCGCTAAACTTGCTGCCAAAGGGTTTTCGTATCGCTAACGAATTAAAAATCCTTCACATAAGCTGTTGTGTATCCTCTTAGTGGAAGTTGTTTTTGCTACGTGCCGGGACGAGCGGTAAGTTGATAAGTCGTTCTGGCTTACAATGCAGGCTTTAACTGTGTGTATACGGTCCAGCCACGACCGACGGCGTCTTGCGGCGCGGCGAGCTGGGTTCATTGCGTGTTTTACATCAGCAGTCTTAGTCAACGGTCACAGAAAGAACGCAATGAACAGAAGATCTGCTCGCTGTTATAATACGCCCGCGGACGTGGCCAGGCCGTTATGTATAGCGATTCTGTAAGAATCCGGGTCCTAACTCACTGTGGCGCCACTTGCCTGTCCAAAAGTGCGTCACTTCCGTAGACAGAGAATCATATGTGTCACTTCTATACATGCAATGTGTTGAGGTTAATTTATTAAACCACTGAGTTCATCAGTGGACCGCAACCATCTTTATTTCACTGCGGTCTCTGCTTTTGAGGATCGAATTGAGTTGGCAGAATCGCTCTACTGAACCTGTTTGTCAGAAGGTTCTTCTGATTCGTAGACTTTTTCCGACACCTTTTTAGGGTTCCGTAGCCAAATGACAAAAAACGGAACCATTATGGAGTCATGTCTGTCTGTCTGTCCGTCCGTATGTCACAGCCACTTTTTTCCGAAACTATAAAAACTACACTGTTGAAACTTGGTAAGTAGATGTATTCTGTGAACCGCATTAAGATTTTTACACAAAAATAGAAAAACAAACAATAAATTTTGTGGGTTACCCATACTTAGATTAGAACTGAATCTCAAAAATTTTTTTTCATCAAACCCATACGTGTGGGGTATTTATGGATAGGTCTTCAAAAATGATATTGAGTGGTAAAATGTACGTGGGGGACACGTGTCCCCCTCTGTTACCTCTAAAATAAGAGAATGATAAAACTACAAACAATATTTATGATGTGCATTCCCATGCAAACTTCCACCGAAAATTGGTTTGAACGAGATCTAGTAAATAGTTTTTTTTAATGCGTCATAAATTAATTAATATAAAAAAAATACACTATTATTAAAACATCGATCAAAGTTACAACGAACTACAAGAACTTTTATATGATGTTACTTGCTGCTACGGAACTCTTCATGGGCGAGTCCGACTCGCACTTGGCCGGTTTTTTAAATACATTTTGTTCTTAATAGAAAAATGCGTTAAACTTGTCTAGTAAGTAATTAATAATAATTCAAAATTCGTTTTACCAAAATGATTAACAATGTAGAGCATGGCTGCTTGGCGTCTTAGACAATAGCAGTCTAAACAAATTAAATCCTTTAGTACTTGACTTTGCCTTGCCTAGTTTCGTAACGCAACGAGCTTCAAGTAAGGTTTCCACGCTTGAAGGCTTTGGAAGTAAGTCTACTTTTGTTTAAAATTATTTGTCGATCCTAAAATCCTAGCTATGTATTGTTTTTTGAGGTTTAAGCGAGCACTACACATTGAAATGAAACACTTTTTTACGGATTAACTCGCGTTTAATTTACTATTTACATAGTTTTTATATTATCCTGACGTTTCTCCCTGTGACCACGGACCCTGTAAAGGGTTCGAAACGTCAGGATAATATAAAAACTATGTAAATAGTAAATTAAACGCGAGTTAATCCGTAAAAAAGTGTTTCATTTCAATGTGTAGTGCTCGCTTAAACCTCAAAAAACAATACATAGCTAGGATTTTAGGATCGACAAATAATTTTAAACAAAAGTAGACTTACTTCCAAAGCCTTCAAGCGTGGAAACCTTACTTGAATCCGTAAAAAAGTGTTTCATTCCTAGTCATGTGTAATATTACAATGTGTATTTATTTTTATTTATGCAACTTCGTTCGCGCGAACAAATTGGTAAAAAAAAAAACAAAGTGGCAAATTTCAAAAAAAAAAATTATCACACAAATTTTGTCCTGACAGTTAGAAACACAACAAAAAAGAATCAGCTAAATCGGTCCAGCCGTTCTGAAGTGATGCGCCTACAAACATTCGGCAATTGATTTTTTAAATATAGATAATTACTAAGTCTAGGTAATAATAGTTTATTACTATTTTCTATAATTTAAACTTAATACTAGGTATACAAGCACATCATACAACGACAGATTACTAGATGCTAGATGTGTTTGGATAATGTTAGGCACCACAGCAGAATACATTGTGCTCCATCGCTGAAAGCCCGCCATCAATTTGCGGTGTATAGCGTTATTATGCAACGTTACCCGATGCAACTGTCAGTATGTTTATCAATACCCTCGCAAAATATTCATTAGGAAATAATACTATGCATTCCATGCACCTATTATGCATGATATTCCGTACATTCATGCGGATGGTTCAATTTTCATATCCAAAATTATAGTCCGTGAGAGATAACCGTGCATAAAAGGCGATTAACACCTCTCTACCAACGTACTAAGGCCCTTGTCCTGTTTAGCAATAGTATGCATTCGTTTTTTTTCATTAATTAAGTAACTACTCTAATAAAAAAGAGAATTACCAAACCAGCACTTTGATATCTATTGCGACTTAATCATTCACATATCAAAAGTGTTATCTTAAGTTATAATGATTACTGTTAAAAAAAATTTCCATAGAACGCCGCGTAAAGAGTCTAGTGTTAAATAAATGCTGCACTGAACTGAAAGTCATACGTTAGCAGTTGTCATAACCTCAAAATACTTAAAAAGTCTTAAGCTAAAAATGAAGATAGATTCAAACTCCTGCATGATATTGTAATGTAATTTTCTCTTCATAATTCAGAGCATTGCTGCTATTGATTACTATTTATTTCATTAAAGCGCTGTGTTACGCTAGCTAGCTAAAAAACTAGCCTAACTCCCATAGTAAAAAGGTCATTCTCCTTTCATTAATTAAGTAAAAAGATAGGACTGAAGGCCTTAATCCTGTTTAGCGATAGTATCCATACGTTCATTAACTAAGCAATAATAGAGTACGTTGGTAGAGAGGTGTTAATGACCTTTTATGCACGGTTATCTGGCACGGGGTATAGAGTTATTTAGGTACTGAACTAACTTTTTTATTTGAAAAGGAAACAAACGAACATGCGGGCGGGTCACTCGATGGAAAGTAATTACCGCCGCCCATGGACAGAGGTGACGCAGATGCGTTACCAACCTTGAAGAAGCAGGAAGGACCTTTGAGGAAGAAATAGGCATTGTGAAGAGGGGAGAGGGTATGGAACTCCGGTACTTTTACTCACCGGACGGAACACAACAACAACGATTGAAATTGTTTCACGACGATATTCCGGGAAAGGATGGTATTACGCCGAGCGAGCCGACGCAATTCGTGCTGCAAAGCAGCGTGGCTCTACCACTCAAAAAAAAAAACTAGATAAAGTATTTTGAATGTTGACTAAACCCAGCTATGTTGAAATTATTATTATAGATAAACAACTCATGACAAGAAGCCGTTGTCACAATTTGGTTGGACAATATTTAATACATAATTAAAATATAATCACGACTATTGTCCCCAAAAGGGTTATTCAGAGACTAGGCTATGAGGGCCGCAAAAGCAGTCCTCAGATGCCATAGTCCACTTTTCACCAAATAGCGACTGCACATGTGCTCAGCGTGACAGGTGGTGAGCCCATCGCCGCTCTATGCTGTTGGTTGTATGTGCAGTCTGTAGTCCGTTAGTCGCCTTTTACGACACCCAAGGGAAGAGAAGGGGTTGTAGTATTCTTTCACCGCTATACGCGCCACGGTTATATATTTAATTAACCACTCACTCTTGGATTTTTTTTGACACTTTTTTGACAGTAACTGTCAACGTCAAATTAGACAGAATGGAGCATAGACTATGCGATATTGTGCGATAACAATACATAAGATGAACCACAGAACCGAAATAACCAAATTTGTTCATACTAAAGTAGTCTGTAAGTCTATGAAAACACGGTACAAAGTCAAGTGTGTTTTTGTAGGTGCGGTCTCATGCGACCGCTTGGGGTTTGAGGGGTATAAGTTAATTATACCTATATTATTTTTTGTTCTTACCAATAAACTTTATTGATCATAAGCTTCTTCATTTTTGTTACTGTTTCAAAACAAACGTTGTTTCTATGATTATATTTAACGAATTATAAAAATGAACACCAAAATAAAAAATTGTATTTTTTTCAACGTTTCGTTCTTCGTGTTTATTTGTGTTTTATTAACGGAAATAATCAAATATTACGAACATAATATGGTTTTCATAACTTTGCTATCGTATTTATTTTTATAAAAACAATATGAAATTCCGTCTCCTCCAGACATGCCTCCTTTTACGAGCGTAAAACATACTCACCCTACTGCGCGAATTGGGTATCAGAAGGAACGATGTAATTTGCTTAAGTGTGCCAAAATCGAGATAATATCTTAATACCTGGGCAGAGCACCTGCACCAGATAAGATTATCGGCGGGAGGAATACTGGCTCCGTGAAAGGGGAGGTACGTTTTCATAAGGATTCCCCGGGTTCAATAACGGTAAAATTTACAATTCAATCCGCTTGTGGTGCTCGGTAATAAGGGAAAAATACCTAATTTTTATAGAAATTCTTAGTTTATATATTTTTTTTATAAAAGAGGGAGGCAAACGAGCTGGCGGGTTACCTGATGGAGAGTAATCACCGCCGCCCATGGACACCTGCAAAAGCAGAGAAATCGCAGACGCGTTGCCGGCCTTTAAGGGAGCAATAGGTTTAAGGAAGGAATAAGAATTGTGAGGAGGGGGATGTGGGGGCTTCGGAACCTTCACTGGTCGGACGAAATACAACACAACTGCACCAAGTGCCATTATTTCACGCCGAATATCCGTGAGAGGGTGGTATTACGCCAGTGTGTATTATTGGTGATATAATTATGTAACTAAAACTAAATATTTAATTGTATTCCTAACGACATTAAAGATCTGTCTCTCAGTCAATTTAAAACCAAATTAAAGTCATGGCTAGTGAAAAATTGTTTCTATAATCTTAATGATTTTTTTAATTTCAAATGTAAAATAATTTATATATTTAATGTTTTGTTATGTTGTATGAAATTAATTAATTTATCAATTTAATATTATTACGAGTATGTTGGATTCTGACATTTAATGGTACCTACCTAATTAGGTTGACATAGTAGGTATATCATTGTTATGTTCTGCTTTATGTTTTGCATGCCAGCTCCTGGTGAATGTGATGTGACTTTCATAATTTAAGATCTTATATGTACCGCATTCGAGAAAATAAAATTAATTCCAAAAAATAAATTCTATAAAAATAAATTCTAAAATTCTAAAATTCTCACTTGTACTTTATTCTTGAGTATGACATGTCTTTGAGCAAACATCTAGTGGCACACGGATTTTTGCGCTTTCTTGCGAGAAATGAGGTACCAAATACCAATGGTGTCTTCTTTCATAAATCAGTAGAAATCCTTGTAAAACTAGATATTTGCACAAAGAAATGACATAACCGTGTCGCGGTGAAAGACTACTAACACCCTCTCTCTTCCATTGGGTGTCGTAAAAGGCGACTATGACTATGGGCTAAAGAACTAAACGAACTAAAGACTGCACATACACCTAACTGCATAGAGCGGCGATGGGCTCACCACCTGTCACTATTTGCTGAAAAGTGGACTATGCAGAGGACTGCTTTAGCGGTCCTCATTGCCAATATAGTTTCTGACTAACCCTTCGTGGATAACAGTCGTGATTATATGAATGTATTTATGTATTCTTGAGTAACTGAAGCGATAGAAGTGTGTCAGGGTCTTTAATGGAAAGTTGTGGTCACCTCATACCTCTCCAGGAAATCGTTTGTTTTTATTTTTTTATCATTGCGTTTTAATTCTTTTGGAATTCTATACTCAGTCGTTCAAACTGAATTTGTGAGCATTTCATAATCATCATCATCAGCCTATAAACGTCCCACTGCTAGGCACAGACCTTCCACGTGAACAATAGCACGTGGGGATATTGGGCCATAACCCACCACGCTGCCCCAATGCGGGTTGGTGGGTTTTAACGACTGCCATCTTACGACAACAACCGGGACCAACGGATTAACGTGCCTTCCAAAGCACGGAGGAGCTCGAGATGTTTTTAATTTGGTCACCCATCCAGCGATCCGGCATTGCGAAAGTTGCTTAGCGGGTAAGATCGCAAGCCGAACGCGCTAGCCGCTGCGCCATCGAGCTCCTCTGTGGGCTGTGGGTGTTTAGCAAAATATAATTGCAGACGTTTCTATTTCAATAATAATAAAATAACCAGAAAAACTTAAACGTATATGTTCATAGTACAAGATTAAACTAGAATCTCATACTAATGGAAATGCAATAGATAAACTCAATCTGACTTTGCGGTGATTCTCTGAACTGGAAGTTCTAATCTTTGGTTTAATTTTAACAACCCGTGTTTAGAGTTTAACTGAATAATCTCAACTTCTGGAAAATGCTCATTTTCTTCAGCGCAACCATAAAAAATGTAGTTTTGAAGTCTGTGATTCCTTTTCTAGGTTCAGCTGTTATGGGTTGCCTTCAGTTTCAAGCAAAATTAATTTAAACTAGCCGGTCGCGGTTTCACCCGCGTGGTACCCGTTCCCGTGGGAATATCGGGATAAAAAGTATTCTATGTATTAATCCAGGTTATAAACTATTTGTATGCCGAATTTCATCTAAATCCATTCAGTAGTTTTTACGTGAAAGAGTAACAAATATCAATCCATACTTGCAAACTTTCGCGTTTATAGTATTCGTAGGATTATTTATTCTTCTGTCATTTTGTCGTATGGGTAGGTGGGTATCGTCATGTTAATGACAGCTCTCAATGAATATATTAGATTTAAAGAAAATAGCTAACGCTACCGGCACTAATCACCATTATCAGTCTATAAACGACCCACTACTGGGCGCACGCCATCTCATGTGGGGAGCATGGGACAGACTGGCACATAACCCACTACGTTGGCTCTATAAGTACACACATACATAAAATCATGACTATCATCCCCGAAGGGTGAGTCAGAGACTAGGCAATGAGGACAGCTAAAGCAGTACTTTCTCAAAATCCACTTTACACCAAATAGCAACTGCACATGTGCTTAGTGTGACAGGTGGAAAGCCCATCGCCGCTCTATGCAGATAAATGTATGTGCAGTCTTTAGTCCGTTAGTCGCCTTTTATGGCACCCAAGGGAAAAGAGGGGGTGGTAGTATTCTTTCACAGCTACGCGACACGGTGACTTAAGCTCCATACGAATTATGTCAAATTTCTCACTCTTATAGGCTAAGGGGTTGATTCAACCAAACTGGATGTTTGGTGTAGATAGTCTACATCTGTCCTGCTACCAGGCTATTTCTAGCCAACTTAAATCTATACTAAATTATAATGTATATAAACTAACTTACGTACTATGAAGACGGTGGCTGCGCGTCCCGACGCCGCTCCGCCTCGTTTCAGCTCGGCCGCAGTCCGCCGCGCCGGCTGGCTTCGGGCTGCTGTGGTGGTGGTGGTAGCTCGCCTCCCCGGCGACTGTCTCTGGCTGCTGCTGTGGTATGGAAAGGCCCTAGGCGTCCCGTCTACCCCTCAGCGCTGAACCCAGACAAATACATACCACTTGCACCAATCACTTAGCCCGCCACGACACGTGTGCGGGTCAACCAACAAATCACTGATTTTAGCTAGCCTACCCTGGTACTAACTTATGAACACTGTTTCATAATTCCTACGGCCCCCCCCCGAATCAAAACAATGTGCCCCACATACCAAATTACACCTACAAAAGTCAATATTCTTCACGCGCCCCTGCGGTTCCGTTAACTTCACCAAAATCCAACGTGTGTGTGTCACACTGATACTGACATTGACAGTCGTCTGTCAAATACAAATTAAAACTACAAAAAAGGTTGCCAGCCGTAAGTGGCCATTTTGTTCCGAACACTGGAATAAGGTCTTATACCTAGATTAAACGCCGAATTTGTATAGACTAATCTCGGAGTCTTATTCATTCTTCTTCTTCTTAATCTGGTCGAATCCAGCCTAAGCAATTTAAAAGATATGTTGTTAATTTCGGTCGTCAGCTATACTAGGTCAGCTGGCTCGTAAATAAAACCGTTGTTTCCATGTGTCAGCTTTCTACTAGCGACTCAGGTATTCCGGTTGGTCTGCTCAGGCGGCGCAATTGAATTTCAACTTGTGTAATCTCCATGAACTTATTAAACGTACTGCACAGCGATCTTGGCATTAAATTTAGCTTGAGACTTAAGAGCTTTTTATACGGTTTGCTCCAGTCGTTCTCGAATTGCTTAAAGAGTCAGCTCAGTTTAAAAGGAATAAAGTCAGTTATTTTTTTGCGCGTAACGAGGTTTGTGTACGCTGCGGGACGTTCGCGTTTTTTAATTTTCCAGTAAATGTTGGATGCTTTGATAGCAAAACTGTTAGAACGATACCAACCACATAACAGTTAAAGAATATTTAAATATTCCGTGATACTAACTGTACGATATTTACTAACTGAATTATATACTTACAGAATACTTAGATAGATAGATAATACTTTTATTGAAACATAATCACACAAACGTGTACATAAACAATGTTAATACACTTAGGTACTAACTGTATTATTAAACGTGTCGAGTAGAGGTGAAAGAATACTACCACCCCCTCTCTTCCCTTGGGTGTAGTAAAAGGCGACTATCGGACTAAAGACTGCACATACATCCATAAGCTTTGAGCGGCGATGGGCTATCCACCTGTCACGCTGAGTATATTTGCAGTCGCTATTTGGTGAAAAGTGGACTATGGTAGAGGACTGCTATTGCGGTCCTCACCCTTCAGGGATAATAGTCGTGATTATAATGTATGTATGTGTGATATGCAGTGTGTTTGTAAATGTGTATAGTCCCGCTACCGGGCTATCAAAAAACAGCTTTTATGTTAATCACCACGTTTCCTATTGCGTGGTGATCACAAACCCGGGCTATGGATTGAAAAGTCCGAAAGAATTTTTTTTTAGAATTGAACCCGGGACCTCCGGATATCGAGCAGAGCTCTTGACCACTCGGTTACCAAAGCGTTTTATCTTACCATTTTTTTATTAATAAGTACTTACATACATACATACTTAAAATCACGACTATTATCCCCGAAGGGTTAGTCAGAGACTAGGCAATGAGGACAGTAAAAGCAGCATCTGCTATAGTCTACTTTTCACCAAATAGCGACTGCACATGTGCTTAGCGTTATAGGTAATGAGCTTATCGCCGCTCTATGCTGTTGGACGCTGCTGCTGTTTTTACGTGAAAGAGTAACAAACATCCATCCATACTGTAAGTAAACTTTCACGTTTATAATATTAGTAGGATATAAAACAGCGAATCCTGATTTGACAGCTTCTGATGGAGATGCGGTTTAAAACATCATTAATCTAGTTGAAAAAATAATAATGGGTTCCCTATTATTATTTTTTCAACAACATACATTATTATTAAGTATAATAATAGGGTCACTAATAATACCAATTGGCTGACTGGCACTTTTATGTGTGACTTTGCAAAAACAAACGTCTTATAAGATTTAAAGTTCATTAAAATTTGACTGTCATTGTTGTTGTTATTAATTAATTAACGTCCTTTCGTCAAATTCTGTCAGAGAAATGGATTAATGCCATTGCAAAGAAGGAAATATTATGATAAAAGATTAAGTATTTTGTTTAATAGGTCAAGGGTCATAAGACCGCCGGCGGTTGCGAAACAATTGATTTTCAATTGTGTCTGGTTTTACGGTGCTCAAGGGGTTAATAAACGTAGTCAGTTATTTTGTTACTTATTTAATGATGATAATACGCCTCATGATCAGAAGGTCTAAGCAGCAAAACGTCCAACAGCGTGAAACGTCTTATGAGCAGTAAGCCTAATTAGGAAAAGGTCCATATAGCAAAACGTCCAACTCTCAGATAGTCTGTATAGCAGAACGTCTGTAGCTAGTTTAGAACAACTTACTTTGATAAAATTTGCATAAGGATAGGTAAGATTACTCAATTAGCTGTTCATAAAGTTAAAAGCCACAATTCAATGTTACTTGCAAATTACAAAATCCTACTAATATTATAAACGCAAAAGTTACTTGCAGTATGGATGGATGTTTGTTACTCTTTCACGTAAAAACTACTGAATGGATTTGGATGAAATTCGGCATACAGATTGTTTATAACCTGGACTAACACGTAGAATACTTTTTATCCCGATATTCCCACGGGATCCACGCGGGTGAAACCGCGAGCGCTAGTTATTATTATAGTTTAATAGTATGTACATAGTTAAGAGATTCAACCTAGTTTAAGTTTTTTGATATTGCTTATTGTTTTATAACATTTTATGGCTGTCACCTATTTTGTACATCAACATAAATAAAAAAAATCAGGAACAGGAACCGCTCACCGTTAAAATAGTATATTTTCTGTTTTATTAAGTATATACTAGGAGACTTCGTTCGCGTGGACTTCGTACTTCGTACCCCGTAACGATTTTTCAAAATGACTTCTTTCCCAAGAACACTTATTGTGACGTAACTATAATAGTTAAACATTTGCTATTTCGACACTTTTTGTAGATAATGATGTGTTCTGCAAAGTCATAGTACATCATTTTGTTCTAACATCAATAGTTTTCTTAGCGCGCGCGATGTAAGGAATTTATTTGAGTTTTTATAAGGAACCCTATTTTTTTGAAAATATAATACTTTTTGCCTTTGTCACCCGGAGATAGTGTAGTTTTCCAACGGTGAAAGATTTTTTAAATTGGACTAGTAGTTTCAGAGCCTATTCAATTCAAACAAACAAACAAACACATTTTTCCTCTTTATAATGTTAGTATAGATACATAGATACATATTAGAGGCGTCGGTAGCCGTGCGGATAGATGCTCGGGCTCCGTTACACTACTGACCTAAACCCACTCCGACACAGTCATTTAGATTAACAGGATGGGTTAACAGGACTATTATTAAAATGTTAAACGCACATTATACAAAAAAACATACATTCACGACTACCATCCCCAAAGGGCCAGTCAGAGATTAGGAAATGGTGACTGCAAAAGCATGCTGCTGCCATAGTATCAGTTTCACCAAGTTACAACTTCACATGTGCTCAACATGCTCAGCTCTATGTTGTTGTTTTTTAGATTTCTTCTCAAAAACCCCATCAAATAGGTAAGCTTAACATCTACTAACGTCCTTCAAAACGCTAAGTAGATACAACTCATTCGGTAAGCACTTGCCGTCACTGAAAACCCTTTGATAGGCTTATCCTATAAAGTGTTTAGACAGCGGTCAATATCTATAATACCTATATATTATATACTATATATACCTATATATAAAATATGATGTAAGATATTATCTTTATCGTGGCTACATCTAGCCAGTGCAGTGCATATCAACAACATGTTCTCTTTGTAACATTTGGCGTAGCCTACTATAAAGGACCTTAGAATTTTTACAATGTCAATTGCTACGTCATCAACATCCGATCTTAAACTTTTTACAAATATCAAGGCAATAAATATATTTCAATTTCAACGATCAGTGACGAATTAAATAGGCAAGCGTCTTGTAAAGTAATTGGCTTTACGTAAATCCATCACAAAATTTTTGTAGAAAAATCAACGCGAAATAACAAATTTCATTCCCTCTTACTGCCTATGAGAGGTGAGAAATTATTTTTAGCGTCAATCGATTATGAAATATCCAACTCATGGCGGTAATGTGGCGGCATGAGATTTACGCAAAAACATGTGTGTTCAACGTGAGTGTGTTTGTATACAAAGAAGGTTATATAATAAAACAACGGTTCTTTCAATGGCGGTTAAACGACTGACTTTTATTTTCCAAAGTAAACAGTAGTACACATTGTAGACACTAGATGGCAGTACGAGTCTCATATTTTAGATATTAACATTTCAACACCCCCACTATATCTAATAATATGGCCAAACATAAATTAAACAATTTGCACACCTAATCTATTTAAAAATTTATAATGTTTAACAGAACATAAACCCTTGGTGAACAAATCTGCAGGCATTTCAGCCGTTGGCAAATATTTAACATTCACAATTTTATTAGTTACACATTCTCTACTAAAATGGTATCTGATATCTATGTGTTTGGTTCTTTTGTGGAAAACTGGATTAACAGTTAACTTTTGCGCACTTTGATTATCATTGAAAATATCAATAGTATACAATTTTTGTGTTATTTCATACAACAAATTTCTTAAATAAATTGCTTCTTTGCAAGCTTCTGTTATTGCCATATACTCGGCTTCACTACTAGACAGCGCAACAGTTTTCTGTTTCTTTGTTTCCCATGATATTACACAACCTGATAATGTAAAACAAATTCCAGTGTATGATCTCCTATCAATTACATTACCTCCCCAATCAGCATCTACAAAACCTTCTAATATTGAATTTCCTTCAGCTGAATACTTCAAACCATAACTTCTAGTACACTTCAAATATCTCAATAATCGCTTTACATAGGAACAATGCTCTTTGGAATAGCAGTTATTAAATTGACTTAAAAAGGCTACTGTAAACACAATATCAGGTCTTGTCAATACAGCCAAATACATTAAACTTCCTATGATTTGCTGATATGGAAACTTATTTATACAATGTTCATTATTAGATATATTTAATTTCACCTCCATTGGAGTCTGTATAGGTTTGCATTCACTCATATTAAATTTATACAACAGCTGATCAATATAATCTTTTTGACTTAATGTCACGGTTTGCTCTGATTTATTGAAATTTACATTTACACCAAGACACTTCTTTATTTCTCCTAAGTCTTTAATTTTGAACTGACTAGCTAACATTTGCTTCAAATTACTTGTCTCAGAAATATCATTTGAAAAAATAAAGAAATCATCTACAAACAATGTAACAACGGTTTTCAATTTACCTTGCATTTTTGTATACATACATGGTTCTATTTTCGATCGAGTATAATTCATACTTAATAAACACTCATCTACTCTCTTATTCCATGCTCTTGAGGACTGTTTTAGCCCATAAATGGCCTTTTTTAATTTAAGTACCTGACCATTCTTAGTTTTTTCGGAAAAACCTTTTGGTATCTGCATATAAATAGTTTCCTCAAGAGTACCGTTCAAGAAAGCAGTTGTTACATCTAGATGCGTAGTATTCAAATATAGTTTTACTGACAGTGCAAAAAGTAACCTCAAAGTTGTATGTCTGACTACGGGAGAAAATGTCTCTGTAAAGTCCACACCTTCAATTTGCGAAAAACCTTTAGCTACTAATCGCGCACGAAAACGAACTTTATTCTCATTGTCATACTTCTTACGGAGTACCCACTTGCACTGTACAACTCTAACATCTTTCGGAGCGTCACTCAACTCCCACGCATCATTGTCTTTAAAACACTGTAACTCTTCTTGCATTGCGGACTGCCACTGCTCTCTCTCTCTGGTCCATTCAAGGCATCATGCACCGACAAGCCTGCTGCATCATCATATGTCTCACCATCTAAACACAGGTTTGAAAACCCAAATCTCTCTGGTGCCTTCCTTGTCCGTCTAGGCCGTTCTTGTGGGCTATTCGCTTCAACCTCTTCCAGTGTGCTGTCTGCATCCTCGTAGTCGCTTTGAACATACGTCTCATCATTAGACTGAAAACTGTTTAAAAAACTATCAGAATCATTTTGACTGGACGTTGACATCCTGTTTTCGGGCAAACTCTGGATAGATATTGATTCTTCTGGTTGTTCGGGATCATCGGATTCCTTTCTATCCCCCACTGAATCAACATTCTGAACTTGCACTTCAATGAGACGTTCAGGATTTGATTCCTTCTCTATGATGATCACGTCTCTACTCGTCGTTACAGTCCTTGTTTTTGGATTATATACTCTGTATCCTTTTATATTTTCTGGATATCCAATGAGAATACATTTGGTCGACTTCTTGTCCCATTTCTTTCTTTTTTCTTTTGCAACATGGACCATTACAGTGCTGCCGAAGATTCTTAAATGACTTATGTGAGGTTTTGAGCCAGTCCACAGCTCATATGGAGTTCTATTGTTTAATGCTGCTGCCACAATTCGATTCTGCAGGTATACTGCCGTATTTGTGGCTTCACCTCAGAACTCTTTACCTAAACCTGCATCAAATAGTAGACATCTTGCCTTTTCTACTATTGTACGGTTGAATCGTTCACACAATCCATTTTGTTGTGGGGTGTACGGATTGGTCTTCTGATGTTTCACACCATAACTATTCAGGTAATCTTCAAATTCTTTACTACAATATTCCAGCCCATTGTCACTTCTTAATACTTTGATTGTTCTTTTTGTTTCATTTTCCACTTGAGCTTTAAAAATATTGAAATACTTCAAAGCCTCATTCTTGTGTTTCAGAAAATAAACAAATGTCATCCGACAGTGATCGTCAACAAACAACAAGAAATATCTGGATCCACCTATAGACTGATTCTCCATAGGTCCACAGATATCTGTATGGACAATATCTAGTAAATTACTGCTTCTCTGACCTGTGCTCTTGAAAGGTAACCGGCACTGTTTTCCTTCACAACAAGTCGAACAAGAAGATTTGCTAATGTCAACTTTTTCATCAAGTGACATACCTTGCACCGCGTTCTTCATCTGATTCAAATAATCTTTATTTACGTGTCCTAATCTGCGATGCCATGTTACTCCTGACACAACTGATGCTGCTAAACCAACTTGTTTTTGCAGATTAACCTTATACACACCGTTGACCAACGCTGCTGTTGCTATCAATTCATTATTTTTATTATATACTGAGCAACCACTTTTGTTAAAAGAGATTCTGTTGCCATTCATTATCAATTGGCTTACTGATAACAAGTTTGTTGTCAGACTTGGTACACATAATACGTTGCGTACATCAATGTCGTAATCATGTTTTTCTGTTGTAGTTGTAATTTTCACATCTCCAGAACACAAAACTGACACCGTCTCACTGTTAGCAACCACAATTTCTCTGTTTTGTTCATACTGTGCATTCATAACCCAACTTTCTTTAGCTGTGAGGTGTACACTTGCGCCCGAGTCTATATACCATTCATCTTTGTTGAAATTTCCACTTAAAAACACTGCGCTAAAAGCATTTGACTGCATTCTCTCCTTATTTTTCTGATTTGACGAGTAATTTTCGTTTTTACACTGACTTTTGTAGTGACCGACTTGTTTACAGCGATAGCATTTTATCTGTTTGACATTTGACGTGCTATCGACATTGCTTTTTCTGGCCATAGACAAACTAGTGTTGCTTTTCTTTTTTGATTGAATAGCGAACGCACCGCTAACTTCACTCTCGTCATGACTTGACAAATCCATATCCAACAATTTGGTTTTGATGGAATCTGCCGTTATAGGAATGCCGGAATGCTCTATTGCCATGATCATAGGGGAAAAACGATCAGGCAATCCTGCTAATAGCAATGATCCTGTCCATAAATCGTTGATTTCAAAACCTGTTCCGCTGAGTTTCTGTGCTGTATCAATAATCTGCGTCACATACGACGTCATCGAACTGCAATTCTCTCGGCGAATCGAAATCAAATTCCTAAATAGACTTATCCTTCGCGAAAATCCACTGTCATCGAATAATTGTTTCAGCTTGTCTCATAATTCTTTGGTTGATTTAACATTTTTCACATGGACGTATAATGACGGGTCGATCGTCATAATCAATTTCGCCCTGGTTTTTTCGTCATCTGCGGCCTTAATCTCTTGATTTAATTGTGGTTTCACACAATGTTTCATGCCTTCAAGAATTAAGTAATTCTCCGCTGCGAAACACCATTGGCTGTAGTTATCGCGCCCTGTAAGCTTCGGCACATTCACAAGATAGTTCGCGGTCATTGTTGCGATTCACATTTCTCGTACACTGCGATAATACGGCGAAATAATAACAGTCTGTCACTATATAGTCCTTTTTTTTATTTATTATGCAGAATAAACAATTGATTATCGCGAAATTTTGAGCGTAAGGCCCATAACCTATAATAAAACAACGGTTCTTTCAATGGCGGTTAAACGACTGACTTTTATTTTCCAAAGTAAACAGTAGTACACATTGTAGACACTAGATGGCAGTACGAGTCTCATATTTTAGATATTAACATTTCAACAATACGAATATACATCATAGAGCCGGGTGTGTACCGGCTCACTAAAACAACAAATACTACCACCCTCTTCCCTTGGGTGTCTTAAAAGGCGAATAACGGACTAAAGACTGCACATACATCCAACAGCTTAGAGCGACGATGAGCTCACCACCTGTCACGCTGAGCACATGTGCAGTCGCTATTTTGATAAAAAGTGGACTATGGCAGGGTACTGCTTCTGCGGTCCTCATTGCCTATTAGTCTCAGTCTAACCTGTATAATGTATGAGTAAGACATTAACTTGTAAAACTATGTAATTAGGAAATTCCAATGTTCACTAAGAAAAATAGTAAGTGCTTTAAAAATAAAACTTTATGTCAGACAAACCCTCGTCATAAATATACCTAAATAATTTGTGTGTGCCTAGAATTAACAACCATGTTATTGCGAACCTTACTACAAAACTGCTTTTAGTTTCGGTATCAAAATATCAATCACCGTCCTGCCTCCTGATTATAAAGCCTTGAACTTACCTACTTAAATATTTAAATTGAAAGCTTGGTTGTTAAAAAACTCCTTTCGGCTAGGCTAGCCGAATATTTTGACATAAAAAAATATTTGATTAAGCATTTTTTTGTGTCAAAATAGTATAAGGTATTTTAACCCCTTGAGCACCGTAAAACCAGACACAATTGAAAATCAATTGATTCGCGACCGCCGGCGGTCTTATGATCCTTGACCTGCTAAGTCATTTGTGATTATTCAAGTTTGTTGTTTACTGTTATATTTTATAGTTAGGTACCCTTTCATTTGTGTTTTAATAAATTTTATTGCATTTTATTATGTTACGTTATATTATATCATCCGATACGGGTGTATATCCGTATCGTGTCCGCTAAGCAACTTTCGCAATGTCGGGTCGTTGGATGGGTGACCAAATTAAAAACATCTCTAGCTTCGGAAGGCACGTAAACCGGGACCAACATGGTCCCGGTTGTCGTCGAAAGATGGCAGTCGATAAAACCCACCAACCCGCATTGGACCAGCATGGTGGGTTAAGGCCCAATATCCCCATGTTTGTCCATGTGGAAAAGCCAGTGCCAAGCAGTGGGACGTTCATAGATTGATAATAAATATGAATGATATTATCTATATTCTATTCTGATCTATAGGCAAACATCGGATAGTTTTAAACAACTTTTTAACAATTAGGTAAGTCAACACATTTTTTTTTTAATATACGAAGTTGGCATACGAGCATGCGGGTCACCTGATGGAGAGCAATCACTGCCGCCCATGGACACCCGCAAAACCAGAGTTTTGCTGGACAAAGAGACAACCCAGCCGTAACATCGCATATTTTTATTTTATTTATTTATTTATTTAAGGTACACATACAGAATACATATTATTGTATAATTCCATAATTATTTAGATTGATTAATTCTAATATGAATTCCAATTATTAGTGCACACAACATTAATAATAATTATTGACACTATAGTTATTACAATTATTAACTAATTAAAAGATTATAAGACAGTATGTAAAAAAAAAACACAATAATAATAATCCAAAAACAATCTCAGAAAAAGAAAAAATAATAATAATAATAATGATAATACAATAAAAACAACGACAATAACAATAATTAATTAATTAAAACACAATTACACATTACATAACATTATACCATAATGGAGCAAGTGCATCAACTCTGTATTCAGGGCTGAAAACTCTGAATCATCTTCTTTTTAAAAGTTACCCGTAGGATATGGGATATGGGTGACCTTCGGTTCGCCTAATATTTTTAGTTCTAATTTCATATGGCCGAACTATGTTGGCCTCAACTTTTAACGAACAATAATTGTGGAGCCTAACAAGTTGTTTTCGCACTATTACCTATAGTTTTGCCTAAAAATTTAAAACTCTAATTTTAGAATCCCTAATATTAAATGCAATAAAATGTATCGGCATAACTTTCTTTCGGCATTACGAAGTTTATTTACACTGTAGTGTTGAAAGCCCAAATTTAATATTATAATTATGTAAGTTCAAACTTTAATATTTTTTTTATTAGACAACATAAATTAATACTAGCTGCCCTATATACACCTATAGGTCACGTGATTGGTTAGAAATTTGAGACCCGTTGGATATCTATATAATGACTCAACTTAACTCAAAAACCATCACAAGTTCTTTTTTATCGTCCAAACATTTTTGCCTCCTACCTTTTAACTATGAAGATAGAAACTAAGTGTAGGGAAACTTTACAATGAACACTTTTTTCGGAAGCATGTCATGTTCTGCTAGCTTGTTTGCAACGCCTAAAAACCATCTAGTTAGCCGTTGCCACAATATATCGTGTGCCAGTTAAAACTTTTAACGACTGCGCGGCCTGGATTGGCTACAGGCGGATGCCAAAAGTATCTGTCCTGAAAAACGATGTCAGTTACTTGAACATTTCGTGTCACTGGCTCCCAGTAACTTCGCGGATTCATTATAACGTGCCAATACACATCCGTGTGGCTCACTCTTTTCTATTTTTCTTGTGATACAGTAGTTGTACGTTGTGTTAGTAAATAACAAACACTGTTTTGTAGAAATACTTACATTAATAAATAACAAACACTGTTTTATAGAAATACTTACATCGTCAGCTTTATAAAAGGTTAAGTACTCCGAATCCGTAACTTTGGACCATATAGGGTCTTACCCGGAATCCGACTGTTTTTGTAGACACAATATTTAAGTAATTGAAACGAGACAATATTTTGATTTTAAAAACAATTTGAACTGCATTAACTTTTTTAAAATAATAAATTTAAAATATAAATAGGTACTTTGAAGAGACTCGGGGTACGTCTAGATAATCATAGAGGTCGTTGCCATTAGAGATTCATCGCGAAAAACAGAGACACAGATCTTACCACAATATATCAGCAACACAATTACTAGAGAGGGAATATATTAGCGTACACAAAGTAATACACAAATGCATGGCAGTGAACTTCGCTGATTGTCTTGTTAATACAGACCGACCGGCCGTCGCCACGGCACGATTATTCATGTTGGAACATCTCTGAGCTGAATACAAGATGGCGGTGTCTAAAAGAAAGAGCCCATTACTGCTCGGCTTGGGTTAGTTAGTAACGTAGTCGGGAATGAAAACGACGAGGCATTTCTTTAGAATAAAACTAGATGAACCCGATAGACGTTCACATGTATATCCTATATACATATACTTAAGTAGTGAAAGGAGAACCGGACAAAATAGTCGGTTTGAGGTTAGCGTTAGCGTGGCCTGGTTTTGTAAATAAAACTATAGAAAAATCACAGCAATCACTTGATGGTTGTAATATTTTAATAAACTGGGTACTAAAGGCCTTATTTATAAACACGTTTTAAGCATTATTTAGCATTATTTTGTATCTTTTCATCAAATTCAAAATGACGTACATGTGACGTTGATAAAACAATGTTTAACTAAACAAAGCTTTTAAGAGGGTTTACGCATTTCGGTTTAGTCGATATTTTTAAAAACCATAAAGCCAATTTAGATATGACTTTGCATGCTAAAGTAAAACACAAGGATCTAAATAGTTTGTTGAAAACATTTTTAAAAAACGTTTATTTAGCTGAGCTATTGCGATTTAAAGTCCACTATAGAAAGTTTAAAATCGCTATAACTCATTTAAACAAGCGTTTTTTAAAAATGTTTTTAACAAGCTATTTAGATCCCTGTATTTTACTATAGCATGCAGAGTTTCATTAAAAATGGCTTAGTGGTTTTTAAAAATTTCGACTTGGAAATTTGTATGGAAAACCGAAATGCGGCCTTACTCATAAACCCTTTTAATAGTTTATGAGTAAGGCCGTAAATGTTTATTTTACTATTGATTGACTCTGTTAAAGAAACACTATATTTCTTTCCAGATCGTTGGAAACGGTGTAGCCTCGTACAAAAACAGTATTTAGGTCACACTTAGCCCCAACTAACCATGATATCACTGCTTTTAACTCGCGAAAGGCTGCCACCGCGCTCAGACAACGAAATCGACGGAGCTGTGATGGTTCCGTCTTATTTTTTTAAACACACACCTCGGTAGACCAGTGCGTAAGTGCTCGGCCTGGAGGTCTGATAACTGGGTCCAATTTTACCAGGTCGAACAAATTGTGATTCGGATTTTTGTAGCCCGGGTTTGTAACCAACCCGCATTGGTATCTAATACAATACAACACAATAGTCATTAGTTGTCGCAGAGAGTTGATTTTGATGATGGAGGAGGATGTCAGTATATTTTTTTATTTTTAAACTCAATTCGAATCGTTTGTATTTAGGTACCTATATTAATTTTATTGAAACGGTTTTGTAGCTAACTGTACATATATACATCATATTCCATTATGGAGCGAGTTGACGACAAAAAGAAATAGGTAAAATCGGAAGGTGCCAACTCGCGCGCACTCGCGAGTTTCACACTCGCCAGTCGACGAATAAGTCGGACTTATTACCGTGTCGCGTAGCGGTAAAAGAATACTACCACCCCCTCTCTTACCTTGGGTATCGTAAAAGGCGACTAACGGACTAAAGACTGCACATACTTCCAACAGCATAGAGCTGCGATGGGCTCATCACCTGACACGCTGAGCACATGTCGCTATTTGGTGAAAAGTGAACTATATAGCTTTGTGAGTCGACCCTTTCTGTGTTTAGCGGGAGTCGAAAATTTTCCTCCATTTTCGGAGCCTTGTTTAGCTATTCTCCGCACAGTACTTTCAGACACACCTAGAACAATAAAAACATATATGCATAAAAAATAACAAAACCAAAATTGTTCAGTACTATGGACTGAGTTATAAACATAATTGGTAAAACTTTTGAATAGAGTCGCCTGAATCGGGGTGGGGGTGGTGAAGGTAAGGAGTGGGGGAAGGAGTACCCTCCCATTTACCCCCCCTGCCGCAAACAAGTAGTTTTTAAGTTATGTTATTTTTCTTGTATTTTGAGGTTATGTATCATGGTAAAACTTTTGAATCGAGTCTCCTTAATTGGTGGGGGAACGGGAGGGGAGGAGAGAGGAGTACCCCCTACTTACCCCTCCTGCCGCAGACAAGTAATTTTTAAGTTATGTTACTTTTATAAAAATATGGAAATTTACAAAAACCTCATTTCTGGCGCTTCGCCGGCTGCTCCCGCGGCACGCTCTCTTCGCTCGCTCGGCTCGCGCGTTTTGGTCAACATACTTACTAACCTAACCTAATTAACTCTTTAGACTTTTTTCATGGCGGGGGGCATCGCCCCCCGAACCCCTCCCTCGTAGGGGGGGCTGCGCCCCCCTCCGTCCCCACACTTCGGTTCTGTTAATATGGTATTGTATTACCTAAAAACGTGTAATTTTTCGTGATTATAGCCGATTTTGGCAAAACTTTCAAGTGGTTTTTTAAATATTTTAACGCAACAGCGGTAGCTAAAATGTTAATAAACCTTTATTTAAGAACCCCTAAGACCCCCCCACAGTGTTAGTTTCTTCAAATTCAGGCGACTCGATTCAAAAGCCAACCCACATAATTTACTATACTTACCACATTCTACCCCTTAACACTTGATAAAATGTCCCAACAAATTCAAAAGTTCAAGATTCTCGAGTCGAACTTTAATAACCAACATTTTTGTTTGTAATATCATAACCCCAAAACTTTTAAAAATATTTAAAAATACTGATTGTTTTACGGAATTTAGCCGATTGCGCATAGGCATATTTTAGATAATTATACTTTCAACATCTTTTATAACTTACTTACCAGTATAATCTGCTGTACGTTGGTAAATATCCTCCAGAATACGTAACAAAGTTCCGTATTGAAATTCTGCCAAACTTCGCAAAAAAAACCTTATATATTATGTTACGAGAACTGCCACGGATGGTCATATTCATGTTATCAGTGTTTTAAATCCAGGAATGTAGAAATATCACTAAAACAACAATTTATATCGTAACCACGGACAGAGTTGAACAACCACTTGACATTAATGACAGATAATCAATGTTGCCAAAAAATGAGTGAATTTAGTTCTGGATTATTTAATTTCTACTCTTTTATGTTGCACTTATACATACATTAATAAAATCAATTTTGTTAGTAAATATAAGTACTTAATCTATGTTAGTAGTTAAAATTAGGACATTTTCTGTGTCGTATCGGTGGCGCCTATAGGTATTTTTCCACGAAAACGTCTATAAACCACTCCCTTCGGCCAGAAGTCCTCCTTCATGAAGGCGTCCAACTTTGTTGATGGGACTCGCACCACAAATGCTTTGAAGCTGGTGTTGTGGCGCGACTCCAACTGCTCCACCCGCAAAAGGAAGTTGGTCTTCGTTTGAATGTAGTCTGCGATCTCCTGCGCGGTAGTAGTGTAGTGCAGGCGAGACAAATACATTGCCGTGGTCGGTGTCGCAGCACGCAGCAGGAAGTTGGGCCCTGTCGGTGCGGTGCCGCGACGGTTCTGGCTCCCACGACGCGCCTTCTTGTGCCGGACCACAGTAAAATCATCTTCATTACGGTCCTTGACAAGGGCTCGCGGAGCCACGGCTGTAGCGGCAACTACTGCAGCAAAGTCCCTATGACAGCTGACAGGCGCACACGCCGGCGCCGGCGCCGTAGGCACGCGCGGCGCCGCAGTAGGCGGCGCGGGCGGCGGCGGCGTGACACCGGCAGCGGCGAGGGGAGCGGGGGCTCGGCTCCGTTCGGGTCGTGGCGTAGACAGCATCGACGAAACTGCAGACTTGCAGCTCGACATTGGTGTGCTCGTATCGAGTTCCACGTCGAATGTTGACATTTGAGCCCGCGATCGATGACCTAATTACCGCGAGTGATTCGCGTAAATCATTGACTTCTTTACGCAATTCACACACGGTGTTTTCGGATGCTTGAAATTTTCGCATCACCTCCGCCAGTCCTGCTTTCAGAATCACAATATCCTTAAGAAGGCTGGTAACGTCGACATGGTCGAAGGTCACGGGAGGCAACTTGTTGAGGTCCCTCGCCACGAACGTTGGCATGTCATCGGGGTCGGTCTGTTTCAGCAGGTCGATGATCTCCTGCAAGCTCTTCGGAGTCCCGTCACGTCTGCGGGACACCATCTGGTCGCTCTTATGGAGCGACTCGTACAGCAGTCTCTTAGCTTCAGCCACGTCGTCCTCGCTGAAGTTGGACTTGCATATCTGCAGAGCGCTCACCTCATCCATGACGTTCAGCTTTTGTTGCAAGAACGCAAGGAGTTCGTTTGCCACAAGTTTGGGTTCACTCATGGCGGAAATCAAGCAGCGGCTTGCGCCGCGCTGCACGTGTTTTAATCAAACGTATTAATTAATCCGATACGTATGCACCGATCCGCACACTGCACACGACTCTTAGCGCCCCCTGCCCCGTCGCTGCCTTGGCCGCTACCGTAGCTAGGGCAAGCGGGGCCGCCGGGGACTAGGGGCCGGAGTTTAGTGCTGTCGTTCATGTTGCAACATGCAACATTCCCCATGTTGCCATAATCGCCACGATTGGCAGGCGGGTTGGCGCGGTTAATTTCACTTACGTGACAACTGAATTGTAGTAAACTTTAGGTGTACACTTTGAAAAGAAATAAATAATGATTTTCGCCGCCCCGCACGCGCGAATGTCAAAGCCACACTAAAGCAAAGTGCCGAGTCGACTCCGCAGATGAGTGGAACATAGTGCGTGTTCGGAAGGGCCTATCTAGTGTAAAGTATATATCGCTGTTTTTTTTAGAAAAGAAAGAAATAGCATAGCGGTTCACTAAAAGAATTACCACCCTCTCTCTTCCTTTGGGTGTCGTAAAATGCGACTTACGGCTCACCACCTGTCGCGCGAGCACATGTGCAGTTGTCATTTAGTATAAAACGTGGACTATGGCAGTGGACTCATTCTGCGGTCCTCATTCTCTCTGACTAACCCTTTGGATATAGTCGTGGATCTAAGAATGTTTTTTTTATATACAAAGCCCGGCAAATGACCCCTCTCCACCTGATGTTAAGTGGAAGTGAAGTTCAGGCGCGAGGACAACTGGTGCAGCGTAAGAGACGTAGCATCAGTCACCCTCACTTTGCCGGCCAGCGATATATAAGTTACACTAGATAGGCCCTTCCGAACACGCACTACGTTCCACTCATCTGCGGAGTCGACTCGGCACCTTGCTTTAGTGTGGCTTTGACATTCGCGCGTGCGGAGCGGAGAAAATATTTTTTTATTTATTTTCAAAGTGTACACCTAGACGTTTACTACAATTCAGTTGTCAAGTAAGTGAAATTAATTGTTATTGAAGTCATTATTATGTAGTTATATCGTATTATAAGAATAAAAAAGATATTTTTCAATTATTGTTATTGGCAATCTATTTGGGACGCCATCTTGATATACACTAGGTTGTCTTTGACCGATCTGGCGCTGCGGCGCTGCGATGTCTGTCTGTTGATTAGACGACATTTAAATGCTTAAGCGCTGCAGCAAATTTTGGGTCTTTGTTTCCAGAATTTGAACAAATGCTTTGTATGGACGTTCTTGTCTATACTTCTAGGTCAATGCTGCCGGCCCACAAAGTGCCTCTTCACGCCTCGTTTGAAGGACCCTATGTCATAGGTAGGAGGCAATATGTGTGCTGGTAGACTATTCCATCTTTTGGAAGTGCGACAAAGAAACGAGTCACCAAATTTCTTTGTGCGTGATAGAATATTAGAGACTGTAAATTGGTGACTCCGAGCAGCACGCGTACTCCTATGGAGAAAGGGTGAAGGAGGGATGTATGAGAATAAAGAAAAGTTTTTGTTGAATAAACTAATTCTTCACCCAATGATCTCTATTATGTGTAGTTTGCCGGAGCTTGTGAACAACATACATACAAATAATCACGACTATTATCCCCGAAGGGTTAGTCAGAGACCAGGCAATGAGGACCGCAAAAGCAGTTCTCTGCCATAGTCCACTTTTCACCAAATAACAAGCAGTCACACTGATTAAAAGCGGTTACCCACAGTCTGTTGACAAACAACTGAACGCAGTGGAAATTAATTAGCAGTACTTATTTAGACAACATTGATTGACCAATAATATACGTAATTACATTCAAATATTGTAAAGCCTAGTTTGTATTAAATAATTCGAAAGCTTGTTACTGATCTATTAGTTTAAATTTATGTTAATCGTCAACTAGTATGCTGCATTTAAATGTCGTTACTATAAATAGCTGTGTTACGTAAAGGGGATCCTGCACGAAATTGTGAAAATTTACGTATTTTTAAGTTACGTGTACTATGCGCTGAATTAGTTAAATACTTTAAAAAAACTTACGTAAGTTAACCTGATCATTGTACAAGGTCGTGGTCTTGTTGAAATTTAAAACAAATTCTTTAAACAGTAACAAACAATACAAAAATGTTATGACTCCCAAAAACATTTTTTTTCGACAACTTTCTTATTTTTACGCATGAAACAATAATTCTTACATGAAAATCTTTGTATTGATATTTTTTTCATTTATAACACAAGCGCGTGATGGTTTTGTACATTTCGCAGAATAAAAACATTGCTCTAATCAAATTACAAGTCTGAAACTTCAAAGCAGAAAGTTCTAATTTTAAATATCAATATTATTTTGCTTTGAAGTTCACTAAGAGACTTATGTCAGTTTTTGCGACCGCGCGGAACCCTTTTAAGGCCTTTTTTCTCTACAGCTAAAAGACGTCCTGAATGGGAAGTAAAAACATTCGAACGATTCAAAGCACTTTTAAAAAAGTTTGTTTGAATAAAAGATTTTTGACTTTGTGTAAGTATTAACCATGTTCATCTGTGGTGTCGAAGTGTGTGTGTGGATTGCAAGGGACATGGGTTTGATTGCCACCTGAGTTAGTAAATTAGTTCAACGTTTCAATATCTTTGAGTATAATTATTCGAGCGTTATTATTGCAATAACATTAAATATTACGAAGTTTTTATTACTTACCTTAATTATTGTTTTAATACGGAACCCTAACGTCAACCGCCTAGCGAGCCCTCGACGCGACTGTACTAAAAGCCGGCAGTGTCAAGTGAGCTCGACTGTACTCGGCCAAGAGCCCTGGCGACTGTTTACACCGCATCATAATGGGCTTAGCATTTAGAGGCATAACCTATTTTGTGGCATCTTATAACTACTTGGAAGGAATAATTGAAAGAGCATTTGTTTTTATTGTTTACCAAATACAGACAGGGTTTTGGGAATTACGTAAGCTATGAATTTAAAATGAATCACTTTTTTAGATTAAAGGGTTCCAAACTTCAGGATAATATAAAAACGATAATGTAAATAGTAAATTAAACGCGAGTTAATCCGTAAAAAAGTGTTTCATCAATCAATGTGTAGTGCTCGCTTAAACCTCAGAAAACAATCTATGAATTTAACTTAGAGAAAAGATAGCTGGTTATCTTCCTCAGTAGTTAAGAAATCCGGTAATAGTTTATGGCAGTTCAGGATCTCTAGCGGTATGTGAAGGAAAGTACAGAAGATTTCAGGCTTGGACTGGAAATACTCAAACCCGGACGCATTTTTTTTAATAATGCATTAATGTATGCTCGTACAAGAAATCAAATAAAATCATTGTATGTTTGTCTAATCTTCTTTCCAACACTAAAACACACTTCAACTCTGTTAACATTTTAAATATGTTGCCAATATATCAATATACAAAAAAAAACTACGACACTCAGATTATTATAATTACAGATACGCATAATACATGTATTAAAAAACCCACCACTTTTATAACCGGATCTTAATGGAAATACAGCCGGCTTGCCCGCGCACCGCATTAAAAGCTTTTATCTTGATGAGATGCATGCGGGGTGCCCTCCGATGCTGGTAGCACTGATAGAGCTGAACTCCCCAGTAAGTTGGCAAGGAAATTATTTTATTCGTGCTCATATTAAGCTAACACTTTTAGAGTCGTATGCACTGTGGCCTGATTTAGTAACAGTCAAAATTTCGCTTACGTTTAGAAGTCGTCCTATAGAAAAACAGTCATAAATCTGTATTCATCTGTCATTTCGATAGAACGATTACTCGATAGGATAGCAACTCAGCGATTTGTCAACTTTTAAAATGTTTTCGATTTAATAATAATACTTTATTAGATTTGGTTCGATTCCCGCTAAAATTTTACTTAAGTATATTTTAGCGTTAATAAAACGCTCAAATATAAAACATTAAACTATTTAAACTTAATGTTACCATTGCATTTCTACCAAATAAATTCGAATACTTTTTGTTATCAAAACATGCAGAAATGTTTAATAATTTTATCTAATAACTTTGAAATTGTCTAATTTGACGTGTAATCGCTGACATCCGATCAAACTAAACGTCAAAATAATAGGTGAACACCGAGGAGGCAACGATCGAACTTCGATTAACGCACGTGAATCCGCATATACAAAACCGACTTAAACAAAATCGTGCGATTGATACGTGAATACGACTGAAAAGTGACTTCAGCGATCAAATCGCTTGCATGTCGTTAGTTTTGTTACGTGAATTAGGCTACTGGAGCTCGATAATATGGCACCAGTATTACCCAGCTACTTTTCATTTACTTACTTTTGTTTATTGCAGTGAAGTACAGTGTTAAATTTTTAGTTAAAAAAAAATAAAGTGCTGCCGTGTTAAGCGAATCTCGTGTATTTTTTTTAAACTGCAACCGATGTTGTTTCGTTCTTTATTTTATTCTTCTCTTAAATAATGGCTTCGTGCGATCAGCACATTTAGCCAGTGTCAAGTTTTTAATAGTAATTATTATTTTCTTTGCATGAAAACGATGATAATGAGTGATAATGAACGTTTAATGGTAAATGACTTTTCCCCAAACCCCTCGAGCCTCAATAAAGCTGTGGAACTTTGTTGAGGTCTCACACGGACTTCTTGAGAGAATTTGAAAAGTGATGTTGCACTGTTTTGTTTTATTTGCTAACACTCATGCAAGTTCACGAACACTTAACAGTAAATAATCCACAATTATTTCACATTATTATTTGACAAAACACTAATAATAGAAAATAAATCAAAACTGCAGACATGACGCTTCACTTTCCCGCCAAGAAGTCTTTCGTTATTCTTTAAAAATGAAAAAATCAATGATGAAATTATTTTAGTAGATTTCAATATTAGTCTAATACACCCCAGCAATTGAGGAGCATTGGAGGATTGAGGAGCTCGATGTCGCAGCGGCTAGCGCGTTCGACTTGCGATCTTGCCCGCTAAGCAACTTTCGCAATGCCGGGTCGCTGGATGGGTGACCAAATTAAAAACATCTCGAGCTCCTACGTGCTTGGGAAGGCACGTTAAGCCGTTGGTCCCGATTGTTGTAGTAAGATGACAGTCTCTAAAACCCACCAACCCGCATTGGGCCAGCGTGGTGGGTTATGGTCCAATATCCTCACGTGCTATTGTTCACGTGGGAGGCCTGCGCCCAGCAGTGGGACGTTTATAGGCTGATGATGATGATGACCCCAGCAATATGACTACATAATATGCCTATAAAAATGAAAAAGATTTAAATGTTATTCAATTCGATCAGTGTAAAGATGATCGAAAGATTTAACTCATAATCACAATACAAATCTTGTCACGATCGATTGCATCGTCTAGGATCGAACGGATAAAAACCTTTATTTCGATAATTAAATAATGCTTAAAATAATTAACAACTTCTGGAACACAACGGCACAAAACTAATAAGAACTTAACCACTTAAGCAATTGCAGTTTTCAGCTATCCAATAAAAGTTTGCAAACCTCCTTATATTTATGGCCCGCCGGGGTACGGAGCCAATAAAAAAACTTGTTTGGGACACAGAAACAATATTCGGGCGGTCGACTAGAATGGACATTAACGGGCGAGAACGGACATTAACCGGCGAGAACTGGTATTAACCGGCGAGAACTGGCCATCGGCGGCTGTAACATGTCTGATGCGGCTATCAACTCAACATGTCACGGGCTATCTAGTAAAATGTGTCTCTAACTGTGAGACACAGAGGTGTTCTGTACGGCACACATGAGTAACTTCTTTTTGAGATACAATATGGCGGTGAAAGAATACTACCACCCCTCTCTTCCCTTGGGTGTAGGATAAGGCGACTAATAGGCTAAAGACTGTGCACATACATCCAACAGCATAGAGTGGCGATGGGCTCACCGCACATGTGCAGTCGCTATTTGATGAAAAGTGAACTATGGTGGAGGACTACTTTTGCTGTCCTTATTGCCTAGCCTCTCAGTCTTGGCATCGAAATGTCAAAAAAAAATTTAAATTGGGGAAATGGAAAAAAAAAAACGAACGCAGTTCATGTTAAATTTTACGTTCACGATGCATAAAATGTACCACAGAACCGAAACAATCGACCTCGTTCATACTAAAGTAGTCTCTAAATGTATCAAAACACGGTACAAAGTCAAGGGGAGACCGCGGCCAGCGCGGCCATAATATGACCGCTTGGGGTCTGCCGGAATAGCGAGTTTTTATGTGCGGCCAAATATGGCCGCTTAAGGGGCTAGTCTCTGACTAACCATAATTAGTCGTGATTATATGTAGTAAATTTAGACGAGATTTGTGGTACAGCGGGTTGCTTTAGCGTAAAATAAAGTCTGTTGATTTATGTCTGTTGTCTAATTTATGCTGTTAGATGTAATTGCAGTATTACTCCGTTAGTGGCCTTTTTTGACACCCAAGAGAAGAGATAGATTGCCAGTATTATTCTAATTACTACACAATGTTATATCATTGTTTTTTTATATAAAGTCCCGCAAATGACTCCACTCCACCTGCTATGCGATTCTCTAAGCCACACATCCACGCTGCGCGCATGGCTGTGATCTGCTGTCTCTTTCCAATTCTATGAATATGAAAGAGACAGAGTCAATTCTCAGCGCTGCGGCAGCCGCTGCTACCAAGGCTTTAGCTTAGAGAATCGCACTGCTGATGTTGAATGGAAGTGGTGTCTACTATACGCGAGGACAACTGGTGCATAATATGACACATAGCATAATTCTGTCACTGTCAACCTGCCGGCCCACAATATGCCTTTACACGCCTCGTTTAAAGGTAACCATAAAGTTAACCATGTCGCGTAGAGGTTAAAGAATACTCCTACCCCATCTCTTCCCTTGGGTGTCGTAAAAGGCGACTAATGGACTAAAGACTGTGCACATACATCCAACAGCATATAGCGGCGACGGGCTCACCATCTGTCACGCTGAGCAATCGTGCAATCGCTTGTTGGGGAAAAGTTACTAAGGTAGAGGACTGTTCTTGCTATCCTCATTGCTTGGTGTCTGACTAACCCTTCGGGATAATAGTCGTGATTATATATAGGTATGTATAAAAATACATAAAAAACTTCTGTTTGTTTATTATTATTTATTTATAAAAGAAGAAGGCAAACGAGCAGGCGGGTCACCTGATGGAGAGTATCACCGCCGCCCATGGACACCCGCAAAACCAGAGGAATCGCAGGCGCGTTGCCGTCCTTTAAGGAAGGAATAGGAATTGTGAGTGGGGGGGGGAGGGGATGGGCCTCCGGAACCCTCACTGGCCGGACGACGTGAGAGGGTGGTATTACGCCGGGCGAGACGGCCCGTGCTGCAATGCAGCGTGGCTCTACCATTCAGTCAGTGTCACTCATTTAGCACCACCCAGGGGTCACGTGTAGGGTCTCAAGAGTAAACCTACGGACGCGAGTAACTCTAACCCGGATATTAATTATGGTGTAGAACCTATCACCGAATCGGTTGTCCGCGTGGCCCGTGTGTCCCGGTATTAAGCCTGCCCGGCTCCGCAGTATACTTTTACGAGCGGCCGCGGCCCGGAATGTTATTAAGACCTCGGCCCAGTTCATACCAAATGATGGTGGTGATCATTACGCGCCGCAATAATGCAAGCGCGATTACAGCTCATAGGCCGATGGCGATGGACGACGGGTTTTGAGGTATTTTTTTAAATTTTATTTGTTTTATCACCAACAAGATTTTAATATATAAATACATACATTTAATCACAACTATTATCCCCGAAGGGACTAGGCAATGAGGACAACAAAAGCAGTCATCCACCATTGTCCACTTTTCATCAATTATAGAGGGTTTGGTCACTTAGTGACTACGTCACCCTCATAGTTACAATCCTTAATGATAACTTATGTTATTCTACGTTTTATGGCTAATTCTACTAATTTATACAGCATCTTTGCTTTCTTGATCACGGAAACGCGAAAATGTTAACATTAAAACCAACATCTACAACATTTATGTTACACAATGTCAGAAAGTCATGTCTCTCGGCTTCTACACGGAGTGATACGGTTAATAAATACATTACACTTATGACTATTGTCCCCTAAGGGTTAACCAGAGACTCGACAAGGAGGACCGTAGAAGCAGCCCCCTTCCATAGTCCACTTTAATCCGTCCACACATTCCGGGCGCCTGCGTTGACCTCACCGCCACCGTGGTATTGGTACGGTAGTACTATTAGATAATCTGTGGTATTGGTTAGAACTTTCAAAATTCTTAAGTATATACACTTCATATTACACTTACTACTAATATCTTCTAAGGGTTGGTCAGAGACTTGGCAACGAGGACCACATCAGGCTTTTTTTTAATACTAAGCCCGGAAAAAGACTCACTCCACCTGATGTTAAGTGGAAATGAAGTCCAGGCGCGAGGACAACTGGTGCAGCGTAAGAGACGTAGCATCAGTCACCCTCACTCTGCCGGCCCACAAAGTGCTTCTTCACGCCTCGTTTGAAGGACCCTATGTCATAGGTAGGAGGGAATACGTGTGCTGGTAGACGATTCCATCTTTTGGAAGTGCGACGAAGAAACGAGTCACCAAATTTCTTTGTGCGTATTGGATTATTAGAGACTGTAAATTGGTGACTCCGGAGAGCAGCACGCGTAGAAACTCCGTCCTCTGCCATACTCTATGTTGTTGAATGTGTATAGTCTTTAGTCCGTTAGTCGCCTTTTACGAAGCCCAGGTAGTATTATTGTAATGAGCTGCTTCCCCACGAAGCTTTCTGCATAATATTACTTACCTTTATCTTTTATAATATTGTAATATTATGCAAAACAATGAAAAAACTCGGGAGCTTGTATCTCCATTCGTTCTAATAAAACCAATCTGCGAGCCTTTGAAAATGTGCTGGTTATTTCCAATATATTTGGATTTATTGCAAATGGCCGGCAATGGTATAAAGAGAATGTGCTTGTACTGTACCTTCCTATAATAATAGAGTTTATGACATGTATTTATAAAAGGTTCTTGCTCGAGTCGTTTCTACCTGCGCGTTGTAACAAAGAGATAAAAAATGTAGAATCGTATCATTACTATTTCGGTCTTTAATATTATTAGTTCATGTCATTAGTTCAAATCACTTAATCATATCATTCATTTATATATTACATACATACATATACACCCTCATTTTTAGTCGATTTAATGAAATTAAGGGTGAGTTCCACCATGAAACTGAACAACTTTCCCCAAGAAACCTATGTGCAAAATGACAAAATAATTTGACCTCCCATACAAAACTGTCCGATCAGCTGACGACAATATAGTATGAGTTTTTTTTTAAATTTCTGACATAGGTTTCTTGGGGAAACTTGTTCTGTTTCATAGGTGGAACTCACCATTAACTTCATTAAAACAAATTAAAAATTGAGGGTATATAATCACAACTATTTTCCCCGAAGGGTTAGTCAAAGACTAGACAATGAGGACCGCAAAAGGAATCCTCTACCATAGTCCAATTTTTACCAGATAGCGACTGTACATGCTCAGCGTGACAGGTGGTGTGCTCATCGCCGCTCTATGCTGTTGGATGTATGTGCAGTCTTTAGTCCGTTAGTCGCCTTTTACGACACCCTAGGCAAGAGAGGGGGTGGTAGTATTCTTTCACCGCCACGCGACACGGTTTATACATCCATTCATTTATTAATTATCAGCTCATAGCATCCTGCTGCTAGATTCAAGCCTTCCAACAAAAAAAAATGACAAAGTTGGAAATCGCTCCACAGTCCATCTTTCAAAAATAACCGGGTCTAACAAGTTTAAATATTTTCCTTAAGATTATTTGGTCACCCATCCGATGACTTGATTTTGCGTATATGTATAACTAAACTTTGGCGCGTATTTGTGTATACTACTTACAACAATCGAAATGTCGAGCTCTTCAGAGTTAAATATCAACCAACAAATGAACAGACTATTTGACTCAAAGATAAGAAAACTTTGAAAAAAAAATAGTAATGATCTCAGAAGGGAATCAAACTCTTAGGATGTAAATTTTAACAGGTTTGTGAGATGCTGTTGCTATAAAACATAAAGTCAAAAGCGTAGCAAAATTTCGATAGGTGTAGCCAGTACCTCGGTCGGTGACGCGGCGGAGTGATCAACGCATCCGCCCGGAATGCGAAGGACGAGGGTTCGATTCCATCCATCTGAGGTACCTAGTTATTATCTTTATTATTGAAATTTAGCATTAACAATACTATATAGATATAGGATAAAATGATTACTAGAAAAAAATCAACCAGTCTCAGGAAGCTCGAATGGGATCCCATCCCATTTCCATCCCATTCGAGCTTCCGAGACTGGTTGATTTTTTTCTAGTAAACATTTTATCCTACTCCTAGTTTTTTTTAATGTTTCGTTAACTTCAAGTACATTTGAGCGTTGTTTACGCAAAAACTTGTGACATTTGTCAAGACTAATTAACTAATTTAATTCTTCTTCTTATGAGCCACGCTCTTGGACTTGTAGTCTTCTGGTAATTCTGTGACATTTGTCAAGACTAATTAACTAATTTAATTCTTCTTCTTATGAGCCACGCTCTTGGACTTGTAATCTTCTGGTACCTAATTGGCTATTTGACAGTTGTAACAATAAAATATGAAATATGTCGGAAATGGTAGGTTATGATTAAACGATAATTATCCAATAGTATTTTTATTTAGATAAATTGTAAATATTTTATTTTTACAAAATAAATTTGCGTTTTTTTATCTGTGGATTACAAGACCCGAAACACGGGCGGCCATGATTGAGCTTCATGTGACGGATTGTGACGTCACATTTCACAAAGTATACAGAAACTATCTGTCAGGTTTAAAGTTAAGTTTCTATATTTATTGAAATGTGACGTCACCGAGCAAAATGTCACGTGACCAACCGTTTTCGCACGAAGTTTGAAATCAACAAAGAAAAATATGTTTTTTTCTGTTAAATAAAGGTTTTTCGAGAAAGAAAATATTGTACGGGGTATAAAATAAGCGTTTGTAACTTTTTAAATACTTTTTCGAAAACTGTCAAGTAGCCAATTCTGTCCCAAATCAAGCCTTGATTCCTTTATAATACACAACGTTACCTTTCTCTTTAATCTGTTCCATAAAAGCTATTTTTAATCTTCCTCTTTTTTCTTCTCTTCTAACTTCTCTTCTAAGTATTATGTCTTTATGCATTTCTAACTTCTCTTCTAAGTATTATGTCTTTATGCATTTCTAACTTCTCTTCTAAGTATTATGTCTTTATGCATTTCTACAAACACTTTGTCATTAAAAAAAAGGCGGCAGCTAATGCTGCTGTTGAAACCCTGCCGTATTGAGTTATTCTCTTATGATTATAAAAAAACAGGCTGTACATGTAGCGGACTAATAGGATTTAATATTTAGGTTAGGCGACACTTCATTATAGTACAAACGTAAGTAATATAAAAATAAAATGCAACGTAACAGATTAGCTATCAAAACCAATACAAAAACACAACTAAGTGTCTAACTGCTAGGCAAATTCCTCCATCGTTAAAATCTGACGGGATATTTGGCTTTTAACACTCTTGCCAAAATGCGGGTTGATAATCACAAACCCAAGCTATGGATCGGAAAGTCCAAACCACATTTTACCTGATCTTGGCAAAAAAATGTTTACACTCACACCAATTATTCAAACTAAGACAAACTTCTTTTGAAACTCGTTAATATGGTAAGATAACGGGTATTTACCATTGAGTTATAATTTACTACGTATTAGAGAAAACATCTCAACTACATTGTTTGTAACACGCGTTAGAGCCAGCTCGCTCCAACTGTTGTAGTCTGTGGCAGGCGCTAAACGCAACAATACGTGTGTATTCTGTGTTTTATTTTATTTAAATATGCCTTTATAAGTGCTAAAACCACCCAGGAAATACAAATAAAACCAAAAGATCACTTTTCACCTGGAAATACGTACTAAATTATCGATGTAACATGCATTTGACTAATTATTTTATCAAATCGCCGAGACATGAAGCGGCGGCCATTTCGGTAAAATGCATAGAGTAACAATATTATAACAATATTAATACTGCACGCTTAGACATTTCTATGACAACTAGGTAAGACCTGCACCACGGTATATACAAGTATCATTGTAGCTGTGCACATTTATTGTATGGGACGTCTTCTCTAGTAGGTATATTTACCTCAATGGTATTTACCCGTTCTAAACATAAACATAGAAAACTACCCAGACCCGAAATCAATTTAGAAAAACGCGTTTCTCTAAATTGACCCGACCGGGAATTAAACCCGGGACCTCAGAGATGGCGCGACGCCAGACCCGACGTGCTAACCACTCGACCACGGAGGTCGTCAAAAGAACTGAACCGAAAGAAATGAACTCTAGACCTGGCGGGCCTCTAAGGTTGTTCAAGATGTTCCATAAACTTAAAAAAGGTTTTAATATTCTTATACTCATACTTATACGTAACAAGGTATGCATAGGGTGCCCATAATTAGTAGTCTTGAATTAAACCCTATTAAAATATTAATACATAGTACTTTTTGCCTATATATAATAATATATAATGTCTTTGCTTATGGCCGCCACGGCATGGATGCATCGCCGTGTCATGCATTATACTCGTAGCTTGACCACGACCCCTACTCGTATATACTAACTTGTGTGGCAGCAGCGGTATAGCGGTCGTGGTCAAGCTATACATTAATTTATCTTTTCGTATCCAACATCTAAGTAGTCATAACAAATTGTAACGCTTTTCTTACAGAAAGTACTTACTGTTAGATGACATTTTACATTTACTCAAATATATCACAAGGAATTAATAAATATAATGTATCTTTATTTTGTATTTTTGTAAAACATAATTAGTATTGTCGATCGGCGTAGGGCACGTTATCGTTTGTCGTGTTTAGATGACTGTGGCGATGAAAAGGTTATAAGTCTAAAGTTCGAAATTACGAACCTAAAACTGCCCAACATGAAAGCCGGAACGGGCTACCCAAATCACCTGGCCTAACACGTTACATATTGCAAGATTATGTTAGATACAGGTGGGCTCTAGCATCTGCTGACACTTGACCAATGGCCGGCCGCCGCAAGCGATTACCCGCCGTTTTGACGACCGCCATCTTGTGAGACCATTCCTCACACGGACGAAGGCGATTATTCATACTGCCTATGTCGTTGTTATTATTTGTTAAGGGAGACACTAATTGTTGGTTGATGTCATTGAGCAAACATTATTGAACGGAATTCAGATTAATATACGTACATGCTTATTCTTCATAAAAAAAAAAATTTAGTCGGCACTTACAAAGTAAAGTGTGTCAGTTTTATGTATTGTTAAGTACTATGTGTATACCGCAATATGTGTTAACTCGAAGATAATGAAACGAAAGTTTATTGAAAGTTTAAAAACTTCGTTCTTATCAAAATAATGAACCTTAAATTAACATCAAACTTATAGATAGATACTTAAATATAATTTAAAATTTAATAATTATGTTACGAAACCTTCTGATAGTGGAAGGCTGGATTTTCGACACAACGTCAAGGTATAATAAAATAAACCTGTCTATAAGTGAAAAAGAGAACAGAGAGGAGAGAGACACAGAAAAGACTTTAGAACTAATAACCGTTGTTAATGGATAAGAAGATAATATGAACCTTAAGATATTAACGTTTTAACTTAAGAGGCCTATTACATTTCGAATGTGATTTTTGCCTAAAATGCCCATTTTCGCATTTTGTAGTAATTTTGCAGTTGTATTTATCGTTTCTATCGAAATAGGATAATAAATTTGTGCATAATATTACAATTCTTCATTCTGTATGCATAAGTTGAATTCGCACGGCCGGCGCATAGCATTTTGAAGTAATTATGCAGTTGTATTTATCGTTTTTATCGAAATAGGATAATAAATTAATTATAAAATCTTTATTCCTCATGAAGTAACAATTACTCTGGTATAAATTTTGCTCAATAATATTATTGTAGATAGGAGATATTTACAGTTAACTTATAGCAATTTTCGAAGTTTTTTGGTTTAGAATAAGATTTTTTTCCTATATAAAATCAATGATACCTAAAAATTTCGAGGCCGCTACGCACTATTCGACTATATAAGAAATAACATTTTAATTTTTTTATTTCACTTGTTTAGAACAGTAGTTCAATCGATGAGCTCAAAAAAGTGCCTTCGCGCACTTTATTAAAATCTTGCTCTGCAATTTTGGGTTTAATTAAATAGTTAATCAAAACTTACAAAAAGCGAGGCCGCTACGCACTATTCCAATAGCTATTCTACACTATTCAATAAATCATTATTGTTAATGTATTTTTGTTTCTCAGATCCATAACGCCAAAATTGGCCATTTAACGCAAAAAACACAGTCGAGATGTAATAGGCCTCCTATGCACGAGAGCGTCTAGAACACAAGTCCTGTCTACGGCGTAGTTAATTTTTTTTTACTCTCAATATCTGTCGTTTTGCTTTTTTGTCGTGTCTTGCCAACCAGTCAGCTGTCAAGTAAAAAAAGTTCGTAACTAAATTCTCTTCATATTTAAGTAGATATATTCATATTTCCCCGGTGGGTCACCTTCGATTCGACTATATTATAGATTGGACGCTATACTACTTCGTCCTCAAGCTCCTAATTCAATGATTGAGTTGAATTACTATTAAATTGCTATATTTTGACCCTCATTTTGTCTGCACTCAGAGCATTAAATATTTTGCGGTGGATGCTTTTAGCAGAACCGGTGAAGAGGTACAGCCTCGCACGAAACCAGAACGCTTAAGTGGAATGATTCGCGTGTAAGTGTGTACTTAAAGGCTCCTATTAAGTAGAAAATAAATTCAAACTGTATTCTGTCTAAAATGCGATAAAGAAACAAATGGTATGTTCTAAAATCGTATAACACGTGTCGAGAGGAACGTTGGTTCTATTTTTAACTTCAATCACACATAAATACTAGATGTAGAGTCAAATAATTCGTCCATATTTGCTGTCCTTACAATAAAATACACAATTTATTTCAAAACTTACTATGTGGGAATTTACAAGGGGTGGGACGAGTTTCATACAAAAACGCCCATTCATACACTACTTTTCAAGAAAAACTACAAAGGACATTTCGATTAAGTGTAAAATAAAACACCCCTTACGCACTTTCGGCAGTTTAAATTCAAAGGAGCCGAAACAGAGAGGCCGCAATGCCTCGCCCGTAGTTTCATTCAAAGGAGCCTTTTTTTGATTTGATCTGAGGTTTTCTTGTTAGGAAGAGTAAAAATAATAACTAGCCTGATTTTTCTTTAAATGCTAGGGCCTTATTTCTCTGATATTGTTTTGTCAAAATATTTGCAGTTGATAAAATGAGACCTTGTAAGTATTATAATTATGTAAGAAGATTTTTAATAAAGAAAAAAAGAAAAAAACAAACTACTGCTTTGAATCAAACAAAGATTTTTGATATACTGCGACCGATTGTATAACAATATAGAGATTAGTAGTCGGTGGCCAATTTTTACCGGCGATGAATACTCGTCTATTATTTAGGGACAAAGATCCCTTAGACGAGTGATCCGGTATCACGAAAGTTCCTTAACTTACTTCACCTTTTGACTCGGTTCAAAGACTTGCTGTCTTGTTAACGAAACTAAGCTTACAAGCGGTATTGAGCCCTTAAGTTTAAGAACAGATCATGCTCAATATCCGCTTACCTTCAGGCGCATCTGCGCCATCGATTTGCTCTTACTCATATTATAAATAGTAATACGGGCATAAACTAAAAAAAAGATGAGTCTTACCTGAATGATGGAGGCCTTTGCGCCCAGCACTACATAATTCAAAATCAAAATCAACATCAAAATATCTTTATTCAGTAAGCTTAAAATATGCATTTTGAATCGTCAATTTTTTTTTGTGGATGGATGAATAGGCACAGGAACCCACCCACCCACCCCACCCATTCAGGAAATCTTTTAGCTGTGGAGAAGAACGGGCACAAGAAACTCTACAGCTTTATAATAATATAGAGGTAACGACATTTACAAAACAATATGTCGTTAGCAAATTATACAATCAATAATCATAAAACTATTATATAATAAAATAAAAGATAAAAACAAAAGTGAATCTAAAAGTTTTAATCGGGCACTATGAACGCAATAAAACAATGTGTGCGAAACTAGAGGAGTGTTAATTCCATGCATTTTTGTCATTGATGTATTCGCTTACAGTGTAATAGCATTACAGTATTTAGTGCTAGGCAAAGGCCAAAAATCAAGACTGCGGCAATTTAAGAGTATTGACTAAACCACCATGCTTGCCAAAATGGTGACACATTGAAACGCATTATCGCCATAATTTTATTTGACATACATCATAGTATGTTATTACAATTGGCTATTTGACAGTTGTAACAATAAAATATGAAATAAGTATATCGGAAATGGTTTTTTTTTAATCCACAACGGGTACGCGCTTGGCTTTCATCTCACTTGATGGTAAGTGACGATAAGGCCGAAGGTGGAAGCGCGCTTCACCCGGAATCCTCAACCACTGAGGAACTGGCTATCTTATCTCAAACTATCGGAACACAACAATGCTATAAACATCGTTGTTATGGCGACAGACTTAGATAAGACGGTGGTAGCTAGCCAGGCGGACTTAACAGCCCTACCACCAACCAAACCGAGCACACAAAGATGTATCCCCCGCTGGGAATCGAACCCGGGATCTCTGTATCTAAAACCGGTGGCTTAGCCACTAGACCACAGAGGCGGTAGTTTATGATTTAACGGTAGGTAATTATCCAATAGTTTTTTTTATTAGGATAACTTGTAAATATTTTATATTTACAAAAAAAAGTTTTTTTAAATTTGTGGATTACAAGACCCGAAACACGGGTGGCCATGAGCTTCGAAAACGTTATAGGGTAAGCAGTACAATTATTGGCCATCTAAGGAGAACATTGACTTTGAACATTTCTCCTTTTGAATTAAGGTCCAGAATCGTTACACGTGGGCTGTCATTTTGATCAGTAAGAAACTGAGAATTTGAATACATTAAAATTTATATCATATTCCAAGTCATTTTCCACTTTAATGCAATAAATATAAAAAATATGCCTAAAACACAATCATTGGCCATTGGAGTATAGCAATTGGCATATCAAAAGTATATTGATTGGCAGGTCAATCACTATACTTTGAGTTTATTGTCACTGCCAGTATTTATACCGTATTAGGGCCAATCACAATACAAATTTATTGTATTATTCGTTAGTGACGTGCAGGGCTTTATCGAGCTTTCGTAAATATTATGTAGTTAAAAAAGTACCTATCTCATACATAGTATAGGCAACAGCGTATCAAATATCAAAAATGTAAGTAGGTAGATTTTTCAATTGATATTGAACTCTGAACGTTGGATTTGAGATGAAAATCCATCTAAAATACCACCACTTACCTACCACTTCTTTCTCTGCACCACCCTATGGTTGACTGGGAGAAAATGCCTAAGGCATTAAGTCCGCCTCTGTACAGTTGTGCATAAAGTAATAAATAAATAAATAAAATAATTTACATTTTAGGGAAGACAAATGCACTGTTGCCTGTACAACATTATTACAAAATACCTATTCGTTAAGACATTTAGCAATAGTGTGAAGTAAAATATAACGTAAAAGTACCTCAGTACCTACCAAGGTTGCATTTATATAGATTACTAGGTGACCCATGCCTACTTCGCTGGGCGTCAAACAATTTAAAATATTATTTATCACAATCAAATATAGCCATGTCACTCAGAATTAATGTAGTTTTCTATTCGTGAAAGAATTTTTAAAATCGGTTCTAAAGTTTCCGAGATTACTTCATACAAATAAAGTCACAAACTTACAAACCTCTTTATAATATTAGTAGGTATAGATTTAATATCGACCTCCGTACATCACTAAGAAATTTAAGATCTCTTTATATAATTATTGGCATAGGTATACATATAATAATTGGCATGGCCATTAACATAAAATGTACAATGATTGGCCTGCCAAAATCTAGTTATTGCGAACCTATGACATTCTGAATAAAACTATTTTAAAAAGGAATTGACAATAACGTTAATTATAACTTTTAAACAGAGTGGTTCATTTGAAGCACTGATTACAATCATTGGCACCGATGCTAATCATTAATCTTCCATACAAACCAGTGGTACTAACTTTGGCCTACATATTTTAACGATATGTTGAGTCTTTTTACACGTATTAACGTGTATAAACCATAATTTAATGGTAAATGACGTATAGAAACACATATAACGCTATTTAAATAACAAGAAAACAGGTTAATATCAATTTAAAAGTACATACTTTTTGTGATTTTTATAGCAAAACACACACTTTGCTGTTGTCGCTACAAAAGTATTTTTTTCAATGTGTTTCCAGCAGTTAAATTTAAGAACTACCAATAACATTTTAGAGCGTTGTCAGCAAATAAATTTTATGTATTTATTTTTCCTTAAATCAAGGGCTACTCTCATTAATAAATTGATTTTTCAATCGAGTGGCCAATGATTATAGGGGGGCCAAGATTACTACTGCTTACCCTACGTTTCATTAGGTAACCCTTGCCAATTGCGGATTGGTGATCACAAACCCAGGCTGTCAATCGAAAAATCCATAACAAACTTTGCAAGACCTGGTAATTGAATCCTGGACCTCCGATTATCTGACCAGCGCAGTGCTGATGCGTCTAACTAATAAAAATCAAGAATAAAAAGTAATAAAACATTTACAACTACGAATTTTTTATGTTACACATACATACATACATACATAATGTCAGAGACTAGGCAATGAGGACAGCAAAAGCAATCCTGTAGTACTATAGTCCACTTTCCATTAAATAGCGACTGCACATCAACGTGACATATGGTGAGCCCATAGCCGCTCTATGCTGATGGAAGTAAGTGCAGTCTTTAGTCCGTTAGTCGCCTTTTACGAAACCTAAGGGAAGAGAGGGGGTGGTAGCATTCTTTCACCGCCACGCGACACGGTTTTTTTATGTTATAAACAAACATTTTATTTTGTCCATCGAGCCGATTGCCGGCAACCTTTCAAACGTTTCCTCTAATCACGTACCAACGATGCACGTTCCTCAGCCCATACCTCATACATAAACAGATGATTAGTACCTTGTCTGTCACATAGACTCCAAGAGGTAGCTAACAATTGATATTCTTAAGGAAAATTTTAAACACTGAAAAAAGACGGCAACCTCAGGCGGGAAAAAAAGTTTTACTTAAGTATATTTAAGCTTTAATAACACGCTAATATTTATAAAAAAAAAAACATTAATCTATAAACGCAGCTTCATCTTAACCGAATGTTCGAATATTTGTAAAAATATTTCTTTCGGATCTCAGAGGTGAAAACTTCTAAGATTTGATGAAGCAATGTTGACTAAAAACATAAGCATCAAGCACGGACAAATTTCGACGGGTGAAAACCAGACCTCGGTAGCCAAGTGGTTAAGGCAGCCGCCCGGATTGCGGAAGGTGCGTGGTTCGATTCCCGCCTGAGGTTGTCGTCTTTTTTAAGTGTTTAAAATTTTACTTAGGTATATTTAAGCGTAAATAAAACGCTAAAATATATAAAAAAAACATTAATTGATATTCTATTGTGTCTGGTATTCAACAGCTAAGACATTCACTAACAAGCTCTCTAGACGTAAGCAAATGTCGTCACACTCTGAAGTCAACTCGGCGGATAATGCACGGTTGGATGTACGATGTGTTTCAGGCATTATGTATGGCGGTCTTGTGTGAAATTTACGATAGTGACAGTTTGACTGAGAGCGTTTGTAGGGGTGGCAATGAGTGAGGATCGCGTGTGGTGGATGCTACAGATAACGTAGTTGAAACTATTGGGGAAATAATATTAACTTGTGTAGAATGAAATATTAAAGGAGAGGTATTTAGTACTCTTCTCTCGTGTTCGCTACTAAATGTCTAAGTACGTGTTTATTTACTAAATGAGACCTCAACTATGAAATGACATGGGAGCAACTATGAAATCGCGAAAAACAAGTCAGATGTTGTATAGAAAACTACAAATACTTACTAACTCGACTCGAATGGAATCTTAAAGTTGCAAGATTAATGACACTTCTTATTCAAACCAAGAACAAAAAAAAAACAATATTACTTAAGTATACATTTAATGGATTCATCCATAAATTTTCTCATTTAAGTACTATAGTAAGGTCATTGAATCCACGCATCTAAATCAATGTCAAATTGATAGAACAATTAAACATTTACTACTGATGAAGCTAGTTACAGGGACCCATCCAACCTGTTAACAAGCTATATTAGTCAGTCCAGTTACCAACGTATAAATAAAAAATAATATACAAAAACCAACCGTTTAAATGGCTATCAAAATCTAGAATAAGGTCAGGGGTGTCGCATGACAGCCAAAGTCTCCAGAGATAAGCATTGTCTCGCGGTAATTCCGACCTGAGGCGGAGTGACAAAGCCCTCCCTGCCTCGCGTGTAGCACGCGAACGAACACAAAAGAGTTTCACAGCAACTGAACGAAACTAAGCATTTGAACTATTTGAAAAAAAAACCGGACAAAATGCTTTTTCGAGCCGCGATTCGAATTCACGCCACTGAAAGTGAAACTACTTCCTAATTTTGTGTTAAGTTTGCTAACTAACGGTAATATCGCTGTCTATGTTTTGTCTCACAAAGCGAAGGTTATTTTTTTTTAAAGTCCTAGACTTAATTCATTGCCTAATCCATTGTAAAGTGATACAAAACAAAATACAAATAATTTATATCTATTAAATATTATTTTGATCTGTCATCTTGCCCCACACAAAAAAAATAACGTGTTAAATGTTTAATTTTGATAATTTTGTGTAGGTTACGGTAATATTTTGTAGGGCATGGAACATAACTGGATTAGTTGAATTGCTAGCGATTTATAAAGATTAACACGAGCGAAGCCGCGGGCAAAGCTAGTGCTAATCAATGTTATGCGGACCCACCTCTTACTGAACGTCCTCCGCTAACATTTCTCTAACAATGTAATATCGCACGAGTCCTCGACTTCAAAACGTAGTACGAAGTATAGCTGAGACGATCCGCGAGCGCAAATCACTAACATCAGTTATTCACACAATATGCTTCAGTTAGTTTGGAAACGGAAATTGAATTAATCCTTCATGATGTAAGTATTTCCTTTCGCTAGTAACGGGTGAGCATAAGGACGCGAACGTTGATGCTTTTTGTATTTTGTCTCATATAAATAACCTTTTCACTCCTCTTGCTCAAAAAGACCGTCATTGTAGCGTTCTAGAGCAGGGCTAAAATAGCTTTTCTTGCCCTATGGGAAAAAGTATTTTTTTTTTAAATTTTTGTCTGTCACATGACAATGAGATTACAAAACTAAAAAGTATTTAGTGTTATGTAGAATAATCGTGAATAAAGACTCGACTTATTAATGTTTACTTAGATCAACAACTTTTTTGAGATAATTAGTATTATAGTTTATGGTAAAATTAGTAATCATTTGAATCTATGGACAACACAGATCACGCTTCAGCAAGAAAAAACTGCACAGTCTGCACATGTGCTTAGGTGGTGAGCCTTTAGCCCGTTAGTCGCTTTTACGACACCCAAGGGAAGAGAGGGGTTGGTAGTATTATTTTGATGAGCCCATCGCCGCTCTATGCTATTGTTTGTATGTGCAGTATTAAGTCCATTAGTCGCCTTTTACGAGACCCAGGGATAGGGAGGGGTTAGTAGTATTATTTTGATGAGCCCATCGCTGCTCTATGCTGTTGGATGTATGAGCAGTCTTTAGTCCATTAGTTGCCTTTTACGACACCGAAGAGAAGAGAAGGGTTGGTATTGGTAGTATTATTTTGATGAGCCCATCGCCGCTCTACACTGTTGGATGTATGCGCAGTCTTTAGTCCGTTAGTCGCCTTTTACGACACCAAAGGAAAGAGAGGGGTTGGTAGTATTATTTTGATGAGTCCATCGCCGCTCTATGTTGTAGGATGTATGTGCAGTCATTAGTCCGTTAGTCGCCTTTGACGACACCCAAGGGAATAGATGGAAAGACTGCACATACCTACTATCCAACAGCATAGAGCGGCGATGGGCTCATCAAAATAATACTACTAACACTTCTCTTCCCTTGGGTGTCGTTAAAGCAACCAACGGGTTAATTTTTAATAAAATAAAACAATTTATATTTTATTGGATTGCTTTATTTTCTCGCATTCGTAGTGAAAATCAGAGTGTAACACACGGCGCTAAAAACCCATTAAAACTCGGTTTCTATTTACTCCCTCGCTAAAGCTCGGGAGTAAAACTACCTCGTATGTATTGGGTCATTTTAGCCCCTTGTATAACAATCTACTATTATAACATGTCTTATCTTAATTTCATTATCTAATTACAAAGTACCTTCGATCAACAATACCAACAGATAACGCGTCACGTACAAAATCAAAGCTAAATTCTGTCCACGTTCATAAATACATTTTCAAAGCAATAAATAGCTAGCCAGGCGGACTTAACAGCCCTACCACCAACCAAACCGAGCACACAAAAATGTACCCCGCGCGGGGAATTGAACCCGGGACCTCTGGGTCTGAAACCGGTGGCTCAGCCACTAGACCACAGAGGCGGTTAAAAAGGTTATTAAAATAAATAAACTAATTACATTATTACTTTTAAATAAGGTATGTACTATCAAAAAAATGTTGACTGCACCTATTTCTAAGTATTTTTAAGAACATTATAACCATCAGTTTCTTTCCATGTTTATCGCGATCTGTGTGAATTTCACTTTATATGTGACAAAGTAACTGTTGCCGGGTAAGAAGGTTCGCTAGTCGATTTCCTACGGAGAATGCGAAAGAAGATTTAAGTTGGCGACCTCGGCTTAGCGGGCGGTCTAAGGGAGAAGCTTGGGCGGTATATAAATTCACTCTATTTAGTTTCTAGGCCGAACGTAGGGAAGGGATCCCGTGATCGCTCTCCAACCAGATGGATAGACCTCATTAGATCCCTCACTCAATATACCATGACCGGCTGCTCCCACAATGTGACACACATAGCGAGACTAATAACGAGAGCTGTCATTTGCCAAGAATCCAAGACCCACCCATAACTACGACAACTCTGTCAAAAGTATCCGACTAAGAAAAAGGAGAAGCAGAAGAAGCTTCTAGGAGCTCGGGAACACAGTGTCGCCAATCCAGCCAGAAACGATGACGTTAGCTCCCTTGTTTCATTATCCTGTACTTAAAACAACGTCCCCGAAATACTCCAACCCCAATTATATTATAATACAGCAAGATATTAGAGAATCATGGACATCAGGTCACTTCTTTGGGTTTCTCATTAGCCGCTTCCTCTCCCCTTCTTTAGTGATCTCATTTTCGTAAAACCAGCATCAACAGATTTATTACCGCAACATATTGCTTAGTAGAGGATTTCACTAATTCTCTTATTTTTTATAGACAATACTGTGTTTAGTTAAGCTATCAGACCGCATCAGAAATAGCACACTGCGTTCCAAAACCAAAATCGCCGACGCTGGTCATAAAACTGCCAGCTTGAAGTGGAACTGGGCTGGACACGTCTGCCGCATGTCGGACGAGCTGTGGACTAAACTCACCACTGAGTGGAGTCCACGCTACGTTAGACGACGCGACGTCGCGGCAGGCCCAGAAGTAGATGGCGGGACGAGCTAGACTACTATCGGAAGGACTGGCAAGTTACAGCCCTAAACCGTGAAGAGTGAGGGGAGGGTAGGGAGGCCTTTGCCCAGCAGTGGGACAAGCCGGGCTGAATAATAATAATAAAGCTGTGTTTGTACGTTACAATTGATTTTGGTACCCACACTGACACTTTCGTCCTTCTTTCATTCACTCATTAAGGTACCTATTCTAACACTTTTGTCTATTAATTTCTGATTAATTTATTCATCACTTCAAACCGCTCTCTGCTTATAGCTCGGCCCATCGCCTAAGGAGCGTTTAGGAACCTCCGGAAATGCGCCGGGAATTTCCATTTAGCGGCAGATGTGCGCGGACATGGGCCGATTGGCACCCAGTCGCACCCCACTTGGGTATGCATTTAAACGGTCCTCATTTTTGAGACGAACGTTTCTCAAGCCATCTGAATTATCTTATTAGAACGATGTTTGCTTACAAAACATAAATAAACAAAAGTAGGTACACTGCTATGGGGTATTCTCAAATGAGTTTAGATACGAGTAGCATGGAGTTCTTCAAGAATGGCGTGAAAAGGTTTTCGAGTGTCGGAAATGCGTCTGTGATACCTCTGGTGTTGCAAACTTTCATAGGTTAGTAAAATGGGGTGAATAGAATTACAGGGGGGAATAGAAAAAAAATCGAAACTTTGTTTTTTACGTTATTGTGTCCACACTGTTACCTGAAATTAGCTGCAGTTGTATTTTTTTCATATGTTAATACCCTCTTTGGTATGGCAACACCATAAATAAACGTGAAGTTGTTTTGAAATGCCAAAAATTACATTTCAAAGTGAACGTTCAACAACTGTGAATTTGAGACGAGATAAAACATATTATTTTTTTGGTATTGGGCTAGTAATCAGTGACGAATACGAATTTATTCGATGTATCATTTATTGAACTAATGTGAAAACTACAGTTAAGCTTATATTTAGCGTAATTTCTTTTCTAAATATGCTTTATTGTTAACTATGAAGAATTTGTAGCGATCTGGGGTGAAAAGATAACGCCTGGGGGGTGAATAGAATTGAAGTATGGGGTTAATAGAAATGACTAAAGGCTAAATAGAAGTGCCTGAGGGGCGAATAGATATGCTTAGGGGGTGATTAGAATGGTTATGGCTAGGGTTGTCAATGATCATTGTAATGTCCAACTACCTATCTTTTATAGAAAAATCGGTGCATCATTACTACATAGGTACTCAGATTTGATTTATAGTGGGATATTATGCCAATAAATCAAATCTGAGCCGTTAATCAAAAATTAACTTTTTTCAGATTGTTATAGAAAATGCCGCGTAAACCTCTCGAATGGCAGACACTTGAAACCAATATGGCGTCGGGTGGCGGGGGGGGCCAGCTGGGGATAAGTGTTTTGGGTGTCGGGTTACCTCATGACTAATATCTCAGTAGTTATGAAGGGAATATGCATGTATCGTATGCCTACGTGTTCGTAATGAAATAAGCTAACCGATTAATACATAATATTTACAATTAAAACTAATTCTTTTTTTTCAATCTTTATCTAAAAATAAGTTTTGCTTTTTTTCCCCGTTTTTTGCATGAAAACCCCAAGACAGTAGAAATATAACCATTTTTCAAAGAAGTATTTGTTTTATTTATAACATTACATATTAAATTACAATAATCTATTAGAAACTTACTACTCTTCATACATTTATTTTACACACTGAGTCTAAGAACTCTTGACCTTGAAAGCGGCGCGCCGCGGGCGGCCCGACTACGCGACAAAAAAAGGGTCGACTTGTTAATGTAAACATTCCGTCGTCTAACACAGATAAGAGACAGTTGATGTTTTGTTTGAAAGCTTGCATAGTTGAAATAACATAGCTACAATTTCATTTCTTAAAAGTGATTAGTTTCAAATTTATGACTATATACCTAGAGCAATAGAAAATAACATCAAAATTGTCTACATTGCACTTTGTGTCATAGAACGTATTTTAAGTTATTTTCTACCAATGTTTTTTAACATTCTTTATTTACAATACATTTACTAACGAAAATTAATGAAAAATGAGCTTATATCATACAAAAATAATTCAAAATACGGTAATAAAAACTTGCAAAAATTAGCACAATAAGTACAATAGAGCGCCATGGATCGACCCATGACTGGACGTGGCATGGTATGAAATTGTAATAGGTACTATTTTTAGTAATTGTTTTATTGTATTTAAAAATGTTTCTTTTAATAATTTAAACCATTACATCAATGATACATTTTATAAAATGTATAAAAAAAATTTTTTCTACAAACAAACGGACACTTTTTTTTGTCTTGGATTTTATATAGCTGTTCACGAATTTGTGTAATAAAAGTATGCTACTTTATTGTAATAAATCCAGAGATTCTAATGCTGATGTTTATTTTCTGCGGAAATGATTAGTTTACGAGATTATAGGTCTTTAATGTTTTATTATTTTTCACAACAACTACTATCAATTTTGACATATTGACGTTTTGACGTTTACAGTTTAAAAGATGAGACAACTTTTACATCAAATGTTTCACAGCTAGGAACTACTATATCTAGAAATTAGCCACATCGGTCCAGACATTCTCGAGTTTTACGAAACAAACTAACAGCAATTGAATTTTAAATATATGTCGGCGCAAAGCATCTTAGCGTCGCCGGTTTAGCCAGCGCGTAGTTATCGGCGCCTGTGCGGGCGCCTCGCATTCCTAGTCCAATGTTTATATTAACAACATTAACTCTTATCAGAGTTTGGGAACAAAGGATGTGTTTGTTTCTTAGAAACGGGGCAGAGTGTATTACTGCCGAACGTAGCCGTGGCTCCGGGTACCTAGTGAATTAAACTTATTTTGGTTGAGAGCATTATATACTGAGAGGCGGTCGAGACTGGGTGCGTACCGTGACCTGTGTCCCGCGAACCACGGATTCGTTACCGTTTTAGTCTATGTTAAGTTTTATATCGGGCTTGTGTATGACTGATTGTTTAGTTTAATTTTCATGATAGTTTAGTTTAAAGGATAATTGTTCCAAGCTCATATTGTGTTGTGACTCTTTTATTAATTAAGTGACTTTTATAAAATGAACGTAGTATGATAAACAATTGTTAAACTTTTTTACGAATAGAATAGAATAGAACATACAATATAGGTATTCATTAATAAAAAATGTGACGCTAAAGTCAATCTACCAATTGATTGAAATATTGGTTCATTAGTAATCATTCAAATAAAGCCGCATCTTTGATGTACTACGCACGGCACACTGTGGATGTTATTGCAAAGTAAAAATTGGTTCATTAGTAATTGAGTAAACGAAAGCAACGGTAATGGGTGACAACTGTGGTGTAGTGGCTTGCCCCTAATGTGTCATAAGGTTAGGACGTAATGTGAGGAAGTAAGGAACTCACGGTAAGGGCGAAAGGGGTTCAAAAGGCACCGGCAACAATACTCGTACACCACCGCGCATAATCGCACATCTACCGCGGCCACGGCCAGACAACCCGGATTGCTCGCTAACATAAAAAATGCAACGTCAGTTAAATAACAGTCATGCGTGAAATGCAGAAAAAACAAAACAGAATATTTAAATAAATAATAAATAAATCTTTCCTACAATTACACCAATTATCTAGCCCAAGAGAAGCTTCGAAGAAACTCGTTAAATGGTTACTAGACAACGGATAAACATACTTAAAATACTTAAATACATACTTATTATACATAGAAAACTATTTAGAAAAACAATAATTTCTAAATTGACCTGACCGGGAATCGAACCCTGGACCTCAGAGATGGCGACACCATGAAAACCGGTGTACAAACCACTCGACCAAGGAGGTCGTCATTTAAACAGAATAATCATGAAATACAGTTATAATCACTTAACTTTATAATTTTTAGCCGCCATAAATAACTAAATAGATACTGGTTCCTCTTTTTTTGAAGTGGCTTAAAAATAATAAACACATAAAAAAAACTGGTACACAATAAAAAAAAACAGGTACACAACAAAAAATGCCACTTCCATTAAACTCTATCATCCTGGGTATGCTCAACAAAAATGGCGCCGACCTGTCTCAAACGCGAGTTACGCGATACATTTGCTATTTGTGAATTTTATACTTACATTCATGCCGTTTTAACGCTTGAATCACTTGGATTAATAATTAAACTATAGATAAACAGTAACTACAGTACATCTTTAATGTAATTTTAGCACAAAACAAAGGATTCTCAGTCAATTACACCTAGCACACGGAGAATGTCAACAATGATTTTTGCAAAATGTTGTTAAAAATCGTCATAAATCAACTACTTATCACTTAAAAACTGTTCATAACTAACTTGCTCATGATAAAAACACTTGTAAACACTGTATAACCACTTAAAAACACACTTTTTTAGTAAAATCCGTAAATTTTACTCCAACGCAAAAACATAAACAACTTTCAAGGCGCAAATGAACTTTTTCTATGAAACGTATAATAACTGTTGATTGTATTGCCGTCCTTATTTAATCATACAATGTTATATCGCACTCTCTCTATTCTGGCTACTTGCACACTTTTAATATACTGGGTTATACTCGACCAAGGTCACGCAGTCATATTATGATTGCGTGCCAACCTAGGGTATTTTGACAGCAATCATAATATGACTGCGCGCCACCTCAGAAGACCATATAAATAATTCATCTTTTAAAATTATTTTTTTTTTAAAGTCTTTATATTGATAAAAAAACAGTTATATTTTTCTTTGTTACTTACAATTTATTTATTTTTTTAATATTTTGTCTCACTAAAAGTTGTATAAGTATATATTATACCTCTAAAGATAAAATTTTACTTTTTAGCTATAACATTATGCACTTTTAATATATTAAAACAATCTTTTGAAATGTCAAGTTTTTTAAGAATTAGAGTTGTTTTCTTGTTAGGACTTGTTATTGTTAATTTTTCTTAATTTTATTCTGAATTCTCATTAGTACTTACATAGGCGACCTGAAGTGTTGTTAAAATAATAAACAATTCAAAATGTATACAAAGTATATTATTTATTACATATATTCATATTTCTACATAGGTAGGTCGAAATATAAATATATTTATTATGCCTATTTGTACTGATATATTTTGACAACCCTAGCCATTTTTTCTATTCACCCCCTAGTCGATTCTATTCACCCGTATCGCGGGTAAATAGAAAACGCTTACATTATCAATGTTTTTACAATAATTACAAAGAAAATGTATTTGTTTCCAACTGAGGACAATTTAACAAACCTTAACTCATAAGACGTAACCAATTTTAATCGTCTTTATTATTTATAACATATAGAAATCTTTATTTGAAAGTTAAAAATACTTCTATTCACCCCATTTTACGTAACAGTGTTATTGTTATTTATCTGCAAGAGCTGGTAATTTAAAAAGTTCATGCTACGGTGAAAATATTGTAGCAAAGACGCGACGACGCTAGCACGGCTTAACAATATATTGTTTGTTAAAGTTTTTTTATTATTTATGTTTTTTTAACATAAACCAAAAACATTCGTACTTCTTGTTTTATTTTTGGTTTTGAATTGTATTGTGTACGTTTATTTTACAGGGCTGTCAAATTGATGTAATTTTATTTTGAATGTTATAAAAATTTCTTTAGGAAAAAATATAAAATCTATGACAAAGTACTTGTAAAGCTCATCACCTTAAACCTGAAACATTTCACATATACCTTGAAATGTTTCACCATGTATCTTAAAATGTTTACATTCCAATTTCTAACGTCCATTGAACTCTTGCGTCGCGTATCAGTTTTGCGCATACGAGTAGAATCCAATTGTAACTTCCATCCTCATAAAGTTACTGTGTCAGAGTATTGTAGAATATGAAAAACGCGTCCCCCAGCCCCGGCGTATCCCGATTTTGCAATAAACAAAACCCTGCACAATGGTGGTTGAATAAAGAACGCGGCAAATAAACAGAAAAACTTTCAATTCTTCTTCACAATCCAGCGGCATTGTCCTGGAAGAGTTACTATTGTTTATCACGTGCACTGCTACAGTCTTTGTAAGCGAGTTGGTTTCGAGATGAATTTCGAAAAAGCCAGCTGTGACATAAAAAAAAGATTAGACAACACATTATATGCACATGCACAGAGGCTCTGGTCTTAAATACAGAGATCAATTAACATTATATATAGGTACGTTGTACATAATTATATAGTCAGAAACTAGGCAATGACCGCAAAAGCAGTGCACTGTCACAAACTACGTATCACTATATAAGAACTGCACATATGTTCAGCGTGATATGTGGTGATCGAGCCTTTTAGGACACTCGAGAGAAGAAAAATATGGCTTGCTCGTATTCTTTTAATAAAGAATCGCCAACCACACAGCGCAGCGTGGTGTGGTAGCCATCAATATCCATAAGCCCTTAGCTAGTAGTGGCAATATACATTCCACCATAATTTGATACCTTATTCAGTTGTAATAGGATGGAAGACTAATAAAAAATATTTAATGCTGTACCAGTTAACCCTCCGTATACGAGGTGACTAAATCTCCCATCCCATACTAGGTGTGGTTTGACATACCCAGAAAATAAATCTAAGTTAAATCAGCAAATAGTAACTTTTTGAAAGAAAAATAAATAAAATATATTGTAGTAATTAATAGGTTTTATTAAAACATATGTAATTTTACATGACAATAAACTTTTAATGAATTTAAACTTAAAAATAATTACTCTTTTTTTGAGGTCTAAAATCTAATGACAGATGTTGCAATTTATTTTTATTTAGAAAACTACTATTACATCTGCTTTTGAACTAAAAAGAAAATTACATAGATATACATTTTCTGTAGAGATCATCAGTGTCAAAGTTACCGCAATTTTACAAAAAAATCTGCACGGACCAAACATATCGGCATGTCATATTTTTTACAACTGCTAAGCTATCCGAATCGGAAAATGTTATGTCAGCATTAGTATATGATAAGATGCGACCAGGCACAGGCAACAGCCTGTGTCTATTTGTATGTATGATCAGAATCATTATCAGACAACCGTTCTGCATATTAAGTTACAAACTTAAAATTTTCTTCGAACGGCGTTCGTAAAATGTCAGATTCCTTTGATTAAGACATGTTTTAATGAAGTTATTTACTGAAAATAAATAAATAGATCCAAAATTAACATTTGATACGAAAATTAATATAAAACAATACAAAGTGTAATGTACATTTTAAGCAACGCGCCGTACAAAGTGAGGTGTGTAAATACCCGGGCGCACTTTATACGCGTGTAACTTGCATGTACACAGACTCCCGACTGAATTAACGGCACTGATCAGGAAAGCAACATTGCATTTGCAGCTACTAAGAAACCGAACTCTCATTACTTTATAGATAAAAATTAAATGCGATTTTTCAGCAGCTGGGGTGTGTCATACCCCACCTGGTGAACGGAAGGTTAAAAGGCTAAATTGGTACTGATGACTTGGTTTCAATGATGTAATATTTGCCCAGCTGTGGGAGAAGCTATTCGTTTCTTTTACTTCAAAGCAACTCTTATTTCGAGAATGCTGTTTAATCATTTGCTGTTGTCCAATAGTAGGGCCTACCCCATCGGGAATAGAACCGGTCGCCCGCCGCGATTTGTCTTCATTTGTCCACCCACAATTGCGTTGTAAGGTGTGATATAATTAAATCTTGCAACATCATTGTATCGGATTGGAGTCGTTATCTAGATGGCATGGGAATACAGAACTAGGTCGGGGTTAATCGCCGCGGAAGTAACTAGTACACGACCCTGGCAACTCTGCTATCATTCTCGAGCTCATAATTTGGCATCGTATACTTGACTTTGTTCACAACAAAATGTAGAACACTTCTTGGCTATAGTAATCCATCTTTATAATTATTTAATTTGTAATACAATTTTATTGATGTAAAAAAATACTTACTTTCGTTATTCTAAAATATCATTGTAACTTTTAGTTAGGCAGTAAGATGGAGATAATAAAAAGTGTGCCATTCATCAATCTGTTTTTTAAAGTTTACATGAAATTATGCAATGTTGGTTGTTGGTTTCACCAATATTACATAACAACTGTAATTTGTGTGTAAGATAGTAAGCCAATCTCTGATTTATACTGTTGTATGTATGTGCAGTCTTTAGTCCTTTAGTCGCCTTTTACGACATCTAGATAAAGGATGGGTTGGTACTTCTTTAAACAGTGAGCCGCCTCCACACAGCTCATTTTACAGTAATTTTACCGGTTTTCATGAATATAATGATTAAGCTAATTAAAACTATTTTGTTTTACTTTATTTTAAAGTTACTTTAACCGCGTCTGTGGTCTAGTGGCTAAGCCACCGGTTAAGACCCAGAGGTCCCGGGTTCGATTCCCAGCGGGGGGTACATCTTTGTGTGCTCGGTTTGGTTGGTGGTAGGGCTGTTAAGTCCGCCTGGCTAGCTACCACCATCTTATCTAAGTCTGTCGCCATAACAATGATGTTTATAGCATAGTTGTGTTCCGACAGTTAGAGATAAGATAGCCAGTTCCTCAGTGGTTGAGGATTCCGAGTGAAGCGCGCTTCCACCTTCGGCCTTATCGTCACTTACCATCAGGTGAGATGAAGGCCAAGCTCTTACCCGTAGTAATAAAAAAAAACATTTTTAAGTAATAGGTATATTATACAGGCATTGGAATGTGAAATTCCTGTATGATATAGTAATATGTAGGATAATTAAGAAAGCAACGTCCGACTTATCAATTAATAAAACTAAGTGCCAACTTATCCAATGCGGAGTAGGTAAATGAAAAATGTGGATTTTTGTTTTTGTTGTTTGCAGTAATCCAACAAGTAAAAAGTGAGGGTGAAATTACGCTTTGTGGACATGGTGTAGGGTTGATTGATGAGTTTGTTCAGTACAGTTGTTAAAAAAAACATTCTATTTTGGAACTTATATGAAGCGTATAAGTTAGCGGCCCAAACTTTGTGCTCTTTCAGAAAATGCTCAGGTTTCAGTTTGTCAGTCTGTTTGTTTAGGCCTACGTTATTTACGATCGCCACGGCCAAAGTTATAACACAACACAATAAGGCTACGGTTTTATACGAACAACATAGTATTATTTACCCTAATAATATAAAGTAATATTGGAGCTCGATATAATTCCACCGTATTAACGTAAGTATTAGATTTTTTTACGGAATGCCGTAAAAAAAACAAAATTAGATGAGTTGAACAACATAACAAATAAATAATTATAAATATGTGTGGGTGCGTTATGGTCGAGTGTACTTACGTAAAGATGACAATGCGAATGCAGTCCATATCAAGAACAATGACTGTCTAAGCAAACTACGTTAGTATTTAGAAATCGTAGCGTAATTTATTTAAAGTAAGTTAAGTAAATATAGATACTTGGTTTCAGTTAGTAACCAACAATGATTACGATTTATTATCAAAATGTTAACAGATTTCGTTCTAAATTAAAAGACTTTTTTCTTAATGCCTTAAACTGTAACTTTGATATATTATGCCTAACCGAAACAAATATAAATTCTGGTGTTTATGACAGGGAGTTTTTAGATGAACGTTACAATATATTTCGTAGGGATCGTTATAGTAGTTGTAGTAATAAGTCCAATGGTGGTGGTGTATTGCTAGCTATTAGTAAAAAATTTAACACAGTTCGCCAACTCTATTGGGAGAGCCGATTCGAGGACGTTTGGGTAAGCATATTTCCAGTCAACAACAGCATGCCTATAATAAACATATGCGTTTGTTATTTACCGCCAGATATGGCTGTAGCGGAACTAGAAGAATTTTATATTAACTGCCAAAAAAATATTTTGAACAGTAAAGATAAAAATGAATTTATACTGATAGGTGATTTTAATACTCCGCACATGTCATGGTCAGCTATTCATGGTTCAAACATGCTTGCCCCCAGCGATTTGTCTGATCGGAAGGCATCTCTCTTGCAAGAAACTATGTCGATGTGTTATTTAAGCCAATATAATAATATACTTAATAGTAACAATCGTTTATTAGACTTAGTACTTTCTACTGTTGATAGTGTATCTGTCATATTAACCGATCCATTAAGCAAAACAGACAAACATCATCCACCTCTTGCAATTGATGTTACTTTTTTACAGCAACAAAAACCATTAAAACCGTCAGGTGAAACACGATTAATTTTTTCAAAATGCAATTACGAAAGCGTAAAGAAATCTCTAAACTTATGTAACTGGGAGCAATTACTTTTTTCTAACGATGTCAATATTTGTTTAGATATTTTTTATCAAACTGTTAATAATATTATCGAGCAGAATAAAGCGAAAACATCAAAAAGAACTTTTAGTTTTCCGTCATGGTACAGTCATTCATTAATTAACTGTATAAAAGAGAAAAACGAATATCATAAATTATTTGAAAAATTTGGAAATTCGCGTGACTACGACGTCTTTAGTATGCTACGCCGACGATGCAAAATATTAATAAACGAATGTTATAACAACTTTGTTTCGAGCGTCGAAGAAAATCTTGATAAAAATACCAAATTGTTTTACCGATTTATTAACTCTAAAAAAGGAAGTTGCGCTATTCCTCAGACAATGAAATACGGAAACGAAACTAGTTCGGACAGCGTGCAAATTTGTGAACTTTTTGCAAAATATTTTGGATCGGTTTACGAAAACTACCCTAGTATCTCGGGCCACACATGCAATGTTTCTACAAACAACTCTGATGTAAATTCCAATTTAACCATAACGGAGGAAAAAGTACTTAACAAGTTAAAAAAATTAAACAGCTATAAGGGCGCGGGACCCGATAACATACCTTCAGCTTTTATAAAAGCATGCTCCAAAGAATTATGTCTCCCATTAACAATTATTTTTAATAAATCTCTTCATTCGGGTGTATTCCCTGCATTATGGAAGGTTGCCCATGTCGTCCCTATTTATAAAAATGGGTGTAGATCTGACTGTGAGAATTATCGACCCATTAGTATTTTATCCTGCCTCGCCAAAGTATTTGAGTCGGTTATATACGATTATATTTATAATCATGTGAAGCAATCAATTTCAGAAAAACAGCATGGCTTTGTTAAGGGTCGCTCCACTATTACTAATCTCCTAGAATATGAGAACTATTTATGTAACGTTTTTGCAGCTGGTGGCCAAGTGGACTCTATATACACAGATTTTTCTAAGGCATTTGATAAGGTTAATCATTCAATTTTATCTTACAAATTATACAAATATGGTATTCAGGGTAATCTTTATAGATGGCTTTGCTCCTATCTTGCACATAGAAGTCAATTAGTAGCTCTTAGGGGATATAAATCTGCTGCCATCGACGTGACCTCAGGTGTTCCTCAAGGTTCCCATTTTTCCCCTTTGCTATTTGCAATTTTTATTAACGATCTAATTGCCCGACTAAACTGTGAATGCCTACTTTATGCAGATGACCTCAAAATATTTACTAATATTAAAAACATCGATGACTGCTGCACTCTTCAAAAAGACATTGACATAGTTAAAGATTGGTGTGTCATCAATGATATGTACCTAAATAATAATAAATGTTTTGTCATATCTTTTACAAGAAAACGAATACCACAAAATTATAACTACAAATTGAACAATTGCGCTTTGTCTCGATGCACTACTGCAAAGGACCTTGGCATTATTTTTGATGATAAACTTTCATTCCGTCAACATTATGAATATGTGTTAAAAAGATGTAATGGTCTTTTAGGTTTTATATTTAGATCCACAAAAGGTTTTAAGAAACCAAAAAGTATATTATGTATTTATTACAGCATAATACGTAGTATTTTAGAATATGGTTGTACAATTTGGAGCCCATTCTATAAAATACACATAGAAAGTATTGAAGGCATTCAGAAAAAGTGCTTAAGATATCTATGTTATTGCTTTTATTTAGGCAGGTCTCTTCATTCTTACGAACTTCGAATGATTAAGTTCGGTGTGGTTTCGCTTGCGGTCCGTAGAGAACAGTATGATTTAATTTACTTGTTTAAAATATTGCACTCAATAATTGATTCCCCTGAATTGCTTTCTTTAATTCAAATAAATACTTTGTATCGAACCCGGGCGCCAAAGACTTTTGTACTAAATGTCTATAAAAATAATACATCATATTACAATCCCATTGTTCGAATGTGCCGTTTATACAATGAACTGGTTGCGCTTAATAACGACATCGACATATTTTCCATGAAAATACATGAATTTTAAAAAAATGTCCGGGAAATTCTCGGCTCGGCATCTCCCACATAGTAAGAAAGCTTCTTATATGTAATGTCAACATTCATCTGGAATCCGTTTTCGATTTGTTTGATTTTTATTATTCTTCATACTATGTATATAATTAGTTTTTAATTGAATGTTAGTTTTAGATTAGATAAACTTTAATATGGACGCTTATTATTAATCGTGCTGTGTACACATGTTTTAGATAGGAATTTAGCTCTTATACAAATTGTGATGCTTTTTTGTTATTTTTTAATTTCTATCTGTTTAGTGTACCTAATAAATAAATAAATAAATAGCAAAAATGTTATTAGCATTTGCGAAATAAGTTAAAAAGATAAAGTAAAGTATCCTACTAATATTATAAACGAGAAAGTTTGTAAGTATGAATGGATGTTTGTTACTCTTTCACGTAAAAACTACTGAATGGATTTAGATGAAATTCGTTGTACAGATAGTTTATGACCTGGATTAACACATAGGATACTTTTTAACCCGATATTCCCACAGGAACGGGAACCACTCGGGTAAAACCGCAAGCGGCCGCTAGTAGAATCAATAATAGTATTCTGCAGAGCAAAGACCTGCATCATTTAAACCAAGTCACCACTACTATAAAATATTTGGGTAATTGGCTTAGGTTTATATAAGGATTATAATCTACACGCTTGCCAATTGCGGATTGGTGATCACAAACACCGCTATGTACCGAAAAAATCAAAACACACCTTACCCGACCTAGGAATAATTCCTAGGTCGGGTAAAGTGTGTCTTGTCCACCGAGACGATTAATAATATCAATATTAATAATTTTAACCGCCTCTGTGATCTAGTGGCTAAGCCACCAGTTTCAGACACAGAAGTCCGGGTTCGATTCCCAGCGGGGGTACATCTTTGTGTGCTCGGTTTGGTTGATGGTAGGACTGTTAAGTCCACTTGGCTAGCTACCACCATCTTATCTAAGTCTGTCGCCATAACAACGATGTTTATAGCATTGTTGTGTTCCGACAGTTTGCGATGAGACAGCCAGTTCCTCAGTGGTTAAGGATTCCGGGTTTGGGCGCTTCCACCTTCGGCCTTATCGTCACTTACCATTTTAGGTGAGATGAAGGCCAAGCATATACCTGTGCCGAATAAAAAAAATACACCTAAAAAAAAACCTAAACTACTACTCTACTACTATTTTATCCCCGAAGGGTTAGTCAGAGACCAGTCAATGAGAACAGCAAAAGCAGTCCTCTGCCATAGGTCAGTTTCACCAAATAGCGACTGCACGTGTGCTCAGCGTGACAGGTGATGAGCCCATCGCCGCTCTATGCTGTAGGATGTATGTGCAGTCTTTAGTCCGTTAATCGCCTTTTACGACACCCAAGAGAAGTGAGGGGGGGGGGGGGGTGGTAGCATTATTTCACCGCTAAACGACAAGGTTAGAAATATTAATAATATCAAACAATAAATGTATGCTAAGTATAACTGTGTCCTCATGAATATCCCGTTTCAAGTGAAGAATTTCAAAAAATGTCTTTCATACAATCCTTGTCCTGACAAATACAAACACAACAAAAAAAGAAATAGCGAAATAGGTGCATCCCGTCTGAAGTGATGCACGGACATACAAATGTGGCAATTGATATAGATAGATAGAATAGAATAGAATAGAAAAACACGCTTACGTCATATATACAAAATAACAATAATACAAATGGACAGAAAAAAAGAACAGATAAGTAATAAAAAATAAATGAAGAGTGTAAAGTTAAGGGGGCCTGTCTCAGCATAAGCTGCTGTGTCATTCATGGATGTTCACAATGACACAGTAGCGCTGTTATTCTGACAGGGCCTAAATTATATGGAGCTAGTGACAAGACAAATTACAAAACAAAATAAACATTAATTTAAAATAAAATAAAAGTGCAAAAAATTAATAAAATAAAATTAAAATACTATGAAGGCTTTAGTGAACATGATTCCTTTGCCGGACCCACCGATAACTCAACCATGATGTTTAAGGAAAAAAAATATAGATAGATAGATAGTTTTAAATGTATAACAGCAGTGACCTCCGTTCTTCACATAAAATCTTCCAAGCAAGTTTCCGCTACTGACCACGGCTCAATCGATAGCATTCAGAAATGGGAGCCTGCCAAAGTTTCCCGAAACTTCGATTCTGGCAATATAGCCAGGGGTGGCCAACTGTTATTGTACGTTCAACTTGGCATACTGTTTGTGGATTATCAGCTGGAAGTACTGCTTTGTGGCTCTATCTAAATAGATAGGAACGGACCATAGTTTGACGCTATATAGCAAATTACATTATCTTATAATAAAACATACAATTAGGTCAGTAAAAGCAGTCCTTTGCAATAGTCCACTTTTCACCAAATAGCGACTGCATATGTGCTCAGCGTGACTGGTGGCGAGCCCATCGCCACTCTAAGCTGTTGGATGTATATGCAGTATTTAGTCCGTTAGCCGCCTTTTACAACACTCAAGCGAAGAGGGGGGTGGTAGAATTGTTTCACCGCTACGCAACACGGTATTGTCAAACAAAATGTTTTGTCGATGTTTCTGTTTCGGTAACTTATGCAATAACAAAATGTTTTGTCGATGTTTCTGTTTCGGTAACTTATGCAATAACAAAATGTTTTGTCGATGTTTCTGTTTCGGTAACTTATGCAATAACAAAATGTTTTGTCGATGTTTCTGTTTCGGTAACTTATGCAATAACAAAATGTTTTGTCGATGTTTCTGTTTCGGTAACTTATGCAATAACAAAATGTTTTGTCGATGTTTCTGTTTCGGTAACTTATGCAATAACAAAAGAGAAAGAGTCCTAAGTGAGCCATGGACGTAATACTACATCCGTGAAGTGAGCTGCCATGTACTCTGTGTTCGTGAGTTTGAGTTTTATGATATGGCCTCGAGGGCAGTTCCAAGTTGCAAGTCGTCTGTTAAACTAGTAAGAGATATCTGCTACCTCATCGGCTAAAAAATATGAACATGGACATTGGCTTTATTTGACATTTGATGCCCATAATATGCCCATATAAGGACAAAATATGAGCTTCAAATGTCAAATGAAGCCCATGTCCATATTTATATTTTTTAGCCGATAGACCCGTTGATCTAGTTTGAAGTGTGTTTGATTTTTTCGATGACGAATTAGACATCATACATTTTAAAGCGAGAGCAGGCATACACTTGTATCCCGACCGACCCATGTATACATACATATAAAATCACGACTATCATCCCAGTAGGGTTAGTCAGAGAATAATACAATAAGGACAGCAAAAGCAGTCCTGTACCAGACAAGACTCAGATGCGATCGAGTATGGAGTATTGTTCCCATCTATGGGACTGCTCCGCTAAATACCTCCTCGATGCACTTGATAGACTGCAAAGGCGAGTGGTACGCATTATTGGAGATGCTGAGGTTACAGCCTCTCTTGAGGACCTCCAGCTGCGTAGAGACGTTGCTTCTCCCAATGTCTTCTACCGGAATTACTACGGAGTGTTCTGAAGAATTTTTGATCTAATCCCACCCCCTCTCCTTTCCTCTCCCGGACTACACGTGCTGGCTGGTCTTAGGAACCGCAATCATACTGTGCAGACTATCAGCACTCGTACCAAAAAATTTGGCAAGTCGTTCCTTTGTAAGACCATTCGGCTTTGGAATTCTTTGCCAGCTATAGGAGTCCCGGGTCTTATAAGCGGGGCGTGAAACAGCATTTACTCGTATGCAGGCGTCATGAATAGGTGTGCTTGTTACCGTGCTGTTCCAGGTGAGGAGCGCTCTTTTATTATTTTGCACTGCATCTTCTGCTTACCATCAGGCAGGATGTAGTCACTATGATGAGTCAAATAAAAAAATAAAAAAACATGGTCTACTTTTCACCAAATAGCGACTGTACATCTGTGCTCAGCGTGACAGGTGGTGAGCCCATCGCCGCTCTATGTTGTTGGATGATTGTGCAGTCTTTAGTCCGTTAGTTGCCTTTTACGACACCAAGGGAAGAGAGGGGGCGGTAGTATATTTTACCGCGTCACGGTTAAGGTTAAGGGCATAGCATATCATGCTTTATATAGCGAAAGCTACAAGACCTACGCTTGTACCGACCTTTGTATACCTGTCAGAACATACCCAATATACAAGAACAATAGTCATCGTATTAGTTTGAATGTTTCCGTTAGTTAAAACTTGGTTTGCAACACAACGGAACTAATGGGGGGACACTGGGTACTTCAACTTGATTTGTGTAACTTTGACACAAAACATATTAAACTTGTGAACAAGTACGTCCTATGTTCTTCGCGTGATTGTAATAGTTTTAAACAATTACCATAAAATACAGATGAGAGCTTGTTGAGCCTTACAACTGCGGCCGTGCACTGATCAGTGCTCAGTGATCAAGCCCCAACAACAGCACATTGCAAGACCTAAACATATTGTTAGCTCATATTGTGTAAACATGAACGCACCCGGTTAAATATAAAAATTATTGACAGTAGGCAAATAACTTCTTAACATAGTTAGCTATGAGACGACCAACACCTCAGTCTCCCTGTGATCACGGACCCTGTAAAGAGTTCTAAACGTCAGGACTAAAATCAAAACTCTAAAATCTAATAAACGCGAGTTAGATTCGAAAAAACTGTTTCATTTTATACATCAAATAGGTACCGAAATTTCCCAAAATTAAAAATCAATTTCCATATCTCCGTGAAACGTGAACTCATGCCTAATACAAGCGTATTAGTTTTCTGATTAGGTTAACAGGACTATTATTAGTGTATTAGTAGAAAAGACAAAAATGCCGTAAAAAAGATTAGTCTTATTCCCAGCAGTGGGTAGATGTCGCTGATTAGATATATAGATAGAAATGTGCGCCTTCGGCACTTGTAATAATACAGCGCTTGACGCTCATGTGCGTTTGCAGCAGCTGAATAAGTAACAATATTTAGTACTGCTGATTACAAGGAACGCTTGCAACTTATCGTCTCCATTTTAAGCAGCACGCTAAGGCCATCGCAAATAGGTCAGAGTGCTGAGCGGGTGTTATAGCTTCATTAAAACTTGCCTCCGCCGACAAATTGGCAAAAGTATACCTAGGTTAACATGGGGTTGAAGGGTTGTGACGGAGGTGAACTAATATTTCGTATTAGGTTTCTGCGATGGAAAAGGGTTACTTAGAGGTGGAGTCGAGCACGTCATTGCGTGGATCGATCTTCACTTGACATAATATGTCAAGTGAAGATCGATCTTGACATAATTATATCAAGTGAAGATCGATCTTGACATAATTATGTCAAGTTAAGATCGATCTTGACATAATTATGTCAATATGCCCGAGGATCATAATTATTATCACCAGCTTTCTTGATGTCCTACTGCTGGGGCACCGACTTTACCGTGGATGGGAATAGCGACATTGGGCCATATCCCACCACGCGGGCCCAATGCAGATTGGTTGGTGCTAACTACGACGATGAAGCCGGAACCAATAGCTTTAATATACATTCCGAAGCACGGTGGAGATCAGGATAACATGGTGGAGCTCAGGAGGGATTATAAATTTAGGTCACCCATTCAATGACCGGCCCAAAAGAAGGTTGAACTTTACAATCACACATCGAGCGCAGTAACAACGACGCCATCGAGTATTCATTGATAAAAAAACATAAAAATAGTGGGTCTCCTCGAAACGAGGACGATAATGAGGCAGCAGAGCCCATTTGGAATGTAATTATTTTCGAGCATGGCCAAAAACATAATAAAACTAAAATTACAGTAACATTTCTAAAGAACATACATATTATACTCACAACTATTATACCCGAAGCACATGAGTAAAGAAACGGAACAGTGACAAAGCTTCATACTACCGCGCCGTCGCGAGTCAACTACTACAAGCATACGGCGCATGGCTGCGTGTCCACTAGCAGCTGCGTCGCGTATGCGCCGCCTAGGGATGGGATTTTACCCGGAAAAAACTCAAATTTGGGAAAAAACCCGGGAAAATTCCCGGGAAAAAACCCAAACGCGAAAATATTCGGGTTTTTTCATTTAATACAAATATATATTGAAAATAAAAATACACTACATAACACAATGCTAACAAACAATGGGAATAATAAATACAAACATAAATGGAATTATGTAAGAACTTTTATAGTAACACTTTCGGCGATTTTGATTACCAATAAATGCGAAAAATAAAAGGGTTACGTAGCGGAGGTGAGGTAGTTCCAAGCGGAAGGGTGGGAGTGGCCAGGAAGGGTGGGAGTGGCCAGGAAGGGTGGGAGTGGCCATTGCGTTATCGGCTCGCGTCGTGATCTGTCATACGTAGTTTCGCCTCCATACCGTGCGCACTTGTCTTTCTTTGTATTCTATATTATTGACGACCTGGATTTTTGATTGTTTTGTGATAAAATACGTAATACGCTTTGGGTTGACAACTGCTGCTATGCTCACGGACTGTGATACTTACTGCCGCTTAGCAAAATAGCATTAAACGGTAAGCTTGAATGTAACATTAGTAATTTTATATAAATTACTTGTAAAGTAATGAACATAATCGTACCGATCTAATGTTGGTTTTGCTAACCTATAATTTTTTTTTTGTTTTCAGCCATTTTTAACCTTAGTACCCTTTTTCGTGCCTCTTTCAAATCATGGCACTTTTGCCGCTCTTGTGCAGACTCAATCCATTTCACCCAGCTGTTCTTTTGATATCATCGTTCGTACCAACGCTTTAATAATAAGTATAAATTAATAACTATTAAAAGTTAAATCTGTAATCATATTTTGCCAACGGGTATCACCATACCCGTGATACCCCGTGATGGGCGGCCAATCCAAACACGTTTATCTAATAATGTACGAGTATATTGTCATTTAACCTATCTCAATAAATTATCTTATATCGTGTGTATATCGAGGTTGCCTGAAGTTTTATGTGACTCCATGACTTTCCTATTTATTATTCTATTCATTCGCTGCAAGTAGAGCAAAACCGGGTAAGAAACACAAAGAAGAATGGGCAAAATCGTCTAGGTAGCGGCCACTTCCAAAATTGGTGTCAATTGTTAGGTATGGTCATAACGATCAAATGTTTGTATGGGGCCAAATCGGCAAAACTTTTGGTTCTCGTTTTCTAATGTGTTTTCTTTCCGCATCAGGTTAACATTAAGAAATAGCTTTTGTATAATTATTTTTTTGGTCTATAGGCCTGTTATAAGACTATAAGACTATTTGTCTTGCTCGCTTCAACTACCCAACGGCAAATCGTAACTAGTCTCGACTTCTTTACTTTAGTTGAGAGCTGTGTTTCATATAGTTGTTTTGTTGTTTAGGCGCATATGCCTAAACAACAAAACAACCAGAAAGAGCTTCATACCCACAACTCTCTATAATTGGAATAGAGTCTCAAAACCCTCTGTCTAAAGTAAAAAACATCTTCATGTTTAAAAAACCAATGAAACACAGACTCTTCGGACATTAATTGTAACATAGCTGTGGAATCTAGTCATCGATCCAATACACAATCACTGTCCAATTGACAAAACACTTTTCTAAATCCGGTGAGCAAGTCAAGTCGTAAACGATTAGAAAGTAATAAATCAAACAGCGAAACAGAACGTAAACGAGAAGTAGGTAGTTGCACTGAAGAAAGTTGACAGTCAACTGACTGCGTGCGCGAGCGTATCGCAAGGGTGCAAGGAGTGTGGGTGCGGCATGCGAGGGATATTGACTACCTGCTCCCGTATCCCTAAAACAACGATAGGTTGATTGACACAAATAAAATAGCAAGTAAGAAAAGCAGATTTAGTGTTTACAAAGTGGTATAACTTTTTATTTAAAAACAATACGGGTCTGTGTTCATAATAAATATAATTTGATTAGTGGTGAAGAATAAAAAGAAAACTGTCTCTGAAGTGGCCGCGACCTAGACTACACTTCATACATTTTTGCCCATTCTCCTTTAATATCTTAAAATATTTTTGTAACTGAATACCATTAAATACATAGCTTCAATATCTACCTACGTTATATTTCATAATGAACCTTCCTCGTTATGATTTTTAAACAAGCTTTTTAACAAATAGCATTAAACAAATCCACTGCGCTGCATATTTCTTAGATCCAAGATTGCAAGGTGTTGAGTTGGATGAAGAGCACAAGGTGAATGCCATGGTATTTATCCATGAAGTGGGCCAATTGCTATTATTGACATTTCTGTCGATTTAGCAAACAGCTATAGAGCTAAACAAGGTTTATGGGGTAGATCACTTATTTGGAAGAAAGTCACAGAAATGGATTCAGTCGTTTGGTGGAGAGGGTTGTTTAAATAAAAATTGCTGAGTAGAGTTGCAGAAGGCCTTCTGACTGCTCCCTGCACTTCGGCAGCCACTGAACGATCATTCAGCACACTTGCTTCTTCTTCGTCGTATCGATAGTTCAATATATACGCGCTGTTAAACAGTTTTGGCCCAATATTCCGCTGTTGCCACCCCAGGAGAAGAAGCCTCATCCAGGTCTTTCTTTTAACGTGCAGGTGTAAGAGCAACGCGGGCATGACAGTAGATGCCGCATGTCTTGTTCTGGAGCGCCACACTCGCACTGGGCAGAGTTCAGAGCAGTATAGCCCCACCTGGCCATATTCGATCTGCAGCGGCCCACTTGGGTCCGGAGTCGGTTAAGCTACTTCCATGTGGGCGACGCTAGGTTATTGCCAGGGGGAAGATTTTCAGAAGGTGCAATGGAGTTAGGTGGAGGTGCACATATTTCCTGCCATAGTTTGCAGCGGCCTCTCTAGGGTGTTTGTGCACATATTTCCTGCCATAGTTTGCAGCGGGCCTCTCTAGGGTGTTCCGTTAAAGCTTTTGTAAACTTCAGGAAGCTCCTACGGCTTTTAAGGCGACTTTCAGGCGGTTGGTTGTCTGATTCTTGCCATGGCTTTTCCATAGAGCAAGCAACACCTCTGCGAACTTGCGGCGATGCTACACCAGATAATGGGTATAGCATAAGGGGAGTGGGTTTGAGACAACCTGTAATTTTCCTGCATGTTTCGTTCAGGGCGACGTCTACCTCTTTGGCATGAGCGGACCGATGCCACACTGGGCATGCGTATTTGCCAGCTGAGAAGCAGAGTGCCAGCCCTGACGTCCTAAGTACATGAGGTTTGGCACCCCATGAAGTTGACGTTAAACGAGAGATTAAGTTGTTGCGGGAGTAAACTTTGAGCTTTGTTTGTTCATATACACAGTCAGTAAAAAATTAATAGACTGACTACAGACAGGGCAGCAATAAATAACTGGAACCTTTTACATAAACATAAAGATGACAATACGATAAAGATGACGAGCCCATTTCTACTCCTGGAGTATTGGAGTAGTACTTATCCCAAGAATTAGTCCAATTTACGACGAACAACCTTCTACATCGCGCACAAATACAAATACACAAGAAATCGAATTCTGTGATTTGAACGCAATAACAGCAGAATGTTATGACAATGACAGCAGCGATAGTAATTCAAATTGTACATAACACTTAACCAGCCGACTATTTTAAATTCAGTACTAAAAGCAAGTACTCAGATCGGCTGTTAAAGGGTAAGCAATAGAAAAATATTCTAGTACAATACTTTTTAATACGTAATAAATAACTATGATATTACGTGCTTTGTTATATTTCGGCGTTGATGAATAAAACTACTTTCTAACTTCTAGCGCAGTAAGAAACTATTAGCGTATAATGCTACTTTCATCCACACTAACAGATAGTGTCAACTTGAATCAAGTTTACTTTATAGGAGAATTGGATTTAATGTTTTATATTTTAGCGTTTTTATTAACGCTTAAATATACTTAAGTAAAATTTTAAACACTGAAAAAAATCGACAACCTCAGGCGGGAATCGAACCACGCACCTTCCGCATTCCGGGCGGCTGCCTTAACCACTTGGCTACCGAGGTCTGGCTTTCAACCGTCGAAATTTGTCAGTGCTTGATGCTTATGTTTTTAGTAAACATTGCTTCATCAAATCTTAGAAGTTTTCATCTCTGAGATCCGAAAGAAATATTTTTACAAATATTTGAACATTCGGTTAAGATGAAGCTGCGTTTATAGATTAATGTTTTTTATTTTAGCGTTTTTATTAACGCTTAAATATACTTAAGTAAAATTTTAAACACTTAAAAAAAAAAAATTTTACTTAAGAATTGGATTTAATTTTTTCAATACATGATTTGTTGCTCAAGAGAGCCCATATATCTTAGCAAGCAGTGAAAATAAATAGGATCGTTTAAAAACAGTCAATTCATTCAATAATACTACCGATGTCCATATTTAAAAAAAGAAATAATAAGATTCGTGATAATTGCATGAAAAAACCCAGCATTTGGGTTTTTTCCCTGATAAATACCGGGTTTTTTCCCATTTTGGGTTTTTTCCCACCGCCCATCTCTAGCGCCGCCACTGGATAAAACCGGTATAACACAGTATTTACGCTCGCTGGGCCAGTGGACAAACGGAGAGACTCGCGACGGCGCGTTGTATGAAGCTTTGTCTCTGTTCCGTTTCTTTACCCATGTGCCCGAAGGGTTAGGCAGAGACCAGGTAATGAGGGCCGCAAAAGCAGTCCGCTGCCAACAGTGAAACTCACTAAATAATAACTGCACAATATGAGCTTAGAGTAATTAGTGGTGAGCACACTGTCGCTCTATGCGGTTGGATTTATGTGCAGTTTTTGATCCATTAATCCTTTAATGACACCAGGGAAAAAATTGGTAGGTATTAAGCTATCATCTGCTATCATCAGAAAGCGCATTGCGTCACTGATGCGGCGTGTGCGTGGCAGCACCAACAGCCTCCTGATGACTGTCGCGGCGAGACTGAACGTAGACAGTGCTATAATGCAGCACTGGACTCGCGTCCAGCTCGTCAAAGACAGTAAAATTAATTTCGACAAATTTTTGTACTAACATAATTTATAAGATTATTGTTACTACTACTATATGGACCCTGTCCGAAATAAATGATTTTTATTTTATTTTATTTATTTATATAATATTCTTTTAATGAACTACCACCACCCACCACCAATGAAGTAACATTGGAATATGACCAAAAACATTTTAAAACTGTAATCAGTATCTACTCGTACCTACGAATAAAGTAAACGAGCAAAGTGACATGATATTTTTGGGTTAGTATCAGTTGGTCTAAAACGCAACTGGTCTAAGTAGCAACTGGTCTAAGTAGCAACTGGTCTAAAACGCAACTTTGTCGGCGACCAGCTAATTAGACCAAGTGATAATATGTATGGAAATACGCAAACAACGGCGTAGTAGGTAAAAATCGCGGAACATATTGTGATCGTAATTAATTTCCGATGTAACAATGAACAGATTAGCGTTTGTGTTAACGGTGGAATTCATTAATTTATTACGAGTATGATGCAAAACCCAAACCTAATTATTCGTAAAACGAATTGAACATGTAACCTGTAAAGAGACCGACATATAAATTACGACCTGCGTTCCAATAAACCGGGTGCCTACTTCGACTGTTTTGACATCGAATTTAGAATTTCCTTCGAAATTACAGACGACAGCCTGCTAAAATAAACCAAAATGATAAATATCTTCAATAAATTTTCAACTTTGTTGTATAAGGTTATATGGGTTAATATCGTTGGCAGACGTGCTTGGTTTTAAAAGTGATTTCACCATTTCACTAAGTTTTCTTGGCTGTCCTTTTAGCCACTACTATGCTAGTTGCATGGTAGTGTTTTTGCTAAGACAGCCTTCGTTTTCTACGGCGGTTAAGGTTTCTGGACGAAGACCACTTCCCAAAATTCTTTATTAGAATTCTCATTTTAGGAAAATCTGTGGGTCATTGTCAAAACGAGACTCAAAAAGTGAAATTTAAATTAAAGTCAGAAATTCAGGAAAATCATGTTTATTAAATTCGTTACAACATGAACAATCTAAAATAACAAATTTGAGATGGACAAACCTACATAAATAAATATTATATATATATGACCACCGGAAAGAAACCACCGAATGAACTTTTGTTACGAAAAAAAAATCTTAACCCGTTCCTTTCAGGTTATGTTAGAAGCGCTTACAAATTTGTGAAAAGGTCTCCATTACCAAGCTAGCAACCGATTCTAAATTTAAATACAAACAATATTTATCGTTTTTGTGCTGTAACCGAAAAGATCAATGAACTTTTACAGATTTTTAATGTAATTCCTTTTGGACACGATTTATTTTGCGGCAGCGCTCTTACTCACACTGAGGATGACAGATGCGTTTGCAAATACGTCACTATGCAAGTCAATTCAGAATGCGCTCAGAATTCAATAATATTTTAATTTTTCTAGTGAATTAGGATAACCGAAAAGAACAAAATCCTATGAACAAAATTGAGACTATCATAATGGAATAATGATAAAATTTAATTGTGGGGTAGGCTCGGTAATGGTAAATTACGGGCTTAAATATTTGTATGGCAACAAAACTAGTTACTAAAGTGTTTTTTAAATATTTTTTCTAAGCTTCAAACCAAGCCGAGTCGGTCTCCGAACAGACCACCGAAGAGTACTTTCCGAGACAAAGATTGGATTTATGTTGAAATTATGTCAAAATGAATTTTATAAAGACACAATAAATACAATAGTTCGATTAGGTTCATTTGTTAAATATTATCAACAACATTTATACTACAGTTATATCTATTTTAATACGTCCGAAGGATATTTTCCCGGGTCATTGAAAATTGCAAAAGTCAGTCCTATCCATAAATCCGGCAACAAGATGGACCCTGGTAATTACAGGCCTATTTCAGTATTACCAGTGCTATCAAAGGTTTTTGAAAAGTTAATGCACGACCGCTTATTTCAATACCTTGCATCGATTGATTTTCTATTTGTTAAGCAATACGGTTTTCGACCAAAGTCCAACACTGTTTCTGCAACTGTTGACTTCGTCACAATGATAAAACAAAATATTGATAAGAAAAAGATTACTTTGGGAGTATTTATCGATTCACAAAAGGCATTCAATACGGTAAGCCATGATATACTTTTATTAAAACTAAAAAACATAGGCATTACGGGTTCGGCTTTCGATATTTTCAAATCTTATCTGAAAGATAGGCGTCAAATTGTTAAGATTGAAAATGAGCAGAGTAAGCCTCAGTCAATTTCTTGTGGTGTTCCACAGGGGTAAATTTTGGGTCCCTTATTATTTCTCATCTATATTAATAATATAAATGAAATAGGACTTCAGGGTGAAATCTTTTTATACGCAGACGACACCAATCTATTTTACTCTATTTTACCAGGCAAATTTATTAACAATAAATATTTCAAAAACAAAGTATATAATTTTTTCTGCTAAAAATAAAAAAAAATCTAAACACAGTCCTCTAAATATTAATAATAGTATAATTCAAAAAGTAAATTCTGAAAAATATCTCGGCCTTATACTTGATAATCAACTAACATGGAAAACACATATAGACTCGATCTGTAACAAACTAACATCTTTGGCTGGAGCTCTAAGAGGCATGGTGGGATGCCTCCCTAAACACATACGATACACTATTTATAACTTGCTAGTTAAATCCCACTTGGAATATTTGATTGAAACATGGGGATCAGCAGCCCACACACATCTACAGAGATTGCAAATTGCACAGAACAAATTAATCAAAATTCTATTCAAGTATGATTACCTTACACCAACCGTCAAAATATATAAAGAAACAAAATTAATGAACCTTGCACAAATATATAAATATAATACATATATTCTTATAAGAAAAATACTGAAGAAGGATATTCATAGTCAAATTACATTCACCCAAAACATAAACTCTCATAAACGCAAGCTAACAACATTTGTCTCAATGTGCCGCGTACAAACTATGGTAAAAAAACAATTATATACGAAGGAGTACAGTTTTACAACAAGTTACCAACGCTCATTAAAGATTGTAGGTCTTTGAATACTTTTAAAAGATTACTAAAAGACCACACTTTAAGGACTTTTTCGCCGTAGTATATTTTGTTTATTGAGTCCAAGTAGTGCAATGCTATGTTGTTTTTCCTTGTATTCGTTATTATGTAATAAAGTACATCTTTTTAGATTTAAATGTTTACAATATTGGATACATTATTATAACAAAACATTGAGTAGACTAGAATCACAAATGTAAGTATAAAATATTAACAATTAAAATGTATTTAACGTATACCTATTCATAAAATATTAGATGTTGGCATATGCATTTACTTCGTAAATGTAGTTGAATCACACTAATATTATAAAGGCGAAAGTTTGTTGAATATAAAAGTGAACAACAGTTAATTGTTTTGGCCCTTGTCTTAGAGCATTAAGTTGGTTTAATGCTCTAAGGTCCATATATACCAGTTGTGTTTTGTTTGTCTTGTTCTGTAACATGCAACCGCGCTAATTCACACTATGGCAATACCCTTATTGTGTTCGCTCAAATGCTGCCAGTGCATGCGCACAGCGGGCCGATCGCCGTAATTTTATGACGCATTAGTCGAGTGTACGTGCAGTTCACGCATACGTGAAGTACACGTTAAACGCAAACAACAATTGGTATTGCCCTAAAATAAAACTACGCGTCATCGTCACCTGCACTGCACGTCAACTGCACCTACGCGTGAAACCAGTGTGTGTTGCCGTACGCAAGTTTTAATAATTCTATATCGATTATTCGTTATGTAATCGATTATGTCTATGAATAAAGTTGTTGTTACAGGGCTACATCACGCCTAATAACCTAGGATCTAAGTTTAAACACAAACATAACACTTGATTTTGTTCTAAGCATAGTAAAAATGGTATTAAAACGGAAATATTGAACACAAAATATGGATCTATGGATGTATCCCTTTGCATACCCTCCCTTAGAAAAAAGCACTGTTGGTCCTGATTGACAGTTGGGTTGACGTTAGGTTTAAATATTAAAATAGGTGTCCAATCATTTGACAAAAAACAAATGCCAAATTTACATTTGAAAAATAACATTTGACTAAATAATACTTGATAAATGTATCATTTTACAAACTATTGTTTAATAAACTACTCATTAGACAATATACCTATTTACTAAAAAAAAAAATATTATGCTAAAACATTATTTCACAAATTGATTATTTTATAAACATGTTAGTTGGCAAAACAATGTAAAGCATAAATAACATTTAACAAATACTAGCTGCCCTACTCCTGTAGGTCACGTGATAGGTTAGATATTTAAGACAATCGCGAAGCGCAGCGTAGCGATTGTCTTAAATTTCGAGGTTATTTTTTTTATTAGACAACAGAAATACTAGCTGCCCTACTCCTAAATAAATAAATTGAAATTGCTTACATCCTTGCTTATATAATATATCATACCTAATATACCATACTTTTTGTAAAATCACCAATTTGGCAAACGAATTATTTAGTCAAGTGAATATTATTAAAATAAGATTTTAACAGTAGATATATTTTCTAAGAAAAACATTTGCGAAATCTGTGTTATGTCAAATGATTCTTTTTAAAGTAATATGTTTGCGAAAAGAAAGTTTGTCAAATGATTAGTTTCAAACGTTGTTTGTTAAATTATCTTTTGTCATACGTTTTTTGTTAAACAATAGTAAACCATTAAAATAATTGAATTTATTTGTATTTCGCTCGGAGTTATTTTACTTGATAAGGTAAGGTATTGTGTAACTATTGTTAAAGTAAGTTGGCGTTTAATTGGTTTGCCGGCAGTAGTTACAAAGATAATATGAGATTATGAGAAGTTTTTACTTTGTAGATTTACGGTTCAATTTTTGATGGCGACACCCAGAAAAGAAATCGTCTCTGAGACAAATTGAGGTATTGGTGGAGTTTCTCGAGAACCACCGGGATCTCGCCATTGGCGTTTCTCGCAGTTTGCTTTTTCTGTGTTGGGTTTGCTTTACTAATACACAACTCATTATACAATGTGATACTTTTTGCTTTCCATGTTTATAAATTATTTGTGTATTTTTGTTTATTTCATGGTCAATCTGTGTTCGCTAGCATAAAATTGAAGAGGTATTTACTGAGCATTTTTTTTGTGATAAATTTTATGTGTTCATTTGCTTTATATTAACTAAAATGCAGAGGCCACTAAAGAGCTTCCACAATCCATGCGGTTAGAAAAGGTAAACTATCCTTATCAGTCAGGGATGCGAAAAGAAAAAGAGCTTTTGAGATGTGAAGATAGAATCATCATCATCATCATCATCAGCCTATAAACGTCCCACTGCTGGGCACATGCCTACCACGTGGTCAATGGTACGTGGGGATATTGGGCCATAACCCACCACGCTGGCCCAATGCGTTTTGGTGGGTTTTAACGACTGTCATCTTACGACAACAACCCGGGATCAACGGCTTAACGTGCCTTCCGAAGCACGAGATCTTTTTAATTTGGTCATCCACCCAGCGACCCGGCATTGGCAAAGTGCTTAGCGTGCAAGATCGCAAGCCGAACGCGCTAGCCGCTGCGCCATCGAACTCAACTAACGAGTGAAGGTAGAATACTGCTGTTTAAAAATGTATATTTTGCTTATAGAATAAACGTTGCTGCTGTCGTCGTTCTGATGATGAGCTAACTAAGGACTTCCCCTAATATAAGTACCTATGTGTAGAATTTAAGGATTTGAGATATTGCGACAATAATAAACAATTTTTTATTAAATTTTATATTTGTTTTTATTACATAAGGTTTCTCTCGTTCCAAAGCCTTTGAATAAGAGCCTGTTGGACTGTCCTCCCCTACATTAACTCGATATTTACACGCCTATCAATATTTTGTGGTACTTGAGCCACTCTTCTTAACTCTGCCTCAGCAGCCACCCTGCGGACTTGATTTAAAGCCTCACGCTTGCGTTCTTGTAAATTAAGTTGAGGAGCAGGAATTTGAGCACGTAGAGCCATGTTGTGCAGCACAGCACATGCATTCACGATTCGCCCAGCAAATACTGGATCGTAGTGAAGCATCCTCACAGACAACAAACATCTAAAAAATAAGATTTACATTCACAGCTAAACAGATTTGGATGAAGCATAGTATGTAAATTTATTTATGTAAGATGGAGCACGCGCTTGATCAACAAATAAGCTACTTCATATCTCGATCCATCGAGTGGTTACTGTGGGAGAAACAAAATTATGCTACAATCCCAAATCTTCTTGATCTGCCAAATCCAACAATTGCCAACGCAAATGGTTCATGCTCAAATTTTGTGCCTGAAAAATTAAGTAGATAGGTATGACATTATAAGTTAGGTAAGTACATTACTCGGTAATTGTGTATGATGCTGTTTTTTTACTATATATCTGTAGGAAATTACATAAAAGTTACTAACAAGATTTGCAAAGTTAACAATCCATACACTTCTGCAATGCGTTACCAACACTCGATGAACACTGCAAAGTGACATTTCATTTGACATTTATGAAACGTCTAAATTTAGCGCGATACCGTTTTTGTGCGATACAAAACACGCGTAAGTGAGGTTCTAATATGACAATACGGCGGTGCGCTGCGTTGAGGTGAGCGTGACGTGTGCGTCATTATTTAATTACGGCAATACGAAATCAAACGTTATGACGCAAACGCAGTCAAGACGCGCTGCATAACATTACGGCGATCGGCCCGCAGCAGTGTTGGTGAATTGTTTGGTTAAGTTTTTATTTATCTACCTACTTTTTTGTAATGCTAGTCGGTGTTATAAATCGACTTCTGTTTAGTTTTGTATTTTCTCTTTAAGTGGATTTTGTAAATTCTTTTGAGAAAATAAATGTCTTTAACCGTAAGTAACACTGATGTTAGGCGATGACAAGGCCTATAGTGGAAGTGCACTTCACCCGTATTCCTCAGCAAATAAGGAGATGGCTATCTTATCTATGACTATCAGAACACAACAACGCTAGTAACATTGATGTTATGGCGACATAATAGATAAGATGGTGGTAGCTAGCCAGGCGGACTTAAGCAACCACCAACCAAACTAGCAAGCGTGGTGATTGATAAAATAAGAATTATTTTGACGATGACTTGATTTCAATGGTGGACCCCTTTGTCCAGCAGTGAGACGGTATGTAGGCCATACTTCTTGTTTATGTTACAGAACCAGCAAACTATACATACATACATATAATAATGACTTATATCCCCGAAGGGTTAGTCAGAGAGTATACAATGAGGACCACAAAAGCAGTCCTCTACCATAGTTCAGTTTACACCAAATAGCGACTGCATGCTCATCGTGACAGCTGGTGAGCCCATCGCCGCTCTAAGCTGTTGGATGTATGTGCAGTCCTTAGTCCGTTAGTCGCCTTTTACGACACCCAAGGGAAGAGAGGGGATGGTAATTCTTTCACCGTTACGCGACACGGCAAACTATACTACGGCCAAAAGGATGAAATGTTTACTAGAAAAAAAAATGCTATTCGAGCTTTCCTGAGACTAGTTGTTTTTTTTCCAGTAAACATTTTATCCTTTATCTATATGAATAGCATTGTGAATGCAAAAATTTAAATAATAAAGATATCTATAAAGAATGTTTAAAAAGTTGCTGGTGTCGTTCCAACTGAAGTCGCGAGACATCGCCGCCACGCCCCGCCCACAATTAAACAAACAATTATCACAAGCTGAACCCGTTATAATTTGTAAATAATCAATGCTGATCAGCGTTTTGTGTAACTTTAAAGCTCGTCAGCGGAACATCAAGATGCTCTCAAACAAATAACGATACTAATGAACGAAGTTCTTAGAATCCAGAACTTTTAATGAATCTGTAAAGACTGCAGGATCCGGCTTGAGATCGTGTCGTGATTTAAGAGCGTTAGCGAGCTTATAATTATTTAGTATCGAGTGTGTGAGTCACACTTATAAATTTTTTATCCCGTTATTAATCGCATGACCTACATCTCACCTTATGGTGAGTGACGATAAGGCCGAAAGTGAAAGCGCGCTTCACCCGGAATCCTTAACCGCTGTGACACTATCTATCTTATCTCTAAACTGTCTAAACACAACAATAATAAAAAAATAGTAATTAAAAATAATTCATAGCTATTACCATTGTAATTGGCCCGCATTGGGCCAGCGTGGTGGGTTATGACCCAATATCTCCACGTGCTATTGTCCACGTGGGAGGCCTGTGCCCAGCAGTGGGACGTTTATAGGCTGATGATGATGATGACCATTGTTGTTATCGCGCTAGACTTCAGATAAGGTGGTGGTAGCTAGCCAAGCAAGCTTAAGAAGCCCTACCACCAAAAAAACCAAGTACACAATGATGTACTCGCTGTTTTATTAATCCGAGTTTAATCCATGACCTCCGGATATTAATCCAACAACCTTCGTGATTAGAACCTTGAACCTTGCCACTCAGTCAGTGTATCAAGGTTCTAATCAAGCAGAAAAAAAACAATATAATGTTGGTTACACATCCTAGTTCAAACCGCGCCTAGGATAGCTTATCATTCTTTAACTACTCACTCGTGGCACTTTACTAACAAAAAAATGGCGCAACTGTCAACGTTAAATTTGACAGAATCGAGCATAGACTATGCGATATTTTGCGATAAAAATGCATAACATGTACCACAAAACCGAAATAACCAAACTTGTTCATACTAAAGTAGTCTGTAAGTCTATGAAAACACGGTACAAAGTCAAGTGTGTTTTTGTAGGTGCGGTCTCATGCGACCGCTTAGGGCCCGAGGGGTATTAAAATGATAATAATTTGCCGTGAATTTTACAAGACTCATTACAAAAAGAAACTAATTTAAAGCAACAAAAATGTATTATTAATGTATAATTTTTCTAATATCTGAAGTCTGGAACTGGAAAATTAATTTCGTAGAACAGCTGTTGACAATAAATTGTATTTTATGTTAATATATCTTGCTTTATTCATTTAATAATTATAAAAAAAATTGCAACTTATTACAAATTTAAATCATAACATATAAATATGTCTCCATTAAATCAAAACTAAATAATTGTAACTTTCAGAAGCCTTTATTGAAATGAAACATGGTTTTTATACTTGAATTAATAACAGTGGGTAACTGTATAAATATAAAAATCGTAAATCGTTTCAACAGTAGAATTCTTCTCTTGCATATATGTAAGATTCATACAATATTTTAATTTTTAGTCTGAAGTTAAAATGTCATTATCCCCAACGAATACCTACAAAGCGAAACGTTGATTTTCAATCACTGAGTTTCATATTAACAAAACATTGGTTATAAAATACTTGAGTCTATTAGTTTCAAAAACAGCAATGTCCATAAAAAGTAAAAAATGAGTTGGCTTTGGTACAAAAATCTATAGACAAAATTAATCATTTTTTTATTAGTCATATGAACCTAAATCCGCTTAGTCCAATTGAAAACGACTGTTAAACTTATTCGTTTGCTACAGAAACAGCATTGTCCGTTCCTGTTTGTATCAAATTACGCATAGTCCACCGCCACCAATCACGGCGCGTCTTACAGTATGGCGGATTGTTGTGTGCAAGCTTGAGTTTGCTCTCGGTTAATTTCAATTTATTGATGTTAAAAGTTAATAATTCGACATATAATTTATTAAAATGATATCATGGAGTGTTACCCTGAAGTTCTTGATAATAAACAGGCACGGAAACGTCGAGTGAATGCTGGAAATTGGAAAAATAATCGAGCTAAAGAACAACGGTGAGTATACTATGATGAATATGTCTTGACACTTTTACCTATTTATTAATAAATTATTAAATTTTTGAAACATTGGGATATCGTGTTACGTAATACAAGTAGGTAGGTATAAGGGTAACTATTACAACATAAATATTTTATTTGTTTTTCAAACTTACGTGGTTCATACTTACTTAACACAGCATTTACGGTCTATTCAAAGGTAAGGTCTAAGGATGTTGAAACGTCGGGTTATTATAAATAAATAATTTTGAAATCGTGTTTAGACCGTTCATTTTGTGTTTTATATAAATATTTTATTATCCTTGATGCCCAAAAAAGTTTTGTATGAGATAATGCTCGTAACTATTTATTTTATTCACAAACTTTTTATTCAAAACAAGTTGTAAGAGTCTGTACTCCATCTTAGTTTCATATTATTCCTTAATATAACAAATTTATTTCTGTTTTCATCCTACATAGCAGTTATATCAGTATAATGAAACCATAAATGAGATATTTTGCTAGCTCTGCAACTTTAGGAACGACTACACTGGAATGTCCGGCCACTGTTCATAATTATAAATGTAAATGAAAAGGATTGTTTTTATTCTTTTCAGGTACGCCGCAAAACATTTGCCTGTTAAGCCTGCATGTAAACATAAATGCAAAAACTTACAATGTTCTGAAATTCGACACCAGGATATACGTAGATTCCACGAGTCTTTTTATATATTGAAAAACAAATTAAAACAAGACTCATTTATATTGAAACATGTGAAAGGCATAAAAACACAACGTCGTCGTCCAAGATCAGAATCTCAAAATTACAAACCTAGAGGTTTGCAGCTGAAATATAGGGTATACTGCAGATCAGAACTGAAAATGATACAAGTTTGCCAAAAAGCATTCCTTCAGGTTTTACAAATCAAAAGATACCGCGTAGAAAACGTAGTAAAGAATTATCATCTACATGGAAATTTTCCTACAGAAAAACGCGGAGGTGACCATAAGTCCCACAAATACAAAGACAAAAAAGAAAATGTCATTAAATTCATAAAGACATTCAAGTGCTCTGAAGCTCATTATTGTCGTGGCAATACGAGACGTATGTACTTGCCTCCAGAGCTAAGTATTAATAAAATGGCCAAAATATACAACGACAAAGCACCAGAAAACCTCAAAGTGAAAAGGCTGTATTTTCGAGCCATTTTTAACACTTGTTTTAATTTGGGCTTTGGGAGTCCTCGAGTCGACGTGTGCTCAACTTGTCTTCAGCTTAATGAGAAATTAAAAATTGCACAAACTGATAGAGACAAGTCTATGCTGATGGCTGAAAAAACAGTGCACAAACGTCGAGCTAAAGAATTTTTCAAAATGTTAAAAGAAGACAACCGTAAAATAAAGATACTTAGTTTCGATTGCCAGAAAAACATGCCGCTACCGAAAATACCAGACCAGAGTACGTACTATTCCCGCCAACTGTACTTTTACAATTTTACAGTAGTAGAAGGCAACTCCAAATCAGCATTAACAAAAGAAAATGTGTACAGTTATTGCTGGACAGAGGATCAATTTGCAAAAGATGCAAATCTCATAGTCTCTTCTGTATATCATCGGCTTTGCAATACATACTTTCCTCCAGAATGTAATCAAGTTCGACTTATGGCCGACGGGTGTTCCGGTCAAAACAAGAATTCTATGCTTATCGCAATGCTTTCATGTTGGCTAACAAAAGATGCACCAGCCCAAATACATCTGGTTGAAGTAGTATTCCCAGTAGTGGGGCACTCTTTTCTTCCGCCGGATAGAGTATTTGCGCGTATTGAAAAGGAATTACGGAAAATTGAAAATATAATCAAACCAGAAGAATACTTTGATGTAGTGGAAAAACATTCTACCGCCATAAACGTTGCTACTACGGTTCAAGTATGCAACTGGAAAACTGTCGTCAAAGATTTATTATTGATTACTACAAAATGGCATGTACCTTTTTCTAAATGCAAAAGGTTTTATTTAAAAAGGGCCAGTAGCCGCAATGACATAGTTGGCGTCAGAGGAGAACTCCACTACAAAAATGATTTAGGTCAATATAAAAGCGTTTGCAAAAAAGGTAAAAACACGGCTATGATTTTTCCTACCGCTATTCCACAGGGCGTACAGTTGAAACCGTTGAAATGTAGGGACGTTAATAAATTGTTATCTACTCATTTCGGGGACAAGTGGCGCGATTTAGAGATTTTAGAGTATTATAACAGAACAGTACCATCATCACAGGAAATAGCGGACGAAAATTTGGGTGATAATATTGATTCCCTTGAAGAGTCGGTATGTGAAGAACAAGAAGAATCACCGTTACTGTTAATTTGATATCAATTTTGTACCTATTCTAATAAAGATCTTATTCAATAAGAATAGTTTTATTTGATTGTTAGTTTTGTTTGATATTTTAAACATATTAGCATCCTCCCGTGATTTCGTCCGCGTAACAATTCCTATGGAACTAAGAATAAAAATGTGTGGCTTTTATCTAGCCTATAATCTGTGTATCAAGTTTCAATCAAATCCGTTCAGTTTTTTGCGTGATTGAGTAAAACATCCAAACGTACGTGTGGATACGTTCACTAATAATATTAATAGAATAGGCGAACTAGGTATCTTATCTGCCATGCGGACTCTGATGTTGTTTCAAGTAAAAAGTATCAAAATGGTGCAATCACTCTAGGCTAGGATAGGTATGTTTCAAAGCCAACAAAGTCCATGTTGTTTATGCAACAAAAAGCGCATAGTCCAGCCGTGTGTAACAATGTCAGCAATGTCCATAATGTTTTTCTGGTTATTGTTCTAGTTTGTAAAGATTTTTTCTGATTAAGTTTAGTATTCGATTAACTACAATATTTTCAATCAAACTACTATAGTTCCGATATTACCACAGTCGCCCATAATACGTAATACAAAAATAATAAATAACGCGACATTACTTACAACGGACATTGCAGTTTTTGAAACTAATAGACTCACTTTATTTCTTTCGTAACAACATTACCATCAATTAAACTTACAAGCGTCCATATCATTAGAGGTCTGTAAAGAACATAATTCTTACAACTGTAAAGAACTGGCTGGCTCCGTATTTAGCGAATTCAGTAAGTTATGTTTTCTGTTTCTCCGTGCTTCGGAAGGCATGTCAAGGAGATATCGCCCGATGTTGCCAAACGATGGCAGACGTGAAAACACATTAAACAACCACCGCCGTGACCTTCAAATTTTGTACAACAGCTGTTGACAATAAATTGCATTTTATGTTTACATCTCGTGCTTTATTCATTTAATAATAAATTGTACAATGTTTTCTACTACACCCATTTTAATCCTAACATAAAATGTATGTATTAATGTATTTCATAAATCAAAACTTAAAATAAATATAATAACTATGTAAATAATAATAATAAAAATCGAAAATTGTTTCAACAGTAGCTTTTTTTGCTTCAAATACATTATTATTTTATTTCTACCCTGAAGTTGATATATCATTAGGTATTCCTAATGCGATACTTACAAAGCAAATCGTTGATTTTTAATCACTAATTTAATAGTGTCCGAATCGTCAGTGAAAAAATAATAAAATTAAGAAGTGTCAATTCGGACACTGTGTCCGAATATAATGTGTCCGAATCGTCAGTTAGTCACACGAAGTTAGATGCATTTAAAAAGCAAAACATTGTTATTAAAATACTTTCTTTCTTTCGTATTATCATTACAAGTGATTAAAATATATGGTGTCCTTACAAAAAACGAAATGGGAACCGTCGTTGTTGTTGAAGATGAGGTCAATTCCCAGCGCCCGAGGCTTTCTTGAGTGAACATCTAAATAGAAAATGACGATCAGCAGGTCGACAGAACCACTTGACTCATCGATCCACGCGCTCATAGCTTGCTCCGACATAGCCCAAAACTCTTTAAGCTTAGTTGCCATCGGAACATGGTTATACTTATCACTGGGCCCACCTATCTGATCACCAACCAAACGGCGGTTAACGTACGATTCATACAGGCCGTCTTCGTTTACCGTATCGTCGACACCTGATGATCTCAGAGTAAAGGACAGAGTTTGAATCGTGCTTTTGTCAACATGTGCCCTAATTATAATAGGTACATTGACGGTCTGGCCATTACTTAAAACCATATTTGCTAACATGTAACTTTTTATAGCATTACGCGGACTATTAACTGTGTGAGATGAGAAATTGGGTGACCAGCCTGCAACATCTTCTATAGCCCCCGCCGTTTCACTTAAGAATCCATCGTATGCTGAGCTTGATTCGATGCTCATGTTGATAACATTGTTTGTCAACCTCTTCAAAAATTGATTACAGGTTCCTTTACAAGATTGACCCTCGTTGAAGGATGATGGTAGAATCGGAAGCCTGGAAATAGCAGTTGGTGCGCAATAATCCCAACGTTTGTTTCTCCAATAACACCAATAAAATCTTTTCCCATCTTTCGCGCAGTTGTTATTGCAAGACCTTTCTTTTCTTGTATATGCGTCGATCTGTCGTCTACTTCCCGCCACGCTGGTCACATGCGAACTGCAATAATCCCATTGTATGTCGTGGGTCGTGATGCACCATTCATTGCCGAAACCAAACTTTCCACAATTCGATAGGCAGTACTTATGGCTACCTTTGAATTGAGATGTATAATATATGGGTGCTGGTTCATTTGTTATAGTACAAGACTCTTTCCTTCCATTCCATTTGACGACACATTCATAGGTTATTGGTGAACAGCCTCCAATACATGGTTTGCCTGACGTGGAATAGGCAACCATCGTGTACGGAAGTATTTCTCTCACTCTACAATTTACAACGTGAAAAAACACATACAAAAATGACAATTTCAGTAACATTTTAAAAAAAGATACAATAATACACTGCTGGTAAGTAAGTCAAGAGAACAATATGTAGAATAATATCACCTTTTCTTTTATACAAATACACTCTTGAGACATACGACCCAACAATGCATTCCAGAACGCCGCGTTTGTTTTCTAGATTTAGCGATCAGATTTTTACCATGGAAAATGGTTAACAGATGCAAATCGCCTGAGACGTATTTTTGGCCATAGCTCCAAGGATTTTGGAAGGATCGAGATGGGAATAGTACCGTAAAATATAAAAGTTGAGGAATTTGTCGAGACACGTGTGAACGTTTGAATATAAAAAATGGCTAATAACCTTTTATGGAATTTTAAAAAATGTAAATAATCGGGTTTTTGGGGTGTGTTTGTTTTCTAAATTGTAAATATTTCGGAAAAAACAGACTTAAGAGAAAATTTAAAAAAAAGTCCTAGGGTATATTGAGATTAGTTTATAGCTACAGACGAATTGTGATAACAGGTGACTTAAATATAAATACACTAAAATCACTAATCTCAAAATCACAAGTTATTTTAAGATTTGTGTTTTAATTACAAATTAAAAATACATATTAATGTCCCTACGCGAAAAGAAGCATGCATCGATCACATTATAAGCAACATCAATGAAGCTGTTCCATCGGTACTACCGCTTTACTTGTCAGATCACGAAACAACTTATAACTTTAAACTTATAACGTTTCCAGTGAATAATAAAATAAGAGCAGTGCCTAAATTTTATTATACATAGATTACAGTGCTGACAATATTAGTAAATTTAAAGAATGCCTAAGGAGTTTTTCGTGGGCAGAGGTATACAATGAACCTGATTTAAATACTGCGTTCAACTTCTTTCATGAAAAATTGTTACTGTTCATAACTCTATGCTTTCCAAAAATAAGAATAAAAGTAAATAATCTACAAGAAAATAAGCAAAAATGGATTAGCAACGGGCTTAAAAAAAGTTGTAAAAGAAAGAGATTTTTACGTTTTCAATATTATAAAAATAAAAATAGCTATTTAACCTATTCTTCTATTTTAAAAAAATGTATACAACTATCCCGAAAAAAGCCAACAAAAACAATAAATAACAGTAAAAATAAATGTAAAGCCACCTGGTCGGTTATTAAAAATGAAACTTCTAACACAAAATTTGATGACGGTATTGAAAAATTAAATATTAATCATAAATTTTTTACAAACCCTATAGACATAGCTACGTGTTTCAATAATCATTTTACTGAATCAACAAACGCTTCGTCATCAGGTAATACCAATCAAAATTTTAATGTTAAAGGTATTTCTAATCCTAATTCTATGTATCTTAGACCAATGACAGAAGCGGAAATCATAAAAGAAATAATGACTTTGAACACGACAAATTAAACTAAAATAATAACTAAACTAATCAAAAAGTGTGTTACTGAATTGAGTGCTGTATTGACTCACCTAATAAATATTTCATTCGCTTCGGGGATTTTTCCTGAAAACCTAAAACTGTCACTTGTAAAACCTCTACATAAAAAGGCGAAAAGGATAAAGTAGAAAATTACCAACCTATTGACATGGAATTACATTGATATCCATTCTTGCAAAAATTTTCGAAAAATGCATGTATAAGCGATTACTACACACATCAAAAGTGTCTAGGGATCAAGCATTTTTATGCGGATTTCTTGAGATTGAGATGTGGCTTTGTAATAAATTTATGATTTTATAAATTTATATGGATCCTTTTTGGTGCATTTCATAATTTGAAACAGGAACTTTCAATCAATTTCTAGTAAAAGATGAAAATCAGCTGTCAATATTTTCCCTATAAAAACATACAACGCATTGAAGACATTATTAGTGCTACTGTTTCCCTACTACTGATTAAAACCAACGTTATTATGGAGCGGCGACGTCATTTAAGCAGGGAAGAAATGCTCAGAGCCGTGGGAATGATAGAAGCTGGTTCCCGGCAACGTACTGTGGCTTTAGCTCTGAATACAAGTCAGAGTGTTATCAGTCGACTTTGGACACGTTACCGAAGCACTGGTACCGTGGCTGAGCGCCATGGAGGACGGTATCGCTGCACCACACGGAGACAAGACCGATACATTCAAATCACAACTCGAAGAGCTCCAACAATAACCGCCATGATGTTAGCCGTGAGGCTTCATCACTCTTCAGGGAACTTAATTAGCGACCAAACAGTCAGAAACCGCTTGCATGAAGTGAACCTTCATTCCCGAAGACCGCTAAGGGTACCACCTATAGCAATGCACAATCGTAGGATTCGATATCAATGGGCTCTTGAAACGTCACAAATTTAAAAACAGCCATTATGACTTATCGTGCTTATATAGAATCGATCATTCGCTACGGTATAGTGATATGGGGAAATAGTACAAAAAAAATAGGATATTTGTTGCACAGAAAAAGTGTATAAGGGCAATATGTGGTATTGCACCTGACGAATCATGTCAACCATATTTTAAGAGTCTTGGTTTGCTGCCGTTACCATCATTTAAATATTCGAAATTTCTAATTTTGTGAAGAAACACAGTAATAATTTTAAAAGAGCACTTGACGTAAATACTAGACTTAAAAGAGACCCCAACAGACTTGTATATACCGATATTCCCAAATCGGATAAATATAGGAAAAGCTGTTTGGCAAATTGTGTTAAAATTTATAATAAATTGCCAGCAAATATTAAAGAGATTAGTTCCAATACTGTATTTAAAAACAAGTTGTTTAAATGGTTAAATGAAAATAACTTTTATGATGTGCGAGAATTGTTTGACCTAAAGACGTGATCAACATAAATAAGTTTGGTCTCATTAGTGTGTGTTAAGACTATGTATTAAGATGACATTGTACGCGTTTAATAGGTTAATTGTGAGGGACCCACTAAATTTAGTTTGATAAGACTTTTACGTAACCACAATTAGAACAATAAAGATTATTATTACAAAATAGCGAAAAAAATTTTAAAATCGGTTAATAATGTAATCTGTAGGTGGTCCCTTTAGATTTGGAATTATAAAATAACGGGTATTTCCGTATATAAAAGTGATGTAGCTTCTATAATTGTTGACCGATCGTCATGGTAATAGTGTTAAAAGATGCGGATGTAGGCGAGAAGTGCATTCTAATTGGAATTTCGAAAATAAAAGTGAAATTCATCGGGCGCCTAAAATTTTATTCGCTGTGTTGTGCAGTGATATACATTCGTATGTTATAACTATTCGACTTGTAAGTAATGTACTTGTGTAAATTTAGGGAAGTAATTCTCAATAAAAATTTCTTATTATTCAACTTGTAATGTGTTATTTTAAAAAATATATTTTTCGTAATGTTTTGTAGTAATTTTGATTGCTCCGTTTCTTGCGGGGACTGCGAAACCTGTGAATTTTTATATGGGAATGTGACTCGGGCAAGATATTATTAAGTTATTTTAAAATTAATATAAGAACGTTGTGTAGGTACATTTTCTTCTTTCTAATCGCGAGCTTAAAAGCGTCATGTTAGGGATCTGAATTATTACAATCTATGACAATTTTCTCAACAAAAGGAGCTCGATGGCGCAGCGGCTAGCGCATTCGGCTTGCAAACTTGCTTGCTAAGCAACTTTCGCAATGCCGGGTCGCTGGATGGGTGACCAAATTTAAAAACATCTCGAAACATCTCGAGCTCCTCCGTGCTTCGGAAGGCACGTTTAGCCGTTGGTCCCGGTTGCTGTCGTAAGATGGCAGTCGTTAAAACCCACCAACCCGCATTGGGCCAGCGTGGTGGGTTATGGCCTAATATCCTCACGTGCTATTGTTCACGTGGGATGCCTGTGCCCAGCAGTGGGACGTTTATAGGCTGATGATGATGATGACAATTTTGACTCTTTGACAATTTTGTTAGTTACACCACTTAAAACTCAAGAACGACAGAACCGATTTTAATGATATTTGATTTGTTAAAATCCTCTTCGTCCCGAATAGCAAAATAGCGATAAAAATATCATATAAACAAGCGTCACATTAGGGTTCTGTAATTTTGACAATAATTCTTAAAACTTTAAAGAACTGGCTGGCTCCATATTTGGCGAATTCAATACGTTTTCTGCTTCGCGGTGCTTCGGGAGGCACGTCAAGGAAATAGTGCCGATGTTGTCGAACGATAGCAGTCATGTAAACACATTTAACCAACATCACCGTGATGGCTACCTCCAATTATTAATAAAATGTCCACGGGGGAAAAGCTGATGATGATCAGATGATGATGTCAATATAGTGACTGCGATTGAAATTTTTGCTCGTATGTTTTCATCGCTCGTATGAGTTCCAGACATGCACCTACTACCGGGAAAACCTGTGTACTATCTTGCTGCTTTGTTTATCGTTATAAATAAAACCAATGTAATTTCATATTTCTGTATAAGTATATATTTTTAATCATTATCATGGAGATTTTTTTTAATTTTCTTTAATCGGCGCCAAGCGCTTACTCGTGAAAGCGCTTGGCCTTCATCTCACCTGATGGTGAGTGACGATAAGGCCGAAAGTGGAAGCGCGCTTCACCCGGAATCCTCAATCACTGAGGAACTGGCAATCTTATCTCAAACTGTCGAAACACAACATGCTATAAACATCGTTGTTATGGCGACAGACTAAGATAAGACGGTGGTAGCTAGCCAGGCGGACTTAACAGCCCTACCACCAACCAAACCGAGCACACAAAGATGTACCCTCCGCTGGGAATCGAAACCCGGGACCTCTGGGCCTGAAACCGGTGGCTTAGCCACTAGACAACAGAGGCGGCGGAGCTTAAATAATATTTGATATTTTTTTGTTAGGGTACTTATTTTTTCTATTATTTTAATTATTATTGATAAACATACTAGTGCTGGATGCAAGCACAACAAGACCTTTTTCCAGCAGAGTACATCCTTCGGCTGAAGACGATGATGATAATGATACTAGGTTGCAACGAATAATTGTGAAACTACTCTCAAGATACTTTTGTTAAAACATTATTTAAAACTAACTGTCGGAACACAAGAATGCTTCTAAGATTGAAGAAACACAATTCGATACGCGCGTAAATTAAAATAATTTCTTCTTGATCTTTTTAAGCATTTCTTAACCACCGCTGGGCATAGGCCTCTCTCTAATTTTATTTTATTTTTTTATTTATTTCAAAATTCAAAATATAGTTATTCAATAAACTCAATTGATAAGCACTTTGAATCGTCCAAATCTTTTTAACCTACCAACCATTCAGGATGCCATTTCTTAAAATTTTTACTAATTTATTAACAGAAACAGAACTAAATTATGCCATTTGCTTCGGTCCTCTGTGCTAGCCCGGGCCAGGTGCAACCTATTGTTTAATTTTATTATCGACCCATCTAGCTAATTTGAATTCAATTCAATCTGGTTATAGTCTTTGAATTCAATCAATGTGATAACTAGCCAGGCGGACTTAAGCCAAGCCCCACCACAAACCAAAACTATACAGCGTAAAGATCAAGTCAAGTCAAGTCAAAATATATTTATTCAATAAACTCAATTAATAAGTACTTTGAATCGTCCAAATCTTTTTTAACCTACCACCCATTCAGGACAATTTTTTAACTGTGGCAAAGAATGGGCGCAAGAAACCACAGCGCACAAAAGCACCGACATTTACAAACAAAAAAAAGAGTATGTCGTTACCAAGTCAATACAAAAAATGAATTTAAAAAATAAAAAAAAATGATGCAATACAAAATTACAATACAATGTATTATCAATTAAATAAAGACAATTAGAAATAGCTGTTGGAGTGCTTGGAGCATTTGAGATCCAAGCTGTTTTGTCTTCTGTGTAATCTGACACTTTATAATAAGCTTTTTTATAAAGCTTTTCTTTGATTTTGATTTTAAATTTATTAAGATCTAATATCTGAATATCATTTGGTACTTTGTTGTAAAATCTTATACACAGACCCTTAAAAGAATTATTTATTTTATGGAGCCTAGTATAAGGTACTGCTAATTTGTTCTTACTTCTAGTGTTTACATTGTGAATATCACTGTTATTTGAAAACATTCCAGTATTTTTATGAACATAAATCAAATTTTCATAAATGTATTGTGATGCAACTGTCACTATATTTATATTCTTAAATCTCTCTCTGAGAGAGTCGCCAGCCTTTAGGTTATAGATTGCTCGAATAGCCCTCTTCTGAAGCACAAAGATAGTTTGAATGTCGGCAGCATTTCCCCACAGTAAAATGCCGTACGACATTACACTATGAAAGTAACTGAAATAAACTAATCTGGAAGTATCAACGTCAGTTAACTGACGGATCTTCATTACTGCATAAGCCGCAGAGCTAAGTCTATTCGACAATTTAGCTATATGTGGGCCCCACTGAAGCTTGGCATCTAACGTGATGCCTAGAAACACAGTGGTGTCCACAGGATTCACATTCTTATCTTTAATTTGTACACTACCAAATCAGACAATCACAATGGGTTTTGTCTTAACAACTTTTATCTTGTGGTATTCACGTCCGTTGTTTAATATTTTAAACATTTGATAAACTTTCAACCTATGACTTTTAGCCGGCTGATAAATTCATAACATTTAATTTTTTAATTGTGTTGGGTACAGATACTTGGGTTTCGATTAAGTTTATTAATTAATAGTCACACGTAAAACCACAATCGTGTGTCAGTTGAATAATTGTGACGTACAAATACAATACAATATTATGGAGCGACGACTGTGGACGTTTAAAAATAGCAAAGTCGAGGCATACTATGTCAATAATCCGCACTCCACAATCGATGTTTCTCATAAATATTTTGTATTTTGCTAGAAAAACGGGTCCTCCTCGAGTCGTGCTCCTCATTACTGAGGGTCTTGACTCCTTGACAGAATCACCCTCTCTCTGACTATTGCCCTCCAGCGTCTTCGATCATTGGCCTCGTGAAGGGCTTTGTGAACGCTGGCGCCGTTTGCCGACCACCTTGCCTGTCACCATCAGCTGTTCAAGGCTGTGACCATCTTTTCGAGAGATGCGCCCGAAGAACTACAATATTCTGTGTAGACAAATGGTGGACAGTCTAGCTTTTACATTTAGCTCTCGCAGAATGAACACATTCGTGCGCAAGAAATACGGATAGACTGCTGCAAATATTTTTTTTTTTTCATTTATATATTACCATTACAATATCCAAGGAAAGCTTTATGATGGCGGCTTATTATTTAAAGAATACCACCAACCCATGTCTCATCTTTGGTGTCGTAAGAGGCGACTAACGGACTAAACACTACACATACTGCGACTGCACATACACCAACTTTTTTTTTTAATTTATTTATCTTTTTACAAAAAATACACATAGTTAGCATATATTAATAGCAACAAAAAACCACTAAGGTTTAACCTTGTGCTATCATGAGTCTACGTATAAACCAAAAACAGGAAGGTCACAAAAGCAGTTATTTTTACATTCTCTTTCAATTTTATAATAGCAAATAATATAATATAAAGGATAAACATGTCTAAGCACTTCTTAACCTCCTGACTATTCAAGGCACTTTTTTCTGAATTTTACCGCAAAAATTTGATATATTGTAAACAAAGGCCCTAATATATCGTAAAAAATACTTTAAAAAAACTTAAGCTGGAAAATCTAGTTTTTCACTACGTCATTTATAAAGGACAATAGCAGAGTATGAGGTTGTACTTGGTATAGGACATAGCGTTTTATACAAATAAATAATAAAATTGTTCTTTTATATTTAGAGTGTTAGCAATAAAACTACTTCAGATACATTTAAGAAAAAGTATTTATTATTCAATAAAAACACAATCTTTGAAACTGTTTATAATAGCCTAACTCTTGGCAAAAACTTAGTTTGGCCTATAGTGAGATCAAAATTAACTACACTTCACAATATCAACGCCAAATTATTAAACTTTTGTTCACAATTTGTAGTATCCTCTTGATATATATTTATGTCACATACAATTCCGTCAGGAGTTGCGAGAACAAACACTTTGAGACCGACGGGGTTGGGCTTATTGGGACAATATTGTCGCATTTTGCATTGCCCAGAAAAAGATTTATCATCTCATCCACACTTGGTACATCTTCTGGACGATCTTGAGAATTAAAATTTCGTTCACAATTTGTAGTATCCTCTTGATATATTATATTCATGTCACATACAATTTCGTCAGGAGTTGCGAAAACAAACACTTTGAGACCGACGGCGTTTGGGCTTATTGGGATAATTTGTCGCATTTTGACTTGCCCAGAAAAAGATTTATCATCTCATCCACACATGGTACATCTTCTGGACGATCTTGAGCTAAGCAACCCATCAATATTTTGCCAAAGAATCTTCCATATTTTATCACGTTGTCTATTTTCATCAGACACATTCTGATCAAAAACACATTTTAGTCGTGTTCTAATAGCATAAAAGCGAATCCTAGTCATAGTAGTGGCAATAGTAGGTACTCTCCATTTTTGCATCCAATACCGAATAATAATAATAATAATAATCTATTTTTTGATATTGTAGTGCTGACATGACCATCGTTATACCTACCAAAATACATTTTTAATTCTTTTTTTTTGTAAGACCTAATAACTTTCCTTTTAGTAAGACTTCTGACCTATTTGTACATTCTACTATGGTATCTAGAATGTCGTCATCAATATATAACTGAATAAATGTGAAATATTCCTAACTAGATTTGTCTTTTGGATTATAAGAAGGCTCTTGAAGATGTCGGTAGTTTAGCTCCAAGTTTTCTCCAATCCAACAGTTGATGAACGTATATTCCTCGATCTAGGCAGCAATCTACGTCTATAACCTCGTCTCCTACGTGTACGAGTCTGACCTGGCCTTTCTGAATTTACTGACAATATTGGTGATGCTGGCGCAGATTCAATTGGGTCGTCATCGGAAGAACTGTGTGAAGAACTTTCTGAATTTGCATCGCGATCATTTGATTGAGGAATAAAACTGGAATCGTCGTCAGATGCTTCGGAACCACTGTCAAAGTCAGATTTACTTATAACATTGGCTCTATTTTCTTCTGTCAGTACTGAAACACAATAAAAATAGGCTTTGTACTATACCTAGGACGTTGGAAGTGTATGCAGTCAAAACATAATAGTCTGACATTGTACTATACAAAGGACATCCATCCAAACCACGTTGTGGGATGTCGAATACAAGACTATTCCGAAAAATAATTAAAAACTTATAACGTTAGGCAATCGGCCAAACTTTTAGAAGCTAGTTATCAATGAAATTTATAGTAATTACCATGATAAACCAGATTTTACTTACCAACCCTTTGGCGTGCGCGCACCTCTCTACTGGCTGACGCCATTTTGCTAAAAATAACAGGTGTCATAGACTCAAATGTGCTTTAGTTTATTTGGTAAACAAATAACAGATGTCGCTGGATGGTGTTTTTACTAAAAGAACGAAAAATATTCGCAAAATATTTTTTTTTGTTGATGTCCTATGAGTAGTACGAGGGCGGTCAGGAGGTTAAATGGTTCGATTCAAAGAGCGCTGCCCGGATTCGTCAGACAGTCTGACGAATCCAAACAGCACTGCTCAAACCAAACCACTTAAAAAGTGCTGCCTTAGCTTGAATTTAATATAATTTGTATCTGATATACTTTTACACAGATCTGAGGGTAGGTTATTGATAAGTCGAGGAACAATATAGCTGGTAGTCCGCTCGCCGTAGGCATTGTCGGCGCGCTGCGTGCGTAGCCTACCCTCGGAGACCGCCCGAGTGCATATAGGATGTTCGGAATAGTTTTTAATGATTCGTTAAAAAATTGTTCTTTTAGTAGTATGAACTTTACTAGAGTGTGTACTGGTAAAACTTTACAATGTTTAAAGAGACCGTTTTCATTGTCGTAAATTGAGTTTTTATTTTAGGTGGAACCAGTGTTTTTAGAATTTTAACTTGAAGTTTGTAGATCTTGTCAAGATAAGTTTTGTAGGTACGACCGTAACTACTAAGGCCATAATTTGTATGGGATTCTCCCAATGCGTAGTAAAGCATAAGCTTCAGCTTAAACGGAATGCGATTCTTGAGTATTGTGATTGTCGCAAGACATTCTTAGTTTATTGCAGACACGTTCGATGTGATGACCCCAGTTAATCTTGTTATCTATTGTCAGTCCAAGGTATGTTTGTGTTTGGACAATCTCTACAGGTGGACATTTACAGTTTGCCACACTGTTAGCATGCAGACAGTCATGGTTGTGAGCTACTAAATTTGGAAAAAATAATTGTTTAATTTGCGGAGATTTAATGGCTAATAATTTTGTTTTGCCTGCGTCATGGCACCATCGTGTTAGGGCATTCAGGTCGCACTGCAATCGTTCGCTTGCTGCTTGAGGATTTCTATCAGCAATTACAAGGCAAGTGTCATCCGCGAATTGGTAGCATGTGCTGTTAGTGATGCAGTTACTCATATCATTAACGTAGGATAAAAAGTGAAGGGGGCCCAGTTCGGAGCCCTGCGCTGTTCCCCCAGTTACAGACATGCGCCCACTGCAGGTGTTATCGACTTTTACAGTGAAAGTTCGATTTTTTAGGTAATTTGCACACCAAGTCAGTAATGGGCCACGTATTCCGCAGTCATCCAGTCTGTCAACCAACTGGCTATGCACCAATGTATCAAAAGCACGTGAGAAGTCGATAAAGAGTGCAAAGACATATTTTTTTTCATTTAAGTGCTTATTAATTTCATCAGTAAATTTTGACAAGAGAGCGGAGGTGCTTTTACCAGACTGAAAACCAAACTGGTACTGGTTAATTAGATCATGTTTTTTATAAAATCTATGTATTTGCTCACAAACACATTTTTCAACTATTTTGTCTATAGATGAAAGAAGCGTTATTGGTCGATAATTAGAATAATCACTTTTTTTTTACCCTTTTTATAAATTGGTCTTACACAACCTATTTTTAGATCATCCGGGTATAGACCACTTTCGACACTACGATTAATTAAATCAGCAACTGAGCCAGAAATACTGTCGCCTATCGATTTAATGTCGGAAATCTTAACATTGTCCGAACCTGGAGCTTTCCTTGGGTTGAGTTGTTTAATGATTTTATAAACACTACTTGCTGACGCTTGCCTAAACAAAATACTTGAATTTAAGGGTTTACGTGTAACTTCAGAATTTGCTAATTTTATATTGCAGTTGGGAACAATGTCTTTTACAGCTTTGTCGAAACTATTTGCAAAGTTATCAGCAATGTTTTTGGTACTAATGCCCTGCGCACCAAAAGCTTTAAGTATAGACCTATCGAGTGACAATGTCAATCTTCCTAACATCGATTAACGATCTGATATATTTTTCTTATGTTTTTAAAATTATTGTTGATAAATTGTGTGTAGTATTTATTTCTTTTGTATTCTAGAACTTTATGAATTTTATTTCTAATTTTATTATATTCCAATTTTATTTTTAGATTAGAACTGTTTTTCCATTCAGAGAATATTTTATCTCTTTTGTCACAAAGCCGGGTGACATTGTCGTCGATCCAGGGCAATCGAAATCGTTTTGAACGCTTACTAGTCATTCTACATGTTTTATTATTACTTGCGGACTTATTCGCATTTTCAAAAGATTTATAAAAAAAAATTAAAATTTCGTTAGGACTATTTCTACTTTTTGTTTCAGACCATTTAATATTTTGTAGCTCATTATATAAAGTGTCATAATTATTTATTTTTTGTAACTTCCTCTACACACCTAGACACTCCGGTTGACTCGTCAACGCAGGCAAACACAATGCCTCGGTGGTCCGCCAGTACAACGTCCTGGGCCCTGTATAATAAAGCTGACAATCCGACAAGTCGACATATGTCAAAAAGTGACAATTTGACAATTTTTCTGTTTAATAAAACTGACAGACGACATAATTGTCATGGTGGGAAATTCACAAATATGTCGAATTGTCGCGACAATCCGACATTTTTCTGTTTAAGGGGCTACCACACTTGTTTTGTTGTAAACAAGCCTTTCCCACCAGGTCACCTTGGCGGGAGGCTCGTTTACAACTTGTTGTGAACGAGCTTCCACTTGGTTTGCCACAGTCCATTTTTAGCAGGATCCTGCTTCATTAGTATTTTTAAGAGTACAATTTAGGCTACAGTAGGATGTTAAGCATTATCGTAAAATTTAGCATACTTAACATATTTTGTTTTATTTGCGAATTTAAATAGCGCTATTGGAATCCCTTCCTTGATATACCTAAGTAGTGAGGTAATTTAAAAAAAAATTATTAATTTACTGGAGAAAAACGCGATTGAATTTATATAATTATTAGCTAAATATGAGCTTTTAAAGATGTAAAAAATACCGCGCTGTACGGTACATTAATATATACGAACTTGGCTTTTTCCAGTAACCACGTTGTATGTAGCTTGTAGGTTGAAGATAGCGGTTTGTGTGTAATGGTGTTTAAGGCAGTGGCAACACAGCGGTTTTCAACGCGCGCCCGCAAACAAAGGTCGTGGAGAGGTTGACCGAAATGTCGTTGAAAACAACCTACCACACTGTTGTAAACGGCTGTTCTAAACGTCGGTTTACAACAGTGTGCGAAATCATATTTTGAGCCTTGAAGGTTTAAGAAAGTATTTATAACAAAAAAAATGGTACTTACGTCGAGCAGTGAGAGTAGTGATGATGAATACTTGAAACAAATACAAACGAGAAGGCAACGACGATCATTTAAAAGTAATCATAAAACAATCGAAGATGCACCAGTAATTGACTTATCTTTTACTGTGTTAATATTTTTTCTATTTTACCCTTATTTAGTTGCATATAACAAAATTATTTGCAAATGTGTCAAAAGTCGACATAATTGTCACGACAATCCGACAATTGTCACCGACAATTGTCAGAAATAATTTGACTGTGGTTTTTTGACCTTTAACAAGTTTTATTAAACGCTTTTTCAATGACAAATATGTCAAGATTTCACCTGTCAATTTTTGACATATTTGTAACTTTTATTAAACAGCCTAAGCGCGACAATTCTACAATTTTGTCGTTTTTTGACATATATGTCGGATTGTCAGCTTTATTAAACAGGGCCCTTTGGATTTCCTTATCTTCCACCTTTAGTTGTAACGCCACAGTATGTACAATTTTTCCTATTGGATGGTATTTCAGGAAGGCCAGCTATCTCCAAGGATGTTGCGAGGGATTGTTGCTCGAATTTGTTGAACCCTTGCTCCAGGACATTAACTCGCAACTCCAGGTTCTTGTTCTTATTAAGGAGGTCATAATTTTTGTTTTCTAGATCTTTAATTTTGATGTCTTGTTTTTTAATAGTTTGGTCCATTGCCGTAAGTTGCTCACTAAGGAACTCGAGAGAGCCCTCGAGGCCTCTGATTTCCTCGCGAAAAGTTTTCTTTATCTCACGGCTGATGTCCTGCACAAGTTTCTTGGCGTTGCCAACTGGAGCCATTTTTTTTTTAATTTTTTTATTGGCAACGGGTAAGCGCTTGGCCTTCATCTCACCTGATGGTAAGTGACGATAAGGCCGAAGGTGGAAGCACGCTTCACCCGGAATCCTCAACCACTGAGGAACTGGCTATCTTATCTCAAACTGCCGGAACACAACAATGCTATAAACATCGTTGTTATGGCGACAGACTTAGATAAGATGGTGGTAGCTAGCCAGGCGGACTTAACAGCCCTACCACCAACCAAACCGAGCACACAAAGATGTACCCTCCGCTGGGAATCGAACCCGGGACCTCTGGGTCTGAAACAGGTAGCTTAGCCACTAGACCACAGAGGCGGTTATTTCGGTGGTTTCGGCAGTATCGTAGTCGTCTTCGTCATCAACGTCCTCAGGAATAACAAACGCAGACCTACGCGAGGTATTCTTCAAACAATCCTCACAGCTCCATTCTATCCCTGCTGAGTTCTTTAAAGTGTTTAACTGTTTATTAGACAGCTTTGTGCACGCAGGATCGGCATGAACTATTTTGTCACACCTACTGCACTCCAGTCCAGGCACTTTATTGGTAATATTTTTTTTACATTTATCACACTTTTTAATTACCATGATAGAGAAGGAGGGTAATGTATTATTTTCTCGATAACGCGTGCGTGCCTTTGGGTATTGGATGAGACTATCACATTGAGCACATGTGCAGTTGTTATTTGGTGAAACGTGGACTGGTCTGTGGCAGTGCACTCCTTTTGCGACCTTCATTGCCTAGTCTCTGACTAAACTAAACATTTGGGGAGAACAGTCGTGACGTGAATGACGTATGTTTGAAGAAGTCCATGATTGGGATTTGAACTCGTTCTGTCAGAGAGTGCAGGTTTGAATTTTAGGAAATAAAAATTCAACACTGCTTACCAGCGGTCTTATGTAAATACCGGTAGAAAGGGGCTATTTGGTAACCTTGGGGCTTTTTGGAAAAAAATAATATTTTTAATAAACAAATTAACGTGAACGCAACCTTTTTATTCTCTAACATTTGGTATCTCCGTTATCTGTCAATCTCGACCAATCAGTGAAAAGAACACTACATTTATCGAGAGTCTGTCAGTTTTGTTCCAAATTAGTTTTTAAGTAAAAATGTTAAATTATTTAGACTTAGTGTTGACTTATGCATTATTTGTAAATTTTTTAATGTACGAGTATGTTACCAAATATCGCCGTCCGTGTTTATATTGAAATAAAAACAGTTTATAAAGATATTTTCTATGTCATTTTGTATGAATACCCCTGGGGGGTATTCACAATTTAAAATTCAAAATTCCTTTACTTGCTAGAATACATGGTAATTAAGATGGTAACAATATTTACGTACATCATGATTCGCCTAATTATTAAGCATGCAAATACAAATACAATACGACATTGTTACAATTTCCATTGAAATAATTAGTAAGCATAACGAAAAATTATTAAGTATATAAAAATTAAATTAAATTATTAAAATGAATGTCAGGGTAGTGAATTAAGAAAAGAATAGTGTTATCACAATATGAATTAAATGTTATGTCTTTTATTTAAAAAATCCTTGATGTCATAAAAGTTTACGGTCAATAGCCATTTATTATAAACATTCTTTAAATTTAATATTCTCTGGTATATTATTAAACATTTTTACACACATAGTAAGACAGCTCTTGGAATACTGCATTGTTTGAGGTTTTTCTTGCAGTACCAAACTGTTTGGATTTCTCGTGTTTCGGGGGTAAACATCACATGCTTTCCTAAACAGTTTCTTATTTTGCATAACAAATACACATATTTCAAATATTTGGAAAGGCACCTTCTTTTTTAAAATAAACCTTACTGTTTGTTCATTCTATATATGTTTTTATTTTTGTATTTTTATAGAGTTATCTGTATTATGCAAAACATACTTCTTTATCTGATAAAAATTAAAGGAAAAATAAATATTCAAATTTTAATCCCTACTTTTTTTCCAAATAGCCCCGTTCTACTACTTATTTGTTATTTTGATACGTATTGTCTATTACAGTTTTTGATAATGTTAGTATGTTTTTGCTTTGATTTTTAAATAAGCACTAATTTTAATTCCCATATTTAGTGTTATTTATAACCAGTCCATTCTCTCTATCGTTATCGAACACTTTTTCCTTTATTTATTAAAACATTAACAAAAATTAATTCGAAAGTTTTTGTAGGTACGCCTTTACAACATAATTCTTGGCCAGTCACCAGCCGGCCCGTATACATTACAATGTATAATTAATGGGCAGTCATTATCGGATATATCCGTGGCACCACTGTCTATGATGTATTATGATGGATACGGCCGCAACTCACTTATCATGTCGAAAGCGAGCAGATGGTTCAAGGTTCGACCCTGTTTCGAATATACATATGGCGGGTACAGACGCGAGCGAAAGCGATAGTAAAGTTAAAAATAAAAATATATACTATTAGACGGGGTTTATAGTGCAAACTACTTAGGGTGGATTCATACAAACGAACCAGTGAGCCACTTGTAATACAACTTTGCATGTTCATGTTTATTAAGCTTAGTTATTGCGATTTAATGTTAACTTTAGAAAGTTTAAAATTGCACTAATTTATGTTATGACAATCAAACAAATATTTTGTAAACTAGGCTCAGCTAGCTCAGCTTATGCCGTGGCATTGACATGCCATGGCTTTGGTATTCTGTAGAACCAGTAAAAGGGAGGAGCAACTACAGACATGGACTAATATAACTAAAATTCGACAAACATACATGGTACATACAATTACAAATATTAAATTTACACTGTAAGTGACAATATAGCTGTAAGTGACAATATAGGTACTGTCGAGGGTCGGGCTCCTAAAAGAAACCACGACGTCAGGGCTCCGCCAATAAGTATGAACAAAACACGAATACAACTTATCCCCCCTCGACCGGAGATTTATTTATTTGACACACAAAACATCTATATACACAATAGTCAATATACAATATATAACAAAGTTACATGCACACAAGGTAATACACACACAGTAGGTAATACAATAATACACATAATATGTAGTCATGTGGCCATATTATGGTCATGCACACACAATACACGTAAGGTCCATGCAAATTAAGGTCAGGCACACAAAGTTATACGCGCAAGGTTATATACACACACACACACAGGTATACATAAATGGTCAAATCCAAGTAAGTAATTACACGTCAATCAGATACACAAAGCACAATTGATACAGTGTTTATAAAGTTTCCCAAAATACTCAACTTCCCAAACAGGCTATAAACTTTACTAGGTATAACTTCTCGTGTTTTCTGACTTTCCATAGGTTTCTGGTAGGTTAGCTATTTGATGCTGCTCGGATTGCTGCTTGAAGTAAACATTTTTGACCGAAATCCCGCTCGGCCCTTTTATAATAAAAAGCTTCTAGACGATTTCAATTATTCTAGCTATCTAGAGAGCAGAGAAGTCAGTGGTAGGCGCCCCTTTTCAATTACAAAAATATCCTGAATGCACATGCAGTTCAACTATGAACTGACACTTTAAAATCGACTAAAATTTCATTTATATCCAAACTCTCTGATTCTAAGTTATACAACAGAATATAAGTCTAGACCTATCTTAAAATATATTTGCGTATGCGATTCGTTACAACACAACATTATCATATACAGAAGCTACTTGTTACTTTAAACATTCATAACAATCAATTCGTGACAATAATAAAAACTTACAAATTACATAAATAGCAGCTTCAGCTACTCATCAAGAGAAGGCGCTGTACCTTTCCTGAATCGCGATGGTAACTTTTTTATTCGCTACGTAAATACCCCGGCTAGAAAAAATAAAGGTTTTCTTTTATTCACATTTTATGCGTATACAATCACACGCAAGCGGCTATGCTTACATGGTATGAATATCTATCATATGCAGAAGCTACCTACTACTTGTTAATTTAAACATCAATAACAATCACTTCGTAACAATAAGTAAAACTTAATAATAGCAGCTTCAGTTTTTTTTCAAGAAAGGGAGCTGTAGCAAACGTGTTACTTCCTGAATCGCAATGGTAACATTTTTATTCGATACGTAAATACCTCGGCTAGAAAAAACTTAGTTTTTCTTTTATTAACTTTATATGTGCATACAAAGTGTTTATCAAATCAGTTATACAAATTCCAATCCCTAATTGATCCCTAAACGAATAGAAATACAATTATTAACTTGTTCGTTTCGTTCTCTAAGTACCTAACCATTATTGATCACCAATTAATCTGTTCGTTACAGTTACTTCCTTATTTCTAAACATGACATATTTTCGCGTTAAATAATCTGTAATTTTTCACATGGTTTGCCTGTTTTTGTAACTAATTAAGTATACTTATTGTCAAGTTAATATATTATTACCTAACCATTACTATAAATTAAATATTCTACGAGTACATAGGTTACATTCATAAACTCGTAGATTAAAAGAATTGCGAAATGTTGCTATTGAATAACTTACATTAATTTTACGATTCTATTGAGAAACAAATCAAATTATAGGAGTTTCAGAATACGATTGGTAGGTATATGGAGTCAACTGGAAACTAATGTTATTATCTAGAGACTGCACAAAAACAAATACTCACATATCTGTATTTTAAGAAGCCATACTCCTTCTTATTATTCTCTAATGTATCAAGCCTATTCGTAATTGGCTTGGTTGGATACAGCAGGCTGGCAGGGAGAAGGGATCACGCTGTGAATATAGTACGCGGCCGTAAATACATGTCAACGTCCCACTGCTAAGCCCAGGCCTTCCCATATGGAAAACAGCCACGGGGCAATTGGGCCTTATCCCATCACGCTGGCCCAATGCGGGTCGGTGGGCTTTAATGGCCGTCATCTTACGGCAACAACTGCGATCACTGCTTTAGGTGCCTGCGATGTTTTTGATTTGCTCACCCTCCCGCACTGTAAATGTTTGCTTAACTTGCAAGATTCCAACTGAAACAACACAATCGAAACTCATACACTTTTAAACATTGCGTTCCACTTATTACAAACGTCGGGCATAAAAAGGTATCCGTAGGATGTCTTTAAATAGAACATATAATATACATGCATATGTATATAGACTTTTATCACCAAAGGGTTAGTCAGAGACCAGGCAATTAAGACCGCAAAAGCAGTCCACAGTCCACGTTTCATTAAATGAAAACTGCAAAGAAGAATGGGCGTTTTTATATGAAACCCGTCCCACATCTTGTAAGTTCCCAAATGGTAAGTTTCGAAATTAATAGTGTATTTTGTTGCAAGGTCAGCAAAATATGAACGAGCGAATGAATTAATGAAAAAAAAGGGAAAATGAAAAAAAATTAAAAATGAAGGTGTATAGTTAAATTCAAGACCAGAGACGCGGTTCACGAACTGCTAAAGAGTATTGTGCCCTCCTTGGATACAAGAGAGAGGTGCCTCACTATCTTCATTGACCTGGCAAAAGCGTTCGACACGGTCTCCACCCCCCCCCCCCCCCTGTTCAATAATCTGCACAATCTAGGTATCAGAGGACTGGGTCCATATTGGCTCACATAAAACTATTATTCCTATTTTTTGTTTTCCTACCGAACTCATAACAGACAGTTATCATAATTTTTTTATAAATACTGTCATGACTAAGAACAAGTTTAAACTGATAATATTTTTTTTCATAATTGTTTTCTTCATAACTGACAATTATCACAATTTTCTTTTTAATAATGTCATTACTAAGAAAATATTTAAACTCATAATATTGTTTTTAATACACACACTTATGATCAAGAAATAGAGGGGGAGTCGGGGGGCCTGCGGCCCCTCTCCGTTATTTGTCAAAAGTCTAACCTAACCTAAGCGACAGAACTATAGTTTTGCATACTTAACTTTTTCTTTATATCGGGGGGCCTCAGGTCCCCCGACCCCCCCGAGCAGGGGGGCCAGCCCCGCTGCACCCCCCGGCATGCAGGCAAGCATAGAGCTTAGGCATGCAAGCAAGCATGCAGCACTCAAGCAAGCATGCAGCTAGCGTACCCTCCTGCACCACCCGGCATGCAAGCAAGCATAGGGCTTGCGCATGCAAGCAAACATGCAGCATGCATGCAGGCATGTAGCATGCATGCAAGCAAACATGCAGCATGCATGCAAGCAACCATGCAGCACTCAAGCAAGCAAGCAGCATGCAAGCAAGCATGCAGCTAGCATGCAAGCAGGCATGCATACAAGCATGCAGTAATCCAAAAAACAATGCAACATGCATTCAACCCTGCATGCAAGCACACAGCATAATTATATTAAAATTACAAAGTTATTTGTCACAAGTCTAACCTAACCTAATCAACGGAACTATAGTTTTGCATACTTAACTTTTTCTTTATAGCGGCTCTTAAAAACATTTATAATCTAAGAAAACAAATATTAGTATGAAACTAAATTATGAATATTGGCGTTATGTATTAAAATGATTAGGAGTTTCGAAAAATATATGAAAAAAAAAATTAGTAAAAAGAAGGTGTGTGATTAGAGATATTATGAATTCTGATGATTATTGGTTTCGATCGTTAGTATTAAATATTTTTATGAAGAGTGATCATTATGATGTAAAATGGTATGAGAAATATTTTCGGACTTCCGATAATAGGACTTAAAAAGTTATGCGAGAAAATGCGCACCCCAGAGGACTGCCACTGAGCCTACTTCATAGCTACCTGAGCGGTAGAAGACAGAGGGTTAAAATCTTAGAAAATGTCAGCGATGAGTGCTCATTTGACTATGGGGTACCTCAGGGGAGCATACTGGGACCTACCTTATTCTTAACCTACATCAACGACCTCTGCCAGCTTAACCTAAAGGGTGGACGAATAGTTACTTTTGCCGACGACACTGCCCTCTTCTTCTCTGGGAGAACCTGGCCGGAGGTCTTTAACTTGGCACAAACTGGATTCACGGATGTCAGTAAATGGCTGCATACCAACGTGTTGACCCTAAATGTGCAAAAAAACAAAATTTATGTCCTTCGTCTTGAGACCCGACCTACGTCATCCCTCATCCCTGTCCATTAGAGCCCACATTCCATGCTGTAACGACCAACAGCAACGTAAGTGCCCCCAAATATGCCAAACTGACTCTACTAAATTCTTGGGAGTCCTATTGGATCGTACGCTCAGCTTTAAGGAACATATTGAAGCTCTCGTTTCTAGATTACGTAAACAATCTACCTGTTCAAATGCCTTAGGAATGTAGCTGACCGCGACGTTATCAAAATGGTTTTCTTCTCTCTGTGTCAGTCACTCGTTGAATATTGTATAACAGCATGGGGCGGCTCAGCTAAAACCTTCCTCATCGAAGCTGAGAGAGCACACCGAGCAATACTTAAACTCAGCGCTGGCCTTTCCTTTCGCTCACCTACCTTCGAGCTATACAAATATTGGGATCTTCTCACAATCAGGCAATCCTTTATACTACACACGGTTACTAAACAACATGCCCTGCTAACATATAACCTAAGCAATGTAGAAGGAAAACGAAGAAAATACACTGTGTGTCATACTAGATTTTTCTAGTATGAAGAGTAGCTAAATTATGAAGAGACTGAAAAGATTCTCACAGCTATCAAGTAACTAAATAACTTACATCCTTCACTAACTCACTCACGCGCACCCACTCACACACACGCGCACACTCACATGCACACACACTCACACACACATACATATATATACATATATATATAGCACATAAGAATCAAATCAATTTGATGTAACTTGCATCTACCCCTTAGTTTGTAATACTTACTTTTTCTCGCAAGGCTTGGTACTTATCTATTTTTTATCTATGTTGCTTTCCTAAAAAAATGTAGTTTGGACACCCACCTGTCGATTGATTAATTTCCGCGGGAGGGCCCTGGTGACCTGTTCTACAGGTTTTCTTCAACCCCTACCAGGCACCAGTCTCTCACAACGATATGGGTCATAAAAAATGTAACTATAACTACAATTAGCAATAAGTCATAGAATAATTAAGACCTATTTATTATTGTGGAGAGAAAATAAACGATTTCATTATTATTATTTTTATTAATCAAGAAAAAATCTTGACTGCAATTTTAAATTATCGTTATTAAAGTTTGTGTTATTATGTTACAATATAATTAATACAGATGTTACTAAATTTAATTATTACTATAACAGAAATAAAAAAAAACCTATAAACTAAAACAAAATAACTTAAAAACTAAAAACCTATAAATACCTTATAAATAAAAAATATCTCTAAGAGAACCGCTGCCGCGCGGCAAAGTCCCCAAATGGCTGACAGCGTTGCCCTTTTGAATGGCTAAGCTGACTCGTTGGCAAAAGTAGCTGCCAGCCCTCCGGTCGCCGGAGGCTTCGACAAGGCGTTTCGATAGATCTTTAACGAAACGCCGTGCTTCTGGCCCCCATGGCCCCAGCGTTTCCACCCCAAACGGCACAAACACATAGCTATCGCCAAGAGCTTCGTATTTGCGCCGCTTGAGGCTTTCGGCTGCGGCTGCTGCCGCGCCCGCATCGCAGGAGATCGCACGGATGTGGGAGGGAACCAGAGTGTCTACACAAGTCGCGTCCCACACCAGCGACCGCCCTAGCTTCCATGGAATTAATGACATTCCATCGGGTCTCTTGCCATCGCTCCGAAACATACCGTTTGGCTCTAACATTGCCGGTACGTCTGCGGAGGCAAGGGCCCGACGGATGATGTCATTTAACGAGGCGTGGCGCGACAGACGACCGGCACTTCGGGAGCAGGACAACCCGTGATGGCCAAACTCGTCAACGGGCTGGCCGCAGCTGCAGCGGTGCGGTTGGTTGACGCTGGCGCCTAAGCGCAGGCCAACAACAGCTGTTAACATGCCTGCAGCCAACATCCTGACTCCTTCTCAGCCACAGCAAGAAGACGAGCGCGATCAGCTTCGTTGTTGCTCGAAGCAAGCAGGTGGTCATGCTGTTTTTGGCACAGCAACTCGTCCCACTGTCGCTGAGAGTGAGGTGCCTCGGGTAGACTGTTCGGACATGTCAAAGACCAGGCGCTCCTGGCCTCAGCCAAGTACGACACCTCTACGGAACCTAACGAAGGGCTAACGATACTACTGTAGAGGCTGTGCGTACTGTGGGTAGAAGACAGAAACGCTGGTAATGACACTTCCGAAATTTTGCGAATACCTAGGCCGCCGAAACGGATCGGAAGAGAAGCCTGATCCCAGGACCTGTCGGTTAGAGGGCAATTCAGAATTTTTATTAAAACATTTTGAATTAGTTTGTCCAAATTTTTTAGTAGAGAATCGTATTTCCAAAGTTGAGAACACCGGAGCACATAGGTGAATTTGGGCACAAAAAGACAAAAACGAATTATAAAAAGAGCCATATGAGCATTCATATCGTAAAGACGATCAGGACACTGATTGAAAGTTGACATCTGTTCGTCGATAAAATTTGCGATAGAATCGTCTAAGATCGGAGAACAATACAATAAAAGTATTATCTATCTATTCTTCTCAATAACTTTTTTCTCCAATACCTGACAGATTTGCTGTCATGCAATAAAATGCTTCACTTTTTAAGTACTTTTATTTGATGCATAGATGTAAGTGTTACAGGGGGGGGGGGGGGGGGACACGTTTTGCCCAGTCTTCTTTGCTCAGCGTGACAGGTGGTGAGCCCATCGCCGCTTTATGCTGTTGGATGTATGTGTAGTCTTTAGTCTGTTAGTCGGCTTTTACGACCCTCAGGGAAAGAGATAGGGCGATAGTATTCTATTAATGTGCCGCTAAGAGCGCAGCACATTCTTTAATAGTAGTTTGCGTTAATCCCCGTCTAATTGTTTTGTTTACAATCGAAGCTCCTCTTGTGCAATATTCAATCCGAAATGGTGAACCACTTTCGAGGCCGACAGTACTTGCGGTTAACGCATGTGCTCGCGTCGGATTCACAATCCTTGTAGCAGAACTTCCACGCCACCTTAATTAAACACAAAGTCAGATTACTCTATTTAAATGTACGAGCTGAAGCTACGTACCGGTAAAATACAGGCGTTAATTTATTAATAAATGATTTATTAATATGTAAGATGACTGATAAAGACTAGAATAGAAAAATGTATATTTAAGGGGGTCCTGCACGAAATTGTGATATTTTGCGTATTTTTAGGTAAATACATTAAAAGAACTTACTTATGTAAGTAAGACTGAGCATTGCAGAAGGTCATGGCCTTGTTGAAATTTGAAGCAAATTCTTTAGACAATAACAAACAATACATTAATCTAATGGCTCCTAAACACATATTTTTTGACAACTTTCTTAATTTTACGCATAAAACAATAATTCTTAAATGAAAATATTTGTATTGATATTCAGCCCCCCTTCTTTAAAAAGTTAATTTTATTTTTTAACACAAGCGCGTGATGGTTTTGCACATTTCTCAGAATAAAAACATTGCTCTAATTAAATTACTAGGTCTGAAACTTCAAAGCAGAATTGTTCTAATTATAAAAATCCATATTATTGATTTTGCTTTGAAGTTCATTATGAGACTTATGACAGTTTTTACGATCGCGCGGCACCCTCTAGAGATAACAAAAATAATAAAAATTTCTAACTTTCAACTATCAATGTATCAACGTATCACTGTAGTTAATTAAGATTTACCCAGAGACGCCTTTATCAGCAACATCCAACAGATAACAAAAAAATGTTGCTCATCACTGTTCATTAATTGCGTCCTGCATTAGTTGAAGCTTGAGTGTGTAATGTTCTCGTAATTGTCTCTGTGTTTGTAGCAAGTGCGTTGGATCTGATCGAAGTGATGACAGATTCATACAAATAGGGTGTTTGGTAAAATAAGTGGCAGTGGGCCAACTCGAACCGTGTAAACACGGTCCGTGTTGCGTAGCAGTGAAAGAGTCCTTGTTTATGGGTCATTCTCATTTTGGCAAAAAAAAACATTGCATTGGTGTTATAAAACGAAACATTGAATAACTTTTAAGTTATCTATTGTACAATTCATTGAAGTTGTTAATATTGATATGTTTTTAATAATAATTACTAAACGTAAATATAAATTTAAATCAACATCAAAAATGTGACGAAAACGTCACCTCCATGTCATGGTCAGCTCCATGTCATATGCAAAGACGATTTACGAAGATACTGACCAAAATTAAATTAAATTTCTCTGATAAATTAGCTAATTTATATTATTTCACGATAACACATGAAATAAGCTTCCTAAATAACGCTAAATTATTACAATAAAAACAAAATAATTATATTTTACATATTATTATTTTATAACATTTGTGCATTTGCAGCACGCATTGGGCCGGCTCGCCCGGGGTAATACCACCCTCTCACGAATATCCGGCCTGAAATAATGGCACTTGGTGCTGTTGTGTTTCGTCCGGCCAGTGACAGTTCCGGAGGCCCCTTCCCCCTCCCCCCCACCTCACAATTCCTATTCCTTCCTTAACTTTCTTCCTTCTTAAAGGTCGGCAACGCATCTGCGACTCCTCTGGTTTTGCGGGTGTCTATGGGCGGCGGTGATTGCTTTCCATCAGGTGACCAGACTGCTCGTATGCCTCCTTCTTTTATAAAAAAAAAATTGACCAACAGTCACATACAAGGATAAAGTTATTGAACGCAGCTATAATTCACTATATCAGTGAACACAGTTTCTGAACGATCATAGACAACCAACGCCATCTTATCTTAAAAGTTTTCCTGGTTAATAATTTTAAAGCACGGACGTTTATAGTATGATTTTTTTTTAAATTTGCATGCTATATTTGTCACTTTTGTGGATTACGTATATTATTTATTTAATTATGTCTGTCAGATATTCTAAAATGATGAGCTTTTATGACCGTTATCTAAGTATATAATCGTATTTAATAATCAGTATTTGAGTTTATGAAAAAACGGCATTTACGCTTAAAATGTTACTGCCATGGATGTCACCCAAGTGGAATTATCCACGTAGGTGACAGATTGTCCATGGAAATACTATGAACTTTCTTTAGTAGGTTGTAAATGTTATTGAAACAGGTTGCAAAAAATAAGTTTTATTCAACATTACTTCATTAAAATTGTAAAAATATGTCACTGCCATAGGTCATGTCACTTCCGCGGAAGCCAATTTTTTTTCCCTTTATTTCGCGTGAAAATAGCTAGGTTCGTAATTTGCACACTTTGTAGGTACCTTTCATTCGAGACCACTTTTTAAAATTAAAACAAAAATTTTTTTTTTTAATAATAGAGTCACTTTTTGAGAATAGTCCTTCTACGTGAAACGTGGAATATGACAGAGGACTGCTTTTGCAGTCCTCATTGCCTAGTCTCTGACTAGCCCTTCGGGGATAATAGTCGTAGTTTTACGTTTGTATGTAATTCTATTAAAGAGTTGAGTTTATACCTACCAGTATGTATGTAAGTGTGCCCATTTGCATGGTCCAACATCGCAGTCACGTTATCACAATTCTGTTCCCGGCAACCCCAACTGAACATTAAAACGTTGGTAGGCAATTAATTATATTTATCCGTTTCCAACAGACCCTCCAACAAATAAGGGTGGTCAGGCACCCCACCTGCAATTAAGGCTTTTGCGTAAACAAATAATTCTATTGTGCTTTTTAAAGTGGAAAACGTGAGAACCTTGTTTGGCGTTGTTCTTGCAATAAATAACTGTGTTATTCGAGTGGGTTGCGTGCGATCGCAAAGTTAAGCTAACTTTGTTACGTCGATGGTCGGATGGGTGAACTACATTTTTGCTACTTCGAGATACTGCGTGCACTTGGCCTATTTAACTCACGTGGTATTAGTAGAAAGTAATACTTAAATTATATTAGAAAAAAGAAGTTATTGTCTTCCACAATACTATACCGTATAAACCATAGAATAATAACGCATAGAACGGTAGTCTCGTATTAGAAAACTGTCATGGCTTGAGGCAAGAAAAAAATGTATGTAGGAGTAAGTTACGCGTACTATCTCTGCGACACGCACACAAGTGTACAAGTAATGTTGCTAGAGGAATCAGATTTGCCCCAAAAGTATGGAAATTGGAACAGTTGATAGATAGATAAGTTTAGATGATTAGTACTGACGCGGGCCGTTTCGGTACCAAGCCAGTATGGCTTGGTTTTACTGGCCTCATTTATCGTGCGTGTTCTCGCTTTCTATGCGTTATTAATTTAAGTTATAAACAATATTGTATGGTTTTATGTCTGCCACCATAGTTTTTGCTAACTTTTTCGCTATGGAACGGCTGGTGAGTGGCGAGCGCGCGACGGAAAACTCAATGTAAGGCCTCGTAGGTAGACCGGCGATCTAGTAAAGGTCACTGGTAGTCGCTGCCCGCTGTTCGCAGCACAAGACCACGAGTGGTGAGACTTTAGTCATTGTTTTCTGTAGGTAAGACCCTTGGGGGAGGCCATTGTCCGACAGTGACCGTCCTTTGGCTGATGTCGATGTTCTTTGGTATTGCAACACCTACAAACCAACACTGAGCTGGCTTGTTTATGAATTACTCTGATCATTGTTATCATCCTACGCTCTATTGGATATGAAGTGAGAGTTGTTTAATTAAAGGTAACGCAATGTTGAATAAAATGTCCTTTTTTATAAAAGGAGGCAAGCGAGCAAGCGGGTCACTTAATGGATAGTAATCACCGCCGCCCATGGACACCCGCAAAACCAGAGGAGTCGCAGGCGCGTTGCCGGCCTTTAAGGAAGCAATAGGATAGTTTCTTGAAGATCCCTAAGTCGTAACGGTCCGGAAATACCGCCGCCGAAAGCTAGTTCCATACCACTGTAGTTCGAATTTTGCGAAAAACGCACAGAAGTAGACCGCCATCTATCAAGGTGATGTGGATAGAATGACTGTCAATGGCGTGTAGTGCGGTGAAGGAATTCAGCGGCAGGGATCAAGCTGAACAATTCCTCAGAACACAGAATTCATGATAAATGCAGTACAATATACAGAGAGACGCAACGTCTCTCCGAAGAGCCAGTAGTAGATAGAGCCGACTTAAAATTACCACGTCGGTCGCCGACAATTCGAGCAGGTCTGCGTTGAATGCGGTCAAATGGAAGGAGTTAGTACTGGGGTGAACGGCTCTATTAAGCAGACCCAGCTTTTCTGAAGCTAATTTACCTTTATCTTCCAATGACCTTGAAACTGAACGTCACTTGAAATATCGATGCCAAAGATTCCAATGGTCGGCTTTTCCCTCAAAGTTCAGAGGTAAGACGAAGGGATGTTTTTTCGCGGTAAATGCGCAAACTTGTATTTTCGAGGGGTTAAAGTGGACAAGGTTGCGTCGGCCCCAATTCGAGACATGACTCATGTTCTCGGTGTCAGTCACAAGTTTATTCCGGCTCTCGATGACACTTTCCAAAGAAATATTAGCTCGTCCGGTGTATGTCTACCTCTCAGGTGGTTTATTTAATTTAGGGACGTTAAAAAGCAAGAAAATGTAAACATAGCAATATAAAAGTATAAATAAAAAATACGAGTACATAAACATTAATATCAGTTATAATAATAAGTTAATCCGTAAAAAAGTGTTTTATTTCAATAAAATAATATTTATAATTAGGAAACTTTTTATGATTCAATATACTCGTAAGCAGAACCAATGTGGGTTTTTAATATTGAATCAATAAATTTTACCACGATTAATGATTTATCTATGAATACAAATAAAAAACCATAAAAATATGTCCTTCAACAGCGGGCACATGAGGGCAGGCAAATGTAGATAAAATAATAAATTAAACATGTTATTACGACTGTTAAAAAATAAATAGCATAATAACAAATAAATAGCATTATCCCCGAAGGGTTAGTCAGAGTCCTCAGCCAGTCCAGTCCTCTGCCATAGTCTACTTTTCATCAAATAGCCACTGCACAGGTGCTCAGCGTGACTGTTGGATGTAGGTAAGTACAGTCTGTAGTCCGTTAGTCGCCTTTTACGGTACCTAAGGGAAGAGAGGGGTTGGTAGTATTATTTTATCGCTACACGACACAGTAATAAATAATAAATGTTACAAACTGAAAATCAAAAAATGAAAAGTATATTAATTTATATAGACTCTTAAAAAGTTGTACAAACAATAAATAAATGCGGAAGTGGAGTGTGTTTGTTTGTTTGTAACGCTTTCACGATTAAACCGCTTAAAGATGAAATACTTAGCTATAGACTATTTTTCGAAAAAATCACGTGAGCTTTTGGGGGTTAAAGTTACTTGCGTCCGTAGGCTTACCGTTAAGACCCTACACGTGACCCCTGGGTGGTACTAAATGAGTGACACTGACTGAGTGGTAGAGCCACGCTGCGTTGCAGCACGCATTGGGCCGGCTCGCCCGGCATAATACCACCCTCTCACTAATATCCGGCGTGAAATAATAGCACTTGGTGCTGTTGTGTTTCGTCCGGCTAGTGAGGGTTCCGGAGGCCCTTCCTTCTCTCCCTCCAATCACAATTCCTATTCCTTCCTAAAACCTATTCCTTGCTTAAAGGCCGGCAACGCATCTGCGATTCCTCTGGTGTTGTGGGTGTCCATGGGCGACGGAGATTACTCTCCATCAGGTAACCCGCCTGCTCGTTTGCATCCTTTTATTATAAAAAAGAGCAAAGCCGCAGGCATTTGCTAGTGAACTATAATCCTTCAGAAGTTCGTCAAAGTGTTCGTGAATCGTGAAGTAACCCGGCGAATGAGTGAGGACGCCGCAAAGGTGAGGGATGGGCTTAAACTTTTATCTCTGTAGGTTCTTGTTCGGTTTCACCTAATCCAATTCTCCAAGACGTTTTAAAAGTTCCGGACCGCGAGCTACGTATAATGTAATGTTAGTGTGTGTGTGGATCTGCTTGTGCGTTTGAATGTGCGTGTGTGTCTAATATATTTAAAAAAAATCTTTTGTTGAGAGTAGCACAATACTATATGAGATTGGGCCACCAAACAGGCCCAATGTGGTTAGAACGAGTGCCGAACTAACGACTTTAAGGGTCCTCCGAAACACGGAGGAGCTCAGGTTGTTTTTAGCTTGTTCACCCATTCAGTAATCCGGCATTGCTAAAGCCTTACTTCACCGTTAGACCTTATTCGTTCTTAAATATAAATAAATAAATAAATTTATTTACGAATTATCTAGCCACCAATTATCTAGTCCAAAACTTTCAAAACTAGATAACGGCTAAATATGCATAAACATAGAAAAACACCCAGACCAAAAATCAATTTAGAAAAACAGTTTTTTCTCAATTGACCCCACTGGGAATTGAATCCGGGGCCACAGAGATCGCGCGACGCCAGACCCGGCGCGTTGCTCACTCGACCACGGAGGTCGTCTTACATAAATAGTAAAAAAAAACATTTTTCCCATCGTTAAGTGACCCGTAACGTAATATCAAGGAAGCCGCCTTAGTCACGTCCTGAATCTAGAAACCAACCGCTTAAGCACTCAAGATAATGCCACTTAGCACACAATATAATGATAAAACGACAACGGCATATATAGACTGTAACGTCTACATCGTAGTCTCGCTACGAGCTACGACAGGCCATTAACCTGTCTTTCGGTGTAAAAGGCTTTAACAGCTGGCTTTCAATTTATAGTGTTATGTAAAAGATTTTGCTTGCAACGTTTTAGCTAGAATTTGCCTAGGAAACGTGTGATGGAGGTGACGTTCAATGTTTTAGTAACAAATTTAATATCTGCAGGAAATATATTATTTGATATCACCTCATGTGCTGCTGTCATGTGGAAACTCCTGTGCCCGATAGTAGGATGTTTGTAAGCTGGTAATGATGATGGTGATTTGATATCAGTTAATTTCAGATACAAATAAAGTTGTTTCAAACGATGCATTTCTGTTTCCTATTCAATTTACAACCAAAGGCGCAAAAGAACTTCCCCGAAACATCACAATATTTAAAAAACACCTACGCGCTTTTGGTGGTAGGTTTATCCACTAAAAATCATAATTTGTTTTTTTTTAATCAAAAAGTTTTAAGTTCATAATAATTAACAAAACAAAGAAACAAAATGAAAATACAGTAACTATTTCTTATTATGCGGTTTATATTTAGTATAGCAATTCTCGCATTAAAATTCATTTTAAATCCGTAGTTACTCACATCTCATCTAATAACTCTAAAGCACTGTTCGCACTCACACAATTTAGCCGTAGTAGGATTACCATGGTTATTTTGATTATCATTTTAAATTAGCAAAATAGCCAAGCAATGTATTGCTACTCGACTAAATCACTAGCACAGGCTTAAGATAACGGAGATCGTACTTGTTCAAGATTTACAACGTTGATCGCGCAACGACTTCATTTTAAATTATCATAATTTGGCATATTTTGCTTTGGAATTATTACAAAGGAGCTCAACATAATTATTAATATTTTTTTTATTTGGTCACTCATCTATTAACCCGACATTACGAAATATTCCCATTTTTAACAATTTTGATTGATTGTACCGCCCCAATATAAAACATACAGTTCTAAAATTCATATATAATATAACATATTATATAGTGACTCTTAAAGACAGAAACATGATTGATAATAATACTTTACTCGATGACTCTTAAAGACAGAAACATGATTGGTAAGAATTCACTCGATAGAATTTTTTTTTAAATAGCTCTGTTTAACATTTAAAAGAGCTGTAAGTAAGATGATACATTAATAAATGACTTAATTTTTTTTACCCATAGAAGAAACTTTTTATTATCTAGTGAATGCAAAAGACACATTTTTTTTATTTCACTTTTTCATTTCCTTTATAAGCAATAAACCCATAAAACGCGCATATTCGCGCCGCTTCGCTGTTATACCCGTCCCTTATGCCTAGTCCACACCTGTGCTAGTAATTTAGTAGAGTAGAGATATATCGCTTCGTCACTTTGCTAATTTAAACTTAATTTTCAAATAAGCAAACTAGCGAAGCAATGTACTTCTACTCGACTAAAATACTAGCACAGGTGCGAACTAGGCATTAGCGTCGTACCGTCGAGAGAGCGAGAGAGAAGTGCTCGGAATACCTCGCCTTAACTGGCAATATCGCTCACCGAAGTCAGAACAATATAGTTATTATTCTGAGTCACCGAACGCCTTAGCCGCTGCACCATCGACGAGTTAGCATCATACTTAAAGTACAGTCATCATCAATAGTAGATAAACACTTTATCACCAAGTCAGCCCAACTCGCTGGTAGCGTTCGCACTTGTGCAACCGTTATTTATTATTATTCATTCAGATAGCTTGATCTAAATTGTATTAGTAACAAATGCACTTAAAAGCTATGTTAGTTAACAAAAAAATTACAAATAGGAAAGACCCACCTAAACACCAAGCAGGACCGGACCTCCTTTACCATACTTACCCAGTGCTTCAGGATGAAACTTTTAAAAAGCGAGATGGCATTCAGGACACTATTGTCACTGTTCCTCACCTGGCCTATCAGGGAAGCAGAGCTCTCTTGCGTAAAAACATTGTTAATGTGTGAACTTAGTAGTTAGCGTGACATAGAATAGAATAGAATAGAATAGAATAATTTATTATGCATGAATGCGGTACAGTAGCGATCTTAATCTAAGGAATAAGTGCAAGACACATTCACCCAGTTTGGGCATGCAATTAAGTAATAATAATGAAGTTAGGTATTAATTATTTATAAAAACATCAAATCAATATAATTTTCAATTAAGTATTAATATTAAATATTATATAAAATTTCAACCTTAATAATCACATACAATATTATATTATTCGCTTAAATGTCAAAATAAAATTAAAATATTAGAGGTTTAACAACAGTCAAAATATTCCTTCACACTATAAAAACAATTCTGTGTTAGCCATATCTTAAGTTTTTGTTTAAATCTATTTAATGTTAGACTTTTAATGTCGTTAGGGAGCTTATTATACATTCTTACAGCCATTGAGCGACTGTTCCTAGAACGCATGGCTGTTCGCATAATTGGCAAAATTAGTTTATTGGGTTGCCTGCGGCTGTAATTACTAGGGATATCATATAGACACCTAAACAATTTTGGATGAGCTCTTACAAAAACGCATATTTCATATATATATAAACAAGGGACAGTTAACACATTTAATTCTTTAAACAGTGGTCTACATGAAACCAAACTGTCGACATCGTACATCGCACGAATGCATGACTTTTGGGCAATAAAAACCTTATTTATATGACATGAATTTCCCCATAATACTATGCCGTATCTTAAAATAGAACAAACATGACCATAATATGCTTGAAGTACTGTTTCTTTGCTTGTAGTTTTCCCTAATTTCCATAAGGCATACGCATAAGAGTTTATTTTACTAGACAATTTGGTAATATGCGTTTCCCATGTACATTTATCGTCCAGTATTAAACCCAGAAAAATAACGTCATTTGTTTCTGTCAACAATGTATTGTCCTGACTAATTAAAAGATCTTTCTTGATTCCGTTTTTGTTAGTAAATTGAATGTATTTGGTTTTGTCTAAATTTACTTTAAGGTTGTTCTGTTTCAACCAGTGTATTACTGATTTTAAAGTCTTATTTAATTCTGTGCAATAGTTATTAATGTTAAGGCATGGGATAACTACAGATATGTCATCTGCAAACAGAATACAAGGGTAATTTATATAATCAGGGAGATCATTGATGTAGATTAGAAAGAGCAGAGGTCCAAGGATACTCCCCTGAGGGACACCAAATTTAGTTACTTTAATGTCAGATTGATGAGACCCAAGTAGTTTTTAGTTATTTAAATTTGAAACCTCAACGCATTGTCTTCTGTTACCAATATAAGACCGGATCCAGTCAAGGGCTAGGCCTCTGATGCCATATCTCTCACATTTTAGAAGCAGCAACTCATGAGACACGTGATCGAAAGCCCTGCTCATGTCAAAAAAGATCGCGGTTAATGGAATATGCTTATCTACATATTCAATTATTTTGTCGACTAGTGAGAATGCAGCTAAAGTAATGGACTTGCCCTTTTGGAAGCCATTTTGTTCGTTTTTGATAATGTTGTTTTTTTTTTATAAAGCTTGTCAATCTAGCCTGCATTGCTTTTTCAATGATCTTTGACCATATAGGTATTAGAGATATCGGTCTGTAGTTGCTTATTTCTTTCTTATCTCCCTTTTTAAATATTGGTTTAACTACTGAAGTTTTTAAACAATCTGGGAATTGACCACAACTGAATGAGAGGTCTATCAGATAGCTTAATACTGTTGAGATTTCATCTTTGACAATTTTAATGATTTTAGTAGGTATTCCGTCATAACCCGTAGAGTTTGTAGAATTTAAGCTACCGATTATTTTCTTAGTTTCGTAAGCGTCAATTGGATAAAGAAAAATGCTTGAATTGTTTAATTGTATCATACTTATGAAAGACTGGTCAATATTGTAATTATTCATATTTGACAAGTTTATAAAATATTCATTAAAATTATTCGCAATGTCAACTGGGTTTCTTATTTCCTTACCATTATCAATTAATACATTTATTTCATCTTTTTTATTTGTTTGTCCAACTTTATCATTTATTACATCCCACACCGCTTTCCCTCTATTATTAGCGTTAGTAATATAGTTAGAATTAGTTATTTTTTGGGCGCAAACGATACACTTCTTTAGTAGTTTTGTATAACTCCGATATTTATTTCTATGGTCACTACTAGTATGTCTGTAATAAAGAAAACGTAAGTTTCTTTTTGTGACTGTAGATTTTCTTAATCCTATTGTAAACCAAGGTAACTTATTGCCGCGAGATGAGTGTTTTATTTTATTAACCGGAAAACAAAGTTCATAAAATAGTTTAAAGTTCTTGTGAAAAGCGTTAAATGCAGTATTGAGGTCTGCTTCTAATAAAGATTCAGACCAGGACAATGCACGTAAACATGATTTGAATTTTTGTATGTTTTCGCTGCATAAATCTCGTTTGTATTGATACCAAACCTCGGACAATTTCTCGACCCCACAACACTCAAACGTGAGGGATTGAGCTGTATTGTGGTCGGAGAGACCTAAATTGTGGATGCAACCTTTTGCACTAGGAATATTACTCAAAATGTGATCTATACACGCATTTTTTCGTGTAGGTTCGGTAATGTGTAATTCCAAATGAAAATTTTGGGCAATTCTTTTTAATTCGTTCGTATTGTGTGTAGGTTTTAACGTGTCTATATTTAAGTCCCCTGTAATAATAATTTTGTGTTTTGTTTTGTATCTGAGTTTTTTCATCATAGACTCGAATTTGGCTAGAAAAAGTTCTGGTTTGGAATTTGGGATACGGTACACGCAAATAATTATACATTTACATGATACCAGTTCAATACCACAACATTCGAATACATAATCAGTAGCGAGTTTATGTAGGAAATTTAGTTCCTTTACCTCTAAGTAATTTTTACATAGTATGCATACGCCACCCCTTTTTGGTGTTTCCTAGAATAGCATGAAACTAGTTTATAGGTAGATAGATAAATATTTTTTTCACTCCCAGACTTTACATAGGATTCCGAGAAACAAAGAACCTCGAAATATATATTTGAATCTTTGAGTTCAGCTAATGTTAGTTCTAAGGTTTCTTTTTTGCTGAGAAAACCCGCAATGTTTTGATGAAAAACAGTTAATTTATTAGGAGTTTGATCGAAAAAATTGCTTTTGGTTTTGCTTTTCGCTAGTGTGTGTTGCATTCACTAGAGGAAAATAGTCATACATAGTTTTTTGAATTATTTTTTGTTGAGTAATATTATTTTTTAAAATGTTCCCTTTTTTATATATACATGGCCTGCGCAGGTGTTCACGGGTGTAGTTAAATACATTAGCGTTGCTTTTTGTTAGCAAGTATTTGAGCTCATAGTCAATTGTGTCTATTAAAGTGTTTAATTTTATACAAATTTTCTTAATTTTTAATGCATTTGTTAAATAGTTAGGCGTCTCATCGAGGCATACAAAATGACAATTTTTAAAGTAATCACATGTTAACTTCAGGTTATAATTTAACATTTTTTCATTTAAATAACTATTATTTAAGATGCTTAATACAAATACAGTGTTATTAGTATTTTTTTTAGAGTTGAATATAATTCAGATGTTGTTTTCATACAATTTTTATCATTTTCACCAATACATAAAATTATTTTATCGTTATTACGACATGGTACTAAAGTGTTAAGACCGCCCGTACATTCGCCGGCAATGCATTTAATTCCCACCAACCAATTCACATCGCATCTGTTTTATAACTGCCGAAATCCGTTAGTGGAATAACAAATGAATGAATTATTAAGCGTCGAGCGTCCCACAAAACCGCAGATAATATTTTAGCGAAATCAGATTAACTCTTGCCGGATTGGAAATTAAACTTTTAGGGTGTGTGTAAGGCTATACACACTTTATTGTTATACCGGCTCAGCGGTGCACGAAATTAGCTGGTGGTATTATTCGCAGTGGCATTTGCATTGTGGCGGCCGTTCTGATGAGTGTTTTTTTTTTATAAAAGATGGAGGCAAACGAGCAGGCGGGTCACCTGATGGAAAGTAATCACCGCCGCCCATGGACACCCACCCGCAAAACCAGAGGAATCGCAGGCGCGTTGCCGGCCTCTCTAAAGGACTTTAGGAATCACGTCGTGCACGTGGGAGGAATAGGTTTAAGGAAGGATTAGGAATTAGGAAGAGGGGAGGGAGGGGCCTCCGAAACCCTCACTGGTTGGACGAAACACAACAGCACCAATTGCCATTATTTCACGCCGAATATTCGTGAGAGGGTGGTATTAGAAGTTGAAGTTTATTGGATCTTGTAACTGAATGAGACTTTGAATAGATTGGATCCTTAACTAATACATACTTTTTTTTTCCAGAATTTAAACCATTATTTTCTATGTCTCAGATGGTTTGAAAAAACTCAAAGCGCGATCTATCTAGCCTTAACTCGTAATCCCTACGCGCGCGCGTAAACCCTGCGCTCCTGACGGACGTCAAATTGATATCGAGTCGGCTGTGCTTATCGGAATATGAACGCTCGGGTCACGAGATAGGTTTCGGTTTCGCGTGGAGGTCGTTGGAGGGTGAACCTTCTGTACGGTAGTAATATTACTTATTCTGTGCTTGTACCAACACGAAAAACGCAACAATTTTAAAACACACAAATTTATGCTTATTAATTTTTGACGTTTTTTTAATGCTTAAGTTTTTATAAAAAAAGATATTTGAATGATTAAAAATGTCAACCTTATTGGTTAGGTACTAAAGTTTTCCAAAACTCATTTCCGCCGTTACTTTATTTTACTTCAAAAACTCTCCAATTTCTATTACTTACCACAGTATCAATACGATAATTGGAAATCATATTTAATTTTATTCCATTAAGTAATAACTTAAGTTAACAATTCATTAAGATTATCATTTTTCACCTTTCATTCCAAAAAAACGATAAATTACCCTTGACACTTGCCCGCAATTTTTTCTCGTACCAGGATACGTATGTTTACACAATTCTATGACCACGGCTTATATTTCGGTTCGACGCGATTCTGTTTCAGCGTGCAGTGGTACTGGGGGTAGCGATGCGCATTTGTCTGGCACAGACTATAATAGCTCGTTAGATTAGTTGTTAAGTCTTAACTATAAGTTAGTTAACTGTTTTATTATTATTATTAGTATTGACGTCAATAAGTGCCTGTAGAGGTTTACATTGAATAAATAATTTGACTTGACTTGACTTGATTACGCCGGGCGAGCCGGCCCAATGCGTGCTGCAACATAGCGTGGCTCTACCACTCAGTGAGTGTCACTCATTTAGCACCACCCAGGGGTCACGTGTAGGGTCTCAAGGGTAAACCTACGGACGCGAGTAACTTTAACCCCCAAATGAGTTTCGATGAGTACTACGTTATTGTATCTTGTTTAACTGCAATTTAACTTAATTGCTAGGGGGAAGCGCTTGGAGTGGTGCTTCGCCCAGAGAGAATCCCACCAGCCAGTTGGTGGGTTTTGGGGACTGCCATCATTCGACAACAACCAATGATGACAAAAAAGGGGATAGCGCTTGTCTTAAGGTTTAGTCCATGTCGCGTAGCGGTGAAAGAATACTACCACCCCCTCTTTTCCCTAGTGTGTCGTAAAAGGCGACTAACGGACTAAAGACTGCACATACTTCCAACATCATAGAGCGGCGATGGGCTCACCACCAGTCACGTTGAGCACATGTGCAGTCGCTATTTGGTAAAAAGTGGACTATGGCAGAGGACTGCTTTTGCTGTCCTCATTGCCTAGTGTCTGACTAACCCTTCGGGGATAATAGTCGTGATTAATGTATTTGTGTTAAGGTTTGCTTTGAAATCTAAAGTCTAAATAATTTATTACGTACTTAATAACTGAGATTCTCCAAGATAACTGAGATGTCGGTTTCTAAGTCTACGAAGCATGAGACTTTGCACTGTGAAGAACCAGCAAAGAACTCAGCAAGAGCATTTTGTTTTCTCCTATACTTTTACAAAGTCAAATTGAAAAATTTAAAATGCGATTTCCATTACAAAGAAGTAGGACACTTTCCATCAAAAAAATACGGATAAAAGGTTTACAGGAAATGTGATGGATGGCTCATATCCAAGTATTGAAAAATCAGCCCTAGGTACACGAATGAACACAAAGAATACGTTCTCTTTGATCTAAAGTGAACTCAGAAAGGATGACTTGATCAAATGGGTCTGACCGCGACGTGTAGTGACAGCTACTTAACGCCAGGGGGCGGGAGGCTTTTGACGTTTTATTCTTAGCTCCACTCCAACTTAAAGTCGCTTTGAGTATGTAATCTTAGCCCATTATAATCTACTCCACTTTAACGCAAAGTATGAGAATGCAATTCATATTATTTATCGAATATTTTATGTAGTAGCTTATAGGCGGCTTACAGGTAACCCTTTATCCAGAATGTAATTTTTTTTTTTTAATAATAAATCGTGTCGCGTAGCTGTAAAAGAATAGAAACACCCCTTCTCTACCCTTAGGTGTCGTAAAAGAATAGAAACACCCCTTCTCTACCCTTAGGTGTCGTAAAAGAATAGAAACACCCCTTCTCTACCCTTAGGTGTCGTAAAAGAATAGAAACACCCCTTCTCTACCCTTAGGTGTCGTAAAAGAATAGAAACACCCCTTCTCTACCCTTAGGTGTAGTAAAAAGCTACTTACGGACTAAATACTGCATATACATCCAACAGCATAGAGCGGCGATGGGCTCACCACCTGTCACGCTGAGATCATATGCAGTCGTATTTGGTGAAAAGTGGACTATGGTAGAACACTGCTTTTGCTGTCCTCATTGCCTAGTCTCTGACTAACCCTTCGGGGATAATAATCGTGATATGAGTATGTATGTAAAAAAAATATGATTTTTACATTGAGGATATGCACTTAATATTTTTTTTTGCACTTGTAGATAGGTTGTCCCAAACGTAGCAAAGGATTCGTATATATTTTCTGTCTGTTTGTCTCTAAAACTGTATATATCCATTCTGGGTAAAGTCGTTGGATACACAAATTGCACTTTGTCCATATTTAGTAATACTAGTGTGTAACTTTTAGGAAAAAACGAGTTTTTTAACATGTTTATGTTGTCGGTTTAGAGTCCCCAATATTTCGGCGCGGTTGCATGCACCATGATCACGGAGTAACTGAAGTTGATGATGCGGGTGAATGTTAGGAGCAGACGAAACGGTCTACCCTCTTTCTTGTACGTTTACTGCGCTCGACACCCTTACCACTGTTCTCGATCGCACTACCAACTCGAGCTTATCGGGGACTCAAAACCAACAACATAAACATGGTAAAAATATAGTTTGTTTCCTAAATGTTATCGTAGTTACCATGAAAGTTTGAAATGTTATTAGTGTGTAACTGTTTGATATCTATAACTACTAATAAATTATAAATTTTAAAAGTTTGAGTGTATGATGTAATCTCCGAAACTACTTACCCAATAACAAAAATTAATTCAGCAATACCTATTTAGAAGGGATCTTTAGGCTCAGCATAGGCTGTATACTATCTCGTTCAATTCAAACGACTTTTTGCAACGTATCGTAATCGACGAAAAAATGCATTTCCTACGACACTGATATAAATTATGTCATTGTATCCTATGTACCTACCTATTGTTTAAACAACTTTGTCGCAATAAAGTCTAACAGATTACACCTGTTCGTCGCTGTGCCACCGGTTAATGCGTCACTGGAATTAATCCGGCAACCGGCGATGCGTGATGATGGAAACTGTCTTTCAGTACGTTTCCACGTGAAATTTTAACTAAAATACTCAAATAACTAATTTACATTCAGTAGACGAATTTCTATGTACTTTGTTGTACCTACATGTTTCATTCTGAATGTTAATTCCAACAGTTCCCTTATACGAGTATATACTTGTTTATTATACACTAGTGGCCCGCCCGCGACTTTCACTGTCAATCAGGAACACAACAAAAAAAGAATCAACCAAATCGGTAGAGCTGTCCTGAAGTGATGCGCGTACAAACATTTCGGCAATTGATTTTTATTAATATAGAAAAAAACACCCAGACCTTAAATATGTTTAGAAAAACAGTTAAGTATTTCTAATGAATTTATGAACCCTTAGAGATGACGACGACACTTCCAGTACCGGCATGCTCCACTCGACCATGGAGACGATCAAGATTTTTAAAAAATACTTGAGTTGAAATGAGAGAGTAGAGAGAAGACCGAATACATGCACTGCAACTTCACCAACAACACCACGCAGCACAATATGTATCTTCAAAATACTCTACTGAAGTCCGTTTCAAGCTTCAAATACCTAGGCAGCGTTATATCAAACGATGGTTCTATCGACGCAGACATCGTGCACCGTAAGAACACAGCGTGGCATAAGTGGAGAGAACTCACGGGAGTGCTCTGCGACGCCTTAATGCCCATACACCTCAAGGGAAAAGTTTATAAAACGGCAGTAAGACCAGCCCTTATCTACGTTGCGGAATGTTGGCCAATCAAGAAGCAACAAACAGACAAACTGCATGCAGCCGAAATGAGAATGCTCAGGTCTGGAGGAGTGACTTTACTGGACAGAGTGCCGAACCACTACGTCAGAGGAACCTTTAGAGTAAGGCCTATATAAGAAAAACTAGCAGAGTCACGACTGCGGTGGTATGGCCACGTCATGAGGAGACCGGAAGATCACTTGACCCGAAAAGTGCTGAAGTATAAAACCGCACCCAAAAAGCGCGGAAGACCCCGACTCACATGGATCGCTGTATTTAATAATGATCTAAAAAATAATAATATAGACCCCATGACCGTCCAGGACCAACATATCTGGAGACAAAAAATTAGGAGAGCCGACCCCAATTAAAGATGGATTAAGGCCGGACAAAGAAGACTTGAGTTGAAATGAATGGTATTCAAAAAAATATGAAAGAACTGGAAATGAATTAGGAAAACGAAATAAGCAAGTATGCTACATCCTAGGCCGCATCGTCACTTACCATGAGGTGAGATCGCGGTCTAATACTTGTCTATCCTATTAATATTATAAACGCGAAAGTTTATAAGTATGGATGGATGTTTGTTACTCTTTCCAAAAAACTACGGAATGGATTTGGATGAAATTTGGCATACAGATAGTTTATAACTTGGATTAACACATAGGATACTTTTTATCCCAATATTCCCACGGGAACGGGAACCATAAAATGTTGGACAGCACTTGGGGAGATTGGGACAGAATCCAACACGCTGGCCCAATGCGGGTCGGTGGGGTTTTGACGACTGCTATCTTTCGACAAGTACCACCGCAGTGAGCCAGGCAGCGTAGTAAATTTTTAGCCCAATCTCTACTCCTGACTGATTTAAAGGCTGATAAAGATATTTTATTTATATTAAGGGGGGGCGGTCAGCGAAAATTTGGATGTTGCGCGGTGCGGGGTCCGCGGTAATTCGTAATCGTCTTTCACATTTTTATCAAAAAGTTACCTAATAAAATTTTGAATTTTTTGGAAATCCAAAATCGAAAAGGTTATGTGTTTATGATTTTAAAGTAATTATTATTGTAAAACATCTTCGCAATGTGCATTTATATGAAATTTTAGAGGTAACTTCAGGATTTTTTTCTGCCGAGCAAAATCTTTCCAATTGTGTTTAGGCTTTGTTTATCCCCTAACACATACGTTCTGTAATACACATTTAAAATTTCTGTGCGAAATATCTAAAATATTTCGAATAACAGCTAATAACTGAGTGGTAGAGCCACGTTGCAGCACGCATTGGTTCGGCTCGCCCGGGGTAATACCACCCTCTGACGAATATCCGGCGTGAAGTAATGGCTTGGTGCTGTTGTGTTTCGTCCGGCCAGTGAAAGTTCCGGAGCCCCCCCCCCCCCCCCTCCGCCCCTCAATTCCTATAACCCTATTCCTTTCTTAAAGGACGGCAACGCATCTGCGACTCCTCTGGTTTTGCCTCTCCATCAGGTGACCCGCCTGCTCGTTTGCCTCCTTCTCATTTAAAAAAAAACCAGAAAACAGTAAATTTTTCTGTTTTCACCGCCTAAGCCCTTTTAAGTCTATAAAGTTTATAATATTCACGATAGTAAACAGAACGATCCATCCATTGCAACATAAAACGTGATGTCAATAACCTGAATGCGAAAAAAGCATTAGGGATAAATATCAGACTAGACGTAACAAAAGAACCGTAAACGAGCTGCCGATGGCCGCATCGAATAAATGTGTAAGAGCTTTTTGCACATTTTTTAATACGTCATACACACGACTGTTATTCCCTAAGGGTTAGTGAGAGACTAGGCAATGGGGACTGCAAAAGCTGTTCTCTGCCATAGTCTACATTGCACCAAATAACTGCAGACTGTAAACTGCAGATGTGCAACATTTTTTTGTTTTTGGCTTCTAGATCTCATCTAGATACTAAATTATTATAATTTTTTTGCTAATTTTACTCATAAAACTCTGTCGTTAAAAGCAAAAAGTAAAATAAAAAGTTTCACGATTTTAAATATATCCTAACAGTACAATGTTAGAACTTTTTTAATAACGTACGAACTTTTGTAACATGAACATTATTTCATAATAGCGCATGTTTTAGTAATGCACTCATATAGGTTTATTCGTTTGGAAAGTCACGTTACCGTTTTGTCAGGAGCCTTGCAATATAAAACATATGATTTGCTTACAATATAACAAACTTAATACATATTGTTGCGCAGCACTTTGATCTTTAATAATTTACATTTACAAGTGTGCGGGTGGCAAGTTGAAAGCCCAAACAAAAAAAGTATATTTATAAATAGTGTACAGTACCATTATTTTATCCAATTGTATAAATTACAATGAATTGAATTGTCTATACTTTAATATAAATTAAAAAGATGTTTTTCTCGAATAAATTGAATACGTTTTTATTTTTTACTGTAAATTTGATCTTTTGCGCTTATACGCTTATATGTCGGGGCTGTCGCTGTCATTGTGTCTATTCAATTTATAGCCTGTGCCCAGCAGTGGGTGGCTTATAGGTTGATGATAATGAGTGTTTAAATCATAAAGTTACTATTCCTAGCGGAAATAGTAACGTTATGGTTTAAATACAACGATAAAAAGCCGTAACAGTTGTTTCAAGTGCACTCTTACCAGCTCACTTTCAATAAACATAAACTGAATCTAATTTAAGTAACCACTTCGACATATTTCATATCGTTTAATATTTTTAACGACCCTATTAAAGCTTCCACTCGCGGGCTAAGGGCAGCCATTCACGCAGTTTATTATGGAGGAAGCGGTGCTAATTCTTTACAGCGCACCATAAAAGGTTTACTACTCCGAATGTGTTAATTTAAATGTATGAATAATCTTGTGCTTCTCCGAGTTGTTATTCACGTTATCCGTGTGTGGTAGGTAGGTACTTAAGGTGAGTTGTGTAGGCATTTAATAAGTAACATGGGAATTAGTAAATTAAGGGTCTCTTTATTTTAACTAATATAAGAATGCGAGAAAGCATAAACCGTTTACCGTGTCGCGTAGCGGTGAAAGAATACTACCACCCCCTTTAGGGGGTTAAAGGTACTCGCGTCCGTAGGTTTACCTTTTTTACCTTTGAGACCATACACGTGACCCCTGGGTGGTGCTAAATGAGTGACACTGACTGAGTGGTAGAGCCATGCTGCGTTGCAGCACACATTGGGCCGGCTCGCCCGGCGTAATACCACCCTCTCACTAATATCTGGCGTGAAATAATGGTACTTGGTGCTGTTGTGTTTCGTCCGGCCAGTGAGAGTTTCGGAGGCCCCCTCCCTCACAATTCCTATTCTTTCCTTAAAGGCTGGCAACGTATCTGCGATGCCGCTGGTGTTGCGGGTATCCATGGGCGGCGGAGATTCTCTCCATCAGGTGAAACGCCTGCTCGTTTGCCTCCTTCTACTATAAAAAAAAACCACCCCTCTCTTCCCTTGGGTGCTGTAAAAGGCTACTAACGGACTAAAGACTGCACATACATCCAACAGTATAGAGCGGTGATGGGCTCACCACCGGTCACACTGAGCACATGTGCAGTCGCTTTTGCTGTCCTCATTGTCTAGTCTCTGATTACCCTAGTGTCTGACAACCCTTCAGGGATAATAGTCGTGATTATATTTATGTATGTATATACAGTATATTCGGGATAGGGCTAGCGATATTTTAAGGTCATGTTATACAATCAATTTTGTGTAGGAAAGCTTCCCCCTTTGAGCATTTATGATCTTCTGATAAAATGGCCGCTATTTTAACTTTTTAGGATTTTTTTCTACAGCAACAGAAAGAAAAATCCTGAAATTTTAAAATAGTGGCCATCTTATCAGAAGCTCATAAATGCTCAAAGGGGGGATGCTTTCCTACACAAAATTGATTGTATAACATGACCTTAAAATATCGCTAGCCCTATCCCGAACACACTGTAGATAAAGCGTTTGTTTGTTCATTTTACGTCAAATGGGAGCATCGGATTGACTTTACTTACTTACTCAGTGAGATTTTGATAGCGTATAAGGGGGTGCCGCGCGATCGCAAAAACTGACATAAGTTTCTTATTGAACTTCAAAGCAAAATCAATCACATTGATGTTTAAAATTAGAACAATTCTGCTTTGAAGTTTCAGACCCAGTAATTTGATTAGAGCAATGTTTTTATTCTTCGAAATGTACAAGACCATCAAGCGCTTGTGTTAAAAATTCAAATTTACTTTTTGAAGATGAGGATGAACTGCGGAATATCAATACAAATAGTTTCATCAAGAATATTGTTTCATGCGTAAAATTAAGAAAGTTGTCGAAAAAAAAATGTTTTTAAGAGTCATTAGATTTATGTATTGTTTAAAGAATTTGTTTCAAATCTCAACAAGTCCACGACCTTGTGCAATGATCCGGCTAACTTACGTCAGTTCTTTTAATGTATTTAACTAATTCAGCGCATAGTACAAGTGACTTAGAAATACGTAAATTTTCACAATTTCGTGCAGGATCCCCTTAAAGTCACTTAAATGTCAGATTATTAATGTCCCACTGCTGGGCACCGGCCTTCCCACAAGGACAACAAAATTATCAAAACATTTTGAAATTGACTCTTCAATCAAGTCAATTTACTGTTTTCGTGTTTATCGGTATCCTGACACGTGTAAGATCTTTATTTTGAAAAGTAAGAAGAAGGGCGGGCCAATATAATGGCCAATTAATCCTTAATTAGACGATCTCACTTTCCTACGTCTAATTTATTAGCGAGAAAAGGAAATAAAGTTTCGAGGAACAATAAAATGATGACAAGTGAGAGCTCGGATTAAATCTGATTTCTGTGAGGCAGCGAGAAGTAATTTATTAAATTTAATGTGTCATAAAATTTTAATTTTTCTATGTTAGAAAAAAAACTCACATTCCAAATTGTTTATTTAATGAAGTGCAAATCTTTTAAGGTTGTTTAGATTATAGGTAACTAGCCGGTGACGAATTTACATACATACATACATAATAATCACGACTATTATCCCCGAAGGGTTAGTTAGAGACTAGGTAATGAACACAGCACAAGCAGTCCTTTACCATAGTCCACTTTTCAACAAATAGCGACTGCACATGTGCTCAGCGTGACAGGTGGTGAGCCCTTCACCACTCTATGCTCTTGGTAGTATGTATATTTTAGTCCGTTAGTTGCCTTTTACGCCACATAAGGGCACACACATTACACACACACACACACACACACACACACACACACACACACACACACACACACACATTAGACGACACATTTTATATGTTCTAATGTTTATTTCATACAAACCGTGTTCTGACAATTACAATACAACAAAAAATGGATTAGCCACACGCGAACACACATTGGTGGCATTTGATTTATATATTATATTTAATTTATATTTAAATACTTATATATTATATGTATATATATTATACACATACATATATTCTTTACTATTATCGCCAAAGGAGTATTCGGAGACCAGGCAATGAAGTGAAGGGGCACTTGGTGAGCCGGCAGATTGAGGGTGACTGATGCTACGTCTCTTACGCTACACCAGTTGTCCTCGCGCCTGGACTTCATTTCCACATTTTTTTTAATAATCACTTTCGGGTAATTCTGGCTGAATTCAGCAACCTTAAGTAGTTAATAAAAAAAATGAAGTGCACACAAATAGTAAACTGCCACAGACCACGTTTCACGAAATGATAACTGCACATATGTTAAGCGTGACAGGTAGTGAGCTCATCGCCACTCTGTGCTGTTTTATGTTTGCGCAGTCTTTAGCCCGTTAATCGCATTTTACGAAAACCAAGGGAAAAGATGGCGCGGCAGTGTTCTATTAATGAGCAGTAAAGTGAAACATACTTATAATAAATAAAACGTTTTCATTTAAAGCGGTAATAATATACTAGTGAATTAAAGATTATGTCGATCACAAAATACGTCATCATTTATTTATGATTTGGCTTGTAATTTAATATAGATTTTTTTTTATATTACTGTTACTTTTACAAACTTGATCCAGCTCTACCCTTAAAATCTGCTTAGTCTTTTAAAATAAATACTCGTCAAACGAAACTGACGATGCGTGATGGAGAGGACTGGCAGTCTAGACTTATAGTCTAGCTGTAAATACAAAATGTACAACTAACTAGGTCTATGAAAATCGTCACTATCACTCGTAGGTAGAGGAATCTCTTTCCTATACTTATCTCACTTTTCCGCTTTATGAATAGTTGTTTGCCTTCAAACCTGCGTTGTTGTTTCACTAAAACTGAGTCTTACGCTGTCGGCATAAAGTGCGATTTGGTAAAAAGTTTTTTTATTCACGAAATCCATGCGAGGGTGCCATAGGAATAGGCGATAAGGCGTGTTCGAAAGCAAGCCAGCTTTATTGAATGGGTACACGCGATAAAATGTCCGCCAGGCTAAATTGACCTTTTGCGTACAGTGTCGTACTAATGCTCAGGGGCCAAGTAACGCTTGGTCAATTGCGATAGTCAAACAGAACAAAGGCATGGTTGGTTTATTTGGATACAGTTTTGTGTGATTACAGTTTTGGTTTATGGTTTGTAGGTTGCTGGTTGTTATTTTTGGTGTTTTTTTTTGTAATTTTACGGCATGGAAACGATAGGTTTTTTCTTTAACTTTAAGTTCACGAATAGCCTAAAAGTATAGACTGTAACGGTACAGAATGAATGGTATCCGTCCGTTAGTAAGGAATGTGTGGGAGTAGCACTAACATAAATATTAATGCGTAGCACCATTAATATAATAAGCATGAAAAAGGGAATAATAAACTAGTTCAGAATAATGGTCCGTGGTCTAACGCTTTATCTTTAGTTTGAACTTCGCGGGGACTGCTCTGTGTGCTCCTTGCGACATAGGCGCCATCTAGCGTGAGTTATTTACTTGAGCTTCGCATAAGGTTGCTAGTTTGACTTCTTTATTTTGAATTTCGCGGGGACTGCTCTGCGCGTCCCTTGCGACATAGGCGCCGTCTAGCGGAAGTCATTTACTTGGGCTTCGCGTAAGGTTGCTAGGTTGACTAGGACTTTATCTTTATTTTGAATTTCGCGGGGCTTTGCGAGTCGGCAAAGTGGTTCACCTACGGGCGGACGCCATCTATGGTCGGAATACGGAACTTTTGATAATTTCCCAAAATATAGGATTATTGGCTTAAGTGGAGGATTATTAAGAGGGAATTGTTAATAGAAGGCTACATTTAGATATTCAAAGATGAAATATTGGCTGTCGGACGAGATTTGGTTAGATTATGGAAAAATTTTAGAATTGCGCGGCGAAAGCGGCAATGAGCGAGCGAGAGGTTGAGAAAAAGACAGAAAGAGAGGTCGGATGATAGCTCCACGTGGCGCGACGCGAAGGCGGGGGGCATCGGGGAAACAGCTAGCGATTGGTTGAAGGGAAGAAAAGCGGACTCGCGCGGGGAAATGTCTAGGGCGCGTGGCGCGAAAGTTAGGATGCTTGGGAAAAGGGCGGAAAATTAGCGGGCATTCAATTTTGGGACGTCGGCTGTGCGGTCCAATTTAAGAGTGCGGTACTACTCATACGGGAAAAATAGTGTCCGAGCTTTGATAGTGCGCTAAGTGATATTCGAGCTGCGATATTAATTAAGATTTGTGAAATTGAAAGTGATTAATAAAGTAAAACTATTGCGGTCGCAACTCGAATCCGTTAACGGAATGAAGTATTCCGGGGTACATCGGCGGAAACGCGTAACGGTGGCAACGAAAACCTATGTACCTTTCAACAGACTTCGGTCTGGATGATCTTTGATTGTATTTAATAAGATCGGCGTTTTATATCATTACGCTAAACAATACACTATCTTCGACGGAGTAATGGGGGAGAGACAGTTGTCTCCCTAGTGAAAGTTTAAGATAGGTCAGACACCATTTAGCTGGAGGTAGACCCGTATGACCCAGTCCAATTTCGAGTCTACCTCCGTACATACAGTGTAGTGATAGGAAAATAACACACTGAGTATACTGGCTCGACTGATAGAACATTTAGGAGTTAGTTGCTTTCAGGGGCAATGCGACTCTCACCACACATCACGAATTTAAGTTAAATATGGCTTGGCCTAGATTGCAAGGTACACAAAAGGGACTGTTAGTTCGACAAAATATAGGCATTTTCAAGTGAGGAAAGTTGTAGGAATCTATAGGTAGGCGGATATATATATGGTTAGTTATTAATTCAGACTAATAAGGTAGGGATAATTAAGTTACGGCGCTAAATAAAATTATGATGAAGTGATGTGGGTCCTAGCTAGGCAAGTAATCTGTTACCGCAGGCCGGTAAAATTCTAATTGTTTTCCTAAAGTTGTTACCAATTAATTATTCATTTTAAATAATTAACAGAAGTATGATAATATTGTACCATCATTACTTTGGAGTACCTAAAAGTCTAGACTGGTTTCCTATTACAAGAAAAATACTAAAAAGTTATAGCAAATAAGCTTAGCCGTACTGTGATGTTTGATTTCTAATACTGAAATGACCAAACAGGCATTTTTTTAGCTTTCCCTGGGATGCAATACGATCTCATATCGCTACACTCTTCAAGGTGTTAAAGTTTTACATCCGATACCTTAGCAAAAATATGCTGATACAAACTGAACAACTAAAACCAGTTTAGAACCTAGGATAAGTCGTTGAAAGAAGACATTGCAAGCTATGAGCTTCTAATAATCTGAAACATAGAAATAATTGATTGATAACAACCAGCTAATTAGCCTGACAATGGTCTACTAATACCATTCGAATAGACCTCTTAAGATATGTAAGTACTTACTTCTAATAATATGAAACATAGAAATATTTGATGGGAACAATCTAATCAATCAGACTAATACCTAGTACAGTCTAATTTATATCTATTAAAGTGAGTAAAAGATAACTTCTAAATGTAATTGATTCAACGATTAACAGGGATAATTAACTACCTAATTTACTACCTACTAAAAGTATACTGACTATGATTTAGTAGTCTATCAAATTAACCACTCAGTCTGAGAGACAGAGGGTGTAAGTTAATGGAAAAATAATTAACTTAAGTTCACTCCCTAAAAGTCAGGGATGTTGAATAAATTAAACATCTTTCAATAAACTTGAGATGTACTTATACTTTATAAGATCTGTATAATGAACACTAAGAGTAACCCAAAGTAATTTACTTCAAATTATAGTATTCTATTTAAGTTCACTTCCTAAAGTCAAGGATATTGAATGAATTAAACATCCTTTAATAAACTTAAGATGTGATAATCTGCCAATGCAGCCAATCCAATGTAGTTATATTGGAACTTTACAAGACCTGTATAATAAATACTAAGAGTAAATAAAAGTAGTTTTACCTGTATTAATAGCATTCTACTTTAGCCACCGCCTGAATTGGCGTTTTATTAAATTATCCACCCTTTACGGAACTGAATATAAGTTATTGCATTGAATAATTAAGTTCTTAATGTGAAAAGGATATTTGGATGATAGCAAGCCTTGAGATAAACTCTATTGATTTATGTGGAATAATAAGAATTTAAATTGCTAACACATAGTTCATAATGTAAAATGAAATTAAATTTGAGGAGAGATGTAAATTCTCAGTTTAAAGAATTAAAGGCACAAGCTAATAATTAAAGTTAAAGCCAATGTGACGGAACTATAATTAAACCATGAGATGTATAGTACGCTATGGAGCGGTGGTGGGGCTCATAAATTGCACCAGGCTTCTTATGTATCATGCTACTGATAATAAATAATAATACCTACAAGCTAAGCTATCATCTGATTACCTTTGAGTGGTTACAAATCTTCCCCGCAGCTGCAGTGAAGGATTTAGGTCACAGTTCAGACGGAGTCATTGCTAGGCTACACATATTTATGTTATGATTTATAGACTGGTAGGTAATTAGGTCAGGAGAAAATAATTTAACACAGGGATAAGCCAATTACTAAACTTTCACGAAAGAACTTGAGTTACTTAAATGCGGTTAACAACGGAGGGTTCACTAGACGATCTGGCCAAAATAGTAGTTATTATAATATTACATTGCTTGACTGAAATTCACTGCAAATAGAATTAAGCTATGCTAAGGTTCCATCTTCATACAAACGCTACACACTCTACAAAACTCCAGACACAACCATTAGATTGTAGATAAATTAGGTTAATTAGTTTTAAGAATTAGATAATAATTTAAGTTAAGGTAAAGCGGCGAGGATGTGTGTATGTATTATAAGGTAGCTAGGCATATAGGTGTGAAAGGCATTAGATTTAGGTTTAGATTAAGGTATAGAATTTATAGAGAGATGGAGAGGTTACAAGACGCACTTAACCTGGAATCATTAACAACTGATGAACTAGCTATCTTTTCTATTAACAGTCTAAACAAAATAATGTTATCTTTATAATGTCTCTAGCATTGTTCTGTTCTGTCATTTGTAGATATAAGAATAGCCCTAGTAGTCCTTTACTACTAGTGCCCTAGTAGTAAAGGAATCCGAGTAAAGTTGGCTTCCGTAATAGGCCTTTACATCACCTATTAATAGATGAGATAAAGGCTAAAAGTTTTCCGGTTGTACATAAACAAAAATAAAAGGCATTGTTAAATGAACAGACAAAGTGAAAAGTCACCAAAAATATCTCGTATTTTATAAAGTAATTTTACAATAACGAGTATTAATTATGTAAAGATAAATTACAATCCAAACTTTTACTTGAGATAGAAAGCTTTTGGTGGAGACACTTTGATTAAATTTTATATGGATTATGGCTAAAATAAATCGCGCCTAATTGGTTTTTTGTAATTTTTCTCGCTTATTTTTAGTTTAATTGCTACTTAGAACGCTTAATTGCTGCTCTGGAGCTTGGGAGCTTAGCAATGAGATTGGCTGCAAGACGTCGGATAATGTATTTTTTCTAATCAAGATAAACTTTTTAATATGGTAGTAAACTGAAATGAACTGTCTTGTATTGTGTGTGTTTTTATAGATTTTTCGAAGCATGGAGATATAGGTAGATACATACATTTATATCACGACTATTATCCCCGAAGGGTACTAACTCCTGCTTTTGATGTCCTCTACCATAGTCCAGTTTTCACCATAGTGACTGTACATGTGCTCAGCGTGACAGATGGTGAGACCATCGCAGCTCTGTGCTGTTGGATGTATGTGCAGTCTTTAATCTGTTAGTCGCCTTTTACGAAACCCAAGGGAAGAGAGGGGGTGGTAGTATTCTTTCACCGGTACGCGACGCGGTTAAATATATAAATGATTAATTCCACCATAAACATTCACACAACACGGGTTTTTGGACGACAACAAGAGGTTGGTATGAACCTACATTTGGCAATAATTGTGGTTATAAAATCAGTATCCATTAATTGTAGCAATAACTTGATTTCAATGAAGGAGATATTGACGACCTTCTTGGTCGAGTGGTTAGCACGCCGGGTCTGGCGTCGCGCCATCTCTGAGGTTCCTGGTTCAATTCCCGGTCGGGTCAGTTTAGAGAAAAACTGTTTTTCTAAATTGATTTGGGGTCTGGGTGTTTTTTCTGTTTATGTATATTTATCCGTTATTCTAGGATATTAACGAGTTTCAATAGAATACTCATCTTGGTCTAGATATTTGGTGTGAGCGTAAACAAATTTAAAAAAAGAAAGAAAAATTATTTAAAATAAAATTAAGTATTTTCACACAATATACAAATTTAAAAAAAAAGAAAATTTCAAAAAATTAAGTATTTTCACACAATATACAAATTTAAAAAAAAAGAAAATTTCAACAAAAATTAAGTATTTTCACACAATATACAAATTTAAAAAAAAAGAAAATTTAAAAAAAAATAAGTATTTTCACACAATATACAAATTTAAAAAAAAAGAAAATTTCAAAAAAATTAAGTATTTTCACACAATATACAAATTAAAAAAAAAAGAAAATTTCAAAAAAAATTAAGAATTTTCACACAATATACAAATTTAAAAAAAAAGAAAATTTCAAAAAAAATTAAGAATTTTCACACAATATACAAATTTAAAAAAAATAAAATTTCAAAAAAAATTAAGTATTTTCACATACTTACACAAGAAACAGTTACACATGACACAATCTTAGAATCTAGTATGGGCAAAATCATTCCTATCTATTTCAGGCGTCATCTTTTTTTTTATAATAAACTGTGTCGCTAAGCGGTGAAAGAATACCACCCCTCTCTTCCCTTGGGTGTCGTAAAAAGCGACTAATGATCTAAAGACTGCACCTATATCCAACTGCATAGAGCGGCGATGGTCTCTCCACCTGTCACGCTGAGCACATGTGCAGTCGCTATTTGGTGAAAAGTGGACTATGGCAGAGGCTGTTTTTGCGGTCCTCATTGCCTAGTCTCTGACTAACCTTTAGGGGATAATAGTCGTGATTATGTATCCTTTATACTTGCCTAATGCCACCTACTCCAACACTAACACTGACTAACTACTTAGCAATTTATTTTGTATTCTTACTTTTACGTTTTATTTAGGATAAGTTGGTATGTAACAAATATGCTTGGCGTGACACAGTCCCATTAATAGTGCAGTACACTGATGCATGGCTTTGTGGCAGGCTCGTAAGGCTACAAGCCTTTCCTTATTTTCAGTAATACAAGTATTATGCATTCATACCTTTTTTTTCTTGTCTGTTGCCAAATGGGTAGGTAACTAAAAATATCAGTTATTTTTAGCTATTATACACATGTATTATTATTAGTATGTAGTACTACTACTACATACTTACGTACTATATGAAATGAAATGAGTTTTTATTTACTTGAACATAGTGAATAAGGTGTAAAAAACAGTTGAGCCGTATGTTCTGCCGTTATGGCATGTAAATATACAATTAGATTAACATTATTAAATTGTTTACTTAATAAGTAAATTCTATTAATATGATATTCATATATATAATAACATTACAAAATGTTATACACACATTCGAATAAGAAAAAAATATTTACACTCACACACATATTCACACAATACAGCACATTAACAGTAATATAATAATATAAATGACAAAAAAAAAAGAAAATATATAAAAAATAACAAAATAACACAGGATCACAAAATGAAAATTATACAATAAAAAAAACAGATGGCTACCTAATGTGTAAGGCCAACAAGGACCCTGTCCCAGCAATATGCTGCCACGCCCCTCAAAGTTGGGCAGAGTGACGAAGCGGCGCTGATATTCAGACAGGGCCTTTATAGGGAGGTGACGTCAAATAACAGAAAATGATTAGATGCATAAATATTATATTGATAAACATACGTACAAAATTGTGTAAGAATACACAAGTAAGATAAGGACACATAATAATCAATTCAATCGCTAGGGTCTTCTCATTCATTGGAAGAACGAAGATTGCTTCGTTCTTCCAATAACCTTCTTCTAGAAACTCCTCTACATCATTTCAACTTCGTTTCCGGCTCCTTTACCTTGAACATGACCACTGGTCGCGAAGCATTTAAAAAGAAAGTCCGCTTGCTCTTCTCTGGAAAAACCATGGCAGAATCATCTCAATAACTTCATATTTATACACATATTTAGACGGGATTTAACGCAAAACTACTTAGTAAAGGCATTCTACGCATACCTTTTTATACCCGACGTTGGCTGGATGGAACATTTTGAAGAGAAGGCACTGAGCCTCGGTCCGAAGACCATCCGACTTTGGAAAAGATACGTAGATGACATCTTCAGCGTCGTTAAAGGAAGCAAGCAGGAAGTGGATCAGTGGATGCAACATCTCAACTCCCTTCACCCGAAGATGAGGTTTACATATGAGATGGAGGCGAATAGGTCGTTGGCCTTTCTAGATGTCAAGATGACCGTGAGACCAAATGGGTCCGTAACACACTGTGTTTACCGAAAACCCACGCACACGGACAGATACCTACACGCTACCTCACATCACCACCCTCGACACTTGCAATCTGTGATAACGTCACTAAAGAACAGAGCATTTGACCTCTGTGACCCTGAGCATTTAAAGCGTGAGCTGGATCATGTTCAGGAGGTACTCAATAAAAACGGATATCGAGTGAATCGACTACGGAAGCAGCCGACTAAGAGTGACAAACATCCCGAAGTTAGAAGACAACCAGCCTATATGCCTTATGTTAAAGGAGTTACGGACAAGATCGGCCACATATTACGCGAGTACTCGATACCGACAATATACACTCCAGGCATAAAGGCCAACAACATTGTGGGCTCCCCAAAGGATGTTTTGCCACTTCAAACACCAGGCGTATACAAGATAGACTGCAGCTGCGGTAGTTCCTACATAGGCCAGACAAAACGGACTATCCATGAGAGGGTCAAGGAACATATTGCAGCTGTGAAAAACCGCCAGTCTAACAAATCAGCCATTGCGGAGCATTTACTTGAAAGAGGCGCAAATCATTGGATCGAATTTCATCGTACGCAAGTCCTCTCCACAGATCGCCACTTTTATTCAAGAGTAGTGCGTGAAGCGATTGAAATTAAGAAACATCCGAACAATTTCAATCGGGAAGATGGTCACAAACTATCATCAGCGTGGAATCCAGTGTTTGCAAAAACGCCACTTCGTTTTAGTCTGCAATCGGCTAACTACTAGAATAAGGCTTGTATACGGAATAGGGACACCGTTAGTGTTGTGTGTGACGGTAGTTGGATAAATAATGTGACGGTGGATGAAGACTCAGCGACGCAAACGGAGGCGATACACCGCGACAGCAGTCCACCCGTGACCACGGCCGGTGCAACTCGGTCGAAACGTCGGGTATAAAAAGGTATGCGTAGAATGCCTTTACTAAGTAGTTTTGCGTTAAATCCCGTCTAAATATGTGTGCATAATGAAACGCGAAAGTTTAAAAGTGTATGTTCATATTTATAAATTATGTATTGTATGTTTATGTATATATTTATATTATATTTATATTATATTTATATATGCATATATTTAAAGTGATGTGTACCTACTTTCAAAATATAGTGTTTATAGATTTTACTACTTATATGTTTTTGTATTAAGTATGTTTAAAATATTTAAAAGTATACCTACGCTTCCACTTTTATTATCGCACCTAAATGCACCTACCATGTTATCTCTGCACCACCCTATGGTTGACTGGTAGAGAATGCCTCAGGCATTAAGTCCGCCATGTAATGTTATGTTGCAAAAGTTTAAATAAATAAATAAAATAAAATACCTTTACCGCAATTCGTCTTTGGAACGCTCTTCCTCTCAAGATTCGCCAAGCTCCCAACATACAATCTTTTAAGCGAATGACTCGCGAGCATTACTTTAATCTAATAACATCATCAGTGCCCTTATTATTTGTGTAGGTTATGTAGTATATTAATGATAATTATATTATGTGTACATTTTATACGAGTATAAATGATCTATATTTAGTAGGTATCTTTTTTGCGCCGTCTACCTTATTTTTCTAACTCTTTTTGCTGGTTCACTGGTAGATAATGTTTTTAGCATTAAGTCTGCCATTTGTACTTGATTTTGTGCAATAAAGTATAAATAAATAATACACTTAACTTCAGTGGCCAAGTGGCTAAGCGCTAAACCGAAAGTCCAGTTAGATAGATAAGCCTTCAAATTTAAAATTAGTTTAAGTAATTTTAAACAGTATTAAGAATTTCGTCAATTCCCAAAGTCCCGAAAACCCCAAATCTCCCAAAAAAGCCAAAATTCTAACTTGCTCCAACAAAACCATTGTTGTCCTGTCTTAGGTTCGTCTAGCATAAGAGGAATCACCTTGTTGTAACGTTAGGGATCCCTGAGCCCTTAATGAATCAATAGGAGAATGTTAGCCTTAAGATAGCCCTAAGTCCCAAATCAATAAATATATATATTTTTTTATTGGCAACGGGTTAGCGCTTGGCCTTCATCTCACCTGATGGTAAGTGACGATAAGGCCGAAGGTGGAAGCGCGCTTCACCCGGAATCCTCAACCACTGAGGAACTGGCTATCTTATCTCAAACTGCCGGAACACAACAATGCTATAAACATCGTTGTTATGGCGACAAACTTAGATAAGACGGTGGTAGCTAGCCAGGCGGACTTAACAGCCCTACCACCAACCAAACCGAGCACACAAAGATGTACCCCCCGCTGGGAATCGAACCCGGGACCTCTGGGTCTGAAACAGGTAGCTTAGCCACTAGACCACAGAGGCGGTTAAAAAATAAATAAAATATAATAAAAAAAAACCGAAAGTCCCGGGTTTAAATCCCGGGTCGGGCAAAGTATGACTCGGATTTTTCGATACATAGCTCGTTTTTTGATCACCAGCCCGCATTTGGCCAGCTTGCTGATGGGCCAATACCCACCAATAGCAGTGAAGACTTGATTTCAATGATCAAGGCCTTAGCCCAGCAGTGGGACGGAGCGGCTGTACTTTACTTTTACACCTAATGTCATAACATTGGGTAGGCAGGTATAGGTGTAAACAGGTAAGTCAATATTAGTAATTTGCAACCGTCTGGTCAAATAAATAAAATTTATGTTTATATAAATATAATCTCATTATACACACACACACACACCAAACCAGTGCAATGTTAAAAAAATATTTTTTTTTAATATTCATCCATCCATTAACCTTCCCGGTGAAGGTCGTTCTATACTCGGATCTTAGACTAAATACAAAATACAAATACAAAAAATCTTTATTTGTTCTCTCACATAGATATTACGCACAGATACATATAGCAGACAACAGTTACCTATTTATCTATGTAAGACTGGTTTCTGCGCTAGGAGACCTGTATGACAGATAACCAGCCTCTCCAACTCTGGACCCGAATACTACTTATATGTTTTAATTGAAAATATTTACATTTATTTATGTGAGGATATTGGGAGGTTCATTGTGCGTGTTGTGTGTGCATGTGTGCGTGCATGTATGTATGTGTATGCGTGCGTGTGTGTGAGTGTGTGGGTGTGTATGTGGGTGTGTGTGAAATATATGTGTATTTTATGTATGACATCTTTAACTATTTGGAGGTTGTTTAATAAGGAACCATTAACAGATTTTCAGTGTCCTCATAGCTTAGTCTTTTTAGGAAAGTAGAAGTTGTTATTTTACATTTAAATTTCGTAAGTGGATAAATAGAGATCATTTTGTTAATTTTATTGTAGAGAAATTTCCCAAGTAAAGCAAAAAACCTAGCAGAGAACTTTGTGGACCACGAATCTTTAGACATGCAGACTTTGTGTTTCCGTCTTTTTGTCAAGTTCAGTGAGGGGTCAAATTCAATTTGGGAATGCTGTTTTAATATTGTATTAAGAATAAAAAGTTGCCTTACAGTAAGAACATCGGATAGATTATATAGTTCCCTAGTAGGAAAACGAAATGGGACGAAGTTGCATACTTTTAACACGGCTCTTTGGGCTCTTTCGAGTTTTAAAAGTTTTGTTTTGGAGGTACCACCCCAAACCGTAATACAGTACGTTAATACGGATTGGCACAAAGCTAGGTACACCATTTTTATAATGCTCTTGTCGGCAACTTGACGAAGATTTTTAAAGATAAAGATTAATTTTCGAGTTCTGGCTGACAGGAGATCTTGATGACTTTCAAAGCTTAACTTATTGTCTATTATTACTCCTAGATACTTAATGCTGAAAGTTCTCGTAATTTGAGTGCAGGTACATATTTGACCAGTCAAACAAGAATGCGCTACTATGGAATGATGATCGTGACTATACTGCTTCCCGCGATTTAGGCAGGGTTTTTTGTTCTTTATGTCTTTTTTTCTTTTGTTTCAAAGGGATTAAATGAATTGGAGCTTTATGAGCCCTACTCTATTTACTTCTTTATGAGCCCTACTCTATTTACTTCTTTATGAGCCCTACTCTATTTACTTCTTTATGAGCCCTACTCTATTTACTTCTTTATGAGCCCTACTCTATTTACTTCTTTATGAGCCCTACTCTATTTACTTCTTTATGAGCCCTACTCTATTTACTTCTTTATGAGCCCTACTCTATTTACTTCTTTATGAGCCCTACTCTATTTACTTCTTTTCTTCTTTTTTTTATCACTTTTACTTTAAATTCTTTTATTTTCATTTCTTTTTCTTTTGTACATTTCTTTTTTTTTCTTTATTTTACAATTTAACATTTTTTTTTCTTTTTTGACTCATCATAGTGACTGCATCCTGCCTGATGGTAAGCAGCCGATGCAGTCCAAAATAATGAGAACGCTCCCCACCGTGGAATAAACACGGTTACGAGCGCACCCATTCATGACGAATTACATGTTAATTACGAGTAATAAATTATGTCCTTTATGCTTTATATTATTTTCCTTATATTTATTACCTATTTTCTTATTAACTACTATTGGGGGTTAAAGTTATTCGCGTCCTTAGGTTTACCCTTGAGACCCTACACGTGACCCCTGGGTGGTGCTAAAGGAGTGACACTGACTGAGTGGGTAGAGCCACGCTGCGTTGCAGCACGCATTGGGCCCGCTCGCCCGGCGTAATACCACCCTCTCATGAATAGCCGGCGTGAAATAATGGCACTTGGCGCTGTTGTGTTTCGTCCGGCCTGTGAGAGTTCCGGAGGCCCCTTCCCCCCCCCCCCCCTCCCTCCCTCGCAATTCCTATTTCTTCCTTAACGCTATTCCTTTCTTAAAGGTCGGCAACGCATCTGCGACTCCTCTGGTGTTGCGGGTGTCCATGGGCGGCGGTGATTGTTCTTCATCAGGTGACCCGCCAGCTCGTCTGCCTCATTTTTGTATAAAAAAAAACCTTATTCACTTTTGACAAAAATTGAAAATTATCATATCACTCATAGAGAACTCTTTATGATTCTGCATGTGTCTCATTTTATTATTTAGTTTTGTGGGCTATTTTACATATCTACTTTAAATGATCCCTAATAACATTTGCCGTTGGCTTCCATTCGCCAACTGTTGGCAGATGGTTAGTTTACTTTCTAACTTAAATTCAAAATAGGCCCAATGGTTATAACTTGCGCAATTTAACCAACGGATAGCCTACCACGGGCCTGATGTTATTTTATTTCAGTTGGGCAATTTTTGTAGGGATAAAAGATAAGGTAACACCATTGCGCTAACAAAAAAAAACTTAATGTGTTACTACCATTGTATTCCTACCGTCGGGTAATTACTGTAGGCATTTCAGCAAAATAATGTTGGGATTTTGCAAATGCGGTGCTGAGACCACGAGCGGTGTGATACAGGGGGAGGGGAGGGGAGAGGGGCGCGCGGGGGGGCAGGGGACAAAATTTTAAAAAGTTACATACTAAGTTTCGTAATGTATGTAGTTCCGATATTTGTTCATAGATGGCGCTGTACTGTTTTATACCATTTATAAATCGCGGTGACGAGATTTTTGTAGCCCTAAATATATACCCATGGTAACATTTGAATTAGCAAGCTAGACTCTGGACTGTACTCGTTGCTCTGGGTGTCGCGTCAATTGGAACGGCAGCTCGGGAGTGTCGGGATGGGACTCTTCATTCATTCTAGCGTTGTTTAACTCACACTTTTTTATTAAGAATGAGTGAGGGCCTTGTTTGACCTACCTCGTGAGGTGCTCGCGAGGTACCTCTCATTTGAGGTGAGGTGAAAAGAATGAAATAAACGCAATGAATGAGTGCGTAGCGAGGCGCGCGCATTATTGCCGTTTGCACTGAATGAGGGAGTAGTGATTAAATCCTCTTTGAAGGGAGGGAGTCGGTAATAAAGTGCGCATGATTTTATTTTTGCACGGAAACATGTAAATGTTTTAAACTTTTTTTTTACTACTGATTTCTTCATTATTTTACTCACTTCGCCTCATTTTAACCCATTAATATCATTCATTTTACTTAGATAAAATTAAATAGCCTAACCTAAACAAAATTGAGTCGTTCCATCAACCATCAAACTCTTATAAACCAACCTGTCGAGCGCAACTGAAGAGAGCCCTGACTGACCACAAGGAAGCGTTAAAAGGGGCTACCTATGCGAGTGTAGCGGCTGGCAGAGTCGAGAGACCTACTCCGACGTGCGAGTCGCTGCACTCAATCATAGTGACAGCTCGGGACGAGACTGAGACCGGAGACCAAATTATAGAGAGGGTCAGGAGAGCGGTAAGGGCGAAAGAAGGCAAAGTAGAGATAGATCGAATTAGGAAAGCGAAAGATAGGAAGGTCATAATCGGCTGCAGCACAGAGGAAGCGCGGAAAGGTGTTAGGAAGCGATTGGAAGGGGAAGAGGTGGGCCTCCAAGTTGAGGAAGTGCGGAACAGGGACCCCCTTCTGGTGTTAAAAGATGTCCTCCAGACAAACACAGACGAGGATATCATCCAAGCTCTGAAGAACCAGAACGGGGACCTGTTCCGCGGCCTCAGCGAGGAGGAAAGCAGGATAGCGGTAAGGTACAGGAGAAGAGCTCGCAAGCCACACGTCACGCATGTGGTGCTAATGGTATCCCCACAAATTTGGCGCAAGGCCATCGATAGGAGGACCGTACAGCTAGATATACAGAGAGTAAGAGTGGAGGATCAGTCCCCACTCATACAATGCTCTGTATGTCTGGAGTACGGCCACGGCAAAAAACATTGCAAGGAAACCTTGGAAGTGTGTAGCCACTGTGGGGGACCACACATGCGTACACAGTGTAATGCGGTACAAAAAGGGATCCCGCCCTCATGCGAGAACTGCCGCAAGGCTGGTAAGGCCAGCGTGCACCATAACGCCTTTGACCCAGAATGCCCGGTTAGGCAGCGGTGGGATGCCTTAGCGAGAGCAAGGGTATCCTACTGCTAAGGGCAACATTGTAGACAACCAGCAGCTAACTGGCCCCAATGGAAATCAAGTAACCGAGAATCATAAAAGTTCAGCGCACAATCCACGGGCAGACCGGCAGCGGGCCCTCACGCAAGACAAAGCTGAGCTTTTGTACTGGGTGAAGGACCGTGTAGAAATGCCCGGGAATGGGCACGCGGATAATCAATTAGGAAACAAAATAAGCAAAATAACCATAAAAAGTAGAATATGTTTTTTAAGTATAGTGTTATACTTGGATCAACATAGGATAAAATAGGGCAATAAAAATAAGTGATTAATGATAGGCTATGAAAAATAAATATAAGTAAATAGGTAAACAATACAAGTAAATAAGTAAATGAAATAAAATAAAAGAATCCAAAAACAATAAGGGGAAAACTCTGCACAAAAGTATGGCAAACCGGAAAGTGGGGGTAGCATGTGAGAAAGAAAAGATAAGATAAGTTAAGAAAAATTGTATAGATATAAGAAGCCAAAATGTAACAGATATAAAACTGTATAAGAAATAGAAAACTGTATAGCATAGTAATAATAGAATAAGTTAGTAATAATAGTAATAAATGGAAGGGCTCTGAAGAAAGAGCAATAAAAATGTAACGTTTTTTATACGTATTTAGTAATTAAGTTAAGATTAGGGCAAATAGAGCAGTAGGGCATATAAATATGCAATGAAAATGTTAAAGATAAGGTATTAGATAATAGTAATAGAAAGAGTAGATAGGGCACCAAAATTGTAATAGAAATAGAAAACTGTATAAGTAAATAGAATAAGTTAGTAATAAGTTAGTAATCAATGGAAAGGGCTCTGGAGAAAGAGCAATAAAAATGTAACGTATTTATACGCATTTAGTAATTAATTTGAAGATTAGGGCAAATAGAGTATTAGGGCATATCAATATGCAGAAAATGTTTAAGAAATAAGGAATTAGATAAGAAATAGTAATAGAAAGAGTAGATAGGAAAAATGGAAAATAAGTTTTTTCGAACGAGTTATATAGCCTAGAATAGAATTAGGAAGTAGATAGGGCACAATCGTGCGGTAAAAATGTGAGCACTACGCCAGTAAAGCAGAATAGAGAGCCGCACTAGCGCGGCCTAGATTTGTTTAGCAGTACCACCTAGTACAAAACGTCCCTGACTTGACCTACGTCGGGGGATCAGAATTTAAAAAAAAAAAAAAAAAAAATTAAAAAAAAAAAAAAAAACCTGTCGAGCGCGCTCCCTCAATCGTAAATATTGAGTAGGTATCGACCACAGACATATAACTTCTTATTGTATGTCTGTGGTATCGACACAACCTTTCAAATCTAGGCAACTCACTCACTATTAATTCAACTCACTCATTCTGTTGCGTTTGCTATGTTATCTCTCTCTATCTGTACTCGCGTACTCGAAGCCTCAAAATAGTGAGGAGCTAAATGAGGTGATTCAAAGATGAAATACGAGTACTCTCTCATTTGGTCGCAACGAGGAACTCAAACGAGGTACCTCACGAGTGAGGGGCTCATCACTAATTCATTCCTACTTTTAATTTACGAACGGACGCTCTTTTTGAGAACTGCATACGTCGCCATCGGCTTTTACTCCTTCCTTTATGGGAAGTGGCCGTTCGTTGGGTGTGGTACAGTACCTACTGGAGATGGGTTATACTTCTCGTACTAGGTAAATTTGCACCTGTTATCTAATACTCGATCGACCATAAGTTGGCCTAAGTAGGCAAGTCCATCGTTGGCCCTACTGATAGTTGGGCCTTTGTAGGTAATCTTACTTTGGCCATCAGATATGGGTCCAACGCGTAAACTGCGCGCCAATTATACTTGTTGGCCTGCGAACCGAAGGTACGTGGCCCAACATAATGCCAACAAAAAATGCTATTAGGGATGCCTATCGCACACACATTATTATGATTTGAACAGTCAGTAAGTGAGTCATGACCTATCTTTTTTATCTATAGACAGAAAGATTGCATATTATGCAAAGTGGGTCTTAACGTTCTTCTTTTGGGGAGAGACTGATTGATATATTTTTTGGAGATAGCGAATGTCGTCATTAATAATGATTCAATTGTATAAATAACCGATAGAAAGAAAGAAATTGCCTTTACGGAGTTCATTGGTGCCGTCTAATACGACGTCTACTGACGTAGCACCGATCGTACAAAATAATTGACTATCTTGAAAAGTGTAGGTATGTGAGTTGGAAACGAAGATTGAATTGGTATGGTATTGATTGTGAAATTGGATAAGTGATTATATTGGAAACAATGCATAAGGTAACGTAAAGATAACGTTAATATCCATTTTTTTATACTCGTAATAAGACTGTACTGGAAATTTTTGACAGTTTATTATTTAGATGTTAGTATGTGAAAAATTAAATGAAAGGACCTTATTGTTTTGTTGTTATAAGAGAGTTCTTGTCATCATTTTATTTTATATTTTATGAACGACCTCCATGGCCAAATGGTTAATACGCCGACTCTGCTATCGACATCGGGTTGCTAGCCCCTCCGGGTTCATAACTATTTTTTATAATCGTCTCCGGTCTTAGGGTGTTCTATGTAGGTATAATAAGTACGTACGTACGTACAATTAGAAACTTAACGTAGGCGAGGTTATTGGTGTGAGCGTGGAAAAGTTAACTGAACTTAAATACATACAGACAAACATAATTAAAATCACGACTATTATCCCCGAAGGGTAAATCAGAGACTAGGCAATGAGGACAGCAAAAGCAGTCCTCTACCATAGTCCACTTTTCACCAAATAGCGACTGCACATTCGCTCAGTGTGACAGGTGATGAGTCCATCACCGCTCTATTCTGTTGGAAGTATGTGCGGTTTTTAATCTGTTAGTCGCCTTTTACGACACCCAAGGGATGAGACGGGGGTGGTAGTATTCTTTCACCGCTATACGCGACACACTGCAATTTTTTTCCTAAAACTAAAAACCGATAATCTCTATTCATCACTGGCTATAATACTAAACAACTAATCTGCATCGCCCTATATATTTTTGCTGCGCCTCCCGGTAATACTTAGAAACTCATTAAAAATTTGAGCTATGAAGAATCCGGGCTTAAGTTCTTTTTCTTGGAGCGGAGTCGGTAACTCCTTCACCTTGGCTCCGAAATTCAAGAGGGAACGTTCGAGGAGCCGTTAGAAACTTAGACATTTGCCAAGTAAAACATTGTCAGAGTAAAACTTTAGCTTGTGTCATAGTTAGAGAGCGCTCGGATTCTGAGTCGTGGCTAGCTCGGGCAAGGCATTATTTTTTTATGAAATAAATTTGCGTACTATAAACGAAAAGCGCTTAAAAATGTCAGCATGTCAATTCAATTAAACACTCAGATCTTGTGAATTCAAACACTTAGTTCTTGTATAGGTAACTATGTAGGTACTTAAAATGTTAGACTATGAACTTTATAATAATATATAACGTTATTTTAGATTGTAAGTACTTTATAAATCGTAAATCACTTTCGAAATTGAAACTGTTAACCTTTTCCATATAATTTGTATAAGTACCTAGTCTTTTCTTTGTTGAAGATCCTAAATAAATAAGTAAAAGTAACTAAGAGTCGAGTCCCGCTACTTATGTTGCATAGAGAAAATTACTGTTTGCCTACTAAGTAGTAGCTTTCCTTTTACAACGAAACGCTGCAAGCTTTTAACTATGTAAGCTGTTAACAAAAAAGCGTTCAAGTACAAAGCTTTTTTATAAACACGTTTCAAAGAATAAATTTGTGCCAGTAACGTTTAAAATTGTTCCCATCTCTTGTCATGAGAGGTACTTAGTTTTAGTACGGTCGGTGACATTTAAGTTAATAAGATAATCACAACAGCATAGAGCGGCGATGGGCTCACCACCTGTCACGCTGAGCACATGTGTAGTTGTAACTTGGCGAAACGTGGGCGTGGTAGTCTCTGACTAACCCTTTGGGGATAATAGTCGTGAACTTATGTAGTGCGAAATGAAGCTGCTATATGACATTCCACATCATTTGGGACCACTGCGGATTTAAGTTGGTTTAAATGCAGTGCCCTTTCCTTTGGGCTTTAAAAGAGACATATGTATTTTTATGAAGAAACGGGATTCACACCATGTTCGAGTTGTAGTTTTTGAGTCCCCGATATTTATGAAACAACAACTCAAACATGATAAACATCCCGTTCCTTCATAAAAATAATTGTAGTGACCATGAAAGTTTAAAATGTTAGACCTATGTACGAGTATGTTTAACACCTCGGTGGCAGAATATTCAAGCGCTCGGCTCATTATCCGGGGTCTTGGGTTCAATTCTTAGGTCGGGTAAAACGTTTTCGGATTTATCGATGCATAGCTCGAGTTTATGCCTTACAATTAATTAGTTATTGGCTTATAAGCGTTGTAATTATAAGACAAAAAAACTATAAATTTTTGCGATGACTTCATTATGGAGGCCTTTGCCCTCCAGTGGGACAGAATACAGGTTGTATTTACTTTACTATATCTTATATATCTAATAAATAGCATTGTGAAAGCAATAATTTCATATTTATAAGCAATTACATCTTTATCGATTGTTAAATACTTGCAATAGTATTTCTTTCGACTGTAAGGGTAGACTTCGCAGTGACGTAAATTTCTGCTGGCTTGCAGCGTATCACAATTTACTAGAAAAAATTCAACGCGTTTTCTTGGGTCTCAGTAGCTAAGCGGTTAGAGCAGTGGACTGGCAATCCAAATTCCATGGGTTCGATTCTCATTCGAGCTTTCCTGAGACTGGTTGTTTTTTATTCTAGTTAACATTTTATCTTATATCTTATTCTTCTTATGCCTATTAGCCACCTAATCCTGACTGAGAATCCTCTCCTTTTAGATGCTATTTCTCTCTGTTGGTAGCCATTTGAAGCCAATTTATTGATGCAACTCTTTTAATGTCATATTTTTATCGAGCCGGTTGCTTTCCTACGTTCCTAAGTCCAGTTCTTAGTCGCCATATTAGCACTTTGTTTGACAATCGATCTTCATTACGTCTGCAGACGTGTCTTGCCCAACTCCACTTCAGAATGTTTATACGACCGTTGATGTATAAGCAGCATAACAATTTGAATGTCAGAGAGAATACCTTTATAAAATGTTTTAAGGGGGTTTAAGCAATTCGTTTTAAATTATTAGATGAGTTATTGCGATTAAAAGTCAAATGTAGAGAAATCAAAATCGCATAAATAAACGTATTTTTTAAATACTATTTACAAGTTATTTAGATCTCTGTATTTTTTTGGATGCAAAGTTTCGTTAAAATTGGCTAATTTGTTTGGAAAATTTTAATGTTGGAATTTCGTATAGGAATCCGAAATGCGTAAATCCTCTTAGGTAACGGAATAATGTTTGGCGCATTATCTCTTCAACTCATTTCCAGTTTTCATAATTCAGGAGGAAAACATAAAACTTCTTAATATTAACACATTGTTGAGAGCGAGCCAACACAACTACGCCGCGTACACCTACAAAACAAACGATGCGAGACGCGAACAGCTGTAAGTGGCCAGCTTCCTTGGGAACACGTATTTTTAATACAATTTTTCCCGGCGAAACATCTGGCGCAGAATAGGGAAATTCTCCGGTCTCAAGTTTCACCTAAATCTTTTAGCGTTTTTTAGTTGTTCTACCCGAAAGTTGCGCGCGCTGTCTGTCGGTCGGCGTGGTGAGTTTATTTATAGGCTATTTTGTGTTCTTCAGACTTTAGTATTGAAATTTTGCATTCACAATGCTATATAGATAACGGATCGTTCCCATCCCACCCCAGAAGACTCGTTGAATTTTTCCTAGTAGTTTGATTACGCTGCAAGCCAGCTGTATTACGTCACTGTGAAGTCTACCCTCACATTCACCACCTCATGACTTCACAGTGACGTAATACCGCTGGCTTGCAGCGTAATCAAACTTCTAGGAAAAATTCAACGAGTCTTCTGGGGTCTCGGTAGCTCAGCGGTTAGAGCAGTGGACCGGCAATCCAAAGGTCGTGGGTTCGAATCCCACTCGAGCTTCCTGAGACTGGTTGATTTTTTCTAGTAAACATTTTATCCGTTCTTCAGACTTATCATACTTCAGACGGTAGATTGACTTTTGAATTCATACATACATACATTCACACTTTATTATCCCCTAAGGGGTAGCCAGAAACTAGGCAATGACGCAGAAGCAGTGCACTGTGAAAGTCCTCGTTTTACCGAGTACTACAGTCACGAGCACCAATATGTATACACTTTGACTCTTATTCCATTGCATTAAGAGTTACAATTGTTTACATATTTTTGCTCGTGACTTTACAACTGCACATGTGCTAACCGTGATAGGTGATGAGCCCATCGCCGTTCTATGCTGTTGAATGTATGTGCAGTCTTTAGTCTGTTAGTCGCCTTTTACGGCACCCAAGAGAAGAGATGGGATGGTAATATTCATTAAATGAACCCCCCCCCCCCCACACGGTCCACTTTTGAAATACGATTACCTTAACTAGTACCATAATGGTTTGTGCTTGGAGTACCCGATATTGTCGGCTGAATTCATCATTCTTTAACGTTTAATTTTACGTTGTATTGCCATTTAAAGGTCATTTTGTAGGAAAATGATCATATGATAATTATCATTATAATTGTGTGAGATGAATTCAGGCAAAAAGTATATTTTGAGTTTATTTTATTAAAATAAAATTGATGCGATAGAAACAAAAAGAAAAGAAGCTTTAGTGAAAAATGTATCTAATCAACTAGTTGATTCCACAGGAAGATATGCCTGAATCGACTTCCAATCTGATCAACTGGTTGATTCGTTCAGGTGATCGGAGTAGAAGACGTGATTATTATTTGTTAATTACGGGCGTGATGAACGGTTCTTCGACACCAGTATCATTGTCATGTTTTGTTCCTTGCCAAGTAGAATAGAATTAGAATAATATTTTTTTTCCCTTCTGAAAGTATTTAAAGTAATTCCACGAAATAATATGAAAAGCAATAAATAACCTAATACAAGTTTTACAACAATAATAACACAATATTGACTATTATCGACCTCCTAGTCACCTTACTCTTGATTGATTTCTTGTAAGGCTTGTTCATTCTACTCCAAATGTATATTTAGGCACGAAAATTAGAAAAACACTCTAAGTTACCCATCGAGAACCTTCAAGTAAATAGGTCTCCAATTATTAGAAAAAACATTTTCACGTTACCGCTAAGGTTTTCTGGCGGTCTGTGCCAAAATTAAAAGAAATGTTGCATTTATATGGCTGTCACTATATCCTTATATTACGACCTCCTTGGTCGAGTGGTTTGTACACCGGTTTTCATGGTGTCGCCATCTCTGAGGTCCCGGGTTCGATCCCCGGTCGGGTCAATTTAGAAATTATTGTTTTTCTAAATTGTCTCGGGTCTGGGTGTTTTCTATGTATAATAAGAATATATTTAAGTATTTTAAGTATGTTTATACGTTGTCTAGTAACCATTTAACGAGTTTCTTTGAAGCTTCTCTTGGGCTAGATAATTGGTGTGATTGTTGGTGTGATATTGGGCCCACAACTCACCACAATATCCCAACGAAAGTATCAACTTTCGTTGGGTACCCATCAGGGTAGGGCTGCCATTTACGATGTCAACCGGAACCATTTTCTGGGTTAGTGGCGTTTTTACCCAGTTTCGATTTCACCCAAAAATTAAATAATAAATTCTAGTGTCGTTTTCACCCAAATTGTTTAGGTACAGACGCTTTCAAAACTATAACGAAATAATTTATTTGTTATTAATATACTAGCTGCCCGCCCGCCACTTCGGCCGCGTAGACACGCACGAAACTAAGAGGGCTTAGTCGATAATTAATAAAACACGTGGATTGTTCGTGACGAAGTGAAAAGAGTTTTTATTTCCGTTTACACAGGTAGTACATGGTGCTAGTGTTGCACATTATTTTGCCACAATATTTTGCCACAACAATAAATGCCTAATTCTTAAAATGCACAACAGCTTAAAAAAGGACTAATTCGCTAAATACCTAGTTCTGGAAATGCCTATTTCTTAGAACACACGGACGAAATCGCGGTTGTCATACGTTTTTTGAGGCGCACTTACACCTTCGGCCTTATCGACACTTTCTATCAGGTAAGATGAAGGCCAAGTACTTATTCTAACTTGCCTTCCGATGCACGGAGAAGCTCAATTTTTTTTAATTTGATCACCCATCTAGTGTCCCGTCACTACGAAAGTTGCTTAACCAGCAGGATCGTAAAAATAACGTCTTAGCCATTGCGCTATCGAGCTCCTAATTAATCCATGAAAATGAGCCTCTCTAAAACAGTTTTAACAATCCAACTAGGAACACAACATTTTGTTCTTTCCAAACCACCGTGATCTGTACAAACGTGTCAGCAATATGAACGGGACCATTTTTGAACCGCGCCGTTTGCCATTCGTAAGCCGCCACAGCTCCTGCGCTATGCTAACAAGGGCGTATATAAACATTATAATTCTCGCTGCCGGTTTATAGACACGTTCGTCTAACAACTTCACCTCCCGCGTCGCAGCGCCCGGAACAGTTTGTCTCTCACCCTTTTTCGGTGTATTACGAGCACGCTTACAGCGGTGTTCGTGGGACGAAAGAGTTGTCACATTATCCACTTGCTTTGGGATGCGTCACTTGTTACTAGCGTGTGTATTAGAGTTGTTGTTTTGCACAATGCTGTATCCTACAAAAATTATAAACGCTAAAGTTTGTAAGATGGATGGATGTTTGTTACTCTTTCACGTAAAAACTACTCAATGTATTTGGATGAAATTTGGCATACAGATAGTTTATAACCTGGATTAACACATAGAATACTTTTTATCCCGATATACCCACGGGAACGGGAACCACACGGGTGAATCCGCGAGCGGGCACTAGTACATATTATTTATGTAGGAAAATTCATTAGAACTTGTAATAAGATGATCACCGTGACGCATAGCGGTGAAAGAATACTATCACCCCCTCTTTTCTCTTGGATATCCTAAAATACGACTAACGGACTAAAGACTAAACATACTTCCAACAGCATAGAGCGGCGATGGGCTCACCACCTGCCAAGCTGAGCACATGTGCAGTCGCTATTTGGTGAAAAGCCGACTATAGTAGAGGATTGCTTTTGCTGTCCTCACTGCTTAAATAGTCTCTAACTGACCTTTCAGGGATAAATAGTCGTGATTATATTTTGTATGTTTGCTTCAGGTGGGATTTGAACTTGAACCCGGATAACCCTGGCGGTATGTGAGAGAAAGTGAAGACGTTTTATTCGACCTGCCCTCCTTTTGGGGATGAGTCAACCCATAAATAAATGTCTCTTGAGGACACAGGCTTTCCCACATGGACATCAGCTAAAATGGGTATTTTGGTTCATAACTCAACACGCAAGCCTTATGTGAGTTAGTGACTTTTAAAGAATGCCTTAATAGTTGAGATGAAATGTTATTCATTTTGTCACCCATCCAGTGACATACCATTTAGAAAGCTTCTTAACTGACGAGATTACAAAACGAACGCCTGAGCTACTTGGAGCTTCGGCAGTGCTGACTCCACAACCTGACTAATTTGGTTCTAAAAGTGTGATGATGAATTGCCTGTCGATGCAATGGTGATCGATGCTACAAAAGCTTTGTCTCTGTCGAGTTATAATAGTGCTTGTAAAGTTTAGCAAAGAAAAAGTATAAAACGTAATAGGTATGAGGATTTCTAATTAGGTAGGTAAGTACTCGTTTAATATTCAAAACCTTCTTATTAGTTTATAGTTAATCGTCCAAGATCCGAGTACAGAACGACCTTCACCGGGCCGGTTAATGAATGAAAAGTATTTTATATCAAATTTAATATGTTAAATAATATATCGCGAGTGGGTTGGCTGAGAAATTTCAGTCCAGTACCTATAATGATTAATTTAATTTTTATTTTCTTTTTACATTGTATTGGTTTGGTGTGTGTGTTTGTAATGAGACTATATAGTATCTTTATATAAACATACATTTTATTTATTTAACCAAATGGTTGCAAATTACTAATAAAGTGATCTCCTGGCGTTCATAACACACCTGTGGGGTGAAGCAATGGACAAGCATGGAGAAGCACTGGCTGTTAGCCTGGACATCTCCAAGGCTTTCGATCGAGTTTGGCATCGTTCGCTTCTCTCCAAGCTTTCGTCATACGGCTTGCCACCTCGCCTATGCGATTGGGTCGCCGGGTTCCTGCATGAGCGCAGCATTCGCGCACTCTGCGAAAGCAGTGCCTCACAGTCTCTGCAGGTGAACGCCGGAGTGCCGCAGGGTTCTATAATATCGCCCACGCTGTTCCTTCTGCATATCAATGATATGTTATCCTTGGATAACATTCATTGCTATGCAGACGACAGTACAATACATCGGCGTTATTTGGGTCACCCTGCGGCAAAGCAGGCCGATGTAGTGGAGTCGAGACGGAAGATTGTCATTGAGCTGGACGAGGTGTTAGACCGCATTTATAAATGGGGCTCTGATAACCTGGTCCAGTTCAATGTCCAAAAAACACAGGTCTGCGCTGTCACGGCTAAAAAGTCCGCATTTCTCCCCAACCCTCCTTCCAGAACAACCTATTACCCATCCAGACTGGTCTCAGTCTCTTAGGTATGGACATACACAGCGATCTCAACCCGAAGAGCTATATTGAGAGCATTACAACCACAGCCTCACGTAAACTCGGAATCCTGAACAAGGTAAAGCGGTTCTTCACGCCGGAGCAACGTTGTCTTTTGTATAAGACTCAGGTGCGCTCCTGCGTGGAGTATTGCACTCATCTTTGGGACGGATACGCCAAGTACTTGCTCGAAGCTCTTGACAGGTTGCAAAGACGTGCTGGAGCCGTTACAGCTACGTAGGGACATTGCTTCCCTTAGTGCTTTCTACCGCCTTTACCACGGTGAATGCTCTGAGGAGCTCTTTGACCTCATCCCTCCCTCTCCTTTCCTTTCAGATCGACGCGTGCAGGTCTTAGAAGCCACCCTCATACCGTGCTGACTATTAAGACACGTACCAAAAAGTTTGGGCAATCGTTTTTTTGCCGAACTGCCCGTATGTGGAATGCGCTTCCCGCACACGTGTTTCCTTCCTCTTTCTCTCCCGGGTTATTTAAGCGGGGCGTGAAAAAGCATTTATGCAGGCTGCCATAGTGAGAGCGTTCGGCATAGCGTGGTAGCGCTGTGATGAACGCTTTCACCTCTTGGGCTTCACTGGCTGCTTTTCATCAGGCAGAGTGCAGCCATTATGGCGTGCCACAATTAAAAAAAAATATTGACTTACCTGTTTAGACCTGCCTACCCAATGTTATGACGGGAAAAAAATAGTCAACCTAACGTTTGCATATTCTATAGGCTTAATACTTTCGATTGGTACTATGTAATTATGTAATTTATCTATTATCCAAACCAGTGCAATGTTAAGAACATTTTTTTTTAAATATTTATTTAATCATAAACTGGACTGAAATTTTTCAGCCAACCCACTCGCAATATATTTTTTAACATTTTAAATTTGATATAAAATACTTTTTATCTATTAACCGGCCCGGGTGAAGGTCGTTGTATACCCGAGCCCCGGCAATGAACTCAAATCGGTCTCTCTCTCAAAGCAGCTGACCGCCAGGGCTACCACAGCCTCATTTCTTGTGAAATCTTAAAAAAAACTGTTAATCTAAAATTATTCATTTTTAGGAAAAGTTCTTAGACAAACGTTATTCACTAGCATGTATACTTTACCCTCCTTTCGGCTTAGTAACGAAAGGAGGGTAAAGTATACATGTTTCCTTTTTTCCTTGTTTCCTTCTAACTGACGTTGAATAACGAAACATTGAATAAAATTACTACCTCATGAGGGAATAGAACCCACTTTCCCTACAATTCGGGCAGGTGCGTTAAACACCGCACGTTTCGTTAACTTCCGGTTTATTTAAACGTTATTGACGCAAGAAATTAAAAATTAAAATTTAACTGTAAATTTTAAAAAAAATCGATCACAACAATATTATTGTCTAGCCCAAGATAAATATTATTTTGAAACTTGTTAATAAGGCAAGATAACGGATATACATAAACATAGAAAAAGTCCACATCCGAAATCAAATTAGAAAAGCAGTTTTCCTCTAAATTGACCCGGTTGGTAATTGAACCCGGGACCTCAGAGATGGCGCGACGCCAGACCCGGCGTGCTAACCACTCGACTACGGAGGTCGTCAAATAACTAATGTAATTAAACTCTGTGTTAATGTGTTAAAATAACTTATTTAAGAACACTGAGTTATTCCGAAATAATCTTATAAATAATTTCTGATTGCAGAGATAGCACCACCTCACGTTGGTATTAATTATCTGAATAGGAAGTCATATCTACCGCGAATGTTCGTTATTTCTATAAACAAGCCATTTAAATTCCCCATGTAATCCTTGAGAGTTACAGCGAATATTTACAGCCTTCCTTTACATGTTGCCATACGTATAAAGCGATGCGATGCGACGCGATACAGAGCGATACAGTAAAGCAGAAATTTTTTGAGATGCAACATACATACAAATACATACTCGTACATATGAATATGTGACCGAGTCATGGATGTTTATTAGTACTTATGTATGTTTATCCGTTATTCAGTCACCATAGTTCGGGCTATGCTTATAGTTTGTTTCTAAATGATTGGTGTGACAGTTGTGAAATTTATTTATTTTAATATCTCGCCCATTTTCTGGAGGGGTAGACAGAACATACCTTTCCATTTACTAAAGCTTTCCAGCTTTACAACTTTCCAGCTGGGCAAAGGTCACATACTATGGGTTCATGGGAGATGAACGACGCCGCCAAAGTCAGCTCAGAAATAGGTGGCGAGACGATGAGCGGGTCTGTCGGCTAAAAAATATGGATATGGACATGAGCTTCAAATATCAGATGAAGCCCATGTCCATATTCATATTTTTTAGCCGATAGGGTAGCTGGACGCACATCAGACGACGACTGGTATAACGTGGCTTAGTACAGAGATCGATGGAAAGACTTGGGGGATACCTTTGCTCAATAGTGGAACAGTGTGGAAGGACGATCTCCATGGTCGAGTGGTAAGCATGCCGGGTCTGTGTCGCGCCATCTCTGGGGTCCCGGGTTCAATTCCCGGTCGAGTCGATTTGGAGAAAAACTGTTTTTCTAAATTGCTCTCGGATCTGGGTTTTTTTTCCATGTTTATTTAAACTTATCCGTTATCTTACCATTTTACGAGTTTCAAAAGAATACTTAACTTGGTCTAGATCTAGTTAATTTGGTGCGAGCGTACCAGTACCAATTTAATTAATTTATGGTTTATGGTTTAAGAACTTTATTTTTTCTCAAAAAGAGTTACAAATAATTTACTTACAGAGAAAAACATTTTTTTTAATCTTTTAATTTTTTTTTTTTATTTTTTTTTAAATAAAAAATCATCATGAGCCTTTAAACGTTGGTACGTGGGAGGTCCCACGTGAGCAAAGGCACACGGACAGATTAGGCCACAACCTACCACGTCGACCCAATTGTTGGTGGTTTACGTTAATCAGTGTACCTAGTAATTTGTAGCCGTGTATGTAGCGGCTCACTCAAAGAATAATAGGTACCAACCGGTTTCTTCCATTGGGTGTAGTAAAAGGCGACTAACGGACTAAAGACTACACACACACCCAACAGCATAGAGCAGCGATGGGCTCATCGCCTATCACGTTAAACACATTTGCAGTTGTAATTTAATGAAGTGTGGACTATGGCAGTGGACTGCTTCTGCTTCCTCCTTACCTAGTCTCTGACTAACCCTTAGGGGATAATGGTCGTGAAGGGTTCCGGAGCCCCCCTCACGATTCCTATTTCTTCCTTAAACCTATTCCTCCCTTAAAGGCCGGCAACGCGTCTGCGATTCCTCTTGTTTTGCAGGTGTCCATGGGCGGCGGTGATTACTGTCCATCAGGTGACCCGCCTGCTCGTTTGCCACCTTCTTTTATAAAAAAAAATCTATGTTTGTATGTTATTTGTAGCCTCATGTAGCGTAGCATCGCGTTCCGCCTGTGACAACAGGCCACCGTGGCAACCAAACATAATAATAGAGTTGTGTGAGATATGTGTTTGTGTTTTGCATAACAAACAGAGACAGTTTTAGGTCTAAGCACAATGTACAACGGTTGCTCGTGTTGACTGTACTTGCTAATGCTGTTTACTGGGTAAGTTTCGTGTTTCAATGTTAAAACCTTCATATTGTTATCTCAAGTGTATGCCAACACTACACATTGAAATGAAATACTTTGTTTAGACGTTATCGCGTTAATTATTACTCATTTGCATAGTCAGAAAGATTCGTTCAGAGAAATCATTCAAGTATAAAATCGTATGCGTAGTATGCCTTTACTAGGCAATTTGCGTTGAAGCTTTTTCAATCATTTGTTTATAGAAAGGTTCATTATAAGAATAAGTATTTCTTAGAATATAATAGAGTAAGTAGAGTTGTGTTTTGGTAATTTACATCCTATTTAATTATCTGTCCTAGGTAATTTACAAAAACTGTACTATATTATAATAATAAAACCATTTATTACAGACCATAGGATCCATGGATTAGTAACACTTAAGACTTAAAACTATGTTAGTAACAAATGTACCTATGTAATATTAAATAAAATTTATTGAATAAAATTTATGCTAGGCATAATATGTACAGTTTTTATTTATTTATTTATTATGGTTCATAAATGAAATGCAACGTAGCCTAGTAACAAATGACAACACTTAGAGAGTATATCGAGGGTGCAGTGTTAAAACCCGATAAATGCAAAAAATCGAAAATTCGTTTTTATAGGAAATTTTATGCTCTTCTTAGTGATGTTACCAGTTAAGCCGAATATAAAGTATAACAGAGAAATACTGACCCAAAAAACCCAGTAGGTGCACAACTAAGAAATTATTTTAGTTGAAAACACATTAAAGTTATTAAAGTTACTCGCGTCCGTAGATTTACTCTTGAGACCCTACATGTGACCCCTGGGTGGTGCTAAATGAGTGACACTGACTAAATGGTAGAGCCACGCTGCATCTTAGCAAGCAATGGGCCGGCTCGCCCGGGGTAATACCACCCGCTCACGAATATCCGGCGTGAAATAATAGCACTTGGTGCTGTTGTGTTTCGTCCGGCCAGTAAGAGTTCCGGATGCTCCCTTCCCCCCCCCCCCCTCTTTTCACAATTCCTATTCCTTCCCTAGCCCTATTCCTTTCTTAAAGGTGGGCAACGCATCTGCGACTCCTCTGGTTTTGCGGGTGTCCATGGGCGGCGGTAATTGCTCTCCAGCATGTGACCCGCCTGCTCGTTTGCCTGCTTCCTGTATAAAAAAAAATAATGGCTAACCTTTATAATATTTGTTTTGCGAGAGAACCACATAATGTGTATTTATTGGTCTTTAAAGCTCACGGATAATCACGGTATTCACACTAACACAAAATATACAAACAGATATTGGAGGAGTAGAGAGAGGAGGAGTGAGTGACAGCTACGCTCACGATAACATCTAGCTCCGCGTATTTTAATCCGAAATAATACTAAAAGTTAATTAATTGCAGTGAACGTTCTAAAATACTAAAGTGAAGAGCATAAATCGTACTAGAAAGTGTTAATTAAGCGGAAAAATAACTGGTTTGCCTACAAATTAACTATTAAGAAATTTATAAAAAACTGCCGTGAACTATCGTAAAAAGTGCTTAAAAATGATGGAAAAATAAACTGTCAACTTAAACTTGTATGTAAGTGATCAAAATAATCATTATACACTAAAATATTACAAGAAAAGTGCTTAAAAAGTAGTAAAATCAAGTTTTTCATTATTTTACCGTTAAAAATTTTAACCTGCCTCCATAGTAACATAAACATCTCGGAAACTAGCGACACCCAGTCAGGTGTGGCAAACAAGAACAACAGATTGCTACAAAAGTACGCTTTCGAAAAGCGAGTATACTTAGAAGCATGCTTACTTAAAAGCTAGTTATCATACAAGCACGCTTCCAATAAAGCACTGTTCTACACCTTGGAGCTATTTTATTTTATTTTCTAAAAGTGCTAGCTACTTATCGCTAGAGAGCGCTGATTAAAATGACAGCTAAATGCAATAAATGTAAAAAAGAAATTAATAAAAGAGACTTTATAATATGTACAGATTGTCAATATTCCTATCATTTGGATTGCACAAGTATAGGAAAAAAAATATACTACTTAAAATCGATCGAAAAAAGGAAAGAATGTAAATGCGATACATGTACATATAAACAAATGCCATCCGATGTTGAAGTACAGATAAACATTCCGATAGAGAATTCGTTCAATTCCCTAGATGTCGATCCCATCCCAGTATTACATCAAGAAGAGAACTTTATTACAACTAGAAGAAATAAAAAACCGTTGTCCTCACCAGATTTAACGGATTCATATTTGTCGATGAACGAAACAATGAACGATACAAAAAGTTACAACAGTTCCCTAGATACAAATAATCGTGTAAACCAGAAGGAGTATGCACAAATATTGGAAATTAAAAGGTTAAAAGCTGAATTAGACATGGCGAATAATAAAATTGTGAAATTACATTTAATTAACACAGAATTGAAAAAGAAGGCTCAAAAGCAAGAAAAAATTATAAATTTGTACCAAACAAATAATGTAGATGATATCAACACCAGCAATAAAACAAGTGGGCCGTACATATCATCAACGCCGCTGAAAAGTCAAGACAAAATGGAGAATATTAAAAATAAGAAACCCAAAAAGACCGTGAATCCAAAGAGCCAAGATAAACCAAAACCAAAACTTTGTTTAATTAGCAGCATACACCAAAATAAAATCTCTCATTTAGTAAGAAATCACTTTGCAGATGATTACACATGCTGTCATTACCGTACTCCTGGAGGTGATGTAGAGCAATTATCACGTGGATTAAGAGAGAAGCTTAAATATTTTACCCTTAATGATTATTGTGTAATAATAATAGGAGAAACTGATTTTATTATGTCAAGAAACTACAAAGAAAAAGTAAATATATTAAAACAAAGTATTATGGCTGTGCAACATACAAATGTTATACTATGTGTTCCTTCGTTTAAAATTAGTCCTAACTCTAATATTTTTAATAAAAGAATAGAACTTTTTAATGAACTGTTACATAGGGATAACAAATATCACAAATATTGTTTTCTGTTAGATTCAAATAAGAATCTTCAATATTCACATAAAATGTTTTCAGTGTACTCAGGTAAAATTAACATTAGCGGCATTAAAACTATATTAAATGATCTTGACCAATTAATATTTTATATAGGAAGTGACACACTTCAGTATTCCACCAAGGGTCCAAGTCTACCAAAAATAGATTCAATTAATCCCAGCAATAAAAAGTTTTTTCGTCCCTGAATTTAGTATATTATATCAAAACATATGCAGCTTAATGAACAAGCGACATTTGATAGATGCAATAATTGAAGATTATAGTGATATCCAAGTTGTTTGCCTCTCGGAAACATGGATAACTGACTCGAAAACGGACTTGCTGCTTGTAGACGGAATGAGACTTGCATCATATTTCTGTCGCTCTATTCATAAAGGTGGCGGCGTGTGTATTATGCTTAATGAAGCTATCAACTTCAAAAAGCTTCCGGATATAAATGCACTATCTATTGAATGTGTTTTTGAATTATGTGCTACAGAAATTCCTAAATCTAATCTTGTTATTATTTGTATATATTGGCCGGACAGGAAAAGAATGACTGAGTTATTTTTTAATTCATTAGAAAAGCTTTTGCAGCTATTGCTTTTGAAATATAATCGGAAAAGAATTATAATTGGAGGGGATTTTAATGTAAATGTGTTAGAAAAGTCTATATTAACTTTGAATCTTTTAGAATTAATGAAAAGTTATAATTTTCACCAGCACATAGAGGAGCCCACTCGAATAACTGCCACCAGCGCCACTTGTATAGATCTGATATTTAATAACTTTCAAGAACAAAACCTGAACACTAATGTTTGCGAATATGGACTTTCTGATCACAAAGGAGTATCTATAACTCTACCAGGTATTATAACGCCGCTAAATGAAAATAAATGTAAATTCATAAATAAAAGGCTGTTTGGTGAGCAGAATATTAATAAATTTAAATTAGAGCTAAACAAAATTCATTGGCAAAAAATATTGACCTCAGATGATGTAAATGAAAATTATAATAGATTTCACAACGGCTTACTTCGTGTATTGAATGAGTGTATACCTATAGTTAAAATAAAATTTAAAAATATTCGTAAAAAATCTTGGTTGACTACTGGAATAAAAACATCATGTAAAAATAAGCGCCTGCTGAAGTCATTTTTATCTAAAAATAATAATCCCATTTTAAATAAATATTATAAACAATATGAAAAGACACTTAAAAGAGTCGTAGAACGATCAAAAAAACTTCAATACATAAAACGGATTCAAAATACAAACAACATAATTAAAACTACATGGCAAATTGTAAAAGAATGTACAAATAAAATCAAACATAAAACAAAGAGCAATATAAAGTTAAGAAAAAATAATACTGTTATAGAGGATCCGTCTCTAATTGCCAACTTGTTCAATACATACTTCTCCTCAGTAGGAAAAGGCAATGACGCGCATGGCTCACCGCTGCAGCACATACCGGCCGGCCGGCCCGTCCTTAATCCTTCTTCTAATTCGATGTTCTTATCACCAGTCGACGCAACAGAAGTCTGTGCCATTATCAGGCAGTTAAAAAATAAAAAGAGTTTTGGCCACGATGAGCTGCCACCTGTACTTGTAAAACAATGTGCAGATGAACTAGCTTCACCATTAGTAGTTTTAATTAATCAATCATTAAAAAATGGTTCATTTCCGGATTTGCTAAAAATATCAATAGTAAAGCCATTATTTAAAAAAGACGATAAATATGACTTAACTAATTATCGACCCATTGCGCTGTTATCAACCATTTCCAAAATATACGAGACTGCGATGTCTCATCGTCTGTACTCATTTTGTGAAAAATATAAAATATTCAATGAAAGACAGAATGGATTCAGAAAGAATAAATCTACAACCCTTGCCGTATACAATTACATGCAAAGCGTCCTTTCAATAATTAATAAAAAAAAGCGTGCTATTGGCTTACTTCTTGATATGAGCAAAGCATACGATAGAGTTAAATTTAATATACTGCTTTCTAAACTCCAAGGGATAGGTGTGAGAGGTATCGCTAATAAATGGTTTGCTTCATATTTAAATAACCGATGTCAGTATGTAGAGATACAACATCACGACAGTAAGTCAGGTTACACAACAACCATACGGTCTCAAAAAGCGAAAGTGGAAATGTCAATCCCACAGGGGAGTGTGCTTGGATGCGTTTTATTTTTAATATATATAAACGACCTGCCTAATGAAATTGATGTACCTTGCTCTTTGTTTGCGGATGACATATCTATAGTGATTCCTTTTGAAAGTAACCAAACAAATAATATAAATAATACAATACATGACACATTGTCAAAAGTAAATATCTGGTTAACAGAGCATAACTTACAAATTAACTTAAAAAAAACAAAATTAATGGAATTTAGACCTCGTCAAAGAAACCCAATAGATATTGATTTTAAATTTAACAATACCAAATTAAAACAAGTAGATAATTACCCCCTTTTAGGAATAAGCATAGACTATAATACAAATTGGAAAGAACATATAAATAAGGTTGCAATAAAGTTATCTAGATTTTCTTATGCACTAAAAGAACTTAAAAAACTAACAAACTTAAAATCAGCAAAAAGTGCTTACTACGCCTATGCACATTCATGGCTAACCTATGGCATATTATTATGGGGACATAGTACAGAAGTAATCAAACTATTCCGACTGCAAAAAAGATGCATAAGGGTATTGGGAAATTTATCAGTTATGGATAGCTGCAAACCATATTTCCATCTATATGACGTATTAACATTACCATCCCTGTACATTTTTGCCACTTGTGAATTTGTTAGGAAGCACCCTGATTTCTTTCCGTATCACAGCCGTCCACAAAATCTGAGACTACAAAATAAATTAGCCCAACCTAGCTGCAATTATAAAATGTTTCGAAATGGCCCCTTGTCAATGTGTGTGAAAATTTACAATAAGTTACCGTGTGAAATCAAAGACATAAAGGATTCAATTAAATTTAAAGTAATTTTAAAAAAATACCTAAAAAACAAGTGTTTTTATTCGCTGCAAGAGTTTTTGGATGAATAACTTTTAAAATAATGGATTTTTGACATTGTTAATGATAGAATTATTTTTTATTTTAGTAATTGGATTAAACATTTTTAGTATATATATATATATATTTTAAATGTAGATTTAAGAATTTGTTATAATAATGATAATAAAATAATAATAATGTAGTAATAATGTAATTTAATATATTAACATTATGTACTTGCTGTGCCTTTGCAGGGTCATGTTTGTTTCTTTTATTTTATTTTTTTAACTCCTATTTATGTACAACATGAACGCAATAAAGAACTTTAAACTTTGAACTTTATTTTTTCGGATTCTAACAATATTCATACAAAATTTATCTAACATTAAAAACCATTAAAAGTAGTTATTTGGTTTTAGCTCTAAATTATTTTTCATGACTTCACGTAATATGAAGATTTGAGATCCGATGAAACATATTTATTGGTTTTTATTATCGTATCAATATCGTAAATATTTATGTACCTATGTTTACTTACTTGGTATTTGTACAATCCGATAGTCAACATTTTTATTCCAACGCTTGTCCGGCGAAGAACCCAATAACGAACAACGAACTTTGGCCCTAGCAACACACGTATTACACTGCGGATCGACGAGATGGTTTGCGTAGTGGAGGAAGAATTGAGCCAAGATACGGTGGGGCATTGTGGGATTATCTGAGGTCCGAAGAGAGGGGAGGACTCAATAATCTTGAAGTCTGGTAACTTGCTCTATTTCCAGGAGGGCGAACAACTGTCCCAGGGTGGTGTTGGGTTTATCGTCTACAGCTCTCTCGTGAAAAACGTTGTCAACACCGGAAGTGTGTCGTCGAGGGTAGCGTAGCTTATACTTAGAATAACCAAACGGTATTCGTTGACAAGTAAACAGGTATACGCGCTGACTACGGCACACCACGACGATGAGGTGGAGGCTACGTATGAGGACATCTCTAGAGCCATTTAAGTCTCTAAGACTCATTACACCGTTGTCATGGAAGACTTTAACGCAAAACTGGGCACGCGTCGATTTGGAGTTGGAATTCGAAACCCCCGGGGTCAACTTCTGGCACTTTCTGGGAAGGGAGGAACTCCTTTTTTGAAAAATTAAACACTGCAAGTGGACCTAGATAAGTCCCGATGGTGCAACAAAAAAAGGAGATTAACTTCATCATGTCGACGAGGAAGCTAATATTCAATGATGTCTCTGTGATCACGTGTACGAAAGTGGCAGTGATCACCGGTTGGTCAGAGACACATTAAACATTAATATTAAGCTGAAAAGATGTCGATTGGTGAAGTCTACGCTCCGAATCCATAACCCCGAAAGCTACTAGCTCGAACTGCAAAACCGCTTCGAGTGCCTGAAAGATTGCGAAGAGGTGGACGATTACAACAACAGGGAAGCATTCCAGCTGCAGCGTGGAGTGAGACAAGGAAACGTCATTTCTTTTTTATTTAACAAAATTTACTGCTCTTTATAATACATTGAAAGTAAATAAGGTGCAGTCTATCTTATGGTTACTTTATTATAAAACTACTTATAAAATTGTATTTTACAAACTAGATAAAAATTATAAGTTTAAGGTGTCTCAATTTTACTTATTATCGCTCTTTTGAAACTTATTTTATTGGAACAAAATGGATCAATTGTGGAAAAAGACTTATTGTAAGACCTAAGTGTACGACACACAACAGAGTTTTGAGCATAGATGGTTTCGTATTATGTGGTACGTGAAAAAGAGAAGAAACAGTGTGGCTGGTACGAGTGGATGGAGTAAAGAAGCTCATGAATAGCGTCGACAGTTCGATGGAATCCAGCTTGCCACTGCACACGTCAAACAAAAAAGACATGTCCAAAACAATTCGACGATTTTCAAGTGATGTAAGTTCATGAAATTTGCATGCGTCATCATGGGTATGAAACTTCTTACACGTGCTATAATTTAGATGCTTAAAAAAATTCTTTGAATAGACTCTAATTTACTTTTATGTATTACGTATTTAGGAGACTAGATATTACTGCAGTATTCAAGGATACTACGAACGTAAACGAAATATAACATTTTTAAGCAACTGATATCCGAGAAATGCTGACTCACACGAAGAACAAAGCCCAAGTTCAGTTCATATCTCCGAAACTCTTTACTGCTGCACTGGAAGACGTATTTAAGCTTCTGGACTGGAGAGGACTCGGCATCAATATTAACGGCGTGTACTCAATCACCTTCAATTTGCCGACAATATAGTAATCATGGCTGAGATCCTGGAGAACCTCGGCACAATGCTCGGTGATCTCAACAGTCTTTCGATAAGAGAGCCTTAAAATGAACATGGAATAGATGAAAATCGTGTCTAACTCACGTGTCGTACCTACTCCTCTGCAGGTTGGAGACTGCTCTTGAAGTTGTTAGCGAATATATATACCTGGGACTAACGGTCCAGCTAGGTATGTCCAACTTTAAGAGAGAGATCAATCGTCAAATCAGTGTTCGGTAAGCTACGAAATATCTTCTCTCCCAAAATACCGCAGTGTCTCAAGACGAAAGTTTTCGACCAGTGTATGTTGCCAGTGATGACATACGGTACCAAAACGTGGTTACTCACTATAGGCCTAATAATGCAGGCTCAAAGTCACGCAAAAAGCAATGGAGAGGGCTATGCCTGGGGTTTCTCGACGTAATCGAATCAGAAATAAGGAGATCCGTAGAAAAACTTAGGTAACCGACAGCTTAACCACTATGGAATTAGGGATGCTTCTTTGAGCCTTCTAATCTCATACTTGAGTAACAGGATTCAAAAGGTCGACATTAACGGTAAAAGATCTCCGGGATCAGTGGTTAAAATGGGAGTTCCGCAGGGTTCAATACTTGGTCCATTCTTGTTTTTGGTTTATATTAATGACTTACCTTATTTTGTAAAAGACATTCATGAGATAGTATTGTTTGCTGATGATACTTCACTTTTATTCAAAGTGAAACGACGACACCCAAATTATGACGATGTGAATAATGCGGTCTCAAAGATTGTTCACTGGTTTAGTGTTAATAACTTGCTATTAAACGAGGGAAAAACCAAATGTGTAAGATTTGTATTGCCTAATGTTAAGCAGGTAATAACTAGTGTACAAATTAAAGATAAGAATGTGAATCCTGTGGACACCACTGTGTTTCTAGGCATCACATTGGATGCCAAGCTTCAGTGGGGCCCACATATAGCTAAATTGTCGAATAGACTTAGCTCTGCGGCTTATGCAGTAATGAAGATCCGTCAGTTAACTGACGTTGATACAGCTAGATTAGTTTACTTCAGTTACTTTCATAGTGTAATGTCGTACGCCATTTTACTGTGGGGAAATGCTGCCGACATTCAAACTATCTTTGTGCTGCAGAAGAGGACTATTCGAGCAATATATAACCTACAGGCTGGTGACTCTCTCAGAGAGAGATTTAAGGATATAAGTATAATGACAGTTGCATCACAATATATTTATGAAAATCTTGTGTATGTTCATAAAAATATTGAAATGTTTTCAAAAAACAGTGATATTCACAAATTAAATACTAGAAGTAAGAACAAATTAGCAGTGCCTTATACTAGGCTCCATAAAATAAATAATTCTTTTAAGGGTCTGTGTGTACGATTATACAACAAAGTACCAAATGATATTCAGAAATTAGATCTTGATAAATTTAAAATCAAAATCAAAGAAAAGCTTTATAAAAAAGCTTATTATAAAGTGTCGGATTATACAGAAGACAAAACAGCTTGGGTCTGAAATGCTCCAAGTACCTACTCCAACAGCTATTTCTAATTGCCTATAATTAATTTATATAGAGCACCATATTTAATTAAAGTATTTACATTCAAATTCATATTTTGTATTTTGTGACCTGGTAACGACATATAATATATATATTTTTTGTAAATGTCGTTGCTTCTGTGCGCTGTGATTTCTTGCGCCCGTTCTTTGCCACAGTTAAAAAATGATGTCCTGAATGGTAGTTAAAAAATATTCGGACGTTTCAAAGTACTTATTAATTGAGTTTATTGAATAAATATATTTTGACTATTGACTATTGACTATTGACTATTGACAAAGCCCCAAGAATTGCCAAGCTCAAGTGGCAATGGACAGGGCACATCGTCCGTAGAACCGGTAACCGTTGGCGCAGAGCGGTTCAAAAAGGTGGTCCGACGATCGGGTGGTCGCGGGTAGCCGCTGGACAAGACCGGCCGTGGCAGAGTTCCCTGGGGGAGGCCTTTGTACAGCAGTGGACGTCCTCTTCCTGATGATAATGATGATGATTTTCAACTGTTTTATAATTAATAAAGCCAATAAGTATTAAAAAAATATATATTTTAATTAGGGTCAAACTCAATAACTCAGCCTCCCAATTTACTAATTTGAATTTTATGCATAAATTTATTATGTAACAACCTAAACGACATGAATAGTATTATCGTAGATACATATTCTAGTAAGTAACTAAATAATTTGCATTTAACTTATATGTAAACCTATTTTTTATTGCCGGCAAACTTTAATATGGATTATCTCGAGAACCACTTTTACACACTTATTGGGTTTTATCACTGCACCCTCGATATATAATACATAACGTCCATTCTTATTAAAGTAAACACAGCATGCATTGTGTGTACATGTTTGACATTTTATCTGGTAGGAGCCCAGCACACAGCTGAAATAATATAACTCCAAGTTTAATTTCCCTAAAACGGGACGCTACCGTTTAAAATAATTTGGAACTTTCCGCATAGCAATGCAATATAAGACGTCTAAAACTCAAACCACGCAAAACGTATTAAAAGTCTTTAACATTTTTATTTTGACTCAATAAATTATTATATTATTTCATTTTATTTTCATGGAAAACAAACAGCATACAATTATAAATCAAGTAGAACATAACTAATGTAGTCCAAACATGCCTTTATCAGTTTTCACATATAGCATCGAAAATATTCATAATAAACAAGTTAAGATAATATTTAATAATGCTTCGGAATGCGAAGCGGTAGTACTCGCTGATAATTTGATGATTTAAAAATAACTGGTAATTCAAGAGGCTGCACTGCACTGGGTGCATCGTAGTCGAAGTAAGTATGAAATAGCGTATTTCACGATACAACAATTTTCAATACAGTTGACAAAAGCTGCGCATTTCCAATAGACACAGCTTTCACCGGCGCGGTGGCGGATCGTCGCGGCATCGGATTATGTAGATTTAGATAACACGCACCCGCCATGGAGGCAGGCATTAATGTGGAATATTACAGTGTTTCTAATAGAATAGAATAATAATTTAATAATTTGTTAACTTCACTACTTTGGTCGCAGATGTTAACCATTTGGTTATCTAGTCAGGAATCCGATTAAGGTGTTTTTTTTTATTTATGAAAACCATTCGAATCGTTTTTCGAGAGGCTGTTTTTTATCTTTGTAAATACCTTTATGAAACTAAACTAAGTTTAGGTTTAAGATGTTTATTCTCATTAAGATCAAAATTACAGTTCGCTTACCATGAGAACAATAAAACTTAATTTTTTTTTTTTGAATAACCTACGTAGTTAATGTACGGTAGATGTAAAATAACAAAGCCTAACTAATACATCTTAAACGAATCGCGTAGCGGTGAAAGAATACTACCACCCCCTCTTTTCCCTTGGGCACAGTGTTACTATCTTGGGTGTCGTCAAAGGCGACTAACGGACTAAATACTGCACAAACATCCAACAGCATAGAGCGGCGATGGGCTCACCACCTGTCACGCTGAGCACAATATGTGCAGTCACTATTTTTTGAAAAGTGAACTATGGTAGAGGACTGCTTTGGCTGTCCTCATTGCCTAGTCGCTGACTAACCCTTCGAGGATAATAATAGTCGATTATTATGTATGTATGTAAAACATATGACCTACTATGTAAGTATATATTTTATGGGAAGAATTACTGAGAAAAATTCAAAATATTAAATTCTGAGGCACTGGGCTTATGACGAGGCAAGAAACATAATACGGGATATTCAAAAATTCCTTTGGGATTGAGAGTAAGAGGAATTCTTGTTTTCGTTTTGAAATTGTCATTGTTTCCGTATTACATCCGTAGCGTTTGTATTCCGTATGTATTCTTTTATATAGGAATGTTCGAACTTGACATGTGAGTAGTTTTATTGTACTTAACAGTATTTACAGGATTTTTCAGAATTAAGATATAAACAATTTCGTTTTATTATTTTCCCAGCGGCCCGCCCGCGATTGCGTCTACGCCTAACTGAAGAGTGTCTGTTCAAAAGAAGACTATTACACTTTTGAGAATTTTTGAGTTAGCGACGGAAATAAGTTTTTTGCCCTAATATCTTAGTGTGGACTTCATGATAACTGAATTGACCAGTTTCAATAAAAACAAGACATTTTTACTAAAACTAAAACCACAGATACAATAGATGAATTGGATAGAATAGTAATAAAGATAGAATAGATAGAACAAATATCAAAATAATATTGACAAAAAGAACGTAACTCTAGGGGTCTTTCTAGACCTAAAAAGGCCTTTGATGCGGTTAGCCATAAATTTCTTTTAATTAAACTGCGTAACATCGGTATTGTCGGAAAAGCCTATAAAATGTTAGAGTCATACCTCAAAAATAGAAGTAAGATCGTCAAAATATGGAACCAAATAAGTAGGCACCAATCAATATCATGCGGCGTGCCCCAAGGATCGATTCTTGGACCTTTACTATTTCTAATTTATATTAATAACATACACAAACTCGGTCTTAGGGGGAAGGCTACACTCTACGCCGATGATACTAATTTATTCTACTATGGTTATTCAATTGATTCAGTTATAAATCAGTCACAGCAGGACCTGGAAATGCTTCATTTCGGTTTCAGTCAAATCTATTAACAATCAACGTCAATAAAACAAATTACATTATATTTTGTGCAAAAAACAAAAAAAAATGGCAATCATAACCCACTTACCATTAATGGCGAAACCATAAATCAAGTAAGGGAGGGGAAATATCTTGGGCTTATTCTTGATACTCATTTGACTTGGAAGCCACACATCAAAAGAGTTCGGTCAAAACTGACAGCACTGAGAGGTGCATTGCGGGATATAGAACGCAACCTTCCGAAGCAGGCACGATATAATATTTATTACTCACTTGTCAAGTCTCATTTAAATTATCTGTTTGAGGTATGGGGATCAGCAGCAAAAAACCAATCTAATAAAACTACAGACATTGTAAAATAGGATCATTAAAACACTATTTCAGTAAAATTTTCTTACACCTACAAAAAAAATATACGCAGAAACAAATTTAATGAAAGTCGCTCAAATATTTAAATATATACCTGAATACCTGCCTCGTAGTTAGGAAAATGCTAAATAAAAGTATTCACACGGACATTACTTTCATAATAAAATTGCAACATCAAAAAATTAAAACCCGCCAGTCGAATAATATTTGCTTGTGAAACCCTAGAACCAACTATGAAAAAAATAATATTATGTTCCAAAGTACACAATCTTTTGATAAATAATTGTCTTAAACCTTAGATAACCTAAAACAAAAGGGAACATATTTCGGGTTTGATACTCTAGTCTACTAAATCAGATAATTATCAAAATTATTATACAAAACGGGACTTTTGTATTATCAAACTATGGCCGAAAAAGCGTAAAAAATGTTTATGCCAGTGTATCCGAACTATTCCGAACATTTCAAACTATACGTGTGTCTCGTAACCAAAAAATAAAAAAATTGCCATGAGCAACGTCAACATTTACAAATAATAATTATCAAAAGCGAAACATTTTTTAAAATTTCTGATCAAAATGAGATATATTTGAAATTGTTTTTTACATCAATTTTGTGCATTAAAAATGCACTTATATACTAGGTGCTTAGGTGTGTAAGGTTAACACCAAATAAAAATGTCCAGCGTACTTACAGATCAGTGTAATGCACACACAATGCACATACATTAAAAAGTCAGAAGGTAGAACAGAAGAAAGATAAGTCTAAACAAGCGAAAGCTCAAACTACGGCACCACAACAATAACACTAATACTATATCTAAAGCGTAAGTATATAAGCGTAAACAAAGCAAGCGAAAGCAAACGAAAGCAGCGGTCCGTGCATCGAGAAACACGGGCTCCGCGCGGTGTATAGATCTCGACTAGGCGCTCGGCCGCGGAGTGTCTGCGCCTGCGCAGCGAGCGAAATATTGTGAAATCGGCCGGACAGGTTTTGCTACTGTGTGTTTCCTTAGCACTACAATTAGCGGGCGCATCAGCCGTCCGACGAAATATTCGGATGATGTTAATTATGTTGTGTTCGTATTATGTAAGTAGTTTGTGATTAATTTATATAATTTATATTAAATAGCTTTTAAGTATTAATATTATTATTCACTATAAATTAAGTTTTATTTCAGATGTAGATTTATATTTTAAGTATGTAAATATAGGATAAGTTAGAATAAGATAAACATTATGGCATGAGCACTTCAAAGAGGTATTCCACACTCTGGACGTTGAAGCTGAAGCGGACGACGATGTCGACTCAGGAAGCGATGTTTTAGACATCAAAGTTGACCCTCCGGATAAGGCTGAAATCTCACGGGCCATTAAAAGCCTAAAAAGTGGTAAAGCTCCAGGCAATGATGGCATCCCGGTAGAGGCACTTAAAGCCAATGCGGAAGTGACGGCTGATATATTGTTGCCCCTGATGACGGCTGTGTGGGAATCAGGTCAAGTGCCTGATAGCTGGAAGGAGGGCATTATTGTCAAGCTACCAAAGAAAGGCGACCTGTCTCAATGCTCCAACTGGCGGGGAATCAACTTGCTGCCGGTTTGCTCCAAGATTTTATGTAAGATCCTGTTAGACAGAATGACAAGCGCGGTTGACTGCACGATAAGAGACGAACAGAGTGGATTCAGAGTGGGGCGATCTTGCACGGACCAGATCAACGTTCTGCGAATGATACTGGAGCAGTGCAACGAAATGCGGAACGAACTCTTTACTCTATTCGTGGACTTCGAAAAAGTTTTTGATCGGGTGAGATGGTCGAGTATATGGCGAATCCTAAAGCAAAGAGGTATACCAGTCAAGGTTATAGAAATTATCAAATGCCTTTATGAGGGTTCTTCTTGCCGAGTGATGCATAAAGGCCAACTAACTGACCCAATAACAGTCACTGCAGGAGTGAAACAGGGCTGTTTGTTGTCACCGCTGCTTTTCTTAATAGTCTTGGATGACGTGATGCGCAGAGTAACCGGCAAGGAAGAGAGAGGATTACCTTGGTTACATGGTAAGACCCTTGAAGACATTGACTTTGCGGACGATATCTGTTTACTCGCCACATCACGTAAACATCTTCAGTCCAAGACCGATGACCTCGCAAACGAAGCTGCTAAAGAAGGCCTGCGCATCAACTGTGGTAAGACCAAAGGCATGCGCCTGAATACCTCTGATCTAGCGCCCATACACGTTAACGGCGAGGTGGTCGAACAAGTGCAGCGTTTTACCTATCTGGGGAGCGTCGTAGACCCGCAAGGGGGAGCAGAAGCGGATGTAGAAACGCGCATCAACAAAGCCAGAGCCGCATATGCGCAACTGAAGCCTGTCTGGACGTCTTCTGTAATCACTCGGCGTACAAAGATGCGAATATTCAACTCTAATGTCAAGTCGGTTCTCCTGTACGGATGCGAGACATAGCTCGTCAAAAACGAAATACGAGTAACCAGTCGGCTGCAGGTGTTCGTCAACAAGTGCTTGCGGCGCATACTGGGGATTTACTGGCCACGAACCATCTCTAATGTAAGGCTGTGGGAGATGACTGAGCAACAACCCATCGACAAGGAGATCCTGACAAGGAAATGGCGCTGGATTGGACATGTGTTGCGGAGACCTGACAACCATCTATCCAAGCAAGGGTTAACGTGGCAAGCGTATGGAAAAAGAAGGCCGGGGCGCCCCCGTACCACCTGGAGGCGATCAGTTGAAAAAGAGGCTGCATCAGCTGATATCGGCTGGAAGAACCTGGAGGTTGCCGCACAAGATCGACAGCAGTGAAAATCTCTTCTTCGAGCCCTATGTCCCTGATGAGGGATAACAGGATTGCATCATCATCATCATCATTGTGTAACTATAGATTTATTATATAAATGTATATGTAAATATATTAATAATTACATAAAAATAATGTAAATTAAATGTATGTAACCTACATATACATATATTTATTAATGCTGTTTTATATTATTATGATGTATTTCAAACTATTTATTACTTAAGATACAAATTCGTTTTTTTAATTCCTGAAAATTTGTGTTAAAGGTATTTGTTCTCTTTTGAACAGACACTCCTCTTTAATTAGTATTCATGCATAAACTAAGACCAAAATTAAGTTAAATGTGCATATTCCACATAACACAACTTGCCGGGTTATTTGGGGCACCTGTCATTTATTTATTTTTTTATGTTTATGGCAACACCTTTAACAACATTATTTTAAATCCAATAGCGTAGAAGAAATAACAAATGTGCGTGAAATTTCTTTTTTTATGTCTTATATAACACTATTTTCTTTTATTGGAAATGAATTTACATCTTTAGACTCTTAGTTATTGTACCTCAATGATTGTGAAACTGTATTGTATCGCTACAGTACAAACTCTACTATTTACAATTCCAGGTGCAATACTTTTTACTCTTAAGTCCGTACTTTTTTTACGTTACATATTTTTTTTACATTTAAAACAATTTCGGTACGTGAATGAGCTTTATCTTCAGTTAATTCCTAATTTACACTGATTTTTACACGGAGTGAGATTAGTACCAAAATATAATATATAACTCTGGTTTACGGTATACTATTTTTGTAATGTACCTATACCTACTCAATATGTTCGATTTCATTATAACGTAATTTATCATGTAACGCCGGAAAAGTTTTACGGCAGTGTTTTTAATAATACCCTAATTGTTAAATTTAAATACCGCATGAAGTGTTGGAGATATCTGGACATACATACATGTCTGCTAATATCATTACTTTTTCTAAACTTTGTTATAGTCGGGTAAAAAAAAACCTTTCACTTTTACACCTTTGTTTTGGTTGGTAACCCCTGACTTAACCCTTGTTCCTCTTACCCCGAAAATGCAATACATAATTTATTTCTCAAAACGATAGCTATTTGAATAGAGTAAGGCCAAAATTCGATTGCAGCAATTACAGTAATGAAGTTAGTAGCGAATATATTTCGCATACGTTGTAATTGTGTGAAATTTGCTTGTTGTTCGTCTTACCCCAGAATCGGGGAAAGAGAAACGTTAGCCTGATCTGGAACATTCAGTTCACTCTTAAACCACAGAAAGCTGATATATGAAGACAACTTTTATGTTTATCAAAATTCGAATCAGATGTTATCCTTATTTGGTAGAGCTAATAATGTGCGGATGAAAATAAAGTATGTTCTTCATACTCCACCTGACTTTACCAATCGAAAGTATGAAACCTATAGAATATGCAATATTAATTTTTAATTAATCATATTACGTACTGGACTGAAATTTTTCAGCCAAACCACTCGCGATATATTTTTTAACATATTAAATTTGATATAAAATACTTTTTATCCGTTAACCGGCCCGGTAAAGGTCGTTCTATACTCGGATCTTGGACTAGAAATACACTTTTGTATGGATACGTTTAAAGATGATCACTATTTACTTGACTGCGTCAGAAGGAGGGTTATGTTTTTCGAGAGTATGTATGTTGGTATTTGTTTGGTACGGTCTGCGGCCTGAACGGTTCAATGGATTTTAGTTTTAAGTATTTGTGTGTCATGTGTATGTGTATAGGTTACTATACAAACTCATTCAATAATAAAAATGAAATTAAAAGTAATTTTAAAAAACTAAAAAACGCGACTGCGTTTTTGTGTAATTTGGATATGAAAAATTCCTAAAACAAGAAAGTCTTCATACCCGATTGCACTTAACATAAGAATCGCCAAAGTTGCAAAGAAAAATTGTAGCGGTCGGGGCCCATTCTAGAAAGTGAGCCATCTAGTCAGTGGATTGGAGTAATCTGCAATGTAATATAGGTATGTGCTGTCAATTCACTAAGCCTCCTCAATGCTCCTCCACCTGCTTCAATTTTTAAGTGCAATCGGGTACGATGACTTTCCTATTTTAGGGTTTTTTTCATTTCCAAATTACACAGAAACGCAGTCGGGTTTTTAAGTTTTTTAAATAACCGTTTTTTTTTCGAGGTCATTATTTAATTGGAATTAAATGAAACTAGCTGTGATCATCTTCGATCCTAGTAACCACATCTGTTTGAAAGCAGCATTACAAAGTCTTATTCAAAAACCTCTTTGAAAGGTCATTCAAACTCGGGCATACGTGAGCGTCGCATCGGTTGCGGCCATTGTGTTATTACAACAAGAGACGACATTGTGAAGCCGTTTTGTGCAAACTGAGTTGCGACACATGGGCTGCTTACGCCTTAGTCATAAAAACATCAGCCTATTATCGTGCTATACCTTGTCGCGTAGCGGTGAAAGAACACTACCACCCCCCTCCCTTAGGTGTCGTAAAAGTCGACTAACGGACTAAAGACTGCAAACACATCCAACAGCGTAGATCGGCGATGGACTCACCACTTGTTATGCTGAGCATGTGCACATGTGTGCAGTCGCTATTTGGTGAAAAGTGGACTATGGTAGAGAACTGCTTTTGCGGTCCTCATTGCTTAGTCTCTGACTAACCCTTCGGGGATAATAGTCGTGATTATAATGTATGTATGACTTATCGTCACACTGCTGGGCATAGGCCACAAGGACAATAACTGCACTTGGGGATATTGGGCCATTACCCACCACTGCGGGTTAGTGGGTTTAAATACAACGTGAGTGACCACCGTGGTCGAATCAATCTCGGTGGTCCCGCTTTTTGCTCTCGGTCGGATCAATTGGCTATTTGACAGTCTTCGAAAAAGTATTAAAAAAATTACAAACGCTTATTTTATACCCCGTATAATATAGTTTTTTTTCTCGAAAAAACCTTTATTTAACAGAAAAAAACATAATTTTCTATAATGTGTAAAATATCGTGCGAAAAAGGTTGGTCACGTGACATTTTGCTCTGTGACGTCGCATTTCAATAAATATAAAAACTTATCATGAAACCTAACAGATAGTTTTTGATAATTTTGTGAAATGTGACGTCACATGAAGCTCAATCATGGCCGCTCCTTGCCGCCCGTGTTTGGGGGTCTTGTAATCCACAGATAAAAAATTGCAAATTTAATTTGTAAAAATAAAATATTTAAAAATTATCTTATTAAAAAAAAACTATTGGATAATTATCGTTAAATCATAAACTACCATTTTCGACATATTTCATATTTTATTGTTACAACTGTCAAATAGCCAATTTAGATAAAACTGTATTTCTAAATTTGTTAGGGTATGAATGTTTTTTGTGTTTATGTTTATTTAAATTGTAATAATGTAAATCTAAATTAGTTATAATTAAGTAAGAAGAGCGAGGCTTCCCCAACTCAAGTATATTTGGATTACCTTCTGGGGAGCCCCGGAAAATATATTGTAAATAATTTACAGAAATAAAACATTTTTTTTTAATTTATCCGTTATCTGTAGTTAACCACTTAAACAAGTTTCAAAAGAAGCTTAACTTGTTGTCTAGATAGAAACCGCCCAATCTCTGCCCTAAGGTGTCGTAAAAAGCGACTAACGGACCAAATACTGCACACGTACATCCAACAGCATAGAGCGGCTATGGGCTCACCACCTGTCACGCTGAGCACATGTGCAGTCATTATTTACTGAAACGTGGACTGATGCAGTATGGACTGCTTTTGCGGTCCTCATTGCTTGGTCTCTGACTCATTATCATCATCAGCCTATAAACGTCCCACTGCTGGGCACAGGCCTCCCACGTGGACAATAGCACGAGGGGATTATTGGGCCATCATAACCCACCACGCTTGCCCAATCCGGGTTGATGGGTTTTATCGACTGCCATCTTACCTACCGGGACCAACGGCTAACTTGCATTCCGAACCACGGTGAAGCTCGAGATGTTTTAAATTGGGTCACCCATCCAGCGACCCAGCATCGCGAAAGTAGCTTAGCAAGCAAGAGGTAGGTAAGCAAGAGGTCTCTGACTAACCCTTCGGAAATAATAGTCGTGAATATTGTATGTGTACGAGTTTTAAACTAAAAAGTAGGTTACTTTAACTGGCTCGTATGTATGTAGAAAGTTAAAGTGAAAGTCAAAAGTCAAAATACATTTATTCAATAAACTCAATTATTAAGTACTTTAAATCGTCCAAATCTTTTTTAACCTACCACCCATTCAGGACATCATTTTTTAACTGTGGCAAAGAACGGGCGCAAGAAACCACAGCGCACAGAAGCAACGACATTTACAAAAAGAAATATATGTCGTTACCAGGTCATAAAATACAAAACATGAATTTGAATGTAAATAGTTTAATTAAATATGGTGCTTTATTAATTATAGACAATTAGAAATAGTTGTTGTAGTACTGGGAGCATTTCAGACCCAAGCTGTTTTGGTTATGGTTATTTATAATACATCGTGATTGGGTCGTCTCTAGTTATAATAGCTCAATGGATGCGGCTGATTGTGTCGTTCCGGATCGCAGGACGTGCTGAGAAACAAGCAGATTGCCACGGATCCATTCCATTGAGCTTGCGTACTCAAATATGAATCGTGCAGAAGTACAAACGGATATACACGCTTACCTGGATCTACCCTTATCAATATGTATGTCTGAATGTACATATATATATGTACAAGCACGACTATTATCCCCAAAGGGTTAGTCAGAGACTAGGTAATGAGGATTGAAAAGCAGCCCGCTGCCACACCGATTGACAACTACACAGTCATGTACTTAGCATTACAAGTGGTAAGCCCATCGGTGCTTCATGCTTTATGATGAATTTATGTGTAGTTTTTAGTCCGTTAGTCGCCTTTTACGATTCCCAAGGGAAGGGATGGGTTATTCTATAATGAGCCGCATCCACAAAGCTCTGAATGTGAACTTGATTATATTTAAAAGTAACTTGGACATCTAATTAAACACTACGAAAAACAATGTCAGTAGAATTTGGCAGCCATTATATTCTTTTGTTCTTAAAATTGAAAAAGATATATAATAAAATATTTTCTATAAAAAAAACCAGTCTCACGAGAGCTCAAATGGAACTCGAACCCATGACAAAATATTCATTAATAAAGATATTAAAAAAGATAATTCCTTAAATTCTTTATCTCACGCTGTGCACATGTGCCGTCGCTATTTGGGAAAAAGTGGACATTGGTAGAGGACTGCTTTTGTTGTCCTCATTGCCTGGCATTTGATTAACCCTGTGGCGGCATATTGTAAAGTTTTATTTAGTCGTGTTTATAAACTGTACATATATAAAAATTGTTTTTTATAACCTAATTTGTATAGTTATGTACCATTCCCATTATCATCATTCGCCTTTCTTATTTCTTAGACATCAAAACTCATTAGTGTATATTCATACTCTTTGCACGTCACACATTATCTTCATATTACTTTTTATGAATATATTTCTGACGGATGTTTTTATTCTTCTTGTCTTTGTGAAAATTATATGGATTGGAAGAAATCTAACAAATTGCTTTATTTTATTAGTATAACTGATCAATACTAAGTTAGTAGGTATTAAACCGTACTACAGTGGTGACCCCGTATTTACACGATAACTGAAAATGGAGAAAGAAAGTTCCGTAAAGGCCGGTGGCGAAACTGCAGAGACATGTCGGGTTGGTATCAAAGTTCCCCCGTTCTACGCAGAGAAGCCATCGCTGTGGTTCTCTCAACTAGAAGCTCAATTTGTCTTATCCAATATATCCATTGACAATACCAAGTTTTATTACGGTATAGGTAACCTGGAACCGCAGTATGCAAGTGAAGTGGAGGATATAATATGCAACCCGCCTCCCACAGATAAGTACGATAAGCTAAAAGCTGAACTTATTAAAAGGATGTCGGCCTCGCGGAAAAAGAAAGTTAGGCAGTTGTTAATGCATGAAGAGCTGGGGGACCGAAAACCGTCCCAGTTCTTCCGGCACCTCCTGAACCTGGCCGGTCCAGGCGTCCCTGACGACTTTTTACGTATGATCTGGACCAGCCGACTTCCAAGCAGCACGCAAAGCATTATCGCGTTCCAGCCCAAGGCAAATTTGGAGGAGTTGGCGGAGCTGGCAGATCGCATTCACGATGTAGTCAGTCCACTGGTGGCATCAACATCAGCCTTTCCTCAACAAGCGCATGGCAGTTCCAGCGAACCAGCAGTATCTTTCCAAATCGCTGCACTGACGAAACAGGTGGAAGCATTAACGGCGACAGTTAATAGAGTCTCAAGATCCCGAGATAGACCGTCTAGCCCCCATCGCAATCGTTCCAGCTCTACAAGATCGCAATCCAACTACCGTCGCCAACCCCAATGCTGGTATCATACCAAGTTAGAGAGCAAAGCCCGAAGGTGCGTCAAGCCCTGTGACTATGAAACGGCGGGAAACGAACAAGGCGGTCGGTGATGGCGGCCAGCGATTGCTTAACTTCCGGTCGCCTATTCGTCACGGATCGAGGATCAAAAGTCCAATTTTTAGTCGATACAGGGAGCGACTTATGTGTTTTCCCCCGATCCGCAACGCAATCACGCCGAGAAAAAACAAACTTTGAATTGTGCGCGGCTAACGGTACTCCGATTCATACCTACGGTTATGCACATTTAATTTTAAACTTGGGGTTGCGCCGTGACTTTGCTTGGCGATTTATTATAGCCGACGTTACTAAGGCGATAATAGGCGTCGATTTTTTAAGTCATTTCAAATTGATTGTCGATTGCAGGAACCAGCGTCTAATTGATAATAGTACTACGCTTACCGCCCCAGCTTCACCTGCCAGGTCGTGTGATATTGTTTCTTCAGTGAAGGTGATTTTTGGTGAGTCAGTTTACCACGATATACTTAGGGAATACCCTGACATTACTCGCCCTTCTGGCATTCACCGCACTCCTACACATAACACTACACATCACATACGCACCACACCAGGACCTCCGGTTTATTGCAAACCTCGACGGTTGGCACCGGACAAATTAAAATTGGCTAAGGAAGAGTTTGCATCTATGTTGAAAATAGGTACTGCAAGACCATCAGAGTCTCCATGGTCGTCACCACTACACCTTGCACCTAAAAAGGACAATGGTTGGCGCCCGTGTGGAGATTACAGGTTTCTCAACTCCCGAACGATTCCTGATGGATATCCAATTCGCCACGTGCATGACTTGGCACATAACATTTCTGGCTGCGAGGTTTTCTCTACAATTGACCTTGTTAAGGCTTATAATCAGATCCCGGTAAATCCTGAGGATATTTCCAAGACGGCGATCACAACACCCTTTGGCCTGTACGAATTCCCGTTCATGACGAAACGCAGGCCAAACTTTTCAAAGATTCGTCGATTCTATGGTGAGGGACCTCGATTTCTGCTATGTTTTTTTAGATGATTTTCTGATATTATCTAGGGACGAGATCAGCCATAGGGAGCATCTCCGCCAATTATTCGCCAGACTCAGCCAATATGGGATGGTTATCAATACTTCTAAGTATGTATTTGGCGCATCCGAGGTAACTTTCTTAGGTTACCGCATTTCATCTGAAGGCACCAAACCTCTGCCTGCGAAGGTCGAGGCTATTAACGACTTCCCAACCCCTAAGACGATCAAAGAGCTACGTCGATTCCTAGGCATGCTTAATTTTTACCGGAGATTTATTCCAAACGCTGCCCAATATCAGAAACCTTTAAACGCGTTACTGACTGGTTCTGTGACAGGTAACCATCTAGTTAATTTCACAGCTCTAGAGCATGAGGCCTTTGCCAGTTGTAAAAAAAAGCCTTTGCCACTCAACCCTATTAGCACATCCCAACTACAACGCAAAGCTTGCTTTGGTTACCGACGCTTCGGACAAGGGTATAGGTGCAGTTGTGCAGCAGCTGACACACAACTCATGGCAACCACTGGCGTTCTTTTCTAGAAAACTTAGTCCATCGCAGCAGAAGTACTCTCCATACGATAGGGAACTTCTAACAATATATGAAGCCATAAAGTACTTCCGGCATATGGTCGAAGCGAGGGATTTTACAGTGTACACGGATCACAAACCGATTTGTTTCGCTTATAACACTCGTAAAGAAAATTGCTCACCGAGACAGTTTCGGCATTTAGATTTTATCGCGCAGTTTACCACTGACGTCCGTCACATTTCGGGCAAGGACAATGTAGTCGCTGACACCTTATCACGGATCGAGGAGATTGTTTAACCGGTAAATCTAACCAGTTTAGCACAGTCTCAGACTTCCGATTCCGAACTGCAAGACCTTTTGCACAGCGGTACGTCATTACAACTCGTCAAGGTAAAACTGCCGGGTACCGACGCCGAACTGTACTGCGACGAGAGTAGCAATACCCCCAGGCCATATATCACTAAAGGCATGAGACGTCAGGTCTTTGAAAGCCTGCACTCCTTAAGTCACCCTGGTATCAACTCCACAGCGAAGCTCGTGACAGGACGCTTTGTGTGGCCAGGCATAAGGAAGGACTGCAGAGAGTGGGCTAGATCTTGTCTCCATTGCCAACGCTCGAAAGTTACTCGACATGTAACTTCCTCATTAGGGTCATTTAAGGTACCCCGCGCAAGATTTACTTTTGTGCATATCGACCTCATTGGTCCACTACCACCTTCTCAAGGTTTTCGCTATTGTCTCACAGCTATCGACCGCTTCACAAGATGGCCTGAGGCAATACCATTGGTAGATATCACGGCTGAGACGGTAGCGAAGGCATTGTTACAGGGATGGATATCTCGTTTTGGGCGTCCTCTAGATATCGTCACGGATAGAGGAATGCAATTTGAATCTGCCTTATTTAACTATCTTGCTAAAATGATAGGTTTCCAGCGTAGGCGCACAACGGCCTACCATCCTGCTTGCAACGGTCATGTGGAGAGATTCCATCGTCAGTTAAAAGCCGCTATTACCTGTCACAATTCTAGCAACTGGGTCGAATCACTCCCACTCGTTTTGTTAGGTATCAGAAGTGCATACAAAGACAACCTGCAAGCCACGACTGCAGAACTGGTTTATGGTGAGACTCTGCGATTGTCCGGTGAATTTTTTGACACACACTCCGATGTTACCACAGATATGACAGATAACATAGCCCGGATAAGGAAATTCGCAAAGGACCTTCAACCATCGCCTGCTGCACGCCATGGTAACAAGCGTACAATCTTTGTTTTCAAGGACCTCGCCACAACTAGTCATGTCTTTTTACGCGACGATAGAGTTTCCTAGTCTTAAAAAGATGTGAAAAAATCTTCGTTCTTCTGGTTAACAACAAACATGTTACAGTATCCATAGACCGTATCAAACCAGCCTACATACTGCATGACACAAAAGCTTACTCAGACACACACGTTAACCATGACAAAACGCACTTACAATCACAAACAAACATAACCAATTCACACAACTTCTCATCCACCACAAAGTCACCTACGGATAGAGATAATATCAAAACTACCAGATCCGGGCGTTCAGTACACTTTCCCGACTATTATCGCCCGTAACGACGGTCTCTGGAAGGGGGTGATGTGGCGGCATATTGTAAAGTTTTATTTAGTCGTGTTTATAAACTGTACATATATTAAAATTGTTTTTTATAACCTAATTTGTATAGTTATGTACCATTCCCATTATCATCATTCGCCTTTCTTATTTCTTAGACATCAAAACTCATTAGTGTATATTCATACTCTTTGCACGTCACACATTATCTTCATATTACTTTTTATGAATATATTTCTGACGGATGTTTTTATTCTTCTTGTCTTTGTGAAAATTTTATGGATTGGAAGAAATCTAACAAATTGCTTTATTTTATTAGTATAACTGATCAATACTAAGTTAGTAGGTATTAAACCGTACTACAACCCTTCGGGGATAATAGTCGTGATTATATGTATTAATAGTAGATTATGCACCATGGGGATAAAGTAGTGTCTTATGTACCGGGCGTCCCGTATTGAATCCCGAGCAAAACGAAGGATTCTAGCGTTAACTCCCGAGCGTATCGAGGGTGTTTAGAGTTAACTCCCGAGCAAAGCGAGGGAGATAAGACAAGAATCCTGAGTGCAGCGTGGGATTCAAAGTCGCCCAAGACGAAGGCACCTTTATCCCCGAGGAGAATACTCTACTTTTCACACCATCTACGAGACAACAAAAATCAATTGTAAAACAATAGTAGATTCTTATACAAGGAGCTAAAATGACCCAAACGGACTAAAGACTAATTTGACGTTTTCGAGCAGGTGGTGTGAAAATTCATTAACGTTAAGCCGTTGGTCCCGGTGGCATTGTTGTTTAAGATTAGCAGTTGTAAAAACCCATCAATAACTTGTTGTGTACGTGTCAACAAGATAATGAATATCTGGCCCAATTTTAATAATCAATAGTAATAAATAAATTTCACAACTATTACACTAATCATTTAGCCTCAAACAAGGCATAGCCTGAATTATGGTGACTGAAAAACGGTTAAACATACATAAATACTAATAAACATCCATAACTCGGGCACAAACGGTAGTGCTCATCACATAAACATTTTGCCCTTACTGGAATTCGACCCACGGTCCCGCCGTGGGTTTCGCAGTTGGGGTCGCTGACCACTCGGCTACCCGGCCGTCAAATACATATTATACATGCAAGCAGTAAATAAATTGGGCATTCTGGCTCACAAAGTTGTGTCCTCACCGCTCGCCGTGCTCGCTTCGTCATCGCTCCGCGACGACGTTCGCACACAACTATTGTGCGCCAGAACGCCCAATTTTTACTACTGTCGTAGATAACAAACAAAAGTATTAAATATAGAACCGTTATAATTTTTTAGTCATTTTGTTGTAACCTTTGAAACAATGCAGTCAATTTAATTATGAGATTTGTTAAACAAAAAAAATCATTGAAATTGGAATGCATCTGTCCTACGTCATCAAACGCTCCAAAACGACATGGTACCTTATTACCAAATACTATTCGCTGTATTGTTTGCGGACCGTCGAATTGCGGAAAGACCAACTTAGTGATTAGTTTATTGCTTCATAAAGATGGTCCACGTTTCCGTAACTTGTACGTTTATTCAAAATCATTATACCAACCTAAGTATATATACCTAGAAAAAACTTTGAATTTGGTAGCAGGTACGTCGTACAACAAATATAATTATAATAGTGAAATTCTAAGTCCGCATGAAGCTTTACCAAACTCAATCATTGTTTTCGATGATGTTGCTTGTGAAAATCAAAACAACATTCGTGATTATTTTGCTATGGGGCGTCATAAAAACATAGACTGTTTCTACATAAATCAAACATATACCAAGATCCCAAAACAGCTCGTGAGAGATAACTCAAACCTTATTATATTATTTAAGCAAGATGACATCAACTTAAAGCATGTTTATGACGAACATGTTGGGTCTGATATGACATGGCCTCAATTCCGCGAAATGTGCTCAATAGTTTGGAGTAAACCCTTCAGTTATGTTGTAATTAATAAGGACTGTGAGCGAAATAAAGGTTGCTATAGAATGAGGTTTGACACTTTTATAGTTATTAACTAATATACATAAGTGAATGTTCTAATATATCTGAATCATTTTCACTTTTGATTTGGAACGGAATACTTACATACTAAAATGGAAAGAAATTTAAAAGAACAAATTGTAAAATCTGCAGCAGCTGTGAAAAGAAAGGTTAAAATGATAAAAGATCTAAAAAATTCGAATAATATGGCTCTGGGTACAATATTTAAACCCATTGTGGATCCTCTAAATCAATTGGCAAACAAAAGTGATACAATTTTTCACAACGAAGAATCAGTTCAAACCCCAATGAAAAAGAAAATAAAGTACAGTGATGCTGAAGTATCGTATTCGTCTAACGATACCATTCAAGAAAGTTTTAGTGAAGAAGAAAACTCAGCTGATGATTTTTATGACAAAACTGATCAAACTCTTACTGTTTCACCACCTGATGAACATAATATCAGTGATGACTCGTTTAAATCACCCGAATCATCGCCAAGCATGAAAAATCGATCTTTATCATGGTCACTATCATCTGAAGTATTTAAAGATGTGCCTTTTGGAATAAGAACTGAACGGGATAAGTTAATGTTGGGGAAAGCCCGCGTTTATGATCAGGGTCGTATCTTAAAGATTGGAAATCGCACTCTGAAGAAGACGCCTGGTATTATGGAATTATTATTTAAAAAAACACCAAATATAGATATAATCACAGACGAGGATATGCAAAATTATAAAGTAATTCTAATTGATACCAACGCACACAGACGTAATTTTGATCCAAATAAACCTATAAACAGTAACAAAGGCTTCAAATACATGAGTATTATTAAACCCTTATTCAAATTTACTAGAAAAGTAACTACAAGTACTGAAAGCATCCCAAAAGGGGAAGGTATAAATATTTTTAAAAAAGTTAAAAAGAATACCGATTTGGTTTATTGGGATGATCCAAATGAATTAGTGGAACGACTAAAATTACTGCTTGCATCACGCGAAGCAGGCAACACTGGCCTAAACAATGAGATTATAGCAATCATCGAAGAACTGTTTAAAGCTGGTATTATAAACGTGAAATATAAAAGGCATGTATTGAGAAAATTAAGCAGTTTAATAGCAGTGAACAACCCATAAAGACTGCAATGAATATAGATAAATTTGGACATCACGTTCATAAGCGTTTAAGATATTCTGAATTTATGAATACTCTTGACTACACGTTAGCAAAATCAGAGACTGGAGATTACGATTTGCAATCCTCAAGATTAAAAGGTTTGTTACCTCCACAAAATGATGATGAAGCTGTAAACAAAGCTCATTTAGATAAAGAAATTGAAGACTTGAAAAAAGAATTGAAAAAAGTTCTTAACGACGTTAGAGTTTATCTTAAAAACTTAGAAAAAGTTACTTCTAATAATATGAGTACTTTGTATTATACAAAAACGGAAATCGATTTTCTGATTAATACTAAGACAACCAAAAATGAGTAAACAAAACATAGTAGATGAGCTTCATAGATCTGCTAGAAGAAATTTTCCACGACGATGCACGATAATAAAAGGAATATATGATTTATGGCAAGCAGATCTTATAGATGTACAAAAATATGCATCCTTTAATAAAGGTTATAAGTACATATTAGTTGTTATTGACACTTTATCTAAGTATGTTTGGGTAAAGCCCTTAAAATCAAAAGAGAAAGTCTGTGTTACTTTTGCGATGCAACATATACTAGCAGAGTCTACTCAAACACCAAAAAATTTGCAAACTGATTTAGGTAAGGAGTTTTACAATGATAGCTTTAAACAACTGATGAAGAAATATAAAATTAATCATTATTCAACCTACTCTGTAAAGAAAGCAGCTATTGTTGAACGTGTGATAAGAACTCTAAAAAGTCGTCTTTTTAAACTTTTTAGTTTATGTGGTCGATATGAATGGTTAGGGAAAAATTTAAACTCAGTAGTACAATGCTATAATAATACCATTCATCGCATAACCAAATTTAAACCAGTCGATGTTAACAACAGAAACCAGATGTTGGTAAGAACCAACATAATTAAATCCCAAAAGCACAATACTTTGAAAAGACCTAAGTTTCGTGTTGGTGATCATGTTCGTATTAGTAAATATAAAGGCGATTTTTACAAAGGTTATACCCCTAACTGGTCTACTGAAATATTTACTATCACAAAAATCAATCATACAAACCCACCAACTTATCACATAGAAGACAGAAAAAACCACAGTATTTTAGGTTCATTTTATGAATATGAATTACAAAGAACTATGTTTCCAGACTTATATCTCATAGAAAAAGTTTTAAAAAGAAAAGGGAACAGGCTTTTTGTGAAATGGTTAGGCCTAAGTAATGAAGAAAACAGTTGGGTAGAAAAAAATGCATTAGTGATGTAATATAAATAAAGAACGCAATACCCGCTCAATCATTTTGTGAGTATCAATGAAGGAAGGAAGTGGTATCATTAACAGTTTAATTAATAATTTACCTTTTGAATTACATTTACCTGGTTATCAATTTTGCGGTCCTGGAACTAAACTTCAAAAACGGTTACAAAAAGGCAATCGAGGTGTAAACAAATTGGATGAAGCTTGTATGCACCACGACATTGCATACATCAATAGTGATTTGGATGTACGTCATAAAGCTGATTTAGATCTTTTGAATATGGCTAAGAAAAGATTGAAATCAAAAGACGCTGGGAAAGGAGAAAAGGTTGCCTCGTGGATAGTTAAAAATGCAATGAAGGCAAAGCTTAAAGCTGGTGGTGGAGCACGTTCTTTCATGTCTATCGTGAAAAAACTACAATCTCAAGTAAAGAAATTGAAATCCAAAAGCAATAATTCAGCTATTAAGTATGCATATGCTGCTGCCAAAAAACTATTTATGAACAAAAGAGGTATACGCCTGCCACGCTGTATTCCCATTCCTAAAAGTGGTGGGTTTTTACCTTTGATACCAATCTTCGCTGGATTGTCAGCTTTGGGTTCATTAGCAGGAGGTGCGGCAGGTATAGCAAAGGCCGTGAATGATGCCAAAGCTGCTCAGAGAAGTCTTCAAGAGTCTGAACGCCATAACAAGATGATGGAAGCGGTTGCTCTTGGGAAAGGATTGTATATTAGACCTCATAAAAAAGGGGCAGGTTTATATTTAAATAATTCAAAAAACTAGTGGAACGGCTACCCAGGCGAGCATTAACAAATTTGGATATTTTAGAACACGCATGTGACATTCCGTATTTCCGTGGTGTTTTTATGAGAGATACTTTACCTTCAAAACCAAGAAAAAATGAGTGTGCTATAATTAATTTGGACACTTCTGTGAATCCTGGAACTCATTGGGTAGCCTACGTTAAGAAAAACAATAACTCTGAATATTTTGATAGTTTTGGTAATTTAAAACCTCCGCTAGAATTACAAAAATATTTAAAAAATATTCCTAAAAATTATAATTATACACAACATCAAACTTTTGGCACATTAAATTGTGGACATCTTTGCTTAAAATTTTTAAAGGAATATTGGAAACACCATTTAAATACAGAATAGTAAATATATTTCTCAGTATAAAAATGTCTTTCACTGTGTCGATAACTGGTCGAGGAGCCTTTATGGCAACTAGCTATTCCCCAACCTTAGACTTATGTGGAGAATATGAATGTGGACTACTTTACTTTTCTACGTTTAATTCAATCCCAAATGTAGACGAGAGAAATAATAAGTTTTATTATGGTACCAACGAAGTTGTTGAAATTCCTGAAGGTTCATATGAACTTCAAGACATCTGTGATTATTTAAAAGCAAATATAAAAAATTGTGTTTTTAATTTAACTTGTAATAATAACACACTTAAGACCAATATTTTCTGTACAAAGGATGTGCACTTTGAAAATGATAATTCGCTTGGAAAAACTTTGGGTTTTGGTATGGAAACGGTGAAGGCTAATATAAGTAGCAAGTCACAGTATCCTGTTAGTATTTTATCAACAACCATCGTCCGCATCGAATGCGACGCAGTAAGCGGATCATTTGTAAACGGAAAAGCAAGTCACATAATCTACGAATTTGTGCCTAACGTACCACCTGGTTATCGAATTATTGAAATACCTAAGAATATAATATATTTTCCAGTTAACCAAAACTCATTCAGTTCATTAAACATAAGATTGTTAGACGCTGAAAATAAGCAAATCAATTTACGTGGCGAAGAAGTACAACTATATTTGCACTTTAGAAAAAGATGCTAAATTTTAATAAAACCCATTTACCATCCGGGACTCAAGTCAGTTCAAAAAGAGCACTTTTAAAAGTAGCACCTCTTAAATTCAAAAAGAAGTTAACCAAAGAAAATAAAGAGTTTCTAAAGTTAATAGGCTTAATAAAATGAATATTTTAAATATATCTCAACCATCGTCACACGATAATAGCATTGAAAGTTTCGAATATCATTCATATAAACCATACGTGACAAGTTTCAACAAGAATGATGAAATACGTATACCTATTAACCAACAAGATTTGTATGTGTTGCCTTCCCTCAGCACTTTGTATATTGAGGGCAAAGTACATGTTCATGATAGCACTACTAAAGCAAAAGTATCCAGTGTGCATTTTATAAATAACGCAGCATTATTTCTATTTCAAGATATACGATACGAACTAAATGGTGTTGAAATAGACAAAATAAAAAATGTTGGCCTTACGACCACCTTAAAATCATATCTTTCGCTAAACGAAAACGAATCAAAATCTGCAAATGTTTGGGGTTGGTCTACTATTGGTACGACCAATAATGGAGTTTTTTCCGCTTCAATACCTTTAAACAAAATACTGGGGTTTGCAGAAGACTATGAAAAAATAATTATTAACTGTAAACACGAATTAGTTTTATTAAGAAGCAGCACTAATATTAATGCATTAAAGTTAAATAAAAATGAAATTATCGATAACCTTGAAATAAGTAAAATAGTTTGGAGAGTTCCGCATGTAAAAGTATCAGATCGTGAAAGGATTACTTTGTTAAAACATTTAGAAAAAGATCGTTCTGTTACCTTAGCGTTCCGAAATTGGGATTTATATGAATACCCGTTATTACCAAAAACACGCAAACATACATGGTCAATTAAAACTTCAACGCAAATAGAAAAACCACGTTATGTAATTATTGTATTTCAAACCAATCGTAAAAATCAGGCGGACATGTCAATGGCTGAATTTGACCACTGCAATGTTAGTGACGTAAAAGTTTTTCTGAATTCTTCATATTACCCTTACGAAAATTTGAACGTCAGCTTTACGGAAAACAAGTATTACTTATTATATGAGCAATATGCTAGATTTCAACAGACTTATCACGGACGCCGAGCAGAACCGTTGGTGACTTTAAAAGAATTTAAAGATATCGCTCCATTATTCGTAATTGATTGTTCTCGACAACACGAGGCATTAAAGGGGTCAATAGATGTAAGAGTTGAAATTGAAACTGAAAAAGAGATACCTGATCAGACAGCTGCATATTGTCTTATATTAAACGACTGTATATTCGAGTACAAGCCTTTAAGCAACATTGTGAAAAAGTTATCATGAAAAGTAATACAATTATCGTGGATGTACAAGGATTTAAAAACCTAAACAATAAGTTTCTGGTAAAGGAATTAGCTATAGCCACTGAAGAATATACCCATATTTTTTTAATAAAACCACCTTACCCGTTTACCGCTCTTACTGATAAAGAAAAGCAAAGTGTTTGGTGGATTGAACGAAACAGAGGATTTCGATGGAGCGAAGGGTACATAGATTATAGGGAATTTCGAAGAATTATCAAACCGTATTTAAAAGATCGTACAATTTTAGTTAAAGGTAAAGAAAAGATTACATGGATACAAGAATTATGTGATCATAACAACGTGTTAGACATAAGTAATTTAGGGCTTCCTAATTTACAAACTCTTTCTGAATTGTATTGTAAAGATGTTTTCGTATATAACTGTTTTACTCATAGGAAAACATGTGCATTAAAAAATGTACTGTGTATTAAAAAATGGTGTTTACAAAATAAAGTGATCTTATAATTTTGTAATAATTATAGTTTTATTTAGGTTTTAATCATTGAATTTAATAGAACTAGGCATTAGAATAGAACTTTTTATTTTTATGTGACTGTTAAAAGTTTTTTTTTTTGTTTTTATAATGTAAGTATGTGCTTTAATACCTATTAGTTATTTTTTAATAAACATAAATTTAAATTGAATGCTGTGTTTTCTTTATTAAACTACGAGTATAATCAATATAACCGAGAGCAATAAAATGAAAAAAACGTTATTACTATTATTTAATTTTATTTAAGTTTATTATAAAGCTTATTACTAAATTTACAAAAAATTTAACAAGTTTCAATAACATTTAAAAATATATACGTTAAATTTATTTATATACTAAAAAGAAAATTGTGTAACTAAGTATTGTACCCCTCAAAATAAGATTTTATACAATCAAAATATTTTATATATTTAAATGTGTCTCTGGAGGTTTACACGTAAATATGGAAATTACGCTTGAAACCTTTTGAGAACTTTAATTTACAAATAAATCTGCGCCATATAGCCTCAATAGAAGTTATAGCTATAGCCGCACAATTTTTTTGAAATGTTACTAATAACTCCTTCTGTCTGATCCATAATTGGATCAACATCATCCTCCACAACATATTGTGCGCACAACAGCTTCTCTGAAACAGGCACTCTTGATTGTAAGTCAATAACTTGAATTTTGATTAAATAGCGACCCTTTTTCGGCGCGCTTTTCAATACAAAGGAATTTTGTTTGTTGTGAAAGTGTCTTAGAAAACATCTTTTCTTTTGATGTCTATGTTTCAAATTCTTTATCTCCGGCTCCGGGTTCTGAGGTCTGAATCCATAGTGAAAGGGACCCGCTTCGTCAATTCCCTCATGTTGGCCTTGTGTGTATTGATTCAGTACTCGATCTTGGTGTTCCTCGTCAGGCAGAATGTAGACCGGTGAAGTGGGTGGAGTTTCCTGAAATAAAATAAAATAATATAAAACACTTACAAATATAAATTATGTCCATCATTTTTAAATACATAATTCCACTTACCATGATAATAACTTTTTATTTAGAACAAAAAAATAAAAACAATTGAGACAATGCAACTGCTGCTGACAACGTTCTGTCTATTAATGTAAATGAATTACATGACAAACCACGCTTTATTTATCTAGTTTACTACGACCGATAATATGTGTGCGTCGGTGTAAGTTGCTTCGTTGCATGTTTAAACATGCAAAAAACTAACCGCTGACTAGGTGTTATTTTCAACAACATGACACGTAATTATTGTGAAACGTGTGCGAATAGCATCAAATGACTTCCCATCATAATCAGCATTATATTGTCGACATGTAATGACTTGTTTAAATCATACAGTTCGGTACAATCTTTTTTAGAATTTGATAACAACTTAACAAATATAAAATATGGTGCGGTTAAAATTGGTTTAAAAAAGTCTTATGCTTTTGTATACCTAGTCCTCGTAGAGTTTACATTATATGATAATTCCTTAATTGAAATTTTACTCAGCTTTCATATTTATTACACCTAATTATGAAATAATGTAATAATGTAATGTAATGTAATTGTATAAAATAGTAATTTTAGGCACATCATCAAATAAAACCATTAATTCAAAGTAATAAAAGTAATTAGTAATAAACTAAACAAGTAGGTAAGTACTTTTAGTTTGTATAATAATTGTGCTTTGTAATAGTTAAGGAAAAAAATACTCGGGCTAAGTATAAATAAAACATAAAAATTCACTTTATTGTTTATTCACGAATTAAGTAACAACAGTTTTTATAAAGAGTGTATGGATAGGTACATACTAAAATGAAAGTAACACATCAAATTGATTGTAGACAATACAAAACTTTTTTTTGTATATTATATTACAACAACATTTATTTAGTAACTTAAGAAAAACAATTATTAGACATAAACTTAAATAAAACATACAAAAATGCACTTCATTGTTATTTACAGTTTTAGTTTCAACAATATAAAGTGTAATCCACACAAAAATGAAAATTACACATCAAATTGATTGTAAACAAATATTTATTTTTAAATTTAAAACAAACTTAACACCAATTAATTAACTTAACATATTATATAGCTGATTAAAGGTCTTAGATTATTTAACTTTTTTTAAAACTACCTATCAGATTAAAATTAATCTTAAAAATCTATGTTTATATTTTAAATTTATCGATGACAGTAAAACATTAAATTGATAGTATAAAACGTTAAAGTTTTAGTGATTTAATCTTGATATAAACCATCATACATTATTATCACCTATGGTAAAAACTATCTATTGCAGGATAGTGTATTATATTGTAATAGAATAATGTCCCCACGATATCGTTGACACGTTATCACCTAAAATAAAACGTTTATCATCTTTTCTCGACAATGCCACTTTATACTGTTCTCTTGTAAAAATTTGATGCTTTATGGTTTTGAATAGAACGTTTTTACCTTTAAGATCTGTTCCTGTTGAAAGAACATTTACGTAATCAGAAAATTTTAACTTTTTAGTTACAGGTTTTTTGACTCCTTTTGCTTTTTTAACCTCATTATCAATTGTTTTAATACTGTACAGTTTGGATCGCAATCCTACAAATTCCAAGAGAAGTTTACCACCTAGTTCGTCTTTGAACAAACCAGGGACTTTTTTGTTCCTTGGAATAATACTAAAGCAGTTATTACTAGAATAATTACTAGTGTCAAAATAACTCAAAAAGTGGTCTTTCAAATCGCGATAGAAGTCATCCGTTTGAATGGAGTATAACAAACTATCAGTATCTGTGTAACATAAAGACAGTTTTTCGTTGTAATATTTTTTCATAACAGAATAATGAAAATCGTACATATGGCTTTTTGATATCTCTAAAACTGAAAACCCTATGTATATTGGTTTGTTCAATATTACTTTTTCTCGTTTTAATTGAATAGCTACAAAGTTTTCATCAAACACTGCTACGCTATGGAAGTTAGGGCGAGCTATCAGTTGTTCGGCGGAATAGTACTTGTTTGTTTTATTGCGATCGTCATGCCATGCATTAACAAGTTTTACATCGACTCTGCGCTCTGTATCTTCTAATGTTTTTCCAAAAATACTGTTATTTAACAATTTAAAAAAGTCTTGCTCAAAAGCAGAGTTAGATTTTTGTCTTAACTCCGTATTTAAATCAATATATTGTTTTAAGAACTGACTCTGCTTAAATGTTATTGCTCTGCGAATTCGTTTAAGGCGTAATCCATGATTCAAACACATTTTCAAATGAACGTAATGTATGACATATTCATATTTATCGAATAAATTAGGTATCAGTTTTTTATGTTTCGAACCCGGTGGAACAAAATTTTGGGCGCAAAATGGAAGGTCATTGTGTAAGTCATGTAAACTCTCTGGGTATTCTAAATCTACTTCTAAAATGTATCCATATTCATTTTCATTAGGAATGCTCAGTATGTTAAGCTGACTACATTCCTCCTCATCAAGTAATCTAAAGTCCGCATAGGGCAAATAGCTACACATAGCGTAACCATATAAGTTATTACAGTCCAAGTACATTAAATAACTATTAGATTGAGATGAATCAAAATCAGGCTGATATTTGTTATTTGATTGAGCATACCTTTTTGAACATAAACAAATGCCTCCTCGAATACCCTTTTGTATCATACGAATTATTTCCAAGTCAGATAAAAGTTCCAACTTTATTTTAGTTTTTAAAAGCATTGCATCGAAGCTTAGGCTTGGTGCTGTAATATAAAAAGCCGGATCTAAATCATAATTTTTTTTGCAAGTTAAGCGGAACTTTTCGAATATATCGGCTAATAATAAAACATCATTTTTTACATATAAATCTGTATACTCTCCTAAATTTTGTATGTCAAAAGTTTTCCATACGGTTAAGGCATGTTGGTAATCAGTTAAGCTAATTGATTCACTCGTAAGACTACTGTAAAATTTTTCTATCGGCGGCAAACTAGTTTCTTCATATACCTCCCAAGCAGACATATATTCATATGGATATATGTATACCCTTGCGACGCAACAATGAACATTTTCGTTCACTATCGCAATTTTTACGTAAATGTATAAAGTCATTAGGGTTAAGACTTTTAGCTAACTGGTCTAAGCTTGTCCCTAAAAATTTAAAAGAATCGACAAAACGTACTGCAACGAAAGTTTTATCTGAAAGTGGAATAAACTTAGTAAAAGAAATATAATTTTCTTTGCTTTTCGGAATAACTTTGATTGAGCCTGATATTGTGTTTAATTCCCGAATAAACAAATGGCAATCGTAACCCGACAAATTATGAAAGAAAATGGGGATAAATTTAGGAATCTGAAATTTAAGATTACAGTATGAATGAGCTGCGCCTCTGTAAACACCTGTGAAGTGACAGTGATCTCTCACTTTATCTACGACTAATAAATTTGAACATAAATAACAATAGTCTGCGCGATCAAAAGCACGCGAGTCAATATTACTAAAAATTATAGGCACTGGATTCTCTGAAGCCGACTGAATAATATCATAAATTCTTTTCACGTCTTTCTGTAAATAAGTAACAAATTTGAATGCACAATCAGGACCGCGATACTTTACTAGGCGGTTTAGAGAGCTATCATAATTACAAACAATATAATACGCAAACGCAGCGGGAATGTGCCGTTGAATGTTAGCTGTGTGTTTACTTTGACTTTCAACGCACGGTTGTAATAATGTTTCAAAGTCTGCATATATTACATAAGGTATGAATTGCTTACAATGAAAATTTTTAAATTGAACCAAAGTACCTTTTTCGGGCAAAATAGTTGCGACTCCACCGCAAGAGTGATTTTTATATTTTAGATTAGACTTAAAAAACAACAAGCAATCATCACAAAAATAAAGCTTACTGTGATGTTTAGTCACTTGACTTCTTAATAGTTTAGGAAAGTTTTTTATGAGACAGTAATGAGACTTAGAACCATTCTGAACTAAAAGCATATTAATATGATTTTTTTTTCGTAAAATGGTTTTATACAACGGCCCAGTAATATTACTTTTACTATCCAAACCATAGATATTTACACTTATGTTTTTATTATTTTTTTCAAATGTTTTTATGTCATTATTTGCAACTGGAAACGACATATTAATTAAGTTTAATACTGTACTAAAGTGAGGATAAGATGATACTCGACAAGCATTCTTTTTAACTGGGTACAAAGCCGCCATCACAACCCAAGCAAAACAATATTCATCATCATTTTTTATATTTACACAAGCTTGTTTTGAGTAAATTTTTTTTGGTAATTTTAGATATGATGATCCTCTCAATGGCGTATATTTGTTAATATTAGTTTCGAGGTATAAAATATCCAACATAGACCATCCACTCCCCTTTTCCTGAAATTCGTCTATCTTTTTACAAATAATTTCAGAAATGTTATTTAGTAGATCATTAAAACTGTAGTTTAAATGTAAAGAAATGTTTGCAGTTGTAAATGATTTAGTTTCCGTAGAATCATCTTTAGGTAAAATTACTTTAACAAAAAGTTCAAAGTTTACTTTTATATTTATATGATTAGATAAAGCTAAATGAAGTATTGTTTGTAACTTTGAGGCAATGCAACGCAAGAAGTGCGTGGGCGAAGTAGCAGCTATTTCGCTGCCGTCAGCCAGACGCTCGCGCTCTGCCCGTATGCGATAAGACGCTATGCGACAACGAAACGCGGAACTTATTTTTTCAATGCCACTATCGAGACTTACTGCACTATTACTTTTATGTTTAATACTGCGTAAATGCCCCGAAAACGATTTACTTGGTAATGACTCTTGACAAATCGAACAATAGATAGATTTACCCATAGTTGAGTGGTTATTAGTTCTGCGGTTGATTAAGCTAAGTTAAAAAAAGAAAATATAGTTTTAGAATTTATATTACCTAGATTAACCATTACATTAGTTAAGTATAAGTACAATAAAGTTTTTACAATGTAGTGAAAAAAAAAAAAAAAAAAAAAGGTGAATCGATGGATGAACCTATTGGCTGCCAACCTTGTCACCGTAGTACATCGCCTCTTTTGAGAATCTCTTCTTCGCTTCGGCGCACAATTTCTTCAACTCTTTCCACAGCGGATCGTCTGGTGAGACCCGCAAGCGAAGATTAGCAATCCACTTGTCCGAGCGTTCACGAGAGCCGAGATTAATGATGTCTTCGGTATTATATATTTTGACATCAAAAAATATGTTACCATCAGGCACCAATTCCACCTGACGTTGTTACGTCAGGTGGAAGTCGCGGGCGGGGTGTTCCCCGCCCGCGACTCGCCGAGACAACGACGACCACAAGGGGCTGCTGGAGGAGCGCTTAGGCTGCTCAGACTCGTCGTCGGAGCCAAATAGGTCGGACAGCACAGAAGCCGAGCCGTTTGTTTTCGCAGTAGGCTTCCTGAAACAATTGTATTTATAAATTGTTACCGCCAATTCATGAAATCTATTTTTAGCACAGTAACTAACTCTTTATCGTAGAATTATTAAATAACTAGCGGTCGCTTGCGGTTTCACCCGCGTGGTTCCCGTTCCCGTGGGAATAACGGGATAAAAAGTATCCTATGTGTTAATCCAGGTTATAAACTATCTGTGTGCCGAATTTCATCCAAATCCATTCAGTAGTTTTTACGTGCACAAGTAAAAAACATACACACTCACAAACTTTCGCCTTTATAATATTAGTGTGATTGTCTAAAACCAAAGTTTTGTCTAAAAAATTATCTTATTCGTCTATGCTAAAACTTAAAAACGTTATACATACCCACTTGACTTCTTTTTCGCAGGCTCTTTTTTCGGTTTCGCCGATTTTTTCGCCTTCTTCGGAGGACTGTAAAAAGAAAAGAAAGAACATAAATTATAAACATAATAAACTTTCCTACACTCACACCAATTATCTAGCCCAAGAGAAGCTTCGTTATGAAACTCGTTAAATGGTTACTTGACAACGGATAAACATACTTAAAATACTTAAATACATACTTATTATAGGTACATAGAAAACACCTAGACCCGAGAAAATATAGAAAAACAATAATTTCTAAAATTGACCCGACCGGGGATCGAACTTGGGACCTCAGAGATGGCGACACCATGAAAACTGGTGTACATACCACTCAAACAAGGAGGTCGTCAAAATAAGAAAATAAAAATAAAGTATTTAAAAATATGGCAATTATGGCGACATAGTACCAAAGTCTTGAGATATGCATAGCAAATAATTACCTAGAGTCTTCTTCAAAGTCAGATGACTGTTCACGGTCTGAGTCTAGGACAGCTGCGGCGGCGAGCCGTTTCTTGTACTCGTGTTCAGACCTGTAGAGACACGAACGGAAAATAAATTATAGGTCTGTATGTCAACCATCGTACAATCATTGTAAATAATACCAATAAATAAATATATTATAATGAAATGAAAAAAAAAAAAACAGTAAAATATTATTGACTCACGAACATTATGTCGACGCACTTGATGTGAAGAACAATGGTGATGGAAATAACACTGCAGGCAGCAATAGGTAGACGTGCTTGATGACAAGTCGATCGTAATTGATTTAATGTATTTTATGGAAACTTTATTTATACAAAAACTTGGCAAATACAGATACACGAAAAATGTGTGCAATTATGCACACATTCGTAGATATCTAAATCAGCAATAACGTGTGACCAACAATCACTTCATCGAATTACAAATTATGAAGTAATTAAAATAAAGTGTCATCAAAATATAAATTATAAAACCAGTTACGTGTAGTAATAAGCTTAGGTAAGTAGCAGTGCTAAGTTCGATTCCCAAAAAAAACTTAGGTAGGTGTACCTACTTACTCATAAAGTCCAAATAATAATAATATTAGTAAGTAGGTACATGTAATATTATTGTATGTTTTGTGTATGTACTTGTACTGTGTGTTATGTTTTAGCATAGAATTGAATATATTGACTTGACGACCTCCGTGGTCGAGTGGTTAGCGCGCCGGGTTTGGCATCGCGCCATCTCTGGGTTCAATTCCCGGTCGGGTCAGTTTGGAAAAAACTGTTTTTCAAAATTGATTTCGGGTCTTGGTGTTTTTCTATGTTTATGTATATTTATAAAAAAAAAAATTACATCTTTGCACTGGCTATTTTACTTCTAAATGATGGAACACAACAATGCAGATAACATTGTTGCTATGCGCAAGACCTAGGTAAGATGGACTACCATCTATATACTAAGTTAGCCAGGCGGACTTAAAACAAACTATACCACCAACCAAACCGAACACAACATTGTGCCCTGGGAATCGAAACCGGGACCTCTGGGTCTGAGACCACAGCGGCTGTTATTAATTGAATATATTATTTAACAATATTTAAAAAATAATAATTAATAAATAAAACCTTGCATTGAATTGAGAACCTCCTTTTTTATCAAGTTGGTTACAAGTTATTCCCACAGAGCTGATGCTTTGTTTGCACCTATGTAAAAATAGCAAGTTAATCATTATAGTTCTCATGAAATTACACCGTCGTCATTTTATAAGGCGCATTAATCGCAACGTCCACCGCAAGCTATGAAACGGCTGTGAACTATGAATGGCTATGTTATTTTGCGTGCTATACTGAGCGAAGTAAGCTAAGCTCGCAGTGTACTTCATACTTTGTAAAAGTAAGAAATAAAATAAAATTTTAGTCTTCAGTGGTCGTCAACGACGATGGTTGACATTTGCATACATGGTTCGGAAACCGGGATACATCTGTTTTAAAAAATTATAGACAGTTTTGTAGAACTTTTTGCTTCACAATAAAGGATACATTGATACGTTGTTACTTGGCGATTGTGATAACAAGTGATAAATCTTCTGAAAAGTGTAATCAGGTGAGTGTTTTTCCTTAATTTTAATAACACATTCAAAAATATCGCGACCTTTGTAAGCTCTGTCAACCAACAATTAAATAACTATGTAATATAAATTTGGTTACCATTAAATTTGATTTAACAGTTAGGTATAACAAAAAAAACAGTTCGTAGATCAGAATTTTAAGAACCTCCTTCTTAAAACTGAGCATTTTTGTTTTCCAACGATGGGATGCATTGTAACTTGAAAGAAAAAATAAGACTATTGGTATACTGTATTACGTACTTTAAGGCTGATTTGTCGTGTAAGAGTCAAGTGCCCAACATTGTCTGGGATACATAAGTACATTATGTAGGGCGCCTTCACAATTCCCGACAAAGGGATGCACTTTAACTTTGAAAGAAATAACAGTGTTGAGTACTTCGTAGTTGCTTTGTTGTGAAAAGCCATGTGCCTCGCAAGTCCAGGATACATCTCAGTTTTAAGAAAATCTTAAAGTCTGTTTTGTAGGGCTCATTTCACGTTTCCCGACAAAGGGATGCATTGTAACTTGAACGAAATAATACTTAAAACTATTTAAACAAACACTATAGTGTTACGTAACATACTTCAAGTCTGATTTGTCGTGTAAGAGTCAAGTGCCCGGCATTGTCTGGGATACATAAGAACATTATGTAGGACGCTTTCACAATTCCCGACGAAGGGATGCACTTTAACTTTGAAAGAAATAACAGTATTGAGTACTTTGTAGTTGCTATGTTGTGAAAAGCCATGTGCCTCGCAAGTCCAGGATACATCTCAGTTTTAAGAAAATCTTAAAGTCTGTTTTGTAGGGCTCATTTCACGTTTCTCGACAAAGGGATGCATTGTAACTTGAAGGAAATAATACTTAAAACTATTTAAAAATACTATAGTGTTACGTACTTCAAGTCTGATTTGTCGTGTAAGAGTCAAGTGCTCAGCATTGTCTGGGATACATAAGTACATTATGTAGGACGTCTTCACAATTCCCGACGAAGGGATGCACTTTAACTTTGGAGGAAAAGATACAGTTACCGATACCTGTTTTTTTCTTTTTAATTTATTTTATTATCGAATATTTAGTCTTAAAGTAAATTTGCTCTGAGCTTGAATGATTTACCTTGCATAAATAAAACGTTTTAGGTATATTTGATCCGTTATTGGCACTAAAATATGAATTGTAAAATAAGTATTTAGAAATTAATATTAAAACTATAAAAATTTATAAGGAGTAATAAAATGTCGCGCTATTTTTAACTACATATTTCTTAAATCTTTTTTGTATCGATTTACTGCGGTTCGAAGTTTGTGATGGTAAATTATGTTTTATCTCGTCGTAATATAATTAGGTTTGAGTTTCCTTAGAAACTGTTTTGGAACCTTGATCTATAAAATCCCGAATGTTTTGATTTTTACAAGTTACAATTAATATTTTAAGTAGTTTATTGAAATCTGTGAAACACTGCAGTCAATTTAATTATGAAATTTGTTAAACAAAAAATCATTGAAATTGGAATGCATCTGTCCTACGTCATCAAACGCTCCAAAACGCCATGGTACCTTATATCAAATACTATTCGCTGTATTGTTTGCGGCCCATCGAATTGCGAAAAGATCAACTTAGTGATTAGTTTATTACTTCATAAAGATGGTTTACGTTTTTGTAACTTGTAGGTACGTTCATTCAGAATCTTTTTATACCAACCTAAACATATACTTCTAGAAAAAACTTTAAACATGGTAAGTAATACTTTTGTTTGTTATCTACGACAGTAGTAAAAATTGGGCGTTCTGGCGCACAATAGTTGTGTGCGAACGTCGTCGCGGAGCGACGACGAAGCGAGCACGGCGAGCGGTGAGGACACAACTTTGTGAGCCAGAATGCCCAATTTATTTACTACTCATGCATCTCGCCATTTATCTGGAGAGGTAGGCATTAGAATTCTGCCCACCACAGTTGTCTCTACACAGCTTTTTACTATACATCCTGACACACTTATTTTGCTTCATTTTCTCGTAATGAAATAACATTCATATTATTTAGTTTTTTTTCAGTTAGTAACACTCAAATCAACTCTAAGATGTTGAAACGTTAGAAAAAAATACTAACACTTGTGGAAATTTACAGACACAGAAATTGGCACAACTGTCAACGTCAAATTTGACAGAATCGAACATAGACTAAGCGATATTTTGCGATCACGATGCCTAAAATGTACCACAGAACCGAAATAATCAAACTTGTTCATACTAAAGTAGTCTGTCTATGAAAACACGGTACAAAATCAAGTGTGTTTTTGTAGGTGCGGTCTCATGTGACCGTTTGGGGTTTGAGGGGTTAAGTGAGAATCGAACCCGCGTCCTCCGCAATCCGGATGGCTGCATTGACCACTCCGCCACCGAGCCATTTGTTAGACCTGTCGAAATTTTTCAACGCTTTTGACTTTATGATTTTATATCAAGAGTGTCTCATGATATGAAACCTCTTAGAAATTGAAAAACTGAGAGGATTTCGAAGGACATGAGTTCGATTCCCACCTGAGGCACAAATTTTATTCAACGTTCCAATATATCAAATTCATACCCGTAAGTTGGTTAGTGTTCTTGACCACACCTTTCATTAGAACGTATTTGCTCGGATGGAGAACGTTCGCCGAAGTCTTACCCTACCAATTTGTGCCATTAACTTGCCTCAAGTCTTCTTTTCAATTTTGATCCAATTGCAAAATCACCAATAAGCAAAACCCTCACAGAAACTTATATACAGCTCTCGCAAATCGAATCAACACGTACACCGCTCGGTATCTCAAAGCGAGTGGATCCTGCAAAGAACCTTTAGCCATATCGGATATGCAAACTGGCAAAGTAAAGATATCCGAGCTCAGCTGGTGCCGTACCGGTTAGCTAGACGTCAGGCATCGGATCGCACCGGTGTATACCGGTTCGTGTACAGACGCTAGCACTTCCACTTACTGCAAAGTGTCAAATTTCTTCAACACTTGAACTTTGAACTTTGTCACTAGATATTACAAGTCTTACAAAACAAAATAATAGATTAAATTTTCTTCAACTACACGACATGCATACTCATCAGGAAAATACTTAACAACAACATTCACACACACATATTCACAAAAAAATTTCAAACACATAATACGTACGTCGTAGAGGCGAAGACCTAGTTTTACCTATGAGAACCAACTATGGAAGAAAATCTTTTACGTTTGAAGGAGTACAAGCTACCTTCAGACATAAAAATGCGGGGACGTTCGGAATGTTTAAGTCAAAGCTAGCCAAACAATATAATATCTAGCCATTCACTGCTTCTATAAAATGCTTGATTTGAGCACGCTAAATAATTGAAAATCAAACGAACTTATAAAGTGAAGTTCGATTTAAATTATGTGACAGCTTTATTCGACGCGATTTATTTACATATTGTAGTAGCATCGCCACGCTTTAGCCTTGCACGGATTTTTAAAAAAGTATTTTTCTGAAAATAATCGGTACTCATACCATAAACTATGGCTGTATGGCATAGATCCCTTACTCATCCCCTACCACATCTGCAGGCGGCAACAGCAACCTCGCTTTGCCGTTTCCAAACTCGTACTCATTTGTTTAAAGACATTTTGTTATGAATTATCGATTCTAATTTTAAATAAAATTTCAATATTAACCATTTTATTTTTAGGGTAGGGCAAAACAAAAGTCTATCTTTTAGACTTATTTATTACGGGTGGGTTTGCATAAATAAATCGCGTCGAATAAAGCTGTCACATAATTTAAATCGAACTTCACTTTATAAGTTCGTTTGATTTTCAATTATGTTTCCAGCTTTATTCTTTGCGATTTATTTACATATTGTAGGATGTTTAAAGAATATTCAGTAAATAAAATGTGATTGTTATAGGGATATGCTAGACATGTAAGATGTAAATAAAACGACATAGTTGTTTATTATTTTAATTACAGTTGTATATAAAGGTGGAACGATAAATTATGTGGAGGATAATAATGTCCTCGCAAAATTATCAACCTGAGGTAAAACCCTTTTATCATAATACCTTGCAAAAGTGAGTGATGAATCAGACCAACCAGCTGTTTTTCTAATCACGTCTATGGAGACACCAAGCCTATTAGCCGCTGAAGTGGCTGCATGCCTGGTGCTGTGCGCAGTGAAGAAGGATGTGTCGACGCCGCTCTTTACAAGAATATCACTTATCCAATGGCTCATTCTTTGACTTGTTATTTTGTTATGCGGTTTCTTAAAACTAATAAACAAAAAATTACAATTATTCTTACGTAAATCATTTGTTTTTCTCAAAGACATTAAACTTCTCTTTGGTTTTTCTTAAATATTCCTGAAGACATCGAGCTGGACAAATCTGAGGTTTATCATTAAAAAACGGTAGTTTTAGAATAGGTTGAAAAGAATTAACTCTGGACGTTTTTATCAAGTCTGGTACTTTAATAACGATTTCAATATTGTTAACTGTAATGTTTTCAAGGCGAATCAAGGCTAATGTTTGCATTCTATGAGCAGTAATTATAGCTAACAAAGTTAGAGTTTTCTTTGAAAGAATTTCCAGAGTAAGGCCCTCGTTGGGCCATTCTTGGGCTAAATAATTCAAAACAATATTGGGATCCCATGTTACATCATATTTTGGTTTCGATGGTCTTAACCTATAAACACCTTTCATAAATCTTTTAACTCTTTCATCATTTGAAATGTTTCCTAGCAATAAAGATAGAGCTGATTTATAACAATTAATAGTTCCATATTTACCACCAGAATCAAAGATTTCTGTTAAAAAATGAATAACAATTGGCACAGATACTGATACATGATTAAAATTATGATTTTTACAATAATTTATCCATTTTTTGATAGCACCATCATATTGCTTATACGTATTTGGAGACAAGGAAAAAAGCATAATTTCAAAAGATCTAGGCGACAGTGAACGATTTAATAAAGCTTGCCTGATAATTTCGTGGCAATCAGCCGAAGACTGCGGTGCAGGTTGTGTGCTTGTTTGAAAGGAGAGTTTAATAGTTTGATATCTGGTTCAAAATAAATAATACTAACATCGGTTATAATTAATTTCTTGAAAAGTGGATACCAAGCTTGAGTTGGCCAGTCTGGCACAACAATAATGCCTTCTGCTTTGTCAATGACAATCTTTTGTAATGTTTTTAATATTAATGAAAACGGTGGAAAAGCATAAAACAGTATATTATTCCAGGAAATTGTGAATATATCTATTGCCCATGCCTCTGGATCTCTTTTCCAAGATACGTAACTAGAGCATTTTGTATTACGACGGGTCGCAAACAGGTCAATTTTGGGCAAACCTAATTTAATTCTAATTTCCTGAAAAGCATAATCAGCCAATTCCCATTCTGTTTCATGAAATGTCTTTCGTGATAAAAAATCTGTTTCATAATTATCTTTACTACTAATATAGGAGGCAAATATTATAATATTACGCTCTTCACACCATTGCCAAACATGTCTTGTAATAATATTTAAGTGAGGAAACTGAACACTTCCCATTCTATTCAAGCAGGAAATAGCGGTCACATTATCAACTCTTAATAAAATTTCACAATTATTATAATTTTTGGTAAACACTTTTAAACCGAAAAAGGCGGCCCGTATCTCTAATTCATTAATATGTTGATTACACTCGTCATCTTTCCAGTGACCATGTGATTCCTGTTCATCACAAAAAGCACCCCAACCTGTTGTTGATGCATCAGAGAATATTTCAGCATGATAAATATAAGTACGAAACCGTGAAACATTGCACTTAATGTGATCTACCCACCAATTTAAATCATCATTTAATAATTGTGGAATAATTATCTTTTGTTCGTAACTCAAATCCCTTAATAGACATAAGTATTTATGAAAGTATTTATGACGTTCTAGTTTTTTAGTGTACATCCAAGAATAATCAAGAGCTGGGCAAGCTGACACTAATAAACCAATAAGCCTAGCAAAATCACGCAACTTACAATGTTTTTTATTTCTAAAAGTATTTAACATGTTATAAATTTTTTGTCGTTTTATATCTGGCTATTTTAAAACCATGTTTTCAGAATCGAATACGAATCCGAGAAATTGACACGAAGTCTTTGGAATCAAGCAACTTTTTTCATAGTTGATGATAAAGCCTAGTGATTGTAAGAGTGCCACTGTGCTATAAACATTTTCCTCGCATTCAGTATAAGAACGACCGAAACAATGGATGTCATCTAAATATATAACGGACAGCAAATTTTTTGATCTTAAATATTGCATGACCGGTTTGAGCATTTTAGTAAAAACATGTGGAGCTGTACATAGTCCAAAAGGTAAACAATTAAACTCATAAAGTGTATTCTCATATTTAAATCGGAGGTACTTTCTTTGCGATACCGTTTCGTCTCCGTTTAGTGATTCTTTAACGTTAATCAAAAAATATGCGTCTTGTAAATCTATTGATGCCATAAAACAGTTTTTTGTTATGAACTTTGAAGATGTTCTATAATCTTCCATTTTAAAATGAGAAGTTCTAATAAACTTATTTAAATTTTTTAAATTTAATATAAACCGTTTCTCTCCATAAAAATGTACTAGATATAAATTCTCCTTGAACATGATTACATTTAGAAATAGCATTAAGTTTTAATAGTTTTTGAATAGCAATCTCATAATCTAACGACTCTTGTTCTGACTTGGGAAATATATTTGAAAAAGATTGCTGTACAGGCGTCGAATGAAAAGGGATAGTATAGCCTTTTGTCCATGAAATAATGGTATTATCATTAGTGATTTCAGCCCATTTATGAGTAAAATATTTTAGGCGCCCGGCATGTCGTACCTCAATTTGTTGAAGATCTAGCGGCGCGTGTACTGGGCTCGACGAGCAGGCGGATGCGGCAGTGGCGGCGGCGGCAGCGGCGATCGCTGGCGACGTGGCGGCAGCGACGGCGGCGGCATCCTGGCTGCTTGAGCTCTGTATACAGGACGATTCAGCCCTGCATCCAGTCTGCCGGCTGTCCTGGGATGCAGGGCTTTGGAGTTTACCTTGTTTGTAGAATTATGGTTTCTCGCATTAAAATTATTTCTATTTAATTGTGGTTTATATTGACTCTTTAGGGTGTCACCCGATCTCTGAATATTTTTTGCAGCCTTAAGTTTTTCGGTAAGATTTTCTCCGAAAAGATATTTATCGCGAGTAGTATCAATAAGTGCACTTTTGAGGCTGTTATTTATTGATGATATTACAAAGCTTCGCCTAGTCTTTGTCTCCAGATGGTGACCATCACAAAGGAGGCGGCTAGCATCACTGATGGGTTTAAGTAGCTTTTCGGTAGAATACTCATTTGAAATAAGCATATCAGTTACTTGGGCCAAAGCCGCTAGAGCAGCTGCTATATGCTTCTGTTTTGACAATAGCGAATAATCTCGTCTTACTAAGGCCTCAGAGAGCGCCGCTTTGGCTTCTGGGTTCAATATGGGTGGAAGTAGTAACTCACAATTAGCAGGAATTAGATATTCACTAACTATTTTCTCCTTTGTCTCTCTAGACAATCCTTTGACCAATATGTCTTGCCAGCGGGTTGCAACATCTTTGTGTATGTTGCTCCCGAAGTTAAGTACGGGCTTAGGAGCGTCACCGAGAATACTTAGGATACTCTCGTCCAAATCTTTATCCACAATTGAAGCTGGCGCCGTGGGCGCCGAGGATGGGCCTGGTTGTGGTGACAAACTGCCCGTTGGCAGAGGCTCTGGCGTGTGAGTCATGCCCTGCGGTGAAATTGGAGCCATTAGCGGTGTGTCGGTATCACCAGCCCACTCGCTTGGTGGCAGATAAATTGTGTCTTGCTCATCGTGATTTTGTTCTTCTATAACATCCTCATTGTAATCGAAGGTGCCTGAAACAAAGGCTTCTTTTTAGATATGACAGAGAATACCCAGTATGGTAAGCTCGCATCATAAGAATTTAAACGGTAAAAGCCCAGTGTGGCAGTTACGCATTTTTTTTCGTATGAAGGTAGATTTGTGCAACAACTTTAAATGATTGACGGTTAAAGCCCAGTGTGGCAGTTACGCATATCTTCATGGAGTTTGCTGCTTCAAAGAAACACACAGTATTTACTTTGTAATTCTATCTCTGAACGTTCTCCATCGTATTTTTTCTTCAGCTTTTCTTCTAATTTCTGAATTTTTCTTAAAATCTTTTCCTCATCTAGGTCTTCATTCTTCCGCTTCTTTCCCATTGTTGAAAGTAACTGGACGGTGGATGCAGCTGTGTTGACGTGCGAAGGCTTCGGCACGGAAACGCAGAATGAGTACGAGTTTGGAAACGGCAAAGCGAGGTTGCTGTTGCCGCCTGCAGATGTGGTAGGGGATGAGTAAGGGATCTATGCCATACAGCCATAGTTTATGGTATGAGTACCGATTATTTTCAGAAAAATACTTTTTTAAAAATCCGTGCAAGGCTAAAGCGTGGCGATGCTACTACAATATGTAAATAAATCGCAAAGAATAAAGCTGGAAACATAATGTATTTGAATAGTTATAAGATCTCGTGTAAGTGACAATTGTCATAATAAAAGAATTTAAAAATTCTTTGAACTGATATTATGGATCCATATTGATTGAGGAAAATTAACAGTTTCGGATAGGCTAATCTGCAGGCGAGTGTACGTACACGAGCTCAGTCGTGTACGTGTTAGAGAAACGAGACCTTTTGTTCGGAATCTAGATATTGGTATGACAAGCCGAACTGAAATGCGGTGGTTGGTTCTGTATTGAAAGTACAGGCTGTAATGTTTCGGGGAGCGGGAAACAAGTGAATCTCGCAGAAGCTTGGAACGCACTGGTTTAATTTTCACATATAAAATTGGAACAACATTCGGATATTCTTGTTGTTTACTATGTTTACACTTGTCTTAGAGGTAGAGAGAGAGATAGAGAGAGAGAGAGAGAAACATTTATTGACAAACAGAAATAAATAATAATAAAATAATAGCATACATAAAAAAGACAATTGTCAATCAGGAGCCCGCCTCAGCTTGTTTACACTTCTTTACGTACATGGGTACGGTCGGGGTCACCGTCGCTTTACCACTTTGGAGCGATTTTCGTATGAAGCGCACCGCCCGCCCGGGTACGTGCCCGTACCAAATAGACGACGCGGTGTGCAAGGGATTTTGACCTTTAGGCTGGTAAAGCGACGGAGTCCGCAATTGTACATATAATCACGATTGTTATCCCGGAAGGGTTAGTCAGAGACTAGGCAATGAGGAGAGCAAAAACAATTCTCTACCATAGTCCACTTTTCACAAAAAAAGCGACTGCACATGAGCTCAGTTTGATTGGTGGTGAGCCCATGGTGATGCTGCTGGATTTAAGTGCAGTCTTTATTCCGTGATTACCAACCCCTCTCTCCCTTTAAGAGTCGTAAAAGGCGACTAACGGACAAAAGACTGCACACGCATCCAACAGCATGTAGCGGCGATGGGCTCATCACCTACCATGCTGAGCACACGTGCAGCTACTTTCATTTGGTGAAAAGTAGAATGGTAGCAGTGGCGCTTCTGCGGTCCTCATTGCCTAGTCTTTGACTAACCCTTAGATATTAGTCAGGAATCTATATTTGTATAATTAACCCTTTAACGAGCACAGCATGTTAAAATTTTTATTGGTTTTCGACCTTAACTCAATTGTATAAAGTTCAAAATATAGTGTCAATATATTTGACACTGCCCTATAAAGGGTCAATTACAGCCAAAAAGGCTTTCACGACGGCTTACAGGACCCCAAAACGACTTACACATATTATGGTAATGCATTGTAGACACAACCCGCCTTTGCATGCAGATCTCAGACATACTAACATTGCTAATTCCGTATGTCGATATCTGGAGCAATCACTGTTTACATAATGTTAATTGGATACAATTTGATATCGTCTGATTTAGGTAAATATACTAAAATCCCTATTGTTTTTAATGACAACAACGTTAGACGAAGTTACACCACTGTTATAGAAGATACAGTACAAGACAATTCGTAATCACACTATCACATCACATCACACTAATTTTATAAAGGCGAAAGTTTGTGAGTGTGTATGTTTGTTAATCTTTCACTAAAAACTACTAAATGGATTTGGATGAAATTCGGCATACAGGTTGTTTATAACCTGGATTAATACATAGGATACTTTTTATCTCGATATTCCCACGGGAACGGGAACCACACGGGTGAAACCGCGAGCAGCCGCTAGTCATTACTAAAAGTAAAGTCGCCGTTTTTCTCTGTCTGTAGCACCGCACTATTCTTCAAAACCACGCAATGGATTTTTATGCGGTTTTTACTAAAAGATAGAGCGTTAACTGAGGATGGTTATGTTTATATTTTTTTGATGTTTTGTCAAAAAAAACTGAAGTGTGACGGTGTTTCTAAGTAATCGTGGAAAAAGGCGCGGCGGGCCGCTAGTCAAAAGTCAAAAGTCAAAATATATTTATTCAATAAACTCAATTAATAAGTACTTTGAATCGTCCAAATCTTTTTTAGCCACCACCCATTCAGGACATCATTTTTTAATTGTGGCAAAGCACAGCGCACAGAAGCAACGACATTTACAAAAAAATATATATATTATATGTCGTTACCAGGTCACAAACTACAAAATATGAATTTGAATATAAATAGTTTAATTAAATATGGTGCTCTATATAAATTAATTATAGACAATTAGAAATAGCTATTGGAGTACTTGGAGCATTTCAAACCCAAGCTGTTTTGTCTTCTGTATAATCTGACACTTTATAATATGTTTTTTATAAAGCTTTTCTTTGATTTTGATTTTAAATTTATCAAGATCTAATTTCTGAATAAGTAGTAACGCTCAAATAAAATCAAAGATAACGAATCGTTGAAAAAAATGTCTACCTCAGACGGGAATCGAACCCGCGTCCTCCGCAATCCGAGCGGGTGCGTTGACCACGCCACCGAGGTTGGTTAGATCTAACGACATTTTCAACGTTTTTGACTTTGTAAGTTTTATAGCAACAGTGTCTTCAAATCAGTTTTTGTAAGTTTGGATAAGTTAATTGTAAAGAAAATTATTGAATTACCCTATTGTAGTAGTTTGAAACAGGAGGAAAATTCTATTAAACATAAGCTTAACCTGACATTGAATTTATTTAGTTTGAGATAAGATAGCCAGTTCCTCAGTGATTGAGGATACCGGGTTCGGGCGCTTCCACCTTCGACCTTATCGTCACTTACCATCAGGTGAGATGAAGGCCAAGCGCTTACCCGTTGTATAATATAAATAAAAAAAATTAGCAAAAATTAAAAAATGCATTTAATTGACACTAACAATTATATTAGTAACTTTTATTTGACAAGAGATAATTATTATCTCCACATTATTTTAAGGCTTGTAGAACCTTGTAGAATTTATCAGACCTCTTTGTTTTTTCTATTTATTTATTTATAAATCAGACCTCTTAAAACAAGAGAAGTTTAGGAAGTAGAAGAATACCCTTTTTCTAGAACTCGCGTTCTCAGTTGCATAGTTCAAGATCGTTGTTCCAAGCTGCAGTGTTCAAACTCTAAATCGCCATTATGATTGCCAACCTTTTAGTTAGAGTTTAACCGCCTCTGTGGTCTAGCTGTTCGACCAGTTTCAGACAGTGGTTCTGAGTTCAATTCCCAGCGATAGGTACATGTACTCGGTTCAGTCGGTAGTATTTAAGGCACGTTCTAAGTCCGCCTACCTAGCTATCACTATCTCATCTTATTGCCTTAACATCAAAGGACGACCTCCTTGGTCGAGTAGTTTGTACATCGGTTTTCATGGTGTCACCATCTCTGAGGTCGATCCCCGGTCAGGTCAATATAGAAATTATTGTTTTTCTAAATTGTCTCGGGTCTGGGTGTTTTCTATGTATAATAAGCATGTATTTAAGTATGTTTATCCGTTGTCTAGTAACCATGTAACGAGTTTCATAACGAAGCTTCTCTTGGGCTAGATAATTGGTGTGAGTGTAGGAAAGATTATTTATTTATTATTTATTTGATGTTACAAGCTAAACACCGATATGTAAGAGATAAGATAGAAAGTTCCACATTTCTTATTTCTGATTGTCAATGATAATGTCTCATCTTTCTTTAAAGTTGAGAAAGAAAATGTCTGTGTTTAATATTCATGGCACTCCTCTAAGTTAATTTATTTTCCTTTATACCTCAGTCCATCTCGAACACGAAGACTTACGGTGCACTAAGCTCATACATGCTGGCTAGAACTGGCATCTGAATTAATAGTGTTTAAGGGGGACTGCACACTAGAGACGAATCAATAGAATGTACACAGTTCCTAAGATGATTTATTTTGCTTTATCATATTAATTAAGAACACAAGAGAAACTTTACATAATTTTTTGTCTTATTTAATATTCTAAATGCTATGAGTTTGGTTAGATCACTGTGTATTTTGTTTCTGTATTATGAGGACAAATTGTTAGCTTAGATAGGTACTTTTAATTACTAGCGGCCGCTCGCGGTTTCACCCGCGTGGTTTCCGTTCCCGTGGAAATATCGTGATAAAAAGTATTTTATGTGTTAATCCAGGTTATAAACTATATGTATGCCGATTTCATCCAAATCCATGCAATAGTTTTTACCTAAAAGAGTAACAAACATCCATCCATACTTACAATTTTTTTAAATTTTTCTAATATTAGAAGGTTTTTAATAACAATAAAATAGTAATATACCCTTAGATTAATGATTGGTCTCGCTGCGCTCGACTAGATACCTCCGTCGTACTTGTAAAATGCGGCAACAAATACTACGTCGAAATCGGCGTACCCGAGAGTCAGTCACACTGATAGCGGTGTGTAAAGTGTACGTACCGATTTTTTTATTAAATTTTGGGCATAATTCAAAGTAATGCCAATTTACGTAATAAAACTGTGTAAAAATAATACTACAAAAAATAAGAAGGACGGCACTCTTGCAAATTGCCATGGATGAGTTGCCGCATTTACGAAGCTGTGGTATTTAGATAGGGCTGTATCTAGTCGAGCGCAGCGAGACCACTCATTCATCTAAGAACATACCTTTATTTCTCATCACAAACTCACAGAAACATATATGTAGGTAAGTACACAAACAATCGTGTATTAAATTTGAGTGACACTGATACCTGAGAAAGTAAGAAAATACCAGTGATTAAGTAAAAGTATTTCCTTAATTTTTAAGTAAGCTACAAATTGACAGATATCATCATGATAACCAGTATTAGTCCACTGATAGACATAGGCCTCTTCCAATGCATGCCACAGAGCCCGATCTTCGGCTCTTCTGGTCCAACTGCTGCCAACAACCCTACGTAAGTCGTCGCTCTACCTTTGTCGTCCCTAATCGATGAGGTCACCACCTGTTATGCTGCGCACATGTGCAGTCGCTATTTGGTGAAAAGTGGACTATGGTAGAGGACTGCTTTTGCGGTCTTCATTGCCTAGTTTCTGACTAACCCTTTGGGGATAATAGTCATGATTATATGTACATACTTACATTATGTATGTATGTATATTTTGCATAGAACGTCCGTATGCCGCCGCCTTTGTACGACAGGCTGTCTGCAAATTAGTCTATAAAATTGCCTCTATAAATTCGGAGGTTAAACCCACTCCAGGTTAGTCCAGGAGAGCTGGAGACGCGCCAGCACCAACTTTGGATGTTAGTTGCTGAAACAAGCCCTTCTATGTTATATGATTTTGCATCAAAGTCGGTTGCCTAATTCATATATGATCATGAATCTCAGTTTAGTTAGTTCTATATTCTGAGTCTTCTATTTGAAGAAATGCTAAGATCGTGAGTTGATAACGTAGTTGTTGACATTGAATAAAGGCGTAGTTGGCTTTCAAAGACAAAGTAGAAATAGTATTAATTTTACGCGGGCCAGACAGAGCCACGATTGCAATACTCCCTCAGAGAGAGATTTAAGGATATAAGTATAATGACAGTTGCATCACAATATATTTATGATAATCTTGTTTATGTTCATAAAAATATTGAAATGTTTTCAAAAAACAGTGATATTCACAAATTAAATACTAGAAGTAAGAACAAATTAGCAGTGCCTTATACTAAGCTCCATAAAATAAAAAATTCTTATAAGGGTCTGTGTGTACGATTATACAACAAAGTACCAAATGATATTCAGAAATTAGATCTTGATAAATTTAAAACCAAACTCAAAGAAAAGCTTTATAAAAAAGCTTATTATAAAGTGTCGGATTATACGGAAGACAAAACAGCTTGGGTCTGAAATGCTCCATCCAAGTACCTTTTTTTTTTTTTTTTTTTTTTACTGGGGGAAATGCAATAAGCATACCCGGGGCCTGCACGTGGGGGCCCGCCCGGGTTATGTGGGACTCTCCCCCCAACTCCCGCCTCCCCGTCCAGGCCCTGCGGCCTCGACGGGGATTCGGGAGGAAGGGGGCCTACCCACTAAAACCCACCAGTAACGCCTTCATAGCCGTAACGAGGCAGGGACGGGAACACCGGTTTGGCAATCAGCCGCCCCCAACCCCTAGGCCGCTGGTCGTCACACCCCCGCTCCGAGGCACCCGTTGTGCGACTAAGCCCCGTGAGGCCACCCTCTCTAGGCTTGAAGGACTGTTCTACTTCGACTATATGTCGAAGTAGAACTCAGGCTCTGTGCTAGAGCAGGACGGACTGCGGAGTCTGGCGGGTGCCACGCTCGACGCTTCGTCCTCAAACTCCTCCTCGTCTTCCAGCCCGGTATCTCTCGAAGGAGAGACATTGGGGCTGGGCAGTGGGAGGGACTCCAGGTGATCTGCTGGGGTGCTGGCCGGGGCCGCATCCTCCTGCATTTCGGTCTCCTCAATGACCGGACTAGGTGCCCTCTGGGCGGCAGTGTGCGCTCGGACGCCACGGGCAGGCTCGCTCCTCACCCTCTCCAGGGGAGGGTCGCACCTCCGACTGCCCATGACGTGGCCATGAGCCCTGCCAGCCTCCTCACACACGGCGCAGTACGGCTCCGTCGCCGCGCACATCGCCGATTTGTGGCCGGGCAGACCGCAACGGAAACAAATCCCGCTGCGGTCCACGCTAGCCAGACACGTAGTCCGTGTATGACCCACGCCCATGCACCTGTAGCAGCGCAGTGGGCGCGGGTCAAGCACGGTGACCCTCACAGTGCTCCAGCAGAGGAACAGGCGACCTTCCAACCCCAGACCTCTCGCCACCTCAATGGGGCAGCGGACGAGCACCGAATAAAGCCCGTTGGGGCCCGGGCACAGCGCTCCCACTCTCACGCGCTCGACAGCGCAGCCACCTCGCTCTGAGACCGCCTTGGCGACATCCTTCAGCGTGACCGTGTCGTCAAGCCCCGAGAGGCGCACATCGGCGCTCTTCTCGGGCCGACTGACTTCGGCCACGTCCGCCACCACCGCCTGCAACCTCGCAGCAAGTCGGTCGGCTACCGCTCCGCTGTCAGCGCCTGGCACCTCTATGAGCCTGGAGCCATTCTGCGCCGTGCGCGTTCTCAGCCCGCTGATGCCCAGCTCCGGCAAGGAAATCTCGCCGATCGCCCTCCGGATGGTTTCGGCGTAAGTCACGCCCCGCGCTACTGCTTCAGGTCGCAGCTTCAACGCTACGGCCGTCGACCGCGGCCGCTTCAGCCGGACCCTGTTACGCCTCCGTCTTGCAGGAGCTGCAGGAGCAGGTCCTGGAGGAGCCATCTGAGGGGGGACGGGCGCGCGGACGTTTGCCGCAGCAAGTGCCGCCGTCCTCATGGCCTTCCTCTGCCGTCTGGACATCGTGGTCCTCGCCTCCGTTCCAACTGCGGTGACCTGAGCCCAGCTGGTGGTCTGCTGGGGGTTGGCAGTTGAGGGGCCAGCCGTCGTGGGTTGGGGCGCAAATGCGCGAGCCGTCGTAGCCGGGACACGTGCTCTCGGCGGGGCCGCTCTTGGCGCCGGGAGACAAGGGAACTCCTCTCGTCTACCTTCATGCGCTAGGGGCGGGCGGGGCCTCTCTGGCGTTGGAGACGCCAGTCTGTGCTCCAGGCGGTCAAGTCGAGACCCTACGGCACTGAGCGTCTCAGTGACGGTCCGCTGCATCTCTATGACGCACGCCGTCACCGGGTCCACATCCGGGGGGGGGGGGGGCGGGTACTTCCCTCGTAAGAGTGGACCTTCGCCCGTCCAGGTCCTTGCGCAGGGCCGCAACCTCGGCTCTAAGCGCAGCCACCTCCTTCTGGAGGTTGGAGTTAGTGCGCTCCAACCTTTCCGATTCCTCATTTCTGCTGCGGGACGCTAGATTTGAGAGCGCCCGCTGCAGGTTGGTGCACGCGGCAGTGAGGGTAATCTGGCATGAGCCCCCAAGGTTCTTCGACCTCCGACTCACCTCGCGGATTGCCCTCGCGCACATGAGTCCCTGCTCGTGCACCGCGTACGCCGAGAGGCCTTGTGGGTCGGCCGTCCACGGGATGGACTCCCGGATGGCCGCCTCCATTGCGCTCATCGGCTGGGATTCCGGGTCCTCCTCGAGGTCACTCTCCTGTCCCTTGCCTTTCTTTTTCCGGCCACGAACATTCGTGCCGGATCCCTCTCCCCGCAACCATTCCTCATGCTGGCGTAACTTCCGCTCATCTTCGCTGATCTCAGCATTGAGCTCAGCATCGATTTCCTCCATTTCCTGGCGACGAAGGGTGTCGTACGCCTCCTTCATCCCCGAATACACACCGGATGAGACCGCAGCGACAGCGCGACCGCGGCGCGAACTCGCGACCTTCGGTGCACCAAGTGCAAGTCTCGTCCCCTGACAGGTCATCAGAGTCGACCATGACAGTACGCGACCTTTTCCGGCTGTCGCCGCCTCTCCCACTAGTTTGGCTGAACACAACAGACCCGGAATCGGAATCTGCTGCCCCCTCAGCCAAGGGTTGTTGGCCGCTGCTTACGACAGCGGCCGGTGTTTTTGGTATTGAGCTCTTCATAAGGATCCCACGAGTAGAGAACAAATATTGGTCACCCCGTGCAGTGGCCTCATACACGGGGAACCCTCATACTGCCGGTGGCGGGTGGTTCCGGCAGGTTTTTACGGGTTTTCTCCCGGGGTGCTTTTACAGACTACCCTTGTCGCGGCCGGCTGGTTAAGGCAGGCCCTCGCCCCCCTCCCTGAACAGCTCCCCCACAGACGCCTCGAGTGGGATCATTGCCGCCCAGGTCGGGGACTACGATGCTCAGGGGCTGGCGTGAGGCCCCTGGTACACCCCTTTCGGGGTGCTCCCCTTTCCCCCCCCATGGTCGCTAGGTGGGTGGGCTGTTTGCCGCCCACCAACCCGTCCAAAAGACGGGCGCCCGTCGCCGCGTGCCCCAACGACGAAGCCTTTGCCTGAAAGGCGCCCAGAAGGGGCGCCGTCAAAACTCCCCTCAAAGCCGCTCGAGAGTGAGCGGCGAGCGTGCGACCCAGAGTGGGCCGCACGTGGAGATCCCCCACGCAGGTCCGAGTGACCCGCTGTGCGGTCCAGAAGGGACGCGCGTTGAAGGGGGTGCGATGCCCAGAAGGGGCACCACCTACTTTATTCGACGCCCAGAAGGGGCGTCAGGGATTAGCATAAGGCCCCTTGTCCCACGCTGAACGTGGGCCGAGAGGCCTTACCCCAGGGTGCACCACGAGGAGGTTCCCAAATTTGCACCCCGAGTACCTACTCCAACAGCTATTTCTAATTGCCTATAATTAATTTATATAGAGCACCATATTTAATTAAACTATTTACATTCAAATTCATATTTTGTATTTTGTGACCTGGTAACGACATATAATATATATATTTTTTGTAAATGTCGTTGCTTCTGTGCGCTGTGGTTTCTTGCGCCCGTTCTTTGCCATAGTTAAAAAATGATGTCCTGAATGGGTGGTAGGTTAAAAAATATTTGGACGTTTCAAAGTATTAATTGAGTTTATTGAATAAATATATTTTGACTATTGACTATTGACTATTAATAAAATATAATAACAAATAATTACATAAAGACACACGTTACACAGGACATCTACAAAGGTTAGCTTATCTCTAGAAGAGATCTCTTCCAGCCAACCTTAGCTTTTTTATATGAATATATATATATATATATATATATATATATATATATATATATATTCATATAAATAAATACACATACACATTTATGATATTATAATAAAACAAATTACTTATACCATATAATATTATGTAACTGATTATCACTTAAGTTTGATAGGTAGTTGCTTTTTGAGATGTTGTTTGAACAATTATAACGATGACCTCTCACGAAATGCTAGCCGGTAGTTTTTTCCACAATCTAGCCGTCTAAACAGTTAAGGAATTGTGGAAAAATTTGGAGTTCGATTGTGGATAGGATAAGGTTCTTGTATCACAAGAACGTTTGGGGCGTCTGGGGCAAAATCCAACCTGTCGTACAGCCTATTGCTACCAATAATAATAGCTTGTGATTTGGTAGGGTTCACCAGCAATCCAAAAGCATCCGCCCACGCCTTCACCGCGAGGAGATCCTTATTAATTGTTTCGATTGTACTGTAAGTGTTGGTTGATACATCGAAATGTCTATAAATCTGTAAGTCATCCGCATAAAGGTTGTACGGACTAGATAGAACTTTAGCGAGCTTTGAGAACAATTTAAAAGAGGAAGTGTGAAAGTACCTCCCTTGAGGCACTCTCGCTATAAGGGGAGCCCTATCCGAGATCGAGTCCCCACTCTTGATCCTCTGGCAGCGACTGCATAGATAGTCCGAAAACCAACCGAATATTGAGTATAGTTGGTAGTGCACCTAGGTGCATGACCCGGACTGTAAGTAAGGAATCGAATCCTGCTCGTGGACCTGACCTTAACAACATTTTAAAATATTTTTTCCAAGTAGCACGTTACAAACTTTTATTTTTTTTAATTTTTCCTCTACAACGGGTAAGCGCTTTGCCTTGGTAAATGACGATAAGGCTGAAGGTGGAAGCGCGCTTCACCCGGAATCCTTAACCACTGAGAAATTGGCTATCTTATCTCTAAGCTTTCAGAACACAACAGAGCTATTAATATTGTTGTTATGGCGACAGACTTAGATAAGATGGTGAAATTGAACCTCTGGGTCTAAGACCGGTGGTTTAGCCACTAGACTACAAAGGTAGTTAAATAAAAACTAATTAGAAAGTCCTCGACACATTCAAGATTGCTTCCAACCAATGCGTGAGATTTCAACAGCCTCAAAGAAAATGATGCGAATCATTTGCTCCAGCGTCCGCGCGGAAGATAATATTTTATCTTCCAACATAAATCCTGGCTATTAACCACCGCTCCACTAACCGAACGTTGAAGAAATCCGCATATCCCACTCTTGGACCTATAAATTACGTATCAGTACATCCACTCCGGTTGCCGAGCCCTATTCCAATAAATCTCGGGCTCCCATCCCGACCTTCCGACGATAATCCCGAAAACGGAATTCTGCATCACGCGGTGCAATAGAATGTTACATTGAAGAGTTTTAGTGGGACTTGCAAATCGGAATTATGCGGTTTGTGTCCTTTGCGGGGAGACTTTTTTTAACTTTCTAGGCTTACCTACGGCAAATAACGGATAAACGTTAAATAACCACACATAACATTATTATTTACTAAATCACTTTTTCTAAATTGACCTGGCCGGGTATTGAACCCTGGCTGAGATGGTGCGATGTCAGAACTGGCGTGATAACCACTCGATCACGGAGGTCGTCAAGATGTGTGGACTTTTTACATTTAGGTCGAACTGTTGTTCTAACCAAGTGAAAATGAAGCAACACCAACTTTAACGGTTTAAAATGCAAGGAAGCTTAACGCTCGTGCTTGAATGCAGCGATTCTCATATAGTTTTATAGATAAGAAGTTAGCCACCACAGCACCACATCCTAGGAAACCTACTTTGTTAACTTAATGTTCAAAGTTTGGAATTATTAATTGCAATACGCCTATTAGTGCTTACTCGATATTTTATTATTTTTATACATTTGTATACTTACAACCTTAATTTTTATTCGTTTGTAAGAAATTAAGGGTGAGTTCCACCCATGAAACTGAACAACTTTCCCTAAGGAACCTATGTTCAAAAATGATAAAAATATTTCAACCATCCATACAAAACTGTCCAATCAGCTGACGACGAAGGAGGTCGAAATTTTTGTAATTTTTACACATAGGTTTCTTGGGGAAAGTTGTTCAGTTTCATGGGTGGAACTCACCTTTAATTTCTTTTAAACGAATTAAAATTAAGGATGTAAACCAAAAAAAAATGAGCTGTGTAGTGGCGGCTCATAGAATACTACCAACCCATATCTTCCCATGGGTATCGTAAAAGGCGACTAGCGGACTAAAAACTGTAAATACATCCAACAGCATAAAGCGACGATGGACCTGTCAGCTGAACACATGTGCAGTTGTCATTCTGCTTATGCTGTCCTCATTGCCTGTCTCTAACGTCTTGACTTCATACATACGTATGAATGTACCTTATACAATTAGGAGCTCAAACAGCAGCTCAGGCTATCGTTTTGCGATCTCTTTTGTTAAGTACCTTTCGCGCTGCCAGGTCACTGGATAGCTGATCAAATTAAAAACGTCTTCAGCTCCTCGGTACTTCGGAAGGCACGTAAGCCGTTGGTCCCGGTTTTCTGCATTGGGCCATCGTGGTAAGCTATGGCCCAATCTCCCAGTGTGCTGTTCTCCATGTAAGAAGGCCTGTGCCCGCAGTGGGACATTTATAAGCTGATGATGATGATATACGGGAACGGAGTCGGGGCTATTTTTTGTATCAACTGTTTGTTCTGTTCAACTTTCGATTTCCTGTGCCAAATCTGAATGTTAAATTTTAACTGTCATTTTATTTTATGAGTTCAATGTGGAAAATTCAATAAATTTTCAGTTAATTTCTATTTATATTGCTTTGCTATTTATTTGATCAATATTTAGAGAACGTAATATTGTATTATTGAATGAACTTTATTTTCAAGCAATCACAAATTCTACTTTAAACACCGACGAGAGACAAAGCAATTTGATTTTTCAAATAAAGTGCGATCATACCGGTCGGTATGCAGTAGCGAATTTCTATAACTCAACCATATAGCAAAATGTATGTCTGGAAGGCGACGAAATTTTTGCATATTTCAAAGAATGCCATGGAGATCGAAGTGCTATCTCGCTATATTTCGGATTTTGCATTCAGCGTGTGTGGTAGAAGTGAAAGGATCAGCGCTGTTTAGTTTTCACCATCATGATCAGCCCACGAACTTCCCACTGCTAGGCACAGGCCTACCCACGTAGACAACAGCACATGGGAAGATAGAGTCATAACTTAAAACGCTGGCCTTCTACTTTAATGTTATGAAGCTTTGAATTTAACAAACTTTAGCCGTCATAAATATCCAATTGGCTATGAGCAATACTTTCAGACATCTATGGCATGGCAGCTTTTCAAAATATTATTATCAAAACTTAAATTCAAACACAAGTGATTTATATCTGATTTAGCACAATCAACTTTTTGATTTAACCTAAACATGAAATTCTTTAATAATAATAACTTAATGAAGTAGGTCAGTGTGCAAAATACGTGGGTTCGAATCTTACCTTAGGACTACTACTACTACTAGACAACTTTTTCAATCTAGGCACAAAATTCATAATTTTTTTATTGGCTAATTTGTTTCGATTGGAATTTGAAATTTCGTTTTTTTTTATAAAAATTTAAAAAAGACGCCAAGCTCTTAAGACCTCCACCTCACGTTTGCTTACAAGAGTATTGAGAACAGCATCTTTTAATATTCATGCGAATGTGGAATACTACGATTACGATGTTATTTAAAGTATGGAATTATAACATTTTTTCGTCTGACAATGACGACCATCCTTGTTGTCTAAATTTGTACGTTGTATCTTACGTTATGTTACGTTTCGGAAGAAAGTATGAAAGCATATATTATTTCATAAATGCAGAGCCATGCAAGTTTCTAAAATAAAAACTAAACAGTAGCGAATTTTTAATCGAAACGAAATTGAGCTCGCAGTTTCGTCTTCTACGCATCGTAGATGTAACAACTACTGGAAACTACATTGCTAATGTGATATCAATGTTTAGATTTAAGAATTTGTTATAACATAATCTGAACTAATCAATTTTTTTTTGTCTAAAGGAATGACTTTTTTGTTGCTAAGTATATTTTGAAATAGCATAAAATTAGTAAGTTAAGGTGCTCACCACATAAATTTTTCGTTTTCTTGGAAGAGATTCACAAGAAAACCACTAAAAATGGTATCTTTATCTCAAAAAACAGTAAAAATTTTAGTGACCTATATATTTGCACAGTGAATTGTCAAAAATTTGTTTACACACATTTTTCTTTTATACGGACCTAGTAGTAGTAATGTTACGTACCTAACTTTTTAGTACAGGAGGATAGTTCTTAAGCCTTTATTCATTCGCATTGCACGAGACACCATGCAGATGCAAATTCAAAATATCAAAATAAGATTTGGACGAACTCTTTCGTTGAGTTGAAATTGAATTCCGCATTTCGGAGGACCATTGCAGTGGAACCGCAAACTAAAATTGGCTTAGCCGGTGTGCCGGCGCGAATCTCGACTCTATAACTATTCGCGTAAGAATTTTCATAATCGCACAGAGCGGCCCAACTTTTAATCGGATCTGAGGGAAGACGCGGTCGAAGTATTTATACTGTCTCCGGAGTTTGTCCCCATAAATTTGCAAAATAGTAAATTTCAAGTAACCGTCGAGTTCTATCACCTGCCGCCGGAGATATTGGATTAAAGTGTTTTAAGAGGCTTCTATATTACATTATACAGTAAAATACTAAGATATTTCCCAAAGCTTAATTAAAGAGAACCACTTTCTTGTATGGTTTCTACCGTTACGTTTGTACGTACGTATGTTAGTAAGTTAGTAGTAGCTTACATACACACATTTAGATCTATGACTATTATCATTTTCATTTAGTAATAATAATTGGTGTAAAATGACTTCAAAGTTGAGCCTTCGTGCGTAATCTGGAAATCGCACCTTCTAAATCCGCTGTTTTCGTAGTAAATTAACCAATTAAATCGAGTTTTCGTTAATAGAGTTACAATAAAAATACTTATACATACTTATTCCAATTATAGAAGTTAAAAGAAGCTAAAGCAATAAATTATATGACTAAAATCACTTCAAAAACACCCAAGTTCTCGATTTACGTACCAAAAATGTTAAAGCGCTCTTAAAGAGTTAGTCAGAAACTAGGCAATAAGGACCCTAGACCAGTCCACTGCCATAGTATACGTTTCTTCAAATTATAACTACACATGTGTTTACCATGGTAAGTGGTAAGCGAATAGCCGCTTTATGCTGTAGGATGTATGTGCAATTATACAGTCTTTAGTCCGTCGCCTTTTACGACACCAAAGGAAGAGGGGATAGGAGCCCTCAGGACGACTTCGTCATTTTCAGTATTCTATTACCGCTATGCAACATGGTGACGTCCTGTATGAATGACCTCAAAGTACTGATTATTATGTAAAACTTGAAATTATGCGAGAGTTGAAGATAAGTTTTCTAGTTCAGTATTGGCAGATTTAATAAATATTTAACGCACTTTCTCTCGTTCGTTTTAGCATCGTGTTTTAATTAAAGTTAGCGCTTCTACGTGTATTTTCTAGAAAGATTAAATACGTGTTTGTTTTTCTTGTAAAAAGCAATTACTTACTTTTTTTTACTTAAATAGCTTTTCTGAAAGTGGCCCGATTTCTAATAAAAAAAGTTTTATAATAAAATTTAAAAAAAAAATCTACTACCTCGGGTGGATCCATGTCTTCTGCCGCCCATAGTGGCTGCTATTAACGCAAAACAAATATTTTTTTTATCTATATAGGCTAAAAATAGCCTAGAAGCATCTACTGCTGGGCTTTCACACTCGAAAAGTATTTATTTAGAAGATTTGACGATAGCCCACCACGCGGTTCCAAAAACGATGCTATCTTACAACCTGGGTTGATCGAAGCACAAAGTTAAATGTATATGAAAGTCACTACAAGAAAAACATTTTATGGCTTTAGTGGTTTAGTGGCAAAGCGTTCGACCCGATATCCGAAGGTTCTGGGTTCAAGTTTCAGTTCAGGTAAAGTGAGTTTCGGATTTTGCGACGCACAACCCAGGTTTGTGGTCATCAACCTGAGTTAGGCAACATACATACATACATATAAATTATTATAATCACGACTATTATCCCCGAAGGGTTTATCAGTGTCTAGACTATGAGGACGGCAAAAGCAGTCCACTACCATAGTCCACTTTTCACCAAATAGCGACTGTGACAGGTAGTGAGCTCATCGCCGCTCTATGCTGTTTGATGTATGTGCAGTCTTTAGTCCGTCAGTTACCTTTTACGACACCCAAGGAAAGAGAGAGGGTGGTAGTAATGGATAAAATGTTTACTAGAAAAAACATTTTTTCTAGTAAACATTTTATCCTATATCTTTATAGCATTGTGAATGCAAAATTTCAACAATAATAGTAGATTGTTATACAAGGGGCTAAAATGACCCATTGTATACGAGGTAGTTTTACTCGCGAGCTTTAGCGAGGGAGTAAATAGAAACCGAGTTTTAATGGGTTTTTAGCGCCGTGTGTTACACTCTGATTTTCACTACGAATGCGAGAAAGTAAAACAATCCAATACAATATGAATTGGTTTATTTTATTAAAAATTAACCCGTTAGGTGCTTTAACGACACCCACTGGAAGAGAAGGGTTGGTAGTATTATTTTGATGAGCCCGTGCTGTTGGATAGTTAGTATGTGCAGTATTTCCATCTCTTCCCTTGGGTGTCCTAAAAGGCGACTAACGAACTAAAGACTGCACAAACATCCTACAGCATAGAGCGGCGATGGGCTCATCAAAATCATACTACCAACCCCTCTCTTCCCTTCGGTGTCGTAAAAGGCGACTAACGGACTAAAGACTGCGCATACATCCAACAGCATAGAGCGGCGATGGGCTCATCAAAATAATACTACCAACCCCTCTCTTCACTTCGGTGTCGTAAAAGGCGACTAACAGACTAAAGACTGCACATACATCTAACAGCATAGAGCAATGATGAGCTTATCAAAATAATATAACCGCCCTCTCTTTTCTTCGATGTCGTAATAGGGGGGGGGGGGGACTAACGGACTAAAGACTGCGCATACATCCAACAGCATAGAGCGACGATGGGCTCATCAAAAAATAATACTATCAACCTCTCTCTTCTCTTCGGTGTCGTAAAAGGCGACTAATGGAGTAAAGACTGCACATACATCCAACAGCATAGGGCGGCGATTAGATTATCAAAATAACACTACCAACCCCTCCCATCTCTTAGGTGTCGTAAAAGGCGACTAATGGACTAAAGACTGCATATACATCCAACAGCAAAGAGCGGCGATGGCCTCATCAAAATAATACTACCAACCCCTCTCAAGGGAATAGAGATTCCCTTGGGTGTCGTAAAAGCAACTAACGGGCTAAAGGCTCACCACCTAAGCACATGTGCAGACTGTGCAGTAGTTTCTTGCTGAAGCGTGGACTGTGTGGGCGTGGTCTGTGTTGTCCATTGATTCAAAATATTACTAATTTTACCATAAACTTTAATAATACTCGTAACTATCTCAAAAAAGTTGTTGATCTAAATAAACAGTAATAAGTCGAGTCTTTATTCATGATTATTCTACTTAGGACTAAATAGGTACTTTTTCATTTTTGTAGGCTCATTGTCATGTGACAGACAAAAATTAAAAAAAATACTTTATCCCCTAGGGCAAGAATAGTAGATTATTAACCAAGGGGATAAAGCAGTGTCTTCTGTCGCAGGTGACGATTTAAATCGCGAGCGTAACGAAGGACTCGAGGTTTACTCCCGAGCGTAGGGAGGGTATTAAAAACTTTAATCACGAGTTCGCTCGTGATTTAAGACGAGTCCTGTAGGCCTAGCATGCGCAAAACGAGATATGTCGCGGACGAGAGACGACAAATCATTTTTCACTCCTCCTGCTCAAAAAGACCGTCATTGTAGCGTTCTAGAGCGAGGCTAAAATAGCTTTTCTTGCCCTAGGGGAAAAAGTAATTTTTTTTTTAATTTTAAAGACTCGACTTATTACTGTTTACTTAGATCAACAACTTTTTTGAGATAGTTATTATCTATCTCAGAACAATATTAGATAATGTTCTGAGGTTATTATTAAAGTTTATAGTAAAATTAGTAATCATTTGAATCCATGGACAACACAGACCACGCCGCCCACACAGTCCACGCTTCAGAAAGAAACAACTGCACAATCTGCATATGTGCTTAGGTGGTGAGGTGAGCCTTTAGCCCGTTAGTCCCCTTTTACGACATCGAGGAAAAGTGAGGGGTTGGTAATATTATTTTGATGAGCCCATCATCGCCGCTCTATGCTGTTGGATGTATGCGCAGTTTTTAGTCCGTTAGTCGCCCTTTGCGACACCGAAGGGAAGAGAGGGGTTGGTAGTATTATTTTGATGAGCCCATCGCCGCTTTATGCTGTTGGATGTATGTGCAGTCATTAGTCCGTTAGTCGCCTTTTACAACACCCAAGGGAAGAGATGGAAAGACTGCACATACCTACTATCCAACAGCATAGAGCGGCGATGGGCTCATCAAAATAATACTACCAACCCTTCTCTTCCCTTTGGGTGTCGTTAAAGCAACTAACGGGTTAATTTTTAATAAAATAAACCAATATATATTGTATTGGATTGTTTTATTTTCTCGCATTCGAAGTGAAAAGCAGAGTGTAACACACGGCGCTAAAACCCATTAAAACTCGGTTTCTATTTACTCCCTCGCTTAAGCTCAGGAGTAAAACTACCTCGTATATAATGGGTCATTTTAGCCCCTTGTATAACAATCTACTATTAAGTTGTCATAATAAGGTTTGTAGACAAAAATACCACAGTTTATGCAAAAACTACTATTAAGTCTATATTTGACATATTATGTAGAGTTCTAAGCGCATCCATGTGTCTTTAGTGTCGATAAACATTAGAAATAAATTAATAAAACACGAGAAAACGGGTCGAGAAGAGTTCTCGTGTTGCGCATGCTAGGCCGGCTGAGTGTAGCGAAGGATTTAAGTTGACCCAAGGCTAAGAGAGCTTTATCACCGAGGAAAATACTCTACTTTTCGTACCATTTGCGAAAAAATTAACACAATAATAATATGAGAAAAAAAATGTCTTAATAAATTCCTAGACTAATATTTTTTGTCGGAAAAGCAAAGGCATCAAGCTCATACGGCCTCGTCGGTTTTCGTAATTTTATTTAATAATCATAACTGCTTAATAAATGCTTAGGTATTCCTTTTTCAAAAAGATGTATAATGCTATATATACAAACTCAATGGTGTAAACACAGATGTAGTTCAGTATAAATCTCTAGAACGCTCCAATGACGTTCTTTTTGAGCAAGAGGAGTGAAAAGATATTTTCAACGAGTCTTCTGGGGTCTCGGTAGCTCAGCGGTTAGAGCAGTGGACCGGCAATCCATAGGTCGTGGGTTCGAATCCCACTCCAACTTTCCTGAGACTGGTTGATTTTTTTCTAGTTAACATTTTATCCTATATATATATAGCCAGCGATATATACGTTACACTAGATAGGCCCTTCCGAACACGCACTATGTTAGTGGAACATAGTGCGTGTTCGGAATCTGCGGAGTCGACTCGGCACCTTGCTTTAGTGTGACTTTGACATTCACACGGCTTGCGCGCGTGCTGAGCGACGAAAGCAAGTCTTTATTTCACGACAAAGTGTACTCCTAAACGTTTACAACAACTCAGCTGTCAATTAAGTGAAATTAATTGTTATTCAAGTCATTATTAGGTAGTTATATCGTATTTACTAGATTATAAAAGATATTTTTTCATTTCTGTGCCACGGCTTCTACAATCATAGACTAAAAACCTACAGATGTTCCCATACAAAACCGATTGTAGGTAAAATATGTAACCGAGGAGCACTGACTTATAGTGTTGTTTTAAAAAAATACTTTAAGTTGTTTTAATTGTTTTTCAACCAGATTGATATTTTGAGTTTTTTTGTGTCAATATGTTAACTATGTCATGACGAGAAGATCGGGAGCGCTAACTGCATGATGATTTCATAATTGAAGTATGGGCGATCTGTCATATTCCAGTTCTGTTAGTACTAAAAGTCAATTTGGGACCGCCGAGATGACAAAGTATTGTAGGCACAAAAGTTGTGTAACCTCTGTAGTTGACAATCTATTTGGGACGCCATCTTGACACGCCCTACGAATTGGAACAAATGGTTTGTATGGACGTTCTTGTCTATATCTTTAGGTCAATGTATTTAGCATTGTAAATGCAAAGTTTCAACAATAAAGGTGGTAGTATTCTTTGGGAATAAATATTATGACCACCAGAAAATACTTCAATACCCTAAGCTCTTTTACCAAAAATACATACTTAACACCAAAAAAATTAAGTCTAAAATAATAATAGTTCTAGCTGTATTATTCACGACTGTAGTCCAAATTGTGTTTGAAGACCAAATGTAGTAAACGATCACCAAATTTTTGCGAGCAAATTAATGCGCTATTTTTGCCCAGTTATACCACTATGATTGCTGTAGAATGTTATTGCATTACCAAATAATGTATATTGATGCTATATTAAGTTATGTCTCCCGCTTACTAGCCCCTCTCGCGACCCCGTACGCACCGCAAGCGCTGCGCTCGCTCGGACACGATCCGCAACCGCAGTCACGTGCGAGCACTTGCGTTCGTTGGGTGTATTTTGTTTCCTGTCTGTAGGTATTCTTAATAATGGCGAATGAAAGCTTAGCGGGGCCCAGTTCTAGTGTTCCGCTGTTAAGTTCTTCATCGGAATCGGAAGAAGATGATGATAAAATTATGGGGCATACGAAAAAACGTCGAAGGCAAGGTAAAGTTTGGATTTTTGAAAGAAAATTTATGACTGTACGTAGCGCAGAGAAATTTATAAAAAATGAGAAGACCTGGTCAATACAAAAAATGCATGCAACTGAAGAAGGAATAAAGCGTTACTATCGTTGCAACAAAGTGAAGCTTCGGGCTGAGTGCAGTGTTCTGCTGCGATTTATCTTTTATTTGACGCATCATGTGGTGATATATTATTATTTCGTACTGAAACATTGCACGATCATGAAAATTGTGACCATCAATCAACTAGTGGAATAAATGAGGTAACGAAAAAGGAAATAGAAAAACTATTCGAACTGCATTTGAAACCTAAATCTATTATGAAGAACTTAAACAGAATTAACGGATTAGTTCAACCGACTAAGTTACAGTTAAATAATTATCTTAAAATTCTACGTAAGAAAAAATACGGGCTAGCAGTAATAATCTTGGGAGAGCTTGAATTATGATTAAAAGAAAACTCTCGAATACCTGATGACAATCACGAAGTTTTTGTTTTGGCCTATGAAATTTCTGAAGATGATTGCGATCAGAACTTCCGGTTCATGTTAACTACGAAGTATTTAATTGGTCTATCACGTCAATATTCAGTTCTTCACGCAGATGCCACGTATAAATTAATTTGGCAAGGCTTTCCAGTACTTGTGATCGGAACTACTGATAGAGATAAACATTTTCACCCATTTGGATTAGCTGTGACAACAGCAGAACGAACGGAAGACTTCGTGTTTTTATTTTCCGCATTAAAGACAGCCGTTTTAAACCTCTACTCATACACTTTTACTTGTAAAGTTTTAGTCTGTGATGCAGCCAAGTCTATACAAACTGCCTTTGCGCGCACGTTTGGAACCGACACAGTCATTAGAATGTGCTGGGCGCATTCGAAGAAGAAGATCCAGACAAGAGTAGAGCAAAGTGTGCAAAACAAATCCCAAAAAGAAATCCAGATATTGATGCTTTACAGTGTGCCTCAACTCAAGAAATATTTGATAAAGCCTGCGAGAAATGTTTGGACCAGTGGAAAGCCGAAAAGGATTTTATAACATACTTTGAATGGCTCATACGAAATCGTTTCTGGTATTTGGGCGCATCTCCTGGGACTCCTGCTACAAACAATGCTCTAGAATCTTTCAACAAAACAATAAAAGATGGTGGCACGCTTCGTGAGCGTCATCCTTTGGCGCGGTTCTTAGTAATCGCTTCTGATATGGTAAAGGACTGGTCTAATGAATACATGATTAATACTGAGAGACGATTTATTCAACTGCCGTCAGTGTCTTTAAAAACGTGGACAGAAAGTTACCAATGGGCAAAACTGTCGAAGCAGGTACCATTAAAGAATAGCACTGAGCTAAATTGCTCATACAGAATTCCAGCTAGTACGGCTTTATATTGTAAAAAATATGGAAAGCCTTGGGAGACCTTTGACGAATACAAAGAGCAACATTTTTGCGAGTGGGAAGTAATAATGCCACGAGAAAAAGAAAATTGGTTACACGGCACATGCACATGTCCAAAGTTTCTCAAAGATTATATTTGCAAACATCTCGTTGGATTGGCAATTCGGCTTAAGCATGTCCAGCCACCTCCAGAGGCAAGAGCTATACCAATTGGCATGAAACGTAAAAGAGGACGACCAGCCAAAGCTAAAAAAGCATTAATTGTACAATAAGTTATTATTTCAGAAGACTGATTCTTCTTAAGATTTTTAAATGTTTTATAATTAATTTAGGAGGACTGACTTTTATGTTTCTTATAATTTTAATAAAAAAAATATTGAAATTGTATGACTCTTATAAATATTTGGTAGAACAAACGCACAAGATTTTTTTTGTGGTTAATCAGTTTATATACATAAAGAGCCTGAAAACATTTTACAATAGTAAAGGGTCAAACTAAGAGTTTATTTACTATGTTTGGGTAAAAAAATATTTATAAAGCGTAATTTACTTTTATAGGAAAACGAGATTTTAAATATTTTGCATGTCATTTCTAATTAAAAGTGGTTAATAGTTTGGTCTTCATTAATTATTTTTGGGTCAACAATGATTTATTTGGAGTCATTTGCTTTAATAGGGCAGCAAGATGTATAAACTTTGGTTATAATTTCAAATTAAACTGCGGTTTTAATTTTGGTGATCATTTACTATTTTTGGGTCAACTATGATTTTTTTGGAGTCATTTGCTTTACTACAAACTTTGGTTATAGTTTTGAATTAAAATGCGGTTTTATATTCTGGTGATCATTTACTATTTTTGCCTGTGATATTTTACTAAATCAGGTGATCAGTTAAACATAAGCCGTATTCTTTCACCGCTACGCAACACGGATATGTTTGTTGAGTTTGGCAAGTGTGCTGATAGAGCCATTATCCATAATTTGTAGAGATGACTTAATTGTAAAGGCCTTTGTCAAGCAGTATATTGGCCGTACTTTACTTTGTGAATATCATCATCAGCTTAAAAACGTCCCACTGCTGGGCACAGGCCTACCCGCATGGACAACAGCATATAAGGTGACTGCTAGAAAGTGCAAGAAACTTCAATGGGCTGGTCAGGTCAAGTGTTTTAAACATGACAAAAATGACAAAAAAGATTGCATAGGTACTTACTAACGTAGGTACTTATCGCCCAGCTGACGTGGACGGGTCAACAGACGGATGGGTCAACGGCCAGCCGCTGCCCGCGCGTTGTAATAGTCGTTATGTAATAGTTACTTTTATTATTTTTATGTTATTGCTTTAAAATAAATTAGGTACTAAAAGACTATCAAATTAAAATTTATAAAATAAATATTTAATGAAAAATAAAAAAGCACGAATTTCATTTTGTCATGTCTAAAACACTTGACCTGACCAGCCCTTAAAGTTTCTTGGGGTTTGTAGCAGTCCCACCCACGTTATTCCAATACGGGTTGGTCAGTATTAAAGATATGCTAACGGGACTGCACACGATTCATTTAGTAAGTGTACGCGCCAACAAGACGCGACGAATGACAGCCATCTCTACGCCGGCCAATTAGAGTGCATATTGGAGTGCATTATCCCGTCGCACGGACTCTGCGACGTATGTACCGGACGAGGTTTTAGCCCGCGCCGACCGGCGCTCGCGCCAAACCAGTGCCCTTCGAGATCTCAAGGCGAACCCACGCGTCACGCGCCCTTGAACTCAGCCCCGACGTGACCATATGTGTGCAGTGTGTGCAGTGACAGAGCTAGGACTACCAGCTCCCCCCTAACGCATAACGAACACCAGTGCCCCTAGTGAAGTGTTTGTGTGTTGCCGCCCTCAAGCCCGCGCCAAGAGCGCCCCCGCGCCCCCGCGCTTCGCCTCGATCCCGTGCCTACAACTCGGAACCCCGGTAAGCCCCGTTCCCATCTTTCCCTTTACCTACGTCGCATGTTGGTGCCTTACGCGCCAACAGTAAGTACCTAAGTACATATCTACTTGCCTCCGTTAAAACATCCAGATGGCTCGTTAGCCTACCAGCCGCTTGAGAAGGCGAACTTGTTGGCTGACCTTTTCGCAGCTAATTCGCGCATCGACGATTGTGGTGCCGCTCCACCTATCATAGTACATTGTGGGGCCACCATGCCTGATATTCGTATCAGGCAGTGTGATGTACGTGCCGTGCTGCGGTCGCTCGATGTGCGGAAGGCTAGCGGGCCGGATGGTGTTCCTTCGATTGTGCTGCTCAGATGCGCGGCTGAGTTGTCTCCTGTGTTGACACGATTGTTTAGGATGTCTTACGATACCGGTATTGTGCCGGTGTCTTGGAAGGAAGCTAACATACAACCCATCCCCAAAAAAGGGGATCACTCGGATCCAGCCAACTATCGACCCATCGCTGTAACTTCTGTGCTGTGCAAGGTGTTTGAGCGGATAATTAACTCCCAGCTCATTCACTACCTATAGGATCACTCGCTGCTCCATGATCGCCAGTATAGGTTCAGACCCAAGCGATCAACGGGTGATCTTCTAACGTACGTTACTCACGCATGGGGTGAAGCGATGGACAAGCATGGCGAATCTCTGGCAGTTAGCCTTGATGTCGCCAAAGCTTTCGATAGAGTATGGCATCGCTCCCTTTTTTCCAAGTTGCCGGCTTTCGGTGTGCCGCCCCGTTTGTGCGTCTGGGTTGCAGACTTTTTAGAAGAGCGGAGGATTCATGTCCTTTGTGAGGGTAGTTCCTCAGAGTTCTATAAAGTCAAGGCCGGAGTGCCGCAGGGTTCTGTGCTCTCACCTACTCTATTTCTTCTGCATATCAATGACAAGTTGTCCTTGGGCAATATTCATTGTTATGCGGATGACAGTACGGTGCATGAGCGGTACATAGGACATCCTGCGGCAAAGCAAGCTGATATCGTGGTGAAAAGGCAAAAACTGGTTGCCAAACTGAACCTGACTCTCCATCGTGTCTCCAAGTGGGGATCTGAAAACCTGGTCGAGTTTAATGCCAGAAAAACCCAGGTTTGTGCATTCTCGTCCAAGATAACTCCCTTCCTTACTCTTCCCTCTCTTCAGAGCTCTCCTTTACCCATTTCAGTGGACCTCAGCATTCTCGGCATGGACATCGGCCAGGAACTGAATCCAAAATGCTACAACGAGAGTGTTATTTTAACTGCCTCCCGTAAGTTGGGTATTCTCAATAAGGTGAGGCGGTTTTTCACTCCCGAGCAGCGCTGTTTGCTGTACAAGACTCAGGTGCGATCGAGTATGGAGTATTGTTCCCATCTATGGGACGGCTCCGCTAAATACCTCCTTGATGCACTTGATAGACTGCAAAGGCGAGCGGTACGCATTAATGGAGATGCTGAGGTTACAGCCTCTCTTGAGGACCTCCAGCTGCGTAGAGACATTGCTTCTCTCAGTGTCTTCTACCGAAATTACTACGGAGAGTGTTCTGAAGAACTTTTTTATCTAATCCCGCCCTCTCCTTTCCTCTCCCGGACTACACGTGCTGGTCTAGAAACCACTATCATACTGTGCAGAATATCAGCACTCGTACCAAAAAAATTGGCAAGTCGTTCCTCTGTAAGACCATTCGGCTTTGGAATTCTTTGCCGGCGCATGTGTTTCCCAAGTCCTGTAATCCCGGGTCTTTTAAACGGGGCGTGAAACGGCATTTATGCAGGCCGTCATGAATGGGTGCGCTTGTTACCGTGCTTGTTCCACGGTGGGGAGCGCTCTCATTATTTTGAACTACATCGGCTGCTTACCATCAGGCAGGATGTAGTCACTATGACGTGTCACATAAAAAAAACATTACTACTGTAATGTGTGTGAAAGAATACTACCACCCCCTCACTTTCCTTGGGTGTCGTAAAAGGCGACTAACGGACCAAAGACAGCACATACATCCTGTTGGATGTAGAGCGGCGATGAGCTCACCACCTATCATCATAAGCACAATGTATAGTCGCTTTTTGGTGAAAAGGGACTGCTTTTGCTATCCTTATTACCTAGTCTTTGACTAACCCTTCGGGGTTATTTGTTTACCCTTATTGTTTATTATATTATTTTTAGAAATCTTAAACGTATTTATTTAAAAAAAAACAAACGATACAAGCTCCAATTTGATTCTAAAACAAACAATTTCTTACTTAAATCGACTTAAATAGTAACAAAGCAAAATTTAAACAGAGTAGGCAATTTCAATAGACGGACGGACAGTTTCCCCTTAGCAAGTGATCGCAACCGCAGCTCGACGAAAAAGTGCCCTGGAGCCCGGAGGCGCCGCGCATCTGGTTTTATGTTCGTGCCAGCATTACTCCCACCATACGGCAACCCCTTCCTTCTAGGCGCGCCACTTTTCCGCTAACATTATAAAGACGACTATTATCCCCGATATGTAGATATGTACATATCTACTATCTACTACTAGTAAGCAGATATTTAAAGTACCCTTACTTTCAAAACTAATCGTGTTCAGTACCGTTAACATAGTTTTAATACAATGCAACGTGAAAGTTTAAAGGGTCGGTAAGTTTTTAAATAACGCGAGTTATGAAAATAAAAGTTATTCGCCCCGTAGCCAACACAAACATAATTTTGCTAACACCGCAGTTATTGTAAAAAGTTCGCCAAGTTCAGCACACGTTCCTTAATTATGTATTCGCAACTCGGTCGGATACGTTTGTGCCGCCGCGGCCGCTTTAATAAAGGTCGTCTTTGACTTTGTGTACTTTGCTGTAAGCTATTGGAAAAGTTGCAAGAACTTATTATAGAGAGTAAATTTAAAAAGAGTGGGCTTTGTTTTTTTTTAGTTACGTTTGTTTACGCGGTGTGGTAAACAACAAGAACTTTGTACTTGGTCTTTTGAGGTACGCGACCACGAGGCGTCGAATTTGTATGAAAATTATGAAACATCCAGAGCGAAAGACCGCGACAGTGTCACCTTGACGCGGCGCAATACAGCAGTGGCGAAGCGTGAAATAACGAGAGAGGTAAGCCGGAGCAAAAAAAAATGCTTACCTACTCCGAGCGCGGGCACGCAGTCTTGAGTCCTTACCGAAAATCTGTGATTGGCATCCTGGCTTCAGTCTTGTATAGGCAGATGTATCTTCAGTCCACTTTTACTATACGTGTAAGCACTGAGATATTGAAACAGTGTCTTGCAAGCATAATAGAAGTGGCTTTGATAAAAGCCGTTCGTGGTGAAATGATGATATGATGTAAATTAAACAAAACTTAATCGACTAAGTACTAATAATACTACTTATACTCTAAAGCTATTCGTCTATTCTTTCTTACAAAGCGCGCTAAGACATTATCATAAAAGCCGGGAAGAATCTAAAGCTATTAATGCCGACATCTTACAATTCTACCGATTACTTTGCAAATCTACTTACTCTAAATACGTAATTTTAACTTATTACAATATCTACTTACCGCAAATACCTAATTACAACGTACGTCTTCGTAACTACTTTCTACACACAACACAAATAAACAAAGTCCAACTACAATACTAATCACTATTTTATACCAAGAAATAAATTCTAATAGGTGAAACTAACTAATAAATTCAAATACTAATAAAACACAGTCATGCATTCAATGATGGATGGTGAATTGCAATTACGTCAAATTATCTGTCAACAGAACACAAACCGAAAACGATATTCCTCCATCTAGCTCACGCGCACGCAAATTGTATTACTTTCTCTATCAAGTAACTCGAATAAAGCCGGCTTACCGGAGTGTTAGTACGCGGGTGGGTTTATTGACCTTTATGTGACGTCATGACGTTTATTTTGTATAGAAGTTTAACTGCCAAAAAGCCGATCGCGCCTGCGGCTTATTTTATAGCAATATGTTGTTGAAAAGCAAATTTTGTTGATTTAATGTCCATAGTGTATAGTGCGACATAAAAGAGTAGAAATTAAATAATCCAGAACTAAATTCACTCATTTTTTGGCAACATTGATTATCTGTCATTAATGTCAAATGGTTGTTCAACTCTGTCCGTGGTTACGATATAAATTGTTGTTTTAGTGATATTTCTACATTCCTGGATTTAAGACACTGATAACACGATTATGACCATTCGGGGTGGTTCTCGTAACATAATTAAAAGGTTTTTTTTTGCGAAGTTCGACAGAATTTCAATTACCAACGTACAGCAGATTATACTGGTAAGTAAGTTATAAAAGATGTTGAAAGTATAATTATCTAAAATATGCCTATGCGCAATAAATATTTTAAAAAGTTTTGGGGTTATGATATTACAAACAAAAATGTTGGTTATTAAAGTTCGACTCGAGAATCTTGAACTTTTGAATTTATTGGGACATTTTATCAAGTGTTAAGGGGTAAAATGTGGTATGTATAGTAAATTATGTGGGTTGGCTTTTAAATCGAGTCGTCTGAATTTGAAGAAACTAACACTGTGGGGGGGTCTAAGGGGTTCTTAAATAAAGGTTTATTAACATTTTAGCTGCCGCTGTTGCGTTAAAATGTTTTTAAAAAAACTTGAAAGTTTTGCCAAAACCGGCTATAATCACGAAAATTTACACGTTTTTAGGTAATACAATACCATATTAACAGAACCGAAGTGTGGGGAAGGGGGGGGGGGGGGTGCGCAGCCTCCCTGCGAGGGGGCTCGGGGAGCGAAGCCCTCGCCATGAAAAAAGTCTAAAGACTTAATTAGGTTAGGTTATTAAGTATGTTGACCAAAAACGCGCGAGCCGAGCGAGCGAAGCGAGCGTGCCGCGGGAGCGGCCAGCGAAGCGCCAGAAATGAGGTTTTTGTAAATTTACATATTTTAAAGAAAGTAACATAACTTAAAAATTACTTGTCTGCGGCAGGAGGGGTTAGTGGGGGGTACTCCTCTCTCCTCCCCTCCCGTTCCCCCACCAATTAAGGAGACTCGATTCAAAAGTTTTTCCATGATACATAACCTCAAAATACAAAAAATAACTTTACTTTAAAACTACTTCTTTGCGGCAGGGGGGAAAAATGGGGGGGGGTACTCCTCATCTCACTCTATACCTTCACCACCCCCACCCCGATTCAGGATGACTTTGATATGTGTACAATCCGTCAGAAAGTCATTTTTTTTACACTGTAAAAAAAGAAGTACCAACAATATGCAAATTCATAGCTCAATTAAGGCAACTTATTGGCTATGATGGAAGCCGCGAGCATTTGCGAAACTTGAAGAGTATCTGGACTTTAATTTATTAGTTTTATATCTAAATAAAAATAAGTTATAAGTACAATGGCTGTTTTCATTAAGTACTACATACAAACTACTCAAATTAATTATTTTAACGACCTCCTTAGCCGAGAGGCAAGCACCCCAGACTTGGCGTTGCCATCTCTGAGGTCCCGGGTTCGATTCCCGGTTGGGTTAATGTAGAAAACCAACTTTTCTATGTTGTCTCGTATCTGGGTGTTGTGGTACCGTCGTTGTTTCTGATTTCTATAACACAAGTGCCCTAGCTACTTCCTTTATATCAGAGCAATGTGTAAGTGATGTTTTCCAATTATATGAAATTAAATATATACAAGTATCAAGACCAATTTGGTCGACCTATCAGGGTTGCTATGTTAACGACAACAGCGCCCTCCATTATTTTCTACTCTTTTATGTCGCACTGTAGGCGTTTTGTAATGTTTCTTTTATATATTTACTTTTATAATTACTGATTGTGCCATTTCTCAATTACGGTAGAGAGATATCTAAAATATCCAATATAAAAATTATAATTATTTATATTTTTATAGAAAAAAATCGACAAAAATACGCATTCAGTCATATTACATTGACCCGCAAATCAAAAGCCGTGACGTGACGTCACGCCGTGTTAAAATATGTCATTTTATTGTTGTGACATTTCTATAGAACAAGCCTCGAGCGAAACAGATTACTGGCACGGCGTGACGTCATTCACGTCGACAAAGCGGTCTTAAGCGTTGTTGCGGTAAATTTTTAATCGGAATATAAAAACGCAAAATAAATATTGAAAATGAAGATGAATGGTTTTTTGAATAATAATGTATTTTTAGGAAATGTATGGAGTATTGTTCCCATCTATGGGACGGCTCCGCTAAATACCTCCTCGATGCACTTGATAGACTGCAAAGGCGAGCGGTACGCATTATTGGAGATGCTGAGGTTATAGCCTCCCTTGGGCTCCTTGGACCTCCAGCTGCGTAGAGACATTTCTTCTCTCAGTGTCTTCTACCGGAATTACTATGGAGAGTGTTCTGAAGAACTTTTTGATCTTATCCCGCCCTCTCCTTTCCTCTCCCGGACTACACGTGCTGGTCTTAGGAACCACCATCATACTGTACAGACTATCAGTACTCGTACCAAAAAAATTGGCAAGTCGTTCCTCTGTAAGACCATCCGGCTTTGGAATTCTTTGCCGGCGCATGTGTTTCCCAGCTCCTACCGTCCCGGGACTTTTAAGCGGGGCGTGAAACGGCATTTATCGTGCTTATTCCACGGTGGGGAGCGCTCTCATTATTTTCTACTGCATCGGCTGCTTACCATCAGGCAGGATGCAGTCACTATGGCGAGTCATAATGGAAAAAAAATAGGTAAACCCCGCTTTTGGACCATCCCATTAAGTGCGAAGTACAACTGTTGTAAGGGATCAGCTCTGAAATTATTTAAAAAGTTAACTGGTAGGGAATAAATTATAGTGACTGTTCGTTCAACATCCAACTGATAGAGCAAGAATAAATTCGCAAAAAGCTTCTTACACGAGCGAGAACAAACACTCATTACATTGAACAGGACCGTGAGAGCGCATAAAATTCAAGAAACTCGATTTAAACCAACCAGGTGAAATTTCTTTGTAGATCTGGAGCTCAGACGAATAAGTTACCTCAAGTTTAGATAGGAATTTATGTAATCCCCCCTTTAACACACGCTTCGCTAATTCAGACCTTTGTGAGATAAAAACTCCGATTGTTCATCTTGATGGCGACTAATCTTTCTTTAATTTGTTACGGATGTCACGGTTGAGTTGCTAAGTTGTATTTAAAATAACATTAAATAGAATACGACTTGGCCATTATGAGACCTTACGGTTTGAGAACTTTTATTCAGTTCTAGGTGATTAGAGTTTCGTAATTTCATTATTTTGATTTCTGCCTTTTTTATGAAACGCTAGTGTTTTATGGATCTCGCTATTTAGAATTTTATAAATTAAGTCATTTTTAGTAAGTATAATTTTATTTCATATTCATTATTTTGATATCTCCGTAAAGTTGTTTTGAGGGAGTTTGAAACTTATAGTGAAAAAGTGATTTTAATAGTTTGTTTTGAGCAATTTGTATACTTTGACTTGAAACTATTACATTTCACAAGGAAAGGAAGGATAACATAGAGATTCATCAGCCTCTTATTTGTATACATGGGGTTGGTTTGGTATTTGGCTCGTATAGTTGTTTGGTTTAGGTGGTATATAACAACCTATTTGTATGGGAGTAACCTGAATTGATACCCTTAATATAGGAATTCATTAAAAATATTTAGTCCGCCATCTTGGGTGTGCCGCCATCTTGGATTTAGAATGACGTCACACAATTAACCATGCATTGTCATACAAACTGAAGGTGTATACAAATTTATTTATTTTTTCTTTTATAATGGAAGGAGGCAAACGAGCAGGCGGGTCACCTGATGGAGAGTAATGTCCGCCGCCCATGGACACCCGCAACACCAGAGGAATCGCAGGCGCGTTGCCAGCCTCTAAGGAAGGAATAGGTTTTAGGAAGGAATAGGAATTGTGAGGAGGGCGGGAATGGGCCTCCGGAACCCTCACTGGCCGGACGAAACACAACAGCACCAAGTGAAATTATTTCACGCCGGATATTAGTGAGAGGGTGGTATTACGCCGGGCGAGCCGGCCCAATGCGTGCTGCACCGCAGCGTGGCTCTACCACTCAGTCAGTGTCACTCATTTAGCACCACCCAGGGGCCACGTGTAGGGTCTCAAGGGTAAACCTACGGACGCGAGTAACTTTAACCCCCAAAGCTCATTTAAAATTGAGTTGCAAGATTTCACCCGACCAAACATACATTACAAGTTAAATAAAAGCTTGTACAAATGAGTAGCAAGATTCCACCCGAACAAACGTGTATTGCAAGTTAAATAAAATCTTGTAATAAAAAGTAGAAGTCTATGGAGTTTCTTTCAATAAATATATTTTAGGACTTTGACTTTAACCACAGACGCGGTTGCGTATCTCTCAATTGGAATATCTCTCATTTATTCACTCATATGGCGAGATAGAGCGATATCTTCAGCCAATCTGTCTACAAATTTTGTACAAGTATATCTGCCAATGTTTTAAAATGGTGTTTTCAGTTTATATTTTCGGAATATATTGAGATTTCCTCATATAATTTGTTTATAATTTTTATTTAAAGTTACGCCATGGTAATGAAGTGGTAAAGTGCTCGGTATCGGTATCCGTAGGTAGGTACCTACTGGGTTTAGTTACCGAGTGTAAGTGTTCAAATTAATAATCAAATACACGACATCAATAATAATTGAAGCGATGAAATGATTCTAAACATGGATCCCTTTTCCCAACTGGTCTTTATTAAAGTTGGGGACGGTTTTTATTAAAGTTTGTTTTTTGAAAATAACGGAACCGCGGTGGGCTACATTATTGTAAATTATTATTACTGTGTAATTTTATTTCATTATATAGAAAAAGTGTATAGCAAAATACTCTAATCATAAAATATTGTTGTTTGTCCAGTGCTCATTGTTAAGAAAAGATAATAACTAGGAAAATAATACCCTTTACTCCTCCTCTCTCTCTGGTTCCTTTCTCCTATAATCTTAAAGGAATATGTTCAAAAGATTACATGGCAATTTATGCGTTGGTAACACGATCCCAATTCCTTCTTATCGTCGATTTACCATGAGTAAACGTTTTCACGAAAGCGAGGAAACGATGAGACTGCAAAACGTTGGTCGTACTCGTATAGTTGCGTGGTTAAATGTTAATTTAATTAAAAACGTTACGTGAACGTTGTTGCGATGTTAAGGTGGTTCATTTTTGGCGTGAATAATGATTTGGTGTTGTTCATTTGCATGTATCATTAAATGATAAGCAAAATTGAAGTAAGGATTTTTTTTAATTATAAATCATTAAATCTTTTAGCTTTGTTTTTATGTGTTACGGCTAAAATCAAAAGTGCTGTTACACCCTACAGGTTCAGTTACATTTAAACTTTTTTTTTGAGTGTTACAGCCACATTGCGTTACAACAAACAAATTCAAATTGAAAGCTTTTTTGTGGAAAAGTGCTACTATTCAGTGGAGGAATTGTAGCGAGTGATTACTGATTACGATTATACTTACTAGTACAAGCATGATCTTATTTCTTGTGTAATTGGTGTATGCATTTGTTGTTAAGTTGTTTTTTTTTGTCACATATTGTTAAATGTAATCTTCTAGTTTTTATATATAATACTGTAATAGTGTATTCGAACTCATTTATCAATTAATAGGTGACATGTTAACGAATTTTAATTATTAAGTATTGTAATTTTATTATGAATGATGTTCACTTTTATTATTTTACTTAAGTAATTAAATGATCTGAATAAATAAAATAAAATAAATAAACACGAATTGGGCTGGCTCACCCGGCGTAATACCACCCTCTCACAGAATATCGGCATGAAACAATGGCACTCGATGCTGTTATGTTTCATCTGAAGAGTGAAAGCCCACCTCTATATTTATTCAATAAACTTAATTAGTAAGTTTTACTTTGAATTGTCCAAAGCTTTTTTAACCTACCACCCATTCAGGACGTCATTTTTAGCTGTTGCAAAGAATGGGCGCAAGAAACCACAGCGCACAGAAGCAACGCCATTACATTTGGCTACTTGATAGTTCTCGGAAAAGTATTTAAAAAATTACAAACGCTTATTTTATACCTCTTCCAAAATTTTTTTTCTCGAAAAAGTATTATTTTATAGAAAAAATAAACATATTTTTTCCTCTTCAATTTCAAATTTCGACGGTCGAAAACGGTGACATTTTGCTTTGTGACGTCACACTTCCATTAACAAACAAATGTTATCTTGCAACCTGACCGATAGTTGTTGTTTATTTTGTGAAATGTGACGTCACACGAAGCCAATCATGGCATGTTTCGGGTCTTGTAATTCACTTTTGTAATGTAAAAAATTTTTGTATAATTATTGTTATATAATAAACTACCATATCCGACATATTTCATATTTTATTGTTACAACTGTCAAATAGCTAATTCCTACTCCTTCCTCAAGATCGGTAACGCATGTCTGCGACTCCTCGGGTAGTACAGGTGTCCAATGTCCATGGGCGGCGGTGATTACTTTCCGTCAGGTAACCTGCATGATTTTGTGTCTCCTTTTTACATTAAAAAATAAAACTACGTTGTAATTTAGAATAACGCATGGTGTCCTTGCGCGCTTCCATGGGCTGTGGGGCTTTGACGTGACGTCACGACTCAAATACGTTATACGAGTAGTACTTTTACAATGTTAGCCACAGTAGGGGCTGGCATTTTTACCGTGAAAGTCACCTGAAGCTCAGTAAATCAGACAAGCGGCCACCTAATCCAGTCGTTTGTTACGAAAGCGATAAACTGAATATATATTTGGGCCACAACTGGTCTTTATTAAAGTTGGGCGTCGGAGGTTATTTATGCCAGCTTATGGGGATTCAATTAGGTGAGGACGCTCTTTGTTGGAGAGTCTTTGGAAGAATGTGTTAAGTCCTATCTGAGGTTTGGCTTAAGTATTATATTGGTGTGAACAAGTATGAAAATGCGGAACGAACAAAGCGTCGGCTAAGGTGTTCGGTGTACTATAGAAACATCGAACAAAAAAGTTGTCGCAGTAACAAGTCACCGCATTATCAATCTATCTAAATGCATCGATGTAAAAAAACACAAGGTAGTGTTTCGAACATTTATGTAGCTCAAAAAAAACTCAGAAAATTAAAATATTGGCACAACACTATAAAAATGTTGACAAAAAAGGAAAACTGATTTACATATAAATAGTTTTCACTCAGCATAATGTCAAGAGTACCCCGAAGCTGGTATAACTTCTAAAGTTTATTATTATACCTGCGATGTGATTATTATGCAGCCAAATAGGGCGCGGCTAGTGCGTTCGGGTAACGATCGTACTAGAAAGCAACTAAGGTAATGTCGGCAGGTCGGATGGGTGACCTAATCATAAATACTGTTTTTGTGCTTCGCGGTGTGTAATCATATCATTTTATTATACTGAGTAAATATAATAGAGCTGTTTGGTGGCAACTCATAATCATCAAACTTCTATCAACATTACCAACTAGATAACGCGTCATGTAAAAAATCAAAGCTAAATTCTGGACTCGTAAATAAATACTTTTTAAAAGCAATAAATTACTCCTGTCACATAAAAAGAAAAGACGTCAATAAAATCTAGTGGTGACATAACCCTAAGGGGCAACAAATAAAGTACTTTTTCCTGTTATGCCTTGCGAGAAAATAAGAGCTCACTTCTCAAGTGCGCTCTTATTTACCGAGACACATTTTTAGCGCCAACCTGATATCTAGTTGTATTGTTGATCGAAGTCATCAAAGGTTAATAGTATACTAAAAACAATCCTCCTTGCCGATTAAAAGTTGGAAGTGTATGAGTGCCACAAGCGGCACTGTATCTCAATCAGTTCGGGAACCGTAAGTTTTGCGGTATAATAGTGACGCCGCCTAATCCGCCGTACATTTTTTAGTAGACAATAGAAATACTAGCTGCCCTACTCACGTGGGTCACGTGATCGGTTAGAACTTTATTTAAATTTCAAGGTTATATTTTTTTATTAGACAACAGAAATCTAACTCCATACAAAAATATATTTTCAATATTATATTATGTCTTCTAAACATTATGGCAAATAAAAAACATGTTACGGTTCCCGAACCGATTGAGATATAATGCCGCTTGTTGCACTCTATACACTTTGTACTAGGATGCCGTAATTACGGCATCGTAACCAATCGTACTATGTTGCCGCTTGTGGCACTCTATCCACAGCCTTTAAAGTTTGGTCTAAATGTATCTAAACTGAAATTTAACTGGCAATAAAAGTCGTAATTATTAACATAATTTATTACGACTTCATTACAATTATTAATTATGCATTCACTATACTCTCTTAGTATTAGTATTGTAAAAATATGGTGAAGTCTCTTATATTAAGAAAATTAAGTATTTCCGTCTTAGGTTCCTCGGGTCAATAATACCCGAGTATGAAAAAGGTCCTTGGGTCAGAAAAGCCCGTGTTCTGCAAACAATAATGCTTTGTTGCATTCTAAGAATATACTTACAATTTATAAATGTTAGTCATATCTCAAGCGTGTTATTGTTGAAAGTAGTTTGAGAACAATTGTTTATTTACATTTGTATGCGGTTAGATTACATTACTTACGTGACGCGGTTACTTTTATTTGATTCATTTGTTGTTTGGACTGACGTGTTCCGCTGGTGTTTGAAATGGCTTACAATTTGTCTGAAGCTATGATTTCGCAAATCCTAAACAACTATATAAATTCCGAAGATGAATAAGTATGTGTCCCTATTTTTATTTAATAAATGTAGAAATAATTAGATTTTGTATTTAATTTAAAATAATTACTTCATATTTTTTAATTCGGGTCGATATAACCCGAAGTGCTCAAGTGTAGGAGACATAGTATTTAAAGAACCAAGGAAGGTTAATTGCTACCGAGGCACTTTTTAATTCATCAAAATCACAACTGTTGACAAGTTACAAACATAGTCATAATTTTCAATTGACAAATAGAAAAGGCATTAAAGAAAGCAGCCGCCATCTAAACACAAGGCTGCTGGAAACTTTGTAATTTGAAACATTTATTTTGAGCGCAATAAACTCTACCGCAATTATGAGACGGTAGCTAAGGCCTTGCGCAGATGGACGATTAAAATCGGTTTAACAACATTGTTATTTTGGGGGTTAAAGTTACTCGCGTCCATAGGTTTACCCTTAAGACCCTACACGTGACCCCTGTGGTGCTAAATGAGTGACACTGAGACACTGACTGAGTGGTAGAGCCACGCTGCGTTGCAGTACGCATTGGGCCGGCTTGCCCGGCGTAATACCACCCTTTCACGAATATCCGGCGTGAAATAACGGCAATCTCCCCCCGCCACCCTGCTCACAATTCTTATTCCTTCCTTAAAGGCCGGCAACGCGCCTGCGTTTCCTCTGGTTTTGCAGGTGTCCATGGGTGGCGGTGATTACTCTCCATCAGGTGACCCGCCTGCTCGTTTGCCTCCTTCTATTATAAATATATATATATATATATAAAACTAGTGGGCCACCCGCGTGAACACTCTCACAAGTTGCTACAATTTTTTTTGTAATTCGTCAGGTTAGGGCGTATAATATTACGTAAGAGATACGGGCCCTTGACGAATTACCATGAATTTGTAGCAAATGCATAGCTGTGGCCTCTATCTACCCCTCCGGGAAACGGACGTGATGTATGTATGTATGTATGTAAGTATTTTCTATAAAATCCAAAAAAAAGAATTGCTTTTATCAGAATTGCACTGCGCTAGTAGGTGAAAGGCTTCTGCGTTAAATTCAGGTAAAATCGGACACTCTCGCTGATTAAAAACGCCGTAGCACGGCGTCGTAGCCGGAGTTGTGCTAGCCCGATTATGATATCTTAAAAACTCAATGCCTCAATATTCTGATTTAACTGTAGACTGGCTAAAAACACCCTAGCACGGCGTCGTAGCCAGAGTTGTGCTAGCCCGATTATGATATCATATAAACTCAATGCCTCAATATTCTGATTTAACTGTAGACTGATTAAAAACACCCTAGCACAACGTCGTAGCCGGAGTTTTGCTAGCCTGATTATGATATCTTAAAAACTCAGTGCCTCAATATTCTGATTTGACTGCACACTGAGGTGCTGGTCGCGCACCATCAGGCGGGCCCGTATCTCTTATGCTCGTTTGCCTGCTCAGTAGGGTTTCTCATTTTCCGACTTTTTTTTGTTCTCGGATTCCCGAGAAGTCGGGAATTTGATTAACCTCAATAAATATGTATGAAAAAGGTTTTAAAATAAAATACATATTTTCGTAATCAACAATATCACCATCAAGAAATATGTTCATTTTAATAAGTCTAAAAATATGCCTTCTTAATTTTCTTAACTTTAAAAACTAGAATAAAATATAAGTAAAATCTTTTAAATTATCAAAGTAGGTATCAATTATAGACATTTTTTTTATAATTAGCTGTTGCTGACAAATCATTACTTTGATATATATATATACCTAACCTAATGTAAAAGGGCCGCGTCGGCCGCATAAACAAAGGATGCCGCGACATTATTATATAAGCGAATGGACTTGGCGGGTGCCTTATTGGGTAGTAAAAGAATGTTAAATAGGTTAATTTTGTAATAATTAACACATGAACGTCAAATTGCAATTTTTTTTAGTTTTGTTTTATTTCTCGATTTCCCGGGTACTCAACCCATTTTTGCCGTCTCGACTAAAACCAAATTTCCTGGGAATTCCCGCTTCGAGACTTCTCGATAAGAAACGATACTGCTCAGTAACATAAAATGTTGCTCATGCTCATGCTTGTAACTGAGGTTTAGAGGCCCCTAAGACAAGAGGGTAAACGTTTTCAAATAGCAGATTCGAGGTTTTTAGAATAACACACGAGAACAAGCGTCTTGCGACACGTCAAGCAATTGTCTTCTTCATTATCAGTTCAATACTTGAGCTGTGATGGCGGGTCATTAATAGAACACGATCCCTGTTTCTTCCCCGCTGAGCATATGTACAGTTGTTGTTTGGTGAATCTTCGACTGTGGCAGTAGCATTTGCGTTTCTCATTGCCTGATTTCTGACTAACCCTTCGGGGATAATAGTCGTGTGTATAATGTATATATGTATGTTTGAGTTATACTTAAACTACTGTAGTCTTTTTAACCGCCTCTCTAGTGGCTAAGCCACCGGTTTCAGACCCAGAGGTCCCGGGTTCGATTCCCAGCGGGGGGTACATCTTTGTGTGCTCGGTTTGGTTGGTGGTAGGGCTGTTAAGTCCGCCTGGCTAGCTACGAGTACCACCATCTTATCTAAGTATGTCGCCATAACAACGATGTTTATAGGATTGTTGTGTTCCGACAGTTTGAGATAAGATAGCCAGTTCCTCAGTGGTTAAGGATTTCGGGTGAAGCGCGCTTCCACTTTCGGCCTTATCGTCACTTACCATCAGGTGAGATGAAGGCCAAGCGCTTACCCGTTGTAGAATAAAAAAAAAGTCTTAACGAAAATAAAAAGAAATCGCAAATCACGTCGTAAAGCCAGCGATCGCAGTCGAGTGATTAATCGCTCCTCTGTGTTATGCCTTAAGTACACACAGAATATAATTAAAACTTTATTTACCTGTACGCCTGGCTAACTCTTTGATGGGAAACTTGTCTCGCAGTGAGCCTCCGAAGGCGATACAAGAGTGCTTCAAAGGTCTTTAATTAAAAGAAGTTCGCCGATGTGCGAGTGAGTTGTGCAAACAAACTGTTTGCGGAGGATACGTCTCGCAAGTATGTCATTATTTAAATATTGCTGGTAAGAAAGTTGCCGTTACCTTTCGAGATATATTTCGCTCGAAAGGGACAGTTGCGTGAGACGTTTGTTTATAGTAGAGGATCCGAGTATACAACGCCGAGCGGGTAATGGATGAAAAGTATTTTATATCAAATTTAATGTGTAAAAAATATATTGCGAGTGGGTTGGCTGAAAAATTTCAGTCCAGTTTAAGATTAATTAAATATTTAAACATATTTTTTTTTAAATATTGCACTTGTTTCGATAATAGATAAATTACATATGTACCAATCGAAAGTATGAAGCCTCTATAATATGCAAACGTTAGGTTGACTATTTTTTTCCTGTCATAACATTGGGTAGGCAGGTGTAAACAGGCAAGTCAATATTAGTAATTTGCAACCGTCTGGTTAAATAAATAAAATTTATGTTTATATAAAGATAAGCTCATTACAAACACACAAACACCAAACCAGTGCAAAGTAAAAAAAAAAATTTTTTTTAAATATTAAATTAATCATTAATGGTACTGGACTGAAATTTTTCAGCCAACCCACTCGCGATATATTATTTAACATATTAAATTTTATATAAAATACTTTTCATCTATTAACCTTTTCGGTGAAGGTCGTTCTATACTCGGATCTTAGACTATTACCTATGGTAACAAAAGAAGTTAAATAGTAGTATCCTATAATATTGCCTCGTGACTGAAAATAACAAACATAATTTCAGGGCTCTCTTTCAAGCACCAGTCTCCCACATAAGTTATTTGATAGGATTAGCCAAATGTTGTGCATAAAACAAACATTTTTAAATACTGTCCCATTAGTGGGCAAAGCCTTCAATTTATTAAATAAATTCGTAGCCATAATTGATGGTGCTGAAATGTAGGATGGTAATTACCACAGAATTTATCTATTTCGTGGTGATCACTTAGCGTTGCATCACAAAATCGGTAATACTTTGCTCGACCTGGAAATTGGACACAGAACCTCTGAATGCCAAGCCGTGCGCTTCACCGAGGCGTTACTTTGCATGCATTTAAACGTCAAATCTCCCTGTGAACTCTCAATCTGAATTTACAAAATAAAGCACTTCTAGCTGTAAGAGAGTCTCCACTTAAGTCGTTTTATTGCCTGCACAGGTATTGTTTCAAAGGCGAACCAATTTTCGTCTTGCAAATAGCTTTCTGCTGGTCGAATGGATCAGATTGTAGCATAGTGCAATTGCACAATGTAAGGCGATGAATATTAGTTACAGAACCTTAGACTAGGAATCAACCAAAGATTACTTGATAATCTTCAACCAAAAGCAAAATCAATTTGGACTTGTAAAGAGATTTTTTTTTAATATTTTGTTTTTTAAAAGAAAGAGGCTAACGAGCAGGCGGGTCACCTGATGGAGAGTAATCACCGCCGCCCATGGACACCCGCAAACCCAGAGGAATCGCATCGCAATTGAAAATCAATTGTTTCGCGACCGCCGCCGGCGTCTTATGAAGGAATAGAAATTAATTATTAATTGGTAGTAAGTATTTGTATTTTATAAATAAAAGTAAACGGGTCTGGGTGTTTTCTATGATTATGGGTGTTTATCTGTCATCTAGTTAACCATTTAAACAAGTTTTACAAGAAGCTAAACTAGGACTAAATAATTGATGTGGGCGTAGAAAGTTATTATTTTAATTGTACTTCCCAGTACAAGGAAAACAGCGTTGTGTGCTCACTAACACCGTCCTAACGAAATCGTCTAAAACCCAGTATCTACCCTTCGACGCCTCTGCTCGACATGTCTCGAATTTGAGCGCATTAACGAAGGACAAAGGACAAACGGACCCTAATTAAGCCCAACGAACTTATTACCGGTATTGAGCCGCAACTCGATTCCAATCGAGCGACGCTTGGGTAGTTAAAATTTTGTAATTAATCTATCTACGTAGACAATTGCCGCGAATGAGTGTTTGCGAATCTCTTTAAAAGAGCTGTGCTTAATTAGCTAATTTTTTATATTTATTATTAAAATATTGCATTCACAATGCCATATAGATATAGGATAAAATGTTTACTAGGAAGAAATCAACCAGTCTCAGGAAGCTCGAGTGGCTTGCAGCGTAAATCAAACTACTAGGAAGAATTTAACGCGTCTTCTAGGGTCTCGGTAGCTCAGCGGTTAGAGCAGTGGACCGGCAATCCAAAGGTCGTGGGTTCGAATCCCACTCGAGCTTCCTGAGCCTGGTTGATTTTTTTCTAGTAAACAATTTAGCTAAGTTTTTGTTGAAAAAAGACGACAACCTCAGGCGGGAATCGAACCACGCACCTTCCGCATTCCGGGCGGCTGCCTTAACCACTTGGCTACTGGGGTCTGGCTTTCAACCGTCGAAATTTGTCAGTGCTTGATGGTTATGTTTTTAGTCAACATTGCTTCATCAAATCTTAGAAGTTTTCACCTCTGAGATCCGAAAGAAATATTTTTACAAATATTGAAACATTTGGTTAAGATGAAGCTGCGTTTATATATTAATGTTTTGTATTTTAGCGTTATATCAACGCTTAAATATACTTAAGTAAAATTTTTAAATACTGAAAAAAGACGACAACCTCTGGCGGGAATCGAACCACGCACCTTCCGCATTCCGGGCGGCTGCCTTAACCACTTGGCTACCGAGGTCTGGCTTTCAACCGTCGAAATTTGTCAGTGCTTGATGCTTATGTTTTTAGTCAACATTGCTTCATTTTTTTCAGTGTTTAAAATTTTACTTAAGTATATTGAAGCGTTAATATTACGCTAAAATAAAAAACATTTTAAGTTTTTGATGTGTTTTGTCAGTACAAGATATTATGTATGTAAGACTTTTTTTGGAAACTAGCCACGGGATACGAAGTGTATATCGATAGCCGCGTCGCGTAGCGGTGAAAGAATACTACCACCCCCTCCCTTCCCTTGGGTGTCGTAAAAGGCGACTAACGGGCTTAAGACTGCACATCAACCTAAAGCATAGAGCGGCGATGGGCTCACCACCTGTTACGCTGAGCAGTGCAGTCGCTGTTGGGGAAAAGTGGAGTATAGTAGAAGACTTCTTTTGCTGTCCTCATTGCCTAGTCTCTGACTAACCCTTCGGGGATAATAGTCGTGATTATATGTATGATGTGTGTATACGAAGTGTTCACGCAGACGAAGTCCTTCAAGGGTCCTTCAAACGAGGCGTGAAGAAGCACTTTGTGGGCCGGCAGAGTGAGGATGCCTGATGCTACGTCTCTTACGCTGCACCAGTTGTCTTCGCGCCTGGACCTCATTTCCACTTAACATCAGGTGGAGTGGGGTCATTTGCCGGGCTTAGTATAAAAAAAAATGAAGTCGCGGGTAGGCCGCTAGCTAAATGATGAACGAGAAGATATTCCGTAGCATAATATAAACAATGTTTAACATCGTGACTGGTTGACGGGTAGCAAATGCCTTAATTAATTTGCTGTACTGTAGGTAGTTCCCAGAGAGATATAGAGAGACCACCGCTAACCCTTTGCTACTATCCTGACGCACATCTTTTGCTTCATTCACTCTTATAACACTAAACCGAGTACAACCATGTACCTGCTGGGAATCGAAGCCGAGATCTCTGGGCCTTAGGGGCCGGGAGGTCTAAATAACTAGACCACAGAGGCGGTTACATTTTATAAGGCTAGTTTTATATTTATAGGTGTCCTCATTGCCTAGTCTCTAACTCACCCTTCGGGGATAATAGTTTTGATTATGATTAAGAGGGTTTACTCATTTTGGTTTCCCATACAAACTTTCAAGTCGAAATTCTCATATTTGGAAACTCACTACGAAGCACATGCCGTTCTTTTTTCAAATTTTTACGCGAAAACAAGCTTTTTAGAAACAAAAAAATTAGGCGACTTTTAAGTATTCTTTGAAAATGGAGAAAAGCGAGTTTCGAGTGTTAAACACTATTTTTTACGTGGTAAAACTCTTAAGCAGACCGTAGACAAATTGAAAAAGTATTATGGTGATTCTGCGCCTTCTCATGGGATGGTACATAAGTGGTTCACTGAATTTCGTTGTGGACGTACTACCACTAATGACGCGGAGCGCCCAGGAAGGCCGATTGAGGTCACTACGGAGTGCATGGTTAATAAAATACATGATATTATTTTGGCAGACCGTCGAGTGAAGATACGCGAAAAAAGTGATGGTGTGCACATTTCGACTGAAAGAGTTTTTTATATTTTGCATGATATTCTGGGCATGAAAAAGCTTTCTGCAAGATGGGTGCCGCGTTTACTAACAGTCGACCAGAAACGAAATCGTGTAACAGCCTCTGAGGAATGCCTAGCCATGTATAATCGCAATCCGAGTGAGTTTATGCGTCGGCACATAACAGTTGACGAAACGTGGGTCCATCATTATACACCACAGACTAAGCAACAGTCGAAGCATGGACTTCTAGTGGGGAACGTGCCCCAAAAAGGGACGAAAACTGTTTGCTCGGCTGGAAAAGTGATGGCCACAGTCTTTTGGGATGGCCAAAGGATTATTTACATCGATTTTTTGGATAAAGGCAAAACAATAACCGGAGCTTACTATGCTGCATTGTTAGATAGATTCAATAAAAAGTTAAACAAGAAACGGCCGCATCTAGCAAAGTAAAATATTCTATTTCATCAGGATAATGCACCGGCCCACTCGTCTGCAATCGCGACATCAAAAATTGTCGAATTAGGATACGAATTATTGCCACACCCTCCGTATTCGCCAGATTTAGCCCCCACTTTTTCCTCTTCCCAAACATGAAGAAATGGCTTGGCGGGCAAAGATTTTTGTCAAACGAAGAGGTGGTAGCCGAAACTGAGGCCTATTTTTCGGGGTTTGACAAAAAATATGTGATGGGTTATATGATGGGTTTATATTTGTGATGGGTTGAAGAGGCTGGAACATCGCTGGAATAAGTGCGTAAAAAGAGTGTTTCTTCTTTCCAAAGTCATGGACTTATCAAACCGCCCTCGTATATAGATAGATTGTATTTCTTCCAATCTCTTATTTTGAAAATTTCGTAATGGTACTGATGTATTTAGGAGAAAACTATAATCACAATTTAACCGTGTCTCGTAGAGGCGAAAGAATACTACCACCCCTCTCTTCCCTTGGGTGTCGTAAAAGGGGACTGACGGACTAAAGACTACACGTACATACCCCCTGTCACGCTGAGCACATGTGCAGTCGCTGTTTGGTGAAAAGTGGACTATGGTAGAGGATGGCTTTTGCTGTCCTCATTGCCTAGTCTCTGACTAACACTTCGGGGATAATAGTCGTGATTATGTATGTACCTCTATGTAGTCACAATTTTACGAGGTAACACGAGGTTTTTGTACGAAATTGGATAGACTTAAGTTACTGTCTTTGTTATTGGTACACACAGTAAAATGTATGCTCTCTAAGTAACAAGATTAAGGGGATCCTGCAGGATCCCCTTAATTAACCTTAAAAATACGTAAATTTTCACAATTTCGTGCACGAAAAATTTACGTATTTTTAAGTCACTTGTACTATGCGCTTAATTAGTTAAATATTTTAAAAGAACTTATCATTTAAGAGGGTTTACGCATTTCGGTTTCCCATACAAACTTCCAAGTCGAAATTTTTAAAAACTAATATGCCAATTTTATTTAAACTTTGCATGCTAGAGTAAATAAAGGAATCTAAATAGTTTGTTGAAAACATTTTTATAAAACGTTCATTTAACTCAGTTATTGCGATTTTAAACTTGCTATAGTGTACTGTTCCCGCCAAAGCCGGGACGGCCATTCAAACCATACCGCCATCTGTAAGGCGGTTGACTCAGCGATTGTTGACGACCGCGTCCGCCTATCTGCCGCGGCGCCACCGCTGCGCGACTCGCGGCCGCGCGCTTCGTGAATATACCGCGCCGACTCGTCTGCAAGCTAGCTAGCTACCGCGCACGCTACAGCCTTTGGTTAATAGTGACTCCTCAACCTAATGTGAAGAGAACGCCTAAATGCCCATTGTGTAGTGTAGTGACTGTGCGCCAGGAAACCCACCACTACATCGCCGCCCGTGGTCAGCTCGTCTCCCGGCTCCTGTGACTCATCATCCCTGTAAGTACTTCACTATCCATACCTACCCAGCCCACAACCTTTATTTCGTCGCTGTTACTGCGAACGCCTTTCGCCGTAACATTTTGGTCATCTTCGAGCCGGTAATATTAAATACCGGCGACCTTCCCGTAACCAGAACCTAACTTTCGTTTAATTTTCAATTTTAATACAGTCCGCTAAAGATAATTAATTCCGCCCATATTCTTATTCTATGTCTAAATCTTAAATCTGATTCCTACCATCATTTCTAAACTCATTTGTTTCCGTAACTTTACCTTTATCTCGTGGCGAAACGGCCTGCCCCAATAAAAGTTTTTGTCGGTACTCGTAAAACAATTGTGTTAGTATAGCTGGCCAACGTACACTTATATTATTTTATTTTTATTGTTGATTTTGTGTATGCATCCGATTGTCTGATCACAAATCGAAAGTGTGATGCAATGTTGTAATGTTGTTGTAATCTGAGCGGGCTTGTGTGTGTACCCAAATGATTTTTGCCTAATGATACGTTGTTCATACTCCTAACGGTAAATTAGTAGTTAAATTATTACGTTACGTATGGTATTATGACGAGAGATTGCATTGTTATTTTTCCCGTTTTATTTTTTAAGGAATTTTTTATGTTCTTGTCGTGTTAAATCGGCTCAGATCTCGTGCATGCTCACCACGCGTGCCAAGTAGCGTGCTTTATTTTTTCGCTCGTGTTAATTTTATATCTATTTTTTTTTTTTTTTTGCCTTTGCGATCGGCTCATTCTTTGTGCGTGCTCACCACATGAGCTTATTGTGTTTCATTTAGTTTCATCAGTGTTTTTTATATCGCTTACGGCTATTTGCGTGCGTCGCCTTCGCTTCTACACACGTTTGCCCACTTGTGGGACACAGACAGAGTGTCCCAATTTAATTTTTTAATTAAGTTTTTATTATTTGTTTATTTTTAATTTTTTTTTGCGTCCGACTCATTCTTTGCGCTAGTTTCCGCTACAGGTCTGCCCGACTGTGAGCGCCTTGCCCAATAGTGGGCTACGGATGACGTGATTTTTTTGTTGTTTTGTTTGTTTTTTGTTTTGCGGTCGGCTAATGTTACGTACGCGCGTTCAATAGAGACACAGACATACACATACACACGCGTTTGCCCACCCGTGGGCCATATACAAGGCGTCCCAACTTAGTTTTGCTTTCTTTATTGTTGCGTTAATTTTGGCCCATTTGCCATTACATTAGTAAACAAATACGTCCTGCCCAACTATAGAATATATACAGGGTGTTGTCCTTTTTACTGCCTTTAAATTTTTTTTTTTTTTTTTTTTTTTATTAGTTTTTTGTCTCCTTTCATTCATCGCGATGCCGACTAAGTCACAAGCCGCGATATTTAGGGAGGCCGCCAAAGCTATACACCAGCTCCTAGAGGTGGGATCAAGGATCATTGCTGGCGACACCAAACATTCCATAACGGAATTTAACGTGCGTTTCGCACAGATACAGGGCATAAAGGACGAGCTGGACTCAGTGTACTACAACATTCTCGACGAAGAGAACTTAGACGAGGGGGTTGAGAGGACATACACTGAGAACCACACAAAAGCCTCCGGGGCATACCTGGGGATACTTGTGGCTAGGGAGGAAATCTTACCCTCTTCCACGTCGTCCCCAACCCATAACGCTCAGCCCAGTCTCGGCGTCAATACGCCTACAGCCGTCCTCCCCAAGATAGCGCTGCCCAGGTTCAGCTCAAAGGTGGAGGACTGGCCCTCCTTTATTGCACTGTTCAGGAGTTTGACTGACGACATGGCGACCTTGTCGGAAGCAGTCAAGCTCCACTATCTCTTCTCAAGTCTCAGCGGTGAGGCATTAAGCATGGTGTCCCACCTAAAGGTCACCAATGAAAATTTTGCCGTGGCCATGGACATCCTTACAAAGCGGTACGAGAACCGCCGGGTTCTCATCGATAGTTTCGTCGACATAATCCTGGGGCTGCCGAGCATCCACACGCGCTCTAACATACGCACACTTTTCCTCACTCCGCTGGTGTCCGCCCAGTGTGCCCTTAGTAATTTGGATCTGCCCATAGGAGACGACTACGTGTTTGTGTCGTTAGTGGTGCGAAAGCTTAAGGGTGAGCTCCGCACGTTATTTGAACGCAGATACGGGTCTAGCAGCACCCTGCCCACGTTGAGTGACCTCATCTCCTACCTCGAGGAGCACGCGCGCTGTGTGGAGACAGAGTTCTCCAACATAGCCCAGCCGGACATTTTCTCATAGGCCGCCCACTAACGGCCCTTCCCGAACTATCCGTGGAAGATAGGCCGATCTCCACACGTAGGCGATTCCAGATGGTACAGGCCCTTTCCCAGCGCTTCTGGACGCTGTGGACCCAGTCCTACCTTCATACCCTCCAAACCCGCTCCAAATGGTTGTCCCCATCCTTCCCTCCCCGAGTTGGCGAGCTCGTCCTCATCAAGGAGGACAACCTGCCTGCCCTCCAATGGAGACTGGGGCGCATTGCTCGCACCCTGCCTGGGAAGGATGGCGTCGTGCGGGTGGTAGACCTGGACACCGCGAATGGACATCTTCGGAGGCCTGTATTCCGGATGGCCAGGCTCCCATTTTTTTTTTTTTTTTTTTGGTAGCAGCGTTTCATAGTACTATACTAGAACAGTGAAGCTTTCGGTTTACTTCGCTGTCCAGCAGTGTGTTTTAGTTTTTGGGCTATGTTTTAATTTGGGGCTAATGTTGATTTGGATGAGGTTATTTGTTAAAATTTTTAATCTCGGTTACAATATGAGTAACAATGTTATGGAATGTGTCAATGGTGTCCTGTTTGGTTATAATTTCGTTCAGTTTAAAGGGGTCAATTTGGTAAACATTCTAGCAAATTATGTGGTTCGTCCGCATGGCGGCAAATCGGGGGCAATGTTGGGTAAGATGTTTGTAGGACTGGGGCGTTAAAGAGTCGCAGGGACAAGAGTCCTCTGTAAGGATCTTAAAGCGGTGCAAATATTCTTTATGCCAACCATGGTTGGTTAGCAATTGGGTGATGGCGAATTTGGGGGTGACTAGTGATAGGTATTCCTTTAGGTCAGCATAGGATGGAAGAAGAGTTTTTGTGTAAGCACAATGGTTTTGGTCGGTGTAGAATGCTTCAGAGGCAGCTAGACATTTTTGTTTGTTTAGATATTTGATGTGACTTATGGGGATGTGATAGTAGTCAGGGGTACGGTGGAGATTTCCTGCACTCTTGGCCTCAGCATCCGCTGCTTCATTACCGTCAAATCCAACGTGAGCCTTAACCCACGCGAACTCGACGGTAATCCCGGATGTTCGGGCATTGTGAAGGTGGCGGTGGATGCGTGCGGCAAAAGCGTTATATGAGTTGGGGTTCTCTAGTTCTGTGAGTGCGGATTTGCTGTCAGAGAGGATGATATGATCCGAGTGTCCGCTGGACAGGATGTATTCACAGGCCCTGCAGATGGCTAGCATCTCAGCTTGGAAGACGGAGCAACGGTCGTGGAGTTTAAATTTCTTGACCGTCGTTCGCTTTCCAGAAGGATCGAAAGTGACGAAGGCAGCTCCGACTCTGTCGTCGTGCCGGCTGCCATCGGTGTAAATTTTCCAAAAATTGTTACTGGAAATCAATGCTAGGTCATCGTTAGTAAAGATTTCCTGGTATTCGATGCCCTGGCGTATCGAAGGGTGCAACATCTGGGATGGTGGACAGAGAGACTCAATGGGTAGGTCCTCCGGAAGGGACGAGGAGGTACCCGCCAGGCTCCCATTGGATGAGCCCACCCTGGCCCCCGGAGGATGTTCCCGCCAAAGCCGGGACGGCCATTCAAACCATACTGCCATCTGTAAGGCGGTTGACTCAGCGGTTGTTGACGACCGCGTCCGCCTATCTGCCGCGGCGCCACCGCTGCGCGACTCGCGGCCGCGCGCTTCGTGAATATACCGCGCCGACTCGTCTGCAAGCTAGCTAGCTACCGCGCACGCCACAGCCTTTGGTTAATAGTGACTCCTGAACCTAATGTGAAGAGAACGCCTAAATGCCCATTGTGTAGTGTAGTGACTGTGCGCCAGGAAACCCACCACTACATCGCCGCACGTGGTCAGCTCGTCTCCCGGCTCCTGTGACTCATCATCCCTGTAAGTACTTCACTATCCATACCTACCCAGCCCACAACCTTTATTTCGTCGCTGTTACTGCGAACGCCTTTCGCCGTAACATGTACTTTAAATCGCAATAACTCAGCTAAATAAACGTTTTTTAAAAATGTTTTCAACAAACTATTTAGATCCCTGTGTTTCACTTTAGCATGCAAAGTTTCATAAAAATTGTGTTATTGGTTTTTAAAAATTTCGACTTGGAAGCTCTTAAATTAAGACATCGTTACCATTGATGGGTACTCTGTTTATCACCACGCTTGCCAAATGCGGGTAGGTGATCACAAACCCGGGTGCAGCATCCAAAAATCCGGACACTCATTTTACCCGTCCTTTCCAAACTTTGCAAGTAGTGTGTCACTTTTCCTGTGACAGTTGTTTAAGCAAAAAATGTATAGTTTTTAAGATTTTAAAAATGTAACTGATGAAACTAGTTGCTAAGAAAAAATGTTACTAAAGTAAAGAACACCCATAATGGGAATATAAATAGAATAAGAAGTAATGTAAACAACAAAATGTAATAGAAATGAGATTTATAAGAGAGGTGAATTGTAATAAACTCCGAGAAGACAATTATTTTCCCCCGAGTACCTACATAGACTTAAGTAAATACGATATGAAGTAAAAATAAAGTAGCTAGTTAGCTTATTTAGCACTTAGCTTACTTAGCACAATTGTCAAATAGTCAAACTTGGAATTGACCATAAACAATACTAAGAATGTCTACCAGCCTTCCCTTGACAATAACTACTACGGCTATATAAAAAAAAATGTGTGTGTAACTAAAACCATAGAACATGACTTCTTGGCGGAAGTGAAGCATCATGTCTGCAGTTTTGTATTATTTTCTATAATTTGTGTTTTGTCGAATATTAATGTGAAATAATGGTGGATTATTTACTGTTATGTGTTCGTGAACGTGCATGAGTGTTAGCAAATAAAACAAAACAATGCAACATCACTTTTCAAATTCTCTCAAGAAGTCCGTGTGGGACCTCAATAAATTCCCATAGCTTTATTGAGTTTCCAGGGGTTTGGGGGAAAATCATTTACCATTAAACGTTCATTATCACTCATTATCATCCACTTTATGTGAAGAAAATAATAATGACCTATTATTAAAAACTCGACACTGGCTAAATGTGCTAATCGAACGAAGCCATTATATAAGAGAAAAAAAAACCATAGAACATTATTATATATGAAAAGTAAAATATGAATCGAAATCTGAAACATAGTAGTAGGATTCATTTATTATAATTAGCACACAATGTAGCACCGAATTGATATTTCCAAGTTAATTGTCAAATGCCTTACTTGTAGCGTGCCTAATTAAGATTGACATAAACATTTCTTGAAGAAGAATCCATTAAACGGGATTCGCTCCCGTGATATTACGTTCACGTAACATCGGTTGCCTATGACGATCCCCGATCTCGTATTAAATTATAATGAGGACTGGCTTGGAGAATAATATCGAATGCCGAAATTAGAAATTCTAAATTTCTCGTAGGTACTGACAATGTTTCGTAAACGTTATTTTGTAACTTTAATTTAAGGATAAAGTAGGATACGTATTAAAACGTACAGTCAATGATAAATTAATTTGAGAATTGATTTCAAATACACGAGTAATTAATTCGCATCGCGTAGTACTTACTGGTGGAAAGGTTGAATCAGGTTAAATCAAGATCCATAAAGTATGATAATGTTGATGATAATGTTCGAAATATTAACGTCAAATTATAGGAGGTTTGGACTTTTGTACAAATTAATTATCTAATTTATTTACATAAAATAATTAAAATGAAGCCTGAAGATAACGGTATCTTTGATAGTTTGAGCTGTGTGCTAACCGCTCATTATTAAAATAATACTACAAACCCGTCTCTGCTCTTGTGTGTCGTAAAAGACTGCACGTAGTACATCAAACAGCATAAAGCGGCATCGGGCTCACCACATATCACGCTGAGCACACGTGCAGTTATTATTTGGTGAAACGTGGACGGTGGCAGTCCACTTTTTTTGTGAACATGGATACTAGTCGTAATATTAGAGTTCATTGATTATGCTTAAAGTGAAAATAATGAGTGATGATAATTTATGAACGTTTAATGCTAAATAATATTCCCTTAAACCCCTTGAGTTCCAGTAAAGATGTGGGACTTTACTTTGATCTCGCACGGACTTCTTGAAAGAATTTGAAAAATGATGTTCCACTGTTTTGTTTTATTTGCCAACACTCATGCACGTTCACGAACACATAACAGTAAATCATCCACCATTATTTCACATTCATATTCGACAAAACACAAATTAAAGAAAACAAAACAAAACTGCAGAGATGACGCTTCACTTTCCCGCCAAGAAGTTCCACAAACTGATGTGATAGATTTTAATAAATCGTCTTTTTTTCTCTTAAATAATAGCTTCGTGGGATCAGCACATTTGGCCAGTGTCAAGTAAGAATAATAGTAAAATTATTTTCTTTACATCAAGTGGATGATCATTATTACTCATTAGTGATAATGAACGTTTAATGGTAAATGATTTTCCCTCAAACCCCGCGAGACTCAATAAAGCTGTGGGACTTTATTGAGGTCTCACACGGTCTTCTTGAGAGAATTTGAAATGTGATTTTGCACCTTTTATTTTATTTGCTAATACTCATGCACGTTCACGAACACTTAACAGTAAATAATCCACCATAATTTCACATTAATTATCGACTAAGCACAAATTATAGAAATTAAAACAAAACTGCAGACATGACGCTTCACTTTCCCGCCAAGAAGTCCTGAAAGCCAAGAAGTCTTGAAATTTATTTATTTATTTTCTTTTTTCGACAACCAACTGTCATCTTTTAGATTTTTTTATTTCTGAAACAGAACTTTTTTGTATTCCAACAAAACAGACCAAAGAGATCGGACCTCATACTACAGTACAGCTGTTATGAAACAGACTAAGGACATAATTTTGTTTCATGTTTCACAGTTAGGAACATTTTGTATTGGAAAACCGTTAGGTACTTATTATTTGTTTCTCATTGTGTGTATATAGCTTCCCTGAGCTTCCACAAATATTCTCAAAATAGAAATTAGCCAAATCTGTTCAGCTATTGGTAATATTTTTTTATAAATAGATAATATACTTATTTAAATTATTATTCTTACACGCAGCATCAATAAATACATCACTCGCTTCGAGAGTTGCAATATCAATTTTTTGGAAACGCAGCTAAATTAAATACAAAACTTGAAGATCTGTAATTAATTGGTCGTCTATATTTTCGTCCATCGTTTTCAAATGTCTAATTTACTGCCGATCTTCTAATAAAACAAATGATTCAGCGGTTGGGTATGAAAAAACAATTGTACCTAGTTACCTACCTATGTAGAATTGACTAAAAAAGTTTACGGTAGTGGGATGCGTCGGTACTCTGCCAATATGTTAAAGCACAATAGCTGGCTTACCTACTCCCCGCGCGCCCCGCCCGCCCGCGCGATGCAGGCACGTACCGATTATTGCGTTCTGCAAACTGGTATCTGAAGCTTTGCTGCAAAAATATTTTCCATTCACACATAAACATATTTATAGGATTGCTTTTCTATTTTTCAAGGTAAACGGAGTATTTGTCAAGAATTCATGTTAACCGTTTTTTAAATTGAACTATTTTAAACTGTTTTTACCACAGATTTGTTTTAATTATTTCAATTCGTATATAAATAGACGACCTCCGTGGCTAGCGTGCCGGGTCTGGCGTCTCGCCATCACTGAGGTCCCGGGTTCAATTCCCAGGTGGGTCAATTTAGAGAAAACTGTTTTTTTAAAATTGATTTCGGGTCTGGGTGTTTTTCTATGATGATATTTATCCATCCATGAGGAGCTCGATGGCACAGCGGCTAGCGCGTTCGGCTTGCGGTCTTGCTCGCTAAGCAACTTTCGCAATGCCGGGTCGCTGGATGGGTGACGAAATTTAAAAAAATATCTCGAGCTCCTCCGTGCTTCAGAAGGCACGTTAAGCCGTTGGTCCCGGTTGTTATCGTAAGATGGCAGTCGTTAAACCCACCAACCCGCATTGGGCCAGCGTGGTGGGTTATGGCCCAATATCCCCACGTGCTATTGTCCACGTGAGAGGCCTGTGCCCAGCAGTGGGACGTTTATAGGCTGATAATGATGTGATGATATTATCCGTTATCTAGTTTAACGATATTAAGAGGCGGCTGCCTAAACGAGTAGCGATTTTGAAGATAAATGATCATATGTGTACAGCATACTAGACATATCAAATTTAAGTATATGATTCTTTGTATAGTTGACTAAAGCTTGAGCAAAGCAAAAACAAAAAATATTGATTTATGTACGATACTTTAATTTATCGAAAATGATGAGTTTTTGAGATATTATTACGTATATCTTTTTACGGTATAGAGCCTTACGTATAAAAATACAACGAATATATTACTAAGATAGTTAGTTAGGGACTGGTAAGACCATTTTTCAATTGAGTACTTAATAATCGAATTATAAATGAAAACAGTTTTGTGACTTACGTCATTTACTTCTGCGCTAAGCGTGTTGAAGCGGCGCACGCAATATTCAACCGTACGACTGCAGAAATAGAACTTTTCTAAAATCTACGCGAGCGCACTCTCAGTCCCGCAATGCGCGTCATGAACGGTGGACCTGTGCAGCTCGCTAGCGCACGTGACAGAGATAGGTACGCGTTCTTGCTGCTTACGTTATTATTTTATTACGTAGGTACTACTAATTGTTTAGCAAGTCGTTTGTGCTAGCCAAATTATGGGCAACAAGAAAAATAAAAAATATGTTTCGAGAATAAAAAGGGGATTCGAAGTATATATAATTTTGAATCCATTTCAGTAAGTAAATTTTGGGTACCTATCGTGTTTCGGGGTTTGGTCAATGAAACTAACTTCGAATATATATGCGGACTGTATTTTAATGCAAAGTGAATATTATTACAATAATTAGGTATTATAGATTTACGGAGACCAAGAACACTGTTCGGTGGTGTGGTTTGGAGGGAAGTGTCGGCCATCGAAGTAGTGCTCGGCTAGGACGCAGTGGCAGGGGGGCTTGATGATTCACGCCGTGGCCGGCATCGAAAAATGACCATATATGGTAATGCGCGGCCAAGGCTCGAACCCGCGCCCCGCGCGCCCCGCGCAGTGTTGCACGCCTTCCGTGCGTGGACATGCTCTCGGGGTTGAAGCGTTTTGCTTCAAGAAAGCGGAAGTGGGCAGATGTTGTTGAAGCCACGCCGAATTGTGCCCTTCTTGGTGCTGAGCTCGGCGACCCTCGTGACGCCGTCGCTGCCCGGGTAGACCTGCCGGACGCGACCCAGCAGCCAGCAGAGTGGTGGGAGCGCCTTATCCTTAATAAGGACGAGGCTTCCCACAGCAATGTCTTCTGAAGTTGCAGACCACTTGGTCTTTTGCTGTAGCAGATAAACATACTCTTTGTTAAACCTGGTCCAGAAGTGCTGCCTGATGTGTTCCACTCTTTGGAATCGTTGCAACCGGTTGATATCGCTGCTGTTCTTCACCTGTGGATGTGGAACGGACATGAGTGGCCTTCCAATTAGGAAATGGGACGGAGTTAATGGAGAAAAATCTAATGGATCGGAAGATAGAGGAGTAAGAGGCCGGGAATTTAGAACAGCCTCTATTTGAGTCAGGCACGTAACCATTTCCTCATAAGTGAAATGTGTAATTTGTAACAACCTTTTTAAATGATGTTTTGTAGATCGAACTGCGGCTTCAGCAAGGCCGTTGAAGTGAGGGGAATAGGCTGGTGCAAATTTAAATTCTATACCTTCACGAGCCATGTGAGATGCAATATTTGATGCCTGTAAAAAATCACGTAACTGATTAGACGCACCAACAAAGTTTGTGCCGTTATCGGACATTAAAGTACGAGGTTTGCCACGGCGCGAAGCGAAACGGTTTAAAGCCGCCATGTATGCTTCTTTCGTAAGGTCCGTAACAAGCTCTAAATGAATAGCCTTTACGGCTTGGCAGACAAAGATACAAATGTAGGCTTTAATAAGTCTGCATCCACGACCCTTTCGGTCAGCTATCAGTACTGGCCCGGCGTAGTCGACACTAGAATCTAGGAATGGATATTCAAGTTTGCTACGTGAAGTAGGAAGCTGACCCATTATGGGCTGAATGTTAATGGCCTTATGTCTGAACATTTTAAACATTTTCTTACAGTTGTCTTTGCCAGATTTCTACCCGCTAAGGGCCAGTAATTTGACGAATATGTGACAAAAGTAACTGTGGTCCAGCATGAAGTAGTTTAATATGTTGTGACTGAAAAATTAACTTTGTTATACTATGCTTACTACAAAGCAATATGGGATGTTTTACGTTATAATCGTAAGGCGAATTGTCTAACCTACCACCGACGCGAATGATGCCGTCACAATCCAAAAATGGAGTTAACGAGATAAGTCTATTTTTTCGAGGCAATGTTTGTCCTAAATTTAAAATAGAAAATTCATTAGGGAACATTTCGCGTTGTGCAGTGCGTAAAATAATTATTAATGAGTTTTTAAGTTCTAGATTTGTAAGTAGACCCCTTGTTTTATTCTGTTTATTTTTTAAGTTGTGCGACGCCACGCCGCGTGCCGCGCAAGGAACACAGAGGTGCCGGACAGCTGCGTGACGTCACAGCCGCGAGCCGTATAAAAAGCGGCCGCGCACAGAGCTCGCGATCAGTCGCTGCCTCGGCGCCGTCGCCGAAGCATCGCCTGAGCCGACCTAGGCTGCGCGGTACGGGCTTTCACCGTATGTGCGCGTCTGGGCCGATAGGGATCTCGGGTTGTAGCGGTACGGGCTTTCACCGTATCTCAGCTCACCTGGCCTCCGTCCTCAGGGACGTTTGAGTCTACTCGCGAGCAGTCGTTGCCTCGACGCCGTCGTCGACGCATCGCCTGACCCGACCTCGGCTGCGCGGTACGGGCTTTCACCGTATGTGCGCGTCTGGGCCGATAGGGACCTCGGGTTGTAGCGGTACGGGCTTTCACCGTATCTCAGCTCACCTGGCCTCTGTCCTTAGGGACGTTTGAGTCGATCCGCGATAGTTGTAGATCCCGTAGACGGGCGTGAGTTAGTGGTTGTGGGTACGTAGTATCGGTGTAGACAGGTATCCTCAGGTTGGAGCAGTGCGGGTACCACCGAAGGTTTGCTCACCTGGATTTCCCTGTCTATAGATTAGTGGAGTGTTCTCTTACCGTAGCTGTAACCGTGCGGGCACGCCCGCACTCGCTCGTCTGAGACCTCCGTTCCCCAGGAACTGTTCAAGTAGGGCCGTATGCCGTTTCAGTAGAAACCCCACGATCACTATCATCACGCCTACCGTAGACGTAGCTTAAGACTTAAGTTAAATAAAGGGGCGTAACAGACCCGCCCGTCCGATAAATATATACCTGTGTTTGTTTGTCGCATACCCGTGGCTAACCCTTCTAACGCTGAGCTAGCTAGGAAACCTTCCAAGCCCCTCCGGCGGAAGGAAATGTAGGATTCACTCTCGGCGCGCTCCCACCGCGAGAGTCCGGGGTTCGACTCCCCGCCAGTAATCCATCACATTTGGCGCCCAACTATAAAACTCACATAAGAGTTCATTAGCTCAAAGGGGAGCCACGGAAAGAAATACAAGCTCGCCACGTGTAGTGAACGCGACGCTTCCCGCCCACCCAATTTAGGGTGGAGTAGGTAATATAACCGTAATAATCACTTCTTCCCATTTAGCCCGCCGTTCAACCCGCCCGCCAGGATAGATTGGCCCCTGGCCGCCCGCCGTATGCACCAGCAACTGGGTGAGTTTAGAATTAAGAGTGAAAATTAGTGCGCCCCGTAAAAACCCAACGCGTCGCTCCGACACACCGACCGACCGACCGACCGACACCGAAATAAGCTATTTAGAGCACCCCGAAGGAATGCAGACAGCGTGGATATATCAATTACGGAAGCCAGAATTAATTGAAGAAGCCGAGAAAAGAGACCTACCTACAGAGGGGCTAACAGTGGACGAATTAAGGAAATTGCTCGTAGACGTAGTAAAAGAAGGCGAAGAATTTAAAACACCAAACAAGGGACACACGGAGAGAATGTCCGACAGCGAAAACAGACACATAAGCAAAATGATTAACAAACTCATAAAAGAGTGGAATCTGACCTTCAAACCATGGGATAACGCGGTGGAATTCATCGAAAGACTCGAGGAGCTCGTAACGGCCAGCGACATACAAAAGGAAGACGTACTACCGGCACTACCACGAATATTACAAGGAAAAGCTTTAATGTGGTACAGGAACAACGCGGAGTCATGTGACACGTGGAAAAATTTCTTAGAGCTGTTCAAACTTTATTATTACCCACCAAATTACCAGGAGGACCTCATTGTAAGGATTGTCGCCCGAAAACAACGGTACAGAGAGAGCTTCACAAACTACCTAACCGACCTACAAACACTAATGCGAAGGTACGGCAAACTCTCGAAGGACGAACAAATCCACCGGATACACGAGAACATGGCAAAAGAATATAAGTTATATATCAAGAAGCAAGACTACAAAGACCTCCCAGGACTCCTGAAACTAGCCGCAGAGTACGAGAACATAGCTACGACACCGCACGAAAACCAGTACATAGGGTACAGGGAGCCGCGCAGCAACGACGCTGGCAAGTACCAACAGGGACGTAGGGAGAAAATTCATACCACGAATGACACCGTGGAGGTCGCCAACGACCAAAACAGGGAAGACAACAGAATCTACGTAGAAGCAGAATTCATGGGAACCAAGCACCGATGCGTAGTGGACACAGGATCCACGAGCACGTACATAAACCAGACAGTATATAAAGACTGCATAGCTCGGGGGGCAACAGAAATGCCTACCCAGAAAGAGGTCATACTCGCGGATGGAACCAACACACAGGTGGAAAAGACAGTTGTGACGGAACTTCAAATGAAAAATGTACGAATAAAACATTGTGTAGGGGTACTACCGACGGCAGCATACACAATAATAGGTATGGACGTGCTGAGGAGGATAGGCATGGTAATAACCTGGGCAGGCGAAACTGTGACACCGGAGGACCAAAAAGACCCCGAAAAAAACCCCGTGACATCGCCAGAGGTGGCCAAGAGTACACAGAACAAAAAAGAGCCAGCCATACCCGCCACACAAAAGATCAATAGGATACACAACGAACCGGCGAAACAAAAATACTATCCAAGAAATCCGAAACCGAGCCAAATCAAGAAAATAGCAGATGAGCTATCCCGAAATCCGATTTGCACCGCAACGGAACAAACCTGGTACAATAAGAAACGAAGACAAGTAGAAAAAGGGTTAAAATTACCACAAAAATACCGCGTAAGAAAGAGAAAGAAAGATTTCTTCTGCTTTTTACCTAAGAAGCACTGGGAACCACCCGATCCCCGAGAGTCCACACCACCCCGGAAACTACAGCCCGACCGAACAGAGTACGTCAACTTGGTTGAAGACAGCCTGGGCGAGAGTGCGGCACAGGAGGCCCCGCAGCCACCAGGGCCGGTCCGTAGAAACGGGACACGCAGGGCGGGCCGTAAGCGGAACGGCGGGCAGAAGAGGGGGCTCATTCGCCTCGCGAAGACGAAACAGTCGCCGAGATAGTCCCAGTGTAGGCGTAGTTAGTAGTAGGGAGATGGGTGTAGACGTAGTTTTTATTTTATTTTATTATTATTATATTGTTATTACGCAGGTTGATGAACCATTATGTTCCACAAACCAACTCCGCACCGTTTCTCGTTCAATCGATCTAAACTTTTAATGGTCGTTAATTGTTTACATACAAAGTACATATTCATTTGTTCGGTATCGGTACCGGGAAGCAAAATCCGGGCTTCAACAGATTGCATTAAGAATAAAATGTAGGAAATACAAATGTATAAGAATAGAAGCCGTAACAAATAGGCTTCTAGACAGATATATCGCATTTATTTACGGTGATTTTTCCCGTAGGTAAAAATCTCCAGGGAGGGGGAGGCAGTGCGACGCCACGCCGCGTGCCGCGCAAGGAACACAGAGGTGCCGGACAGCTGCGTGACGTCACAGCCGCGAGCCGTATAAAAAGCGGCCGCGCACAGAGCTCGCGATCAGTCGCTGCCTCGGCGCCGTCGCCGAAGCATCGCCTGAGCCGACCTAGGCTGCGCGGTACGGGCTTTCACCGTATGTGCGCGTCTGGGCCGATAGGGATCTCGGGTTGTAGCGGTACGGGCTTTCACCGTATCTCAGCTCACCTGGCCTCCGTCCTCAGGGACGTTTGAGTCTACTCGCGAGCAGTCGTTGCCTCGACGCCGTCGTCGACGCATCGCCTGACCCGACCTCGGCTGCGCGGTACGGGCTTTCACCGTATGTGCGCGTCTGGGCCGATAGGGACCTCGGGTTGTAGCGGTACGGGCTTTCACCGTATCTCAGCTCACCTGGCCTCTGTCCTTAGGGACGTTTGAGTCGATCCGCGATAGTTGTAGATCCCGTAGACGGGCGTGAGTTAGTGGTTGTGGGTACGTAGTATCGGTGTAGACAGGTATCCTCAGGTTGGAGCAGTGCGGGTACCACCGAAGGTTTGCTCACCTGGATTTCCCTGTCTATAGATTAGTGGAGTGTTCTCTTACCGTAGCTGTGACCGTGCGGGCACGCCCGCACTCGCTCGTCTGAGACCTCCGTTCCCCAGGAACTGTTCAAGTAGGGCCGTATGCCGTTTCAGTAGAAACCCCACGATCACTATCATCACGCCTACCGTAGACGTAGCTTAAGACTTAAGTTAAATAAAGGGGCGTAACAGACCCGCCCGTCCGATAAATATATACCTGTGTTTGTTTGTCGCATACCCGTGGCTAACCCTTCTAACGCTGAGCTAGCTAGGAAACCTTCCAAGCCCCTCCGGCGGAAGGAAATGTAGGATTCACTCTCGGCGCGCTCCCACCGCGAGAGTCCGGGGTTCGACTCCCCGCCAGTAATCCATCACAGTTGTAAATATACCTTTGTAAATAGGCTACGATTCTCTGTAAATAATTGATATTTGAATATTTATGCAATAGTTGTTGTATTATAATGTGATTATTTATATTGGTATAAGTATTTTCCTCAGAATCTTTTATTAAATTACAAATTACTTCGGGTAGATCCTGTTTCGCGATATTATGCGGAAAATGAGGCCAACAACTTTCATCTTGCAATAAAAATGATGGACCTGACCACCACAAACTACAACTACTGACATGATCAGCCTTGACACCTCGAGAAACAAGATCCGCGGGGTTATCTTTTGTTGGTACATAACTCCAAGTAGCTCCAGAAGTACTCTCTTGTATTTCATTAACTCGGTGTCTCACGAAAGGTTTTAGTTGATTTGACTGGGTGGATAACCAACTCAACACAATTGTTGAGTCACACCAAAATACGCATCGATTTATGACTAAAGTAAGAGATTCTTTCACCTTTGTACACAATCTTGCGCCTAACAGTGCTCCGCAGAGCTCTAACCGAGGCATAGTAGTAGGTTTAATAGGTGCTATACGGCCTTTGGACGCTAACAAACGAACCGTTACATTTTTTAAAGTGTCGATGGAACGAACGTACAAACAAGCACCGTATGCCTTTTCGCTACTGTCTGTGAAAACGTGTATTTCGTGAATCACTGACTCATTACATAAAATCCAACGAGGAATTTTTAAATTATTTAAAGACCCAAGCATACTGACAAATGAATGCCACTGTGCAGCAATGTCCTGCGGCACTTCATCGTCCCACTCGCATTTACTTATCCATAACCTTTGCAATATAATTTTTGCTTCAACGACACAAACAGCCACTAGACCTAAAGGGTCGAAAATTTGGTTTATAATCGAAAGAATATGTCGTTTTGTAATTTTTGAAGCTAACTCAATGTTAATAGAAAATGATAAAATATCTGACAAACCCAGACTAGACCTAAGGTTTTTGATGTGGAATTATTATCAGATAAATCCAAATTAATACTAGAGTGGTCGTCAGTGTCTACAACTTCTCTCAAAATTTCAGGGCTGTTAGATTGCCATTTTCGTAAGTTAAATCCAGCTGAGGATAAAATAGACTTGACCTCTTTACATAGCTTAATTGCCCCCGGTATTGTACTTGAACCGGCGAGGTAATCATCAACCATGAAGTCTCGTTGAATACTAGTCTTTACCCCTTCATCCTGCGCAGCGTCAGCCAGACTAACTAAACACTTAGTCGCAAGGTATGGAGCCGACGCAGTCCCGTAAGTAACAGTATTCAACGTGTATGTCTTAAGGGGCTCTGTAGGCTCCTTTCTAAAAACAATCTTTTGTAATGAACGTTGGTTAGGGTTCAAAAAAATGGCTCTGTACATCTTTTCGACGTCTCCAGAAACTACATATTTGTGCTGTCTAAATCGCAACAAAATTGACAATAAGTCCTCCTGAACTGTGGGACCTACGAGTTGAATGTCATTAAGTGACAACCCTGAAGTGGTTTTTGCCGACGCATCAAAAACCGTACGTAACTTGGTCGTCTTGCTCGAAGTGCGCAAAACACCGTGATGAGGCAAATAATTATTTATTTTATTTTCACAATTAAATGAAACATTTGAATCTTCAGTCATATGTCCTAATCTTTCGTATTCTGACATGAAATCTAAGTACATCCTTTTAAGGAAAGGATCGCGCGCAAACCGTTTCTCTAATGATAAAAAACGACGCTTTGCCATTGTGTATGAATCACCAAGAACGCTTGGGTCCGCCTTAAGCGGCAGCGTCACAACAAACCTGCCCTCATTGTCACGTATAGTATTTTGCTTAAAACTTTGCTCGCATGCACGCTCATCCAACGAAAGGCAGTGTTTAGGTAAAATTGAATCAAGCTCCCAGAATTTATTTAAGTTTGGAATAGTGTCGATTTTTGAAAAATTACATGAATGTATATTATTATAACGGGAATTAAGTGCAACAGTCCCTGATATTAACCACCCTAATTTGCTTTTGCACAACTTGGGTAGGTTTTTACCTAAATCTATGTGATTACCCAGAACAACGTTCCAAAAGACCTCCGCTCCTAACAAAATGTCTATATCTGACGGCACATTAAATGAAGGGTCAGCTAAATTTAATCCAACAGGAATTGGTATTTGTTTTAAATCAACTAACGAAGATGGCAACAGCTTTGTTATTTCGGGCATAATTAGGCAATTAATTTCAAAGGAGTAAGCCTCGTGCAACGACTCGATTGTAAGGCTACAAGATTGTGTACTGTTACTCATTAAATTATTAATACCTATTACCTTAGAGCTTGTACCAATTCGAGACAAACCGAGCTTACTGCTTAATTCCTCGGTGATGATGTTAGCCGTACTTCCGTTGTCGAGCAGGACTCTGGCGTTGAGTCTTTCGCCTTTTTCGCTCACCACTCTTACCATTGCTGTGGACAGTAAAACATTGCATCGAGTAGTATGCTGTATATTCGTAGAAAGCGTAACATTAGGCATGGGGTTTTGTGCTAAAGGCTCAATTTTTTCCAAATGTAAAAGAGTATTGTGCTTACTTTTACAATATTTGCAACACGAAAATCTACAGCGCTTTTCTACATGCCCAACACGTAAGCAGTTCATGCACACATTAAATTGTTTTGCTTTCCTTAACCTGTCTTCTACAGTTAATTTTCTAAAAGCGTCACACGAGTAAAGAAAATGGTTTTGTTCGCATAACGGACAACTAACAAAAGTTTTATTTTGTACATTTTTCTTTATTTTGTTATCAGTCGTAATAAAAAGGGTTTTATTTTTATAATTTTCAAATTTATTTATTTTTTTATTGTCTTCTAATGTTTCTAACAAGTCAGCTTTATTGTTGATAAATGTACAAAATTGAGACAATGTAGGTGAGGAAGATAAAGAACTACGATGCTCTTCCCAATGTCTACTAGTCACACTATCTAACTTCAACGACATCATGTAAATAACAAGCGTGTCCCAATGCTGGGTGGGCTCATTCAACGCCTTTAGTGCTCTAATGTTCTTATTTAACACGTCTAATAGTCGACGCAACGACAAACTACACTCCTTTACGACAGCTTCGGCGTTGAATAAGGCCTGAACATGATTACTAATAAGCAGTCTACTATTATTGTACCGATCACACAACAAGCTCCATGCGATCTCATAATTTCCGCTTTGAAAGTCGATATTTTTAATAATTTCGGACGCGGAACCCTTCAAGGACGCACGTAAATAATGGAACTTTGTTATGTTGTCGATAGAACTGTTACTATGAATTAATGACAAAAAGGTGTCTCTAAACTCGAGCCAACACTGATAGCTACTATCAAAGCGGGGTAAATCTATTTTAGGCAAGCGAATAAAATTGTTCTTTGTCCCACCTGTTTCATCAGAGCCTGCCACGGAACTCACGGATGACCTTCGCTGTTTACTCCCAGCAGATATTAAGCTTCGCGCCATCGCAGCCACGGGATGATAGCTTTCCTCGAACTTGAAACGATCCGCGTAGGCATCCTCCGGATTGTCCGATAGCAGCTCAATCTCCGTCTGTAACTCATCAAATTCAGCATATAGGCCTTCAAATTTGCTAAATCTACCCTCGATTTCTATAAGTTGCAGGTCGGATAAGGTAGAACAGCTCTTTAAATTATTTATATAATTGCTAAAATTTGTAAGCTTTGCTTTAATTGAGCTACGTTTTTTAATAAGTTTGTCAGCCATCTTGAAAGGAAAAAATAATAAAATGCAAAGAATATGATTTTTTGCTACGTAGGTAATACACTATTGCATGCGAATATTAAGCGAATGCAGCGAATGAATCAAGCTGCATAGAATTATGAATAGGCGCACAGCTGTTTAACTAACGGTACTTATTAGTAAATAGAATCTACGGCTGTGACTGTGAGTGCGATTATATAATTCAATGAATTTGCGTGCGTGCCCTAGTGCGGACGACGCTTGCGCAGCGAAAAGACGTACGAAAATTTAGCTCGTGCCAACTCAAACAAAAGGAAAGTGAATGTGAAATTGGTTTTAAAAGCTAGTAAAAACACTGAAAAATGGGATAAAATGGAAGTAAAGGAATGATTGGAACGATACCACAAAGCCCTTATTCTTATCCACAGGATGTGCAGTAAAAGTGACTCCGAACGCTCCAAATCTTCAGCAGTAGCGATGACACGGCGCAATAGAACGGCGCTGCGTTACGCGACGAGTCGAAGTTTGCTCACACGCAACCGGTTTCTTGTCTTGAAATCTCGATGACGGTTTCAAATCTTCCGATTCTTCTTCCAGGGAGAAGGACCAATGTTTCGGGGTTTGGTCAATGAAACTAACTTCGAATATATATGCGGACTGTATTTTAATGCAAAGTGAATATTATTACAATAATTAGGTATTATAGATTTACGGAGACCAAGAACACTGTTCGGTGGTGTGGTTTGGAGGGAAGTGTCGGCCATCGAAGTAGTGCTCGGCTAGGACGCAGTGGCAGGGGGGCTTGATGATTCACGCCGTGGCCGGCATCGAAAAATGACCATATATGGTAATGCGCGGCCAAGGCTCGAACCCGCGCCCCGCGCGCCCCGCGCAGTGTTGCACGCCTTCCGTGCGTGGACAATCGTGTCTTGCCGTAGTCTATCACATAATATTAATAACTTATTTTTTTGTGCTAATCTGCGATCAGTCCTAAAACTAAAAGCAGATTTGTTAAGAATTTTTGACTTAGCTATTTAAAAAAAATATTTGACTAAGGCTGTTAAACCATCGCCACGATGGTCTGTAGTCCTTCAAAATTAATAATCAATGTACATACAATAATAAAAATGATACTAAGCGCTTTGCATAAACAAAATAATACGCTTTCTCTAACTAAAGGAACAATTTGTACTTCGGAACAAAGACAACGCGTGGAGTCGCCAAATAAACTAATACATTTATTACCGAATCCAATTTGTTTAGAGGAAAGGTAAGTGTTATTCAAATCAAATAGTATCTTAATAGATAATTTCAGCAAAGCTACTTTTTTTAATACAAATCCAATTTTTAAAGAAAAAAGTCTTTATTAATTTGATTCTTAGGACTTTTATAATTTATTTCGATATTTAATTTTAAATACTGTATTAGTGTTTGTTTCAAATAACCTGAATTGATATTTTTTAATTTAACGTTCCTAAGCCCAGGAACTGGCAAAAATAACGCTAATGTTCAAAGCGCAACCATTCCATTACTGTCTAAAATATGTGAAGATCTAACTCAATTACGTTTTTTATTTTGTTGTTTTTAAACATAAGATACATTTCAGCGTTTCAAATTGAACAAGTTTGATTTGTACGGGATAACGCAAGGACAAATTACATACTCTAAACAGTTACTTACCTATCATTTGACGTTTCGGTCTATTTTCTATACCCGTATAGCACAGAATAATATTAGTAGCAGAAACGACACTATCAACACAATTGCAATACAATATCAACCTACGGTGCACGCCAATACGGTCCAAAATAACTCTGCACCTGTACTCATACCTAACATTTTCAACGGCCGGGACAATCGAAAGTAAATCTTATATCTAAGGCGGTACGAGCGCGAGCCGCTGCATTCACAAAATCCTGCTTGGCAAGCTTGACGTAACCCGGCCGCGTGTTGCTCATAGGGTTGGTTGAATGCAAATACTGCAAATATAAAGCACTTGCGCCACGTACCTACCTATAATAAAAAATATATACTTACGCTTTTTCGTGGTTTGTTTGATAATGATCAATAAAGTACAATATTATTATGTAAGTAATACTTAACCACCAAACATTGAAGTAGGTAGTTATGGTACATATTAATACTCTGTAGTATCTACTTCTGTTACTATGTCTTACTATGATGTGCTTATGTAAAGTAAGTACAGGCGGCAATAGATCAACCTACATAACCTACAATCTCGAAATATATTTATGTAGGTAGATAGGTATTTTAAGCGCTATATAAACAGAATAACAGAACATAAATACTTAGATATTAGTTGACTTGGGCGGTCAGAAGAACTCACGTAGACCAACTAGCGTACAATCCATTTTCCGATCTCGCACACTTACATAGCGACCAGGAACCGTGATGCCGATTACAAACTAACTAATATTACACTTGACCAACTTGACTAACATATTCTGCCATCTTAAAGATGATGGGACACGTCTACTGAGGTAATGCCTACTAAAGTAATTTGGTACAAAATCGACGGACATGAGCTACTTTTAAATTACGTTCGCATTGCGCGATAATCGACATTCATGCGGACGAAGTCGTCCCCGGGCCACTAGTATCAAATACAAGATCATTTGCTTTTCATATACATAGTTACATACCTATAAAAACTGTACGTATAGATACAAATTTTAAATGCCTGAATCCATCAATCCATTGGTAAATACCTACCGATGATAATTCATGGTGTAATTTTACCAAGGACTACCACTAGGTTTATTTTCGTAGAGGGGCGTTATTAATGCTTAACCACAGTACCTGTCTACTAAACCTAGTCTAACTTTGAACCGCGTTTTGTGTTAAGGTCGACCGCAATCAGAACCTAATCAATAAACTATTTACGAACTTAAAATCTATTTAAGCGTGATCGCTGACAAATTGAGTAAATTTACTTTTTATACGCAGTTGGTGTATGTCAGTTTTGACAAACACTCCATACAGTATTTTCACTATTTAAATTCACGACTTTATAGACAAACTGTACCTTATATACCTAACCTACAACGATAACTGCATTGAATTTGTCTACTTCTCTCATCAAACTAGTTAAATCATTATCATATTATTATTAATTGTCTATAAATATTACAAGTACCTACTTATTTACTTACCTTACAGGATTCTTGGGAAGTCTGTGAAAGGTTAAATCATTATCTTTAAATTTCGTGTTAGTGCATCCGAATGCAGAACAGTAACGCTTTTGTATCACCATCCTGTGAACTTTCCACTTGCGAAAACCAAATAATCGGTCGTGTCCTGCGTAGCGTGCGCCCTGTGAAATGTCCACCCGGGGGAAACGAGCGTGTAGGTGAATAAGTCGACCGAATTACGGAGTGTTACCCGTAGTTGTGAGTGGTCTAGCTAAATGTTTCGGTGTCAGTTATCTTGTTGTTTCTTGAGCTTCGATATACTTAGGTATTAGGTTGTAAGTTTAAATTCTACAGAGCCACTAAAAATTTTATAGCTTTTTTATATTAAGTTAATTTCTGGAAGCGTGACAGGAATGGCCAAGTGAGTATTAATTTAAACTAATATAATACTAATATAATATATTATTATATCAGTTAATCACAATAATTAGATATATCACATATTTCGTATAAGTATCTCGTCTCTTTTTATATTTTTAGGTTACTGTAAATAATAAATCGGATTGGTATTATCAAGCCGAAGGATATACAGAATAAGTTTCGGCTAAAACAATCACTCCCACTGACATTATAGCTATACGTAGCAGTAATGAATTTAGAAAATCAAATTTAAATCGATTAGACTTATGAAAGTTGCTCAAATCCTTTTCTCGACTATATAGAGATAATGATCTTCAAAAGGCTAAACAGATTTTCTTAAAACATAATTCTTCTTAAAAAAGTAAAAAAAATTGATATGTATTGCTCAAAATCACTCTCGATCAAGACACCTCTCAAATAAAAAAAAACAAAATCAAAATCGGTGCATTCGTTCGGGAGATACGATAATTCGTACAGTTAAACAAATTACTCAAATACACACGTTAAACTTGCAAACCCTTAGTTTTGCGTCACTTCAATTTTACATATTTTATATATGTAAAATTGAAGTGTGTTTTTGTGCATTATAATAAAACAAATAAAAAGAACACCAACATTATAATAATACAATTATTTACATTGCAATTCGGCTTGACAAATATAATTTACACTACTTTTCCCGAAGTAGTTTCATAATGATAAAGTTAACTTACATAAATAAAAAAATTAAATAGGTATACAAAGTACAAACATGATCTTCAATATATTATAATCAAAGTTAACATACTACTGCTCATAAAAAATTTGAATAATCTGTCTTTAAAATTACTGAATAAAGTTGAAAAAAAATTGTCGAAAATGCTCTATTCATTCTATGTTCCTGGATCATGAACTCGGATGACCTGCGAGCGCGCGAATTTTGAATTTGTTGATTTGTATCGCTAGTGTAACGAGTGTGGCATGCGGGTGGCGGGGCGCGCTGGGCGGAGCTAGCGCTGGAATTATTTTAGGGAGCCCGCTCTTAACGAGTTTCAATAGAAGCTTATCTTGGGCTTGATAATTGGTGTGAGCACAGCGTGAACAAATTCAGATGACCTTTGAGCCAAAGCCTTTTTATCAGTACCTCTTATCGCAAAAAGGCGGTGCGGTATAACAAGGCGAAGATGGCGTGACAAGCTGAACGCCTATCAACCAAATTGGCTCACTGCAACGAAGGACTGACAAAAATTGACGAGGCACCTTTGCCCTAGACTGTAGAAAATAGTAGTTCGATGGCGCAGCGGCTAAGGCCATAAATGTTGAAAGGAAGAGACAAAATAAGTTGCTAAAAACGTCAAATGTGAAGTGAAAAAAAAACTCTTTCTTAAAATAGCAACTCCTATAGGTATTTTGTAGATGAAAAGTGTTGAATTTATATAAGGACAAACAGCATCTTTCGATAACGATAAAATGTCAAAAGAGATCACAGCACAATGAAATTGTTTGTTGTCAAACAGAGTGCACAAAATCAATTTTTCTAAAACACATTAGATTAATTTTAACAATTTTAAAAATAAACATGTCGTTATAAATTACAATGGTCAATTACTTGAAAGTAAAAATGAGGTAAAATTTTTAGGTATTATTTTAGACTTTAAACTTAATTGGAAATATCACTGAAGCAGTTTGCAAAAAAGTTAATGGGTTTTCTTTTTCTCTTTCTAAGCTGATGAAAGCGGCCAATAGAGAAGCCGCCCTCACTGCTTACTATTCATACATAGTCTTTGCTAAGATATGGTATAATGGTATGGGAAAATAGTGTGGAAGCAAAAACAGTGTTTATAGCTCAGAAATGATGTGTTCGAGCGATCTGCGGTATTACACCAGATATATCATGCCCTTCTTATTATATGTCTGTGATCATGCTGACCATATTTCGTAAACATAGACATACGTTAACATCCATCTACATATTGGATGTTGGAAATTTTGTAATACTAAATTACCATGTTTTCACTGGAGCAAGGGATTTTTACAAGGCCAATACCAGAAATCCTGATAGACTGGTAATGGATGCTAGACCGAAGACTTCACGTTTTGGGAAAAATTGTAACGCAATTTGCATAAAAATTTATAACAAAATACCAGTGTTCATAAAAAGCCTCCCCTTCATTAGATTTAAGTGTATGTTACTTTACGTACGTAAGCTTGTTTGATACAGAACTCTTTTTATTCAATTGTCGAATATTTAAATTATAAATCAAATAGGTACTTAGCATGAGATTGTAATTTTTCTATAAATCTTTAATCCTATTTGTTTCATGAATCTTGTGTATGTTTTAAATGACATTTTATTAAATTAATGTATTTTGTATGCCAACACTTTAGCTAAATGTGTGATCCTCTTATTGTATTATACCATCTATGTACTATACCACAATTAATGCAAATAAAGAAATTGAATTGAATTGAATTGAATGTTTATGGCCCATTTGAAAAAATTGGACAACTTTAAACGAGTCTCATTTGGACTCCTTCGATGCTTTAGTTATTATTCTATGAAGTATTGATAGGGTAATGTGTTGGTTTAATGCTGTATGAGTCATGTACTTCTATCTTAGATCATTCAACCGTGAATGCTCGTAGACTTCTTTAGATTAAGTATAGTGAAATAAAAGTAGTTTCAATTGCATGTAAGGAGTTTGTTTGAAATGAGGTTATATGCTATTGAATAAATATTAAATACCAATATTATTTAATTCTAAAAGAGAAAAAACATATAGTTAATGTGGTGACTATTTTAATAAATACAGCGGTTATCGGTGCTATTACCATTTATCATCATCATCATCTACGGAACCTATAAAAGGTTCGAAACGTCAGGGGACTAAATAAAACTCAAATAAACGCGAGTTTCATCCGTAAAAAAGTGTTTTATTTCAAAACAGTTACTTTTAAAATTAAACCACGAATGCAGAATATTCGACCATGGAGGTGTTCAGGATACCGCGCCCGCAAGGGATCATTTGTTAGGATAAAGCCTCAGGAGAGAAGAGAAACCAGAAGAATAAGAGAAGACGATCAGACACAATAGAATTTCAATTGTTAGCAACCTTTTGGAGTCTCGTGACTGACTAGGGGTTATGAAGGGGGGCTGCTTATAGATTTTTAGATGAGGCAGCATAAAGTCAAAGTCAAAAGATATTTATTCAATAAACTCAATTAATTAGTACTTTGAATCGTCCAAATATTAACTTAACCTACCACCCATTCAGGACTTCATTTTTTAACTGCGTGGCAAAGAACGAGCACTTTTTAAAAAAAAAAATATGTTGTTACCAGGTCATGAAATACAAAAAAAACTTTCGTTAATAATGCTAAAAAAATTAAAAACAACGAACTTATTTAATTTAGGTTGTTAGTCAATACATATACTCAGAGGTTCAATAGTTACAAAAGAAAAAAATGATCACCAGAATCGTAAGTTTTGCCTTGTCGCAAATTAAAGATCCAGCCAACATCCGCGGCTCCGTCGAGAAACTTGAAAAACAACCTGTTGGTTTAATCTATATCAATCTATCTAATAACAATGTTTGTGCGCGCATCACTTAAGAACGGATGCACCTATTTGGCTAATTCTTTTTTGTTGTGTTCGTAATTGCCAGGACTAGGTTTGTGTAATTTTTTTTGGGGAATTTGTCACGCAAATCAGGGTGTTCACGCAAACGAAGTCGCGAGCGGGCCGCTAGTAGCCAACAAAACGCGCTGACTCTGTTTCATATCTCCGACATTATGACAGCTCAATATTTCACAGCTGCGTTAGCTGTGTGGGTCGGCTCAAAATAATAAAATAAATATAAATCAAAAAATACAGCCAACGCATCTGTTTTAATTCTATTTTTTATTTTCATATTTGCTTGTTTCTGATGCACTGCCGCTCTTTTTCTGTTGTCCTATACCGCAATGGTTGTCTAGAAGAGACCGCTTTAAGCGATAAGGCCGCCTTTTCCCACATTAGTTTTATTATGCTTATTTTGTGTTGTGTGTGCAATAAGGCGTTTTATCTATCTATCTATCTTCTCTTGGGTGTCGTAAGAGGCGACTAACGGACTGAAATCTGCACATACATCCAACAGCATGAAGCTACGATGGGCTCCCCGCCTAACTGCGTAAATAACACCTGTTGCTACTTGGTGGAACATGGACTCTAGCAGTGGACGCTTTTGCGATCCTCATAGCCTAGTCTCTGACTGACCATAAACCGTGCTGGTCTTAGGAACCACCATCGTACTGTACAGACTATCAGTACTCGTACCAAAAAAATTGGCAAGTCGTTCCTCTGTTAGACCATTCGGCTTTGGAATTCTTTGCCGGCGCATGTGTTTCCCAGCTCCTGCAGTCCCGGGTCTTTTAAGCGGGGCCTGAAACGGCATTAATGCAGGCCGTCATGAATGTGTGCGCTCGTTATCGTGCTTATTCCACGGTGGGGAGCGCTCTCATTATTTTGGACTGCATCGGCTGCTTACCATCAGGCGGGATGCAGTCACTATGACGAGTCATAATAGAAAAAAAAAGAAAAAAAAGCAAATTATCGGGTTTGCCTATAGATAAGCTTTTAATTTCTTTTTTCTTTCGGTAATTTTAGGCTTTATAAGGCGAGCTGGTATTCCGAGCGCTTCTCTCTCGCTCTCTCGGCGGTACGACGCGGTACGGGACGGGTGTATCAGCGAAGCGGCGCGAATAGGCGCGTTTTATAGGGGTTTTTGCCTATGGAAAAGTAAAGTGAAATAAAAAATATGTGTTATTGCATTCATTCATTAGATAATATGTTCAACTATATTATAAATGAATTTTAGAACTGTATGTTTTATATTGGTAGCGGTACAATCAATCGAAATTGTTACAAATGGGAAAAGAGCGCCTTAATCAGACGGTTCTGATTGGGCGGGGGTAATGTTCCGTTTTAAGTTAGTATGTACGAGTATGTATTATAATTATATTATATATATATATATATATTTCACAGCAAACCTAATATCGCAACATGTTCGTATCTGTCTCAGCCAAAGAGCGAAAGATAAAGATAGTCATAAATTTGAAAGTAGCCCAAACAACTTTACTGAAGCAGGAGTGTATTCCGCACTACAGCAAACAAATAAAGCGTGCACGGACGAGACGTAACACCACTAACGGAAAATTATACAAACACATTCTAAAAGTATCCTCCGGGAGCCTCGCATAGTTACACGTATGCTTACGAAGAAGTAGAACTCTGGAAGCGGCATGACCGAACTATTTGCATAGTTGACGGGTGTAAAGGACTTTCGCGGCGGAATTGTCGGGTTGTGCAACTTTGCTACGCTACTCCTGAAAAGAGGCATGTATACTATCTATCTGAAAGTATTATCTGTGTGTTTCGTATGGGTGGGACTGGGAATAAATCAAATTTATCGGGTACTAAAATTTATTATTTTCACAGTAAAATAAACCATGTCGCGTAACGGTGAAAGAATACTACCACCCCTTATCAGGGCTCACCACCTATCACGCTGAGCACATGTGCAGTCGCTATTTGGTGAAAAGTGGACTTTGGTAGAGGACTGCTTTTGCTGTCCTCATTGCCTAGTCTCTGACTAACCCTTCGGGGATAATAGTCGTGATTATATGCACATGAACGTAAAATACAGCAAATTACAGTATTTAAGGTGTTTCACTAAAAGTATCATCATCTACATCATCAGCCTGTCAAAGTCTCCATGCTGAGCACAGGCCCCCAATAACAACACATGTAATGATTGGGTCACAACCCACAACGCTTGCCCACTGCGGTTTAAACCCCTCAAACCCCAAGCGGTCGCATGAGACCGCACATACAAAAACACACTTGATTTTGTACCGTGTTTTCATAGTAGACTTACAAACTACTTTAGTATGAACAAGTTTGGTTATTTCGGTTCTGTGATTCATCTTATGTATTGTTATCGCAAAATATCGCATAGTCTATACTCGCTTCTGTCAATTTGACGTTGACAGTTAGTGTCAAAAAACTGTCCAAAAAAATCCAAGAGTGAGGGGTTGGTTTTAATGACTGCCATCTTACGTGCTTTCCGAAGCACGGAGGAACTCGAGATAATTTTAAATTTTTTGGTCACCCATCCACTGCCTGGCATGGAGGAAATTGCTTAAGGAGAGGTATTCCTAGCGCTTCTCTCTCGTTCTCTCGACGGTACGACGGTACGGGACGAGTGTATCAGCGAAGCGGCGCGAATAGGCGCGTTTTATAGGTTTTTTGTCTATATAGGAAAAATCAAGAGATTTAAAAAAATATGTGATTTTTGCATTCACTAGATATTAAAAAGTTTCTTCTATAAAGTCATTTATTAATGTATTATCTGACTTACAGCTCTTTTAAAATGTTGACAAAGCCATCTTTGAATTTTTTGCTGTCGAGTAAAGTATTACTTAAGATAATATGTTCAACTATATTAAATATGAATTTGCAAACTGTATCTTTTATATTGGTGGCGGTAGAATCAGGTGCATTTAGGTACCTAAATGTGAAAACAAAACAGTATATCACAGTAATACACTTAAACACACAATTAAAAAATACAAGGTTCTTTTTTAAAATAAGAAGTTTCCACAGGTATCTCGCAAATTAAAAAAAAACCTTAAATTGCAAATATAACCCTGTTGCGTAGCGGTGAAAGATTACTACCACCCCCTTTCTTCCCTTGGGTGTCGTAAAAGGCCTCGCCTTTAATCAACGGACTAAAGACTGCACATACATCCAAAAGCACAGAGCGGCGATGGACTAGCCGCCTGTCACGCTGAGCATGTGCAGTCGCTATCTGGTGAAAAGTGGACTATGGTACTGGACTGCTTTTTGCGGTCCTCATTGCATAGCCTCTGACTAACCCTTCGGGGATAACAATCGTGATTATAAGTATGCATGCCAATAAAACAAATTTTCAAAATTTGGTAGAGCAATGTTACAAGTAAATATTACAAGTTCCAATCCGGCACATAAATCTAAGTCCAAGTGAGAAGGTATTACTCTTATCTGCAGCGCCAGCGAGCTTCACATGAAAAGTTGCTAAGCCTTCACCTGTTCTGGTGAGAAAGGATCAAAATGTTTCAGTACTTCAGACGCGACCTACATTGTGCTCCTTTTTTAAGGTTCTCTTTTGAATGGAATACCTTAAATTATGTTTATCCGATTCTCATCTGGTCGAAAACTTTGTGCCACTTTTTATTTGGTCATTTCGATTTAAAGTTGAGCAGTACACAGTCATCTTCTATAAAAATTTAAATTAATTGCCGCTAATGTATGTTCCGGCATCACTTCAAAACGTCGGTACCTATTTGGCTAATTCTTCTTTTTGTATTAGTAATTATCAGGACGCGGGTGAAGTCGCGGACGGCCGCTAGTTTTGTAAAAAAAAATCTATGAAAAATGTTGTAAGAATAAATGAATCATAACATCAGAGTGTCAAGTATACGTAAAACTAATACAGGAATTAAAACTATATAATAATGTTACGGTCAATAATTAAAACAAACAGAAGAAACACAAATATAGAAAAGATACAGTCTTACACAACTACAACACACACACATTCGTAAATAAAGCCGAATGCAGCTAGTGTCAATCGAGTGAGACAAAGCGATGCATTAATTACAACGCTAAACAAAAATATTTTAACCTCACTCGTACGTAAACGAGTGGCTGTTCTTATTGGAGACTGAAACATAGCAGGTCAATTAAACTTAAGTTTTTTTAGGACCGTGGGATACACGGGTAGGTACTGTAGAGTTTATACCATGTTAGGGCGCTGGCTGGTTTTACTTTATAGTAATTTGTAAAAAAACTTAATTTGAATTGACAAGATGTCAAACCGGGATTAGAGGAGAACGATCGGAAGTGCCAACATGGGTAGACTTGACCATGTTATTTTTATATTGTAAATATGTAATTGTAAATGTATATAAAAGTATACAATAAATGAACTCGTATACTAAATAAAGGTAGTTGTTATTAAAACAAACGCCCCCCAACCTTTACGAGTTCCACAATGGTGGAGGCGTCAAGAGCCGGCCGTGCGCGAAAAGTTTCCGTTTTTCAGGTGGCACGAAAGCACTGAAAAGAATGGTGAATAAGCTAAGTGTTGAAGAATGAAGAATAGAAAAGAAATTAAGATAACATAAACCTGAAAGAAAAGGAAAATCTTTTTTAAGCAAAATGGATCGCGTAGTCACATGTTTTACGGGTCATTTTGATGAGTCGGTGGAAGAGTTTCTGGAGCAGTTCCAAGCAGTAGCAGTTTATAAGAAGTGCACTAGCTCTGAGGAACAGTTATTGTTGTTGCCAGCATTTTTAAAAGGGTCTGCACGTCACTATTTCCGATCAATAAAATCTTCATGTAAAAGCTTTGAAGAAGTGGTGGATAAATTGAGGGAAGAATTTGAAGTGTGTGATTACTCCGAATTGTTTTATAGTGCGAAACAGGACCAGAAAGGCCTGAGCGAGTATTTCTATAATTTATCGGAGTTGGCTAGCAAAGCAAACATTACCAATGAGGCAACATTCATTACGCAATTTTTAAAGGGATTGAAGCCTTACTTCAAGAGTAAACTAGCATATTCCCACTATGCGTGTAAAAGAGACCTCAGGGAGGTTATTTTGCAATTGGAGAAGGTGTATCCACAAGCACGTGAAGAGCAGATGAACTTAGCGCAGAATCCTGTTGCGTTCGTTCATAAGTTTGTTGGTGGGGGAGGTGATCGTAGTACGCCCACTCCATTTGGTCCGCCATTGACGACGAAAGTGCAAGATGAATGCCGCGTTGTACCAGGACCTGCACCTTCAAATAGCTATAATTTACGTTCTAATTTTAGGAAAACGCAGTCGCAGCCGGGTTTTCCACCGCGCCGACAATAAAGAAGGCCAATTGTCGCGACGGTGATGTTTTTGTGATGTCGTCTGGTCTTTTGCAAGCGCACACATCTGACGTGAAATTGCAAGCGATGGATGAAGCTAGTCAACAGGTTAGACCTTCTTCTGCGTTTTTGCCATTATTAGTATTTTCTACAAATGAGGTAAATTGTGTAGCTCTTGTAGACACAGGTGCCACGGTTTCCTGCATCAGTCAAGCTGCCGCGGATGAGATAGGAATAAAATGTAGAGATATAGAAAATAGATGTATTAGTGCGAGTAATGGTAGTAGGTTAAAAGTAGTTGGAAAATGCGATGTAATGTTTTCTTTGAGCGATTTTTTATTTAAAGAAGAATTTATAATTATAACTGACTTAAAATGTAGTGTAGTATTAGGTCAGGATTTCTTAATAACGAATAAAATGTGTATTGATTTTTATAACAATTGTGTGTCTTTTTCCCAAGGAAAAATTCATTTTGTTCAACAAAATGTGTTGGGCCAAAAAGATGAATCCGCTTTTGTTGCAAGACAGGACTCTGAAAGATGTTCGATTGTTAGACAAAAGTTAGGAAATATTCATTCTGTTCAGCCAAATGAGTTGAGCCAAAAAGATGAATCCGCTTTTGTTGCAAGACAGGATTCGCAAAGATCGAGTTCGATTGTTAGACAAAAGTTAGGAGATATTCATTTAGTTCAGCCAAATGTGTCGAGCGAAATAGGTAAAGCCGCTATTGTTGCAAGACAGGATTCGGAAAAATCGAGTTCACTTGTTAGACAAAAGTTAGGTAAGTCATCGAATGTTCCATGTCAAACAATTGGTTTAGAAAGTTTGAAGTTAGAACAAAAGTCAGATAGGTCATCGAATGTTCTATATCAGGCAATTGTTTTAGAAAGTTCCAAGTCGGGCGCGGAAAAGAAAAACATTGATGTGTCAACAAGTGACAGGCATCAATCAATTGTTGACTTTATTGATTTTCAGAAATTACGTAACAATGATTACGTATATTTTTTGAAAGCACCAAATAGTGGTGAATTTTCCTTACCGGTGGAGGAAAAACGTTTTGTAACTAATGTAGATTTAGGAACGGGTTATCCTAAAACGAAAATTCGATAGAACAGGTAGGTCGTATGAGTAGATTATTTACGAAGGCACTACGTAAGAGTTAGACCGGTATTCTTTAACGTCAATGATTTAGTTTTATTATGTTCCAAGGTGAGTTATTTGCAGATGTACGAAACTGGCACGTCTTTATCAATGGCATATAGAATCATTGAGCGATGGGAGGTCTAATGTTGGTGGCTTGTAAAGTTCGTTTTTCATACAAATCGCCTAAAGCATTTCATGTCACGATGATGTGTGTTTGTAGACATTATTGTGTATGTGTATGTTTGTAAATTATCATAAGTTTGTGTAAAAAGGGAAGGCTTTAGTAGGTCAATTTTTAGTTATATGTTGTCATTGTTATTTACTAATATGTGTCTTAATGTTTCATATGTACGAGAGAAATAAGAATAACGTATTTTAGGTAATCTAATGATGGCAGGGAGCAATTGATGTTTGAAAAAGAGGGTCAAATACAAGACATACCTTAAAGAGTAGTTTGATATGATAAGGAAAATATTGTTAAAAAGCGTGAGATAGGTTTATTAACGTATTTGTAATATTGAATGCTGGTAAAGTAGGAGAAAGGTAATGAGTTGGAAGGGTTAAGTAGAATTAGATTGGTAGATCTAGTCGACTAATTCTACTATTTGGTGTAACATGATTAGGCAATAAGCTATTTATCATGGATTCCTGATTTGGGTTTCACACACATAAATGATGGGATATAGGGTTAGTATCTGGTTTGTAAATGGTGTGTTATTGTTACTGAGGGTTAAAGAATTGAGTATTTATAGCATAGTTGGTGAAGGTTTAGGAGTTAGCAGTATGTAGTATGCAGTTATAGGGCTGAGTATTTAGAGCATTAGTTTATGAAGGGTTAAGGAGTTAGTAGTGTGGAGGAGTATGATGTTGTAGGTTATTTGATTTATAGAAGTAGTGTAATAGTAGTTTAAGGTTAATTAATTGTTTGTTATTTTAGTAGTTTGTAGTGAGTTAATAAATTTTTCTCACGATAAGCAATTTCTGGTGTAGAATAGAGTGACTATTCTCATAAGCATTCGGAATTACTTAGTAGAAGTTCTACCTAAGTAATGGATTGGAAATAGAGGGATTATCCTTTGCCTTAAAGTTTAATCAATAATTCCCTAATTCTATAGATTATGAGGGAATATTGTATTGTTGAGTATCAAGTCATAACGTGGGATAGTTGACATGTTTTTGGGGATTCTATTTCTTACCTTGTACTTGAGCCTCTTGAATTCTTGAGAGTTTTAAATATAATGGTGTAGAATATTTTTTCCTATTGATAAGTTGATAGTATCTGCTTTGAGTCTTGTTATGAAGCTTAAGTTTAAGAACGACTATCACACACCCTTAGAGAGTTTGAATTTTTCTCTGCATTAACATGAAATATTTTAACATGCAGATTGATAATGTTAGTTATGTAATTTTTGTTAAGGGTGATGTTTATGAGTCGTGTTAGTTAGTGATTTGGAGGATGATTCAAAATAGGTATATAGTTTTGACGGGTTTATATGTGCCAAGTTCTTCGCAGTTTAATTCTTCGAATAGCTAAATCCAAGTCGGGTTTAGGTTGAATCATTCTTGTATGTATTATTTTTCCCGTTTCCGCTAGGATGTGTAGTGATGTATAGAAATGGGTAGAAATGTAAAAAAAAAAAGTTGGAAAAAAAATTTTTTGTTTAAAAATTTTTTTTTTCCCCAGGTTGGGAGGAATGTAGAGTTTATACCATGTTAGGGCGCTGGCTGGTTTTACTTTATAGTAATTTGTAAAAAAACTTAATTTGAATTGACAAGATGTCAAACCGGGATTAGAGGAGAACGATCGGAAGTGCCAACATGGGTAGACTTGACCATGTTATTTTTATATTGTAAATATGTAATTGTAAATGTATATAAAAGTATACAATAAATGAACTCGTATACTAAATAAAGGTTGTTGTTATTAAAACAAACGCCCCCCAACCTTTACGAGTTCCACAGTACCATAATATCACATATTATTTATTACATTACATTAATAATACATACCTCTCTTTATTTTAATCTATATTTTTAGTAGAAATGAGATCGCTAAGAAGTATATATCGATGGCTTAGAGCACACATGTACTAATTACTAAAACTTGATTTTTCAGGAGAGCATTTTAAAGTTTAAGCATGAATAATACAAAAACTGCGTATGATATGGAATTCAAATTACGTTTATTCATAAGACTTATTCTTTGGTTCTACAAATAAGTAGATTTCATAACCGAATTACGTCAAATTGATAACAAAATCAGCTGAATTTCTAGATAACCCCCTCACTTAGTACATTTGAACCCTTAAATTTAGTAATTTGAATTCACGAATGTACTAAGTGGGACGGGGTCAATATTTTAGTAGGTAAACAGGTACTTATCAAAATAAAAATATTTATTAAATACCACAGAATACCGACTTAAGATATTTTGTGCAGGTTAGAACATAAAATAATAATAATATTATTAAATAGAAAATCAATAAAACATTGCATAGTAGGTAAGTAATAATTTATTAAAGTTCTACAACATATAATTAAGAATAGTACGAGTAGGGTCAGGTGGGCTACAGTGAGCCAGTGGTACACAGAGAATCGGTATTATTATATTCAAAACTAGTAGTTACCGGATCATGGAACCGACACGTAGCAACGTGTTTCGTTACGTCTCCCTCATTCCCCAGTTGAGGGCGAGCTCCCGTTGTAAGCGGTCGTGTGGTGCGACGATTTGTGTTTTCCCGCGCGAAAAGTAAAAAATAGGTAAGTTTTGCTTTTCTTCTTCAAAGTCGTGTTTTCTGAGCTTTTCGTACCGAATTTTATATACATGTAAAGTTACTATCTAGCAATAATATGGTTATTATGTTTTAAACATATTCCTTGATCAATTGCCTTTTTTCAACATCAAATGTCAAATAACGTAGGTGGTACACAGTGACTCAGTATTGCAGGGTATACAGTGAACCGTAGTTCAGTGTGTACCGCTTGATGGTTCATTGTGTACCAAAGTTCAACATCAAATTAGTTAAATAGATACAACTTTTTTTGCTTCAGGATGGGTCGAACTAAGGCAGTGAAAAGAAAGATTGGGGGGCATAGCAAGGATGATATGGTGCAAGCACTTCAGCTTATAAAAGATGGTGCAAGCATACGCAGGGCCGCTAAAGAGTGTCACTTGGCTGAACGGCTAAACGCAACTTTGAGACTGATTTTATAGGATAGATAATAAGTTGATAACATAGATCTCAATTAATAGAAACCGCATTGATTGTATTTTTTTAGAATATTATATTTTATGTTACTTTTCTACAGAAATTTAAGGGGTTTGTATACCAACTTAACAAGATTTCTAAATACATGTGCTGTGTATGTTATCCTGATTAAGTTATAATTCTATTTTTTGTTTTTTCTTGACATTCTAAGCAATAAACCTTCTTGAATGAATGAAAAAACTTTGTTTTAATGACGCATTTTTCACGACGCATAGTCCAGTTAAAATATAACTTATCTTCGTTTTATTCTGATATGGTTTACTGTGTCCAACGGTGGTTCACTGTGAACTTCATCATGGATCAGTGTGTACCAAAGAGTGTACACAGTGAACCAATTCCCATTTTTTTTAAAACACTTGGTAATGACTAACCTATCAGTTTTTGAGCTTAATTTTGTAAAGAAACCTTAAGTCTATTAGACACTAAATGGTATGTATGAAAAAAGAAAACGAAAACTTTTAATTTGAGTACATGACACAACTTTGAATTTTTTGTGGTTCACTGTTGCCCACCTGACCCTATAGGTAGGTACTTAAATCAGTCTTTTTTAAACACTAACAAAATTAAGGAAAGTAGTTATTTGTTCAAGTTTCTTTAAATCAGTAATTATTATTAGTCTTAGAATAAGGTAGGTTATTAATAATACTCTCGTCCTGATTCTTAACTTCATAATCAGATGTTTTAGTGTCAGGAAATTAGGAATATTTGCAGAACTGGATGGTAAGTCTCTATAGTATTGCCCATAGTCTGATGGGACCACACCATCCTTTAAAGAGTAAGAAGATCTTTTTTCTTACATTGTGAAATAGGGAGCACCAAATTTGTATGCTCTTTTAAGTTTTTTTTAAAATATGTTAATGAAGTCTTTCTTTTTTCCTCCATTTTTTGCCTTGCAAATATTGATTTCTCCCAAATCTGAATCGTTCAAGTCGTATGTATAAAATATCGAAGTAGGCGATTCTTTTTTTACCCGAAGCCACTTAATTTTAAACCATTTCAGTCTCATTTTTTATGTTTTTAGTTGTTTTAGTATTTAAAGTTTTTTCAAATGCCTTTATGTCATAGAAATCGCCATGTTTCATAATATTAACATCATAATGTTTCGGTTTGATCGTGGCAGAACCCATTATCAAATATAAAACAGTTAGATTGTACTAGGAGAGTTTTCGTTTTCGTAAATAATATATTTTGCAATCACCGGTAAGGGGTATAGAATAAACAGCTTGTAGGTCGAATGTATTTGCTCTAAAAGCACCATCTGTGTTTAAACAAATTTCTTTGTTTTCTTTTTTCATATCCAAAGAGTCTTTTTCGCGTTTTTTGTGTGCATCATATTCTTCTTGTAAACTAGCCTTTTCATTTGCTTATAAAATGCTAGTTTTGGCTCATAGGAGTGAAAAATCCTATGGTATATACATAATACGGGAGTTATTTGTTTTTCTAGGCAAAAAATTTTTTTGTAAATTTTGTACATGCGAGATAAGTTCAGATTCCGATCACTATCTAAATATAATTTTTTGGAGTCTTTGCGACAAAATAATAAGACTCAATTCGAGGGGTCAATATTGCTCTTTCACAAATTTCGTAGCCTAGGGAAGTTATATTTGCGGGAATTTTACCTTTTTGATTGTCAGTGCCAACATAAAAGCCTGCATGTCCTCTATTTTTGGAACAAATATTAATAATACTAGTGGTAATATCAAAACGTGTTACAAAAAAAATTTTGGTAAACACGGTGTTTTCTTATAGATTGGTGAAAAAGCCAGTATGAACGTGACATTCACCGATTTTTCTTAGCCTTCGTACATACACGTAAAAATTACTCGCCAAAACGATTATCGAAAGCACACTTAACTTATAATGTCGTTAGTTGAGCATTTCAAGAAACAAAACAGAAAATGAGTTAAGTGTACTAACAGATATGTGATTTTCGATGATTTTGTAAACATATGTACAGTTATTTTTTGTATCATAGCGACTTAGCACATTTGTGCACTTAAAAACATTTGCAAGCATTAGATTTGTTTTTGTATTAACTGCACTTACAACATTTGGATTGTTTGTAATATGTAAAATTACACATCGTAAATGTACTTAATATTTTTGTGCGTTAACTAGTATCGCGGGAGGGAATCATAAAATCACTTAAAGAGTTTTCGTAGCAGATTAGTAAAAATAAAGGATTTTAATACTTTTGGACAAAACCGAAGCTTACTTGATACAACCGTGACACTGGGTTTTTGATAGAAAGAGATGGAATATCGAGACATGGGTAAGTGTAAACGGTAGAGCACGTCAATTAATACAGTTGGCAGTCAAAAAGTAAAAATCGCAATTTTTGTAGTTAGTACATGTGTGCACTAAGCCATCGATATGTGGTCACACCACATATACTTAAACTACAAAAGTGGTTAGAGAGAAGTGTAGAATGAATCCAGATGTAGTGACAAAAATTAAGAAAGGTGTGCTAAGATGGTTTGGTCATGAATTACAAAAAAGGTGCATGAGGCGAGAGTGAATGGGATATTTGGAAGAGGGAGACCTCGGCAAACTTCCTAAACCGGCGAGTATTAGAACGTTATGAGAGTTAGTAAGTTAAAGGATGTGTAATTTTTTTTAAATATTTCACTAAAAAAAAAGAGATAAAAAAACATGAGCATCAAGCACTGACAAATTTCGACGGGTGAAAACCAGTCCTCGGTAGCTAAGTAGTTAAGGCAGCGCCCGGAATGCAGAAGGTGCGTGGTTCGATTCCCGAATGAGGTGGTCGTCTTTTTTCAGTGATTAAAATTTTTTTAAATTTTACTTACGTATATTTAAGCGTTAATGAAACGCTAAAATATATTTAAAAAAACATTAAAGCATGTGTGTCAGGATTAAAGCAAACAGAAATCGATGGTCTCTACCCCTTCGGGAAGAGGTCGTGGTGTACGTATGTATATTTTTTTAAAACCTTTGATTTTTTTCAAGAACCCCTTCTTGCATTCTCACGATCCGAGTTGTAACCTAATAATGTCGTCCGCGGTGGCGATAGATCACTGGGCCGTGACAAATAAAGATGGATTATGTGGCAATATTGCCAAGTGCTTCCAAGGATCGAGTGCGGAATATTCATGAACGCTAGTATTGTGAGCTTGATCGGCACCCCCGCTTGTGGCTAGCTGTGTGTGAAACAATCTAAGATATGTCAATGTTTTTGTATTTAATTAATGACGCTGTAGTGTGTGTAGAGTATACCGACACACACACATCTCCTACCACTATATAACATGCTGCACGTAATAAAGAGCCTTCTGATCGCAGTCACTGTTTCATTCGTTGCGCCGAACCTTCCGCCATGATGCGGCCTGATGGTTTTAATTAAAAGTGTGTTCGCGTGAACCTTAAAAAACAATATAAGTACTCGTTTATCATTTTAGTTTTAGACTAAAAGTGAAAGAAAAGTTTAAAAAGTGGAACACAGACTGGAACTTATATTTTGTGAAATATAAAGACTGAAGTAGACTGTTATTATGACCTAAAACCAGTGAATATAAATTTATTTTTCCATTTATTGGCGAAGAAGCCTAATAATGGAAAAAGCAGAATAGACTACAAATGCGTATCAAATATTGGCTGCGGACATGATGATGGAGACTTTAGCTGTATGTGTAGTTGGCGATAAATGATGTTTTAAGATAAGCTGGATGCCGGGTGATGCAGGAGTCTGAAGTTAAGCAGCCGTGTGATGTTCCAGTCAGTTTTGGAAAGTAGAACTCATATTGAAACTTCAAATACGGTCAATTTCTCGTAACGTGTACTATAAATATTTAAATTCCATTATAAAAATAAATTGACAATTTAAAATTGTATTTGTTTAGATGCTTAAAAATATTAGATTTAATTCATAGTTAATAAATCAGTCTTTTTCCAAATCAATTTTTTTAGAATTATTAAGCATTTACGAAAAACGTGGTAGGTGTAGTCTAAGTATTCAATTTGATGTTTCATTGATACTTTTACATTTAAAAACGTTTACTGTAAATCGATTCGTTTGATACTAAAGAATAACAAAAGATAGGTAATGTAGTCAAAACTTACCAAATATACAAGTTAGTATGCAAATGTCATTGATACAGTAATTATAAAAATATTTACTGAAATTAAAAAAATATGTTACTGGGTTTTGTTCAATTTAGGTTCTCTATCTTTAACAGTATGTATAATTATTAGTAATTGTTTTATAGCATATACAAATGCTTTCAGTGTGTTCCTGATAATCGTATTTTTTTTCTGCAACGGGTAAGCGCTTGGCCTTTATCTCACCTGATGGTAAGTGACGATAAGGCCGAAGGTGAAAGCGCTTCACTCGGAATCCCCGATCACTGAGGAACTGGTAATCTTATCTCAAACTGTCGGAACACAACAATGCTATAAACATCGTTGTTATGGCGACAGACTTAGATAAGACTTAACCAGTTTCTCAGTGGTTGAGGATTCCGGGTGAAGCGCGCTTCCACCTTCGGCCTTATCGTCACTTACAATCAGGTGCGATGAAGGCCAAGCGCTTACCCGTTGTAGAATAATAAAAAAAACTAATTTGTATAAGTGATTATGGAAGTTCATAAACTTTACTTAATCTTTGATTTTATTACGATAAAAATTGTTCTTCACTCATTCTATTCTAAATAGGTCGCACAAAGACAACACGTACAATATTCCACGTGTTAGCTTCAAGTTCCGTTGTGTCAGCTTAATTGTATGCGCTGGCGCAAAACAACTGCGGGTAAGGAGTGCGTGTGGCAAGATTGTTTTAAAAGTATCAAATGTTTAATTTGAATTATGCCACACTGGAAGACTTGTTTAGACTTAATACAATTACGTGCTTTTAATACATAACTTATACACTTCAGAGACATTAATTATGTACTTATATTAAATTTTTTTTATTGATTGTAAATGAGAAAGTGATTGAAAATTTTGTTTCGCACTCATAATTTATCGATGATGATGACATACGTAGATGTTGATATTGAATAAAGGCGCCTTTGGCTGTTTATTATAGACATAATTACAATTATTTTGCTTTTCATCGTCATTAGCCGACAAACGTCCCACTACTGGGCACAGGCCTTCACCGTGGTCAGTAACACGTGGGAATATTGGGCCATAACCCACCATGCTGGGCGGTTGGTGGGTTTTAACGACTGCCATCTTTCGACGGCAACCGGCAACCTACGGCTTTACGTTTCTTCCGAAGCACGGAGGAGCTCGAGATGTTTTTAATCTGGTCACCCATCCAGCGGCAAGATCGCAAGCCAAACGCGCTAGCTGTTGCGCCATCGAGCTCCTCTTTTGCTTTTACCTTGTAATATTTAACTTGAAGACGAAAATAGCACTACTAATAAGACGTCTTTTTCGATCCTACAATGTCTTGCTGCAAAAGAAAGTCAAACGTATGCTTTCAATATTTGTAATACACACTTCAAAGTTAGCCAGCTAAGTAGGTACTTTCACGTAGTCTAGTGCTTGAAATAAACACACCACTTCACGAGTACATTCAAGAAATAAAAACAAACAACCTTAGAATATATTCAAATGGCGCGAATGGCGCCGGACACATTTGCTATCAAAACTTAGAGACCGCTGGGTGCGTCCGAAATCCACTTCCAAGAACTCTTAACGATTTCTTCATTGCGCACAAACTTAAATACCTTTTCAGACTAACAACATTCCATTTTATCACAAAGAAAATAAGAGCTCCCATAACAGCAGATCGTCATGAAACTTGTTTATGAATAGCCAATTTTATAAAAGCGTTGCACATTGAAAAGTGAACTTTTCCCTCTTAGCTATAAAGCTCCGGTTGACCGTTTCCGCAAACTGGTCTAAATGTATGACAATAGTAGCAATCGAGACAATTCATGAATAAATGCATGAATGGATTTGAAATAGTTTTCGTATTTGAGGCTGGCAGTGTGTGTCCGAGTTTTTCTCTATGAATATTGTTTGATAAGTGATTTATGCTCCTACGGAAGGTTGGTCGGTTATGACATATTGATGTGCGGGAGTATGGAGTGTTTTATGATCCATATGATGAGGGTCACGACTCGCGAGCACTCGGAATACTGATTGAATCTGGTCTGGGATTGCGTTGTACAACTCATGTGTCTGGCCAAAGATTTATTTTGTACTGAAAACGCTGTGTCAGTTTGTATATCATGAAATCAGTGATGCTTTGTTACGCAACAGAGTATGCATATTATATACATTGCTTGCTCAAGTATGAATTAAACATAATTTGTTTTGTGTCTCACAAAAGCTATCGTACTAGATTTCAACAGAAGTTAATAGTGGATCATGGAACAGTGTCCCGGATCACACTGGCAGCACGTGAGGGAAAGTACAGACGTTTACTGAGTATGCATCTAGCAGGGAGAAGTTAGAAGCGGATTTATCTGCGCCACACCGAGAGCAGTGGTATTGATGGTTCTACAATACCTTTCAGGGACACAACATTTAAAGCACGTATAAAAAACTGTTTCGTAGTAATACCCATGGACCTTTAAAGTAGTAACGTAACCTGACACAATCTGAAAATAACGTACAACGGGCTGTCAAACGATCGTTACAACTTTGACAGTAAACAGACGCGTCACCAACGCTCCCGTACCGTTATTTGTACACTCGAAACTCAACAATTTTGTATAACATGTAGATAATAAAAGCTCATTTTAATGCGGACGTGGTGAAATGCGAAATTGCCGGCAATTGAGAATTTGATAATTTGTATTTAGCCAGAGAATGGACTTGGTTAAAATTTCCATATTAAAATTTGTGCTGAGTCAATATAATATTATTTGACATCAGAGGTTTAACTTTTGATTTATACATGTGTATAATATGGTCTCATAATTCTTGAACTACACAATTTGGTAAAACGTAGGATTTGGCATTAGACTGCTTTCGCGGCTTCATTGCCTAGTCTCTGACTAACCCTTCGGGGATAATTCGGCTGCCCCATTTCAAAACCTAGTAAGAAAATTTTTTTGTAAAAATACGTTTTTGCATTAATCTACCAAATATAGTAAGTCCCTACACAATACAAAAGCATTGAAATCTTTAATATAAACAAAGATATCGAAGCATCAATACCTAGTAAGTGCACCATTCACCACCTCATAACCATTTTTAAACCTAGCAAAGCACTTTAACCATTTCAAAACCTTGTAAATCTCTGAGACTTGCTAGGTTTTCATGTGGTTTGTGCTCCTTACTAGGTTTTTGAAATAGTTGAACGGGAATGAAGAGGGGAGTGGGTACGCGGGGAGCGCAATTCACGTCACACAGTCACAACTGGGCACACGTAAGCTCGCGCTTCATTCGGCCAGAGAGGATTTAATCACTACGTTATTCGGCGCCGCGCGCCTTAAAGCATTTTAATGCTTTAGGCCGTGCGCGAACGGAGTAAATAGGTGTCGTCGCAGTGTTTGCAGTTATAAAAATGAGTCGCCAAATGCAATCTTGCCGCTAATATCGAAAACATGAATGAAGAACATAATTCAGATACGGATAAAAGGTAAGTCTACTTGTATTTTAGGAATCTATAAAAAATCTTGTCGCTCACATTGAGTTATAATGTAAAGGTCGCTCATGCAATAACGTGATATTATGTATGTACCTACACATGACTTTTTAATTAATAGATAACATTGAAAACTTAAGCACACATTTTGTTACTTTATATTTTGTTTATTAACCATTTAAAAAGACGAGTGGATGGGAAACGATTTTATTATTAAAGCACGTGATTATTGTTTTGTTTGGTGTGGTTATGAGGCCATTAAGGGTTATTGTTTTGGCTTGAAAATGGGACGATTGATATCTTTACAATAACTTACAAACAAATAAATTAGGCTATTTTCATATATCAACATACCTAATGTTCTCTTCAAAGTCACATTTGTTAATAAAACCAACGTTTAAATTTTAATTTGTATGGTTTAATGGGTGAAAATATATGGCAAACTTTGAATGACAATTTCAATTAATTCAAGAAAGTCCATACAACGTTATATTATGGAATGTTGAATTTTTCACTGGCTCGAAAAACCTTTGGTATAAGACAAGGTGTAAAATATTTTATTTATATTTAAATTTATTTTTCAATATGTTTTCTGTTTTAAACTAACTTAACTAACTTTGATTAATGTTTTTCAGATTTGATGCACCCCTCGAGGAATTGGACTTTTTAGTGAAAAAATTCGATCACACTGTTCTGCCTAAAAGTATTATCAATCCAAGGGGTATAAAACAAAATAAAAAAGAAGAAATTATTAATAAATTGGTGTGTTTAATGCCAGAATCACGAAGATCATTTTGGATGAATTTACCCGTCAATGACTCTTCAATAGATTTGACAAATAAATTGCACTCTTTTAAGGAATTTTAATATTCATTGTCTTTTTGCTTTGGTTGATTTTGTTACGAAGGACAATAATGACATTTTCTGTATTTAGTAGTTTAATTTAAAAAAAAAAATTGTGAGTTTATTGAATTTTACATTCCCTACTTACTATATTATTATTTTATTTACACAGTATAATACAGTTATTAGATTTGAATTACTGTGAAAATACTAAATTAACTATAGCAAAACCTAGTAAAAGCTTCTACTATGTTTTGAAACAGGCTTTTAGGTGCACTAAACCACAGCATCTCAATTTTCAAAGTTAGTAAGGGGTTTAAAATATGTAATATACAACTAAATCAATATATCAATAATACTTCATGTTAAGTATTTAATATATTATACAATCGATAGATTTTTTCTTACCCAAGATAAATATTTTTCAAAGGCTGACCTATTTTACGTTTTTACGCTCTCCTGTAAAATTTGCTTTTAGGTCCTTACTAGGTTTTGAAATGGGGCAGCCGAATTGTCGTGAGTGTGTCTGTATGTATGTATCAATATTGTGTTTCGGTGGTATGATAAAATATAATTTATAGTTCATATTAACACCGTTAAAACGGTAAGACTATTGGACATAACCCTATGCCTATAACCACACTATTAGTTTGTTGATGTGTTAATAATGGGACTATTGTCCACGCACGGACGGCGCGCAACACTGCGCGGGCCGCGCGGGCCGCGGGTTCGAGCCTTGGCCGCGCATTACCATATATGGTTATTTTTCGATGCCGGCCACGGCGTGAATCATCAAGCCCCCCTGCCACTGCGTCCTAGCCGAGCACTACTCCGATGGCGCCACTTCCCTCCAAACCACACCACCGAACAGTTCTTAATCTCGATAAAGCAATAATTATTGTAATAAAATTCACCTTGCATTATAATACAGTCCGCTTAAATCCGAAGTTAGTTTCATTGACCAACCCCCGAAACACTATTAACCTCTTAGCCCCCAAGTGACCAAATATGGTCGCACCTAAAAACTCGCTATTCCGTCAGACGCGGTCATGCATATGGGGAGGAGCACTTCGGTTCGCCTAAAATTTTAATTTCTAATTTTATATGGCCGAACTATGTTAGCCTCAATTTTTAACGAACAATAATTGTCTAGCCTGACAGTTGTTTTCGCACTATTATAGTTTTGCCTAAAAATTTAAAACCCTAATTTTAGAATCCCTAATATGAAATGCACTAAAATGTTTCGACATAAAAATAAAAAATAAAATAAATCTTTCCTACAATCACACCAATTATCTAGCCCAAGAGAAGCTTCGAAGAAACTCGTTAAATGGTTACTAGACAACGGATAAACATACTTAAAATACTTAAATATATACTTATTATACATAGAAAACACCGAGACCCGAGACAATTTAGAAAAACAATAATTTCTAAATTGACCCGACCGAGGATCGAACCCGGGACCTCAGAGATGGCGACACCATGAAAACCGGTGTACAAACCACTCGACCAAGGAGGTCGACAAAACTTTAACATAACTTTCTTTCGGCATTACGAAGATTACGTTGTAGTGTTGAAAGCTATATTTTTTTATTATAATTAAGTAAGTTCAAACTTTTAATATTTTTTTTTAGACAACAGAAATACTAGCTGCCCTACTCATGTAGGTCACGTGATAGGTTAGTTAGCTATGCTGCGCTTCGCGATTGTCTTGAATTTTGAGGTTATTTTTTTATTACACATCAGAAAGACTAGCTGGCCTACTCCTCCTCCTACACTGAGCATGCTCACCAAATTTGGTAAAAAACTACAGTCTTTTTACCGAGATGGTCAATAAAACGGATGCGCTACATTTAATAGAACTACGTTTGATATTATGTATTTTCATTTTAATAGCGTTCATTTTACTTATTGAACAATTTAAAATTTACATTGTTTTAAGTAATTATTAATATTATAATTCTAATTAATATAATAATAGTTTATTATGATGGTTATTTAATATAAAATTATTTAATATAATATTCCAACTGATTGAATTTCGCTTAACATATGAATCATTTATTATATTTATCATTTCATTTTTTTTACTATAAAGATCAATTCAAATAAGTTTTATTTAATAAACTTATCAATTGAAATAACTTTTTCTTAATATAAGTTTTATTGGGTATATTCATCATTTGATATTATAACATTGCCCTGGTACCACACCTTCTTCAAGGGGTCGCGGGGCCTAAGACAATTGCTACGCTGCGCTGCGCTTCGCGATTGTCTTAAATTTCGAGGTTATTTATTTTATTAGACAACAAAAATACTAGCTGCTCTACTCCTGTAGGTCAAGTGTTAGATTAGAAATTTAAGAAAATCACGGAGCACAGCGTAGTGATTGTTTTAAATTTCCGGGTTATTTTTTTTTATTAGACAACAGAAATACTAGCTGCCTTACTCCTCTGTAGGTCACGTTGATAGGTTAGAAATTTAAGACAATCATGAAGCGCAGCGTAGCGATTGTCTTGAACTTCGAGGTTATTTTTTTATAAGACAGCAGAAATACTAGCTGCCCTCTGTAGGTCACGTGATAGGTTAGAAATTTAAGACAATCGCGAAGCGCAGCTTAGCGATTGCCTTGAATTTCGAAGTTATTTTCTTTTATTAGACAACAGAAATAGGTACTAGCTGCTTTACTCCTGTAGGTCACGTGATAGGTTTGAAGTTGCTTACATCTTTGCTTAAATATATCATACCTACAGAAATATATATGAAAATATTATTTTTAGTGTTAAATTTGAAACATGTTTATAGGAATTGATTGTTGGTTTTTATGAATGTTATTTAAATTGATTGCTATAATAAAGGTGATTATACAAACTGAATATTCGATTAAAATGAGGATTGTATGTTTAGAATAATATACTTTTTAATTTTTATGGTGAGCGACTTTATATAAATTGTTTGTTATACGTTCTAAAATTATAACTTTTAATATTAGATCTTTCGTTGATTATACTTTGTGATTATTATATTAAACAAAATTATTATATCTTAAATTATATGTTGTAAACGTTATGACATTTTTTGTTATATCATACATTACACACCCCAAAAAAACATTATCATAATTTACCAAAAAATACACCCTTTCCAAACCCATACAGCTGTACTAGACGCACACAAAGATAGCCGAACATGCACACTAAACTCGGAGCACACGGAGCTATCTTTTTATTGACGCTTGCGTGCGTGTTAGTAAATATACAGCATGTTTCACGATGTGCATTATTTTAATTGATTTAGTTTGTTAGAAAATATAACTTTGAAAAATCACTATAAAACTGGAGCCATTTTTTTGTCATTGTATTCAGAATGATGTATAGATACCGCCCTTAAACGTTCGCTTATTGATTTTGTTAGACCCTGTATAATCGCGACTATTATCCACGAAATGTTAGGCAATGAGGACAGCAAAAGCAGTCCTCTACCATAGTCCACTTTCCACCAAATAGCGATAGCACATGTACTCAGCGTGGCAAGTGGTGAGCGCATCGCCGTTCTATGCTGTTGGATGTATGTGCATTGTGCAGTCTTTAGCGTTAATCGCCTTTTACGACACCCAAGGGAAGAGAGGGGGTGGTAGTATTCTTTCACCGCTACGAGACACGGTTAAATATCATTTATCCGTGTCATTACAGCCTACAATTGTAGTCATTTCATATACTCATATTAAAGGACTCCTGCGGTCCTCATTGCTTGGTCTCTGGCAAACCCTTCCGGGATAATGGTCGTGTATATAATGTATGTTTGTATGTATGAAAAAAGATTTTTTTTTACAATTTCCATTCGCGGTCGGTCAAGCGTAAAACATTGTTATGGGGACGAGCTTACTTCCTTATCATGAGTATCGGAATCGACAGACATACATTGAGCGATACTGAACAACTATTAAACCTTAATATTAGGACAAACAGAAAGAAAACAAACAGCGCAACTTGATCTTTTTTTTTCTTATGGCAGTTGTCCCACCAACGGCGAATAAACGAAACGTTAAGCGTTTTTAAACGTCCACAGTTTAAAAATAAATGAGTTAGTCTAGTAAATCAAAACATGCATTTAATGCATACAAGTTGTTAGTAAAATAGTTTGTTTCGGTTTTATTTTTATTTGTGCTGCCAGTGACAGTGCACGGTAAACCGTTGTAAACACACAAAACATCCAAACTGTAACGCCACATTTCCAATGTCGCCGTTTCAAAGGCATGCAAAAACATTTGCACAGACTGAATCGCCAACATTATGAGCACAGCTATTCTGACAGTATGGCCGGTGCAAGACGCAGTGTACAGGCCGGCCGGGCCTCGGAACAGCTCGTACGGAAATTATTTATTATTGCCCGCCCTATGATTTAGTACGCCCTGAAAAAAGGTTGGGACGCGGTTAAAGCCTTATTTGATTCGACACAAAGGGAGTCTAATTAACTATCATATTCTTTGTGTCTTGATGGAGCTTGAGCGCGCAATGGTTAGGTAAGTTATGTCTACGATCTTGAAAGTTAAGTAATTGTAGCAATGTCGTGTCACCGGATAAGTGACAAAAATTGCATTTTTTGTACTACGGCAAGCTAATCGTTAATAGGTTTTTGTCGTAAGATAGAAGTCGTTAAAACCCACCAACCCACATTGTGCGAGCAAGGCTTCTAACACATTAATTCATTAATGTAAGAAATACAACAGGAAATTGTATTTCTATGATTACCAAACAAACAAAAGGAAATTTTAAAAAATGGTTCTTTTAATTTTATTTTTTAATTATAGTTTGTAACTGTTCTGAGAGTCAACTTCACTCAGTTTTTTTTTATGTAAGAAGGAGGCAAACGAGCAGGCGAGTCACTCACCGCCGCCCATGGACACCCGCAAAACCAGAGGAGTCGCAGATGCGTTGCTTCCTTTAAGAAAGGAATAGGGTTAAAAAAGGAATAGGAATTATGAGGAAGGGGGGAGGGGCCTCCGGAACTCTCACTGGGCGAACGAAACACAACAGCACCAAGTGCCATTATTTCACACCGGATTTTCGTGAGAGGGTTTTATTAACACGAGCGAGCCGGCCCAATGCGATGCGTGCTGCAACGCAGCGTGGCTCTACCATTCATTCAGTGTCACTCATTTAACACCACCCAGGGGTCACGTGTAGGGTCTCAAGGGTAAACCTGCGGACGCGAGGTTATGTTATGGGTATGGTTTAGGTATAGGTCAGCGAATCTTTCTAGAAAACTTATGTGAGCGGGACTGACTTCCTCAACAGAGCAATAAAATAATTTGTATCTGGATCACCGATATTTTAATTAACCTCCTACTAGCTACCAGTCTCCTACCCAGAAGTTACGGGTTCGATTCCCAGCGGCGATGGAGTAAAGCAAAATTGTTGAACTCGGTTTGACGGGTAGTAATAAAAATAGTAAAAAATAATAAAAATAGTATCCCATCCGGATTTGAACCATGCACATATGGTAACCATGTATATATGGTTAGAGATAATGTGGATTCGTTAAGAAAGTAGGTAGCAGCTAGCCAGGGGGTTTCATAACAAGACCGACCAGTAATCAAACCGAGCACAAAAAAAAGTACTCACTGGGAATCAAATCCGAAAGTTCTAGGTCTTATACCTCTTATACCTTATACCACGAAACAACAGAGGCAGTTAAATTGTAAACAGTTTGTTTTTTATTTCATCACTTAAATGTAAAGCAGAACTATTCAGTATAAGCCGAGAGGGAAATAAACAAAGTAGTCTAAAACAAGTCCACCGTATTAAAGTCACCGTTTAAACTGGGTATAAAGTAATGAAATATCAGGCGCTGGAAATATTTCACCTGCGAACAGAGAGATCGGAGCAACAAACGTGCAAACAAATTTTCCACAACTGTAGAGGCACTACTCTTTACATTTCACTAAGGATATAATTTTATTTTAAAATGTAGTGACGAGCTGGGCTAACCTCTCTGGGTTACGGGCATGATGTATGTATGTAGGTACACACGGCGTCAGATCAACCTACACAAAACTGTCAAATTTCTACAATAAATTTTCTTCTACAAAAAAAATGTATAAGAGCAGATTGCAGATCTCATTACCTTGGACCCTGTAGACCACTATTTAAAAGTACAAAAATTCTCCCATTGCCTTGCATGTACACATAAGACAGATTTGCATATTTGTTCAAGAGCACCTTACATATTTTAAAAAACACGGCGAGGTCTATAACAGATCTACAAGGCATTATAAAAGACTGTATGTACCGTTGACTAGAACAAAACTTCTCAATGGCAATTTATACTGTATGCCTATCAAAGTCTATAACAAGCTGCCCAGGGACTTAAAGGACCTCCCACTGCTACAATTTAAAAGAAAGTTATCGAAATATTTATTGGAGAAATGCTATTACTAATTACATGAATTTATTTAATAATATTTAATAATAAAATAATATTTATTGAATTTGATCTAATTTTGTTTGTCGATGTTAATAATTTAGTGTTAATTTAATTTAAGAACGTTAATTTTGTTTTGTAATGTTAATTTAATATCATGTGATTTGAATTTACTTGCTCTATGTAAAGAATTTAATAATGTTAATTTAATTGTATATTTACATGCCATAACGGCAGAACATACGCCTCAACTGTTTTTGTAACACGTTATTATTATTACTATGTTCTAGTAAATAGAACACATTTCATTTAGATCTGGTTAAAAATATTCAGGTTGCCTACTTAGTTTGTTTTACATTACAGCAATATCTTTCTTAAGAGCATGTAGAGGATCTGGTTAGCCTGCATCATCATATTAAAGTCTATAACTGAGTGAATTTCTCAGGCGAAAATTTTACGCGTCTGGGCTGAAAATGCAGTACTACTTTACAGATGACACCACGATTTTTTTTCTCAAAATTAAAGAGACATGTATATAAATGAAGTCACTTAAATTATACTTGTAACACTATTAGTTTTTATGAGAAAAATCAATAAAGGACGAATTGTCAATTTCTGTGTCTTGTCCACAATTACTTTCATACACAATATTTACCTCTCAGGGAAATAACCCCCAACAAATATAAAAAAAAGTATTTTAATTATGTTATTGTATAAGTTGACCTACAACAAGATAATTAAATTTGAAATTTTAGACCTATAGTTATATTAAATACATGTCAAGTTAGTTTTGTCCGAGCGAAAGTAGCAATTTCTATGGTCATTTTGTTTCGCCGTTAATACGTTCCACTGTTAATTATATACGGACATAAATACCTGTTCAGCAAGGATCAGCAGTGCGCTGACGCGCAGTGGGAACGATTGTGCACCATCTCACTGCGTCTTCCCGCCAAAAATGTAAGTACGTGATTTCAGTTTATTCGGAACTAAATTTTGCAATCTCTGTGGTCAGGTTTAAAATGTTTTTATTTTGAAGTAAATATATGACTCTTATGCATGTTAATGAGACTTTATGTACATGTTTAAGACAACAGAGAAAAATAGTTATAACCTTGATATTTTTTTGTAATTTAATAAAAAACACTATCTTTCCAATTTCTGTGGACCAATTTCTGTGGTTTCCATGGCTTCTGAGTGTCCACGGAAATTGCAAGATTCCACAGAAATAGTATCAATCAATTATTATATTATTATTGAGAACTTAGGTACTTACTGATACCCAAATTGCTTTGCAAGAAGTTACTTTATAGGATAAAATGTTTACTATAAAAAAACAACCAGTCTCAGGAAAGCTCGAACGGGATTCGAACCCGTGACAGTGCAGTAATTTATCATCGCGTAAAGGATAAAATCAAATCCCAGTCATTCTGTACTGTGATTGAATCTTTGCGTCACGACGCGTCTGCAGTATGGGCCCATTTGATACCACTTTTGCAAGAAATCGAAGCTACTACACCTCATATATCAGTTCTTCATCTCATATCTGATTCTCCGTCAGCACAATATAGAATTTTTTTTTTATATTATATCGCGGCTTCAACTACACTTGCCAGTTTTGTTCCGTGTGATACTGCGAATGTGGGCATAGAAAGGGAGCACCTGATGGTGTAGGCGGTGTTCTTAAAAGATCTGCAGATAGCCTGGTTGCCTTTGGCAAAGATATAACCGATATCAATTCTCTAGTGCAAGGTCTCCATATAACTGCAACAGGGGTTAAAATTAAGATTGTCAATAACTATGAAGTCAACAAAAAGAATTGGCTTTTGCCAAAAAACCTAAAATGTTTCCCAGGGACTATGAAGATTCATCAGATCGTTTGGGCAAAAACTTCGAAAGCTCTTGCAATGCGATCATTGTCATGTGTGGATGAAAACTGTCTATACAAACCTATAAAATGCACTCACGGGAAACATTTAGGTTTTTATGAATTTCCAATTCAAATACAGGATTATGCATCGGTCGTTCCTCCTGCAACACAATCAGCATCGTATAAAATGGATTCTAGTAATAAACCATCAACAACTCACAGATTTAGAGGATCTGAATTATTTTACTTGAAAACCAAGAATTTACTTAAAGATAAGCCATCGTATCAGCTGACGCTTCGCATGACTTAGACAATATAGACTATGACAATCTAATTCCATCAGCCTCATTTTTCCAAAATATTAACAGTGATATAATGTCGAAATTTGAAAAAACCATTGAGACTGATAATGATGCTAACGTTGAAGAAACAAAAATAGATAATAGAAATTATAAAAACATATTTGATAGTGACGACGAAATAATTTTCTGAATTATTTTAGTGATCGTTTGATTTACATAATAATTCTCAATGTCTTTGTTACCTAAACGTTGACTGATGTAAACATCAGTATTTTTTAAACATTATCTATAAGTAGCTTCAGAGCTATGGATCTTATTGGGCTGCTCTTATGATTATTAAATGAGTTGTTAATTTCTCATTTTGATACTTAGAATATAGATATTATTAATAACTACACATGAAACTTTAATATTACTTGAAACTTACTAAAAGTAATGCTCACTGAATATTAGCAAAGTACATATGTATTGCTAATGTTATGTTTGATTTTTAGTTTAAGTAAAATTATGTCTACAAAGATTTATTTTGTTTAAGTTTTGTTTGGATTAGTTTAAAATCTAATCAGATTTAGTTCATTCCAAGTGGTTCATGTTACATTAATTTTGTTATTTATATTATTAAGTTAAAACTATTTCTGCAGAGATAATATATTTTTTAGTTTCGTTAACAATTATTTTTGTAATGTAAGTTTAATAAATAATTATAAGTAAATTTTACCCTATCATAGGAGTAAATAAACATCAGTTCCTTGATTGAGGATTGAATGAAGACTTGAAGACTGATTTAGTAAATGTACACACCGTTGTAATTTTTATAAATGCTTATTAAAATGATTCGTATAATGTCTGTTTTTTAATTAGTTACATAATGTTAAAAAATAATTAACAAGTAATTTTGACAATTTCAGTGAACATATACAATTTCTGTGGAAATAATAAAATTTCTGTGGCACGCCAATTTCAGTGGCCTAAATTAAATCTCTAAGTAATATAATTATATAATCCCCTTTTAGAAAATATATGTTAAATGTGGATGTTTTGCGCTTCAATATTAAAGTTTGTCAAAAAACCTAAAAATGAAAATGACCACGGAAATTAGGATAAAAATCCAGTTGTTGAAATTGACTCAACTATGTTTTAGGCCCTGCAACAAGGTACACTCGGCGTCTCGGGTGACCTACTCGTACTTACTAAAGCAGCGTTTTTAGAGGTGTCTGACCTGTTCTTAATCTCGACCGGGCTTGATTTTAGGAAGTTGGTGTCTCTGGTCTCACTGCAAACATTGATGCATTCAATCTTAACTACAGGTAGTTTCAGCATCTCCTTCACACGAATCTTTCAACGGGTCGATTATTATATGGGTCTCTTTCAATTTCTATTTCCGGCGAGGTAGCATCTGTCAATCAAAGTAACCCTGAGACCAGCGTAGTAGGTTATGGCACGATTTTTCTATCTGCTAGTGCTATCATTTATATAAGAAGGCTTTCGCTCAGCATTGGCAGGGGACGTTTATATACTAATAACGACGATGATGATGATGTTGACTCCGTACATTGTATCAACTGCGTTGTCACACCAAGATCGGCTATACAATTTTGAGTCGAAACTTCTAGTGTTGTTGTATAAGCAGTAAAAGCCTTATTCCAGAAGTTGGATAGATAATAATAACGGTGATAAATATGCTAACCACGTTTATTGTATCAATTTAAGTTTTGATTTCAATAGAAGTTGTAAAAAAATCAAATCACGTAATAAAGAGTCCTGATAAAGAATACTGAATGTTAGCCACCCTACTTAGCTATTTATTCGAGTCAAAGCCTGGGGCGGTGCCAAGACGCGATCTCAGCGCGAATTGTCGAATACGTATCTCGGTGCGTCCCAGCGAGCGTAAATCGCGGTCGGGAGTGGGCGCTTAATATTTTAGTTGTAACGAGTGTTCGGCGACACATATTGTTTTCGTATGCATTCGCTGGTACGGTTTGCGAATATGTTTGTGTTCTTAACATGACAGCGGTTTAACCTTGCCCTTTGAAAAAGTTATGTATCATCATCAACGTATAATCGTCCCACTGCAGGGACTGGCACACATAGACAACAGCAATTGAGGATGTTCGGCCATAACCTACCACGTTGGCTTAATAAACTACTAGTTAGGTTCTAACGACTGGTTTCAACGGCCATCTTACGACATCAACCGGGAATCCAAGTTATTACCGCATTTCAACCAAAAACTAAGTTCAGATAAATTACATAATAAATAAAAAACACAACACCAATCATTTAGTTTTATTATTACCGTCATAGACTTTTAAATTACTTTATTTCGCCTACTAAGTACCTACGTTCCCAAAGTCATTAAAAACTCCTTTCTTTGTCTCTATTTGTTTTGTCAAAAAGTTTTGATTTGAATGAAAAAGAAAGCACCCTTAATTGAGACAAAGGAATAATTATTCAGTCTGCGAATGAAACCACTTTGTACATTTAAACTGCGGACATTTCTCATCGGCTTCATAACTGGGGTGTTAAAAATGGGTCGCAATTAGATTGTAGAGTCGCAATAAAAAGTTGGCAAAGTAATTGTCTACTAGCGCTGTCCTACTGGTGTTATTTGTGTAGTAAGGTAAATCTCTTTTACCTACCTCGTTTTTTAGTGTTTCGTAAATAATTGATTATCGACAGAACAGAATCTTAAAACGTACTTGTATTTTTTGAAAAAGTGATAGAATGATTATTGTGTTCCAACAGTCAGTGACAAAAAGAGAGTTTCATACCCTAGCTAGAGAAGCTTAGCAATAATTTTCAACTAGGTACATATTTAATCAAATTATGTGTGTCAGGATAATAGTAAGTGGCAAGCTATGGTCTCTGCCTACCGCTCCAGGAAACGAAAATGATATAATAATATTATGTATATTTGTTTTATGACTGTCTGTATCGGTTTTCATGGTGTCGCCATCTCTGAGGTCCCGGGTTCGGTCCCCGGTCGGGTCAATTTAGAAATTATTGTTTTTCTGATTAATTGAGAAATTATTATTGTATTTTAAGTATGTTTATCCGTTGTCTAGTAACCATTTAACGAGTTTCTTTAAAGCTTCTCTTGGTCTAGATAATTGGTGTGATTGTAGGAAAGATTTATTTATTTATTTATTATTATCAACAATCCTGTTCCAATAGTAAATAACAAAAAGAGATTTGTAATATTTGATTATTTGCGTTAAAAACGCTCAAATAGACTTAAGGATAAACAAACGTTGAAAAAAATTAAAAAAAAATGTCTACCTCAGACGGGAAGCGAACCCGCGTCTTCCGCAATCCGGGCGGCTGCGTTGACCACTCCGCCACCGATGACGTATTGGTAAGTCCGACGAAATTTTTCAACGCTTTGACTTTATGTTTCTATATAAGTGTCTTATCAAACCTCTTAGAACTTACATTCTTAAAGATTTGAATGAAAATATGTTACAATATTTTAAACATTCAGTTAAGAGGCCTATTACATCTCGAATGTGATTTTTGCGTAAAATACCCATTTTCGCATTTTGTACTAATTTTGCAGTTGTATTTATCGTTTTTATCGAAATAGGATTATAAATTTGTGCATAATATTACAAATCTCCATTCTGTGAGCATAAGTTGAATTCGGACGGCCGGCGCATCGCATTGTGTAGTAATTTTGCAGTTGTAGGTATTTATCGTTTTTATCGACATAGGATAATAAATACATTATAAAATCTTTATTTCTCATGAAGTAATGAGCGAATCATAAACAGACAACTCATTCGCTACCTAGAAGATCACTCCCTGATTCATGATCGACAATACGGGTTCAGACCGAAACGATCAACGGGTGATCTCCTGGCGTTCATAACACACCTGTGGGGTGAAGCAATGGACAAGCATGGAGAGGCACTGGCTGTTAGCCTGGACATCTCCAAGGCATTCGATCGAGTTTGGCATCGTTCGCTTCTCTCCAAGCTTTCGTCATACGGCTTGCCACCTCGCCTATGCGATTGGGTCGCCGGGTTCCTGCATGAGCGCAGCATTCGCGTACTCTGCGAAAGCAGTGCCTCACAGTCTCTGCAGGTGAACGCCGGAGTGCCGCAGGGTTCTATAATATCGCCCACGCTGTTCCTTCTGCATATCAATGATATGTTATCCTTGGGTAACATTCATTGCTATGCAGACGACAGTACAGTACATCGGCGTTATTTGGGTCACCCTGCGGCAAAGCAGGCCGATGTAGTGGAGTCGAGACGGAAGATTGTCATTGAGCTGGACGAGGAGTTAGACCGCATTTATAAATGGGGCTCTGATAACCTGGTCCAGTTCAATGCCAAAAAAACACAGGTCTGCGCTGTCAGTGCTAAAAAGTCCGCATTTCTCCCCCAACCCTCCTTCCAGAGCAACCTATTACCCATCCAGACTGGTCTCAGTCTCTTAGGTATGGACATACACAGCGACCTCAACCCGAAGAGCTATATTGAGAGCATTATAACCACAGCCTCACGTAAACTCGGAATCCTGAACAAGGTGAAGCGGTTCTTCACGCCGGAGCAACGTTGTCTTTTGTATAAGACTCAGGTGCGCTCCTGCGTGGAGTATTGCTCTCATCTTTGGGACGGATCCGCCAAGTACTTGCTCGAAGCTCTTGACAGGTTGCAAAGACGTGCTGTCCGTATATAGGGACATTGCTTTCTTTAGTGCTTTCTACCGCCTTTACCACGGTGAATGCTCTGAGGAGCTCTTTGACCTCATCCCTCCCTCTCCTTTCCTTTCCAGATCGACGCGTGCAGGTCTTAGAAGCCACCCTCATACCGTGCTGACCATCAAGACACGTACCAAAAAGTTTGGGCAATCGTTCTTTTGCCGAACTGCCCGTATGTGGAATGCGCTTCCCGCACACGTGTTTCCTTCCTCTTTCTCTCCCGGGTTATTTAAGCGGGGCGTGAAAAAGCATTTATGCAGGCCGCCATAGTGAGAGCGTTCGGCATAGCGTGGTAGCGCTGTGATGAACGCTTTCACCTCTTGGGCTTCACTGGCTGCTTTTCATCAGGCAGAGTGAAGCCATTATGGCGTGCCACAATAAAAAAAAAAAAAAAAAGTAAAAATTACTCGGGTATAAATTTCGCTCATAATATTATCGTAGATAGGAGATATTCACAGTTAATTTATAGCGATTTTCAAAGTTTTTTGGTTTAGAATAAGATTTTATTCCTATATAAAATCAATGATATCTAAAAATTGCGAAGCCGCTACGCACTATGCTACTATATAAGAGATAAACATTTTTTTTTATTTCACTTGTTTAGAACAGTAGTTCAATCGATGAACTTAAAAAAGTGCCTTCGCGCACTTTATGAAAATCTTTTTCTGCAATTTTGGGTTTAATTTAAAAGTTCTACTGAGTGGTAGAGCCACGCTGCGTTGCAGCACGCATTGGGCCGGCTCGCCCGGCGTAATACCACCCTCTCACGAATATTCGGCGTGAAATAATGGCACTTGGTGCTGTTGTGTTTCGTCCGACCAGTGAGGGTTCCGGAGGCCCTTCCTTCTCTCCCTCCAATCACAATTCCTATTCCTTCCTTAAACCTATTCCTCCCTTAAAGGCCGGCAACGCGCCTGCGATTCCTCTGGTTTTGCGGGTGTCCATGGGCGGCGGTGATTACTCTCCATCAGGTGACCCGCCTGCTCGTTTGCCTCCCTCTTTTATAAAAAAAAAAAAAGTTAAGCAAATTTTACAAAAAGCGAGGCCGCTACGCGCTATTCCAATAGCTATTCTACACTATCCAATAAGTCATAATTGTTAATGTATTTTTGTTTCTGAGATCCATAACGCCAAAATTGGCTATTTTACGCAAAAATCACAGTCGAGATGTAATAGGCCTCTTAAGTAAGACTGCTTATTCTAAAAGTTAGACCAATATGCAGTTTTGACGAGTTCGCAGAAATAAGAACTTGACGAGTAGACAGTAAAAATAAGAGTTTGACATCGCTTGACCAATATGCAGTTTTGACGAGTGTGTCGTAGATCTTTATAGATAGATAGATAGATAGATAGATAGACAATACTTTTATTGTAACTTAACACCACAAACATTTACATAACACATAACAATGAGCACAAATACAAAGTTACAATTTGGCGGTCTTATCGCTTTAAAGCGATCTCTGCCAGACAACCATTCGGATGGAGAGAACTTATACACTCAAAGATCGGAGGTGCATACCACAGTAAAACAATTAAAAACAAAAGCAAATTAAAAAGAACCAAAACATAATACATAACATTATAAAATAAATAAATAATAGGGTGTAACAATTATATATACATACATATAAATACTTAAATATAATAGTCTCAGGTAGGATGTAGCGGATAATGACAGCTATGCAGCAGGATAGGGTTAAAGGGAAAGGTAGAAATTCTTCACGTGTACCTTAAATGCGTGAATTGTTTTAGCACGCCTGATCGCAACTAGAAGCGAGTTCCAGAGACGAACAGCTTCAACGGTGAATGAACAATCGTAAAAGGTAGTGTTGTGAAGAGGGGTTTTAAGGGATAGATTTTCTGATGACCATAAGGAGCGCGAGGATGAACAATAAAGGAAACTGAAGCGTTCCTTTAGATAGGAAGGATAGGTGGGATTAAACAATATGTTATATAGAAGGGAGAGGATGTGAGTATTCCGGCGAAGACGAATAGGAAGCCACTTGAGCTTAGCGCGGTATTCAGAAACATGATCATACTTGCGTAAGCCAAATATGAATCGAATACAAAGATTTTGAAGGCGCTCAAGTTTATTTAGCTGGTCCTCCGAGAGATCAAGATAGCAGGCGTCGGCATAGTGTAAAACGGGAAGAAGCAGCGAATGTGCTAGCGCAATTTTAGTGGCAGTGGGTAAAAAGTTGCGCAGTCTTCTTAAAGAAGCCGAAGATGCGTAGAGCTTGCGACTGACAACAGCTTGTAGTTGCGGCCCCCAACTCAACCAGCTATCAATAATAACGCCCAAGTTAGCAACTGATTTACTGAAAGGGATGTCCACTCCATCAAATGTAACTTTAGGGAGGGTTTCCCAGTTTACCTTGGAAAGCAACCTGGAGCTGCCGACCACAATAGCCTGCGTTTTGCTTGGATTGACTTTAAGCCCGTATTCTCGGCTCCAATCTACAATATGTTTCAAATTTACGTTGGTAGTTAATATAGCCTCGGCGAGATTACCAAGTGGTGTCTGGCAATAAATTTGTAAATCGTCTGCATATAGGTGGTAGGAGGAAGAAAGGTTTTCGGAAATAGAAGTGATAAAAATAGCAAAGAGGAGAGGAGATAAAACGCCACCCTGCGGGACACCAGCCGTCGAGTCACACCACGCAGAGAATTTCTCTTCAAGGCGAACTCTTTGCCTGCGTCCGTACAGGTAGCTGTGAAACCACTCAATTACCGTTGGAGATATGTTAAGTGAGCGCATCAAAGATAAAAGGATGTCAAAGTCATCTGTGTTAAAAGCATTGCTGAAGTCCAGCAACGTAAGCACAGTTAGGTGACCGTTTTCCATGCCAAGGCGAATGTCGTCGGTGATCTTGACTAAAGTAGTCACAGTGCTGTGGCCTGGACGGAAGCCGGATTGGAGTGGGTTTAGAAGATTATGATGGGAAAGGAACTTACTTATTTGATTGTGGACCAGACGCTCGAGGACTTTGGATAGGAAAGGGAGAATGGAAATAGGTCTGTATTCAGCAAACGATTTAGGATTACATTTTTTAGGCAAAGGAATTATCTGAGCGTTGTTCCATGAGGATGGGAATACAGCATTGGAGATGGAGCTGTTAAAAATAAAAGTAAGGACTGGAAGGACGATATCAAGGATTGGCACTAACATATTGCGACTAATACCGTCACCGCCTACCGCATTGGAAGTAATTGACAGCAAGCTCTTTTTAACATCACAATCCGATAATTGGTCAAATGCAAAGGGAGCAAGATCAGGAACTGGTACAGTAGACAGTTTGTCTAATGTAGTCGCTTTTTCAGCATCATTGATACATGATGAGGAAGAGAAATGGAGATTTAGTGAGTCAATATTAATATTGGGTGAAATAGAATTTTGTTTTAGATTTGAAATATTTGATTATTTGCGTTAAAAAACGCTCAAATTAACTCAGAGATAACGAAACGTTGAAAAGTAGAGATTTTCATGGCCTAGCTAGAGAATCACCTTATATCAATAATTTTCAACTACCTACATATTTGAGCAAATTTTTTATTTATTCGGTAACGAGTAAGCGGCCTTCATCTCACCTGATGGTAAGTGACGATAAGGCCGAAGGTGGAAGCGCGCTTCACCCGGAATCCTCAACCACTGAGGAACTGGCTATCTTATCTCAAACTGCCGGAACACAACAATGCTATAAACATCGTTGTTATGGCGACAGACTTAGATAAGATGGTGGTAGCTAGCCAGGCGGACTTAACAGCCCTACCACCAACCAAACCAAATGAAGTATATCAGGACCGTAGGAAATGGAAAACTGAAACGGAAACCATATTATGTATATTTGATGACGAGCTCCGTGGTCGAGTGGTTAGAGCGCCGGGTCTGGCGTCGCGCCATCTCTGAGGTCCCTGGTTCAATTCCCGGTCGGGTCAGTTTAGAGAAAAACTGTTTTTCTAAATTGATTTCGGGTCTGAGTGTTTTTTCTATGTTTTTGTATATTTATCCGTTATCTTACCATATTAACAAGTTTCAATAGAATACTCATCTTGGTCTATAATTGGTGTGAGCGTAAACAAATTATTATTATTTGTTGTCCAACTGTCTTCATTAATTAGTAACAGTTAGGACTGCAGTCTCAACTATTATCATCAACCCTATCTTTGTTAATACTGTGTTGAATGATAATAACCTTTAAAATATCTCTCCTAAGATTATTCAAGGGTAATGTCCGGCATAAGAGATAAGTCTTCATAAACTTTTTAAAAACAAAGTAAAGGAAAATGGTTTGTTTTGATACATCTTGACGTTACGAAAATTTTATCGCTTGGTAAAAGTTACCATAGATTAAACGAGTTGAATTGCTATGGCGTGACAAAACTTATCCTTCAACCTTTTTTAGACAATGTCTTAAAATGAACTCAACTCCTATATTACAATAATACTTTATGTTGCATATTGCAAGATAGTGCGTACTGAGTGTGAATATTATTTTAAAAGCCATTTAAACAGCTTTTCTATTGTATTGTTTTCTGAGGTTTAAACGAGCACTACACATTGAAATGAAACACTTTTTACGGATTAACTCGCGTTTAATTTACTATTACATAGTTTCGTAAGAGTCTCTCTGTGACCACGGACCGTGTAAAGGGTTCGAAACGTCAGAATAATATAAAAACGTTGCAAAACTAAGTTAAGCGCATGTTATTCCGTAAAAAGTTTATTTATCACTTGAGACACTCAATATTTATTACATCTAAAAAGTAAAGTAAAGCTTTATACTGTTCCATTGCAGGGCATAGGCCTGTATCATTGAAATCAAATCATTGTTATAATTGATTGGAATACCAATTTAATTGAATGTAATAACAAATAAAATTTATATCAGCTAAGAAGCAGATATAAATTTTAATTGGAGCCAAAATTCATTAGCTTAATTATTGAAATTGATGTAAGCGATTCAAGAGAGCATAACCACCTCGTCTAAGTAATAAATGTGTCGAGAGCCAATAAACTTTACTTGAAAATTAGTGTCCATAAACTTTGTAACAAAATGTCAACGCAGACCTTTCAATCTCACAAGCTCAAACTAAAACAAACATTGACAGTGCAAACGACCCGCCTACAAGTTGTCGTAGTAGTTCGTAGCTGCTACGATAATTCGTAGTTGAGCTCCGATGCCGCGCCGTAGACGGTCATTAAACTTTGATTTTTTTGTTTGTGTGCCTTTTAAAATAGTATCGCCTTTACGCGTTGCTTTCAGTAATGGTTCTGTTTAGAATTTTAAATATTATGAAAAGTGCCAGTGGGAATATTAAAGGGGCTGGTTTTCTTTTCCATTATTTTTGCATTTACGTTGGTAAAATGGTATCAAGATTAACGTGTCGCAGAGGGATTTCTAAAAATGCGATGGAATGCAATTTGATAAGCACATCGACCCTCGCTACGTAAATAATAAAATTCTAGCTGCATTTTAACACCTTTATACCTTTACTATAAAACTTATTACCTTAATAAGTTTAATAGTTAGATAAATGATGGAAAAAAATGTCAAATTCAGAATCTATACAGGGTTTGTTGGATAGGCTCCATATTTTATCAGATATGTATACAGGGTATGAAAAGAAGCTTAACGAAGCCGTAATATACACATAGTGTACATCAAACTAAGAAACATTCAGTAAAAATAATTGCTGGGAAACTACTTTAATTTTTAGATATTAAAAAACGGGTGTTTTCTAAGACACGCAATGAAACGCGTGCAACAAAGTGTGCATGTGTGTGTGTTACGGGACGAGAGAGAAGTCAATAGGCGTATGAGTGGGATAAAAAAGCGCGCGCCATGTCTGTACCGTACCACGCACCCTGCGCGGTTTTATTCATGAACTCAATGTTTTCGCTTCATGATTGTTTGTAGAAAATTTTTGTTTAAGTCTAGGCTAGTCTACCTACTTACCTACTCCCCATCGATGTCATCAAGGGACCTTTCGACACTGACGAGCTGCGGTTCAAACTGCCGACCTCCCACGTGTAGGCATAAGCGCGCCCGTTCCAGATTTTCCTGGTGGACCAACTCCAGGATTCCTTCTCGTAGAGACCGCTGCTTAAGCTCTTCGAAAACAGCGACAATTTTTTGATGCATCTCATCAGCTGTTTGGCAAGGGCGGTCAAAAACCCTGTCTTTGACGTGGCCCCACAAAAAAAAATCCAGAGGGGTTAAATCCGGCGATCGTGGAGGCCATTCATGAGGACCATACCGCCCAATCCAATGGTCGCCGAATAGCTCCGTAAGCCGCTCGCGGACCGGCCTCACGATATGTGGGGGTGCGCCATCATGCTGGAACCAAGTTACTTGCAGCTGTGCCAGTGGCATATCGTCGAGAGTATCCGCTAAATAATTGCTTATCAATTCTAGATACGCAGAACCGTCCATTCTAGGTGGTAAGAAGACGGGTCCCAGAATCTGGTTACGGACTATACCTGCCCAAACATTGTGTTTCCAGCGTGTCTGAAATCCAGTCTCTTGCATCTGGTGTGGGTTTTGCGAGCACCAATAATGGGCGTTTCGGCGGTTCCACATTCCGTTATTGGTGAACGTGCACTCGTCGGTAAAAATAATATTTTCCACAAACCGACGGCTCTGGCCTAGGACCCACGCACAATAAGCCATTCGACGTTGCCTGTCTCCTGGCACAATCGCATGAACCCTGTGAATTTTATAGGGTCGTTGCCTGTCTCTCGTGAGCACTTTGTGCACCGTGTTATACGACACTACATGTCGTGCGCGATGGCCATGGCGTCTCCTTAAAACTTTTGCTGCCGTTCGCGTTCCAAGGCGTGGGTTTTCGCGCACCACGTCCAAAATCGCTTGTTCTGTCGCTAAACGTATTGGCCTGCCACCTCCCTCTGAAACCGGCATTATCGGCTGATTGTCCAGCAGGCGCTGTACAGCCCGAGTAAAAACTCGCGGGTCGCGAGGCTAAACTGCGGTTGGGTGTTCAATTCCGTAAAGTCTTAGTGCCTCGGAGGCATTTCCATGGGCCATGCCGTAACACAGCACCATATTAACGTATTCGCGAACACTAAATGCATGGAAAGGCATCTTTCACAGAAAATACGCAAACACACACACACACAAACTACACAACCACGAACCACAACGCGAAGAGAAGAGATAAAATAGACGAAAGAATCAGTCAAGTTATCAAACTATGCGCTTGCGCTTTCGATCACAGAAGAAACCGAACTGAAAGAATTTAAAAGCCGCCCTACTAGTAGGTAACTAGGTACTCCTTTGACTTATGCCGCCCGCCGCGGCGGCGCCGTGGCGGGGGACAGGGGGTAGGGGGAGGGTGCGCGGAGGCGCGCCCCCCGTACACCCCTTCATAAGCAGCGCGCGCGCTAGACGGCTGGGGGCTGGCTAGTCATTCATTATGAATAGGTTGAGCTTCATTCTTTTAGTTTATCATTACAATCAGAACTTCAAATTAGTTTTCCATAATTGTAATTTCGAAAGTCCATTATTTTTATTTTAGCAGTGGGATAAACTGGCTATCTCACCTCTAATTAACAAAACACAACAATGAAAACGACGTTATTGTTATGACACCAGACTTAATTAAAATGGTGGTAGAGAGCTAGCCAAACGGACTAGGAAGAAGCCTTTGCTGTCTAGTGGTTAGCGCTAAGTCCGCCTGGCAAGCTACTACCATCTTACATAAAGTCTGGCGCAATGTGTTCCAAGTATGAGATAAGATAGCCAGCCTCTCAGTGGTTGAGGGATGCAGATGAAGTGCGCTTCCGCCTTTTCGTCATTTATCACCCTCCAGGTGAGATGAAGGCCAAGCGCTTCCTCGTTTTGGAATGAATAAATACTCAGCTCCTTCGGAGATCCAAAGTGCGTTATCGTCTTATTCCTTATCGTCACTTACCATCAGGTTGAGATTAAGGCCATGAGAGCTTTCAAATGTACCTACAGGAAAAATGAAATGAAATGAAAAATTTTATTTCATTGGTAAATTAAGTACTGTCTTTACTTTATGGTAGGTACCTATTCAATTCAAAAGACTCTTTTTATTTTGTTACGGGTAAGCACTTGTAGTAATTGTAGTATTGTGTAGTACGATGGCCGTTGGGGCAGAACGGTTCTCGAGTGGCGACCGCGCACCGGAAGACGCAGTGTGGGCAGGCCTCCAACAAGGTAGTCCGACGATCTGGTGAAGGTCGAGGGTAGCCGCTGGATGCAAGCAGCACAGGACCGGTCGTGGTGGAGATTGTACTCTGTGCCAGGTGGAAGCGCACTATAACCAAATCCCCGGAAATAACCATTTTACTGACAACTGACGGTACACAAAAATGAAAACGACATACATTGTTGCTACCGTGCCGATGGAGAGGCAAATTAATAAATTAAACAAATAAATTATTAAAACTTGTGGCAAAAGAAAAAGTGTTAACAATTGGTGGACTCCATGGTTGTCAATTTATGCATGATTTTAAATAAACATCTTTATTTTTCATACTCCTAGTACAAAGCCTAAACGTAGCATTAAACTCCTAGAGAGAAAAAATAGCAATGCTCACTGTCGTTTAAACAGGAATGTGTTCTATCTGTGAAAGGCACTTGGAAATATCTATCTCGCTATCAAAGTATAAAATAACCCTTTACATCAAATCATAATAAATTACATAATACCACTTACATACTTTCTTTCTAATTTACTAAAAATCATACTGCTTATCACGCAGAATTTCTAATAAACGTAACTTCATTTTTCCATACAATTGAAAGCAATCAGAGCGCCTTAGTGAAATGTGTAGCAATTTCCCTTTGATCATTTGAAAGAGAAGAGCGATTCGATTACCTATTATTACCCTACTAGATAACAATATTGTCGATCTATTTCATTAATTTTAGTAAAAGTAATTTGTATACCTAGACTAAATTTGTAACTGTTAGTAGCTTGTCCGTTCGCGTCTTATTATTTGTATTCCGTGTTTGCTGTACTTGCATGCAACCCACATACCTACCGAGCCATTGAGCTCCTAGTTCTTCCTAGTTTAGTTAATGAAACTTAATTTAGGACGGTAATCTTACTTTTTAACATGCAGAAGACCTGTTAGTAACTCGTAATTGTTAAGTTTGCGTAAGTAGTAGGTTAGGAGCTCGATGGCGCAGCGGCTAGCGCGTTTGGCTTGCGATCTTGCCCGCTAAGCAACTTTCGCAATGCAGATGTCACCTGATGGGTGACCAATTAAAAATATTTCGAGCTTCCTCCGTGCTTTGGAAGGCACGTTAAACTGATGGTCCCGGTTGTTGTCGTAAGGTGGCAGTCGTTAAAACCCACCAACCCGCATTAGGCCAGCGTGGTGAGTTATGGCCCAATATCCCCACGTGCTATTGTTCACGTGGGAGGCCTGTGCCCTGCAGTGGGACGTTTATAGGCTGATGATGATGATGAAGTATTAGGTTCGGTCAAAAATAAAAAACCGCTCGATCAAATAAAGTGATAAATAAGTTAACAGTTACTGAGATGTAGGTACTTATTTATCTAAATTATGGTGAGGTCATTGCTCGCGGCGGCGAGACGTGCTGAGTCGTGTATCTTCGCGTGCTGCCGGTACAGCTGATTTGGACTGATATACGTGTGCATTTGTGTGCGTGTGCGGCAGTGGCTGCGCTGCCTGCGCTCGACATTCATTGCTTTTTGAAATTTCATAAGCCTATTTGACTAAGAAATTTAAATAATTTTGGTAATGTTTCTTTAGCAGAAAGTTTAGTAATCATGTTTTACATTTATTTTTGTCAAAACCAAAGTCACAATATTGTGACTTTAACACTTAATATCTCCCTAATTAGAAGGTTCCCAGGTATGGCCCAGTACAGAAAAAACTTCGTAATAATGGACAGATTACGTGGCTCTCGGCTTCGTTAAGCTTCTTTTCATACCCTGTATAGAGAGATTTTTTTTCACTTTTACTCCGTCTACTACAGTACTTTTTATTCTTCAGTGTTTTACTTGAGCAAATATTACTTCAGAACGGCTGCACCTTTTTGGCTAATTCCTTAGATTCGAGTCGCGGGCTGGCCGTTAGCTTATAAAATAAAATATGATTGATCTAGTGTTGTTGTACAACCATCACTTTGTCTCACAACAAAACTGAACTCGACAGAAGCATTAGAGTAAAATCGCCCGATTAGTTGAGTTCCAAAAGTATTTTTTCGCAGTATCTAAAATTCCTATTCCGCATAAAATGAAATGTTCCAATTTAAAATGCCAATCGCACCAGATGGAGAGTGGAAAGCCCGCCCGCCAATAGCGCGCATATTTGCGAATCAACTTTCTCTGAAGGAACGCATTCCTAGATTGGGTGCACTACCAACAGCCACATCAGCTTAAATAAAAAAATGGGACAACAAGGATCTATGAGTGTTAGTAACATTAAGGCTGAATAACTATAGTGTCAGTTCTTAATAACTAAAAGTGACATGCCTGACCTTAAGAACATTGTTGTAGCTGTCGCACTTCCCAAGTAACACACATAGGCTGAATACTAGATGAATAATGGATTATTGTGTACTTATCGCTGAATAAAATTACTGAATAAAAGCAGAGTAGCATGCTATTCAGCCACTACACTGCTTAAATGGGCACAAATTATTCAGCTTTAGTTCGCAATTGCTGAATAATATCATTATAGTAACGTTATAATCGCAGTATAAGGTGTAACAGGTGGTAACAAGGCAAAATACTAGCAAATTAAGGAAACACTAGTTACCCTTTATTTAGACAATTGTCGTCTTTGTACGCTTTTATATTGATAGTTATTAAGTTAAAGGTTCACGATTTGCTCTGTAAGAACGTCTATTAATACTTTTAGTGACAGATGATTCATATTTACGACAGTGAGAGAAGACAAGTTTTTAAAATGATTGTATGATATCGGTATATGTTACTTTTGTTAATAACTTCATTATTTTACGTGAAAGCTAGTAGGAATCCAAAATTACTGTTAGAGTATACATATATTTCTAAGAAAATTTTCAAGCGCCAGTGCATAAATAAGTTTTTACTACAAAATATACTTAAATAAACACATTTAATCAAAAACATTTCGGGTAAAAATTGATTGATTGTGTCATTATTCTAGTCTGTCACCAATAATCACATTAAAAATATTTATTTGTAATTCCTTACTTTACTAAGTTCGTGTTAAATAAATAAAATTATGTATACCAGTGTAGATATTAAAGGTTATACAGAATAAAAAATGGTGGTGAAATTAAAGAGCGATGTGAACCCTTATACTTCAACATTACTGCCGTAGCCCGCGTAATGGGGCACATATGTCTGCTTATTCAAACTTAGCCGTAATAAAGTCTTACATGTGAATCCATATACGGCAATACACTGATTACTGGCTGAATATTCGTACGAACTAGCATCGATAAAATGTGTGATAAAATACACTTTTAAGGATCCGCATAATATAGACTGATCCATTTAAGGGACTTGTAACGTAAATGAATTGATCCGTGACAAGATTCACGGGGATATACTTATTCAGTCATCACTAGATTAAATCAACTAATGTGAACCTCTAATAAGCAATATACGTTATAAAATACTCGAAGTGCTCTTCAAGAGTAATAAGAACGTTCAGATGAACTAGTAAACAGCCATTATTCAGTCGTAAATAATAGCAGTATAGATACGGATAAACAGGGAAACTTTACACCATTTACTGAATAACATACGAAATGTACTCCTTTATATATCATATATCTGTGTAACAGTACACATGTACTCCCTTTAGAAGGCAGCGTTTAGAGGTACACATTTATTCCATTATACAGCATATGACATATTTGCCACTACTTAATTGCCCTTATTCAGTAAGTAGGCTTGAAAATTTAAAACGGCTGAATAAAAGCGTAGGTTATATACCAAATAAACGCATCTTGCTGTTTAAGGGTGAAGAATATCTACCATTATTAAGTTCTTATTCAGAATATAGCTCCTTGTGTACTAATATTCAGCTTAAGGATCACCAGTGAATTATAATAACGGTTTTAATACTCTTTAAGCAACATTTATGACCACAAGTGATTAAATATACAGCTTTCTGTGTTACTTGGGTTGTCGTAAGAGTGAGCCGGGTTTTTGCGCCATATCCGCATAGCTTAAGATGCTGCAATGCTGATAAAACATAAAGTTGATAAAATAAATAATAAATAAACGTGAAGCAGTTTATAATTTTTTTAAATTTTATTTAAGTAAGTATTGTATAACTTGCGATGTCGTAACTTTTGCTATTCCGGTCACAGGATGGGTGACGAAGTCTTTCCAATCACTTACCATTACGTAAAGCAAGAAGCTTCGCCGTGGTAGAATTTAGAAAATAATGCACATACTTGAATGGTAATATTATCGCTTCCACCACGCAAGGAGTGTGTACTTTTTTGCCCTTTAGATTTTGATCATCAACACTATGACATCGTATTCGTAAAATTTGATTTTTGAGTTAATAAAGCACAAGTTGCAGAATGACTTTCTCACCAACACATGAGGTAGTTATATTTTATTTCAACGTTTCGTTATCTTTAGAATTTGCAAGCGCACACAGGAAGAAGAAGAGAAGATCACTGTCAACAAAAAGATGCAAAACTTGAAATACTTCTATGTTGTATGTATGGTGAATGGCTAAATTGGCCAACGGGACTGCACCAAAGATGGCGGCGTTCGATCTCGTCTAAATGCGGCGACGGAACGCTCAAGTCAGCGTGCAATAAAACTGCAGTCGGCGAAGCAACTTGTCGTGCTTTTGCTCTTATCGCCAACCACTTCGAGTGGTAGGAATTTGTTTTAAAGCGTCCACTTTCACTGAGTGATATCCTATTTGTAATGGATTCTGTGTCCCTGACAGTTATTGTTACAACTTCTTTAAACTTTATTTATCACTAGGTGCAGCTCTTTTTAAGTAATACATGGAGAATACATTCGCAGCAATATTTTTTTATTTATTTAAACAGATTATATCACCCAATCTCCCCTGTGCCCAGCAGTGGGGCGTTTATAGGTAGGTGATGATGTTATCTTAAATTATTGACTTCGCGTTTCACGCATTTCACGCTAATTTTAATAATAGTACAATTTTACGGTAGATTGAATTTCAAATGAAGTCCTACAACCCGTGTTGTTACAAAAAGAATTCAAGTGAAACTCCTTGGGCTTTATAGCTGGCTAGTTATTTTTATAAAAGGCGACTAGCGGACTAAAGATGAGTTCACCACCTATTGCACTGAGTACATTATTTGTTGAAACGTGGACTATAGCAGCAGACTGTAATGCAGTCCCATTGCCTAATAATCTCATAGATATTCCAACAGTCAGGATTTTTCATAAAGATGTGTGCATGTACGCCCACCTTATTCAACAATATATTGATACTTTAAAAAGTTCCCTTCTTTAGTTACGATATAATTTTTTTCTTAACGTAACGAAGATCGACGAACGTAAACAAATTATTTAAACTGGAAACCATCTCAGTTTCCCTGTTACCACGTATGTTTTTATTTTTTTATGAAGCCCGGCAAATGAATCCACTCCGCCTGATGTTAACTGGAAGTGTAGTCCAGGCGTGATGACAATTCTGGTGCAGCGTAAGAGACGTAGCATATAAGCATAGCGCCCTTATACTGCCAGCCCTCAAACTGCCTCTTCACACCTCGTTTGAAGGCTGTAGGACTGAGCATGTATGCGGATAAGATAAAGTAAGTAAATAAATAAACGCTAGCAAATTTATCGTAAAATTTTAATTTATAAACACTTAAAATACAAACGGCAACCCAATTGACCTTAGCAGAAAGCCGTATACTTTTAATGACTATTCTACACCGCAACCATAAAATAAGAGCAACGATTTTTAATAGTCTCCCAACTAGAAGTTACAATAGAGGACTGGACGGTGTCCAAAAAGCAGTATTTATAATGTGCCCGTGAAATACGGCCTGCAATTTCACCCATTTTTATACCCACCGACCTGAATAACGGTCGACGGCATTTTCATAATAGACATTTTCACTTTAGAAAGATTCCATCTACATTTGTGCAGCGCGCGGATTTTCTATGCAAAAAGCACGTTAGACCAGATTAGAATAACTGGAATGGTGACGTATTTATTTTTGACTGGTGTTTTACACTGTTATTACGTAAATGGGCTTAGTTGAAACCTAGTTTTTAAATGATACAGATACTAACTATCCTTTATTAACTTTTCCATCCAATTTGCATGACACGCAGTCAGCGTGTCATTCGTTAAATAACAGTCATTAACACCAACAACTCTTATTGAAAAAGCGTGTTGGGTCACGTGGGTGGGACGTTTTTTAGTTAAAGGAAAAAGAAATCAAATCTTTAGTTGCAAACTAAGACATATACTGGATGTATGTAAAGAAATGTTTAGGGAAGGTTTATACCAGTTTAAACTTTAGTCCACATATTGAGGTTATTGTCGTAGAATAGCAGTGGTTAAAAACTCACCGACCCGCATTGGGCCAGCGAAGTGGATTTTGGCCTAATTTCCCTATGTGCATGTGTATTTGAGAATGCCTGTTCCCAGCTGTGGGGTGTTTATAGGCTGATGATGATGACGTTTTGAAATAAGAGGGTTTAATTTGCTGGACGTACTTAGAGGCTTTGTGATTAAAGCGATTGTTAACGTGCCGTAAACATGCATCAACGGCGAACGTGCGCTCTCAGCAATCACGTAGTTGACATACGGAAATACGGATACGCAGTCTAAGCACATCACGGATGGATCAAGAAGAAGAACTACCGCATTGTCAGCGAATAAATACAGCATCAAAACATTGTCACTCACACATCTTTGATAATAAACAATACACACATTTGTAAATATATTAATATAAAATAGCATGTAAGTAGAATTATAATAAAGTACATTTTGTAACCAGACTTTAGACGTGTTGACGTTTTTTGTTCTCGTACCAGGATGCGTATGTTTACACAATTCTATGACCACGGCTTATATTTCGGTTCGACGCGATTCTGTTTCGGCGTGCAGTGGTACTGGGGGTAGCGATGCGCATTTATCTAGCACAGACTATAGCTCGTTAGATTAGTTGTTAATATAAGTTAGTTAACTGTTTTTTTTTATTATTATTAGTATTGACGTCAATAAGTGCCTTTAAAGGTTTACATTGAATAAATAATTTGACTTTGACTTTGTTGTGACTCTTTCGACCTACCTACAACTCCTCTCACTGCCGCCAAGACACCTTTAGCCGTCAGATAGCCTGCTTCACTGGCAGTGAGAAAATCCACCCTTATACCTTATTCCTTCCACTTTCCGCTTGTTACCTGAGGTCGACTGCTACAAGCATCCTTATGTATTTACATATGTATTTAATAACTTTATGGTTAGGACTAGGGCTGTTAGGGCGCTAGGGCTGTAGGGCACTAGAGTATTAACCGTTCTTCCTCTCCACTATATGTGTAGTGTGATAACCATCTCACTATACAGCGGTTTTCACAAATGGAGAACACTTAGGTAGATTTAATTGACCCACCACGCAGACCAAATGCGGGTTGGGTGTGTAATGTTTGATATAAATACTTATGGTCTAACGTTCAGATAATATAATTTCATTTCATATAATTTCATTTGATATAATGTACTTTTAATATAATATACATGTGATATAATAATCTAATGATATAAAATATTATTCATGTAATAATCATGCAGCACGCAAGAAAGCGAGCAGTATGCAAGCAAGAATGCAGCATGCAAGCAAACATGCAGCATGCAAGCAAGAATGCAGCATGCAATCAAGAATGCAGCATGCAAGCAGGCATGCAGCATTCAAGCAGGCATGCAGCATGCAAGCAGGCATGCAGCATGCAGGCAGGCATGCAGCAGACGAGCAGGCATGCAGGCAGGCATGCAGCATGCAGCAGGCAAGGTTTCTGTTACGGCTCCGGCGCTGCCAGCCTCAGCCGCGGCGGCGAGCGTTAAACCCACCTGCTCCTCAGCTCGCGGGCCGCCTCGCCCCTCCGCACCTACGCGGGCTTAAATTACACTCTAGCGTATGGCAGACAAGTCTACGTGGAGTCGGTTTTGCCGCGATTCATTTCTGTCACTGACTTTTTAGCACAACCTTAACGAAAACACAACGTATTAACTTTTTGAGAAAATCTTTGATATCAATTTAAGGTTAAAATGCTATTTTTATTTATAAGCAAAAATTATATCAAATGAAGTTATAGAATATGATATTCTACCAATATAGCTTTATAGAAAAAGTTGTTAGAGAATATGAGTATTATATCAAATGAATAATATACGTAATGTTATTATAGAAAGTGTATTTAGAACAAGTAAAAATTATATCCAATGAACGTTATGTCCTTTGAAATTAGTTCATATGTCATTATATGAAATGATACGCACCCATGCGGGTTAGTATAGGTTTTAAAATGTATATTAAAAAAAATACCCCAGTTTTACATTCATACATAAAATCACGACTATTGTTCCCGAAGGGTTGGTTAGAGACTAGACAATGAGGACCTGAAAAGTAGTCCTCTGCCATAGTCCACTTTTCACCAAATAGCAACTGCACATGTTCTCAGCGTGAAAGGTGGTGAGCCAAACGCCGCTCTATGTTGTTAGATTTATGTGCAGTATTTAGTCCGTTAGTCGCTTTTTACGACACCCAAGGGAAGATAGAGGGTGGTAGTATTCTTTAACCTCTACGCGACAGGGCTACCCCACTTAAGAGGGTTTACCCACTGACCCGCATTGGGCCAACGTGGTGGGTTATGGCCCAATATCCCCTCGTGCATTGTCCACGTGGGAGGCCTGTGCCCAGCAGTGGGACGTTTATAGGCTGATGATGATGATGAAGAGGGTTTACGCATTTCCATACAAACTACAACCAAGTCAAAATTTTTAAAAACCAATATGCTAATTTTAATGAATCTTTGCATGCTAGAGTAAAATACAGGAATCTAAATAGGGTGTTGAAAATATTTAAAAAAAATGTTTTTTTAACTGAGTTAATGCGATTTCAAACTTTTTATAATGGAATTTAAATCGGAATAACTCAGCTAAAAATTGGCTTGTTGGTTTTTAAAAATTTCGACTTGGAAGTTTGTCTATGGGAAACTGAAATGTGTAAACCTTCTTAAACGCCTAATAATCCTAATACTACGTAATCATCACTCTTACTATATTCAGGTTGATGATTACAAACCCGAAGCATCTAAAAATCCTACACACACCTTGGAATTGAATCTAAGACCTCCGGACGTCGAGCCAAGAGTTTTGTAACTCGGCCACCGAGGCGTAATTTCCACTGGACTAAGTCCAAATGCGTTTATCGCTTAGCTCTTGCTCTACAGCATTGACCCAGTAATCTAACAGATAAATAACGTATAATGGCATATTAAGAAATCTGGGACGCCATTGATGTTGTGGACCCCCGATATACTTCCTCGTAACATACAAGGTGTTTTAAATTAATGGACCGTGAAAGGAAACTAGTTCAGCCATTGACGTTGTTATTAGAAGACCTACCAAACTGAATAGTTGGTTAAACGTTTCTAAAGGATCATCTTTGAGAGCCGGTTATGTCAATTTATGGTGTCGTAATAGGCGACTAACAGACTAAAGACTGCACATACATACAGCATAGAGCGGCGATGGGCTCACCACCTGTCGCGCTGAGCACATGTGCAGTCGCTATTTTGTGAAAAGTGGACTATGGCAGAGAACTGCTTTTGCGGTTGTCATTGACTGGTCTCTGACTAACCCTTCGGGGGTAATAGTCGTGATTTAAAGTATGCTTGTGTCATCATTATTATCATCATCAAGTCTTCTTAAGTGAGAAATACCACATAAAGAGATAAGGTGACATCCCACCACACTGGTTCAATGGGGGTATTTGAACATTAACCAGACCCGTCTTACGATAGCAACCAAGATTACACCAAACACAAAGAAGCTGAAGACGCTCAAGACAGTAAAATATGGTATACTATCCGAGAATTGGACATACAAAAATGAATATTGAATAATTTTTACAATCGTCCGTATGTGACCCTTCACAGTAAAACATCACCATTAGCTTGCAAACTTCCCATACCTGGATTCCGAATTACCTCATTTAACTCTAAAGTATACGCGTGGCCTACTTTATAGTAGACTACGGTAACTTTTTTGTTGATAATTTGACAGTATTACTTAGAGCAGTGCTATTTCTAATTAGCTAATTCATTATTTCTACTTGTTAAATATAAAACTAAAGTTTATATACAAGACATAATATTAGCTATCTTATGTAATTTATTGTTTTATATTTATAAAAAAAATATTATTGACATCGTAAATGGCCTACATAGTAAGCCACGACGGCATTTGTATAAAAATATTTTTTTATTTATTTATTAATAAAGCTTACCAACTTAATTATTATTTTTTTTTTATATGAGATCCTTCTCAGCAGCGATCCTTCGGCAAACGAGCAGGCGGGTCACCAGATGGAAAGCAATCACCGCCGCCCATGGACACCCGCAAAACCAGAGGAGTCGCAGATGCGTTGCCGACCTTTAAGAAAGGAATAGGGTTAGGGGAAGGAATAGGAATTGTGAGGAGGGGTGGGAGGGGAAGGGGCCTCCGGAACTCTCACTGGCCGGACGAAACACAACAGCACCAAGTGCCATTATTTCACGCCGGTTATTCGAGAGAGGGTGGTATTACCCCGGGCGAGCCGGCCCAATGCGTGCTGCAACGCAGCGCGGCTCTACCACTCAGTTATTGTCACTCATTTAGCACCACCCAGGGGTCACGTGTAGGGTCTCAAGGGTAAACCTACGGACGCGAGTAACTTTAACCCCCAAAACTCATTTCAGCAGACAAACTTTGAGGAGTGGTTACACTTAGATGTATTTAAATTATAGGTACCTATGCACAACATTTACATTCCGAACCTTAACCGATTTAAATAAAATTAAAATAAAACTAAGAAACTATTTCTGATCCAATTTCAAATATAAGTAGGTACTTCTACAAACTAAATCAAATTAAATTTTGTTCTGTGTTATTGAGTAATCAAAAGCAAGAAGCATCTTTTTAAAATAGCCTATGTTATTAGAGAAAATATCTAAATCACGTTCTGAAAAATAGTGCTATAAAGTTTCTGCATGTATGACAGCGGTATATTACTTCCATATTTATTTCCACTGTGAGAAGTAGAAAATGGATTGTAATTACACAAACGAGGGGAGGAAAAAAAGGGGAGCGTGTAATGACTAGCGCGGATGCAATCGCCCCTGTGGTCTAGTGGGTACATGTTGTACTCAGTTTGGTTGGTAGTAGGAATTTTGTTTAAATCCTCCTGGCTAGCCACCATTATCGTATCTATGAATGTTGCTATAACATCAATGTTTAAGCATTGTTGTGTTCCGACAGTCAGAGATAAGATAACCAGCTTCTCAGTAGTTAAAATTAATCGGGGTGAAGTGCGCTTCTACCATTGGCCTTTATCATCCCTAACATCAGGTGAGATAAATACCAAAAGCTTACCCGTAGTGAAATAAAAATAAAACTGGGGAATTTAGATCATAACCATTTCAGCACACTTCATTACCTGCTAAGTTCTTTGACTCAATAATACTTACGCATGACTATTGACTGACGCATACACAACGATCGCATGTGTCTAAAAGTTAGAGCGTAACCATTCACAGATCAACGTGACGTGACCTACAGGAGTAGGGCAGCCCTGGACATTTTGAGAATTGGACCAATTGCGACTAAACCGAATTCCACTTAGCGTATTGAACCGACCAACGAGTGTATTGGCTGCCAGAAAAGCTGCATCCCACATAAATGGTCAGTTTGAAAGTTTAAAAAGCATTCTTGTAAACACGCTGAGAGCCACCTCCTATTTTTTCGTTTGTTTGCTTTAAAGAGTTTGGAAGTGAGCCACGTTCGATTTGGCGCATTCAAATTTGTCACCGTTAAAGGAATTCAATTTCGATTGAAACTTTAACAAATATGTAACAGCTGTGGGATGTTTATAGGTGATGATGACGTTTTGAAATAAGAGGGTATAATTTGCTGGACGTACTAAAAGCGATTTTTACAAATGGACAACAGCACATAGATAGATTTAATCAACCTACCACGCTGATAAAATGCGGAAAAAAACCACGATAAAACCCACTAACCCAGTGGGTTTTAAAATGGATAGTAACAAAATACTCCAGTTTTACATACATACATATAATCACGACTATTATCCCGGAAGGGTTAGTAAAAGACTAGGCAATTAGCACCGCGAAAGTGGTCCTCTGCCATTGTCCATTTTTTACTAAATAGCGACTGCACATGTGCTCAGCGTGACAGGTGGTGAGCCTATCGCCGCATGTTGTTAGATTTATGTCCATTCTTTAGTCTGTAGTCGCCTTTTACGACACCCAAAGGAAGAGAGGGGGTGGTAGTAGTAGTCTTTCACCGCTACGCGACAAGTTTTAGGTTACGTTAAAGGGCTTTAAACTGCTTTTAATTGAAACTGTAACAAATATCTAGAAGGACTAGTGGTAATATACCATTTATAATGGCTAGGTGAGGTTTGCACATTCAGCCAGTGTCAGGTAAAGGATGAAAAGAATTAAGAAATATTTTCTTTAAGTACGAGTAAGTGGTAATGTGACGTCGTGATAATGTGATAGATATGAAGAATGGTAAAAGATATTGCTCCAAACCCCTTGAGTTTTGGTAAAGGTGTGGGGCTTTACTGAGATCTCACACGGACTTTATGAGAGAATTTAACCACTCACTCTTGGATTTTTTTGACAATTTTTTGACAGTAACTGTCAACGTCAAATTTGACAGAATGGAGCATAGACTATGCTATATTGTGCGATAACAATACTTAAGATGAACAACAGAACCGAAATAACCAAACTTGTTCATACTAAAATAGTCTGTAAGTCTATGAAAACACGGTACAAAGTCAAGTGTGTTTTTGTAGGTGCGGTCTCATGCGACCGCTTGGGGTTTGAGGGGTAAACTAATGTTGCACTGTTTTTTTTTTGTATTTTCACTAATTTACAAATTTAATAAAATAAAACCAATCTGCAGACGTGACGCTTCATTACCTCGCCAAGAAGTTCGGCTATACCAAATGGTATAACCGGACAGTCTGAGACCAAAGTGACCCGGGATTATTCAGCATAATTTTGTTATAAATTCAGCATATATTTTTCTAGTAAACATTTTATCCTATATCCTTATAGCATTGTGAATGCAAAATTTTAATAATAAAAAAATGTATTTAAAGGATAATGGCCAAAAAAAACCCAGGCCCGGCGGAAATAAAACTTATCTCAGATTTTTACTAAAAATGTGTCATTAAATACTGCATAGTTGGAATCGCCGAAATATTTTTTAAAAGTGTGAAATTGCTTTTCGAAATAGAAAAAATATTTAAATTAAAATTAGTAAAATGATTGGGTTTATCGGACTAGCTTCCGCCTTCGGTTCAGTCAGCGGTGTTAATCCTGGTCCTTATCTATCTACCTACCTTCCTAGTTTCATTCGAATCAGTTCAGTCATTGAGGCGTCAAAGCAGAAAAACATCCAAACATTAAAATATCAAACCATCGTTATTTTCACATTAAGAATATTACTTAGGTGTGATGGGATTATTACTGATACCTATATATGTATATTACCAAAAAAATCATTTTTTTTAATTTTTATACATTGATGACTTCTGCTACTAATTCATTAATAGTAGTGGTGGTAATATATATACTGTAGAAAAATATTTGGATTTTACTGCTAAACACCCATTTTAGCAATTTAATGATCCTTTTACTGAAACATTAATATGACCCCTGTAAAACTTTCAATAGCAATTTTATATACACACATCAAAAGTGTCTAGGGATCAAGCATTTTTATGCGGATTTCTTGAGATTGAGATGTGGCTTTGTAATAAATTTATGATTTTATAAATTTATATGGATCCTTTTTGGTGCATTTCATAATTTGAAACAGGAACTTTCAATCAATTTCTAGTAAAAGATGAAAATCAGCTGTCAATATTTTCCCTATAAAAACATACAACGCATTGAAGACATTATTAGTGCTACTGTTTCCCTACTACTGATTAAAACCAACGTTATTATGGAGCGGCGACGTCATTTAAGCAGGGAAGAAATGCTCAGAGCCGTGGGAATGATAGAAGCTGGTTCCCGGCAACGTACTGTGGCTTTAGCTCTGAATATAAGTCAGAGTGTTATCAGTCGACTTTGGACACGTTACCGAAGCACTGGTACCGTGGCTGAGCGCCATGGAGGACGGTATCGCTGCACCACACGGAGACAAGACCGATACATTCAAATCACAACTCGAAGAGCTCCAACAATAACCGCCATGATGTTAGCCGTGAGGCTTCATCACTCTTCAGGGAACTTAATTAGCGACCAAACAGTCAGAAACCGCTTGCATGAAGTGAACCTTCATTCCCGAAGACCGCTAAGGGTACCACCTATAGCAATGCACAATCGTAGGATTCGATATCAATGGGCTCTTGAACACAGAAATTGGGCAGAAGAACAATGGCGTTTCGTGTGCTTTTCTGATGAGTCTCGTTTTGGTATGAGACCGGATACAAGACGTATACGACACTGGAGAACCCCTGGACGCCAACAGCGATTAAAATCCTGCCAGGAAGTCCATCCTTATAGTGGTGGAACCATCATGGTATGGGCGGGTATTTGGATCGGCGGAAGAACTGAGTTGATTTGGATCAGAGGCAACCTCAACGCTCAAATTTATGCTGAGACGATTGTATCAGACGTCATCGTTCCTCTACAAGTGCAAATCGGTCCCTTATTTCAGTTAATGCATGATAATGCACGACCGCACACCGCAAGAGTTGTAAGACAGACTCTCGCCGCAGCTAACATCAATGTCATGCCCTGGCCTGCTCAGTCGCCAGACTTGAACCCGATTGAGCATGCATGGGATATGCTACAGAGAAGAGCTCTGCCGAATATGGAGGGTATCCAGTCGCAAGAAGACCTTTTTTTGTTGTTGCAACGAACATGGGCGGCCATTCCACAGCGTGATTTGGATGAAGTCATTTTGAGTATGCCAAACCGATGTTCTTGTTTTGTTAGTGTTCGCGGTAGAAACACGGATTATTAATTGTTTAAGTTACCCAATAAAATTTTAAAGAAAACTGTTATTTCAGTCTTTTTTTCGAACTTTAATGTTAGTGGTTCAAATGTCAAAAATCCCTTTATTAGGAAAATGGCAAATTTCTTTATTAATGCAAAGGTGACTTGGTTTATCGTTACTGTAGACAAACGAAAACACTTTATTTGATGAATCCTTAATGAAAATTTTAATTAATATCAATCAGGAGAAAAGTTATTGCAAAAATATATGTTGATCCCTAGACACTTTTGATGTGTGTATTTAGAAAAATATTTCGGCGGTGTCCCCTATGCAGTAATTAATTACTCAACATTACCAGTATTTTGAGGTACATTTCTTTTGAGCCGGGCCTGGGTTTAAATTTCATACTACGTGACCATTGTCCTTTATATTGTACTACCTACCCCATTACGAGTTTCCAAAATTTTTCTTTCAAACAAACATTGTCCAATTACCTGTCAGATTTTTGTTCGGCAAAAAGTTTTGAATTGTAATTTTTTTTTTCATACATTAACAAACCTTGTTGGAAGTTCTAAATAAAAACTATACATAACAGGATTTAACGCAAAACCTTACTCTGCCGTTCTTAGGGGGTCAAAGTTGCTCGCGTCCGTAGGTTTACCCTTGAGACCCTACACGTGATCCCTGGGTGGTGCTAAATGAGTGACACCAACTGAGTGGTAGAGACACGCTGCGTTGCAGCACACATTGGGTCGGCTCGCCCGGCGTAATACCACCTTCTCACTAATATTCGGCGTGAAATAATGGCACTTGGTGCTGTTGTGTTTCGTCCGACCAGTGAGGGTTCCGGAGGCCCTTTCCCCCCCCCCCCTCCCAATTCCTATTCCTTCCTTAAACCTATTCCTCCCTTAAAGGCCGGCAACGCGTCTGCGATTCCTCTGGTTTTGCGGGTGTCCATGGGCGGCGGTGATTACTCTCCATCAGGTGACCCGCCTGCTCGTTTGCCTCCCTCTTTTATAAAAAAAAAAAAAAACCTCCGCCTGGTTCATGCGAGTAGTACAAATGCGAGGCCTGCCGGCCGCGGATAAGGCCGTAAAGGATTGAGCTTTATGAGCCATGAATGAACTACTGATCTGGAACTCTAATGGCGTGTCTCATTGGATGCTGAATAATGTTTTTATAAATAGTAGCGGCTCGCCCGCGCCTTCGTCCACACTCACTTAGTAACACCGTCATATTTCAGTCATTTTGTGTAAAAAGCACCCTTTTTATTGATATTTCTATAAGGGAATGCCACGGTAAAATCCATTGCGTTGTTTAGACTGAAGAAGCCGAGCCACAGACACAAAAAAACGGCAACTTAAAATAAAACTTAAACTAGAAAACATAAAATTAAAAAAAAAGTTGTAATGAGTAATAATCTAGGCATTTTGCAATATTATCAGCCTTAATAGTTTAATGAATAAATAAGTAGATAATAGTCTTTTCAACACACTTGCTCGTAAAGCTAGCCTTATTACATCGTTTTAGGGCCATAAACCGAACTATAACACACACGTGCGTAATAATATTACACACTAGTGCGTAACAGAATTATCCCTACAAAGTTAAGTTAGTATCTAACTGCAATTATATGCGAGTAAACTGAGAATTTTCCATTTAACCGGGTACTTAATACAGTTTTTTTTTTGTTACAACAAAGAGGTTTTATGCCGCTGAATGTGTCATAACACGAAAACACATTTATTATTAAGTATCAAATTATTAATAATTCACAATAATTTGTTTTAAAATATTTGCATATTATCTCCAAAATTATAATTTTGAAGTAGGCTGTATGGCTATATAAGTAATCAATCACCTTACATGACCATAATACATAATAGTACACATGGCGCGTGCAAAATAAAATAGACTTACAACATTGAGTCAAAGTCAACGAAACGTTGAAAAAATGTCTACCTCAGGCGGGAATCGAAACCACGTCCTCTGCAATCCGGGCAGCTGCGTTGACCACTACGCCACCGAGGTATTGGTTAGACCGACGAAATTTTTCAACGCTTTTGACTTTATGTTTTATACCAACAAGTGTCTTAAGAAGGTTTACGCATTTCGGTTTCCCATACAAACTTCCAAGTAGAAATTTTTAAAAACCACTAAGCTAATTTTGATGAAACTTTGCATGAAAAAAGTAAAACACAGGGATCTGAATAGTTTGTTAAAAACATTTTTAAAAAACGTTTATTTAGCTGAGTTATTGTAATTTAAAATCCACTATAGAAAGTTTAAAAACGCAATAACTCATTTAAATAAACGTTTTTTAAAAATGTTTTCAACAAACTATTTAGATCCTTGTGTTTTACTTTAACATGCAAAGTTGTATAAAAATTGGCTAAATAGTTTTTAAAAATTTCGACTTGGAAGTTTGTATGGGAAACCGAAAAATGCGTAAACCCTCTTAACAAACCGCTTAGAATTTACATTCTTAGAGATCTGAATGAAAATATTTTACAATATTTTAAACATTCAGTTATGATAAGACTGCTTTCCTCGGTGGCGGAGTGGTCAACGCAGCTGGTCGGATTGCAGAGAACGCGGGTTCGATTCCTGCCTGAGGTAGACATTTTTTTCGACGTTTCGTTATCTTTGAATTTTTTTGAGCGTTTTTAATGCAAATAATCAAATATTATGAACAACATAGAGTTTTTTTTAACTAGATTTTTTAAAGGCAAACATTTTTGTGAATAATTTAACTATTTTGATTAAAATAAGAATAAATAAACTGTTTTGGATAAATAAACACGACGTAATTTCACCAAATTATTTATATTGTCAATAAATTAACCTTAATTCGTAACATTATTGTTTAGTTTATTATATTTTTAATATTTAAAGGCTGTTTGGATGTTGTCCTTTGCCTAATCATTGTCGTATGAAACGCGTGTGCATTGTTAATTAAGTATAATCCTCGGCTCCATTTTTTTTTAAAGGGGAAGGCAAACGAGCAGATGGTTCACCTGTTGGAGAGTAATCACCGCCGCCCATAGACACCTGCAAAACCAGAGGAATCGCAGACGCGTTGCCGGCCTTTAAGGGAGGAATAGAGGAAGGAATAGGAATCCATTAGACCGCCTCGATTGTAATGACCAACATTGCACACACGTATCATAATGTACTATTATACTGTCCCACTGCTTGGCAATGGCCTTCATGATAGAGATCAAGTCTTCGCTACAGTTGATTTGTGTCAATAGTTTGCCAAGCGGATTAGTGGTCACAATCACCGAAAATGCCGAAATGAAAGTTGAAACAAACATGGCTGCACTAACAGTAACTTTTTTTTCTTTGAAATAATGGCTTCGTGCGATCTGTACATTTAGCCAGTGTCAAGTTTTAATAGTAAATTTAAATTTCTTCATATTAAGTGGATGACAATGGGTGATAGTGAACGTTTAATAATAAATGATATACCCCCAAACCCCTTGAGACTCAATAAAGTTGTGGGACTTTAATGAGGTCTCACACGGACTTCTTGAGAGAATTTGAAAAGTGATGTTGCACTGTTTTGTTTTATTTGCTAACACTCATGCACGTTCACGAACACTTAATGTAAATAATCAACATTATTTCACATTAATATTCGACAAAACACAAATTCAATTCACTTTCCCGCCAAAATGTCGTAACAGTAACTTGTTAAAAATTATAATACTATTTTTTTGTAAAAACTGTTTAATATCGACCAACAGCAAATTACGCAATTATTGTGAAGGGCCCCCAAATTAGATTTCCAACGCTAGATCGTGTCCGTCGAGTAGTCGAAAGAGCTACCAAAACCAAATTTAGTTTCGAATGAATCAATTTACCTCAAACAACATTGAGTGAAATCCCCACTTGAATACATCCCTGTCTGTACAGGTTGTGCAAAACGACTGTAATATGTATTTTTTTATTAAAACTGACGTAAAAGGTGTTTTTTTATTTGAAAAGGAGGCAAGCAAACGAGATGGCGTTTTACGTTATGTAAAGTAAGCACCGATGCCCATGGACACCCTCAAAACCAAAGGAGTCACAAATCCGTTTCCGGCCTTGTAGAAGGAATAGAACCTTTAATATTGTTCACGTCATTTAATGGTAAATTGACACATATTATAAAATTTAAATTTTATTTATATTAACTATTGTAACTCTACCACGTCGTTGTTTTGTTTATTTAATATGGAAAAAGGCTATGTCAGAATAGCAGAGGCTGTAGATTGTTCGGTAGTTTCTGAGAATAGTCCTTTTTGTATCTATGTTTTATGTCGGTTCTTTACTGTATAACCTACAATATAACTGTGTTTTAGAGACAAATAAACGATACTTATCATATACTTATTATTATTAAGGAAGGAGTAGGAATTGTAAGAGTGGTATTACTCCGGGCGAGCCAGCCCAATTCGTGCTGCAAAGCAGCGTGGCTCCACCACTCAGACAATGTCACTCATTTGGCACCACTCAGGGCTTACGTGTAGGGTCTTATGGGTAAAACTATAGACGCGAATCACTTTAACCTCCAAAAGCCCTTTACCGCTTTATGCTGTTGGACGAACCCATGTAAAGTATTTAGTCCATTAGTCGCCTTTTACGACACCTTAGAGAAGATATTTTATAGTAGTAGATAAAGTTTTTTTTTTAATTCATAGAAGTATTCCTTTAATAATTAGTCGCCATCACACATTTCTAGAGTCTAGAGCTGTAGTCTAGAGTCTAAACCAATAAGACTTTAAATATGCAAAAACAAAAACCTATTACAACGACATCCGAGTTAAGATGACATTGGTTGTGTATATTTATATTTTTCTTTTCCCAACAGCCTGTAGGTGTAACTTTGTGTGCGAAGTTTCCGTGTTGAAAACGAAGTTCGGAAGCTTTCATTTACGCTTTGAGGATAAGCGAGGAGCGGGCGCTATTATCGCCGAATATTCTTTTGGAATTAAATTTATTATTTATCGTTAACGGACCATCAGTTCAAACTTTGTTGAAGACAGTATCGACAAGTTTTAAGACGTCCAACATCAACAATATTAGGCCAGTTTCTTTGATTCTAATTAGATGAAATATCAGTAGGTATTCAAAGTTGAGAATCAATACTGTTTTCGAATGTTTACGTGAAAATATTAAAATGAAATGCTGCGTTCCAGTTTAAAGACTACTAAAGAGTAGTATAGATGCAATAAAAATATATATTCCATAAATTTGTTAAAGTAGAACAAGAAAGTTAGAGAAGGTTAAGTACGAGTATTAGTAAGCAGGTAAAAAAGTAAGTAACTGTGCCGCGTAGCGGTGAAAGAATACTACCACCCCCTCTCTTCAATTGGGTCTCGTAAAAGGCGACTAACAGACTAAAAACTGCACATACATCCAGCAGCATAGAGCGGCGATGGGCTCACCACCTGTCACGCTGAGTACATGTGTAGTCGCTATTTGGTAAAAAGTGGACTATGGCAAAAGACTACGGTCCTCATAGTCTCTGACTAACTCTTTGCGGATAATAGTCGTGATTATATGTATCTATATAATATGTATATAAAAAAGTAAGTTAAGTAGGTATAGTCAATAAACAAAAGATTGAAACCATATTTTAAAAGACGTTGCTGTTTCGCGCCGTCTCATAACTACTTTTACGTGATTCAATAATAAAATAAAAGATGTTCTGTGTATTAAAAGAACATCGGAAAATCGCGTTTCATCAAGGGATTTAACCCGTTCGCAGTGAAAGGACGCTGACGTCAATTAAGTATGAAAAGAGATTTTTTTTTACATAATAAATTGAGTAAAGTAATACATTTCTGGAATTAATTTGATTTGTAAAGGATTGGATTAACTGGGGGACTGGTGACTTTTTAGTGACTAGGGTTTGGATTTTATAATAGAGTCAAGGTTTTTCAGCATTTCCTTATAGTATGTAATGCTGAGTAAAATGGGATTAGAGCAGGAGGAAGATCCTCCCTCCCTCCTACTATATGGGGTCCTTCAAACGAGGCGTGAAGAGGCGACTTGTAGACTGGCAGGGTGGGGGCGACTGATGTTGCGTTTTCTAACGATGCACCAGTTATCTTTAAGCTTGGATTCCCTTTCATTTATTATCAGTTGGAGTAGAGTCATTTGCCGGAGTGGTGATATAATAAAAATATATTATTTTTATTACCAACGACACAGAGCCCTGAAAAATATTTTTGATTATAAAATACTCGTGAATCGCGGTGAAAGAATACTACCATCCCCTCTCTTCCCTTGGGTCTCGTAAAAAGCGACCAACGGACTAAAGACTGCACATACATCCAACAGCATACAGCGACGATAGGCTTACCACGTGTCACCCTGAGCACATGTGCGGTCGCTAATTGGTGAAAAGTGGAATAATTACGGTAGAGGACTGCGTTTGCTGTCCTCATTGCCTTATCTCTGACTAACCCTTTGGGGATAATAGTCATGTTGGTATATATGTATAAAATACTCTTTTAAGCCAATACAAACATTTATCTCTCTTCTTTTTCAGCCTTTTTCTATCCAATGCTGAGTAAAAGCCTCTTTCATGCTTTTCCAAACAGTGCGATCCTGGGCTTTTCGCATCCAGTCCTTCCCCGCTATTTGGGTTAGGTCGTCGGGCCATCTCCTGGGCTGTCTTCCATCGTTTCTGCGCCCGTTCCGTGGCCTCCATTCCAGTACCTTCAAACCCCATCGTCCGTCAGACCTGCGGCATATATGACCAGCCCACTTCCACTTTCTTTGGGCTATAATCTTAGCTATGTCGGTGAGTTGTGTTTTACTGCGGTTTTCTGTATTGCGAATTTGATCGCGGAGGGAAATACCCAACATAGCTCTCTCCATAGTCCTCTGGGTGACTTGTAATAGGTGGATAAGCTTTCTAGTGAGTGACCAAGTTTCTGACCCTTAACCGTTTATAACCATTTGAAATTTTTTAAACGGCTGGCACTGTTTGGTCTTAATTGATTGACTCTTGTATTAAATTACCGAATCATTAATAGCGAATTCTTATTTTTTTTTATTGAAAAAAACTACAATTTTGTAAATGATTATTATTAAGGTCCTCTGTCTATAAATAAACAGTCTCATTAACTCATCTGAAAAGATAATACGATTGTGTTAGAAATGGATTTACTGTAGAATTTAACATTTCATTTGGTTTACAAAAATTAATCATACAATACAATTATTAATAGTACTTTTATTCTAATTAAAAGAATGTCAAATGACTACAGAAAACCAAAGCAATTCATTCATACAGCCTCAATCATAAGGTCACTCAATCCCAACTTATTCGTTCTTTCTCACGCTTCACTCAATTCAAATCACTTCTTTTCAACCTCACTTTTGTTTCTGCTGTGTAAGGAGTCAGTCGTACTAGCTTCCTAGTGAAAGTAATTAATATAGTTCTCTTTCGTCATAATTCTGTATTTTAATTCAGCCCCTCTGACCTACAAAACCTATATTTACTTCAGTAGCCTAAACGGAGCTATGAAAATTGAACTACGGTGTTTTGAACCATGATTTCTTCCATCCAACTCAAGCATCTATTCGCTTGGCTACCAACGCTATTAAATTAAAGTTTCAATAACGGTCTTGTTCGTTTTGTTAAGTATATACAAAGCTATAACTTATTATTATTATATCTACACCACTGATCTATATTTTACTAATACCATGGATTTCCTGTCTTACACCAGGTAATTAAGGTCAATATTCGTTGGCAACATAGCTGCGCCTTCAAAAGGGTGAAATAGATATTCAAAAGCTCCTATTTCAGAATTTCAAGGGTATGACGAATTGAGTGACGATAAATCGTGCGGTCAGTTCTCTGGAAGCGGTGGCGGGAGCTGTCAAATGTCAAGGCTCGTGCTACCGGTATTTAACGTCCACACTGAGAGTGGGAGTAATTAAATCACCATTTGGACTGGAATCTGCTGCCAGCTAAGCGCATCTAGAACTTCATTAGCCCGTAATTTGCTGTACAATGCGCGCTTTGTGGTGGCAAATGGCAACGCATTATTAAAATAATACTACAACCCCTTCTCTTCCCTTTGGTATTGAAAAAGGCGACTTAGGGACAGAAGACTGCATATAAAACCAACAACTTAGAGCAGCGATGGGCTTTAAAAACTAACCACTGAAACTGCTACATTGAGTACTGTTATGAGAGTAAATAAAGCAATACAGTAAAAAAATAAATTCTACTTTACACTTCCTCAAAGATTCTATTTCTTCCTCAAGATCGACAATGCATACGCGACTCCTCAATTTTTACGGGTGTCCATGGGTGGCGGTGATTACTTGCCAGCAGGTGATCCGCCTGCTCGTTTCCCTCCTTTACAGATAAAAAAATTAAAACAGAAATAATGATATTAAACGATTTAAATCATTCCGTTTCTTAGCCCGACTATTTACCAAAAAACTGATTCCACACACTCACTGCAACACGGTATCTAGTTCACGTGCCCAGTATCGGCCGCTCTCAGTGCCTTATCGCCGTCCGGTTCCGTTACGGCGCCGTGTTCCGCCGGACCGGACCGGAAGCCGCTGTATTGCACGGAACTGAGTTATTAGCATGCTCTTCGCCGTTCCTAAAGTGTACTTGTATGTTCGGTGTGAATTGTAATTACGTGGTTTGTTAGACCATTCGTAATGAAATTAAATGAAATTTATTCCAAGAACATATTTGTTCATTTATTTTTTATTTAACATAATAATAACCGCATCGCGTAGCGGTGAAAGAATACTACCACCCCCTCTCTTCCCTTGGGTGTCGTAAAAGGCGACTAACGGACTAAAGACTGCACATACATCCAACGGCACAGAACGGCGATGGGCTCAACACCCGTCACACTAAACACATGTGCAGTCGCTATTTGGTGAATAGTGAATCATTACCTAGTCTCTGACTAAGCCTTCGGGGATAATAGTCGTGATTATTTATGTATGTATGTATGTAGATTGTTAATTTGGTTACCAGTTACCAGTTATTGCGAATGTTACTTGACTCTGCGTACCCCTCCAGGAATGCATGTTTCCTAAACTTCTTAACGACCACACTTGTTACGGAAGTGAAATAAGTTTACAAAATCTCATACCTACATATTTTTATGTGGGTGTACCTACTCCGATTATTGCCGTTGAATTTTCCTGTTCTAATAACAAATTGAAAGCAGCAACATAATAAAAGGAATACACGTGCCGAGCCCGGCTTTAGGAGTAGAAAAAGAAACATAAAAATAATTTGGTGCTATGAAATAAATTTAATAATATTATTACCTTGTTTTATCCTATTAGGTATACTCATCAATTGTAGAGATGATTTGATTTTAGTGATGGAGGCGTTGGCCCTGTAGTAGGGCAGCATATGAATGTGACTTAACTTTTACCATATTATTATTATTAAACAGACCAGGGTTTATTACATACATATATAAAACATACATCAAGAGACTATTCCCCGAAGGGTTAGTCAGAGACTAGACAATAAGGACAGCAAAAGCAGTCCTCTACCACAGTCCACTTTTCATCAAATAGCGACTGCACATGTTCTCATTGTGACAGGTGGTGAGCCCATCGCCGCTCTATGCTGATATATGTATGTGCAGTCTATCCTAGGAACCTAGGAATCTAACCAGAACCAAAACCATAGTGGCGGTAAAATAATTTCCATAAGGTACCAAAAAGTACATCAACAAAAACATAAAAACATCTTGGCATCATCAGAAATTATACGGACGGTCGTTTCAACGTTACTTTGTTGAGGGAATATATATGACATAATATCTGGCATCGATCAAAAGAAGTAGTAAAATAAGTATATAATAGTTCCTAAACAGTGTAGGATAAATCCAGTATAGAAGTTTTATATTTCGAATGACTTATCTTATAATGCTTCAACCTTAGAATAATAACGCTATAGAAACCAAGTTCGCGCGCCTATTTTGAAGCACATTAATTGGAGCCAGTAATGGCACCAAACGCCGGACCGCTCCGCAGTGTTCAATGTCACAGCGCGCCGAACGTGTCTCGCGAAAACAAAAAAAAAATGTCGGTTTGTGCAGTTAAATTGTGTCACAACACATCTGAAAAACAAAAGAAGTGTAATAACATCACTTTTCACAGGTAAGCTTTCAGTATTTCATAGTATCTTGTAGTTAATTAGGTCAAAATATAAACGTACTGCAGTGTGATTCTCTAAGTTAAAGCATCGGTAGCAGCGGCTGCCGCAGTGCTGTCTCTTTCATATTCATAGAATTGGAAAGAGACAGCAGATCACGGCCATGCGCGCACGTCACGCGTGTGTGAATCGGTTTAGTGCTTCATTTTTGACAGAGCGCTTGTATGAAGACTATCTTTCTATAGCGTTATTATTCTAAGGCTTCAACTGTGTTTTTTTAATTTGTGATTGAGATTATAGGAAGGACTATGTCTGGACCATTTTAACAATGTTTTTGTGAATAATTAATTTACATATTTATCTCGTAATACGTGTGCTAAAATTTGACAAATGTCATAGCTCACTAGTATCTAGGAGCCAGGCTCGGCCTAGTTTTGATGCTAGTAATCTTAAGTAAAAGTATTATTTAAATATTAACATTGATTTAAGAGGCCTATTACATCTCGAATGTGATTTTTGCGTAAAATGCCCATTTTCGCATTATGTAGTAATTTTGCAGTTGTATTTATCGTTTTTATCGAAATAGGATAATAAATTTGTGCATAATATTACAAATCTCCATTCTGTGAGCATAAGTTGAACTCGGACGGCCGGCGCTACGCATTTTGTAGTAATTTTGCAGTTGTATTTATCATTTTTATCGAAATAGGATAATAAATTCATTATAAAATCTTTATTTTTCATGAAGTAACAGTTACTCTGGTATAAAATTTGTTCAATAATATTATCGTAGATAGGAGATATTCACAGTTAACTTATAGCGATTTTCGAATTTTTTTGGTTTAGTATAAGATTTTTTTCCTATATAAAATCAATGATAACTAAAAATTTCGAGGCCGCTACGCACTATTCGACTATGTAAGAGATAAAATTTTAATTTTTTTATTTCACTTGTTTAGAACAGTAGTTCAATCGATGAGCTCAAAAAAGTTCCTTTTCGCACTTTATGTAAATCTTTCTCTGCAATTTTGGGTTTTATTAAAAAGTTAAGCAAAATTACCAAAAAGCGAGGCCACTACGCACTATTCGAATAGCTATTTTACACTATTCAATAAGTCATAATTGTTAATGTATTTTTGTTTCTGAGATCCATAACGCCAAAATTGGCCATTTTACGCAAAAATCACAGTCGAGATGTAATAGGCCTCTTAAGTAACACATTATGTATTTTGCTTGTTCATTAAAATTTTATTATTTTAATTGAAGAACCTCACACTGAAATACAACGAGTACCTACGTAGCATAGACGTGAGTAGATACACCAGTAAAGTGTTTAATTTCGTTTTACCGCATCATCATGGGCGGCTGCACATGGGGATATTGACGGCTGCACATGGGGATATTGAGCCATAACCCTCCATGATGGCCTAATACGGGTTGGTATTAACCACCACTACTAATCATTACTTAAAATCTGTCCTGTTCATCCAAAGGTTATTCCGGAAGAGATTACTTTCAGTAGTAAGATATTGCACTTCTACTTATTTTATGTTTTGGTCCCTAAACTTGTTTTCTAAACGAATATTGACCTAGGTGCTATTTGTTTGCCATACTTCTTTGTCAGTAATCGAAAAAGTGAAAAAAGCGGGCAAAGTTTTACGAGAGGGTTTTACCCCATCAATTAAAAGGAAGACTTGATTTCAACGATGAAGGCCTTTTTCCAGCTGTGGTACAGTATTCTTGTTAGTTAGGCGGTGAAAACGGAAAAGTGCCTGTTTTCTATTAGCTGTTATTCAAAATATTTTAGATAATATTTTGCACTGAAATTTTCAATATGTATTACAAAACGTATGTGTGAGGGGATGACTGTTTCCAAAACACGTTTGGAAACATTTTACTCGATAGAAAAAATCCTGTATTTACCTCTAAAATTTCATATAAAGGCACATTACGACCGTGTTTTACAATAATAATTCCTATAAAATCATAAATACATAGGTATTTACCTTTTCGATTTCTTGACTGATTTGGATTTCAAAAAAAACTAAACGTTTTTATTAACTTTTTAATAAAAATGTGAATGGCGCTTACGAATTACCGCGGACCGCGCACCGCGCAACACCCGCGAGGGTCCGTAATTTTTGCTGACCGCTCAACCCCCCTTAAGGTGGCAACTGGCAATCAGGCATACAATTTACGGCCCGTCTAATCGTATTTATTTCACTGTATCTCTCTTCACTGTGGTGTTACAAAAGTAATGCGATACGGAATGAGAGAAGAAATGAAAAAGTAGTTTGTGTCAAAACATCAATGTCAGCTGGTTTGTCGGCAGGGGAAGAGATATTTGTTAATCGAAACTAATATCTAATTAGATGCAGTAACACTATTGACTGTGTTATATATTGTTATTATTTCTTACTATGATCAAACCGTGTCGCGTAACGGTGAAAGAATACTACCACCCCTCTATTCCCGTGGGTGTCGTAAAAGGCGACTAACGGAGTAAAGACTGCACAAACATCCGACAGCCTAGAGCGGCGATGGGCTCACCACCTGTCTTGCTCACGTGTGCAGTCGCTATTTAGTGAAAAGTGGACTATGGTAGAGGCCTGCTTTTGCTGTCCTCATTGCCTAGTCTCTGACTAACCCTTCAGGGATAATAGCACAGAATAACTAATAGTACTACGTACAGAAGGTTCACTCTCTTACGATTTTCGCGCGAAATTGAAACTTATAGTGTGACCCGAGCGTTCATATTCCGTTTAAACAACGCTGACTCGATATCGATTTCACGTCATGACGTCACATATCGTAGGGTTTACGAGTTAAGCGACGACGCGCGACGTGGAGCGTGCGTCGGCTTGCGGCAACCTTTACTGCCATACGCCTAGGCGGCCTGCCCGGGAGGCGCGCCAAACGAACGTACTACGGCGGAGTGACACCCCCCTGATAATAGTCGTGATTATATCCCTTTAACGAGCACAGATGTTGACATTTTTCATAGGTTTTCGATCTTTTCTCAATTGTATAAAGTTTAAAATATAGTGTCAATATATTTGACACTGCCCTTTAAGGGGATATGTATGTATGTATATTATTGTATAAGTATGTGGGTTAAAACGTGCGTGTGCGTGTATGTATACATACAAGGTAGGGTAATCACCCTATCGGAAGACGTTAAACTTTTGTTAATCAATTCGGTTCTGACATTTGTGAAGTAAATAGACGTAAACTACAAGTCGACAAGCCATGAATCGGTTTACTCCTCAAGAACGCGGAATTATTATGAAGGAAGCATTTCCTGGTCGCTTAATCTCTCGTTTTGGTGATTTGCACTGGCCGGCCAGATCACCCGATTTAAGCGTTCCAGACTTCTCTTTATGGGGGTTTTGAAGTCGCGGGTTTACGTCAACAAGCCTCAGACTCTTGAAGCCCTTAAGGAAAATATTAGCCAGGAATGCGACAACCTGTCGCCCAAAGTTAAGATTGATGGAAATTCCATAAAACGGGCCCGTATGGTCATCAACTCTGGCGGCGGCCACTTGGCCGATATCATTTTCTCGACTTATGGTGGATTCGACCAAAGTGGAATAAGACTTACTCCGAGATTAGTCTATACAAATTCGGCGTTTAATCTAGGTACCTATAAGACCTTATTCCAGTTTGGTCGAATCCACCCATAATGGAATAAATTCTAATGGATTAAATAAACATAATAAGCAGAACCAGAGTTTTTCATTAGAAAAAAAACTACTGGAAAAGAACATCGGATGATTACTTTTGCCCCACCTATTCATACAGAATAAATGATGAGCTGTGTTGTTCATTAATAAAATACTGTTAGTCCATCTCTTCTGTTGGGTGTCGTAAAAGGCGACTAACGTACACTAAAGGATGCACATGCATCCAACAGCATAGAGCGGCGATGGACTCACCACCTATCGTGCTGAGCACATGTGCAGTCCGCATTGCTTAGTCTCTGACTAACTCTTTACGGAAAATAGTTCTGAGTATGTGTATACAGGGTGTAACATTTAGATCGGTCAGTATGGGAAAGTCTGAAACTATAAGATATACGAAGATCTGTTCTCAGGAACCATTTCATCGATTTTAGTAACGAGAAAAACTGCATTCATACATTTTTGTTCATAAAACTAACACTATTTCTATTTAGATATTGATTGTGTAGTTTTTAAACAGCAAATGTTACTATAAAACATGATTTTTGAAAAAAGCGTTCGGTTTATTTTTCAAAATGTCCGGGTTCTATTCCCGATCTGAGTACAAGTTTTTTTTAAATGTATGAATGCAGTTTTTCTTGTTACTAAAATCGAAGACATGGTTTCTGAGAACAAATCTTCTTATGTCTCTTAAGAAGTACCAGAACTGGTTCCGTGAAATGACCAAAAACATGTGACCTACAGGAATAGGGCAGCTAGTATTTCAGTTGTCTAATAAAAAAAAATAACCTCGAAATTCAAGACAATAGCCACGCTGCGCTTCGCGGTTGTCTTAAATTTCTAACCTATCACGTGACCTACACAGGAGTAGGGCAATTTAATTACATTCTAGCGGTGATTTTTGAGATCAATGTTACAGTACTACACTTACTAATTATTATAATTATGCATATAATTACAAATAAACGACGTTTAAAATACTATAGAAAAGCTTTTTTGTCATTTCACTATCGGTATTTGTTCAAATCCCTAGATTTGTTTAGGGAAATGATAAAATCGTGTTGTTACTTTAACATCCTCCGTGATTTGATCAATTCACTTAGGGTATTGATCAAATCTCCGTTTTTAACATATAACTACGACATATACTACATCTAAATTCATCGACAAAAATAATAATATGGGGAGTCCAACCCCTTCTCCTATAATTTATGACCATTTTTACTTTATACGATATTAAAGGTTCCATACGTCGGAGAAACATGAAAAAAATGGCAAACGGTAGCTAATGACACTGGCTAACTAATAAATTACTTTGTTTTGAGATTATTTTGGTGAGAAAAAAAATCATTAAGTACTTAATTATTTTGATATTTAAAATTACTTTTTTTTAAGTCCATATTTTTTTTATCGATGAATTTAGATGTAGTACTTAGCCTTAACAGGTTAGAACTACCACCCCTATCACATTGTATATACAGGCCCGTTTCCCTGAGGGGTAGCGATCACAGCTTTCCGTTTACAACAACAGTTGAGTGTGTAAGTGACAGTGTTTTTCTTGTATGAAATTATTTACAAAATCGCCAGTGTCAGTGACCTCAAGCCCAATAGCCGCTAATTCTTTTTTTTTTGTTTTTTTTTTTATAAAAGAGGGAGGCAAACGAGCAGGCGGGTCACGTGATGGAAAGTAATCACCGCCGCCCATGGACACCCGCAAAACCAGAGGAATCGCAGACGCGTTGCCGGCCTTTAAGGGAGGAATAGGTTTAAGGAAGGAATAGGAATTTGGAGGGGGTGGGGGAAGGGGCCTCCGGAACCATCACTAGTCGGACGAAACACAACAGCACCAAGTGCCGTTATTTCACGCCGAATATTCGTAATTCAAATTAATTTTACATTTCCTAAAAGAGATATTTATGAATGCTTCATTTGAAAGTAACCTTATTATACAGAACTGAGCGCGGAAACAAATAATTGGTTTATTCATTTGAATGATATTAAACTTTGGTGCTTGTATGGAACGCCGTGGGGCGTCGGCGCGCTTAATGAAATTACATTTACCCTTTATCTATCAATCCTCGTGTTAATTATCTTGAAGAAAGTAACAAACTTACTGAGTTTTACGCTTGTCATCTGAGCCTATCCGAAGATCTCTTTAGATCTATGCTACACTTAAGTGAATACTATTGAGTAGCTAGTGCTATAAAACTGGATGTTTGCTCGTTAGCCAATCTTAATTTTTTTCACTTATATTGGTTGCGATCAATACCATCATTTAACCAATTTGCATAAGAACATAAACATACCAACTATAGACCTTTTTTTGTGCATTTTTATATGCTTGTTTCGATAAACTGGTTTTTATGTTTAATTTATTATTTAATGAGACTTACTAGATAAGCACTTTTGAATCGTCCAAAATAATTTATTAGCCTGTCACCCATTTTCAGCACGACATTTATTAGCTGTAGAGAAGAACGGGTTCACGAATCTCCACAGTTTTGAGGCAGCGTTTCTAGTTAACAAACGAGATGAGTTACAGTAAAAAAATCCCGTTTTCGTAAACGTGATCGAATGGTCATTATTAGGAGTTCAGCAAGTGGTCAATAGCTTTCATAGCTACCGTTCCATTGCCAGTGTGCCCGTTCTTTAACCACCGAATTAATAGTTGAGGAGTATAATAAATCAGCGGAGTTAGACGGGCGAGCACTGATGCGGGTCCTATCAAACTCGTTACCGATCCCCGGTGTGGCTCACATAACTCAGACGGTTGACAGTGTACTGAGCCAATGCTGTGAAGACTGGAACTCAGTTTGAGCTTCTGTACCTTCCGAGGTTGCTGTAACTCAAAATGAGGGTTGCGTCGATTGGCTGATTGATGTTGTGCAAGCGAATTCAAGATAGAATCGGTTGAAGTGTCTTGTCACTTTACATTTTAATTTAAAAAAATATTGTTTGCAGGCTGAGCTATCCATTTGCTTTGATCCTGGCGTACTTTGTTCGCTTCAGAGATACATACGGTTAAGAGGGTTTACGCATTTCGTTTTCCCGTACAAACTAGTCTACTTTTTTAAAAACCGATAAGCCAATTTTAATGAAACTGCATGCTAAAGTAAAAAACAGGAATCTAAATAGTTTGTTGAAAACATTTTTAAAAAACGTTTATTATTATGCTGAGTTATTGCGATTTAAAGTCCACTATAGAAAGATTAAAATGCAATAACTCAGTTAAATAAACGTTTTTTTCTTTAGTATGCCAATTTTCATTAATATTGACACATTGGTTTTTAAAAATTTCAACTTGGAAGTTTGTATGGGAAACCGAAATGCGTCAACCCTCTTAAGAACTTTTTTTTCATCTCATAAAGAATTACAAGTCACTTACTGAGACAAACACTTTTTACACTTATATCTAAGAAAGCAATAATGAGCGCACATTTTAAACAAGATTTAACCATAATTAACACTAAAAACAGAAAACTTCATTAAGTTCAATGATATTTTGTACATACATACATTATAATCACGACTATTATCCCCGAAGGGTAAGTCAGAGACTAGGCAATGAGGACCGCAAAAGCAGTCCTCTGCCATAGTCTACAATTCACCCAGTAGCGACTGCACAATGACATGTGCTCAGCGTGACAGGTGGTGAGCCCCTCGCCGCTCCATGCTGTTGGATGTAAGTGCAGTCTTTAGTCCGTTAGTCGCCTTTTACGACACCCAAGGCAAGAGAGGGGGTGGTAGTATTCTTTCACCTTTGCGCGACACGGTTAGTTCGTTGTATTGTTCTCTTATTGACGTGACAACGTCTTAAATTAGGTTGCGGCTGGGAGTCACTTATGAAAAAGTGTAACGCTCGGTAACGTTACGATGAGTCACCGAACGAGAGAGAGGCCCGCCGAATGCCTTGCGTCTCTCTCCCACTCAACTATGTTTTAAATATAATTCTTTGTTTAAATAAATGTTTTAAATTGTTACTATTATTTCATCCTTCTTCCTACTATACGAATGAATATTCACATTAAAATTATTTTACCACTCAAAGTCGTTGTCACGTAAAACTTTCGCCCGTATACCGACTTTACAGGCAACCAATTTTTTTTCTTCACACATGCTACTCGGGTTAGGATACTCTTGACCTGACTTTTCACGGTCTAAGATCTAGTTGGAGTACCATCATTCGCAGAGGTCTACGCCTTCCGTTAGTACCATTCACTCTCGCCATGTATATTATACTAGCGATCCGCCCCGGTTTCGCACGGGTTACTGACCGTATCCGTACCTAAACAAATTATAGCCTATAGCCTTCCTAAATGGGATATCTATCTATCTTTTTTAAATCGGACCAGTAGTTCCTGAGATTAGCGCGTTCAAGCAAACAAACTCTTCAGCTTCATAATATTTATATATTATTTTTATTTGGTATTAGTATTATTGGTCCCTTGGGTGTCGTAAAAGGCGACTAGCGGACTAAAGACTGCGCATACATTCAACAGCATAGAGCGGCGATGGGCTCACCACTTGTCACGTTCAGCACATGTGCAGACACTATTTGGTGAAAAGTGGACTATGGCAGAGTACTGCTTTTGCTGTTCTCAATGCCTAGTCTCTGACAAACTCTTCGGGGATATTAGTCGTGACTATATTATGTATATATTGTTACATTTGAGATTTTTTCCCTGTTGGGGAAAAGGTAAAAATCCCAAACGCAAGCTTCAGTGGGTTTGTTATTAAATAATACCATAAAATGTTTCACGGCTAGGTAGTATATTCAAAAATAACACAATAATGATGTCCACGAACAAAACCAACTCGAAATCATCCTAAATTCACTTCAATAATAAAAATAAAAATATGAATTTTAGTTTACTACTTCCCTATTTTGTCAGGGGGTTAGTAACAATTTGTCTTAAATATTAAGTTAGTTGATTAGCATTGACATTCCTTATTTTAATTGATTTGGCCAAAATACAAAAAAAACTGTTAGTCGAAATTGCCCCGCGACGGGTCAATGACAAATTTAATTTTAAATAAATTTTATTACAATTTTGTTACCTTTAATTATCCGTATAAAACAATCTAAACCTTATTACGAGGCAATTACACATCCTAAAACTCCAGAAAATCCTATGGGTCGAAAGTAACCCAGCGAGTCAATGATAGTTCAAAATTTGATTATAATGTTCGTTAATCTACAAACCAGTCAGCTAATATTTCAGTGGGATAATGCCAGTACCGTCCGGAGTGTTAGATTGAAAATAAAGTTATAATATCTGGAATAAAAAAAAAGTAAACGTTAAACCAGATCAACCGTGGGGTTATACCGAAATATAATTAATAATAATGGGCGCCAGGACCGTAGATTCGATCCGGATCCGGAGAAGACATTAATAGATAATTTCACTTCAATGGTCGAACTCGAAGGTCCTCAAAGTTTTACAAGTTTACCAACGCTTGTTGTAGTTGGATTGTAAAATAAAACTAATGGTTAAGGTGTAACAACCTTAATTAAAAGAAAACGTTAGGAAGTAAAAAAAAAGTTCAGAGATAAAACAAAATGGTTCAGGAATAAAAAAAATGGTTCAGAAATAAAAATAACTGTCTACGCCTGCTTATCCGCTAGGCGGTGTCAGCCCGTCTTACAGCCGTCGCAGGAGGTTGCTGCTGGAACCGACGAGGAAACGGGTCTCACGTCCAGACGTCAGGCTTGGCTCTAAAGTCTGGCGGCGAGATGAGTCTCTCTCCTGGAATTGACAATACTGAGCCTTAGCGCTATATACTCTACACTTAGGACAGTATCGTTAATTGAATATGGTCCCGCAGCCTTCTACTTTAAACCTGAGCAGCAACCTATCAGATTCAAGAACTCGCTACTTAACTTGGGTCCTAAAAGCCTCTCAGCGTTGTGGTTAAACTATATAATATAATCAAACACCAGTGCACGTACATTAACTACCATTGTTTTATCTATTGTTTTCCACATTTAACTAGAACACAATGCTCAACAATACTATTAGATCTGACTAAACAATGAGTTTGTTCTTTATTACAGGGACATGAACAGTATTAACTGACTTGATATTAAGTGGTGATATGAAGACCACGTGTCCTACAGTGGCTAAGGAGTAATTCTAAAACATACAGAATCGAATATCTGCATTTCTATTAAAAAGATGACTGTGTATTGGTTAATAGAGCTTGAGGGAAACACTTATGGACAATGATGAAGTAATACTCACGCTCTGTGGTAAGGTTATGTGATGTGCTGGCTGCAAGGCGGCGACAGGAACTGATGTGATGAGCACGGACTCTTGCAACGAAGCAACAAACTGTTGACAATATTTTCCTAACTACTTTACTAACAGCTGCTGTAAATCATTTCCACTTATTCACAACACATTCTTACCTCAGTAGACCGATCCTCACAGCTTACATCGTGTGAGAATGAATGCCTGTTTCGTGATTTCACTCAGAAGGAAACCTTAAAAATGGAAGGCTGAAAGCGCCGTGGTGGATTTATAGATAAACAAACTCCTGATTTGATTAAAATGGTTTACTTAAAGTTTAAAATGTATAAAAAAATAAATATGAGAAATATGATGCGTTCGTCGTCGGAGCTGTAGGCGCAATCCCCCCTTCCGCCGACCATTCGTGACGTCACGCCTTCGATCCTTTAGGCGTGTTCATCTTCCCCTCCCTCGAAAGCTGCGGGGTTTCGAGAATCTGACGGTTTAGAATCGAATAAGCAGCAAAGCCACTCCGTCGTTGCCATGGAACATTTTATGTATGCGTCCCATACGCCATTTAAGCGGAGGTAAGTTTTGGTCCTTGATGACGACCAAATCGCCTTCTTGGAGTCCCCTTTCTTGAAGTCGCCATTTGTTCTTCTGTTGGAGTTCGCTTAGATAGTCCGTGCGCCATCTTTCCCAGAAGTGCTGTCGCAGCTTCTCCAGACATCTATATCGGTCAAGCTTGGATACGTTGACATCCAGCAGAGTTGGTGATGGTAGTGATGTTGCAGGTCGGCCGATCAGGAAGTGCGCCGGGGTTAAGGGACTCAAGTCGTTGGGATCGGATGAGAGAGGAGTTAGGGGCCTGGAGTTGAGGATGGACTCAATCTATGCAAACAACGTTGATAACTCCTCAAACGTCAAGTGTTTGTCGCCTAGAATTCTAGTAAGGTGATGTTCAGCAGACTTAACGCCTGCTTCCCAAAGCCCACCAAAATGGGGAGAGTAAGCTGGCGAAAATTTAAACTCTATGCCCTCTCCAGCTGCGAACTCGGAAACGTCTTCATCTTGTGATTTTACAAATTTTGTAAATTCATTATTCGCGCCTACAAAATTAGTACCGTTGTCGCAGTATAACTGAAGTGGCTTTCCTCTTCGTGAAATAAGAATGAAGGCATCACTTGAAAGGTCGCGACTTCAAGGTGAAGAGCTTTAGTTGCAAAACACTTGAATAAACACATGTAGCACTTGGTGATTTTACAACCGCGACCCTTGCGATCTGTGATATAAAAAGGGCCTGCAAAATCGACCCCACTGACTTCGAAAGGAACACTGGGAGTGACTCTAGTAGCTGGTAAGTTTCCCATGATAAGATTTAAACATTTACCTTTTATTATTTTGCATAATTTGCAGTTGTTGACTTCTTGCTAGTATTCGACCTCTTAAAGGCCAGTAAAGATTTCTTACATCACTGAGCAACAGTTGGGGTCCGCAATGTAGAAGTAGTTTGTGATAATGAATAAATAGTAATTTTGTAAATGTGTGTTTAGATTCTAATAATATAGGATGCTTTTTTTTGTAGGGTTCGGAGGAGTTTTGGAGGCGTCCACCTACTCGCAGTATGCCATATTCGTCGACAAAGGGACTAAGAGACAACAAATGGGATTTTGAAGGTAAGTTTATTTGTTTTGTAGTTAAAATATTTATCTCACCAGAAAAGCACTCACTTTGATGTTGCTTTATTAAAATATCCAGGGATCTATCCAATTCATCCTTTGTTAGATAACCTGTGTTTTTGGTATTTATATGTCGTAGATTTTGTATGAAACGGAGAACGTAGGCCATGGAACGTAATAAAATTGAGAATTTGGAAAATCGATCGACATCAATAACGTCCATCGTCCGCGTATCCGGGTTTACTAGATTAGTCAAACTATCTTTAGAACTAGATTGTAAGTTAGTAGTTTGCGTAGTTTTAGCATGTAGTGTAGCTGTAGTTAGATTTTTAGGATAAGCTCTCCTTTCAGATACATCCACTGTAAGTTTATCGCTTATGTTTCTTGGCCACTCGGATGGGTCCTTCGTTAGGAAGTATGGACCTTGCCACCATATTGCAGCCGATTCGATTAATTTTGGACTTAACCCACGCGATGCCAAATCAGCTGGATTCATGTCGCCGGGTATGAGCCTCCAAGACTATGTAGAGGTAAGCTCCTGTATTTCACCTACGCGATTTGCAACAAAAGGTTTTAAATCTCGAGGTTGCGAATACAACCACGCTAAAACAACTGTTGAATCGGTCCAGTAAATAACTTTATCGATTTTGCAACGAAGGGTCTTCTGCACCTGTGCACTTAAACGTGCAGAGAGCAGAGCGCCACATAGCTCGAGGCGAGGGATCGTTGTAGGCTTGACTGGAGCAACCCTAGTTTTAGCACAGATTAGTCTTGTAAGCACACTTCCTTTGTTGTTTATTGACCGGAGGTAGTTAGCTGATGCATATGCCAATTGCGAAGCGTCCGAGAATGCATGTAGTTCTATAGTTCTCGCTTTACTAATGATGACACATCTAGCAATCTCAATACTGGAAATGATATGTAATTCCGACACAAAATTGCGCCATTCTCTTTCTATCGCACAGCCTACCTGGTCATCCAAATCCAGTTTGGTTAGCCATAGCCTTTGAAGTATTATTTTTGGGATAATCATACACGGACCCAGTAAACCTAATGGGTCAAACAATCTTGATGAATTTGATAAAGTTGACCTTTTTGTTACAGTATCATTATTCTGTATATTGACCGGAAATCGAAATATATCCTTAACAGGATCCCATTTTAACCCTAGGGTACTAGATTGAGAAGACAAATTCAAACTTTGTGGTAGAAGAGTGTCTGTGTTATCTTTGAAAATAGATGGAACATTCGTTCGGAACTTTCTTAGCGGAAAGCAAGCTGTTTTGAGGACAGCTGCAACTGAATGAACCTTGTGGCTCAATTCTAACTCACAATCAGCTCCGGATAAGTAATCATCTATATAAAAATCATCACGAATTGATTGTGATATCTTGTCACTGTGTAACTTTGTAGAATAGCCGGAGATATTATCAAGCTCGTAGCATTCGTTGGTACATATTAGGTCTTTAAAATTACATTCGTTAGCAAGTTGCACTAAACATCTAGTACTTAAAAATGCTGTTCCGTAATCACTTTAATGGGCTGTGTAGGTTCGTCACGCCATAAAATTTGTTGTAAATTACGCTGAGACGGTTCAACTAGTATGCATCTGTACAATGTTTTTTCAATGTCTGCGGACACTACAAACTGATGCTGCCTGTACCTAAGTAAGATAGAAAATAAGTCCTCTTGTACCACTGGTCCAACATTTTGAATGTCATTGAACGATATGCCAGTAGAAGTTTTAGCCGATGCGTCGAAAACTACTCGTAGTTTAGTGGTCTCACTAGAGTCCTTTACTACTGCGTGGTGTGGTAAATAACATCCAAATTCCGGTCTACTTATCTCGGTCATATGCCCCAGCCGTTCATATTCATGAATAAAATCGTGATAATCTTGTTTCAACTTATGGTTTTTGTTTAATTTTTTCTCAAGTTGTTGCAGCCGTTTTTCTGCGATAGAATACGAGTCACCTAAGACATTAACAGACTCTTTGAGTGGTATTTGAACACTGAATGCGCCAGAAGGCAGCCGACATGTAGTAGCAGCAAAGTTCTGTTCACAGTAATCATTTTTATTTTGTGTGAGGGGTACTGGGATCTCTTCTAGTTCCCAAAATTTGGATAATTGATTTTTGATATCCTGGGAGAAGTAACAATTCAACTTGGAAGGCTTGTTTTTGTTATAGCATCCTCCTGTGGGCCCGGCTACTACCCAGCCTAATTGTGTCTCCATTAAGTTTGGTCTTTGTGGGCCTAAGCTTATCTTATCCGACCCGATTATGTTCCAAAATACGTCAGCACCTAATAATAAGTCGATTTTGGACGGTTGAAAAAACCTTGGGTCGGCAAGTTCAACAGTTTTTGGAATGGCCATATCTTGTACATGCACTGTGGCATGGGATAGGTTGTCAGATATTGTAGGTAAGATAAAACATTTCACAGTAGTATTGTATGATGTGTGTAAAGAATGTATTTGAATTTCACACTGATCTGTAACATTGAATGTTGCATTACCCAAGCCAGATACACTATGATAAGATTGTTTTAATTTACAGATACCAATCATCTCTTGAGCGTGTTTGGTAATGAAGGACGACTGACTACCACAGTCTAATAAAGCCCTCAAGATAAAGTTATTGCCATTGTTTGTCGCCCGGACCAATGCTGTACAAAGAAGAGCTTGATTGGCGGACACAGCAGATATTGAAACTGATTTTTTTTTTTTTTTTTTTTATATAAGAGGGAGGCAAACGAGCAGGCGGGTCACCTGATGGAGAGTAATCACCGCCGCCCATGGACACCCGCAAAACCAGAGGAATCGCAGACGCGTTGCCGGCCTTTAAGGGAGGAATAGGTTTAAGGAAGGAATAGGAATTGGGAGGAGGGGGGGGAAGGGGCCTCCGGAACCCTCACTGGTCGGACGAAACACAACAGCACCAAGTGCCATTATTTCACGCCGAATATTAGTGAGAGGGTGGTATTACGCCGGGCGAGCCGGCCCAATGTGTGCTGCAACGCAGCGTGTCTCTACCACTTAGTTGGTGTCACTCATTTAGCACCACCCAGGGATCACGTGTAGGGTCTCAAGGGTAAACCTACGGACGCGAGCAACTTTGACCCCCAAGGGACCGGATGCTGTAGAGACAACAGTTGCGTCAGGTAAACTTGTGGATATACTTTCAGTAGTAGGTATAGGTTTAGTTGTTTGTGTTACATGATTCGTAGGTATAGCTTGTAACGAATATTGTTTATGTAGTAATGTGTTGTGTTTTCTTTGGCAGATTCTATTGGAACGGTTGATGTCCGCCACGAAGGCAATTACTACACAGGTTCGCGGTATTAACCCTAGCAATGCGTTCCTCGACGGGTAAGGATTTAAACTTTAAACAAGCATAAATCTTGTGACTTTGCTTGCAGATGATGCACTGACGGCTGGGTGATAAACCAGACGAGGAAGCAATAAATGATTTACTTTTTGTAAAACTGTGACGTTTTTCATTTTTATTGCACCTACTAGCAGTCACGGTTTCCAATACTGTGTTGCTCTTTGACGCAAGAAGGTATAGAATTGCTCAAGAGTAGGCGAGTCTATAGTGTTTCTGTATTCCTCCCAATTCCGGGCGGTTACACTGTCTAACTTTGTCGAAGCTAAATATATTATGATTGTATCCCACTTTTCGGTGGGTTCACCCAAAATGTTCAATGCACTTAAATTTTTGGATAATGTGTCGATTAGAAAACGAATACAACTTTCAGATTCTTTGTATATAGGCTCGATAGAAAATAGTGGTTTAATATGCTCATTAATTAAAAGACGTTTATTATCGTAACGCTCACACAATAAATCCCAAGCGATAGTGTAATTTTTCGATGAAACTGTTACCGAATTAATCACAGAACAAGCAGTGCCCTCCAGGTATGACCTTAAGTAATGAAATTTACTAATGTCATCAATGTTTTCATTGTGATGAATCAACGATAAATATGTGTCCCTAAAGGAAAGCCACTTGCTCGAGTCACCATTAAAGGGTGGGATCTTTAACGGAGGTAACTTCAAATTAGTAAATGTTTTACATGTCCCGCTATTGTGGGACGAAGGTGCGACTTTATTTTCGTTTTGAAAGAACTCTAGGACACCCTGAGCTTGTGCAATTATGGAATAGAACGAATTCTCTGTTGTTTCGCGTTCATTCATTTGAAAGGTCGCATCCTCGTCCGACATTTCAATTTGGGATTGAACGTCATCAAAACTGCTCATAAGGTCGCGTATTTTACTCAATCTCAATGCTAATTCATTTATTTGTACTTTACTTGCTTCCTTACAGCCTAGTAAAGGCGTTAAATACTTATTAAAATGAGTTATACGCTGTCTTATGTTGCTACGTAACTTCTTAAGCTCGTTTAGATCCATTATTATGCAAGCGCAAACAACGAATCACAAATGTAAACAAACAATTTAGAAAGATTAAATAACACAAAGGTACGTCACCGAGTCCCCAGCAGCAAACCGGTTTCGCAGCCGGCCGGAGCGCCGATAATTGTCACGGAGTGATTATCGATATTTGCATTGATTTTGTATTGTTATTTCGCCAACTCACTCCCGGATTTCATCTGGAATAGTCGGCAATAATGATGAGGAATGTGGACATGTACTATTTTATAGGATATTGATGACGTTTGTTGAGATTTTTTGAAAGAAAGTGAAAGCTACAGTGAAGTGAAAAGGTGCAATGTTTACGTTAAATTTACTATAAAAATGGGATGTTTGCCATTAAAAAGGTTGGTAAATTAACTAATTTATAGTTAGAAAATGAATACTAATTGTTTTATGTAGAATTTAGATGCAATTTAAAAGATATTCGTTATTTTTCTAATTATTTTTGTTGTGGGTATATTTTTATAAGATGATTTACGTTATTTACACGATTAGAGTAAAAGGATAAGAAAAAGATGGGATGGACGGTACTTCCCTCGGAAATAGTGGCTGCAGATGTAGTCTGGCTGGTTCCTTGAGGATAAATTCGTCTCCTGTATGTCTTCGATAGGTACTCCAATTATGTGCGTATTTCGATCACGTCGGGGTCACCAAAAATGAAAGCGCCGTGGTGGATTTATAGATAAACAAACTCCTGATTTGATTAAAATGGTTTACTTAAAGTTTAAAATGTATAAAAAAATAAATATGAGAAATATGATGAGTTCGTCGTCGGAGCTGTAGGCGCAATCCCCCCTTCCGCCGACCATTCGTGACGTCACGCCTTCGATCCTTTAGGCGTGTTCAAAGGCCATCCTAGGATTTTTATCCTAAAATGTGGAAATTATCAACATTGGGGTTTTGTGAGACCTCTGCCTTCGGGGGTTAAAGTTACTCTCGTCCGTAGGTTTACCCTTGAGACCCTACACGTGACCTCTGGGTGGTGCTAAATGAGTGACACTCACTGAGTGGTAGAGCCACGCTGCGTTGCAGCACGCATTGGGCCAGTTCGCCCGGCGTAATACCACCCTGTCACTAATATCCGGCCTGAAATAAGCCAGCCTGGTGCTGTTTGTCCGGCCAGTGAGGGTTCCGGAGCCCCCCCCCCCCCCCACAATTCCTATTCCTTCCTTAAAGGCCGGCAACGCGTCTGCGATTCCTCTGGTGTTGCGGGTGTCCATGGGCGGCGGAGATTACTCTCCATCAGGTGACCCGCCTGCTCGTTTGCCTCCTTCGAATATAAAAAAACTACCAAAAATATCAAACGTCAAGTAGGACGTTTTCACAACTCGTGCTGAAACTGAAAGAATTTGTCACTAACTAAACTACATGAACTCGAAAAAATTCAACATTTAGCAATGTGAAATCCGTTTTTTTAATGTTCAAGTTCCATTTTTTTTATTACCCAGTCTAAATTTTAGGGAGCATTACTTTCCTCTCTGGCAACCCCCAGGGGCAGAGATAATATAAGGCGACTGCTAGAAACCGCAAGAAACTTCAAGGGCTGGTCAGGTCAAGAAACATGACAAAAAAGGGTTTGGTGTTTTTTAAATTTTTAATGAAATAATTCATTTTGTGAATTTTAATTGTATAGTCTTTGAGTATCTAATTTATTTTAAAGCATACGCCCGTTTGTTGACCCGTCCGCGTCAGCTGGGCGATAAGTACCTACGTTGACGGGTCTACAGACGGCCGGCCGAAAAATAACGAATTCCTTTTTTGTCGTTTTTGTCATGTTTAAAACACTTGACCTGACCAGCCCTTGAAGTTTCTTGCGGTTTCTAGCAGTCATCTTTTAAAAAGATAATCTACATTCCATTTTACAGAAGCTTCTCCTAAGAATTTATAAAAACGATTTATTTCCGGTCTTGTTTGAATTCCATTTAATTACCGAAAGTAAATATAAAAAAATATTAATTAATTAAGTAGTTTATAATCCGAATTGTTTCGGCTACTTGAAATGAAAAGTTGACAGTAAAATAATGACTATAACGTCCCGCCACCGCTAGTTGTCACTACGGTGGTGGCTGTCATATTGTCCTAGGAAATATGTCAAAATAAAATGTAAACAAACAAAGAAATTATCATAATTACTTTATATCTAATGAAAAGTCTTGCCTAAACGTATTCCAAATGGTGCCTTTTATTAATTGAAAACGCTAACCAAAGGGTCGAGCCAAGTGTTAGTCAAAGCTACAAATCTATATTACGAATAGATAATGGATTCAATTCAAACAAACTACAATGATCAATGTTTTAGGTAAGTAATTGTTATTTTTAACAATTGCGATCCTGTCTATAGATTAACAGAGGCAGGCTGGGACAAAAATTTACAGCGTAACAGTATATATTAATGGTTTTGCAAAACGACACCCAGCTTTACCATACAGCACCATCATCAAGCACAAGCTCGTCCCTTCATCTCCGTCTAGGCCGGCCTCGCTGCCGTTTAACCGTCGTGGGACCCAGTCGATTGTATTACCTATACTGAATTAATTAAAAGTTAAACTGAAATATTAAAGAAAATAAAAAATTGAACCTAAACCAATGAGAACTTTGATAATTGGCTTCCAAAAACATCTATGTTGAAAATGTAATAATGGCACGTATTTATGTTACGAAACAATTCTTAGAAATACTCCATATTATCAAAATCGTTTCAACATTCCGATTCTTAGAAAAACTCCACATAAACATTCCTCCTACGTCTTATCAAAGTTTTGTCAAACGAATTAAACAACAATTCCAAAACTGGCACTGAATAGGTAACGTTCCAGATATGAAAGAAAAAGTATCGACTAAACTTTTCCCTTTTCCCATAATAACAAATGAAAAATGACGAAGCGACAAGGCGGTAAGGGTGACAATTGAACTGGACTGTTCCACCCAAAACAAAATCTATAGTGAGCTCGCACACGACCGATTCATTGTAGAACCATCAGTGCGATTCTGTAAGGGTTCGATCTAATAGTCGATCCTGAATCTACGCAAACGTCACAAAGCTCATGAATGGAATCGAAGTGAACGTAAGAGCGAAGTAATTGGCGAGGTTACGATCGAGCTTTAGAGAATCAACATGCTGGCCTCCGTCACTCGTTCAAAGTCACGCGTTGATATTAACGTTTGCCCGGGCGAAATTCGAAAGACACTATGCCCGTCCTAGGAATTAAGCCTTGACCTTCGGATATCGGGCCAAGAGCTTGCTCAAAAAACGATCCAATGCAATTCAAAAATTTCAAAGCAAAATTATTTTATAATTATGCTGTGATCTCTGGTACTGGTAACGCTATTGAACATTGAAAGGCTGATACATACATATATATAATCACGAATATTATCCCCGAAGGGTAAGACAGAGTCAAGCCAATGAACAACAAAAGCAGTCGTCTACTATAGTCCACTTTTCACCAAATAGCGACTGCACATGTGCTTGGCGTGACAGGTGGTGATCGTGGGGCTCACCACCTGTCACCACTCTTTTCTTTTGGATGTATGTGCAGTCTTTAGTCCGTTAGTCTCCTTTTACGACACCCAAATGAAGAGAGGGGGTAGTATAACTTAACGAACGAATTTTAAAACGAAGTTTCTTTTGGGCTAGACAATTGGTGTGAGTGTAGGAAAGTTTATTTACTTATTTATTTATTACTAGCGGCCGCTCGCGGTTTTACCCGCGTGGTTCCCGTTCCCGTAGGAATATCGGGATAAGAAATATTCTATGTGTTAATCCAGGGTGTTAGCTAACTCCTTACCAAATTTTATTAAAATCACTCCAGCCGTTTAGTCATGAAGAAGTAACAAACATACACACTCACAAACTTTCGCCTTTATAATATTAGTACGATGTGATGTGATAGTGTGATTAGTATTCTTTCAACGTTACGCGACACGGTTAAAGGCTGATGATGATCATTATAATTGTACACGATAATCCCCAACAAAGGCCTACTATCCAAGGCAGCGTAGCTTCATAGACGCTTCAAAATACGCCAAACAGCTTAAGCAGCCCGGCGTACTGATGTCTGTCCACGAGGCGTATCGCAAGCGTACGTTGTCAATCATTTGGAGAATGTAATCGAACTACGAAGACGTTATTTTGGCTTATCATTACATTCGAAGTCGCCGAAGACGACGATTATATTAGACTCATCCATACATAGAAAATATATCAACTGTAGTTTGTTCTTAGGGGCAAAAAAATTATTAGAAGAATAGAATTAGAAGATGTGTATTTCACTCGTTCTATAGAATGAGTAAAACAACTTATCAGAATTTACTTCATATTGTAGGACCTATTACAAAAACAAAATACCAATATGCGATAATAAACAGGTGCGTCCACTCTATGTAGTACGCCCCGGCGTATAACACGCGGTACGGCAGGCGTCATGACGCCGCCGGCATGCAGCGACGCCAACGCGACGCTGACGTTGCCGCTCCATTGACAGAGTAACATAGTTTTGTATGTAAGCTGCAAACAGGCGGACACTAAGCGTATAATGACGAATACGCGTCTATGAAGCTACGCTGCCGTGGATAGTAGGCCAAATAGACGGCGACTGTCTGTCGTGTGCGACCTAAACAACCGAAAATATCTGAACGGCTGTCAGTGAGGCCGCGGCGCGTCGTATATTCAAATCACACTTGCGCAATAAAAAACGGGTAGTTTGACGTAGGTTCCGCCTTGAGCCGGGCGGGCGGCCGAACTTTTTGATTTATCGCCGCCAGTGATCCTGTTTTGAGTTGCAGGGTTTGGACGTGTGATGGTTTCGAATCGACTGCGAAAGGGTTATTGCCGTGGTAAATAATGGCAGGTGCCTTTGTATTCGCGCGGTGCGTGCGAACGCGCCTTTTTATTTGTACCGCGTGTTTTATTGGAGATACCGTGAAGTGTTGCCCGCGTGAGGGATCCGCGGCTATATTGAGCGACACAATGACGATTCAGAGTTTATTGAATCTCATTAGGATTAAGATTCATCTTGTTCTATATAAATAACGATCGATTGCCAAGAATGTTTGTTCGCCCATCACTTTAGGCTTACTTGGCTAATCATTTTTTTTTTGTTTTTGTATAGAATTTTTTCTTTAACTTTGTCACTGGATACGGGGTATATACAGACAAAGTCACGGGTGGTCCGCTAGTTACAGATAATTTTGTTACTTCATTACATTATAATAATATTTGTTCGGATTATCGCGATAATTTTATTTACTAAGTCCAATACAATTAGTTTCATCATCATATAATCATCATCATCATCGGCCTTTAAGCAGCACGTGGCCATAGTCCTTAACCGCCTCTGTGGTCTAGTGCTTAAGCCACCGGTTTCAGACCCAGAGGCCCCAGGTTCGATTCCCAGCGGGGGGTACATCTTTGTGTGCGCGGTTTGGTAGGTGGTACGGCTGTTAAGTCCGCCTGGCTGGCTACCACCATCTTATCTAAGTCTGTCGCCATAACAACGAGCTACGTGCTATAAACATCATTTTTGTGTTACGACAGTTTGAGATGAGACAGCCAGTTCCTCAGTAGTTGAGGATTTCGGGTGAAGCGCGCTTCCACCTTCGGCCTTATCGTCACTTACCGTCAGGTGAGATGAAGGGCAAGCGATTACCATGTGCCGAATTAAAAAAAAAAATAGTTTGCAGAAATTGTACGTTAGTACTTATACTTATTTTGTCTCTATCGTCGTTTATTACCAAAATTATCGTTGAAATAGACCTGAAATTAACATCATTTCCACGAACTGTTACTTTAGTTCCTAATAGAAGTCATTCTTTTGTTTCTTCTTTCAATTAAGTAGGCAACTACTTAAATGTTTCCGCTGACAATAATAAAACTTGATAATGTATAGAGGTTTTTTCTCATAGTAGATACTTATTATATATACATACAATTCGCCCGTTTTCAAGAAGGGTCGACAGAAACCTTTTTTGCGTAGTAATAAAATAACGATAAAATTTTTTGTAAATTAAGTACAGTAATTAAATTTCAAACCACAACGGCATATTCTAATTTTAAGATAATATCCATGAGTTATACAGTAAGAGATAATCTTTAGGGCTGCTCAGTGGGTCACATGTGCTTATCACGAAACCATAATATGAGTAATAGGCATTAACGACTATTATGATTTACTAGCTTGCCCGTTACTTAGTCTGCATACATATACTTACGACTGTTTATTCCCTAAGGGGTAGTCATAGACTAGGCAATGAGGACCGCAAGATCAGTCCTTTGCTATTCGTGGTGGTTACCCTTTTCACTCTACTTTACAGCGGGAAATTCAAAATTAGTGTTTTTTTTTCGCGCGGTTCCTCACGGCACGTTGACTTTTTAGATAAATGTTGTAGTCTTTTTACAATTAAACAAACTTATTGTTATTGTTTTCTGTAAATATAGTTAATGCACTATCGAATGATAGTAAAATACTTTGTTCACAATGTATATATTTTTTTAATATTTTGTGACAAAAAATTGTTGTGATATCTCTCTTTAGTATTTATACGCATATTGGTTTACGTTCACCATTAATTAAATATTTTGATAAATTATTTCATTAAAATACCATAAATATTAAGTTTTGTACATGTTTTCAAACAAGAAATAGCTCAATCGTTGTTAGAAGTTCTGAGTGCAAAATTTCGCGTTACCATTTTTAATAGGTCAAGGATCATAAGACCGCCGGCGGTCGTAAAACAATTGATTTTTAATCGTCTGGTATTACGATCCTCAAGGGATTAATGGCTGGCAATTAACGGCCTCGCGAAAATAGTCTGGCAACAAAAGGGTTATCATGACAACTTATAATGATTTGTCGTCTCTCGTCCGCGACATATCTCCTGTTGCGCATGCTAGGCTTACAGCATTCATCATCAGCCTATAAACACACACTGCTGGGCACAGGCCTCCCACATGGACAATAGCACTTGGGGAGGTTGGCCATAAGTGCCATAACCTGCCACGCTTGTCAATGCGGGTTGGTTATCACAAACCCGGGCTATGCATAAAAAATCCGGAACACTTTGCCCGACCTAGGAATTGAACCGAGGTGATTATAGTTACAGATTTAAAAAAATGTACCTGAGTTTTAGTGTTTATTGAGCTGTGTTATGGCGGCTCATTAATAGAACACTACCTACCCATCTTTTCCTCTGAGTGTTGTCATCATATCGAATGGCAAAACTGCGGCGTCCTAAACCTTAATTTTAAAGTTTAACAGCCATTCTTTGGCTGCAGGCGTCAGTTGGTGGAGTTCTCTCAGGCCGCCAGGGAGACAGTACAGGTAGGCAGTCCTCTACAATGTGACGCAATGTCTGGTCCGGAGCTCTACATTCACACGCAGCGAGTCCTTTAGTCCCCATTTGTAAAGATGGTGGTTTGAACGTCCATGTCCAGATCTGATCCGATTCAATTTGACCCACGGCGCGCGCTGGCCATCGCTTCCTGCAGGATTTTCCGTTGGGTCAGGGATCAAAAACTTTTTCGGCACGTCAAAGCGGTCTCAGGAAGAACGCCACGCTTCCTTGAGGCTGAAAGGGGCGTTTACAGGTTAATCGGCCCAGATAGAAGATCTTGACGGAAGGCGTTGGGTCAACAGTTGTTCCAAGAGTCTCCCGGGTGTTGTAAAAGGTGACTAACAGACTAAAAACGGCACATTTATCTAACAGCATAGAGTGACGATGTAAGAACACTACCTACCCATCTATTTAGCATTTTAGTGGAATATTTACTGAATGAGAATAAATTATTTGTTTTCAAACGTATTTCCTTACTATCTACAGCTGATTCGGAGTTTATCCTCATGGGTCGCGCGTTTTTTTAAGATTTACGATCAATGCCCCGCCTAGCAAACCTTTACCATGCGCTGCATAGCTTTTCGTTAAATAGTCCTGATAAAAACCGGGCATTCGAATTGTGGGCATTTAGTAACAAAGTAAAATTGTAAACGCATAACTAATAGTATTGGTATTTTTTATATAAATAAAAATTATTTCTCCAGATGTATGTTCGCGCATAATTTTAGAACAGTTGCCTAACTTAATTGGCAAATTTTTTTTGTGTTTGTAATTTGTCAGTATAAGGTTTGTTTATATGAAATATTTGTAAATTGTCACGGAACACGGGGTTTTCATGCGTATTGGTATTATTATTACAACTTAATTCATATCTTTATTATTGAAATTTTGCATTCACAATGCTATATACATATAAGATAAAATGTTTACTAGAAAGAAAAAAAATCAACCAGTCTCAGGAAACTCGAATGGGATACCGCTGGCTTGCAGCGTGAATCAAACTATTAGGAAAAATTCAGCGAGTCTTCTGAAGTCTCGGTAGCTCAGCGGTTAGAGCAGTGGACCGGCAATCCAAAGGTCGTGGGTTCGAATCCCATTCGAGCTTCCTGAGACTGGTTGATTTTTTTCTAGTAAACAACTTAATTCATGGCTTCGCAGCCAATTTCAAGTGGTATATAGCACACTTAGTATTGTATGGTAGATTTAATTATAATGGAGTCTCACAAAACGTGTTGTTTCTAAAAGAACATAGGAGAAACTCTATGTATTGATATTTGTCGTAGCTTGCTAGCCCACATGGTATGATTTGTATGATTTGTCTTTCCGAGTTGGTGGTATAGATTTAACGAAACAGTTAACAATTTTTTCATTAGTTTTGACGACAACTGCCAGTGAAGTGTTATATTGAATAAACAATCTGAACTTATCTTTATTTTATTATTCAAAACGATTGTCACTACTTGTCCGGACAAATCGGTATGGATGGTTACCGCCGCCCCGCCCCAAGTTCCGTGAAAACATTGTTTGCACTCACTTTGGCTACTTTCCTAGCAATTGCGGAGATTTACAACCGTGATTGTGTTTTCTGCTATACACGAAAGGAGTACATAAACAAACTTAAAGCGCGTCTACTTGATGTTTTGTTGTAATTATTTTATATTAGTCATAATAATGTAATGGTTAAGTATGTAAGTGTTTATAATACGTTACAATAGGTTAATTTGGTAAATACAATAATATTGTTAAGAGTGCTAACTTGTCAACCAACTGCTTTTGCAGTTTGGCGAGAGACAACAACATTGTAATCTGTATATGCTGTTATGATTTAAATAAAAAAATAATAACATAAAGTAGTGTAACGGCCACCATGACTGTGTGCAGATAAAATTTTGTTATTTTTACGGCGCTAAAGAGGATGACAGATTCATTTAATAACATTTAACTAAACGTTATTTAACTGTTATTTTATTATTTTTTTGAAACGCAAAATCTATGCTGTTGGATGTATGTGCAGTCTTTAGTCCGTTAGTCGCCTTTTACGACACCCAAGTGAAGAGAGGGGTGGAGTATTCTTTCACCGCGACGCGAAAAGGTTACAACAAACATATTTCTATTCAAGCCGGCTCACAGGAACACTACCAACCCCTCTCTTCACTTGGGTGTCGTAAGAGGCGACTAACGGGCTAAAGACTCCACATACATCCAATAGCATAGAACGGAAATGAGCTCACCACCTATCACGCTGAGCACATGTGCAGATGTAATTTGGTGAAACGTGGACTATGGCAGTGGACTGCTTCGGTGGTTCCCATTGTCTAGTCTCTTACTTACCTTTTGGGGATATTTTTTTTTTATCAATTCAGGTTGGCACATACAGTCAACAGTCATTCAACAAAAAATATATTAGAGTATAAATTAAACATACTAAAAGACAAGGAGTGCCGAAAAGGTTTAACAGTTGTTATTCTATTATTTAAAATTAGCGGACCGCCCGCGATTTGTCCGCGAGAACATCCATATCCCCGTGATGATCCTATTATATTATTATTCTTTTTCATATAAATATAGCATCCTTCCCGACTTTTCTCTTAGATTTTCTAAAAAATAATTCATACCTATCATGTCCTTACAATTAAAAAAAAAAGAAATCAACGAAATCAGTGTAGCCCTTTTCAAACAAGTGAGTATCCTTCATAACTTATAAGTGATTAATATAAAATACAATCCAGAAAATATTTTATTTCAAAATTTAAATCCATCCATCCTATGTTAGTAACAATGAAACTTAAAATAAATATAAATCGTGGAAGAGAAACGTAAACTGCTTAAACTAGACTAAATTCTGTAAAACACAAACTGAAAGCAGCAGCCGACGCGCGACTTTTAATATCTGTGAAACTTTTTCATTTTAATTCCTTTGGTGATACAACTGAGAACCCAGTAAAATCACAATTGTTTGCTTTACTTTTTTTTGTTGAATAATTTGTAAAAGCGTTTCGCGACTTTATCCACTGTTTTATTATTCATAAAAACTTTGAACGTGAAGTGTACTTTTTTATGAAACAGGCAGGCCACAGGGCGCTGGCTCCAGCTTTAATTCGTGCATCCCTACATACTCACGACTAAAATCCCAAAGAGTTAAGGCCCCAGTACACAATTTCGTATGCTGGCCTACTGCAGGCCATCGCCAAAGAGACATTGATGTCAGCATTTCGGATGCATTTAAAAAAACCGGCCAAGTGCGAGTCGGACTCGCCCATTAAGGGTTCCGTAGCAGCAAGTAACATATCATAATATAAAAGTTCTTGTAGTTCGTTGTAACTTTGATCGATGTTTTAATAATAGTGTATATTTTTTTAATTTATTCATTTATGACGTATTAAAAAAAACTACTTACTAGATCTCGTTCAAACCAATTTTCGTTGGAAGTTTCCATGGCAATGTACCTACATCATATATTTTTTTTTAGTTTTATCGTTCCCTTATTTTAGAAGTTACAGGAAAGGGGGGGGGCACACACATTTTACCACTTTGGAAGTGTCTCTCGCACAAACTATTCCGTTTAGAAAAAAAATATATGAGAAACCTCAATATCATTTTTGAAGACCTATCCATAGATAACCCATACGTATGGGTTTGATGAAAAAAACATTTTTGAGTTTCTGTTCTAAGTATGGGGAACCCCCAAAATTTATTGTTTATTTTCTATTTTTGCATGAAAATCTTAATGCGGTTCACAGAATACATCTACTTACCAAGTTTTAACAGTAAAGTTCTTAAAGATCCGGAAAAAAATGACTGTGACATACGGACGGACAGACAGACATGACGAATTTATAAGGGTTCCGTTTTTTGCCATTTGGCTACGGAACCCTAAAAAACAAGATTCGATCCGGTCTGGTATGGAAAAAAAAATTACAAACTATTTATGGGTATTTTATGATGTTATGGAGGCATTTTTAAAAGGAAAATAATAATATACATGCAAAAGCATAATATCGACAGATAAACAAAGTAAATAAGTAAGTAAGTAAAACAAATAAATAAATAAATTTCAATATTTTTTATTAAGGTATTACTCGTTTTTATGTCCACTAAAACTAATTGAATTATACGCCATTGGCACTACTACTGCAGACTCAAAAGCAAAATCTAAGTATTAAGGTCACCATCCCATTCTGGCCATTCTGGGCAGAATCCTTCAATTAACTCGAGTTTTTTTTAAGTGAGAAGGAATCAAACGATCAGTTGGGTCAGCTGATGGAAAGTAATCACCGCCGCCCATGGACAACCGCAAAGCTAGAGGAGTCACATATGCGTTGCCGACTCTGTATAAGGAGTAGGATCTTTGAGGAAGGAATACATGTTGTGAGAGGGGGAGGATTGGTAAGAGGAGGAGGAGAAGAAGACGTTTAACCCCTCAAGCCCCAAGCGGCCATATTTGGCCGCACCTAAAAACTCGCTATTCCGTCAGAGACCAAGCGGCCATTATGGCCGCGCTGGCCGCGCTCTCCACTTGACTTTGTGCCGTGTTTTGATACACTTAGAGACTACTTTAGTAAGAACAAGGTCGTTTATTTCGGTTCTGTGGTACATTTTATGCATCGTGAACGCAAAATTAAACATGAACTGAGTTAATTTTTTTATTTTTACATTTCTGCAAATTTAAATTCCCGCCAAATCGCATCTGCTGTCAAAATTTTTAGACATTTCGTTGCCAAGACTGAGAGGTTAATTGAAAGAAGATGAGAGAACTTTAGTACATGACCATGAGTACACTGTAATGGAGTGTAATGGAGTGTAAAGGAGTGTTCGCGCTATTTAACCTCCATAATCTCTTCCCTAGTGGCTCCAAGAAGCTGTAGTCACAGCGGCCACACTCCGGTAAACCACGACAGTGGGCTAAACCTAGGGAAGGGGGCTGCATCTATGACTATCTGTAGAGTAGCTATCGGAAGATCCCCGATCACACCTGCATCTCGTTATGGCACATTTCTCGACCAACGTTGCAAAAAGGTAATGCGAAGAACCTCAAGGGCGTTTGCTAGGATTCATGTAGTGGTTCACGGCCTTTTCGCTGCATCCCAATCTCTGCCGATCGTACCGGTTCTCCGGACCATTGGACTACAGAGGGCGGGACGAGAGAGTGGACTTACACCAGCGCAACCGTTAGCTCACTTTAAATAACTTCACGCGCAGATGACCCTGGCTATTTACTCATAATGGATTCGAGCTTTTAAACAAGTCCTGCGGCGATAGGGTGTTGGCAGTGAGGTTAAGGCAACGATGTGTCGAGGCCTTAGTTAGCATCCTGCACGTAGGCGGTCAGGAGAGAGTGGTCGCTCCCGGAGTCGATATAGGCGGAACTCGGGGTTCGGCAGCACGACTGGCGACAAAGCAGTCCTATTTAGGATCGCTCTGCTTTCCTCTGCACAGAGGAGGGGCCTAGAAAATGTGGCTTAAAAATAGTCCGTCTCACCCAATATCTGGATGCCAAACCGCGGGCATCTAGACATCGTCAACGCGGTCACAACAAATATAATAATAATCGATCTACTCTAAAACCAAAACGACTTTGCTTTGCCACATGGAACGTTCGAACTTTGCTAGATAGTGACCGAAACTTATGTCCAGAAAGAAAAACTGCTCTCATAGCAAGAGAGTTATCCCGATACAACATCGACATAGCTGCAATTAGTGAAACCCACCTGAGTGACAGTGGAGAACTATGTGAGCAGCTCGGCGGATACACATATTACTGGAGTGGACGTCCTGCCGGCGAACGGGCGGGAAACGGAGTAGGCTTTGCAGTACGCAATGGTTTGGCTAGAGATCTGAGTGTCTTTCCTAAGGGTGTCAATGACCGCCTCACGACTCTACGCCTGCCTATTTCTAACAATAAAAACGTCCATCTTATAAGTGCATACGCTCCTACATTGCCCTCGCCGGATGAGGATAAAGAGGTATTTTATCAACATCTACGCCAAATCCTTGAATGCATCCCAAGACATGATAAAATTATATTGTTGGGGGATTTTAATGCTCGAGTTGGCACCGAATATGAATTATGGAATGGTGTCCTTGGTAAACATGGTGTCGGTAAATGTAACGACAATGGATTGCGCCTCCTGTCGTTGTGCGCCGAATTCGATCTTGGCATCACGAATACATTTTTCCGACTACCTGATAAATACAAGACCTCATGGATGCACCCTAGATCCAAGCACTGGCATCTCCTTGACTATGTCATTGTCCGCCGCAAAGATCTGAGTGACGTTCTCATAACGAGAGCAATGCGCGGAGCGATAGGCTGGACTGACCACCGTCTTATACGGTCGAATATGCTCCTAGAGCTTAAAGCATCACGACGAGCATCCCACAAAATACCATCTAAATTAGCCTTCTCAAGGTTAATTACCTCACCAGAACTTGGAAACACGTTGGATACTTTGTTTGCTGCTAGTGCTCCGCATAATGATTCTTTATCCGTGGATGAAGACTGGAGTTCGTTCGCTAAACATCTTCACGGATGTGCTCTCGATACCATAGGAAGAACTAAAAAGAAGAACCAAGATTGGTTTGACTCATCCAATAAAGAGATCATGACTCTAGTTGAAGCACATAAACGCGAACTGAACACAAAAAATGCGGATACACACAGTAAAAGAGGAGCTCAACAAAAACTGAGATCAAAGGTTCGCGAGCTGAAGGATAAGTGGTGGAAGGAGAAAGCTGCTGAATTACAGCACTGCGCTGATACTCACCAGACTGGTAGGTTCTTCGAAGGCATACAAGCGATTTTTGGCCCGCGTATGAGAAAAACCGCACCCATGTACTCGAGGGACGGACGGCACCGAGTTACGAATAGGACTGACGTGCTGATGCGCTGGGCGGAGCATTTTAATGATGTTCTAAATCCCGGCGCACTCGGCGTTGATCTGTCTTACGTGGACTCGCTTGAAGAACTACCAGTTTGCCAAATATTAGACGATCCACCATCATTTGAAGAGTTCGTGAAGGCAGTCAAACGTCTTAAAAACTGGAAAACACCTGGTATGGATCAACTTCCCGCCGAAGTATACAAGTATACCGGGAATAACATCATGACGGGGCTCTACAATCTGGTCAAAAGAGTGTGGGTTGAAGAGCAAATTCCACAAGGCTGGCGGGATGCGGTGATTTGTAAGCTGTACAAAGAGAAAGGAGATGTCTCCGATTGCAGCTCTTACCGCGGTATATCGCTCCTTGCTAGTGCCGGTAAGGTTTTCGCGCACATTGTTAACACCCGCCTTAGCGAAGTAGCTGAGATGTACCTACCTGAAAGCCAATGTGGCTTCCGTCCGAGTAGGGGTACTATCGACGCAATAAGTGTCGTAAGGCAACTCCAGGACAAGAGCCTTGAACATCAACAGCCACTCTACATGTGCTTTGTCGATCTTGAGAAAGCATTTGACAGAGTTCCACGCGAGGCCCTTTGGCTTGTTCTCCTAAAATCTGGGTACCCGAAGAAGTTCGTCAATCTTATACGCCAATTTCATGTTGGTATGAAAGCGCAGGTTCAACATGAAAACGAACTTTCTGAGGATATCCAAATCACAAGTGGAGTAAAACAGGGTTGCGTGATGGCGCCTACACTTTTTGCCATTTACTTTGCAGTTGTCATGAGAGATGCGCTGCAATGTTGTAGTAACCAAATCCAGCTTAATTTCCGAACTGAAAAAGGCGTGTTTGACATTTCAAGATTAAGAGCGAAATCCAAAGTGCAGCAGATCTCGGTACTGGAGGTACTTTATGCTGACGACGTATGTCTTATGTCTAACAATATGGTGCAGCTCCAAAGCTATGTTGACGCACTACATATATCCTGTCAAAGGTTCGGCTTGGTTATCAGTGTTACTAAGACCCAAATTCTAAAACAGCCACCCAGAGGCTGTGAAGCTGATAAAGCGATACTAAATCTGGATGGGAAACCACTAGAGGAGGTATCACACTTTAAATATCTAGGTAGCAATATCCGGCACGATAACACCTTAGCTTCGGAGATACCTTCGCGCATCGCAAACGCTGCTGCTAGTTTCGGACGACTCATGGATTGTGTCTGGAAGTCTCATGATCTCAAGCTGGAGACGAAGATTAGCGTATACAAAGCGCTAATCTTACCTGTCCTACTATATGGTTCAGAGACATGGTGCCTTTACAGAAAAGACATTAAGAAACTCGACACATACCACCTTAGATGTCTTAGATCCATCCTTAATATCAAATGGCAGGACCGTGTGCCAAATACTGAGGTTCTGCGTCGCTCCGGAATTTATGGCATGGAAGCTCTTCTCATGCAGCGTCAGCTCGGGTGGTGTGGACACGTCTTTCGCATGGATGACCGCCGGTTACCCAAAGTTGTCTTTTATTCTGAGATCACAGAGGGTAAACGGAAACACGGCGGTCAGCATCTGCGTTATATAGACGTTTTCAAAAGACACCTAAACGCCTGCGCTATTGACTCTACAGGTTGGAAAGAGCTCGCTTCTAAGAGGTCTTCATGGCGCTCTACCATCTTTAAAAATATAAAAACTTTTGAGGAAAATCGTCTTAACTCACTCGACCTAAAACGCCAAATCCGCAAAGAGAGACCAAGTCCCTCCTATACATATACATATAACTCACAAGGGCAACTCTATTGTATATCTTGCGACAGAGTCTTTAAGACAAAGTTCGGTCTAGCGAGCCACATTAGAGCTCACATGAGAAAATAAATTATTCTTACATGTTATTTTGATACCAATTTAGGTTAATTAATATAATAATTATTATAGTCAGGGTCGCCGTCGTCGAAATCGATGAGGAGGACTATATATGAGTACACATACTAAAAAAATATTATAAAATACATGTATTTATTTTAACCGTGTCGCGTAACGGGGAAAGAATACTACCACCCCCTTTCTTCCTTTAGGTGTCGCAAAAGGCGACTAATAGACTAAAGACTGCACGTACATCCAAAAGCATAGAGCGGCGATGGGCTTAGCATCTGTCACGCTAAGCAAATGTGCAGTCGCTATCTGGTGAAAAGTGGACTATGGTAGAGGATTGCTTTCGCTGTTTTTATTGCCTGTCTCTGACTAACCCTTCGGGGATAATAGTCGTGATTATGTGTTATTTGAAATAAGTCCTCGACATGCTACATCATTTTTACGTAAGAATAAAAAAAACATATTTTTTTTATGACCGAAATGCATACTTTTTGTTTTGACAGCTACTTGACATTGACAGAATACCGCTTTTCATCACGAAACTTGCTATATTTTGATTTTCAAACACATCTTACGTAAAAACTGTTCATTTTTTTGCAGAAAATCATTTTGAATAAGGTTATTTTATGCAAGATAGCTAACTATCTTTCGGTATTATGTACAAGGTGTTGGCCATTTCTCCATACAAAATTAAACATCTCCTATAACACTTTTTGGAATTAGGTCAAGTTTAATTACTACTTTAGGTACAGATAATTTATTTTATCCCGACGTTTCAGACTGAGGCCGTCTCCATGGACGTAATATTACATCCATGGCCGTCTCATAAGTCATAATAAACGAGAGTATAAATTCAAAAAATATTTAATTTCAACTTGTTGAATGACTATATTATTAATTATTTAATTCAGACATTTAGAACCAATGATATATCATTGTTTAGAACCCATTTTATTGCGCTTCGTTGTGCTTCTTATATTGTAGTCGAGCTTCAATTATATTATTCTACATAAACCGAAGCGACAAGTTCCTTTTACAATTGAAACAAAGGAGACTTTATATCTTCAAAATTCTCAATTAAAATTATAAACTAATAACCGTGGCAAATTCAAAGGAAAGTCTTTGACATTGCCAAATCTCATTAAAGTTAACAGAAACGTTTCAGCTTTTTTTTTCTTACTTGCATTAAAATTTAAATTCTCGACAAGCGAAGACAAATCGCAAATTAAAAGGTTCCTTCTAATTAGAATTCCAATGAATGCCGATTCCTTTGTGCGACTTGGAAGACTATAGTGACAGTCGTAATGACTACCTTTGTAGTGTGTCTATGATAATAATATTTTGCTGGACAGAGTGATGTTTCAATAATCGGTTTAGCGCGTTACACCGTCTTTACACCGACTTTGACGGTGTAGATTTACTCTTGGGTGAACTACCTACTACTTAATGTTGGGTGAGTTGGTAAAATACAAAAGGAGTTTTAACATTGAAAATGATTTTTCGTTCGCTCCAGTAGGGCCCCCATTTTTGCCGAAAGTGCGACTCGCCTGTGATACCCTGAGGTTTAAGGCCACGAGGATGTATGAGGGCTTTAAAGTCCCGGAATTAGAAGAGGTTTAAAATTATGTAAAAATATTTTGGAAAAGTCAAAAACTTTTTTTGGAAATTGAAAATAAACGACTTTTTTTGACCGATAAATCGTGTGTTTTCCAAGAAAAATTCCCGATATCACGAGAACGGAGAGAACGGAGCCGAATTAAAAAATTAAAAAAGCACCTCGGTATTGAACTAAGGAAAATTTTACCTTATTACACTTTTTGATATTAGTGACGGTTGAAGCTGTACAGGTGCCCTTAGCCGCGAGTTTGCGCGGCGCGTGATAGCTCAAAAGATGCGGAATTCAAAGGGTTTTAAGATGATATAAAAATATTTTGAAAAAGTTGGTTTTGAAAAAATAATATTTTTTTTGGTTCTGAAAAAAAATTAAATTGTCGAAAGAAAAATTACGCGTTCATTTTCAATGCCCTTTCAAGTCGTATAGAGCACGAGATCTGTGGATTTTTTTATCCTCTACGGGTTAGCACTTGCCTTCATCTCACTTGATGGTAAGTGACGATAAGGCCAAAGGTGACAGCACGCTTCACCCGGAGTCCTTAACTACTGAGTAACTGGCTATCTTATAAAAAATAACCTAAAAGTTAAATAAGTGCCTTTTTAGTATCGGGAGAAGAGTTACTCGGGTGCACCCGAGTGCTACCACGTAGAATGGACCTTAATATTTTAGATGAGATTTTTATAAAACAACAAGCAAATTATTTATTAATGTTAAAATACCTATTTATGTTATATTGGTTCTGTTTCGTAGAACGTTTGTCCAAAAATAATATAAACCATCGTAGATCAAACTAATTAAAATTGTTAGTGAGCAGGGCCCATCTATCAAAATGGTGGCTATTAGCTTTGATTTTGAGTCATGTTAAGCTGTAAAGGCCATTGATAGCCAAAGGTAAATTCTTAATTCTTATTATTCTCATATTAATAACTTAAATAGAAAGATTTCTAGTTATAGCTATGCATTATCTATTCTGGCAGAAAATTTCACTTCTGAAATTGTTCGAACAGCTTATTTTGGTAATGTGTATCCTCTCATAACGTATGGAATTATTTTTTGGGGTAATTCTGTTAATTCACATAGTACTTCCATTCTACAAAAGAAATGTATACGCATAATTTGCAACATGTATTTTAAAAGTACTTTTAGGGATGTATTTAAAGAAAAGAAATTATTATTCTTACTGATATCTATATACTAAAAATTTGTGTATTCATTAAAAACAACTTAGAATTGTTTAACTGTAAATCTCTCCGTAACCAACGTATAAAGTAAAAAAAAAATTTAAATGCAGCGCGATGGACCGACGACATGAAGGTGGCGAGCAATGGATGGCAGCATGAAGCATGAAGCATGAAGCATGAAGCAATGAGGACTGCCCAGGGGGGCGATAGCGCTGAATAATCACAACCAAACCACAAGTGAACCGCAGCCGTCCTGCCGACTTCGTATAGCGCCATCGCGTGTGTCAAACGCGATTGCCCTATATAACGGCTTAGTTTCAATTGTAGTTTGGTTGAGATCATTTAGCGCGATCGCTCCCCAGGACTGGAATAGTTGGCGCTCAGTTGGCGCCGCATCGCGGCTGAAAAAAATATATGTTTATGATAAGAGTACTTTCATACATGGTTTAAAGTGTGTATCATTTACCTACTGATTTAAAGGCATTGAATGGTCATTTAATTAAACTTAAGTTAAAAACTTGGTTATTTAATAATGTTTTCTATACACTAACTGATTGGTTTTAAGACAAATTAATTGTTAAAATCATGATATATTTTGTTAATGTTTATGTTAATAATAATTTTTGTGACCATTGCATGATATCATGAGCAAACTGTTGATACTATTTAATTATTTTATTATTTTAGGAACTTGTGACATAGTCTAAGCAATAATGAAATTCTATTCTATTCTATTCTTAGCTAAAAGAAAAGCAAGAAAAGAGTGCACAAAAAGAAACACAAAAGTCTTACAATTTTTGGTCACTCTCCACTATTTCAATGCTGCATTTCTTTTAAAGAACAAACAGCCCATTCAGTAACCAACAATTGATTGGTATTCCGCAGGCAAACTCGAACAACCAATAAATATAATATCAATTTTACGTAGCTACAGGGTGGGGTAGCTACAGGGTGGGTTAAAGGTATATTATAATCCCGCAATAGGGCCATTATATTACGTGCAAAGAACCACTGTTTCTACGGCTGTAACTCTGAAAACGCGAAAAAAAACAACCATTGAATACAAAACTGTAACTACTATTTATCCTAAAATACGTAGCAACCTTACTCTACAAACTGCTCATCATACTAGCTTCATCTCCAGCTCTTTCACTCTATCTGCTATCCGTCTCTGGATGCTCTGCCATTGCATAGCCGCCGTGCACAGAGCAAAGTAGTGTTTAAAAGACTAGTGAATTAGCAGTTTTATATGTAAAGAAGATTAATTAAATAAATTTAATAAAAACTAAAAAAGAGATACCTCCATAAAACTTTTTTTTTATTACAATTGTACTTTTTTTTTATTACAATTGTACTTTTTTTTTATTACAATTGTACTTTTTGTTAAGAAAATGTTGCTAATCAGAAACACGAATAGAATGTTATGCGAATGTGTTATTTTGCTAATATGATATTTCAAGAATATGGTGATTTGAAATTACGAGATTTTGCGAATATGGTGTTTTGCTAATATGACAATTTGCGAACATCATGTTTTGCTTTTATAAGTATGCTATGCAGCGACTGAGGGATATAATCACGACTATTATCCCCGGAGGTAGGTATACTATTTAGCCTAAGTGTATGGAAAAGCTTTTTTTGTACGATATCACATTTTTTTTGATCTTTATTATTTTTGGGGATATTTATCTCTTGACATGTCAATACCATTAAAACTATATTAAATATTTTTGCCCGTCATGGAATACCTATGTCTTTAGTATCAGATGGCGGACCGCCATTCCAATCATTAGAATTCAAAAATTTTGTTTATGAGTGGGACATAGAACATATTGTAACTGATCCATATCATCCACAGTCAAATGGACAGGCAGAAAGTTCAGTCAAAATTGTCAAAAATATGTTGAAGAAATGTAAGGAGACAGGAACGGATCCATACATAGCATTGTTACATTATAGAAATACTCCAAAAAATAATTTTTCGTCTCCAGCTCAATTGTTAATGTCTAGAAGTCTAAGAGATAATATTCCTATGTCATTAAAAAAGTTAACACCTAAAATTGTAAAATTCAAAGATTATAAAAAATCTGTAGAAAAAAAAGATGTACAAAAGTCTAAATACTTTAAAAGAAAACGTTAAGCCATTGTCATTGTTACACACGAACGATCATGTTTATTTTAAGAGAAATCCTGTAAGTAACTGGGAACATGCAGTAATAAAACAAAGATTAGGTAATAATAGGTCTTATATTGGAGAAGATGTCAATAACGTTAGGTATAGGCGTAATAGGGTTCACCTGAAACAAAAGTTTAATTGTATTGACTGTGACCACCCTCCCATGCAGTCCAGCTCATCGCAGGAGAGGGATGAGGTGAGACCCCGAGATGACCCATGTGCAGTAACTGTAACTCGTTCTGGTCGTGTTGTAAGACCGCCTAAAAGGTGGATTGAGGAAATAGACTAATAAAAAATTGTAGTAACTTAAACTCTATTAACATTGTAATAAGAACTAAGAAGGGGGATGTTAGGTACATCACTATATAGATTGTGCATAGTGGTACATCCCTACAGAGCCGCCATATTTATTACTCGTCTCTGAGCGGCCGATCACGGACGCTAAACTTACCTGTAATGTAATAACCTAAATTGTGACAAATAAATGATGTGGACCTAAAGACTATTGTATCATTAAGAAGACCCAAAGACCGACATAACACACTATAATCTTAAACCTATTATAATTCGAGGGAAGAAAGAGTCTCTTACCACAAAACTTCACTAAATTACACAGAGTTATAGCAACATCCGAATGTCGGTTGTGTAAAATGCCTTGAATAATGCCTACATCGAAACAGTTAATATTAAATTTGTGAATGAATGACTCCCTTTCCCCTCGATTCCTGTAATATCACATTTAAGATGAGTATCTTTAATTACATTGCCAGCTAAGAAATAAGCTAAGTACTTAAGAAGATAAATACTTCACAGTTAAGTGACTTCAATGTCATTTCTATACAATCAGCTAAAGGTTACAGTAAAAAGCCAACGCATTTTAAACTATTTCAAATAACACTTTCACAATAATTAATTGAGAGACACTCAAACTTGTCAACGAACAGCTAACTGAAAGCCGATACATCATAGTAGATAGAAAGTTTGGTTTGCTCTATCGAATTCTAAAGTATAGTGACATTAAAGTGTAAGTTCGCAGAAAAATAAACTTCTAACTACACAGAAAAGCTTTTAAATATAATCTACTTTTAAATAAAATGTATATTCGAGGCAGACGATATAATTTAGGTTTAAGGAGTGGCATCCAAACCAAATTCATTCAAAATTTAATTTTATGACATTATAACATAAGATAATCCTAAACCAAAAAGTGGTTTATCCGCACGCCCGCGCCCTAATCCACGCTAACTTAGAAACACGCTGTAATACTTCAGCCATTTTATACAAAATATCTACAAAATGAAGTAAAAAAAAAACCATCGTGCTTTATCGATCTTTCTCTCAGTGAAAACCACGTATTTTGGGGACTTTGGGAACAATTAGTCGTGAAACATAGGTAGGCATTAAAACGCAAAAAAGTTAAAGTAATCCTCCATTACCTCGATTACTTAAATTATAATTTTAAGGGGATCCTGCACGAAATTGTGAAAATTTACGTGTTTTAAGTTTCTTGTACTATGCGCTGAATTAGTTAAATACATTAAAAGAACTTACGTAAGTTAGGTCGTGGCCTTGTTGAAATTTGAAACAAATTCTTTAAACAATAACAAACAATACATGAATCTAATGACTACTAAAAACATTTTTTTTCGACAACTTTCTTAATTTTACGCATGAAACATTAATTCTTACATGAAAATATTTGTATTGATATTCCGCAGGTCACCCCATCTTGAAAAAGTAAATTTTAAATTCTAACACAAGCGCGTGATGGTTTTGCACATTTCGCAGAATAAAAACATTAATCTAATCAAATTACTATGTCTGAAACTTCAAAGCAAAATAGTTCTAATTTTAAATATCAATATGATTGATTTTGCTTTGAAGTTCATTATGAGACATAGGTCAGTTTTTGCGATCACGCTGCACCCCCTTAATGTGATCTGATGTAGTTACATGGAATTTTGAAATTTAATTCGAATCTTTGTATTTTGGTGGGAATAACAGTAATTAAGTATACTTAATTACTGTAATACCACCATTTCAAATAACAATATAATATTCAGAATGTGAAACCACTAAACATTTCAAATGTAATCATTTCACTAAAATACAAAGATTAAATTTTAAATTTTAAAATTATTAACCCTTAATTACTCGCATGAAGAAAATTACATAACTGCTCGCATGGGGTCACAGATGACCCAAAATTGTAGGAATAGTTTCTATTATTTATTATAGTTCTAAGTAAATAAAACTTGTTAATTATAAAAGTACTATATTAATCATATTATATTTAAAAGAAATAACATGAACTTATTATCTTATTAAACAAAACCAAGCTAAATTATAATAATTACAAAAATCAACAATTCGTACTTAGATTGAGATCGAAGCTTCTAAATTATTATTAGGAACTCTCCGAATCACTTCTATTACACTGTTGACAATATATTTGAGAGTGATCATTGCATACAAACTTTGCACATTTTGTTCATTTTGTTGGTACTTTCCGATCATTTGTGTCTTGTAACGTAATTACTCGCACGGGGTCACCGCTCAAGAGCGCAGCGACGCGTCCTTCCACTCCTGTGCCTTGGTCGCTCTAGGAATACACACTTTGACGCGGGCTATGAAGCAAGCGGGGGCGCGGAGTAATTCGGGCAGCAGCAAGTGCTTAATTTTTTTATGCGAAACTGCTTTGACCCCATGCGTCTAATTAAGGGTTAAGTATACAGCACAGTATTATGAGTAAGCATCTGTATAAAAAGTTTGGACATAATGTTATTTACAAATAAGAAATGAAAAATGTTTGTAATGAACTAAAGCTGATTTGTTTAGTGTTAAAATGAATTTTAAGTTATTTTCTAGTTTTAAATATCGGCAGGACTGGGCAAGGATACGAAGATCTCGGGTTCAAATCCCAGGTCGGGCAGTGTGTTTCGGATTTTCGATGAATAAATTCGGGTTTGTGTGGGATTAAGCCAATACCCAAACTTAGTTTCAATAATGGAGGCCTTTGGGACAGTTTATACAGGCTGTTACTTTAATATAAAAAATGGCTAGATTTGGTAGATCAGAATTGAAAACTCGTTCAAAGTAATCCCATGAAGAATGGGCAAAACGTCCCCCCCCCCCTTTGTAACACTTACATCTATGCATCAAATAAAAGTACTTGAAAAGTGAAGCATTTTATTGTATGACAGCAAATCTGTCAGGTATTGGAGAAAAAAGTTATTGAGAAGAAGAAAATTTAAATAATAAATGCTAATAGATAGGTTATACTTTCATAACATTAATAACGATAATGTAAAATTGAAGTCAAGATTTTTTTTTAAATTTAACTAGACACCCTCTTTTGTTATTCATTTTCCCTTTTCTTTTCTTTTTTTTCATTCATTCATTCATTCATTCATTTGCTCGTTCATATTTGCGGTCCTTACCATAAAATACACAATTTATTTCGAAACTTATCATGTGGGAACTTACAAGGGGTGGGCCGGGGTTCATACAAAAACGCCCATTCTTCTTTGAGTTGAAGTACTTTAAATTAACATAACCACATAAAATTCAAAACTTCTGCCAGCTATGCAGAAGAACTTTCGGCTTTGCACCCTCAAAAGACATCGTTAGGAATGATGGAGAGTGAAAAGATGGGGTTGCACAAAAGATACCAATTCGTTGAAGTGCACTGAGGGATGAAAACCTCCGCAGGCTTCACAGAGTTAAGGTCTCTAGACACCGAAAATTATTAATTATCATCCTTTCATAGAGTCTTCACTGACACAGAAGAAAAGGATTTTCATCTCCATACTGACATTTACACTTCAAAGCGTAAAATGATTAGCATACATCATCATCATCATCAACCTATTAACGTCCCAATGCTGGGCACAGACCTTCTTATTTTTTTATGTATTTTTTTTATATTAGAAGGAGGCAAACGAGCAGGCGGGTCACGAAAGGAATAGGGTTAAGGAAGGAATAGGAATTGTGAGGGGGGGAGGGGAAGGGGCCTCCGAAACTCTCACTGGCCGAACGAAACACAACAGCACTAGGTGCCATTATTTCACGCCGGATATTCAGTCAGTGTCACTCATTTAGTACCACCCAGGGGTCACGTGTAGGGTCTCAAGGGTAAACAGGACGCGAGTAACTTTAACGCCCTACATGGGCAGTTTGGATCATAACCCACCACGCTGGCTCAATGCTTTTAACATAAATACTGCCTACATGTTAAGGTCCGTTTAATTCGATGACCTCCGTGGTCCAGTGGTAGCACGCCAGGTCTGGCGTCGCGCCATCTCTGAGGTCCTGGGTTTCAAGTCCCGGCCGGGTAAATTTTGAGAAAACTGTTTTTATAAATTCTGGGTGTTTTGCTATGTTTATGTATATTTATCCGTTATCTTACCATATTCATCATCATCAACATCAGCCTTCAGCCATCAGCCAGGGTATAAGCCTTCCACGTGAACAATAACACGTGGGTATATTGTTTGTTGTTTTATTGGGCCATAACCCACCACGCTGGCCCAATGCGGGTTGGTGGGTTTCAACGACTGCCATCTTACGACAACAACCGGGACCAACGGCTTAACGTGCCTTCCGAAGCACGGAGGAAGCTCAAGATGTTTTTAATTGGTCACCTATCAGGCGACATTGCTAAAGTTGCTTAACGGGCAAGATAGCAAGCCGAACGGGCTAGACGCTGCGCCATCGAACTCCTCTTACCATATTAACGAGTTTCAAAAATACGCTTGTCTTGGGCTATATAATTGGTATGAGCGTAAACAAATATAAAAAACCGGCCAAGTATGCGAGTCGGATTCGCCCATGAAGGGTTCCGTAGCAGCATGTAACATCATATAAAAGTTCTTGTAGTTCGTTGTAACTTTGATCGATTTTTAATAATAGTGTTTTTTTTAATTTATTAATTTATGACGTATTAAAAAAAAATACTTACTACATCTCGTTCAAACCAATTTTCGGTGGAAGTTTGCATGGTAATGTATATCATATATTTTTTTTAGTTTTATCATTCTCTTATTTTAGAAGTTACAGGGGGACACACACACATTTTACCACTTTGGAAGTGTCTCTCGCGCAATCTATTCAGTTTAGAAAAAAATGATTTTAGAAACCTCATTATCATTTTGGAAGTCCTATCCATAGATAGGTGAAAAAAAAATTTGAATATCAGTTCTTAGTAGGTATGTAGAACCCCCAAAATTTATTAGTTTTTTTTCTATTTCCGTTTTTTGCCATTTGGCTACGGAACCCTTAAATCAAATAAAAATATAAAAATTGACATCAAGTGGGCGCTAATATTGATTAGCTTTACCCTTGACCACACCACGCTTGCCAAATGCAGGTTGGTGATCACTACTGATCACAAACCGGGGCTTCGCATTGATATTAGCCCATGCTAATAGCATAGTTGTATTCTGACAGTTAAGAGATTATACTTTATTTTATTTTTCAATTTTGAGGAAAACTTACAGCTAATACAAAGTTTAAATCACTATACTAAACATAATAAAGCCAATTACAAGTTTTCACATATGTATAAAATATTTTAGTAAGTAAGTACTTAATACTTATGAAAAAGTGAAGTGTAGAATGTGATGATACAAAAGGATTAATTAATTATTGTTTCTTAAGAAATAGTTAATATTAAATGTTTTTTTGAATTTTGTTGAAGTTGTGCAAAATAAGTCAAATTCTATACTACTGGTTAAATTATTAAAAACATTTGATGCTTTAACAACAAATGAGTTTTTACTATAATTGGTAGATGCAAATGGTACATTAATTAAGTTTGTGTGTCGTGTAAGATAAGATAGCCAGTTCCTCAGTGGTTGAAGAGTCCGGGTGAAGCGCGCTTCCACCATCAGCTCTCTCATCAAATAGCTATCAGTTGATAGTAATTAATAAATAAAAACAGTAATATGTCCCCACCATGTCTTACAAAGTTTTCACAAGGTGTTGAGGGCTGATGATAAAGGAAACGATTAATTAATGCTGTTTGATTAATTCAATTAATAAAAATCTCTCGTTCTCTGAATTATTTTAATTATACTTTAAATTACCGACCTTTCAATGACTGTCGAAATCAGATTACGAATAATTAAACGAAGGTAGCGTTGGTGGTAACAATTTATGGAGTTAAATTAATTACTGCTACGTTGGTCTATTAATTAATATGTCGAAAGTTATGATTGCTACTCTATCTCTAGTTCACCAAATTGTACAATTATTTGTCATAGTTGTTGTTATAGTACATTATGATATTAGTGCGGTAAGTTGAAAATTACAGCAGAGGCGATATTGCTAGCCCGAGCCGTAAGCGAGGGCTACAAGAAAGCAGAGGCTGTAATTATCAAAGCGCACGTATGTCATACGACGTTTTATAACATATTTTCGAGAAAAACACATTTTCTGAAAATTACTGCGTGTTTTTGTTGCTTTTCTAGTGTATAAATTTTTGGTAAGCCAACATGTATTTTTCTTTGGACTTAGATGGTAATAGGCTGTCAAAAACATTTTGTGCTTCACTTATTATTTCCGGTGGTGTAGACTGTAAGTTTAGTTCTTCATTACTAAAACTATACATATTTATTTTTAAACTTTCAAAGTATTTTGATTTTGATTATTGAACAAGAAGCCGCTGTTTGAATCGACAAAATAAACGAGTAGGTATGTTAAAGGTAGGAAGTCTTCCCATCCAGTCCCTTGGGTGTCGTAAATAGCACCTAACGGACTAAAGACTGCACATACATCCTACAGCATAGAGCGGCGATGGGCTCATCAAAATAACACTACCAACCCCTTTCTTCCCTTGGGTGTTGTAAAAGGCGACTAACGGACTAAAGACTGCACATACATTCAACAGCATAGAGCGGCGACGGGCTCATCAAAATAATACTACCAACCCCTCTCTTCCCTTCGGTGTCATAAAAGGCGACTAACGGACTAAAGACTGAAAATTCATTCAACAGCATAGAACGGCGATGGGATCATCAAAATAATACTACCAACCCCTTTTTTCCCTTCGGTGTCGTAAAAGGCGACTAACGGACTAAAGACTGCTCATACATTCAACAGCATAGAACAACGATGGGCTCATATAAATAATACTACCAACCCCTCTCTTCTCTTCGGTGTCGTAAAAGGTGACTAACGGACTAAAGAATGCACATACATTCAACAGCATAGAGCAGTGATGGGGTCTTCAAAATAATAATAGGTACCAACCCCTCTCTACTCTTGGGTGTCGTAAAAGCGACTAACAGGCTAAAGGCTCACCATCTAAGCACTTGTTCAGACTTTGCAGTTGTTTCTTGCTGAAGCGTGGACTATGTGGGCGTGATCTGTGTTGTTCATAGATTCAAATTACTTATTACTAATTTTACATTACCGCACTAGTGTGTTATAACTAATTTTACATTACCGCACTAGTGTGTAATAAGCTACATTACGATGCTGAAAACAAGAGCCACTTTACGAGCAAATGTGTTATAAAAAAACTTATAAACTTACTCTTACCTTCTTATTTTTAAACTTGGACTAAAGTTAAAACTGTTTAAGCCTGATGCTGTCTCATTTCTGTCAATAAAGGCAGTAGAGACAGCATGAGGTTTGAACCAGGTCTGAATTAAGTCCACCTTTCATAATAACAGGGTTGTTTAACCTGTTTACTAGAAAAAAACAACCAGGAAAGCTCGAACGGGATTCGAACCCGTGCCCTTTGGATTGCCGGTCCACTGCTGGTCCAAAGCAGTCCAGAGAGAGTCTTCTCGGGTCTCGGTAGGTTAGCGGTTAAAGCAGTGGACCGGCAATCCAAAGGTCATGGGTTCGAACCCCATTCGAGTCTCCTGAGACTGGTTGTATTTTTTTCTAGTAAACATTTTATCCGATATCTATCTAGCATTGTGAATGCAAAATTTCATTAATAAAAATATTGTTTAATTTTATTTTTAATTACAATGTGGCGTGGTGAAGTGTGGGGATTTATTTTACCCAATACCCATCAATGTAGCAAAGATTTGGTTCCATGAAGGAAGCCTTTACTCAGCAGTGAGACTGCGTTTAGGCTATACTAAGACTTTAGTTATTTATTTACTAAAGAAAAAAGTTCTCATTACCAAGAATCCAATCATGATTCCACTCACGTGCGATCACACGCGTCGCTGGGAACGCCAAGGAAATAATAACCGACAGTTCATAAGCTACATAATTACTATTACGTGATCTGCGATCTAAAACTGGTAAGTTGGTTTTGTTTTCATTTTAGTGAAAATAATATAAAAATAAAGAATAGGCTGCAACTACGTATTGGTTCCGTTTGCAGTAGTGACAATGGGTCCATGGGGGCAGGAGGCCAAGCAGCTCGTTAAAGAGTTAAGTCGTCTCCTTATTGAGGCCTCCGGTGAGAAGAAGGCTGGCAGCTACCTCTTCCAGCGTATCAGCCTCGCATTCCAAAGAGGTAACGTTGCCAGCATTCTTGGTACCGCACCCATGAGCCCACAGTTGGAGTTCATCTTTTATTTATAGTTTTCTTTCTTTATTTTCAAAGTTTAGTTTAGGTTGATTAATTTTACTTATTTATGTAAGAATGTAATTAGGTTTTTTTATTATTATTATTAAGTTATGTTGTTGTTTTGTTATTGCTGTATGTAAATAAATATATATTTATGAATTAAAATAAATAACAAAACAATTAAGAATAGTGTATGTATAACGTTAAAATTGACGAATTTTCATTCGTTTGAAAGAGAATTAGATAAACATTATGAAAATGATGTATTTTCATATCATGTCTTTTTTTTACACAGTTGACATTTGGGTTGATCGCGTAATAGTTTATCAAATGGATAACTTTTGTCCGAAGATGAAACAATCGGCTCTAAATGGAGGAAAAGTTGTTAGTCAGGATCCCTCTTAGGAATTTGCTACGCATAGCAAATGGAGACCAGAGGTTTCTGCCTACCTGTTTAGCTGTTCTTTTTTGGAATATCCACGGAATAACTCTGCTATGGATGTTATTTTTAAATGAAAAAAAATTTACAATTATAATAATACAAAGCGAAACCATAACGGGTGTTCACGCGGACAAAGGAAGGTAGGCGGTAGGAATGAACGAAGAGGTGGCACCTGCATCTTGTTAAAACGCCATTTAGAGTACAAAAAGCTAGAAACTCCCCAATCATTTCTTTATGTATTTGAGTGTTGTGGGGTAGAAATCACTCAGTTTAATTTAATAATCATTTGTGTCTACAGAACACCATCTTCAAAAATACCAATATTTTTTGAGAAATTAAATTCACTATTGCAGATTTATCACGAAGACGTAATAAAAAAATTATACTATGCGGAGATTGGAACATTGACATGTCACAAAAAAATAAAAATAGTAATGAATTGGTCAGTCTATTGAGTAATTACAACATAGTTAATCACATAAATCAACCTACGCGTAAAAGAGCGTGTTTAGATCTGATTGCTAGTAACATAGATAGCACAATTAAACCAGGTATACATTGTTTATATTTATCAGACCATGAAAAGGGTCAGAGTATAACATTTGAATTACACGTATTCAAAAAAACTTAAGCAATGGTTTGAGTTTAAACGTGACATGTGTAAACTTAACATACAAAAGTTTGTACTCTGCATCTCTTCACTTACTTTTAATGATGTACTAGAAGAACAAGATGTAGAGAAATCATTCAATTGTTTTCACGATCATATAACCCTATTCTTTAGTTTATGCTTTCCAGTTTTTAGAGTGAAAAAAACTAGCAAACCGTTAAAAAATATGTGGCTAAGCAAAGGTATCAAACGATGTTGTGTTCATAAGCGACAGCTCTATCTTAAATATAGGTTGGCGTCATCTAACAAAGTAATTATTAAAAGACGTTATCAACATTATAATAAAATATTAAAAAAATGCATTTTACAAGCGCAAAAGATTGTTAACACTCATTACATCGCGAAATCAAAAAATGTATGTAAATCATCGTGGGATATACTAAAAAAATATGTACAAAGTGCTGAAACAAAAAATGACATAAATGAAATAAAATTAAATAATAAACTTATTAATAATACTGTTGAAATATGTAATGAATTTAATAAATATTTTATTAACTTAACGAACAAAAATAATTTGGGTAATAAATTAAACCTAAATATATTGAATGACATAAAACAACATATAAACAGTATATACTTTACGCCTATGAATGAAAATGACATTTACAAAATAATTATGAGACTTAAGAATTCTTATTCCACTGGCTACGACAATATTACAACTTATTTAATTTAAAAAATTGCTTCTTTTATTACTTTGCCTTTGACTCATATAATCAATCTTTCATTATCAAAAGGACACTTTCCCTCTTAACTTAAATGGTCTATAGTGAAACCAATACATAAGAATGGCTCGCCCTTAGGAAATTTCAAATTATAGACCTATTACCCTTATATCTTTATTTTCAAAAATACTAGAAAAGGTTATGCATGAGAAAATATATTCATTTGTATCCTAGCAAAATCTAGTAAAAAGTGATCAGTTTGGTTTTAGGAAACGTGGCACGACCACTCTAGCGTGCTACCACTTAATTAAAGAAGTGACACAAAATATAAGCAGTGGAATGAGTATTATTGCTATATTCTTAGATATGAGCAAAGCGTTCGATTTTGTGCCTCATAAATTATTATTAGCCAAGCTGGAAAAATATGGCATTAGAGGAACGGCTTTATCTTGGATAGACAGCTACTTGTCTGATAGGCAACAATGTGTAGAAATCTGTAGAACTTCCGGTAACACCAGAAAGTTAACTTCATCTACATATGATTATAACCGATGCGGTGTTCCACAAGGGAGTGTCCTGGGACCTTTATTATTTTGCTCTTTATTAATGATCTGCCAAATGTTACAGACCAAATGCATATTGTTTGCGGATGATACAACACTTATAGTAAAAAGTAAAAATGAAAGAGAATTAGAAACTATTGCTAATGATAGCTTCAATAAAATTGTTACATGGCTTAAAATTAATAACCTCAAAATAAATATAAATAAGACAAAGTGCATTCATTTTAAAACTCATAACAAGACAAATATAAATATAAATATAAACATTAAATATGATAATAATAAAATAGACATCATAAATGAAACAACATTTTTATGTGTAACAATTGATAAAATATGTAATTGGAAAGCTCATATTGACACATTAGTATCTAAATTAAAAAGATATGTTTACGTTCTTAATAGAATCGCGAATGTAGCATCTAAAGAAGCTGCTCTAATGGCATATCACGGCTACGTGTCATCATTGCTGAGGTATGGGCTTATTCTATGGGGAAACTCTGTTGACTTGCTCAGAGCGTTTAGGGTACAAAAGAAATGTATTAGGTCAATCTGTGGTGCAGACTTCTTAGATAGCTGTAAGCCATTGTTCAAGGCATTAAATGTTTTACCCCTACCCTGTCTATACATTTTTGATATAGGAATCTTTGTAAAAAAATATAGCAATCTATTTGAAACTAAGAATAGATCTGAATATAGAGGCAGAAAAAGAGAAAATCTATGTATACCTGACCAAAGATTAATATTATATTCAAAGATCGTTCATTGCATGTGTATTCGAATTTTCAATAAATTGCCTGGTAATATAAAAATACTGACATTTTATAAATTTAAATCCAAACTACTTCAATTTTTAATGAACAAAATGTACTATACCATTAACGACTACTTAAATGATAATATTTGACATGCTTTATTTTAATAGTATTAACGTTGACTATGATTTTATTATAATTTGTTAATTATTTGTGTACTGTCTAATGTAATTTTGAATATTTGCACATTGTATTATACGATAGAATATGCTGGTTAACATTATTTTAAGAACAATCTTTGTACCATATTTGAGAAAATAAATATTTGATTGATTGATTGATTGAAAGCTGCGGGCGAGGCGCTAGTTTAAAATAAAATTACATCTCACATACATAAATATAAACAAGACTATTATACCCGAAGGGTTAGTCAAAAACTAGGCAATGAGGACAGCAAAAGCAGTTCTCTACCATAGTTCACTTTTTACCAAATGGCGACTGCACATGTGCTCAGCATGACAGGTGGTGAGCCCATCGCCGCTCTATGCTGTTGGATGTATGTGGAGTCTTTAGTCCGTTAGTTGCCCTTTTACGACACCCAAGGAAAGAGAGGGAGTGGGTGGTAGTATGCTTCGGTCTCTACGCGACACGGTTAAATAAAAAAAATATATAAAACTTTAAATATCCCAAAATGAAAATAGTGGCTTTCCTCAAAGGGGAGAATGGGCGTTTTTGTATAAAACCCGTCCCACCCCTCGTAAGTTCCCCCAGTTTCGAAATAAATAGTGTATTTTGTTGTAAGGACAGCAAATATGAACCAGCAAATGAATAAATGGTAAAAAAGAAAAAAAAAAAAAGGAAAACGAAAAAAAAACAAATAATAGGCCTCATTTTTAATTTTTTTTTTCATTTTATACGACTCATATAAATCAAAGGAATCTGCGAGGGAGGAGTTTAAATTAAAGAATAAAATTTTGACTTTAATTTTATATTATCATTTAACTTTATTTAATTTTCTTCTTATCAATAACTTTTTTCTCCAATACCTGATAGTTTTGCTGTTATACAATAAAATGCTTCACTTTTCAAGTACTTTTATTTGATGCTTATATGTATTGAGGGGGACGTTTTGCCCATTCTTCTTTAGTGGTCGCATGTTCGATGTACTACGAGGAATTCCCGGTCGTCCACTTTTCGACAATATTCGCTTGCACTCCGTTCCGACCGCGCGTACGTACAGTCAGCATTAAAAGTAACTAAACAAAAACAAGGTGGCAAAAGTAATAGTCACGTGTAAGTGTCTTTACAAACTCATCATTTAACATTTCAGAATTATACTACATTTTTTGTGTTCATAATTATAACTTCTCTGTAATTACCTATAGTTGACGGTCATGTACTTTTGACTCAACAGCTATGTCAGACAATTCTGGTCATTTCAACCGTTACAATCATTTAAAAATTTCATATGCTAAGCTACTTGGCTACTCGCTCTTTTTCTGTTGTCCTATACCTCAAAGGTTGTCTGGAAGAGGTCGCTTTAAGCGATAAGACCGCCTTTGCGCAGATTAGTTTTAATGTGCTTATTTTTATGTTTTCTGTATTTTTGTGTGTGCAATAAAGCGTTATATCTATCTATCTACTTTTAATGCTGACTGTACAGTAGCATGCGCGTAGATTGAGTGCAAACGAACATCGCCGAACAGTGGTCGACCGGGTAGGTCCTCGTTCGCACACAGTATACCCGGTTTGTATGACGGCTTCCCTCTCTCCGTACATCACTAAGTTTTATTTGTACTGGCACCTCGAGACCAACCGTTAGGTTATGCAAGAAGTGCCAGACGTCCCTGCGCCAGTAAACCAACTCGCGCAGGATACCATTTGCGTTAGGTCTTGACGCCGATTCAGTGCCTGCCGAAGCGCGCTCTTCATTCGGTACTCATAAGACTAGTGTCTCGGGAGAGTTTCCCCGTGAACACGTGTAGTTCACTACCTATTTTCCAGATAGGTAACCGGAGCTGTCGAGCTCGCTCACTTCTCGTTGCACGAAGGGCACAACTCGCAGTTGCCACTGCTCTTGGTCGCGAAGTAGTAAGCACAAACACTTCTCGGAACCCATCCGGGAGCGTAGCCAGTTCCTGCGTCCTAAGCGGCTGGCTGGACCAGAGGCTACGGCATCTAGGGGGCCGCCTCTACTAGTTCTCCAGACTAGTACCGGAGATGTCGACACCAATGTCCAATGAGAACCACCGGACAAAGCTGCCAACTTAAAGGGAAACTCACGTTCCCCGCAGGACTTTTCGCTTCTGGCTCCACAGAGACCGCTACTAAGCCCCGCTCGCTGTGCACGAGTTTGGAAGCCCTGGCACACAATACTAGGACAAAAAATAATACCAAGCGTGAACCGTAACCCCGTAGTACCCCTGAGCATCATACAGCCGGACCCGTAGTTCCAGCTGCGAAACCATATCTATAGGGGTGAGTAGATAGGGACAAATATGACGGCTTATTATATTTCCACCTCTAGCTAGTGCTTTATATTGCAATGTTCTATTTCCACAGTCCCCATTTGTCGCCCCATTTCTCATATCTCCCCGACTAATTCGTCACGTACATTTCGCTTGCAAACACTTTCTATTATTATTATCATTGCGTTTGTTTCCTTATGAATTAGAAGGCATGTACGTCTGGCTTGTATTTGGGTGTCTTTCACTTAATTATTAATCTCCGTAGATTTGATTGACAACATTATTATTACCAACAAAGTTAAAGTATTCGTTTTTATATATTTTTGATAACAGTCCTTTTAAAATGCTGCTGTTGGATGTATGTGCAGTCTTTAGTCCGTTAGTCGCCTTTTACGACACCCGTGGAATGAGATGAGTTGGTAATATTCTATTAAAGAGTCGGCGCCACAGGTAAAAATAAAATAAGATTTGAGTTACCTACTAAGTGTCTTTAATATTGTATCAGTCAAGATTTTATTATAGTGACACCTAGTCCCAATCCATAAACTTTCTGAAGTTGGAATACAGGCATTACAAGTTTATCCAAACACGTCAGGCACTTACTAAGTTCAGTCAGTCCTTTCGCTTGAAGAAATCGGCTATTCGCTAAAGTATTTATCGTATACCCCTGAATTTTGTATTTGAAACTGATAGTAACACTATTGGGTACTCCAACTATTTGTATTAATTTGACTTGACATTAAGAAACAACAAACGACCACCATCATCATCATCAGCCTTTAGACTACATGAGCCTATTGTTTATGTAAAAAAGCTTCCCAAAGATCAAACCAAAATCCACCAAGGCAGATTACAGCTTGGTAGGCGTTGGTTTTAACGACTGCCATTCTAGGAGGAACGAAACAAAATCAACCGTTTTACGTGACTTCTGAAGTACGAAGACTCATTATATATTTTTAATTAGGTCATCCATCCGGTTAAGAACGATGCGTAATTTGCAAAACAGCGACTTGAATGTGCTACCCATCGAGTTCCTCTGGAACAAACTAACAAACACAGCTTCGCTTCACTCCTGAAGCTGGCGGACTTGTCGATAGTTTCCTTGTCTTGTCACTTTTTACTGTTAACTATTTTAACAGTATAAGCATATAATAAAGTAGAATCAACGCGAGCAGATAATAAAGTTTCAATATCCTTTTTCCGAGATTTCTTCAGAAAAAAAGACGAAGCATGACACCGACGAAACAGTTTTCGTCAGAACATTAGATGACCATGCGAAAACACTCCATCTTACCCGACTGCCTGCCAGGGCGGACGACACACGTCATAATCCCGAAAGTGTCGCTGTAATTGACAACGAAAGGATCCCCGACAGATTTCAGGACGACGGGTTTTTGTGTCCGACACGAACGGTGCCGGCAATCCCGTTTGCGACGGAGCTCCTCAGCCGTATTAAAATTAATAAATGGAACGCATTAGTGTGATGACTCTTTGATATTCAAAGTTTGTTAACATTATGTTAGGTTGTCGTAACGCTTTTGTGTAGTCATCAGCCCCGCTAGACAGGTGGCAACCGCTTTATGTGGAATATATTGCGTTAAACGCTAACGATTCCATAAGTATTTTTAAACGTTTATGCCACTAATTGTCCGTCCACAGAAAAGAAAAGAGGTTCCCCAGAGGTTTCCTCTGGTGTTACAGTTTTTGAATATACTTCTGTCTTGGATTGTTTCTACGATTTTTATCTTTTGAAAACAATATAATTTTACTAGCCGCCCACCCGCGACTTCACCCGCATTATCACCCCGTATCCCGTGGCATTAAAAAAGAATTAACCTCTTAGAATTTACAACTTGTATCGGAACGTAAATATTTTAAATTTTTACTTATCTTTGAGTAAATTTGAGCGTTTTTAACGCAAATAATCAAATGTAACGAACATATTTAGTTAACATTTTGTCAAGCACACCGTAATCGATAGCATAAAATAACGTTGATAGAAAAAGAGATAGGCCTTGGCTATAATTAAATAATAAGCGTCTGACAAGGGTCGCTCCGGGATGTCAGAATGTGCTGTCAGAAACTATAACTCCGAAATTGGCGCAAGTTAAGAGCTTTCATAATAGTTTGTGGACTTACGAAACTCGCGATAACAATACGAACATTAATGTTTTACTAATTCTTCTAAGCTGATTAAGTCAAACAACCATCAATTGTAGTGAAGACTTGATTACAACGATGGAGGCTTTTGCCCAGTTGTGGGGCAAAATAGACGTTAGGAGCCTAACTTTTACTTTTTTAAGCTTTTATTGAGTGCATCCCTTGTTTTCAGATGTCGTCACGGAATGCTGTCCCTTTCCCGCGATTCTGTTAATGTTATTTCTCCATCGAGCCAGTTGTATTCTTACGTTTCGGCGTCCGGTTCTTGGTGACCATCGTAAATCGTTGCGTCTACAGGCGTGCCCCGTCTTGTCTACTTTAGAAACAGCTTATCCTTCATCAATCTTCTTTAGCGCTTTTGACGGAGCTAGTGTCTGGCTACCTGGACAGGGGGCAGAAATGTGTAGGGATGTTCCTGGACCTAGCCAAAGCCTTCGACACTGTATCTTCTAAAATACCATGCCACAAGTTAGTGGCATGAGTGTTAGAATGTCTGGGTGTGAGAGGTGTTGCGCTTGACTGGTTCAAGAGTTATCTCTTTGACAGACATCAGCTTTTACAGGTTAAGTCAGAGAGAAGTGACCAGTTTCCAATCAACTTTGGTGTCCCCCAGGGGAGCATCCTCGGCCCCACTCTATTCATAATTTACATGAATGACATCCATGATCTGTCGTTGGCAAATGCCGATGTGATATGTTATGCTGATGATACTGCTATCTTCTTTAAGGGTAACAACTGGATAAATACATTGCATGTAGCCGAGGTTAGACTGTCATCCATCAACGGCTGCCTTAAAAAGAAGCTACTTACTCTAAATTCCTCAAAAACAAATTATGTATGTTTTACAAATCGTCTATTTCCGGAGCACTTGTTGGGGGCAATATTAAAATTCATTCTTGTGATTTAGTTTCCCCTCTGCACTGTAGCTGCTACTCCATCTATTGTACCGACGTTACCAAATATCTGGGTATTATGATCGACGAATATCTCTCTTTCAAAAGTCACATCCAGTATCTCTCAAAACGTCTTAGAAAAATATCCGGTATTTTCAGAAAACTTAGACTCTGCTAATAAAGATCTGCTTATTACGATTTATAAAGTGATGTGTCAATCTATTACTGGGTACTGTGTCTCGGTCTGGGGTGGTGCCGCTAAACCGACTTTACTACAGGCCGAACAAGCAAACAGATTTCTGCTCAAAATCATGTTGAAGAAACCTTAAAGACACCCAACAGCTGAACTTATTAAGGAAGCTCAAGTTTTGACGATTCGCCAACTATTTATATTAAAGTGTTGTCTGAAAGCGCACAAACGGCTTATCACTACCGATAACTACAAGACACTCTTAAAGAAACGTATTTTCAGAATACCAGTTTCGTCTATAAACACACATTTATCTACCAGATTCGGCGACACAGTTAGAGCTCATGTTTACAGAGCAACGGTAAGGGCTTGTAACATAAAGAACTATTCAGTCTCAGAAGCAAAGAATATTTTAACTAAGTGGCTGCTTGATAATTCTTATATTGAAACTGAAGCACTCCTCAGTCGATTTTCATAAGTTTTTTATTTGTTTAGATAGGTGGATAGATAATACTTTTATTGTAATATAATGAAACAAACATTTAAACATAAAAAAGCAAAAATACAAGGTTAGCTTAATGTTTGCATGTATAATTTATTTCTCGACCATAACCAGGTTACCCTGAAATTATTTTTGGTCTCCAAAGTTTATAATTTTTTAATATGTACGTAGTTAGGGTTCCATTGACTTAGGAAAAATACAAAAAAAAATCTAGCTCAACTGGAAAATCGGAAAAGCGATGGGTGTTTAAACGCCCCGTAGGGGAATCCACTACTAACATAAAGTATGAAAGGTGCCTATGTATTAATGCATTAAAAGGCCAAATGTGTCATAAAACAAACTTTATTAGGTATAAATATTAAAATAAAATAAAATAGACGAAATAAATAAATATAAATTCAAACAACAAAACATGGTTTCATAGTAAAAGATACATTTTGTTACAAAAATTAAATTTATTTATCCATATATACGTTAACTTTTCTGTTTTCATCCAAATGACTAAACCTATCAAATCAGGTAGTTTTACGACAGTCTGACTTACACACGCTTTGGTGCTCTTTTGTTTATTTCTAGCAAGCCTCTTGCTACTACTCTGCAGTAAGATGGTGGTATTCTAGTGAGGGGCTCGTCACCCTTTATGAACTATCACGCATTGTCAGCTGCGGACACATAAATGTGCCATGCTTTTGCCAATGCTAAAGCAATGTTAGTGGATAATAACATTCGTTATCTTGGATTAAAATAGTTCTTCTGATTACATGCCACACTCAGAGCAAATACAACCTCATGGTTGGAGACAGTTGCAGTATATAGTTGATATCAGCTGAGCTGATATCAACTACTGCAACTGTGACCGCGGGCATTGATGCCCTCGATCATATTCGCATTTTGATCCACAGGTGTATATGATTTACATCTTCTGTTCGCTAATTCAGACAGCACATCTTTACTACCCAAAGATTATTTGTCTGCAAATACTATGAACGCTTGAGCCCCCAGGGCGAGCCTACTGCAACTTCTTTGTCGCCAGATCCCTCGTCTGTGATTTCTGCGTTCACATTTTCTTAAGGCAAAAATAGCTACGCCACCCGTGAATTCCAGTTCTTCAATCATTTTGGAAAGTTTTGACGATTATCTATTTGAAGGTCTGAAAAATATGACAGACGTTGATTCCCCTACAGGGCGTTTAAACGGCCATAAACTTTAGAGACTTATATTGTAACTCAATGCTAATGTTTTATTTTCAATTTACGTACTAGGTTGTGTTTATAGATTTAAAAAAAAATAGGTATTGTAAAATTTTAAAGCAAAATATGGACAGAAACTTACCTTTTCGGAGCCATGGTGCCATCCTAAATTCTCACTTAGCTTTGAAACCAAAGAAACAACAAAAATCCACTTTTTTTTAAATTTCTACTACTCACTCAAACAAAGACCCGTAGCATCTGTAATATATATTGAAGAAAAATTAGATTACAACACACAAAAACTACATTTAATTGAGTGTATAATTAATACTCTTCTTTTGGGCGTTTAAAAGCCCTGTAGGGGAATCTGGGATAATCTCACATTTTAAAATTCAAATCTTGCTTTGTTTTTTTTAGTTAGTCCCCGATTTACCAACTATGCTGTTTCTATCAGAAGGTGTTGAGGATTCAGTTCGCAAGGCCAAGTAAATTGTAAATTGGCGGGCCTCTGATAATTTCATTGATTTAATCTACCTTTGCACATTTTAAAATTATGTACTTATTTTCAAACCTGTACTACCTATTTTAGTGCAATAAATATTATTATTATTATAATCTTGCATTTGGTAATAAGACTCTACTACTTAGAAGTTTCTCAACAGTTGAAAGTTCTAAATAAGACTCGTCAGAATTATTGTTGAACGAGTTTTATTTTAAGCTTTTGGAACACAACTATCGAACAACAAAGCAACCAACATTGAAGTTACTACAATAGACCCTTAAGAAGGTGGCAACCTTATCAGAGGGACTTAGAACAAGCCCTACCACTAACCGAATACAGTAACCTCTTAACCTCGCTGAAAATCGAATCTGAGATCACATCATTGGTCTCATTCCTCTGGGTGTGAGACCGATGGTCTGACAACTAAAGCGCAAAGAAGGTAAAGAAAAATTTGATGAGCCGGAAATCATCATTTTCAACTATAAAAGTCTCACTACAGGGCACAGGTCTTTCAAAATGGACAGCAGCACGTGAAAAGATTAGACCATGGCCCACCACGCTGGCCCAATGCATTTAAAAAATTGGGTTTTAACGACTTCCATCTTACGACAAAAACCGGGACCAACGGCTTTACGTGTGCTGTTGAAATTGTACTTAATTATGTTTTACTAGCGGCCGCTCGCGGTTTCCCCTGCGAGGTTCCCGTTACCGAGGGAATATCGGGATAAAAAGTATCCTGTGTGTTAATTCAGGTTATAAACTATCTGTATGCCGAATTCCATCCAAATCCATTCAGTAGTTTTTACGTGAAAGAGTAACAAACGTCCATCCATACTTACAAACTTTCGCGTTTATAATATTAGCAGGAAGGATAATTAGATCTATTCCACAGTAAGTAACTCTTGAAATGAAACACTTTTTTACGGATTAACTCGCGTTTAATTTACTATTTACATAGTTTTTATATTATCCTGACGTTTCGAACCCTTTACAGGGTCCGTGGTCACAGGGAGACTAAGGTGTTGGTCGTCATCCTCGAGAGCATGTCCACACACTGCAGACTTATTTTCGCGCCTATGCTTGACGTCGGCTATATGTTCTTTTACGCCGACGTCAAGCATAGGCGCGAAAATAAGTCAGCAGTGTGTGAACATTATGCTCTCGAGGGACCCAACCATTACATCAGATTTGACAAACCTTAAATACTCGCCAAGGAACAACGATTCATCCCTAGGATGATACGCGAGGCTATTGAAATTAAAAAACATCGTAATTTCAGTAGAGAGGACGGTTGGAATTTACCACCTGCCTGGGACCCCATCATACAGGTCATCAAATCCCAGCCCCAACAGCAACACATTGCCAGACCTAAAAATATTGTTAGCTCGTATTGTGTAAACTTGAACGCACCCGGTTAAATATAAAAATGATTGATGATGACAAATAACTTCTAACAATGAGACGACCAACACCTCAGTCTCCCTGTGACCGTCAGGATAATATAAAAACTATGTAAATAGTAAATTAAACGAGAGTTAATCCGTAAAAAAGTGTTTCATTTCAATGTGTAGTGCTCGCTTAAACCTCAGAAAACAATAAGTAACTCTTGTTACTTAGAAGGAGAAAAAAGAAAGGCCTCCTTAGTTTCTTGCCAGCTTCTTCTCAGTCGAAGGCTCTCCCAAAATCCGAACTGGTGGTAGATTAGTTAGATAGGTAGAGTAGATAGCTAGATTAGTTGTTAAGTCTTAATTACAAGTTAGTTAAATATTTTTGTTATTAGTATTGACGTCAGTAAGTGCCTGTAAAGGTTTATATTGAATAAAAAAATTGACTTTGACTTTGTTCCGAAATATTATCAATTCGGTCACCGATCCAGTGACCTGACATTGCGAAAACAAGCTGATATGTTTGTACTCGCTTTCCGCTCTTGTATTAACACCGTGCGTCTCATCAAAACACACAGATAGTACTTCTTCTATATGATGTCGAAGACAGAATTGGTGCTGCGTATCTCACATTCGTTCTGGGCGATTGTTCTTCCAATTGTAGGTATGTCACAGATTAAGCTGGCGAAGGACAGTCGGACTACTCCCGGACGCTCCATGTTCTTTTCGTACACTAATTCTCATTACAAAAGATTTTTTAAGATGTCCGGTTTTTTAAAACTTACAACAAAGTTTTATCCTCGAAGGATTTGTCAATTACTAGGCAATGTGGGTGAGGACTAGTCCACCGTTTACCAAATAAAAACTGGACATGTGCTCAGCATGTTAGGTGGTAGCGTACGTACAATCACGACTACGAGTATTGTAGGGTTAGGCATGAGAACCGTAAAAGCAGTCCACCATAATAAACCCATCCTTATAGAGACCGTATCGCATAGCGGTAAAAGAATCTACCATCTCTTCCCTTGGGTGTCGTAAAAGGCGACTAACGGACTAAAGACTGCACATACATATAACAGCTTAGAGCGGCGTCGGGCTTACCACCAGTCACGCTGAGCACATGTGCAGTTGCTATTTGGTGAAAAGTGGACTATGGAAGAGGACTGCTTTTGCTGTCCTCATTGCCTAGTCTCTGACTAACCCTTCGGGGATAATATTCGTGATTATATGTATATTATAGAGAAAATAATATTTTGTTAGACGATTTAAAAATGCTTATATATAACTTTGCTTGAATAAAGAGTTTATGATTTGATTTGATTTAAAACAAATAGTTTACTAAATCACAATGATAATTTTACACAACATAACAGTTGTATCTAGGTTTCTGTAATACCTCTACAGATTACATGACTGTACCTATGCATTCTACATACATTCCAGAATGGGTTAGGGCGTGCTGGGCCGTTTTTACGACGCTAAAATGGCGCATGAAGGTTTTTATTGTGGCATGACCCATCGAGGCGCGTCTCGACGGGTTTTAGCGGCGTTAAGGCTACGTTAGTGACGTCACGGCTTCCGATTGGTGCCCTGGGGCCATCTTATGAGGCTGTCACATACACTTGTAACGTAAAGTGGGAACTGTTGGAGCGACGAACGTTTTGTGAGAGCCATTTAGCGTCATGTCATAATAATACAGTGCTATGTAGTTATACTACTGCCAAATTCGATGAAGAATGTTTGCGAACAAATTTTTTACATTTTTTGGTGCAAATATTTAGTAAACCGTGTCGCGTTGCGGTGAAAGTATACTACCACCCCCTCTGTTCCCTTGGGTGTCGTAAAAGGCGACTAACGGACTAAGGACTACACATACAAATAACAGCATAAAGCGGCAATGGGCTCACCACTTGTCACGCTGAGACGTGTGCAGTCGCTATTTGGTGAAAAGTGGACTATGGAAGAGGACTGCTTTTGCTGTCCTCTTTGCCTAGTCTCTGACTAACCCTTCGGGGATAATAGTCGTGATTATATGTATTATGTAATATCTAGTGTCACTCGATTTTTACTGTGGTTTTTCAAGAAAGAACCCATTGTTAGGTTGTTTTCTAGTAAATCTCTCTAAAGAAAATCTAAAAATCCGACACTAGATATTTGCTCAAAGAACTGTAAATTATTTGTTTACAAACTTCGATCAACAATACAACTAGATGTCAGGTCGGCGCTAAAAAATTTGTCTCGGTAAATAAGAGCGCACTTGAGAAGTGAGCTCTTATTTTCTCGCAAGGCAATAACAGGAAAAAGTATTTCATTTGTTGCCCCTTATGGTTGATTTCACCACTGAATGTTATTGACGTCTTTTAATTTAAGTGACAGGAGTAATTTATTGCTTTGAAAAAGGTATTTATTCACGTTATCTACAGTTGGTATTGTTGATCGAAGTTTACAAACATTCCTAATCGAATTTGGTCATAGTATCTTCGATTAACTGTCAACTGTTTTATCTTGTCGCATACTATTTGGCATATTTGGCCATCAAAAGCGAAGTCTGTCAGATGTTGCACCAAAAAATCGTCTGCAATTTTCGATCATGTTGATCGAAGTTTGCAATAGACGCAAAGATTAATCAGATGATGATGACGCAATTTTATTTCGAGCAATACTTTTTTTTTATTGATATTCTTTTGAATGTGTTGTGTTGTCTTGTAATCGTATTAAATGATTTTTTTATGTTGTAATTGAAAATGTCCTTGTATGATAGGGAGGGCATTTTCCAATTTATATTGACGCTGTCAAAGAAAGGGAGAAAAGAAATGCCCTTGCTGAGTTTGTTGCCGGTTCTTCTCACTACAAGGCTCCCGCCCCATAGTTAGACTTACGAACCGATGGCATTCATAGTTTCTCAATTATTGTAGCCTAAATTGAATAAATGAATTTGACTTTGATTTTGACGATGTAGTTAAGCGCTGCTCAAGATATTAAAGAATATTTTTTGTGTGTTACGTTTTTTTATGTGTATCTCTGCTTATGATCACTAGCCAATACTACCTAATCACTAGCCAATACTACCTTTTTTTTTTTATAAAAGAGGGAGGTGAACGAGCAGGCGGGTCACCTGATGGAAAGTAATCACCGCCGCCCATGGACACTCGCAAAACCAGAGGAATCGCAGATGCGTTGCCGGCCTTCAAGGTTTAAAGAAGGAATAGGAATTGGGAGGGGGGGCGGGGAAGGGGCCTCCGGAACCCTCACTGGTCGGACGAAACACAACAGCACCAAGTGCCGTTATTTCGCGTCGAATATTCGTGAGAGGGTGGTATTACGCCGGGCAAGCCGGCCCAATGCGTGCTGCAACGCAGCGTGGCTCTACCACTCAGTCAGTGTTACTCATTTAGCACCACCCCGGGATCACGTGTAGGGTCTCAAGGGTAAACCTACGGACGCGAGCAACTTTAACCCCCTAATCAATTGTAGCAAAGACTTAATTTTAATGGTGGAATCTTTGTCCCAGTTGGTGGGACAGTATGTAGGCTAGAGTCTGGCCAACGAAAGATGAACCAGAAGAAACGCGGTAATTTCAAAAAATCATGATAGGGTAATACAGGTCACTCACACAGCCGCAATTTTCTCAGATAGAATTTCAATTTGACATACGACATTACACCTCAGATCCATGCCTCATATAGACACACATAGAGACAAAGTGTTGCCAATCAAATAACTACGAGGTTCACCTTTCGTTGGCCAGTCCCTATTTACATTTTTTTTCAAATGTATTAACTAGTAATAAATTTTTGTCTAATATTTTAATGTAAACAACAAACTAACGCCTTAAGTATCGGCTATATATAGCGTTGTTTGTCGGTGTGACGGTCTCTAGGCAATCTTAATAGAGCCACGGCTCGGTCCCCACCGGAAATTACCGCGCGCGGACGTGGGCGGGAAAAATTTAACGATCGGTTATCCGAACCCGCCCGCTTTACTGCCTTAGACAAAATGCCCCATAAAGGGACCCATGCAAGTACACACAAACAAATAATCACGACTATACCAACGAAAGGTTAGCTAGAGACTAGGCAATCAGGATCGCAAAGGTACTCGTACCTTATTATGCATTGCCACCTTCGATCAACAATACTAACTAGACAACGCGTCACATACAAAATCAAAGCTAAATTATGTCCAAGAGAATAAATATTTTTTCTTTACCAACTAACTGAGACAAAAGGTTTGAAACAGTTTTAAAGTTCAACTTAATTACAACCATGGCACCCAGTTATAAAGTCACAAATCTTCTAAGTATTATCTTATACTTACGATCATTCGTCACACACAACGAGCAAAGCAATGATTACTCCTGTCACTTAAAAATGACAAGATGTCAATAACATTTAGTGGTGAAATCAACCTTAAGAGGGAGTTTCTTCCGTGTTCTTTTGGCAACAACACGTGTTGTGAGTCTCCATTTTATAGGATCAAATGTTTACTAGAAAACAAATCAACCAGTCTCAGGAAGCTCGAGTGGGATTCGAGCCCACGACCTTTGGATTGCCGGTCCACTGCTCTAAACCGCTGAGCTACCGAGACCCCAGAAGTCTCGTTGAATTTTTTCTAGTAGTTTGTGATTTATGCTGCAAGCCAGCGGTATTACGTCACTGTGAAGTCTACCCTCACAGTCGAAAGAAATACTATTGCAAGTATTTAACAATAGATAAAGACGTAATCTATATATATAAATTGAATTGCTGTTCGTTAGTCTCGCTAAAACTCGAGAACGGCTGAACGGATTTATCTTATCTTAGTCTTGAAATGTTCGTGGAGGTCTAGAGAAGGTTTAAAAGGCGAGAAAAAATCGAATAATTGCCGGGAAAACCCTAACAACAGCCCATTTCTATTTCCCATACAAACGTTTTCTAATAAAAAATGCTATTCAAAAAAGTTCATATCAAAAGAGTGGGTCTGTTAATATCAAATTTAAACCTTATAAATTCCATTACTTATTTCAGGAAAACTCTGTTTTTTAAGTAAGCAACATGATGAGTCGAAAATAATAATAAAACTTCATGCTTCATTAAAAAAATGCTTTTTTATTCAATAGGTTTTGATTGTTTTAAAATTAATTTATACAAAAGTTTAGGTCTTTTAATTAATGATTGAGGCAGTACGAAGTCTGCCAGGTCAGCTAGTTGTTTATAAATATCTTTCCATTCGAGCTTCCTGCGACTGGTTGATTTTTTTCTAGTAAACATTTTATCCTATATTTATATAGCATTGTGAATGCAAAATTTCTATAGTAAAGATCTCCATTTTATTTTAATCTACCGTACAATACTAAATATATTAAAAATATATACCACATAAAATTGGCTTAATGCTAAACGCGAAGCCATTAATTAAGCTATAATAATAATAAAAACCTTTATTGCCTTGCGAGAAAATAAGAACTCACTTCTCAAGTGGGCTGTTATTAACCGAGACATATTTTAGCGCCAACCTGACATCTATTGTATTGTTGATTGTTGATCCAAGATTGCCACAGTCTACGTTTTACCAAAAAACAACTACACATTTGCGCAGCGTGATAGCCAATCTCCGATTTATGCTGTTGGATGTAAAGCATCCTTTTCTTTACTATGTTCAGTCTTCAGTGCTAACGCCTTATAAACTAGTCTACTAAACTATTGTAAATGTGAACGATTAGACATAAAGCAGTTGCCACTTGTCTATTGCATATATCGTTGTTACAGTTATCGTACGTCCATTGTAAATGCATAACGACCGGCCGCGACTACTCAGTACTCACACTCAGTGTGCTCAACCCGCCCGGCCGGAAATTACCTCTCACGCGGGCTCCACGGAAAAACTGTAACAGCCGCTTATCTGTGCACTTACAGTCCTTTCTATTTTATTGTCCGTAAAAAGAAGGTTAGACGACGAAGGTTATATTGTGAATGCTGTTGTAAGTGTATCGTCAGCTTCTAAACGCCCGCCCACGCCGTCGCATCGGACGGTTCGAAAAGCAAATCACACGCTTTTTTTTTCTCCACTACGGGTTAACGCTAGGCCTTCATCTCACCCGATGAACTACTTATCTTGGCTATCTTATCTCTTAACTGTCGGAACACAACAATGCTATTAACATTGTTGTTATGGCGACCGACTTAAGATAAGATGCTGATAAGTAAGCCCTATCACTAACCAAACCATGTACACAAAACCCCAATTTTTTTTATGTGACACGATAGTGTCTACGTCCTGATGGTAAGCAGCTGATTCAGTCCAAAATAACGAGAGCGCTCTTTACCGTGGATCAATCACGGTAACAAGCGCACCCATTCATGACGAACTGCATAAATGCTGTTTCACGCCCCGCTAAAAGACCCGGGACTATAGGAGCTAGGAAACACATGCGCCGGCAGAGCATTCCAAAGCCGAAGGTCTTACATACGAACGTACCCCCCGCTAAGAATCAAACCTGAGAACTCTGGACCTAAGATAGGTGGTTTAGCCACTAAACCACAGAGGCGGTGAGATTATGTTATAAAACAAGCTATAGCTACCAGCAAGTGAAACAACGATGATTTGTCGCCAAGCGGGTAGGCAGCTCCGTCGTGGCGAGACGTGACGAGAATCACTGTACTCGTGATTAAATGGATTTTGTCACGGCGGCAGCGTGCCGACATACTGATATTGACAACACCAAGAGTGTTTTCTAAGGTTTGTGCGAGCACTACACATTGGAATGAAACACTTTTTACGAATGTTTCGGACTTTTCAAATCCTTTACAGGGTCCGTGGTCACAGTTCGAACCACGGTTCGAAACGTCAGGACTAAAATCAACACCCTAAAATGTAATAAACGCGAGTTAGATCCGTAAAAAGTGTTTCATTTCAATGTATAGTGCTCGCGTAAACCTTAGAAAAAAATGTGTGATCCAGTACGGACTGGAAGTAGCAAACAGTCTCCTTGTGACCACTATAAAGGGTTCGAAACGTACGTCAGGACTAAAATCAAAACCCTAAAATGTAATAAACGCGAGTTAGATCCGTAAAAAGTGTTTCATTTTAACACCAAGTGTGCTACCGGCTAGGTTGTTGAATACCAATGAACAAAAATGTTTTCATTGGAGTTTTCACTAAGTCGAAATCAGATGTTCATCTTGTTTACATGTTATTCATCATAGTTTCCCATGGGGTAGGAAGAAGTGGCAAGAAATACAGAAGGCTTTTTTTCTCTCCATCTTAGTAACAGCAAGAATTATATAAAATAATGTGTCTACGGTAACAACTAACGTTTTTCCTTTACTTTAAAGTTAAAGATGTTGATAAGCATAGGATATTGTTAAGTAAGCATAGGTTATAGATGTTGATAGAGTCAGTAATCAACGAAGCTATGATGATTGAACCGCAATTACATGCAATCAATCCAATCCATCCATTCGACAACCGACACTTCCGATAGTATAAAAACCAAATCCATACCTCGGTGCAGTTAAATCTACGGTTACGTGCTACGTTAGGTCCTGTTACGAATAACTGCGAGTATAAATCATACTTATAATTATGACTATTATCCAGGAATGGTTAGTCAGAGACTAGGCAACGAGGACCGCAAAAACAGTCCTCTACCATAGTCCAAAGGTAAGTAGAGGATATATTTTAAACTCACTCCTGAAAACGTTAATGTGGTTATTCTGGTGACTCATATACGGAATGTTAGCTAGCTAATTAACTCCGAACTTGTGACCAATATTATGTACATTAGTACTTATAATCACGACTATTATCCCCAAAGTGTTAGTCAGAGACTAGGCAACGAGGACCGCAAAAACAGTCCTCTACCATAGTCCACTTTTGACCAAATAGCGAATGCACATGTGCTCAGCGTGACAGGTGGTGCCCAACACCGTATAAATAGTATAAAAGTATAACTATTATAATAGTATAAATATTATAAATAGTATAAATCAAGTGGAGCTGTGTGGCTGCTGCTCGTTATTAAAAGAGTACTACCTACCAAGCCATCCCTTCTCTTGGGTGTCGTAAAAGGAGACTAGCGGAGTGAAGACTGCACTTACATCAAACTGCATAAAACGGCGATGGGCTCACCACCTGAACACATGTGCAGTCATTTGATGATTTGTGTTTGAACACATGTCCAGTGCACGACTAAATTACCCCCCAAAAGGCTAACCTTTTGGGGGTAATTTAGTCGTGACTGTATGTAGGTATGTATGTCACTTTGTTTGTATATAAGTATGTATGTAGATTGCATGTTCTATGTTACTGAGTCGCGCAGCGGTGAAAGAATATTGCCACCCCCTCTCTTCCCTTGGGTGTCGCAAAAGGCGACTATTAAACTAAAGACAGCACATACTTCCAACAGCATGGAGCGGTGATGGGCTCACCACGTTTCACGCTGAGCACATGTGCAGTTACTATTTGCTGAAAAGTGGACTATGGTAGAGCACTGCTTTTGCGGTCCTCGTTGTCTAGTCTCTGACTAACCCTTCGGGGATAATAGTCGTGATATATATGTATGTATGTAGGTTTTTATGTAAGTATGCATGTATAAATCCAGCAAGTGCATTTCTCCAACGCCGATACGTTTGCTGAGATGTCGAAACGCCCCGATATTTATGTAAGTTTGAACGAATTTAATACTGCACCGAAATAAAACTTCCCTGAAAGGGATGCAAATGTCATGTAAATACTGCTCTTGTCGCTTTCAACATTACACAGTGCACGTGAGGTCGGTAGTATAACAGTCACTTTATTCGATTCTTTATACGATTTAACATTTTTTTTTAAATTACAGTAGAAAAGTGCTGAAATTTTTCCACGAGCAGGGTTCGAACCCGCACCTTTATGGCAATCCGGGCCAGGTGTTCTTTCCGGTTGTGCTACCGTAGACATATCTAGCCCGCCGAAATTAATCAACACTATTTACTTTTTTACTTTGTAAGCCAAAGGCGTCCCATTCAGCGTCAACAAACTACCTACGTCATCAACATCCGATCTTAATATTTAATTTGTACGCAACAAAATTTGCGTTATAATTATTTAAACAAATTTATATTTTTTTTTTACTATAATCGGTCCATGTTTTACCTAATTATTAATTTAGTTTTAGTTTAATTTAGACTTTTGCAACATAATACTGTTACGTTGCGGACTTAATTCCTGAGGCATTCTCTACCAGTCAACCATTGGGTGGTGCAGAGATGACATGGTAGGTGCAATTGTCTGCGATTACAAATTTGACACAAGGCATTATAATCTATTAAAAAAATTATAAACAAATATTTACACAGAATTACATAAATACTATACAAATATAAATCCACTACATAACTTATAAAGGACGTTACTGAGACGATTCTGCCATTGTTTTATGGCAGGAGCATGCGGGCTTTCTTTTTAAAAGGCTCGCGACTTGTAGCCATCCTGATTTCGAGAGGCAGCACGTTCCAAAGGAGAATAAGCAAATGCTCAGCGTGACAGCTCGATGCCGCTCTATGCCGTTGGATGTGTAGTCTTTATTCCGTTCCGTTGCCTTTTCGACACCTTTGGGTGTCCTTCCTTTGGGAAGGGAGGTTTTGGTATTCTGTTAGTGAGCTGCTACAAACGGCATGTTTGTTTATTAATTAGTATTATGAAAGCTTTGTAAACAAACAAACAAATTGTTACTTAATACCCCTAGCTATATAGGTCGTAATCGCATATGCCGCGCACGTCCGCGGCACGCACGCCGCCGACCTTCGAGACGTGTATTGCAATCCTTATTCAAACTATCCCGGCGATGAGACCTTCAGCCCTGCCTGTTGTTATACGAGATATTGTGTACAGCGACCTAATTCCGAAATCGCAACTTCGTGGTAGAGGAAGATTGTGTATTAGTGGTCGAATGCCTTGAGAATTTAAGCGGGCAGCAGCAACAACGTCCTGCGAGAGATTGCCGCAGGGAACTGTCCACTAGTCGAGTATACTCACGAGCATCAATATGTGTAAACTTTGACTCTTATTCCATTGTAATAAGGGTTACAATATTTGCTCGTGACACATTAGCCAAATGACGGGTTAAAAATTAAGAATTATTCAAGGCCCGCCCGCTACTTCGTCCGCAAGAAAGACCACAATCCCGTGACTAGTTTCTAAAAAATTTGTTTTATATAAACCTTGTTACATAGATACATATAAAGCGACTACTAAAAACCGCAAAAAACTTCAAGGGCTGGTCAGGACAAAAAGAGATTGCAGACTAACGTAGGTACTTATCGCCCAGCTGACGCGGACGGGTCAACAGACGGGTGGGTCAACGGCCGGCCGCTGCCCGCGCTTCATTTAATTTTTTTTATGTTATTGCTTTAAAATAAATTAGATACTCAAAACTATTCAAGTAAAATTAACAAAATGAATTATTTAAATAAATAAGCACGAATTTCTTTATTGTCATTTTTGTTACGTCTAAAACAGTCTCAAGCAGTCGCCTTATAAATATACTCACGTCTGTTTCCCATAGGCGTAGGCAGGGACTATGGATCGCCATCTGCTACGGTTCTTGCACACTTCTTTCGCTTCATTTAAATCCATCAAACATTTCATGCACGCCCGGCGGTTTTTGTCACTGCGTACACCAGCTTACACAACAAAAAACGAATTATCCAAATAGGTGAAGCCGTTCGGAAGTGATGCGCGAACATACATTCGTGACAACAGCTTTTAATTGATATACACTAAAAGTCTAATACGTAACTAGTTTTTTTTTACTATAGCTTGTGGTCGTTGTTGTTGTTTTAAGAGAAATAGACATGATTTTTTTCTTCTTTATGCAAAGCTTGAAAATAAAATCGATAAGCTGCTTCATGTTGTTTTGTTTCTACATCAAAAAAGCACTACACCATCGACTGGTTAAGGGTAAGTAGAGGATATATTTTAAACTCACTCCTGAAAACGTTAATGTGGTTATTCTGGTGACTCATATACGGAATGTTAGCTAGCTAATTAACTCCGAACTTGTGACCAATATTATGTACATTAGTACTTATAATCACGACTATTATCCCCAAAGTGTTAGTCAGAGACTAGGCAATGAGGACCGCAAAAGCAGTCCTCTGCCATAGTCCACTTTTCACCAAATAGCGACTGCATATGTGGTCAGCGTGACAGCTGGTGGTGAGCCCATCGCCGCTTTATGCAGTTGGATGTATGTGCAGTCTTTAGTCCGTTAGTCGCCTTTTACGACACCCTAGGGAAGAGAGGGGGTAGCAGTATTCTTTTAAAGCTGCTACGCAACGCGGCCGATTTACCTTCAATAAAATCTTTGATCTTAAATCTATCAAACCACACGGAACACAATTTGTGCCCTACTTACTGGGATGCCTTTTGATCTGGGAGCGATAGTCTTCCACTAAGACCACAGAGGTCTTCGATCAACAATACATGATCGAAGACAGAGGTATAGTAAAGTATATCAAGGCGCGACCCTAGATTTAAGATCAAAGCTTTCATTAAAGGTTCTTTGCAATATCAGAGGTAATAAATGCAAAAGGATTTCAAAACGTCACGTCTGTTCATTTACCGTCAGAACGTACACTGTATTGATACAGTGTTGTTTGCGATCCAGAGTTTAGCAAATAGCAAACATCCACGGCACGATGAAGTGGCGTAGCAAACTAAATTCGCATATTATTCGTCGGAAATGGATGGCATAAAACTTGGGCGGGGAGCGTTTAGATTCGAATCGTTTGATGTTAAGGCTTAAACTTTGCACTACAGTTAAAAACATATTTAAGATACGAGTAGAACTTGAAAAGGTTTCAAGATGATCAGCTACTCGTAAGTGAATAAAGAATGAATAAATAATTAAGTAACATAAATCAGTTAATCAAAGTTAAAATTACCTATGTAAAGCCGGTAAAATATAAAACCTGGGTTAAGCACAGAAAAATCCGAAAAAACAAAGTTTGCCCAACCTGAGAATAGAACCCGGAACCTCCGTATATCGAACCGAGCGCTTGGCCACTTGCCCAAAGAGGCATGTACAAAATAATAAGTTGTATAACCTTCGATCGACCTCTTGCAAAATTATTTTTAGTTGTAATAGACATAGTCTTTCTTTTTCTTGTTTCAAAGATACTGTAAAGACTTTGTTAATTTTATTTTAAATTGAGCAATACTTTTTACTTTTTTATTGGATATTCTTTTGTAGGTTTCTATTATGTGTTGTATTGTCTTGCAATCGTATTAAACGTTTTTTTTTTATGGTGTAATGGAAAATGTCTTCTATGATAGGGAGGGCATTTTCCAATTTGTAATGACGCTGCAAAAGAATGGAAGAAAAGAAATGCCCTTGCTGAGTTTCTAGCCGGTTCTTCTCAGTACGAGGCTCCCGTCCCATAGTTAGGACTTACGAACCGATGGCATAGCGACATTCATAGGTGTCAATTATTGTAGCCTAAATTGAATAAATGAATTTGACTTTGACTTTGACTTCGATCACATATAAAACTAGATACACAACCCTATACCAAATCGTAGCTTTGACATATACACCCTTAAATTTTTACGTTTAAAAAAAATTAAGGGTCAGTTCCTTCCATGAAACTGAACAACTTTCCCCGAGAAATAATTTTGTAATTATTGCACATTGACTTCTTGGGGAAAGTTGTTCAGTTTCATGGGTGGAACACACCCTTAATTTTTTTTGACGAATAATATTTTGTATACATTTGACGTATATAATGTGTTTTGGCCGAATTGCAATTTTTGAAGGAGCTCTTCGTCATGTTGACACTTTGCTCGCTCAAGCATTTTTATGCGGATTTCTTGAGATTGAGATGTGGCTTTGTAATAAATTTATGATTTTATAAATTTATATGGATCCTTTTTGGTGCATTTCGTAATTTGAAACAGGAACTTTCAATCAATTTCTAGTAAAAGATGAAAATCAGCTGTCAATATTTTCCCTATAAAAACATACAACGCATTGAAGACATTATTAGTGCTACTGTTTCCCTACTACTGATTAAAACCAACGTTATTATGGAGCGGCGACGTCATTTAAGCAGGGAAGAAATGCTCAGAGCCGTGGGAATGATAGAAGCTGGTTCCCGGCAACGTACTGTGGCTTTAGCTCTGAATACAAGTCAGAGTGTTATCAGTCGACTTTGGACACGTTACCGAAGCACTGGTACCGTGGCTGAGCGCCATGGAGGACGGTATCGCTGCACCACACGGAGACAAGACCGATACATTCAAATCACAACTCGAAGAGCTCCAACAATAACCGCCATGATGTTAGCCGTGAGGCTTCATCACTCTTCAGGGAACTTAATTAGCGACCAAACAGTCAGAAACCGCTTGCATGAAGTGAACCTTCATTCCCGAAGACCGCTAAGGGTCGCTACCACCTATAGCAATGCACAATCGTAGGATTCGATATCAATGGGCTCTTGAACACAGAAATTGGGCAGAAGAACAATGGCGTTTCGTGTGCTTTTCTGATGAGTCTCGTTTTGGTATGAGACCGGATACAAGACGTATACGACACTGGAGAACCCCTGGACGCCAACAGCGATTAAAATCCTGCCAGGAAGTCCATCCTTATAGTGGTGGAACCATCATGGTATGGGCGGGTATTTGGATCGGCGGAAGAACTGAGTTGATTTGGATCAGAGGCAACCTCAACGCTCAAATTTATGCTGAGACGATTGTATCAGACGTCATCGTTCCTCTACAAGTGCAAATCGGTCCCTTATTTCAGTTAATGCATGATAATGCACGACCGCATACCGCAAGAGTTGTAAGACAGACTCTCGCCGCAGCTAACATCAATGTCATGCCCTGGCCTGCTCAGTCGCCAGACTTGAACCCGATTGAGCATGCATGGGATATGCTACAGAGAAGAGCTCTGCCGAATATGGAGGGTATCCAGTCGCAAGAAGACCTTTTTTTGTTGTTGCAACGAACATGGGCGGCCATTCCACAGCGTGATTTGGATGAACTCATTTTGAGTATGCCAAACCGATGTTCTTGTGTTGTTAGTGTTCGCGGTAGAAACACGGATTATTAATTGTTTAAGTTACCCAATAAAATTTTAAAGAAAACTGTTATTTCAGTCTTTTTTTCGAACTTTAATGTTAGTGGTTCAAATGTCAAAAATCCCTTTATTAGGAAAATGGCAAATTTCTTTATTAATGCAAAGGTGACTTGGTTTATCGTTACTGTAGACAAACGAAAACACTTTATTTGATGAATCCTTAAAGAAAATTTTAATTAATATCAATCAGGAGAAAAGTTATTGCAAAAATATATGTTGATCCCTAGACACTTTTGATGTGTGTAGTTTATATGTCGCAGTCATATGATAATAAATAAACAATTAATTATGATATATCATTCTTCACCTTTCATCCCAAAAAAACGATAAATTACCTATAAATTTTAGCCGTTTGTGTCGCTAGGGGAGAGATACTTGCCCGCTTTTTTTGTCTCGTACCAGGATACGTTTGTTTACACAATTCTATGACCACGGCTTATATTTCGGTTCGACGCGATTCTGTTTCGGCGTGCAGTGGTACTGGGGGTAGCGATGCGCATTTGTCTGGCACAGACTATAGCTCGTTAGATGAGTTGTTAAGTTTTAACAATAAGTTAGTTAACTGTTTTTTTTATTATTATTAGTATTGACGTCAATAAGTGCCTGTAAATGTTTACATTGAATAAATAATTTGACTTGACTTGACTTGACTTGAATAACAGAGATTTGGTCAATTTCCTAAGTGATTTGATCAAATCACGAGGATGTTAAAATAACAACACGATTTTATCGTTTCCCTAGACAAAACTAGGGAAATGATAAAATCGTAAATCTCTATCTCCTGTAGGTCACATATTTTTGGTCATTTCACGGAACCAGTTCTGGCATTTGTTCAAATCCCTAGATTTGTTTAGGGAAATGATAAAATCGTGTTATTATTTTAACATCCTCGTAATTTGATTAAATCACTTAGGGAATTGATCAAATCTCTGTTTTTATCATATCCCTGCGACATACATATTTTTCTAGGTTATCGAAGAGTATAACGTAATTTTATTGTTAAGCCTTCACTAAACCCTTTGAAGAAAAGGCTTGTCAACTTTATGTCGCCTGAAACTGCTAACTCAGTCGAGCTCATCGGCAAAGCAAAACTCGCAAGTACAGTAAAACGTAATGCGTTGATAACACAGCCATTGCGACGAAAGTGTTTCGAAACAAAAAAACAACTTTCGATTTCGCATGGGAGCATTCCCAAAAATATTCGCACCATAAAAAAATATGAGGGCAATCGGAAAGTTAGCGGGCGACGTGAACTTCCCCATTATCCCTTGTGTTTGTTAAACTGGGTAACAAACATGTGAACGTTGGGACTGTATGCAGAAATCTCTAAAGAAGAATGGGCGTTTTTGTTGAAACCTACAAGGGGTGGAGTTTGTAAGTTCCCACATGGTTAGTTTCGAAATAAATAGTGTATTTTGTTGTAAGGACAGCAAATATGAACGAGCGAATGAATCAATGGAAAAAAGAAATAAAGGGAAAATGAAAAAAAAAAATGAAAAATAGGCCTCATTTTTAATTTTTTTTTTCATTTTATACGACTCATATAAATCAAAGCAATCTGCGAGGGAGGAGTTTAAATTCAAGAACAAATCTTGACTTCAATTTTATATTATCATTTATTTTTTTTATTTTCTTCTTCTTAGACTTTTTTTCCCATACCTGACAGATTTGCTGTCATACAATAAAATGCTTCACTTTTCAAGTTCTTTTATTTGATGCACAGATGTAAGTGTTAGGTACAAGGAGGGGGAACGTTTTGCCCATTTTTCTTATTTTCCTTTGCTTTTCATCCCGGAAAAAAAAAACAAAAAACAATCATTTTAATATTTTTTTTGCATTTGTTGTTACTCTACAGCAAAGTACATAATGTGGAACGCCTTGTTTCCATGCATTTTACCTTTGTGCGATCTCAGAATAATAACTAACATTGCTATGACATTTGAGTGGGCACTCCGTTTGGTCACCATTCGAATTACATTTTGTAAGTCGCATTTGAATTATGTATCATAAATGGTGACTGATTTTTTTTTTTCGCTAGAGATTTGACGTTTTTGTCATTTTCTTTCAATGATTATGGCTTAATTAAAAAAAAATAGGACAACTATACGAGTTTCATTTGGACTCCTTCTATGCTTTAGATTTTATACTAAGGTCAAGATCTTGCAAGACAAGCAACTTTTTGTTACGAAATTAAAATGCCTTACTAAAATTGGGTTAGCAGTTTATTAGTAGACACTTTTAAACTTTCTCGGTCCATTATAAACCTAACCTCAAACCAATTTGGACCAATGGGATACAGCTATGGGGTACTGCTAGCAACAGCAGAGATTCTTGAAAGATTCCAGAGCAAGACATTGAGAGCGATGCTGGACATACCCTACTACGTGAGCAACAGATACATACACGAGGATCTAAAAATCAATACCGTCAACAAGAGATTGCTAGGTACAGCATAGGCTATCAGGCGAAAATATCAAACCATGTTAATGAGCGGGCATTGAAACTGACAGGCACAAGAAGTGTCATTTATTCCCGACTAAAGCGGCATAATGTCCCTGCGCTGTCCGCGAGATTCAACCTCACATGAAGGGAATGCCTAGGAATTCCTTCTGCTGACATTACTACAACCAAACAAAAACCCCAACTGAATGGCTCATTGTGTTAACACAGATTGCCAGGTTACAGAAAGAAAGGAAAATATATATATAAGGTGACTGCTAGTAACCGCAAGTTACTTCAAGGGCTGGTCAGGCCAAGTGTTTTAGACATGACAAAAATGACAAAAGAGAAATTCGTGTTTTTTTCTTATATATATAATAATTATTCATTTTATGAATTTTAATTTGATAGTCTTTGAGTAACTAATTTATTTTAAAGCAATAACATCCGAAAAAAAAGGTAAGATTTAATTATTAAATAACTATTATTTGCAACGCGCGGGCACCTTCCGGCCGTTGACCGACCCGTCTGTTGAACCGTCCGCGTCAGCCGGGCGATAAGTACCTACGTTAGTCTGCAATCTTTTGTCATTTTTGACATGTTTAAAACACTCGACCCGACCAGCCCTTGAAGTTTCTTGCAGTTTCTAGCAGTCACCTTATATATATATGAACAAGATACAGGTTATAAAGGTTATCATTATAGATGGTTGCGATAACTAGAGGTCATCAAGATCAAGCGTGTTTATTAATAATGTATACTTACCATTCTACTAATAGGTAAAGGCTTCTATCCTTGAAATCAATTCATCGCTAAAATGGGTAGTGTTAGCTTAATCGCCACGCGTGCCAAATTGATTTTCAGCATAAAACTAGATGGCGCTGTACACTTCTTCTTCTTCTTATCTACACTTCTTTTTACAATCTCGGACATTTACTTAAAGACTCTCTTTTAAAATAACTATGACTAAGTGCCTTCGCACACGGCGTCGTATCGTAATCGTATCGTAAGCGTATCGTAATACGCGCGTAGGACGAGAGCAATACGAGCACGTACATTTTCAAACAAGTCCGCACACGAAGCGGTGTCTCCTACGATTCGCTGCAGCAACGCTTCGTGTGCGGACTTGTATGAACACGTACGTGCTCGTATTGCTCTCTTTCTACACGCGTATTACGATACGCTTACGATACGCCGCCGTGTGCGAAGGCACTAATTAAGCACAAAATTGCAGCTTCATTTAGTTTTTAAATCCTCTTTAGTAAGCCATTAATTAGTCTTTCCAGTCGCATCAGCCCCCTTACTCTTGAAACCGATCGCTATTGGATCGGATTGGTATTGTGAATTTTCGTACTGTTAAGTTACGACACCAGAGCTAATATGGATACTTATTGCGTGGATATTGAGTGAAAAAAAAAAACTCAATGTCATTTATTTCACCCAATATGAATCCAAACTAACGCTGGTGTCGTAACTTAAGAATACGAAAATTCACAATACCAATCCGATACAATAGCGATCGGTTTCAAGAGTAAGGGGGCTGATCATATTTAAAAATAGTTATAAATATAACTTCACAAAGAAGCCTTTTGGATGTCTGATATATTATTATATTTCTGATTCTACTACCAATAAGTAACTAAGTCCTGCATCGATGTGTGCCGTATAAGTATAATCCAATACAATTAATAGGCTAAGGGCGTAATAATTAATGCCTCCGTCTTGTTAATTAGAAGTCAGCAACGCGCAGCTTACACCTGTTATAGTATTACAAACGCTAATCCTCAATAGGATAGGATGTCCGCTATCCAATATACAATACTAGCTTTAGCCTGCGACTTCGCTCGCGTAAATTTTTCGGAGATAAAAGATGTTGAAGAGAAATATACGTTGAAAATGACAACCATAGGTGGGAATCGAACCGACGTCCCCCGCTATCCATGTACTGGTAAGACCTGTTGTAATTTTTCAACGCCTTGTTTTCTTTATTTTCGAGTTTATTCAAAATCAAATATTACGGATAAGAGATGTCTTCAGGGCCCATCTATCTTTATACCAAAATTCATCAACTTCGGTATAGCGGAGAGTGAAAGCGTAACAACATAGGTACATACATACTTAATATAATCTCGACTATTATCCCCGAAGGGTTAGTCAAAGACTAGGCAATGAGGACTGCAAAAGCAATCCTCTACCATAGTACACTTTTCACCAAATAACGACTGCACATGTGCTCAGAATGACAGGTGGTGAGTTCATTGCCGCTATATTTTGTTGGATGTATGCACATACATCCATCTTTAGTCCGTTAATCGCCTTTTACGACACCCAGAGCGTAACAAACAAACATATAAACTCGCTTTCGACTGAGTACTGATTTTACGCCAAATTCAAATGTTTGGCACGCTTTGCAGCCTAAACGGCTCGATGGATTTTAGCTTTAAAGTATTTGTATGTCATATGTGTCATATAGGTTACTAAACAAACTCATTCAATAATAAAACTGAAAACAAATAAATAAAAAACGGTAATTTAAATAACTAAAAAAACCCGTCTGTGTTTCTGTGTAATTTGGAAATGAAAAAACCCTAAAACAAGAAAGTAGTTATACCCAATTGCACTTAACTTAAGAATCGCCAAATTTGCAAAGAAAAATTGTAGCAGTCGTGGCCCATTCTAGAAAGTCAGCAGTCCAGTCAGTAGATTGGAGTAATCTGCAATGTAATACCTATAGGTATGTGCTCTCAATTCACTAAGCCATTTCTAGAATGGGTCCCAACTGGTACAATTTTTCTTTGCAACTTTTTTTCAGATTATATTTTTGTGGTTCACAATAGTTTATTCGGGAGTTAGTTGTTAGTATATTACATTTATATTGACAACATTGATGGACATCAAGAACGAACACTGCAAAAGATAAGAACAAGGGCCCTTGTGAGGAGTTGCTGTACATGAGGCTTCTGGGGTAGAACACCAATTATATGGAAAATCTAATTGAAAAGTATGATATTAATTTTATTCGTAAATTCAGTAATTTAATTTAATTCATTCTTATTTTTTATTAGTAAATTGATTTTGTTTTGTAAACAGTCATTTAATTATCAATTTGATTTAATTTAGTACTAATTTTGTCTGATATTTGTTTTTTACCTACTTAGTTTACTTGCTCATTTTTGTTGCATGTAGTCCGCACCTATAATTGCAGTGACATTTGGCTTGTGTTATCCTAAGTGTATTTTTGTTGTGTTAATTTTATTGGTGTTCATTGTGTTGGTGTTCGATTAAATAAATAAAAAAAAACAATTTTATTGTTCTCATATTTCTTAATACTCCGCGACACAGCGGATACAAACGTTACCTATGTATTAAAAAAGAGACAGGCAGAGAGAGAGAGCAGGCTTGATGTATGTATGTATGTTTTTATTGTAGCCTAATCTGAAGAAATCATATTGAATTGAATTATTAAAATATTATTTGTGAAGAAAGCTTAATTATGCCGTTAGACAAACAAAGGCCAGCTACATCAATTAAGTGGTACACCGCGTGCCGTGTTTACAAGGCGCACTGATGACGTCACCGTGTTTGCCCTAATCGCGTGTCCCGGATCATCCCTGATTGGGGCTAATCCCGCTGATTACCCCGTCCGCTGTAACACGCGTGATTAGTTAATCATGCACAATTTTTTTGTGTCAACACACAACATTGTTTTATATAATAAATATCAGAAATTACATTAAAACTTTGGATAATAGCAATGCTTTTTCTGTTTAAGAATTTAACTTCACGTATTTACTGTAGAATTTTTGATATTATCTTGGCCTAGCATTTTCATTGTCATTTTAGGGGGTCAAGGTCACTCGCATTTTTTTTAATGTGACACGTCATAGTGACTACATCCTGCCTGATGGTAAGCAGCCGATGTAGTCCAAAATAATGAGAGCGCTCCTCACCGTGGAACAAGCACGCTAACAAGCGCACCCATTCATGACGGCCTGCATATTTGCCGTTTCACGCCCAGTTTGAAACGCCCAGGATTATAGGAGCTGGGAAATACATGCGCCGGCAGAGAATTCCAAAGCCGAATGGTCTTACAGAGGAACGACTTGCCTAATTTTTTTTTAGTACGAGTGCTGATATTCTGCGCAGTATGATGGTGGTTCCTAAGACCAGCACGTGTAGTCCGGGACAGGAAAGGAGAGGGTGGGATTAGATCAAAAAGTTCTTCAGAACACTCTCCGTAGTAGTCGGTAGAAGACATTTAGAGAAGCAATGTCTCTACGCAGCTGGAGAGGCTGTAACCTCAGCATCTCCAATAATGCGTACCGCTGGCCTTTGCAGTCTATCAAGTGCATCGCGTCCGTAGGTTTACCCTTGAGACCCTTAACCCAGGGGTGGTGTGGTCAGTGCCGGATTAGCCACGAAGCAAGAGTAGCAAATGCTGCGGGCCCCGCGCATTTGGGGGCCCCGCACAGCAACGTTTTCTGAGCATAAAAAAGTATTGTTTATAAAATTAGATTTCGTCAAATCAAAATCAAATGAATTGAGGAACACGATAAGCCAACAACGTTGTAATCACCTCACGTTAATGAATATTGAACATGATTTACTCCGGGAAGTCGATATCAACAACATTATTTATAAATTTGACCAAATTAAATCAAGAAAAGTTTGTTTGTAACAGTTTTGTTTTATTTAATATCATAACCTCGATAAGTACCTAACCTAAAACAGTGTAAGGGTCTCTTGATAGAATTTGCTTCAGGCCCCGCGCTGGCTTAATCCGGCACTGGTCTTTCCTCTCTATTTACAATATTATCTACCGTTGATTCTTAGAACAGTTTGAAGAAACATTAAAGAAATCCAATTTTGATCAAGTAGCATTAATAATTTTTGTGGGGCGAACAATGCATGGAAAACCATTTTCCATCTCCTTATTTACTAAAAAAATATTTGGTACAAGCCCGCCTGCGACTTTGTCCGTATCCCTTGGGAAACCCTGTATCCCGTGGGAAAGTTTTCAATTCTTTTTTTACACAATACTTGGCTTGACAATTACGAACACAACAAAAAAGAATCAGCCAAATCGGTCGAGCCGTTTTAACGTACAAATATTTTGGCAATTGACTTTTATTTAATAAAGATGATTACCATCGATCATCGAAAATGCTTTGGTAACAATTTGATATTAGTTACCAAATTTCTGTACCAAAAAAATTACTGAGTGGTTAAGTGATTTCGCCTACTGAAAATTAAATTCTTTTAATCCACTAGGTAAACCACCAGCCATTTAAAAGCAATATTTCGCCACTAAGAGGGAGGTCGAAATCGAAACTGAGTTGGCAACACTGTTTGCCGGCGTCAGTGAACCGACAAAAAATATCGTTGTCAACGAATACTGTCCGTCATTGCCGGTGCCGTCACTGACACGGAGAGCACTGTATCGTCACTGACACTGATAAGTAGGGATACGTTCATAAAGAATGTATTCAAAGAATATTTTTCACTGTGCCGGTACTGTCCCTATCTACCGACCCCTATAGATAGGGAATCGCAGCTGGAACTACGGGTTCGGCTGTGTTTCCCAGGGGTACTACGGGGTTCTGGTTCATACCTCTTGCTGGTTGCCGGCGCCTCCGGCGGGATCCGGACGTGGGTTGGACTCGTAGTGGCTTGTGGTTAGCTGAAGAGCTTGGGAATGTTCGTTTATCCTGGTATTGTGTGCCAGGACTTCCAAACTCGCGCACAGCGAGCTGGGTCTAGTAGCAGTCAGCAGCGAAGAGTCCTGCGGGGAACGTGAGTTTCCCTTATAGTTGGCAGCTTTGTCCGGTGGTCCTCATTGGACATTGGTGTTGACATCTCCGGTACTAGTCTAGACAACTAGTAGAGGCGGCCCTCTAGATGCCGTAGCCTCCGGTACAGCCAGCCGCGTAGGACGTGGGAACTGGCTAGGTGCCCGGATGGATTCCGAAAAGTGAGTGTGCTCACTACTTCGCGACCAAGGTGGACACTTGGGAGTCGACTGTAGAGTCGACGACACGAGCAGTGGCAACTGCGAGTTGTGCCCTTCGTGCAACGAGAAGTGAGCGAGCTTGACAGCTCCTGTTACCTATCTGTACAATAGGCAGTGAACTACACGTGTTCACGGGAAAACTCTCCCGAGACACTTGTCTTATGAGTACCGGATGAACAGCGCGCTTCGGGAACACTGATTTGGCGTCAAGACTTAATGCAGATGGTCTCCTGCACGAGTATTTTGCTGGCGCAGGGACGTCTGGCACTTCTTGCAATAACATAACGGTTGGTCTCGAGGTGCCAGTACAAATAAAACTTAGTGATGTAAGGAGAGGGGATATGCCGGTACTGTGCCGGAACTGTGACTTCACTGAATATGTGTGAGTCAAGCTTTAGAGCGCGTTCGAGCTAGCCGCGACACTAACCTGAGTACAATCGCCGACAGGTGGGACTCGCCTATCGCCTCCTTTTCATGTCGGCAGACGCATCCGCAGACGTCATCTGCAAATGTGTCGGCCGACGTCGCCGTCCTGAGTTTCTTGCCAGCTTCTTCTCGGTCGAAGGTTCTCCCAAAATCCGAACTGGTGGTAGATTAGTTAGGTAGGTAGTTTAGGTAGATAGAGTAAATTGTGGTCTGTGCCAGCTAGATAGCTAGCATGAGGGGTCATTTACCCCACTTGTACCAGGGGGGTGCCGCAGTTTAGGTACGTTTGGCCGGCGTGCCTGCCAGGCAGGTCGTCTAGACGTATAAGCAGTAAAGGTGCCGCTCGGCTCGCACGCTCCACGTCGCGCGTCGTCGCTTAAGGCCAGGTATTTCTCTCTCGCGGCTTCTCTCTCGCTCTCTCGACGGTGCGACGGAACGGACGGGTATAACAGCGAAGCGGCGCGTTTTAAAGGTTTTATTGCCTATACAGGGTCAATTTTAGACCCCCCGCCAAAATTTTTCGCGTGATCCTATAACAGCAGTACAGCCAAAAAATCAAATAAAAAACATATTTTTTGTCAGATTTTTGTCTCAATTCTTTCTTAAGAAAATTAAAATCATTGTCACCTAGCGCGCGGCCGCCTCGTTTTCAAAGCGCATGCACGTGACCGCTTTTTATTCACCCCTTCCACCAATGACAGCGCGCCGTTCGCTTTGACCGCGAGGGTGAGCGCACGCACCTAGAGATATAGGATTTAAAAAGCAGCCAATAAGTTATATTTAAAAACAGAAAATATTTATGACTAAAAACATAAGCATCAAGCACTGACAAATTTCGACGGTTGAAAGCCAGACCTCGGTAGCCAAGTGGTTAAGGCAGCCGCCCGGAATGCGGAAGGTGCGTGGTTCGATTCCCGCCTGAGGTTGTCGTCTTTTTTCAGTGTTTAAAATTTTACTTAAGAAAATAATTATTTTTTTTATGTCAAATGTTTTATTATTACCTTTTATGCCCCATATTTACTTTTGGCGGGGGGTCCAAAATGTACCTTGTATGTATGTGGGAGATTGGCATTTCAATGTAGATTACTATTAATGTTAGCATTAAAAACAAATGTTTGAAGAAAGCAAATTCACCGCAGTAATAAATACGAATAAGAAAACACGTGCTTGCCCATTGCCACGCTCCCCACGCCATGCGTCATTAGCGACTTGTTTGTGCTTCAGTATAAAAAGGTCATGCGTTAGCGCCTTCCGGGCATTCTGTACTCAACTGCGGAGCATGACGGAGCTCTGATTGTCGACATATGTTTTTATGAATATAAATTGATCAAAATTATTACTCTCTTTTCTTAATCTCCCACATGTATAGACTTTAAAGGATACTCTGCTAATTTATCTACGAATAATTTGTGTCTTTGGTTAAGTACAAAAATTAAATGTAAAGTATCAGTAGTTTAGTCATATTGAAAAAACATTACAAAAAGGGATAACTTTTGGGTTTTTTTTTATCTAACGAGTGAAGTTTGTAACGGTACAGAATGAATGGTATCCGTCCGTTAGTAAGGAATGTATGGGAGTAGCACTAAAATAAATATTAATGCGTAGCACCATTAATATAATAAGCATGAAAAGGGAATAATAAACTAGTTCAGAATAATGGTCAGTGAACTAGGGCTTTACCATTATTTTGAATTTCGCGGGGACTGCTCTGTGCGCCCCTTGCGACATAGGCGCCGTCTAGCGTGAGTTATTTTCTTGAGCTTCGTGTTAGGTTGGCAATGGGCTTTATCTTTATTTTGAATTTCGCGGGGACTGCTCTGTGTGGCCTTGTGACATAGGCGTAGGTTGGCAAGCCGGTAGACATACGGGCGGGCGCCACCTATGGTCGGAATACGGAACTTTTTATAATTTCACAAAATACAGGATTATTGGCTTAAGTGGATGATTATTGAGAGGGAATTGTTAATAGAAGGCTACATTTAGATATTCAAAGATGTAATATTGGCTATCTGACGAGATTTGGTTGGATTATGGAAAAACTTTAGAATTGCGCGGCGGACGGCGGCAATGAGCGAGCGAGAGGTTGGGAAAAAGATAGAAAGAGAGGTTATCTCCACGTGGCGCAACGCGAAGTTTGCGTATAACAAATAATAAGCGACGCGAAGGCGAGGCGCATCGAAAAACAGCTAGCGATTGGTTGAAGGGAGGAAAAGCGGAAAGTTGGGAGAGGGATGTTAGGCGGGCGTGGCGCGAAAGTTAAGATGCTTGGAAAAAGGGAGGAAAATTAGCGGGCATTCAATTTTGAGACGTCGGAGGCGTGGTCCGATTGAAGAGTGCGGTAAATACTCATACGGGAAAGCGAGCGTCCGAGCGATTTTTAGCGCGCTAAGTGATATTCGAGTTGCGATTTTAACTAACATTGGTTGTGAAATTGAAAGTGATTAATAAAGTAAAACTATTGCGATCGCAACTTGAATCCGTTAACGAAATGATGTATTTCGGGGTATATTGGCGAAAACGCATCACGGTGGCAACGAAACCAATATAGCTTTCAACAGACTTCGGTCTGGATGACCTTTGACTGTATTTAATAAGGTCGGCGTTTTCTATTATTACGCTAAACAATACACTATCTTCGAAGGAGTAATGGGGGAGAGACAGTTGTCTCCCTAGTGAAAGTTGAAGATAGGTCAGACACCATTTAGCTGGAGGTAGACCCGTATGACCCAGTCCAATTTCGAGTCTATCTCCGTACACACAGTGTAGTGATAGGAATAACACACTGAGTATACTGGCTCGACTGATAGTACATTTAGAGGTCAGTTGCTTTCAGGGGCAATGCGACTCACACAACTCACCACGAAGTTAAGTTAAATGTGGCTTGGGCCTAGATTGCAAGGTACACAAGTAGGGACTGTTAGTTCGACAAAATATAGGCATTTCAAGTGAGGAAAGCTGTAGGAATCTATAGGTAGGCGGTTCTATATAATTGTTATGAGGAAGTGGGAGGACAGTATGGTGCAAGCACGTTGGGCGTACATAAACTCGGTACGTGGGCCGCGGGGCCAGGCTAGATTAATTCAGACTAATAAGGTAGGGATAATTAAGTTGCGGTGTTAAATAAAATTTACGATGAAGTGATGTGGGTCCTATCTAGGCATGTAATCTGTTACCGTGGGCCGATAAAATTCTAATTGTTTCCTAAAGTTGTTACCAATTAATTATTCATTTTAAATAATTAACAGAAGTATGATAATATCGTACCATCATTACTTTGGAATACCTAAAAGGTCTAGACTGGTTTCCTATTACAAGAAAATACTAAAAGTTATAGCAAATAAGCATAGCTGTACTGTGATGTGTGATTTCTAATACTGAAATGACCAAACAGGCATTTTTTAGCTTTCCCTAGGGAACAATACGGCCTTATATTGCTACACTCTTCAAAGTATTAAAAGAATACATCCGATACCTATTGGTAAAATATAAGCTGAGACTAAACAACTAAAACCAGTTTAGAACCTAGGTTAATTCTAATTGATTGATAACAACCTACTAATTAGCCTGATAATACAGTCTACTTATACCATTTGAGTTCGCCTTAATGGTCTAAGGACCTCTTAAGATATGTAAGTACTTACTTCTAATAATATGAAACATAGAAATATTTGATGGGAACAATCTAAACCAATCAGACTAATATCTAGTACAGTCAGCTTTATACCTATTAAAGTGAGTAAAAGATAACTTCTAAATATAATTGATTCAATGATTAACAGGGATAATTAACTACCTACTAAAAATATACTAACTATGATTTAGTAGGCTATCAAATTAACCCCTCAGTCTGAGAGACAGAGGTGGAAGTTAATGGGAAAATAATTAACTGAAGTTCAATTCCTAAAAGTTAGGATATTAAATAAATCAAACATCCTCTAATAAATTTAAGATGTGATAATCTGCCAATGTAGTTATATTGGTAAGTACTGTATAATAAACACTAAGAGTAACCCAAAGTAATTTTACTTCAAATGATAGTATTCTATTTAAGTTCACTTCCTAAAGGAGTAGGATATTGAATAAATCAGACATCCTTTAATAAACTTAAGATGTGATAAACTGCCAATGCAGCCATTCCAATGTAGTTATATTGGAACTTTATAAGACCTTTATAATAAATACTAAGGGTAAATGAAAGTAATTTTACCTGTATTAATAGCATTCTATTTTAACCACCGCCTGAAGTGGGGTTTGAATAAATTATCCACCCTCTATAGAACTGAATATTAATTTTCTAATAAGACAAAGGGGCAGTCAGTTAATAAGGTTACATCTATAAAATAGACCAATAATCAGAGGAATAAGTGTGTCCGGTAGAATGCTGGCTTTCCACCTCTGTTCAATAAGTGAAATCATAAGACATTGCATTGAATAATTAAGTTCTTAATGTGAAAAGGATATTTGGATGATAGCAAGCCTTGAGATAAACTCTATTGATTTATGTGGAACAATAAGAATTTAAATTGCTAACACATAGTTTATAATGTAAAATGAAATTAAATTTTGAGGAGAGATGTAAATTCTCAGTTTTAAAGATTTAAAGGCACAAGCTAATAATTAAAGTTAAAGCCAATGTGACGGAGCCATAGTTAAACAATGAGATGAAAGGCACGCTATAGGGCGGCGGTTGGGGCCCGTAAATTGCACAAGACTTCTTATGTATCATGCTATTGTTAATAAATAATAATACCTGCAAGCTAAGCTATCATCTGATTATCTTTGAGTGGTTACAAATCTTCCCTGCAGCTGCAGTGAAGGATTTAGGTCACAGTTCAGACGGAGTCATTGCTAGGCTACACATATCTATGATATGATTTATAGACGGGTAGGTAATTAGGTCAGGAGAAAATAATTTAACACAGGGATAAGCCAATTACTAAACTTTCACGAAAGAACTTGAGTTACTTAAATGCGGTTAACAACGGAGGGTTCACTAGACGATCTGGCCAAAATAGTATTTATTATAATATTACATTGCTTGACTGAAATTCACTGCAAATAGAATTAAGCTATGCTAAGGTTTCATCATCATACAAACACTACGCACTACACAAAACTTCCAAACACAACCATTAGATTGTAGATAAATTAAGTTAAATAGTTTTAAGAATTAGATAATAAGTTAAGTTAAGGTAAAAGCGGCGATGATGTGTGTATGTATTATAAGGTAGACTAGGTTAGAGATTTAAGGGCGGGCGGAGAAGTTACAAGTTCATTGGATCTTGTAACTTGTAACTTATCTTAACTTATCTCGTGCTTTTTCCATCGCTGGTGTGCCAGCTGTTCTAGAACCCAATGGTTTGGCTCGGGACGATGGCAAAAGACCAGATGGCATGACATTGTTGCCTTGGAAGTTAGGAAGGCCTCTGGTGTGGGACGCAACTTGCGTAGACACCCTTGCGCCTTCACATCTTTCAAGTACGGCGTGTTGTGCCGGTGCAGCTGCTGCGAGTGCTGAAAACCTCAAACGGCGTAAGTATAAAAATCTGATCGGTAATTACATTTTTGAGCCGTTTGGGGTTGAAACCATGGGGCCGTGGGGTCCGAGTGCTCATCTTCTCTTCAAAGAGTTGTCAAAACGTTTGGTCGACTCTTCACGTGACCAGAGGGCTGGTGCTTTTCTCGGCCAGAGAATCAGTATTGCCATTCAGCGTGGCAATGCGGCCAGTCTTCTGGGCACGTTACCCAATGACAGTGATGTGGACCAATTTTTTGATGCCTAATAATTTATAGTTTTTTAAATTCTATTAGTACGTAGGTTTAGTTGTATTTATTTAGTTATAGGAAAAACTTTGTAAATATTTAGATTAGATTTATTTATGTGGAATAAATTTATCTTGTAACTGAATGCGACTTTGAATAGATTAGATTCTTAACTAATACATACTTTTTTCCAGAATTTAAACCATTATTTTCTATGTCTCAGATGGTTTGAAAAAAAAACTCAAAGTGCGACCTATCTAACCTTAACTCGTAATCTCTGCGCGCGCGCGTAAACCCTGCCCTCCTGACATCAAATCAATATATATTTGTTTCGTTTATTTGGTCTACTTATAATTTATGCATTACATCGTTCATTCACGGAAAGAAATTATTAGTTGGGTTTACCATATTTCAACAAAATTTTAGGGTTAATATAGCACCTACTCTTGAGTTTTGTTGAAAGAACAAAAACTGTATTGCTGATCAGTTACGGTAATTGGAACTTATTACATATATCTTTTGTTGTTTTAACGTATTTATTTTGTAAAACTTTAAAAATGGTTATTTCAACAACTTGAACAGTAAAATCAACAATTACCTATTGAATTATGCATGAATTGTTACGCCAACATGTACAAATAGGTAAAAACAACTGTTTTCATATCAACAAAAACTTTTCTGTGAAAACAACAATTTGTTCATGTTGCTTTAACCCATCACTTTGTTAATTCAACTAATGTGTCGCTAGTCTGTTTAAATCTTCTTGCAACTTTAGGGCATCATCATCCGTTGTTATTACAAGTCCCAGTTTGAAGTCGTCGGCGTAAAGAAAAGAAGATGCAAATTGGAAACAGGCCGGCAAGTCGTTAATAAATAGATTAAATGACATCGGATATGAACGCTCGGGTCACACAATAAGTTTCAATTTCGCGTGAAAGTCGTTAGAGAGTGAACCTTCTGTACACGGAAAGAAATTATTAGTTGGTTTTACCATATTTCAACAAAATTTTAGGGTTAATATAGCACCTACTCTTGAGTTTTGTTGAATGAACAAAAACTGTATTGTTGATCAGTTACGGTAATTTTAACTTATTACATATTTGTTGATTCAACATTTCATTAAAATGGTAAAATTAACCCTCTAACAAGGGGTTAATATAGCACCAACCCGTGGAATTTAGTTGTTTTTACCAGTAGCACAATGGTAATTTTAACCGTCTAGCAATATGTTAATTCATAAAAACAATCAACAATGACAGTAAAATTGACTCTCTAACAAGGTTTGCTTTAACGTAGTCAAAATGTTAAAAATACAAGTTTGTTTGTGTTGAACCTACTTGCTTTAAATGGTTAGTTTTATTGGTTTGCACTTGGTGCATACATGTAAAAACAACAAACCATGACAGTAAAATTAACTCTCTAACAAGGCTTGCTTTAACGTACTCGAAATGTTAAAAACACGAGTGTGTTTGTGTTAAATCTACTTGCTTTTAACGTTAGATAAACCTTCGAACTCAAGGTTGTGTTAACTGATTTACTATATTGGATCAACTCGTACTATATTGTTGGGGCAACCCAAAATATTTTGGGTAAATCCAACAGTATTTTAGCAAAATCGTTTTGTTGATTCGATCAATGTCAAGGTGTTGAACTAACCCACTTCAAAGGTTAAATGTACTGTACAAAATGGGTAGGGTTAACAGTCCTGCACTGTTGAACCAACTTTTGCTGTAATAGTTAGATCTACATGTATGTTTTGTTGAATTAACCTCAATTAAATGGTAAAATTAACAGTGTAGTTTTGTTGAGGCAACATCTACTAATTTAGTTGGGAACACTCAAAACATTTTGTAGTATCAACCTAGACATAATAGTATTTTCAACAAAACAGTTTTGTTGTTTCAATAAGTGCGTTTGTGTTGCATCTACCTGATAAAATACTATTGAATCAACCTTTCGAAGTAGAGGTTGGATTAACACGAGCTACAATGTTGTATCAACTTTCGCTATAATTGTTAGGACAAAAACTTGGATTATATTGTCAAATAATTATTCAACTTAGGGTGATATACTTAAGGGGGTTTACGCATTTCGGTTTCCCCTACAAATTTCCAAGTCGATATTTTTATAAACCAGTAGGCCAATTTTGATGAAACTCTGCATGTTAGATCTAAATAGTTTGTTGAAAACATTTCCAAAAAACGTTTATTAAACTGAGTTATTGCGATTTTAAACTTTAAATCGCAATAACTCAGCCAAATATAACTTTTTTAAAAATGTTATCAACATACTATTTAAATCCCTGTATTTTACTTCAGCATGCAAAGTTTCATTAAAATTGGCTTCTTGGTCTTTAAAAATTACGACTTGAAACATTGTATGGGAAACTGAAATGAGTAAACCCTCTTAATGGATCACCTTAACTTGAATCATGTTGAAATATACCTCGTATAGTCGTACATATAACATTATAAAGTAGTTAATTTGACAATATAATTCAAATAGTCCTAACAATTATAGCGGAAGTTGATTCAACATTGTACCTCGTGTTAAGCCAACATTTACTTCGAGAGGTTGATTTAATAGTTTTTTTTATCTGTGAGGCTAGTACGCTAAGTTTTATGTCGGACATAAAGCATTCGTCCCTTTCTGGCAAATATGCGTGTGCGAGAGGGACAAATGCTTTACGTCGGGCATATAACCGAGCGTGCTAGGGGGACAGGTAGATGCAACAAAAAATATTGACACAACAAAACTGTTTTGTTGAAAATACTATTATGCCTAGGTTGATAATAGGTACAAAAAATTTTTTGTATTCCCAACTAAATTTGTAGAAGTTTACACAACAAAACGGCTTTTTCATAAATACTATAGGTTCTAGGTTAATACAACACTAAGACACTAAAATAGAATGACCTAATATTATTTAAATCACACAGATACAAAGTAGACACGACACTAAACAAAAGTATCTTCTAGCTAATACATAGATATACATATCTTTAGCCTAACTAAGAAAACAAGTTGGTTCAACATAGCAAGTACTGTAAAAAGAACATTAAAAAACGATTCATTTGGTAAAAAGTTTATTCTTAAACAATTTGGTGACGGTTTTTACAATCTTTAAACGATATTAAATAACGTACACAGTATTTAAAGTCTAAATTACCCAGCCGCGCGTCGCAGCATACTTTTGGCTACGACTGGGTGTCGCGGAAGACGCCCGCTGACAAGCTGCTAAACAGTCCCCCGACGCGACGACGGACGCCTGGAAAATAAAAATAATTGAACTTACATATATAAGTGACGATAATAATTAAAATAGGTTTAAAATTTTATTAGTTAGTTTTTACAGTTTATTTTTTGTGTCGAGGGGTTTTTCAAATTTTTTATTTTATTTTTATTGTCTTTTTTAAAGTGATGATCTTCAAATGGCTGATCTGGTCATGGTTACCTTATCATATACTTTCAACATCATTGAAGTAACACGATACCAAATTTCGAATCGATAGGACATATGGATGGTAGTCAGATCCCCTCATCAACTATTAAAGAGCTGATGATCTTCAAACGGCTGATCAGGTCATGGTTACCTTACCAAATACTTTATATATCATTGAAGTAAAGTGGTACCAAATTTCGAATCGATAGGACATATGTCAGGTAGTCAGATCCCCTCATCAACTATTAAAGAGCTGATGATCTTCAAATGGCTGATCAGGTCATGTTAACCTTACCATATCATTTTTAATTAGTCTACGCTATCCCACTAGTCGGCAAAGGTCTCCTTAATTTTTATTTTTTATATTAACATTAAACCTTCTGGATTCATAGATGGATCTGGTAATAAGTATAGTATCATAAACTTTCTACGGCAAATTAATAAAGTTATTATTTTAATGCATATTTATTTTGATAAATAATTTTGCTTAAAACATATTATTGTATCTCGGATAAGCCTCCATCAAAACTAATGCAGAAGATTGGTGGTAGGTAGAGAGTAGGTAGGCGTTTGTCTGGCACAGACTATAGTTCGCTAGATTAGTTGTTTTTTTTATTATTATTAGTATTGACGTCATTAAGTGCCTGTAAAGGTTAACATTGAAAAATAATTTGACTTTAACTTTGACTTTGACATATACTTTCAATATTTTCGGCCATTGAAGTAACACGGTACCACATTTCGCATCGATCGGACATAAGGAAGTTAGTCAAATCCCCTCATCAACTAGAAAAGAGCTGATGATATTCAAACGGCTGAACAGATTTTCATGAAACATGGCTAAGAACACTCGGGATAAAACTATCTATGACACAAAAAAAACTAAACGAAAATCGGTTCATCCGTTTGGGAGCTACGATACCACAGATAGATACACAGACAGACACGTTATGCTTGTAACATATGTTAAAAATATTTACAAGTAATATTTCATTCCAACACTTACGCGTGATATTCCTCTTGATTTCGAGTGTTTGTTACTATTGGATGCCGGGCTCGACGGCGCTGATATTATGTCATAAACATTATCACTTGCTGTTGCCGCCTCCGAAGATGTGTCCTGTAAACACAAACATTTAAATAAAGATGAGAAAACTGTGGTTTAACAAAAATAATGTGTTATTTTAACTAAAGGAAAGCTTTTGATTCAACTAATATATATTAGTTGAATCAAAAGCTTTCCTTTAGTTAAAATACATAATTTTTTACACATAATTTTTGTTTGATTCAACTGATATATATCAGTTGAATCAAAAGCTTTGATTTAGTTAAAATAACACATCATTTTTCGTTAAAACCACAGTTTTCCTTTCCCTTCCCTTAGTTAAAGTAACACATTATTTTTCGGTAAAACCAGTTTTTCTTTCTTACAATACAAAGCTTTGTATTGAACGTGGCGACACGCGGGACTGAAGGCCGATTTACACACCCATAAGTAAGTAAGTAGGTAAGTAAGTAAGTTGAACTTACTACTTTCTTGCTTACCTACTCAATGCGATAGGTAGACAGACTTACTTGCCGCCCGGCGTCCACACGTAGTTTTTACTTACTTATGCTATGGACATGTAAATCGGCTATGAACTAATGTAACCACGTTCTTGCAAAATGTATGTAACCGATTGCGTTGCGAGTTGCGACACGCAGCGTGGCGCTAAGCTTTAGTAATCAGACAACGAAAACAATAAACACGTAGGTACCTTCAAAACGTTTGACTGTTTCCGCCGAAATACCCATTCGGCTAAATATACGAGACCTTAAAAACAAAATAAGTATTTAATTAAGGTACCCAGGCCGGTCGCGTTTTACGGCGAAAGACACTAAACACGATAAAACTTATGTGCTGGGTAGATACACGTTTTTATATTAAAACACATTTATATGTCCGCACACTTACTTAAATCCATTACACACTGAACTGTCCACCTCACCTCCGCAAGCCGTGCACTTAATTCGAATATTCACGTTTAACTAAGCAGTCGGCAGCACAGCGCGCCGCCGGCGCCGGCGCGTGCGCGGTCTTGCTTGATATGAACGGCAACGTCGCTTCGTCAATCAATAATTTTTGTACAGGACCTTAACCTGTTTATATATTTATTTTAACCCTAGCCCGTGAGTTAGTTTAACTATGTGAATTTGTTGACTTAGTAATAAATCTTGCTGTTGTTTTTAACTGTTTATATTGTTATCCCAACTGTTTATGTAACGGTTAAAAGAAACATTTGAAAGGGAGAGTTTATACATAATTTTATCCAGTGCGTTGCAAGTATTTAATTTAATAATTTTACTTTGTAGACTAACGACACGCCCGGGCCTTTTTGTATACAGCTTAATCTACAAGGCTGAGCTAGATGAAATACGAGCTTGGTTAGGCAGAATATCCAGTTGAACATCTGACGAAAATTCTCTTCTCTTTTTGTCTTAATTTAATTTGGCATAACGTGTTAGGCATATTTTTATTTGTCATAATAATATTTTGACTTAATTGTTTTTGGCATACTATTTCAGTAAGCATAAATATGGTTTAGGCTAATGTTTTTCGCTCTAATTTTTATTTCCATACAGTTACAAGGCATATTGTTTATTCGTCTAATAGTTATTAGGTATAAAGATAGTCTGGTAGATTAGATAAGACACAAGGTGAGGTTACAGTTTCAAAATCCGCTATAATTTGGATTGGTTTTTTAACAGGTTTTGTCTTTGCAATATTTTTTATTTTATTTATAGCTATTTGAATCTGAAAAACCAAAAGTAGCTATTAGGTATATTAAATATAAATTGGTTACCGTAGTGTAATAATAGGTTAGGGTGCGGCGGGGGTGTAAACCGCCAACATGTTTATTTTATATACGAAAAGTATTTTATTAAATGCAAACACAAAGTTTCCAAACCTTACTTTTTCCCTATATAATTATAATGCCTATCAAAATTATGCTTAAATATCATTATGCGTAAGCAAATTTAGGCTTTAAAATAGTATATTTAACAATTATTATGCTAATAGTAGTTATGCTTAAAAAAATGTGCCTAAAAAGTTATGCCTAATTAATGTAACTATTAGGATAAGTAAAAGTATGATGATGAATTATGACATAAAATTTTATGCAAAAAAATAGGGAACCTATTTTAACACCCAGGACAACCCATAACAATAGTAGCATGACAGTGATGTCATGCTACATTATCGAGCAAAAATTCGTGTCGCATTGACGCGATAAAAACTTCGTGTTTTTTCTACGGCAAACTATTACCTATATAATTATATCCTACTAATATTATAAACGCGAAAGTTTGTAAGTATGGATGGATGTTTGTTACTCTTTCACGCAAAAACTACTGAATGGATTTGGATAAAATTCGGCATACAGATAGTTTATAAACTGGATTAACACATTGAATACTTTTTATCCCGATATTCCCACGGAAACGTATGGATGGATGTTTGTTACTCTTTCACGTAAAAACTACTATATGGATTTGGATGAAATTCGGCATACAGATATTTTATAACCTGGATTAAGACATAGGATACTTTTTTCTAGATATTCCCACGAGAACGGGAACCACGCGGGTGAAACCGCGAGCGGCCGCTTGTAATTATATAAAACTAGCGGCCGCTCGCGGTTTCACCCGCGTGGTTCCCATTCCCGTAAGAATATCGAGATAAAAAGTATTCTATGTGTTAATCCAGGGTGTCAGCTAACTCCATACCAAATTTTATTAAAATCGCTACAGCTGTTTAGACGTGAAGAAGTAACAAACATACACACTCACAAACTTTCGCCTTTATAATATTAGTGTGATGATTTTTGGGCGAACTACATTGGATCAAATGAAAACAATGGGCCTGCGTTTAAAAACTAAAGACGGTTGTTTTACGGGCCTAGGTAGGTGTATTAGGCTGTATGAAATTCCTTTACATAATTATCATCTTCACTCATCGCACCGGTTACGTAGTATTTCCGGACCTAATTGAAGTAAGTCATGTCAACATTTCATTGCAAGTTTGAGAAAATATCCCTTTGATGTGCGGTAGGATCAGCAAACTGTTTTGCTATAGGTACACGTCGCGACTGGTCAAATATTCGCCGAATCCCGATAATGTAACCGTAACATCATAAGTGTCCACTCACTTATGTCATTGTCAATAGCAGTGCGATTCTCTAAGTTAAATAAAGCCTTAATAGCAGCGGCTGCCGCAGTGCTGAGAATTAACTCTGTCTCTCTTATATTCATAGAATTGGAAAGAGAAAGCAGATCACAGCCATGCGCGCAGCGTCTGTGTCGCTTAGAGAATCGCATAGCCGAACTTCTCGTAAATAGACGCCCTTGCTTCTTGAACGCGCGCAGATAGTAATTTGCGACGTTGCCAGCAGATCAGCACAAATTATTTAAATTGTTATTTCAACTATTTGTGAAAGGGTTAAAACAAACATTTGAGAAGTTTGCGTCCTGTTAAAGCACTAATTATATCTTAAATTTCATGAAAATCGTTAAGTACAGCCGTTTTCGACAATCCATTAAAAAAACCATTTTTTTTTCGTTTAACAGTAGGTACCTACTTACCTATTAATGTAGGTAAGTATATGGCGTTTAATTCAACTTTTCATCTTGTTATCTTCCAAAACAAGATCATAGGACCTACATACGACATACAAATGCATTTTGCCCTAACTATAAATAGGTATCGAACTCGCTCACAAATTTTTACGGAAAGCTGAACAACCAGACATACGAAAGCAAATACAAATATAGTTTTAGTTTCGCCATGTCAGTTTGTCTGTATTGTAGGTAGGTATGTGACACAATAATTTTATCTCAGATAGCATTTAGGTAGCGTTTAATTTAACAACATACATTTGAAAACGTTAGCTCAATCATTCGAACACGTTGATTTTGCTTTTGTCATGCTGTTGTTTTTACCTGATTATATTGATAGGTATCCTAACTGTTTGTGTGACGGTTAAAACAAACATTTGAAAGGGTCAGTTTAACAATTCAAACAGGTTGATTTGGCTTTATGTGTTTGCTGTTGTTTGTACCAGTGTATATTGTTATCCCAACTGTTTGTGTGACAGTTCAAACAAACACTTGCAAGAGTTGTGTGAATCGTTTTTTTTTGTGTAGGACTTCATTTGTTTATAATATTATTTTAACCCTAGCTCGTGAGTTAGTTTATCCATTCAAACATGTTGATTAGGCTTCATGTGTTGCTGTTATTTTTACCTGTTTTATTGCTATACCAACTGTTCGTGTGATGGGTATAACATACATTCAAAAGCGTTAACTCAACCATTCAAACTTGTTGATTTAGTTTTTTATCTTGGTGTTGTTTTTACCTGTTTATATTGCTATCCCAACTGTTTGTGTGACGGTTAAAACAAACATTTGATAGGGTTGTGTGAATCGTTTTTTTGTGTGTAGGACTTAACTTGTTTATATTATTATTTTAACCCTAGCTCGTAAGTTAGTTTATCCATTCAAACATGTTGACTTGGCTTAATGTGTTGCTGTTGTTTTTACCTGTTTTATTGCTATCCCAACTGTTCGTGTGACGGTTATAACATGTATTCGAAGCGTTAGCTCAACCATTCAAACGTGTTGATTTAGTTTTTAGTCTTGGTGTTGTTTTTACCTGTTTATACTGCTATCCCAACTGTTTGCATGATGGTTAAAACTAACATTTGAAAGAGAATTTTAACCCAAGCTCTTGAGTTAATTTACCAATCGAACATATTGATTAAGCTTTATGTGTCGCTGTTGCTTTTACCTGTTTATTACTGTTATCTCAACTGTTTGTGTGAAGGTTAAAACAAACATTTCAAAGGGTTGTGTCAATCGATAATTTTTGTACAGGACTTAACCTGTTTATTTTTTTTAACCCCAGCTCGTGAGTTAGTTTAACTATTTGAATTTGTTGATTTAGTTATAAATCTTGCTGTTGTTTTTAACTGTTTATATTGTTATCCTAACTATTTATGTGACGGTTAAATCAAACACTCTGAAGGGCTAGTTTAAACATTAAAAACAGGTTAATTTAGCTTTTTGTATTGGTGTTGTTTTTACCGGTGTACATTGCTATCCCAACGGTTTGTGTGACAGTTGAAACAAGCACTTGAAAGGGTTGTGTCAATCGTTTTTTTTTGTATAGGACCTAACCTGTTTATGTTGTTATTTTAACCCTTGCTCGTGAGTTAGTTTTATCATTCGAACATATTGATTAAGCTTTATGTGTTGCTGCTGTTTTTACCTGTTTAATACTGTTATCTCAACTGTTTGTGTGTCGGTTAAAACAAACATTTTAATGGGTCGTGTGAATTACTTTTTTTGTATAGGATTTAACCTGTTCATATCATTATTTTAACCATCATTAGGGAGTTCGTTTAACCATTCGAACGTTTTGGTTTAACTTTATATCTTGCTGTGTTTTTTACCTGCTTATATTGTTATCCCAACTGTTTGTGGATCGGTTGAGACAAACATTTGAAAGGGTTATGCCAATCAGCTTGGTTCCAACATTAAAATTTACATTAAATCAACTATTGGGAATAGGCATAATTAACAAATTTATTTTGTTGCTTCTGGTAATCGACAAATGGTTGAATATCTTTTGTTGTTTTAACGTATTTATTTTGTAAATTTAACTTTAAAAATGGTTATTTCAACAACTTGAACAGTAGAATCAACAATTACCTATTGAATTAACCATGAATTGTTACGCCAACATGTACAAATAGGTAAAAACAACTGTTTTCATATCAACAAAAACTTTTCTGTGAAAACAACAATTTGTTCATGTTGCTTTAACCCATCACTTTGTTAATTCAACTAATGTGTCGCCAACCCGTGCAAAATCAACCTTTTTGTTCTTTCAGTGTACGGTAGTACTATTAGTTATTCTGTGCTTGTATCAACACGAAAAACGAAACAATTTTAAAACACACAAATTTATGAATTAATATTTGACGTTTTTTTATACTTATGTTTTTATAAAAAAAGATATTTGAATGATTAAAAATGACAACCTTATTAATAATGTTTTCCAAAACTCATTTCAGCCGTTACTTTATTTTACTTTAAAAACTCAGTTATTTTTAATTTCTATTACTTACCTACCACAATATAAATACGATAATTGGAAATCACATTTATTCCTTAAAGTGATAACTTAAGTTAACAATTTCATTATGATTATCATTCTGCACCTTTCATCACAAAAAACGATAAATTACCTATAAGTTTTAGCCGTTTGTGTCGCTAGGGGAGATACACTTGCCCGCCATTTTTGTCTCGTACCAGGATACGTTTGTTTACACAGAATTCTATTACCACGGCTTATATTTCGGTTCGACGCGATTCTGTTTCGGCGTGCAGTGGTACTGGGGGTAGCGATGCGCATTTATCTGGCACAGACTATAGCTCGTTAGATTAGTTGTTAAGTCTTAACTACAAGTTAGTTAACTGTTTTTTTTTTATTAGTATTGACGTCAATAAGTGCCTGTAAAGGTTTACATTGAATAAATAATTTGATTTGACTTGACTTGACTTGACGTGTAGGTTGTAGTAGTTGTAGTATTTAACGTATGCAGACGCAGCAGACGTTAAATACCTACCACAGACGCGCAAATCACAGGGGGCATTACAGCACTGGATTCGCCTGCATGTTGCCCGGTAGCCCAACCCAGTTTCAATTGTTATTCCGTCTTTTGTATTGTCTTTTGAATTGTATTCCATTTAATTTTTTTAATAATTTATTTTTAATTGATTAAATAAGTAACTGTTTGACATTAATTACGTTATAAATTTATGGTAGGTATATACAATTGGATTTAATTGGTTATTTTTTTTTTGTATTTTGTTTGGTTTTTTAATTATTTATTGTTAATTTATTCGAAAATACTAACAATTAGTTTGAAGTTTTACTAACAGTAATGGATCATTATTGTCTATTCAATATTAACATTATAATCATTATCATTAATGACGTCCAGCCACTTGACGACGTTCTTGCTGAGGCAGCTTAGCATGTTATTACGGATATAGGTCGGGATCTGCATGTGCGCAGTGTTGATGCTGTATAAGTGAAGGGCAAAGGCGTTCTCGCAGCGCAGCCGGTCTGGCCGCCGTACTTGGAGGGCCTGGAAACATAATCAATATTTTACATTGGAACTATACAATGAACACTACATTTATCCCTCGAGAAGAAAACGGCGAACGTACTTTGACCAAATCGGAGACGTTCTCGTGAAAGGTCAGGTCAAGAGTACACTTCACCGACAAGGATGTAATATATATCATCTAAGCAATTGGAATGCTGTGGTCTCCCCGGGAAACGGGCGTGATTTAAGATGTAAACATATTGATCTTTGGAATAATTTAACAAATTATTGTGTGCTGGTATCCAAGAAAAGAGAGGTCCCTATAATTGGTACTAAATTAAAAGTTTTCAATATTATTGAATTGAATAATAAGAAGTTCCAACTACGAGCAGATGTCAGTTGGATCTAATAATTGACTAAGACATGACTAAGATTGAAACGCTGTCTACATTGTATTAAGTTAGGACATTCACAGTAACATAGTACTAATGAAAGTTTTAATTTGTTACTTCAAGTTATTATGCAACTCGTACCTGTACTGCAGGTACAGCCTGCAATGTTAAACGAATTTAAAATTCTCTAGTTACCTCCGTAGTATTGACTAAAGTGTCATATGTAAATTCCACATAATTTCAAGACACTTTTTAGTATGAGTAAGTTATTCAATCTTTCATTAGTTATTTTGAATTTTGCATTAAAAGTAAATCTTTAATGTCACAGTCTGAACGTATGGATATGATGCGTTCAGTTTGATATAATAATGGATAATTATTATTTGTAATACCACTAGCTATCTTTAGACTTCACATATCAGCCCAATGACATGCAACGTTAAAAGTTGCCTCCTTTTGAATTGTCTAGCCTTAACGGCAAGACAGAAAATTGGCATAACATTCGAATTAATCGAATATTACTTAAGGATTTATATTCGAATAACAAATCAGTGATATTTGAATGATTTTATTTTGACAAATTTTCCTTTCTTTACACTTTCAAATATAAATACAATGTCTTTATTATTGAAATTTTTGCATTTACAATGCTATTTTAATAAATATGATAAAATGTTTAGAGCAGTGAACCGGCAATCCAAAGGTTCGAGTCCCGTTTGAGCTTTCCTGAGACTGGTTGTTTTTTTTTCTAGTAAACATTATATCATATAAATACAATGATTGGTTAAAATTGATTTTAAAATTTAAATCATTAAGTAGTCAGAAGTTAAGTATGACGACATCCGTGGTCGAGTGGTAAACACGCTAGTTCTGGCGTCGCCACCTTTACGGTCCCTGGTCCAACAACTGGTTGGTCCATTAAGGAATAACAGTCTTTCTATATTGATTTTTGATCTGGGTGTTTCTGTGTACACATATGTTTATCTGTTATCTAGTTTAACCATCAAAAACAGGTTTCAGAAAAGAAACTTTACTTGAGCTAGACTAGATAATAGTGTGAAATTTTATCGTCTCCCGTATAAAGCTATAGAGGTTCCGATGATATGATTTGGAATACTTTGGCAGGGGGAAGTAAATGTTCTTAAAATACTACGCCTTTATTGAAAGATATGCTTATTTCATGGCTGCATTATGACAATAAATAACTGTTAAAGGTTTAACAGACTTTATACTTATTATTGTGTGTTCAGAAAATTGATTCCAAACTACCCGCTTCAATACGAACTTGCATGTCGCAAAAACTGACCAATCTGTTTATACCAGCGCGCCTATTTGTTGCACAGCTGCACCTGGCATCCCCTAGGTCGCGCATTAATGGCACATGATGACATGAGTAATTTCTTTATTCATGTGTTGATGGGTCCAATAAGTTAATATTCGCATAGACTGTGAAAAGACCTTAAATCAGTTACTAACGATTGAATGTTGTCTGGTTTACGACAACTAACAGGATAGTAATCCTTTGTTTTCGTTTGTGCTAAATAGCGAACTAAAATCAACTTCTTCTAATTTGCTGTTAACCGCTCAAATTTATGCCAAGTCTTACAGTAGCAAATACGATTATTATTCGTTACCTTATTGACTTCGGTCATCTGCGTACTAGATGCACAATTGCATATAAAATGCGTTCGAAAAGGTGTTTCCAATTATTCTACACAATTTCGTTTTCGATTAATCACAACTAGTTTTGATACTCAGACCTATCATCAACAACGGTTTTAGACGAAGATATTTTAAATTTTAAAAAATAATAACTGATAGCAATCCAATGTTCCGTCTTGGTCGGAGAGTTAGTTCGAGGCGACACTTTGAGAGCGCTGGTTGTGTGTCTGGTGTTTAGATGACCGAAGCTTGTTGATAATGACCCTCTAACTAAATAATTTAGTTGCGGTCGATTGTTGTGAGACGTTTAAATTAACTATAATTTCTTTAAATAAATACCTAATTATTTTGCTAAAGGAATTGGTTTTGCGTCTCGGTCGATTTAGGGGTACTTTAATTTGGATATTATAATGCCGTGAAACCCAAACAACAAATACATTATGCATACCTTTACGTTGACTATACTATAGATTATGGGTCTGTTAAAGTCACATTGTTGTGACTGTTATGACAGGTATACTGTGACAATACAGTAAAATGCTGAAACAATGTCCGCATCTCGGACCAATATTTGGTCCGAGGTTCGCATTATCATTTATGGCATTTTCCTCTGAAAGAGGTACTGAGCTGTCTGATATCTTAAGATATTTTATATATTTATATTCTTTGTTTTCATTACAAAAGCAAGAATAAATATTTGATAGTTTTGTGTTTTTATTTCTTTATGTACTCTGAACTCCTGGCCAGATGTTTTGCTGTACATTGAGTAATAAGGTCTTTTAGTTTGCCGCGCCAAATTATGGCTTTTTACCGAGGCTAGAGATCACTTTTATTTGGCCGCGCCACATGATGGCTTATTTTTACCGAGGCTACTATGTGATCATTTTTATTTGGCCGTGCCACATGATGGCTCATTTTTACCGAGGCTACTATATGATCATTTTTATTTGACCGCGCCACTTGTTTGGCTTTTTCCCGAGGCTACTGTGTGATCATTTATTTTCACTTTTGTGTCTCATGATTTAATCTCGCCACTCGATGGCTTTCTACCTGTGATCATTGATATAAATTGTTAATAAAACTAATATTTATTTTAATGATACGCGCGCGCGCAGACACAAACACACATGTTTAAATAATAAAATAATAATTATAGCTACCGATAGCTTGTGCCCCGATTCGTATTATTTTATTATTTGCGTTAATCGAAGCTTTGAAAAAAAAAATGTGTTTACCTCAGGTCTTAATGTGTTTACCTCAAGCCTTATCTTACCTAAATCTTTAAATATTGTAAAATATTTTCATTCAGATCTGTAAGGATGTAAATTGTAAGAGGTTTGATAAGACACTTTTTTTTATTATGTTTTTAAAGTAAGCTGTAAACTTTGCATTTTAAAGTCGATATTTCTGATATCAAGATTTTGAGTTTGGTTTATATTATACTAAGAATGCGAATTGTTTGGTTGCGCATTTCCTTTGGTAGTATGCAATTATGCTTTTCGCTTTTTTCAAATTTTCTTCAAGCAAGACATTTTTTCTTAAAAAATGTACAGATAATAAAGAGAAAAATAATGTAAACATTTAAAAAATGTATGTTTACGACTTACGTTATAAGTATAATATTGTATGGAATATAAATGTTTTTGTCTCATATTTAAGACCGAGGGCCTATAAGATAGTTTTTATTTTGTTTTTGTTGCTGTCTAAACAAAATCTGATGTTTATTATTTACATTATTCGCGAGCCGGTGACCTGCTGCTCGTCAGAATGGCCGTGTGGGAGATTGGCATTAAAATGTAGATTACTATTAATGTTAGCATTAAAAACAAATGTTTGAAGAAAGCAAATTCACCGCAGTAATTAATAAGAATAAGAAAACACGTGCTTGCCCATTGCCACGCTCCCCACGCCATGCGTCATTAGCGACTTGTTTGTGCTTCAGTATAAAAAGGTCATGCGCTAGCGCCTTCCGGGCATTCTGTACTCAACTGCGGAGCATGACGGAGCTCTGATCGTCGACATAGTATTTAGGTATGCTATGATGGTGTAACTAAATTATGTATTGTAGTACATAACTGTGTATCTTACAAGAAATAGTAGTAAGTACCAATTTTCATTATGTAAAATGCGAAATGGCTAATTATTTTAATAAATTGATATTATTGTTATTATAATTAACACTAAATGTGTGTATATTGTTACTGTCTGCCAATTAATCTGGTTTTTATGAATATAAATTGATCAAAATCATTAATCTTTTCTTAATCTCCCACATATAAATATACATAATCTCATGACAAACTCACACACACCAAACCAGAACAATGTTATATTTTTTTAATGTTAAAATAATCATTATATGTAGGTACTGGACTGAAATTTTTCAGCCAACCCACTCGCGATATATTTTTTAACATATTAAAGGACATCATTTTTTGGGCCTTTTCTGAAAGTGTCGGCCAACAAAAAAAAAGGTACGTATTGTTAGAACTAGCCATTTGGAGAAATAGTTAATATGGCACAAAAGTTGTAGGATTGCTTCGAGCCAAGTTATACAAATTCGAATATTAAACATTTTCATACATTTTCATTGATTCCTAAATTTTTTTTGTATTAACAGAACAGATGATGACCCCACAGCTTTTGCGCTACAATGACAGTTGCTTCAGGTCATTAGTTCTAGCAATATCTATCATAATTTAATGTTTCCCAGTCCCAGCACTTTCAGAAATCAAATGGATGAAAATGGTGAATCATCCCGAGCCCGAATGATCTCCATTGATATAAAATACTTTTCATCCATTTATCGGACCGGTGAAGGTCGTTCTATACTCGGATCTTAGACTACCCTATCTTCCCGTTGGAGTCGTAGAAGGCGACTGAGGGATCAACCCCGAGGATGGGCAGCAGCATCCTCAGAGATTACCACCGTCATACTGCAAACGCCAACGCGCCTACCAAGCATGGCAATTATGGCAACTTTCCCCCCCAATGAACGACAGCACCAAACTCCGGCCCCTAGTCCCTCGCTCTAGCTACGGTAGCGGCCAAGGCAGTGACGGGGCAGGGGGTGCTAAGAATCTCCGGCAGAGACCTGGCTACCGCCAACAACGAACTTTGGCCATGGCTACCTACAACACACGTACACTGCGGACCGACGAGAAGGTTTCCGAACTTGTAACACTTCTGTCTAAACACAAATACTAAATCCTAAATGCTGTGCAAGGATAAGACAGGCTTAAAACATACAATGATAGGTTTGAAAAATTATTTTAGCTAATTGTACACATCTACATTACCTGCATTAAGCATTGATTTTTGACAGCTGACAAGGACGCAAATAACAGAGCTTGTTTCACTAACTCTAAATATCCTGTCGTTAGCTACTTGTGTTGGGACGTTGAAAGCGTGTTCCAGCCGGATTGAAGTGGTTTCTTACGATTTGACCTGGAGGTGCTAAAGGTATTTTTCCTTTAATTAAATAATGTTGAAATTTTTCCTTTAATTAAGTAATAAAAAACACGTTGGGCCGGCTCGCCCGGCGTAATACCACCCTCTCTCTAATATTTGGCGTGAAATAATGGCACTTGGTGCTGTTGTGTTTCGTCCGACCAGTGAGGGTTCCGGAGGCCTCCCCCCCCCCCCCCCACCCCTCCTCCCAATTCCTATTCCTTCCTTAAACCTATTCCTCCCTTAAAGGCCGGCAACGCGTCTGCGATTCCTCTGGTTTTGCGGGTGTCCATGGGCGGCGGTGATTACTCTCCATTAGGTGACCCGCCTGCTCGTTTGTCTCCCTCTTTTATAAAAAAAAAAAAATGTTTGATTAAAGGGAAAATCATATAAAAGAAAAAAATAATGTATCGCTTATAATTTTGCTACATTCCTCGAATGTGTAAGCGTGCCATTATTGATCTGTGTTCTCCGTGGTCTGATCGCTCTGGTTTTGTCTCTGCTCGAGCGTCATGATTAGTACATATCGTTTGTTTTTTAGATAATCTGTTTCGATATAAAAAGCCGACTCACGCTGAGAACGCTCTCTTTTACTGCTGAGTCTACCTACTCTCGACATTACTTACAACGTCGTGCTGTTGAAATTCTGCGCGAAATATAACCCCGAAATCTTGGGGTTCCTGTACCAGGCTTAACCACTGGGCCTGTGCGCTATCTGCCTGCTGCCTGTCCGCCTGCACGACTCTGCTTTCGTCCCTGCACGCAGACTGATCCCGCCAGCTCCAGGTTCCGGCTAGCTGCAGTCTACGAGGAAGATTAGCCTAAAGCTAAGTCCTTTTTAAGTCCTAGCAAGCGGACAGAGTGAGCGATCCGTGAACCCTCCCTGAGTTTTGTAAATTCTTTACTAAAGAATAGGAATAAACCTTGTTTGCCTATTCGCTGGTTTTCATTTCTATTCTGAGGCAGGGACTTAACCGCTACATACTAATTGTAGGAGGTTTAGTCGCCTAACACGCTTCAGTGGCGCCCAGCTCGCTCAGGATAGCTCGCTATGTGTCGTTCTTTAACAATTATTAACTAATATTTTTTTACAGTGAAAGTGGGTGTCATTGAATTTTGGTTTTTATTTTGTGATTTTGCACTGTGTGATCCTTAAATCTGATCACGCAGTAAGTTTATAGCATTTTATTCATCCCTTTTCATTTTAAAACCGTTTTCAATACCATTATTTTGTAAAATCTTAAAATTTTTTTAAAAAATTATTTTTATATTATATTATATTGTGTTTCTTTTACTTTAATTTCGCTAAGTTACTATTGAACCGGCTCTAGACAGCTCACCTAGGTTTAGAATACTCGACTGGACCAGTGCAGAATACACTATATATTTTTTATTGCTTCAAAAAGCCGAGCTGGAATACGAAGTTGCCTTGCGAGGAGCTACCCCAGGTGATTCTGTGATGGAATTACGGAGGCAAATAATAAAGCTATCTAAGGAGCTTCCCTCCGAATTTTAGTATCGCATTTGGATCCGGTTTTGCATATTGAGGGTATCGAACTTGCTCTGAATAAATCTTTAAAAAATTTAAAACTCTGAAATCTAAATTTGATAATAACTTGTTTTGTAGAACGAAAGTATTGTTGAACCACATTTATCATCGCCTTACTAAGGTCGTAGTTGACGACGATGACGATTTGTTAGAAGCTAAAAATAATTTCGACTCCCAATATAAAATTTTATTGTCTCTTAAACCTGAAACTGTTAAATAGCAAACAATGTCCCAAGGCTTGATCGATTTAGAGAAATCGATAATAAATTTAAATAGGTATTGAACGAAACGCCTCGGCTGATTTTAATAAAATAAGATTTAACGGTAAAACATGTGTACTATCTTTTATACAAAGGGTTGACGAATATATCGTGTCTAGAGGCATTCCTCACGATAGGATATTGTCATTCGGTTACGAAATTTTTGTCGAAGATGCTCTGCATTGTTTTAGGTATGTGAGACCTAACATCACCAGTTGGTCTGAATTGGTGACATTATTAAAATCTGAGTTCAGTACGCAGGATTTTGACTATAGATTTTTGGCTGAAATTCGTTCCCGTACACAAGGTAGGGACGAGTCCATATCCGTCTACCTAGCAATAATGGACGGTATGTTTTCACGTCTGTCAAAGCCCTTGTCAGTAGGGGATAAATTAGACATTTTATTGCATAATGTAAGACCGTGCTATGCCAATGTTTTGGTCGCGGCTTCGCCTATTTTTTCAATTAATGTACTTAAAGTGGCTTGCCAACATTATGAGAGGGTACAATGCCAATTCACTAATTTTCATGAACCTCCAGGTCCTAGTGCTCAAACTCTTGCTCCCGAGTTTTCTTATCGGGGGAATAATAATTCTACTTCACCTGCAGGTTTTCCTAGGAATTCTTTTGTCTCGGCTGTTGAGCCGTGAGGAGTCTATTGTCCAAGATGTCGCACTAACACACATAGCCTGAGCCAGTGTAGGAAGCCACGTGATATAATATGTTTTAAATGTGGCAAAAAGGGTGTTCGTGCTCCAGAGTGTCCGAATTGCACTAAAAATGGCAACTCTATACAGCAGAAAGGTCAGGATTCGACAACTAAACTGTCAACTAATAATGAACATTATGTTTCTCCAATACTGGAATCTAAAACCAGTACTTTTCGACCTTTTGTCACGGTCAATGCCGATGGCAAAAATATTGTTGGTATTTTGGACACTGGGTCCAGCATTACTATTTTAGGTAATAATTCCCACAAACAGTTGGTTAATTTAATTCATGTCGACATTAAAAATCAGACTCACACTATAAAAGTCTATATAGTCCCTGAGATTAAAGATAGTCTTATCTTAGGAATAGATTTTTGGAGAGCTTTTAATTTATTTCCCAGTGAGCTGGATTGCCTAGTTCTAAATTCGGAAACTTGCGCTGTATCTACAACAGCTATAGTTAATAATAACCAAGCCGCCCCTAATGTGTCGGATGCCTGGTATCTAAAAATTTATAATAGTTGTCTTTTGACTCCCACTTCATTTTTAAATTATAGAATATCCAATTGTAAACTTTATCGCTTCATCAAAAATATGAATACCAAAAATCAGAAATTCACGTGGAAGTAAGTTGTTCCTAACGAATTTAAAGCGGATATTCTAAAAAAAAATCATACCAGTCCTACTTCTAAACATTTGGGAATTTTAAAACATTAGGAAGCTTATCGCTAAATTATTTTTGGCCTGGTATGCAAAAAGACGTAGCTAATTTTGTTAATAATTGTGACGCATGTAATTTACATAAACATGCTCAGCATACTACTCTTAGCCTTATGGGTCGTCCTAGGAAATGTGTTGGACCAATTCAAAAGTCTACTAATGACATAAGGGGTACCTTGCCTAAAACTAAGAAACAGAATACCACTAAAGTGTTCAACCAGGTACGAGGATCCTTAGTAAGGTCTCATACTAGGAATTGTGGTCCATACAATCAACGTCGTAAAAGTCATGAATTTAGTGTGGGTGATATTGTGTGGCGTAAAACTTATTACCAAAGTGACAAAGACAAATACGTCTCAAAGACACTTACTCCCAAATCTAAATACACACATCAAAAGTGTCTAGGGATCAACATATATTTTTGCAATAACTTTTCTCCTGATTGATATTAATTAAAATTTTCTTTAAGGATTCATCAAATAAAGTGTTTTCGTTTGTCTACAGTAACGATAAACCAAGTCACCTTTGCATTAATAAAGAAATTTGCCATTTTCCTAATAAAGGGATTTTTGACATTTGAACCACTAACATTAAAGTTCGAAAAAAAGACTGAAATAAAAGTTTTCTTTAAAATTTTATTGGGTAACTTAAACAATTAATAATCCGTGTTTCTACCGCGAACACTAACAACACAAGAACATCGGTTTGGCATACTCAAAATGAGTTCATCCAAATCACGCTGTGGAATGGCCGCCCATGTACGTTGCAACAACAAAAAAAGGTCTTCTTGCGACTGGATACCCTCCATATTCGGCAGAGCTCTTCTCTGTAGCATATCCCATGCATGCTCAATCGGGTTCAAGTCTGGCGACTGAGCAGGCCAGGGCATGACATTGATGTTAGCTGCGGCGAGAGTCTGTCTTACAACTCTTGCGGTGTGCGGTCGTGCATTATCATGCATTAACTGAAATAAGGGACCGATTTGCACTTGTAGAGAAACGATGACGTCTGATACAATCGTCTCAGCATAAATTTGAGCGTTGAGGTTGCCTCTGATCCAAATCAACTCAGTTCTTCCGCCGATCCAAATACCCGCCCATACCATGATGGTTCCACCACTATAAGGATGGACATCCTGGCAGGATTTTAATCGCTGTTGGCGTCAAGGGGTTCTCCAGTGTCGTATACGTCTTGTATCCGGTCTCATACCAAAACGAGACTCATCGGAAAAGCACACGAAACGCCATTGTTCTTCTGCCCAATTTCTGTGTTCAAGAGCCCATTGATATCGAATCCTACGATTGTGCATTGCTATAGGTGGTACCCTTAGCGGTCTTCGGGAATGAAGGTTCACTTCATGCAAGCGGTTTCTGACTGTTTGGTCGCTAATTAAGTTCCCTGAAGAGTGATGAAGCCTCACGGCTAACATCATGGCGGTTATTGTTGGAGCTCTTCGAGTTGTGATTTGAATGTATCGGTCTTGTCTCCGTGTGGTGCAGCGATACCGTCCTCCATGGCGCTCAGCCACGGTACCAGTGCTTCGGTAACGTGTCCAAAGTCGACTGATAACACTCTGACTTGTATTCAGAGCTAAAGCCACAGTACGTTGCCGGGAACCAGCTTCTATCATTCCCACGGCTCTGAGCATTTCTTCCCTGCTTAAATGACGTCGCCGCTCCATAATAACGTTGGTTTTAATCAGTAGTAGGGAAACAGTAGCACTAATAATGTCTTCAATGCGTTGTATGTTTTTATAGGGAAAATATTGACAGCTGATTTTCATCTTTTACTAGAAATTGATTGAAAGTTCCTGTTTCAAATTATGAAATGCACCAAAAAGGATCCATATAAATTTATAAAATCATAAATTTATTACAAAGCCACATCTCAATCTCAAGAAATCCGCATAAAAATGCTTGATCCCTAGACACTTGATGTGTGTATATTAAATGTCGAATTAAAGCAAAATTGTCACCCTTTGTGTATGAACTCGTCAACATGCATGGTAAAAATCTTGGTTCTTGGCATATCAAGGATTGTAAAATAAAAATATAAGTACTTACTAAGTTCTTATTTTTAATGTTTTTCGCTGGAAAAACCTTATTAAATAAATTAAGTCTACAGCTACTAGCTATTAACACCCTAAAAAATTTTTTATTACAACTTATCATGTAAATGAAACCAGTTTATACTGAATAAAGTTTTACTTATAAAAGCTATAACTTACACACAGATGCACAGCAGCGTAAACATAAGCTAAACAAATATACTGAAAAATCATAACTAAAATTAACCGGTGCAATGTCTAAAAACTTAAAGTACTCATCAGCCGACGGTTATCCTATAACTACTTAAATACATTTTTAGTTTTTTAAAATACATTATTCTAACAGAATAAAAATACTTACTAAATTAAGAAGAAAAAAAAAATAAAAGGGGAAATCCACTTTTTCAGGTCTTCGGGCGAATATTGTTATGTTGTCCAGCGAAATGTGTGCAATCTTTTCGGGTCTACATATGATGAGGTCGTTGTTGGTTCTATCCCAAGTTGAATTCCCAGATATAAAAAAAAGAAAGGAAAAGAATAAAGAATGTAAAAAGAATACCTATAAAAAAAAGAAAAGAAAAAGAATACAAAAAAAAGAATACAAAAAAAATATATATAAAATTATTAATTTTTTTTTAATAGATAGGGATCGCTTCTCAACTGTAACCGTTTCAATTACTGCTATTGAATCTTATTGTCTCATGTTTTAAACTTGACTCTTACTGTCTTGTGAGTGGCAGGGTTTCCGTCAATTTTCGGGATTGTTTTTATCTTTGGTTACAGTTGTTAATGTCTTAGGTGATAGTTAGTTCTTCAAAGTTATTCAACACTCTTACTACTACAGTCATATTGGGTGTTTAACTAAAGATAGGCTGCTATGGGATGTAAGTTGTAGTCATATGTTAATTTATGACTGCATTATGAAGAATGTGGAGACTAATGAATGGAAATGAGGGTATATACGACGATGTATGCAGATGAATTTGGTCTTCTGTATTAATCTTGGGGATTGTTTTTCCTTAATAATTGGATTTTTCCTAGGCAAAATTCTACTCTAAAAGGGGGGATATGTAACACTTCTGTCTAAACACAAATACTAAATCCTAAATGCTGTGCAAGGATAAGACAGGCTTAAAACATACAATGATAGGTTGGAATACTTACGTGGTTGTTTCATTCAATTACTTAATATCAAATCAAATGATCTCACTAGGATCTCACTATAAACATCCTACTGCTGGGCAAATAAAATTATTTTAGCTAATTGTACACATCTAAATTACCTGCATTAAGCATTAATTTTTGACAGCTGACAAGGACGCAAATAACAGAGCTTGTTTTACTAACTCTAAATATCCTGTCGTTAGCTACTTGTGTTGGGACTTTGAAAGCGTGTTCCAGCCGGATTGAAGTGGTTTCTTACGATTTGACCTGGAAGTGCTAAAGGTATTTTTCCTTTAATTAAATAATGTTTGATTATAGGGAAAATCATATAAAAGAAAAAAATAATGTATCGCTTATAATTTTGCTACATTCTTCAAATGTGTAAGCGTGCCATTATTGATCTGTGTTCTCCGTGGTCTGGTCGCTCTGTATTTGTCTCTGCTCGAGAGTCATGATTAATACATATCGTTTGGGGAATTTAAAATAACAGTCCAGTTTTTTAGATAATCTGATGGGATATAAAAAGCCGACTCACGCTGAGAACGCTCTCTTTTACTGCTGAGTCTACCTACTCAGACGACATTACTTACAACGTCGTGCTGTTGAAATTCTGCGCGAAATATAACCCCGAAATCTTGGGGTTCCTGTACCAGGCTTAACCACTAGGCCTGTGCGCTATCTGCCTGCTGCCTGCCCGCCTGCTAGAGCGCGTGCGAGACCAGCTGCCTGGCGTACACGACTCCGCTTTCGTCCCTGCACGCAGACTGATCCCGCCAGCTCCAGGTTCCGGCTAGCTGCAGTCTACGAGGAAGATTAGCCTAAAGCTAAGTCCTTTTTAAGTCCTAGCAAGCGGACAGAGTGAGCGATCCGTGAACCCTCCCTGAGTTTTGTAAATTCTTTACTAAAGAATAGGAATAAACCTTGTTTGCCTATTCGCTGGTTTTCATTTCTATTCTGAGGCAGGGACTAAACCGCTACATACTAATTGTTTGGCCACCCAACTCGCTTCAAACTGGAGGAAGAATTGAGCAAGATACGGTGGGACATTGTGGGATTATCTGAGGTCCGAAGAGAGGGAGAGGACTCAATAATCTTGAAGTCTGGTAACTTGCTCTATTTCCAGGAGGGCGAACATCTGTCCTAGGATGGTGTCGCGTTTATCATTTACAGCTCTCTTTTGAACAACGTTGTCAAGACCGGAAGTGTGTCGTCGAGGGTAGCGTACCTCATACTCAGAAAAACCAAACGGTATTCGTTAAAGGTTATACAGGTATACGCTCCGACTACGGCACATCCCGATGATTAGATGGAGGCTACATAAATGAGGACATCTCTAGAGCCATACAAGTCTCCAAAACTTATTACACCGTTGTCATTAGACATTAACGCAAAATAGGGCAAACGAAGCGGCGATGAGCTGAAAGTGGGACGATTTGGAGTTGGAATTCGGAACCACCGGGGCCAACTGCTGGCGGACTTTCTGGAAAGGGAGGAAGGATCTCTTCATGATGAACTCATATTTTAGGAAAGCTGAACACAACAAGTGGACCTGGCTAAGTCCCGATGGCGCAACAAAAAATGAGATTGACTTCATCATGTCGACGAGGAAGCAAATATTCAATGATGTCTCTGTCATCAACGCGTTTAAAACTGGCAGTGATCGCCGGTCGGTAAGATGCACATTAAACATTCAATATCAAGCTGGAAAGACGTCGATTGATGAAGTTTACGCTCCGTCCTGCCCCCTTACTCTCGAAACCGATCGCTATTGGATCGAATTGGTATTGTGAATTTTCGTACTCTTGAGTTTCGACACTAGCGATAAAATGGATTCATGTCGCGCGGATATTGCGTGAACTAAATGACATTAAGTTTTGTTGAAATTCGTACCCTGGACGCTATTTTGACAGTTAAATATGGTATTCTGATGGTGTTTAGATTGGCTGTCAATTGACATTGTCACAATAACTAAAGTGGTACTTTATGTGTATTGAATTTACGTATTTTTCGCTAAATAGGTACTCATTTTTAAGCAGCTGTGTCGCGTATCGGTGTAAGAATACTACCACCTAGTCTCTTCCCTTGAGTGTCGTAAAAGGCGACTAACTGACTAAAGATTATTAATGTATGAAAAGTGATAAGACTTGTTACCTACTTAAATAAATGATTTATAAGACTGCACATCTTAGATTAAAACAATGTTTTAATCTAAGCTGCACATACATCAAATAGCATAGAGCGGCGATGGGCTTACCATCTGTCACGCTAACTACATGTGCAGTCGCTATTTGGTGAAAAGTGGACTATGGTAGAGGACTGCTTTTGCGGTCCTCATTGCCTAGTCTCTGAAGTCTCTGACTAATCTTTCGGGGATAATAGTCGTGATTATATGTATGTATATACGAGTATGTACCTACTTATTTGTAAGTACCTACTATGATGGCGCGTTTGGCTCTTTCTTTTCTTATTTTAAGAAACTCTCTAAGAACCGAGCTAAAATTAAGCAGAAACGTTAACGTTGCTTATTGGGGAACTGGGTGCCTCATATGATTTATAATAAACTTTAAATAAAGTTTCTTTGGTAAGTTAAATTAAGTTTCTTTAAATCTCAGTATCTTTACAAAACAAATAAGTACTCTTTTAATAAAACAATAATAATATTCAGCAAAATTTATTGCCTAACACACAATTGTTCTTGCAATTGTTCACAATATTGCACAAACCTACACCTATCCAAATCCAAAACCCCGAAAGCTTCCAGCTGGAACTTCTAAATTGCTTTGAATGCCTGAAGGATTGCGTAGACGTGGACCAGGTTTGTGAAAACTGTCCATGCGGTTGGGTCTAAGTTCTTCAAAACCCACCGTACAAGAGGACCCAAAAAGCTCTCGGACTATACTCTCAAACTGATGGAAGAGCGGCGCGTGATGGTTCTGCGTTCTTCGGATGATTCTTCTCAGCTTCGGCGGCTCAATAAGTAGATCTCGAAGTCTTTGACACTCGCTGATTTAATACCGACCGTTTGAAAGAGGCTATCGAACGAAACAAAGGTTCAAAAGTATTCGCAAGACATTTGTATTGAGCAGAGCCAACTGACGATGCTGAAAACCGATGACGGCAGAACTGTCACGTCCAGGTCCGAAGTTCTAGAAGAGGTCGAGAAGTTTTATGGACAGCTATACACATCAACGCGCCCACCTGTACAAAGCTTAGCTACAGACCCCCTAGAGCTAAGCTAACCCGACACTACACCGAAGATATCCCGGACATCAGCCTGTACGAGATTGGTATGGCTCTCAATCAGCTGAGGAACAGCGAGCGATGCCTCGCTGTTCCTGAGCTGAGCTTAGCTGAGCTGACGGAATTACGGCTGACCTTCAGAAAGCATTCGGAAGACCAGTACTCGCAGCTCTTCAGAGACTATTTAATTCCGTCGTACTCGGAGGTAGAACGCCAGAAGCGTGGCATGAAAGTGTGGTTATGTTATTCTTTAAGAAGAACAACAAGACCGTACTGAGGATGTAGGTACAGACTAATTTAAAATGTCTTAAAACTCGCCCACTTAGCCGTCCAAGACCGTATATACAATATGGCTCCTACCGTCCAGCCATTCTGACAGCTGTCCGAAAGTTGGCCGACGCAGACTGAGACTACCCGAGCTGACAAAAAAGCTTAGGACTAACCCATTGCTAAAGCTATATCAAAACCTAAACTACGTACCAAATGCTTAGAAAACACAGTATTTTAATAAGTTAACAGTTAATTACGAAAAGCTATAACAAAAATGACAAAAATGAAGATTCCAAGACAAAAAACAAAAATATTTTTTTTATATCGACATTTAGAAGTCGTTATTACTTGGAAGTCACTGTTTCACACTTTATAGAATTTATATCATTTTCGATAGCTAAAACCATAACGATTGTTTTGATGTGCACATTATTAGGAAGAACGATGGCTACGAAGAGTAATTAACACATTATTAGCACAAAAAAATCCTATGAAAAAAAAATGGCGAACCGTCAAAATTGTCAACAATTTCATTTTTTTACTAAAGGTACTCGTACACTATGCCATAGTTTCAATTGCTCTACGGATCAATTGATATCCATAGAGCCACCTCAAATTTTCTTGCGGAACTACGAACTAGATGTAGTGAGCAACAACCTTAACAAAGAACGTTGCCGTATTTATGGCGCTTGGTCAGAAAAAAAATTATATTGGAATGTCACTGTCTACAAATGTAAACAAACCATATTAATCCTTACCGATAATTAGTATGCGATTGTTTTGATGTGCACTTATTTAGGAAATACGGTGAGTAGAAGAGTACTTCGACATTTTTAAAAACGCTTACGCTGCAAAATTCCGTTTTGGCGAACTGTCAATTCTCGCCAATTTCATTATTTTTTTCTGTGAAATTATGTTTGCCATTAAATAGATTTCTTTTACTTTTATACTGAATTAGTAACCACAGAATCATCTCAAATCTTTTGATGGGCCTACGTAATACGTGTTTTGAGTATTTACACTCACCGTGGTCGTAATGCGAGTTTGCAAAATTGCAAAAGTCCTGATAACGCTAGTTCCCATGGACGAAAGGGATTATATGTCACTTGGTAACGCTAGTTACCATGGCCGTTTGAGTGATTAGCAACTCTCAATTCCTTTTCTGCCTTTCGTTTATTTGTAGTAAGTATATTTTTTTTCTGTACTTTTACAGTTCTAAATTACTTACAACTACAGAAACCCTGCATTACTTAGTTAGACTTATAGATGTAACGGACAAACATGTAATATTCGTTCTTCTTACGAGAAAGTATGTATATCAAAATATATTTTTATACCCAATGTCGTAAGGGACTTTGTGTAAAATCTCGTCGATACTTACGCCAAATTGTATTCTTAGTTCCACATTATTACTTTCCAAATTTTGTTGTAAAGGCATTCTATTTTTTTGTGTAAACCTTACGACGTACATTATTGTCATTTAAAGATCCTTATAACGTTCAGGAAACATCAAAAATGATTACGATGACAAAATATGCCCTATACAACATGAGATTTTAATATTTTTGTCACATACTACAAAGTGATAATCGCCGTAACTTCTAAACTGTACGAGACAACAAAATTTGAAATAGACAGATCGATAGAGAATAAGTGTACTTACGACAAAATGTCCCTTACGACATTTGAAATTTCCACCGTCGATATGGTAGGAACAAGTTTTTACATACATTTAGCATCTCATATTTAACCAAAAATTGGTCTAGCTAAAAGTCTAGCTGTTATACAATAATAAAATCCAAATTATGTACATCAATTAAATAAAGTAAAATAACAAAATAACATAAAACATATATCAAATAAAAATTAAAAGAAATCTAAATTAACAAAATTTTTAAATAATTAAAATTGTTATAAGTATGTAATTAAAAATAGTATTCAAATTTTGCACACAATAAATTCATGAATATTATAAAAACATTTCTTACTCAGTAACTCTTGCCCCTCAGTCTTGGATTTTTTTGACAGTTTTTTGACACTAACTGTCAACGTCAAATTTTACAGAATCGAGCATAGACTATGCGATATTTTGCGATAACAATACATAAGATGAACCACAGAACCGAAATAACCAAACTTGTTCATATACTAAAGTAGTCTGTAAGTCTATGAAAACACGGTACAAAGTCAAGTGTGTTTTTCTAGGTGCGGTCGCATGAGACCGCTTGGGGTTTGAGGGGTAGGGCAGATTTAAATTTCTTGATGGGCATGTCTTTCATGTAATTAGGTAGCCTAATAGTTTGCTTAATGTACAAATAGACTTAAGTAAAGTGTTGAGTAGCGGTGAAAGAAAACTACCACCCCTCTCTCCCCTGAGTGTCGTAAAAGGCAACTAATGGACTAAAGACTGCACATACACTCTAAACAATAGAGCGTCGTCAATGAGCTCACCACTTCACGCTGAGCACATGTGCAGTCGCTATTTGGTGAAAAGCTGACTGGTATAGGACTGTTTTTGCTGTCCTCATTGCCTAGTCTCTAAACTAACCCTTCGGGGATAATTAGTCGTGATTATATGTACGTATGTAGGTATGTACCTACTACGTATAAATACTTATAATAAAATATTATAATTAATATTTTTATCTCTTTCGCCTGCTATAACTTTTAACCGCCTCTGTGGTCTAGTGGCTAAGCTACCTGTTTCAGACCCAGAGGTCCCGGGTTCGATTCCCAGCGGGGAGTACATCTTTGTGTGCTCGGTTTGGTTGGTGGTAGGGCTGTTAAGTCCGCCTGGCTAGCTACCACCATCTTATCTAAGTCTGTCGCCAAAACAACGATGTTTATAGCATTGTTGTGTTCCGGCAGTTTGAGATAAGATAGCCAGTTCCTCAGTGGTTGAGGATTCCGGGTGTAGCGCGCTTCCACCTTCGGCCTTATCGTCACTTACCATCAGGTGAGATGAAGGCCAAGCGCTTACCCGTTGCCAATAAAAAAAAAATAAAAAAAAAATAACTTAGTTTTTATCTACCTTATGTGTACCGTCGCTCAAGATAAACAGGTTTACGAACACAAGGTAGGTACGCCAACGACGGCGGAGCGGCCGATAAGGCTTACCTTTAACCCCTCTTCCTTGAAACCGTTATCTCGTGCTGCTCTCGCGTGTTTGTACCGTAAGTATGTGGTTCAATAACTTTTTAATTCATAAAGTCATATCCCCGAGTGACGTAATGTGAGCACGTATTTCATAGACATCCCTACCTGCACGATTTTTGAAACGATGATAATTATTCCTAACCTATGATAGATAATGCATGTCTAAATTTACTATTTGTACTTACATAATTTAAAACGATGTTATCACTATACCTTAGGTTTTAGATCACCTATGTTGAAGCTAGAACTTAAAGATTACATGAAGAGAGCCGCAGGATCGAACTAGGTAGGTATAATAAGCACTAAGTAAAAATGCATGGCCAAATATGAAGGATTTGTGTTCATAATATTCACTCTTCCTAATTTATTTATCCTCATACTTTTATGTTCATAAATTTTTATTAATACTATCGGAACTCATAACAGACAGATAACATAAGTGTTGGCGCTTAAGGCACCAACATGCGGCGGAGTTAATGGGCTGAAGGCAGGAAGGCTGAAGGAAGGATGTACTTACAGGGATGATGAGTCAGGAACCGTCGTGCGAGCTGACCACGGGCGGCGAGGCTTGAGGGGCGGCGATGTAGGTTGGTTCCTGGCGCACAGTCACTTCACTAAACAGTTCACTAGGATAAGATAAGATAAGATAAGATAAATTTTTATTGCCATAAAATTGTGTAAATACATAGCAGGTGTCATGCATAAAATAATGGGAGCAAACAATTTACCCTAGTCGGGCATGCAATTTTTAGTATGTAGGTACATGTTACATAGAAACAGCCACTATGCTGTTTTTGTACCAAAATATTCAGTCAAACTGTAGAACGCCTTATCTATAAGCCATCTTTTTAATTTAATTTTAAAACAGCTTAAATTTGCTGAGGCTTTTTGATCTGTGGGCAGATGATTGAATATTTGAATTCCTGTTACATAGGCACTCTTGTGATACAGGGCATTATTAATATTTGGTAGAGCCAAGTCATATGCATATCTCTTCCGCAAATTACAATTATTTGTGCTTTTATGTTTAAAATACTGAATATTGCTTTTTATAAAAAGAGCCATCTCTAATACATAAATACCTGTCAGTGTCAAATAACCCTTTTCTCTAAAAACATTTCTCAGAGTGTCATCAGAGTACATACTGTAAATAGTTCTCAAGCATTTCTTTTGTAGTATAAAGGTAGATTTTACATTAACAGAGTTTCCCCAGAAAATAACTCCATAAGTAAGAAGAGGATAAACTTGGCCAAAGTAGGCGGCTCTGGCTACTTCTACAGATGATGTTTCCGCAAGTATAGATAGGGCATAGCAGTAGCTCGATATTTTATTATTAATTTTAGTTATGTGCAACTTCCAATTTAGATGTGAGTCAATATTTACACCTAAGAAATTTATATCATCAACAATTTCAATGATTGACTTGCATTCAGTCGTGATATTTAGTTTAATTTGATTCGTTTTATAGTTTCTAAATTGTATTACTTTTGTTTTTGAAAGATTTACTGTCAGATTTAATGATTGTAGAAAACGTATGGTTTCATTTAAAGTTTTAACTATTTCTTTTTCAAATTTAATGTTATCATTTTGATTATTGGGTATGAAAATTGTAGCATCATCAGCAAACATAACACATAAGTGGTTTGTGATATTCGGGAGTTCGTTCACATATACTAAAAAAAGAAGAGGGCCAAGAATGCTTCCCTGTGGTAGACCTAGGAGCATCTCTCTACGGTCAGATTTTACTTCTTTAAATGTTTTAGTTGTATTATCAAAAGTATCTATTACTGTGTATTGGTCTCTATTTTTAAGGTAGCTTTCCAGTAGTTTTAGTGTTATTCCCCGAATACCTAATTTATCAAGCTGATATAGAAGGGTTTCATGGATTACGCAATCAAATGCCTTAGACATGTCTAGAAACAATCCAATACATGATTTCTTTTTATTCAAAGCATCCCATATATCTTTTAATGTTATAAACATTGCTAAAGTAGTCGATTTTTGTTTCTGAAAACCGAATTGATTTGTATTTATTAAATTATTATTATTGAAAAAGTCTAAAAGTCTGTTATAAATAGTTTTTTCAAAGATCTTTGAAAAACTAGATAGTAGTGCTATAGGCCTGTAGTCCGTTACGTTACATTTGCTTCCTTTCTTAAACAATGGTTTTACCTTAGCTCTTTTTAATTCATCGGGAAATACACCCGTTTCAATCATTAGATTTAAAATATATAGAAGAGGTTTACTGATGTATTCTAGAGAACGTATTATAACTTGCATTGGAATACTGTCATAACCGCAGCTTTTTTTATTTTTAAAACTCATGACAATCTTCCTTAATTCAGTTTCATCAACAGGGGCAAGAAACATACTATTTGAGATTACAGTAGAAGTCCGGTAGTAGGGGCACTGGTTAAGGGCGTTTAGGTCGAGCTCTTCACTTTAGGTTCAGGAGTCACTATAATAAGGGTAGATACCAGCGCGCGTAATTTGTGTGCGTCTCGCGTTAGCTAGCAGACAGACTGGTCGCGCGCGCGCGGCTCACCAAGCTAGCGGCGGCGGCTCGCGCAGCGGTGGCGCCGCGGCAGACAGGCGGACGCGGTCGTCAACAACCGCTGAGTCCGTCCCGGCTTTGGCGGGAACATCCTCCGGGGGCCAGGGGGGGCTCATCCACTGGGAGCCTGGCGATCCGGAATACAGGCCTCCGAAGATGTCCGTTCGCGGTGTCCAGGTCTACCACCCGCACGAGGCCATCCTTCCCAGGCAGGGTGCGAGCAATGCGCCCCAGTCTCCATTGGAGGGCAGGCAGGTTGTCCTCCTTGATGAGGACGAGCTCGCCAACTCGGGGAGGGGAGGATGGGGACAACCATTTAAAGCGGGTTTGGAGGGTATGAAGGTAGGACTGGGTCCACAGCGTCCAGAAGCGCTGGGAAAGGGCCTGTACCATTTGGAATCGCCTACGTGTGGAGATCGGCCTATCTTCCACGGATAGTTCGGGAAGGGCCGTTAGTGGGCGGCCTATGAGGAAATGTCCGGCTGTAAGCGGCTCAAAGTCTGAGGGATCAGACGAAAGTGGGCAGAGAGGTCTAGAGTTAAGGACAGCTTCGATTCGTGCCAAAAGTGTAGAGAATTCCTCGAATGTGAGGTGCTGTTCGCCAATTACGCGATATAAAAGTTGCTTTGTTGATTTTATGTTGATCTCATGTAACGCACCGAACCATGGTCCCTTAGGGACGTTTAACAACCAAGTAATGTGCTGACCAGCGAGCTTGTGCGCAATCGTATCATTGTTCAAGGCAAGAAAGTTTTGTACTTCGATGAGCTGATTTCTAGCGCCTACATAATTTGTACCGCAGTCCGAGCGGATGAGAACCGGGGCACCGCGGCGTGCTATAAAACGCTGTAATGCCGCGAGGAACGCTTCCGTGCTGAGGTCCGAGACCGGTTCTAAATGAACCGCCTTAGTCGAGAGGCACACGAATATACAAAAGTACGCTTTTAAGAGTTTAACATTACGTAAGGTACTAGATTTAACGAGGAATGGTCCGGCAAAATCGGTCGTGACTTGACTAAATACTGGCTGAGGCGTAACTCTATCGGCTGGCAGGTCGGCCATGAAGGGCGCTTGCGGCTAGGCCCGGCATCGAAAGCATCTAATGCATTTAAAAACTCGGTGTCTAATAATACGGCGCGCGGACAATCTCCAAAATTGTTGGCGTAGGATAGCGTGTAAAGTGTCAGCGCCAGGATGGCAGTGTATTTTGTGGTAGTGGTCAATGATAAGGTCTACAAGTGGGCTAGAGCTGGGAAGTATGAGCGGGTGCTGCGCGTCATATCGGATAGACGCATGGGACAGTCGTCCACCAACTCTAAGGAGCTCATCTTTAATGAGAGGTGACAGCCGCTGGAGTCTGACGGAGCAGATTTTGCCAGTTTGAAGGCGGTGGATGTCCTCCGCAAACTCATTGTGCTGGACACTGCGCACCCAGTAAAGTAGGGCCTCTCTTCGTTCACTGACGTACAAGGGGCCTGAGCGTCGCGAATCTGGGTGGTGTCTGCAGTTGTGCAGAAAGCGTTTTAGACAAGCTGTCACTCCGACGAGCTTGTCTAGTGAACTGAACCGAGTGAGCAGGTCAAAGTCAAGACCGGGCACTGTGACCAGTGACGGGACGTGTTTGGGCTTAAGGCCGGGCAGGGCGTGATGGCCCAGAGCTAAGGGCATCGCAGGCCAAGACTCACAAGGCTGTCCAAGCCACGTGGGAGACCACCATAGGTCGTGGGCTGACAGGGATTGCGCAGACATTCCTCTGCTTGCGCAATCTGCCGGGTTGAGCTCAGAAGGTACGTGTCGCCAGGTACATTCTGGTGAGCTTGAGCTGATTTTGACTACCCTGTTGGCTTCAAAGGGTTGAAGACGGTGAGGCGGTGTATTGAGCCAGGCCAGGACTATCGTACTGTCTGACCAACATATGTGTTGTTGTATACTGATATGGGCCGATAACTGAACCGACACACGGATCATGAGCTGGGAGAGTAGAGTGGCGGCCGACAACTCTAACTTGGGGATTGTGAGGCGGTTCTTGATTGGTGCGACTCGCGACTTGGCGACAATCAAGTGTACCAAAGTATCTCCGGAGGCATCGAGCTCATGGAGGTAAACAACGGCGGCAAACCCGGCTTCAGAGGCATCTGCAAACCCGTGAAGCGAGTATGCAGCTGAGCCTTTGCTTGCACAAACGTGCCGAGGGAAGCGAATGCTAGACAACAGCGGCAGATCCTCGGAGATGTGGTGCCACTCCGTTTGCACTTCAGAGGGAGTGGGCTCATCCCATTCCAGCTTCAGTAGCCACAATTGCTGAAGCAGCAGCTTTGCGCGGAAGATAACGGGGGAAACCCAGCCGTTTGGGTCATAAAGTGAGGCTACGGTGCTTAAAATAGACCGCTTTGTGACATGTGTGATGGGGGGCAGAGAGATGCGGTAAGTGAACTCGTCTGACTGAGGGCTCCACTGTATACCCAAGACCTTAATGGACGTGGATTCTGGGTTCATGTCGAAGTCCTTGGGCATGTCACATTGGTTGTCGGGAAATCTCTCGAGCAGCTTAGGCGAGTTAGATGTCCACTTACTGAGCTGAAAGCCGCCTAGGTCTAGCAGACTTATCAACTCGTCCTGAAGTGCTTGGGCGGATTCAACCGTGTCATGACCACACAAGATGTCATCAACGAAGATAGACTTGCGAAGAACCTGAGCGGCTCCAGGGTAGCGATGGCCTTCATCATCAGCCAGCTGGAGCAGGGTGCGGATTGCATGATATGGGCTTGATCTTAAGCCGTACGTGACTGTATTGAGGGCGTAGGTGCGCAGAGGGTGATCTGGTGAGGACCGCCATAGTATCAGCTGATACCGTCTCTGGTCTGGGGCAACCAGCACATTTCTGAACATCCTCTGGATGTCAGTGCTGAAAACGACTGGATGCGTTCTGAAGGACATGATGATGTCCACAATGTCCTGTTGAAGGGCGGGGCCTGTGTGTAGGCATTCATTTATGCTGACACCATTGGAGCTTTTGCAGCTACCATCAAAAACAATGCGCAGCTTGTCCGACCCTGACTTAAATACGCCATGGTGAGGGATGTAGAAGTGAGGTTTATGGGCGAATGTATTTGGGTGACAGGGAGCCATGTGTCCTAAGTCGATGTATTCGGCCATAAAGTCGACGTATTTAGAACGCAGGGACGGGTTCGCCATTAGCTTCTTCTCAATATTGAGGAATCTGCGTAATGCGATAGGGTGAGTTTTACCTAGTTGAGGGGCGTCCTTTAGAAAGGGCAGAGCGACCGTATATCTGCCTGAGGGATCGCGTGTAGTGGTAGAGCGGAAGATTTCCTCGCATTGTTCCTCCAGGGAATCAATATGAGTGCGAGATTGAGGGAGGGGCTCCTCAGACTCCCAGAACCTTTCCAGACTCTGACGTATGTCCTGGACTGATTCAGCTGAGTCTGGTTGTGAGCTGACGACGTGAGCTGAGTTAACCTGCTGCGCCGGCTGCGCATACAAGTCCTCAATGGGTCCTATCAACGCGAAGTCGAAAATCGTGCCGAAGGCTATGGGCTTGCCCGGGCCCAACGAGACCTTAGTCCCGTCCAACACCTGGCCAAGAACGTCCGACCCCAATAAGAGGTCGATCGGGGCTGGTGTGTGGTAAAGCTGGTCAGCCAATGGCACGGGTGGCTGGCCTAGTACGTGGGAAATGTTTGGTACCTTCTCTAAGGGAAGGTAGCCAGTGACGTTTTTTAAAATGTGAGCTGTGGCAGTAATTGTAGGAGTATCATTGTGAGTGGGTCGGCATACTATTGTTATTGCCGCCTTTGACTCATGTTTGTGCTGATTCCCAACTCCTGTAATTTTTAAAGAAGTGGGTTTTAATGGCAGGTTCAAAAGTCGTGCCATGCGTGACGTTATTAACGTCAGCATACTGCCACAGTCCAATAAAGCCCTGGCTGTGTGAAGATGGCCATGTACGTCCGCGACTCTTAGTGAGACGGTTGGCAACAAAATGGGTGTGCCAGTGGGCACAGAAGGTGAGTGAGCTGATTGAGTATCAGCTGAAATTGTATGAGCTGAGTATGTATCAGCTGTGTGGGCATGGGTTGACTGGGCATGGGCTAAATCTACCTCTTCGCTAGGGTGCTCTGTGATAGTAGGGAGTCATAATTGCTGGCGGCGTTCGCGGGGCCTACCTGGCGAACCGGACCTGGGCGGGCTGGCTCTGTGAGCAGAGCTGGGTTGCGCCTGTTTGGCATGTGCGGGTTCGTGCCGCCTGCTGTTTCTGGGACGCTCCCTCGAGTGCTCTGTCAACTGTGGTGGGGGCACATGTACAGACGACGAATGAGCTGAGTGCGTTGGGCCGTCTGGTCGATGGAGGGACGTGTGGTGGTTCGTACTCCCACAGTTCTTGCATGCCCCCCTTGACCTGCACTCGCTCTCGTAGTGACGGCCGAGACAACGCTGGCAGCGCTCGCGTGCCTGTACGAAGTCCCAACGGCCCTGTGTTGGCTGGGCATTGTACCATCTGCACGTCATGAGCGTATGTCCCCTAATGGCACAATAGGGACAGTAGGGCGTCGAGCGTGAGGAAGAGGACGATGACGATGATGAGGAGCAGCTTTGCTGGTAGGCCGAGTAGACGGGGAAGGGCTGACTGCGAGCCGGGGAGGTGGACGAGCGGTGACGCATTTGCTGCGCTGGGCGGAACGGTTGGTGAGTAGGCTGCTCATGGGCGCGGTGAGGCGATGGAGCTGAGGAACGGCCACGGTAATGGTCGGGTTGTTGCTGAGCCATCTGAGCATAAGTGCGATGGGACAACTGAGAAGCCGCGCGGCTACGAGAAGGGCCGGGCTGGGGCTGAATGGGTTGAGCCATGGCTATGTTGGAGAACTCTGTCTCCACACAGCGCGCGTGCTCCTCGAGGTAGGAGATAAGGTCCCTTAACGTGGGCAGGGTGTTACTAGACCCGTGCCTGCGTTCAAATAGCGTGCGGAGCTCGCCCTTGAGCTTCCGCACCACTATTGACACAAACACGTAATCGTCTCCTATGGGCAAGTCTAAATTGTTGAGGGCACACTGAGCCGATATGAGCGGCGTGAGGAACAGTTTGCGGATGTTCGAGCGCGTATGGATGCTTGGCAGCCCCAGGATGATGTCCACAAAACTATCAATGAGAACCCGGCGGTTCTCGTACCGCTTGGTGAGGATGTCCATGGCCACGGCAAAATATTCATTGGTGACCTTTAAGTGGGACACCATACTTAATGCCTCACCGCTGAGACATGAGAATAGGTAGTGGAGCTTGACTGCGTCCGACAGGGTCGCCATGTCGTCAGTCAGACTCCTAAACAGCGCAATGAAGGAAGGCCAGTCCTCCACTTTTGAGCTGAACCTGGGCAGCGCTATCTTGGGGAGGACGGCTGTGGGCGTATTGACGCCGAAACTGGGCTGAGCGCTATGGGTTGGGGATGACGTGGAAGAGGGTAAGATTTCCTCCCTAGCCACAAGAATCCCAATGTACGCCCCGGAGGCTTTTGTGTGGTTCTCAGTGTATGCCTTCTCGGTCTTCTCCTCCAGGTCCTCCTCGTCAAGAATGCTATAATACACTGAGTCCAGCTTCTCCTTTATGCCCTGTATCTGTGCGAAACGCACGTTGAATTCCGTTATGGAATGTTTGGTGTCGCCAGCAATGATCAGTGATCCCATCTCTAGGAGCTGGTGTAAAGCTTTGGCGGCCTCCCTAAATATCGCGGCTTGTGACTTGGTCGGCATCGCGATAAATAAAAGGAGACAAAAAAAATAATAAAAAATAAAAAATTAAACAAATTTAAAGGCAGTAAAAAGAACAACACCCTGTATATATTCTATAGTTGGGCTGGAGGTATTTGTTTACTAAGGTAAGGGCAAATGGGCTAAAATTAACGCAACAATAAAGAAAGCAAAACTAAGTTGGGGCGCCTTGTATATGGCCTACGGGTGGGCAAACGCGTGTATGTGTAGGTATGTCTGTGTGTATGTATGTATGCTTATTGAACGCGCGTACGTAACATTAGCCGACCGCAAGCAAAAAACAAACAAAAACAACAAAAACAAAAAGAATCACGTTATCCGTAGCCCACTGTTGGGCAAGGCGCTCACAATCGGGCAGACCTGTTGCCGACACTGGCGCGAAGAATGAGTCAGTCGCAAACAAAAAAAAAAATAAAAATAAACTAATAATAAAAACTTAATTAAACTTAACGTGTGTAGAAGCGAAGGCGACGCACGCAAATAGCCGTAAGCGATATAAAAAAAACTGATGAAACTAAATGAAACACACTAAGCTCATGTGGTGAGCACGCACCAAGAATGAGCCGATCGCAAAGGCAAAAATTAAAAATAAAAAAATAGATATAAAATTAACACGAGCGAAAAAATAAAGCACGCTATTTGGCACGCGTGGTGAGCATGCACGAGATCTGAACCGATTTAACACGACAAGATCATAAAAAATTCCTTAAAAAATAAAACGGGAAAAACAACAATATCGTCGTCTAGACGCGGGTGTGTTATTACCAGTGGTCGGAGTAGGTATATTGATTTTAGATACTTGCGTCATGATATCATAACATGGACATGCATTTCTTCCGGAATGTACCGGAGTTTCCAAAAATTTGGTAAATAGAGTAATAAAATAAAAAACCATATGTAAGCAAACAAAATTGTTTATTGTTAATACAAATAATCATTATTACAGTTTTATTAAAAATAATTATTTTTAATCCTCATCGGTTACAAGTTCTACATTTTGATTTTTTACTTAGGCCTTACACTTTTATTTAGGCCAAAGAGCCGGCTCAACATTAGCCAACAGGTCGAAACAATAAAGCTTTGGTCACCTATCCGTTGACCGGCCTGTGTGAGAGTGACTTAACCTCTACAATCAACGACCAAATGTGCGGCCAAGTGAGTCAATGAGTTCCAAAGGGGAAATAAGCCCAACAAATCTATAAACTACATTTCCTAAACTAGTTAATCGTTACTTACCCTAAATAATTATTAAAAAGCGACAATTATTAATAATTGTACCATCGTGATGGTTGGTTAGCGTTAGACGGGGGTTTTATAAAGGGGGGACAAAATTTCGTCCATTTTAGCGTAGGACGCACCGTTTCCAAGATATTTAAAGATTAACAAAAAAAAATCACTAATAATAATTTAAGACGTGATTTCTTTTCTTTTGCGAGATTGAGACAATGGATACGGCCAACATTAGAGATGGAGACCAGCGCCACTAGCAGCATAGCGTTGAGAGTATTGATACATTTTTAACTAGTTTCATGTAATAATTTCGATGTTTCGGTATTTTTATCATAATAATCCGGAAACTCGGAGGAGTATCCATATTAACATATACGTTTGATGTCAGTGACCTTAATTCAATATACCTACTCCGACCACTGGTTATTACGTAACCAAAGTTATATGTGCAACCGAAAAACGTAAAACGCAAACGTAACGCAATAATTTAACTACTAAACCTAACACATCATTAGTACAAGTAATACACGATTAGTACACTAGCTCGCTCAAATCACAAAGACATTGTATGACACCATAAAATCAACATCAACAACATAAACACTAAACTTGTTAGCGTAAATTAACTAGGAGTTAGCACGAATCGGATGCTGGTACGAACTTTTATTTGGAACACGATACCCGAAACACGAATTTTTATTCGTGTAGGTAGGTCAACTTTGCAACGACTGTCGTGCAGAAAAGATTTTGTATGGAGATGAAATTATAAATGTTAGGAAGTGAAATAGATATAATTATGAAACATTATTTTTAGTAAATAATTAATCAAAGTTAAGGGCTGATTCGGGGCTGAATATGGTCGAAAGACCATGAAATTTAGAGGTATTCCGTGCTCGATTGGACCAAAAATGTTGGCGCTTAAGGCACCAACATGCGGCGGAGTTAATGGGCTGAAGGCAGGAAGGCTGAAGGAAGGATGTACTTACAGGGATGATGAGTCAGGAACCGTCGTGCGAGCTGACCACGGGCGGCGAGGCTTGAGGGGCGGCGATGTAGGTTGGTTCCTGGCGCACAGTCACTTCACTAAACAGTTCACTAGGGGCACTGGTTAAGGGCGTTTAGGTCGAGCTCTTCACTTTAGGTTCAGGAGTCACTGTAATAAGAGTAGATACCAGCGCGCGTAATTTGTGTGCGTCTCGCGTTAGCTAGCAGACAGACTGGTCGCGCGCGCGCGGCTCACCAAGCTAGCGGCGGCGGCTCGCGCAGCGGTGTTAGGAAGTGAAATAGATATAATTATGAAACATTATTTTTAGCGGACTGTAAATAATTAATCAAAGTTAAGGGCTGATTCGGGGCTGATTATGGTCGAAAGACCATGAAATTTAGAGGTATTCCGTGCTCGATTGGACCAAAAATGTTGGCGCTTAAGGCACCAACATGCGGCGGAGTTAATGGGCTGAAGGCAGGAAGGCTGAAGGAAGGATGTACTTACAGGGATGATGAGTCAGGAACCGTCGTGCGAGCTGACCACGGGCGGCGAGGCTTGAGGGGCGGCGATGTAGGTTGGTTCCTGGCGCACAGTCACTTCACTAAACAGTTCACTAGGGGCACTGGTTAAGGGCGTTTAGGTCGAGCTCTTCACTTTAGGTTCAGGAGTCACTGTAATAAGAGTAGATACCAGCGCGCGTAATTTGTGTGCGTCTCGCGTTAGCTAGCAGACAGACTGGTCGCGCGCGCGCGGCTCACCAAGCTAGCGGCGGCGGCTCGCGCAGCGGTGGCGCCGCGGCAGACAGGCGGACGCTGAGTCCGTCCCGGCTTTGGCGGGAACAATAAATATATTTTTTATTAATACTGTCATTACTAAGAACAAGCTTAAATAATCTTTTTTTTCTTTGTTTTCTTCTTAAAATTATCTTTTCAATAATGTCATTACTAAGAAAACATTTAACTTACAATATTGTTTTTAATACATACATTTGTAATTAAGAAAAACACCCCTCTGTTATTTGTCAAAAGTCTAACCTAACCTAACCGACAGACCTATAGTTTTGCATTCTTAACTTTTTCTTCATAGCGAGGTCCTCAAGCCCCCAACCCCCCCGAGCAGGGGGGCCAGCACCCCCCTGCACCCCCCGAAATGCAAGCAAGCATGGAGCTTGGAGCATGCAAGCAAACATACAGCATGCAGCATACAAGCAAGCATGTAGCGTGCAAAAAACCATTCAGCATGCAAGCAAGCATGCAGCGTGCAATAAACCATTCAGCATGCAAGCAAGCATGCAGCATGCATCATGCAAGCAAGCATGCAGCATGCATCCAGGCATGCATACAAGCATGCAGTATTCCAAAAAAACATGCAACATGCATTCAACATAAATGCCAGCACACAGTATTTATTAAAAATTACAAAGTTATTTGTCACAAGTCTAACCTAACCTTACCAACGGAACTATAGTTGGCTGGCTATTGGCCGACGCGACGACGCGCCGACTGCGGGTCGCTCTTGATATTTATTTTATAAATTAGTTAAACCGGACTATTAGGGTTCAAAATGTGTTTTTAATTGAACTTTATACTTTGATATAACTATGCAATATGGAGTACAGTTTTAAAATTGTGAATTTCTAACATAATAAACATTATTTTGTTGGCAAATAAGTGCAGTGACAATAAACAAGTTGCGGGTGTCTTGAAGTGTTGAGCCGTGCATCGCGCTCTTTCTCTCTTGCGGGGATTAGCTATCTCCGTCTCCGTCAAACAGTGTAGTCACAATAATACCTACACCGTATCTGGAATTAGTCAATATGAATTGTGCTGTTTGTATGAAGAAAACTGATGTTGGGGAGATGATTAAATGTAATGGATGCAAGTTAGGATACCATTATAGATGTGTGAACATTACCTTGTCGGCGTCTAAAGAAGAACAGCTTCGTTTAAAGCGTACTTTCAAGTGCGAGTCCTGCTCAAACATAACACAGCGTATACGGGTAACTGATGATACACCTGTACGTTGTACTGGTGCCGCCAGCATAGTAGAACAAAGGAAATCTTTTGAGGAAAATGTTTCTCAGGCGTTGCCGGTGTCATCAGACGACATAGTAGATAAAATTAGTACAGGAATCATGGCAAAAATCGGCGCTTTTGAGGCAAGGATTATAGAAGAAATTAGAGCCACTGTGGCCGTAATGGCACAGGAAAATGAAAAATTAAGGCAAGAGTTGAAAGAAGCTAATATGAAGTGTAGTTCTTATGAACAGCAAATTAAAAGTTTGAAGACTGAGATACAGATAAATAGTGAGAAAAAGGAAATCTATGACAAAGATAGTAATAACCAAAATAGGCGTTCAATAAGTGTACCAGTGTCGACAGGCCCAATGTGTACTACTACTACCCTGGCTGCTTCATCCAGCAGTGTGAATAACAGCGCGCAGCTGATGCCCTCGGCAGCGCGAGGCCCGAGCAGACTAACTACGCGGCAGTGGTCAAGAAAGCAGAGGGTACGAAAGTATGCGATAATAAAGGCAATGAATGGATAGAAGTTAAAACCCACAAGAGAAGTAACCCCATAAAAAGAGGGGGTAATACCTCAATTGCTTCTCTAAAAGCAGTAGAACGAAAAAAATTTTTACATGTATGGAGATTGGAAAAATGCACTACGGAGGAAAATCTAAAGGACTATATAAAACAAATATTGGGAAGCGACTCTGAAATTACTATTGAAAAGTTAGTACCTAAAACTGAGCGGGACTATAGCTCGTTTAAGATTGGTGTTACATTAAGTAATTTTGAAAAGCTTTGTGACCCTGCGGTGTGGCCAGTAAATGTAGAATACAGTGAGTGGATTTGGTTTCGTCGCTCAACCAGAACAGACAAGTTGGAAAACTAGTAGATATTTTAACATTTTATATCAAAATGTTAGAGGACTTCGAACAAAGACTACACAATTTTTATCACTATTAGAATCATCAGAAGCTGATTTGTTCGCTATTACTGAAACTGGCCTAAATAAAGCTATATAAAATTCAGAATTCGTGCTCGCCGGATATCAAGTATTACGCTGTGATCGGGCAGATGGGCGCAAGCAAGGAGGCGTACTTTTAGCGGCCAAACCGCGGTTCCAGTTGCGAAGAGTTTCTATCCCAGGTGATTTCGATATAGACTGCCAAAAGTTTGAATTGATCTGCACTACTGTTCATATGCAAAATCGTTTTTTATTTACTTGTTGCGTCATTTACATTCCGCCACAGACTGATGAAAATGAATATATGTTGTTGTTTAGCATACTAGAAAAAATTTGTATTAAATATAAAACTAGATTAGTAATATTGGGAGACTTTAATATGTACTCCTGTAATAACAATATTATTAATTATTACGAATATTTCATGACTTATTGTGAATTCATTCAATGTAACTGGGTGCCTAACTGTAAGAATAGGCAATTGGACCTAGTGTTGAGCGCTAGCGGTGGTGTGTCGGTGGGTGAGGCGGACGAGGGCCTGCAGCCCGTGGACGCGTACCACCCCCCGCTCGAGGTGCGCGTCGAGCGCCCCTCGCGTCAAGCGTCAATACGTCCGTCGTGCCCGGCTCCTGTGCTAGATACCGACACATCTGTGCCTCCAACATCGCCAAATTGTCAAGTACCGATTACTCGTAAGTTTTGGAATTTTAATAAAGCTGACTTTCATCAAATTTATAGTTTATTATCTGATACGGACTGGAGTGACATGTATTATTTACATGACCTGGATGAAGTTTTAAATTTTTTTTATGATAAGATATATGGCATTTTCGACAAATGTATTCCTTTAAAAAGAAATAATACTAATAATAGTAGATATATTTATCCGGTGTGGTACACAATCGAAATTATTAGAAATATAAAACTTAAATATAAACTACATAAAAAATATAAATCGACTAAATCGCGTGGTGACTATGAGGAGTTTTCACGATGTAGGTCGAAAGTTAAAGCCGAGACTGCGCGAGCGCATGATCAGTACCGTGACCGTGTACAGGAGCACTTGGCAAGGGACCCGCGAGCATTTTGGGGTTATATAAGGTCGAGGAAGAGCAGTTCGCATCATCGTAGGATAATTAAAGACGAACGAGTACTATCAGATAACGAATGTGCAAATGAGTTCTCTCGGTTCTTCCAGTCCGTGTATGATCCGGAGCCTCCCGTGCTGAGCGTGGCGGCGGCGAGCGGATGCGCCCATGCGTCGGGCGCATGGGCGCATCTCGCGCTTATGCGCCCTGCCGATGTGCGGCGCGCGCTCTCGCGCTTGCAGCCTAAATCCTCAGCGGGGCCCGATGGTATTCCGGCATTTATATTTAGGGATTGTCGTGCAGCATTGGAGGTGCCGTTGTTACATTTATTTAACGTTAGTATTAGAGTTGCGAGGTTTCCTGATCGTTGGAAACTTACTCGGGTCGTACCTGTGCCGAAGGGTAGTGGAGGTTCGGCACCCAGTGATTATAGACCCGTGGCAGTTTTAAGCACTCCAGCTAAAGTATTCGAGTCGGCAATTCATAGTAGCATGTATCCGCAGGTGAGCGCTCTGTTGTCAGACGCGCAGCACGGCTTTCGTCCTGGGCGGGGGACAACGGGAAACTTACTTGAGCTTATGACGCATATAGTACCAACAGTGGACGCAGGTCAGCAAGTAGATGTGGCCTATTTTGATTTTAGAAAGGCATTCGACATGGTTGATAATGACGTCCTTTTGGCAAAGTTGGCTGGCGTTGGTTGCACGCCGCACACTTTGAATTTTTTTGCTAGCTATTTACGTGACCGGTGTCAGTACGTTGACTGCAGTGGACAGCTTTCCGAACCGTACTTTACAAGATCAGGTGTGAGTCAAGGAAGTAATTTAGGGCCTTTTCTCTTTATTTTGACAGTCAACGACTTACCGATGGTAGTCAACAAGTCTACACCTTTGTTGTTTGCAGATGACCTAAAATTAATTCTTAGAATAGAACGGGAGGCGGATCATGACACCTTGCAGCATGATATAACCAAGGTCGTAGAGTGGAGTTTGGAAAATAAGTTATTTTTCAATGTTGCCAAATGCTCTGTTTTATCGTTCAGTCGTGCGCGCAGTCCGTGTCATCATCAATACCACATGGATGGAGTGCCGTTGCGGCGTGTTAATGAGGTTAAGGATTTGGGCGTGTGTTTCACTAGCGATATAAACTTTAGAGGACATATAATAAATGTATGTAAAAAAGCATACCGTAATCTAGGACTGATCTTGCGGTTAGCGAACCAATTCACTAACATCCATGCTTTGAGAGTATTATACGAAGCGCTTGTAAAAAGTCATTTAGAATGCAATGCTGTCGTGTGGTCACCCCATGAAGCGAAATATAAATTGATGATGGAACGCATTCAAAACAAATTTGTTAGATTTATTTATTTAAAACAGTATGGCGTGTATCCGGGTTATCCCTTGTTATATCCAACTTTGTTTATATTAGGCATGGTAAGCTATTATAAGCTAGAAACAAGAAGGGAAGTAGCTCTCGCTACGTACATATTAAAAGTGTTGCGTGGTGAAATACACAACCCGGGCGTTTTACAAAAAGTTGGGTGGTGTGTCCCTGACGAGTACGTGACGCGGCGACGAATGCCGCCGCTGCTGGCGGTGCCGCGCGCGCGCACCAACCTACTGCAGCACGCCCCACTAACGCGCGCACTGCGCGTGCTTAACGCGGTGTCGGCCAGGGTTGATTTATTTCACTGTACATTTAATGAATTCACAAAGGCCGTGTATAGTGAAGTATCATTTACTTAGGGCGGATTTTTCAGTTGTCAGGTTTTGTCTGACAGTTGAAAAACCGGCCCCTAATCCAATTATTGTTTAGATTTAACTTGTAATCGTGAACTTGTATGTGGCTGCACTATTGTATTAGGTAATGAAACCTGTAATGATAGTTGTAAGTGAATAATATATAAATAAATAAATAAATAAATAGTTTTGCATACTTAACTCTTTCTTTATAGCGGGTGGCTCATAAAAACATTTATGATCAAGAAATATATGAAAAAATTATTAGTATGAAACCAATTTATGAATATTGTTGTCATGCAGTATTCCAAAAAAACATGCAACATGCATTCAACATAAATGCAAGCACACAGTATTTATTAAAAATTACAAAGTTATTTGTCACAAGTCTAACCTAACCTTACCAACGGAACTATAGTTTTGCATACTTAACTCTTTCTTTATAGCGGGTGGCTCATAAAAACATTTATGATCAAGAAATATATGAAAAAATTATTTGTATGAAACCAATTTATGAATATTGTTGTTATGTGTTAGAATGATTAGGAGTTTCGATCGTTAGTTTATAAACATATAGGTATGAAAAACAATTTAGTAAAAACAAGGTGTATGATTTAAAGATATTATGAATTCTGATGATTATTATGGGTTTCGATCGTTAGTAAGTAGGTATTAGATATTTTTATGAAGTTGAAAAAATGCGCACCCGGCATTTACACGTAGGCTGCAAGGTCCGTCCTAGGGGTCCGTTCTTGGGTAGCAAACAAAAAAAACCAACAAAAAAGTTAATATTTTTGTATCTGTAACCTACTTACTGTACTTTAATCTACGTTGGGCATTGTTTGGATATTTTTATTTCTTATAATATTGCATTTTTAAGTGTGAGCTTTTCAAATAGCAGTAGCATACAGTTAGCAGTTTTTAATCTTTTATTTATTATTAAATAAATAAAATTATTAAACATAAACAAAAAAAAAAGATCCTTTACAATGAAACACTTTTTTACGGATTAACTCGCGTTTAATTTACTATTTACATAGTTTTTATATTATCCTGACGTTTCGAACCCTTTACAGGGTCCGTGGTCACAGGGAGACTGAGGTGTTAGTCATCTCATTGTTAGAAGTTATTTGCCTACCGTCAAAAATTTTTATATTTAACCGGGTGCGTTCAAGTTTACACAATACGAGCTAACAATATTTTTAGGTCTGGCAATGTGTTGCTGTTGGGGCTGGGATTTGATGACCTGTATGATAGGGTCCCAGGCAGGTGGTAAATTCCAACCATTCTCTCTATTGAAATTACGATGTTTTTTAATTTCAATAGCCTCGCGTATCATCCTAGGGATGAATCGTTGTTCCTTGGCGAGTATTTGAGGTTTGTCAAATCTGATGTAATGGTTGGGCCCCTCGAGAGCCTGTTCACACACTGCAGACTTATTTTCGCGAAGGATCGATCGGACGTCAGGATAATATAAAAACTATGTAAATAGTAAATTAAACGCGAGTTAATCCGTAAAAAAGTGTTTCATTTCAATGTGTAGTGCTCGCTTAAACCTCAGAAAACAATATGTGATCCTTTACAAGTTTATCTACGTCGTTTTTAAAATAATGGATTGTACCTATTACTCTTCTATTGTAGGTACTTACTATACTTACCTAAATAAAAAAACAACGTTTTTTTTGACAACGTCTAAGTTGTAGTGAAGTTAAGATGAATGTGGCAAGTGCCCATGCTAATAAATAAATAATGAATGATGTGCAAACCGTATTTATCCACTGGTAGCTGTAAATAAACCTTTTGATCAGAATGCACGGAGCTACAAATACCTACCTACGCCTAATTGATTGGAACCCTTACAATGTTAGACTAATTTGAAGACAGATGGGAAATCTTCAATGTAAAATCTGTACTCAGTAACGAAGTGGTTAAGATTATTATTTGAAAGAGAACTTCATGTCATATTTGTTCTATTATAAAAGTATCTTTCTCTCGTCTCAGGACAACTGTTGGCGCTTAAGGTACCAACATGCGGCGGAGGGAAGAGATAAAATAGGATAGCTGGGGCTTACTTGGTTCGGGCTGGAGCTGGTTGGAGCTGAAGGCAGCTGGCGCTCTAGGCGCGGGGTCGCAGGCATGAGGGCGGCAACACACAACACAGTTCACTCAGGGCACTGGTCGGTGGCGTTTTAGGGGTAGTTGAGCTGGTAAACAAGCGCTCTCAATGCACATACACTTAACACATGTCTGGCGTGTTCACGGGCTGATTTCTTGCGCGCGCGCGCGTGGGTTCGCCTGGAACGCTCTAAGCACACTCCGCGGGCGACCGCGCGATCCCGCGGTCTAGGAGGTTCGTCTTGTATATTTGTCACCTCGCTCTGATTGGCCGATCATTCGTTGCACATTCGTTGCACCAATATGCACTTTAATTGACCGGCGCAGCGACGGTTATCCGTTGCGCTGTGGCGCAAACAACAACTATTTCGTGCGAAAATCAAGTCGATCCAAATCAACATTGGGGCAGCGTGGTGGGTTATGTATGGTTCAATAATCATTACAAAATGGACATGCCTGAGTAATTGACCTAGAAGTATAGACAAGAACGTTCATAAAAACCATTTGTTCAAATTCTGGAATAAGAGACCTAAAGTTCGCTGCTGCCGCTACAGCGCTTAAACATTTAATGTCGTCTAATCAACAGACAGACATCGCAGCGCCGCAGCGCCAGATCGGTCAAAGATAACGTTTGGGGGTTAACATGCTCACATCTATAGGTGTGTAGCATTGAGACCCTACATGTTGTGACCCCTGGGTGGTGCTAATTGAGCAATTGGTGGTAGAGCCTAGCTCGCCCGGTTATCGAACACCGTGCGGTAGTGTACAGGTCGCGTTACGGGAACAGCGGCTATTGTTGCAAACTGTGAACCAGAGAGTTCTGCCGTGGAACCATTGAGCGAACGCGAACGAAACTCGACACGCCGGCCCGGGAGACCCGTAGAAACGGTGGTGCCGCTGGCCGCCCGCGGCATAGTACATTGGCCCGACCGGGGCTAACCACCTCGGGAGGCTGCTTTACCAGGACGCGCATAATCTCGGAGTAGATCGTCGTGCCGGTTGGTGACCGGAAATGGTGGGACCCGGCTACCACTTCCGGGAGGGTATGGGGGCCCTTCCGTCCGGCGTGTCGGCTGTGGTTGCAACGCTCTTCCAATGGTGAAGCGGAAAACTCTCGCTTTGTTCATTTCTTTGCAACAGTAGTGGCTCCTTGTTCACATCCCTTCCTTCCCCTTTTCCAATGAAAGTGCCTAAAAAGCATGCAGGTAATACAGCGGCTTCCTCCTCTCCCACCACCAATTCGCTGTTTGAGGTGGACTTCACTTGTCGTAGTCTGCACTGTTTGGAAGACCCCTCCTTTCCTAACCTTTGGGAGCGCATTGAATTCGGCTCCCGTTGCCGTGTCTTTGCGTGCCTCTATCGGTCCCACACAGGAGATGCTAACACAAGCAGCCTTTTTGACCACCTCGGCCGAGTGACTGATGTCGCGCAGGAGCGATTCCCAAACGACGAGGTGGTGGTTTTGGGGGACTTCAACGCCCACCATGATTGGTTGGGCTCCTCCAAAACTGATCACGCTGGTAGAGTCGCTCATGCCTTCGTTTTGACGCAAGACCTGACGCAACTGGTAGACCAGCCCACCAGGATACCAGATATCGTAGGTCACGCGCCCTCCTTGTTGGACTTATTGTTGACGAGTCGCCCTGCAGGGTATAGAGTGTCGGTGCTTGCACCTCTAGGCTCGTCAGACCACTGCTTGGTCATTGCTACAGCACCGCACAGCGTTGGTTCATCGAAAACGGTGGAGACCAAGCGTCGTCTGTAGCACTACGCGTCGGCGGATTGGGACGGATTGCGTGATTACTTTGTATCCGTCTCATGGGTCCAGAGCTGCTTTCTTGGAAAGGACCCATCGGAGTGCGCTTCTGCCATCGCTGATGAGATCTTAGAGGGTATGGAATATTATATGCCATTCACAGATCTTGCCAGCGTTGGCAGACAGCGGCCTTGGTTCAATCGCGAATGCGCCAAAGCTGCTGAATGCAAGCAGGCGGCGTATCGTGCTTGGACGAGGGCTTGCGCTCTGAATGACCCTAGTACCAGCTCCTTGAAGGCGGCCTACAACAAGGCCTCTAAGTCTAACAAGAGGGCTCTCGCAGGAGCGGATACACAAAGAGTGGCAAGGGTGGGGCGGGAGTTGATCTCGCACCCTGCGGGTAGCCGTAGCTATTGACGGTTCGCTAAGGCCGTGCAGGCCAACTTCTGCTCTCCCTCGCTGCCCCCGTTGAAACATCCAGATGGTTCGTTGGCTTACCAGCCGCTTGAGAAGGCGAACTTGTTGGCTTAACTTTTCGCGGCCAATTCGCGCGTCGACGATTGTGGCGCCGCTCCCCTATTATAGCACATTGTGGTACCACCATGCCTGATATTCGTATCAGGCAGAGTGATGTACGTGCCGTGCTGCGGTCGCTCGTCGTGCGGAAGGCTAGCGGGCCGGATGGTGTTCCGGTGATTCCTGTATTCCTGTATTGAGACGATTGTTTAGGGAGTCTTACGATACTGGTATTGTGCCGGTGTCTTGGAAGGAGGCGAACATACAACCCATCCCCAAAAAAGTGTATCGCTCGGATTCGGCTAACGATCGACCCATCGCTGTAACTTCTGTGCCGTGCAAGGTGTTTGAGCGGATAATTAATTCCCAGCTCATTCACTACCTAGAGGATCACTCGCTGCTCCATGATCGCTAGTATGGGTTCAGACCAAAGCGATCAACGGGTGATCTTCTAGTGTACGTTTCTTAGTGTACGCGTGGGGTGAAGCGATGGACAAGCATGGCGAATCCCTGGCAGTTAGCCTTGATATCGCCAAAGCTTTCGATAGAGTGTGGCATCGTTTCCTTCTTTCCAAGTTGCCGGCCTTCGGTGTGCCGCCCCGTTTGTGCGCCTGGGTTGCAGACTTCCTAGAAGGGCGGAGGATTTGTGTCCTTTGTGAGGGTAGTTCCTCCGCGTTCTACAAAGTTATTGCCGGAGTACCGCAGGGTTCTGTGCTCTCACCTACTCTATTTCTTCTGCATATTAATGATATGTTGTCCTTGGGCAATATTCATTGTTATGCGGATGACAGTACGGTGCATGAGCGGTACTTGGGACATCCTGCGGCAAAGCAAGCCGATATCATGGTGAAAAGGCAAGAACTGGTTGCCAAAGTAAACCTGACTCTCGATCGTGTCTCCAAGTGGGGATCCAAAAACCTGGTCGAGTTTAATGCTAGCAAAACCCAGGTTTGTGCATTCTCGTCCAAGGTAACTCTCCTTCTTACTCCTCCCTCTCTTCAGAACTTTCCGTTACCCATTTCGGTGAACCTCAGCATTCTTGAAATGGACATCGGCCAGGAACTGAATCCAAAATGCTACATCGAGAGTGCTATTTTAACTGCCTCCCGGAAGTTGGGTATTCTCAATAAGGTAAGGCGGTTTTTCACTCCCGAGCAGCGCTGTTTGCTATACAAAACTCAGGTGCGATTGAGTATGGAGTATTGTTCCCATCTATGGGACGGCTCCGTTAAATACCTCCTCGACGCACTTGATAGACTGCAAACTGTTACAGCTTCCCTTGAGGACCTCCAGCTGCGTAGAGACATTGCTTCTCTCAGTGTCTTCTACCGGAACTACTACGGAGAGTGTTCTGAAGAACTTTTTGATCTTATCCCGCCCTCTCCTTTCCTCGCCCGGACTACACGTGCTGGTCTTAGGAACCACCATCATACTGTACAGACTATCAGTACTCGTACCAAAAAATTTGGCAAGTCGTTCCTCTGTAAGACCATTCGGCTTTGGAATTCTTTACCGGCGCATGTGTTTCCCAGCTCCTACAGTCCCGGGTCTTTTAAGCGGGGCGTGAAACGGCATTTTATGCAGGCCGTCATGAATGGGTGCGCTCGTTATCGTGCTTATTCCACGGTAGGGAGCGCTCTCATTATTTTGGACTGCATCGGCTGCTTACCATCAGGCAGGATGCAGTCACTATGACGAGCCATTATAAAAAAAAAGTAGTGTGTATCAGTGGCGAAGCGTGAAATATTGAGAGAGGTAAGCCGGAGCAAAAAAAAATGCTTACCTACTCCAAGCGCGGGCACGCAGTCTTGAGTCCTTACCGAAAATCTGTGATTGGCATCCTGGCTTCAGTCTTGTATAGGCAGATGTATCTTCAGTCCACTTTTACTATACGTGTAAGCACTGAGATATTGAAACAGTGTCTTGCAAGCATAATAGAAGTGGCTTTGATAAAAGCCGTTTGTGGTGAAATGATGATATGATGTAAATTAAACAAAACTTAATCGACTAAGTACTAATAATACTACTTATACTCTAAAGCTATTCGTCTATTCTTTCTAACAAAGTGCGCTAAGACATTATCATAAAAGCCGGGAAGAATCTAAAGCTATTAATGCCGACATCTTACAATTCTACCGATTACTTTGCAAATCTACTTACTCTAAATACGTAATTTCAACTTATTACAATATCTACTTACCGCAAATACCTAATTAAAACGTACGTCTTCGTAACTACTTTCTACACACAACACAAATAAACAAAGTCCAACTACAATACTAATCATTCTAATAGGTGAAACTAACTAATAAATTCAAATACTAATAAAACACAGTCATGCATTCAATGATGAATTGCAATTACGTCAAATTATCTGTCAACAGAACACAAACCGAAAACGATCCTCCGTCCCGCTCACGCGTACGCAAATTGTATAACTGTCTCTATCAAGTAACTCGGATAAAGACGGCTTACCGGCTGCTAAATACGCGGGTGGGTTTATTGACCTTTATGTGACGTCATGACGTTTATTTTGTATGGAAGTTTAACTGCCTAAAAGCCGATCGCGCCTGCGGCTTATTTTAAAGCAATATGTTGTTAAAAAGCAAATTTTGTTGATTTAATAGACGCGTTTTACCTGAAATAAAACGCATATTAAATACTTACCTCATTAGAAGCTTATAATATTGAGATAGGCATATCCGTTTCCCGTCGTATTTTCCTTCTCTTTCTTCCGGTATATCGCTGTCTCTCTCGCTCATCCCACTCAGTGGCGTCACCAGGTGGCGCGGTGGGGGAACCAGGAGATTTCACCCCCGTGCCCATTTGTTCATCATTGCGTCGAAATATACATTAAGCACCAGGCGGAAATAAAAACTAAGCTTCTAATGAGGTAAGTATTTAATATGCGTTTTATTTCAGGTAAAACGCGTCTATTAAACACTTGACCGTCATTAGAAGCTTATAATATTGAGACCTGTTTGTTATCGCCTGGTGAAAACGCCAATGTGAGAAATAAATTAAACTATAAGTGCGAGAGAGTTAATCATATGATTATGGTTTAAACAAAAAGTTATAATAAGAGATTTAATTAAGTACTCATTATTTACAATTTAAGTCATGTAAGAAAATAATTGGCCAGTCATTGATGAAAAATCAAATAATTTAGCTTGTAAACAATGTAAACATTATTATTATTAGGAAATAAATATTGTTTACTATTTGATTTCAATAACTTTAGAGGGTAAAAATAAAAAATGAAAAACTTCGTGACGCCTGAATCAATATTTCACGACAATAAACCTTGTGAAAAGTATTAACTAATCTCCAATTAGCAATCTATCCTCAATGGGTAAATCATATCAATCTAGTTAGTAGATGCTACAGCGGAGCAAAATACAACCAGGTGTGGCTGTAATATCCATCTATAGCTACCACAGTGCTTGAAACAGGTGTAGGTGAACCACTCGAAGTTTTAAATAAATTAGTTTAGCCATTTTGTACAATATTTATTGATCCTTTTAACCAATAGCAATTTCCAGCGTGTTTGTCTGTAGTCCCTACAGTAAGTCTTTGACCCAAACTGTCGCCTTAATATTACTGCATTGTCCTGAACAAAATAATGTTTGGTGTCCACAGCAAGGTAACAAAGGAGCAATGCGACAATAATATTGCAGTGTTACGAACTGTTTGAAATCTAGTTGATCCTAGGTTTGAAATACATTACAAAGGTCTACAGACTAATATTACTAAAACCTGGAAAAAGGAGGTTTTGTTGTTTTTAAATGTTTAATTGAGATTGATTTTAAAACATATTTAACTATTACCTCGTCACTAAGATTCCCATACAATTGTACGCTGCATAAAGTAGACACGACAATTTATGGTAGTGTATAGTATTGTAAGAAAGATTTAAAATATTAAGTGTAAATCTGCCAAAAACTGGACTGACTGGACCCATTTGGTACGCGTTCCGCGTGTGGATGGCGCCGCTGCTGCTGCTTACGCCCTTCCTGTACTACTGGACCAAGCACAAGTGCTCATATGTTTTTATAATAACCGGACGCTTAAGCAGGGAAATTTGCTTGTGGTTCCATAACGATATATCATTTAAGCACACCAAATTTCAACGTCATGTCTTGAACCTTGGGGGTTGGCAGGCCTGTGGTTATGTCTACCAGGCGTCTACGTTTCGAATTCCATACTGTGCATGAGGCAGCAAGGGGTACCACAATCAGATAAATTGCTGTTGAGGTGTGCTAGCACCCGGGGGATGAGGGAAGGTGGTGCGAATTTCCAAGCCAGAGGGAAGCGTTCTACTTCAGGCTGAAAGCACTGTGAAACATCGCTTCGTAATCATTGAGATAAATCTGCATAGTTTACCCACTACTCGAGCGTTCTTGGATACAAACAGGTCAATTACTGGCCAGGCCCACTTCGCGAATATCGTTTGTGTGAATTCTGGCAGTAGATGCCACTCTAGAGCTTGGCTATGTCGAGACAGTTGATCTGCATGGCTGTTTAATTTCCCTGGAATGTAATGAATTTTGACCACAATTTGGTTGGTGGTCATTTGTTGGTTGGCAATTTGGAGGATTAAAATAAAATTGTCGCAGGCTTCGTGTTCGATGCTTGTAATTCTAAGACTTAGAACAGCCCGCTTTTCTTTTTGATTGCAGTGCAGCTTTGTTGGGATGCACTCCACCTTCCCGATAGGGCAGAATTGTTGAGTTGTGACCCCCCAATCCTGAAGCAACGGTTGTCAAAAAGAATGTTGGTGGAGGTATATGTATTGGTGTTTCTGATTATTTTTAGCTACCAATATATTTAACTACATCGTAAGGTAGAGTCTATTTTACCGCCTATTTCTTCTCTTAGGTATCGTAAAATGCGACTAACGGACCATAGATTGCACATACATCCAACAGTATAGAGCGGCGATAGGCTCATCACTTGTCACGCACATGTGCAGTTATCATTTGGTGAAACGTAGACAATGGCAGAGGACTGTTTTTGCGGTCCTCATTGCCTGGTCTCTGGCTATCCCTTCGGGGATAACAGTCGTGAGCATATGTAGGTATGTATGGACGCTTGTGATTCCTCCATGTATCCTAGTATGTCCTTGCGGAAGACATTGATTTTGGTAAGCGCCCTGCGAGGGCGGTCAAACAGACCTTTTGAAGTTTATGTAGACACCAAAATAAGTAAGTGTTTCTATTACAATGTTGGCATGTCTGGACAGAACCATCTGGTCTTTATGTCTATAAGATAATAGTCTAAGAAAACATTGCCGTGCTCATCTCAAATGGAAGGCATATAATTCTTAGTAATTCGCCTTTGTAGAACAGACGAAGAAACCATTGTGAGATTTGGCTATAGTCAGATGGTAGTACCTAGGTCTGAGAAAATTAATTTGTACATCCCGTCTCTTGGCCGTACACAGTCCGGAATTCATATAATAATTTAACGACTTCAGGTTAAAAATTGGACGGAGTGACCTTTCTTGAGTGCTCTTTGGTACTAAGAACTGGGTTAAAACGAAGTTTGGAAAAAAAAACTTACTGTTTCTAGAGAACTGTTCTTTCATCTGTGTCAGCATTGCAGACATTTTGTCCGATACAAGCGTGTAACAACTGTCGATTGTAACGTTTGGAACCTTGAGCGATGGCTTCAGGTAAAACGGTATTCGATACCTTTGTGTTATGATACTTGGAGCACCTATTTAGTCCCAACGGTGTCGATAAAGTGCAAATTGACTGGCTCAAAATTTCGGAGCGTCATTGTCTATGTCTTTTGTTACCTCTGTTAGCAGAGAAGATGGACGTTTTTGTCCTGATTGAAAGAGCTGCCAAGCCTATGATCCTGGGGATCGAAAGTAAGAACAGCCTCCGTTGTTTATATTATAGCTACGATTTGGTTCGTGGCTGGCATAAGTATGTCCTTGCGGAGGACATTGTTTTTGTTAAGCGCCCTGCGAGGGCAGTTCATAGCCATGATGTGGTTCGTGGCTGGCATAAGCATGTCCTTACGGAGGACATTGATTTTGGTAAGCGCCCTGCGAGGGCGGTTCATAGCCACGATGTGGTTCGTGGCTGGCATAAGCATGTCCTTGCGGAATACATTGTTTTTGGTAAGCGCCCTGCGAGGGCGGTCCATGGCCACAATGTGGTTCGTGGCTGGCATAAGCATGTCCTTACGGAGGACATTGTTTTTGGTAAGCGCCCTGCGAGAGCGGTTCATAGCCACACTGTGGTTCGTGGCTGGCATAAGCCTGTCCTTGCGGAGGACATTTATTCATTTAATTAAATTAAAAACGGTTACATAACCATTTACAACAATTAACCGCATTATTCAAATTCAAATAAAATAAGGGACATTTAGCATTACATTAACATTCTTCTCGCAAAAACCGCAAACACTCAAGTAATATAACCATTGATTTTGGTAAGCGCCCTGCGAGGGAGGTTTATAGCTACGATATGGTTCGTGCTGGCATAAGCATGCCCTTGCGGAGGACATTTATTTATTTAATTTTATTAAAACGGTTAAATACCAATTACAATAATTAAACATATTATTCAAAATCAAATTTAAATTAAATAAGGTACATTTAGCGTTATATTAACATAATTATATGCATCTTCTCGCAAAACCGCGAACACTCATGTAATAACCATTGATTTTGGTAAGCGCCCTGCGAGGGCGGGCAGATTATAGCCACGATATGGTTCGTGGCTGCCATAAGTATGTCCTTGCGGAGGACATTGATTTTGGTAAGCGCCCTGCGAGGGTGGTTCACAGCATGCTGTGCGTGTGTCTGTCCCATGAACCAGAAGAACAACGCGATGGTATACTATAAGAAGTTTGCCCTTGCGACAGGTAACCGTTTGTTGTTAGTACAGGTTTTGCTTGCGAGGCATTCCCAGTACCAGATTTAATAACTGGCCAAAAAGTTTTCTAACAGGACAATTCTTTTTTTTTTTTTTTTTTTTTTTTTTTTTTTTTTTTTTTTTTTTTAATGCAACTGTTATCTGTTCAGAATTAAACAAATGTGTGTTTGAAGGTAGAATCTTATTCAAAGTAGCAAGCATTAGAGGGTATTTTACATGTTTATGAGTATTATCCTCTTTTCGTATATTTGTAGTTTCAGTCTACAATCTAATCACCACTGAAAATAAGACCTTTAAGAGAGGCATCAGATGTTTGCGACCAACTAGTAAACTGCGCAGACAATTAATAAAATATCTTTTTAGTTTTAAAATACCAAAAGTTATTGGTGCACAATATTTATCAGAATATTGGTGCTTAAGGCCTAGCTGGCTCTTTTAGTTTACTTTTAAAATCAAAAATCAAATCTAGATCACTACACGGAAAATTTAAATTGTTAACTGTTTTAGTCAGTATCGGTAACACCTGCGAGGTGCAACAATCGTTGTAAGATTTCCTCTAACGTCCGATAAAGCAGACACATTGTCGTTATCATCATGAAAGGCGGGTACGATGACCATGCTTCTTTGAACGATGACGACTAACTCGAACTCAACCTTCGCCGATACGATCGGGATTGTTAGAAGGACCAGCTATAGCCGCTTAGCTACAATTCGTTTTTCTCATTATCTAATGTAAGCACTAATTATCGGTTTCTTATCTTAAATAAAAAGAAAAAGTGCCTGGAGGGTAGATACCACATATTAAACACAAAAAAACAGTTTTAAAAAATACTATCTTTAATCGAATGCTTTCTTATCTTAAAAGAAAAGGTGTATCTACATCCCTTGCGAGTAAAATAAAAAGTTTGATATACCAGATAAGTTTAAATTATAAATTCAGCGAACGGTAACACCGTTAATTTAAGAAACTATTCTAAGTACTCACGTGTATTGTAGAAACTCACGAGAACTGTGTTGCAGTTTAAATAAAAATAATTCTATTTCTTTGTCACTTGATCACTATGTAGTGCACAAGTTACGCCGACGGGAAATTTCACGCCAATGATGAACAAATGGGCACGGGGGTGAAATCTCCTGGTTCCCCCACCGCGCCACCTGGTGACGCCACTGAGTGGGATGAGCGAGAGAGACAGCGATATACCGGAAGAAAGAGAAGGAAAATACGACGGGAAACGGATATGCCTATCTCAATATTATAAGCTTCTAATGACGGTCAAGGTCAAGTGTTTAATGTCCATAGTGTAGGCAATTGGTAATGTTTCTTTTATATATTTACTTTTTTAATTACTGATTGTGCCATTTCTCAATTCAAGTAGAGAGTGGTTGTGTTCTAAACTTCTGAAGGGAAGCCGGTGGGAATCGAGTTGTATGGAACCTTCGTCACTGGTGTGTATCAAGATGGCGTCCCAAATAGATTGTCAATAACACTAATTGAAAAAATATGTTTTCTATTCCAATAATACGATATATACATAATAATGACTTGAATAACAATTAATTTCACATAATTGACAAGTGAATTGTAGTAAACGTCTAGGTAAGTACACTTTGAAAAGAAATAAAGAATTATTTTCGCCGCTGCGCACGCGCGTACGTATAAGCCACATTAAAGCAAGGTGCCGAGTCGACTCCGCAGATGAGTGGAACATAGTGCGTGTTCCTGGCCTGAGCACAGAAGTAAGATGCTTGTGGGCTGATGATGATGCGTCTTATAAGTAAGTTATTTCATTTCAAAAACTACAAACAAGCATGTAAATGCCAAATTGTTGCGATAACCTTACAGGGTCATGTTAAGAGACTATTTTATATCTATGTAACATACCAACATGATTAAAAAAAATTCAGTAAGTCTTTTAGCTGTGGAGAAGAACGGGCGCAAGAAACTCCACAGATTTATAATAATATAGAAGTAACGACATTTACAAAACAATATGTCGTTACCAAATTACACATCATACAAATTACTAATATGTGATAAATGTTTATGATTATGAACCAATGTGTAGGTGCAAGACGAAGGCGCTTGTTCCAGTAATATAACACCTATTATACGTAAGGACAAGACAGGCGGCGTGGGCTGCACGTGTGGCCGCGCAAAAAACGCGCCTTCGTGAAACGAGTGCCGCGAGGCCGCGGGGGACGGCAGGGATGCGCCCTGCTGCGCCGGCAAACATCGACTCGATAAAATTAAATAAAATAATAAATAATAAATCTTACCTACAATCACACCAATTGTCTAGCCCAAGAGAAGCTTCGAAGAAACTCGTTAAATGGTTACTAGACAACGGATAAACATACTTAAAATACTTAAATACATACTTATTATAGATAGAAACACCCAGACCCGAGACAATTTAGAAAAACAATAATTTCTAAATTGACCCGACCGGGGATCGAACCCGGGACCTCAGAGATGGCGACACCATGAAAACCGGTGTACAAACCACTCGACCAAGGAGGTCGTTAAAATTAATTAATTCAAAATGATTTATTCAATTTCGGCTACAATAATTGAGCACTTAAGAATGTCGCTATACCATCGGTTCGTGTCTAACGATGGGGTATGAAGGTGAAGTAGTATTTTTTTTTTTTTTTTTATAAAAGAGGGAGGCAAACGAGCAGGCGGGTCACCTGATGGAGAGTAATCACCGCCGCCCATGGACACCCGCAAAACCAGAGGAATCGCAGACGCGTTGCCGGCCTTTAAGGGAGGAATAGGTTTAACCCCTCAGGCCCCAAGCGGTCGCATGAGACCGCACCTAAAAATCGCGCCATTCCGTCAAACCCCAAGCGGTCGCATGAGACCGCGGTCTCCACTTAACATTGTTTCGTGTTTTCACAGACTTACAGACTACTTGTGTATGAACATGTTCGATTATTTCGGTTCTCTGGTAAATTTTACGTATCGAGATAGCAACACATCGCGTAGTCTATGCTCGATTCTGTCATTTTCGACGTTGACAGTTGCGCCAATTTCTGTGACAGAGTTAATCAGTGGCTGTGAATAAAGTGATATTTCTATTGGATTTATTGAATGTAAGTACTGTTTCTTATTAGAAAATGATTATTGAGACTATAATGATCCTATTGAGATAATAAGTTGTAAGAAATACATCGTTATAACTACTAAATAAAACACGTTGAAACCGGTGAAACCCGATAGCTTTTTTCTAATTTCCGAGTGAATTGTTACAATGTTTGTTGGCAAATACTACAAGAACATTATAAAAAGTAATTTGAAACACGTTTACACAATAAATAACAACGTATTTATACAGTTTTACTACAATGAAAATTGTATACTTGACATTGTACGAATGTACGCACAATTACGTTGCATCAGCGCGAGCCATATTGGTCTTTATTTGTATGGGGCTAAGTAGATAGTTTGCCGCTAGCCGATACCGAAAACACAATTGGCTGTCGTATTGCCTAGGGAGACGCTATGATCGGTAGCGCGTCGGCAGTTTTACGATAAAATTTGTTTTTATCGATAGTGTAATGGTAAATTGTAATGATTTCATATTTACTCTTACATGATAACTTTATTATTTATAAACGGTTTTTAGCATGTTTGTTGTTGTTTTTGTTGAATGTTGTTGATGTTGGGTCAAATTGAGATCTATGACACACTCATCAAAACTGTATATTGGTCAAGCGATGCTAAACTCTTATTTTTACTGTCTACTCGTCAAGTCCTTATTTCTGCGTACTCGTCAAAACTGGATGTTGGGTTTTTTAGCATGTTTGTTGTTGTTTTTGTTGAATGTTGTTGATGTTGGGTCAAATTGAGATCTATGACACACTCATCTAAACTGTATATTGGTCAAACAATGCCAAACTCTTCTTTTTACTGTCTACATGTAAAGTCCTTATTTCTGCGTACTCGTCAAAACTGGATGTTGGTCTAACTTTTAGAATAGTCGATTAGAGATGAAATATTTCAAGAAATAAAACAATAATATTAGCATAATGTGTGTATTAAAACAAAATAACACTTCTTGTCTACTCGTCAAGTTTTTATTTCTGCATACTCGCTGAAATTGCTTATTGGTCTAATTTTTGGAATAGTCGATTAGAGTTGAAATATTTCAATAAATAAAACTATAGCATTAGCTTAATTTATTCTATGTGGCCAGTTTTAAGTAAAAAACGAGGGAATTTAAAGCAAAGAGGTTTTAACTCTAATCGACGATTCCATAAGTTAGACCAATATGCAGTTTTGACGAGTACGCAGAAATAAGATTTTGACGAGTAGACAGTAAAAATGAGAGTTTGGCATCGCTTGACCAATATGCAGTTTTGACGAGTGTGTCGTAGATCCAATGGATTTACTGGCCACATAGAATAAAAAAAAGATAATACTATAGTTTTATTTATTGCAAAGTGTGTTGTAGAACCAAGTTTAGTACTTAAAATTTTGCCTAATGGACCTGACCTGACCGATTAATTTGAAATTTGGTACACACCTTTAGTTCTGATGACAATACAATTATGTATATTCAGTATCATTGTAAATCCAAAATGGCCGCCTCCACAAAATTGTGGATTACATTTTTTTGTTTAACCACGTCAATATGGGTATCAAATGAAAGGGCTTGAATAGTAGTATACAGTACATTATATAAAAAAAAACTTAAAATGGCCGCCTTCACAAAATTGTGGATTATATTTTTTTTTGTTTAACCACCTCAATATGGGTACCAACTGAAAAGGCTTGACTAGTAGTATGCAGTACATTATAGAAGAAAAAAAACTTAAAATGGCCGCCTCCACAAAATTGTACATTACATTTTTTTGTTTAACTACCTCAATATGGGTATCAAATGAAAGAGCTTGACTAGTAGTACAGTATATTATAGAAAAAAAAATATTTATAAATAAAAATGGTATAAAATAATTAAAAATTAATTAAAAATATAAACGATTTTAGAATTAATTTTTAATTATTTAGTAGTTTCATTTAAGTACTATAACGATGGTAGTTGTCTCTTTTTTGCTGTAGGTATAGCATGTCAAATAATTAAAAATTAATTAAAAATATAATCGTTTTTACAATTAATTTTTAATTATTTAGTAGCTTTATATGTACGATAGTTGTATCTTTTTTGTTTATAGCATGTCAAATTGGCGAGTCAATGAGGAGCCGCCTGAAGACTTCCTCCAGCTTTTATATGATGATGAGGATAGCAATGAGAGAGAGAGAGAGTGACTTCGAATCCAAACTGTGGCTCCACGCTACTTTTCTCTCACGTCCCCAGCGCGCAGTCCCGAGTGGTTGCCGGTAATGGTAATGCATTCATTCATTATTGTGTAAAGTATACGGTATTGTTATATTGGGTTGTAAAGCCGGGTCTCCTGCGACACTGTTTTGTGTTTTCTAACACCTAACATCAAATATCTAACAAAATATGTCAAAATATGTACGTAGGCCACGCCTATATTTGTTAGATGTTTGATGTTAGGAGTTAGAAAACACAAAACAGTGTCGCAGGAGACCCGCCTTTATGATAATAATTTAATTCACATTTGTTTTGTATGTTTTAGGTATCTTTAGAAGCAGAAGAAGCGCCTCCAGACCTTGACAGGTCCCGGTCGCCTATTTATTTCAATGATTCGTCTTCGTCGGACAAGTAAGTTACATTTCTGCTGATATTCTTTACTAGCGGTCGCTCGCGGTTTCACCAGCGTGGTTCCCGTTCCCGTGGGAATATCGGAATAAAAAGTATCCTATGTGTTAATCCAGGTTATAAACAATCCGTATGCCGAATTTTATCCAAATCCATTCAGTAGTTTTTACGTGAAAGAGTAACAAACATACACACTCACAAACTTTCGCCTTTATAATATTAGTGTAAATTAATGTACTGTAATAGTGTAATAATAATTTAATTCACATTTGTTTTGTATGTTTTAGGTATCTTTAGAAGAAGAAGAAGCGCCTCCAGACCTAGACAGGTTCCGGTCGCCTATTTATTTCAATGATTCGCCTTCGTCGGACAAGTAAGTTAAATTTCTGCTGATATTCTTTACTAGCGGTCGCTTGCGGTGTCAGTCGCGTGATTCCTGTTCCCGTGGGAATATCGGGATAAAAAGTATCCTATGTGTTAATCCATGTTATAAACAATCCGTTTGCCGAATTTTATCCAAATCCATTCAGTAGCTTTTACGTGAAAGAGTAACAAACATACACACTCACAAACTTTCGCCTTTATAATATTAGTGTGATAAATAAATAGGTATAAATATGTAATTTTCCTTATCTTTACAATATGATCGTATATTGAATAAATGTAATTGTCGTTATTTAATGCCCAGGCACAGGCCTTACCTTAGGCGAGGATTCACGGATGACTGACTTGTCAAACAATCATATTGTTTTGTAAATGTCGTTACTTCTTTATAAAGCTGTTTAATTTTACGGGTAATACTACAAGGCGCGTATCGCAGACGCGCGAGTACCTTAGGCGAGGATTTACGGATGACTAACTGGTCAAGCAATCATATTGTTTTGTAACTGTCGTTAACTTTTTTATAAAACTATTAATTGTATTACTTTTAAAAATAAAATTGAATATTGAATGATATTGTTTTTTTTTATTGAAAATAAAACAAAATATTGAATTATGTCGTATTTTTATTTACTCATACTAAGTAGCTTACAAAAATAACAACTTTCGATACTATCGATAAAATTACAAAAAGTAAAGGAACATCTCTAGTTGTTTTTATGTGTCGTCGCATCGAGTTTCAAGTGGTGATATTGTGTAATAACAATTAGCTCACTTGAAACTGTTTACATAATTAGATAGCAAAGGCCCCTGTTGTTTTGATATCGTTTGAGTATTCATTTATTTCTTGTTATCCAGCCCGCAACATTGTTTCCAAATTTTGAACGTGAAGTACCAATTCACTGTTTCATGATTTCACTTTATTTTGATACCTGATGGATAGGAAATATATCAGTTAGTACATTGTAGTTTACAGAACGACAAAATATGGTTTGATTGTAGAGTAATATGTTTTTTTGTAAAAGGGGGCATTTGTGACGTCATCCGTAATTCAAAAAAATTATGGCGCACCTGCTGTCATTATTTTTGACATATAATTTCCAAGACTGAGGGGTTAAGGACGGAATAGGAATTGGGAGGAGGGGGGGGGGGGGGGGGGAGGGGCCTCCGGAACCCTCACTGGTCGGACGAAACACAACAGCACCAAATGCCATTATTTCACGCCGAATATTAGTGAGAGGGTGGTATTACGCCGGGCGAGCCGGCCCAATGTGTGCTGCAACGCAGCGTGGCTCTACCACTCAAAAGTATGAAAAAAAAGAGAAAGAAAAACTATTAAATACTACCAATACCTAATATTTATTGGTAGTATTTTATAGATAGAATTCATTATCGATAGGTATGACGACATTTTTTTTTTTTAGATAATTATCGGTTTGTAATAATTAGGTCAAGGATCATAGGACCGCCGGCGGTCGCGAAACAATTGATTTTTAATTGTGCCTGGTTTTACGATGCTCAATTGGTTAAAGTAATGCACCATCTCACGGGATATCGATTGAAACAATGGCATTCGTTGCTGTTGTGTTTCGTCCGGTGAGTAAAAGTATTGAAGGGCCATCAATCTCCCCTCCCCCTCAAATTTCCTATTCCAGCCTTAAGGCCCGCAACGCATCTACCTACGACTTCTCTGAGAAAAGGAATAAGGACGATTTAGGCTCTTTCGCTTGTCGACCCGCCAATAAAAACTTCGGCGATTCGCAACATGTCCCGTTCGCGATATGTCCCGTTCGCGGTATGTCCCATTCGCGATATGACCCTTTCGCGGTATGTCCCATTCGCGATATGTCCCGTTCGAGGTATGTCCCGTTCACCGGTACTACTTTAGCCACTAGACCATTGAGGCAGTTAAAAATGCCTCGGGCATTAAGTATTTAATAAAATGTTCCAAAGGTTTATATAAATAAATTATAGCACTGTGATTGACGGTATCGCTACGCCGTGCGTACATATTTGTGCTGGCAATACAGCGCAGCTCGGGACCGGTATATTTGTGGTCTGCGGTAAAGCGCCGCCTGGTCACGCTTAATCGATCAAAGGTGATGTCGCATCGAAATGCCTAGTAGCGTTATTTTGTTTGATCACCTCGTTGGAAGAGTGGCATAACTAACTAACATGGATGGAAGGTTCAAGGTAACATTACTTGAGTGCTTGCGGTTTTGCGAGAAGACATGTACACTGAAAAAAATCGGATTTAATCAAGTGCAATTTTAACATGTTTAAAAAAAAATTGTTTGCCTGTAAAGTCGGTTTTACGGGCGAAGATTTTACGTGACAACGTCTTTTTCTCGGTAGAATATTTATTGATATGAATATAATTAAATTGCACAATAGGAACAAGGAATTGAATGAAAATAAGAATTGCACAAATTTATCATAGTTGAGTGGGAGAGAGACGCAAGGCATTCGGCGGGCCTCTCTCTCGTTCGGTGACTCATCGTAACGTTACCCAGCGTTACACTTTTTCATAAGTGACTCCCAGCCGCAACCTAATTTAAGACGTTGTCACGTCAAAAAATGTGACGATATTAATATCCAATATGTACGAAATAACAAAGTACAAATGTTTCCATCTTATAAGCCTATGGATAACATATTTAACTTAGTCCAAATTATCACAAGGACTGATTGAATTAACAAGTCATTGTAACAATCACGCTATTTGTTTAAAGCTTGATACACTTTTTTACGTGAGTGTTGCCATTTGTGGGAAATTTCCACTAATTGTGAGACCTACAAAAATTATGCTTTATTTTCTAGGTTGAAAGTAAGATAGAATTTTTGAGTAGGTTAAGTAAATAATCCTAGTTACCACTACAAGCTAAGGTAGTATATATGCTAATGAAATGTTAAATGCTACATGTACCTTATTTTATTTAATTTAAATTTTAATAACATGTTTAATTATTGTAATTGGTTATGTAACCGTTTTAATTAAATTAAATAAATAAAAAATAAATAAATAAATAACGCTCGGCCCGATAATAGGGATTCAATCTGACGACCTCCTTGGTCGAATAGTTTGTACACCGGTTTTCATGGTGTCGCCATCTCTGAGGTCCCGGGTTCGATCCCCGGTCGGATTAATTTAGAAATTATGGTTTTTCTAAATTGTCTCGGGTCTGGCTGTTTTCTATGTATAATAAGTATATATTTAAGTATTTAAGTATGTTTATCCCTTGTCTAGTAACCATTTAACGAGTTTCTTCGAAAGTACTCTTGATCAGCAAACAGGTCACCAACTGTGCTTTGTCTAAAATATTGTCGCCAGCCGGCCGGTGCGCTGGGTTACGAAGTTATGTCAACTGAAATTGAATATAGGCCAGCTTATAGTTTATTCATGACCGGTTTAAACTTCATAATGAAAGGGGCAACCACGGAGCAAACACTGGGTGCGCTGACGAGTAGCTTGCACCTTTTTTCTAGTTCTCCACCTAGTCTATTGTATATTCTAGTATATGGAAATATGTTCTGAACCGGTGTTAAAATAGTGCTTCTAAAAGTGATATTTTTAATATTTATTAAGTTATATTTACACGTTTTTATTTAATATCATATTATATCTTAATAAATATCTTCTTATTTATAATATCCTCCATTTATTGAGGTATTCCTAGAAGCGCTCCCATTTTGGAGCGCTCCCAACGAAGCGCCCCAAAACTATTCCTCGAAGCGCTCCTTTTAATAACTGCTAATAATAGGAGCGCTTCACAATTAAAAATATTGAAATTTTAATCCTCGAAGCGCTCCCACGTTGAAAAATAGGGAAGAGCATGAAGTAAACGTAATATAATTATGGTATCGATAATCTTTTAAAACTCATATGTGCATATCCGTAATATTAGATTTTAGGCATTCATAACGCGTAAATAAACTAGAAAATAACGAAGCGTTAAACTATATTTTTTGCGAGCTTTATTTGTGTCAATTTGTATGTTTTTAAGAACCTACCTAGTGTTATAATTTTTAAATATATCGTTTTTTATTCTTGCAAGATTTATAAATTATGTAGCAAAATTTCAATTCATTACTTACAGATAAATGAAAAAGAGTTTTTTTATTTTTTATTCTATTCTACAACGGGTAAGCGCTTGGCCTTCATCTCGCCTGATGGTAAGTGACGATAAGGCCGAAGGTGGAAGCGCGCTTCATCCGGAATCCTCAACCACAGAGGAACTGGCTATCTTATCTCAAACTGTCGGAACACAACAATGCTATAAACATCGTTGTTATGGCGACAGAGTTAGATAAGATGGTGGTAGCTAGCCAGGCGGACTCAACAGCCCTACCACCAACCAAACCGAGCACAAAAAGATATGCCCCCCGCTGGGAATCGAACCCGGGACCTCTGTGTCTGAAACCGGTGGCTTAGCCACTAGACCACAGAGGCGGTTGAGAGTCATCAACGATTACTTTTTTTCTGCATTTATTAACTTTATGCTTATCAACTTACTTTTGTAACAGACATACATATAATCATGACTATTATCCCCGAAGGGTTAGTCAGAGACTATATAGGCAATGAGAACTGCAAAAGCAGTCCTCTACCATAGTTCACCTTTCACCAAATAGTGACTGCACGTGTGCTCAGCGTGATAGGTAGTGCGCCCATCGCCGCACTATTCTGTTGGATTAATGTGCTGTCTTTAGTCCGTTAGTCGCCCAAGGGAAGAGAGGGGGTGGTAGTATTCTTTCACCGCCACGCGACGCGGTTAGTTTACTTTTTGTTACATTAAAAAAAACCTGTTATTGGCCTTAATTTAAGTTAGTACTATTTAAGATTAATTTGTTTGTAAAGGCTTGAGATTTTCTAAATAAAATAAAATAGAATTAAAAATCTTACCTACGAAAATGAAAGCTTTTCCAAACTTGTGGTGGTTAGTTTATGGCAGAGAGTAAACGTCAGAATAGATCAAAAGTCAAAAATCAAATTATTTATTCAATGTAAACCTTTATTAACACTTAATGACGTCAACACTAAATAATAAAAAAAAAACAGTTAACTAACTTGTAGTTAGGACTTAACAACTAATCTAACGAACTATAGTCTGTCATCATTTGTTACACATCGGTGGCCGAGTGATCAAGCTCTCGGCCCGATAAAGCGGAGGTCCCGGGTTCAATTCCCAGGTCGACCTAAAAAAACTTGACACTGGTTAAATATGCTGATCGCACGAAGCCATTATTTAAGAAAAAAAAAGGTCGACCAAAGTGTGTTTACAGATTGTTGGATGCTGCGGCCGGGTTTGTGCTAACCAACCCGCGTTAGGCAAGCGTGCTGATTAAGCCAACACCTATCTATTTTGTAACTAACTAACTAACTAACTAACTAACGATGACTTGATTGCAATGATGGAGGCATTTGCCCAGCAGTGGGCCAGTATATAGGCTATACTTACTTTACTTTTATTTACTAGATTAATGTTTTATTAACGCTTAAATAAACAGAAGTAAAATGTTTAAACACTGAAAAAGACATTGAAATGAAACACTTTTTTACGGATTAACTCGCGTTTAATTTACTATTTACATAGTTTTTTTATATTATCCTGACGTTTCGAACCCTTTACAGGGTCCGTGGTCACAGAGAGACTGAGGTGTTGGTCGTCTCATTGTTAGAAGTTATTTGCCTACCGTCAATCATTTTTATATTTAACCGGTTCGAAACGTCAGGATAATATAAAAACTATGTAAATAGTAAATTAAACGCGAGTTAATCCGTAAAAAAGTGTTTCATTCCAATGTGTAGTGCTCGCTTAAACCTCAGAAAACAATACTGAAAAAGACGACAACCTCAAGCGGGAATCAAACCACGCACCTTCCGCATTCCGGGCGGCTGCCTTAACCACTTGGCTACCGAAATTTGTCAGTGCTTGATGTCTTAGTCAGTGTTTTAGTCAACATTGCTTCATCAAATCTTAGAAGTTTTCACCTCTGTGAATGCGGAATGTGCGTGGTTCGATTCTCGCCTGAGGTTGTCGTCTTTTTTTAGTGTTTGAAAATTTTATTTATTAGTAAACTAGTTAGTTACTTGTCAAACCAGTTGGTTACCCACCCAAACCACAATATATACGCTTGTGTTAGATAATAATATGTTTTTAAGTTAGTATGCTAACGAAAGTTTTTCTCTCCTTCAACTCGAGTATCATCTATTCGTTGTACTACCGAGGTACACTTCAATGCTTTAATCATTTCAACCGAGAGATGTAAACGGCAGTTAAAATTCCTATTTTCCAAGAAAAACACAAAACTAGCTTTTTTCCAATAAACACACAAAATAAGATTACATTCCATTTATTAAAGCGCTATGCAATAAGTTTTATTTCTAATCCCAACTATTCCAAAACTTGCAAGCAAACATTCCCTATAATAATCAATGCTCAAACTTTTTATTTGGTCTGTATTATTAACTGTGGAAAATACTAACACCAAACAAAAAACTGTATAATAAATAAATGCATGAATACAAAAAAGTTTTGAATTGCTGAAAAACGAAACTTGCATTTTTTATTTATTGAGTAGGTAGGTAGTACTTATGTGCATAATGTAGTAAATACAGACGTCTGGGAGATCGGGTTGTTGACCTCGGTAGTTCGAGACGTGTTTTGGTCATACATTTTTTATTTTGTCGATACGAAGCATTGACCATCGACGCAAAAAACTGACGGATACCTTTGAGTCTACGTCAGAGTGCCTCCGAGGCTACGATACTCACGGAATGGAACGATTGCAATGCGGTTTCTTTTATTCAAAAGCCTCATCTCACGAAATGGTGGATAGATAGGTTCCGTGGAAGTAAGTGTAAATGTTTTCAGGACGTTCAGCTGTCAATTCTGAAACCTTCGAGGTAATTTTAAATTTATAGCTAGATTCTAGCTGAAAATTCCTAGCCTAGGTAATAAGTGCCACCTCTTTGGAGTTAGTTTTATGTTATTTTTAATCGAGCATTTTAGCATTTTTGTCTTAACTAAATCGGAGCAATTCTTTACCTTTTATCTGCAGGAAATATATAAGGCTGTGTAGTGCGTCACTCTTCTGGGGTGACTTGCGCACCCCTCTAAAGAATTTTGACCGTTTTATATATTACTCATAATTGGATAAAATGTTTAGTAGAAAAAAAAACAACCAGTCTCAGGAAAGCTCGAATAGGATACGAACCCATGACCTTTCTATTGCCGGTCTACTGATCTAACCGCTAAGCTACCGAGACCCCAGAAGACTCGTTGAGTTTTTTCTAGTAGGTAGTTAGTGGTATACGCTGTGATCCAGCGGTATTACGTCAATGTGAAGTCATCCTCACAGTCGAAAGAAATACTATTACAAGTATTTAATAGGTCAAGGATCATAAGACCGCCGGCGGTCGCGAAACAATTGATTTTTTCTATTGTGTCTGGTTTTACGATCCTCAAGGGGTTAACAATTGATAAAAACGCTATTGCTTAAAAATATCTTTATTATTGAAATTTTTGCATTCACAATCCTACTAATATTATAAACGCGAAAGTAAGTATGGATGGATGATTGTTACTCTTTCACGTAAAAACTACTGAATGGATTTTAATGAAACTTTACAATAATAACACATAGGCTACAATTTGTTTGGAAATTCGTCGCGGTATACCGGGACGGGGGTTCACGCGGACGAACTCGCGGGCGGGCAACTAGTGCTATATAAATACATACAGAATAAAATGTTTTATCCTCATTGCCTAGTCTCTGATTATATACCATTGTGAATGCAAAAAATTCAATAATAAAGTTACTCAAAATAATTGTTTTATAAAAAAAATCCATTAATTATATACCTCCCTTTCAGAACTTAGTAAGCTGGACACCTTCGCATTGGCATACGGCAACTCATAAATATATTAGAAGTAAGTACTATTTTACATTTTATTACAAAACATTGAGACTGTCAATATCAGTACCTATCACAGTTTGCTCATAATGAAATGAGGTCCGCACAGAACCCATCGGCAGCGAATTAGAGGTGGATCCTTAGAGTTGGATTGGGTCATGAATAAATTTATCCCTCCGCACTGAGTAACCGGTCTCTGGAGTTCCAATTGGTGCTGAGGATGCGACTCAGTACGTACTTGTAGACTTACTTTATATGTTTATTCTAGTGACTAGAAAAACCGATTTCAACTTCCAATTTATCACTAGTTTTGGTCAAGTGCAACTTAAGAGTCGCACTTTTCGGCCCATGAACGTCCTACTGCCAGGCACTGACTTTCCCACATGGACAACAGTACATGTGGAGGGGATAAGATAAGATAAAATATTCTTTATTGTACACCAAATAAACAACATAAGGACAAACACAAAGTAACATACAATTGGCGGCATTATCGCTAAAAAGCAATTTCACCAGGCAGCCGTGTTGGACTGGACAGAAAGTGAAATTATAAGTAAATTTTTGCAGTTATGGTGTTTTAATTTCAATAAGTTTGAATTAGATAAACAAATAAAAATAAATAAACATGCTCAAGTTTATCAATATCCTACTTCCTACCAATATTATAAACGCGAAAGTTTGTAAGTATGGATGGATGTTTGTTACTCTTTCACGTAAAAACTGCTGAATGGATTTAGATGAAATTCGGCATACAGATAGTTTATAACCTGGATTAACACATAGGATACTTTTTATCCCGATATTCCCACGGGAAATGGAACCACGCGGGTGAAACCGCGAGCGGCCGCTAGTCATACATTATATTATAGTAACCTTTTTGCTTATCTCCGTTTTGAGAATTTCTGAATGCCACTACGCCATCAGTTGGTATTTACGGAGAAGAAGCGTCAATAATATTGTAAAATAATATTGTAATAATTTTGTTTAATGATGTAGATTATGATGGTGATGTTTTCTAGTTTTATTTTATCTTAGATTAGGTTTTTTCTTAAATAATGTATTTTAATTTATTTTACTTAAACTTAAACTTGATCTGGCAGTCAAACCGCCTAGGCGGTTTTGCGGGACATATTGTTTTTATTTTTGTTATTATAAGTAGGTAGGTACTTACGTAATAAAAAAAATAACAAACTCAAGCCTATATTTAATTTTGTCGCTTTCTTCTCTAAAGTCCAATATTGGATAATGCCTACTACCATTAAAATCAAAATAAAACATATTTACAACCTGACAAAAACTATGGCGTACTTATTTTAAAATATACTTAATTATTATAATCTGCCATAACAATAATTATTAATATTTATACCGCCATTATGCACGGCGCATGCATTAAAATGTTTAACCTAATTATAAGTACAGGATCATGTGAAACTAGTTTTGTTAATTATTACAAAACCATAACAATTTGTTTTAGCTAATTGCAATAGCTCTGCAACCATAAATAGTGATGCCCACATTTGAGGACCACAAAGGATTAAGGGGAGGTATTTCGAGCGCTTCCCTCTCGTTCTCTCGACGGTACAACGGTAAGGGACGGTATAACAGCGAAGCGGCGCGAATAATCGCGTTTTATATTTTAAAAAATTGATAGATGTAATAAATAAAAAACCATCGGTTATAATAACTCAAGTTATTTACGAGCTTCATTTTAGTAAATGACTCATAATATCAAATTACTTATTTTAAGAATAAAACCTGGAAAAGAAGATAAAATGACACAAAAATATGTAACTTTGTGAATTTATTCTATCGAGCCAACTTTATAAAATCGTGTTTCCATTGAGTGTATTTCACAGAATAAAGCCTCAACAATATTTCATAATTTTCGCAGATTTTAATTTTACTGTTTACTACTTCAAAAAGTAATTCTAAGAACGTGTTATTTTAGTTTTTCACTAACACCTAGCCTTAAGGTGCGATAGGCATATACATATACTCACGGTTTTTAACCCCAAAAAGTTAGCCAGATAGATGCAATGAGAACAACAAAAGAATTGCAGTACATTTCACCCCATACAGGAGGCTCGTCTCGAGTAGGCATTAGGGACCTCCCACACTACACCGCTGTGTACGCGCGAGTACACTCAAAGAGACTTATCCTCAGATCGCGCTTCAACTTGCACTATTTTTACCGACGAACGGGAGCGGGAGAAATCGACACTTGATTTTTGTTGGTATGTGCCTATTGGCAACGAGAGAATTATATGGATATCTACATTTCTACTTAGCTATGAACAGGTATTCGCATAAGGAAAATGATATGGTACATACGCAAGTCAGCAGGTAAACTTACCACAAAATTGTCCAAATTAATTGGGTTGGCAAAGATCACTGCTTTCTTTCAGCTTTCTTGCCATCATCATAACTCATTCCTTACAAGTTAAAGTAAAGACGCCGCTTTCCTGTATCTGTAGCTCCGCTTTCTCCATCAAAACCATGCAAGATTTTACGCGATTTTCATCGATATTGGACGATGATTTTTTTTACATCATCATCATCAGCCTATAAACGTCCCACTGCTGGGCATAGACCTCCCATGTGAACAATAGCACGTGGGGATATTGGGCCATAACCCACCACGCTGGCCCAATACGGGTTGGTGGGTTTTAACGACTCCCATCTTACGACAGCAACCGGGACCAACGGCTTAACGTGCCTTCCGAAGCACGGAGGAGCTCGAGATGTTATAAATTTGGTCACCCATCCAGTGACCCGGCATTGCGAAACTTGCTTAGCAAGCAAGATCGCAAGCCGATCGCGCTAGCCGCTGCGCCATCGAGCTCCTCTACGCCATCGAGCTCCTCACTTTTTTTACATAATTTGTAGTATTCGATAAAAAACTAGCGGTTGCTCGCGGTTTCACCAGCGTGGTTCCAGTTCCCGTGGGAATATCGGAATAAAAAGTATCCTATGTGTTAATCCAGGTTATAAACTATCTGTATGCCGAGTTTCATCCAAATCCTTTTAGTAGTTTTCACGTGAAAGAGTAACAAACATCCATCCATACTTACAAACTTTCGCGTTTATAATATTAGTAGGATAGTAGAATAACTGTAGTAGTATTACGGTGTTTCGTGACAAAGGCGTGGGCGGGCTGCTAGTGCAATACAATTGATAAAAGTTACCGAGTGAATGAATGGTTTATGAGGGACGTCTTCCATTACAAGTTTGCACAACATTTATTTCCGTTTAACCTTGTCGCGTAGCGGTCAAAGAATACTACCACCCCCTCTCTTCCCTTGGGTGTCGTAAAAGGCGACTATCGAACTAAATACTGCACATACTTCCACCAGTATAGAGCGGCGATGGGCTCACCACCTGTCACGCTGAGGACATTGAAAAGTGGACTATGGTTTAGGGAACTGCTTTTGCTTTTAACGGTTGTACTTGAGGTGCCAGTTCAAACAAAATTAGTGATGAAAGGAGAGGGGATGTCCTCATGGCCTAGTCTCTGACTAACCCTTCGGGGATAATAGTCTTGAATATGTGATGGTATTTCGTGACAAAAGCGTGGGTGGGCCGCTAGTGGAATACAATTGATAAAACAATGAATAAAACCGGCCAAGTGCGAGTCTGACTCGCCCATGAAGGGTTCCGTAGCAGGAAGTAACATCATAGACAAGTTCTTGTAGTTCGTTGTAACTTTGATAGATGTTTTAATAATAGTGTATTTTTTTTTTATTAATTAATTTATAATGTATGAAAAAAAATCTACTCACTAGATCTCGTTCAAACCAATTTTCGGTGAAAGTTTGCATTATAATGTACATCATAATTTTTTTTAGTTTTATCATTCTCTTATTTTAGAAGGTACAGGAGGCGGACACACACATCTTATTTATCTCTTTGGAAGTGTCTCTCGCGCAATTTATTTAGTTTAGAAAAAAAATATATTAAAAACCTCAATATCATTTTTGAAGACCTATCCATTGATACCCCCCCCCCCCCCACACGGATGGGTTAGATGAAAAAAAAATTTGAGTTTCAGTTCCAAGTATGGGAAACCCCCAAAATTTATTGTTTTTTTCCTATTTTTGTGTAAAAATCTTAATGCGGTTCACAGAATACATCTACTTACCAAGTTTCAACAGTATAGTTCTTATAGTTTCGGAAAAAAGTGGCTGTGACATACAGACGGACAGACAGACATGACGAATCCATAAGGGTTCCGTTTTCTGCCATTTGGCTACGGAACCCTAAAAATTACAGAGCGAGTGACCTAATAAACATTAGGGACTTCCGTTATAGGTTTACACAACATTCATTAAAGATCACAGATGCTGCGGGCATCCGCTACTACAACCGCTACCGCAACCACGGTACATCTGCGCTATTAGACATTAAGTATCTACATCACCACGCTCGCGCTCTGTTGTTAATGGACGTGTTATCGATTTTTAAATGTCGATTTAAATATTTGATAAGTAATATCATCTTTAAGTTCAACAGTGTTAAGTATTCACAGTATATCATCTAAGATGGCGAAATGCGTAAAATGTTTAAAGTTAGTGTCTAAACGAAATGCAGGATTGCAGTGTGGTGCGTGTAATAAGTGGATACATGCGATCTGTGCATCACTATCAAATGAACAACTAGCTGCGTTATCGGCAACGGACGCGATTTGGAAATGTCGTAACTGCACCGGCTCCAAACCAAAAAGGACATCGATAATATTACCTGAACGTGAACCTGAAGAAGATGATGCCAACAGTATCGACAACCCATTATCCGAATCGTACAGTGGCCAACTCATTACGGAGATTCGACGCCAGTTAAAAGACGTTATGAAGAACGAGTTTAAAAAATACCTACGGGAAGCGATCCAAGAAGAACTAAAAAGCTGCTTACAGTTTTATTCGGATAAGATTGACGACTATCAAGAATGCATAGATAAATATGAAGAAAAAATAAAAATCACAGAAAATGAGAATAAAGAATTAAAGAATAAATATACCCACATAAAAAATAAAGTCGAATCACTCGAACAAAAATTACAGACTGTGGAACAAATACAAATTGGGAACCATTTGGAGGTGTGTGGAATTCAAAAAACTGAAGGCGAGAATCTGCGGGATGTCATGAAGAAAGTAGCTGGAAAAATACAACAGGACAGCAAAGACATTCTAATGGTGTACAGGAAGGAAAGTAAGGCTCATTTAGGACAGAAAAGAAACGCATCTACCCTGGTCGTTACACTCCGTGAGGGACGTCGTGATTCCTGGCTAGACAGCGCGAAGACAGTCACCATGACAGGTCAAGACATAGACCGGGAGGAAGCGGGCAGGATATTTTTGCGTGAGGCACTGACTCCATCAAATGCGTTTTTGCTATGGAAAGCGAAATCCGAATTAAAGGCTACTAACTTATGCAAGTATGTATGGTGTAGGAGAGGATGTGTCTTAGTGAAGAAGGATGATACGAGCAAAACACATCCTATCAGGTCAGTGAGTGACATTGAACAGTGGGCCGCCTCGGCGTCTAAGGACAGAAAGAGTGAGTAGGCAATCCTTTTAGTATATCCTTGTAATGTACGATTAAATATTTACTCTAATGTTGAATGTTAATGTGGGAAAATAATAATGTAATAGACGAAAGGAATTTCGACTGCTGGAATGAGTACATAGAAACACTTCCAGTAGGACACCAGTCTTTTAATATATTTCATGTAAATATTAGATCAATGCTACAAAACTTCTCTCATTTGGAATTTATTGTTATGAATAGTAATCGCGTCATAGATCTCATTGTATTAACAGAAGTAAACATAAATGATTCATGTAAATCATTGTTTGAATTACCTAACTATAATATGTATAATAACCTTAGAAAAAACCGCAAGGGAGGCGGAATTATCATGTATGTTCATAAGACCTATCCATTTGCATGTGTTCCAACTGTCACCTGTTATTTTGAAACATTATGCGGCCATATAACCTTAAAAAACAAACAAACGTTAAGTGTGTGTGCCGCGTATCGACCACCTGAACTGTGTAAAAAAGGGTTTATCCATGAAGTTGATTCGGTTTTAAAAAAATTGTCAAAAAGAAATAATTTAATGCTCATTGGAGATATGAATATAGATCTTAAAAAAAAGGATAATAACACAAATATGTATTTAAATAAAATGTATGAATTGGGTCTAGATTCCGGAATAAATCAATACACAAGAGTTGAGAAAAACGGTCAAAAAGTATCACAATCGTGCATAGATCATATGTTCATTCGCTCCGTAGACTGCCGTACAGTTCATACGGCGACGATAAACATAGCTATAGCTGACCATTATATAACAGGCTGCACAATAATAACAAAGACGGCCGATAACGCGGCGAGCTCCGGCGCGCGATTAGTCACTAAACTAGATAATGAAAAAATACAATCTGCTTTACAACAGGTGGATTGGGACGCGGCGCTCACTTTAAATTGCCCTAATGAGATATTTGAATTTGTTAAACATAAATTTCAAGACGTATATAGTAAATGCAAACAAGTTATTAAATGTAAAGGTTATGGTGAAATGAAATGTAAATGGATAAATAAAAAAATTATTTTAATGTGTAAACAAAAAAGTAAATTATATAAAATATGGAAAAAGGATCCCAATAATATTGAAAATAGAATATTGTACAATAAATATCGCAATAGAACTAACAAATATATTAATTTTATAAAGAACAGGTTTATCAGGACGGAAATATGCAAAAACTTTAGGAATTCGAAGGCTCTTTGGAAGATTGTTAATGAATTGTGTGGCAAATGTACGAAGTCCATTGATGAAGTTATCTCGAAATATTTTAAACTGCAAAACATGGAATTAACAAATAATTTTGCTAAAGCTTTTCAGAAAAATGTTGAAGATATTTCTTTGTTCTGTAACCATGTCATACTTGACCATTCCACCTTGTCCGGGGCTCCGGAGGTAGCAATGCGGCTCAGAAAAGCAACTTGCAACCAGATATCAAAAATAATTAACAGCATGAACGATAATAAGAGCCCAGGTTATGACGGCATTCGGGCGTCCGATATAAAGAAAGTAAATATCCAAATAACACCTTTATTGACACACTTGATTAACACAAGCATCGCCGCCGCCAGATACCCAGACGACTTAAAAATAGGTATAATTCGTCCTATTTACAAAGGTGGAAGTCACACAGACTATAATAATTATAGACCAATAACAATTTTGTCATGTGTGGACAAGATAGTTGAGAGACACATAGGCAACGAAATAAATAGTTTTCTACAAGAATATAAAATCATCAACTCAAAACAATTCGGTTTCCAAAGAGGAAAAAGTGCCTCACAACTACTTTGTCAATTTACCAATGAGGTCAACGAGCTCATGAATGAAAAAAAACATGTGCTCGTTGTTTTCATTGATTTTAGCAAAGCATTTGATATGCTTAATTATGAAACATTATATAAGAGGTTACAGCAGGGTGGAATACAGGGCCCTAGTCTGGACTGGTTTAAAAATTATCATACGAACAGATGTAATAGCGTTAAAATTAATAACACCCTTAGTGATCACATACAAACTATTAAAGGAACGGCCCAGGGGTCAATCATTGGTCCAACCGAGTATTTAATTTACGTGAATGATATGTGCAACCTGATTAGGCAGGGCTCTGTGTACCAGTTTGCGGACGACACGTGTCTTGTGACGGCCGACCGTGACTTGGCTAAGGCTGAGCGAATAATGCAAGAAAATTTTGATAAACTATGTAAATGGGCGCATGACGTCGGACTCGTGATTAATGCAAAAAAAACTAAAGTGATGCATATACATTCCGCGCACAACAAAACGAGCCACGTGATTAATATCATTGCTCACCAACATGACTGTCTTCACCAACCGGTCGGACAATGCACGTGTCAGCAAATAGACGTGGTCGGGGAACATATATACCTGGGCCTATTAATAGATAACAGATTTAACTGGGGTCCACATGTTAATTATGTATGCGATAAACTTAGATCTATACTTAGCAAGATGTCTATTCTAAAATATAAATTACCATACAAGGTTTTAAGATTGTTATACCTTGCATTAGCAGACTCTGTTGTTGAATATGGTATAAGCAGCTATGGCAGAACGTATAAAAGCTATTTGGGAAACATAAATAATTTACAAACAAGAATACTAAAAACTATTGTGGCAAAAAATGTTAAGGAAAGATATAGTAATAATTATTCCGAGCTTTTTAAACATTGTAATTTATTGTCAGTACAAAATAAAGTAAAATTAGCTATTTTAAAAGATGAACACATTAACGTAAAAAAATTAGATATGTATACACGAGATGAAAGATTAAGAAATGTAGGTAACAATTACCAGTTTAAAATGAATAAGTATAATAACTTGTACGGCGCGAGAAACTATAAATATATATTACCTAAAGTACTAAATACCTTACCACAAAATATGCAAAATATATACTTAAATAACCCTAATTTTAGAAAATCATTAAAAAAATATTTTATAGATAAAAATGAACCTGATTTTATATTATGAATGTGGTTAAAATATAGTATTGTTTAGTGTGAGGAGCACTCGCAGGAACATCGGTCATCTCTCATCGGTCGTCTGCTTACCATCGTGCGAATTGTAGCTATAAACACTGACCACGGCCGCTGTTGGTGCGAGTGCTCCGGCAGATGTTGATATTGTGTTTTTATTTTTATTAAGATTAAGTTAGTAAGTAGAAAAAATTTATTTCGAACTCTCCAAGGCACATAAACCCACGAGGTTTTTGCTGAGGATATTAAATGTAAAAAATTGTATTTTATATGTTTTGAACAATAAAAAAAAAAAAAAAAAAAAAAAGTGCCGTATGCGAATGTTGTGCAAGTTGGGGAGAAATTATTGTGGGTGTGGGGGCAGCGAGTAGCATGACCACCCACCTGAGTACTGTCTTTCTCTTTAAATAACAAGAAAGTGTAGGTACGCCTATAAATTGGGCCCTTTTACGTTGTTATTAGAGCTTACTATCCCGTTATAGTCCTGATAAAATAGTGGTTCCAGGAAATTATTAAACCAATTGTTGCTGCTTGGGCGGTTGGTCCAGGTTGTTGTCTTAAATTGGATGTCGTAAAACTCCACCAACCCGCATTGGGCCAGCGTGGTGTGTTATGGCCCAACCTCGACATGTGCTGTTAACAATGTGGGAAGGCCTGTGCCCTGCAGTAGGACAGGCGATGGTGATGATAAATTACGCCCAATACCTCCATTTTTTTTGTTTCATTATACTGAACCGCGATTGTCGAGTGGTCAAGCTTTCGGCTCGACATCCGGAGGTCCCGGGTTCAATTCCTAATGCAGGCAAAACAGTAAAGTAAAAAATTTTGTAACGAAATTAGACATTTTGTGATGGGCTGGCTGCTGTATCTCTACATTGATTATATTTATGATTACTTTATTCAACAGTGATGAATTAAATGTCATATGAAAGCTCTTAGCGTGTACTTTATTTTAATATATGGCAACTAAATTCAAATCCAGCGCGAAAACGGTGTTCTGGTGCGTTTTTGAAAAAATATTTTGTTTTGATATTAAATTATGATTAGCTATCAGTCAGTAGCTAGGACTATAACTCACTATACTCCACTCACTATAGAAAAAATCTTGCCGAATCTTTTGTTTAATTATGTTGCACTGAAAAACCTAAACAGGCAAAGGGTAGCGTTCTTAAGGATGGAAGCTAATCTGCCACATTTAGAAATATGATATCCTAATGATTTCCTTGGAATTTTACATTTACAATAGTTTTTGAGTGTATCAAAACGCCATTTTTGCGCAGGATTCGAACTTGGCTGCTTTAGAATAAAATAAAGTACACGTCAAGAGCTTTCATATGACTTACGTTTCATCACTGTTGCACAATTTTGGAAGGTGGTGGGTCCAGTGTTCATACAAAAGTGCCCATGGTCCTTTACATACATATAATCACGACTATTATCCCTGAGTCAGAGACTATGTCATGAGAACCGCAAAAGCAGTCCTCTACCATAGTCTACTTTTCACCAAATAGCGACTGCACACGTGCTCAGCGTGACAGGTGGTGAGCCCATCGCCGCTCTAAGCTGTTGGATGTATGTGCAGTCTTTAGTCCGTATTCGCCTTTTACGACACCCAAGGGAAGAGAGGGGGTGGTAGTATTCTTTCACCGCCACGCGACACGGTTCTAAAATAAATATAACTAATTAAAAATCCAAAGCTGATGATGATGATGATGATAAAAAACATGAAAAATCGTACAAGCCCACTCGGATCTGAAGCGAAGTGATTGTCTCGCAAATGACACGCCACCCAATGTTTCACTTAATAGCAATATCATTTAGTTAATAGCTCTTTCGCCAAATCGTTGCCGTAATCCGTAACGGTTTCGCCCTCAAACCGTTCGCTTAATTGCCTATTAGAAAGAGGGACGAACCGAAGACGAGAGCGGAACAACACTGTAAGGGCGGATTCTTACTATGTCACGATCATAGGTAAAGTGCTATGAAGACAGTGTAACGTGATGTATCTTGTAAGTACAACCGAATAGTTCCAAGTATAGTCCAACATATACTGATAACTGATATCCCGGGTTCCCTGTGGGGGGTAGAAATTTGTACTCGTAAGCTGGCAGTAAGGATTCTTTTAAGTCGGCTGCCATTTTCCGAAATATTTTTTATTTTTATAGTAAAAGAATTGCGTACCTACCTACATAAATTATTTAAATATTTTTCTCGGATTAATTAAGTACTTAGTTATTTTTTTTTTATTAACATCTTAGTGATTGTGATGTTGTGGCTGCGATAGAATTCAAATTGTCAGTTAAAGTTGGCAAGAAGACTATGACTATAATAGTTCAGTAAATTAAAAAAGCTCGATGGCGTAGCGGCTAGCGCGTTCGGCTTGGATCTTGCCCGCTAAGCAACTTTCACAATGCCGGGTCGCCTGATGGGTGACCATTAATAACATCTCGAGCTCTTCCGTGCTTCGGAAGGCACGTTAAGCCGTTGGTCCCGGTTGTTGTCGTAAGATAGCAGTCGTTAAAACCCACCAACCCGCATTGGGCCAGCGTGGTGGGTTATGGCCCAATATCCCCACGTGCTATTGTTCACGTGGGAGGCCTGTTCCCAGCAGTGGGACGTTTATAGGCTGATGATGATGAAATTAAAAAAGTGGCATAGCCAAACAATATTTTTTTTAAACAATGCGACACATATTTTGTATTACTCAATCGATTCTACTCTTACTTCTGAACAAACTCTGCTATTTAATTAACACGTTGTACAAAAGAAACAGGTGGGAACGAGCCTTAACCGAGGGGAGCTTTTACAATGGTACCTTAATGCCTCATTTGCAGGACTAAGTGTTTGAGGAGATGTAATGTCTTGTGCCCGCTTTGTGCTAACTGTCGCCTCATTAATTCGAATTTCATTAGCGATGCAAGTGCTTGGTTAGCACTTTGGTAGCACTGAGGTAGTGTTTCGACTTAAAGAAAATTCAAATGAAAAAGTCTCGAAAAAGAAGAAAAGCAACTCGTGAAAATTTTTACCATTTTTCTTTTAAATTGTAATTTGTTAATAAGTTTTCATATTAGACTTTTATTTATAGTATTCAGAAGTTACAAATTCCCGGTGAAAAGCGATATCACGATACCATCACTGTTAAGCACTTCCACGATTTTAAATAAAATAAAACAAAGCTTTCAAAATCACCGCATGAATCAACTCGCAACCCCAAAACAAATATTCATAATTGTAGCACCCATCCATGGATAATACACTCACCGGGAGCATCCTCGGAAAGCACATCCATTCCGCGTGCACAACAATACATTCGCCATTCATAACGCGCCGTAAAAATAATGGAGGGCGTAAAACAATCCGCCGCGAAAGGGCCCGGATTGGCTGTCATCGCGAGCGCTAAAGATTAATTACGGCTCCGACAAAGTTTTTGCGCCACCGCAGCCGCAATTATTAAATTGAAATTTGAATAATTTCACAATGAAAATACATTTTCTGCGGATATTCCCGGAGGCAGCTGGGCGTCGTTAGTGAGACGTACATTTGACTTCTTTCGCGTTGTTCCGCTGTATGATTTTTTTTAAACGCTCGCGTGGTTCGCTTTAATTTGTTACCTCCGGCTTACTATGTGGAGGCGGTCTTTGAAAGCGCTCTTTCGCATTAAAACTTTGTGAATAAATGCTCACGTCACGAAGAAAAGAGGGATTTGTGTTTCATCACTTATGTAACGTGCGGTCGGACAGATGGGAAGCGGTGTGTTCTATGTGTGTGATGATAGTACCTACTTTTCATTTTTTTTTACAACGGTGAACGGTCTGGGGCACTACTGGGGCACCGGAATTTGCATACTATTTATAGTAATACTGATCTAAGAGTTGATGGTAAATGCCCCTGGCCTACATCAGTTGAGGAATCTGAGTAAAGTACACTTCCACCATCGGCCTTATCACTTAACAACTGTTAAATGTTAAAATCTGGCTGCTAAGGCCCTTAACACACTGCGACTCTTTGCAGCGATTCAAACGTACGTTAGTGAAACGTGCGATTGCATCGCAACACTGCGATTGCTTTGATGCAGACAAGACGGACTGTGCATTGAAAAAGCTGCATATCGCGGCTGAATTGCTAAAATCCTACGACACGACTCTCGACGGTTTAAAACAGCACAATTGAGGCTCTGAACGTTTGTGTTTTAGTAGCACTAGGTTTATCAGTTTAAGTAGCTCAGTTGCGCTCTATCCAACAACTCTTTTATAAAGCGACTCCTCTTCGGCGCGGAATTCATTGAGGGTCATAATTTAACTCGCCCTACAAAACAGCGTCCATGAAAAGGTTGCTTTGGCTTACAAATTCAGCGATAGTTGGTGACCGGTGAAATTTATGAGGCCAATATTGGTGGCGTGGAAGCTTCAGGATTACCTACTCCGCCGTAATGCATGGTGAGCCTAGAACTTTAGTTAATTTCAGTCTTGGTCCACAGTGTGAACGGAGCAGTGATTTATCTTCTTCTAGACACTTTTGAACGGTTAGATCCCATTAATTAAGCCTTATTTCACATTCACAAATGTTGAGTTTAGTAAAAAATGTATCTACTGATCTTCAAGAAACGAGTCTATTCCTTAGGATAAAATGTTTACTAGAAAAAAAAACAACCAGTCTCAGGAAAGCTCGAACGGGACTCGACCCGTTGTTTTTTTCTAGTAAACATTTTATCCTATAGTTATATAGCATTATGAATGCAAAATTTCAATAATAAAGAGTCTATTCCTTCCTTAAAGGCCGGCAACGCGCCTGCGATTCCTCTGGTTTCGCGGGTGCCCATGGGCGGCGGTGATAACTTTCCATCAGGTGACCCGCTTACTCGTTTCCCTCCTTCTGCTATAAAAAAAAACTTTTGCTTGCTTTGGACAACAGAGATTTGTTTTCGCATAAGCAGGGCACGGAACAAATAGAAAGAATAAGTAAACTTTGCTTGAAATATTAATATGTATGTTCATCATGAGAAAGGAGAAAGCCTACTTTTCTTAGTACACTATACTCCAGTCTATATTAATATAAATTTGGTTTCCGACATTGTGGCAGCGAAGGTAATTATATGTACGAATTTTTGACCAAAAGTGGCACAGTGGCCACTGTGCCACTTTTGGTCAAAAGCCTAAATCATTCTTATCAAGTTTTTATTTAGTATCGTTACTTTACTAAAGCTATGGTAGTTTGGCCGTGTAGAGGAGATGGATGAAAAAAGAATTACAAAAAAGGTGCTCGAGGCGAGAGACAATGGGAAGGAACTTAGACCTGAAGCCGTACTTTCACCCCTTAGAACAGTATTACTTTAATATAGTAAGAATAAACTTAACTAAAGTAATACTGTTTTAAGAGTTGACAGTAGATCTACAAATCGGTGACGTTCTCGTTAAAGATTAGCTGATCAATAGTACTTTAAAAGGGCGTAATGTGTCTATGTATGTGACACGCAGTGTAGGCAGGCAATGCAATTTAAAATTTCCCGCTGCTCATTAAACCGTACTTGATTCGAGTGATGAAAGGACTTACCTTTTAGCAGTTGCAAGTTTGGCTTTCGATATGTGCCTTCAAAGGGCTGCGGACTACATTCCAATAATCGTATCGAATGTGTGAGGTACGACATTGGGTACGACCCCAACTATGATGCAAATCAAATCAAAAGTTAAATAAAAAATATCTAAGTCATATTTAAAACTAATTTTAAACATTTATCTTGTCGGGGTTATTCTGTAACACTTCTGTCTAACCACAAATCCTGAAATGTACTGTTGTGCAATAAAAACGAACTTAAAACATACAATGATTGGTCAACAATGAATTCAAGCTGTTGGAGTGCTTGCGTTGTTGTTTTATTCCATAATATCATATCAAATCGAAAGATCTAACTATAAACGTCCCACTGCTGGGCAAATATGATTAATTTAACTAAATACCTAACAGAGGTTGTTCTTACCCTTCGTATTCTGTCGTTTAGCCAGTTACGTTGGGCCGGTGAAAGCGTGTTTCAGCCGGGTTGAAGTGTTTTTCGATAATTTATTTTCAATTTATTGAGAAAAAGATTGATATGAGATTTTGTGGTGGGACGTATTGAAGAAAAAAAAACATCATGGATTTTTTCTGTGTGTCTTACACAGAAAAAACGTCTAAACGTCTTTAAATATGTCTTTATGTAACCACGTCGCGTAACGGTGGTAGAATACTACCACCCTCTTCTCTTGGGTGTCGTAAAAGCGACTAACGGACTAAGGACTGCACATACATCCAACAGCTTAGAGCGGCGATGGGCTCACCACCTGTCACGCTGAGCACAGTGCAGTCGCTATTTGGTGAAAAGTGAACTATGGGAGAGGACTGCTTTTGCTGTCCTCATTGCTTAGTCTCTGACTAACCCTTCGGGGATAATAGTCGTGATTATATGTATGTATGTTAAAATATCAGAATCGAAGCATGAACAGTTGATAAATGGTAATACGGACAGTTAGGTAATTACTGAGCTATTATCACTGGGTATGTCGAAATCAAACAACATTTCAATGGTCCCTACCATAGTACGTTCGAAAACAATTAAAAAATTAATTACTTTTATTTAAAAAAACGTTGCATAAAATCTTTGCATAAATCAGAATTAGTCGATATTAGTCCACTGCTGGACTTAGTTCTCTACCATTGCACGCCACTGTGCTCTATCTTCGATTTCTCTCATAACTCAAACAACATAGTTTCACCAAAGTCATATTTTTGTAAAACTGATACGTACCTATGTGCCATATTAAAACTCGTTAACTACTATAAGACATAAAACTATCGCGTTGCATTGCATTAAAAGACATATTTGACAGTAATAACAAAATATACAGGTCTACCTAAGTATTATAGATATAACTTTACCTGTCTCGACTATTCCCAACCAAAATTAAGCGATAGCCTATTAATTAGCCCTCATATAGCGAATAGCCACTGCAAAGCCCATTACTCACTCAGCCTCCGCTACTGAAGCTAGCCGTGACGTCATACCTAAAATACTAACACAATTTCCCGTTACTAGGAAACAGCAGGCAAAAAAGCTCTGCCGAAACCAAATCTGGTAAAGGTGAAGCCCTACTATGAATTAACTCACACGCTACTCGCTTGCGACAGTGTTAATAAAATAAAACATTACGTACATAATCACGGTTATTATCCCCGAAGGGTTAGTCAGAGACTAAGCAATGAAGACCGTTAAACCAGTCCACTGTCATAGTCCACTTTTCACCAAATAACGACTGACACGTGGTGAGCTCATCGCCGCTCTTTGCTTTTGGATGTCTACAGTCTTTTAGTCCGGTAGTCGCCTATTGCGACACCCGAGGGAAGAGATGGGTCGGTAGTATCCTTATAATGAGCAGCCACAACGCAGCTTGTGATTTTAAAAACGAATGGATGCGATTTAGGGGCTAAACCTCCTACAATTAGTATGTAGCGGTTTAATCCCTGCTTCAGAATAGGTATGAAACAGCGAATAGGTAACAATGTTTATTCCTATTCATAAAGAAAAGAATTTACAAAAACTCAGAGAGGGTTCACGGACCGCTCACTCTGTCCGCTTGACTAGGACTTAAGACTTAGCTTCGGTGTTCTTCCTGAAGGACGGTGTGCAGAGGCGAAAGCTAGGCCGCGTACACGAAGGCCGCACCGACAGGAAACCGGTCCCCGCAGAGGTAGTCACCCGTAGGAAACCGGCGAGTAGGTAGGTTGCAGTAGGGCAGCAGTAGTGTGCAGCGGTAGGACAGCAGTAGTGTGCTGCGGTAGGGCAGCAGTGGTGGCTGCAGACCAGGGGTGGCAGGAACCCGGTGGAAGATTCCCAAGAATACGGGGTTATATTATTCCGAGTACAATTTCAGCAACACGATGTGATTCTGTAGACCCGGAGCAGCAAAGAGGCCGTTCTCAGGGGGGCGGCCTTTTATATCGGCTCAGGCCAGCCCTCCAGAAATTACTCTGACTGTTAATTCAAAATAAGATCGCAGCATGACAACACAAATTACATTACTGCAACCCATAGACTAGATAATGGCGACGCATAGAGTAAAATCATAGACCCAGTCGAATACCACAAAAAGGTGTATGGTATTTTATAGCGTAAGACACACAGAAAAAATCCATGATGTTTTTTTTTCTTCAATACGTCCCACCACAAAATCTCATATCAATCTTTTTCTCAATAAATTGAAAATAAATTATCGAAAAACACTTCAACCCGGCTGAAACACGCTTTCACCGGCCCAACGTAACTGGCTAAACGACAGAATACGAAGGGTAAGAACAACCTCTGTTAGGTATTTAGTTAAATTAATCATATTTGCCCAGCAGTGGGACGTTTATAGTTAGATCTTTCACAGTGGCCACAGTTAAATTTATTCTTACTATATTAAAGTAATACTGTTCTAAGGGGTGAAAGTACGGCTTCAGGTCTAAGTTCCTTCCCATTGTCTCTCGCCTCGAGCACCTTTTTTGTAATTCTTTTTTCATCCATCTCCTCTACACGGCCAAACTACCATAGCTTTAGTAAAGTAACGATACTAAATAAAAACTTGATAAGAATGATTTAGGCTTTTGACCAAATGTGGCACAGTGGCCACTGTGAAAGATCTAACTATAAACGTCCCACTGCTGGGCAAATATGATTAATTTAACTAACTACACCCAAGAGAAGAGGGTGGTAGTATTCTACCACCGTTACGCGACGTGGTTACATAAAGACATATTTAAAGACGTTTTAAATTTGCTCATTCGTGGCACAATGTTTACTCAACTGTCCATATTTCATGATTATCCAAAAGGGGTAGTCATGGACTAGGCAACGAGGACCGCAGAAGCAGTCCTCTGCCACTGAGCACGCTTTACCAAATCAAAACTGCACATGTGCTTAGCGTGATAGGTGGTCGTCGCCCATCGCCCCTCTACGTTGTTTGATGTGTGTGCAGTCTTTAGTTAGTCGCCTTTTACGACACCCAAGGAAAAAGATGGGATTGTCTAGCATTATTTTAATGACCCGCTGTACCACACGGCATTGTTCATTTATTTATTTATTTTATTTTATTTTACATTTTTGAGGAAAACTTACAGTTAATACAAAGTCTAAATAATTATAAATAAATACAATAAAGAAAATTACAAGTTTTCCCGTATGTATAAACCATAATTATGTTAAGAAAAAGTTAAGTTTCGAATGTATTACAAAAGGACTACAAAAGGACTATTCTCATTCATATAATCATTAACCCCTTGAGCACCGTAAAACAAGACAAAATTCAAAATCAATTGTTTCGCGACCGCCGGCGGTCTTGTGATCCTTGACCTATTAAGAGATGTCCACGCTATTCATTCAAATGGGGAATGCTCTACTCTTCTATACAAAGGGTAACACAGCTCCGCGACGAAAAGAAAACACAACAAAAGAGCTACAGCGAAGTGGGCCAATTCACACGTTTTAATTTTTGAAACACAATCCGCCCCATTTAATATTCACTCTCATAATGGTTGGGAAATGAACAAAACGCTGAAAAATATTGGATCGACCACAACAAAAGACGCTAGTCTGTCCGTTCAGAATGAGGGTACGACAATGGAGGCTGTATTGAAAGGGGCCGCTTCAGATTATTGTCCATGGCTTGGTATTTATTTTTCAGTTTGTAGATTGAATTTGTCTCGGAAACGGTGGCACAATGGGGCCAACAGCTCGGAAAAGCTGTGGTAAATTGGTGCAGCAGAAAATGTGAGCTGCCTCCATGCTATTAAGAAACTCATCTCCACGTATGAACGATGTGTCTCTTCTGAACGGTGGATAGGTACTATGACCGCTTTAACCAAATACCTTAAACGATGAGACTTTAAAAGTATCTTTAATAATGGCATTCCGAGTAACTTTTATTTTCATTATTAAGGTAGCTTTTTTATTTTTGCCTGAATTTCTAAAGAAAATATACTTGGTATTTTCTAATTTATAACTGATATTTAATAAAATATTGTTAGGAAATATTCACAATATAAAATGGGGCAACATAACTATTTTGGGAGAGGGGGTGGGGGAACTTTGCCCTTGTGATTGTATAGAAATAATAATATTTTTGTATCTCTGATTTTAGATGATAAATACAATTATTATTCTAAGCAATCACTACCTCTTTATCGGAAGGCAAACCTTATATTTTATCTCTAGAATATACTATGTACTAAGTGTAATATGTACTAGCTTTCGCTCGCGGCTTTGTTTGTGTTATTTTTTTGCTGGAGTCACATTCGTATTTAAAACATTAGATTAGATTCTGTATTTTTATGACATGCCTTGCCATAATATGGCGATCTTCAAACGAGGCGTGAAGGAAGCTCTTTGTGGGCCGGCAAGGTGGACTGATGCTTCGTCTTGCAGACGCTGCACCAGTTGTCTTCGCGCCTGGACCCAATTTCCACTTAACATCAGGTGGAATTATTTCAAATTTCAAACATAAAAAAATTGCCTGCTGATGCGCTAGCTTACGTCAAGCATCCGGTATCCTAACTACTACTAGTATTAAAATTGCACAGAGAATAATTGAAACATGTTTATTGTTCGTAATACTCGTAAATATTGCTCCAGCTGAATTAATAAAATCTATAGTATGTCAGTCATTACCGTAGCTTAAGGAAAGCTGTTGTCTCTGCTACTAACTACTACAACTAAACTAAATGTATAAATGTAATTAAAAATTATTTTATGTGTATTTAAAAAAGTATATACGGTTGTGGTTTTAAACAGTTGCCAAATTTAAGGAGGCGATTGTGTTAATGTAAATGATTATAAATCCATTAAAAAAAATACGTAAAAAAATACAAACATTGTTTTGTTCCTGTTGCATGTCATTCTTATAAATATACTACGTTGCTTATTGGTACCTCTATTACTTCAAATGCCGCCGCTTGCGCCGGCCGTCCTTTCATCCTTTGTCCTTTGCCGCCCGCCGCGGGCGGCTTGCCGACAAACGGGCGGCCCGCCACCCGCTCAAAGCGGGACGAGCTAGACACGACGCGAGACACGACGCGAGACGCAAGAGAGTCTGCTCTGTAGTCAGTCAAGTCAGGAAGTCAGTCTCCCGCTACTTGTACCCGCGAGCGCACGCGCACGGTTGACAAAGGAATTTCCGTGCCGTTTTCAAACGTAGGTAGGTACCTACGATGTCGCGTTATTCCAATCTCGACTACGTTGAAATGGTGCGGATGTATGCCCTCGCTGGTAACACCTTGAGGGGTGCAGTGCAGATGTTCGCGGAGAGGTGGCCAGACCGACCAACGCCGTCCCGAACGACGATGCTGGCTGCTACACAACTCCTACTGGATTACGGGCAGTTCAGTATCCCAGCGCACGCCAGTGGTCGAGGCAACGTGGGCCTGCCCGTCAACTTACAGGAGCAGATCTTGCAGTTCTTCGACGACGAGCCACGCACCAGTACACGTGATGCTGGGCGGCACTTTGGCCTTGATCACACCATCGTTTGGCGCTTGTTGAAGAAGAACCAGCAGCACCCATTCCCTTTTCGACGAGTTCAGGATTTGCTTCTCACTGACCAGTCCAGCCGAGTCGAGTTTTGTAGGTGGCTCCTCGAACATCAGCACGTCAATATTCTGTGGCCTGACGAGGCGCTGTTTTTGGAGTGATGTAAAAAGGCTAGTGTATGCTGAGGAGGTTACAAGTGTTGTGCAATTGCGTACGCGAGTGGTGTCCGCTTTTGAAACGGTGAGAGAAAACATTTACGTCCTCAACCAATTAAAAGAAAATTAACTTAAGTAAGTCACAGTTAGGCACATTTTAATTTCATTTCATTTCCATACCTACATACTATTGGCATAGGTACGTAGTTTTACTTTTTTCTGAATGACTCTATTGGGAATCGAACAAAGAAACTTTTAATTAGGAAGTGGCTATGTAACATACATACCTACCCAGACTTAATAACGTAGGTACCTATTTAGTTTCTAGGATGAAGTAGCGTGAAATAGCCACGAAGGTAATGTTTGTTTACGTTAACGGTTGTTGACCTCAGAGTAGTATATGTAAATTTCGAATAGAAACGTGAGATGTTACGAAAGATATAGGACACCGACCAATAGGTAATATTTTATTTTTATATTTTTATTTAAAACATAACTATTTGTTCTACACTTGTGTACAATATGGCAACTGTTTAAAACCACATCCGTATACCTAAGTTTAATGGCTCGGTGGCCGAGTGGCAAAGCGATTGGTCTGATATCCAGAAGTCCAGGGTTTAATTCCTAAGTAGAGCAAAGTGTATTTTGGATTTTACCGTGCCTGGCGTTTTCGTTTGTCAATACCCATCAAGCGTAGCGATGACTTTCGTAGTTTATAAAAATATACTGTTACTATTTTTAAGTTTATTATTTTACATTGTTAATTAATGTCACCTTTCAACGATATACTGTTATAACTTGTCTGTATTTTTGTGAACTGTAAAGTATGATATTAGATCGCTCAAAGCTACAAGAGTTACTGCAGCTCCCGTCAGTCACCGTACTCACCGGACGTTACGACAAACAATGTTTTACTTTTATTTAGTATTGGACCTACGGCTAACAAATCACAGAAAGACTAATACCCGCCAGACAGTGCAAAATGCCTTCGATGACTTCATCGCGTCCCGTCCAGCAAACTTAAAAGATTTAGTTTAGAATTTGGGTCAGCATGTACTAAAATAAAAAATAAGCGTAATGTTATTTTTTAATCTTCAATAAAATTTAAGTACCTAAGTAAATCGTTTATTTGTTGCTAAATCATACACATCATAAATGATACAAAAATAGAAGACATGTACAGAAAATTTATGTAAAATAATAAAAACAATGCATTAAAACATTATATTGAAGGACAGAAAACAAGGAAAAGTCTCAATATCAAATTTAGCTTAAAACCGCTCAGAAAACAGAACAGAACAGCGAATAAATAATACGATGGCAAGTTACCGCGCCCAAGTGACGATCCTGCAATTCTGAGCAGCCATGGGCTCGTATATCAGCCCGGCTGACGTTGAAACGAGTATTATATATCACCTTTCACATGCCACGACAATGCCTATTCTACTTTCGGGTATCTGGGTTATGAGTTCAGCCGAATGTCCTATCAAAAATTATACTAGTGTGGGCGCAAATTAATCTGCTAATTTCGATGATAAAGTTAGCTAATATTTTGTGTAACTACAAAAGTTTCTACCCGCAACAATGGTTTGTAGTTATTGCACAAATTTATTAAAACTATATATTCAGAAAGTTAACATAGCTTTTGTAATCTTCTTCTCATTTTAAAAAACTTTTATGTTCATTGTTTTTCAGTTTCACCGTGATTTTATAAAAATCTTTAAGTACCTACTTGCTTACCACTTCAAATTATGTTACATTTTAGCTCTTATAAATCAATTAAATTATTAAACAGCTTTTTTGGTAATATACTATGTTTATAATCATAAATAAAATATTTGGCTGGAATAGTTGGCTGGAAGAGATCTCTTTTACAGATAAGTCCACCTTTGCTCACCATTGTCTGAACATTATTTATTTTTCTGTACGTGTTTTTATTTGTGTTTTTGGTTTTAGTGCAATAAAGAAATACGGGGTGGAGATGACACTAAGACAATAACTAAAAATACTGGCTATACTAGTTAATAGAAATAATTTGAAACTATCAAATTAATCCCTGCACTGATTTTTTTTTTCATTTTTCATACAAACTACTCGTAAATATTTTATAACTTAACTTTCTATGAAAGAGGAAAAAAATCAGTGCTAAGATTAATTTGATAGTTTCAAATTATTTCTATGAACTAGTTTAGCAAATATTTTCATTTATTGTCGTAGTGTCATCTCCACTTTGTATAGAGGTTTTCAGCTTTTGAGTTATTTAATTTAACCGTTGAAAAAAAAGGAATTGAATGACTTCTTTGTAGCGTTATATTAAGTTAAATATAGGGTCTAACAATATCAATAAGCAAACGTTTAATGGGAGCATCTCTACATCACACTGACTGACATGCTCACCAAATTTGGTCCTAAACTACAGGTTCGTTAGTTAGATAATCAACAAAACATTATCATAATCCACCAAAAAATACACTCTTTCCAAACCCGTACAGCTGTACTACACGCACACAAAGATAGCCGAACATGCACATTAAACTCGGAGCACACTGAGCTATCTTTTTATTGACGCTTGCGTGCGTGTTAGTAAAGATACAGCATGTTTCATGATTTGCATTATTTTAATTGATTTAGTTTGTCAGAAAACATAACTTTGAAAAATCACTTTAAAACTGGAGCCCATTTTTTGTCATTGTATTGAGAATGATGTATGGATACCGCCCTAAAACGTTCATGTATTGATTTTGTTAGACCCTGTATATACTATTTTATTTTAATATTAAATTTTGCCTTTGTAGGAGACTGGTGGGAAACCGTTAAGTATAGAGACGTGTGGAAGGGTTTAGGGGAGACTTTCGCTCAGCAGAAGACGAAAAACTGAATAAAAAATAATGTTTTTGTTGATATCAACATTCCTATTACAATTAACAAGTTCAGTTTAGTGTGTTACGTGTAAATTAATTATGTATGTGTAATTATATGTAACTCGCACTAATAAGCGCCTGAAGTAGGCCTCAAATTACAAGCAACTTTACAATCAAGTTTACAGCCTACTATTGCTTGTCAAAGAGCTGATAACTCGAGCCCCGTTATAGTTTATAACCGGCTGAATAATCTAGTCATTTGGCAGAGACACGCTCACTCCAAAATTCAATTACCTAGGAAGTACATAAATCAACCACACTTGATACCGCTCAAGTAATATCCACCTGTTGTGCAGTCCCGATAAGGTCGATGAGTTAGGTGCTAATATTATTAGTATAACGGATGCGCTTAGACAGAAGGCCTAAACTGTACTGCATACTTTACTTTTTTTAGGATAAAATGTTTACTAGAAAAAAATCAACCAGTCTTAGGAAAGCTCAATTGGGATTCGAACCCATGACCGGCATAGTACATACATGGTCATGTAGGTCATACAGGTCATGGGTTCGACTATCTTATAGCATTCGATTCTATATAGCATTGTGAATGCTAAATTTCAATAATAAAAATACTTTTTAATTGGAGATTTGGTTCACTTCAGGTTCAGCCTCGTAGTCTAGATAAAGTACAAGGTTAAGCGCTTCAAAAATGACAAACATCACTTTATTTTTTTCCTTTTCTGATGGATTCTCGCCACACTTTTGAGATACAGTGCTACGATGCTACCGTACTAATTTGCTACGTTGCTACGGTGCTACGTGAACACGATGCATGCACGAACAGATATTTGTAATAACGGAAATTACAAATGCTAACGTGTATAAAATTAATTTATGGTGGTCGAGTGGTTAGCACGCTGGGTCCGGCGTTGCCCGATTTCTGAGATCCTAGGTTCAATTCCCGGTCGGGTCAATTTAGAGAAAACTGTTTTTCTAAATTGATTTCTGGTCTGGGTGTTTTTTCTATATTTATGTATATTCATCCGTTATCTTACCATATTAACGAGTTTTAAAAGTAATACTCATATTGGGTTAGATAATAAGTGTAAGCGTAAACAAATTTAATTAATTAATTAACACACGCGTCCAATACAGTTTGTAAAAATAAAATAAAGCGCCGACTTCATCACCGCACTTCCCAAATGCAAGTCGATGATCCATTTCGTCCAACCTGGGAATCGAAGCCCCTGGATACCGGGCCGAACTTAGCCACTCGTACTCCGATACACCTGTATTACAAAAATTTACACGTTATAATAAGTAAAAATTAATTTAATGAGCTGTGGTTAATCCTTATACGGGCGTATCCGGCTAAAAGGTTTTTCCTCCTAAACATAATGAAATATATATTAAAATAATTTTATTATATATTATTTAATTATATATTTTTTGCGCAAAATAAGCTAGCGAATAGTTAATTATGACGAGAAACGAATAATTGATTTGAATTATTCCTTGCCTAAATTTTACCATAAGTTTCTGTAAGAACGGGGTTTAGAGTTTTTTAGAGGGGTAATACTTATCATATGTGTGTGTGTATGTGTAGAATAGAATAGAATAGAAAACACTTTATTAACTAACACACAAGTTAAAATAAACTAAAATAACACAGGCAGTAAGTATACAGAAATTATAAAAAACATTTTAAAAACAGATGAATATAATATAATATAATAACTGTTTTTTTTTATGTTTCGTACATTTTCGCACAATGACGCTTACTTCTTTTTGTCAGGTGGTGGACTGTACGTCAATGCTTAAAGTACCTAGGATGAGTACCTAATTACGTACTTTAAAAACGATAAACAAATTTAGTTTAGTTTACCTCAAACTGAATTCATAAACCTTAATAATGCAGGTTAGACAACGACCAATAAACCAAATTGAAAGCACTAATATTCCTAAAAGACTATTATCGTACGTTTTAATTGTATTAAGTTAGAGGCACTATGTTCCCGCCCGCGCGACCTCATAATCTTATATCGCGTGCATTTACCGAGCGGGGTGCAGCCGCATAATTTAATTTTATCAGCGTCCAATACGGCTACGTTAGCGGAAGTGGGCCCGGCAACTTCCATCGTCCTTCTGTGCTGGCTTACGAGTAGGTCAATGCTTGTGGGTGACCACGGGAGTCTGTGCCGAGCTTGCACGCCGCGTTTCTGCCACTTGTTACACCAGACGAGCATTTTATCACCAACTGTGGCTATGTAAATTGTCGGTTTAATATTTGTAATTGTATTTGTAATTCTGTTGACAAGAACTGCAGATGAACATTTTAGTTATTGAACTTTATGTTTGATTGTCGTGGCTCACGGCATACGCTGAATTGCGACGATTTTGTTTGCTTAGTGACTAGTTTATAAAATTAATGTCCGTAAGTTCAGTTGTCGAATTTGTTATGCTCCGAATAAATATATTTCATTTCATCATTTCATGTCATTTATGTTAGTAAGTTTATAAACATAACCAATTATTTTATTAAATAAATGAATTATAGTTTCGATTGTTGATCATAAAATACGTGTTGTAAGTAAGTATCAAGAAGTGGAATAAGCTTTCTTCTTTTTCTGATTAAAAACATTTTACGAGTGATTGTATATAAACCTTTTTTCTGTTGTTTTAAAATACTTTACGTTTTAAACCCATTGCCCACCCGTGTGTACATCTCCAACGTTATCTAGGCAACAGCGATTGTGGTGCCAGATAGCTGTCGACGAAGGCACCAGGGTCTGAGGTACCTCGATGCTATCGGCGGCTATATACCCTGGACTTATGACTCTACTCTGAAGAAGCTAAACTGATTTTCTCGTACATGCTGTGCGCTTTTACAACCTTCTGATAATAATGAAAGTTATATTATGTTTGGTAAAATATATATTTATATAGCCCCACCACGCGGCCATTCAATTAAAATGTACGTATTTTTAAGTCACTTGTACTATGCGCTGAATTAGTTAAGTACATTTAAAAAAAAACTTATGTAAGTTAGGTTGATCATTGCACAAGGTCATGGCCTTGTTGAAATTTGAAACAAATTCTTTAAAAATTAACGAACAATACATAAATCTAATGCCATCTAAAAACATATTTTTTCGAAAACTTTTTTAATTTTACGCATGAAACAATAATTCTTACATGAAAATATTTGTATTGATATTCCGCAGGGCATCCCTTTCTTTAAAAGTATTTTTTTTTTTATTTAATACAATCGCGTGATGGTTTTGCACATTTAAACATTGCTCTAATTAAATATATAGGTCTGGAACTTTAAAACAGAATTTTTCTTATTATTAATGTAAATATGATTAATTTTGCTTTGAAGTTCATTATTAAGGCTTAGGTATGTCATTTTATGCGTTCGCGCGGCACCCCCCAACTATTTGTACGGGACGAACTCTGAAATCGCGGGAAAAAAAAGCTGTTCAACAAATTTAGGTTGGTTGTATTTGCAGTTTTGTATGTGTCTTTCACAAACGCTCCTTGATGTTGTTAGCAATTAAATAGGTCAAGGATCATAAGACCGCCGGCGGTCGCGAAACAATTGATTTTTAATTGTGTCTGGTTTTACGATCCTCAAGGAGTTCATTATTATTATTCCTGGTATTGCAACAGCTGGGCACTCATGCTACTACGGGTAAACACTTGACCTTTATCCCACCTGACATTAGGTTGACAACGCAGATGAAGCGCACTTCACCCGGATTCCTAGACTACTGAGGCACCAGCTTAACCGAGTACAAATATGTACCCCTCTGGGAATCGAACTTGGGACGTCCGAGTCAAAAACCGGTAGTAATATTAAAAAAATCCTACAGCTGAGCTGACAATGCGTGAGAGCTGTAAGCCAGAATCAAAGACTATGCCAGAATTCATCATGGCTAGGGCATGCAATCTCGTTCTCGTGAGATCTCGTTTTCGCGAGATCTCGGCCTTTTTTAACGAGATTGATCTCGGCCGAAAAATGGGCGAGATCTCGCGAGTTTAACGAGAGTGCACTCGAGCATAAAAACATCTTATTCGAAGCTTTACTTTAAAAATAATTCGTAATAATGGCGTGTATATTTTGTTAATTAATCTCTAATTTCTAATAGATCTAGGTAACGTCATTCGAACTAGAGTATCAGACCCGATCTCTGAGTAGGTAGAGTTTTCTTAAATTGATAATAATATCTTAGTTTAATAGTCAATTTAACTTAGTTAATGAGTTTCATTTTACAAAAGAAGTTATAAAAGAACTGTTTTATTATTAAAACACTTTTGTTTGATATTAGAAGAGAAGACTGGTTCTTTATTTTATTTCTTATTTGATTAGATACGTCAAAGTTTACTACATAAAAGTTTATTAAAAAAAATATAGATACGTCAAAAAATGCTAAATAAATAAATGTTTATTTCATAATACCTATACCTAATTCTTATTATTTTTTAATAATTTATTCAAATATTGTGATTATTCGCAAGAATAAACACACAAAACTGCCAATCTCGCGAGATGTCGAAATTGGCGAGATAGATAACATTTGATTTAAAAAAAATACTATAGAAAAGTATATCATTGTTGTAAAGATTTTCACTGTCAATAAATGTGATGACGTCATCTCCAATCACACACTAAGCGATTCCCTCAACGCGAACACACACTTAAAACGAACATCAACAAAGTCATAACAAACAAACCACTCCACAATAATACTTTGAACATCTACGAACAGACAAAACAACGTTAGCCGGAATACGAACTTCCGCGATGAAGTTAGCGGGCTCCCAGCAAACGTTATGACCGCTAAAACGGTCCGATGTTCAGAACAAGACACGACAAAAAGCCTGGCCATCCCGAAACGGTGAGTGCAAACCATTGAGGTAATATAACTAGAGCAGCTATCCCATACAAAAAGGTGCGCAGCTGACAGCGGGCAACGCGTGGGTCGTAGGGAGCCGGCCTTATTGTCAGGGACCTTACTATGACTCAGTGCGCAAAAACTAGCTTTGTAGTGCTGTCTCTAGTTATAATAACCTCATTGGTGCAAACAGTGAGGCAAAACTCTTGCACTTTGTGTGGAGTTACAAGCGTTCAGCGGTGAACTACTGGTACCAACTATGCATGTTAATTTGACGGGGCGCATGAAGCATTTGCTCGTTATCAGAGAAAGTTTATGTTGATTGTGCTGTTATTATATTGCCATTTAGTTATCCGTACCCAGAATACGAAAAAGGGTAAAGGTACTATATCAAACACCTCGGTGGCCGAATGACTGAGCGCTCGATCCGATAGCCAGAGGTCGTGGGTTTAACTATTTATTTATTTATTTAACGACAACCAACAAAACAAACACCACGTACATTTATAAAAAAACAGATATTGGGTTACATTTAAAGGCGCTGTTTTTTTTTGATAATTTGTTTCTTGACCATGGATACTAGTCCTTCAGTCGAAATAATAGAGTTAATTTATTATGCTTATAAGATGATAATGAGTGATGATAATAAGCGAAATGATATTTCCCAAATCCCTTGAGTTCCATTAAAGATGTGGGTCTTTACTGAATCTCACACGGACTTCTTGAGAGAATTTGAAAAGTGATGTTGCACTGTTTTGTTTTATTTGCCAACAGTCATACACGTTCACGAACACTTAACAGTTAATAATACACCATTATTTCACATTAATATTCGACATAACCCAAATTTTAGAAAATAAGACAAAACTACAGCTTCACTTTCCCGCCAAGAAGTCTTAAGACGCTGTCTTAATTAGAGGTTGCCACGTCATGCATAAACTAAAATGGAGTAATTAGGAAGCAAACTATGCACACACTATCATTCTCACAAACAAACTACTTATGAACTACACTACTATTAAATATTAATTCCCAATATTAATTAATAGGTTGGCAAAGGATGTTTCGGATTTCTTGATGCATATCCCGGGTTTGTGATCACCTACCCGCAAGGCTAGGTGTTAGTGAAAAATTAACATAACAAGTTTTTAGAATTAATTTTTGAAGTAGTAAGCAGTAAAATAAAAAATTTGCGAAAATTATGAACTCTTCTTGAGGTTTTACTATGTGAAGTATACCCGATGGAAACACGATTTGATAAAGTTGGCTTGATAGAATAAATTCACAAAGTTACATATTTTTGTGTCATTTTACCTTCTTTTCTAGGTTTTATTCTTAAAATAAGTGATTTGATGTTATGAGTTATTTACCAAAATGAAATTCATAGATAACTTGAGAGATTATAACCGATCGTTTTTATTTTAATTACATCTTTAATTTTTTTTAAATATAAAACCTGTTTATTCTCGCCGCTTCGCTGTTATACCCGTCACTTATCTTCGTACCGTCGAGAGAGCGAGAGAGAGAGAGAGAGAAGCGCTCGTAATAGCTCTTCTTATGACAATAGATATCAATTGTAGCGACGATGACTTTATTTCAATGGTGGAGGCATTTCCCAGCAGTGGGCAAGTAAATATATGATTGGTGAAGATTGATAAAAATGACCTCGATTTTTGCTAGTTAATAACTCTTTAACTTCGAAATAGATCTAATTTGTACACGGCAGCGCGGTCTATTACAAAGGTTGTCAAGCTTGTAGAAGTAACTGTGAACATTGCACTCCTACGCTTGAAATATTATTTTAGTAAAATTATTATGTTATAAATTCTGAGAAGTACTGCGAAGTTGATCGAGTGGCGTGGGGCAATGTTTGAAACACTGCCTGTTCATGAGTTCGTCTGGCATTATAATAAAATACGTTTTTGTTTGTTTACATAAGAAAAATTGTTTTTTTTTAATACATAATTCTTTGTAGGCGTATCAAAACATAAGTTATAAATATCTTTGTTATTGAAATTTTTGCATTCACAATGCTATATAGACATTGGATATAATGTTTACTAGAAAAAAATCAACCAGTCTCAGGAAGCTCGAGTGGGATTCGAACCCACAATCTTTGGATTGCCGGTCCACCGCTCTAACCGCTGAGCTACCGAGACCCCAGAAGACTCGTTGAATTTTTCCTAGTAGTTTGATTTACGCTTCCCTTTGTTCTCACTAGTTCGATTCAGTAGTTCGATCGTCGAACTAGTGAGAATTTTTTTTTCTCATTTGTTCGACCGTCGAACTAGTGAGAATGTTTGTTCTCACTAGTTCGATCCGTTAACTTATTATTATTATTAATCGAGAAGCAAGAACATTAAGTACCGATATAATAGATATTGGTCACAAATACATACATTGTATAGGTAATTATAAAATGAAAATCTTTTAGGTATATTTTGTAGGTATAATTATTATTTAAGTATTATTATAATATAGTAAACGTCAAAATCACAATGTTGCATAATTAGATTATTTATTGTAAACATAATATTTAGGAACAACTATAGGTAAATACGTAGATGAAAAATATTTTTCTGTCTTGCTTATCTCAACAAGCTTAATCATAAACTAAAAAGAAACTAAAAAAATGCCAAAAATGCTTCAAAATTACAAATGTACAAAATTAGGTATAGGTATAGACATAACATTCATAAACATAACTTTGATAAAATATACATGATTAAATATATTTTTCTCTGTCTTACTTATCTCAATAAGCAGAGAGCGAAAAAACTTTGAATTTGTGTATTCCACCAAAGGATATATGTATATTGAACATTATATTAGGTACATTGGTTACGAAATCAAAAAAATAATGTAATAATCAAATACTCAATTATTTTGTCACATTGAGTCTCAATGTAACTATAATTATCGCATCTTTTCTAAAAAGTGCCCAACACCAATTTCTCCGCATATTAATTGCATTTGAGCATCAATAATGTAATCGTCATTGAATAAATCAGTTTTTCTCCTTTTACAACGTTTGTTTGATGTTGAAGGTCTCTGAAGAATGTCATTTTGATATGAAGACAATAAGGAATCGTCCCGTAAAATATGTAATATTTGCAATAGGTTTACATGCCCTTTCGTTACAAGGTTATTTATTTTATGGTGCCATCCTTCTACTGCATTATTTGTTCGGTGGCGTTCGCCATAAACCGACCAAATTCTATGATAATCACCCTTCATCCAGTATTTATCGAAATAATCTTTAAACTTAATTATAGATTCGCAATTCTTCTTCATTTCTTTTTGAATATACGCCCATCCTGAAACAATTTCATTTTCTGGAAGCAATGCCAAGTTGGCGCATAATGAAATTATTCTTCTGTTGCGTTTGTCTTTAGTTAAACCCAGGGTTTTTGCTTTGCGCCACAAGCTGTTCACGTAATGGTGGTAGCAACCTTTGACTGTAACATTCAATGTTTTCAACGCTTTCATTGTGCCTTCTTCGAAATCTATCGTGACTTTAGCAGGCTTCCACTCTGGAATTTGGGACCCAATTAAATCAAATAAAAGTGAGTAAGCTTTTTTGGTCCTGTGACTCATGAAAGCGTACACCAAAGGGATGACATTCGTGTTATTTGTATCACTGCCGATGTCTCCGTGAATTGTAAAAAGTTGCTGAAAAGGTGTCGGACATGATTTAAAGGTCCCATCCATAAAGATGTGTTTAGTTTTTTTTATAATTTCTCGGGCATCATTTGAACAAAACACTAATATTCTCATTTTTTTATGACTGTAATCAGCGAGTAAGAAATCTGAAAAAGTACTAGGAACTTCGACTTCCTCAACAGTCTTTGCATTTATTTTTTTTACGTGTGCTAACTTATTTCTCCTTCTGTAAATGCGTGACTTTATTTCACAAAATTCAGGTACACTCTTAGAAGCTAAATGCAGGCCTTGATTTTTTAATGTAATTAAAGCTCTGTTGTAGACCCTAGGAGCTGGTTCTCTTCCCGTAGCTGCTTCTTCGCAAGCATTATTTAAAATAACATTGACTGTATTTCGTGTTTCATCTGGATTACATTGACCGCAGTGGGGTTTTGATTGTAAATTATTAGTGAAGTCCTTAAACAAAACCAATGTTTAAAAAATATAGGAATTCATGAATTATTTTGCTTGTACATTAAAACTATTACAAATAAAAATACACATACAACACCTATAATATGTAAATATACTTACAACAATTATCATTATGTACATATAAAATAACCAAGACTTACCATATTCATTGTGACGGAACCGGTACATTTTAAACTTTTATAATTTTTACACCGCCAAATGCTGTGGCCATTTTTGTATTTACGCATAGAATAATATTGATGTCCTTCTAATTGCAGAATCCTTCCACGACCGCTTTTTATTAATTTCACTTCTTTAGACATTATTCCGAAAATATAAACAGTAAAATAAACAGGCACCACGAAATAAACATTGCTACTGCAGAGCTGAACAGCGTAATACTTCCATTTTGCGAAACATCTACCCTCAAAATATAACAAAAATCATGTACCCTCAAAATAAGACAACAGAACTATGACCACACTCTTTCTGGGGTGGGGCGTTTAGTTAAATATTTATAATACTAAACTTATTATGCACATACCTAAGTGCTATAGGCATAGATGCATTTAAGGAAATATACCAGTGGACGACTTCCGGGTGATATGACAATGATTTGTATTATGTATTTAAACTGTTTGTATTGTTTACTATTAATTTACTTGCAGTCGAATTTTGACGTTTACTATATTTCAATAATACTTAAATAATAATTATACCTACAAAATATACCTAAAAGATTTTCATTTTATAATTACCTATACAATGTATGTATTTGTGACCAATATCTATTATATCGGTACTTAATGTTCTTGCTTCTCGATTAATAATAATAATAAGTTAACGGATCGAACTAGTGAGAACAAACATTCTCACTAGTTCGACGGTCGAACAAATGAGAAAAAAAATTCTCACTAGTTCGACGATCGAACTACTGAATCGAACTAGTGAGAACAAAGGTTCAAGCCAGCGGTATTACGTCACTGTGAAGTCTACCCCATAGAGAAATATAATAATACAGGCAGAAGTTGATAGGACTTTAAATCTTTAAACATAAATATTAATTTAAGAAAACCTTGCGCAATTGGTTACTGACACATAATATTTACAATCTAAATGATTTTTTTTAATATTAAGAATTAGTTGTAAGTAAAATCGATGCTTGATGTAATAATGATAGTTGGAATAGAATTATTATTTATTTGCAATGAATTGAATATAATGTATAATATTGAGTATTGAGTAGTATAAATATGAATATTTGCGTGCCTTTTTATTTCGGCTTAACATGATTGTGGTATTAATTTTTTATCACCACCAATGTATACAAGTATACAAGTTAGCTATTCTGAGGCTACGAATACTAACCACATAAACCATCTAATTATTATTAGACGGTGTCTATTGATAATACGTTTACATACATAATACCCTGTTTCCCGGAGGACTAAGCAGTGATCGTGAGCACGGTGTTGCTCTGTGATCCTGACCATTGACCTAGATGTATAGACAAGAACGTTCATACAAACCATTTGTTCAAATTGTGGAATGAGAGACCTAAAGTTCGCTGCAGCCGCTGCAGCGCTTAAATATTTAAATGTCGTCTAACCAACAGACAGACATCGCAGCGCCGCAGCGCCAGATCGGTCAAAGACAACGTAGGGTGTATCAAGATGGCGTCCCAAATAGATTGTCAACAATAATAATTGAAAAAAATATCTTTTCTATTCTAATAATACGATATAACTACATAATAATGACTTGAATAACAATTAATTTCACTTCCTTGACAACTGAATTGTAGTAAACGTCAAGGTGTACACTTTGAAAAGAAATAAAGAAATATTTTCGCCTCTCCGCACGCGCGAATGTCAAAGCCACACTAAAGCAAGGTGCCGAGTCGACTCCGCAGATGAGTGGTACATAGTGCGTGTTCGGAAGGGCCTATCTAGTGTAACGTATATATCGCTGCTCCTGACACACTTATTTTGCCTTATTTACATTCTTAACCGTGTCGCGGAGCGGTGAAAGAATACTACCACCTCCTATCTTCCCTTGGGTGTCGTAAAAGGCGACTAATGGACTTAAGTCTGCACATACTTCCAACAGCATTGAGCGGCGTTGGGCTCACCACCTGTCACGCTGAGCAGATGTGCAGTCGCTATTACGTGAAAAGTGGATTACGGTAAAGGAGTGCTTTGCTGTCCTCATTGCCTAGTCTCTGACTAACCCTTCGGGGATAATAGTCGTGATTATATATTATATGCGTATGTATGTACTTTCATAATTAACATTATTACTTTATGTTTAATGTAAAAAGGAAGCAAACGAACTGGCGGGTCACTTGATGGGGAGTATTCACCGCCGCCGATGGACACCCGCATAACCAGAGGAGTCGCAAACGCGTTGCCAACCTTGAGGAAGAAGTAAGACCATTCAGGAAGGATAGAAGAGCGTCGCCAGCCGATGGCCCAGGTGTGGGCAAGCCGATATAAATGAAGGAGGCGATTGTAATAAGAACGGTGAGAAGCTCCATTGTGTAAACTCTACAACCTCTTCACTGTACATAGAGGCGTGCCTATGGTTTCAGAGTAGGGCAACGATTTTCAACAGTTCATTATGTATTTTTTTAGTTTCTAGGGAGGACGCCCCTACCTGTTCCCTTTTGGCGACGCCCTGATTTGTGGATAGGGGAGAAATGGGCTCCGTACTATCAGTCGCCGGCAAGAGTCGACGAAACACAACTGCAACCAGTGCCATTGTCTCGCGCCGGTTTCCGTGAGAAGATGGTATTACGCCTCGCGAGTCGGGCTTATACGTGCTGCAACGCGGCGTGGCTCTACCACTTAAACAGTGTCACTTGTTTAGCACCACCCCAGGGGTCACGTGTAGGGTCTCAAGGGTAAATCTACTGACGCGAGTGATTTTAACCCCCAAAACATTATTCATACATGCTGTTTTTAGGATTCCATACCCAAAGGGTAAAAACGGGACCCTATTACTAAGACTCCACTGTCCGTCTGTCGTGACAGCCGTCACGATGTACCGTATCAAGTCGGACAACCGACTTGTCTATGGTCAGTTTTTATAAGCTGGCAACATTGTTCGGAGCGGGCAGCATTAGTAGTGAGGGTAGTCTCAATAAATATAGCAGTCGAGCCATGAGCGGGCTTATTTCGTTGTCTGAAGTGGTTCAGTGAAGTGCTCTGGAGACTGGTGTGCCGAGATGCGGCCCACGTGTCGGCATGAAAGTTAAGTGGTCAATCTCTCTACTCTGATGGAATCTATTTTATTCTCTTATTGTGATTTGTGTAAACTGTGTTAATAACAGGAAAGTTAAGTGGTTTTGATATTTCCATTCTGACAACGTTCTATTGTATTCTCTTGATGTTTCAGTACTTTAGCTCTCTGAAGCTTCAGTACTTTAGCTTACTTAGCTGAGTTACTGTAATTTCATGGGATTTTGTGCTCCTCAAAACCCACCAACCTGCATTGGACCAGCGTTATGGGTTATGGTCTAAACTCTTCATGTACTGTTGTCCATGTGAGGAGGTCTGTACCCAGCAGTGGGACATTTTAAGGATGATGATGTAAAAGTCAAAGTCAAAATCATTTATTCAACATAAACCTTTACAGACACTTATTGACGTCAAAAACAAAAGTAACAGTTAAATAACGTGTAGTAGTTAAATCTTAAAAGCTAATCTTACTAACTAATCCACCTACCTACCTACCTAATCTACCTACCTAACTAATCTACCACCAGTTTGGAATTTGGGAGAGCCTTCGACTGAGAAGAAGCTGGCAAGAAACTCAGGAGGCTTTTCTTTATTCTCCCTCTAAGTCACAGGTAAGTATAAGCTCTTTGAGTCGTACAAAACATGATTTTGAAAAAGAAATGTACTTACGAATACAATTACTAATATGTTATACTCGTACATGCACTATGTCCATACAATTTTGTCATTTACATAATCTTCCACTTTATAATAGCCTTTATCATAAGGGTTTTTTAATATGTGTTGGCAGGGACGCAGTGACGGCAAAGTAAAACTTCGTAGTTGTCTGAACGAATGCTATGATTAAAGTAAAGTGTCGGTCCGTTGGCACAGCGGTTTTATAATGAAAAGTCATTTGAGTGACTAATACAAAAATAGTGAATATTACACAAAGTAATCGTATGGTATAAACAATACTTAGATACAATTTAATAGAGTATTTTCGTATATTCCAACAATATGTGTTTTAAATGTATGTAAAGGTATTTCAGTAATATTTTGGGGAAGTTTGTTATAAAACGTTACACATTAATCCAAGAATGAGCCACCTGTTTTATGAATTCTAAAACTAGGGAGGGCAAACTTATTTTTTAAAGGTTTGAAGATCACAAGTTTTAACAAATGTGTTAGAGTTAGAGTAGGCTAGGTGTTAGTGAAAAATTGAAATATCACGTTCTTAGAATTACTTTTTGAAGTAATAAACACTAAAATTAAATTCTGCGAAAATTATGAAATATTGTTGAGGCATTATTCTGTAGAATACACCCGATGGAAACATGATTTGATAAAGTTGGCTTGATAGAATAAATTCACAAAGTACATGTTTTTGTCTCATTTTATCTTCTTTTACAGGTTTTATTCTTAAAATAAGTGATTTGATATTATGAGTCATTTACCAAAATGAAGTTTATAGATAACTTGAGGAATTATAACCGATAGTTTTTTATTTATTACACCTATCAAATTTTTTAAATAAAACGCGATTACACGCGCCGCTTCGCTGTTATACCCGTCCCTTACCGTCGTACCGTCGAGAGAGCGAGAGAAAAGCGCTCGAAATACCTCTCCTTAAAGTTAAGAAGATCACAATTTTTAACAAAAACAAAATGTTAAACAATGCTGCACAACGGCACTAATATGTATATTGATTCCCGACAGAATCCTACTACCACCACACTGTCAAAGCCTGACCTGCCCTGTGGCCATCAACTCTTAGAGCAAGTATTAATTAATTTTTACTATGCAATTTCCTATACAAATGCATAGTAAGATTGAAGTAATACGGCTCTAAGAGGTAACAGTAGGGCTCCTGACCTATAATACCGCTCGCGACGCACGCTCCACGTCGCGCGTCGTCGCTTAACTCGTAATCCATGCGCGCGCGCGTAAACCCTACGCTCTGTGACGTCAAATCGATATCGAGTCAGCGTTGCTTAACGGAATATGAACGCACGGGATCACACGATAAGTTTCAATTTCGCGTGAAAGTCGTTACAGAGTGAACCTTCTGTACGGTAGTACTATTAGTTATTCTGTGCTTATACCAAACGTATAGTACTGGTCTGATGGGCAGTTACAACCGCAACCATCGCGATAACACGATAGAGTAACTGCGACACACGTGCAGTAAAATGTTATTGGATTTTTTAAAGCTATTAACTTTTTACGGTTAGAATGTTCAATTAAGGCAAACCTTCCGGCCCCTAACGGCTGTTGGGTGATTCCCGATCGTTGCACACGCAAATTAGTCGGGTGCAGAGCTCAGGGCGCAGCAATTGTGGTAATATAACTAGAGATGACACCACGAAGCAAGTTTGTCCGCACTGCGTTAAAGCCCATGGGCTTTAAACGCCTGACAACCAAAACTTGAAATACCGGTATTTTGAATTACCGGTAACTTTAACTTAAATAAGTTACTTACCGTTATCAATTTGATACCGGTATTCATAATACAGGTTTACCAATGAGTACCGGTAAGTAGGACTGTAGTAGTACCGGTATCATACAGATATAATTCACCTGTATTAAAGCAAGTACCTACTAATACCAGTACTAATACCGGTACCTAGTATCCAAATTCATTAGTGCGAACGAGAGATACTGAGTAGATAAATAAGTGGCGCTTGGACACAGATTAAAGAAGAGTTAACAGATACTTCACTCAGTAGAAAATTACCAATACCTACTGCTATAATAGCCTACTAATATTTAAACTATAATAACCTACCGCGCGAGCCTACAGCAATCGCAAGGCTGCCTCTTCGATAAAATTAAACTAACATAGGTAAATAACTATTTGTGTCTATTTTATTGAGAACTATGAATATGTTCGTACCATATGTGGTAGTTTAAAATGGTATCGTTTAATAAATATATTTTTTTATAAATTGGTGCTGACATCATCATCAAAAGTAAATAGAGGGGAGCGTGTAGGTAAAATAAAACTACTACTGTACGCGTACAAACGAATGTAACAATTAAAATTGAACAACGTGCGTGCGCTTCGCTTGCGAAAACCGCACTGAATTTGGTCCGCAAACGACCCGAGACCGCTCGGCCGGGCGGTAGGTAATTATAGCGCGCAAGTATATGGAGTGTCGGAGGCCTGGCTTGGATTAGCTAACTGAGTACACAGAGTGCACTACATATCACGTGACAAACGTTGCAGATAGATACCGGTATTCACGTGACAAAAACACTGGCAACGTCGCAGATTGATACCGGAATTTTTGAGGTACTATACCGGTACTCGTGGAAGAATCGGTATACAGGAACCGAAATGGAAAATACAGGTATTACTGTATTTTCAGTACCGGTTCCAAGCCCTGCTGACAACTAACTGAGCATATTTTTTGTACGAAAAGGCAGCTCTACTTATAATACCTCAATGAACGCAGTCAGGCGCAGTCGCTGCGTCTTTATTAACGAAACGCATTTAGTTTTAATTACAAAGAGGTTAATTTTGTGTTGCAATTGCATTCTTCGCCTTCTCTTCCGGCTTTATCGGTGTTTGGGCAGATCGAGGTTTTGTTTTTGCTTCTTTTAAGCGTGTTTTTAAGTGCTTCAACGAACATTTTATTAGATTTGTTTCTGATAATAAGTGTTAATTGCTGTTTCAAACAAAACTCAATTCGTTAGCTTAATTTCTAAAGCGGCTTTCTGAAGTTTACCGAACTCAACACATTAAAATTTAACCTTTTCTATGTATGTCGTGGAGACTGACCTTGTATTATTTAATTATTAACGGCCGCCCGTGGCTTCATTCGTATTAATAATACCCTTATCCGGTGGTCCTGGGAGAATTAAGTAAAATCCTTTTCTTTTGTGTAAGTCATGGAAGTGGCATGGTAAGAAAAATATAATTCAATTCCTCATTCCTACAACATGGATTCCTTTAATCAGTCCTTTGAAGTAGCAACCATTGGAAAATTAACATAAAAATTACATAACTTGATTACATATTCTTTTCTAAGGTCTACGCGAACACTACACATTGAAATGAATAATTTATTACACACAAAAACATAAAGGATTCGAAACGTCATTATTAATTAAAACTCATAAATGGAGTAAATAAACCTTATCAACGCGAATTTCATCCGTAAAGTGTTTTAATTGCTAACGAAAAGCTAGTACCTGACTAATTTCAGTTAAGCTTACTCTTTGGTAGTGCGTTACACTTTGGTTACACTTTGGTTACACTTTGGTTACACGATTCTGTTGAACCTTAGAATATATCTTTGACGACCTCCTTGGTCGAGTGGTTTGTACACCGGTTTTCATGGTGTCGCCATCTCTGAGGTCCCGGGTTCGATCCCATTTAGAAATTATTGTTTTCTAAATTGCCTCGGGTCTGGGTGTTTTCTATGTACATTATGTATGTATTTAAGTATTTTAAGTATGTTTATCCGTTGTCTAGTAACCATTTAATGAGTTTCATAACGAAGCTTCTCTTGGGCTAGATAATTGGTGTGAGTGTAGGAATGTTTATAGTTTATTTATTATATTGAACGATACGGTTTGGACGACGGCTATGACGATGATAAGGTACCTACTGGGTCCATATCGGCTCACCTAAAGTTCTTTACCCGAAATTGTTCTACCGATTTGTAATCCGAATGATCACTCTTCCTAAAATTGTTCTTCCTAAAGTTTTCATTCATACAATTTGTAGTAGGTACCGACGATGTTCATAACACTCATGTTTTCGAAAATTGTAATTAACAATATCATTAATGTATATATTTAAACTCCTACTGTTGTTTTTCATAACGCTTTTATCCCTAAACGTAATTTCCATAATATGACCTACAGCAGTAGAGAAGTTAGTATTTCTGTTGTCTAATAAAAAAATAACCTCAAAATTCAAGACAATTGATGATGATTAGGACAAAACAGTTATGATACTTTAGATTATGGATAAAAAATTTAGGGGCCAAAATAGAGAACCGGACTATGATTCCAAAGTGCTGATGTACTTAATACTACTTAATGTTTTACAGCACTAATGAATATTTAACTAGCAAATTTTAAAGCAAGATGCTCATCTATAATTGTCACTGTTTACTTCTTGTTGTTTATGTTCGTGTTGTGTTGTATTAATATTCTGATTCTTATTGACATTTATTGTATTTTATTGTTTTTTTTTTCTTAGATTAATATTAAATTGTTTTGACATTGATAATAATTTATGAATTGTAAATTTGATAAAATATTTGACATTTGCAATGATGTTAAAAGAAATAAAACAAAGTAGTAACTTGTTGACTTTAATTTATATAATATATAGATAATATTTGCATGCTAATGTTAATGGTTAAAAAGGCAGAACTTTTGTATTCTATGACCTCCAGTGTTCCCTAATCAAATGCAAATAAATGATATTCTATTCTATTCTATTCTTATACGAAAAAAATATGTTTTTTTATATTTTGATTTTGAACCATCATAGAACTTAAGTTTTACACAAAATGCTCACAGTCCGACGTTTCGAATGAGTTACTGTTACAGCAGCGGTCACGGGCGAACTGCTGTTGAAGCTGCAATCAATCTCAGGACGCCTACGGGGCCTTACCAATCAACTCTTTATTAACTTTGATCTTACTATGCAAATTCTTAAACGAATTTTGCATTGTAAGATTAAATTAAAACTGCTTTAGAGCAGTGGTAGTGGTGGCAGAGGTGACCTGGATATCCAAATTAAAAAGAAGGAGGACGAAACCAAGCAGCTCGCTAGAGAGTTAAGTCGTCGCCTTATTGAGGCCTCCGGTGACAAGAAGGCTGGCAGCTACCTCTGCCAGCGTATCAGCCTCGCATTCCAAAGAGGTAACGTTGCCAGCATTCTTGGTACCGCACCCATGAGCCCACAGTTGGAGGATATCTTTTATTAATAGGTTTTTTTTTCTTTTTTTACCGTACTTTAGTTTAGGTTAAATTATTTTACTTATATATGTAAGTAATTAAGTTTTTTATTATTATTAAGTTATGTTGTTTAATTCAAATTAAAATTATTTCTAATTAAATTAAAAAGAACGCTTTCGGCGTTCTCGATTAACTTGTCATTTTCCACGACAAAGTGTAGATTCTCTAAAGCTTGATTCACATATCAGAGAAGTTCCGGCACAGTACCTTCACAGTGTGAAATATTATTTCATACATTCTCTATGAACGCACTAAAAGCACTGTGTCGTCACTGACACTGACAAGTGGGGATGCGCTCATGGAGAATGTATGAAAGAATAATAGTAATAATACGGCCAATGGCATAATTGCCAAGAGCTCGACCAACACCTAAAGAGGCTCTCGTTGGGCAGCTGGATCAAGGGCTTGTTCCAGAAAGCAGTACTCTTGGACACGGCGCGCATAGTTAGGAGGTTCCTCTCTCAGGAGCCCTGACCACCGGCAGCTTGGACCCTGTTCCCGATACCGGTGGGCTACTATTTTTTATATTTTAAATGTTTTTTGTATTTTTATAGAAATATTTAAAAATGTAAATAGTATGTATATAAATAAATAATAATAAAAATCTTTATTGGTCTAAATATAATAACATTTAACATTTAAAACATATTAAATTCGTTTTATATAATGTTTGCTTAAGTACCTAAACTAGGTCTACCTGTTATTATAGGCACTTATGCTCCTTTACATAGGTAGGTACATGTTTTAAAGTTAACATGCAGTGTGCGCAATGTCACTATGATATAATATTTCGACACTGTGCCTGTACTGTGTCGGAATTGTGACTTCACTACTATGTGTGAAGCGACCTTAAGTGGTAGAGCCACGCTGCGTCGCAGCACAAATTCAGCTCACCCGGTGTAATACCATTCTATCACGGAATTTTGGAGTGAAACAATGGCACTCCTTGCTGTTGTGTTTCTTCCGGTGAGTGAAAGTTCCGGAGGCCCATCTTTCCCCTCTCCCGCCCCCTCACAATTCCTGTTCTTTCCCCAAAGACTTCTTCCTCAAGGCCGACTACGCATCTGCTACTCCTCTGGTTTTGCGGGCGATTACTATCTTTCTATTCTCTAGTCTCTAGTCTATAGAGACTAGAATAGTCTAGAAATAGAAGAGAAGAAGTCTAAGAATAGTCTAACATAACACTTTGCGAAATTGTTAAATAAAGCTCGTAGTAACAATTACGTTAAAAAATAAATAAATATGATAAGGATAATCCAGTGTTACCACCGGAGCAAGATTGTTTTACTGTACCTATCGTCAAATTAATTGAATAACAGAAACACAAACAAAATATTCCAAGTTGTTTCTAGTGATTTCGCGGAAATTCGAGTTTACTAAGAACAGTTGGAAACTAAAGCGCTGATTGGCCAACCCAAGTCGATCTAGTCAACAATATTCAGATACGCGCCTCAATGGCTGAGTGGTAAAGCATACGGCCCGATATTCGGAGGTCCTGGGTTGAATTCCCCGATCGTGCTTAGTGTGTTTCGGATATTCGATTAATTGCACGGGTTTGTAATTATACAAACATACATATAATCACGACTATGATCCCCGAAGGGTATAATAATAATAATAATAAGCTGAGCAAGTACCTTGACTTGGCTTACGAGGTGACTATCATTGTCCCGATAGTCGTATCTGCAAACGGCCTAATAGCGAAGAGTCTCGACCAACATCTCAAGGGACTCTCGCTAGACGGCTGGATCAAGGGCCAGATACAGAAGGCGGTACTTCTTGACACGGCACGCATCGTCAGGAGGTTCCTCTCTCTGCAGCCCTAACCACCGCGAGTTTGGGCCCTGCCCCGCTCTCTAGGTTTAGGTTTTTTATAATGTTTAATGTTTTATAGTAGTTTTGTTCATTATTTTTATATGGAATATTAAAAAAATCTAGATTTATGGAAAGAAATAAATGCGAGAATAATAATAATAATAATCATTTATTTCAGGCATCAAAATGTACGTAGATGGTAAATTACATTGGCCCATATAATATATTCCTTGCCGACTAACATACATACAAATATAATACAAAGTTTTTGTTAGTAAATAACTTATTAACTATGTTAGTACTATTTGATTGGCACCTGCGGTACCAACTCGGTAGCAACAGGCAACTTCCCTCGGAAACGCCTGTAAACTACACTCTTAGGCCAGAAGTCCACCTTAATGAAGATGTCCAGCTTTGATGTCGGGATTCGCACCACAAACGCCTTGAAGCTCGTATTATGGCGCGACTCCAGCTGTCCAATCCTCAAATTGAAGTTAGACTTCATTCGTAATGTACTCTGCTACCTCCTGCGATGTGGTGGTGTAGTGCAGGCGGGACAGGTACACGGTCGTGGTCGGTGTCGCGGCACTACACTATAAACTATGCAATGAGGACAGCATAAGCAGTCCTCTAAAATAGTCCACTTTTCACCAAATAGTGCTCAGCGTAACAGGTAGTGTGCCCATCACCGCACTATGCTGTTGGATGTATGTGCAGTCTTTAGTCCGTTAGTCGCCTTTTACGACACCCTAGCGAAGAGAGAGGGTGGTGGTATTCTTTCACCGCCACGCGACACGGTTTGTGGTCACCAGCCCGCATTTGGCAAGCAAGGTGAATAAGCTGAATACGATAACGTGCCTTATGATAGATTGTTTTTTAAAAACTAGCGGCCGCTCGCGGTTTCACCCGCGTGGTTCCCGTCCCCGTGGGAATATCGGGATAAAAAGTATTCTATGTGTTAATCCAGGTTATAAACTATATGTATGCCGAATTTCATCCAGATCCATTCAGTAGTTTTTACGTGAAAGAGTAACAAACATCCATCTATACTTACAAACTTTCGCGTTTATAATATTAGTAGAATTACATCAGTGCGACTCTATAAAGGCTCGATCCAAAACTCAATCCTGAATTCGCAGTGAGTTTTTTAATCCGCATTTTACTATATACTAACATCACAAAGGTCACTTTTGATCGGAACGTGAAGGTCGAAGTGATAGGCGAGTAGGTACGATCGAGCCTCAATGAATCGACTTGTTGATCTATCTATGTATATACATAGATTCACTAAATTTTAACTCCAAATGGTTACTCAAAAAGAAAAATAAAAACTAAAAATCATTCATATCTTTATTATTGAAATTTTGCATTCACAATGCTATATAGATAACGGATAAAATGTTTTACTAGAAAAAAAAATCAACCAGTCTCCAGTCCAGGTTAGAGCAGTGGACCGGCAATCCAAAGGTCGTGGGTTCGAATCCCACTCGAGCTTCCTGAGACTGGTTGTTTTTTTCTAGTAAAACATTTTATCCAAAAATCATTCAGTCACACAGTCCACTGCCATACCACGATTCACCAAATTATAACTGCAAATATGCTCAGTGTGATAGGTGGTAAGCCCATCGCTATTGGATGTATGTGCAGTTCGTTAGTCGCATTTTACGACACGCAAGAGAAGAAAGGGGTTGATCTATCTATATATACAGCGCAAAACCTCCAAGAAAACACGTAGGAAATTAAAATCCATTCGATTCAATTTACACCCGAAACCGCCCCTTTACATCTTCGTTAACAATCGAAGACGAAGCGTTCTAGATTTGGGGGTAAATCGAGTGGAATTGAGACTTTAAACGGTGGGTCTACCTGCGACCGCCATCGCTCACCGTCCGGGTACCGACGGAAGCGGGTGGCCCAGGCAAGTGGCGGCAGCGATTGGCTGTTAATAAATAAATAATGCATGCATACACTAAGTCTATTACCCCCAAAAGGGTAGTCAGAGACTAGGCAATGACATCTTACCAAATAACAAATAGGTAATGAGTCGGACATGTGTGCCGTAGGGGAGACAGAAGGTGGTGCAAAGCTGTCCTCGAATAGCGGAGTCGGCAGAAGTGTGGGCAGACCACTTGCCAGATGGTCCGACGATATAAAAACCACGGGGGTTCAGCGTGCTCCCGGAAGACCAGCGAACGAAATATGTGGCGGATAATTGGAGAGGCAAATTATGCTCTGTGAGCAAATACTTGCTGCTGAAGAAGAAGAATGATTCGGACAGCGTGATTAGTGAATAGTGATTGTTGTCGTAAGATAGCGGTCGTTAAAACTCACCAAACCGTATTGGGCCCGCGTGTTGAGTTAGGGATCAAACTCCGCATGTGCAGTTTATCATGTGGGAAGGCCCGTGCCCAGCAGTAGGTCGTTTATAGGCTGCTGACAAAGATGATAACATCATACACTCACGTTTATCCTCAAAATGTAAGTCAGAGACAGGCAATGAGGACTGCAGATACAGTCCACTGCCGTAGTCCACGTTTCATCAAATTACAATGTGCTTAGCGTGATAGATGGTGAGCCCATCGCCGCTCTATTCTGTTGGATGTATGTGCAGTCTTTAGTCCGTGAGTTCCATTTTTCGTCACCCAAGAGAACAGTTGGTAGTATTCTTTTCATAATGAACCGTCCTAAATAAATGGCAGTCCCACACTCACACCAAATGTCTAAACCAAGTCAAGCTTAGGTTAAAATGTTTATAAGAAAAAAATCAACCAGTCTCAGTAATCTCGAATGGGATTCGAACCCATGACCATTGGATTGCCGGTCCACTGTTCTAACCGCTGAGCTACAGAGACCCCAGAAGACTCGTTATATTTTCTGATTTTCGCTGTGAGCCAGCGGTATTACGTCTATGAAGTCTACACTCACACAGTCGAAAGAAATACTAGACGTTATTTTTATTCACCATGCTATATAGATATAGGAAGTCAAGCTTTTTTGTGAAACTTGTTAATGATTAACTAGATAGAAAACGTACTTAAATATTACATAGTTATTAGGTACATAGAACACACATAGACCCGAGACAATTTAGAAGAACAGTTATTTCTAAATTGAGCCCAAACCTCATAGTGATGATGTGGTAACGACATCGGGTGAAACGACTGCTCGTTTGCCTCCTTAAATTTAAAATAAAAAACATGATTTGGTAACGACATAATATTGTTTTGTAAATGTCGTTACTTCTATATAAAGCTGTGGAGTTTCTTGCGCTCATTCTTCTCCACAGCTAAAAAACCTTTTAAATCGGTGGGATGGGTGCTTGGGTGCCTACCCATCCTTAAATGTATAGAAAAAATATTATTTTTAGACGATCCAAAAATGCTTCTTAAAAAGTTTACTTGAATAAAGAGATTATGACTAATCAGCGTGATGACCAATCGACAATCATGGAGGTCGTCGTCAATAATTCACTGTTACGTAAAACATCTCAAGCTCCTCCGTGCTTCAGAAAGCACGTAAAACCGTTGGTCTCGGTTGTTGTCGTAAGATGGCAGTCGTTAAAACCTTGGAATTTTACGACCCGCATTGGGCCAGCGTGGTGAATTATGGTCTAAACTCCACGTGTGCTATTGTCCATTTGAGCAGTAGTGGAACGTTTATTGGCTGATACTGATTCTATCAATCCGTATAATTCAGGTCCTTCTCCTCATTTAAAGTATTACTGGTTTAGCAAAAATCAATCGAGTGTTTTATAATTATCACACAGTTTCTTTTATCAAGAATTCCATTAGGATTGTCATACATACTTTACATTAAAGAAAACAAAAGCTTACAAATCGGATTCCGATCCGCATTTCTACTTAAAACACATAAACGCGTCGGACCGTGTCGCAAAATCGAATTGTCGAGCCGGCAAGTCATCCGGCAGAATCCGCCGTAACAGGCGCAAACCGCCAGACCCGGTTCAAAGGACGGACGCTGGGTGGCCCAATAATCACATTAAAATTATTCCCTTTTCCGACCCGATGGGCCGTGCTCGAAAAATTATAAGGAAGGTTGTCAACGACCCGAATTCGGCTCGGCTCGGCGGCGACGTCTATTTAAATGACTCCCCAAGTGAAACAGTTGGACCGCCCCTTAAATAGCCGAAGGACCGAATTGTTCGTCCGCTCACTGATCACTGGGCAGTAGCACCAACTTCTATGGAAAACTTAGTAAAGTAATTAAAGTATGGTAGTGTCTCTCTGTTTAGATAAGTTAGATAGCCTGAGAGCGGTCTTTGCTCAAAAATTAATTAATTAGAACATTAAAAATCCTCCATAACCTTGGGCGCCTGACAAATGAACGTAATTACACCTTACTCCCATTACGGATCAAGTGGGAACCGGCTAACAATAACGAACACACATTAGGACGTGCGACACAAAACACCAAGATTTAAAATGAACATGAAGAAACGAGCAAATTACGGCCCACACTCGCGCAAGGATCGTCCAAATTGTGTTGCGGTAATACCGCACCGCGCAAGAGTAATTTCCATGACAACTCTTAAGTAATTTCTGGCACAGCCGTGAGTAATTCCGCTGGCACGCCCTCAGTCATCAGCGGAACGCGACAATTATCCGGCTGTTGTAATTCGCCGGGCCATTCACTGTAATACGGTGAGATAACAAAAGTGGAAAATGTGGCTATTTGTGGAATTGCTTACGCTCTTAGTGTTTGCTACCCTTCGGCTAATAGTGTGTGCTGTTATCTCTGCGATCTTGTAATTGAGCCGCCAAATTGTTTAGTTTCTGTTCGATCAATTCCTGCAAATTGTTAGTTTTTGTTTATTCGTTTTTATCGTATAAGGAGGCCAATTTTTCTATTTAGATCTAGCAGCACGCCCGCGACTTCGCCTGCGTGACTGGCTACCCTGTACCTCGCGGTGAATTTTCCAAATCTTTTTCTATCTTTCTTCATATCGACCAAATCCACTGCGACCGGAGAGGCACTGACGATTATGTGGGAAACTCATTCTTACCCTCGTTCCTCCCCATAACCCACTAAAATCTCCTGTGCGTCTCTCACGTGCCCCACACGCGCCAGCACCACCTTGTAATGAGGCAGCTAAAGCCTTAATAACTTTTACAACTATCATGGTTGTTAACATTATTTTTACTTTTTATGAGATATTTACCATGATTATCCATGAGAGATTATCCCTTGTTGTTTTAATCTAAGGATATTATCCATCAAGACTTGTGGGTGGAAGCTCATGGATAATCATGGTAAATATGTAGTAAAAAATAAAAATATATAAAAAAACCTACAGCCTTGTTTGTTTTACTGACCTCCTTTGCAAATAACATTCTTTAGTATTTAGTTTTTAAATTTAAAGTTCAAAAATTACTTAGTCTTCTCTCTCTAACCTCTGGTTTTCATCAAGTGGTCAGTTTAATTTCTTCAACTTTATCGTAACCTTTCATTTCCGCACCATTACATTTACCAGTTTGTGAAATTACAAATTATTATATATATATTTTTATATAAAAGAAGGAGGCAAACAAGCAGGCGGGTCACCTGATGGAGAGTATCACCGCCGCCCATGGACACCCGCAAAACCAGAGGAATAGGCCTGTGTCGTAAATTTCAAAAATGGCTTATTTCGATAGTTTAGTACCTGTATTACCCCAAAAAAATAATATTTCATGATAAAAATTATATTTAAAACACATATTTTAAGTTTGAAAAGAATATTTTTAAACTGACGTAAAAACACAAGAAAGTGTCATGGCGTCGTGAATGACGTCAATTAGTTGCAAGCGATTGTGTTCACTTACGGCGAAAGTTTGTTTTGTTTAAATAAAAATGGAAACTTCGTATTTTAAAAACTTTATAGTGCCCCAGTGTATAAATACAAGTATAAAAACTCTGACTAAATTATTCATACGTGTTCCGGTCAAGCAAAAAATGCGAAGAAAGTGGTTAAAACTGGCAAGGAGGAAAGATGCTCATTGTTTATCAACAACATCGAGAATGTATTTTTGTGAAGATCATTTCGATGTAAGTATTTTTAAAAAAAGTAGTGACTACATATTCAACTCGTAAATCTTAAGAAAAACCAAACCTTTTTTTGTTTGTTGTACACCTAGTACTTCCAATGAACTACTGGAAAGTTGTACACCAAGTACGCGAAAAATCGGCCTAGCATACCAGCGTCAATTTTGGGTAAATTATTGCTGTTCGCTTTGATAAATCCAGGTTCCATGGCAGTTTATGCTAGTATTATCCGATATGGGTAGAAATAACACTCTCAACTTGTCGAAAAATGATAATAATAGAAAAAAAACGAAGTGACTTGTGCTGTTGTATGAAAATCATAACCAAACGTCAACAACAACAATGGCGCATATCACCATGTGACGTAATACGTTCTAATTGGCGTTCACATCGGAGGGGCCAGGGGGGTATTTTTGAAATGAAATGAAATAGTTTAATGAAATAGTTTATTTGCCATAAAAATACGGTAGACAAATATAAGTTCTTATATACAGTCATAATGATCAAGCGTATTTTGTCCAGTTTTAGACATGCAAAATTTTTAATTAACAATATTAGAATTAGGTAATGTCACGAAGTAAATCCTAGAATATGTCATGATGGTCAAGCGTATTTTGTCCAGTTTTAGACATGCAATTTTAAATTAACAATATTAGAATTAGGTAATGTCACAAAGTAGGCATTAATTTTATATAAGAAAACTATAGTATATGAATTACAATTTTATCATACATATTGAAATAAATGTCAAATATAAATCCTAGAATATGTCAAAAAACAGCTAAAAAAAAACAAAATAATTATATAGAATTTTATGTACTTAATGCAAATCATTGGATGTCAAAATATTCCTTAAGGTCATAAAAACATTTTTCAATCAACCAGCCTCTCAATTTATGTAAAAACTGAACTGTGGGTAATTGTCTTATCTCAGTAGGAATGTTATTGTATATACGTATTGGCATCACGGCACAATTTTTTTCAAATAAGCTTGTATTGTAAGACGGCATCTGCAGTTTGAATGGATCTCTTGGACGTAATCGCTGATTTTGAATAGGTTTTTCAAACAATTCAAAATTATGCCGTATAAATTTTCCTATTTCATAAACGTACAGGGATGTTAAAGTTAACAGGTTATAATTCTTGAAAACATCCCTACAACTCTCAAGAGGACCAAGACCAGCTATGGCTCGTATACACTTTTTTTGAACGATAAAAGCTTTTTTTATATCTGTCGAATTTCCCCATAGGATTATTGCATATCTCAGTACAGATGCTACATAGCCATGATAGGCAAGCAGTGCCGTTGTCTCACCAGCATTAAGCCTAAGACGATAAAGAGCGTACACGAAACGACTTAACCTGTTGCAAACATCAGACACGTGACTTTTCCAGTTACAATGATTGTCTACCACGATGCCTAAGAATTTGGTTTCATTAGTCTCAATAAGAGTTTCCCCTTTACACCGTAAACTAAGTTTATACTTATTTGTTTTATAATTAGTAAACTGTATATACTTAGTTTTGACAGCATTTACATTAAGATTATTTGCCCGTAACCAGTTTTCGGGTTACACGCATAATGACAACTGTACACAATTTTACCTATACGCATAATGACACACACGCAATATGACACACACGAATAATGACACACACGCATAATGACACACACGCAATATGACACACACGCTTAATGACACACACGCAATATGACACACACGCATAATGACACATTTCAATGGGTTTTTAAAATAAATATGATGCATTTAAATTAGATTAATTTGTAATTTATTTATTGTAATAATTAACAAAAATGAAACATTTTTATACTTACTAAAAAGAAAATCCACGCTTACATATTATATGTACAGTCGGCATCAAAAGTAGCTGTGCATTTTAGTACTAAGACATGGTATTACAGTATTTAGCTAATTTTGATGCTGACCGTGTTAAGATGTTTTGTTGGAACTTGAAAGTTTAGTAAAGGACATATTTTTTTCACTATGGGGCTTGGTACTAAATTCCAGTCTTTTAACTTGACGCCAATGTATAAATACTTGAAGAATACATTATTATCAATATATTTATGACCGTATTATTAATTTAAAGACCTCCGTTTATTTATAAATTAAAAACCAACATTGATTTCTACTCGAAAATGGCAACATAGTAGGATTGTGACACTTTATGTTATTTTAAGTGAAAAAGTGACGCATGTCTGACATTTTATATGTCGATACGCATCGTAGACAGATGTCAGACTGTCAGCAGCCAGACGATTCCCGTCCGCGCTTTCGTTGTGTTATTTATGTGTATCGTTGCTAAAACTTTAAGTGTGAAAACTATAACAGTGTTAGCGATATCGTTTCTACATTACCATAGACCTCATAGACTTACCTACTTAATAACCCTGCGTTCGTTAACATTAAAAAAACCGGAACTTTCGTTCAGAAACGTACAAAACTTATCAAAATACAGTATTCTTTAACGGAGGTAATTAAAAATCTAAAAAATATACAATATTATAGCATTTAGTCTCTTGGAAAAGGAAGTATATGAATTGTTGCAGTTAATTTTTCTTTTATTTTAGTACCAAAAAAAATTGTCATTTAGTACCTATTGTTTTATTTAGCTTTTTTTCCATCTTATTTTACATGTATAAATTAAATAATAGTAATAAGACTTACATATTTCAAAACATCTAAGCTGATAGCCGAAAATCGGGATTATTTTATAAAAAACAATTAAATTCAAATATCTCTAAAACAGCTAGATTTAGGATAGGGTTTTTCATAGTCAAATTAGTCAGAAACGATGTAAACGAAACTCTCTTAACGGAAATAGGTCAACTTAACCTGTAACCCTGTATAATATATCATTTCGCGTATATGTCGTTTTGCGTATATGTCATTTCGCGTATATGTCGTTTTGCGTATATGTCATTTCGCGTATATGTCGTTTTGCGTATATGTCATTTCGCGTATATGTCGTTTTGCGTATATGTCATTTCGCGTATATGTCGTTTTGCGTATATGTCATTTCGCGTATATGTCGTTTTGCGTATATGTCATTTCGCGTATATGTCGTTTTGTGTATATGTCATTTCGCGTACATGTCGTTTTGCGTATAAGTCATTTCGCGTTTATGTCATTTCGCGTATATGTCATTATGCGTGGCCGAAATGTGTCATTATGCGTGTAACCCCAGTTTTCGATGTCTTCGATAGTTTTATTTATGACTTGTTCGTATGTTAGTTTTTTGTCAATATAGGGTATAATTAATGAAAAATCATCTGCATATAGCACGGTTTTTTTTATTTTAATTTGTAAAAATAACAATAATCTTATTTTTTTATGAGGAATTATTTTGGTTTTCCTTGATTAATTATTACAATTTTCGCCTAGAAACATTCATCCATTGGTTTCATTGTTAGTTGACACAAGCCTATTGCAGGCGCGTTGCCGTCCTTTAAGGAATTAATAGGGTTGAGGAAGGAATAGGAATTGTGAGAAGGGGGGGGGGGCTCCGGAACCCTCACTGGCCGGACGAAACACAACAGCACCAAGTGCCATTATTTCACGCCGGATATTCGTGAGAGGGTGGTACTACGCCGGGCGAGCCGGCCCAATGCGTGCCTCAACGCAGCGTGGCTCTACCACTTAGTAGGGGCAGGCAGTTTCAGACATGTGACCTGATACTCAATAATTCAAACTTTTACCTAGTCACAGTGTATAGTGTACTAACGCTTAAATTGTGCATATAACTAACTTTTTTATTATCGAAATATACTTCTGAACTCTTCGTGCTTTTATCTTCATCCAACTCCTCCTCATCGCGTCACTCCTCCGTTCCTCCGCTCCGGGACAACCTATCCAACTGTCCTATCCATACCTAATTACCAAATTTCTCTAATCGATACTTATACAAACAACTTTTTTTAGTAAAGAGTAGGCTTTACTAGAAAAAAATGAGCACCCAGATACTCAGCCACGCCATGAATGTGGCGGTAGGTGTGTGCCTTCAATGAAGCCCTTTGTTTGTCTCGCTGCCGAGACACCGTCGAAGTGGTACGCACTTTTATAGAGGTACAAGCAGCAACACGTATAGCTGAACAATAGCAATTTTTTAAGGCAACTTAAGGAGTGACTGATCAAGTGATGGCTGATACAAGTAAAAAGTAAAACAGTTATAATTGCCAGTAAGTATACTGTGCTACTGTAGGGCATAGCCCCCCCCCCTCTCCCCTCCCCCCATCATATCATGGAAATCAAGTCATCGCTATAATTCACCACGCTTGCCAAATGCTGGCTTGTGATTTGACGACCTCCTTGGTCGAGTGGTTTGTGCACCGGTTTTCATGGTGTCGCCATCTCTGAGGCCCCGGGTTCGATCCCCGGTCGGGTCAATTTCGAAATTATTGTTTTTCTAAATTGTCTCGGGCCTGGGTGTTTTCTATGTATAATAAGTATGTATTTAAGTATGTTTGTCCGTTGTCTAGTAACCATTTAACGAGTTTCATAACAAAGCTTCTCTTGGGCTAGATAATTGGTGTGAGTGTAGGAAAGTTTATTATTATTATTATTATTATCTCACAAACCCAGGCTGTGCATCGACAAATCCGAAAACTCACTTTTTACCCGACCTAGGAATTGAACCCGGGACCTCTGGGTATCTAGCCGAGCATTTTGCATGAAAAACTAAAGAAAAAAACATGCGCTTTTTTTCCATGAAGCCTACACCGAACAAAAATTTTGGTGTCAGGTACCTCTTATTTTATAACCTAAAGAGATCTATACCTAGATCCTAAAGTGATGTACTAAGAGTTTGATATACATGGGCTAGAGATTGCTACGAGTACTCCCTTGTAGCTCTTAACACTATGCCTTTGAGTTATAGTCAACGTCTTAATAGATCCCTTTAAACTCTTATCTTATTTATTTATTTTATTTATTTATATCACAACCATAATTCACAATGTATGTAATTACAAATAGATACACAGGATAATTATGGACCCCGCAGGGGCACGAAAATTAGGTCGAAGAGAGGAAGCGGTTTTAGATAATATAGAGTATAAAATATTTTTATGTTTGTTATTTGAAGATATAATAATTTACTTTAACTTATCGTTTAGATATTCGTCTATATCATAATACCTTTTAGAAGTTAATAGTTTCTTTTCTTTATTTATAAATATATTGTCGTTTTATTCTTCTATCCATTCATTTGGAAGCTTATTATATATTTTTATTGACAGACTAAATGTGTTTGATGAGTTTAGTTTAAGCCGGGTAGTTGGCAGTATTAATTTATTTTTATTTCGTAATAAATATTTACTCTGTACTTCTTCACGTTTTGTGAAGAAGTGTTTGTATTTACGGGCAAATTTACATATCTCTAAAATAAATAAACAAGATAATGTGAGTATTCTGTATTTTTGGAAATAGGGTCGGCAGCTGTCAGTTTGAGTTATATTTGCAATTATTCTGATTAATTTCTTTTGAAGAGTGAATAAAGCAGGAGTATCCGTGCTATTTCCCCACAGAATAATGCCGTAGTTGAGCCAAGCATGTGCATATGCATAGTAGGTCGATATTGCTGTTTCTACACTAGTGGTATTTTTAGTCTCTCGTAGTGCATATGCAAAACTAGCCAACTTTGATATAATTTTTGTATGTGTGCTTTCCAGTTAATATGAGTGTCTATAACAATACTGAGCAAAGTGAATTCATTGACGCTTTCTAATTTAATGTTTTTATAGGTATAATTAAAATTAAGGACGGATTTTTCATAGGGATGAAAAGTTATTAATTTAGTTTTTCCAAAATTAATTTTAAGGTGATGTTCATTTAACCAGTCTGATGTTCTAGAAAGTAATGAGTCGAGTTTTTATGGACATTATTATTATAATTATTTTGACATGAAGTTAATAAAGATATATCATCAGCAAACAATACGCATGGTTCCTCAATGACTTTAGGAAGGTCATTGATGTAAATCAAAAATAATGTGCACCCAACGACGCTTCCTTAGGAATGGATGCATTTATAATTTGCAATCTGATCGCACAATTTATAAATGGATGCATTTATAATTTTGCATCTTAGCACCTCATTGCCTGTTGGGTATTGTCACTGCTGGGAAAAGTCCTCCCATTTACATTTCCACTCGTCCCCATCCCGGGCTTCTACGGGCCTCAGTAAATAATAAAATTGGTAAGGTCGTCCTACCGATTTAGGAACGAATTCGTCAAGCAGAAAGAAAGTTCTAGTTGGTCAAGTGAAATGAAATGAAATGATTTATTCACACAAAAAAGAGTACATTTTGGTTGGTGGTATTTTTATAATTTTAAACGTCCGTTTTTCCAAACGCAGGGCATGTGAATTTAAATTATCCTGTCTTCGTCTTCTAGATTTATTTCTTACCATGTAGTAGCCCTGCTACGCGCCAATTATATCGCACAAGCCTTTAGAGTGAAAGAGAAAACGATACGGACCGTCTCAGTTTCACCCTACCTCCGCCATGCAGTAGCACTCGACCTCACTCTTGTCCGTGCGCGCGCGGCGTTCGCACAGCTACACAAAACATGTCGAAGCGCAAGCATGCCGGAGAAACACACGAAGAAATGTGGTTAAGGAAACTTAAAAAATATGAGCGCAAATTGGAAGCCAAGCGGTGTGCTAGTAGCGCTAGGCGAATTATTTACTCAGATGAAGAGGACGATGTGCAAACTGAGGGTACATATTTTATCTTTAGTTTAATTAAAGTGCTATTACAATGTTCCCGCTGCATTCACCGAGAACATTGAGATTATTTGTATCTGTTGTATTCTTCGGATACATCTTACGTTTTTATTATTTTTGTTAACATTATATTTATTCCCGTTGCATTCATCGGGAACGTTACTTACTAATATTTTATATCCGTCGAATTCTTCGGATTATTATAAATACTAAGAGACCGTTATACAGATTTCTCTTCTCCCCATGTGTTCATGTGGGAAGGCCTTTCAAAGCCTGTGGCCAGCTGTGGGAAGTTTATAGGCTGATGATGATATTAATATATATTTCATAATTTACATACCACTGCATTCAGTGGTCTGCCGAATTATTTTTATGAGCAACAAAGTATCAAATGAAATAAAAAAAATTATAATAATTTGAAATTAAGTTATCTACCGTAAATAAAAAAATATAATAATGTAGGTAATACTTTGAGGTATTTCAGGACATCTCGAATACGATCTGAGTTTACCACCTGTCGAGTGTTATACACCAGAAGACGGCCATGAATCTTTGGACATCGAAAATAATGCCATAAAAACGCCCGGTGACGTTGATCCAAGTGTTCAATTTGCTGACAAAACCTTACTGGAAGAAGCCGCGTCAGCTGAAGATGATTCGACGTTTGATCCCAGTTTGGTCCAGGCTCTCGGTGACGCAGAACCGGAAACGGTGGAATTCGGTGATAACATTCACGCGGAGGTAGCTAAACAGTTTGAAAAAATTTTGCAAAGTGGGCTTAATAAAGAATCCAAAGAAGAACTTTTAAAAAAGTATTTATTCCCAGCAAATTTACCTCTTGCTAAGAGCCCCGACCTAAACCCGGAAATAAGTGGCATGCTGGCCGAGGTCTGCAAGGTAAGAGACAAGAGATTACTAACTAAACAAACTCAATTGGGCAAAACATTATCAGCATTAGGCAAGGCAATAACAAGTCTTCTGAAAAAAGACCCAGATGTACCAGATATTGTACGCACCTTGAATGACGCGGGAAAATTATTGGCAGATTCACACTTTACTGAGTCAGATACGCGACGATCTGTTATTAGTCCTCTAATAGATAAGTCTTTAGCAGAACCGTTCAAAGATAGAAAAAGGGATACTTTCCTATTTGGGGACCACTTAAGCGATTTAGTCAAAAACAGCTGAGGAATCAAAAGGACGAGTCAAATGATACAAGCGTCTACCAGTTCAACGAATAATAATAATTTAAACAGGAAAGGTCCATCATTTCGAGGGCGGCATCAGCAAGTCGCACAAACATATCAATATCGGACTGGTGGGCCGAGACCGACAACATCATATTATGCAAGCCGTCGACGCGGGCCCCCGCCGCCGCCGCCACTGCCGCCGCTGCTGCCCCCGCCGCGCCCGGGTCGCCGCCAGCCTCCGCCGCCCCCGCCTGCGCGACGTCAGCTGGCCCAAGCACAATGTTTCCCGCCCAACCGAGCTGCGTAGTTACACAACCTCAGGTACATGCTGGTAGCTTACGATATTTTTTTAATACGTGGCAATCTCTTACTAAGGATAGTCTTGTATTAGATGCTGTATCCGGATATAAGATTCCTTTTAGTAGCGAGCCTCAGCAAAATGCAAAGGATTTACCCAGGCGATCGTTTTCAAAAGTTGAGTCAATGGCAATGCAGACTGAAATAAACCATTTATTGCAGATACACGCTATAAGAATATGTACACCAGTACCGGGTCAATTTATATCAGACATATTTTTAATTCCTAAAATAGATGACAGTATGCGGTTTATACTTAACTTAAAGAAGTTAAACAAATTTGTTTTATGTGAACATTTTAAAATGTAGGATATTAGGACAGCGACCAAGCTTTTATCCAAAGATTGCTATATGATTAATATTGACCTCAAAGAATCTTATTTTTTTGTATCTATTCACAAAAGTCACACTAAATATTTACGCTTTTATTTTGATAACTTTTTGTATGAATTTATAGCATTACCGTTTGGGTTATGCTCAGCCCCATATATCTTCACGAAAATACTACAACCGATTATGTCTTGCCTTAGATCCAATGGTCTACTTTCCGTCTGATATTTAGACGATATTTTGTGTTTAGAAAACACAGCAGAAGCGTGTCAAGAATACGCAAAAATCACAATAAATCTTTTAACACAATTAGGTTTTGTTATTAATTTTAAAAAGAGTTATTTGACTCCTCAAAAATCCTGCAATTTTTTAGGTTTCATTTTAGATTCGAAGACAATGACGTTACAATTGCCAGATTTAAAACGACAAACGTTATTTAGAAACATAGAAATAATTCTAAAATCGAAAAAGATTCGTATAAGAGAATTTGCACGTTTTCTTGGCTCTCTTACTGCTGCCTGTCCGGCTATAGCCTACGGATGGCTACATACAAAATCTTTAGAAAGAACTAAATACTTAGCCTTACTTAAGAATAATGATGATTATGATTCCTACTTAAATTTGCCTAAAACTTTGCACGATGACCTGATCTGGTGAAAAAACAATATTTTATTTGGAATAAATCCAATACGCCAGCAAAGATTTCATTTAGAAATATATACAGATGCCTCAACTACAGGATGGGACGCAGCTTGTAGTACTGAAAAAACTGGTGACTTTTGGACAGATACTGAGCGTTCTAATCATATTAACTATTTAGAATTATTAGCTATATATTTTGGTCTTTAATCGTTTGCTAATGAAAAAAGAAATTGTGATATTCTCTTGCGCGTCGATAATACAACAGCAATATCATATGTAAATAGAATGGGCGGGGTACAATACCCACATTTACATCATGTTGCAAAAATATTTGGCAGTGGTGTGAAGACAGAAAAATATTAATTTTTGCATCTTACATTCGGTCTTCATTAAATATAGAGGCTGATAAAGAATCTAGAAAAACCAATATCGACACAGAATGGGAATTAGGTATCAGAGAATTTCCCCAAATAACTAAATGCTTTGGCCAACTCTCTATAGACTTGTTCGCATCACGAACAAATACCAAGTGTTCCTTGTATATCTCATGGAAGAGAGATCCGCTTGCCTATAATATTGACGCATTTACACAAGATTGGTCTCAATTTTATTTTTACGCTTTTCCACCATTTGCCATAATTTTAAAAACATTAAATAAAATAATTTTGGATAAAGGTACGGGAATAATTTTAGTGTCACATTGGCCATCTCAACCGTGGTACCCATTATTCAGATCTCTTTGCGTTAAAGAATTGCTACTATTTCCACCAAGTAAATAATTACTCTCTTCTCCTTTCAGGTCAATACACCCATTGCACCAGCATCTTTCCCTGGTAGCGTGTGTTGTATCCGGGAAGGCTTCCGCAAACAATTAATACCGGAATCAACTTTGGATATAATGCTTTCCTCCATTTCAAAAAGCACTATATCTCAATATTCTTCTAGTTTGAACCAATGGTGGGAATATTGTAAAGTAAATAACGTTGATATTTATAACTTTAGTATTTGTTCAGTGATAGATTTTCTAACAAATTGTTTTAACAAAGGATCATCATATGAAACTCTAAATAATCACAGATCGGCCATTTCTTTAATTTCATCAAATAATATTCGTGATAATCATTGTTTAAAACGTCTTTTCAAAGGAATTTTCAAATTGAAACCCGTATTCCCCCGCTATAATATTACATGGAACCCAAATACTGTATTAGACTACCTACAAAACTTTGACAATGATCAAATCAATTTAGAGATATTATGTAAAAAAAACTAGTCATGTTGTTAGCATTAGCCACTGGGCAAAGAACTCAGACATTGTCTTTATTAAAGATATCGAATACTAAAACTTTTAACAATCGGATAGTAATCACAAGAACAAGTTTGATTAAAACTTCTGCGATTGGTAGGGCTCAACCCATTCTAGATTTACCTTATTTTGTTGAGCGCCCTGGTATTTGTCCAGCTACTGCATTAAAAAAATATTTAACAATATCATCTTCTATCAGGCCTGATTATGAAGATAATATTATTTTGACAACTAAAAAATCTTATAGGGCTGCTTCATCTCAGACGATCGGGCGCTGGATGAAGCAGGTTATGTGTGACAGTGGCGTCGACACGTCGATTTTTGGTGCTCATAGCACGAGGCACGCCTCGACTTCCGCAGCTTCCCGTGCAGGTCTTAACGTTGATATTAATAGACGGTGCGCTGGTTCGTCTGCGCAATCTGAAGTTTTTGCAATTTTTTATAGTAGACCGATTATTGATTCAAATGATAATCTACTTAATTCAATATCATAAGACAGACAGTCCTTAGAATGTGTATCATACCTTGTACATATATCAAACATGTAACGAATATCATAATGTTAACCGAAAATACAGTGATCTAATCCTATTTCGTTACAAATAAATATAATTACCTATTAGGTATATTGTAAGAAACATATACGTTATAAAGATACTGATTTATATAAGTATACCTGGTTTTATTCGCAACATAGATTACCTTCTCTAAACATCTACATGGTAAGAAATAAATCTAGAAGACGAAGACAGGATAATTGAATGATCAAACGAACTTACCTGAAGTGAAGTTCGATCTTAATTATCCTGTCTTCGTCGGAGAGATTTGAGGTCCCTCCCTTCCCTACATACTTTGATGTTCCCTAGCCCTAGATCAATGTTGCTATTATAGTCTGCTCTAAAAACAATGAGGTCGAGTGCTACTGCATGGCCGAGGTAGGGTGAAACTGAGACGGTCCGTATCGTTTTCTCTTTCACTCTAATCTAAAGGCTTGTGCGATATGATTGGCGCGTAGCAGGGCTACTACATGGTAAGAAATAAAACCAATGCTTACGTTCGAAGAACGCCGCGCATGTCTCCGGGCACCACTCTCCTCGCCACGGCACCATGTGTTGTGCTGCAGCCTGCGTGGTTTTGCCATAACTGCCACTGAGCAGTCTCAGCTCATAGCGTCCACTTGGCAAAATTTTGGTCACCTTATATGGACCGCGCATGCCAGGATCGAGTTTCCCTGTAGACTGTGAAAATTTGATCACGAAAACAAGGTCGTTAATATTAGACTTTCGAGGTGGGTGACGTTGCCGATTCACCCGTTCATCTTGATCAACTTGGTTCCGTCTGAGCAACCGACGAGCCCGGTCTCTGGTTATTTCTCGCAGTGCCTCTCGGTTGGGCGTAGAGTCTTCTGCTGCAATATCGCGTACTAGTGCACGAATGACAGGGGTGGTGGCGCTTGTACCAATGAGCAGGTTAAGAGGAGAAGTTTGTGTGGTCTTTTGCTTCGTGACGTTCAGTATAAGTTGTAGCTTCCACAGTGTATCAGACCACGACGCATTTCTATGATTTGTTTCAATACGAAGCATGTTTAGGACTGTTCTCACATACCTTTCGACCTGCCCATTGGCATGGTGCATCTCCGGAGTTATGTAGTGTAGATCGCACCCTTGCTCATTGATCCACGACGAGAACTCATTCGACTCGAACATTCGGCCCTTGTCTGTAATTATTATTTTAGGTACACCGAAGAGAGTTACGGCTTGCATAACCACTCGCTTTAGCTCAGTCGCTTCCTGTCGGTACATGGGAAAGAGTAGACAGTATTTGGTATAAGCGTCTACTATGAGCAGGATAAACTTATATCCATCTGACAACGGTAGGGGGCCTAATGCGTCCATATGAACTGTGTGGAACGGCTCATCTGGTTTTTCCCATGAAGTGATGTTCTGAAGTGGAGCACGAGGGACACGCTTCTTTGAAATGCACACTAGACAATGAGAAGTATACTTGCGAACAAATTGTCTTATTCCGGGAAACCAGAAGTACTTCAAGATAAGATCTAGGGTCTTATCCGCCCCAATATGACCGTGCTCATCGTGAAATATCCTCAACAGGCTAAGTCGATGTCCCTTGGGGATGTAACAGAGTAAACGTGAATCCTCACCAGGCGGCGTGTATTTGTAGTACAGAATGTCTCCCTGGACCACGTACCTGCTCTGATCTAGCTCACCATCGCGATGTTTTTGCAGTAGTTCTTGGGTCTCGTCATCAGCTAATTGAGCTATTTGCGCCCAGTTACGCGGCCTAGAAATTTGATTAACTTGGGCGGCGGGATTGCGGCTCAAGTAGTCTGCGTGGGGCATCATGACTCCCTTTCGGTACTCGATAGAAAACTCGAAGTCCTGGAGGTAGATCCACCAGCGCGCCACCCTTGGTAACAAATCTTTCTTGCGCTCCGTTGACTTCAGGGCGTTGCAGTCAGTGACAACGATGAATTTCAACCCAACGAGATAATGGCGGAAATGTTGAAGAGCTTTAACCACTGCTAGGGTCTCAAGCTCGTAGGAATGGTATTTTCCTTCGGCTCCCTGAGTTACTTTACTAAAGTACGCTACGACGTGTTTTTTTCCATCGAAATGCGTTTAGAGTAGGACAGCTCCATAGCCAATGCTACTTGCATCGGTGTGTACTTCGGTCGGAAGCTTGGGGTCAAAAATTACTAGGACTGGTTCGCTAGTTAAGTATCTGATAAGGTCCTGTCGGATCCCTTCGTGTTCCGAGGTCCAGCTGAACTCGATGTTTTTGCGCGTTAAGTGCGCTATTGGAGCCGTTTTGAGAGCATAATCTTTCATGTAGCGACGGAAGTATCCAGCCAAGCCAAGGAGTTGGCGCACTTGCTTTACGTTTTTGGGCGGTAAGTATAGACAAGGGCCTCGATTTTACGCGGACTCGGCCTTACCTGACCTTGACTGACCACCCTGCCTAAGTATTCGACTTCTGTCGCGAGGAATGAACATTTACGAATGTTAATTGAAAACCCAGCTATCGTGAGAGCGCACAAAACCCTACGAAGAAGCTCAATCCCTTCATCAACAGTATGGCTCATGAGGAGCACATCGTCTACGTAGACCAAGACTTGACCTTCGTCCATGAGGGGCCGAAGGGTATCGTTTATGATACGCTGATAAACGATAGGAGAGTTGGCTAAGCCATATGGCATTTTTACATATTCGAAGTGTTCCTCTGGTGTTACGAAGCCTGTTAGGTGTATGCATTCTTCTTTTATTGGGATCTGATGGAACCCAGTTGCCATGTCTAAACTGGTGAAGAACACATAGCTACCCAACCTATCGATGTGATCATCGATCAGTGGAAGAGGGTATCGATCTTTGACCGTTATGCGATTAAGGGCTCTAAAATCGACGCAGAGTCTATCCGAACCATCCCGCTTTTTGACTAGTATGATCGGGCTAGCATACTCTGACTGCGACCTCCTGATTATACCTTTGTCTAAGAGATCCTTGGTAATTTCCCTAACTTTTATTTTTTCTTGGTAAGACAACTTATAAGGTCTATACACAACTGGAGTAGGACTAGTTAGTTTTATTTCCAGTTCTCCCGTTTTAACCGTAGTTGTGGCCGTTCCAGAAATAAGAAAGTCAGAAAAGTCACCAATAACCGACCTAAGGAAAGTTAGTGTGTCACCTTGAAGAGGCGTGTTAACTTTAATATTCATTTGAGTGCTCTCTTTAACAGTATTAATCGCAGAAGCTAAGGAACTGGAATGCGTAAGGTATTGGAAGTCTTTGGTGCGCACATAAGTGATACCATCGCGATTAAGGACATCGGTGCCAATTATGACTGGGGTATTCATATAAGATGACGGCACTACTATCAAATCAACCTCTATAGATATGTCTCGAAACTCTATAGTGGTCGTGACATAGGTAGTGGCTACTAATTCTCTATCGCTAATACCTTTGAGTACGCAACGTTTCGCCTTTGGTTGACAGTTTAAATACTTCAAAACGTCCGCAGAAACGAGGGACACATTGAGTGCACCGCTGTCTATGAGCACATCAACAGGTATGCCATCTATCACTGCTGAGGTGATGTCTTTATTTTGCGGAACCTCGGGTTGGTGGGAGCACAAGTTAACACTACGTGGATTTCGGGACGCTGACCGCGCTTTCGCAAAACAAACATCCTCGGTATGTCCCTGCTTCTTACAAAACGTACAAAAATTACTTGTGCTAGGTTGAGGGGCTGTATCTATCTTTGCGCTTGGTGTGTGTTTTTGAGGACAGTCACGATTTAAGTGTCCACGTCTGTTACATTTATAACACTTGATGTCCGTACGGTTGTTGGATTTTTGGAAGTGTGGTTTCTTAGGTGCGAAGTTGGAGCGATTATCAGGTTTTGGTCGATTTGGCTTAGTATAAATCGATAAAAAGGAAACGAGGTTTTCAGGGGTTAAGTCAGCGTTTGCAGCAGCTGCACGAATTTGAGGATTGTCTATTCCACGTATAACTATTAAAGACCTTAAATCATCACTGAGCCCCTGAACTACTTGTAAACGCAACAAGGTGCGACGGGCATATTCCCCGTAAGTAAGATATCTATCGAACGTAGTGTTCATGGCATCGAACAAAATGTTCGCGAAATCTAATTTACGAGGACAAAGTGGTTTGAACTCCTGTTTAAAATTCGACCAAATACGGTCATTCGTGACCCACTCTCCCAGCCACACCTTGGCATCACCCTTAAGGCATGAAGCTACCCGAGACAGACATTCATGATCGTTCCAGCCATTTGCGTCTCTGGCGCGATCCACTTCTTCGCACCATGCATCGATATTATTATTCGAGGGATCAAAAATAGAAATAAAATATGTCTGTGATCTCACAGGTTGAATAGTTTTAATTGCTTGCATTAATGCTTGTGCGAGAGTGGACGCCTCAGAGCAAGGATTAGTTGATCTAACAGAACCATGGTGTTCAACTTGTAACGACGGTGTTCGAGGGCGTGAGACAGTCTGCGACTTATTATGCGTACGCGGACTGCGAGAGCTACGTGAACGAGTGCGGTTCCTATCACGACGATTACGGCGAGCCCGGCCACGAGATCGGAATCGTCGCCTTTCATACGAGTCATCGGACGAATAATCACTACTCCGAGTCCGTGATCTATGCTTTGAATCATGTTTACTTGAAACAACACGGCTTTCTCGATAACGCGACCGACGACTAGAACGTTCACGTTCGTTACTACGTGAGTTAGATCTCATTTCAATGTTTCAATGAACCAATTATTAATTCAAAATGTAGGTATCACTTGGATACGATTAACACTCACTCAAAAATTTAATTAATTGACATCGGTTTAAAAATGAAAATCACAAAACGAAACGACTACAAAGAGTAACCTCTAATTCAAAGGGTATTCTGTTAGTATTGATTCGCAAGTACCAACAACCAACACGGTAAATAATTTAACAACGGAAAGCACTATTTAACACACTTTCAACTCGAAAAGATTAACGCTTACTGATTTCACCTGCTTTATAAACAAGGTACCCTCCAACGGGAAAAAACTTGCAAAGAAAATCAATTGTTTCGTTTTCCACTAATAATGGGTCGTGAAGTCCCTTATCCCACTTCTGATTTTAGGTCACAAGTGGTGTTTTATTAAAAAAAACACAATCTTAACTATTTTACACTCTTTATGATTTTTAATGATTTTTGAAAGACGAAACAATAATTAATAATCAAAAGACACAAAAATAAAATAACAACAGAAATGAATATCACCAAAATAGAGATGTCCTGACAGTGACGTTGTGCCCGATGCGATCGCCTCGCGCGCCCCAACAAAAGTGATCCGCGCGTGCCAGTGCTCTTGCTTTATAGCCGATCGAGGAGGTGAGGGTGACGTGGTAGGGATGGCCGCTTACAATATTATAAAAATATTGATTTCTAGTCAATTTCAATTTTTGTATTAAAATATTCTTCAGTGGTATAAAAACATATTACTTTTAGCCACGCTTGTAATTTTCTTTTTAACATAGGCAAACTAAGCTCCTTTACTGACTGTGGTAGCTTATTATAAATTTTTATGCAGTTTGGATAACAGTTCCTTTTAAAATATTGTGTGTGCATATTGGGCAACTTCAGTTTGCCATGGTGTCTCACTAATCTGCAGGTATCCGTATTTTTAAATTGAAAAAGCAGATGATGCGCCTTAACAAAGGTACAACATTCTAATATATACATAGAAGCAAGTGTAAGAATATTCAGTTTGGGAAATAACTGTCTACATGATGTCATTGGCCGGACGTCACATATAGCTCGGATGCATTGTTTCTGCGATATAAAAGCTTTATTTACGTCTATCGAGTTTCCCCACAGGAGTATATCATATTTGAGATTGGATGCGACATATTCGTGATAGGCCATTAAAGCTACGTTTTGGTTTACTTGGACATTTAATCTCAATGTGTTTTTACCGCGTGTTTTGGTCCTGATTTGTCAAGCAATGCAAAATTTTGTTTCGATTTGCCAAACCTTATTTTTGTTTCAACTGGTCAAGCCAATAAAAAGTTCTGAATTGTCAAATGCTAAAAAATTACTTAAAAAAACATTTTAACCACTCAAGCCCCAAGCGGCCAAATATGGTCGCACCTAAAAAACTCGCTATTCCGTCAGACCCCAAGCGGCCATATTTGGCCGCGCTCTCCACCTCAGTTTGTACCGTGTTATGATACACTTAGAGACTACTTTAGTATGAACAAGGTCGATTATTTTGGTTCTGTGGTACATTTTATGCATCGTGAATGCAAAGTTTAAAATGAAGTGCGTTCGATTTTTTTTCCATATCCGCATTTTTTTTTTCCAATCCCGCCAAATGGTACCTGCTGTCAAAACTTTTTGACATTTCGATTCCAAGACAGAGAGGTTAAACCCCTCGCTGCATAATCATAACGTAAATAAATAAGTAAAAGATATAATATGCTGAAAACTGTTTATTTATAAACAATTTGTTGTACCATTTCAGAAAACTAAAAAACAAGATTTGCTACAGAACTTACACTGACAATTATTAAACGCACTTGTTGACTACCTACCCACTTAGTAAAAAGGCATTCAACCGCCACAAGGAAAATAAACTTACCCACAAAAATAATCATGCATGACACTAATGTGAAATAATCTTACCATTATTTTAATGGGAATATGAATACACACTTAAGTAATTATACCTTCAAATACACTAATAATTGTGTTTAAGTAAAAAAAAATTGACAATTCAGAACTTTTTATTGGCTTGACCAGTTGAAACAAAAATAAGGCTTGGCAAATCAAAACAAAATTGGGACTTGACTAATTATTACTTTTGCATTGCTTGACAAATCAGAACCAAAACACGCTGTAAAAACACACTTGACCAATTGGAACTTTCTTTCTGTTTGACGAATTAGTTCCTAAATCGTCCTACGATTTAGGAACTAATTCAATCCAATCTAATCTAATTCAAGCCAATCAGTCTGGGCACATGCGGTTGATAGAACAGTTCCACTACACTCTCGTGCTCATGCAACCATTATGTATGAGCACAGTAGCGGGTATGCTTGGTACTAAAGTTCTGAGGCCGACCGGGCTTGTTATAAGCAAGATTGGGTGAATCTCTTCGCACCAACTAATTTTAAAAGTAAGCGGAGTCAGACAGCTAAAATTAACTTTAAAATATTACTAGTTTCATGAAATAAATTTATAAAAATATGTTGACATATGTCTAGTATATAAAATATTAGTGTTGTATTATGTAAGTATGTATGTCTTTTTGAATTAGATTAGTATCATAAAATATTATACCTACTATAAAAACGACTCACGGTGCCATCATGAAGCTCTGTTTTTCTATAGTAACACAGTTTGTCATCATCGCAACTGTTGAATACGAAGGAATTATTGTTTACCTCGTTTCTCGTGCCAAACGCTCGAACAACATTGAGCTTTGAGGAATTTTTATATCAAAGTTTGGAGTGTCATTTGCACTTGGGTAAAGGGACTCCTGAAATCGAAACTCGTTAAATGAACCACTATTACGTAATCCTTTTTTATATAAAAACAAGTAAAGTGCAATAAGTATGTCAGCAGATACTGGCGTCAGAGCTTACAAAAGCTCGTTTAAAAAGTATGCCTTAAAATAAATAAACAAGACTCATAATGTATGAAGGTTAAAATTAATTCTCGTCATTAACAAAAAAAAATGTATCATTTATAACGAAAAGAGCAAAAAGAACTTAAAATATTGTATATTAAGCAAACGATACTTTCATGTTGTTGTCAAAGAAATCCGGCCCTTAATATGCCTAGAGCATTCTAAATCTATCCCTCCAAAGAGGTCACCTGCCTCGGCTTGTTAAAAAGGTCATGCTAACAACGCCAAGATGCACCGGATGAAAGGACCATTCAGGCGCCATCTTGTAAACAAGCGCGTCGCGGCCATCTTGTTGACAAGTACCGTTTGAGCGTGTTTACGGATTCTGATGTGTTGCGAGCTATCAAGGGTTTTGAGAAACATAAAGACATTTCGAGAGAATTTCTCATTTGTATGAAGAACGTTGTACTACTTACGTTTAATGTACAACGATCTCGCATAGGACAAAATAAGAAAGACAAATCAAGCAAAGAAAATTAAAAAGTTTTTCATATTTAATTTTTCATTATTAATATGCATGGATATGGTTTACGTAATTTAATGGCAAAAAAATTAATCCAAATCTACCAGGATATTTATTAATCCGTATCCCGCTGCTCTTAGCTGGTTGCATAGAACTGTTGAAAAATTTTCCGCCATCCGTTAAGGCGTCTTCACCCAGAATCTTCAACTATTAGTAACTGACTATCTCACTCTGTATTGTTTTATAAGGTTTAAGTGAGCACTACACATTTTTTTTTTTTTGAAATTGAAATGAATTGAATCATTGAAATGAAACACTTTTTACTGATCAAAACTCGCGATTAATTTACTACATTACGTATAGTTTTTTTTTTTTTAGTCACTCTGACTGTCACAATATGAATGCCATGGAAGTATCGTATCATAAAATAATCAGTACAAGACGCTACGCACCGTCAAAGGAGTCTTTAAAAGGCTTACAAATTAATAGAGTCATTCCAGAATTCCAACAACATTCACATAACATTTAAATTTGAAACTTAAACAGTCCGCGATAAAACCCATTTCAGCTTGCTAACGTCCCATAGCTGTTATGACAATATGTCAACGTTTTGCGTGAAGTTAGAAGACAGTTATTAGTTAGTTAACTGCGTACATTCGTCAGCATTCAATTAACCTGGATGTTTGATTTCAATAAACACCGCTAATAGGCAGTCGTTTGGGACTGTTTGGTATTATTAATATTATTTATTTATTGCTTATTGCTTAGCACTTCGTTGGTGAACGTACCTACTCTGACCAGAGTAGACGTTCTCGTGGAAACGTCGGTTCAAAAGTCAGTGGCGTAGCTTGACTTGGGCTGGCCCAATATCAAAATTTGTAGAGGGGGGAGGGACGGAAATTAATTATAAAGATCTTTCATATAAAACAATTAAAAAACCTTATATTACCAAATAAAAAAGCGAGAGCACGCACGATAACTGAAGCCAGTAAAACCAATCCATACTGGCTTGGTACCGAAACGGCCCGCCTCAGTACTAATAATCTAAACTTATTTTTAAACTTTCATGGTCACTACAATTATTTTATCGGGGACTCAAAACTAACAACTCAGACATGGTAAAAATCCCGTTTTTTTCATGAAAATAATCTAAACTTATCTATCTATCAACAGTTCCAATTTCCTTATTTTTGGGGCAAATCTGATTCCTCTAGCAACATTACTTGTACACTTGTGTGCGTGTCGCCGAGATAGTACGCGTAACTTACTCCTACATCCATTTTTTTCTTGCCCCACGCCATGACAGTTTTCTAATACGAGACTATCGTTCTATGAAAAAAACAATAACATGGAATTTTAATCATTTAAAGCTGAAGACGATTTAAATTTTTTTACATGTTCTGCCTCTATAAACAGTAATGACAAGTCAAGTCTGATAACTGCAGTTGTTCCTTCTGCAGTTGTTCCTTCTGCAGTTGTTCCTTCCCACATAGAAGTCCAAAGAGATTTTTATCACATACGTTCGGGGCCCCTGTAGCCCGGGCCCCGTATCATTGATACGGCTGATACCTGCCCCTACTACTACTACCGCCCCTGTCTAAAGTACTTCATATAAATTGTGTAACGACGTTATAAGTTGATAGTAAAAGTCTATTTTTTTCTTTTTAGCGCATTTAATAAGCTTGTTTTTTAAAAAGGTTTTTAATTTTAATTTATTTTTTACTTTTTAGTATTGCTTTCAGAGTCATCTAGCAATAAAGTGCTCGAAAAGACAAATCCGATTCCACCGTTTCGTTTAGGAGTTCCTATGGCCACCTCCCGACTCCATCATCAAGACCCTGGAAATCATCTAGCACTAAAGTGCTCGAAAAGACAAATCCAACAAACCCTAACTCGATGCGATTCCGCCGTTTCGAGTTCCTATGGCCACCTCCCGACTCCATCATCAGACCAGCTCAATGGTACCTAACATTGCATTGTCATCGTACTTACATAAGTATACCAAATTTTAGCTCAATCGGTTGAGGAGAACTAGTCTTAAATTCAGTTGCAAGATTTGTCCCACACTAACACACAAGGGAAGTCAAATATTATCTTGTAATGAAGTGTTAAGTGCGTTTGTGTGAAGATAACACCTTTGAATGACCTATGAACTGAACCCTGGTCCTCCGGTTATCGGGCTTAGGGCTTAGCCATTCGGTCACCGAGTGGTCCCCATAGTGAAATAAAAAATATATCTACTGCTCGCGTCGCAGTTATTTGGTGCTTCGGTAGAATTAAGTGCTCAAACATGAGATATCAAAGGCTTCACTCGTTATGCGCGGTGGCTCCGACACAAATTAAGACTCGCTAACGAGCGGGGGAAGGCTTAAGTGAGTTTGCTGTTTGTAATCTGGCCCGAATTGAATGTGAGATCGCAGTTTATTCATTGGTCGACTCGTACTTCATTATCGTTTATCGTTAAGCTTTATTTCTTTATTTGTGTATTACTGGCGGCGCGCTCGCAATTTCGTCCATTTGAACACGTCTCCTGTGAAGAATTGCCAAAAAATGAGGACCGTAAAAGCAGTCTGTAATAGCAAGGAATAGATAATTTTATGTTCTGTGGTTGGTAGTATTCTAACAAAAAGCCGGCACCACATAGCAGTAATAACATAAAATATTGGTATGTATTAGAGTTATTAACTGCGTCGTGTAGCGGTGAAAGAATACTACCACCCTCTCTCTTCCCTTGGGTGTCGTAAACGGCGACTAACAGACTAAAAACTGCACATACATCCAACAACATAAAGCGGCGATGGGCTAACCACTTGTCGCGCTGAGCATAAGTTCAGGTCGCTATTTGGTGAAAAGTGGACTATGGTAAATAACTGCTTTTGCTGTCCTCATTGCCTAGTCTCTGACTAAACCTTAGGGGATAATAGTCGTGATTATATGAATGAATGAATTATATTAACATTATTTTTTTCTTAATCAATTAAATTAATAACTGATTATATAATTTGATAACGACATGTTGTTTTGTAAATTATGTCGTTACTTCTATATTATTTTAAAGCTGTTGAGTTTCTTGAGCCCGTTCTTCTCCACAGCTAAAAGACTTCCAGGGCCCTTATTCTGTAACGATTCCTTGTTTCAAAACCACGTTAATTCCTTAAAAAGTTACGATATCTTCCCAAAAACTTATGCGTTTGACGTTTGTACGCGGTAAGGTTTAGGTGTGGAATCTATAGATTGCGATACAGAATCAGGGCCCTGAATGGGGGTGGGGTGGGTAGGCGGGTGCCCATCCATCCAAATAAATTTAGACGATTCAAAATACTTATTTTAAGTTTATTGAATAAAGAAATTTTGAGTTTGAGTTTGAGTTATAGTTTTATTTTAGTCCTGACTTTTCGAACATTTAACTTTAACAATAGTGAGTGATTATGATCAGAACATTTTGGCTCGGCACCACATCACAGCATTATCTTAAGCGATTAGGTCTTTAGTTGGGCGGGAACTCGAAACAACGCGCATTATGTAGTCGCAAAGCGAATATTAACTGACTTATAACTGCTGCACGGAATCTGCTCGCCACATAATGCTCAGCTTCAATACAGCTACTGTGTCGTTTGTTAAAATAGCACATTTGCTGAGTGAGTATATATCGGGGATGATGCGAATGCCATATTGCTGACATTCGCAAACTCGAATGCGTATAAGAATGTAAAGATGCGAATTCAAGGAAAGGCAATTAACAGCACTAGTAACAACATGTCAAAGAAGAAGTGTGTCGGGTCCCTGTCAGTTCACGAATATTTTCAAAACTTGTAAGTTTTTCTCGGCGCTAAGGCGTGAAGCTTGTTCTACATAGCCCCGCGGGTTACTACAAATAGCGTTTACACTGTTATTGATGTCTGCCAGCCTAGTAAAGACCTTTTAGCGCAAGTCGTACTGGCAGTCAAACCGGCTCGGTGGACCCGGCCCACTGTCGGGCATACGGTGTCTGCCATGGCCCATGTGATAGTTAAGTATTTTGGCCTGGGCGTTTAACGTGTTAAAAGGGTTAATAATATTGATTTTGGTAATTGGTATATTAATTATGATAAGTATGGAAATTAGCTCAGTATTAACCGTATCGCGTAGTGATGAAAGAATACTACCACCCCCTCTCTGCCCTTGGGTGTCGTAAAAGGCGACTCACGGACTAAAGACTGCACATACATCCAACAGCTTAGAGCGGCGATGGGCTCATCACTTTTCACGCTGAGCAAAGTCATGTTGTGCAGTCGCTATTTGGTGAAAAGTGAACTATGGCAGAGGACTGCTTTTGCAGTTCTCATTGCCTAGTCTCTGAGTAACCCTTCAGGAATAATAGTGATTATATAATAATTTCCCATTTCACTTCAAAGTTCAAATTAAAACAAACCAATAAGCCAATTCGCTTGCTTCACATTGCTGGCTGAAAATGATGCGAATCATTCGCTTATTTGCAAGCTAATGGTCATAACATTCCTTGTACCTAACTAAATAAATATGTAATTGGAGTTTGTGATTAATATTGCCAAATATGCCAGTATGATGAAGTAAGTAGGTAATACTTATTAATTCCATGGATGTTGTGTCTGCCAATTCTGTACTATTTGGTAATTCGTACTCTATGATAGCTTTACCTTACTTAGCGTAGTTACGAACGTATTTCACACTTCACCGTAAATGAGCAACCACTGCCTCCACCAGCCAAGCGAGTTCCAACCATTGAGTTATTATAACTAGAGACGTACTGCGAAGCAATTTTTTGCCCACCTAGTTGCAGCCCATGAGCTGCAAACGCCTAGTCGTTTGAAGCCCAAGTTTGGTCAACCCCATCGCGATGATCAAAAGATACATACATACATATAATCACGACTATTATCCCCGAAGGGTTAGTCAGGGACAAGGCAATGAGGACAGCAAAAGCAGTCCTTTACCGTAGTCCACTTTTCACCAAATTTAGCCTCACCAGCCTTACAGGTGGTGAGCCCATCGCCTTGATCAAAGGTGCCGAAAGAAAATCACGTAAGATAGATAAAATTATATTTTAAGTAGGTACTGCTTATATCTTGCCATTTTGGGGAATGAGATGCAAACGCCTAGACACAGCGTTTGCGGTGCGTATGCAGCCCGTGGGCCACAACTCAGTGCGCAAATTATTTCTTCGCGGTGACGTCTGTAGTTATAAAACAACAATGGTCCCAACCAATGTGCCGTGGCGACGCTGCAGGTACCGCTATACATAACAAGTGTTTGGCCGAGCGAGATGCCCCCATCCCGACGCTAGTAGAAACTTGGACCGAATCCAACGCGATTGAAAAGAGTCCCGCGCGTAATTCAACAAGGGCTCATTTGACTAGGACCTGGTATCTAATTTACATACATACATAATCACGACTATTACCCCCGAAGGGTTAGTCAGAGACTAGGCAATGAGGACAGTAAAAGTAGTCCTCTACCATAGTCCACTTTTCTGCTCAGCGTGACAGGTGGTGATCTCATCCCCGCTCTATGCTATTGGATGTATGTGCAGTCTTTAGTCCGTTAGTCGCCTTTTACGACACCCAAGGGAAGAGAGGTGGAGGAAGAATACTTTTACCGCCACGCGACACGGTTAATACTGAGCTAATTTCCATACTTATCATAATTAATATACCAATTACCAAACGCTGTATAAAAATCGGCAGGGCTGACTCGATTCGATTTAATTACATGGACCGTGTTATACATAATTATAACCCGACGCCCAACCCAGCCCTATCTTTACGACCCCGATCTTTATTAATTAAAATCTTTTTAATATGCGTTCTCGAACGTGAATACACAGCCGATTTCAATGAAATCGGAATACACCTTTCACCTCACACACACCTTCGGGTTTTCTTTAAATCCATCCGGAGTTTTTTCGGGCCAGTCATCCTCCAAACGGGCTTAAGCACTCCATCCCGGCTTGGCTAACGACCCGGAAATCTACTATCAATACTAAATTTTCTCTCTAAAGACAAGAAAAAAAGTTGAAACGAATCCAATTTTAAGATGCGCGGGAACGAGGTATGTTCCACTAGGGACCTAGGTTATTTCTGTCCCAGGTAGAAAAATCGTTTCGGATTTTTCGATGCATAGCCTGAGTTTGGAATCACCAACCCGCAGTTTGGCAAGCGTGGTGTGAAGCCAATATCCATCAATATTTTTTTGTAGTAATTGGCTATTTGACAGTTGTAATAATAAAATATGAAATATGTCGGAAATGGTAGTTTATGATTTTACGATAATTATCCAATAGTTATTTTTTATTAATATAATTTGTAAATATTTTATTTTTACAAAATAAGTTTGCGATTTTTTATCTGTGGATTACAAGACCCGAAACACGGGCGGCAAGGGGCGGCCATGATTGAGCTTCATGTGACGTCACATTTCACAAAATTATTAAAAACTATCTGTCAGATTTCAAGATTAGTTTCTATATTTATTGAAATGTGACGTTACAGAGCAAAATGTCACGTGACCAACCGTTTACGCACGAAATATGAAATTAATAAAGAAAAATATGTTTTTTTCTGTTAAATAAAGGTTTTTTCGAGAAAGAAAATATTGTACGCGGTATAAAATAAGCGTTTGTAACTGGTTAAATACTTTTTCGAAAACTGTCAAGTAGCCAATTCGTTGCGATGACTAAAAAAGACAAATAGATACAAACCGGGTTGTGTATCGTAAAATCCGAAACACACTTTGCCCGACATGGGAATTGAACGCGCACCTCCGGATATCGGACCGAGTGCATAAGCACTATTTGTATTAACAATATTTTAATACCATAGTTTAAAGAAATTTTTGTTACAAACTGCCGGAAAAAAACTCATTCTTCCTGAACCCAAACTAGAAATGTATAGAAACAGCCCATACAGATACATACAGATCCATTCTCATTACCTGTTTGGCGACACTGTGCATGCAGCATCCAGCATCGTATGCTAGCTAAAGTATTGTTATTTTAAGATAATTTAAGTTTTGATTTTGATTTTTTGTTTATTTTTAAATATTTTTTTTTGGGTTAATTTTTTTGTTTTGATTTTAATTTTTTTCTTGCCGACACGTAAGGAAGCTTAAAATACGAGCGGCCTGTTTAAAACTCTTCGCGTTATTTATGGTGAACAGTTTCGTGTGTGTGTGTTCCTGTGTTTTATTTTCTATAGTTTTATGTTTAGGTAAGTAGTTTAATTTTGTTTAAGTATTTAAGTTATTTTGTTGTTTTATTAAATTATCAGTATTTTATTTTTTTGTTTATTTCTCTTTGTTGTATGTACAGTGTTGTTCAAATAAAAATATTATATTATATATTCTATTCTATTCTATTTATAATAAAATCCCACAAACATTAAAAAACGAAACAAAAGAAAAATTATTTAAAGATAAACTAAAACAGTACTTATCACAAAAATGCTACTATTCAATACAGGAGTTCATGTCTGACAAAGTTAAAAAATAAAAAAAATATATAAAAACGTTATCCACGGAAAGCTCACCCTTGCAACTTTCATTTACTATATATTTTGTTATTTTGTATTATAATATAATTTAGCAATATGATAATAATTATTATTATAAAAGTTAGTTAAGTTGATATGTTAGTATTGCGACGTCCTAACAGGGTATGTAACAGGCCATCATATATATAATTACTGTATTGTATGATAGTGATACTGTAAACATAAGTGCAATAAATAAATAAATAAATAAAAGTTCTATCAGAATTACCTATCTAAAAATAATTGAATTTTAAAAATAAATAAATTAACAAGTAGTTACTAACCACGCCGTAAATCAGGTTCATTGACTTTAGCCCAATAACTCTGTAGAATGTCTTTTATTTGGTGTTTACACCGGCGCGCGGCGTCGTCGGTGCAAACTTTTTTCATTCGTCAGCGCTCCGCCGGAAGTCGTAAAGAGGCTTATCGGACTAACGTCCCACAACTCAGCCCCTTTCCCAAATATTTTTGGCCAAACTTTCCGATTGATTCCTTTTTATCTTCTCGCACAATACCTATGACAAAGGCTTAATAATGTAATATGTATGCATGGGTATTAGTGTAACTCCAAACTTGATTGAGAGTTAAAGACTTTTCTTTGGTCATTACCCACCAGATAATAAATAATAATATAATTAAAATAAAAATTAAGAAAATGCCTTATTATTTCTTTCATAAAAAAGTTACATTAACAATAATATGATTACGTACTACAGTTTAATTTAATTACATGCATGATTTGATATTATTTGATTACATAAATTATTATAATTCGAAAATTTGTGTTGATCATGATTATGACAATAGTGGCAACATTCATAAACATATCAATCTATTACTATTTATCAATATCTGTAAGTACATAAATATATTTATAACAATATTCATTCTTTTGAAACATGCACTATAAATCATAATAAATCAATTAATTAATTAATAAACCTACCAGACCTACCTACCAGTTATAAGTTAATTTAAAGAAATAAAAACATTAGTGAATAGCGGCGGCTCGTTATTTTAAGAATACCACCAACCGATGTTATTTACTTGGGTGTCCTAAAAAGCGACTAACAGACTGAAGACTTCACATACATTCACCACCTATCATGCTAAGCACATGTCCAGTTGTTATGTTGCCTAGTCTCTGACTAACCCTTTGGGGAAAAAATAGTCGTGAGAGTCGTTTTAAAACATAAGTTAAACCTAACCTAGCATTATTTATTAACAGTAGGACCATTTATCGAAGAACAATTGTGTATAATTGTGACCTTCATAGCCTTAAAGGCGTAAGAGAAATATAATTGCCATCTCAAGTTTCAGGCTTCATATTATTAGAACTTCGTGATTCACTACATTGTGTTAGCGAACCTACCTAAAAACTTAAACTAAAATTAAGCAGAAGTTATAAAAGAAAATTTAACAATTGAAATTGTTAGCTCATAATCCATAAAGACGTAAGAGAAATATAATTGCCGTCTCGAGTTCCAGGCTTCATATTATTATATCGTCGTATTTTATACATTGTGTTAGCTATATACCTACCGTACCATAAACTAAAACTTAAAAATAAACAGAGGTTATAAAAATTCAAAACTACTAATACTATCTACCAAACAGCCGTAACTTTTGAAATTTGTTGCCTAATTTATTTGGTTTTGTTTATGATTGCGTAACCATGTCACGTAGCGGTGAATGAATACTACCACCCCCTCTCTTCCCTTGGGTGTCGTAAAAGGCGACTAACGGACTAAAGACTGCACATACATCCAACAGCATAGAGCGGCGATGGGCTTACCACCTGTCACGCTGAGCACAATGTGCGGTCGCTATTTGGTGAAAAGTGAACTATGGTAGAGGACTGCTTTTGCTGTCCTCATTGCCTAGTCTCGGATTAACCCTTCAGGGATAATAGTCTTGATTATATGTATGTTAATGATGTACACATTTGTATTTATTCCTAACTGATCTTTATTAAGTAAGATTAGATGGTGAATGCCGTTCTTAATAAAATGTTGGCACGACTGAAAGATCAAAAACATTTATCATTTGAATAGTACCTAGTAAATTTTAACTCAATTTAAAGTTTTCAATTGTATAATACAGTGTAATTTCCCCTAACTATTTTCCTCGCGAATGTATACAAAACCATTTCGACAGTAAGAATTTCCTTCTAACCCAAGTGACATACTGGCTGGCTATTCCCAGACGATGCATTTTTCCGGATGAGAAATATCTCCTATTCGCCCGTAGTAGGATGGTCCATGCCGAAATTCGTTCAAATTGTGAGTTATTGCCATCGGGGAAATGGTTAGTGTACGGCCAAATCATATTTAGGGGCTTACCATTACTGTCTAAAGTAACGCTGTTATTTAAATTATTTACTTTATATCTTATCTTCTTATCTTACTGTATATAAGGTGACTGCTAGAAACCGCAAGAAACTTCAAGGGCTGGTCAGGTCAAGTTTTTTAAACATGACAAAACTTACAAAAAAGATTGCAGATTAACGTATGTACGATTCGCCCAGCTGACGCGGACGGGTCAAAGTCGGCACAAGGGTCCTAACTCGGGTCAACGGCCGACCGCTGCCCGCGCGTTGTAAATAATCTTTATTTAATAGTTAATTCTTTCATTTTATTTTTCCTATGTTATTGCTTTAAAATAAATTAAATACTCAAAGACTATCAAATTAAAAATGATAAAATGAATATTTATTGAAAAATAAAAATGCACAAATTCCTTTTTTGTCATTTCTGTCGTGTCTAAAACACTTGACCTGACCAGCCCTTGAAGTTTCTTGCGGTTTCTAGCAGTCGCCTTATATACAATTAACATTTAAACACACTACTTATATGCACAAGACTTATACAAAGATTAGTGAGAAGAGGAAAGTTGCGGAACTCATAATTGTACAATTTTAACAATTACGTATTTATTAAATACCTTAACTAATAAAATTAATAAAAAAAATGTTAAGATACTACATACCTACATAGACACTGTTAACTTCGACGATTACCTATGAAGACCTGACCTAGACTACACAATATAAGCTGAGGATAGGACATCCAGCTAGGGCTAGAGCGTGATAAAACTTCCCTATTTATTTATTTATATATTATTCACTTACAACTATCATTACAGGTTTCATTACCTAATAGAATAGTGCAGCCACATACAAGTTCACTATAACAAGGAAAATCTAAACAATTGGAAAAAAAATAGAAAAAAAAGAACTTATTTTTTAAAAACTTGGGGGACCTCCAAAACTCTTAACGGCTCTTGCTAACCGATTCTAATGGCATCAGGAAAATCTAGTAAGAAACACATGTTGCTGAATCCTGTAGAATTTGGGACTTGATTAGTCACTACGACTTGAAGAACCACCAAATTCTGAAAATTTTGATAAAAAATGAAATATTACGCATTTCAGCTTAGTTTATTTTAACTACAACCGTCTGGATTTAGTCCCGATTCGCTATAAAAGACCTACAATGAGTACACCACTCTCAAAGCGATTTCTATATAATTGAAACAATCATAAATTAAATAAAGGACAGGAGGCGGTACATTAGCCGGGCGCGGGATTTGAAAACGTTTCAATTCCACTAATGTGCCATTGATCTTGGGGAGCTTCATAATGTCCCCAGTGCCACATTATGGACGCTAAAGTCATTATTAGATTCGCCTCCATCGGAATGTTCAATTATTAATGTACCTTCTACGCTGGCATACGAGCATTGAGCCCTTGTGGTGCTGCGCGGCCCCCGCAGAACATGGACGCGCGCTTCAGTTCTTTTCTTATGCATCTATGCCATGACATTTCACTCGATCTAGTAGGTACCTCTCATACCAGAATTGACTACTTGACAGTTCACGGAAAAGTATTTTAAAAATTACAAACACTATTTTTATACCTCTTTCAGTATTTTATTTCACGAATAAGCTTAATTTAGTAGAAAAAAAAAACATATTTTTCTTCATTAATTTGAAATTTCGCGCGAAAACGGTTGGTCACGTGACATTTTGCCCTGTGACGTCACACTTCAATAAACAAACAAATTTTATTTTAATAACTGACACATAGTTTTTTTTTTGTGAAATGTGACGTCACATTATGCTCAATCATGGCCGCCTTTATGCTCAATGAAGCCCGTGTTTCGGGCCTGTAATCCGCTGATAAAAATCGTGAATTTATTTTGTAAAAATAAAATATTATTATTTACAAATTATCATAATAAAAAACTATTGGATACCTAATTATTGTTCAATTATAAACTACCATAACCGACATATATCATATTTTATTGTTACAACTGTCAAATAGCCAATTGCAGCTAAATGTGCTTAGCGGCAGAAACAGGTTTTAGCTGGTCACCATTTATATGGATTCCGGAAAAATATACCTACCACCGTGAACGTTCGCATTTTTTGGATATACTTAAGTATATTTGTACTACCGTGTTCCATCACATGCATAATGGGATGTGTTCAGAAGAATAAGTAATGATTCAACATGATGCCCACGACTACTTTCTACTAGGTACAGTCAGCATCAAAAGTAACTGAACAAAAACAAGGTGGCAAAAGTAATAATCACGTGTAAGTGTCTTTACATACTCGTCATATAACATTTCAGAGTTATATGACATTTTTTGTGTTCATAATTATAATTTCTCTGTAATTACCTATACTGACGGTCAAGTACTTTTGACTTAACAGCTATGTCAGACAATTCTGGTCATTTTAACCGTAACAATCATTTGAAAATTTCATATGCTAAGCTACTTTTGATGCTGACTGTACTATACTACTTACTACCATCACATCGCTCGTCACACTTCGATATAGGGAATTTATACTAACACCTAAGCCGTAAGTCATCCACTTGCGGTTTCAAAGGAGCCTTCCCGCTTTAGCACAGGTCCCATGCCAAGTTATTCTCAAAGGAGAGCATGGGATTCTGCAAAAAGGGCGTGAGAGTTTTTACAGGTTCGGCAACGCGCGAGTGATGCTTCTGGTCATATTACCTTTTTCTGGTGATGCAAAAATCCATCATCATCATCATCATCAGCCTAAAAACGTCCCACTGCTGGGCACAGGTTTCCCACGTGGACAATAGCACGTGGGGATATTGGGCTATAACCCACCACGCTTGCCCAATGCGGGTTGGTGGGTCTTAACGACTGTCATCTTACGACAACAACCGGGACCCACGGTTTAACGTGCCTTCCGAAGCACAGAGGAGCTAGAGATTTTTTTTTAATTTTTTCACCCATCCTACGACCCGGCATTGCGAAAGTTGTTTAGCGGGCAAGATTGCGAGCCGAACGCGCTAGCCGCTGCGCCATCGAGTACCTCAACAAGTAACTGCAAACATCTATACATATACGAGTACAAACTACGGTTATTGATTACCACCAGGCGGGCCATATGTGATTGCCATATCAGTGCTATAAAAAAGAAGAAGGAACAATGCTTCCGTAGTTGCCGAACCATGGTCTTTACAATGATAAAGTTCTGGATGAAATGAGACATAGCCGTAAACAGTAATGTAAATCATTTTATTAGGAAAATATGATACAACAATCTATAAATATTAACGAATCTTGATATAGAACAAGACACGCGCGAGCATACGCCGCGATGTAATCCTCTTTTCTGGCCGTCGCGTAACCAGGCAGGCTCGTGGAGATATCGTTTTCCTGGTCTTCTACGTATACTTAACACTTATGTCATCCTGATCTTCAGTCAACGGTCATAGCTTTGTTTTAATATACAGAACTTTAGTGAATTCCGGCTTTAGGTTTTAAGCTTTAGTAAAACTACCAATGATTCATTGTAGCAGTTCCACCTAATCCCCCCCTCGAGGGTCGCAGTCCTCTTAATGCGACCTTTTGTCTAGAAGCAGGGAGTTATGTGTCCCCCGACAAGCGTTTCAATTGTATTTAGCGGTTAGACGCTGTATACTGTGCATTTTATAGTAGTTCATGTTTACTAAGTTGGGAGTAAGAAGTTTGTTTACGTAGGAGCTTTGGGTGGGCTACTACTTTTTGGGTAGTGATTTTTGTTTGTCGGTAGCGGACGGCGTTTTTAGCATATGTTAGCTGAGAACGGAAGCACTTGTTAGTTTCGGAGCTGAACTGAAGAGCTGGGTGCGTGATTTAGACTCTGTATTAGCGTAGATAACGTAATACACTCGAGAGCAATGAGTACTGGTCACATAAAGACTCCTATAAATCTTGGAAACTAAGAATGTTAGCTTAATGAAATAAATTGTGTTGAAATGAAATGAAATGAAATATTTAATTTGCGTTTGAGAAAGGTACATTTTTGGTCTTATTCTACTTTTCTTCTCTTTCTCAGCTGACAATGTAGCATGCAAATAAATTTAACATTATTATTTTATAAGTAACAATGACTATTCTAATAACATACAAAATACAAAATTAATAGGTGAGTACTCCAAATTGTCAAAAACCAATTATATTAGTATTACAATAAAAATACAAAATTATAACTCTAAATTATCCGTATTCAATAATATGTCAAAAATATATCAAATCAATTTAGCAACCTAACTAAAAGTCTGTGGAGCTTATAAACTTCACTTCGCCATGGCAGTCCATTTTTGCCTTGGCTAAAGCATAAATCGTGCGCGCCATTAAATATAAAAAAGAAGAAAAAAAATTGCGGGAAAAAAGAAAAGTTTGTGAAAAGTTACACAGTTGTCGGAAGTTATTGGCAATCTAATTAAAAACACAGAAATAAAATAATAATTAAAGTCAAGTGATTTATCAAGTTTGGTCAAGGTGAACAGTATTTTACGGACATCAAAAGAAAATAATATGTCATTTTTATTTTTTTTAATTTATTCGGTACACAAACAGAATACAACATAGCATGTATAAAAAAATGTAACAAGATATGTATCAAGGACAGGATGTAGTTCCTAAGACGTGTGTACACCACATGAGTAATCTTTGACAAGGCAAATAATCTCACCCAAATTTGATCCAATATTATTAAAATAAATAAAATATGGGTACATGCATTAATTATTGAGATTTTAAAATATTATAAATAGACATTCGAATACAACACAAAAGCAACTATAAAACGAATTAAAATTAAAAAAATTATATAAGTACATTAACTACTAAAAGTAATATTACTAACATAGTTTTTAAGTCATGTGTAAATTAACAAATTATGGGCAATAACCTGAGATAAATGGATATTATAATTATTATATCTTATTAAAATCAACATAATAAAAATTAAATTTAAAAAGTCTAACATTATCTTAAAAGTAAAATAAAAGCAAAAATATTTGCTTGCTATCTAGGTACACTTCTTACATTTATTAAGTGTATGTGTAAGAAAATCTTGCACCGAATAAAATAGGTGTGCCATAAGCCATTTATGTAATTCTGCTAGAAATTATTTTACAATAAGTTTTATAATAGTTTCAGGCAATTTATTAAAAATACTTATGCACATGCAGAAACAATTCTTTTGCATACGAGTGCTTTTTGGAACAAAGGCCGACACCAACCTTTTCCCATTTCTAGTGTTTCGTGGATACATATCTTTTGCTCAATAGATTGTAGCTGTTTGCTCAATAGATTTGTTCAATACAAAATTTAATACTTCTTAAATTAAAGTAATAAAACAAGCGTCTACGCGGTTTGGCATGCTGTACACCAAGTTCCTTGTACGATTTTGGAGAATATTCTCCCATTCCTCTATGAGAGCAATTTTGAGCTCACGAAGCGTGATGGGGGAGGTGTTGGCACGTTACCTAACACTACTTTTACTGTACGTCACTAGTGCTCTGGGGGCTTCCCTCTCTCTCCATTTCCGGCCACCGTCAATATCGGACATGCTCCCATTTATTTTATTAAATAAGCCCCTTTCTAATTAAGTGCAAGTGTAAAACAGTGTGCTCTACGTGTACCTATGCAACAAGCCAATAAACCCACATCATTCTCAGGTTACCAGCTTTTCATTTTTACTAGTCCACTCAAGAGTATTTCAAACAGGAGGCTTTCGTTGTGGTTTCGTTGTTTTACGTATCTCCCTAGCTTGTCCCAAGCTTTCTATAAGGTTGTGTCGCGCGGTCGCAAAAACTGGCATAAGTCTTTTAATGAACTTCAAAGCAAAATCAATCATATTGATATTCAAAATTAGAACAATTCTGCTTTGAAGTTTCAGACCCAGTAATTTGATTAGAGCAATGTTTTTATTCTGCGAAATGTACAAAACCATCACGAGCTTGTGTAATAAATTAAAATTTACTTTTTTAAGATGGGGGTGACCTGCGGTATATCAATACAAATATTTTCATGTAAAAATTATTGTTTCATTTCAAAATTAAGAAAGTTGTCGAAAAAAAATGTTTTAGGAGTCATTAGATTTATGTATTGTTTGTTAATTGTTTAAAGAATTTGTTTCAAATTTCAACAAGGTCACGAACTTGTGCAATGATCAGGCAAACTTACGTAAGTTCTTTTAATGTATTTAACTAATTCAGCGCATAGTACAAGTAACTTAAAAAAAATACAATTTCGTGCAGGATACCCTTAAGTGACCCGGATTAATTGTGTAGTTCCTATTATTAGTCTTTGTGCGGACCCCCTTGTCTGTCACGAACACTACTGGAGGTTACTACCAACTGAATTTCAATTGTCTCTGGTTTTACGGCACCTGAGCTCTTATACAGCTTGCATTTTAGGCATACACGAAACAAGGGTCTATTATGTGACAAAGGGGCTATTTTAACGAAACACATTTTACCCGACATGCGTAACCTAGGAGTTGGTGACAGTAAGTAGAAGGATGGTAGCGCACTACATCCAGCATACTTGAGAATTAAGCAATAATTGGTTATCGGAACAAAACAATACCACGAACATTTTGATTTTAGCGTCAAACTTAGATAAGACATGGATAATTGCTAGAGCAAGGTGTTCTAGAAGCATCGCTAATGAAAAATTATAAAATGTTCTTTTGTTTTGCTTATAACACACATTGTTATCTCATTAGTCATTATACTTTCGCTTTATAAATGCTACTGCGTCTAATAAAAGTACAGTCAAGTACACGTTGGCAATTAAAACGTCGTGTGATATTATTAAACCGTATAATAAGATAGTAGCTATATAGCGAGGTATTTTCTAAACTAATACATTAGCACTAATGAAACATTTATTACTAAAAAATTTTTTCATTGTTCTCATATTACTCCCAGCTTATCACTGTTGCGTCTGACTAAAGAGCAGTCAAGTGAACGTGGGGAATTAAAAAAAAGTCGTGTGACATTATGAAACCGTCGCCGCCCTGCGCCTGTGTTGCGCCTGTGTTGTTTCAGTGGCACATGGGTTTGTACGTGTGTCGCGCGTGTAATGGTCACGTCGCCGCCGGCCGGATGCGGGCGGGAGGGCGGCTTACACGGCACGGTACGACAGTGGCGTGGAATTGTTTTTTTCTTGCTATATATATACCAACTAAAAGAACTAACTAAGCTGGCGCAGCGACCCAAAGTGAGCCTTAGCCTCCGATAATAAGAGCTTCCACCTGGGTCAGTTCTGTGCCACCTCCCGCCAGTCATCTGCGTTGAGCCCCCGCACGTCCTTCTCAACCTCATCTCCCCAACGGTATTTAGGACGACCAACTGGCCATCGGTCACGTCGTTCGACGACCAACTAGGCCATCGGTCACTAGGCCGTCCGTCCCAGGTACGCGCGCTTCACCGCACGATCAGCCAGCGACGGCTCCACAGCCTCCAAGGGCCCACGCGATTTTCTTGAAGATGATGAGTTTAACAAAAGGCTTGGAAACACTTCATGAACTTAGTTTATTCTTCTATACCATGCCAAGTATGCGATGAGGAAAAGCTCGATAGCGCAGCGGCTAAGGCATTCGGTTTGCGATCTTGCAAGTTAAAGCTTTCGTATCTCGAGCTCCTTCGTGCTTCGGAAGGCACGTTAAGCCGTTAGCCCCGGTGGATGTCTTATGAAGTCGTTAAAGCCGTTTCATTCGGCCCGCTGCTCTTGACCAGTCTGAACAGCTCCTGAAGATGCCCTGTGGAGGGGCGAAACATTGCATCAGGTTTCGGTTTTTGGCAAGTCTTAGGCATTTATCACTCCTTTTGCTCATACATCTGCGTCCAAACTTGATAGACTAGTGAGTTTACGAATTGAACACTACTCGCCTTATTGAGGCCTCCGGTGACAAGAAGGCTGGCAGCTAGCTACACCTCTCCCAGCGTATCAGCCGAGCAATCCAAAGAGGTAACGTTGCCAGCATTCTTGGTACCGTACCCATGAACGCACAGTTTGAGGACATCTTTTATTTATAGGATTTTTTTTCTTTTTTTTACTTTAGTTTAGTTTAGGTAGAATAATTTTATTTAAGTAATTAAGTTTTTTTATTATTATTATTAAGTTATGTTGTTGTTTTGAAATAAATTACCTACATGTTTTTAATTGCATTTTTGCAAGAGCGATCGCCATCACATCGCACCTTGTGAACGGCACAAAAGCGATCCGGCTCGTAATTACCCGCCCTGGCCGCAAATTACTTGCTGAGTGGCCGGATCGCGCAATATAGAATTTGCGAGGCGACGAATTGAATTCACGATTCGTTTTAAACGTGGACTATGTGGGCGCGTCTCCAGCAAAAGGTCTTTGTTTAAGCCAAACGAAAGTTAATTTATTTTCGGACGCGTGACTTCGCTTGTTTTTCTTGGGGACTTTTTGTTTATGTAGAGAGCCTAAGACTTTCAATTAAATGAAGCGTTGTTAGGTCCATTATCGAACTTTTATTGGATAGCATCGTTACGTACCTAGTTTAAAACAGTTCGAGACTACAATAACACCTCTTGGAGTAAAAGTAATAAAGGCAAATTAATTTATGCCGGCCTGAATGGATTTACTCAAATTACGGTTGTTTTATAATTCTAATCTTATACTAAATGTAGTTTTGTTAAATTTGTCTACTGATTCACAAGATTTGTGTCTCTCTTTAAGAGTAAAAAAAAATCGTTAGAATTGCTTTTCTAGCACAGAATACATACATAATTTTACGTATTACAAGTTTATTGGTCAAAAAAGCTGATCTATGATTTGGATCTAAACTGTGAAACGCAACTAAAAGTAGAATTCCAAAAAGTCCATACGAATAACAGAGACAAAGATTCTGTATCTATCTGATACATATCAGGAAATATACAAGTCGGTCTTCACTCCAAAATAAATATTAAAATTCCACCTCGAACACGAAAACCGAAAAGGACACCGAGCGATTCGTCAAACGGCCATCGATTCATCGGAGTGAAAGGAAAAAAAATGTATCGGTTATTTTTGTAATTAAACCGTAATATAAATGTAAATTGCAAGCTTCTTGTTTAGGATACCTAATTTGTTATACAATTTCGGTAACGGTGACGAGGCGGTGACAAATTTTAATTAAAAACGTTCACAACTCCCGTTTCTGTCTTACTTTGTTTCTGTACTTTACTTATAATTAAAAATTTGGAAAATATTCCCTCTCGCCAAATTGATATTGGTATTATGTTAATTTCTAGTTTGCTCTGTTGTCACTGTGACAAATTCTAAATAAGTACCTTTTGGTGTGGGAGTAGTTAGGGCCTCCTCCTATTTATCATACTCGTATTACTACTTGAAGAGGAAAAGCTGCCTGCGGTCTCTGCCTCCCCCTCCTTGATTCCACTTACCAGCACTGAGCCAGCGTGTTAGCATTTGGCACAGTATCTTGTCTATGATAGTAATAATAAAAAGATAATAATAATAATATTAAATAATAAAAAGTATTTATTTGCTCAAAATTACAAGTTTTACAACTACCTTAAAATAAACAATATGGAACAAAAAGGCTCATCATCAAACAGCTGAATCGACAGCTGTAGCTGATATTCTGCCACCACCTAGCGTGAGTTTTTATAAATTTTTAAGAAAATGTGACAACAGTTAAGTATTGTGAAAATATTTTTTAGTAGAAATAATTCAATCTTCCCTACTACATTTTATTAAAATTTAAATTTAAACGTTATCCTAGCCTACCTATTAATGATGAATCCTTTCAATTCGCATACTAAATTGTTAAAATACTCTTTTTTTTTTTTTTTTATAGCAGAAGGAGGCAAACGACCAAGCGGGTCACCTGATGGAAAGTAATCACCGCCGCCCATGGACACCCGCAAAACCAGAGGAATCGCAGGCGCGTTGCCGGCCTTTAAGGAAGGAATAGGCTCGTTTCTTGAAGATCCCTAAGTCGTAACGGTCCGGAAATACCGCCGCCGAGAGCTGGTTCCACAACACTGTAGTTCGAGGCAAGAAATTTCTTGAAAAACGCACAGTAGTAGACCGCCATCCATCAAGGCGATGTGGATGGAATGACAGTCGATTGCGTGTAGTGCGGTGAAGGAAATTAGCGGCAGGGATCAAGCCGAACAATTCCTCAGAACACTCCCCATGATATATACGGTACAATATACAGAGAGACGCAACGTCTCTCCGAAGAGCCAATGGATCGAGCCGACCTGAAATAACCACGTCGCCGACAATTCGAGCAGCTCTGCGTTGAATGCGGTCAAATGGAAGGAGTTGGTATTGGGGTGCTCCAGCCCAGAGATGGGAGTCCATATGCGGCCTGACCTGTGCTTTATACAGTTGTAAACGGTGGGCCGGCGTGAAATACTGACCCGCTCTATTAAGCACACCCAGCTTTTTCGAAGCTAATTTAGCTTTACCTTCCAAATGACCACGAAACTGAACGTCACTCGAAATATCGACGCCAAGGATTCCAATAATCGGATTGGTATCAAGGGGAGCTCCCTCAAAGTTCAGAGGTACGACGAAGGGATGTTTTTTCGCGGTAAATGCGCAAACTTGTGTTTTGGAGGGGTTAAAGCGGACTAGGTTATGTCGGCCCCAATCCGAGACATGACTTAACATGTTCTCGGTGTCAGTCACAAGTTTATTCCGGCTCTTGATGACGCTTTCCAGAGAAATATTAGCTCGCCCGGTGTAGAGCGTATCCCCAGTACTGTCGTCTGCATAGCAATGAATGCTGTTGTTATGCAGCATGTCATTGATATGCAGAAGAAATAGAGTAGGGGACAACACACACCCCTGCGGGACTCCAGCATTCACGGGCTTCATGTCGGAGCACGAACCGTCGACTGCGACTCTGATGCTACGCCCAGTAAGAAAGCTGGCAACCCATGAACACAATTTCTCAGGAAGCCCGTATGATGGAAGTTTAGAGAAAAGAGCCCTGTGCCATACCCTGTCAAAAGCTTTCGCTACGTCCAAGCTAACTGCCAGTGCTTCCCCTTTACTCTCGACTGCCTCCGCCCATCGGTGAGTAAGGTACACTAAAAGATCACCAGCCGATCGACCGCGACGAAAACCATACTGGCGATCACTTAGTAGCTGGTTCTCTTCTAGGTACCTTAAGAGCTGGCGGTTTATAATGGACTCCATTACTTTGGAGAGTAAAGAGGTAATAGCTATTGGCCTGTAGTTAGACGGATCTGAGCGATCGCCTTTTTTTGGAATCGGGTGCACAAGGGCTGTCTTCCAAGAGCTCGGGACGACGCCAGTGGTGTAAGAGAGCTGGAAAAGGCGCGTTAGAACTGGTGCCAATTCAGGAGCACATGTCCGAAGCACAATGGGTGGAACTGCATCTGGCCCACTCGCCTTATGGATATCAAGGGAAAAAAGAGCCTTACGAACTGACCTTTGCAGGAACTGAACGTTTGGCATTGTACAAGCGCAATGCGGTATGGTTGGTGGAGAGTTTTCCCCATCGTCCAAGGTCGAGTTTGATGCGAAAAGAGAGCCCAAGAGATAGGCTTTCTCCTTTGCAGTATAGGCCAGGCAGTCATCGGTCTTGTGCAATGGTGGTAGGGACGGCTGACAAAAATTCCCTAAGATAGCTTTGGCGAGAGACCAGAACGCACGCGTCCCCGAAGGAAGACGCACTAGCCTCTCGCCAATTCTACCTATGAATGATGACTTCGCCTTGGCGATGTCCTTCTTAAAGGATCTGGCGGCAAAGTTGTACTTCTTTCTGAGCGCACTGGTGTTTGGATCCTTTGATGACACCGCATTAGCCCAGGCTTGGTAATGCTGTCGCTTTTGGCGAGACGCCATTTTGCAGCAACGACCAAACCATGGTTGGGACTTGCCGCCAATGGGAACCACAGAGTTTGGAATGAAAAGTTCCATTCCCTGCAGCATCACATCAACGACAGAGTCAGCGGCGACATCAGGATCATCCAGCGAGAAGCAAACTCGCCACCACGGGTAGGACGCAAAGAAGCTTCGCATCCCATCCCAGTCCGCCGACCTATAATGCCAGACTCGACGGCTAGCCGCTGGTTGCGGTTTTGAAGTTTCTGTGAGAGGCACAGTGCTGCGAATCAGACAGTGGTCTGATGAGCCTAGTGGTGCATCAACAGAAACTTGATAGCCGTCTGGGTGCGAGGTCAGCAGAAGGTCCAATAAAGAAGGTGCATGGCCCTCCACATCTGGAACCCGTGTTGGCTCGGTTACCAATTGGGACAGACTGTAGGCCAAAGCGAAGTCATGAACGGCTCTACCCGCATGGTCAGTTGTGCGTGAACCAAGCCATTCGACGTGGTGGGCATTGAAGTCTCCCAATACCACAATCTCGGCCGAGGGGATCCGTTGGAGAAGGGAGTCTGTCGCTGTTTGGACGGTCTCGATGAGTTGGTCAGTTCCGATGTTACCGCTGTGGGACCTATACAGGCACGCGTAGACGCGAGGATGACGTCCGCAGTCGACGTGCAGCCATAAGATGGAGAGGTCCCTATCTTCAAGATTGCCAAGGCGACGAACGCACATATCCTCCCTGACATAGGCACAAACACCGGCTCGTGGCACAAATGCATGTTCCAGGTTGTATCCCGGGTAGCGCAAGTACGAGATGTCAGGAGGGGGGGATATCTGCGTCTCGGTGAGGAAGAGCAAGGCCGGTTTCGCCGTCTCGAGGTGGTAATGGACGGCGCTCAAATTAGAGTGGATTCCCCTGATATTGCAGAAGTCCACGCGAAGCGTAGGAGGGGGTGCCAATTGTCCCGCCTTTCTCCTGCCTGCAGCATGCCTTGGCACGGGCGAACTTTTGCCCTCCCCAGAATACGTAGGGCAGCCTGAGCGAGAACGCTCAGGGGGGGATTCTCCGACACTGGATGTGTCGGTACCCCCCTGGGGTACATCATACAATTATCATACATACAATTTAAGGGTACATCATTATCCTTGTTGGCAAACTACTGTTGTACTGCTAAAGCTTTTATGTAATGTGTAACAACAACTCGAAAGCTAGAGGACTGCTGTATAAAACTACAACTGAAAAAGATATCTCCTAGCGATAAACTCAACTTTATGATGTCTAAGTAACATGTGGCTAAACGTATACTTATTTTAATAAATGCACAGTTCGCACTCAGCAGGTAAGATGAAATCCAAGCTTTTGCCCGTTGTGTAATACAAAATTAAAAGAGAGAGTTTAGCTTTCACGATGGTTGTCTACCAAATTTTTGTAGTAACAGAAGCTCCCGACAAAAAAAAGAAAACTGAGATTGCGTCATCTACGTAAGAACACAGAGTTCATTTTCGGTCTGCACCAAAAAATAGCAGTCTCCTTCCATACGTCTTCGTAAACAGGTCCCATGGGGGGCAAAATAGAACATACTTACCATATTCGACAAACAAACGTGCCGGCGGAATATTAAGAGGCCTTTTTAGCATTTCACTTTCACTTTTGTATAGTCGCGATAATTTCATTATTACATACATACACCAGTCACGACTTTTATCCCCAAAGGGTTAGACAGAGACGCATCGAGGACCGACAAAGTGCACTCCACGTTTCACCAATTAAGGGCAACTGCACATATGCTCAGCGTGGTAGAAAGTAAGCCTATCGCCGCTTTATGCTGTTGGATGTACCGTGTGTGCAGTCTTCAGTCGCTTTTTACGACACCCAAGAGAAGAGATGATTCTAAAAATAGTTGCCACCATACAGCTTCATTACTTACAGAATTAAATGTATTTCCTTCTCTTTTTAGCACTATACTTATGATAGTGACAGCAAGAGACTTAATTGTCATTAAAACTTAATTGACGTCTCTGAGTACGGCAGTTAGAGACTTAGGGGGGTCCTGCACGAAATTGTGAAAATTTATGTATTTTTAAGTCACATGTACTATGCGCTGAATTAGTTAAATACATTTAAAGAACTTATGTAAGTTAGCCTGATCATTGCACAAGGTCATGGCCTTGTTGAAATTTGAAACTAATTCTTTAAACAATAAGAAACAATACATCAATCTAATGACACCTAAAAACATTTTTTTTTACAACTTTCTTAATTTTAAGCATGATACAATCAATCAATCTTAGAGCCAAACGGTATGTTTTGGAGCGATGGCAAGAAGCCCGACGGAATGTCTCTAATTCCATGGAAGCTAGGGAGGTCGCTGGTGTGGGACACGACTTGTGTAGACATTCTGGCTCCCTCCTACATCCGTGCGACCTCCTGCGAGGCAGGCGCGGCAGCAGCCGCAGCCGAAAGTCTCAAGCGGCGCAAACACGAAGCTCTTGGCGAGAGCTATGTGTTTGGGCCGTTTGGGGTGGAAACGCTGGGGCATGGGGGCCAGAAGCACGGCGTTTCGTGAAAGATCTATCGAAGCGCCTTGTCGAAGCCTCCGGCGACCGGAGGGCTGGCAGCTCTACCTTTGCCAACGAGTTAGCTTAGCCATTTGGGAACTTTGCCGCGCGGCAGCGGTTCTCTTAGAGATATTTTTTATTTATAAGATATTTATAGGTTTTTAGTATTTAAGTTATTTTGTTTTAGTTTATAGGTTTTCTTCGTTTCAGCTCATAATGTCGACTTCTCAAAATGTCAACTGAGCGAAAAATGTACATTTCTTAAAACGTCGACTTCTTACAATGTCAACTTTGCAAAAAGACAACTTCTCGAAATGTCCATTTCTCACAATGACAACTTCGCATTTGGTCAACTTCTCATAATGTCAACTCTTAAATGATATATTCACAAAATGACAACTCTTCGTGATATCTACTTTAAACAGCTAATTGAATAGAAAACCATGTGATTAATATAATAAATATTTAATTCAACTGCAAAATGAAAATCTAACCATTTCATCATTTTTTTTAAATTTACATATCTTTGCCTTTCTTTGTTTAAAAAGTAAGAAATGTTTAAATCTACTTGTGCCTTTTGTTGTTTAATTATAAAATTTATTCAGGAAGTAAAAACGGAGTTAAGTTTGTTTTTGGTTGACACGTAGCAATTAATTACATTAATTACAGTTGGTTGATTATAAAAAAAATATATTTTATTTACATCACCTTACTATACTTACACAATGTACTACCCTAATGTAACATAAATACTAACCCTTTACTTACTTACTTAAATTTCATTTCAATCAAAAGTAAACAAAGAGACGATTCTCCTGCGAGACTTTTGCGCTTTGCTATCTAAATTAAAATAAAATCTGTGCGATTAACTAACACCTAACAACTTTTTTTTTGAAAATTGATTCGCAATTTTAGTAGGAAACTGGTATAAAAACACGGTTTTCTTTTTAATTAACCTTTCAAAGTAAAATCACGAAGAATCATTTGGCGAATATATCATTTAAGAGTTGACGTTATGAGAAGTTGACCGAATGCAAAGTTGTCATTGTGAGAAATGGACATTTCGAAAAGTTGTCTTTTTGCGAAGTTGACATTGTAAGAAGTCGACGTTTTAAGAAATATACAGTTTTCGTCCGGTTGACATTTTGAGAAATCGACATTATGAGCTGAAACGGTTTTCTTTTCTTACTGTTATAATTAGATCAGGAATATGAAACAATAATTCTTACATGAAAATATTTATATTATTGATATTCCGCAGGGCAACCATCACGCACTTCTGTCAAAAATTAATGTTTACTTTTTAAAGAAGTGGTTTTATTTTTTATAAGTTTAATTTTTGACACAAGTGCGTGATGGTTTTGCACATTTGCTCTAATTAAATTACTAGGTCTGTAACTTCAAAGCAGAATATTATTGTTTTAATTATAAATATCAATATGATTGATTTTGCTTTGAAGTTCAAGAGACTTTTGTCAGTTTTTGCGATCGCCCCCCTCCCCATTAAATTCATGATAATAAATTATTTGTTTTTGTTTATTGTGTCAAACTTGTTAGTAGGATGTAAATGCATGGGTTATGCTTCAGTTTAGCAACTTAATTCGGAACGTTCGCGTCGTTGTCAATGCCCGGATGAGTGCCTGGGATTAAACTAGATTTGGAATCGGAGGACAATCTTTGTTACTTGTTTATATTAATTTCATCCACTGCGTTTCTGTTATTTTTTTAAATGTTTCCTAAATGACGTCTTAAACGCACTTATCTTAGGTCTCTTTTTTATTTAGTCCATATTACCACTGCATCTGAAACTCGGCAGATACTTTAAAACAACCACTTGGGACACCTGCCAATTTAACCAGTTTGCTTTAAATAACGTCAAACTTTTTTACATATTTTATAATCGTGTCGTGTAGTGGTGAATGAATACTACCACCCCCTCTCTTCCTTTGGATGTCGTAAAAGGCGGCTAACGGACTAAAGACTGCACTTACATCCAACTGCATGGAGCGGCGATGGGCTCACCGTCATCACCTGTCACGCTGACTACATTATGCAGTCGCTATTTGGTGCAAAGTGGAAAATGGCAGAGGACTGCGGTCCTCTTTGCCTAGTCTCTGACTAACCCTTCGGGGATAATGGTTGTGATTATACACCGAGATTTTTCATTGGTTTTGGAGCCGAAAACGTTATAATACATAAAAAAGTGTTATAAGTACCTATTTATAAAATAATAATCGCTTTACGAGCAAAGAAAAAAAAGTTGTAAAAGTTACTTTTTGTCGTAAACACGTAGTAACGTTCTCCTTATCTACTCATAAACTGTGACCCCTATGAACTTTCCCGGCCGGCCGCCTGCGCCGGCGGCGGGGCGAGGGGTAGGCGGAGCGTTTGTAGCGCCTCGGTCATTGACTTTCATACGATCGTCCGGTACTAAGGCATCTTACATTTTTTATTGATATTTTTTTAACAAATTTTTTATGCTCATATTTTTAGTTTTACAAGCTAAAAAGCTTCTACTGATGATAAACATGAACAGGGTTTCGGCTTCAAAACCAATAAAAAATCTCGGTGTATGTATCCGGCAGAAATGGCTGAATAAAAAAATAAAAAAGTGATGTTTTCCGATGTACCCACTAAAGCTACTTGGTTGGAATATAGCTGCTATAAACTCTAATTAAACGTGTGGAGTACTCACATGCACACAAGCTTATTGAGATCCGAGAGGCTAATACTGAAATGTAGCGAGGCTAATCACGCAGGCGGCGCGTGTGGTTAGTCCGGTCTGCTTCATTAGTTCGAGCGCTAAGATTTGACATAGTAAGGCCTCAGCCACGATCACGAGCGTCTTGCGGCGCGGCGAGCGGATTTCCTGTTTGTTGCGCGTTACTTCTACATCAGCCTTAGTCAGCGGTAATAGAAAGAACGCAACGAACGTACGATCCGCTCGTCGTCGCGCCGCCGATATCCGCTGGTGGTCACGGCCGTATGGTTAAGCAGGGCGCTCATTGGAGAACGGTTTTAAACTAGCACCTCATTTGTTTGGGGGCCGTGTCGTTCGTGCCGGAGCGGTTCATTAACCTCCTTCGTTAGGTGTCGTAAAAGGCGACTAAAGGACTAAAGCCATTCAACGTGAAAACGTTTAATATTCTTTACTGTACTCGTATTTAAGGCTTTCCACCCCCACTCGTCCCTTGGGTGTCGTAAAAGGCGACTAACGGACTAAAGCCACTTTGAAATAACATTCATTCAACATGAAAAAGTTAATTATTCTTATCTGTATTTAAGGCTTTTCACCCCCACTCTTCCCTTGGGTGTCGTAAAAGGCGACTAATGGACTAAAGCCACTTTGAAGTAACATTCAAAATGAAAAAGTTTATTATTCTTTACTGTATTTATGGCTTTTCACCACCAATCTTCCCTAGGGTGTCGTAAAAGGCGACTAACGGACTAAAGTCACTTTGAAGTAACATTCAACATGAAAAAGTTTATTATTCTTTATGGTTCAGCAGTGGGACAGTATCGGCTGAAATGTTTTTTTTTAATTTGATTGAAAAAAAACCGTCTTACTATAGATTTCGAAACTACCAAATGAGGTAATGACGAGCAAATGAGCAACATCAGATGTCCCGGGTCAATCAACAGACAGACCACACCACTGATTAGACGGCTGGATTACGGACACCGAGCGCTCTCGGAACAATCCGTTGCGCACCGCATGTACCCAACAAACATTTTTATGTCAGGTAACTCTTATTTAATAACCTAAATAGGCACAAGAGCATTACAGCATCTGCAATTAGATCGTAAAGTGATATAATAAGAGTTTGTTATACATCGTATCTCTTTAGGATATAGAAGAAATCTATAAGAACGGTAAGAGCGTGACATTATTATCTCTTACATGGGCAACAGCTTTGGTTTTCCCAATACGAGGTTATAGGAGGGTTAGAGCATGCTATACATCCCTTGTAGCTCTTACACTATGCCTCTAAATTATAGTCAACGACATAATAGATCTCTTTAAACTCTTATCTTAGCACCTAAATGTTTGTTGGGTACTATCGCGGACTCCGTCGCTTTTTACCAGTCTAAAGGCCAAAATCCCTTGCACACCGCGACGTCTATTTGGTACGGGAACGTACCCGGGCGGACGGTGCGCTTCATACGAAAATTTCTGCAAACTGGTAAAACGACGGTGACCCTGATAATACACACGGCGTCAGATCAACCTACCCAAAACTGTCACATTTCTACTATCAATTTTGAACTTTATTGTTTGCTATAAGGATTAATATTCATTGGAGAAAGGAGAGTGACCAAACCACCCTATTCGATATCTATTGCGTCTTAATAATTCACATATCAAAAGTGTTCTCATAAGTTATAATGATTACTGTTAAAAAAGGTTTTCTATAGAACGTCGCGAACGTTCGCGATAATGATTCGTGCTTGGGGTACTGAACTGATAGTCATACGATAACAGTTGTCATAACCTCAAAATACCTAAAAAGTCTTAAGCTAAAAATGAAGATAGCTTCAAACTCCCGCATGATATTGTAATGTAAATTTCTCTTCATAATTCAGAGTATTGCTGCTATTGATTACTATTTATTTCATTAAAGCGCTGTGTTACGCTAGCTAGCAAAAAATCTAGTCTAACTCCCATAGTAAAATGGTCATTCTCCTTTGACAGTTTAGGGACTTAAGGTAGGTTGATCTGACGCCATGTGTGTACAGTCGGGGGAGTTCCCGGTCGACAAATTTTCGCGATATTCGCTTGAACCACAGAAATAGATCTAAACAGAAGCCGCAGGTGTAGGTACTTTTATTTATTTATTATTGAAACAAACAATTACGTAACTCATACAATTTCAAAATATACATAGAACACAAATCAGCAAAGTTTCCACAAAAAAAAACAATCACATAAGTACGAATCAATAACATGCGCAAGAATTCAATTCAATAGTAATAATGTATATAAATTAAATTTGATTAAATTACAATTATAAAAAAGCTATTAATTGATAAAAAAAATAAAAGATTACAAATAAAAATATAGGTACCAAATTAAAACAATGACTAATAAAATTACTTCAAAAATAAATTTAAAATATTAGAATAAATTAAAGTAAATTAAAGTTACTAATTGAAACCTTAAAAAAAAGGGGCTAAAAAAAAGTATAGTAAAGTCCCATCTTTCAAACGCGTTTCATTTAGCCGTTGTCAGCACTGGATATAAGTGGTTTTAAGAAAATTCTACTTGCGTCGTACCGAACTTTAAAAAATGTACAAGATAGGTTATCCAAAATAATCAACAATTGTTTTCATACAGTGGAGTTAACATGCGGCTTCTATTTAGATCTATTTTGCCTTGATCACACGTACCTACCGAGTAGAGCGGCGAGACAGCACTTGGCGCTATGTTTATACCTTAAAATAATAACTAAAGCATAGAAGGAGTCCAAATGAGAATCGTATAGTTGCCCTATTTTTTCAAATGGGCCATAAGCATTGAAAGAAAAGAGACAAAATAAGTTGCTAAAACGCCAATGTAAAGCGAAAAAAAACTGATCACCATTTATGATACCGAAGCGCCTTTCCGTCAAACCCCAAGCGGTCGCATGAGACCGCGCTCTCCCTACTTGACTTTGTACCGTATTTTCTTAGACTTACAGACTACTTTAGTACGAACAAGGTCGATTATTCCGGTTCTGTGGTACATTTTATGCATCGTGATCGCAAAATGTCGCGTAGTCTGTGCTCGATTATGTCATTTTCGACGTTGACAGTTGAGCCAATTTCTGTGTCGGAGTGAATTGGTCGCTGTGTTTTGTGTGCTGTTTTATTGGATTTATCTAATGTAAGTAATGTTTCTTATTAGAAAATGATTATTAAGACTATTATGATCGTATTTAGATAATAAGTTGTAAGAAAGACATCGTTATTACTACTAGATAAAGCGTGTAAAGTCCATTAGCATGTTTCCGATTTCCGAGTGATTTTTAGAGAAATACTATAAGACAAATAAACTGTTGCTATCATCACTTTATTTTGATACCTGATGGATAGGAAATATATCAGTTAGTATATTGTTGTTTACAGTACTAATGGCGCACCTACTGTCATTATTTTTGACATTTAAATTCCAAGACTGAGTGGTTAAATACAATTGTAATTCGAATGGTGACGAAACGGAGTGCACACTCAAAGTCAGAGCACTCCTTCTATGCTGTAGTTATTATTCTGGGGTTTATACGTACCGAGTACTCGGCCGAGAGGGCGGAATGGAGTGCAAGCGAATATCGCCGGTAAGTGGTCCCCGAAACATCCTCGCCTGAACATGCCTGTATCGGTTTTATGAGAAAACTAGCGGCTGCTCGCGATTTTACCCGCGTGATTCTTGTTCCCGTGATAATATCGGGATAAAAAGTATCCTATGTGTTAATCCAGGTTATAAACTATCTGTATGCCGAAGTTCATCCAAATCCATTTTGTAGTTTTTATGTGAAAGAGTAACAAACTTACACACTCACAAACATTCGCCTTTATAATATTAGTGCGATTGCCAGAATCCACTTCACGCATATTAATTATAAGTAGTCAGACTAAGCCGCGTCAACTGTGTCGCGTAGCGCTGAAAGAATACTACCACCCCCTTTCTTCCCTGTCGTAAAAGGCGACTAACGGACTACAGACTGCACATACTACCAACAGCATAGAGCGACGTTGGGCTGATCATCTGTCACGCTGAGCACATGTGCAGCCACTGTTTGATGAAGTGGACTATGGTAGAGGACTGTTTTGCTGTCCTCATTGCCCAGTCTCTGACTAGCCCTTCGTTAATAATAGTCGTGATTATATGTCAAACTAAGGGTAGATTCGACCAAACAGGAATAAGGTCTTATACCTAGATTAAACGCCGAATAAGTCTTATTCCAGTTTGGTCGAATCCAGCCTAAGTCAAATAATTACATTAGAAATCGACCTTAGATTGTAAATTTCCTTTGGTGCTCGTTTTTTTTGCAATGTATTAACCCTTCATGCCCCAAGCGGTCGCATGAGACCGCACCTACAAAAACACACTTGACTTTGTACCGTGTTTTCATAGACTTACAGACTACTTTAGTATGAACAAGTTTGGTTATTTCGGTTCTGTGGTACATCTTATGCATTGTTATCGCAAAATATCGCATAGTCTATGCTCGTTTCTGTCAAATTTGACGTTGACAGTTGCGCCAATTTTTTTGTTAGAAAAGTGCCACGAGTGAGTGGTAGACTTCGAAACTGAGGAGATAATGATGTAGACAAATGAGCTACGTTAGTAGCCCGGGTCAATCAACAGGTTAATAATTAGACGGCCTGAGACCCAGTCCGTTGCGGACCGTATTTTACACATCTGCCTCAGACGCTGCTAACCATAATGGACTCTTCAATAACTTTACTGTAGACGTTTCTATCCCTCAGGACGAAATCGTCATTTTCTTAAACTTGACACTTTCCTAACTTGTCTCATTTTTAACTCGGCTCTTTCTTAGTTGGTCTCTTTTGCAAAGTTGACACTTTCATAACTCGTCTCATTTTTAACTCGGCTCTTTCTTAGTTGGTCTCTTTTGCAAAGTTGACACTTTCATAACTCGTCTCATTTTTAACTCGGCTCTTTCTTAGTTGGTCTCTTTTGCAAAGTTGACACTTTCGTAATTCGTTTTATTTTTAAAACGGCTTTTTCTTTTTCTTTGTCAAGTATGATAATAAGGCTCCCAAGTTTCGTTTATTCTTCGGAACAGGGGAGGGGTAGCCAGTAGGTGCCAGGTTTTTTGCATTGCAGCATTGCCACTTTGTGTTCCCTCATTAATGACGTGCGTGACTAAATTTATACACAACGGCAGTCGGAAAGGGGGTACTAAGCCGAAAGAAGGGTAAAGTATACATGATATTAAATAACTTTTGTCCAAGAACTTTTCCTAAAAATGAATAATTTTAGATTAACAGCTGCTTTAAGTTTTCATAAGAAACAACGCTGTGGTAACCCATTGGCCCTTACGTCGGAACGCTTTAAGATGTATGTAAACTCCTTTATTATTGTAGGTACAGTCGAGTTTATAAATATGTATACATTTTAGTACCTTGGCTTGTCTATTTAATGTCTGTTTAAACTGCCATACACGAATTGTCAAAGCGATTAAAGTGACAAGGTACTAAAGTGTACACATATTTATGAACTGGGCTGTACGCATCCAGTCTAGTTAATCTTGAAAAAAATATGATTTAGAAAAGTGTCAAGTTAAGAAAGAGACCAACTAAGAAAGAGCCGAGTTAAAAATAAGACCAGTTAGGAAAGTGTCAAGTTTAAGAAAATGACAAAGTCGTCCGGAGGGGAGACGAGTTGGAAAAGTGTCAACTTTGCAAAAGAGACCAACAAAGAAAGAGCCGAGTTAAAAATGAGACAAGTTATGAAAGTGTCAAGTTTAAGAAAATGACGAAGTCGTCCTGAGGGGTTTCTATAAGTTGGAATGCCACTTACAAATAAGAAGGAAAAGAAAAGAAAAAAACAGTTTATTAACTATAAAAAACGAGATAATTGATGTATTATAAATAAAATTAAAACACGTACCTTAATACGACGCGGTTCAGTAGAAGCCAGCTATTACTACGGCCAAAATCGAATTATTATTTAAAAAGTTTGATTATTAATAAATAATGTAGATAAATTAATTCTATTTTCATTATTAAAAACTAAACATAGGTTAAAAAAAAATATTTATATCAGAATTGTTAGTACTATTTAAACTAGAATGTTTGTATGTACAAAACAATTTTTTCTCAAAAAATAAGTGTCGCTCGGAATTTTCCCATTCTTGAGAGAGATTCACTAAAAAACCACGAGTACTAAAGTAAAAATCCAAGTGACACTAGGATTTGGCCATAGTATGGGCTTACTTCAGCGCAATGCTACAGCAACTCTAAATAGAAATATAAGTAGAAAAATGTTTAATTGATGCAAAAAAAGATAGTAAAGCAGTCGTTCTGAATTGATGCGTGTACGAACATTTGAGGTAGGTAATTGATTTTTACTAATATATATTGTAAAGCACTGCCCATAAGCTACTGTCTAACTAAACGATATTCTGTCAAACAAATTGTGTAGAATCTGCGAACTATTCCCAATGACCGCCGGATCCGGACCGATCCGTTTTAAACCTCATTAACTATTAACGCTTCTGACTATTAGACTTGCCGCTAATAACAACAATGCTAATGAAATAGTTAGTGCCCCGGAAACGGAATGACGAAATCCCTGCATAGAAAATGAGATGTGGGTTAATCGACTGGTGAGTGAATAGGAGTTTTTAAGCAACTGTCTGAGTGGTAGAACCACGCTATGTTGCAGCGCGAATTAGGACGGCTCAATAATTCTTATTAGTCGACTATTATTGAAGAGCTTTTTTTCGAGGTGCATTTGTACCTTATCCCTTATTAATAAATTAGGTAGGTATACAGGGCGTCCCACGGATATGCCACATGGAGGGAAAGTACCTTGAATATTGTAGCTAGAACATTTTACTGAAAGAAGACATTATTTGAATTTAAAAAAACAATTTAAAATGTATCCGGTTCAACCATGTATTTACATGGTTGAACCGGATACATAAATAATTACATGGTTGAACCGGAAATCGAACCCGTTACATGAGAAAAATAATCATTCTGTAGCTTTATCATTCCGATCGAAAGGCTTCATCACAAGGATTATTTTTTGCTAAATAACATAGTGTCACAAATAAAAGGAAGACCATGAATTTTAATATTTTTAATACAAAATTAATTAATTTACAGCCGTCCCTACCACCATTGCACAAGACCGATGACTGCCTGGCCTATACTGCAAAGGAGAAAGCCGATCTCTTGAGCTCTCTTTTCGCATCAAACTCGACCTTGGACGATGGGGAAAACTCTCCACCAACCATACCGCATTGCGCTTGTACAATGCCAAACGTTCAGTTCCTGCAAAGGTCAGTTCGTAAGGCTCTTTTTTCCCTTGATATCCATAAGGCGAGTGGGCCTGATGCAGTTCCACCCATTGTGCTTCGGACGTGTGCTCCTGAATTGGCACCAGTTCTAACGCGCCTTTTCCAGCTCTCTTACACCACTGGCGTCGTCCCGAGCTCTTGGAAGACAGCCCTTGTCCACCCGATTCCAAAAAAAGCGATCGCTCAGATCCGTCCAACTACTAGGTACCTTAAGAGCTGGCGGTCTATAATGGAGTCCATTATAAACCGCCAGCTCTTAAGGTACCTAGAAGAGAACCAGCTACTAAGTGATCGCCAGTATGGTATTCGTCGCGGTCGATCGGCTGGTGATCTTTTAGTGTACCTTACTCACCGATGGGCGGAGGCAGTCGAGAGTAAAGGGGAGGCACTGGCAGTTAGCTTGGACGTAGCGAAAGCTTTTGACAGGGTATGGCACAGGGCTCTTCTCTCTAAACTTCCATCATACGGGCTTCCTGAGAAATTGTGTTCATGGGTTGCCAGCTTTCTTACTGGGCGTAGCATCAGAGTCGCAGTCGACGGTTCGTGCTCCGACATGAAGCCCGTGAATGCTGGAGTCCCGCAGGGGTGTGTGTTGTCCCCTACTCTGTTTCTTCTGCATATCAATGACATGCTGCATAACAACAGCATTCATTGCTATGCAGATAACAGTACTGGAGATACGCTCTACACCGGGCGAGCTAACATTTCTCTGGAAAGCGTCATCGAGAGCCGGAATAAACTTGTGACTGACACCGAGAACATGTTAAGTCATGTCTCGGATTGGGGCCGACATAACCTAGTCCGCTTTAACCCCTCCAAAACACAAGTTTGCGCATTTACCGCGAAAAAACATCCCTTCGTCGTACCTCTGAACTTTGAGGGAGCTCCCCTTGATACCAATCCGATTATTGGAATCCTTGGCGTCGATATTTCGAGTGACGTTCAGTTTCGTGGTCATTTGGAAGGTAAAGCTAAATTAGCTTCGAAAAAGCTGGGTGTGCTTAATAGAGCGGGTCAGTATTTCACGCCGGCCCACCGTTTACAACTGTATAAAGCACAGGTCAGGCCGCATATGGAATACTGCTCCCATCTCTGGGCTGGAGCACCCCAATACCAACTTCTTCCATTTGACCGCATTCAACGCAGAGCTGCTCGAATTGTCGGCAACGTGGTTATTTCAGGTCGGCTCGATCCACTGGCTCTTCGGAGAGACGTTGCGTCTCTCTGTATATTGTACCGTATATATCATGGGGAGTGTTCTGAGGAATTGTTCGGCTTGATCCCTGCCGCTAATTTCCTTCACCGCACTACACGCAATCGACTGTCATTCCATCCACATCACCTTGATGGATGGCGGTCTACTACTGTGCGATTTTCAAGAAATTTCTTGCCTTGAACTACAGTGTTGTGGAACCAGCTCTCGGCGGCGGTATTTCTGGACCGTTACGACTTAGGGATCTTCAAGAAACGAGCCTACTCCTTCCTTAAAGGCCGGCAACGCGCCTGCGATTCCTCTGGCTTTGCCATGGTGCCTGGTGTCCATGGGCGGCGGTGATTACTTTCCATCAGGTGACCCGCTTGCTCGTATGCCTCCTTCTGCTATAAAAAAAAATCAATTTATCAATTGCTCAAAATGAGTCCCTTTCTGTTGAATACAAAGTACATAGCACTCTTTTGATTATTTCTCTCCCGGTCGATTTTCTGATCTTGTTGTGGTGGATATTTAGAATAATGCGTCTAAGTTCTGCTTGTAGCTCGTGGACACTTTCATACTGGTTACTTCTCAAGTGGGTACATTTATTAGTAATAGGTACTTATGATAATGTCAATTGTATGTGCTTACGGCAATGTCAGCTTTTCATTTTTCTGAACAAAATTTCACATCAAATGTTAAATTCATGGTCTTCCTTTTATTTGTGACGCTATGTTACATAGCAAAAAATTATCCTTATGATGAAGCCTTTCGATTGGTATGATAAAGCTACTGGATGATTACTTTTCTTATGTAACGGGTGCGATTCCCGGTTCAACCATGTAATTATTTAAATATCCATGAATGCGGTTTAAATTATTTTTAAAATTCAAATAATGTCTTCTTTCAGTAAAATGTTCCATCTACAAAATTCAAGGTACTTTCCCTCCATGTGGCATATCCGTGGGACGCCCTGTTTACTAAAGTTACACTTTGGTTTAAACTATCTCGCTTCTTGTCAATAAACACAGATAGAAACAGCGTTAATAAAAATTCAGGTGTTCCAAATCCTAATTTAGTGTACGTTTATTAATAAGAGGGTAAATGTTTTTTATTATTTATTGTACTGGCCAACATCCCTATATGTGCTATAGATAAGTTCCATTAGTGTTGTCCGTCTGGATTTGCATCTATTTGTGTATCCAGAGCACAGTTGCTGTTTCCAGAATAAGGGAAATTGCTGTGCAACCTTTGAACACTTAAAAAAACTAGCTTCACGATCAACGCTCTCAAAACGTCTGCGCAAAAAGTGGTAGGTATTACTGATTTCACTTTGTAATATGCGAGCTAAGTGTCAACAAAAAGAACCATCCTTCAAAAACTCTGCCAAAACACGTACTCGTATACGTAAAATTTATTATATTGTTACTAGCGGCCCGCCCGGCGCCCGCGCAATCTTGTACAACTTATAAACAAAACCATCCTCAGTTAACGCTCTATCTTTTAGTGAAAACCGCATAAGAATCCATTGTGTGGTTTAGGAGAATAGTGCGGTGCCACAGACAGAGGAAAACGGCGACTTTACTTTTTATGATGTAATGACAATTATGTGATCGAAATATGCAATATACATTGTGGTATTATAACTAGAGGCGACACCGTGCAGCAATTTTTGTGCACTGAGTTGCGGCCAATGGGTTGCAAATGCCTATCACTTCTAAAGGCGGGTACAGACTGCCGTAACGTAACATGCAATGTAACATGAAAGGAGGATTCATAACTGTTGACGCAGCGCGTGCACGAGCCGAACATGTACCCACTCGTATCAGCTGTTCCCGGCATGCGCGCGGCGAGCATAGCTAATTCTGCCGTGTTTTCTTTCTCTATTGTTCGCGCGCGTTCCGCCGTACAGACACACACACAACCCGTCCACACTAGCGCACTGCGCACACCGCGCGTCTCTTTGTGTTCAGCGAAAAAAACAACAAATTGCGGATCGCGGCGTGCACGTGTTGAAATGCTCTGTTCGTGCGCGTAGTGTGCACGTTTCGTGCGCACAAGGCGTCCACACTATGGGAATTCTGTTACATTGCATGATACGTTGCAACAATGTGGACGGCAAATTCTTTAATTGCGTGTTACATTGCATGTTACATTTAGTAAGTTTGTACCCGCCATAAGCGTTTGTTGTGAATTTATTTATTTATTTATTAACCCTCTTGGAATTTAAATGTCAAAAATAATGACAGCAGGAGCGTCGTAATTTTTTTGAATTTGCGGATGACGTCACAATTCCCGCCTTTTGCAAAAAAAAATACTCTAAATTCAAACCATATTTTGTCGTTCTGTAAACAACAATATACTAACTGATATATTTCCAATCCATCAGGTATCAAAATAAAGTGATGATTGCAACAGTTTATTGGTCTTTTAATATTTCTCTAAAAATCACTCACTTACAACTTATTATCTAAATACGATCATTATTTGCTCAATAATCATTTTTTAATAAGAAATAGTACTTACATTAAATAAATCCAATAAAAATAGCACACAAAACTCAGCGACTTATTCACTCCGACACAGAAATTGGCGCAACTGTCAACGTCGAATTTGACAGAATCGAGCACAGACTATGCGACATTTTGCGATCACAATGCATAAAATGTACCACAGAACCGAAATAATCGACCTTCTTCCTACTAAAGTATTCTGTAAGTCTATGAAAACACGGTACAAAGTCAAGTGGGAGAGAGCGGTCTCATGCGACCGCTTGGGGTTTGACGGAATGGCGCCAACTGTCAGAGCGGTCTCATGCGACCGCTTGGGGGCTGAGAGGTTGATATCGACACTATCATTTTACATAGTAATAAATCATCATCAGCCTATAAACGTCCCACTGCTGGGCACAGACCTCCCACGTGGACAATGCACGAGGGGATATTGGGCCATAACCCACCACGCTGGCCCACTGCGGGTTGGTGGGTTTTTAACGACTGTCATCTTAAGACAACAACCGGGACCAACGGCTTAACGTGCCTTCTGAAGCACGGAGGAGCTCGAGATGTTTTAAATTTGCTCACCCATCCAGCGACCCGGCATTGCGAAAGTTGCATAACGGGCAAGTTCGCAAGCCGAACGCGCTAGCCGCTGCGCCATCGAGCTCCTCACATAGTAATAAATATTTAAATTTAAATAGGTACTTATTTCAAAGATATCCCTTTACAGGTGTATTACTGTATGTAAATTTGCAGCCCATGGGCCGCAGCTCAGTGCACAAAAAATTGCTTCGCGGTGTTATCTCTAGTTATAATACTTCAATGGCAACACATGATTGGTATGTCGCAAACATCGAGTTTAATTAGCCCGCTGATTAACCGGCGAAAATGATCACAAAAATTTTAAAACAAAAATTATCCGAAATGCGCGCATGAACAAACAGCATTTCATTTTTAGGGTTCCGTACCACAAAAGGAAAAACGGAACCCCTATAGTAGGTATTACTTTGTTGTCTGTCTGTCTGTCTTTCCGTCTGTTTGTCAAATACCTTTTTCTCGGGATCGCGTACAGGTATCAAGTAAAAATGAACATCGAAACCATTATCATCTTGTAAATCAACGCAATCCAAAGATACGACCATTTGATCCTTATTTTCTAACATTTCGCAGGAGTTAAAAATTTTTTTTCGTCTTTTTTCAGTGTTTAAAAATTTACTTAAGTATAATTAACCGTCAATAAAAAACGCTAAAATACGAGTATATAAAAAACATTAATCTATAAACGCAGTTTCATCTTAACCGAATGTTCAAATATTTGTAAAAATATTTCTTTCGGATCTAAGAGGTGAAAATTTTTAAGATTTGAAGGAGCAATGTTGACTAAAAAAACATAAGCATGAAGCACTGACAAATTTCGAGGGGTGAAAACCAGACCTCGGTAGCCAAGTGGTTAAGGCAGCCGCCCGGAATGCGGAAGGTGCGTGGTTCGATTCCCGTCTGAGGTTGACGTCTTTTTTCAGTGTTTAAAAATTTTACTTAAGTTATACGAGTATTTAAGCGTCAATAAAAAACGCTAAAATATATAAAAAACATTAATCTCGCAGGGGAATCAAAACTTTTAAAGTATTTTCCATTGACCTAGAATCATGAAATGTATAATGAAAGGAGAATGCCGGTTTTTTTATGGAAGCCTGTACCAAATACTTTTAGATGAAACAACCATTTTAAGCTAGCTTATAGTTTAATATTACCATTGGCTATAAGCGTTTTTGTTTTCGAATCCGCAGTTCTGAGATCATAACTATATTTTTAAAAAACCCGCCTAAAATATTGCAAAGATACCATTCACTATTTAAGGGGCATACGTTTCGATTTCCAAGTGTTTATAACAGTTTAAATAAATAAAATAATAAACTATCAGCAACGCAATATAGCTAGGTACCTGCAAAAAGATAGATAACTTACCTAAAATCGTACATATGTACATTTTCAAGAGATACCAAATAAAGAACTCATAAAAGGAAGAAACTACCATATCTTATGAGGCGGGTTTTACAAAGTCAAAGTCAAAGTCAAATTATTTATTCAATGTAAACCTTTACAGGCACTTATTGACGTCAATACTAATAATAATAATAAAACAGTTAACTAACTTATAGTTAAGACTTTATAACTAATCTAACGAGCTATTATAGTCTGTGCCAGACAAATGCGCATTGCTACCCCCAGTACCACTGCACGCCGAAACAGAATCGCGTCGAACCGAAATATAAGCCGTGGTCATAGAATTGTGTAATATGATTTCCAATTATCGTATTGATAATGTGGTAAGTAATATAAATTGGAGAGTTTTTGAAGTAAAATAAAGTAGCGGCTGAAATGAGTTTTGGAAAACATTAGTACCTAACCAATAAGGTTGACATTTTTAATCATTCAAATATCTTTTTTTATAAAAACTTAAGCATAAAAAAACGTCAAAAATTAATAAGCATAAACTTGTGTGTTTTAAAATTGTTTAAAAAATATAGTACCTTTTGATAAAAAATCTCAGCATAGTTATGTAATCAGAATACTTTTATGATATACATGAGAGACTTCTGCACTGCAGTGGTCATCTAGAGGGTGTGTTAATGATCCCTACCTTTAGAAGTTATGTGGAAAACTACAGGTGTCTAGACATTAACAGAATAATATTAAGGATAATAATAATTAAATAAAATGCAAACGTTATGACAGTTGTTTAGGAGTGTTGCTATCTTGATTCAATATGTCTAAAATCGATATCGCCTATGAAATAATCGATTAATGAATAAATTGATCATTCAAAGTCTGAAATCAAGTTCAGCAGCCAAATCGAAGTACCTCTTTCTATTTAAAATATCACACAGAACATAGATTTATTTATTCACTATCATAATGCCTTCTAACGAATGCAAAATCATTTTAATCGTTTAACTGCCGTACTCAGAAAATCATTTTAATCGTTTAACTGCCCTACTCAGAGACGTCAATTAAGTCTCTTGCTGTCACTTTCTTATGCCGGTACTCAGAGACGTCAATTAGTTTTAATGATAATTAAACGTCTTTCCTTCTCTATTTAGCACTATAGATAAGAAAGTGACAGTAAGAGACTTAATTGTCATTAAAACTTAATTGACGTCTCTGAGTACGGCGAATTGTCATTAAAACTTAATTGACGTCGAAGAAAGACATTTAATTGTCATTAAAACATAATTGACGTCTCTGAGTACGGCAGTAAGCAATCGTGGTGCATTTCTCTTATCGATTTTTTGTTGCTTGGAAACGACTTTTTTTTCTGCTGGCAATGAAAAAGCATCTATCTAATTCTTGACTACCGAAAATGCTTTCGGAAGTCAAAAACTTGGGCTATCGAACTTTTTTATTACATTTCGTAAACGCGGATTTAATAATGATTCATATTTTGGTAATGGCAGTCTAAAAGTGTTAAAGTATTTATGGGAAATAAATTTTTTATAAGCAATTGGTACAGGTTCCGGCATTCTCCTTTGGCAAGAAGGAAGGTCTTACAGCACAAGTAAAGAAAATATCCGAAAATCGTTAATTTGTTGTACCATCATTAGCATTACAAACTTATTTGTGGTTGGTAAACTAATCGAGACCGAAGTATAGACACAATAAAAAATATAATCACGACTATAATCCCGGAAGGGTTAGTCAGAGACTAGGCAATGAGGACAGCAAAAGCAGTCATAGTCCACGTTTCGCCAAATAACGACTGCACATGTGCTCAGGCTGCTGGGTGGCGAGCCCATCTTTCGACGTTAGTCCGTTAGTCCCCTTTTACGACATACAAGGGAAGAGAAGGGGTGGCAGTATTCTTTTAATGAGCAGCTACGCGACACAGCTCCACTCGACTCGCACTTGACCGGCCTTTTATTTATAGACGGAAGCAATGTGTATTGAGCCGTGGCATTTAATAACGCGCTCCACGTTAAAAGGCTGTTTGGCGATTAATTAAGTGTTAATACGACACCCGTTATGGCGGCTTCATCGCTGCCTTGCCGCGCTTTCGTTTCATTTTTCGTTCAGCAGCTTGCAGGAAATATCATTAATTGCAAGGGGCGCGTAAGAAATTGCTCTCGGTACAGAAGTGCATTGTTTGTATTTAATTAGTGTTTTATTGATGAGTAACCTTGTCGCGAAGCGGTGAAAGAATACTAGCACCCCCTCTCTTCCCTTGGGTGTCGTAAAAGGCGACTAATAGACTAAAGACTGCACATACTTCTAACAGCATAGAGCAGCGATGGGCTCACCACCTGTCACGCTGAACACATGTGCATTCGCTATTTGGTGAAAAGTGGACTATGGTAGAGGACTGCTTTTGCTGTCTTCATTGCTTAGTCTCTGATTAACCCTTCGGGGATAATAGTCGTGCTTATATGTACGTATGTCTATCGACACTAAAGATTGGATACGTTTACAACTCTACACAATATGTCAAAAATAGGCTTATTACTAGTTTTTGCATAGACTGTGGTATGTTTGTGTACAAACCTTAACATGACAACTTAAAATGATTTGTCGTCTCTCGTCCGCGACATATCTCGTGTTGCGCACGCTAGGCACAGGATGGTTGACACATTTAAAAAACGTCGCGAGCTCCTCCGTGCTTCGGAAGGCACGTAAAGATAAGATGTTTCCGGTTGTTGTCGTAAGACGGCAGACGTTAAAACCCACCAAGCCGCATTGACCAGCGTAGACTATAGTCCAATCGCCACACGATTCCATTCCATTTCATTTCATTCCATTCTGTTGTCCACGTGGGAAGGCCTGTGCCCAGCAGTGGGACACTGATGACGCAACAAATCATCAAGTAAGTGTTCCTTTTTTTCTTCTTTCTTTTACTTACTTGTAAAGTTCATTCATTATTCTTTTTGTATCATCTCTTGCCTCTAAAACATTTAAAAAACATTAATCTATAACGCAGCTTCATCTTAACCGAATGTTCAAATATTTGTAAAAAAAATTCTTTCGGATCTCAGAGGTGAAAACTTCTAAGATTTGATGAAGCAATGTTGACTAAAAAACAAAAGCATCAAGCACAGACAAATTTCGACGGGTGAAAACCAGACCTCGGTAGCCGAGTGGTTAAAGCAGCCGCCCGGAATGCGGAAGGTGCGTGGTACGATTCCTGCCTGAGATTGTCGTCTTTTTTCAGTGTTTAGAAATTTTATCTTATGCCCTGTTCCCATGTTATTTGGAAACAGGGCAAACAAGCGAATGAGGGCGGGTTTTGGTTATTTTTGTATGTTCTATTGTTAATACATACATATAATCACGACTATGATCCCCGAAGGGTTAGTCAGAGACTAGGTAATGAGGACCGCAAAAGGGGTCCTCTGCCATAGTCCACTTTCACCAAATAGCGACTGCACATGTGCTCAGCGTGACAGGTGGTGAGCCCATCGCCGCTCGAAGCTTTGGATGTATGTGCAGTTTTTAGTCCATTACTCACCTTTTACGACACCCAAGGGAAGAGAAGGGTAGTAGTATTCTTTCACTGCTACCCGAAAGGGTTAATTGTTAATGTTGTTCAATGTTCAGGTCAATAAATGTTTCATAATCTTATTCCCTACGTAACCCTTAAAAATGGCAAAGCTGACTTCACGCCTCATTACAAACTATGAACTAATTAACGATTAAGTTTACATTTTGGCGAGCAGTTAAAACTAATAGGGCGTGCACCGAGCACTGCGCTAAAGTGAACCGAAGCTTTCAACCGAGAGATTTGTAACAAAGTATGCCTTATTTAACGCTAACTGCCAGTAGATTGATTAACTAACCGACTGTTTTAATTAATTGGCGATTGACCCCGTCGCAAATTGATTTACATTTACGTAATTGGTGTAGTTTCGTTGGGCAATTAGTAATTACTTGGCGATTCGTTTGGTGAAATTAGAGATGTTTGGAGTGCACGGTGTGTCTCGCATGCAAACGGTTGAACGAACTTTCGTAGACGAACGAAGTATACGAAAAAACTAAACGAACTTAAGTAGCCGAACGAAATCGAAATGAAATAGCTAAACAGAACTTTATAGTTGAACGAAGTACATGCGAAATAGCTAACCGAAATTTCGTAGCTGAACGAAGTTGATACGGATTGGCTAAACGAACTTTCGTAGCCGAACGAAGTAGACACGAAAGAACTTACCGAACTTTTGTAGCCGAACGAAGCAGATACAAAAGAACTAAACGAACTTTCATAACAGACGAAGTTTGTAGGTACGAATGTAAGCTAAATTCTAAAAGCGAGTTTTGTTCAACGTTCTATCACGTTAATAAAAACGAGAATTGAATTAAGTTTTGTTGTAATAACCTTCGATCAACAACACAAACTAGATATCGCGTCACGTACAAAATCAAAGCTAAATTCTGTCCACGTGAATGTCTTGTCACTTATAAAAGTTAAGACGTCAATAACATTAAGTGGTGAAATCAACCTTAACGGGCAACAAATAAAGTATTTTTCCTGTTAAGCCTTGCGAGAAAATAAGAGCTCACTTCTAAGTGCGCTCTTATTTACCGAGACACATTTTTAGCGCCGACCTGACATCTAGTTCTATTGTTGGTCGAAGGTAATAACCAATGTAGACCTACGATAAAGGACTATAAACGTGAGAGCCGAAGATCAGGGGCCTGACTATCAGCTCTTAGAGCAGTATAACTTTATTCTCACTATGCAAAAATATTCACTGCTAGCAAGCATCGACACAAGACACCAAAAGGATCCTCATTTGCGCAGCGCTTAAGCCTACGCCATCGAGCTCCCCAATTCAATCTCTCTCTCGTCGTGCCATATCCTCAACGGATGTCGGCGACCATCTTCCAGAACTTGTTTCTATCCTGTGCCAGTCTGCAAAGACTGATTATTAATGTTGGACCAGCTCTTGATGTTGACCTTTTATCGTCGATTTTCCCTTCCAAGATTTTTATTTGTCGTGTCTATAGATATGTCCGAAGTTAGATGTTTGCCTTTTCTTTACTGTGTTCAAAAGTTTGGGTTCTTGTTCATTCTATTCAAAACTTCGATGTTTGATACTCTATCTCTCCAGGAATTTTCAAAATTTTTCAGTATAGCCCTTAGAGCATTCAACCAACGTATAGTCACATTTCGAATGCACTGATTTTAGCCTCCATGCTCTAATGGTCCATCCTTTAACACCATAGAGAAATATCGACAGCACTTAACATTTGACCATTCGCCATCTTAGCTTTATTTGTATAAAGTTTCTGAATTGTATGAACGTAATTCTCCCGTAACTCCCTAACGTACCTAAAGCTCCCCCAATTCAATAGAGCGCCACAAATAGCGAATGCCCCGTCCACATATTTACGTACATTCGTTCCGAGAGTCGCGACGTAAATATTAATTATTGCGAGCCGTCACCAATTTTAAAATCCCCCACAAATCAAGCGGCACCGTATAATTTACGATACGAAGAGCGGGCGCGAAAAAAAATTACACTTTATAACCTATCAGTGGAGGAAAATTGTTTCTGAAAAACTGGAAATGGAAAGTTGGACGGCGGCGGCAGTCGTTATTTATCGACGCGCCAATGGAAATATTGGCAGATTTTGAGATTTCACAGCTGGCAACACCCCGTGATTTGTGGTGCCCGGGGAACTAGCGTAAACAACGTGATGCTCGCTGGCGAATGTGTGGCAAGCGTAGGGTTTACGTGCAACGCTATGGTAGTATTTTCCGGTGGTTATGTGGCTTTATCATATTGTTTCGCATTGTTTCTAAGGTTTGTTAGAACACTACACATTGATTGATGAAAACACTTTTTAGGATGGCGCAGCGGTTAAGGCGCTTGGTCGTGTCAGTTAAAGCAACTTTTGCAAATTAAAAAAATCTTGAGCTCCCCGTGCTTCGAAAATCAGAAGGCATGTAAGCCTTTGGTCCCCATAGTTGTCATAAGAATGCAGTCGTTAATGCCTAGCAACCCGCATTGGAAAAACGTCAGTAAACCATGCTCGATCGGCCTATAGAACATTCCAGTGCTGAGTCCAGGCGGGAAATGAAATTGAGCCTTATCTGAGCATAAACAAAATCTAACAACAAAAGGGTAGATTTGGCCATAAACTACCATACCCGGCCCAATACATATTGGAATCAATAAATGGAAGGGAGTAAAGAAAGATAGCATTATCCCCTTACGCAATCTTTAAGTCTTAAGGGTATAAGTTTTGAATAAAAGTATAAAAGTATTAAAATTAAAAGTAGGGTTGGGTGGTCGACAATGAACCACCTAAATTTTCGAGGACTGTAGATTTGGTTCTGTGGGTCCAAATTAAATGCTGTTTACTCAGAATTGTAGGTAATTTTACTGACTTTGATAAAGTCCTACATCATTTTTGTCTTAAAGCCATCACAACTTGTAAAAAGCGTTTTTTTAAAAAAATGGGAATTGGTTCACTGTGTACACCCGTGGTACCCAATGAGCCGGGGGGTGGTACTCAATGAACCGAGGGTGCACACAATGAATCATAACTGTTAAAGTTACCATAAAAAGATTAATTTTTACTTAATTTGTAAATAAAATCCGGTTTTTAGTTTAAAGTATTTATTTAGGAGTAATGTTATATTAGACAAAAAGTACAACAACACAAATATGAGCCCTATTTTTGGCACTTAACTGAAACTTAAATAAAACTAAAAAAAATCAACAACTAAAATAATCATTCTCAAAAAATAATCAACATTGAAGAAAGTAAAAAGTAACTTTAAATTAACTCAGTCATGTGCTCACTTCTTAATATTTTAATCATCTTAACTTAGGTCAAATTGAGATCGTTTTAGACAAATATTCTTAATCAGCTAGCAGTCTCTATGTTTATTTTGTAATTATCACAATATTTTCTTTTCTAGATTTTTTAAAGTAAGAAAAATACAATTTAAGCTTAATAACGCAAATTCATGAGGGATAAATCAACTGGGAATTTGTAAGTAGTTGGTCGACGACTATTCTGGGTGCCTTCAATTTTCGGCAAAGGCAGGATAAATTTAATGCCATCGTTATTTACACCTGCGGTGTCGGGTTCTTTTGGCTCAGTAAATTTCTGAAGAATCTTACTTTTCAATTTTAAGTATGAGACATAAAAATCACATTCTTCGTCTTCATCCAAAATTTCCAAAACTTTGGCGACGTAGTATATTTTGTCTTTTTTGGACTTAAAAAGAATTAACACAAAGTCATTTACACGAGGACTACGTTTCAGAGGAGGAAAATCATCTTTCAAAACTGTTTCCTCTTCGTCAGAGTCAGTTCCAATCTCAAGAAGATCGCCACCAGAAGATGATCCACTTGGATGAAATTCATCCTGATCTTCATCCGAAGACTCAGGTGATGGTACGTTTCTTTTTTGCCGTTTATTTCCTTTTTGCTTAAACAAGTCCTGTGTTACTTTTTTCAAAGCGTCAACTTTTATGTTTTTCTTAGCCTTGCTGTTCTTCTTTTCAGCCAGAGCATTCTTCTCGGGTGTATCAGTGGCTATTATACTTTTGCCAGCGTTTCTTCCACCTTGCTTATTTTTTCGCGGTCCTGCTTTTAAAGCCGGTCGAAAGTCTTTTGGTGAAAAAAATTTTCCAGAACGAGGTGGAGAAGTGTGCGATATTTTTTTTGAAGTGATAGGCTCAACAAAATTGCTTTTTTTTAGGTCTAGAGCAGTAGTAGGCTTATCTGGCATACTTTCTGTTGTTGGGTAAGGTGACACAATAGCCGGCGTAAAGGCATGTATAGGCTTAGGCAAATTTTTCTTGGTTATAGAAGCGTTTTTAGACTTGGATTTATTTTTATGTCCGGTAGTCAAGGAAAGGGTTAGAGAAAAAGCATTCCCAAGGTGAGATTGTTCTTCAATGCCTTTCGAACAATCAGTCAGGACTTTCCTGTTTGCTGAAGCTATCGCTTCAAGGCTCAGAGAAACTAAGTTTCTTGGTACATTCGTTTTATTTACACTCTCAGAAGAAAGCAAAGAGGGCGAAGAAGATCGGCTTTCAAATAGCTTTTGTTCGACCTCGAGTACTTCTGAAGCATCAGAAAGGCTTGTCGCATCATCTGATGGTCTTCTTTCATTAGTTACAGGTTCCGGCCGGTCTGTAACATTACTTGGCAAAAAGTCTATATCATCAAAAATATCACTGTTGAACGGGAAGATACCACACTTTCTGAATGCATTGGTGATGTTTATTGGTGTCATAGCCTTCAAGTATGCTGGGCTGACACATTCTGCTATATTATATATAGAAAAAGATCTCCCAGGATTGCGTTGCAGCCATGAATCAACAGCAGCATTATAGTAAGTTTTGAACGGTGCGTTGAGGCCAACATCAAGTGGCTGAAGTTTGCTAGTAGTATGCGGATGCAGTGTTAGTACTGTGACCCCTGATTCTTTGGCAATGTCCAGCGCAGCTATCGACAGATGACTTTCGTGGTTGTCCATTATTAGTAATGATGGGTTGTCTTTCGAAGACGCTGTAAATTTCACAAAATGTTTTATCACTTCGACAAAAAGATCGCTGTTCATCCAACCTGTTTTGGTGGCCAGACCTAGTGTTCCTGTAGGTGCGCCTCTAATCATATGTGGTACAATTTTTTTTCGGGGGAAAACCATGACAGGTGGGAGTGCTTGTCCTGTTGCATTAACGATGCAACATGTAGTGACTAGAATCCCTCGCTCAACACTTGTAACTTTACATATATTTTGGCCTTTTTGAGCTAACACTTTTCCAGGCCGCTGGACAATAGTGGTGGATGTTTCGTCCAAATTGTAAATTCTAGTACCATCACCAAATTGCGGAAATCTTTGTGACACGTCTCGAAGGTTGTCGAAAAATTTTTGAACATTTTGACGATTAAAAGCAGTAGCTCGTGCGATACTACATGCTTCTGGCTTTTTGATGGACAAATCGGGGTGCCTTTTTTTGAAGCCACGCAACCAGTCTTTCCCAGCCATTCCGTTTTCCTTCCAACATGCAGGATACTCAAGATTATTCTTTTCTACCATTTGTAAGGCGAGTCTGCGGCACTCCTTTGGAGTTAAGCCATAAAATTTATTGGCACAATCGAGAATATACTCCTTCAGACTGGTTTCTTGAGCTTCCGTGAATATTTTATTTACGCTGTAATTTGGCTCCATCAAAGTAGAATCGTCTTTTAAATATTTTATGACGTATCTTCTTAATGTCGGATACGGTATTTTACCCTCTTTTGCTGCCTTTCTCATACTCATTCCGCTAAGATGTAAATTAACAGCAGTCTTCATGTCTTCTGGCAAGTGAGCACCTTTTTTCCTCGCAGATCTGTCTAATTTTGTACGCCCCATCCTAAAATATTAAAAAATATATTAAAAAACATTGTGAGTATAGACAGTAATTAAAGGAAGTATTCAATGAACCAGGGGGTGTACTCAATGAACCACTGGTTCACTGTGTACCCCTTCGAAGTGGTTCATTCTGTACCACCCCACACTTTCAAGCTTTAAGGTAAAGTAGCCACAAGACCAAACACGTGGTGCTTATTGTTAGTACCGCAATAAAAAGTACTAAAACTGACAAATCTATCATATCTATTAACAATCTGCTACAATTTACACACATATAATAAAAAGGTTTTTTTACTCACGTACTTTTTTTATGTTTTTTGGGGAGAAAACACTAAAAATCAACGTGCGTGGGCGCATGCGTCGCTAGCTCGCTGCCGACTGGGGAGAGAGGGACGCACCTAGTAGAGACTCGCCTGGCGTATGCTGCACGAAATGGCAACGTCTCATTTCTGAGTTATTCGCGTGGTTCATTGTGTACGCTTGGTTCACTGTCGACCACCCCACCCTATATACCTATTATAAACGCGAAAGTTTGTATGTATGGATATTTGTTACTCTTTCACGTAAAAACTACTGAATGGATTTGGTTGAAATTCGGCATACAGATAGTTTATAACCTGGAATAACACATAGGATACTTTTTATCCCGATATTCCCACGGGAACGTATAGATGAATGTTTGTTACACTTTCACGTAAAAACTACTGAATGGATTTGGATGACATTCGGCATACAGATAGTTTATAACCTGGATTAACACATAGGATACTTTTTATCTCGATATTCCAACGGGAACGGGAACCACGCAGGTGAAACCGCGAGCGGCCGCTAGTAAAAGTATAAAATAATAATAAGCTACATTTATTTTATAGAACTCCTTTATACGAGATAAAAGAATATAAATTACAGGATTAACGTACTAAGATAAGTAGATGTATCTATCCAAAATAGCATTTAAAAAAAGACGTTTTGCTTTAGGAGTATTCAGGACGGACTTGATCTCTTCTAATGTCTAAATAGCTCACATCCGTATTCACAAACATTACTATGAGGTCTCACAGTGCGCTCGGACGCACAGGGTCTCAAAAACCTATTCATAAACAGTACTTGAGTGGCCACCAGCGCTATGCGTCCCTTAAAATGAACGCATAGCTAAGGTATCCAGGCTTGTCATACGAAACGCACTGAGAAATGTCTTCCTTGGCGTAGCATTTCTACATAAGACAAGTAAACGTTTGTGAATACGGGTGTTAGTTGGAATAACAGGCGTCAGGTTCGCGAAACATTTTATGTTTGTGACATAAATATTTTAAGTACCTAATAGTAGAGGATCCGAGTATACAACGACCTTCACCGAGCGGTTAATGGATGAAAAGTATTTTATATCAAATTTAATGTGTAAAATAGTAGATTGTTATACAAGGGGCTAAAATGACCCATTATATACGAGGTAGTTTTACTCCCGAGCTTTAGCGAGGGAGTAAATAGAAACCGAGTTTTAATGGGTTTTTAGCGCCGTGTGTTACACTCTGCTTTTCACTACGAATGCGAGAAAATAAAACAATCTTATACAATGTGAATTGGTTTACTTTATTAAAAATTAACCCGTTAGTTGCTTTAACGACACCCAAGGGAAGAGAATGGTTGGTAGTATTATTTTGATGAGCCCATCGCTGCTCTATGCTGTTGGATAGTAGGTATGTGCAGTCTTTCCATCTCTTCCCTTGGGTTTTGTAAAAGGCGACTAACGGACTAATGACTGCACATACATCATACAGCATAGAGCGGCGATGGGCTCATCAAAATAATACTACCAACTCCTTTCTTCCCTTGGGTGTCGTAAAAGGCGACTAACGGACTAAAGACTGCACATACATCCAACAGCATAGAGCAGCGATGGGCTCATCAAAATAATACTACCAACCCCTCTCTTCCCTCTGGTGTCGTAAAAGGCGACTAACAGACTAAGGACTGCACATACATCCACCAGTATAGAGCAACTATGGGCTCATCAAAATAAACTACCAACCCCTCACTTTTCTTCGATGTCGAAAAAGGCGACTAATGGACTAAAGACTTCACATACATCCAGCAGCATAGAGCGGCGATGGGCTCATCAAAATAATACTACCAACCCCTCCCTTCCCTTGGGTCTCGTAAAAGGCGACTAATGGACTAAAGACTGCACATACATACATCAGCATAGAGCGGCGATGGGCTCATCAAAATAATACTACCAACCCCTTTCTTCCCTTGGGTGTCGTAAGCACATGTGCAGACTGTGCAGTTTTTTCTTGCTGAAGCGTGGTCTGTGTTGTCCATAGATTTAAATGATTACTAATTTTACCATAAACTTTAATAATAACTATCTCAAAAAGTTGTTGATCTAAGTAAACAGTAATAAGTCGAGTCTTTATTCGTGTTATTCTACATAAGACTAAATACTTTTTCGTTTTTGTAGGCTCCTTGTCATGTGACAGACAAAAATTTAAAAAAAAATTACTTTTTCCCCTAGGGCAAGAAAAGCTATTTTTGCCCCGCTCTAGAACGCTACAATGTTGTCTTTTTAAGCAAGAGGAGTGAAAAATATATTGCGAGTGGGTTGGCTGAAAAATTTCAGTCCAGTATATGATTACTTAAATTTTTTTTTTTTAAATATTGCACTTGTTTCGTTAATAGATAAATTACATAGGTACCAATCGAAAGTATGAAGCCTATTTGAATATGCAAACGTTAGGTTGACTATTTTTTTCCTGTCATATCATTGGGTAGGCAGGTGAAAACAGGCAAGTCAATATTAGTAATTTGCAACCGTCTGGTTAAATAAATAAAATTTATGTATATATAAAGATAAGCTCATTACAAACACACACACACCAAACCAGTGCAATGTAAAAAAAAAAATTTTTTTTAATATTAAATTAATCATTAATGGTACTGGACTGAAATTTTTCAGCCAACCCACTCGCGATATATTATTTAATATATTTAATTTGATATAAAATACTTTTTATCCATTAACCTTCCCGGTGAAGGTCGTTCTGTATACTCGGATCATGACTATAATAATCGGCCCATAATTTGATAGCTGCTGTCGCACAGCTGAGCAAAAGCAGTAATTGTTGAAATCATCAGTCATCCCTACAATGGGTATTGGTTTAATGACAAATGCGCCAATTGCGGATTGGTGACCACAAACCCGGGCTATGCATCGAAAAATCTGAAATATACTTTGCTTGACCTGGAAATTAAATTGTTAGTATTATTTTGTATAATTAATATTTAAATTTCCCGCGGCAGAACGATTTACCTTTGGTAGTACTACCGAATCATGCGAGTTAATTTTTGAAAATAAAAATATTTTTGTACTCAACTAATCAAAAAAAATATTCATCAACTCGAAAGCGTGAGAATATTACTTAATGCGGGAGCTTGTTTTACTTTAAACATTGATTTCGTGCGACAGGCAGTACCCAAATACGTCACATCTCGTAAGAGAAACTATCGTTTTTCACGCTTTCGAGTTATTGATAATTTTTGACGTGACAACGTCTTATAAATTGGTTTGCCGGGTGACACTTCAAGAAACTGCGTTACGCTCCGCTCACGTTATGCGCTCACAATGAGAGCGAGTGAGAGGCACGCGTCCCTTCCACTCGGGCATGGTTAGGCCGCCTAAGAGCGAGAGAGACAGACATAAAAAGTGAAAGGCACGCGTCCCTTTCCTATTTCATCCTTCTTCCTACTATACGAATGAATATTCACATTAAAATTATTTTACCACTCAAAGTCGTTGTCACGTAAAACTTTCGCCCGTATACCGACTTTACAGGCAACCAATTTTTTTTTGATTACAAAAATAATTATATTTTCAAAAAATAACTCGCATGATTCGATCGTACTACTAAAGGTAAATCGTTCTACCGAAACAACCACTAAAATGACTCGGTGTATAAATAGTGTATGACTGATAGCAAATTGCGCAGGACAGACCCAGGTGAAGTCTCATTATCGGAGGCCATAATGAGAGCTTCCACATCATTACCTTAAGAGGGTGCCGCGCGATCGCAAAAACTGACATAAGTCTCTTAATGAACTTCAAAGCAAAATCAATCGTATTAATTTTTCTAATTAGAACAATTCTGCTTTGAAGTTTCAGACCTAGTAATTTAATTAGAGCAATGTTTTTATTCTGCGAAATGTACAAAACCATCACGCGCTTGTGTTAAAAATTAAAATTTACTTTTTTTAAGAAGGGGGTGCCCTGCGCAATCATCATCAGCCTAAAACGTCCCACTGCTGGGCACAGACCTCTCACGTGAACAATAGCACGTGGGCGATATTGGGCCATAACCCACCACGCCCAATACGGTTCGGTGGGTTTTAACGATTGCCATCTTACGACAACAACCGAGACCAACGGCTTAACGTGCCTTCCGAAGCACGAAGGAGTGTAAGACGATTTTAATTGGTCACCCATCAGGCGACCCAGCATTGCGAAAGTTGCTTAGCGGGCAAGATCGCAAGCCGAAAGCGCTAACCGCTGCGCTGCGCCATCTAGCTCCTCGATGCGGAATATCAATACAAATATTTTCATGTCAGAATTATTGTTTCATGCGTGAAATTAAGAAAGTGGTCGATAAAATATGTTTTTAGGAGTCATTACATTTATGTATTGTTTGTTATTGTTTAAAGAATTTGTTTCAAATTTCAACAAGGCCAATACCTACCTTGTGCAATGATCAGGATAACTTACACAAGTTCTTTTAATGTATTTAACTAATTCAGCGCATAGTACAAGTGACTTAAAAATACGTAAATTTTCACAATTTCGTGCAGGACCCCCTTAAGGCTCTTCCAAAATGCGTACTTGTGTTCTAGATTCAGTTTAGATCTTAAATGATTTTTATTGGTTTTATTAAACTATTTGACTTAGACTTTTAATTGTTTTAATAGAAAAGCATCGTCTCTTTTATAGTTGAAATGCCGGATAGAGTCTAAACGCTCCGTAACGCCACGAACCAGCGCTAAGGCGAAAATTGAAACCTCTCCCTCATGTGTCGCGGGCGTGCGTCGCGGCCGCGATGCTCGCTGGCTCGCACATCCCGTAATATACGTAAAACGGCGGCTAGGGTTGGCACTTCAAATATTTCAAGGCCTAGGTTCTGAGATTTATGTATTTAACTATTTAGCTTCTGAACATGGCCTCCAAGCCACCTCAGTAGGCAGGTTTGATACTGTCTCGTGGTACGCATTTGCTGTTGCACGTTATTGCGGCATCTTCATAAAAAAAACACATTAGAGCAACTTTCATTTTGCAGTTTCGCATTGCACATTTTTTGTACACATTTTAGTTAATTATTATTTTTTTTCATGTCGTTTTTTTATTTAATTCAGTTTTTTCCCGCAATGCAAGGAATGTAATACAGCCACAATTATTATTTGTGTAGTTCAGCAATATTTAGTTACGTTTTTCCATACCTTATCTTACTTGTTTATCCTTACACAATTTTGTACGTATGTTTATCATTATATCATTTATGCATATGCTATATATGCATGCTATTCATTTTCTGTTATTTGACTCACCTCCCTATAAGGCCCTGTCAGAATATCAGCGCTGCTTTGTCACTCTGCCCAACTTTGAGGGACGTGGCAACATATTGCTGAGACAGGGTCCTTGTTGGCCTCACACACTAACTAGCTACCTGTTTTTATTCTATTTATTTTTTATTTTCTTTATTGTATAATTTTCATTTTGTGCTCCTGTGTTATTTTGTTACCTTTTATTTTTATGTTATTTTTTTTGTCATTTATAGTGTCAATAAATTTTTTTTGTCATTTATATTGTCATTTATAGTGTCAATAAAAATGTTCTTTTTCTTATTCTTCTTTTAACATAAGCAAGGTTGAAGAAAAAATCAATGAAGGTGATTTAAAAGGGGCCTCCCAGTTGATTTTTTCTAGTGATACCGTGGCTCCTGACTCTCCAGAGACTGTGGCATTACTAATTTCGAAACATCCTTCTCCTGCAGCAACACTTCGCCTCCCTGATCCACCCGAGTCTACAGATGCTTCGCCTTCGGCCAACGAAGACGAAGTACATAATTCTATATTTTCATTCAAAAATGAATCTGCCGGTGGCCTCGACGGTCTCTCCCCGCAACATTTCAAAGATTTGGTCTGTGGTACCTCTGGAGACGCCGGCAGATTCCTTCTCACCAAAATTAGTACCGCAAGACATCACTGGTATACTCTACCGCGCTAACCTCTGCGCTTTAAAAAAGAAAGATGGCGGTATAAGGCCGATCGCCGTAGGGTGTACCATCAGGCGCATTGTATCCAAAATTTGTGTCAAACACATCCTTTCTGACCTTTCTTCAAAATTTCAGCCCATACAACTCGGGTTCGGCTCGAAGGGTGGCTGCGAGGCCGCCGTTCACTCAGCCCGCACTTTCTTACTCAACGATGGTGGCGAAGTGCTGCTGAAGGTGGACATCAAAAACGCCTTCAACTCCGTAGACAGGGGTGCACTGCTGGCGAAAGAAAAAGAGGAAATACCTATATTTTTTAATTATATATGGCAATGTTACAGTGAACCAACTAAATTGATTCACCGTAACAATCTTTTACATTCTGCCGTTGGTTGCCAGCAGGGCGATCCTCTGGGTCCAGCTATTTTCTCTTTGGCTATCCACCAAATGATTTCAAATCTAAATTCCAAATTTAACGTCTGGTACCTCGATGACGGCACTTTAGGGGGTAAATCCGACCTGGTTCTCGAGGACCTACAGAATTTAATAAACCAGTTTGGCACCATAGGTTTGGAACTAAATTTCTCGAAGTGTGAATTATACATATCGAATACCGTGGCCCCGGACCGTAGAGCTCAAATTATTTCTGACTTTAGACTTCTGGCCCCCAACATCAAAATTCTTAGCGACGACTCATTGTTTTTATTAGGCGCACCACTTCTCGATGCTGCCATGCCGGCTTTTATTGATGATGCCATCGCTAAATTCAATTTAAATTCAGACCGTCTATTCCAAATTAATCCACACATGGCACTATTCATTATTCGTTTTTGTCTCTTCGTTCCAAAATTTACCTACGTACTCCGATGCTCCCAACTATGGCTTTTTCCAAACTTATTGTCAAACTTAGATTTTCTGATTAAAGATACTCTAGTTAAAATTCTAAATTGTCCCATGAGCGACCGCGGATGGCTACAGGCTTCCCTTCCTGTACGCTTCGGGGGCCTAGGCATTAGAAATTTAAGCAGTGTGGCCCTGCCAGCATTTTTGTCTTCTGCGCATAGCACGTACAATCTCTACCGGAAGATTATCAACCCATCCTTGGGTTCCGTAGAGTTGTCGTGTGTGTCGGATGCCAAAAACGCCTGGCAATCCATCTGTCAAAATTCAGACCTCCCTTTGATGCCACAGTCGCAGAGGCAATGGGACGAGCCACTTTGCAAACTAGTTCTTAAGGAGCTTATATCCACTTCTGCTAATACAGCAGAACAGCTCGTCTCACTGCCGTCTCCGAGTCAGGCCACTGGCTCCAGGCATTACCATCTGCTAATGTCGGTACCTTGTTGGACGGGCCGTCCCTCACTATAGCGGTTTGCCTCCGTCTTGGCGCCAGGGTAGTCCACCCTCATCGTTGTGTGTGTAGGGAGGCTGTTGACGAGCTTGGCCACCATGGCCTCTCATGCACTCGCAGTGCTGGCCGTATGTTACGGCACTCCTCACTCAACAGCATCATCCGCAGTGCTTTTGCCACCGTTGGTGTACCGGCTGTCTTAGAACCAGCTGGTATCTCTCGCAGCGATGGCAAAAGACCTGACGGTATGACCATTGGACCTTGGAAACTTGGCAGGCCGTTGGTGTGGGATGCGACCTGTGCAGACACCGTGGCTCCCTCACATGTACGCGCAACCTCGCATCATGTCGGAGCTGCTGCGGTAAGTGCTGAAAGTCGCAAACGGAACAAGTACGCGAATCTAGGCCGCAACTATATATTTGTTCCGTTTGCGGTGGAGACATTGGGTCCATGGGGGCCGGAGGCAAAACAGCTCGTTAAGGAGTTAAGTACTCGACTTATTGAAGCCTCCGGTGACAAGAAAGCTGGCAGCTACCTCTGCCAGCGTATCAGCCTGGCAATCCAGAGAGGTAACGTTGCCAGCATTCTTGGTACCGTCCCCATGAGCCCACAGTTGGAGGACATCTTTTTTTTTATAGTTTTATTTTCTATAGTTTTATGTTTAGGTAAGTAGTTTAATTTTGTTTAAGTATTTAAGTTATCTTATTTATTTAGTAATGCATAACTACAATGTAAGAATCAGGCCTTAAAAATATTGACATAGCTTTGTGGACCTTGTCAGGAACAGCTTAAAAGGAGAAATTAAAGTTTATTATTTAAATATCCCTGTATATTGTAATAACTTTTTCCAATTAATATTCCTATCACTTTATATAAAATATAAGTTTAAAGTAAAGTTAGTTTCATTAATTGTTAAATCATAATCGATATGGTTAAAATGATAAATAAAAATATGAGTAAAATAAATCGTGTTATTTGTAGTTAAGTACCTATTTATAACGGATAGTAGTTCCATTACTATTACATTTTATATTGGGAATGTTAAATAATATTCATGGTTATAGAAGCATTATAGTAGCATGAATAGGATTTGACATTCCCAATGTAACATTTAATAGTAATGGAACTACTATTCGTAATAAATACTTAATTTCACGTAATGTTATAAGCAAAACCGTAATAGGCCTGTAATAAAAAAGAATTGTATCAAACGAAAACAAAAAAGACAATCAGAAACAAAATGAAACGCAGATAATAATGCGCACCAAACCAATTACGATCCGATTGGAGTATAACAGAAGATGAATATTCACGATGCAATAAATCGGTCAGGGCCGCGGCCGGCGCCACTCGTGACGTTGAGCGAGTTAAATATGGAAACAGAACTGCGTTGTCAAAATCGTAGCCACAACTGTACTGTTGTAATACACTATACTCAATCAGCCAGAACTATGCAGGCCTCTTTATAACATTAGTTATCAATAAATGTATTTTATGATATGTATATTTTACTTTTATCTATGGGCGTGTTGTGTCGTAATCAATTTTTACGTCCCACCCAAACCGATCGTAGAATCATGACTATTTAAAAATGCTTCTGAGAGTTTAGTGAGTTTAATAAAAACTTATTTTACTTTACATCAAGACAATAGTGGCATCAATGATTTCAATGATTGTTGTAGTACAAGATTTATTCACCATTCAATGGCACCAATAATGGCAATTCGTCGTACACAGCTGCGTGTGCATGAACTGCGCCAATCGCTAGTGAAAAAAACAGCAGCACACGTGCATTGTACGACAAATTACGGGCCAACGAAGTTTCGGATTTGCTTAGATAGTAGGCCCTATGATGAGCCAAACAAAACGGAAACTGTCAAGTTACAAACCTAGAAACCCAAAATGGACAGGCTTATGTTTGCAACTACACCACACTAGAGCTTTGATGTAACCACTAGACTCGACCTACGCACGAAATTAACAACCTGTCTATCTGTTATGTTTAACACATTGGCAGTACCCCGACCTGGGTGAGCTGGGTGATCACTGGGTGGTAACTGTGGCAGCAAAGTACCACGGGAATAATGTTAGAGAGTGGACTGTATAAACTTAGGTGTTCAAATTAAACTATTAATTTCCACGATGCCTTCGGTATCGTTATCTGCCTTAACAACTACTCATAACATGGCAAAGACACTTACCTCGACCAGCTTTCTGAGGAGACTATTACGGTGAGTTTGTCATAATTTGTTTGGAGCAGTAAGTACATTTTTATAATTTAGTAGGCAAACAACAGATTGATAGTAGTAGTTTTTTTTATACACTACGGGTAAGCACTCTGCTTTCATTTCACCTGATGGTAAGTGACGATAAGGCCGAAGGTAAAAGCGCGCTTCACCCGGAATCCTCAACCACTGAGGGGCAATGCTATTAACATTGTTGGTATGGCTCCAGACTTTAGATAAGATGGTGGTAGCTAGCCAGGCGGACTTAACAAGCCATACCGCCAATCAAGCCAAGTACACAAAGAATTGTCCCCTGCCGGGACCTCTGGGTCTAAGACCGGTGGCTTAGCCACTAGAACACAGAGGCGGTAGTAGTGTAACTAATCAAAGTAATTTTAGTTTGAGTATAATGCAACTCTAACTAAAATGACGTGAAGTGAAATATCATTAAATTCATGTGCTTGAATTATTTTACTAACCCGTAGTGACGGTAATTTCCCTATTTTTTAGAATGTAATATGATGAAGAAGCAAAGTATACAAAGATAATTCGTTTTTTTTATAGTTAGCCCGGAAGTGTAGTCATAGCATCACCTCACCTGTGCCAGTATTAGATTACATACCTACATATAATATCGATTATTATTATTTTTTTCTTTTATTTTAACAGAATAATAAATCATATACAATAATAACATACAGACCTGCAGTGCCTTAAAGTTTTAAATAAGTAACAACATATCCACGAAGGGTTAGTCAGAGACTAGGCAATGAGAACATCCCCTCTCCTTAATTCACTAAGTTTTTTTTGTACTGGCACCTCGAGACCAACCGTTAGGTTATGCAAACTACTCGCGCAGGAGACAATCTGCGTTAGGTCTTGACGCCAAATCAGTGCCCGCCGAAGCGCGCTCTTCATTCGGTACTCATAAGACTAGTGTCTCGGGAGAGTCTCCCCGTGAACACGTGTAGTTCACTGCCTATTGTCCAGATAGGTAACCGGAGCTGTCAAGCACGCTCACTTCTCGTTGCACGAAGGGCACAACTCGCAGTTGCCACTGCTCTCAGGCAAAGAGAACAGCAAAAGCAGTCCCCTACCATTAGTCCACTTTCCACGAGTATTACATTAGTAATGCTTATCTTACATCTAAATGGGTTAGGTACATTTATAAAACAAAACAGAGCTACAGAAAAGTTGTTTTATTTAGCAAATTCAACACATTTTACAGTCATCTAAACTTTGAAATCAAACATAAATCTGTGTTTACTGTATTTTAATGTACTCAGTGGCAACCCTAGCGGCATCACAGGTGGAGCGACAGTCGGCCATGAGGAAAATTTGATTAATATCATTGCGTTCCCGCGGCGAAAAGTGTAACAGAATGAAATGGATTATTGTAGTGATACACGGCAAAGCAATGCTTTTACCATATTTAATCCAGGAGTATTCATACTTTATCTTGTAATATATTTGTTTTTTTTTTATATTGTACTGTTCGTAGCGGCTCTTTTAAGAGGAAAAACTATGGCATGAAAATTTTTCAAACAAAACACAAAAAAACGATGTTTTGTAGTCCCCTGTTTCCTCCTTCAGAACTGGACCAGTTTTTATTACTTTTTCAGCATCGGTTAAGGAAAGAGATTTTCTATGACTGTATGTTTAATTTTTTTGCATAAAGTCATTGATTTAATAACCAGGATCTTTCAAAATTTAGCGAAATCACACCGTTTTAAGGCGTCTTCAGAAACATTAAGTGGCTGATTCTTCTCTTTTTTTAGGCCTCTTAATCTGTTAAAAACAGGAAAAGAAAATTGTACTAAATTTCATTCATCCTCTAGGGAAAGAATGTGATTTAAATTTGGAATACTTACCGAATTTTATACTGAACTACATCTGTGTTTACACCATTGAGTTTGTTTAAAAAGCATTATTCATCTTTTTGAAAAAGGAATACGCATTTATTATGCAGTTATGATTATTAAATAAAATAACGAAAACCGACGAGGCCGTATGAGCTTGATGCCTTTGCTTTTCCGACAAAAAAATATTAGTCTAGACATTTTTTTTTCTAATATAATATTATTATTGTTTTTTTTTCGCAAATGGTACGAAAAGTAGAGTGTTTTCCTCGGTGATAAAGCTGTCTTAGTCTTGGGTGAACTTAAATCCCTCGCTAAACTCAGGACTCGTCTTAAATCCCTCGCTTCGCTCGTGATTTCAGTTTTTAACACCCTCGCTACGCTCGGGAGTAAACCTCGAGTCCTTCGTTACGCTAGCGATTTAAATCCTCACCCTCGACAGAAGACACTGCTTTATCCCCTTGGTTAATAATCTACTATTTTCTAAAAAAAATCTATGGTGTAATGACATAGGAGTAAATAAATAAAAATACAATATAACTTTTAAGAGTTTTATTTATTATAAAAACATTTTTACCTATCATAAAAATATCATCAAATTAAATTTCTGGCCTAAAGCCATTTTCAAAATGATCTCTATTAACAACATACAAATCCAAAGATTTAAGTAGAATGTCAGTTAATCATCTTGATTTTCTTAATATTCACTGTTAGCTGAAGTAGGTAGTAGGCTATGTAAAAATCTCTGTATAGAAGTTTTGGTACTCTGCTGGAATATATTTTTCTAGATTTTCAAATGTAGCAATATTTTTTTTGATTAGTACTTATCAGATTATGCAGGAGTATTACTTGATGGTAAGGGTGGCCTGGTACCCATCCTTTGTAAGAGTTGGAATCATGACTCACTATCACATGTATGGATTCATGTGTGGTCACAGGACCTGGTGTGGCCTTGGAAAAAGGGGCATAAGTCTACGTCTCGTGCCATTTTCAAACAGACTTGAACTTTTGTTTGCTTTTTAAGTTGGCTTTTGGGATATACGAAGGTGTGCCCTTTTCACAGGGATTATGTAAAAATAAAATAAATGGCGGCAAAAAGTGATTAAAAAAGTGTGACTCGTGCCCTTTTCGAAATGACATATTCATTTATACTCGTAGGTTGATGTTGTTAGTATACTTACAGAATACTAACAGCTGCTCAACTTTAGTACAAAAAGCCATATTTTTTAAAGATTTGCAATCACAGATTCGGGGATTTATTTTACTCGCGTCCGTAGGCTCGCCCGGCGTAATACCACTCTCTCACGAATATCCGGAGTGAAATAATGGCACTTGGTGCTGTTGTGTTTCGTCCGGCCAGTGAGGGTTCCGGAGGCCCATCCCCACTCCCCCTCTCACAATTCCTATTCCTTCCTTAACCCTATTCTTTCCTTAGAGGACGGCAACGCGCCTGCGATTCCTCTGGTTTTGCGGGTGTCCATGGGCGGCGGTGATTACTCTCCATCAGGTGACCCGCCAGCTCGTTTGCCTCCTTCTTTCATAAAAAAACAGATTATCTCCCATAAAAATAGTTGCTCTTTGCACATAATAGGATAGTACCCTTTACATTAAATTGCAGCACACTGGCAACCCTAGCAGGCGCGCTGCAGCTGCCTCGAGCCGATAGGGCGGAAAATATTCAGTAACGCGCCGCCCGCCGCGCCGTCGTCGTCGTCACCCGCCCGCCCTCCGTGCATAGACTGCATTCCCGGATTTATTCCTAATAGACAAATAAAGCCAGAAGAAACTATCAAAATCTAATACAAGACACTCTGCAACACAAAATAGACACAACACTAAGCAAAGACACCTTAAAGGAAATTATAAGCAACAAAAAGGAAAGAAAGATATTTATGGATTTTGCCAAGAGAATTGTAACAATTGTTAATAAGAGAAATAAGGACTAGTAGTATAAGAAAAAGCAAAGACTATACACGTGGCAGGATGAAAATTTTGTGTTAGACATTAAGTACAATAATATAGTAAATAATAAGAAGGAACGTAATGTAAATAAGCAAGAAATACATGTATTAAATAATAGAAGGAAAAAAGAAGGTAATTATAATAAAAATGTAATAAGTAATTATATACTAAGACATGTACTCTAAAATAATGTAAAACATAAAAGAAAAGAATGAAAATAACAAAACATGTAAATCTAAGACAAAAAGAAGAGAAAAATGTAGTAGAATAACAATTATATTGTAAAAAAAATTGGTTGCCTGTAAAGTCGGTATACGGGCGAAAGTTTTACGTGACAACGACTTTGAGTGGTAAAATAATTTTAATGTGAATATTCATTCGTATAGTAGGAAGAAGGATGAAATAGGAAAGGGACGCGTGCCTTTCACTTTTTATGTCTGTCTCTCTCGCTCTTAGGCGGGCTAACCATGCCCGAGTGGAAGGGACGCGTGCCTCTCACTCGCTCTCATTGTGAGCGCATAACGTGAGCGGAGCGTAACGCAGTTTCTTGAAGTGTCACCCGGCAAACCAATTTATAAGACGTTGTCACGTCAAAAGAAAAAGAATTTAAAGATATAAAAGAGAAACAAGAAAGAATAGACAAAAGAAAAGAAACAAATAGAGTAGAGCTCATAAATGTCCAGTTCATTTAACCCTTTGAAAGAATAAAACCACAAAAATAGAAAAAAAAATCCTACAAAAAAGCGGGGAGCAGCTGGAAAAAAATATCTACCTACCCATCTCTTTCCTTGGGTCGGTACCCAAATAACTGTTTAGTCCGTTAGTCGCCTTTTACGACTCCCAAGGATAGAGAGGGGGTGGTAGTGTCCTTCAACCGCTACGTGACACGGTTACGACATATTTATACATTTGATGTATTGTATGTGTTTTGTTTGAAGCTCCGAGACCCCAGAGACTCGTTGAATTCTTTATAGTAGTTACTGTTGATATATATAGCATTGTGAATGAAAGAAATGAGTATATTACCCTGACTGTAAATAAATAAATACTCTTTTCGTGCAGACGTTTTAGAGCGTAGATTGTGTATCAATTCTTTAATGTGATAGTAGGATACAACTCATAAGTAGGCATGCTCCAACCCTCTACGTTACCCGGCTTCGCCCGGGCCGTGTGTGTGATGGTATTACTGAAATTTTCCGCGCTGTCGCCGCCAGGTGCACCTACAAACGTTGGTTTCATTTTATGAGACATGCGCACAAAGGCACTGAAAACTATGTATGGACAGTCAGACAAATGTACGGCTAAACATTGGTCGGTGATACCTTTAAGGAAACTATCTATCTCCTCGAAATAAATCCCGCCGTTTGACATTGTAAACTTTAAGCAAACAAGACAAATTGATGTAAAACGTTAAGTTCGTTTCACATCCTTCCTACTAATATTATAAACGCAAAAGTTTGTAAGTGTGGATGGATGTTTGTTACTCTTTCACGTAAAAACTACTAAATGGATTTGGATGAAATTCGGCATACAGCTAGATTATAATCTGCATTAACACATAGGATATTCTTATCCCGATATTCCCACGGGAACGGGAACCACGCGGGTGAAACCGCGAGCGGCTGCTAGTGTTAGGTTAGTAAAAAATTAAAATAACACGTTCTTAGAACTACTTTTTGAAGTAGTAAACAGTAAAATTAAAATCTGCGAAAATTATGAAATACTGTTGAAGCTTTATTCTTTAAAATACACCCGATGGAAACACGATTTGATAAAGTTGGCTCGATAGAATAAATTCACAAAGTTACATATTTTTGTTTAATTTTATCTTCTTTTCCAGGTTTTATTCTTAAAATAAGTGATTTAATATTATGAGTAATTTACCAAAATCAAGCTCGTAAATAACTTAAGTTATTATAACCGATGGTTTTTTATTTATTACATCTATCAATTTTTTAAAATATAAAACGCGATTATTCGCGCCGTTTCGCTGTTATACCCGTCCCTTACCGTTGTACCGTCGAGAGAGCGAGAGGGAAGCGCTCGAAATACCTCCCCTTAACATAAGGTTTTTAACCCATTTCGAGTCTATGATCGCTACGGCATAAGACATATTTTTATTCTTATACGAGTAAAAAGGCAGGTTAAGCCATTGGTCCCGGTGCCGTGGCTAAAATGATAGTCGATAAAACCCACCAACCCTCGTTGGGCCAGACTGGTAGGTTTTGACCCAATCTTCCCATATGCTGTCTTCCATGTAAGAATGCCTGTGCCTACCAGGGCACCAGGTAACTTCCACCTAAACCATCAACTCTTAGAGTAGAGCAGTATTACTTTAATCTTACTATGCAAATTGCCATACGAATTTCGCATAGTGCGAGTGCCCCAGTGAAACGTTTATTGGCTGATGACTGCCTTTTGCTCATTACCATTATTTTACCCTCTGGCTCTGTGACGTCACAAGCGTTGGATCAGCGATAAATTTTGACAAATACAGTGCATGAACGCAACCGGACGCGGCAGGTATCAGGGCCGGAACGTTAATCGCAGCTGCGGCGTACGAACCGTAAAGTTGGATGCGAGCGCTCGTGCGGGATTTGATATTCGCACTGTGTTGTACCTAAGTGTTGCAGAACCACGATTGTTTCACTGTCGATACTTCGAAAACTATTCAGGATATTCGGCGATATTCGCTTGCACGCTATTATCTACGCGCATGCTAGTGACTGTGTACACACGGCGTCAGATCACCCTACATAGAAAAAAAACCTACCCAAATCTGTCAAACTTCTACAATCAATTTTGAACTTTATTGTTTATTTCTAAGAATCAATATTCATTGGAGAAATTTGATAGTTTAGGGACTTAGGGTAGGTTGATCTGACACCGTGTGTACGTAGCGCGGTAGGATTGGAATGGCAAGCGAATACTATCGAAAAGCGGTCGGCTGAGAAGTTCCTCGATTGTCTATTCGAAAACATCGACAGTGCTTTATGAGCAATACTATTAATAATAGCAATACTATCTTTATTGTTGAAATTTTGCATTCACAATGCTATATAGATATAGCATAAAATGTTTACTAGAAAAAAATCAACCGGTCTCAGGAAGCTCGATCCTATATCTATATAGCATTGTGAATGCAAAATTTCAACAATAAAGATATTTATAAGCAATTACGTCTTTATCGATTGTTAAATACTTGCAATAGTATTTCTTTCGAATGTGAGGGTAGACTTCACAGTGACGTAATACCGCTGGCTTGCAGAGCAATACTATCGATGGTATCAATTAGTCATATTTAGCAGATTTGGCGATACTTTAGATACTATTGAAATTCTAAATTTAAAATCATTTATTCAATCCTAAAGCTTCAATAATTGAGCACTTATGAATGTCGTTGTGCCATCGGTTCGTAAGTCCTTACTATGGGGCGCGAGCCTTGTACTGGAAGAACCGGAAAGAAACTCAGCAAGGGCATTTCTTTTCTCCCTTTCTTTTACGGCGTCAATGCAAATTGGAAAATGCCCTCCCTGTCACAGAAGAACATTTTCCATTACAACATTTAAAAAAACATTTAATACGATTACAACACAACACAACACATACAAAATAATATGCAATAAAAAAAGTATTGCTCAATTTAAAATAATATGAACAACGTCTTACAGTATCTTTGAAACAAGAAATAGAAAGACTATTTCCTCTACAAATAAAAATAAGATTACAAGAGTATACCAGCCTCCACAGGCGGCATTGAATTATCTTGTTCTACTATCGATAGGTTGCAGTTACATGCCTTTACCTACTGATAGAATATCGATAGTCCCCGATATGTGTAGTTGTGTTGTGTAGTTCCAGATTCCAGATCCACAGTACCACTGTGTAGATCAAGTTCTGCATACAAGCGAGAAAATGAACAAAAAAGTGAGCTCGAACTAGGTATCTTAACTAAGCCTGTCACCAAAAAGCTACATGCTTGGCTTGCTACCACTATCCTAACTAACTAATAACAATTTAATATAAATAAATACGCGAGCTTTCGCGCTAAGGCGATTTTGTTGAAGTTTGCTATTGAGAATGAGATATAATAAGGAGGGGCCCTAACACATCACACGTCACACACATCCTTCGCAACACATTCCTCGCCCACATCCCTCGTGCACATCCCTCGCAACACATTCCTCGCAACACATTCCTCGCACACATCCCTCGTAGACATCCCTCGCACACATCTCTCGCTTGTTTTGTATGCGCAAAAATCTAGCTCCGCTAAGCCGTTTCCACCAGAGATGTGCTGAGCGAGGCGAGGTAAATTAAGCGATTCTATTGGTTCTTAACAAACTCATCTCTGCTCATCTCTGGTGGAAACGCAGCCTACGGTTATGTGCTACTCTTTCCCGCAAAAAAAATAACAAGAATAACTAAAATCCAGTCTTATTAAAGTCTGCAACAACAATGATAGTAGCTGTTATGTGCAGTTAAGTAACAAAATAAACAGTTCCTTATTACTTACCTAGTTTGAAAAACATAAAACTTTTGTTTCGAATGTTTCAGTTGCTGTTAAGTTGAAACAACTTAATAATACTTATCGCGTTTGTTTGTGTAAAATAGGTACGTAATAAAACGTTATCGCCTTGGTAACCAAGTGGCAGAGAACACTGCCTGGCACCTGGAAGTCCAGGGTTTTTTAAATGTCTTTAACCCACCAATGATGTTTTATAACGCATTATTTACTAACCAAATACATATATACATACAGTCATTACTATTATCCTCAAAGGATTGGCCAGAGACTATATAGGCAATGAGGACCGAATAAGCAGTCCACTGCCACAGGCCACGTTTCATGACAACTGCACACATGCTCAGCGTGACCCTTCGCTGCTTTATGCTGTAAGATGTATGTCCAGTCTTTAGTCCTTTACTCGCATTTTAAGACACCCAAAGGAAGTGATGAGTTGATAGTTCTATAAATAATAGCCACCACATAATACTTCCGTTCTATTTACTAACCACGCTTTCGATATAAGTCTCAATAGAGCATTCCATAACAGTTTGTCTCGACGACAATCCACTATTTCTCGTCAGTCGCGCGATCGCACGTATAAATTCAGGTAACACATCTCTGGCTGTTACATTTTGACGGCACGAGCGATGGATGGCGTTCGGGAGATGCGACGTTGCGACAAATACAGGTGTATCACTGACGTTAAAGAAACATCATGTTAGAGAAGGTACGATCTGATAACGTTCTTCATAACGTTTATGAAGAACGTTATCAGAGTAAATGTAGCATTGGATGTGTTAGATAACACCTCGTTTTTTTATGTGAAAAGGAGGCAAACGTACAGACGGTTCGCGTGGTGGAAAGTAATCACCGCCGCGCATGGACACCAAAACCAGAGGACTTGCAGATGCATTGTCAACCTTGATAGAGGAGTAGAAGCCAAAGAGGTCAACCTGCCAGAGAATGCTCAGCTTCGCCCGCCCAAATTCCTAGCGCAGGCGGGTTTTATCCACCTTTCGATCACGTTAAGAAAAACAAAAAATTGTGTGGCAAAAATTGCAATCTCTCTTCAAATCTTACACTTACTAGTAAGCATAGGCCAAGCAAAATTCCGATATATCATAAATCCTTTTTATATAAATTCGAAATTACAAAATCCCGAACGTTTACATTAACGAAAATCAAAATTCCGAATTTAAAAATTCCTAATAATTCAAATTCCGACTCAACAATAATCCAAAGTCTCAAAAATACGAATTCCGAATATCAAAATTCCTAAGGCATTCAGCATGCAAGCACGCATGCAGCAAGCAAGCAAGCGGGCAGCATGCAAGCAAGCATGCAGCAAACAAGCAAGCAGCATGCAAGCAAGCAGCATACAAGTCCGGCGGTCCCACGCGAGCTTATCGTCGCAGATAGCTTTCGCTCACCACCGAAGCTTCGGCTTGCTGGCCGGCTTCGCCGGTCAGCCTCAGCTACGGCGGCAAGCGTTAAACCCACCTGCTCATTAGCTCGCCTCTCCGCGCCTACGCGGGCTTAAATTACACTCTAGCGTAGGGCAGACAAGACTAGGTATGTGGAGTCGGTTTTGCAGCGATTCGTTTCTGCCACTGACTTTTGAAGCACAACATTACTGAAAACACAAAATTTTAACTTTTAATCCATTTAAGGTTAATCTGCTATTTTTAAAATCAGAATGATTCAGATTATTAATGCATTAATCATGCATGTAAGCAAGGATGGACAAGCTGCCGGTTGCTGCCAAGACAAAAAAAGAATTGCAATATTATGCAGCAATGAAATTTCGGTAATATGATAATTTCGGACTAATAACATTTCGGGTTTTTGTTTGTTCAGACTTATGAAAAACGGAAAACTAAAAAATCGTATTAATGATATTCGGAATATTGACGTTCGTGATTTTAAATAAACGCGATTTTAACTTTTCGGAAATATGAAATTCGGAATATTAAAATTCGGAATTAAGTTTTTCAGAGTTTTAGGGTGTTTCCTTAATCTCAGCTCTTGGTAAGGAGGACGAAGGTGGAAGCGCGCTTTACGCTGAATCCTCAACCATTTGACTGAGGAACTGGCTATCTTACGCCAGACTTTAGATAAGATGGTGGTAGCTGGTAGCTATCCAGGCGGACTTAACAAGCCCTTCACCAACCAAACCAAATACACAAAGTAGTGAATGGGAATTAAACCGGGACCTCTGGGCGTAGCCACTAGACCACAGAGGCGCGGCAACTCGATTGTATGGCATCCAAGCGCTGCTTGGATGCCATACAAATACAAATTTTGCGGCTTGTATAACAGTGGCATAACTCCTCATCAACCATACAAATTATGGAAAACTCACATTCGGGGCTCGCAGCGTCTCCATCAATTGCGGAGTCAAACAATGGAACCCGTCAAATGGGATCCGCATTTATTGCGCACTGCACCAAATATGCTTAAATTTGTGATAGGAACATACAGGGCCAAATCTCGGTTAGAAACGTTGCTTGTAAACGTCTAAGGGACGATCTGTTAGGTCAATTAACAGTGCTTTGGGTTTGGCATACAACAACCAAAACCGTACAGCGGCCCATGGAACGTAGCAAACACAAAGGGTGATAGAAAGAAAAAGAAAAATCCTTTATTGGAATCACATAACAAACACACGTCGGTAACGCGCGCGCGTTGCCGATTCTGTAGCTTTAGTTCTTATGTCTCTATACCCGGTAGTTAATCTAGTACTATCTGAGACCACTTCAAAAAAGATTTTACGTTGGTCGCCATCCCTTCGGATTCTTTGCAGAATCCTATCTCCATACAAAAGAATTGTAGTCATACATCATCATCATTATCATCAGCCTAGAAACGGCCCACTGCTAATACACAGGAATGCTCACATGGACAGCAACACATGGGAAATTTGGGCCACAACCCACCGCGCCATCCCAACGAGGATTAGTAGCAACTTACGACAACAACTGGGACCAACGGCTTTACGTGCCTTCCGAAACACGGAGGAGCTCGAGATGTTTTTAATTTAGTCACCCACCGAAGGTTGCTTAACTAGCAAGATCACAAACCGAACCCCTTAGCCACTCCGCCATCGCATCGATGCCCTCTCAATACAAGGTCTCCCGCCCTATGGACTTGGATAAGTTCATGTGGGATGAATACGGAACAACCCTTATGAACCAATGGCGTAGCGACATTCAAAAATACTCAATTATTGTAGATTATTAACTTAATAAATGATATTTTATTGAGTTGAATTGAATCAATCAAACGCAGTCAAACGCTACATACAATTGGCCGTATGTTTCCATAGGTATGGCCCTAACGTCGAGCATCGCATATTGCATACAGGAACAGTTTCTGGCACATCGCCGCTCAGCCGGCAAATGACGGGTTTTGCGAGACGCCGGAGCCGACAACTTTCCATGTTCAGATCACTGTGCGCCAAGTTTAGCGGGAGATTCGCTCCGGAGGAAAGCTAGGCGCGTCCTTGAGGAACAGAGCTTATTGTGAGACGAATGGGTTGGGTTACTGAAATGTGCATTCGTTCCGGTACCGGCGTTTGCAGTAACGGTTACGTATTGGTACCCTATTTGGTTGGTATTTATTATCCGAAGGGGTACATTATCTAAGTGAGGTTTGCCAAGATTCCCCATTCGCAGTAACAGGTCGAGTCGTGGATCTATCGGGATCTTTTGTACATACTTCGGTTACAGCAGAGACGCATTCTTGAGGAGAGGAACAGAGCAAATTGTGAGACCAATTTGTTGTGTTACCAGAGGGATTGGGTGCATCTGTTCTGATACATTTGTGAAGTTTGCAATTAGAGTAACCCATTGCTACTTCGCTTCAGCCGGACGGAAGGACGTAATCTTGAAGAATAGTGCTAATAGGGACACGCATTTTGTTGGATTACCGAAATGTGCAGTCGTTTCGGTACCTCCGCGTTTGTAGCTACGGATTCTTATTCTTACTTCGGGTATACAGCAGAGACGCATTCTTGAGGAGAGGAACAAAGCTTAAACAGGGTGTTTGGTTATTGATATAAAACCATGTCGTGTCGCGTAGCGGCTCATTAAAAGAATACAACCATCCCCTCTCTTCTTCCGGGTGTCGTAAGAGGCGACTAACGGACTAAAGACTGCATAATAATATATGACATCCAACAGCGTAGAGCAGCGATAGGCTCACCACATGTCACGATGAGCACATTTACACTTTTTTTTTTTTTTTTTTTTATTTAGGAACGAACAGTTACATATTTTTAAAAAAATCTACGAACAAATTATTAACTATAAACCTAAAGTTCCCTAAATTATACATTTATATTATATGAGGCAAACTTACTTACAATAAAAGAATAACAGGCAATACTTATATAATCTTAAGACTTGCACCTTGCACTTGTAACTTAGTAAATCGTGAACTATGGCAGTAGACTGCTTCTGCGGCCCTCGTTGCCTATAGTCTCTGACTAAGGCTTTGGGGATAATAGTCGTAAATGTATAAGCCTGCAACTTTGCCAAGAATAACTATTTGTATAGAAACAGTGAAATTGCAAAAAAATACAGCTGTTCCATAATTCCATACAAGGTCGAACAGTATTTTCAGTTTCTTAAGGTGCATTCCGGTGGAACTGGTAAAACCATCCTTGATAAACAGAGCTTAGTAAGACGAATTGGATGAGTTACAGAAATGTGCATTCGTTTCGGTAACTCTGTAAAGGGTCAGTTACGGTTATCTATTGATACTTCGTATACAGAACAGCGGTGTTCAAGCTTCGTTGGCCAAACGCAACGGAGAGATCAATTCAACACGAGGAATTCGAGAAATCGTGATTCAATATTCTATACGTTTGAGTACCTGACATATCAAATTGCTATCTGGCAAGATTTTAACAAAAATACTAACTGTAACTGAATAATTATTAGAAGAAAATTCCTGCCTTCAAATCCATCGCTTGAATTTCTTACACTACACTGCTATAGCAAAGGAGAACCTAAAATCTAGTCAATCTGTAGATAAGGCTATACTTACTTCTATCTGAACCTGAGAATTTTTAGCCATTTTAAGTCTGTATGCCAGAAATGGTCTACCAAAAATCACCCAACAATGATCCCGAAGTTTATACTAAAACTACATTATCCACCGATTTCTTTGAGCTTGATAACATTTCCTACAGCTTTACATATTATACTAGGAATTTCTAGCTTGCCTAAAGTCATCATCATCATTTATATTATTTTGGCCTATTAACGTCCTACCTCTGTTCCCAGGCAGTCCCACATAAAGCACGTCATGGTTTTACAATAGACCATCACACCCTACGCTGACCCAATACGAAATTGTGGTTTTAATGACAACAACCGGGTACCAACTACATAACGGGCCGTAAATAAGCAAATAGCAGTTTTTGTTATATCAATTGGTTCCCTATCTATCACTCAAATACCTACTAATCAGAGTTGCAGAATTGGGTCACTAACTAATTCAAGTATCACAGTAATCAGCAGCATTAAAATTTAATAATTAAAAGCCATTTTGTTGATGGCCAATAATGTTGATAGGTACCCTTAATATTACCATACTATTAATGTTAGCCTGCATAGTGCTGGGGTTGTCATTTCAGCTTTTATTACCTACTATTTTTTTTGTTTTTATCCGCTACGGGTTACCACTTGGCCTTCACCTCATCTGTTAAGTTATGATAAGACACTATACCCGAAATCCTCAAATACTGAGCCCCGTAACAAAATTAGCTCAATTTCGCATTACCTTCGCTCTTTTGGGTTATGCTCTGTTTAAAAGAGGAACGAGCCATGCATTACTGCTGTAGCCTCAATAACTGCAACGCAGGCAAGTAGCCTGTGAGAAAGCCAGCCAGTCATCTAGCTATTCAGCCTGTCTACTAGCCCGCCAGCCACACAGCCACCCAGCTAGCCAGTTACCTAACCAGCAAAGCCAGTCTGCACTCCCACTTGCTTGATAGTTGTGCGAGTAGCTGGGCAACTACAAAATTAACCGACAACGTAAGCCTCAGCTTACTGACACGAGGCAGGCAGACAGTCAGCCAGCCAGCCAGCCATCCAGTCGGTCTGCCAGCCAGTCAGCCAGTCAGCCAGCCAGCCACCCAGCCAGCCAGCCAGCCAGCCAGCCAGCCAGCCAGCCAGCCAGCCAACCATTTGCTCGATTGTTGTGCGTGTGACCGACAACATCATCGTTCCGTGCAATGTGCAGCAGCGGAGCCCCTGAGCTGAGCGATTGTTTACGCTTCGTTAGCTCTGTAACAAAGTTAACGCCATTTGCATAACCTGCTCTCTTTTGAGGAGCGAGCCGCCCGTTACTGCTGCGTATATGTCGCGTAAGGGATACGACACTTCGCGTTGGGTGCTGCAGCAACAGCGTGTAAATACAAAATAATGATATCGTTATTTTATGTTTTGAAATGAATCACTTTTCTCGCGTTTAATTTGCTATATTGCATAGTTTTTTCATATTATCCTGACGTTTCGAACCGTTTACAGGGTTCGTCCGTGGTCACAGGGAGACTAACCCCCAAAGGGTTAGTCAGGGACTAGGCAATGAGGACTGCACAAGCAGTGCCCTGCCATAGTCCACCGGCACACCAAATTACAACTCCACATGTGCTGCGTGTGCGGCGTGAAATAATGGCACATGGTGCTGTTGTGTTTCGTCCGGGCATTGAGAGTTCCGGAGGCCTTCCCCCCCCCCCTCCCCCCATTCCACAATTCCTATTCCTTCCTTAACCCTTTTTTCTTAAAGGTCGGCAACGCATCTGATTTTGCGGGTGTCCATGGGCGGCGGTGATTGCTCTCCATCAGGTGACCCGCCTGCTCGTTTGCCTCCTTCTAATATAAAAAAGAGGGGTTGGTAGTATTGTTTATAGTGAGCCGCTATTAGTGGTGCTTCTTACAATCAGGCAGGATGTGGTCAATATACCACATTATAAAAAAGCTCAAACTCTCGAACTCTAGCTGAAACGCAAACTTATTTTATTTTCTTCGCTACCTTTTTTCGCAAGTTTTTTTGTGTTATGTAAGGTAGCGTAGAAATAAAATAAGTTTACATTTGAAAAGAGAGAAACATGCAACCTCATTCACTTTATTTTCCCTGAAATTTTGCACTTTCCTCTTAATTTAACTTTATATTTATAACTTTTTAAGATCTGTGGTCTTGATATCAAGCAACTTAGCATTGTTTCTGCATTTGCATAGACTAGAGGGCTACGGAATGACATGCTAAAGCTGCGGTCACACCCCACACCACAGGCGGAAAGAAATCGATGCGGTTATAACATTGAGGTACCTACAATAAACTAGAGAAAACACTGCGAAGCAAGATTGTGCGCACTAAGATACAGCCCATGGGCTGCAAACGCCTCAGTGATTGCGCGTGATTTCAAGCGATTGTGGACCTTGCGGCTGCAACTTGCTTCGCGGTGTCTTCTCTTGTTTATTGTACCTCAATGGGTTATAATTACTACTTTCCTAAAACAGAGTACAGCCTGTCTACTAGCCCCTCCTCCTCGCGTCGTTCTCCTCATTGCTAAGGGTCGTGTTTACCCCGTAGAATCACCTTCTCTCAAAAAATATTTCGCAACCTGCTTCTGTTTTTGGCGTCGTGTAGTGCGCTGTGGAGTTCGGTGTTTGTGGATGCGCTTTGGTCACAATAAACATATTTTTTTTACTATGGGGCTTGGTTCTAACTTCCAAAGTCTTATAACTTGACGCCAATGTATAAATACTTAAAGAATATATTATTACCAAGATATTGATTTAGATAGTGATTATGACGGTATTATTAATTTAAAGACCTCGGTTTTTTATATAAATTAAAAAGCAACATTGATTTCTACTCGAAAATGGCCACATTATAGTCGGATTGTGACACTTTATGTTATTAAAATAAAAAAGTGACGCTTGTCTGACGTTCTATATGTCAAAACGCATCGTAGACAGATGTAACTCTGTCAGCCGCCAGACGATTCCCGGCCGCGCTTTCGTTGTGTTAGTTGTGTGTATTCTGTGCGAAAAAAATTACTGTGTTTATCGATATCGTTTCTTCATTACCATAGACCTCATAGAGTTACCTACTTAATAACCCTACGTTGGTTAACATTAAAAAAACCGGAACTTTTGTTCTGAACTGTTAAACGTACAAAACTTATGAAAATACAGTATTCCTTAACGGAGGTAATTAAAAATCTAAAAAATATACAGAATGATAGCATTTAGTCTCTTGAACAAGGAAGTATATAAATTGTTGCAGTTAATTTTTCTTTTATTTTAGTACCAAAAAAAATTATGTCCTTTGGTCAGTCCATCTAATGAGGCTGCGGCCTCGTGAACGTTTGCTGTCAACCGTGCGAGTAACTATTAATTGTTTAAGGTTGTGCCCTTACTTCCTAGCTATATGGCCAAAAACTCCAGAATTCTACTAGAAGTCTACAGTCTACTATTCCACTGCAGGAAAAAGGCCTCTATCATTGAAATCAAGTCATCGCTACAATTCCTACATCCCTTCGTCGTACTTCTGAACTTTGAGGGAGCTCTCCTTGAAACCAACCCGCCTATTAGAATCCTTGGCGTCGATATTTCGAGTGACGTTCAGTTTCGTGGTCATTTTTTTTTTTTTTTTTTTTTTTTAATTTATTAAGGACAACAAACAATTATACATTGTATTTTACAAACCATAGTTTTCCTATTGTAATCAAATATTTTTTAATGTATAATCAACACCGTTATCCACAAGTTTGTATGAAATAACAAAATTATTTTTATTAGGTGCTACCTCCGAGAAAAATGTTAAGTATATCTAAAATTACACCCAGCTTGCCTTACCTACTTATATACTTTTTTTAGTTAGTACGTACTTAATATCAACATCATACTTAGTTAACAAAAAATTAATAAACACTACTTAGAGCTCCTTACAAATATTCGATATAGGTACCAAATATTAAGTTTTACAATGAAGCGTATGTTTACAAATCCGATAAACAAATGAGAACAAAACAAAAAATTAACAAATAAGAAACAATAATATGTTATCCTATTTTATGAACAAAATACCTAGGTAAGTAAGTGCTCACTTTATGGACGCAATTAAAAAAAAAAAACAAATATATATACATAAAATAACACCAATGCATTATACAACTCTAACTCCTCCCAACACAAAAACAATTAAGGGGCAGCCCACCCACGAAACCAAACAACCCCCCCCCCCCCCCCCCCCAAGAAACCCATGCGCACAAATGACAAAAAAAAAAAAAAAAATTCGATCTTCCACACTATTGTCGGTCAGCTGATCGGACAGTTTTATATGGGAGGTCGAAATTCCCCCGCCACTCCCGCACATAGGCCTCCCGGGGAACGCTGTCCAGCCTCACGGGCGGAACACACCCCCAACCGCCCCCGTACCAAGAAAAATCAAGGCTGCACATTACTCAGTATGCATGAGTGAGAGCCTCAGATCATAGAAGGTGAGAGCACACTGAATATTTTTATTTTAAATGAACTCATAGGCAGGGCCAACAAATCAACATCATGAAAGATTTCATTATACGTGGACATTATTCTATAAAGTGGTGCGCGACGGCCAGCGTTACTATTGACAATGTCAATGTGAAATAGCTTATGCGGATACGCGGAGCGTATTCGGTGCGAAGAACTTGGGATTCGATATTTTATGCAATTAGTTAATGTTAGACAGTCTATGTTGTTATGAAGTATCTTGTACAACATGAGCACGTCAAATAATGTTCTTCGCATTTCTAGTGTAGGCAGTGAGTATTTTGACAATAGCAGCTCGTATGTAGATTTAGGTTGCCTGCATTTGTAATTGATACGTTTCAAATATTTACTCTGCACTGTTTCAAGTATGTTTTTATATTTGGTATAAAATGGGTTCCATATAACTGTGGCATAGTCCAGCTGACAACGAATTAAACTTTTGTACAAATATAAATATGTAATTGGTCTTTTAAATTCCACACATGTGCGCATAACAAATCCATACATCTGATAAGCCTTTCCAACAATGTTATTAATATGATCGTCTAAGTGTAATTCAGAATCCAAAAGAACACCTAGGTCACGAATGATGTTAACTTTTTGTAAGGGCAAGTTGCCCATAAAATATGTAAATGGTATTCTATCTCTTTTCTTTGTGAATGTTATGGACTTACATTTCCCCGTGCTTAGGTACAATTTATTGGCAGCGCAATACTCAGCAAATCGATCAAGGTCTTGCTGGAGCTCATGACAGTCAGAAATCTTCTTTATCTGCTTGAATATCTTTAAGTCATCGGCGTACAAAAGAAATTTACTATTCCTGATGCATTGCTCGAGGTCATTAATGAAAAGAACAAATAATAAAGGTCCCAATATGGAGCCTTGAGGCACACCAGATGTTACTAATATGTTGTCTGATGTGTAGCCATTAATTACAACCCTTTGAGTCCTTTTCAGCACGTAAGATCGAAACCAACGCAAAAGGTCCCCTCGAATACCGTTGTAAGCTAGCTTCCTTAAAAGTATAGCATGGTCCACTTTATCGAAGGCCTTACAAAAATCTGTGTATATTGCATCTACTTGAACCCGCTGGTCCATACTCTCAAATAGAAAGTTCGTGTATAATAAGATAGAATGCTGTTTCACGAAACCGTGCTGCTGTGGCAGTATGATCTGATGGAGTTGCGGATATATAGCGTTATGAACCAGTCTCTCCAAGACCTTCGATAAAGTTGACAATAGTGAAATAGGACGATAATTTCTAACATCATTTTTAGGACCAGACTTGTATACTGGGGTAACATTAGCGTTCTTCCATATCTGGGGCACAACTCCTTCAGAGATGCATTTGTTGAAAAGAATGGTAAGCGGCGTAGAAATACTGTCAGCAGTGAATTTCACAAACAAGGGCGGAATTTTGTCTGGTCCATACGCTTTGGTAACATCCAAAGATCGAAGAACCTTTACGACATCAGTTTGTGTGAGAACAATTTTAGATATTACATAGTCACATCTGTTATTTTCATCGTACCCCAAATCCACATCAAACCCCTCCGCAGTACCCACTTCAAAAACTGAGCCAAAAAAATCACCAAATAGGTTGCATACTTGTTCTAACATCATTTTTAGGACCAGACTTGTATACTGGGGTAACATTAGCGTTCTTCCATATCTAGGGCACAACTCCTTCAGAGATGCATTTGTTGAAAAGAATGGTAAGCGGCGTAGAAATACTGTCAGCAGTGAATTTCACAAACAAGGGCGGAATTTTGTCTGGTCCATACGCTTTGGTAACATCCAAAGATCGAAGAACCTTTACGACATCAGTTTGTGTGAGAACAATTTTAGATATTACATAGTCACATCTGTTATTTTCATCGTACCCCAAATCCACATCAAACCCCTCCGCAGTACCCACTTCAAAAACTGAGCCAAAAAAATCACCAAATAGGTTGCATACTTGATCAGGATCATCAGACTCAACTTGTTCATATTTCATTGCCTTGGGTATCCCATTTTTGCGATTATATTTATGAATGTGAGACCAGAACCTTTTGATGTCACTACGCAAACCTTCTTCAACAGAATCAATATATGTTTTGTAACAATGTTTACTAAGTTCTTTAAATCGCTTACGGTAAATCGAGAAGACTTCGTAATCACACACATTACCAGTCCTTTTCCATTTAATCCACGATTTGTCCTTATTTTTAAATATATGTATAAGAGGTCGAGTGAACCAGACAGGAAAATCAGCTGACTTTATAGGCCGAAGAGGAATGTGCTTGGCTATTATCTCGTATATGTGTTCATAAAATATATTAACAGCCCCTTCCACGCCTGATGTCCTAAACAAATCATCCCAATTTATCGAGTTAATGTCAGAATTTATCGAATGGTAATGCCCTTCAGCAAATCTGTATCGAGGTGTATTATTTTGTGCCATTGGCTTGTTTAATAAGTCGAGCAAAATGAATGCTACAAAAGGGGGGTGATGATTATCAATTCGTACCAATGGGGTCAAAGACGGTTCAATATTACAATTCCCAGAATTGGAAATAAATAAATCCAGTATTTTACCATTGAAATTTGTAGTCACATTGTGTTGAGAGGCCTGCAGGAATGACAAAAAACTAGCAATGCAGTAGTCTATGTCACTACTGTCCCTAGTCATCACTGGTACTATACTTGATTGATTGTCCAGTTCCCATTGCAGAGACGGAACATTAAAGTCACCTAGAATGTAGAAATAATCGGTTTGACCCGCTATAATTAACTGCAGTATTGTATTTAAAAACAATTTATAAGTTGCAAATGGTTGTTGAGGTGGTATGTACAGTGTACAAATCAAGTGATAATAGTTGCGCTTATTTGAAGGAATTTGTATCGTAACACATTCAATATTCGATGGCAATAAAGTGGTACGCCTACGAGCCATTAAGCCCTGGCGTACGCCTACCAATACGCCTCCCCCATCTTGCTTGCCACAAGCTTCCAGGTTGCGATCGCAACGAAAAATTGTATAACGGGAGTCCAGAATCATACTATCCAAAACAGCTGGTATCAGCCAGGTTTCGGTTAATACTATAATGTCAAACGATTCAGATAAAACATTCATGTAAAGTGTGTTGAGTTTTGTTCGTAGGCCCCTGCAGTTCTGATAGTATATAGATAATTTTTTATTCAGTAGGCCCGTGAATAGAATCTAATATTGATATTACTTTGTACAAATAGTATAACAAGTTATGCAAATCTAACAGCTGACACTTCAATTGGCCCACACCCGCACAGCACTGAAGAAAATATTGTCTTATAAACAAGTGTATTGATCCCCACTCTGTCATGGCAATAAACAAATAAACATCAATGCAAAAAAAAGCATACAATGCGGTGTTTAGTATCTAAATTAAAAATAATTTCAGAATTACCGTACATTATCATGCCAATGCTTAACAAGAGATATTGATCTCTTATGGAATAAACTAAATTTAGAGAACTTACATCAATATAATTTAAATACTGCACTGGCATAGGAGAAACAAAAAAATGTTTATTAAATAACTTCATTGTTTTTTTTAACAATAGTTGTATGCAAAAACACTTTGTAACCAACATAGGAACCAACAAGTAACAAAGCATTATCAATAACATATTAAAGGAGTATTGGATTAGATATGGTTCATTAAGAAAGCACTGGTTTACACTGTTGAGACCAAATAAATAAATACTTTTTTTACGTACCGTTTCCCTTAAAAAGTCCTTGCAGCTACTTTGCTTCACAATTATTATTATATTACCTAAGTACTGAGCTAAATTACCAATCGTATTATTTAATCGACTTTTATATGTAATTTTATTATCATATGAAACTAAAAAATGTTGTTCTTTCGTTGAAATATGAATATAATTAAACATTTTAAACAACAGGTAGGTAGACGAGAAATGTTCACAACGCAAACAAGTATCACAGCGGCCGGCATCAAACCACATAGCAATGCACATCACAGAGGCGATCGTAACGACTATGTTCAACATTACAAGTTTACAGTAAAAATACTTATTAAGTAGTTTTTTAAATGTAACAAGTATGATATTAGTTGCAACCATAACGTATAAACAACGGAGCATTATAGTTTGATTAGAGAAAAGGATACTTGGGTATTCAGCGAGATCTTTTCCTGATTTTGGACAAATCTTCATCACTTCGTATGGCAATCGTAGGGGACGTCTCGTTTTCACGCACCAGGATAACTGCATTTTTGATCCATGAGAACTTAAACCCGTTATCCTTGGCAGCAACTCTTGCCTCGCGAAACAACTTTTTATTTTTAAGGGTCAGATGTTCGTTGACGTAAACTTTTCTAGGTGGACCTGTTAAATTGAGTTGTTCCGTTCTAATGCCCTTTGCCATTCTAACCGATGACAGAAAGTTGTCGCGCAGTATTTTGTTAGACACTTTGAGAATTACATTTTTTGGTCTATTGGAATCCTTGTCAGCATGCGGAACTCGATGCACTGATATAATATCTTGTCGTGAAATCGTTTGCTTTGTTAGTGCCCCCATGTTTAACACAATGGAAACCAGATCTTCTCCGCGTTTTTCAGGTAAGTTACTTATCTCGGCATTGCATTGACGTGCCTGTTGTTCCATTACATCTATTTTACTTTCTAACTGTATGACACGTTGAGTATTGACATCAGCTGTTTTACTTTGCTTTTCCAAGATATTAAGTCTCAGGCTTAAATCTTCAGTTTTTTTACTGAGCTTACTTTGTTCTCCGTGAATAAAATCTAGTGACATTTTTATTTCTTCCATTTCATTTAGTAGTTTGGATTGCTTGTCATCGTGCCTTTTAAACCAGCTTTCCAGCATAGTCAAAATGGTATTCTGGAAAGATTTGAAATCGGCTCGAAGATCCTTCTCCATCTTGTTCCGTTGGGTAACGAAGTTGGGGGGGGATTCCCTGTCTATCACGCATAAATTGTCGTCCGCGGTGATAACACTCATCTCACCCACACTCATTGCTTCTTCGTCTTCAGGTCGGTTGAAAGTACTATGTAGATTACTCATTTTAAGGCGCACCTCTGAACTTTCACTACTCTGTGCACGATAGGTAAAAAAATACGGAGCTGATTTTTTCGCTGCAACACGCGTATGATCGCGGCCGCAGCGCACGATGAATGAATGATGTCATTTGGAAGGTAAAGCTAAATTAGCTTCGAAAAAGCTGGGTGTGCTTAATAGAGCGGGTCAGTATTTCACGCCGGCCCACCGCTTACAATTGTACAAAGCACAGGTCAGGCCGCTTATGGAATACTGCTCCCATCCTTGGGCTAGAGAACCCCAGTACCAACTTCTTCCATTTGACCGCATTCAACGCAGGGCTGCTCGAATTTCAGGTGGGCTCGATCCACTGGCTCTTCGGAGAGACGTTGCGCCTCTCTGTATATTGTACCGCATAATTATATCATGGGGAGATTGGTGAGTGTTCTGAGGAATTGTTCAGCTTGATCCCAGCCGCTGATTTCCTTCACCGCACTACACGCAATCGACTTTCATTCCATCCACATCACCTTGATGGATGGCGGTCTACTTACTACTGTGCGTTTTTCATTAAATTGCTTGCCTCGAACTACAGTGTTGCGGAACCAGCTCTCGGCGGTGGTATTTCCGAACCTTTACGACTTAGGGATCTTCAAGAAACGAGCCTAGGTATTCCTTCCTTAAAGGCCGGCAACGCGTCTGCGATTCTTCTGGGTTTCCATGGGCGGCGGTGATTACTCTCCTTCAGGTGACCCGCCGGCTTGGTTGCCCCCTTCTTTTAGAAAAATAATTATGGCTAATGGCTAAACCACCACGCTTGCCAAATGCGGATGTGGTCAAAAACCTGGGCTATGCTTCGAAAAATCCGAAAACCCACTTTGTCTGACCTGGGATTTGAATCCGTGACCTCTGGATATCGAGCTGAGCGCTTCACCACTCAGGCACCAAGGCGTTGCCCACAAGCCCTAGCTAATTAGTGTCGTGTTTTAAGTCCACCTGGCTAGCTTCTAGCTACCACCATCTTATCTAAATATGTCGCCATGACATCAAATGTTACTAGCATTGTTGTGTTCCAACATTAAGAGATAAGATAGCCCGATATACTAACCCACGTAGGGTTGATAAACGAAAAGAAGAAGAAGACAGAAGGTACAATCGTAGCTTAACACTTTAGTACCATGTTATACCAACTATACGGCGATCATACATATGCCGCATTTTTGTAGTCTAGCGGTTAAGCCACCGATCTTCTCCTCCTCCTCTTGATCTCTGGGTCTAAGAAGACCCAGAGATCAAGAGGAGGGGAGGGATTCGATTCCCAGCGGGGGTACATTTGTGTACCTAGTTGGTCTGGTTGGTGGTAGGGGTTGCTAAGACCGCGTGGGTAGCGACCACCATCTTATCTAAGTCTTTCGATATAACAACAATGTAAATAGCAATTCGTATTCCGGCAGTCCAGAAATAAGATAGCAAGTTCCTCGTTAGTTGAGGATTCTGAGTTCGTGCGCTTCCACCTCTGGCCTTATCGTCACTTACCATAAGGTGAGATGAAAGCCGAGCGCTTCACCGTTGTTGAAAAAAAAATTGTTGCACGCGCGCTTTTGTTCCGAGCGCGTTGGTGTGACATGGTACTAAAGCGTTAATCAACTTCTCTTGTTAATCAAACAGCGATTCAGTATTAAAACTGTTTTAACGGGACCTAACACGATTAATATTGTAAGTAAGTACATTATATCTACTTACAATGCAACGCGATAGTTTAAAGCGATTTAGTACTCAAAACTAAATCGCTTCGCTCTAGCCCGTGTAACATGAGCCTTAATGGGCAGAATCAAATTAAAACAGTCGAACGGCTGTTAAAATTCATATAAAATACAGCAATGAAAGCGGAGCGCGCGGAAAGTGGAACAACTTTGTTTTTTATTGGGACGCTTCATTTGGCCAATTGCACAGAAATTGCACGTTATTTTCTTTTTAAACTTTTTAAGCTTTTCATCGAACCTTTATCGTCATATTTTCTCATCGTTTTTTAGTTTTTTATTCATTATAAAAAGATTCCTAGAAACTGAGATGGACTTTTTGGCGGAAAAGTGCAGTGTCCTGTAAAAAGTTTTGTTTGGTTTTGTAAAACAAAATGTCATTGAAAAAAAAAAAAACTGAGATTTAGAAAATCTCAATAGTCACTTCTTATTCGGAATTGATTTTTAGAGATTTTAGTTTTTGTTGGTTACGGTTGCTTAAATGATTATTTCCCTGGATGGGTGACCAAATTAAACTAAACGCATTAGGCCGTGCGTATTGACAAGCGCTTAAGAATAGACAACGGCTACCACTTGTCTGGGAAACCCTCAGGACAATAACTAAATTGTTCTGAGGGGGGGCCACAGCACAGAAACCTTATTCTTCTATTCTGTGACCCCTCCATAGAATAATAATGCTTTAATTATTATTCTGAGGAACCTTCACAGAACAGAAGAATGAGGTTCTGACATCACAACTTCATTTAAAAACTCGTTTGAAAAGCACCCGTAAGTCTCACTTTGAATTGTCATGATTTATGTAATAGCTTGAGACTTACCCGACATGAAATCGGCGGCGCTCCTCAGTTGAGTCCTAGCTTTGGCTAATTTACCTTTCAAATTGCGACCAAACCCTTTCGAAGACCTAAGTTTGAGAGCCGACATCACCTACTTATAATGAAATTCTCAAATTTCATTTCTATACTAAATTCATTGTTAATTTATTTATTTATTTATAGTAGCGGCCTGTCCGCGTCTTCGTCCGCATGAACAGCCTGTATACCGTGACGTATTACCAAATCTATACTAATATTATAAAGCTGAAGAGTTTGTTGCTTGAACGCGATAATCTCAGGAACTACTGGTCCGATTTGAAAAATTCTTTCTATGTTAGATAGGCTATTTATCGAGGAAGGCTATAGGCTATAATTTGTTTAGGTGCGGGTACGGGTAGTGACTCGTGCGAAGCCGGGGCGGGTTGCTAGTATTATAATATTTTCTTTCACACAAACCTTGTCCTAACAATTACGAACGCAACAATAAAAGGATCAGCCAAATCGGTCGCGCCGTTCTCAAGTGATGCGCCTACAAACATTTCGGCAATTGATTCTTATTAATATAGATTAATATATTAATAATAGTAAACAGGACATTTATAACTGTAGAGGTCTTTGCCCAGCAGTGGGACATTATTAATGCGAGTAGATCCATATAAAATAAATAACAATTAATGTAATATATCACTGAAGTAATAAATAAGAAAAATGCGTATTTCGAGGCACTTCCGACTACAGATCCATATGCAAATCCGTATGACTGTATGTATTTATGTATGTGTGTGTATCTACAGATCCATATGTCTCGAAATACGGCAACTGAGAGACACAACAAATCCTTTTCACCATACAGGAGTACCTATGAATATTCTGCTTAAGGCTTCATTTATTTTCGCTTTAACCCCTCTCGGGATTAGCCAAATCTGACAAAGGAGAGCAGTCTACTCAAAGTACAAGTATACAGAAATATAATCTAGGGACGGATTGAAAAAGCGTGCTACTACTTATGCCAACAGATATTGAAACGGGAAAGTTGTTTTTTGTTATGTATGGTCAACTTGGGTAAACGGCATACGTTATTAATAGTTACGATTGATTTGCCATTAGGTCTCTTTTAATTATTCTAGAGAGACGGAGTTTAAAGCAGATGTCAAAGTAGTCATTTATGCACATTACAAATAGGGCGAATATCCGGGCGTACCAATGTCTTGAAAAATACGGATGGTATTTTAAAAACACATCCTCTAGACGGACTTCCATGTGACGAGGGGCAAGTTCGTCTAGTGAAAGTATTCAACGTTGTGTGTACAAAAATGGACTAATAACCAGTTAGTGATATGCACAGGTGGGTTTATTAGTAACTATGACTTTGTAATTCAGGGGCAAAGTTTTTATATGCTAAACAAAAACTGTGTTCTTTGTATAATAAATGGCAATAAAGTCGCATAACATACTAAGTCTTTGTCGGACTAATAGCCTAGGCATTAAATTAATAATAACATTTTGTGAGAAGAAACTTATTTTATATTATTTTGTTTACATATTAATTGAGTTCAATCTAATAAACAACAAATTAGTAATTGCTTAAAAATACAAAGACATGTTTATTTAAAAAAATATGCATCTATTAATGTTATGCGTGGTATAATTCGATGGGTGCCTGGAACAAGACCGCAATAGCCATAGTAGCAGTTTTCCGATTAAGCCATTTTCGTATTCTATGGACCCTATTACACCTTGTGATTTTTTTTCCAAATTTAATACTGAAAGATGCCTGATTTAGCAAAATCATTATGGGTATTGCTTTATTATTCCTCGTTCATCACTCGAATTTTGTTTACCGGAATAATCATCCTATGTGCAATGATTAAAGTTTTATTCAATCTTCTAAAAGTATTGGCCCTTGCAGCTGTGTTCCCCGAAATAAACTTTGTAAAAAGATTTACAATAAACATTTAAACATTGCTGTACAAATATTTTAAACTTTCACTAGTAATAGTAATTATGGTTTTCTTCCATGAAATTAAAATATGTCGATTGATTATCAATACATACCTAAACAATAGCTACCGACTGTAAGTATGTAACTTACCTATAATAATTTTACATTAATATGTAAATAATAATTAAATATTCGAGCTAGAGCTAGTTCTATAAGAGCTAGTTTGTTGAATCGTTTTAATCATGTGAAGACTGAGTTATTGTTTTGATAAATATGTAAGTATATTAGTAATGGTAAGTGCGTTCTTATGACTTAGATAATTATGCAAATTGTCGACTTTTTCCTAGGACTTAGTTATAAAAAAGACTAAGTAAAAATAATATTCTGTGTAATAATTATTGTTTTTTTAGTAAACAAACAAATTGACTTTGTTGATTGCAATATTTTTTTTTAAATTTCCTTTAAAAATACATGGCTAACAAGAAGTACTTACCTACATTAATAATAACACAACAGTATACATGAGTGAATAAAATACTTAAAACAATAAATATCATCATCATCATCATCAGCCAGAGGACGTCCACTGCTGGACAAAAGCCAACCCCAAGGATCTTCACCACGACCGGTCTTGTGTTGCTCGCATCCACCGGCTACCCGCGACCTTCACCAGATCGTTGGACCACCTTGTTGGAAGCCTGCCCACACTGCGTCTTCTTGTGCGCGGTCGCCACTCGAGAACCGTTCTGCCCCAACGGCCATCGGTTCTACGGGCGATGTGCCCTGCCCATTGCCACTTGAGCTTGGCGACTCTTTAGGCTATGTCGGTTACTTTAGTTCTTCTACGAATCTCCTCATTTCTGATTCGATCACGTAGAGAAACCTTGAGCATAGCCCTCTCCATTGCACTTTGCGTGACTTTGAGCCAGACTATATAGGCCCGTATTGAGTGACCACGTTTCGGTACCGTATGTCATCACTGGCAACACACACTGATCGAAACTTTCGTCTTGAGACACTGCGGTATTTTGGACGAGAAGATATTTCGTAGCTTACCGAGCGCTGATCAGCCGAGTTTGTCCTAGGTATACATATTCGTTAACAACTTCAAGAGCAGAGTCTCCAACCTTCAGAGGAATAGGTACGACGCGTGAGTTAGACATGATTTTCGTCTTCTCCATGTTCATTTTAAGGCCCACTTGTTAAGAGACTCTCTTGAGATCACCGAACATTGTGCCTAGGTCCTCCAGGGTCACAGCCATGACTACTATAGCGTCGGTAAATGGAAGATGACTGATGTACACGCCGTTAATATTGATGCCGAGTCCTCTCCAGTCCAGAAATTTAAACACGTCCTCCAGTGCAGCAGTAAAGAGCTTCGGAGATATGACGTCTCCTTGTCGCACTCCACGCTGCTGCCGGACTGGCTTCGAGCTCTGGTCCTGCAGTCGAACTGTCATAGTAGCGTACAAACACTTCAACACTACGATGTACCGGTAGTAAATTTGGCACCGCTGGAGAGACTGTAGCACGGCCCATGTTTCGATCGAATCAAAGGCTTTCTCATAGTCCACAAACGCAAACCAGAGTATAACCGGCCACTTTGTGGCCGGTTATACTCTTCGGTATTCTGTATAACCCGCCGCGGCGTATGTATGTGGTAGACCACATACATACGCCGCGTACGCATACATAATTCAGCGTCATATACTCGTAGACGAGTATATGACGCTGAAAACTTTTCGGAATCCGGCTTGTTCGATGAATGAAGAAAATGAATTATTTTACTGAAAAATAAAAACTTGCGTTAATAATAGACTACAATGCAACGGGGAAAACCAATTGTACCATTATTTGGAAAAAATAAATATAGGTAGAATTAAGGTGGATATAAATTATCACTATCAGTTATCAAGCAAAGTCATTTAGTAGGTAGGTAAGTGCTAAAACAGAAAAGGTTTTTAACACCTGTTTTGAGGCAAGACCGGCATATGCCGGTCATGCCTCAGATGGTCTGGACGGACTTCCCCACTATTAGTTTTTTTGGATAGAAAAAATTACATCAAATTAATTTAATAACTATACTAGTTTTCCTAGAACCAATACAGCAAATTGCTTTAATAGACATTTTAAAAGCTACTCACCATAATCTCTATTAAAAACACTGATTAAATCACATAGAATTTTTTTTTTCCCGGAGCATGTGTAGGTCGGTGTGATGTTTCAAAACTTCAATAATTTTGTGCTTCACTTTTTTCCAAAGTACGCCTAGTAGCGCCATCTATCTAAGACTATTGGAATCAAAAATCGATGACTGTTTTACCGACAGAACAAAAAAAACGTAGAGGTGTTGTAAGCTGCAAAAGTTGTGTAGACGGGCTTGCCCCCTAGACGGTATTCCCCAAGTTTACCTTACATTCAAATCAAAAATGTTTATTTAACTCAAGTTAATTATGTTGAAGTCTCCTTTTTAGCATATAATACTTGTTCCAGGAGACCTCGCTCTTCCTCGTCGTAAGTACAATACAAAATAATAGGGTAACTTAGCCGGTTTACTTTTGGTAAAATAGAAATTATATCTTTAATAGATTAAGCTTTAGTTTACGGCCGCTTGTTTACATACAAGTATTTGAAGAAAAACACTTTAAAATCAGTTAGTTTTGACGGGCGAAAAGTCAAATTCAAATTATTTATTCAATGTAAACCTTTACAGGCACTTATTGACGTCAATACTAATAAAAAATAAAAACAAATAACTAACTTGTAGTTAAGAATTACAACTAATCTAACGAACTATAGTCTGTAGTCTGTAATAAGCTACTAACTATTTGTTCTATTATGACTCGTCATAGTGACTGCATCCTGCCTGATGGTAAGCAGCTGATGCAGTCCAAAATAATGAGAGCGCTGCCGACCGTGGAATAAGCACGATAACGAGCGCACCCATTCATGACGGCCTGCATAAATGCCGTTTCACGCCCCGCTTAAAAGACCCGGGACTGTAGGAGCTGTTTACGAGTTTTGATAGTCTGTACAGTATGATGGTGGTTCCTAAGACCAGCACGCGTAGTCCGGTAGAGGAAAGGAGAGGGCGGGATAAGATCAAAAAGTTCTTCAGAATACTCTCCGTAGTAATTCCGGTAAAAGATACTGAGAGAAGCAATGTCTCTACGCAGCTGAAGGTCCTCAAGGGAGGCCGTAACCTCAGCATCTCCAATAATGCGTACCGCTCGCCTTTGCAGTCTATCAAGTGCATCGAGGAGGTATTCAGCGGAGCCGTCCCATAGATGGGAACAATACTCCATACTCGATCTTTTCGGCATAGGCAAAATTTATGTGGAAGAAAATAAAAAAAACGCTGATAACATTTAACGACACAAACTATGTTAAGTTAAGCTGCGAAATTGAGATTCCGGCTGATTCTTATAGAATTATAATGGCCGAAAACCAGTAAAGAATCTAGTTTTCGGCCATATGTTTTAAAAACGGCCGACAACTGGATTACTTATATATTTAATTATTAAATTAGCTACTTATACATTTTATTTTCGGCCATGTTTAATATAAAAAGAGACCTGTTTCCATACAAATGAGAGTTATTAGAAAAACATTTTCATTGCAATATATAATTAATATAATTATAATACTTATTTACACGAAACAGCAAAAAGAACAACTCTTAAAATACATGGCCGAAAACTAATATAAATACGGTCAAAAACTGAAATAGGTGGCCGATAACCGGCAATATCGCAACTTTTCGAGATTTATTTTTTTTTATAATTAAATCATCATGTTTTCTTAGACAGAGCTTAGAAAAACGTAATTTGTTTTAGTTTAATGATTCAAAAAAAACTTTTTACTTCACTTTTGTTTACTCTGTCATGGTAAGAAATCGTTTTAAAAACGTTGGTCGAAAACAGGCTAATTTACCTTATAAAAATAATATAATAGTCGCCTTAATAATAATGTTCAATTTACAAAATTACAGGATTAAATGTTTGCTAGCAAAATATCAACCAGTCTCAGGAAGCTCGAATGGGATTATTCTTAATGGGATATTTCTTTAGACTGTGAGGGTAGACTTCACAGCTACGTAATACTGCTGGCTTGCAGCGTAAGTTTGATTTGATTTACTAAGAAAAATTCAGCGAGTCTTCTAGGGTCTCGGTAGCTCAGCGGTTAGAGCAGTGGACCGGCAATCCAAATGTCGTGGGTTTGAATCCCATTCGTGCTTCCTGAGACTGGTTGATTTTTTTTTCTAGTAAACATTTTATCCTATATTTATATAGCATTGTGAATGCAAAATTTCAATTATAAAGATATTTATAAGCAATTACGTCTTTATCGATTGTTAAATACTTGCAAATAGTATTTCTTTCGACTGTGAGGGTAGACTTCACAGTGACATAATACCGCTGGCTTGCAGCGTAAATCAAACTACTAAGAAGAATTCAGCGAGTCTTCTAGGGTCTCGGTAGCTCAGCGGTTAGAGCAGTGGACCGACAATCCAAAGGTCGTGGGTTCGAATCCCATTCGAGCTTCCTGAGACTGGTTGATTTTTTTCTAGTCAACATTTTATCATATATTTATATAGCATTGTGAATGCAAAATTTCAATAATAAAGTTACAATTACAAAAATTACGTCAGTACTAATACAATACTTCTTCGATGCATAACCCGGGTTTGTGATCCCCATTCCGCAATTGGCAACCGTGGTGATAGTGATAAAGCCAATCCCCATCAATTGCAGGAATGACTTGATTTCAATGATGGAGGCTTTGTCCAGCAGTGGGACAGTGCAGTGGTATACAGGCTGCACTCTTCTTTGCTAATACAATACAGCAGCAACTAACAGCTGATTTTCTTTCGCAATTTCAGAGTTGTTCCCGTACAAATATAGTTGTTCTTTGCACTTTTATAGAATAGCCCGGTTCCGGGAATTTATAGCTATTATTACCAAATATATTGTATATCCGAGCCATGTCGCGTAGCGGCTTATTAAAAGAATACTAATACCCCCTCTTTTCCACCCCCCCAGTCTTGGATTTTAAATGTCAAAAATAACGACAGCAGGTGCGCCATATTTTTTTTGAATTTGAGGATGACGTCACAATTCCCGCCTATTGCAAAAAAATATTACTCTCAAATCAAACCATATTTTGTCGTTCTGTAAACAACAATATTTCCTATCCATCAGGTATCGAAATAAAGTGATGATTGCAACAGTTTATTTGTGTTATAATATTTCTCTAAAAATCACTCGGAAATCATGCTAACGGACTTTACACGCTTTATCTAGTAGTAATAACGATGTATTTCTTACAACTTATTATCTAAATACGATCATAATAGTCTCAATAATCATTTTCTAATAAGAAACAGTACTAACATTATATAAATCCAATAAAAATAGCACACAAAACTCAGCGACTAATTCACTCCGACACAGAAATTGGCGCAACTGACAACGTCGAAAATGATAGAATCGAGCACAGACTACCTAAGCGATATTTTGCGATCATGATGCATAAAATGTACCACAAAACCGAAATAATCGACCTTGTTCATACTAGTCTGTAAGTCTATAAAAACACGGTACAAAGTCAAGTGGGAGAGAGCGGTCTCATGCGACCGCTTGGGGTTGGACGGAAAGGCGCGCACTGTCAGTGCGGTCTCATGCGACCGCTTGGGGTTCTAGAGGTTAAGTGTCGTAAAAGGCGGCTAACGGATTAGTCCGTTAGACTGCACATATATCCAACAGCATATAGTGGCAAGTGGTGGGCTTACCACCTGTCACGCAGAGCAAATGTGCAGTCGCACCAAATAGCGCAGTCACCAAATAGCGACTGCGCTATTTGTGAAAAGTGGACTATGGCAGAGGACTGCTTTTGTGGTCCTCATTGCCTGTCTCTGACTAACCCTTCAGGAATAATAGTCGTGATTATATGTATGTATGTAATTTCAGAGTTGCTCCCATATAAATGAATGTTCTTTGCACTTTCATTGAATGGCCCAGTTCCAGGATTATATACGTACTAGCGGCCGCTCGCGGTTTTACCCGCGTGGTTCCCGTTCCCGTGGAAATATCGGGATAAAAAGTATCCAGGTTATAAACTATCTGTATGCCGAATTTCATTCAAATCCATTCAGTAGTTTTTTCGTGAAGAAGTAACAAACATACACACTCACAAACTTTCGCCTTTATAATATTAGTGTGATAATATTAGTGTGATTATCAAACATCGTGTATATGAAGTTCTTAGATACTTTAATATATTTTTAAATTAATAGGAAACCACCGTGCGCTTTGAGCGTACTTATAAACAGTTGTATGGCAACAGTCAATTTGTAGGAAATGTGAAGAGTACGTCGGAAATAATTCCAGGGTACCTGCTACCTACTCGTAGCGTAACTTCCAAGAAATCGGCACGAGCGACGCGAGACCAAAGAAAATATATTTTTAGAAGTAATACGGCCACCTATCTTTTTATTTTTATTTCCTTGACGAAGATACTTATATCTAAAAATATTTAGGGGTGTTTATAAGTTATATTCCAAACAAATACAGTTTCGGAAGAACAAAATGCAAGAAGTAAGTAAGAAGTAAGAACAAATTAGCAGTACCTCATACTAGGCTTCATAAAATAAAAGAGTCTGTGTGTATTGTGTATCATATAAAAGTTCTTGTAGTTCGTTGTAAGTTTGATCGATGTTTTAATAATAGTGTATTTATTTTTAATTAATTAATTTATGACGTATTACAAAAAAACTACTTACTAGATCTCGTTCAAACCAATTTTCAGTGAAAGTTTACATGCTAATGTAAATCATATATATTTTTTTAGTTTTATCATTCTCTTATTTTAGAAGTTACAGAGACATACATTTTACCACTTTGGAAGTGTATCTCGCGCAAACTATTCAGTTTAGAAAAAAAATATGTTAGAAACCTTAATATCATTTTTGAAGACCTATCACCCCACACAAATGGGTTTGATAAAAAAAAATTGAGTTTTAGTTCTAAGTATGGGGAACCCCCAAAATTTATTGATTTTTTTTCTATTTTTGTGTAAAAATCTTAATGCGGTTCATAGAATTTTTTTTTTTATTTTTTTTATAGCAGAAGGACGCAAACGAGCATTCGGGTCACCTGATGGAAAGCAATCACCGCCGCCCATGGACACCCGCAAAACCAGAGGAATCGCAGGCGCGTTGCCGGCCTTTAAGGAAGGAATAGGCTCGTTTCTTGAAGATCCCTAAGTCGTAACGGTTCGGATATCTACTTACCAAGTTTCAACAGTATAGTTCTTATAGTTTCGGAATAAAGTGGCTGTGACATTCGGACGGACAGACAGACATGACGAATTCATAAGGGTTTCGTTTTTGCCATTTGGCTACGGAACCCTAAAAATTACGTCCTGAATGGGTGGTAGGTTTTTTTTTATATAAGAAGTAGGCAAACGAGCAGGCGGGTCACCTGATGGAGAGCAATCACCGCCGCCCATGGACACCCGCAAAACCAGAGGAGTCGCAGATGCGTTGCCGATATTAGTAAGAGGGTGGTATTACCCCGGGCGAGCCGGCCCAATGCGTGCTGCAACGCAGCGTGTCAGTCACTGTCACTCTTTAGCACCACCCCGGGGTCACGTGTAGGGTCTCAAGGATAAACCTACGGACGCGAGTAACTTTAATCACCAAAATTTAAGATTAAGGTTATAAAAGATTTGGACGATTCTAAGTACTTATTAACACGCTTTTATTAGGTCGACCTGTATGTAACAAACTAATAAGGTAATGGCTAATCTAAGGTAACTAATTTACCCATCTTCCAAGGGTCGTAGCGTAATGAAAACTGGCAGCTGTATACAGTTCTGATAACAATACAATAATATGGTAATGTCGAACTGATCTGATGATGGAGCCGGAAGATATGAACTGGAACTTCATGATGGAAAATCGTATCATAGCTGTTTTGGATTTCTTAGAAAAGTCTTGTAATGAACTTTGACCACGATTAGGTTTCAAGGTCTGATGATGAAGCCGGAAGATAGGCACTGGCATTCCATGATAGAGTATCGAATCATAGTCGTTTTTGCACTTGTGAGAAAGGCCACGTAATGGACTTTGAACACGATCAGGTTTCAAGGTTAGACCAAAAAGTATAAAATAAATTACTAGTTTAAAAAACACTAGAAAAACACGCTTTTATAAATGAACAAGAACTCAACATTCTGCCACTGTTGACGCATTACCCTTATGTACTTAATTTCCTGAAAGGAGAGGCGTTAAAAATGTCGGTGAATGTCGTATCTCCTCGCTGCTGGCGCATGTTTTGTCTGAGTTCGACAAACTGTTACATTGAACAGACTGTTTAATGTAGAGCCACCTACTAGTCGTGCTGCAACTCCAGTTAGAGCGCTAATCTGTGTAACCTGCTTCCCGTAACATCGCTTAACTTGATTTCTCAGCAAGTTATACAAAAAGTATTTCCTTTTCCAGCGCCCCCACGCTTTTATAATCAAGTATTATAATTAAAAGCACATAGTTTACACTTCAGCCCAGAAATAGAGACAACTTGAACGATCCATAATTAATTTTTGGTTTTTACGTGCATTTATAAAAGCTTGTTTTTCTAGTGTTTTTTTACTTAATTGAGTTTATTGAATAAATATCTTTTGACTTCAAAAAAGTTTTAGAAAACATACTTACCTAAAATAGTGTAGTGTAACACTGTGGTGTAGTAGTAGAATTTATGCAATTTTAGTAGTTTTTATCATCATCATCAGCATAAACGCCCCACTGCCGGGCACAGACCTTCCAACATGGCACATGGAGAAATTGAGCCAAAACCCACCACGCTGGCCCAATGCGGGTTGGACGAACGTAACATTCTTAAAATAACCATTCAAATATCACAGTTTAATCGGCCTGTCACGTGAACGCGCTAACTCAATTGTTTAATATTGCCACCATTAAAAATTCAGTCGGAAACCCCTGGCTGGCAACATTCCAAGCGTTGAACGCGAGCCCGGCGCCCTGGCGCGCATTGGCGCCAAATAAAAATTAATTATTATTGCGCGTTTTCACTTCCCTTTATTGTATATTTGGGCAAAAATAAAATATGTCCAACTGTTCTGTTTATAACTCGCGCGTGGTTAATCTTTATGCATCGTGCCTTGTGCAAAAAATCCGACGTTATATTACGACTTACCTTCGTTTTTGCACGTTTTATAACGTACGTAGGTAAGTACCTACTAGTTGCAAATTTATCCCGGATATTGTAGTTAAAAGCTGCTGTTAAGATTGTGAAAAATAACATCTTAATAAAGAAACACATTTCTTAAAACAATAATACCTATATACTCGTATATTCGTAGGTACAAAACTTAAATTTTGACATAGGAATTTTTTTATTATTTTATTGTACATCGTAGTTAAGGTAGGTTTTTATGTTTAGTAATATTACATACGTGTGTATTATACCCATGGAGCAACTACATACCTCTACGATTTACTTACGATTAGTGTTGCCCAAATGCAAAAACGAGACTTAGCCAGTCTTGGTCTTGGTCTTGCGCCACTACACCCGGTATTGGTCTTAGTCTTGGTATTGTGTTCCCAGTCTTGGTCTTGGTCTTGCAGCAAGAGTCTCGCAAGTTTTGCAATTACTTACCTATTGCTATTTATTAAACGTTACTTTAGATCTTAGAACAACGTAACAGAGTAGGTACATTTTGAGCATGAACCGTAACCGTAGTAAAGATCAACCCAATTAATAAATATTTAAACATTTAATGAAAAATTCGAAAAATTAACTGACACCGGGTGGGGTTTGAATGAACCCACCCAATGTCAGATTTTGTGCGCGGCGGTGACAATTGTATGCGATATCAAGAAGCCGCCGGCGCGTGTATCTTGACCCTATACTTCCGAATAGCTCCATAATTTCTCTGACAGGTTAATATCCGACCTTTGATGATGCCGACAATAAGGCATCGCGCACTATCAAAGTCAAAACTAGGGATGCACTTTATTTTCTTTTAATGAATATTTTCATTCGCTATTGTATGTTTATGGTATTGTTCGTAATACGCATAAGTCCAATTTTAAATTTATTTTTTTTGCGTCTCATAGAGTCCCTAAGCGTAGATACCTATACCCCGAATTCCTATACTCCCTGAAACGACACTCAGTCCAAACTGCAAGACGCAAGAGTCTCGCAGGTTTAGTCTTGTTCTTGCTCAAGTCTTGCACGGCCAGTCTTGGTCTTGGTCTTGCAAAAATGCAAGAACAACACCAAGACTGCAAGATAAGACCGATTTTGGCCAACACTACTTACGATACATTTAAAATAACTGACATTATATTTAGCAAACATCTGGGTGTAAGTGTACATGGTACTTCACAAAACTCATCTGGAAAATCTAGATAACTACGACTCTCTCACACGTCTATTTCTGCCGCCAAACAGTTATATTTTATAGACATTACTGTTTGTTCTAGATCTAAAGGAATTACTCTACATAGAGCATAATAACTTAAGTCGATAACGCATTAGTTGTTCGTATAGTATCAATACATGGTTACGGCGACTGCCTATCATTAGGTGGATAAACAATATGTGAGTTAGCAGCTGTTACTTATTCAATCTACAGCCTATCAACTTCCCACTGCCTTTTGGCCCAAAGCGGGTTGGTGGGTTTTAATTACATTGTAATCTTAGATTAAAACAAAAAGGGAAGATACGGCATTAGCGTCTCGTGAGTGAGCCGCCAAAATTAGGCCTAAAGGCACAATTTCACTTCAGTCCTTAGATTAAAACAAAAAGGGAAGATACGGCATGCTCCTACTTGTAGTCATTCAAAATATAGTCCTACTCAACTACATAAGCAAACACTCACACACGCACACCTATAAAGTGTAAATCGAGCGAGCGAGACAAAGCGGTAAGTTTCAACGTCAGCGCGAGGGAGTCAGCGAGTAGCGCGTTGACGTCTCGGTCGCTTCGCAACAGACGAGTACGTACGACCGATTCCGACGCCACTGCGGAGTAGCGTCTTTCTCTTTTTCACACAGTAGAATATCCGCAATAGTGCGATGTAGCCTGTTCGCTCGGCAAATTGTGACTGAAGTGAAATTTTCAAAATAATATTTTTAAAACGAGAAATCTAGATGGCCAAATGTATAAATAAGAAAGTCAAAAAGTTTTGATTGGATTATGTTGATAAGTTGCATAGCAACGAAACAAAAATAAGTTGTCAGATACTTCAAAACGTAACCAAAATACAATATTTAGTAAATAGAAAACAATTAAAGTGAGATAAATGTAAATATTACAAGGAAAAACGCATAATAAGATTATCGAAGTGATCCGAAACTTGTGGGATACGTAAAAGTGTCGAAAAATAGTGTCCGAAGTTTCGTGATTTAGATCACGTAAGTAAATGTGTTTAGATAAAGGAATTGCGATGTGTGTAGTGTAGTGTGTAGTTACTAAAACATTATGTATCGTTGCAGAAGCGAGGAAAAATAAAAGCAAATATATAAGACGAAGTTAAAATATGAGATGATTACATGAAATAATACCTAGGAAGTGGAAAAGGTAAGTGGTTTCACCACAGAGCATATCCAGATAGTTGCTCTTTTAAATTGCAGTTTTCCAGTAATAAGTTGTCAATTTCATTGTTGGCGCTATCAAGTTCATCTCAAGCTCCTTCGTCTTCGGAAGGCAGGTAAAGCCGTTTCACCCGATTGTGTTATACATTTATTTCTTTTGTTATCCGGGGGTGTGACGGACTTAGCAAACATAGCTTAGAAAACAAGCCCCAAAACGAAGTTTTCAACAGCGGTTTACAACAGTGCGGACAGTTGTTTGCAACGAAATATCGGCGAACATCAACGGCGGTTGTAAACCAGCCTACCGCCAAGGTGACCTGGTGGGGAGCCTTGTTTACAACAGTCTGGTCATAGTCTGGTACACGCGGGAGGAGGTGTAGTAAGACGTATTATGCATTTATCAACACTTGCACTGTGACTACACGTCGTTACGCCCTGCGACATAGTGACGCACTGGTTAACCCATATTTATTTATGCATAATAAAATATATTGCATAGTGCGAGGCATTCATTAAAAACTTAACTCTCCACAGCAACATCCCTCAAGACTCTATTTATTACAATCTTAGATTAAAACAAAAAGGGAAGATACGGCATGCTCCTACTTGTAGTCATTCAAATTAGAGTCCTACTCAACTACATAAGCAAACACTCACACACGCACACCTATTAAGTGTAAATCGAGCGAGCGAGACAAAGCGGTAAGTTTCAACGTCAGCGCGAGGGAGTCAGCGAGTAGCGCGTTGACGTCTCGGTCGCTTCGCAACAGACGAGTACGTACGACCGATTCCGACGCCACTGCGGATTAGCGTCTTTCTCTTTTTCACACAGTAGAATATCTGCAATAGTGCGATGTAGCCTGTTCGCTCGGCAAATTGTGACTGAAGTGAAATTGTGCCTTTAGGCCTAATTTTGCCGGCTCACTCACGAGACGCTAATGCCGTATCTTCCCTTTTTGTTTTTATCTAAGCTTCAGTCACAATTTGCCGAGCGAACAGGCTACATCGATGAACGTCAGGACTGAGGAGCCACCCCTAATTTTTACAGGAAAATCATACCATCAATTAGTAGTATAAAAAATAATTTTGTAGGACAAATTCTGGAATTTGTAGTATAATTCTTTCTAAGGTACATCAATATAAAGCTGGCTCCTCAATCCATACAGTATGGATTGAGGAGCCACCCTAGAACTCGGAAAGTAATGAAGTTACATTTTTGAAAATTTTGTATGTTTTAGTAGGTATTTTACAGGTTATCTACAAAAAATTTCAGTGCGGTACTGCCGAAATAAAATAAAATACAATAGTTTTGTTGTGGCTCCTCAGCCCGTATACAAAAGCGTGAATTCCTATGAAATTGATCCACATATTAATATATTCGAACTAATGGACAATTAGTAGTATGTATGCTTGAATTTGTAGTATAGAAATAAAATAGCAAGATTAAGTAAATTAGCTAAAAAAACACATTTCATCTGGCTCCTCAATCCAGACACTTGCATTTAAATAATTGACTGTATCTACCTAACTTTAAAAGATAATCAAAAGCTTTATATGCCAATATTTAGTAGAAATTTCTACTAAATATCTATGTACAAAATAACACTGTACAATTTGGTCAAAGGAAGTTATAATGATTATTCGATATTCCATACAATTCACTAAGGGTGACCATGTTATATGAATGAAAACAGGACAAATTGATGTTTACATTTAGTTTTAACAAAATATTTATATTATTATGAATTTAACAATTATAATGTTATAAATATTATTTTTATAATTTTAACGAAAATTTTGTTCTTTCTTTTCGACACTTTTTCATAATAAGTATGAAAAAGTGTCGATGATATTGGATAAATACATACCTAGCTTTGCATTTTTAAAAGCTACATTACACTGGACTGTTATAATCACATCATGTTCCTTTTATTCAGTAATGTCATTTGTTAAGGGTTTAAAACGATAAACTTTTATCAGATCCTATTTCTGATGACAGATATATAAGATCTAAATCAGCTGAGAAATAAAATACATTGTTTGAATAAATTACAGCCTAATTAATGTAAACAAATATCTAAAAGATACTTCGTACCTATTAAATTATGTTTAAACATTATAAAAGGAATTAAAGTGAAACTTTCATCATGTCCTCTCTACCACATCTGCCATTTTGTAATACTTTACAGCACTGGCATCAAGAGCTTTTAAGCCGAACCTTATAAATAAAAAAAGTCTAATCAATACATTTTAATATTGATTCTTATAAAAGTAATTTTGGGGGTTAAAGTTACTCGCGTCCGTAGGTTTACCCCTGAGACCCTACACGTGACCCCTGGTTGGTGCTAAATGAGTGACACTGACTGAGTGGTAGAGCCACGCTGCGTTGCAGCACGCATTGGGCCGGCTCGCCCGGCATAATACCACCCTCTCACGAATATTCGGCGTGAAATAATGGCACTTGGTGCTGTTGTAACGCGTCTGCGATTCCTCTGGTTTTGCGGGTGTCCATGGGCGGCGGTGATTACTCTCCATCAGGTGACCCGCCTGCTCGTTTGCCTCCCTCTTTTATATAAAAAAAAAATTACAACTTACACTTGACATATGAGCAGTCGCTATTTGGTGAAAAATGGACTAGGGTAGAGAGTCCTCTACCATAGTTTATCCTCTACCTAATGCAGTCGCTTTTGCTGTCCTAATTGCCTAGTCTCTGACCAACCCTTCGGGAATAATAGTCGTAATTATATGTATGTTTGTATGTTAAAGTTAAAGTTCGAAAGTAAAGAAATAAGTTGTCACTTATATTACAGCCTTTATTTGACAAAAAATGATAATGATGAATTACGTATAACGTTATATTAAGACTGTATGAGATCAATCTCTTTGCTTTTCCTATATTTAAAAATGTATTAAAGTAGTCGTTTTAAACACGTACGTTTAAAATATTCTCATGAAGTGTTAAGTTAAAATAACGCAATGAACTTTCCTTAAAGTGTGTACCAGACTATTGTAAACCGAAGTTTTCAACAGCGGTTTACAGCAGTGTGGACAGATATTTGCAACGAAATTTCGGTTGACCTTTCCACGACCTTGGTTTGCGGGAGCGTTTTAAAAACATGTTGCTATTCCTCTGGCGGGCGGTCCGCTGTGTGGACGTTGTTGTAAACCACGTAAGCAGTATTGCCACTGCCTCTAACAAATTACAAATACCACCGCTATCTTCAACCTACATACAACGTGGTTACTGAAAAAAGCCAAGTTCATTTATATTAATGTACGTACAATAAAGATACAAAATTATTATTAATCAAGTGGATCAAATTTTGTTTAATTACACTATTTAAGTATATCAAAGAAGGGATGCCAATAGTAGTAGATTTGTTGCTTATGTACGTAAAAATTTTAGGATGTATGATTCTAGAAGAAAGAATTAAAATAATAATTAAAAAAACAGTTTACAGAAATATGTCCAAATATGAAAATTTTCACGATAATGCTAAACATCCTGCTGCAGGTAGCCTAAATGCTAAAAAAGCAGGATCCTGCTAAAAAATGGGAAAACTGCTTGTAACGCACAAATAGCGTGTACCAGACTGTTGTAAACAAGCCTCCCCACCATGTCACCTTGGCGGAGGCTGGTTTACAACCGCCGCCGTTGCATTCCGTCTACACTTGTTGAAAACAAGGCTTTCACTTAATTTACAATCGCCGTTGATGTTTTCCGTCACAAGTATGTTTGATTTTACAGCTAGCGGCTGTACAACTGTCATTTGTTGACAAATATTGCCAGATGATAATGAATTACAGATTAAAAATTAAAAAAGTAGGTATACAACATAAGCATAAAACGCCGGGTCTCCTTTCGTTGCAAACAACTGTCCACACTGTTGTAAACCACTGTTGAAAACTTCGGTTTACAACAGTCTGGTAGGTATACACGCTTATTACTCGGCTCTAGCGTAATGTTGCCAACTCGAAGTTTTAAACATGAAAGTGATTTCGACTTTTACATATTATACCAACATTTTCACTCCTTTCTATTAAAGGTTCATTAAAATCGTAAGTTGTACTTCCAAATATTTTAAAAATGTTAAATTAGTTGTAAGTAGTTCCTTTAAAAGATAATGTTTTTCTACAGTTTTAAAAATGACTCCAAACTATATTTTGTCTTGGCATTTTGATAATGTTCCATGAAAAAACTTAATTAGTAGGTACAAACACATACTAACATATAATCACGACTATTATCCCCGAAAGGTTAGACAGAGACTAGGCAATAAGGACAGCAAATTAAAGCAATCCTTTACCATAGTCCACTTTTCAATAAATAGCGAGTGCTGATGTGCTCAGCGTGACAGGTTAGAGCCTATCGCCGTTCTATGCTGTTGGATGTATGTATGTGCAGTCTTTAGTCCGAAAGTTGCCTTTTACGTCACCCAAGAGGGTGGTAGTATTCTATCTACGCGACACAGTTAATTTACGTCAGCTCAGCAACAACAACGATATAGCACTCTTTCCACGCAATCTTTAGTTTATATCCTATGATGCTAATAGTTCAGGTTTTCTTATTTTTATATTTACTTTGTTAATTAGTTAGTTTTATATTACTACAATAGTATTTAATATAGGTAAGTACTTACTATAATTAATCAAAAGGTCGAGGTTGAGAATTCAATCAAAACCACAAAAACATATATGGTTTATTAGTAGTGATCGAAAGCTAGATAAAGTGTTACATTTTTCTTAAGAATTTTTAGAATATAAACCTGTTTGCGTGATTTAGGAATCAACAAATAAATAAAAGAGCCATCTATGATTCTTTACCAGAACTAAGTTAGTTTCATGACAATTTGTACAATAAAATTCTGTTTATGTTTCGTATAAACTTAAACAAATGCTATATAACCGCAATTGTGATAAATTCCATTTCTGGTCGTGTTCAAAAACTAGAGTATGAAGAGTTGTAGGTATTCAATCAATTGTATCAGCAGTCGGAAATACCACATGAGTATCATCAACAACCTTACACGTCCCACTGCTGGGAACAGGCTTTCCCACGCTGGCTCAATGAGGGTTAGTGTCTCATTTACTTTAAGTTAACGTACGCATAACATTTTATTATTTAAATAAATAAATAAAATAATTAATTAATTAATTAATAAACGTACGCGTAACGTTTTGTACATACGAAGCAAAACATACAATACGCTACCTTAATACGGGTGCATAACCATATTTTTATTCTCTTTGCCAGTATCGATATGGTCACCCTATATAGTGAATTATATGGAATATCGAATAATCATCATAACTTCCTTTGACCAAATTGTACAATGTTATTTTGTACATAGATATTTAGTAGAAATTTCTACTAAATATTGGCATATAAAGCTTTTGATTATCTTCTATAGTTAGGTAGATACAGTCAATTATTTAAATGCAAGTGTCTGGATTGAGGAGCCAGATGAAATGTGTTTTTTTAGCTAATTTACTTAATCTTGCTATTTTATTTCTGTACTACAAATTCAAGCATACATACTACTAATTGTCCATTAGTTCGAATATATTAATATGTGGATCAATTTCATAGGAATTCACGTTTTTGTATACGGGCTGAGGAGCCACAACAAAACTATTGTATTTTATTTTAAATCGGCAGTACCGCACTGAAATTTTTAGTAGATAACCTACAAAATACCTACTAAAACATACTAAATTTTCAAAAATGTAACTTTATTACTTTCCGAGTTCTAGGGTGGCTCCTCAATCCATACTGTATGGATTGAGGAGCCAGCTTTATATTGATGTACCTTAGAAAGTATTATACTACAAATTCCAGAATTTGTCCTACAAAATTATTTTTTATACTACTAATTGATGGTATGATTTTTCTTTAAAAATTAGGGGTGGCTCCTCAATCCTGACGTTCATCTACATCGCACTATTGCAGATATTCTACTGTGTGAAAAAGAGAAAGACGCTAATCCGCAGTGGCGTCGGAATCGGTCGTACGTACTCGTCTGTTGCGAAGCGACCGAGACGTCAACGCGCTACTCGCTGACTCCCTCGCGCTGACGTTGAAACTTACCGCTTTGTCTCGCTCGACTCAGGACTGAATAAAAAGTAATAATCGGAAGGCAGATGAATCATTACATAATGTTTCTAGTCAAAAAGAGAGCCCGCTTAGTGAAGAAAAGCAGAAAGAAGAAATATCTCGTAACAAGAATGTAAATTTAAAAGAAGAAGAATCCAAACAAACTGATAAGGGGAAAAAAGAGAAAACACATAGCATTGACAAAATCAACAACATATACATTCTTGGTGGACAACAGTGCACTGGAATGGCTTCAGCTTTATTACGATCTAGGGAGAACACAAATTATGAGCGATACAAGATAATGTCCTCTATTAAACCAAATGCACGTAGTGAAGACATACTAAAAACGTCTGATACATTAAATGCCGACACTAACGATAGAATTATTATTAGTTTAGGCGAGTCTGATTGCAATCCAATTAAGATATGTGCAGAATTAAGCTTCTTTTTGAAACTGCACCACAAACCAACAATAATTATACTTGGTATTAAACATAGTGTATATTAAAAAGAAAAAAAATTAAATGAAACTCTAAAAATGTATAGTAAAAATGTTGACAACTGCATATTCCTTGATTTGAATGATATTGATTATAATGATAAAGATTTTATGAACAAAATGTGTTTTAAGATAAATATAACTATTGATTCTATGTACTACGACGAAAAATATTTGGGTTACAACAAACTGGGAAAGAAAATTAAAAATGGGCATCCTTTCATTCATACCAGTAAAAAAAATCAAATTAGAAAAGGCACTATTCCTTATTATTTTCAACAAATTAACACAGTTAAAAATAAGGCATACTTAAATTTATACAAGAGATTAGTTCAAACTACGATCACAAATTATTTTAGAAATGTCACCGAACCTCTACTAAGTGACAATAACTTTTTTCGTGACAAGTGACTCGATTGACTTTTCCGTTTTTCATCAGAACATTGCAGGTATACTCGGTAAAAAAGAACTAATTGAACTTACATTAGAGGAATTAAAAAGCAGTGGTAGGCATTTTGGTGTAGGTACTGTGTTTCAGTGAAACGTTTGTAAAAAGCAGGTAGTGAAGGAAATATAAACATTGCAGGATATCAACTAGCAGCATCGTACTCGAGAGCCCACCAAAAAAGAGGCGGAGTATGTATATTGCGTACTAACGTCGTACAAACAAAAGAATTAACTTTTCTTAAGCAATTTTCTGAGAATTTAACTTTTGAGTGCTGTGGCATAGAAATCGATTCAATGAGATGTATTATAGTTTGTGTCTACAGAACACCAACGTCAAATATAGCAATATTTTTTCAGAAGTTTGAACAACTTATGAAAAGACTAAAGCACAAAACGAAACATAAAATTATTATAGCAGGAGATCTAAATATAGACATTCTAAAGAATACGAATGATACCCGTGAATTAAAAAAGATCGCGGAAAATAACAACTTAAAATTACATATATCAACTCCCACTCGCAAAAACTCATGTCTAGATCAAATACTTAGCAATATATTCGAAGCGAAAGGTCATACACACAGTCTTGGCTTATCTGATCATGATACAGGGCAGTCAATTTCTTTTGCTATATCGGATAAAACAAAGCCGCTCAAATTTTGGTACCTTAAAAAAAGAGATTACAGCTCGGAAAATGCGTATAAATTCCGCGAGTATCTGAAAAGTATATCATGGTCGGATGTGTATGAAGAAACTGGTATGTCGATCGCATTTCATAATTTCTATGATATATTTAAGCTTTTTTACTATTTATGCTTTCCCGTTAACAAAATCAAAGTTAAACCACAAACTAAATCCATCAACTGGTTTACAAATGGATTAAAAAAATCGATTACCACTAAGAGACGTCTCCGTTTTAGTTATTATAAGAACCCTAATACTAACACTAAACTGAAATACCAAAAGTACAGCAAACTTTTGAAACGGTGTGTAAATCAGGCTCAAAAAATTGCTAACTCAAGATATGTAAATAAATCCAAGAATATTTGTAAAGCTACATGGCATGTAATAAAAAACAAAACACAAAATGTTCTTGATAGGAATATTGACATATTAAAAATAAATAATGCAATAATAAATAATCCAATTGACATAGCAGAAACATTCAATAATTATTATATTAATATGAGAAATTTAAATAATTCACAAAGTTGCAAGCCAGACACTATACTCATAAAATCAAGTCAAACTAGTCTTTTTCTGTCTCCGACTGATGAATGTGAAGTAGTTAAAATAATAAATTCACTAAAACCTACCAACGCAACAGGTTGTGATGAAATAGAAACTAAAATATTAAAATCGTGCAAATTTGAAATTGCATCTGTTCTGAGCTTTTTAATAAATCTGTCATTTACTACTGGGGTATTTCCGGAGCCGTTAAAGACATCTATTGTAAAGCCACTACATAAAAAAGGAAGTAGAGATAATGTAGACAACTACAGACCGATATCTCTTTTACCTATATTATCAAAAATATTTGAAAAAGCAATGCAATTTCGTCTTAGAACTTTTCTAGAAATTTTTTTTATTATAAAAGCCGAGCAGAACGGATTTCAGAAGGGTAAATCGACGTCCTTGGCTGCTTTTTCACTAGTAGATAAGGTGCTTTCTCATATGGATAAACGTAAATCTGTTACATCCATCTTTTTTGACATGAGCAAGGCCTTTGATTTTGTATTACATAATATACTACTTCACAAAAGTGATCTTTATGGGATAAGAGGCATAGCAAATGAATGGCTGAATAGCTATCTTAGTGATAGAACACAATATGTAGAAATAACAAAAATTAATTCTGACATGGAATTGAGCACATACAGGTCATCCACGAAATTGACCGCCGTCGGTGTACCTCAGGGAAGCGTCATGGGCCCTTTACTGTTTCTGCTCTACATAAATGATCTCCCGGATGTTACGAAATATGAATGCGTACTTTTTGCTGATGACGTGTCTGTTGTTATACAATGCAACGACACACAAACATATAATGCTGAAATAAATAATACAATTTATGAAATAATAAAATGGATGAATAACAATAATTTGAATGTAAATTTAAATATGTTTTATTTATATTTACATATATTCAATTCATTAATAAAAACGGTAAAAAACACAATTTGAATGTATTGTTTGAAAATCAGGCTATCAAGGAATCTCTCAATATTATGTTTCTAGACATTGTATTAGACAATCGATGTTCCTGGGCCGATCATATTGAGAAACTGTGTAGTAGGATAAACTCGTTTGCGTATGCGTTATGGAGACTAACAAAGATAAGTGACAAGAAAGTAGCCATTCAAGCATATCACAGTTATGTCAGCACTCTTTTACGTTACGCCATCCTCCTTTGGGGAAATTCTTGTCATGCAGATCGGGTGCTCATAGCACAGAAACAGTGTATTAGAGCCATCTGCAATGTTGATTCTATGACATCTTGTAGGCCTCTTTTTAGGGAACTCAAATTATTAACTGTACCTTGTATGTACATCTTTGAAATATGCATATTTGTTAAAACTTCGTTCCATTTGTTCCACAGAAAAAAGACATATGCAATTTTAATAGAAGGTTTCCTGAAAAACTCATTCTACCTGCTAAAACGACTGCTCTGTACAATAGAAATGCCTACTGCATGGCAATAAAAATTTATAATAGTTTGTGCGATGAATTCAAAGGATTGCCATTAAATTCTTTTAAAATTAAATTAAGGGACTGGTTAACACATAACTCTTTTTATTCCATAGATGAATTCTTTAAATCATTGCAATCCCGGATTTAGTAACCCACTTATTTTACGTATTGTAATAATTAATTAATGATTGTAATTATAATTGTTGTAATTTAAATCAGTTTGACTTACTGATTATCATTTGTTGTAGTTTGTTCCCTAATAGTTTTGTGTTTTGTCTTTTTTTTTTTCTTTTAATAAAAAAGAGAAATTTTGCATGCCAGCTTCTGGTAAACATTGTGATCAAATTATCTGTACCAACTTCTGTACCACTTTTTATGCAAATAAATTGATTATGATTATGATTATTATGATGTTTTATATTTGGTCACCCATCACATCCGATCTGTGAGCTGATTCAGTCGAATAAAAAGTAGGTAGGTACCATTGAATTATAATGTACTATGTTCCTACTAGAGAAGACGTCTCAACTAGATTGTTTGTAACACGCGTTAGAGCCAGCTCGCTCCAACTGTAGTAGTCTGTGGCAGGCGCTAGACGCAACAATACATGTGTATTGTGTTCTTTTTTACTAAAATATACCTTTATGTGTACTAAGGTACTGTTTAAACAACTCAGGAAATACAAATAAAACCAAAGGAATCACTTTCACCTGGAAATACGCACTAAATTATCGATGTAACATGCATTTGACTAATTAATTTATCAAATCGCCGACACATGAAGTGGCGGCCATGTTTCAGTAAAATGCATAGAGTAACAATATTTCTATTTTGTGCAGAAGAAGTGACACTTTCAACGCTTAATGTGAAATTTTAAATAAAAAATTGGAACGCGACTTTTTTATTTTATTTAAGTGCTGTGAGTAATTAAACTAATATTCGTAAAATAAGTAATTCAGATGAAGCGGGCAGGACTCAAATACGATTTTAATCTCATCTCAATAATGCTTGAAAAATTTGAGCATCTGAAGATTTGATACTCAGTAATATTTTTACACACGTACCTACATAAATAAATATTTTTCTAAAATAATTGAAAAAGATTAAGTATAATTATTATTATGAAATTTTGTAACTAAATTATTAACTTACTTTTATTTTTGGCATTAATTTACTTATTTTCATTTCAATATTACAATTAACAACAATCAATAAATATAAAAACAAACATGTTAGTTTTTTCAACAACATTATCTTACAACTCGGTAATAAAACTGTCAGTGTGTCGCATCTGCGCGCTTAGACATTTCAATGACAACTAGGCAAGCCCCGCACCACGGTATCATTGTAGCTGTGCACATATTGTATGGGACGTCTTCTCTAGTTAATTTACCTCAATGGTAGGTACCTATTTTTATTTACATTTTTCATACTATCAGCCATTGATATTAACTCAATGCTATCAGCACCCTCTTTAAGCTTGTTTGTGCACTATTTTCTATCCATACAGGCGGTAGCAAGCAAATCATACAAGCTACAATGGAAGCGATAAAGTTCCAAAATTTATTGTAGATGGCGCTGTTACAACTTAACATTAAAAAATATGAACTCTACTCTTGTGTAGATGATCGAAGACTCTACTAATAAAAAAAACCTTTTAAACCATTTTAGGAAAGTACCTACACCAACATCGCAGTATGGATATCAATAAAACTATGTAACATTATTATTTATCTAAGTTTATCACAAAGGACTAGGAAACATCATAGATGTTATGATATTATGAATCTGATTGTTGCGTGAAAAGGGAATCACCATTGTTTTGATAATACTTCAAACAAATACTCACAATATTACGGTGAACAAAATGCCTGTATTTCAAAGTAGGTAGGTACCTTTTTCTTTGTCCTGTAATAAAAGCGCATTTGGTCCGTCCCATAAAACCAAAAGGTATACCGTTAACATTTTTTGATTGTTCGAAACTCCGAACTCACAAATAAACGAACATTTGAGTTTATTCGTGCTAATTCGACCGCGCAAATGTAAACAGCGGCTGTCATACGAGGAAGCCACACGTTTGGAACAGTTTTTATTTATGTTACATAATCCTTTCGATTTGTTTATTTTGTAAGATTATGAAATTATGGGTCGATTTTTCAACTCTGGCATAAAACTTATCCATCTTTATAAAATATTACGCGATCAAACTAAGATGTTCACGTGAAAAAACGAGAAAAGAGTGACATTGCCATGTCACTCTTTTCTGTTTTTACACATTTTGCATTTATGCATTTTGTAAACGGTTGTTTAATACTTTAACGTTGTTAAGTTTCTCAGTACGGTACGGTCGGGATCACCGTCGCGTCGCTTTACCACTTTGCAGCGATTTTCGTAATACGAAAATCGCTGCAAAGTGGTAAAGCGACATACTATGACGAAGCGGACCGATCGCCCGGGTACGTGCCCGTACCAAATAGACGACGTGGTGTGCAAGGGACTTTGACCTTTAGACTGGTAAACCGACGGAGTCCGCCATTGTACGCTTCCCACATCGGCATTATCATCACCTACATCAGGTGAGTTTAAATCCTTTAAGAAACTGTGACAGTTTTTTTTTGTTTTTTTAAAATTAGCCGCCGTTAACATGGCGTTTACCCAAAAAATATTGAAAATATAAAATTTATGAAAATATTATTTATGTGTTGTCACCCTACCAGCACATCATTTATGAGCGTGGGTAATGAAACACAAAGGAGTATGCTTCACGCCACCTGAACTTGATGCCTTGGTTTTTGCGTTTTTACATCCGGGAACACGGGAATGTAATTTAACCACTCATCTGTGAGAAAACCTTAATTGGAAAATAAATTAATATCCAGAGCCGTGTGGTAGAGCGGCTCACTAAAAAAAACCTACTAACCATTGAGGTACAAACCTCAATGCTACTAACAACCCCTCTCTTCCCTTGGGTGTCGTAAAAGGCGACTAACGGACTAAAGACTGCACATACATCCAACAGCATTTAGCGGTGATAAGCTCACTATTTATTTATTTATTTAAAACTTTTACAACATAACATTACAAAACGGACTTAATGCCTGAGGCATTCTCTAAAAGTTTACCATAGGATGGTGCAGAGATGACATGGTAGGTGCATAAATTAGGTGCGGTACCACCCCTCAAACCCCAAGCGGTCGCATGAGACCGCACCTACAAAAACACACTTGACTTTGTACCGTGTTTTCATAGACTTACAGACTACTTTAGTATGAACTAGTTTGGTTATTTCGGTTCTGTGGTTCATCTTATGTATTGTTATCGCACAATATCGCATAGTCTATGCTCCATTCTGTCTAATTTGACGTTGACAGTTACTGTCAAAAATTGTCAAAAAAAATCCAAGAGTGAGTGGTTAATAAAAGTAAAACGTACGTACGTAGGTACGTAGTTTTAAATATTTTAAACATAACACAAAAATATATAATAAATTCTATAAATACAATATATAAAAAAATACAATAATAGGTACTTCAACCGCCTCTGTGGTCTAGTGGCTAAGCCACCGGTTTCAGACCCAGAGGTCCCGGGTTCGATTCCCAGCGGGGGGTAAGTACATCTTTGTGTGCTCGGTTTGGTTGGTGGTAGGGCTGTTAAGTCCGCCTGGCTAGCTACCACCATCAGCTACTCTTATCTTAGTCTGTAGCCGTAACAACGATGTTTATAGCATTGTTGTGTTTTGACAGTTTGAGATAAGCTAGCCAGTTCCTCAGTGGTTAAGGATTCCGGGTGAAGCGCGGTTCCACCGTCGGCCTTATCGTCACTTACCATCAGGTGAGATGAAGGCATAGCGCTTACCCGTTGTAGAATTTAAAAAAAAATTAAAATTATACTTACATAAATACAATACAAACATAATTTATAAATATGACGTTACTGAGATGATTCTGCCATGGTTTTATCAGAGAAGAGCAAGCGGACTTTCCTTTTAAATTCTTCGCGACTAGTGGTCATCCTGACTACCTGTCACACTGAGCACATGTTCAGTTGTTATTTGACAAAACGTGGTCTGTGGCAGTGTACTGCTTTTGCTGTCCTCATTCATCATCATCATCATCATCAGCCTATAAACGTCCCACTGCTGGGCACAGGCCTCCCAAGTGAACAATAGCACGTGGGGATTTTAGGCCATAACCCACCACGCTGGCCCAATGCGGGTTGGTGGGTTTTGACGGCTGATATCTTACGACAACATCCGGGACCAACGGCTTAACGTGGCTTCCGAAGCACGGAGGAAGCTCGAGATGTTTTTAATTGGTCTACCATCGGGCGACGCGGCATTGCGAAAGTGGCTTAGCGGGCAAGATAGCAAGCCGAACGCGCTAGCCGCTGCGCTATCGATCTCCTTATTGCCTAGTAACTAACCCTTAGGGGTAAATAGTCCTGTGTGTATGTAAATGTAGGTACCTATGTTTGCACTTTTGCATGGACAAGCTTCCACATAATACTTACATCAGGTTTTTCTTCATATTAAATACTAAAAGTTGGGTTGGGTTTTATTAACTATTGCCTTAAGATGCTCTGTACTATTAAAATGTATAATTTTAATAGTACAGAGCATCTTAACAACACTTAATTCGGTCACCCATCCGACAACCTAACATTGCTAAAGTTTCTTAACTTGCAAGATTCTAAACCGAACACGCTAGCGATATTAAAAGTAGTCCATTACACATAACGTTGAGAATGATGAATAAACTGTCATCTCCATAGCAATAGTGTGAGTTTTGCATTAATCGAAAGAGTACGATTTTATAAAATTATACATTTTAACAGTACAGAGCATCTTAACAACACTTAATTCGGTCACCCATCCGACAACCTAACATTGCTAAAGTTTCTTAACTTGCAAGATTCTAAACCGAACACGCTAGCGATATTAAAAGTAGTCCATTACACTATAGCGTTGAGAATGATGAATAAACTGTCATCTCCATAGCAATAGTGTGAGTTTTGCATTAATCGGAAAGAGTACGATTTATTGTTTACATCGCTGCGGTCGACGCTCGACCTATTAACCCAGCCAGGGGCGCCGCACCTTTTAATCAATGACAACTTCTTGATAATTACTTTAAAAAATACTAGTTACCTACTCTGTACGTGATAATAAATAATAAAGATGAAATTTAATGTAATGTGCGCATAAAGATAGGATAAGTGAATCTATACTAATATTATAAAGTGGAAACATTTGATTGTTTGTTTGTATTGAATAGTCTTGAAGATTTAAAAAATTCTTTCACCGTTGGGAAGCTACTTTATCTCCGGGTGACATAGGCTATATTATATTTTCAAAAAAATTGGGATCCTTACTAAAACTCAAATAAATTTCTTAAATACCTGGAGCCGATAAGGAGCGGTTGATTGCCAATCATAGAATGCTCCGCGTATTTATAGGTGATCCCGTTTTCTAGATATTTTCATAACATTTCATCTTTCTAGATATTTCCATATAACTCTAAAAACGTAGGTTATTCTTTTCTAGAAAGTTTCGAAGCTTTCCTGGACTTTTCCAGAAAGTTCGAAGACTTTCTAGATGTTTCTAAACTATTTTTTATACCAACTAAGCTATTATGTTGCTTTCTATGACCGGTTTCTTATACTTTCAAAATAACTAAATTCTTTAAAACGTATTATTATGACGCGTCGCCAACAAAACTTAACATTAAATTTTAAAGTAAAATAACAAAAATTAAATCAATAAATAAACTTTAACTACAATGACAATAATAATACAGCATAGATGACAATAACATTGTTAATGATAACGTTTATACCTATTTAAATGAAAGCAATAAGTATAACCTTTGATAACTATTAGTTTGCTCTAACAAACTATTCAATGGAAAACTCTGTCTGTCACACACAAATACATAAACAAACAATATTTTAATTACTTGGACATCGACCAACCCCAACAACCTACATCGTCGGAACCAGTTGATGCATTTCACCGTTACCCATCAAACGGTGACAAAGCAAAAGGACAAAAAATAAACGGTTGGCCACACCTGCGATTCGCATCGACCTTTGCGCGCACGCACGGTACGGTCAGCAGAGATCTAGTCCGCGCGCGCGTCTCACGAGAACACCGGTTCCTCTTCCGTACCGCTATTAAAAAAGTTTCACTCGGTAGACGTACCTGCTTTGTACCAAAGACGACAATAATAAATTATTCCATTGCGATAGAGTCATTAGAAAATATTGAGGCGCTCTGGCAATATGACTACTTTATTGGAGACATGAAACGTGATTTTTATATAAATATATTTTTAACTTGAACAAGTTAACTCTAACACGTTTAAAAGTCAATACTCTTTTGTTTATATTTTGAATAAATGTGTTAAACATTTTTAATGTGTGAACAATGAGCAAGTTTTTTACAGTTTTAAAATAAGGAATCATACCGTGCGTGCAATGACATTTTTTATCAGTCTGTGAACAAAATATCGCGTAAACAAAAGTGCGGGAAAATGATTTTTGTGTACTTTTTCTTTCTAATTGTGTCGATCTTTTCGCAAAGTCTAGAGTTGGATGAACCGCAAAATGTAACAAGGTATGTTCAATTATGTAATTATTGGAAATTGTTACTGGGATGGATGTTATCTCGTAGACACAGTGGAATTTAATTATACCTCTGGGGCTTCGAGATAACATCCGTCCTAAACCTAACTTTATTACTGGAAAACCGTGGCGCAGGTAAAAGGTAAGTTAACTTAGTTAACATTATTCGTTTCGTAGAATTAACGCAGAATGGCTAATTGGAAACTTGTCAGTTTATGGGTAGATAAAGTGGCTTGCATCCTCAAAAACTATAAGGTGCTTGTCTATCGGTACCTATATAATTATTTACCGATAGACATGCTCATTACTAGCACGAAAGCATGCCACTATTAAGCAATTGCTACTTAGTAGTATGTATGTCAAAGCGTTGCTAGTAATTAGCATGCTTATTACGTATACGCTTGTAATAAGCATGCTTATTTAGTAGCATGTCTATCAGTACCTTTGTACTGATAGCCATGCTACTAAATAAGTATGCCTATTAGCATGCTAATAACTAGCAACGCTAGTAATTAGCATAGCGTAATGAGTGTCTATCGTTACCATAAGTAAGTACTTATTTTTTTCTGTAGAATATTGAATAAAATAAGTTAGTTCATAATATTATTACAAACATACACTCACGCTATTATCATTAAAGTTAGTGGGAAACTAGGCAATTAGCATCACAAAGCAGTGCCCTGCGTCAGTCTACAGCACACCAAGTTACGACTGCACATGTGCTCAGCGTGCTAGGTGGTAAGTGGCACGTAAAGCTGATAATCCCGGTTGCTGTCGTAAAAGGCAGTCGTTAAAACTCACCAACCCGCAATAGGCCAGCGTGTGGGTTATGGCCCAATCTATTGTCCAAGGCCTGTGCCGAGCAGTAGGACCATCTTATCTTCCCTGAAAAAGAATGCAAAACATAAATCAGTTAAACATTATTAAACCATGAAATCTGGACAAAAAAATGTCAAGCGTACTATTAAAACCATTAAATGAGTGCTGCATTCCTATCCAGTGCATGCGAATTCTAGGAATGTTAATTCCAAGCTTTTATTATGCAGTACAGCTCTGCCTGTAGCTAGTGCGACTTTAATACACTGTTGGGGATAGGATGTCAGTGAATGCCAAGCATTTTTATGCAGTACAGAGTTTTATACACTACTAGCTTTTACCAGCGATTTCGCTCTATTTTTCGCGGGAAAAAAGAGGCATGTTGCCGTTTTTAGGGCATCTTTGTAGTGTACCAATAATAAATTAGAATCTGTTCAGCTCACAGAACAGAAAAAAGTTTAGCTATATAAGCGTGACAGCGTAACAAACAAACAAACTTACCTTCTACTTATCTATCTATATACATAGTCACACTAAAATTTCCGGAACTGGCCACTTACATAAACAATATTTAAAAACTAATTACAACATTTGAAAATGGAACTCTTTGGCTGTAGGGTAGAATCACAGACCACTTATCCCATAGACGTCGCTTTCAGCGAGTTTTACTAAAAGACGCAATCGTAAAAATTCAGGGGGGTGCGGGGGTGTAACTCTGGCTGTGATTGGATATTTAAAGGTCAAACTAGTGACACGTAACACACCATTATCAAATGTATTCGAATTAGTAATGTGGTAGGAATCGATATTGATATCGATGGACTTTTGTCGTACTTGATGAATAATATAAGTGTTAATAAGTTAATAAAACAATTCTTCTCATTTAATAGGTACTAACTTTTATATCAAAACTCAAGTTAAAATAGGTATTTTATTTTGTCAATCAATCTGTTTGCCATAATCAGTTTCGGAGTAGTTTAAATAAATAAATATGTAATGGCCGGTTTTTCAAAGGTCAGACAGAACTTATTTGGTGGTTAGAGTTAATACAACCATTTTGAAAATGTTTTGTCATAATATCATGTCTTTCATTGTTTTACAAGACATTTTTAGATTGGTCCATTATATTTTATGAGACGGATAAGTTTAACGATTAAGACGCTTGTATCTTAGACTGCTAAATGTAAAACATATCTCTAACAAATTGGTATTTGTACTTGGTTGGTTAATTGCTTGATGTTTTATAGTTTTATTATTTGAGAGAGAACTATCGGAGATATGCATATCTGAAGTCGTTGGTATTTCTTGATAATTTTGAGTACAATCCTGCAACAACAAGTATAATGAAAGTTTTAAACGTATAAAAAAAATAGAAGTTAGATTAGATTAGATCTTTATAGGCTGGTACCTTAAGTGACAAAAAAGATATCATCGATGGTCTATGCTGTAAGGTGGTAACTGACCTCACTGGTGAACAATATGAAGTTGTGGCTGAAGCAAATTCACCTTGTGAAGAACCCTAAAACATTAAAAAAGGTTAATATGAATATTCACCTAGTCGCATTATATTGAAATGCATATTTAAATTGTAGGTAGTAGATACTTCATAGTTAGTTACTGAGCACATTGAACATAATTACTCACCACAGTTGGAAGCATAAGCGTGGGTTCAGCATTACTAAACAACAGTCGCCGCTTTTTCATTAGTTGATAGCTATCCGCGGCAAAATGTCGTGAGCATATAACGCTATATTTGCTTGGAAACCAATTTTCGTCTTGTTTTGTAGCTTCTATCCATTTTATTTTCAATTTTGGGCATTTTGGAAACCTTTTACAACAAAAGTTAGTTAGCTTTAAATAATAAATTAAAATAAAGAAGTTAAAACAAAAAGTCAGCATTGAATATTTTGATAAAAAGATAATAATAATTTTAAACCAAATATAACTGATTATACAATGCCAATAACAACCTAAAAGTCTTTATTTTTAGTACATATACACTAAACCTTCGGTTTGGTTACGAAAACTCGAGGTATAGAAATTATATTTTGCTAGAAATTGCTAAAGTCAACATTACACATCACGTTAAAGCTTCCTAATGTTATATTTGAATTTAGCAAAATCCACCAACGAATTCGATTTCGTTCTCATAACCGAATAATGTCATAATGGTATAACAAAGTTCTAAACTTAATAAAAATGTATCGATATTTGTAACAAATTTATCGACAAGTGGATAGGTTCTAACTTGGGCAACACTCACCAAAACAGAGGGAGATAGTGCTTTATGCATTTACAACAGAATGAAAGGGACTTTTTAAAAGACATCAACGCATGCATTTTTCTTAATTTATAATTGAATTTTTACACCAACTTAAAATTTATCCTTTTACGTCATAAAATTGTACTTACCGATGAAATGAAATATTATCTATTTGTAAGCTAGAAGTTTTGCTTCACTTTCCACACAATTTTACAGCGCAATACGGCATATTTATATTAATAATAGATTTTTGAATTTTAGCGTGCCGCGGCGCTGTCAAACTATGACTGAATCTAGGTTTGGGGGCGTGTCACTTACATATGCAATGGATTGCATATGTAGTATGAGTGACGTTACCCTCGTATGCGGAGTCTATGGGATAAGTGGTCTGTGGGTAGAATGCAGTTGGTTTCATCTGACCACAGACCACTTATCCCATAGACGTCGCTTTCAGCGAGTTTTACTAAAAGATGCAATCGTAAAAATTCAGCGGGGTGCGGGGGTGTAACTCTGGCTGTGATTGGATATTTAAAGGTCAAACTAGTGACACGTAACACACAATTATCAAATGTATTCGAATTAGTAATGTGGTAGGAGTCGATATTGATATCGATGGACTTTTTTCGTCCTTGATGATTAATATAACGGTGTTAATAAGTTAATAAATCAATTCTTCTTATTTAATAGGTACTAACTTTTATATCAAAACTCAAGTTAAGATAGATATTATATTTTGTCAATCAATCTGTTTGCCATAATCAGTTTCGGAGTAGTTTAAAAAAATAAATATGTAATGGCCGGTTTTTCAAAGGTCAGGCAAAATTTATTAGGTGGTTAGAGTTAATACAACCATTTTGAAAATGTTTTGTCATAATATCATGTCATTCATTGTTTTACAAGACATTTTTAGATTGGTCGCGTAATATTTTATCAGACGGATAAGTTTAACGATTAAGGCTGGATTCGACCAAACTGGAAAAAGACTTACTCCGAGATTAGTCTATACAAAATCAGCGTTTAATCTAGGTATAAGACGTTATTCCAGTTTGGTCGAATCTACCCTAAGACGATTAAGATTTTTTCCAAGATACAAGATCTTGGAAAAAATATTTCTAACAAATCGGTATTTGTACTTGGTTGGTTAATTGCTTGATGTTTTATAGTTTTATTATTGGAGAGAGAACTATCGGAGATATGCATATCTGAAGTCGTTGGTATTTCTTGATAATTTTGAGTAAAATCCTGCAACAACAAGTATAATGAAAGTTTTAAACGTATCAAAAAAAAATAGAAGTTAGATTAGATTAGATTTTTATAGGCTGGTACTTTAAGTGACAAAGAAGATATCATCGATGGTCTATGCTGTAAGGTGGTAACTGGCCTCATTGGTGAACAATATGAAGTTGTGGCTAAAGCAAATTCACCTTGTGAAAAACCCTAAAACATTAAAAAAGGTTAAAATGAATATTTACCTAGTCGCATTATATTGAAATGCATATTTAAATTGTAGGTAGTAGGTAAGTACTTCATAGTTAGTTACTTAGCTCACTCACTCACCACAGTCGGAAGCATAAGCGTGGGTTCAGCATTACTAAATAACAGTCGCCGCTTTTTCATTAGTTCATAGCTATCCGCAGCAAAATGTCGTGAGCATATAACGCTATATTTGCTTGTAGCTTCTATCCATTTTATTTTCAAGTTTGGGCATTTTGGAAACCTTTTACAACAAAAGTTAGTTATCTTTAAATAATAAATTAAAATAGAGAAGTTAAAACAAAAAGTCAGCATTGAATATTTTGATAAAAAGATAATAATAATTTTAAACCAAATTTTAGTACATATACACTAAACTTTCCGTTCGGTTACGAAAACTCGAGGTATAGAAATGATATTTTGCTAGAAATTGCTAAAGTCAACATTACATTTTACGTGAAAGCTTCTTATTGTTATTTTTGAATTTACCAAAATACACCAGTGAATTTGATTTCGTTCTCATAACCGAATAATGTCATAATGGTAAAACAAAGTACTAAACTTAATAAAAAATTATCGATATTTGTAACAAATTTATCGTCAAGTTGTAGGTTCTAACTTAGGCAACACTCACCAAAACAGAGGGAGATAGTGCTTTATGCATTTACAATAGAATGAAAGGGACTTTTAAAAGACATCAACGCGTGCATTTTTCTTAATTTATAATTGAATTTTTACACCATTTTAAAATTTATTCTTTTACGTCATAAAATTGTACTTACCGATGAAATGAAATATTATCTTTTTGTAAACTAGAAGTTTTGCTTCACTTTCCACACAATTTAACAGCGCAATACGGCATATTTATATTATTATTAGATTTTTGAATTTTAGCGTGCCGCGGCGCTGTCAAACTATGACTGAATCTAGGTTTGGGGGCGTGTCACTTACATATGCAATGGATTGCATAAGTAGTATGAGCGACGTTAGACGTTACCCTCGTATGCGGAGTCTATGGGATAAGTGGCATCTGACTGTCAATTGCTTTTACACTGTGGCGCCATTTTAAAAATTGCGTGTCTACATTAACATGGATTTAACTTGGGAAAATTTTCGTAGTATGATTTTCTACGATTTTAAATATAATTTGACAGCTCAACAGAGCATCGCTCAGCTTCAATCTGCTTTTGGCGATGAAGCACCATGCAAGACGATTTTATAGCTGGTTTGCAGAATTAAAGCGCGATCGTGTCAATCTCAGTGACGAATCTCGCGATGGTCGCCCGTCTACCGCTGTGAACAACAAAAACATCGATGCTGTGCGCCGTATGATTGAAACAGATAGGCATGTGACCTACCATGAGATTCGCGCATCCTTAGACATAGGCATGAGTCAAATACAATTAATCCTACACAAACATTTGGGTGTGAGAAAGCTGTGCTCGCGGTGGATCCCACACAATTTGACCGAGGCTCAAAAAACGGACCGCGTCACTTGGTGCAGTGCCATGCTTACCAGATTCAACGAAGGTGCGTCAAATTTGGTGTGGGACATAGTAACAGGTGACGAAACATGGATTTATTGCTATGATTCCAAAACAAAGCAGCAATCGAGCGTATGAGTCTTTCAAAATGAGCCGAAACCAACTAAAGCGACGCGCGTGAAAAGTGCATCTAAGCGGATGATTGCTTCTTTTTTTATTAAAACTGGACACGTGGCTACTGTTGCTTTAGAGAATCGTCGTACCGTGAATAGTGACTGGTACACGACCATTTGTTTGCCGGAAATTATTGACGAACTCCGTAAAAATAACCGTAAACGCCGTGTCATGTTGCACCACGACAATGCTAGTTCCCACGCGGCCAAACAGACAAACGATTTTTTTAAGGTGAAAAACGTAGAACTTATGAGCCTGCATACAGTCCCGACCTGGCAACTTGTGACTTTTTTCTGTTCCCAAAATTTAAGAACCAATTACGCGGTCAACGATTTTCATCACCAGAAGAGGCTGTCGAAGAGTACGAAAAACACGTTTCTGAGGTCACCACGGAGGAGTGGCACAAAAGTTTTCAAAATTGGTTTAATCGAGTGAAAAAGTGCATTTACGCAAGGGGGGAATATTTTGAGAAAAAATAAATTCATTTTAGACCTTGATTAGTATTTTTTTCTTATTCATTCCGGAAACTTTAAGTGCGCCTCGCGATGTATTTTAATAAGAATCAATTGCCACAAAAGTTTGTGCACGTATCAATTCACAACGGCTCCACCTATTTGGGTAATTCTTTTTTTCTTGTGTTCATAATTATCAGGACTAGGTTTGTGTAAAATTTTACTTTTGGAAATTCCCTTACAGGATACTGGGTGTTCACGCAGACGAAGTCGCGGCTGGTCCGCCAGCATATAAATAAAACCACGAATGTATGTTCTTGCATCACTTCAAACGGCTATTTAGCTAAGTAATGGGGGGTAACTACCCATGAGGAGTTTTATTTTCACATAAGACACACACACACACTCGAGCTCCTCCGTGCTTCGGAAGGCACGTAAAATCGTTTGTCCCGGTTGTCGTCGAAAGATGACAGTCGTTAAAACCCACCAACCCGCATTGGGCCAGCGCGGTGGGTTATGGCAAAACCTCCCCATGTGATGTTGTCCATGCGGGAAGGCCTGTGCCCAGCAGTGAGACGTTTGTAGGCTGGTGATGCTGATGATGACAGGTAGACACAGCCGAAATTATTCATCAATCTATCTGTTGTTTTGCCTACTAGAGTTAGAAATATGATATAATTTGTATGGAGCTTAAGTCAAATTCTCTAGTACCTAGGCAAAACAAAAGATCACTTACGTGTTTAAAAAACCTATTCTTAACATTAAAAACCGATAGATATGCCGCCTATAATAAATTGATTACTCCATATATGAACAAAGACCTTCATTTTGTCTGTCCGTTTGTACCCACGAGGAAATGATCAACAATCTGCCGGCGCATCTTTTTTCTCGCAGTGGGAAATAAGTTATAATGAGCCCTTTGATCGGCGCAAGCAAAAACATTACAGCAAGATTACAGCAGTCCATTCATGTCATGCTAATGCACTGGCGGAGATACAGATATTCTTTTCTTTTGATGTGCGACTTATTTGTACGTACTTATCGAAATCTTAAGAGAAAAATGTGATATGTTTGAGAAACTTTTTTTTTATTTTAAGTGTAGTAGCTCTTGCTCTTACCCGATTTACATTTCAATAAGTACAGTAGCGAGCGAGTTAACTCGAGTCATCGGTGAGTAAAGTTGTTATTGTCGTTTGAACGGCAAAGCGAGTTAAGTAACAAATTAAGTAGCAAGTTTTGTTGAATAGACTGCCGTCCTATTTTTTTGATGTGTAAGTAAACAGGCAAGTTTAGTACAGTCCATATGTTTGCAAACGGACTTCTTGGCGGGAAAGTGAAGAGTCATGCCTGTGGTTATGTTTTTTTTTTAAATTTGTGTTAAGTCAAATTGGTTAAGTACTTCATTGAAAATGGTTTTGTGATAAAACGGTTATTTTTAAGTCTAAAAAACACCGTTGACGCGACTATAGTCTTCTTCTCGACTCACTAGCTTACATTTGAACGCTACTAACTACTTACTACTTAAATGACTAATTTCTTAACTAGCTACTGTACTTATTGAAATGTAAATCGGCCTAAAGACATTTTAAGTAGTCGTGATTTACTACCGAATAAAAAGATCTAATATCTATCATTGTAGTCTGTGTTTTTAAAACTGAATTGCCAAATGTGTTGTTAAGCGCAAAACTCGAGAACGGCTCGGCCGATTTGAGATGAGTGATTCTTTTTTTGTTGTGTTTGCCAGGACAAGGTTAAGACTCAGACCAAATTTTTATTTGGTCTGAGGGTTAACATAAAAAAATTTTTGGATATTCGTCGCAATCGCAGTCGTAAATATCGGGACAATAATTAGTGTCAAATGTATGTAAGGTGTACGGTGTACCTACCATAAACTTTACAATAGGTATTTAATCTAACTTAATACGATATTACGAAGATGACCATTTCAATGACTTCCATGCTTGTGCATATAGGCACTTAGGTAGTTAGAACAAGAGATAGATAATAATATATTGTTATGATATCCAGGAATTTCTCCTAATATCAGCATACCTTTAAGGGTATCTAACCACATAGATACTCTTGCTTAACCTTATTTCACTCAGACCTTACACAGGAACGTATCCTATAATCAGCCTATGAGTATCCCTAAGAGTAACCTAACTTAATGCGACATTACGAAGAGGACCATTTCAATGACTTCCATGCTTGCCTATAGGCGCATAGGTAGTTAGAACAAGAGATATTAATATTATTATTATTATGATATCCAGGAAAGTCTTCTAATGTCAGCATATATGAGTATCTAACCACATAGATACTCTTGCTTAACCTAACCTCACTCAGACCTTACACAGGAACGTATCCTATAATCAGCCTATGAGTGTCTAACTAAATAGGTACTCGATACTAAATATTTACTACTAGTATCTAACTAGATACTCATGTAACTTAAACCCTAACCGTCTTATTAATAAAAATGGCCAAATATTACACCTCGGTTTAAAGTGACGCTGTCTCGTTTTTTGTTAAAGAAGACAGATAAAGACAGCGTCAATTTAATGCTAAGTGTAAACTTTAATCAACGTTTATAAATAACAGGGTAAGGTTAGGTTTAGCAAGAGTATCCTAAACCTATGAGCATTATGAAGAATTTTATGAGAGTAAATGAAGTTTGCTTCATTTACTCTCATAAAAGTCTTTTAAAGTTAAGTGTGGCAGGATCGTAGCTAGGGTTGCCACTTGCCACCCGTACCTACTCTGAAATAGAATATTGTCCTCTTTTTCATGTAAGCGTACTGTATAATCTACGACAACAATAAAGTAGGTACGCTTAAATACTCTATTTCCGTAAAACTATGTACGTAAAAGACAAATATTTGTTAAATATCGCAAAAGGCAACTAAAATTACGTTTTTAAGGACAAATAAATAAATTCTCTTTTTTATGTTATGTCCTTTTTTAGGGTTCCGTAGCCAAATGGCAAAAAACGGAACCCTTATAGATTCGTCATGTCTGTCTGTCCGTCCGTATGTCACAGCCACTTTTTTCCGAAACTATAAGAACTATATACTGTTGAAACTTGGTATGTAGACGTATTCTGTAAACCGCATTAAGATTTTCACACAAAAATAGATAAAAAAAAACCAATAAATTTTGAGGGTTCTCCTTACTTAGAACTGAAACTCAATTTTTTTTCTTTTAAACATACGAGTGGGGTATCTATGGATAGGTCTTCAAAAATGGTATTGAGGTTTCTAATCATACTAATCATTTTTTTCTAAACTGAATAGTTTGCGCAAGAGACACTTCCAATAAATAAAATATATGATGTACATTACCATGCAAACTTCCGCCGAAAATTGGTTTGAACGAGATCTAGTAAGTAGTTTTTTTTTAAACGCCATAAATTATTAAATAAAAAAAAATACACTATTATTAAAACATCGATCAAAGTTACAACAAACTACAAGAACTTTTATATTATTATGATGTTACTTGCTGCTACGGAACCCTTCATGGGCGGTCTGGTTTTTTTTTGTTCTTACAACATGAAAAAAATACTTTATTCATCCTAAAAAAAGGTGGCAACCCTAATCGTAGCAGATGAAAATCTGTGGCCTCCTTCTACCCCTCCGGAAAACAGGAGTGATGTGTATACTCGTAAATGTATAAGCTGATTTATTTTGCGTAGGTATAGTGTACGCAGTGAATCCTAAAGCACAAATAGAATGCTGATCATTTGTTGCTTTCTCCAGCAGTCCTTGCACGGACAGCAACCACCTGTTCCTGGCGCCGGGAGTGCTCAGCGCCGGCGGCACCAACCGCGCCTGCGTGTCCAGATTCCATACTGATGGGAACGCGAGGATGCTGCTGAGGCTGACCACCGACGACCAGCAGACTGCCACTGCGACCAGGGACCTACCGCCTGGTAACGTATCATCAGAAGTATCCTTAATTTTAAGCGGAATGATAATAAATATTACAAAGGGGAAACGTCTGTATTAAGGACTATCTTAATTGGTCGCACACTGCTGTGTGTATGAATTGTGCCAATTGCTAGTGAAAGAAACAGCAACGAGCGCGCATTGTACGGTACATTACGGGACAACGAAGCCTTTAATGCGCTTAGAAAGGCAGGCCTAATTGTCTTTCGTAAAAAAAACTAAAAATGACGATACCTAACAATTTTAGCAAGGACTTGATTGCAATGATGGAGGACTTTACCCTGCTGTGAGACAGTATAAAGGCTGTTTATACACAAAGGCAGTTTAAGGACTTTTTGTTTTGTTTCTTATCTATCAGGCACGTACAACGGGTAGCACTTGGCTTCCATATCACTTAATGTTAAGTGATGATAAGCCTGGAAGCGCACTTCACCCAAAATTCTTAAGCACTGTAGAACTGGCTATCTTATCTGTAGCTGTCGCGACCGAACAATGCTACTGACATGTTTGACTGTTTTGGTGACAAGAGTTGATAAGGAGTTAGCCAGGCAAGCTGACTAAGAGCAAGCACTACCAAATTGGCTCTAAAACGAGTAGGTACAATAATCTCATCACTCACACGTCACACCACAGTATGTTAATGCGACCAGAACGCTGAGTGTAAGTTGAAAATGTGCAAACGTTACTATCGCGTTTGTGTTAAGAGTTTTGATTCTCAATCTTATTTACTTAGCTTTAAGATCTATCTGTCAAAACTTAACTCAAGCGCGATAGTAACGTTTGCACATTTACAAACTTACACTCAGCGTTTTGTGCATCGGTTCTTTTGTTTTATATCGTGTCAATCCTGCCTCAGTGCACGGACTTTTAGACTAGGGTAAAACTCAATCTTTTCTTTATGTAAGTAACACGATTGAAGACGTTTTAATACTAAAGAATCGATGATCGTTCGTTTTTAATTGCCATATGCAGAACAGGTTCTTAAACCAGGTGACAAAAGTGTGTTTTGTCTTGAACTGTAAATATTCTTATGATAAATTTGATGGGGGCGACAGATAGATCGCACAGCAATGGGTCGAAGTGCACTAACACCAAGCCTACCAACTCGCAGCGCTATATTCCTTGTCGTCGGTAGCCAAACGATCTATATGGATACGATAACGATCTATGCGGATAGATGGTCGGGTTGAATGCGAGAAGTCGTGGTTCTTTTTTGTTTTTTCACTCACTATGTTAAGCTTGGCCTTCATCTCACCTGATGGTAATGTGACAATAAGGCCGAAGGTGGAAGCGCGCTTCACCCGGAATCCTCAACCACTAAGGAACGGTTATCTTATCTCTTAAACTATCTGTTAATGAGTAGACTGTATGATGAAGAAAATACGGTTCTCAATGGAGCAAGGATAAAATAAGTACTAGGTATATTTTACAGCCAAAATCTCCAAACCAAAGACACTGACAAAAGTAGCAAAAAACAAAGACAATAAAAAAATGAAATATTTAAAAGGGTTTATATTACGAAGCCAGTTCGTAACACTATCGTTAAAGAAGCTCGATGATTGGTACAATTTCAGTTTCTAAGTGGCCATAATGATAGCCGACCTCCGATAAGAGATGGCACCAGAAGATGAAGAATATACAATATATTCACGACTAGGATGGATAGGGATGAGGATAAATTCCTCAAAGGGTTAGTCAGAGACTAGGCAATAAGAGGGCTTACGCCTTTCAGTTTCCCATACAAATTTCCAGCTTGAAATTTTTAAAAACCAGTAAGCCAATTTTGATGAAACTCGGCATGCTGAAGTAAAATATAGAGATCTAAATAGTTTGTTGAAAACATTGTTAAAAAACGTTTACTTAACTGAGCTATTGCGATTTAAAACTTTCTATAGTGGACTTTAAACGCATTAACTCAGCCAAATAAACGTTTTTTAAAAATGTTTACAACAAACTATTTAGATCACTGTATTTTACAACAGCATGCAGTTTCATAAAAAATGGCTTATTGGTCTTTAAAAATTTCGACAAGATTGTATGGGTAACAGAATTGCGTACACCCTCATAAGGACCGCAGTAGCAGTCCACTGCCATAGTCCACGTTTCACAAAATTACAACTGCACATGTGCTCAGCGTGTTAGGTGGTGAGCACATCGCCGCTCCATGCTGGATGTATGTGCAGTCTTTGGTTCGTTAGTCGCCTTTTACGACACCCAAGGGAAAAGGTAGAGCGGTAGAAAGTATAAGAATATTAATATTTCTCTAATGTTATTATTATTGTTTGTTGCAGGCGACGGCGGTTGCATCGACATAGTCGTGCCGCAGAGGCCGAACACGAAAGCGCAGTTAATTGTCAATCTGTGGTGAGTTTATAGAGTAGACCCAAGAGAGGCCGTAACACTTATACGGCAAACAATTTTCGATAGTATAATATTTTAAAATTATTATCATAACAACTTTAACATATATCATAAACATACATTTTGAATATTTGTAAACTGAAATCTTAACTTATAATAAACTATGATATGATAAGACTTTAAACTATCGCGTTGCATTGCATTATAATGAAACTATGTTATCTATAATTACGCTGCAATCTAACTGCAGCGCAGCGAAGCCACCATTTTTTCCAAATATAGTATATAATATATACGTCCGTCACGACTATTATTCCCAAAAATGAGGAAACATGAGTAAAGAAAAGTGCCGTTTCTTTACTCATGTGACGAGGGGCCCCGAACGTGTGTGATTAAGAAATTATCTTAGGACTTCAAAAGTCCTATGATATGTTTTGCTATAAAAGCAGAAAATCTTAAAAAACTGAAATCAGCATACAAAGGCCGGATAAGTGTACTTACTGATTTATATCGCTTGGCAGCTCCTAGGAGTAGGAGCACCCTCTCCTAGGGCTCGTCTACGGCAACGGCAAGCAACGCCACTGTCTCTATCTTAAGTAATTCCTTCGTTGTGTGTTTGTTACGTACATTATATATAATTACGACTATTATCCCCGAAGGGTTAGTCAGAAACTAGGCAATGAGGACGGCAAAAGCAGTCCTCTGCCATAGTCCACTTTTTACAAAATAGCGACTGCACATATGCTCAGCGTGACAGGTGGTGAGCTTATCGCCGCTCTATGCTGTTGGATGTATGTGCAGTCTTTAGGCCGTTAGACGCTTTTTACGACACCCAAGGGAAGAGAGGGGGTGTAGTAATCTTTTAAAGCCGCTACGTGACTACGGCTGTGTTAATAAACGTATTTTGACGTGACAACGTCTTATAAATTGGTTTGCCGGGTGACACTTCAAGAAACTGCGTTACGCTCCGCTCACGTTATGCGCTCACAATGAGAGCGAGTGAGAGGCACGCGTCCCTTCCACTCGGGCATGGTTAGCCCGCCTAAGAGCGAGAGAGACAGACATAAAAAGTGAAAGGCACGCGTCCCTTCCATATTATTTCATCCTTCTTCCTACTATACGAATGAATATTCACATTAAAATTATTTTACCACTCAAAGTCGTTGTCACGTAAAACTTTTTTTTTTTATGTTTTTCATTTTCGTCTTCTTCTAAAATTTGTGATACAAGAGTAATATGAAGCTCGAAATATTATAACTAAATGGCTAAAAACACTAACATATGGCAAAATGGAAGATATATATTAAGAATAATATGGTAAATGAAGTTGATATACCTATGTGTTTATATTTTTAAGATCGGTATTTGTAGTTTTTATGTAACTCTCCCACTAGTAATATACTTGTTTAGATTATTAATATTACCATCGAATATGTCTACCTGATAAGATGGTTGTATAAACTGAGGTTTAACTAAGGATTATGTAACTTTGTGCTTAGGTTACCTCGATGCAGGCTTGCCCAGTGAGGAACCGACAGATACGGACTATTATTAATAAGCTTTTATGCAAAGATTCCATTCTTTTAAATCTAGTTTTAAGTAATTTCTTTACATTTAGTGGATAATAATGAGTGATATTGAACGTTTAATGGTAAATGATTTTTTCCCAAACACATCGAGACTCAATAAAGCTGTGGGACTTTATTGAGGTCTCACACGGACTTCTTGAGAGAATTTGAAAAGTGATGTTGCACTGTTTTGTTTTATATGCTAACACTCATGCACGTTCACGAACACTTTACAGTAAATAATCCACTATTATATTCACATTAATATTGGACAAAACACAAATTATAGAAAATAATACAAAACTGCAGACATGACGCTTCACTTTCCCGCCAAGAAGTCTCCACTTTGCTGTTATTAAACATATTTTAATACTTTTTTTTTCTAGGTACCATGAAGCCCAATGCTCTTGGGAGCGAGAGCTTACCGTGAGGGTTTCCAGCGGGAGGGTGCTGGTGGTACACACGGAGAGGGCGCGCTACCGGCCGGGGGACACCCTGCGCGCGAGGGTGCTGGCCCTCAAGGCGGACCTGGCGCCGGTGCATGGAGTGGTGAGTCATCAACCTCATCATAGGACTGCTGGTCGGGAAAATTCCTTTCTATGTTAAGGAGGCAAACCGCAGGCTGGTCATCTGGCGGGCAGTAATGACCGCCGCCCATGGACTCCCCCACAACAAGAGGAGTCGCTATGCTTTACCGGCCTCGAGGTGTAGGACCTTTGAGAGAGGAGTAGGAGTTGTGGAGGGGTGAAGGGGGAGAGATGGGCCGTGAAGTGAAGCGTTATATCTGCAGTTTTGTTTTATCTTCTATAATTTGTGTTTTGTCGAATATTATTGTAAAATAGTGGTGGATTTTGCCGTTACGTGTTTGTGAACGTGCATGAGCAGTGTTGGCAAATTAAACAAAACAGTTTTTTGCTCTACAGCAAAATAACATTATTTACATTAAGTCCGCCTTTGTACGAACGTGCATAAAGTATTTAAGAAATAATTACGGTCGGTACACCACACTAAATGCAGGGCTACGCATCAAAAAATGTGAAACATAAAGTATGTAGTTTTTTTTAATCCCGACCTAGGAATTCACCCGGGACTCTTATTGTAGTCTGTAAAATTAATAGGTTATAACTGTTTATTTAATCTGTCACTGTTCCAGATAAACAATTAAGAACAGTTTATTTAGTAGTTTATAACCAGGCATCAGCTTAGAAAAGTTACATCAAACATACCGTGCAATTAAAATAGAGAGCATGAGCTATGTCAGTTTATTTTAATGACCTAAGTAGACAACATTATTTACACAATTTTAAAATCGTTCGTGGAAAAGGAAAATAGTATGTCACCGAAAACCAGTAAAACTTCATACTGCATAGAGGCATAATAAGTAAGGCGGTAATATCGGCAACGCGTATACCACAGAACAGCTAATGCGATTCTCTAAGCGACACATAGACTGCGCTCATGTTATGTTACAGCACAGCCGTCACATCTTAAGCTGCAGTCACACTTGTGGTCAACGTTGAGGTGGTTTTACTTACAGAATACCGATTTTATACCTAGAAGAAATGTCAAAGAAGTGATTTCTTATCACGCCGCTTACAGCCGTGCGGAGCTAGTATCGAACAGCGTTGAAAATGATTTAGAAGAATACCAAACCAAGCAATGGTACGCTCCCAAGTAGGGTTTCTCATCGAGAAGTCTCGAAGCGGGAATTTCCAGAAAATTTGACCTTAGTCGAGACGGGAAATAAAGGGTCGAGTACCCGGGAAGTCGAGAAATTAAAAAAAAATAGCAATTTGACGTTAATTCCTGTGTTACTTATTACAAAAATTATGAAATTTGTCAAAGCTGCTATTAACAGAAAATGGTTGCTCTTATTTGTAATATTATGTATGTAACGGAGACAGAGATGATTATCAAAAGACTGTGATTTAAATTTCGTTAGTTATTATTACAAAAGTTTTAAATAGGTTATATATATTTCATAAACATCAATCATTATTTATTTTAATGAAACATTTTGACTTTTACTTTAGGTATATAACAAAGTGATGATATTTGTCAGTAACAGCTAAATATAAAATAAATAATGTCTGTGATTGATATTTTGTTAATTCTAGTTTTAAAGCTCTGTGATTATAAATCAAAGGATCATCTTTGTCAGTAACCGCTAATTATATATAAAAAAAATGTCTGTGATTGATAAGTACTTTTTTAATTTTAAAGATTTTACTCTTATTTTATTATAGTTTTAAGCTCTGTGATTATAAAGGAAATTAAGAAGGCATATTTTTTAGTTAATTGACTAAGACTGATTAAAATGACCAATTATTATTCATTACGAAAATGTGTAAGTATTTTATTTTAAAGCCTTTTTCAAACATTTTTATTGAGGTTAATCAAATTCCCGACTTCTCCTGAATTCCCGTGAAATGGTGCTCGAGAAGTCTCGGTATCTTTGAACAAAGAAAGTCGGGAAACAAAAAAAACCTTACTCCCAAGGCTTTAAAGATGTGTGCGCTTAAAAAATAAAGAAATTCTATTATATTCTATAGCATCGCACTACAAATCTCCTGTTCTCTGGTATATCTACGCACTGCCGATTTGTCATTCGTCGTACACTCCTGTGAACTGTGCCAATTGCTAGTGAAAAATTACAGCTGCGCACGCGCATTGTACCTGTGATTGTACGTAGAAATACGAATAGACAGGGGGTAAGCGTTTGCCACTTGTCTAGGGGGCTGCAGTGATTTATACTATGAGATAAGCCTACCGATGAGACGGCCTGTTCACCGGTTCAGTAAAATAAAAAACCGGCCAAGTGAGCGTCGGACTCACGCACGAAGGGTTCCGCACACGTTTGTTGTATGGAAGCCCCTCTTAATTATTAATTTTTAAATTGAATAATATAAATCAATATTCTGTGAATATTTCAAGCGTCTCTGTTGCCGTTATCGATATCGAGCAAAAACGAGAAAAAAATCACGTTTGTTGTATGGGAGCCCCCTTAAATATTAAATATTCATTTTAGTATTTAATGTTATAGCGGAAACAGAAATACATCATCTGTGAAAATTTCAACTGTCTTACTATCACGGTTCATGAGATACAAACTGGTGATAGACGGACAGCGAAGTCTTAGTGTATAGGGTCCCGTTGTACCTTTGGGTACGGAACCCTAAAAATAATGAAAAGTCAAATATACACGTATCTCTTAAGGGGATTTTTTTTTGTCTTGCGGACTAAGCCCTACTACCAACGAAATCAAGTACACAAAAATGTACCCCGCTGGGAATCGAAACCGGTACCTCTGGTACGGTAGTACTATTAGTTATTCTGTGCCTCTGGGTCTAAAACCGGTGGCTGAGCCACTAGACCACAGGAGCGGTTAAAAGGCCTAACTATTTTATTGTTTCTCACGTCTCCAACATCCTTACTGTAAGGATCGCGACCTCAAAGGACGAGTCAGGTGGCTTATTCATTGGATACGTTGATTTATTGCACAAGATGGCCGTGAACTGATATCCCGTCAAAGCCTTATAATGCACATGCAACCGAACAAAGCGGCGATTTATTAACTTGTTACATGCATAAAATATTATTTGATGTGCTCGTTTGTTTTCTGACTGAAGACATAAAGCCGCAGACCACTAAAGCCAAGCACGAAATATTTTACATAGTTACTGATATGATATTTAGGGTTTCCCTATTTAATCCCGAAAGCGTCTTACCGATTATCATTTAAACGAAAACTATTAACCGAACACTCAATTGAACGATGCCATATTGTACGAAGCTTTTATTTACCGATGTAACGATTCACCGAAGTTCATTTCAGCGACCATACATGTAACCGGTACGTTATTTAAACGATGTAACATTACACCGAATTTTAAGAGTATGTAGGTCCACGCCTCGGTGGCCGAGTGGTCAAGTGCTTGACTCGATATCCGGAGGTCCCGGTTTCAATTCCCATGTCGGATAAAGTGCGTTTCGAATTTGTCGATTCATAGCCCGGGTTTGTGAGATCACTAACCCGCATTTGGCAAGGGTGGTGATTGTATGATTTACAATCACCACCATAACACCATAAAAAAGTGATTTTTATGATGTCATAAACGAAATATATTTTTTTTAAATTAAATTGTTATAATTTGCTTAAATCTTTGTTATAAAAATAAACGATATTTATTAAGTAAATGCCAAAACCTTACATATTGTACGCTGCTTCACTCTTCTTCTTTATAAATAAAAAACATAATCAATATACTTACGAGTACTTGAGAACGGCTGAACCTAAGTATATGGCTTATTCTTATATTGTGTGTTTTTATTTGTCAGTAAAAGGTTTGTATGAAAAATTTTGAAATATTGTCACGGGGTACGATTAGGGTTGCCACCTTTTTAGGACGAATAGAGTATTTTTCATTTTGTTAGAACAAAAATAGAGTACATATGTAGAATAAAAAAGAGTATTTATTTATTTGTCCATAGAAACGTATTTTTGGTTGCTCTTTGCGACATTGAACAAATATTTGTCTTTCTTGAAGATATTTACAGCCTCTTTGCAATCTTAATTTAGATTAAAATTATAAAATCAACTCCATTTTTATTAAATTTAGGGTTGCTCTATTCTTTTCTTCTCTCCACTTTACATTCATAAGGGAGAAGACTCTATCAGTGAACTCTGAAGTACTCATAACCATAACGATCAGTTTTTTTGTTAATAGAGTGTTTTAGCGTACTCTATTGGTGTCGTAGACTATAAAGTACGCCTACATGAAAAAGAGTACAATACTCTATTTTAGAGTACGGGTGGCAACCCTAGATACGATGTGTCTACACCCAGCGGGATCACCTGTCTGGGAGACTTATGAGTGATGCAGGGAATTAGATCTGGATTTATTCTACTGAATTATGCTGAAGACAGAATTTGTTCCGTATAAACAACGGAAATATAAGCTTTTCTAACCGACCTCCAGCCAGCGGGATATTTACCAAAGTTACGTCTGATGAAGTATAAATTGGTATTAACTTTTAGATCTGTAATTGGTCTGTTCACCAAAACAGAAAACATTCTTCTAACGTTCTTACTTCAGCCACAATCAAGCTGCAAAGAAACCTCCAGTCAGCAAACCCTCTCTTAAGGCATTATTTTTGTAACTTTTACACAAATTAATCATATTTAAACTATTTATGACTATAATTTTACTTAAATTACCTATTCGTACAGCTTGTGTTAAAATTGAAAGTATAGAATTTGAAAATTATTCGGGGGTAGAATACAAAATAATATCACCAGCCTGCATTATCTTACTAATATAATAATATTATAAATGCGAATGATTGTGAGGATAGATTTTGGTATGTATGCATGTATGTTAGTCGTAAATAGTTTAAATTTGATTAATTTAGTGTAAAAGTTACAAAAATAATGCCTTATAAGAAAAAGTCCGCTGACTGGAGGTTTCTTTGCAGCTTGATTGTGGCTGAAGTAAGAACGTTAGAAGAGTGTTTTTGGTTTGGTGAACAGACCAAATACAAATCTAAAAGTTAATACCAATTTATACTTCATCAGACTAACTTTGGTAAATATCCCGCTTGCTGGAGGTCGGTTAGAAAAGCTTATAGTTCCGTTGTTTATACGGAACAAATTCTGTCTTCAGCATAATTCAGTAGAACAAATCCAGATCTAATTCCCTGCATCACTCATAAGTCTCCCAGACAGGTGATCCCGCTGGGTGTAGACACATCGAGGTACGGGATATTTTATAGATACTTAATTATTAAATCAAATTAAATTAAATTTCCTTACGCTCACACCAATTATCTAGACCAAGATGAGTATTCTTTTGAAACTCGTTAATAAGGTTAGATAACGGATAAATATACTTAAACAGAAAAAACACCCAGACACGAAAATATCAAGGTATAAAACAGTTTTTCTATAAATTGACCCGACCGGGAATTGAACCCGGGACCTCGGAGATGGCGCGACGCCAGACCCGGCGCGCTAACTACTCGACCACGGAGGTCGTCTGCTGATAATGGTTTTTATGTATAAGTTAAGCAGTTTTGCAGTCTCACTCAGTAGTAGACATAATTTAAAGTCATTTTATAGTCCCGCAACTAGGCTAATAAGTGGAAATAACTATTGTAATAAGTGGAAATAACAAAAAAATTACAGTAACTCTGAAATTTACGCCTAATGTGGCTCTCAACACTTTGACTTTCTGTATGTGTTCAAAAAACAACCCCAAAAAATGTAAATTACGAAAAAGTCTGTTGTTTCAAATCAAATGTCTGTTAGTTCAAACATCAAGGTCGAATATTATTGCAGTTTAAAGCAGTTTTGTATAAGAACAGCTAATTATTATAACCGCAATTTCAGAGGTGCTCCCAAACATCAAAAAATCTAGTATGCTCGTACAAAAAAGATTCGTAACAATATAGTAAAGTCGGACCAGCAGAACACTATAGTGTTTAATAAAACATTAATTGCAAATGCTAGTCCACTTGTTATAAAGTTATTATGACATCTACAAAAGTGTTTAGTGAGTTTCTTTGCTGACCATACAGCTGTAGCAACCGACCGGCGATTCCCGAGACGGCCGTAACACTGACACACATTACGGCCATTACGGGTCGAGTATGCAAATAACATAATTATTTGTATACCTACCGCAAATAAATTATGCTTACCTGTTCAATTTTATTAAGAACAGTTATTTAGCTCATTATCAATTTAAAGTTTAAAGAGTGTGGATAAATTTTCTCGGGCCGTATAGAACCACATAAATAGGGTTGTTCGCAACGCACCTGACCCGGAATGTCAGAAAGGTGTAAGTTCGAATCCTGCTCGCGGACATTTTTGAATCATTTTCCAAACAGTAAAAGTAGGTTTTTTTTTATAATGATAATCTGCAAACGAGCATGCGGGCCACCTGATGGTCGGCGCCGCCCATGGACATCAGCAACATCAGAGCTTTTGCGTTGCCGACCTGAGAAAAACCTCTTTACACCCCTTTTGAAAGAGTCCATGTCGTCCTCTGATGGCAGCTCATTCCACAGTTTAATAGTGCGTGGAATAAAGCACTTCTGGAAGCGAACCGTTCGGGAGAACAGTGGCTTCAGGAAATGTGCGTGTGCTTTGTTCCGATGGCGAGCGGTGCGATGGTAGAAGGAAGAAGAAGACAATTATTAATCTCTCTCTCCGTCTCTATCTATATCTCTATCTCTCTCTCTCTGTCTCTCGGTCTATATGTCTATCAAGAAGTAGGTATGTCTTCGCGGGCCTACTTATCTTAATTACCCAACTAGCAAATTGGTCATATAAAAACTGTGCTATGCGAATTTCGGTTATATAACTGTTGAATTGATGTTATTAGACAACTACAACGTTGTGTAACCGTTATTCCTACAACGATTTAGTCCCGTAACTAAATGGTCCACTAAATAAGTTGAGTAAACGTTTTTACGACTACTTTATACAACGTCGTATAATGGTACAAAAATATAGGTTAGGTAAACGTTTTTACGACTGTATTATACAACGTTGTATAGTGGTGCCTGTGTATAGGTTAGGTAGACGTTTATACGACTGATTTATACAACGTCATATAGTGGTGCCTGTGTATAGGTTAGGTAGACGTTTTTACGACTGATTCATACAGCGTCGTATATTAGTGCCTGTGTATAGGTTAGGTAGACGTTTTTACGACTGATTTATACAACGTCGTATAGTGGTGCCTGTGTATAGGGTGGGTAGACGTTTTTACGACTGATTCATAGAACGTCGAATAGTGGTGTTAGATTATAGGTTACGTGAACGTTTTTATGACTGCTTTATTATATCGTCGTATTATGAAGCCAGTTTGTAGGTCGGATAAATAAAAAAATATGACACCATGTATAAAGGTTTCATTTAAATTAAAGGTTATCTTTTCATGTTTATTATCTCACGGAACTCTTAAAATAATTTATCATGGCCGACCATCTTTGTTGCAAGAAACCGCATTATGCGACCTTTTCATTCTATAATTGATGTATAGAAGTCGTTTCTTAACTTAGACAAGATGGCTGCTATTTTAGTATGTAAACAAATTTTAAGCAAGAGTCTACAATAATTTAATTTCAAGAAATTCGAAGGGGGCGTAAAAAATTTCACAACAACACACCTATATTTCACCACAAAACTAAACTTCCCATAAGAACTAGGTGCACTGCACACATTTATCCTTACACTCTGTTCGTGTATAATATTGTTAAAGTAAATGTAAAACTAGTTAAGTAAATTATAACTTATAAACCGTTTAAATTTTGTATTTGATAACACGCACTTTTCCAGCAAACATCACAACAACGAATGAATGGAATGAACTGAATGTGTACAATAAAAATCGATGTTAAACACTTAACCGACATTACAGTCATCTTCTAATGTCTATGCAATTGTTATAGGACTTCAGTGGTTCGATAACAGTCGGTCGAAAACTTTTACGTAACATTTAAAAGTTCTTTACTGACGTTTATTTAACTTGTAAATAACAATAATGTCGTTTAATATGGGCCTATTTCGCGTTGTATAAACGTCTACAACACGTTTATATGACCCACTTTATAGAACCAAAAGGAAATGTAAAACGTTTTCTCAACTATTATGCAACGATAATTTGTTACTTGGGTATGCATCTTTACTTCAGTTTATAAAGTCATATCTTTTTAACTGCTGTCGCGGTGTTATACCAAGGAGGTTGCGAAATTTCACTTGTAACCGCAGCCTGCCCCGATTTTTTTTTCATTTATTTGGATAAACAGTGACAAATTACAAATATTTAAAAGAGATACATTAACAATAATTAAATTTGACACCAACACCGTTTACCTAATTTTACATTGAAGAGCAGTTCCATAAGCTTCGATAATTCCGTAAGTATTAGTTTTTTTTCGTTTATATTTATACAATTAAAATTAAAAGCTCAAGCACACAAATCACTAACTACAATTATACAATATATCAAAAATATTTTTTTTTTACTTTGTCTGCTTGAACCTTTAGGCCATGATGATTTTACCAACACAGAACCCTTCGCGGGTGCCACTGTCCAGTCTGTCCGTCTGTTCAGGTAGGTACTTGACTGCCCCGGTTACGTATTTTTTTAAATATTCAGTCTGGAATATTGGAGACAGTAAATGAGTGTAGAGCTGCACGCGTACTACTATGGAGGAAGGGAGAAAGAGGGATGAGGTTGTAGTTCTTCAGAGCACTCGCCATGGTATAAGCGGTGAATACGCTGAATTAGAATATATTGTCTGAAATATATACTGAATGAAGAAGGCGCTTCGGCGGATTCTCTCTCGGCGTTATGATCTAACGTGGATGGTACCTACCTACCCTAAACGAATTTAGTTTAACTTGCGCGTAGACGTCTATCGGTTGGTAATCTGGTAGACGGTACCAGTGCGTACACAAATATAATAGTAGATTGTTATACAAGGGGCTAAAATGACCCATTATATACGAGGTAGTTTTACTCCCGAGCTTTAGCGAGGGAGTAAATAGAATCCGAGTTTTAATGGGTTTTTAGCGCTGTGTGTTACACTCTGATTTTCACTACAAATGCGAGAAAATAAAACAATCCAATACACTATGAATTGGTTTATTTTATTAAAAATTAACCCGTTGCTTTAACGACACCCAAGGGAAGAGAATGGTTGGTAGTATTATTTTGATGAGCCCATCGCCGCTCTACGCTGTTGGATAGTAGGTATGTACAGTCTTTCCATCTCTTCCCTTGGATGTCGTAAAAGGCGACTAACGGACTAAAGACTGCACATACATCCAACAGCATAGAGCGGCTATGGGCTCATCAAAATAATATTACCAACCCTTCACTTTTCTTCGATGTAGTAAAAGGCGACTAATGGACTAAAGACTGCTCATACATCCAACAGCATAGAGCGGCGATGAGCTCATCAAAATAATACTACCAACCCCTCTCTTCCCTTGGGTGTCGTAAAAGCGACTAACGGACTAAAGGCTCACCACCTAAGCACATGTGCAGACTGTGCAGTTTTTTCTTGCTGAAGCGTGGTCTGTGTTGTCCATAGTTGTTGATCTAAGTAAACAGTAATAAGTCGAGTCTATAATCATGATTATTCTACATAACACTAAATACTTTTTCGTTTTTGTAGGCTCATTGTCATGTGACAGACAAAAATATAAAAAAAAAAACTTTTTCCCCTAGTGCAAGAAAAGCTATATTAGCCCCGCTAAAAGAGTATTAAATTAGTAATATTGTCGTCTGTTTAATCTTCACTAATATTATTAGCAGGTACTTAAATTAATTTTATTTACATTTTAACATTTAGGTATAATATGATAATATTTTAACATTTAATAATTGTTCTGTGTCTGTACATGTGAATGATGTGGCAACCTTAAATAGATTACACTGTCATAATTTTATATAGCAAAGTGTATTTGTAACTTTCTCTGATAGTCCAAATTAGTAAATAAATAAATGAATAAATAAAGTTTCGTAATATTTGATTAATTGCGTTAAAAACGCTCAAATAAACTCAAAGACAACGAGGTAGACATTTTTTTCAACGTTTCGTTATCTCTGAATAAAGTTTGTAAAATGTAATCTCTCAGAGTTAGGCAGGTACTCTCCAACTCATCCAATAAAAAAAAACTTTCGCTTACATTTAGAATAGACCTTCAGGGTAGACATGGCAGATTTAGACATAAAGATAGAACGCGAAAGTTTAGAAGTGTTTACTAATAAAAGCAGTCAACATCATAGTATGTACCATAGCATCCTTTAAAGCCAGTTAGACGGGCGTGTAGTTGCTCCCATGGAACCGGTCGACACGGAAACCTCATTACACGTCTGGTACAATGGACGCAGTCACTTTCTTCATGTTTTAATAAATAAAACATAAGTTATTGTCTGTATTATGTATTCTTAGTGAGTGTAAGATTATTGAATGTTAGGGCGAGCACCGTAGGGAAATTCAGAAAGAATCCTACTAATATTATAAACGCGAAAATTTGTTGATGTTTTTTACTCTTTCACGTAAAAGCTACTGAATGGATTTAGATAAAATTCGGCATAATCTGGATTCGGCATAATCTGGAGTTTATAATCTGGATTAACACATAAGATACTTTATATCCCGATATTCCCACGGGAACGGGAACCACGCCGGTGAAACCGCGAGCGACCGCTAGTAGGTTTATAACGTCGTTTATTATTTCGATACATTTTTAAATATTGCTATTTCTGACATTTCTATCTATTCTCACCTCAGTAGTATTCTTGTGGAATCTTTTAAATAGATTTTTCTTGTTGATTTGTCTTGATTTTCACCTTTATATGTATTATGGCATACAAATCATAATATAGTCATTTTCAATTAAAACATGTTTTTAGTTGGCATACTTTTTAATTACATACATTAGTACCTCCATACACTCACGACAACTGTCCCCAAAGGGTTATTCAAAGACCAGACCATCTTATATAAGTTTATCGCCATAACAACGATGTTTATAGCATTGTTGTGTTCCGACAGTTTGAGATAAGATAACCAGTTCCTCAGTGTTTAAGGATTCCGGGTTCGCGTGCTTCCACCTTCGGCCTTATGGTCACTTACCATCAGGGCCCTGATTCTGTATCGCAATCTATAGATTCCACACCTAAACCTTACCGCGCACAAACGTCAAACGCATACGTTTATGGGAAGATATCGTAACTTTTTAAGGAATTAACGTGGTTTGAAACAAGGAATCATCACAGAATAAGGGCCCAGGTGAGATGAAGGCCAAGCGCTTACCCGTTGTATATAGAAAAAAAAACAATGACTAGGTACTGCAAAAGAAGTGCACTGCCACACCACACGTTTTACCAAATAACGGCTGCACATGTGCTCAGCGTGATAGGTGGTGGTGGCGCTTGGCCCGGGGCGCCCGCGTCGCCCAGTGGCAGGGCGTGCGCGACGACGACGCCCTAAATACTTGTTTTTACTTAGCATAGTTTTTAATTGGCATGGTCATTAATTGGCATGCTATTTTAGTGGTAAGGCATGAGCATTATTTGTTTTATTTATTTATTTATTTATTTATTAGATCACCAACAAGATTACATTGAATCAAGATACAGTTACACAAAGATAGGTATACAATTTATAAATGTAAGCTTAATTATAGGTGACAGCTGCATGCAAATAAGGTCAACAGCAATGACAAAAAAAAACTATAAAACTAAAACGGTTAATAAAAATTATAAACTATTTTACTGAACAATTAGGTATGTATCTATTATGAATTAGTTGGCTTGTTTAAGGACAATGATTTAACTTTATTTAAAGAATAGTAAAATGTATCTATATTTGTGGACTTGTACAGGGAGTTATACCGGGAAATCATTCTATTCAAAGGAGAGAATATACCTAGATTTGACTTAGAGCTCCTCGTAACAAACAAATTATATCGAGCAATTCTAGGCAGCCTGAATGGAGCATTTAAATTCACCCTCGATAGCTAAGCAGGACAGTCCATATGGCCATTTACGAGTTTATGCAGAAAACTAATGTCTAACATGTTCCTGCGATCCTGGAGGGACAGTAATTTGAAGTGTTGTAATCTGTCTTCATAGTGAGGTAGTTTTTTTGCCAGATTTAAACCGTATGACAAATGCCATAGAAATCTCTTTTGAACCCTCTCAATCTTTTTAACATAAACATCGTAGTGCGGGTTCCACACCGGACTACAATATTCTAATCTACTTCGCACTAGCGCATTGTATAAGACAATTTTTGTTTGCGATTTCTTGAATTCCCTACAGTTGCGCAAAACAAATCGTGTTTTAAAACTATTCCTCACTATGTTATCTATGTGGATATTAAAACGTAGCTTAGTATGTGTGAAACATTTTTTTGTATTGAGAGACATACCATTTACATCACACCATTGACTAAGTTATTTATGTCATTTTGATGGAGCAATACATCGCCAGGTGTATTAATTTGCCTTAGAATTTTAAGGTCATCGGCAAACAAATAGCATTTGGAATTGTTAAAGCATTGGAAGATATCGTTGATAAAAATATTAAAAAGAACAGGCCCAAGGTTTGAGCCTTGTGGGACTCCAGAGTAAACCCTAATAGGGTCTGAGGTGTACCCATTCGCCACAATCATTGACTTTCGATCGCCCAGATATGATTCACACCAGTCCAACAAGTTTCCAGTGATTCCAATAGAGGATAATTTTTGGACTAAGACACTGTGATTAATTTTTTTTTTTTTAATAAACGAAAGAGGCAAACGAGCTGGTCACCTGAAGGAGAGTATCACCGCCGCCCATGTACACCTGCAAAACCAGAGAAATCGCAGGCGCGTTGCCGTCCTTTAAGGAAGGAATAGGGTTAAGGAAGAAATAGGAATTGTGAGAGGGAGGGGGGGATGGGCCTCCGGAACCCTCACTGGCCGGACTAAACACAACAGCACCAAGTACCATTATTTCACGCCGGATATTCGTGAGTCTACCACTCAGTCAGTGTCACTCATTTAGCACCACCCAGGGATCACGTGTATCAAGGGTAAACCTACGGACGCGAGTAACTTTAACCCCCAAATAACCTCATATTTAAAATAAATGTTAACGATTTAGATTGAAGAAATCTGGCTGGAAGGCCCACGCGGCGCCTGGTCCGGCGCCCGCGCGGCCCAGTGGCAGGCCGTGCGCGCGCGCATGGGCATCGCGCAGATACAGCATGAGCTCGACGAGCTAGCGCCGCCGGGGCACTGGACGGTGCATGCCAGGCTGGGGGATGGCACACAGGTAATATTTACTACTGGTGGTTTTCGTATAACCAAGGTATACCCAGGCCCCATGGATTCCGCTAACATCCTTGATTAAAAACACTACAGTTTTAGCAGATCGCCATCATCAGCATATAGTCCTACCTACTACTGTACAAGTTCCAACATGAACACCATCACATGCATGAAGAGATTGGGTCATAATCTACCACAACGAATGCCATCTTACGACAACAACCGTGCCTTACGAAGCATGAAGAAAGTTCGAGATCGATCGGTCATCTATCCAGTGACCCGTCAGGATTATGGCAGGCCATCATGAATGGGTGCGCTTGTTACCTTGCTGTTCCCCGATAAAGAGCGCTCTAATTATTTTAGACTGCATAGGTTGCTTACCATCAGGCAGGATAGTCACAGTGACGAGTCAAAAAAAATACAGCATTATACCGTTTTTGCCACGGGTATGGCTTTTGACTACGATGGCGAACAACGAGTTATGTAACTTTACCTTAACGACACGTCTTGAATCCTTAAGTTAACAGAGTCTAATAATTACCTTCGCACTTGCAGGGCTCAGCCGGGTTCATGGTGGGCAACTACGAGCTGCCGCCGTTCCAGCTGAGCGTGCGGCACGCGCAGCGGGTGCTCCGGGCCAGCGACCGACTCGTGTGGACCGTGTGCGTCAGGTACTGGCTACCATTGACCTAGAAGTATAGACAAGTACGTCCATACAAACCATTTGTTCAAATTCTGGAATGAGAGACCTAAAAATCGCTGCAGCCGCTGCAGCGCTTAAACATTTAAATGTCGTGTAATCAACAGACAGATATCGCAGCGCCGCAACGCCAGATCGGACAAAGACAACGTAGTGTGTATCAAAATGGCGTCCCAAATAGATTGTCAATAACATTATTTGAAAATATATCTTTTCTATTCTCATAATACGATATAACTACATAATAATGACTTGAAGAACAATTAATTTCACTTACTTGACAACTGAATTGTAGTAAACATCTAGCTGTACACTTTCAAAAGAAATAAAAAAATATTTTCGCCGCTCCGCACGCGCGGATGTCAAAACCACACTAAAGCAAGGTGCCGAGTCGACTCCGCAGATGAGTGGAACATAGTGCGTGTTCGGAAGGGCCTATCTAGTGCAACGTATATATCGCTGCTGGCTACATACATATACTCACGACTTAGTCCAAGGGTTAGTCAGAGAAGGCAACGAGGACTGCAAAAGCAAAGCTCTGCCACACCTCACAGAGACATCAATTAAGTATTAATGACAATTAAGTCTCTTGCTGTCACTTTCTTATGTATAGCTAAATAGAGAAGAAAAGACATTTAATTGTAATTAAAACTTAATTGACGTCTCTGAATACGGCAGTTAATAGGTAACTTGTTTTCCTCTTGAGTTTTAAAAAACACTCAATAAGTTTGCAACGTACAAAAAACATGACGTTAAGGATCGCTTCTGCAACATAAATGCTTTGGCAAAATTTTAACTAATTAGACAACCAAGGTAGCCTTAACGATAAGTTGGAACGGAATATCAAATTATCTTGTACCTATTGAATCTTAACCGTCAAAAAACCTCTCTCGATCTCGAGAGAAAGAGAGGTTCATCATCATGATGATATGATAAAAACCGGCTTCATAATGAGCAGGAACTGTCAAGAGATAGAAAAAGTGTTTTTTAAAGTCTAGAATTCAATACTAAATAATTAAAATTCCGTACTTACCTACTGTTTTTTTGAAAACTAAAGATCTTGCTTCCAATTCTGATCCAACCAACAGGTACCCATGGACGGAAGCAGTGGAGGGCATGCTAGTGATCCGTATCCGCGGCGCGGGCGGCACCACCGTGGGCAACGAGTCCAGCGCTGGGATCCGCACCGTGGTCAGGATAAGGGCGCCGCGGGCTTGCCACAGACACGCTGCGGCCTCTAGAAGAATCGGGCTGAATGGCACCAATCCACCTGACGTCGTTGTTGCTGACTTCTCCTTCCAGGTTGGTGAACTGTTTCTTAAGCCCCCCCCTTTTTTGCTACCTTGCTAGTTAAACGAGACGTGAAGAGGCACTTTGTGGGCCGGCAAAATAAAGGTGACATGCTTCGTCTTTTACGCTGCACCAGTTGTCCTCGCGCCTGGATTCCACTTCCACTTAACATCAGGTGGAGTGCGCTCATTTGCCGGGCTAAATATAAAAAATTTAACTTTCGCAATGCTGCGTTCAATAGTTTATTTATTCAATAACAATACATTTATTTGTGTCGGAAATAAAAAAGTAAGTAAGTATATAAATTAAAAATAAACAAAATTCTAACATGCAAATTAAATAAATATTAAATTAGATTATTTCTCTGAGTTTGCAATCGGTTGTCTCTGTTTGCAGGTGTTTTAAACTTTTCAGGTTTAATAAATTTAATAAAATCACTAAAATGGAAAACTAGGAACTGTTAAAATTTTAAATTTTTTAAAGTATTCTTGCATGTTTTCCATTGCGGAATACGTACTGTAGTTCTGATAGCTCTTTTTGTAACACAAAAGCTCTATCTATGTTATATTTATATGAATTTCCCCAGAACCCAATACTATATCGCAGATGGGACTCTACTAGCACGTAATATACTGTTTTAAGTTGCTCTATTGTGATATCGTCGCGTAAACTTCTCAAACAATAACAAGCAGAACTAATCTTTTTTTTTCAATTTTATCCAGTTCATATTTCCAATTGAGATAAGCGTCGATATATATTCCTAAAAATTTCATTGACTCAACCAGTGTAATCCTCTTGCCGTTTAAGGTTATATCTAAACCCTCTTTATTTGTTGCCGTAGTTCTAAGCAACATAATATTGGTTTCATCATAATTTAGAACAAGATCATTAACACTAAACCAAGAACAAAAAGCTAAAAGAGCCTGCATGGTTTTACAATTTAACTCATAGCTAGTGTTAGCTGAGATAACAGCATTAGTGTCATCCGCAAAAAAATTAACTTTAATATCATAAACAGTATTATAAATGTAATTTACCAAGTCATTATTAAACACAACAAATAAAATTGGTCCCAAAATGGAGCCCTGCGGCACACCTTTCTTTATTTTTACTAATTTTGATTTACAATAATAGGCCGTTCCCTCATCCATACTTCTCAACTCCACAAATTGTAGCCTGTTTTCCAAATAAGACTTTAAGAGCTCTAAACATTTTTCTCTAATGCCATAGTGATCAAGTTTTATTAAAAGAATTTAGCGCCACTCTGGTTGGTTGACCAAATTTAAAACTGTAATGCGTTTTCCAATTAAATAAGTATCAATACAGTTTGTTCCCAAGTTAAAGAAGTTTTGCTCGAGTATCTAGTCGTAAATACAGTGTCCATATTAAAAGTCCATAAAAAACATTTTATATTATATATCTTTTCATGACGATAAGACACATACGATGCCTATGAAACATACTTTCATATATAGTCATCTACGTGTCATTTAATACAAACAGTTGGAATAATGGAAACAAAGTAACACATGACAGAATACTACTCCTCCGAATGCTTAGGCCGTACAGCCTTGCCTTGCCGATAATAAAAGGCTGTGAGACAGCCAGATCCGGCGAGATGAGAGATCCGGGGAGAGAGAGAATGGATTTTTTAACTATAATATCATTGATTACACGAGCAACTTTCAGGAGGATGGTACGAGGATATGGCAGAACACAACAGTGGTATCGCAGGTGGTGGACAAGCCAATCTCCCTGGAGTTTCTGACCAAGAACCGAGCTGTCATCTCACCGCGACTGCCCTACAAACTTAAAGTAGGTCAAAGTGTTTACATTTTAACTTTTTTAAGACGTACACCGCTTTCAAATATGCCCTATTGCCTTAAGTGAAAGCGGTAGTAACCTTGATTAATTACTTAACATCTATGTTTTTTCATAGATTTTTCAGTTAAAAAAGTCTGTGTAATAATGACGTTGTCAGCACAACATTAGTTCCTAGTTAGCTTCAAAGTCATCTCTTTTCTTCTTTTTTGCTTTTTGATTGCGTCTAATTTTTTTTGTCTTTGTTGCGTTGTTACCAATAAATGTTTATCTTCATTTCTTTATCATTTTTAGAAGGACTTTATTAAATTAACGAAAACCTGCTCTCTAACTGTCTTATTAATAAAAATGGTCAAATGTAAAACCTCGGTTTAAAGTGACGGCGTCTCGTTGTTATTTTATAAGACAGACAGAGACAGCGTCAATTTAATGCTAAGTGTAACTTCAATCAACGTTTATAAAAGGGTAAAAGAATTTCATCAAATTTTTTTTTATGCTGAGAGTCATTTCAAAGTTAGGGAACTTGTGTGAACTAACTTGTGCGAAAACCCTCAAAATCCACTATAGTTACCCGCGTATGTTCACTGCTGTCAAACTTAACATTACCATATGTTTTATTAAATACCATGCTACTTACCAAGAATTTCTTCACTTCCAGAATCTATAAGAATAGGCTGCTCTTCATATGTTCAAATTCCATTGACATGTCCTATGTTACCAGGTGAAGGCAACCCGCTGGGATGACAAGCCGGCGGGCGGAGTGCTCGTGCGCGTGTGCCGCGACGCGGTGACGTCACCGCTGACGTCACCGCCGCCCGTGACGTCACCGCCATGCTCCGACGCGTTTACGGACGCGTGGGGGGTCGCGAGGCTCACATTCACCGCCAGCGACGCGCCCGTGGTGCAGTACACCTTCCAGGTAATCTAAAGGCACGTGTGCCGTGATGTGCTGACGTTACCGCTGACGTCACCGCCATCCGTGACGTCACCACCGCCGCCCGTGACGTCACCTTCCAAAGTCACGCAAAAGTCCTTTACCTCGCACAGGCATACCTGACCAACGATAGTTCTACCACAGCCCTGCCGCTGCAGATAGCAGTCCGTCAAGCGCACTCCGTGTAACATCTACAACCAAAAACAGAATACAGAGGATATATCTAATATATCCTCTGGTTAACAGCTACAAGCTGTTACACGGAGCTAATTCTGTTTTTAAATAAGGCGAAGGGGTTTGCTGTATACAGTTTAGTTAAGTCTTCGTGTTTAATTCTAAGTTTTATTTTGTTTTTAATTTTATAATTCGATTTTTTTATCCTGTACACGTTGCCCATCGCAGCATCACCAAACCGGTTCCGACGGTAAATCAGCGCTGATCGCAAGGCCAGCATTTTGCTGAGTCGGAATCCGTTTTGGAACGTTCTCTGTATGTTTTTTTTTTGTCTGTATTAACTAAACTGTTTTGTCCCAAATAAATATTTTTTCTTTCATTCTTCTATATCAATTTCGGTCACCCTATTGTGACCTGGTATAACTTAAGTTAAAGCTAAGCTACAAGCCCCTACGCCATTGACTTCACCATATTCCTTCACCCCCACCAGGCATCCCTAGCCAACGACAGTTCTACCACAGCCCCGCCGCTGCAGATAGCAGTCAGATACAGAATACTGAGGATATATCAATTTCGGTCACCCTTTTGTGACCTGGTATTAATTAAGTTCATTGTCCTGAATGTACAAGCTCCTACCATTGACTTCACCATATTCCTTCACCCCCACCAGGCATCCTTAGCCAACGACAGTTCCACCACCGCCCCGCCGCTGCAGATAGCAGTCCGTCACGCGGGCTCCGTGCACGCGGCGCTGGGCCCCATCAGACCCGACACGGAGTCCGGGAAGACCTTCGTGCCCTTATACGTCAATCTGAGGAATGCCACCAGACCGATCACGGTGCACTTTGTGGTGAGTTGTTTTTTTTAACACACACTACATAAATAAACTGTGTGGCGTAGCGGTGAAAGAATACTATCACCCCCTCTTAGGGTTACCATACGTCCGGATTAGTCCGGACATGTCCGGACTTTTAGACTCTAGTCCGGAATTTGTCCGGCTCTTTAATTTGTCCGGATTTTTGAATATGAGTAACAAAACTACATATTAAGTAATATCAAATAAGTCTATTAACTTCTTTCTCATTTATCTAAAAACAAAATATAAAAAATGAGTAATGTTTCCATTTTGTAACTAAAAAGTCCGGACTTTTACCAAAATGTCAGGCTTTTTGTCAGGACTTTTCAAATTCCTAATTGGTAACCTCTCTTCCCTTGGGTGTCGTAAAGGGCGACTAACGGACTAAAGACTGCACATACTTCTAACACCATAAAGCGGTGATGGGCTTACTACCTATCACGCTAAGCACATGTGCAGTCGCTATTTGGTGCAAAGTGGACTATGTGACAGGGATAATAGTCGTGAATATATTGTATTTTTTTTATGTAGGTATACATACATAATCACGACTATTATCCCCGAAGGATTAGTCAGAGACAGGCAACGAGGACAGCAAATAGCAATACACAGCTACAGTCCACGTTTTACCAAATGATAACTGAAAATTGTCGTTTTTTTTTAATTATTAAAATAATCGGAACATTTAATTTACAAATGTTTTATATGTCCAACGAGATTTGTAGTGGTAGTTAACTTTCTTTTCGTTAGCGAACGAAAAATAGTTTTCGAAGGACGAGATATTTGGTATTCAAGGGAATAATAACTACAGACTTTTATAAAAACACCAAATCAACGTTGTAACGCCGAATCTCTTCTCAGGTGATAACCCGAGGAGGCATCATCTACCGATGGGGTGCGACCACGCAGTGCCCTTTGACCAGTTCCGCCGACTACCTTCCAACCACCTCCAGAAATAGCCAATGTCTTCACGCACAAGTCGCCAATCTTGACACAAACTTAGCCAATTTTGACGGAAACTTAGCAAATTTTGACGAAACCGAAGCTATTTTTGACGGAAACCTCGCCAATTTTTACGTAAACTTCACAAACTCTGACGCGAATATGGCGAAATTGGAGTCAGACTCGCTGGTAGACCGCCACCTTCTGAGGGTGATGCTGCCTATCAAGGTGACGCATCAGATGTGCCCGGACAGCCACCTGATAGCTTTCTTTCAATACAATGGAGAGCTGGTTAGTGCCAGTAAGCACTTTGAGATGGAGGAATGCTTTAACAATAAGGTAAGAAATTTAGCTATTACTGCCGCTAAAATTTGAATCCTAATGTCATACTTCTAAATAGATTCAAATTATTTAATAAGTATTGTTACATTTAATTTACGGTTTCTTTATCATGTCTTCTCTGCAATGTTTAACCGCCTCTAGTATAGTTTTTTACTACAAATAGACCACTGGTTTAAAAATATAACGTGGCTTCCGGAGCACGGAAGAGACCAAGCAGTTTTAATTTTGTCACCCATCCGTTGACTCAGCATTGCGAAAGTTACTTAACTAACTTGCATAATCCCAACAGGCAACGCTGCGCCATCGAGATCCTTACCTCACTTACCTACTCATAAACTTATATTTATATAATGTATGAACGAAGCTGGTTCTAGCAATATCCGTAGAAGTGAATGCAATAAAGTTTATAGGCGGTTTCACATTAGACGACTTAGCAGCGCCGCCTTCGCGCGTTCTAAGCAAATGAGAGCGCGCGGCTGCACTTTAGTACGGAAACGCGCGGCTGCCTCTAAGTTCAATAAAGTCAAAGGGCTCTAATTTCATGTTGTTTATTAAAACTTCATATACTTATTTTTCCTGATATATTTATAATGTATTTTTATCTAAGTTATCTACCAATTGCGCAGGTGGAACTGACCTGGGCCTCCCGTCAAGTAGCCCCAGGTTCCATCGCTACCCTGCAGATTACCACAACAGGACCAGCTCTCTGCGCTCTAACAGTTCTTGACTCTGCTGCTAAATGGAATCAGCCCACGACGACGGTTAAAGACGTGTTGATGACTGGCTTGATGAGGCTCATGCACAGCCATAGGAACTTGACGGAGTATGACGCGGCTGGAGCATGCTTCCTTAGTAAGTTGCTCGGCAATGTAACCCTTTACCTTATCGTAAGTATATTATACAATGAAAGGCAACCGGCTCGATGGAGAAGTGACATCGATAGAGTCGTGGGAAAAAGTTGACTTCGTATACCAACAGAGAGAGATGGCGTGCAAAGGGAGAGGCCTTAACCCAACATTGGGTGGGGATAGGCTGAAGAAATAAAAGAAAGATACGACGTGTTATCAACGTTGCATTTTTAATAATTAATCCGCGTATATTAAATTAATACTATATTTTTTTTATAAACTTAAGTGAAAATTTTAGCATATTTCTTGATTCTGCTGTAAACTAAAACCCCCAACGTCGGTAAATATTTCCTGATGACTGCCTTAAAAAGACTCAGGCACAGCCACAGGAACTGGATGAAACTCAAAATAATGAAACTCCACTATTCCCAGCGTCAGACAGCCCGGAGCTACCAACAGACAGTCTGGAGTTGACAGCGACGTGGCTAGCCGCCGCCGGGGTCAGGATTACCGGTGGGGGGCTGACCCGAACCCGTACCAAGTGCGTGGAAGCACCGGCGCCATTGATCGACGACGCCACCGTGCCCAGGAGTGACTTTTCCGAGGTAGGTGGAGGTTTGAGTAGAGGTGACAGTTCAAACACTTTAAGCTATATATATTTGTATAAGAAAGGTAGACGGCGTTTCCAAAAATGTCTGTTTATTTCTGTCGCTCTAAGAGGATGTAAGAAAATAAATGCCCTTGCTGAGCTTTTCACCGGCTTTTCTGTTGACCCAAATGTCTGGTGCATGTTATATTTATCATAGGGTCATTCATGTAATCACGATTATTATCCCCGAAGGGCTAGTCAGAGACTAGACAATGAGAACAGCAAAAGCAGTCCTCTACTATAGTCCACTTTTCACCAAATAGCGACTGCACTTGTGCTCAGCGTGACAGATGGTGAGCCCATCGCCGCTCCATGCCCTTGGATGAATGGCAGTCTTAAGACCCCTGTATTTTACTTTAGCATGCCAATCATTGAAATTGGCACATTGGTTTTTGAAAATTTCAACTTTGAAGTTTGAATGGGAAACCGAAATGCGTAAATCCTCATAAGGTCGATTCACACATATCAGTGAAGTCACAGTTCTGACACAGTACCGGCACAGTGCAAAATATTCTTTCATACATTCTCTATGAACGCATCCCCACTTGTCAGTGGCAGTGACGACACAGTGCTCTCAGTGTTAATGCTGCTCTTCTTCTTCGTCTAAAGCAATAGCTATCATTGCTAGCTCCGTAATATTTAACAGAGCCATAGCAACAATCACGTTACTTGACGACGGTCACGTTTTCACTGAAGCTCTGTGAACTGGGTACTGACATGTGTGAATTGAATCACTTACGCAACACTGCAGTACTGATACTTAACTGAGCGAACACGTTGACGGAATGTGACTTCACTGATACGTGTGAATCGACCTTTAACACTTTAACAGGCACAGCATGTTCAAATTTTTCTTTGGATTTCGACCTTATCTCAATTGTATAAAGTTCAAAATATGGTGGGAATATACATCCCTCTGCCTGTTAAAGGGTTAAAGATAACCTCCAACCTCCCAGGCGTGGCTGTGGCGCTTAGCCGGCGTGGGCGCCAACGGATCGGCGTCTGTGTCGGGGCGCGCGCCCGACTCCATCAGCCGGTTCGAGGCATCCGCCTCCTGCCTGTCCCGGACAGGCTATGCCAGCGCGCCGCCCGCCGTGCTGCAGGTATGGACTTTGATGGCATACATGACATACTTGGCTTACTCATCTGATGGTAGGTTTAACATACATACACTCACAACTAGGCTTGCCAACTGTCCTGGATTTTCCGGGACGTCCCGCTTCTGGGTTTATTTTGGGCCGTCCCGCCGTGACCCCTTGCGGGACGCTTTTTGTCTAGGAAATCAGTGATAATATGACATAAGTATCTATCTCGTAACAACTACCCTCGGGTTAGACAGTAGGCCTGAGTAATTTGTAACGAATTATTAAAATTTCTTAATACATGGTGGATCATGATGATTTGAGACACTTTCCACAAGGCTGGCAAGCATACTGTCCTCAATACGCCATTGAAAAGCATGGTAATGTAGACAAACCCTTTATGAGTCAATTCAATAGTTGTTTGTCTATTAGGTCAAATCCTGGATCCTTTTTGTCAATTTAATTTAATAATTTAAAATGTTTGTCATACATTTGTATTGATTTTTTATTAAATTATTAAAAAAATATGTTTCTTTTCTTCTAATCGTTTTATATGTGGTGTGTTGTGTCCCGCGTAATATACCTAAGTCCCGGATGTCGAGCGGGGTAATCCCGGAAATGCCTTTTTTGGAGTTGGCAAGCCTACTCACAACTGTTATCCCCGAAGGGTTATAGTCAGTCAGAGATTAGGCCATGAGAACCGCAAAAGGTACCTACACTGCCACACGGTCCACCAAATAATATCTGTACATGCGAGCCCTTCCCCGGTCTATTCTGATGATGTATGTGCAGTCTTTTGTCCGTTAGTCGCCTTTTTACGAACCCATAAGGGAAGAGGTACATAAGTGCTTATTTTCCGGTACCTTTATTTTTGTTTTAAAGGCCTTTATATATATTATATATATTACCAGAATACAATAGACCATTCCGTTTAAAGTAAATTTCCAAGCGTCCCTAATGTTAATCTCTAGATGTTGGTGGTAGAATTCAGCCCTAAACTCTGTTCTATGGCGAATAACACCACCGAATCAAATTAAATCTGTCTCGATCATGTGTACTTGCTTGCCAATCATTAACTTGCAATTGAAGAGGATTTCTCCACAACTTTATGGTGAAATTAATGGATCAGCTTGAAACACGCTGGGTCTTCTAGGATTTTTGGTAAATTAATAAAACACTTGTTTTTAGTACAAAATCCAGAGTTATAATAAATTTCAGAACCTTTGCGGGGAGCTCGGGGGGAAGGGGGAGGGGAATGCTGAGTATGATAAATTCAACTCTCCCGTGGGACCGCGTATGTTTACTTTCATATATGATCGATCACGTTATACGCAATCAAACATGATTTGCAGGTTTTCAACGAGTTCTTCATACACGCCGACGGGCCGCGACGGCTGAAGCGCGGAGACGCGGCCATCGTGCGGTACCGACTGTTCAACTACTTGTATGAGTCCTTGAGCGTGAGTACTGCTATAATATACTCGTAAAGGTACGAATTAAAATAATCAAACACCGTGCGGGACGGATGAATCAATAGGAGAAAATTTTACTATAAAATATTACATTATAATCTCTCAGTGTACCTACATACCTAAAAAATATTGTTAATGATGTTTTCATAGTCACATAACTAAAAAAAATTACTTACAAGTTTTTCATGAAAAGGCTCTAACATTCAAAAAGTGTTGTATTTTTCCTGAAGCGGTTTTAAGCCCTATTACTTGCTGCATTCAACCCGTGTAACTTGTAAATCCCATCACTAGATGGATGGGACAGGGATTCTTTATCTATTCATATATTTTTATATTTTAAAATATAAATTTCCTTACACCCAGGTACAAATCCAGATCGTCACCGACTCCCACTTACAAGGTCCCACCGACCACGTGGAGTCGGCGTGTATCAGCGCGCGCGCATCCATCGCGCGGCGCGTGGAGATTCAAGCCAAGGCTGAAGGCGACGCGCGCCTCAGCATACGCGCTAAAGCCGTGGCAGACGGAAACTGCGGGAATAGCACGGGCCGGCCGGGGGTCAGGTTGGTGGAAGCGAATATTAGTTTAGGAAACACTTTTTTCTTCTTTTTTTAAAATAGAGAAGAAGAAGTGAGAGAAGAGAATAGAGAGAAGAGAAGCTAGGTGGCGCAGCGGTTAAGGCGTACGCTTTATTTTTTAAATAGAGACGCTAGGTGGCGCAGCGGATAAGGCGTACGCCTTGTTTTTAAATAGAGACGCTAGGTGGCGCAGCGGATAAGGCGTACGCTAAGTTTTTTAAATAGAGACGCTAGGTGGCGCAGCGGATAAGGCTTACGCTTTGTTTTTTAAATAAACACGCTAGGTGGCGCAGCCGATAAGGCGTACGCTAAGTTTTTTAAATAGAGACGCTAGGTGGCGCAGCGGATAAGGCGTACGCTTTGTTTTTTTTAATAGAGAAGCTAGGTTACGCAGCGGTTAAGGCGTACGCTTTGTTTTTTAAATAGAGAAGCTAGGTGGCGCAGCGGATAAGGCGTACGCTTTGTTTTTTTAAATAGAGAAGCTAGGTGGCGCAGCGGTTAAGGGGTACGCTTTGTTTTTTAAATAGAGAAGCTAGGTGGCGCACCGGATAAGGCGTACCTACGCTTTGCGATCTTCCGCAATGCTTTGTCACTGGATGGGTGACTGACTAAATCACCGACTCCCACTGAGAAGGTCCCACCGATCACGTGGAGTTAGCCTCCATCCATCGCACGGCGCGTGGAGATTAAAGCCAAGGCTGAACGGCACGCGCGCCTCACCAAATGCACTAAAGCCGTGGCGGATGGAAACTGCGGTAACGGCACGGGCAGGCCTGGGGTCAGGTTGGTGGAAACAAATATAAGTTTATGAAACATTTCTCTCTCTAGGGGCTCAACCCGGGGGCCCCTGGGGCGGTATTATTGATACGGCCGGTCATCGATTGCTACGCCCCTGGCATCCTATGTAAAATTTGCTAGAGAGATTAATCGCTCGGTAAATAACGACTGACTCAACGAACAAGCATCGGCCAAAAAGTAACTGGTGCAATGCTGAATCAATAATACGGTAGGTTCGGCAGCGTCCACGGATTGATGTGGCCACTTTCCATAGGTTATATTGTCGTTTGCCGGCTTAGTCTAAAGACAGAATAGACAGAGTTCACATCAAATAAGACGCTCGTCTTAGGCGCTGCGCAAACTTATACACATTGCCGACACGTATACCCAGTGGTATACGTGTCGGCAACAAAAAGTGTGTACGTTTTAGATGAGTATCTTATTAACATTTTCCGTTTTTGCTCGCAGTGACGAAGTGATCATCTCAATCGCCGTGGAACTGGAAGGTGTGCCCCAGGAAGAACACAAATCAATATTACTTTGCGGAAGGGGTAAGGACTTGGCTAGTTACGGCCTTCTTTATAAAAAAATTAAGTACGTATTATAGCCTGTATACTAGCTGTCCCATTATTGAGCAAAAGCCTCCATCGTTGAAATCAAGTCTTCGCCACCTATTAAGGGGGGTTAGGCGGTCAGCGAAAATTCCGGGCCCGCTTAATTCGTAAGCGCTATTCACATTTTTATCAAAAATTTAATAAAAATATTTAGATTTTTGGAAATCCAAAACAGACAAGAAATCGAAAAGGTAAATACCTATGTGTTGATGATTTAATAGAAATTATTATTGTAAAACAACCGTGTTTTAAATAAAATTTAATACAAATGCACATTACGACCGCGTAATGTGCATTTATATGAAATTTTAGAGGTAACTTATGGATTTTTTTCTATCGAGCGGATTTTTTGATGCATAACCCGGGTTTGTGATTACCAAACGCATTTAGTGATCAAGCCAATACCCATCAATTGTAGCGAAGACTTGATTTCAATGATGGAGACCTTGGCCCAGATACAATATAAGGCGACTGCTAGAAACCGCAAGAAACTTCAAGGGCTGGTCAGGTCACGTGTTATAAACATGACAAAAATGACAAAAAAGAAATTCGTGCTTTTATCATTTATGATTAAATAATTCATTTTGCGAATTTTAATTGGATAGTCTTTGAGTATCTAATTTATTTTAAAGTAATACATTAAGAAAAATACGCACATTTCGTAGTAGGAAAATAAATGGGGTCTCATTGCAGACTAACGTAGGTACTTATCGCCCGGCTGACGCGGACAGGTCAACAGACGGTTGCATTGGGTCAACGACCGGCCGCTGCCCGCACGTTGTAAACAATGGTTATATTTAATTGTTTTTCTTTTTATTTTTCTTATGTTATTGCTTTAAAATAAATCAGATACCTCGAAGACTATCTAATTAAAATTCACAAAATGAATTATTTAATTAAAATTGAAAAAAGCATGAATTTCTTTTTTGTCTTTTTGTCATGTATAAAGCACTCGACCTGACCAGCCCTTGAAGTTTCTTGCTGTTTCTAACAGTCGCCTTATATAGAACACAATTTACATCCTTAACCCACCAACCCGGATCGGGCCAGCGTGGTGGGTTATGGCCCAATACCCCCACGTCCACGCGGGGGGCCTGTGCCCAGCAGTGGGACGTTTATAGGCTGATGATGATGATGATTGCATCCTTTACTTTACTTTTTTTAGCAAATAACACCTTGACTTGTTCCCAGCAGTGGCACACGTAACCTTGTTTCTCCATGCAGGTAGCCCAGAGGCCAGCAGCTCGGAGGTGTCGTGGCCCTTCGCCCCCGCGCCGCAGGCGGTGGCCGGCAGCGAAGCCCTAACCTTGTGGGTGGCGGGGGACCTCACGGGGCCCTTGCTGGCTGTGAGTTTATACTTTACTAAGCGATCTAGCGCTTCCACATATAGACGACTTTAATCAAAATACTACATACCATAATTTCAAATTCCAAATTCCATTCGGGCTACATTTCATTGAGCCCTTATTATTGTCACTACGTAATCATCGGTTTGCAAGTCTACTCGTATAGGGGACCATGTACTGAGAGCCAGCCACAAACTCAGCAAGCCCGACAGCCCGGCGGCGGCCTAATTGGTATGTTTTACGATTTTCATTGAGTGTTAGCTTTACGTATCAGAGGAGCTTGATCGATGGCGCAGCGGCTAGCGCATTCGGCTTGCGATCTTGCCCGCAAAGCAACTTTCGCAATGCCGGGTCGCTGGATGGCAGCGTGGTGGGTTTTAACGACTGCCCAATATCCCCACGTGATATTGTCCAAGTGTAGGCCTGTGCCCAGCATTGGGACGTTCATAGGCTGGTGATGATGATGATGATTGAGTGATATGCCGTCAACTAGCCCGCCGACAAAAAGTCGGTGGCTTTGGTGTGTATTGCGTTTGATACATAAGGACCTTATGGACCGAAAGGGTTTTCAACGTTTCACTATCTTAATATGTTTGTTTGCAGGACGCCGACGCTCTAGTAACTCTGCCCCGAGGCTGCGGCGAGCAGAACATGGCGCGCCTCGCGACCAATCTCCTCGCGCTCACGCTGCTGCCGCCCACCAGCGCCGCTGCCGCCGCTGCCAAGGAACACGTCGCTAGAGGTACGCACATTAATTAATTAAATTCTTGTTTACGCTCACACCAATTATCTAGACCAAGACGAGTATTCTTTTGAAACTCGTTAATATGGTAAGATAACGGATACTTAACTTAACTTTAACTTTCCTACACTCACACCAATAATCTAGCCCAAGAGAAGCTTCGAAGAAACTCGTTAAATGTTACTAGACAACGGGTAACATACTTAAAATACTTATATACATACTTATTATACATAGAAAACACCCAGACCCGAGGCAACTTAGAAACACAATAATTTCTAAATTGACCCGACCGGGGATCGAACCCGGGACCTCAGAGATGGCGACACCATGAAAACCGGTGTACAAACCACTCGACCAAGGAGGTCGTCAAATAAATATACATAAACATAGAAAAAACACCCGGACCCCAAATCAATTTAGAAAAACAGTGTTTCTTTAAATTGACCCGACCGGGAATCGAACCCAGGACCTCAGAGATGGCGCGACGCCAGACCCGGGTGCTAACCACTCGACCACGAAGGTCGTCGAACATACATACATTATAGTCACGACTATTATCCCCAAAGGGTTAGTCAGAGAAGGCAATGAGGAGTGTGAAAGCAGTGCAATGAACTCTTAATCTTTTGTTTTACCATTTATCGATTTCATTTTCATTTTTCAAAAATTTAAATATTTATGGCAGTTGTAAAAATTAATAATACCAGATTCACAACTATTATCCCCTAATCAGATACCAGCCAATGAGGACCGCAAGAGCAGTCCACTCGGCACACCAAATGTAACTGCACATTATGCTTAGCGTGATAGGTGGTGGGTGGCCCATCGCCGCTCTAAGCTGTTGGATATAGATGCAGTCTTCAGTCCGTTATTTGTCTTATACGACACCCAAAAAAAGGGTGTAGTAGCACTATTCCGAAAGCACCATTCCGAAATCGCATTATTCCGAATGAACAATTTTAACCTTTTAGTATCTTTATTCCGATTATAATAAAATGCTTGTACAGTCAGCGTAAGTAAAACTAAAACATTTGATTTTATTTTTTATTTCTATTCTATTCTTAATTAATAGCTGCGCGTTTAGCATTAAGCCAATTTCAAGTGATATACTTATATTTTTAAAATAAATTTAGTATTGTACGGTAGATTGAAATAAAATGGAGTCTCTCAACACGTGTTGTTGCTAAAAGAACACTGGAGAAACTCCTATTTTTTATTTAAAAAATGCTTTAATATTAATTTTGTTTGTTTAGAAGGTTGTCTACGGGGTGTCTATGGAAAAAGTGGGCGGGATGCATTGAGTTATTATGTACTACGTACTAGAGACGACATCTCAACTAAATTGTTTGTAACACGCGTTAGAGCCAGCTCGCTCCAACTGTAGTAGTCTGTGGCAGGCGCTAGACGCAACAATAAGTGTGTATTCTGTGTTCTATTTTATTAAAATATACCTTTATGTGTGCTAAACAACTCAGGAAATACAAATAAAACCAAAGGAATCACTTTTCACCTGGAAATACGTACTAAATTATCGATGTAACATGCATTTGACTAATTATTTTATCAAATCGCCGAGATATGAAGCGGCGGCCATGTTTCGGTAAAATGCATATAGCTCTGGTCCGAGATATAGAGTAACAATATTTCTGTTTTGTACAGAAGTGACACTTTTAACGCTCTATGTGAAATAATTACTAGGGTTAAGATTATGATGGCAGTTTGATTGGGGATTTCGTTATAATTAATAAACTTACCTAAAATACTTTTTTATTAATGAACTTGACCGTTTTTTTCGAGATCATTAGATATATTAATAAATATTAGATATTTACCTTCGGGGTATCACAGGATTCACACGGCGTGGAAAATAACTTTATTCTTTAGCTCCGATGCATCGTTTCTGTGATATTTTTATTTATATTTTAGTACCTACTACCTATGCAGAAGAAATAGTACGTATGTATATAAATGTATTTGGTCATAAATAAACGCAAAGAGTTTCTATCATTTTATCAAACCATAGTATTATCTGTGGTTTAATCTGAAATAATAAAATGTAATAAAGAAAAATAATAAAATCTAATTAAAGGTAGGTAGAAAACATGCACAACAACTATGTCCGTTCTGCAGTGTAAAATCTATTATCTGTTGCACTACGTTGAATATGGTTGAACAAAACGCGTAAGCGCGCCGTGCAAATGGCGGCGCTTTTGAACTTTTGGCCACGAGAAAACAACACTCTAGAAGCGAGATGTTGTCAAATAATACACAATTTCACTCCCATTGTCTGTCACGAAAACACGTAGAGGTTACTAACCATTAAGGTGCAATAAACAAGGAAGACCTGTTTAGTCTTTACCTGCTACACCTTGTTTAGTCACATAGCATTATATCTTAATTAATGGCTATCGCGTGTAGCATTAAGCCAATTTCAAGTGTTTAATTTTTTTTAAAGTTTATTTATTATTGTACGGTAGATAGAAATAAAATGGGGTCTCCCAACACGTGTTGTTGCTAAAAGAACACGGGAGAATAGCTGTTTAGTCACTTCCCAGCTATTACGTTGCCTATATAATTGTGAATAGTAGGAGTCAAGGACCATATTTTCCAAAAAGTCGTGTCCTAATTTTAAATAAAAATTGGAACGCGACTTTTTTATTTTACTTTATGGCTGTGAGTAATTAAACTAATATTCGTAAAATAAGTAATTCAGATGAAGCGGGCAGGATTCAAATACGATTTTTAATCTCATCTCAATAATGCTTGAAAAATTTGAGCATCTGAATATTTGATACTCAGTAATATTTTTACACGTACCTACTTAAATAAATATTTATCCAAAATAATTGAAAAAGATTTTTATTAAATTTTTTTTTGATTATTTTTATATATTTTAGCGTTTTATTAACGCTTAAATATACTTAAGTAATTTTTTTTTAAACACTGAAAAAAGACGACAACCTCAGGCGGGAATCGAACCACGCACCTTCCGCATTCCGGGCGGAGATTTTTATTATCTTTATGAAATATGTAGGTATTAACTAAATTATTTACTTACTTTTATTTTTGGCATTAATTTACTTATTTTCATTTCAATATTACAATTACAACAATTAATAAATATAAAAACTAACACATTAGTTTTTAAACAACATTAACTTACAACTTTACAACTCAGTAATAAATCTGTATGAATAGTGTGTCGCATCTGCGTTTAGACATTTCTATGACAACTAGGTGAGCCCCGCACCACGGTACAAGTATCATTGTAGCTGTGCACAACTGCACATTTATTGTATGGGACGCCTACTCTAGTATATTTACCTCAATGGCGGGATGTTCCGATGAGTATGCAAAAAATCTGAAACTCGGGAAAAACCAAAATGCCGGTTCCAATATAGCGCCCATGTTTGTTGTTCATCTATGCGTTCGACTATACTTATTTGGCAATTCGGAATAATGCGTTGTGGGCCGGCAGAGTGAGGATGACTGATGCCGTCTCTTACGCTGCACCAGTTGTCCTCGCGCCTGGACCTCATTTCCACATAACATCAGGTGGAGTGGGGTCATTTGCCGGGCTTGGTATAAAAAAAAAATTCGGAATAATGCGATTTCAGAATAGTGCGATTTCGGAATAGTGCTACTACACCAAGAAAAGAGATAGGGCGGTAGTATTTTTTTAAATTATGAAATTTACGTATCAGCAATTATTTTAAATTGTAAATTTAGTAAAGCGTTTGATTAAGTAAATCATTTTTTATATGTATTAATCTTTGATCACATATAAAAACTATGTGATCGAAGGTATTAATATTATAATTCTTTTAATTATGTAATGTATTTTCAAAATATTGTTATGAAGAAATTCAGAGCTATTACTTCAACTCCTCTAACTTCAAGAGTTCTACAGGGTTGACACCTTAGGCCGGTGCCTAGCAGTGGGCACCAGAGATACACTTTTAATAAAACTGCGCTTTTATAACCGTATTTTAACCGTGTCGCGTAACGGTGAAAGAATACTACCCCTCTTTTCCCTTGGGTATCGTAAAAGGCGACTAACGGACTAAAGACTACACATACATGCAACAGCATAGAGCGGCTCACTACCTGTCACGCTGAGCACATGTGCAGTCACTAGTTAGCGAACAGTGGAATAAAGTAGAGGACTGCTTTTGCTGCCATCATTGCCAAGTCTCTGACTAACCTTTCGGGGATAATAGCCGTGTCGTGATTATATGTATGAATGTATGTATGATTTACATTACAGCCTCTTTGTTTTCACTATGATAAGAGTGTTGATATAACAGCAATGTTTCCAGGCTTCACCCGCCAGCTGCAGTACGTGCACGGCTTTGGCGGATTCAGCGCGTTCGGCGCCGCCGACGCCGAGCCCTCCACATGGCTCACTGCCTTCACCCTACGGTACCTGCGCCGGGCGCATAAGGTCACTAGCATTTACATATATCCATACACTCACGGCTGTTATCCCCTAAGGGTTAGTCAGAGAAGGCAATGAGGACCGCAGAAGCAGTCCACTGCCATAGTGCACTTTTCACCTATAGCGACTGCACGTGTGCTCATCGTGACAGGTGGTGAAGTCATCGCTGCTCTATGCTGTTGAATGTGCAGTCTGAAGTCCGTTATTCGCCTTTTACGACACCAGCCAAGGGGAGAGAGAGGGTGGTAGTATTCTTTCACCGCTACGACGCCGCATAAGGTCACTAGCATTTGCATACATCGGTTGTTATCCCCTAATGGTTAGTCAGTTACGGCAATGAGGACCGCAGAAGCAGTGCACACGGAACGGACACCAAATAACAGCTACACTAGTGCTCATGGCGTGGAGAATTTAAAACATAAGCGTTTTTCATACTTCAAAGAATCTATTAATCATCCGTCACCATTCACATTAACATTATAACCACCACCACCACCTTTTAGGGGGAGACGCAGAGACAGAAACGCCATGTCTTTTTGAGTAGGAAGGAATACACAAGTAATTTTACAGGACAAAAGAAGCTAATACAGTGTTAGGTGGATTTATTCTACTTAATTGGCCACTCTCCACGTAGTGGTAGTGATTTCATAACCATATTTGAGTGTCATTATTCTCTTTTCCTTCGTTCTGTTTGTGCATTTGGTCAACTTTAGTGTATTTCTTGTGATTGGTTAATTTGATTCTTTGAATTGCATCGTGCTGATCAAGCAAATAAATAAATTTAATGATAAATATAAATAGGTAAATATCAAGTGTGGAGGTAAAGGTTTCTACCATAGTAGTGTGTCCACACTGGATGTTAGACTTTGGGAAATATGGTCCCCAGTGACATTTGAGTGGCTATACGTACTAATAGGAATAAACACTGGAATAAACTCAATTCTTTCCAATAACCATTTATTTTTATGACAATAGAGAGAACACCAACTACCAAAAGCGCAGTAGCTCATCTGTCAAACTTCGGCAACTAGTGATCATCCCAATGGGTCCCAATCCCAACGTGCTGCTGCGAGAGGGGGACTGCAGGCCCCACTAGATAAAATAAGGATGTTGTTATCGATTGATCTAATTATCGTCTAACAGTACTTACCCAGTGACATTAATAATGCCTCCCGCAGGTGATGAACCCGGGCCTGCGTGTACCAGACGCTCTACCCCGCGCCGAGCGCTGGCTGCTGACACAGCAGATGGAGAACGGCTGCTTCCGCAACACCGGGCAGGTGTTCCACAGGGAGCTCAGGGTCAGTCAAAGCTTATTTCTTATCATCATCATCATCATCGAAGGTAATGAAACGATGAAAAAAAAGATAGATTTTTTTAACGTTTCGTTACTTCGAGGTTATTTGAGCGTTATTAACGCAAATAATCAAATTTTACGAATTATCATCATCATTAGCCTACGTTCCGTACATCACATGTTTGAGGTTATTGGCATAGTTCAAACTACGTCAAAGGTCGTCGAAGTTAAGAGCTATTTTTGCGGAAAAATAAAACTATTTCTATATTGTTTTGGTATTGAAGAACTTGGCATGATAAGGCACTTTGTGAGTCGGCAGTGTGAGGGTGGCTGATGCTGCGCCAGTTTGTCCTCGCACCTGGACTCCACTTTCACTTAAAGTCTGGAAAAAATGTGTAAAATTCACTAACAATTTTCAGGGCGGCCTCAACGAAGAAGGCGAGATGGCCAGCGTCGCCCTCACAGCGTACGTAGTCGCGTCTCTACTCGAGAGTTCAGCGCCAGTCTCTGCCCGGGTGCTCCACAACGCATTGTCCTGCCTCAGGGCTCTGCCCCCGGGCAAGACCAGGTCGCCTACCAGGGTCTACGCTCAAGCATTGCTGGGCTATGCTTTTATGAGGATTCGGAGCTATGAAGACGAAATCAGGATGGTAATAATTCGTTGTTGCATTTAATTTTATGAACTATTGGTAATAACAAAATCATGGCGTGTTTAGTAAAACTCATAATTTTTGTAGGAACTGTCTATTTATCTGTTTATCTGTGAATAAAATCAATGTCACCACCATCAACATCAAATTTGCTTTGAAGACCAACGAAGCTTCTCTCCTGTTCGAGCGTCGCGAGGCGGTCGGCGGCGGACTTAAGGAGGACGAGGAGCTACGGGAGCTTATGGCGCTGCTCAAGGTGGCCAGGCGGAGTGGTGACCACGTGTGGTGGGAGACCAGTGAGTACATTAAACATTGATAGACTCATGACTATTATCCCCAAAGGGTTAGTTAGAGACTGGGCAATGAGGACCGCGGAAGCAGTCCACTGCCATAGTGTATGTGCAGCCTTTGGTCCGTTAGTTGCCTTTTACGATGCCCAAGGGAATAGGTGGGGATTCTTTAAATGAGTTGCTACCAGCACAGTATGATGACAGTTTTCCCTTTTGTTCCGAAGTCCGGAACATCTGTTGTCTGTCCTCATCCCACAAGTATTCTGATGTAAGTGTTGTCTCCGTATTTCCTCTCATGCAGCCTATCCACGCCAATTTAAAGGCGATGGGTTACGCGCTTCTGGAGCTGTCGGTCGCTTTGCCCGCCACAGCGCACCGTAGGATGTACGGTCGGGGTCACCATCGCTCTACCACTTTGCAGCGATTTTCGTATGAAGCGCACCGCCCGCCCGGGTACGTGCCCATACCAAACAGACGACGCGGTGTGCTAGGGCTTTTGACCTTTAGACTGGTAAAGCGACGGAGTCCGCCATTGTACGTGCAGTCTTTTACGACACTCAAGGGAAGAGATGGGGCGGTAGTAGAGCACAGCACGATGATAAAAGTTTTTCCCCTTTTTTCCAAGGCCGGAAGTTCTCTGTGTCAATTTTTATTATGTAGGTACTTATTGTTGCTATGGAAAGGCGGTGCTTTCTAAAACAAGCAAAATAAGCTCTAACTGCATAATAATAATAATATAATAATAATAGTTTATTTTCTCTCCACAAACAATTACAGTGTACAATAAGTTGTTTTTAATGCTTAGTTAGCTTATTGTCTGCGGGAGACTGGAGTCTAAGATGGGCAGTAATCTGCTTGTATTTTAGAACACCAGGCCCCCAACCCTCAAAAGACATCATAAAAACATACATAATTTTATCATTTATATAAGAGAACGGAATACAAAAATATTACAAAATAACCAGGTGCATGTGTGCGTGCGTTTGTGCGTGTGGGTGTGTATGTGTAGGTGTGTGTATATGCGTGATTTTGTGGGTGTGTGTGTATGTGTGGGGGTGTGTGTGTGGGGGGGGGTGTGTGTTAGTGTGTGTGTGTGTGGGTGTGTGTATGAGTTGATCGTTTATTTTATGTTTATTATATACCTATTTAATTAGCAATAAATAAGTTCTTCAGTGTCATTATAAGTTTTACTTAAGAGCCATTCCGTTACTAATTTTTTACATTCTAATTTAGATTTAGAATAAATGTTTATATTTTTATTTGCGTGATTATATAATTTTTTACCCAATATGAAGAAAAACCTTTTAGCAAAAAAAGTGCGAGATCGTTCGACTGTACAAACCATATAATGTCTTCTGGACATTGTGATATTTGGTGTATACTCGATGAGAGAGTGCTGTTTAAGTATACTTAGGAATATAAATAGCTGTCTAACCGTAAGGACTTCAGCGTCGTGATAAAGAGCTGTAGTTGAGTAAAGCCTTGGTTTAAAAAGACATACCTTCAAGAGTAGTCGTTGCGCTCTTTCCAGTTCTATTAGTTTGGTCTTTGCTGCACCACCCCATGATGTTAAGCAATACGAAATAACCGATTGAGCTAAGGCTATGTAGACAGATTTCATGATCTTTCCATCCGCCACATGTCGTAATTGTTTGAATACAAATACAAGTTTTCTGATTCTTTGCGAGATGCTATGAATGTGTTCAGCAAAAGTGAGATTTTGATCTATGGTAACCCCAAGGTACTTAATGTGTGTTGTTTTACTAATAGTTGGACATTGGCATGTTTCTGACGGTGGAAACGAACATTTATGAGAGTATATATTTAGATTTCTAGGCGTATCAATATTACGAATGGAGAAACAAATATATTTAGTCTTTTCTGAATTTAGCGTTAAACTATTGGTAGAAAGCCACTGGGACACAATATCAAATCCATTCTGTGCAAGTTTGAAAACTTCCTCCCAGGTATCTGCAGAAAACGTTAATGCGGTGTCATCCGCGTATGATGTTATTTCACAGTTTTTCAACCTTAATTGACACAGGTCATTAATGTGACATAAAAACAGAGTCGGACCAGTTATACTCCCTTGCGGAATTCCATAGCAAAGTGATTGTTCACAACTCGTGTATTTACCGATTTTCACAATCTGCGAGCGGTTAGATAGGTAATCTTCAAAAAGATCCAGCTGAGTTCCGCGTATTCCCAGTCTTTCGAGTTTGTCTAACAGAGTAGGTACAGCTACAGTGTCAAACGCCTTTTTAATGTCAAGGAATATAGTCAGGACCCTTTTGTTACCATCTAATTTTATTGCCAAATTCTGCACGAACTTGTGAACAGCGTCATCAGTAGACCTGCCCGCTCGAAAACCAAATTGAGTATCAGCTAAAAGGTTCTTAGACTCTAGGTAATTTTTAAGTCTCTTATTTAGAACACGTTCAAAGACTTTTGAGAAGGATGTTTGTATTGCGATTGGTCGATAATTATTCACAGAATCCTTTCTTCCCGTTTTATGAATTGGTAGCACTATTGACTTTTTGAAAGCACGTGGAAAGATGCCGGATTTTAAACAACGATTCAACAAATCAGTTAGAGGAGGTGCTATTATTTCTATATTATCTGTGAGAACTTTTGCTGGAATACCGTCACAACCAGGCGCACAGTCAGTTTTTAGGTTCCTGACAATGGTTGATATCTCTTCAACTGTCGTATCGGACAATACAAATGAGTTTAATGTTGAGATATTGAGTTGTTGGCTATTTTGCTTTGTTATTGCTAGGTTTGATGGAATAGCCTCTGCGAGATTTTTACCTACACTTACGAAAAATTGGTTTATGGAATTAACTGATTCCTGCGCGGTATCATTAATGCCCAGTAACTCATTACAGTCTAATTTTTGGTGATCTAAGTTTGTGATATTTTTTATTGTTTTCCATAACTTTTGGTTATTATTTTTAGCTTTTTGTAATTCATCTTTCTCATATTGTTTTTTAATTTTTCTTAATAAAGAACTGCAATAATTTCTATACCTTTTGTATGTTATTCTTAAAGTGTCGTTATCAGGTTCTTTTTTTAATTTTTTACTCATTTTATCTGTTGTTTTTATACATCTGAGCAAGCCAGTTGTCATCCACGGTTTAATTTTGAATTTACTTCTAGAGGTTTTAATACAGATTGTGTTTTTAATTACTACCGTAGATAACAAGTCAATTAGTTGATTTGCAGCCTTATTTAAATCATTTTCGGCGTAAACTATATTTAAATTGATTTTAGAGCAGTCATTTTTAATATTATCAAAATTATATCTGTGCGTAAGAAACTGAGTGCGATTAGTTTTAGAACAGTACATTTCAAGACTAAACAGTATTGATTCATGATCTGTCAAAGTAGTTCCTAAATGGAACGTGTAACCAGGAAGTTTAGTTTTAATAATAACATGATCCAGGCAACTGTTGCCCCTTGTAGGACTATTTATTGCAGGTAATAAACCATGGAATGATGTGATATCCAGATAAGCTGAACTATCAGTTATGTTCAAAATATTAATATTTATGTCCCCCACCAGAATTATATTTTTGTAACTCACTAAGCTGTCTAAGACATTTTGCAAGGAACCTAAAAACTGTTCAGTATTTTTAAAACAGGGAGGTCTATACATAGCTATTATTACTGTATCATTGCCAATTTTAGTCACTAAGCAGTTAGCTTCTGAAAAAACTGGTTCTTCAATTACAACATTCATTTGTCTCTTTACGTAAATAACTACACCATCATTTTGGTTGTAGTTATGATTCGTTTTGACATAGTTATAGCCTTTTAATTTTGGTATAAGAGAATCATCAGAAAGCCAGCATTCCGACAACACTATGATATCACAGTCAATTTTAATTCGGGCAAGTAATAATTGGAGGTCGCTAAAGTTTTTGTTAATGCTTCTAATATTTTGCTGTAGTATTTTTAAATGTAGTTCTGGTTTTGAAAGGTATCCACTAATTTCCTCGGGATTACAGTGTACTGGAGTAGATATGCTAAAGTTATCCAAATTATTTACAAAATGATTTAAATTTGCCATTCTCGAAATATTATAATGAAGGCACTGGAAGTAAATGACACTGAGAATATGAATTTTAAAACTTTTTTTAAAGTATGAAGATACAGCGACCATATTTTTATTATAATTTGTTTATTGCTTGTGAAATGTGTAATCGTGTGTTTGTATGAGTATGACGAAATATTAATTTGGTTAAAGCGTGTAAAATTTGTAAATTGTTTTTTAAGGTTTGTGTGTATTTTAGATATTTTATAAGGATACAAATTTGTTTTAAGGAATATATGCAATATTACACCATGTATTATAAAAATTACGTTTTTGTCTATAATAAAGAAAGTTAGCAAATAACACAAAAGAAAAGACACTTCACAAAACAGTCATATGGACTTTAGTTTACCAATATCTTCTCCTGACCGTACTTGAATAGGAGGGGCACCTTCTGTCTTGCGGAGATAAACCTTGCCATGTGAGGTCCAGCAGAAACGGTAGTCATTAGCACTTGCAAACTTCCTAGCTTCCGAGTAGATTCTTCTGGCTTGATACGTTAATTTTTCAGAGACATACACAGGGACGGTAGCGCCATCTATCTGTAAGTGACTACTGTTCAACTTATTTTTATTTCCTCTGTTAAATGATTTTGTGGCTCTCAGTAAATCTTCTTTCTTTAAGACGCTATTAAAATCAATTGTAATGTAATCACTCGTTTTTGATCTAAATCTATAAATATCATGTATGTCTAAAGGCTCTAGATTAATTTTTACCGTTTTAGCTAGATTGTAAACAAGGGACACTAGGTCTTTCTTTGTCTCAGGATTTTTACACGGCACATTCCGGAGTTCAATCGATCTAGAAAAGCTATTTCTTTCCATTATTTCAATTTTTGCTTCAAGCGTTTTTATGTATTTTTGATTATCTAAACGATCGGTTTCTAGTGTCTCAACTCTCTTTAACATTTCGTCATATTTGTTAGACATAAATTCAATGGACTGGATAATGTCTTTATTTTGATCTTTAATATCATTTATAGTACCAAGTATTGTTGCGAAATTTTTATCCTGTTCGGTCTTCCAATTTGTAAACATAGCCATAACTTCCCTTTTAAATTCCCTGATATCTTCGTCTGTTCGCTTGCGTTTACGAACGGTGACGGACTCTGCTGTAGATGAGTCATATTCGCCTGTGTTTGCTTCGGTCGCGCCGTTGTTACTGTTCGCTTCAGTATCAGATACCCCCACCGCCGCAGTCAGCGCAGCTGTAGCCGGCGATACTGTCGCGCGAGGTGGAGAGCGTCGCACCGACATAGTAGGTAGTTCGCTGCGTGAGAATAGCACTGGAAGATGCGTAGTACTATCGCCTATTTTGTCGCGTTGGGTTATTGCTTCGATAGCCGCGCGCGCAAACACCTCGGTCACAACTCACAAACCAGGCGGCACAGATTCAAACCCACAACAAAACAAAAAATTTGTTCAAAGTTATATTTTAAATTTATGATTTATTTCGTGGAACGCCGCGCACACGTCCATTCATAACTACAACCGAGGGGGGAAGGGAAGGGTTGTTATTATTGACAATCCCTACATTAACCATTGCTGCAAACTGCACATTTCGCACTGTAGTTGGACTGTCTGAACCTTTGTATATTATATAATAACTGACATGATATGAAAATGAAATCGAATTTTCTGAATAATTGATTAATATTTGTCGGAATACGAAATGTATGCCTAATTTTATAATTTGAATAATGTGACAGAATGTATTAATGTGTAAAATGTGATGATGAGTCTTGTTACTTGAATAAATTATTAATTATAAATTGTTGAAAATAAATTATTTGTAATAATACTAAAAATAAACTGTATGATCCAGAGGCTCAGCCGCTGAACCTCTAAACCATGACAAACCTATCACTAACTTAAAACTATAATTGAACCGCACTTACATATAATGGAGATGGTGAGTGCCAGTCCCTTACTGCTGCTCCGCTCGTCCTCGTGTGGTATTTTTGGCTCGCCGCGCCGCCGGCTGCCGCTGGTGATGGACTGCGCCCCTGACGGCGTATCCTGGTTGCTGGCCACCTGCTGGCCGCTGGTGGTGAAAAGGCCCTAAACCAAACCTTGACTACCCCTAAGAGCTCTCAAACCCAAAAAAGTATAATCCTTCACCGCGAGATGCGCCGCATGCGTCTTATAACCAAAAAGGCCAAATGCCTCGTGCTTGACGACCGCCGTCGAAACTTCCAAGTAAATACAAAGTGTAGTTGAAAAGCACACCTCCAGAACACCAGTTGGACGGTCTAAACTTGCGCTCAAGCCATGGATGACGCCTGGACTCATCAGATGCTCAATTCACAAGGACAGGCTATACGCAAGAGCAAAAAAGAACCCGCATGATGATATGACAAGGAAAATATTTACCCGTTACAGAAACTTCTATATTGATATACTTAGAAAATTAAAACAAAAATATGAAGCCTCACAACTTGAACAAAACAAAAATTCACCAAAAAAGCTCTGGAATACCATTAAAACAATTACACACACTAATAAAAGTAAAGAAAAACCCTTGGTACTCACTCAAATTAAAAATACTAAAGAAAATTCATTAAACTTTTGTAATGACTATTTTGCCAATATCGGAAAACGTCTGGCAGAGCAAATCCTTGAGAAATCTAATGAGACACAAGAAACTCTAGCTGCAAAAGTCTCAGTGCAATGTTCACCTCCACAATCGCTGTTTTTAGAACCTACAGACATAGTCGAAGTTCTATCTATTATCTTAAATCTTAAAACAGATAGTGCCCCTGGTCTTGATGGCATAACAAATAGGCTGCTGAAAGCGGTAAAGAACCATATAGTTAAGCCTTTAACGGCTATATGTAATTTAAGTCTTGCTGAAGGAATATTCCCGGACCAATGGAAGATTGCCGCTGTTAGACCTATTTACAAATCTGGTGAAAAAAGTGAGCCTCACAACTACAGACCGATCTCCTTATTGGGGTCTTTTTCAAAGATACTGGAGAAACTAGTAAACAAACGACTTGCAAAATTTATGGAAAATTGATTATATTATTTATTTATATATGAATAAATTGATTTCTGATCGACAGTTTGGATTCAGACAAAACAGATCTACAGAGGGTGCAGTGTCGTTGCTAACTGGTATAATAACGGAAAACCTTGATAAAAAGAGAGCTTGCATAGGAGTATTCCTCGATCTTGCAAAGGCATTCGACACGGTTTCAACGGACATACTCATCGGAAAGCTGGAAAAAATGGGTATACGTGGGATTCCGCTTAATTGGTTCCGGAGTTACTTAACCGGACGTAGTCAGTGCGTCAAGATCGAGGAATGCAAAAGTGCATGCAAACCAGTAGAATATGGCGTGCCCCAGGGCAGCATACTCGGCCCCACTCTCTTTATCCTTTATGTTAATGACATAATGATCTCTGAAATCAAGAATGCCGAGGTGGTCTGTTATGCTGACGACACGGCCATCATATTTCATGACACTACTTGGGAACGAGTCACTCAGCGGGTAGGAGAAGGAATGAAAGTAATCACGGCCTGGCTACATAATTTGCTAACTCTGAATGTCGAAAAAACAAAATTTCTCTGTTTCTACAAAACCTTAGCAACTTCTCCTTCCTTCAACAACATCAAGCTTCACATGTGCCATCTTCAAAACATGCAACATCAACAAGAATGTACATGTAGCTGCATTAACAGATCCCCCTCAATAAAGTACCTGGGTCTGATTGTAGACGAGAAGCTATCCTTTAAAGCACACATTGATGCAACTGCCAAAAGGGTCCGTAAACTGATTTACATTTTTAAGAATTTACGAACTGCCGCAGATATTAATCTGCTTAAAGTGGTTTATACCGCTCTCTGTCAGTCAATAATCACTTACTGCATTACTACATGGGGTGGTGCAACTTCTAGTAATATGATATTTCTGGAAAGGGCACAGCGTTCCGTCCTTAAAGTCATATTAAGAAACCTATTAGGTACCCTACCAACATATTATATAAGGAAAGTGGATTCCTTACAGTTCGTGGTCTTTTTGTGCTAAGGGTAGTGTTGCTGACTCACTGCGTCATCAAATCAGTTGACTATAAAGAAATGCTCAATAAACGTGTTTTCAAGATACCTATCCCCTCAATTAAAAGTGACTTCGCAAGAAAGTACAGCAAATTCCTTCATCCATTCATCTACAATAAGGTCCAAACGCACTGTGATGTTAAAAATTGCGCACCACACGAGATAAAGAAAATAGTCTCTAAATGGATTAGTACACTTTCTTACGACGACCTAGAAAAACTATTAAGAGCACAAAGATAACACAGGGCTATACAGGTTAACTAGGCAAAACGATAGCAATATTGGTTCGCACACACACACACACACACACACACACACACACCACACACACACACACACGCACACACACCCCTGTTTGTACAGACGGCCTTTCGAGGACTATAGTTTTATATGACCCATCCGAGGACTCTCTCAAAAACCATGTTAATGACCTTGTATTGTTACTTTAAAACGATAGAAAGAAACAGAAAATACTTTGTTAATGATCAGGTCTATTTGTCTAACGTTATTGCAGCATTTTATTTATTAACTTTTCTTGACCAATGCGTGGACTTATTATACACTGCCAACGCTTGTGGAGACATCTTTCCGAGGACGTCTGTGTGTACCTTTCGAGGACCCAATCGCCTGACTACACATGGCAATCCGGGGACTCATTTTCACACACTTTCTCTTGAATCCAATACAATTCGAGGACCGTGTGTTTGACTGTACAGAAACAATATGAGGACGTTTTTTCGAGTCCCGCATGTACAAAGCGAGGACCACTAATGTGTAAACATAACATGTTTTAAGTACCATTCGAGAACATTTATTTTGTAATTAACATTCGATGTGGCCCTGATGTACATAAGCTCTTTACTTGACCGGACCTAATTTATGTTAAGTGATGATAAGGAATGTGAAATCGCGTTATTCCCGGTATCCTTAACCACTAAGGAACTGGCTATCTTACCTCGAACGGCTGATAACATTGTTGTTATGGCGACGCGACATACTAAGATAAGTTGGTGGTAGCTATAGCCAGGCGGACTTAGAACAAGGCCTACTGTTCCGTCTGGCGAGTTATAGGAGGTTGTGATGATGGAAGGTTCCATGGTGATGGTTAATAACGACTGCGTCTCTTTATGTGATGTTGTATATTTATAGTGACTACATTGTAACTAACTTATTGTCTCTAAAACATACAAGACGATTTATACTACGTAGATGTTGGAGGGAGGATGCCGTCTTATCTTTATCGGATCTACACGCGTTTAGGAATGCGCTCACAAACTCTTTAACCATACGTGAGGATAATAAATTATGTGGCGACGCAGGCCGCCACACCTACCACTAACCGAACCGAGCACAGTTAGTACCCCCGCTGGGAATCGAACCTGGAAAATCATGGTTTAGGGTCTTACCGCTAGACCACAGAGGCGGTTAAAATTACTAAAAATGTTGATATTTTTTATGACAGGCTATGACATTCTACCACCAGTTTTACCGCTACCATCTTATCTAAGTATGTCGCCATGACGACTATGTTATCAGCATTGTTGTTTTCTACATTGCGAACTTTTGCATATGCTTTCGTCGTAGTGATTGTTAGTTGACTACGGCTAGGTACCTAACTACCGACGTTGTTATATTTTTTGTACAATAGCCAATTATTTGGTTCCATAAGTTACCATTGCAGTCTATTATATACTTATTGTATTTTGTATCTATATATATATATATTATATGACCTGGTATATGATGAGTATGTATTGTATTTTATTGTAAATGTCGTTACTTCTGTGCGCCATGGTTTTTTGCGCTCGTTCTTTGAAACAGTTGAACAGAAATGATGTCCTGAATTGGTGGTAGGTTAAAAAGATTTATACGATTTAAAGTAATTATTAATTGAGTATATTAAATAAACATTTTTGACTATGACTTTATAATCTTTTGTCCAATGATAGGTACGAAAACCTGCTACTTTTCTTCGTACTCAACATAATAATCATCACAATATGTGTACTGTCGGTCATTGAGGAGTTTCATAGGGTATCTGTGAAGTCTGTGATCCTTTGCTCATTGATAGTTACTTAACCAGCTACTTTTCTTCGTACTCAACATGATAACCAATCACAATATGTGCACTGTTGGTCATTGAGGAGTTTCATATGGTATCTGTGAAGTCTGTGATCCTTTGCTCTTTGATAGTTACTTAACCGACTACTTTTCTTCGTACTCAACATAATAATCAATCACAATATGTGTACTGTCGGTCATTGAGGAGTTCTATATAGTATCTGTAAAGTCTGGGATCTTTTGCTCATTAATAGTTATCTAACCATTTACTTCTCTTCGTACTTAACATGATAACCCATGACGATATGTGTACTGTTGGTCATTGAGGAGTTCCATATGGTATCTTTGAAATCTGGAATCCCTTGCTCGTTGAAAGTTACCCAACCAGCTACGTTTCTTTGTATTCAACATAATAACTGATTACAATATCTGTACTGTTATTCTTTGAGGAGTTCCATAGGGTATCTCTTAAGTATGTGATCCTTTGCTCATTGATAGTTACATAAGCAGCTACTTTTTTTCGTATTCAACATAATAATCAATCACAATATATGTATTGTTGGTCATTGAGGAGTTCCATATGGTATCTGTGAAGTCTGGGATCCTTTGCTCATTGATAGTTACTTAACTAACTACTTCTTTTCGAACTTAACATGATAACCAATCACAATATGTGTACTGTTGGTGATTGAGGAGTTCCAGAATGGTATCTGTGAAGTCTGGGATCCTTTGCTCAATCATAGTTACCTAACCAGCTACATTTCTTAGTACTCAACATAATAATAAATCCAAATATGTGTACTGTCGGTCATTGAGGAGTTCCATATGCTATCTGTGATGACTAGCATCCTTTGCTCGTTAAATGTTACCTAACCAGCTACTTTTCTTTGTATTCAACATAATAACCAATCAAAATATGTGTACTGTTGGTCTTTGAGGAGTTCTATAGGGTATCTCTGAAGTCTGTGATCCTTTGCGCATTGATAGTTATATAAGCAGCTACTTTTCTTCGTACTCAACATAATGATCAATCACAATATATGTACTGTTGGTGATTGAGGAGTTCCATATGGTATCTGTGAAGTCTGGGATCTTTTGCTCATTGATAGTTACTTAATTAGCTACTTCTATTCGAACTTAACATGATAACCAATCACACTATGTGTACTGTTAGTGATTGAGGAGTTCCTTATGCTATCTCTGATGTCTGGGATCCTTTGCTCGTTGAATGTTACCTAACCAGCTACTTTTCTTTGTATTCAACATAATAACCAATTATAATATGTGTACTGTTGGTCTTTGAGGAGTTCTATAAAATATCTCTGAACTCTATGATCCTTTGCGCATTAATAGTTACATAAGCAGCTACTTTTCTTCGTACTCAACATAATAATCAATTACAATATGTGTACTATTGGTCATTGAGGAGTTCTATAGGGTATCTCTGAAGTCTGTGATCCTTTGCTCATTGATAGTTACTTAACCAGCTACTTTTCTTCGTATTCAACCTTATAATAAATTCCAATATGTGTACTGTCGGTCATTGAGGAGTTCTATGGAGTATCTCTGAAGTCTGTGATCCTTTGCTCATTAATAGTTACTTAACCAGCTACTTTTCTTTGTATTCAACCTTATAATAAATTACAATATGTGTACTGTCGGTAATTGAGGAGTTTCATATGGTATCTGTGAAGTCTGAGAACCTTTGCTCATTGATAGTTACCTATCCAGCTACTTCTTTTCGTACTCAACATGATAACCAATCACAATATGTGTACTGTCTGTCATTGAGGAGTTCCATATGGTATCTATGAAGTCTAGGATACTTAGCTCGTTGATAGTTACCTAATCAGCTACTTTTCTTCGTACTCAACATAATAATCAATCACAATACATGTACTGTCGGTTATTAAAGAGTTCCATAAGGTATCTACGAAGTCTGTGATCCTTTGTCTACTCATAGGTACCAGCTACTTTCTTTGTATTTAATACAATAACCAATCACAACTTGATCATTCGTCATTGAGGAGTTTTGTTACCTGTCGCCAAGGGTCTTCATCATATCTTCACCATATTTTAAATGTAACGATTAAAACCTATCGATACAAAAAAAATCATCCAAATCAGTGTTACCCGAAAATACATTAAAGAAACATAGTATATACAACCGAATTAATAACCTACTCCTTTCAGAAGTCCGTTAAAAATATTAGACAACATCACATACATTGCTCTGATTCTGCATTGACCCAGCCGGGAATAGAACCTGGGACCTAATAGATGGCGACATAAGAGTCCGCCGGCGTGCGAGCCACTCGACTAGAGCGGTCGTCAATAATGAAGGTTGAACTAAAAGTTATGATCGTCTATTTAAAAAAAAAATATTAGAGAAATTTTTGAAGTTATTATTGAAAATAAAGATTAAAATGATGTTGACAATGTACGAAAGTCATCACACCACTCTCCTCATCAATCTAGGGCATTCTAGGGCATTAATCAGACAAAAAAAAAATCGTTCACTTGATGGAAATTGTACACGCCCAACGATTTTAATTTTTTATATAATATGAAATCTGGCATTTCCGGCGGCCATCTTAAATTAAAAAATATATCAAAACTTATAAACAGTATTCTATTACTCAAGCCCTTTCATTCGATACCCATATAGAAGGGGTAGTGAAAAAAAAATTTGCCTGCCATTTTGTTGGCGGCCAAATTGGATTTAAATTTTTTTCATAGTGTAATCTATTCTACTAGGCAAGACCTTTTATTTAATACCCATATTGAAGGGGTTGTCATAAGAAAAATGAACCTGCTATTTTTTGGCGGCCATATTGGATTCTCATTTTATTTCATAAAGAACTCTGTTCTACTAATCAAGCCCTTTCATTTGATACTATTGAGGATGTAGTGATAAAATATGTAATCCGTCATTTTGTAGCAGCGGCTATCTTGAATTTACAATGATATTAAATGAATTCAATTATATTCTTATTAGAACTAAAGGTGCGTACCAAATTTCAGATCAATCCATCAACAGGAAGTGGGTCTAATTTTAATTACTAGATTTGACCCAAAGAAATAAACAGGGCAAGCTAAATAAAACCGTTTAAAATTAAAGAAAAAAGGCTTTTTATAAAATAATAATTTAAACTGATTAGAAAAATATCATTGTAAAACTACCTGCATTGCAATCTTTAACGATAATTAACCATATTCGTCTACGTCACAATAATCCCATATCGTGAGAAAGGTACATTACCTATTATTAGTTAGTATTAAACTTATACTAGCACAAAAGTACTCGTCAAGATGATTCAAACGAGCCCATACTCGATGGGGTTATGTTGTTTAATTACTGAGTTGCTATGGCCATCTTCCAGCTCTATCATCAGACCCTGGTTACCACCTAGCACAAAAGTACTCGTCAAGACGAATCAAACGAGCCGAGACTCGATGAGGTTGCGTCGTTTCTTTACTGAGTTCCTATGACCATCTTCCAGCTCCATCATCAGGTCAGACCCTGGTAACAATCTAAAAACCAAGTACTCATCAAGACGAATGAAACGAGCCGAAACTCGATGGGGTTGTGTCGTTTCATTACAGAGTTCCTATGACCACCTTCCAGGTCCATCATCAGACCGTGGTTACCATTGAAAGACCAACTACTCGTCAAGACGATTCAAACGAGCCCAAACTCGATGAGATTGTGTCGTTTCTTTGCAAAGTTCCTATGGCCACCTTCCAGCTCCATATCATCATCATCAGATCAGCACCATGTCATCATAATATTGCATTGTGACGCGATTTACACATGCATGCAAAATTTCAGCTCTAGCGGTAACCGGGAAGTGGATGAAATTTAATTTGCAAACGGACAGGTGAAACTAAATAAAAGCTTGTAAAAATACTTACTTTGCTTACGTTCTTACAAAACAAAGACGGAAAAACAACACTCTTTGATCACGACGTGAAAATGTATCCATATGAGGACCTAAATACACACTGTCAGGTACTGACACCAATACGAGGTCTTGAGTGTAAAATTTACACATAAGTCCTCACACAGTACAACAAACATGAGTCGAGTGTATAGCGAGTGTGTACAAATCGATAGTGGCGCCGCCTAGTGTTCACACTCTGTCGGTGTGTGAACCGAAATTTTCAAGACCAATCCGAGGATTCCTTGACTTTTCCTTATTAAGTATACAGGAAGGTCCACAATCGCACGTAGAGTACGATGCCGTAGTCAAGTCAAACCGAGGACCCACGAAAAAGTCCTCGGATTGAAAACGTCCTCGGATGTGCCTTGTGTATTCAGGCCCACGTCCTCGTATGGTACTTAAAACAAACACACACCCACATACACACACACACTCACACACAAACAAACACATACGTCCTTTCATAATAATTTACTATTATTTTTATCATGTATTTTTGTTTACTCTCATTTTCTTATAAAGTTTAGTCAAGTTTAATTTTAGTACTGTTATCTGACGAAAGTCGCGTAAACAGACTCTGACAACTTGTGACAATAGATTGTCTACAAGACAGGCCTAGCCTTGGTAGAGATCTCTGTAACCAGATAAAATTAGAAGCGTTCATCGACACAACCTTAGCATGTACAAATTTCATTTGTAATTTGAAAGCGCTTTGTCTTTTATGTTATTGTTGTTAAATAAACTTATTTTATTTATTTATTTTTATTTTATAACTAGCTTACAATGAGCCCGCCCTAGTTACAAATCTAACTAGTGTTCTAAACACAGGTATACATTAATCGTCCAAATCTTTTTTAACCTACCACCCATTCAGGACATAATTTTTTAACTATGGCAAAGAATGGGCGCAAGAAACCACAGCGCACAAAAGCAACGACATTTACAAACAAAAAAAAAAGTATGTCGTTACCAGGTCAATACAAAATATGAATTTAAAATTATAAAAAATGATGCAATACAAAATTACAATACATACAATGTAGTATCAATTAAATAAAGACAATTAGAAATAGCTGTTGGAGTGCTTGGAGCATTTCAGATCCAAGCTGTTTTGTCTTCTGTGTAATCTGACACTTTATAATAAGCTTTTTTATAAAGCTTTTCTTTGATTTTGATTTTAAATTTATTAAGATCTAATTTCTGAATATCATTTGGTACTTTGTTGTAAAATCTTACACACAGACCCCTAAAAGAATTATTTATTTTATGGAGCCTAGTATAAGGTACTGCTAATTTGTTCTTACTTCTAGTGTTTACATTGTGAATATCACTGTTTTTTGAAAACATTCCAGTATTTTTATGAACATAAATCAAATTTTCATAAATGTATTGTGATGCAACTGTCATTATATTTATATTCTTAAATCTCTCTCTGAGAGAGTCGCCAGCCTTTAGGTTATAGATTGCTCGAATAGCCCTCTTCTGAAGCACAAAGATAGTTTGAATGTCGGCATTTCCCCACAGTAAAATGCCGTACGACATTACACTATGAAAGTAACTGAAATAAACTAATCTGGATGTATCAACGTCAGTTAACTGACCGATCTTCATTACTGCATAAGCCGCAGAGCTAAGTCTATTCGACAATTTAGCTATATGTGGGCCCCACTGAAGCTTGGCATCTAACGTGATGCCTAGAAACACAGTGGTGTCCACAGGATTCACATTCTTATCTTTAATTTGTACACTAGTTGTTACTTGCTTAACATTAGGCAATACAAATCTTACACATTTGGTTTTTCCATCGTTTAATAGCAAGTTATTTACACTAAACCAGTGAACAATCTTTGAGATCGCATTATTCACATCGTCATAATTTGGGTGTCGTCGTTTCACTTTGAATAAAAGTGAAGTATCATCAGCAAACAATACTATCTCATGACTGTCTTTTACAAAATAAGGTAAGTCATTAATATAAACCAAAAACAAGAATGGACCTAGTATTGAACCCTGCGGAACTCCCATTGTAACCACTGATCCCGGAGATCTTTTACCGTTAATGTTGACCTTCTGAATCCTGTTACTCAAGTATGAGATTAGAAGGCTCAAAGAAGCATCCCTAATTCCATAGTGGTTAAGCTTCCTGACCAAAGTTTCATGTAAAACACAATCAAAAGTCTTGGATAAATCACAAAATACCCCTAGGGCTTCCTGTGATTCCTCCCAGGTATCAAATATTTGGATTAAAAGCTCAACACCGGCGTCAGTTGTTGAGCGACCCCTAGTAAAACCGTACTGTTTACAATGTAAAAGTTTATTTCTATGAAAATGAATTTGAATTTGGTCTAGCATCAACTTTTCAAAAATTTTACTAAATGTGGGTAGCACAGAAATAGGTCTAAAATTAGAGGGGTCAGAAGTGCTACCTGATTTAAACAATGGAATTAATTTGCTATGTTTCATTAGGTCAGGAAAAACACCACAGTCAATGCATTCGTTAAATATGCAAGCTAAAACTGGAGCTATTGTCATAATTACTGATTTAGCGGCATCCACGGAATTACCCCACAGATCAGCAGTTTTCTTTTTATTGAGAGTGTTAAATGTTTTTAATATATCTATAACACATTTTTTTTTAAATGGAATTACTTTCACAATCTTTAACATTCTCCTTCAAAACAGATTCAGCTACAGTGGGGGAGGAAATCAAGGCTTTTGTAGTTGAAACTGGAATGTCAGTAAAAAACCTCTCAAATGCTGCAGCAACATCAGCATCAGAAGTCAAGGTTTTATTATCACAATTTAAATTGTACTCATTATTACGACTTCTGACCTTTCCTGTGTCACTATTTATAATATTCCATGTCATTTTTATTTTGTCATTACTATTCTTAATCTTAGAACTCAGATAGTTTGCCTTGGCTAATCGGCATACTCTTTTAAATAACTTTGAATAATTTTTAACATATAATTTGAAGTCGTCGCTGGTGTTATAGTTGCGTTCACCATAAAGTTCATAAAGTAGTACAAGTTTATTGCTTCCACACGCCGTGACCCCACAAAAGTCACACTGGCAACCGATCTGTCATAGAAATCAAAAACACAAGTGGGCGCGTTCTGGTATGATAGTTTTTATTCAAAACAAAACGATTAGTAATAATTTGTTTGCAGGCAGCCTATCCACGTCCATAGAGGCGACGGGCTACGCGCTGCTCGCGCTGTCGTTGTGCCCGGTGCAGTTGCGCTCCGCGTGCGCGGCCGATGCGCGCGCCGCCACGCGCTGGCTGAGCGCGCGGCGCACGCGCAGCGGCGGGATGCTCGCCACGCAGGTACGCTAAGGCATCTATCGATAAAGGAAATCAAATCAAAATCAGATTATATTTTCTTTATTCTAGTAAACTTAATAAATTGGCTACTTGACAGTTTTCGAAAAAGTATTTAAAAAATTACAAACGCTTATTTTATACCCCGTACAATATTTTCTTTCTCGAAAAAGCTTTATTTATCAGAAAAAAACATATTTTTCTTTTTTGATTTCAAATTTCGTGCGAAAACGGTTGGTCACGTGACATTTTGCTCTGTGACGTCACATTTCAATAAATATAGAAACTTATCTTGAAACCTGACAGATAGTTTTTCTATACTTTGTGAAATGTGACGTCACAATCCGTCACATGAAGCTCAATCATGGCCGTCCGTGTTTCGGGTCTTGTAATCCACAGATAAAAAATTGCAAATTTATTTGTAAAAATAAAATATTTACAAATTATCTTAATAAAAAAAAAACTATTGGATAATTATCGTTAAATCATAACCTACCATTTCCGACATATTTCATATTTTATTGTTACAACTGTCAAATAGCCAATTATCATTTTATTGCCAGAATTCAGTCCATTAGTCTCCTATTAATGAGCCGCCACCAGCACAGCACTCTCTCCCACTAAATACGCAGAAGGGTTTTATGTATTTGTTCATAAAAACCATCCCAGTACTTACAGAGATAGCTAATGATTACGAACATCAAAACTCTTTAATCCTGCGCTAAAATTTGTTATATAATTTGTTATATAAGTTTTCATTCCCCAGGACACCCTGGTGGCTCTAGAAGCGCTAGCAGCGTGGTCGTCCGTGCAACCGCCCACGCCGCCCAACCTCACGGTGACCGCGCGCACCAGAAACGATATTAGGACGGTGGTGGTGAAGCCGGGGGACAAGGTGCCCGAGCTCATGAGGATGAGTGCCAGCGACCAGCTGGACGTGGCTGTTGAAGGTGGGTGGTAAAATAAACACTCCATCATCATCATCATCAGCGTCCACTGGTGAACCTGGACAAAGGCCTCCCCCAAGGATCTCCACCACGACTGGTCTTGTGCTGCTTGCATCCAGCGGCTACCCGCGACCTTCGCCAGATCGTCGAAGCAACTTGTTGTCGCCTGCCCACACTGCGTCTTCCGGTGCGCGGTGCCAATCTAGAACCATTCTGCCTTAACGGACATCGGTTCTACGAGCGATGGATCCTGCCCATTGTAACTTGAAGCTGTTGGCTACCCAATAAAACTCCTACTCATTTCCAAATAATTAATTTAATATAACGTTTCACAGTGACGAGTTACACTTTTACATGTAAGTTAAATATATTAGCAGTTTCCCGATCCGTAAAGAACTCGCTGCGTCATCACATCTGCTTGTCGTGCTTGAATGTTGCAAGCTACCCGCTCGCACCACAGTAAGCGCTCCCACCCCCGCTACTGCCCCCGCACTGTGGGTGCAAATGGATTTTTGAAGAAATTACCGTGGGAATATTAGGCTTCTAGGCTATAGGCTGTTGATGATGAAGGAACTGGTAGCTGCCCAAGCATAACTTTACAAGCGCTGGTTGCGCCTTAGTGCAAGCTACCCACCACAGACTCATGCTGTAGGTGCAGATGGCTTTTTGAAGGAACTCCTGTGGGAATATTAGGCTTTAGGCTGTTGATGATGAAGCTGATTGCATACTAAGTATTTATTTTACAGGCACGGGTTGCGCCCTAGTGCAAACTACCCACCACATATCATGCTGTAGGTGCAGGTGGTTTTTTGTAGGAATTCCTGTGGGAATTTTAGTCTTTAGGCTGTTGATGATGAAGCTGATTGCATACTATGTATTAACCTTACAGGCACGGGTTCCAACCTAGTGCAAGCTACCAACCACACACTCATGCTGTAGGTGCAGGTGGCTTTTTGTAGGAACTTCTGTGGAAATATTAAGCTTTAGGCTGTTGATGATGAAGCTGATATATTTACCTTACAGGCACGGGTTGCGCCCTAGTGCAAGCTACCCACCACACACTCATTCTGTAAGTACAGGTGGTGTGCGTAGATTTTCTCGGCCAGCCGTGATCGCGACGGCCAAGAATCGTACACGTTGATGATGACTTCCTCAAGAGCCGCGTACAGCGGGTTCGAAGCGTCGCGTTAAGACTCTTGAAACCTTGATAGTTGATGAATTGTTGATGGTAAGGATGATGAAGATAAACACTTTACTTTGTCACACTGATTTTAATAGGTAACAAGATTGAACTACTATAATTAACATGAAATGGCGTCCACAAGCCTTTGAATATGAAAACCAATGAATGACTATAATTAATATTGAACTGGCATCTACACGCCTTGATGACACAACCAATGAACAACTGATTTTACTAATCTAATTAATATTACATGGCGTCCACACGCCTTTTTTTTCACATCTATGACTTATGAACTAGACAGGTTTTTGATTGAATGACAAGTGATTTTTTTTTTTTTTGAACGTAAGATCGATAACGCAAAGGCGTTAAACATTAAGATGATATACAATGAAATATATACAAACATGTTAATTTTCGATTAACATTCCTCCCGCCACCAGGGGGAAATGAACTGAATACTTGAAGTCCTTAATGCGCTCTACTTATAGTAACAATAAATATGACTCATACACATGACTTAACTTTAAGAATGAAAACACTATATATACACAGAAGTGCAATGGTTAACTTAAATTACCTTCTATTGGTATCGGTAATTTACACAATTTGACCACTGGTCTTACAAGCTCTCCGCTTTGAGTCCTTAATTTAACTGATCTAACAATGTGATCTGATCCCTTAAACAATTCAATAACTCTACCCTTTCGCCAGTGAAGAGGGGGTGAGTTCTCGTCAATAATAAGAACTAAATCGTTGAGCTCTATATTGTTAATATGCTTATACCATTTATTACGTGACTGTAGTGTACTGAGATACTCAACATGCCAGCGCGACCAGATCGTCTGGTACAATTTCTGAATAACTTGAAAACGGGACAATCGCGACATTTTAGTTTCCTTCCAGTGAGCTTCTGGCAAGGCAACTAGTGGCTGACCTATGATGAAATGACCTGGCGTGAGAACCTCTAAATCACTGGGGTCCTCTGACATAGGCACAAGAGGCCGTGAATTAAGTATAGACTCTATTTTAGTAAATAGAGTAGACAGTTCCTCGAATGTTAAAATGGTATCGCCCACCTCTCTCTTGAGGAGGTTTTTAGCGCTTTTGACTGCAGCCTCAAATAGTCCCCCCATATGGGGCGATGCAGGAGGATTGAACTCCCAGCGAATGCTCTGTTTTCTGAACTCCTTCTTGAGGATAATCTGGTTATCCAACAAGAACTGAGTGATCTCCTTTAGATACGAATTAGAACCAGTAAAATTGGTACCTCGGTCCGATCTGATTAGTGAAGGCAGCCCTCGTCGGCTGACAAACCTGGTGAATGACGCGATGAAGTCCTCGATGGTCAATACAGAGACCACTTCGAGATGAACAGCTTTTGTACCTAAACATACAAAAACACACAGGTAAGCTTTGAGTGATTTCGCATTTCTTAGTAAACTGCTTTTGACTAAGAAAGGTCCAGCAAAGTCAGTCACTACGCCTGAAAATGGTCGTACGGCCGTGACTCTATCAGCTGGTAGGTCTGCCATAAATGGTGGCTGGGATGAAGCATTGAACCTGAAACAAACTAAACAATTTCTATTGACCTTGACCAATGAGCGCGTTTTCCGCCGCATGACAATATGACTTGTGATAATATTCAATGAGTAATTGACCCCACCTATGATCCTTAGGTATTAAATATGGATGCCTGGCTCCGTAAGGCCATGTTGATTTCCGTAGTCGGCCGCCAACTCGGATAAAGTGATCTTCATCCACGAAGACACTTAATTTCTGTAGCGATTTACAGACCAATTTTCCTTGCTTGATTAATATAATTTCATCTTTATATGAATCCATTTGAATTTTCTTAATCCAATGTCTGGTTGCTTCACGAGTCTCGTCTAATGAGAGTGTAGTTTAAGATTCCGTCTTTCTTTAGGCAATCTAATATTTCGGCAAAATCTAAGTACCAATGAGGTAATATTGATGAGCTTACTGAACGAGCTGACACGTGATAACAGCGCGTCTTCCCATGGTTCGACAGGGGTAGCAAGATTGACCAATTTCTTGAATCCAGGTAAATCGTAAGGCATAGTAACTGGTAACGCAGGCCATTGTGACTCCTCCTTAAGTAACCAGTCTGGGGACCACCATAAATTGAAATGTATGAGATCTTCAGCCGCCATGCCTCATGAGGCGACATCTGCAGGGTTTAATTCGGAACGTACATGTCTCCATATCATAGAACGTTTTGAATTTTGAATGTCTTGAACTCTGTTACATTTGAATGTTTGAAGCATGTATGGTTTTGTGTTTATCCAAGATAACACGATTGTGCTATCTGACCAAGCATTGATGCTGTCAAATTGAATTGAACTGTCATATGACTCTGATACATAATTCAATAATTTGAACACTAGATGAGCGGCACTGAGTTCCAGTTTTGGTATCGTTTGCTTTGATCTCTGAGAAGCTACTCTTGATTTAGCTATAAGTAAACGTACCATGACATTTCCTGACGCGTCCACGGTCCTGAGGTAGACGCTCGCGGCAAAACCAGTCTCTGCAGCGTCTCCGAATCCGTGAAGTGAATATGAGACAGTCTGTGGCAATGAAACACATCTAGGTATCTGCAAATTTGACAAATAATTAAGGTCTTGAATGAGTTCGTCCCACTGACGACATTGACTATTACTGACAGGTTCGTCCCATTTGACTCCATCTGAAAATAGTGTCTGAAGAAACACCTTGAATCGAAACACAATAGGCGCACAATATCCACACGGGTCATACAGGCGTGCTATTTTACTAAGGATATGACGCTTAGTAATTGCTTGTCCTAGCGGTACATTGATCTGATATGACATTGAGTCTGATACTGGGTCCCATTGGATACCTAATACTTTAATAAAGCTTTTATCGTCAGTATCAAACTGATGGGGCAGCTCGCAGTGTTTCTGCGGCAAATCCTGCAGTAATTCATTGCAATTTGATGACCATTTCCTGAGCTCATATTTGGCGCTTTTCATTAGTGCGATGAGTTCTGATTTGAGGTGTTGAGCCTCTGATAACGAGTCTGCGCCCGTGAGAATATCGTCAACGAAGGTGTCTCGTCTGATGACGGTTGAAGCTGATGATTCATGATGACTAGCCTCCCAATCATCGGCGAGTTGTAACAATGTTCGAATTGCAATGAATGGACTTGATCGTAGGCTGTAGGTATTAGTATTCAACTCATATACCTGAATTTGGTCAGACGGGTCCTCTCTCCACAAGATGAGCTGGTACTTTCTGTCTTCAGGGTGTATCCAGGTCATTCGAAACATCTGCTTGATGTCGGTCGTGAAGACTATTTGATGCCGTCTGAAATTTAACAATATTTGGGTAATATCATTTTGAAGTGGTGGACCGGTGTGAAGACTCCCGTCGAATACTACACGGATCTTATCCGTTCCCTTTTTGAATATGCCATGATGAGGGATGATGAAATGTTCGGAGTCTAACTGAAAGTCCGATTTGACATATGACCGAGAGTTCCATATTCCTTCATGAATTCTTTGTATTTACTTGCGAATACTGAATTTTTTGCCATCTTTCTTTCTAAAGATAGCAATCGTTGAATGGCTAAAGCCTTTGATTCACCCAATGGTAGCCTTGTTGAAAGTAATGGTAACCTAACCAAATATTTGCCATCTGGCATACGTTGAGTACTTGAATTATACAACCTTTCACATTCCAAGTAATCCGGATGAACAGCTGGCTTCGAAGGGGGCTGTTCCACCTTCCAAAACTTTTCTAAGACTTCCTCCAGTCTGACTGCATAGAGTCCATAGTCTTCTACTGAAGTGCCTGCCGACTGGTCGGGTGATGTGACCGTCGATGGTGACTGTTGAGTGTGTATCGCTCCCATGATGACGTGACCGAAACATGATCCGTAAGCCGCTATCCCTGGAATGTTGGTTGAAATCTTTGAACCATCAAGTACATAATTGAGCACATCTGTACCAAGTATGATATCTACATCTCGAGCTTTATCAAAGTTGCTATCAGCAAGAATAATATTTGATGCCTTTAACTGATTATTTAATTTAATATCATATGGAGGAATATTTCCTGATAATGTGAACATAACCATTGCCCGGGTACCAACTATTGGTAATTGAGCCCCTACTGGTTTGATGACTAATTTGACAACAGTGCCCGGTGTATTAACTGCTTGATGACCTACTCCATAAAGAGTATTACTATTACCCTGTTGGTGCAATTTTAAATGATGAACTAATGATTGTTTGATGATTGAAACACAGGCGCCTGTATCTAACAGGGCCCAGACCTTGACAAATTGACCATCACCTGACCTGACCATTACTATTGCAGTAGGACAAATAGTTATGGGAAGTGATGGTCCCATAGATGCACCAACAGTTACCTGATCTCATGCCCTATCAGGGCTCAACCTTGACCCAAACCTGAGTGAATGAAAGGTGGTCTGAGCAAGATGTGCTCTGTCACCAACTCGTGGCCTTGGCTGGTGATGAGCCATGGATTGCACCGGTGGAGCCTCATGATGATGATGTGCTGACGATGGGTTTGCTTCTTCCTGGATCACACCAGTGATATGCACTGGTGGTGAGACATGACGCGCTTTTGACGAAGTTGGCGTGTATCGACCACCTGCGCATTGGGTGATCAGTCGAGCAGCAGGTTGATTTTGCTGCCGGGGAGCACCGATGTTCTCATCTGCGTTGCAAATGAGTGAGTTATGATCCTGGGAGCCACAATGAGAACACACTGGTGTAACTGTACTCATAGGAACTGTCCTATGAGTACAGTTACTTGCATAGTGCTTCCGTAAGCATTGATAGCAATGTCCCGACTTAGTCGCCCATGACTTACGACTAGGTCGTGACAACTGTTGAAAGTCAGGGCACCTATAAAGTGAGTGTCCCTGGGCACTACAAAATGAACAAGAAGGCCTCACCTGACGAGCTGATGATCCTTGATCTGTTGATGATGACATCACCTGATTGGCCTGGTATGCCTTGCCTGATGTCATCCGATGTTGACTTGATCGTGGAGCTGGTGGACGCACCGTTGGTAGTGAAGCCAGAGGTGGTCTCCTGACAGGCTCAGGTGCTGATGCCACTGTCAGCTGCAGTCGGCACTGTTCGTCCAACAAGTCCATTAGTTGACTAATGGTAGGCAAAGCATCAGGGTTCGTGCCGTAGCGTTCCTCAAATAGTGACCGCAGCTTAACAGGCAGTTTCTGTAATGTTAAATACAATATAACATATGACCACTCTTTGACAGGCTGATCTAGCTTTTCCAAAGCCTGAAGGGCTTCCTGCAGTGGATCATACAATTGTAAACGCAGGTGAGTGACTGATGATGTGATGATAGGTAAATTTACTATCCTACCAATATAAGCATCCAGTAGTAATCTAGTATTCTGATACCTAGACTTAAGTAAATTAAGCGCCACTGAATAATTCTTATCATCTACCGGCAGCTGTCTGACAATGTGAAGAGCTTCACCTGACAATAAGGATCTAAGATAATAATGCTTCTCAGCATCCGATAAATCACGTTCATGAACTAATGAATGAAACAAGTCATAGAATGGAACCCAGTCCATGAGGTTCCCTGTAAACTTCGGAAGTTCTATAAGTGGTAATTTGGCCATTACCTGGTTTGATGTGAACTCGTGTGATTTGGATGTACCAGCGGTTGACTCCGACGTCGCCTGGTCCAGTCTTATCAACAGTTTGTTGACTTCCGTGAATTGTGTTTCGAACAGCGACATGTCTGATTCAGACACTTCGTCATTTGAGAAACCCAATAATGTTTTGTAGGCTAAAACCAAATCTTTATAATAGGTATTAAAGTGTTTTGTTGCTACTGAGTTCTAAACTGATTTCTAGTCCTACGCGAAGCCATGATGACTATCTACTGCCTAATGAACGTAATAAACAGTAACACTTGAGATAAGTTACACTTGTAACAAATTTAAAACTAACGAAACATAAATTTAGAATATGTAAACAAACAAGATAACCTAGTTATTTAATTGACAGACACTTGACATGACAGTGACATTGACTGAATGAGTGATTCAATATTCGTAAAGATTGAATGAAGTTAGACCGATTGAGATTGGTTTGATGAGAATGAATGTACTTCCATGAATTATTGGCCAATCACAACACAATAACACTAACTTATGAGTCCGTAAGAATGAGTGAACCGCAGCGCGCGCCCTCTTGCGTCGGCTGCCTGTGTTCCCGTTGCGTAGCGTAGCGATGCGATACAAAATTACAAAATGGCGTATCTTTATCTTCAATAAATACGCCCCGTCGAATCTCGACCCTTTGATGAAGGTGATAATTATGATGAATTTTATAGGTTTTATTGCCTATATTTATAGACTTTATATATAGGATTCTCTGCTAATTTATCTGCGAATTATTTGTCTTTCGTTGAGTACAAAAATTACATGTAAAGTATCAGTATCGTATTTATATATGTGTATAGTGTGTATGAATGTATTGTATGTGTGTATATATATGTATGCATGTATATATATTATATTTTAAAATAATTTTATATCTTATTTGGTGGATTTGGATCGGTCGTATTCGGTTGCATTCGCATCACTGTCGATCGAGTTGGACTTGTGCCGATGCTGCGTCCCTAGCCTGGCTTCTGCTACCCTCGTCATTTTTTGTCCTCGGTCCTGTGGGGGTGGACCGGTGTCGCGTCGTGTCGCGTAGGCAGGCTGGATCGGAAGTGAATATGGCCGGCGCGACGCGACGCGATGTTGGTTTGCCCCCGTAGGATCGGGGGTGGGGAGTGGTGGGGGTGGTGGGGGTTGGGTTGGGGGCGTGGCGTCGGTGCGGGTCTGGTTCGATTGATGGTGATGTGAGTGTGGTTGAGTGTGATTGATCTAAATCTACCACTTATTTATTATTATTATTATTTTTTATCGAGTGATGTTATTGGATTTTGTAACTGAATGAGACTTTGAATAGATTGGATCCTTAACTAATAGATAGCTTTTTTTTTTTTTCCAGAATTTAAACCATTATTTTCTATGTCTCAGATGGTTTGAAAAAACTTAAAGCGCGATCTATCTAGCCTTGAGAGGAAACACTGCGTCGGCGTGGCGTTCGGGATTCTCATGCGGGGCGCGGGGGAGCGGCGTTTCGTGGTCCCCTGTTTCCTCCTTCAGAGGTGGACCAATTTTTATTTAAGCGTCGGTTGGGGGAGGAGGTTTTCTGTGTCTGTGTGTTTGTTTTTTTTTTTTTTTTAAACGAGTTACCTAATGTTTCTGAAGACGCCTTAAAACGAAGTGATTTCGCTTAATTTTGAAGGCTCCTGGTTATTAAATAAATGACTTAATGCAAAGGAATCAAGCATACGGACGTGAAGGGTCTCTTTCTTTAACCGTTGCTGAAGGGGTGGTGGGGGTTGGTCCGGTTTTGGAAGGGGGCTGCGGGGCGTCGTTTTTCTGTGTTTGGTGTGGGAGTTTTGGGTGCCGCGTCGGCGTGGTGTTTCCTCTTAACTCGTAATCCCTACGCGCGCGCGTAAACCCTGCGCTCCTGACGGACGTCAAATCTATATCGAGTCGGCTGTGCTTATCGGAATATGAACGCTCGGGTCACGAGATAGGTTTCAGTTTCGCGTGGGGGTCGTTGGAGGGTGAACCTTCTGTACGGTAGTAGTATTAGTTATTCTGTGCTTGTACCAAGACGAATAACGAAACAATTTTAAAACACACAAGTTTATGCTTATTAATTTTTGACGTTTTTTTATGCTTAAGTTTTTATAAAAAAAGATATTTGAATGATTAAAAATGTCAACCTTATTGGTTAGGTACTAATGTTTTCCAAAACTCATTTCAGCCGCTACTTTATTTTACTTCAATAACTCCAATTTATATTACTTACCACAGTATCAATACGATAATTGGAAATCATATTACACAATTCTATGACCACGGCTTATATTTCGGTTCGACGCGATTCTGTTTCGGCGTGCAGTGGTACTGGGGATAGCAATGCGCATTTGTCTGGAACAGACTATAATAGCTCGTTAGATTAGTTATTAAGTCTTAACTATAAGTTAGTTAACTGTTTTTTTATTATTATTAGTATTGACGTCAATAAGTGCCTGTAAAGGTTTACATTGAATAAATAATTTGACTTTTTTTTTTTTAATTATTACGAACTCTGAATTTAAACACTGAAACACTCCGAGATTGACTTGATATTCGGTATTTCACACTGAACTTATAATCTTGACGGCATCTTAGACGCGAGTTTGCCGGCAATGACCTTGGACGGCAATCGCGTGTCCAGTACCTATAATGCTGTTTATCCCTTCCTGGGTTTAAACGATTCCCGTCCTGGGTTCCCAAAAATGTGCGATTCCCCTCGTGGGTTCCACCAAAATATTGTGCGTAGATTTTCTCGGCCAGCCGTGATCGCGACGGCCAAGGATCGTACACGTTGATGATGACTTCCTCAAGAGCCGCGTACGGCGGGTTCGAAGCGTCGCGTTAAGACTCTTGAGACCTTGATAGTTGATGAATTGTTGATGGTAAGGATGATGAAGATAAACACTTTACTTTGTCACACTGATTTTAATAGGTAACAAGATTGATCTACTACAATTAACATGAAATGGCGTCCACACGCCTTTGAATTTGAAAACCAATGAATGACTATAATTAATATTGAACTGGCATCTACACGCCTTGATGACACAACCAATGAACAACTGATTTTACTAATCTAATTAATATTACATGGCGTCCACACGCCTTTTTTTTCACATCTATATCCTATGAACTAGACAGGTTTTTGATTGAATGACAAGTGATTTTTCTTTTTTTTTTTTTTTGAACGTAAGATCGATAACGCAAAGGCGTTAAACATTAAGATGATACACAATGAAATATATACAAACATGTTTAAAGCGAAAGACTTTAAATGATTGAAATATATTTATTGTTAACACAACTGGTAAGTACAGAAACTAAGATATACCTAATACGTCACGCTTAAAGAGATTCGCGGAGGATATCGTTACTCAACCGTTCCCTTCGGCGATCGGGAGGCTCTCTCTACGGGCGCCGGCCAGCGGACCCTAGCGTTGGCGCGGGCCGCAGGCGGGCGGGGGAAAGAAGGCGGAGGCATGCAGTGATGTTCGTATGCGCAGCACTGGCTTTGGCAATACTTTTATAAACCCCGCGTTACATTCTCCCCCTCTAGCCTAACTAAGGGTCCCTACAGTTGGGCTAGTCTAAAAATTTACGCGGTCTACCCCGTTTACGTTTCTCCCTAATAGGAGGTTCTACTTGTCCGGTAAAGGGCGTGAGATGCGAAACGTGATATTTGCCCACGTTTTTGCCGGTCTGAACGTTCTCCAGACTGTAAGTGGTGTGACTCATAATTGTCCCGATTTTGTATGGGCCGTCACGGCGTGGGATAAACTTTGCAGTCTGTCCACGTCCTGCGTCGTTCGGTCCCTGCGTTTTAAGTAAAACGAGGTCACCCACCTTATACTCTGGCGGTGCCCTCCGCTTCTGGTCAGCAATTTTCATCTGGACGGCCTGCGCTTTCTCATGTGTGTCCCTAGCGTCGTCCAAAGTTGCAGCCATCTTCTTTAAGTAAGGTGTGATGCTGGGCACAAAATTATCGTGCTCTACAATCGCCCTCATGTCCGTTGCAGCATCGGAAGGAGCTCGCAGCTCTCTACCGAAGGTCAGGTATGCCGGCGAAAACCCTGTACTTCCTGTAACTGCAGAGTTCATTGCAAACCTGATCGCAGCGAGGTGTAAGTCCCAGGTGGTATGGTCTTGACCTACGAGCATGGCCAACTGAGGTTTCAGGTCCCTATTCTTCCGTTCTATAGGGTTAGCCTCGGGATGGTCGTAAGGTGTGAGTGACTGGCTGATCCCCAAAACATGGCAGACTTGCTGCATCACCTCACTCACGAACTGCACGCCGTTGTCACTGATGAGGCGGCGTGGTACTCCATACCTTAGAAAAACTTCGTTTGCCAGAGTTTGACCACATTCGACGCTGGTGGCACTTTCTAGTGGAAACAATTCCACCCAGCGCGAGCAGACGTCTTCTACAATCAGTACCCACCTGTTCTTCCTGGATGTCTCTACAAGAGGACCAAACAGGTCCACGGAGACTACTTCAAATCGCCTATTCACAGCAGGGGTTTGCAGCAATCCTGCCGGTTTGCGGTTGTCAGCTTTATACCTCTGACAAGGCACACAGTCCTTTATAAATTTGCGATGAACGTGCGCATGCCAGGCCAATAATATCTAGCACGAACACGGCTCAACGTGCGCTCTACGCCAAAATGTCCAGCAGTAGGCGCGTCGTGGAGGTCTGCCACGACTTGCCGGCGTTCTTGCTCAGGCACCACTAAGCAGCAGTCCTCTCCGTCGTCTGACTCTAAGCTGTACCTATAAAGGATTCCGTCTGATATGGTGTATCCGCGGTCGGACCATGGTCTCCATCTAGAAGGTTCGTCGGACTCAATGTCTTCAATGATCTTGCGCACCTCTGGGTCTAGAAGTTGATTACCGTGGATCTCACTGCTGGTCCTCTTTGGCATATTGACAACTGTCATGCAAAACTGACATTCACCCTGATCCTGCAGAGAAACGGGTCGCGACAGAGTATCTGCAACCACATTCGAGCGGCCGGGTGTGTATTCGATACTAAGGTCGAACTCCTGCAACGTTAGAGCCCACCTGGCTAATCGACCGCTGGGTGACCGTTGACTCATTAGCCATCGCAAGGGTTGGTGATCTGTCCTAACAATTACCTTCGCCGTTTCTACATAGCCGCGGAACTTACTAAGTGCCCACACGACGGCGAGAGCCTCTCGCTCGGTCGTGGAGTAGTTTCTCTCGGCGCTGGTGAGGAGTCGACTTGCGTACTCAATGGGTCTCTCGTCGTGTCCCTCCCCCTGCATTAAAACAGCCCCCAGGCTGTATGCGCTGCTATCAGTGCAGAGAACGAACGGCTTCGACTCATCTGCCTGACACAGAATAGGAGCAGATACAAGAAGAGACTTAATGCGCTCAAACGCCTCCTGTTGCTCAGCGTCCCATCGCCAAACACTCGTCTTCTTCAGGAGGTTGGTAAGAGGTCTCGCGACTTCCGCGTAGTTATCAATGAAACGTCGGAACCAACTGGACGTTTGTAGAAAACTCTTTAAGTGTTTAACATTTTGAGGGGCAGCCATGTTATCAATGGCTATCGTCTTTTCAGGATCCACTTGGATTCCACCTGGAACGATGACGTGCCCTAGGAATTTGACAGACTCTCTTGCAAACGAAGTCTTGTCCCTGTTAACCCTTAGTTTAAACATGGCCAGTCGATCAAAGACTGCTTCTAGGTCAGCCAGGTGCTTCTCGAAGGGTCCTGGTGACAGCAGAATCAGGTCGTCCAGATATGCCAGGAGTTCCACCTCCTTCAGGTTCGAACGGAACCTGTCCATCAACCTTTGGAAAGTGGCTCCAGAATTTCGAAGTCCCATCGGCATCCGCTTGAATCTGAAGGTGCCAAGAGGTGATGTAAACGCAGTCTTGTCTTGGTCCTCTGCGCAGACGCTGACCTGATGGTAGCCTGACCGGAGGTCCAGCGTAGTCATGTACTCACTAGTTTTGGCGGCGTGCAGGATGTCCTCGATGCGTGGGAGCGGGTACCGGTCCGGCTCTGTAACGGCGTTGAGCTTCCGGTAGTCAATGCAGAGCCGTAAGCTTCCGTCCTTTTTACCCACCAGTACGACGTTGGAAGCCCATGGGGATTCGCACTCCTCAATGGCATCATCTCGCAGCAGCTTATCAAGCTCCTTCTGCAAGGCCTCTTTCCGGTTTTGAGACATCCTGTATGGCGGACAAGCAATGGGTTCCTGTTGTGGACTTACCTTAATTCGGTGCGTGGCGAACTCCGTAGGTGGTCCGTCACGTGCGAACTGTAGCGCGCGCTTATCGATAAAAGCGTTGAGTGTACGCTTCTGCTCTGGCGTTAACTTCGTACCTTCATCCGAGCGCAAAGTTAACTCAGTAGAGGCGGAGCGCATCAGGTTAGTATCAGCCGAACTAAGCGTGTAGGTATAAACAAAATCATAAGAGTGTCCGGGATTGTCCGAAAACATCCAAGTACGCCGGGCAACGTCTATGATCATACCGGCCCGTGCTAAGAAATCTACACCTAAAAGCGTCTTCGTATCATCGCCGGGCAACACCAATAGTTGACAACGCACGCTACGACATTCGATAACAATATCAACTTCGGCTGTTAACAGATCTCTCCAACCCTGTGTTCCGTCAGCTAAATGTACGTAACGCCTAGTGTCACTAAATTTTACTCCTGAGTCAACTAAGACTCGGTATAAGAGGGGACTCGCTATACTATGTGTAGCCCCAGTATCTACAATCGCAACTCCGTTACGGCCCATAACACTAATATTTACCATCGGGTAGGATTCGTGCGCACTCACTGTCGTTAATTGTACACACGAATTTCTCGTACCCGTACAAACGTTACTGTGCTTGTTATCAAAACCGTTGTTTACAACAACATTGTTAAACGACGACATTGGTTTGACACAATTATCACATTTCGACCTCACGACCCCCGGTTTACCGCAACCGTAACAACGCAGCCCTTTCTGTGCAGTGTCGCTAGTCGACTCCTTACTAGTAGATACTTTTTCAAGATTGCGACACTCGTCGCTTGTATGACCGAATAATTTACAGTACGTACATCGCGGTCTTATCTTACTTCTATTGTTATTGTTACTTGCCGCGCGCGTAGGTGAATTAGATCGTGTCAGGTTACTGTCGATCGTGGGGGCCGGCAATGTTTTGGTTTGGGAATGCGATAAGGAATTCCTCGTATTCGTATTACTTATAATAGTGTTCACCTTATGGGCTTTGTATGTATCCTCCGCGATCCTCGTTTTGTACATTAAATCATCTAAACTACGAACATTTTCGCGGGGCACTCTTTTCGTTACACGTCTATGCAATAATCCGTAGCAAATGTCTAATTGCATCACTTCATCGAGCTTATACGGAAGTTTCGATAATAACGCGCGCACTTTACACAAAAAGGTTTCTGCGCGTTCATCTTCCCGTTGCTCGGCGGCGTAAATCTGCCGTAGAATTTGGTGCGCGGGCTGCACCACGCCATACATAGCGCGAAGACGGGCGATAGCGTCCGGCCACGTCGACACCGACGCCTTGACGCCGCGCCACCATACTGCCGCTTCCGCTTCGAGTAGCATTGGTAATCCCCGGAGGGCATGGTAGTCACTCACCGCTGCGCACTCCTTAAATACCTCGACGGCGTCCAGGAATGCTTCCAAGACTTCGGCGTCTTGGGATGACCCGTCGAAACGCGCCGTGCACTTGGTGAAGTTGGCACCAGCACCGGCGCTGGTACTGGCGGCGGCGCTTTTGTCGCACGCCTTGGTTGTTGGAGAGGCCCCGACTGGGGAGGAAGTCCTTAATTCGCCACTGGACGTCATTAGCGAGTTAATGAGGGTTCTGTTGGCTTCTGTTTGCGCACGCGTGATCGACTCGATCAGCGTGGCAGGAACTGTTCCGTCGGCAGCTGGAACGCCGGTGGTTGTGTCGGCCTCGTGCCGGCACTCGGTTCGTCAGCACGGCCGGGTTCAACGACAGTGTCATCTCCTTCAGTGAGCGTGAGGTCATTCTCATCTTCTTCTTGCTGTTGACGGAGCGCTTCTCCTATCCTCGTTATCGGCATCTTCACGTCGCGAACTTACGAGTGATGATAACACTTAGGATAAGGTGGAATGTCCGTACTTCTAGACAAGGTAGGTAGATGGTTGGGCACGTTTCACGTACACGGTTTTTATTGTTTATGTAAGTATAACTTTGTTACACACGCGGTTCGAGCCCCACGTTGGGCGCCAGTTTAAAGCGAAAGACTTTAAATGATTGAAATATATTTATTGTTAACACAACTGGTAAGTACAGAAACTAAGATATACCTAATACGTCACGCTTAAAGAGATTCGCGGAGGATATCGTTACTCAACCGTTCCTTTCGGCGATCGGGAGGCTCTCTCTACGGGCGCCGGCCAGCGGACCCTAGCGTTGGCGCGGGCCGCAGGCGGGCGGGGGAAAGAAGGCGGAGGCATGCAGTGATGTTCGTATGCGCAGCACTGGCTTTGGCAATACTTTTATAAACCCCGCGTTACACATGTTAATTTTCGATTAACAGGTGGCTTTTTGTAGGAACTCCTGTGGGAATAGTAAGCTTTAGGCTGTTGATGATAAAGCTGATTGCATACTAAGTACTCACCTGACAGGTACGGGTTGCGCCCTAGTGCAATCTACCCACCACACACTCATGCTGTGCTTTTTGAAGGAACTCCTGTGGGAATATTAGGCTTTAGGCTGTTGATGATAAAGCTGATTGCATACTAAGTATTTTCCTTACAGGCACGGGTTGCGCCCTAGTGCAAGCTACCCGCTCGTACCACAGCATCGCTCCCGCCCCCGCTGCCGCTTCCGCCCCCACGCTGTGGGTGCAGGTGGCGGTGCACACCGATGGGCCTTTTGATTGCGATGCTAATGGCACTTACTGCGCCTGCGCCGCGGTTATTGAGGTGACTATACGCTTTATTTTTTTACCTGTCTGAAATGATAATGTGAATAATAATAATTACAATGCAACAACGATAATTACAGCCAAACACAACATGACAATAATGAAAAATAATCTGAAACAATACCGGGAAAATTGAAATGAACAATTATAAAACTCACTAGAGTAATACGTAGAGGCTTTCAATTAAAACGACGTAGTAGAGTCACTGGTATAATATTATAATAATAAGGTACATAATCAAGTTCCCGACAACCACTTCGATCAAAATACGAGCAAGCTCTGCCTCGGCGCGATACTCTCGCGCCGGAGCCCAAACTTAAAAACAAAGTCATTATTCACATTCCATTATTACACATAGTCATTTCTACGAGTTCGCCAAAACCCTTATCGTACTCCGCACTGAACCTAATGTTGTTAATGTAAACATAAGCCCGGAATGTAACACTTCTGCGCGCCCGGCGCGCCGCCGTCTCCCTACTCGTCATGCGTTGCTTTATGTTGCCAACAATAATTTGTTTGTAATAAAGCACTGATTTTGATAAGATTATTTAACTAGTATTTTTAGGATCGCCAACAGTCGGCTATCCTGCGACAGGAATGTCCCTATTCCTGTACTTTCGGCCGTCCTTATACAGGGTATGTCTCTATACCGATGATTTATAGACGAATATAGGTAACTTATACAACAATAAAAATAACACAAGTAATCCTCATTTAAATACAAAAAATAATTTATGAAATAATGTATATATTAATGATATTAGTAAACTTTTGAGTTATGACGACGATGACAATTTTGCTTACCTACTGATAATCTAATAACTAAAACAATAACTAATATAAACTAATAACAATGACCTTATATATAAAAACAAAAAAAAATATGTATATATTGCCTTATAATTTTATATAATATAAAAGTTTTACGGTCGTTAGAACTATTCATTATTACAGCATTAATCAAAATTCTTAATAGCATTAATAATCAGTTCTTATTGAATTTTCCAGTATTAATTAAAGTTTTCAATCATTTAAAATTTAACTTTTTTCACAGTTCTTAATCAACTTTTCAGTAATAGTAACAACGTATAGCTATTTATTATTACAGCATTAATCAGGAAGAAATGCTTCATCTTAATGACCTAAGGCTATTGTAATGATTTTGTCAATCTTCGCTCTACTCATTTAACTATAATTAGGTAGTCTACTATGGCACCATTGCAATAGCCAATGTTTAACTTTTGCATTGTTGTAGAGCTGCCGTTTGTCACCGTTGCATTACGGTCTGCTGATGTGCTCGATAAAGAAACCGTTTGCCACCATCGGGCCATGGTCTACTGATAAACTATGAAATAAAACTGTCATTTGCCACCATCGGGACACGATCTAATGAAAAATATGTTAGAAAGCTGCCGTTTGCCACCCTCGGGACACGGTCTGCTGTTACATCTGTTATGAAGCTGCCGTTTGCCACCATCGGGACACGGTCTGTTGATAGATTACGTTATATGGCTACCGTTTGCCACCCTCGGGACACGGCCTGCCGACAATATGAAATTCAATACTTCTCTTTTCCTCCTTCAGAGCACTAACAGTCGAATGTTGGTACCGGGAACTATGTTACGCCACCTTCGGGCCGTCGTCGTTAGATTATTCGGTGCTATCATCAATCCCGGTCCTTCATCATGCATACCTAAGCTGTAACGTTAGGGATATTACGGATAGGGAAAAAGGTACATGTATGTATATTTGTGGTAACTTTATACCGCTTTAGTCTGGTCAGTAATTAGTCAGCTTCATTTAAATCATCGCTACTACTACTACTACTATCATCACTTGCCGGTGGAGTGACGTGAAACGTGATCCAGGGTTTCAAATGATCTGCCGGGAATATGTTTTGATATTTCTTTTGAGAATGACCTTCGATATTTGTGACTTGATACCTGTCGTGATCTAGAATAGCAGTAATTTTAAAAGGACCGCGAAATTTAGGGGTTAATTTCTTGCTCTTGCCCTTTTCTGGGTTATTATTCGGAATCATAACTAAGTCGCCTTCTTTAAAAAACTTTGTAGGAGCTCGCGCTTTGTCAAATATATCCTTCATCTTTTTTTGAGCTTCTTCGATATTATTTTCTACCGTCTTTCTTATTTCCTCTCGATTGATTTCCTCTGGTTCTAGAACTGCCTTTAAAATATTTTCCGATTGTCCATCTGTTCTTTTTCCAAATACTACTTCCGCCGGCGTTTTCCCAATTCCTTTGTTGAGCGTGTTATTCAGACTCCATTGGAGTTTTTGAACGTTCGAGTCCCAATCTTTCTCATCAAGGCCGTGGTTCATCGCAGACAACGAATTCAAGATCGTGCGATTATAACGCTCAATTTGCCCGTTTGCCCGTGGTGTTGCGACTGCATTCAACACGTGTTTTATGCCCAGAGACCCTAAGAACCCCTTGAACTCACTAGACGTGAACCCAGTGCCTTGATCAGAAATAATTATTTTAGGACATCCGAAACTCGAGAATATCTCTTCAAGAGTTTTTATGGTCGTTTTTGATTTCGTGTTCCTGACTGCTTTAACAAAGATAAACTTGCTGAACCCGTCGATTACTCCTAAAATGTAAGTGTTGCCCTTCTTGCTCTTTATAAAGGGGCCCAAGTGGTCTATGTGGAGCGTGTGAAAGATTGATGGAGTTTTAGGAATTGGGTGTAGGTAGCCCGTTTTCTTTCCACTCATCTCCTTATTGTAGGCGCAATTTATACAAGAGGCTACATACTTTCGGACGAAGCGTTTCATTTTGGGAAACCAATAGTCAGTGCTTATTTTCTCAAGTGTTTTCTCCAACGCAAAATGACCCGCTTCATCGTGATTCATTTGGCATATGCGCCATCGTGCTCCGAGTGGTACAACCCACTTTTGCTTTCGACCGACTTTCCTGTATAACTTATCATCACGTAAGACATAATTATTCGTAATGTCTTTAAGGTCATCTTCACTGGTGCTCAGTATAGACTTGATGTGCTTTAACTGTGGATCAGTCATCTGGACTGTATGCAACCAATCATTAGTCGTGATATGAAGGATTCCCAGCTCTTCTTGTTCTTCCATTGGCATTGGGTTACGACTTAAGGCATCTACATGTTGCATGCTATGTCCGGGTCTATATTCAATTGAAAAATTGTATTCTTGCAACATGAGCCACCATCTCGCAACTTTTGGCAAAAGATCTCTTTTGGTAAGGGTCGCTCGCAATGCAACACAATCAGTCATTACCTTAAATTCTAACCCAAGTAGATAGACACGAAATTTCTTCAAAGAAAGTACGACTGCCATTGTTTCCAACTCATATGAATGCCAGAATGCTTCCTCCCGTGTTGTTTGTCGGCTGAAATAGGCTACTGGGCGTAATTGACAATCGTTGTCACCTTTTTGTAGCAATATACCACCCACTCCAATTTTACTAGCGTCACAGTGCACCTCAGTTTCATAATCGGGGTTATATAATGCCAGTATTGGCCTGCATATTAATTTGGACTTGATATCTTGAAAAGCGCTCTCTTGTTCAGGACCCCAATGCCATGTTGAATCAGCTTTGGTCAATTTCGTTAATGGTTTGGCAAGCGTAGCGAAATTCTGAACAAAACGGCGGAAGAAGCTTGCTAGGCCTACGAATTGGCGAACCTGATGTACGCTTTTCGGAGTCGGAAATTCAGATACTGCCTTTATCTTTCTTGTACCCGGTCTAAGCCCAGTTTCGGAAATTTCGTAGCCTAAATACTCTAACTCCGATTGAAAGAAGAAACACTTCTTTAAATTGAGAGTAAGATTTGCTTTGGAAAGCAAATTAAGAATATCCTCTAATTTCTTAAAAGATTCTTCATAAGTACTTCCCGTACTCAGCAAGTCATCTAAGTACGGAATCGCCAAATCGAATCGTCTATTGCCAAGAGCCTTGTTTATCATATTTTGGAACACGGCTGGAGCATTCACAAGACCAAACGGCATTCTGGTGTATTCGTAATGGCCGTCTGGTGTTATGAATGCAGTAAGATGTCGTGAAGACTCCTCAACGGGTATTTGATAATAGCCCGATGCCAAATCTAGACTGGTAAAAAGGTTCTTACCACTAAGTCTGTCTAGTTGGTCATCAATAACCGGCATCGGGTAACTATCTTTTATCGTTTTCTTGTTAAGTGCTCTATAGTCAACACAAAGCCTATATTCATTGTTCTTTTTGCGAACGAGAACAATGGGGCTAGCATAAGCAGAATGAGATTCTCTAATGATGTTATTTGAGAGCAACTCTCCCACCATTTCTCTTACAACAGCACGTTCACTAAAAGGGAGCCTATATGGTTTATAAGTAACTGGCGTATCATCGTTCAGGCGGATCGTCATCTGTGCAACTTCTGTAGTACTAAGTTCTTGCATGTTGAATGCGAAACAGCTCCGGTAGCGGTTGAGCAGTTCAAGTAGTTGTTCTTTCTGTGCTTTTGACACTTTCGGGCCTACATTTAACATCTCTGCTGTGATGGGAGGTTTTGCGGCTTTGCATGTTCCTGTTATGTCCTCTGATAAGCTCTCTGATATTCGATTAACAAAAACTTCTAACGACTTATTTTGAAGACGTTCTGTATGGGGTAATATAGTAGCACGTGCAAGAATTTTGTTCTGAGAGAAAGTTATGGGTTTGTTTGACAAGTTGACCAAAATAATACGTCCTTTTCCATTCGTAAATTCATATGCCCCTTGTAAAATACAAAATTCACTGTTGTCCTTCAAACATGCGTAACCGGGTAGAAACAAAAACCCAGTAAAGTGAGTATCAATAACGTGGACTGTAATATCTTTTAAGCCCTCTACCGTAATGTCAGAAGAGTTAAGTACCTCTAACCGGTTCAGTTTAGTGTCATCGCAATATAGAGTCAACTGTGTACTGGTCTTATACACAGTAACCGATGGTAACTCTGTGAGTGATTGTCCTATCAGAACGTCGGTGTTTAGTAAATCGTCTGGAACCACGTATGCATCTACGTCCGCCTTTACGGCATCTATCTCTATAGTTACCATAACACTTCCTAGAGGTGTCACACTACCAAGTCCAAACCCCGTTATAATTGGAAGTCCTACCTTATCCAAAACTAAATTAGATTCTTTAGCAATCCTACATTTAATGAGCGTGCATTGACTCCCGAAATCTACGTAACTTGACCGCGGTGTGCCGTTTAATATTATGTCTTTAAAATATTTACCATTTTGTGTTTTATCCTTAGTTATTTGTAAAACTCGTTTGGTATCCAGTTTATTATTTTCATTAATATTATGTCCATCGGGTTCTAGTTTCGTAAAATTGGGTCGACGACATTGTCGAGATTCATGACCAAGGCGGTTACATTTGTCGCAACGTAGTATGGGCTTTGAACACGTATGTACAGCATGACCAACCTCTGAGCAGTTGAAACAACGAATATTTTTAAACCTATTGGTCGCATTATTGGTGGCATTAATATTATGCTTTGGTAAACCACTTGCACGATTAGTATTTGTTTCTCTTGATTCATAATTGTTTCTGGCGTTTTGTATTGGTTTTCTTATCAGGCCAGTTTTCTTTGAAATGCGGCGCAAATACGTTAGAAGCTGTGATGGTCTCTTAATAATCAAACCTTGTGCGTTTAGTCGGATATTGTTATCATAAATTCCGTTAATTACGCAATCAACAGCGTTTCTCCCCGTTATTCCACACATTTTGACAAGGCGTATTTTGTCATGAAAGTACTCCTCCAGTGACTCATCTCTTTTGCTGCGTCTATCAAGCATTTCGTACAAGCGATCTGCGTAATTTCGGTCATCAGGAAATGTCTTTAAAATTTGGCGCTGCCACTGCCGCCAACTTAAATTCACGGAATTGCGCCCTTGATACCATTTCTTGGCATAGCCAGTCAGTTTGGGGATGGCATAGTATATAATTTGTTTCTCACTCCATCCATAGACCGCGGCAGTGTCATTTACTTTTCGAATCCAGTCAGCTGCTGTTTGAGAGTCCGCATCTGGATCAAAATCAGGGATGACATTATGTGCTCCCTCGAATGTGCCGCTTTTGCTATTCATCAATTCAGCAAATTTCACGAAAATATCTGTATCATGTTGGATAGCTGACTGCACTCTCGTCTTTTTATTCGGTGGAGTTCCAGAGGTCCTTCTTGGTCTTTTCCGTTTACCGGTGCCTTCTTGCGACCTCTTCCGAGATTGTCTCGTTCTGATGTCGGAGTTATGGGAGTGTTCATCGCTGTTGGATTCACTGTTCGAACTCGACATATCAGAGCTTGCCGGTGTCGCTGAAACTGATTGTCTTGGATAACAACGTTGGTTACGATTATGACGACTATCTTTTCTGTATCGTCGTTTTGAATAGTAGTGATTAGTTTCACAATCGGAAGAACTGCTGTTCGAATTCCTGCGCCGTGACCGATCACGCCATGTATCACGTTTTGACTTAGTATGTATTTTTGTTGTAGACCTTCTCCTCTTTTCAGACATTCCGCGGCGCGTAGGGCTTCTAGCCCTTCTAATACTACTAGCAGTAGCATCATTCAATGGAGGGGTGTATGATTTATCCGACATGACTCAGACAGTTACTAGTGTAAAAAGACTGGTGGGTATTTATAGTTGATGAAGGAAGAAGGGAAGAGAATAAAAGAAAATAAATATTTTGTTATTAATGACATTAAATAAAAGCAACAGTTCTGATTAAGGAACTCACTCAAATTAGTATTAAATAAATCGTCACCATGTTGTGATTTAGCTTTTAATGCAACACATAGTAATCTACAAAATGTAATAATAAAATGCAGTCGCAGTCCACTTCTGTGGGCGTGGGTTCGAATCCCACTTCTGATATAAAACTCACTAGAGTAATACGTAGAGGCTTTCAATTAAAACGACGTAGTAGAGTCACTGGTATAATATTATAATAATAAGGTACATAATCAAGTTCCCGACAACCACTTCGATCAAAATACGAGCAAGCTCTGCCTCGGCGCGATACTCTCGCGCCGGAGCCCAAACTTAAAAACAAAAAGATTATTTAACTAGTATTTTTAGGATCGCCAACACAATAGTTTATCTACGACTACATCTTGTCTTATTTTTAAGTGTTGTTCGTGGTGTTTTTTGACGTGACAACGTCTTAAATTAGGTTGCGGCTGGGAGTCACTTATGAAAAAGTGTAACGCTCGGTAACGTTACGATGAGTCACCGAACGAGAGAGAGGCCCGCCGAATGCCTTGCGTCTCTCTCCCACTCAACTATGTTTTAAATATAATTCTTTGTTTAAATAAATGTTTTAAATTGTTACTATTATTTCATCCTTCTTCCTACTATACGAATGAATATTCACATTAAAATTATTTTACCACTCAAAGTCGTTGTCACGTTAAACTTTCGCCCGTATACCGACTTTACAGGCAACCAATTTTTTTAAAGGAGGTTTTTATCAGCAAACATGCTGAAATTTTATTACGAAAAGAACGTGATTTCAGTCCCATTATTAGAAATCTCCGTAAGTTGTTCGGGAACTTTGTTCGAGAAGTTCGAGAGTTTTATTGGATCGAGTCTCTGGACGCCACTTAGTCTTGTATCACGCGTGCTCTAATTTTATTGCAGTTCCCCGGCGAATAGGTGGGTAGGTCACTACTTTTCGCCAGACTTCATGTCATGGAAATGAGAGTCCCATATACCAAGTCGTCCTTTTGGAGACTGGAATTCACAAGCAAGGATACCGGGATTAGAAAAAATGTAGTCATTTCGCTGTTGAAATTGAAAATTATGAGCACGAATGACTGTAAACATCATTGGAGGATAAAAGCAAACTGTTCTTATTTATTTATTTTTAATTATTTATCCATTGATTAGTCCTGGTTTCCCCCGGTTCTCATTCCCCCCGAAAAGTTATCTACTTAAAAATCACTTTTAAAATGTATTCTACATAATGAAATAAATTATGTAGAATAATAATAATAATAATAGACACTTTATTTGCACAAACAGAAAAAACAACAATTACAAAAACAGGAAAAATTATAAAAAAGAGAGTACAATTAGGCGGCCTTATTGCTTAAAAGCAATCTCTTCCAGGCAACCTTGGGTGAAGAGAGAGATAATATTATAAAATAGTAGGGGGAGTGGGTGCATCTAAAGAAAGAAAGGATTGAAAAATATATAGTTATCTATATACTAAATACGGAATACGGAAAAATAGAAGATAAGGAAAGAAAATATATACAGTTAGTTAGAAGCAGAAGAAAGGAAATAACTTCTAACTTGATCTCCGAAAGACCTAGGAGTTTGAGCTTTTCTGATACTTTCAGGAAGTGAATTCCACAAGCGGACAGCATGGACAGTGAATGAATAGGAGAAGAAGTCGGTAGTGTTGAGGAATATTTAAGGAAAGGTTGGAAGAGGAACGCAAAGTACAATGCAAAGCTGAGGAACGGAAGGAAAAGCAATCTTTAAGGTAAAGTGGGGCTGTTGGAAGAAAAAGTGTGGAATAAAGGAGCGTAAGAGCGTGTAAGTCCCTGCGCCGTCGAATTGGGAGCCAGTTAAGTTTGGAACGATAGTGAGACACGTGGTCAAATTTACGAAGGTTGAAGATGAATCTTATACAAACATTCTGCAGACGCTCCATTTTGTTTAGCAATTCCTCTGACAAATCAGTGTAGCAGACATCACCGTAGTCGATAATAGACAGCATAAGAGATTGCGCTAGAGTAATTTTGGTGCTGGTTGGCACAAAGTTACGCAGGCGGTTTAGCGAGCTATATGCCCCGAAAATCTTCTTTCTAACAGCATCCACCTGAGGTCTCCACGAAAGGTTCTGGTCAAAAATAACACCGAGGTTTCTGACGGATTTGGAGTATGGGATTATTGTATCATCAAAAGTTACTGCAGGAAGTTGTTCAAAATCGATCCTCGAAACAAAATAAGGTCTTCCAATAATAATAGTTTGCGTCTTGGATGGATTTACGGTCAAACCATAAGATTTACTCCAGTTATTACTCCAGAATACATTTTAGGGGGTCTTCGGTGCAAAACCGAACACTTAGGTTTTCTGTACCTACCTACTATCGCCACTGGCGCTCGGTCATTGGCCGCGGTCGTTGTGTATGTATTGCCATCAAAATAACAATTCAATAATTTAGTGTCTATTTCACCGTTATTACAATCGTATGCACTCATCAACATTTATTATCATCTAACATTGTCATAGACCTTTTTAAGAACATTCTTGTAAACATTTAATAAATCAGTAGTTAGTTTCGTAAACATTTTATCATTTCATCAATTCCACCAAGCTCAGGCTCCAACAGGGGGAAACAGGAGTAACACTTAACATTTATAAAAATGATATGAATGTTCACTTAAGTTGTAAGAAACAATAAATGTGTACTATATAAACTTTGAGTGAGTTGTCTCCCCCAGGCGTGCGCGTCATGGGCCGGGTCGCTGCCGTCCATGTGGCTGCTGGAGCTGCGGCTGCCGGGCGCCGCCGCCGCCGACGCCGCGCGCCTCTACCGCCAGCTGCGGCACCAAGACACACGTAAGCACACTGCCTGGATACGACCCGCGGATAATACATACATATATTTAATTATTTATTCAACATGCCTTAAAAGCTAACAGAGTTTTAAGTCCAAAGCGTTTATAAGGTTAGATAATTTACAAAACAATGTCTTATTTAAATTCTTAACTGAAAACTTACGGATAATAAACAATAACATATATTAGTAATAAGTAATTAGTAATTCAAGTTAAGAGTATGAAAAATAAAATTTTTAAAGATTACATTATGTCAAACATGAATTCATAAATGTAAAAAAAAAACTACCTACACAAGTAAGTACAAAAAATAAAATATTAATAAAGTCCAATCAAATAAAAAAATATATAAAAAATAATTCAAGCAAATGTCTAGCTAGGTCAAATAAACAATAAAATTACTAATAGATAAAATTAATTTTAATAGTAAATTAAAAATAATTATAATTAAGCAAAAATAGATAAAATTTTCTGAAATTGATTACAAAGATGTCCTAGACCATCGGCAAACAAGTCAATTTCGTAGTGCTGAGCAAGTATGTCCCCGATAGTACGCAGTGCACGATTAGTAGGCGAGTGCCTACCATACTCTGTCCGAGCGGCAGGCAGCGCCAGGAGGCGCTGTCGGCGGCGCGGCGCCACCAGACCCGCCGCGTCCCAAGAGATGTTTGTGGAAACCAAAATATGGAATCTTTCTAGTATTTGTGGACTATCGATCCCCTGGTGCAATATCGAGAGGTAAGGTACTATCAAAAACATGACTCTTCTAAGTTTCAGAGTCTCCATTTCAGTCATACCGGAAACGAATAGATATAATAAATTAAAAGTAAAAATCTTTTTAAAAAGCAAGCTTATAATTAAATGCGCTAAAAAGAAAAAAATAAACTTTTACTTTAAAACTTTTACTATAAACTTATAACGTCATTGCACAATTTATATGATATAAAAGGTTGTCGCGAGATTTAAGCAAGTACTTACTTACTCGTATAAGATTTAAATTTTTAATAGTTAAAATCAATCACATCAAGTTATTTAATTTACTTGTTTATTTACACATACAGTATTTTTATATCAAACTTTATTTAACCTTTTATATCATATAAATTGTGTAATGACGTTATAAGTTTATAGTAAAAGTTTTAAAGTAAAAGTTTATTTTTTTTAGCGCATTTAAATAAAAGCTTGTTTTTTAAAAAGGTTTTTACTTTTAATATATTTTTCACTTTTTAGTGGACACGTTTTTCATCTGTTCATCTAACTACATATAAATATTTATGTATACAAAATTTATTCACGTCAACCAAACCGCCATCACTCACCACCCTTCAAAAACAGTCCACCCATTAAGACGAATCAAACTCGACGCGGCTGTTTAATTACTGAGTTCCTATGGCCATTTTCCAGCTCCATCATCAGACCCTGGTTACAATCTAGCACCAAAGTACTTGTCAAGACGAATCAAACGAGCCGAGACTCGATAGGGTTGCTTCGTTTCTTTACTGAGTTCCTAGAACCACTTTCCAGCTCCATCATCAGATTATACCCTGGTAACCATCTAAAAACAAAGTGCTCCTCAAGACGAATGAAACGAGCCGAAACTTGATGGGGTTGCGTCGTTTCATTACAGAGTTCCTATGACCACCTTCCAGCTCCATCATCAGACCCTGGTTACTATTGAAAGACAAACTACTCATCAAGACGATTCAAACGAACCCAAACTCGATGAAGTGGTGTTGTTTCATTGCGAAGTTCCTATGGCCACCTTCCAGCTCCATCATCAGATCAGCACCATGTCATCTTAATATTGCATTGTCACGCGATTTACATATGTAGGTGTGCCAAATTTCAGCCCGATAGCTTCAGTGGAAGTAGGTAAAATATTGATTACAAAATTCCATTACATAGGTACTAGGGTTTCCGGAACCGGCCCTGTTTTTGAGAACCGGGAATTTTGGTTCTTTCTCTTCAAGGAACCGGGATTTCCCGGTTATTTTGGTATTTTCGGTTCTTAGTAGTTTTTGCAGTCTTCTTGATATGTAATTAAGTTAGTATCTATCTATCTACTGTCAATCAAATAGTAAAAATTAAGCAGTCATATTGGTTCCTTAAACATTTAGAATTACCTTAAACATTTTTCAAAGGAAACAAACAAAATTAAACAATTTTAACAAAAAATAAACAAACAATATCTTCTTTTGAGTAATATGATCATAACAACAAAAGCGCCTCAAGACTAGTATTGACACTCAAACGAGATCTTATTTTATTTTACAGTAAAGGTTGCTTTACACATCAGTGAAGCCACAGTTCCGACACAGTATCGGCACAGTGTTTTTCATACATTCTCTATAAACGCATCCCCACTTGTCAGTGATAATGCTCTCAGTGTCAGTGCCGCCACTGGCAAATCACGGACGTATTCGTTTTGATAGAATTCATAGAGAATGTACGAAAGAATATTTTTTACTGCGCCGGTACTGTCTCGGACCTGTGACTTCACTGATATGTGTGAAGCAACCTTAAACCAGCCGAAGAGAAAACTCTTTCCGGTTTAACACTAGTTGGCGGAGTCTTAAAAGATGGTAATATGCCTGAGACAAGTAACGCCCACGATCTCCTTCATTTTTAAAAAGAGCCATTTGAAATCTTACATTCGTAAAGATTTTTTTTCTATTCTTTGTAGGCAAGTATTTGTCCGCGATCTCATCTGATGGTAAGTGACGATGCGGCCTAGGATGTATACTTGCCTAGATAATGCCTGTTCACCCTTGCCTTGAAAATATCCAGGTTGTGCGAAACAGATCCGCAGGAAGGGAATTCCGCTCCTTACTTACTTCCTTCCAATGTTCATTTTCTTGAGCAGAAGATCTAATGCGTTTTTCACTAACAGCCTTTGCAAGCTCAGCATTTAACTCATCGCCTTTCGACAAAGCAATGATTTGTACATCAGAATCCTGTTCACATTCTCTCGCCTGTTCACCGACCTGATGTTGGTATGGGTTGAGCATGAGATACTGAGGTTTTAGTGCGGCTTAGCAACGATACTATTTCATTGCACATTTCATTGCTGCTTGGGCGACTAAATACTGATGAGTTTTCATAATCATTTTGTTGATGGAAATAATTTTCTAAATTCTGCAAGTAATTCAGTGTCGCAGTTGCAAAGCTAAGACACCGTTCTGTGTATCGTTTTTTTAACATGTTGTGCATTTTTGGCCACGTAATTATTATCAATATTCGCTAATTTTCTTAGTGCAAAAATAGCAACATCTGCTGTCAATAATATCGAATCGCGACGACATAAAGCCTCTAATACACTTTTAATGATGTCAAGAACTTCATGTAACTTCCTAATTACTTCCCAATCTCTTTCTAAGAATTTTATTTCAGAGTTCAAATCAAATAATGCTTTCACAACGCAAGTTCGCAACTTCTAGCTTTCAGCTTGTAGCTGCGAACAGCAAAATTTCTCGGGTTCTCTTTACAGACAAAAGAACCGGGAATTCCCGGTACTTTCGAGACCGGGATTTCCCGGTTCTGAACCCTAATAGGTACATGTGAAGTTAAATGAAAGCTTGTAATAATTATTCACGTCCACCAAACCACACCACTCATCAAAAACGGTCCGCCCATTAAGACGAATCAAATTCGACGCGGTTATGTCGCTTAATTACCTACTGAGTTCTTATGGCCACCTTCCAGCTTCATCATCAGACCCTGATTACCATCTAGCACCAAAGTACTCGTCAAGACGAATCAAACGAGCCCATACTCGATGAGGTTATGTTGTTTAATTACTGAGTTCCTATGGCCATCTTCCAACTCCATCATCAGACCCTGATTACCATCTAGCACCAAAGTACTCGACAAGACGAATCAAACGAGCCTAGACTCGATGGGGTTTGCGTCATTTCTTTACTGAGTTCCTAAGACCACCTACCAGCTCCATCATCAGATCAGACCCTGGTTACCATCAAAAAACAAAGTACTCCTCAAGACGAATGAAACGAGCCAAAACTCGAAGGGGGTTGCGTCGTTTCATTACAGAGTTCCTATGACCACCTTCCAGCTCCATCGTCAGACCATGGTTATCATTGAAAGATAAACTACTCGTCAAAACAATTCAAATGAGCCCAAACTCGATGAGGTTGTGTTGTTTCTTTGCGAAGTTCCTATGGCCACCTTCCATCTCCATCATCTGATCAGCACCATGTCATCATAATATTGCATTGTCACGCGATTTACACATGTATGCAAAATTTCAGCTCAATCGGTAACCGGAAAGTGGGTCAAAATTGAGTTGTAAAACTCCACCCGAACAAGACGTATGGACATACATACATACATTGCAAGTTAAATAAAAGCTTATAAAAAGGGATAGTATCCGTGGAGTTTTTTATAGAGCCATCGAGCAAATTTGCGTTGTATTTTCTCGAGCATCAGTACATATTTTTCCTCATATATTCAAGACTAGCGGACCGCTGGTGACTTCGTCCGCGTGGACCTCGTACCCCGTGATAGACATGAGCGCGGCCGTGGCTCGCCGCCGCCGTTTAGGTATGGCGCGCCGCCGCCGCCGCCGACTGTTCAAAATTTCGCGCCGACTAGACTGTTCCAATGTGTTGGCTCTTGTAACATTATCTCAGTTTATTCTTTACTCATGTGGGCCGTGCGGGCGCCGCGCGGGGGTGTCAGCTCAGGTACTCGATGAGGACGAAGACGACCCTATTTCCGATCAAGAGGGAGAAGAATCAGAAGAACGCCCTTTGTTTAGGGACTTCGCGAACGTGCCTAGCGTTAAGACGTCCACACCAACGCGTTGGCATAGTATCTTAGGAATGTTGGGGCGTATGGCACACTGCTGTAACTGTAACCGCAACCCCGTCAGCTTTCTTAGCCTGGGCTGATGCTCGAGAGCGCAAATCGTCGGGTACCCAGACCCTGAGAAAGCCCCAGTTAAAGAACATTACATAAGGCACGATTCCATCACATCGGCCCCATCGGTTGTAAAACATGCTTCGCACCCACTTGGAAATACCTTTATTTCCACGGAGAGCTTTGAGTATCTCCCCGCCGCGGAATTTAAGCTCCTCCATAGAGGGGTCGGCTATGGGTAATACAAATGGGTGCTAAACTTTTGGAAATACCTTTATTTCCACCGCTAATAAAGCCTGACGGCTCACTTGCCCACACTGCAGCTAAGAAGACAAACTTGTTTGCCACTCTTTTTACAAAGAACTGACGTCTGGAAGTCGCTAGCAAGGTGCCACCTAAGTTGCCTATGGCCGACCTCTCCATGGGAGAACCTCACATCCGCAGCAAAGAGGTCCTCAAAGCTCTCCGTACTCTAACGTGAATAAGACTAGTGGTCCTGATAGAATCCCGGCCATTGTCCAACGTAACTGTGCACCTAATTTGTCTACTGTTCTAACACGCCTGTATCGTCTCTCACTTGAGACTGGTCTAGTTCCTCAGTCGTGGAAGCTGGCTAATGTGCAGCCTGTGCCCAAAAAATGTAGCCGTGCCGATCCATCTTACTGTAAGACGATTTCAGTCAAGTCCATACTCTGTAAGATTGGGGAACGTGTACTGAACTCTTTACTGCTGGCATACCTTGAGACCAATGATCTCCTCAATGACTGCCAGTTCGGATTTCGCCTATTAAAAATCTGGGAAGTTGGAACTCGCTGGCGCATTGGACCTAGAAATAGTGGACAACTTTTAACAAAAATCTGGTGAGATCGCAATATTTCCGTAAAAACCAAAACCAGACTGCTAAAGACTTTTGTCATCTCGATCTTTTATATGGCGCTGAGACTTGGACACTAAAAGCAGCAGACCGCAAACGCATTGACGCTTTTGAGATGTAGTGCTGGAGAAAGATGCTCCGTATTCCTTGGAAAGTATTTCGGACTAACGTCTCTATATTGCGAGAACTCAAAATCTCCTCGCGGCTGTCATCCTCGGATGTCTACGAAGAATTCTCGAATACTTCGGTCACATTGCAAGGAAAGACGGTGCCAACCTCGAGAAGCGACCGGCAAAGTAGGCGGGAAACGGCCTCGAGGGCGCAGCCCAATACGTTGGTCTGACCAGATCCGCACCACTCTTAACTCTTTAGTTCACAGCGCCCTACACACCGCCAGAGACAGAAACAGATGGAGGAAAACCATAAGAGAGAAAGTGATGCAGAAGGGAGGTCATCATGACCCTCAGCATTGAGGAACACGACGCAAGGGGAAACCCCATTATCAATTTTAATTACTTAGTGACTTTTCGCTCTACGGCGACGATATAATGTTTTGTTGTTGAAATCTTTGTAAAGTGTTGGTTTTATTTATCACTTTTATTTCTATCTTTAACTACATAACCAAAAACAACTTCAAAAATCCCACGCCGCCGGCGTCACGCCGCCGCCGAGCATATTTTTAAGGCGCGCCGCCGCTGGTTTTTTTTGATTCGGCGCCCATGTCTACCGTGACGAATTTTTGAAAATATTATGTAGCCCATGTCACCCGGAGATAGTGTAGCTTCCTAACGATGAAAGAATTTTTCAAATCGGTCTAGTAGTTTCGGAGACTATTCAATCCAAACAAACAAACAATGAAGTCTTTCCTCTCTCGTAATATCGTCCGTGTGGCGGAGCGATGAAATAATACTACTGTATGATATAGTAGCGCAGACCGCTGAGCTCGCTGTACCATGTACTGAATAAAAACTAAGATAACCTTATTACTAAATAAAATAAAAGACTTCATATAATTTTTCACGAAGAATGCCGATGAGGCCTCGGCCTTGTGCCGCGCCTCCGGCTGGTGGTGACTGCGGTCAGGGAGCGTCTCCTGACCGTTGGTGGCGAGTAGAATTGTCCTACGCTACCCGTCTCCCGTCTATCCCTCAGAGCTTTGTTCCCCAGAAAAGAGTAATGATCGCCTCACCAGATTAGGACCGCGTCAGCGCGGTCGCAACACCTTGTCCACTTGTGGGACTACACCTTCACAAACCGATAAACAATAGTACCTACCGTGCAACTCAAAGTCCGCTTTGGTTCACTGATTAGTCCTTAATATTGAGTTTATAACCAAATTGAGAGACGCGCCACGCACGTGTCTCGACTGCCGCCTCGCTCGGCTGACATCAAAACACTTCTCGCGAACAGACCGCTGCCGCTGCCGCGAGTACGCGACCACGCGTCAATTACTTACTCCTTTTTGTCTGTTACGAGTAGATGACAATTTCAAATGACAAACAAGCCCATCACCGCTCTATGCTGTAGGATGTATGAGCAGTCCTTAGTCCGGTAGTCCCCTTTCACGACACCCAAGGGAAGAGATGGAAAGACTTCCTACCTAAGTTTAAAAATAAATACCTATGTCTAGTTCTAGTAATGAAGAACTTTTACGGTCTACACCGCCGGAAATATTAGGTGAAGCACAAAATGTTATTTACAGCCTATTACCATCTAAGTCCAAAGAAAAATATATGTTGGCTTACCAAAGATTTACTTAACTGGGGAGCCAGTTCAGACGGATTCGACGGCGCAGGGACTTACACGCTCTTACGCTTCTTTATTCCACACTTTTTCTTCCAACATCTACACTTTTTCTTCTTACATTCCCACTTTTTCTTCTAACATTCCCACTTTACCATAAAGATTGCTTTTCCTTCCGTTCCTCAGCTTTGCATTGTACTTTGCGTTCCTCTTCCAACCTTTCCTTAAATATTCCTCAACACTACCGACTTCTTCTCCTATTCATTCACTGTCCATGCTGTCCGCTTGTGGAATTCACTTCCTGAGAGTATCAGAAAAGCTCAAACCTCTATGTTTTTTGGCGATCAAGTTAGAAGTTATTTTCTTTCTTCTGCTCCTAACTAGGTAACTATAAGTATATATTTTCTTTCCTTATCTTCTATTTTTCAGTATTTCTTATTTAGTATCTATATACTAGATATCTACGAGTATATATCTATTTATTTTTCAATCCTTTCTTTCTTTAAATGCACCCACTCCCCCTATTATTCTATAATATTCTCTCTCTTCACCCAAGGTTGTGGAACTGGAAGAGATTGCTTTTAAGCAATATGGCCTCCTAATTGTACTCTCTTTTTTATAATTTGTCCTGTTTTTGTAATTGTTGTTTTTTCTTTTTGTGCAAATAAAGTGTTTATTATTATTATTTTTATTATAAAGATTTAGACACTAGAAAAACAACAAAAACACGCAGTAATTTTCAGAAAATGTATTTTCCTCACTAGTGTGTAGAAAAACGTCGTATGAAACGCGTGTGCATTGGTAATTACAATCCTCAGTACCTAAGCCCTCGCATTTGGCCGCCTCGATTGTAAAAACCAACATAGCACACTAGTATCATAATTTACTATTATATGAAAGGACCATGCGTCATTTTGGACCCACTTTTTAGCTTTATCCAACAGTGATGCATTAAATGTCATATGAAAGCTCTTAGCGTGTACTTTATTTTATTATATGGCAACTAAATTCAAATCCAGCGCGTAAAACGGTGTTTTGGTGCGTTTTTAAAAACATATTTTGTTTCGATATTAAATTATGATTAGCTATCAGTCAGTAGCTAGGACTATAACTCACTATACTCAACTCACTATAGAAAAAATCAACTTGCCGAATCTTTGTTACACCGAAAAACCTAAACAGGCAAAGGGTAGCGTTCATAAGGATGGAAGCTAATCTGCCACATTTAGAAATATAATATCCTAATAATTTCCTTGGAATTTTACATTTAGAATAATTTTTGAATGTACCAAAACGCCATTTTTGCGCAGGTTTCGAACTTGGCTGCTATAGAATGAAATAAAGTACACGTCAAGAGCTTTCATATGACTTACGTTTCATCACTGTTGCACAATTTTGGAAGGTGGTGGGTCCAGTGTTCATACAAAAGTGCTAGAGGTAATTTCAGGATTTTTTTTCTATCGAGCAAAATGTTTCCAATCGTGTTTTAGAAACAGTCATCCCCTCACGCATACGTTGAAATGCGCTGTAATACGTATTGAAAACAGTGGGATATATCTAAAATATTTTGAGTTACAGCTAAAAGAAAACAGTAAATTTTTCCGTTTTCACCGCATTAACATTAACAACATTAACACTAGACACAATGGAAATTCTATTCATTGAGCACAAATCAGTGCGCGGACGTAGTTGATAGGATAACCGAGTACCTACTACCTACTATTTATAGCTTCTGGTGATTTTCACCAGAAGTTTACCTTATTTACCTTTTACATCTTTTATTACCGTTTACCTTCCTTATTCATAGTTAAGACCACATATGTATCATATTTCAAGCGAAATAAAAATCTTTGTCTTTACCATCACTTGACATTGTCGTAATTAATCAAATCCTTAACTCTGTAGTGCTCCGTCGCATCGAGCTAACGCCCAGCGGCGGCCGAGCCACCTTCTACTTGGGCGACGGCGGCAGCGCGCGCGGCGGCGGCCACGCCTGCTACAATGTACACGCCGTGGCGCCACGCACTAAAACCAAACCCGCCTACGCCAGAGTTATTGATTACTACACTCCTACCAATAACCATACCCAGGTAAGATGCGTTCGTGACAACCCTATAGCTTGCATTATGATTTATCAAAGACCATTACCATTTTACCAACCCTGCATAAGCCAGGGTAATCGACTACTGCACTTTCACCTGGAACCATACGCTGGTGAAACACGTTTGTGACAGGCGACCCTAGCAAGCCTTACAATTTTAGCAAAGACCAAACCTACTTTGCCCTTGTCATTGACTACTACAGTCCCACCATCACTAAGAACCATACGCACGTTAGCGACTTTTGTGACAACCCTAGCTCGCATTTACTAGAGAGAATTTTAGAGATAATTTTATTTAAACTTTTTTAGAATTTTATTATGAAATCTGTTTTTGTACTTATAACAGCTGATGTGCACTACTATTTGTGGTAGCTACAGGAAAGTGGAACTAATTTCCTGTACCACCATATTTGAATTGCTTTACAAATAGATTTTCTATTTTTACTTATATTTGTGTAGGTAAAGCATACACGTTACACATAATAAAAGTGAGACAACATTTTTAGATTAGTGTTCAAAGACATAAAATATGATTGAGAGAACCCGAGCAAAGGATTGATGCCTAATGCCTATGCTTAAACCAAATAAATCCATAAAAGTAACATCGTGCTAGTAAACAGAATTTTAAACATACTGAAATCCTAGCAGTTAGGTATAAGAAATGAATATGTAATGTCTCTTACTATAAGTCGTTTTTGTTGCAGATGTACACAATCCCGGAGGACTGCCCCCCTCGTATTGCACATGAGGTCGACGAGTTTACAGCTTCAGAGAACTTGTTCAACAAAGCCAAATCCCTTACAGACAGCAGTGAAATCCTCATATCACACGAATTCTCGTTCGAGGACATCCCTGATGGAATACCATTAGAAGATCCTATATATGACACATTCAACATAGACGAGATTGCGTATCTAAGCAAGTTCAACGAAACAAAACATAATCCCATTTACCAAAATGTATCACTTGAAAACAGTGAACAACAACCTGCCGAAATACATTATCAAGGTAACCAACAAAATGTGTCTATAAATAAAGCTTTAGTAGATGCTGTACTTTCTGAAACGGATGTTAATTATGAAATTAAAAAAAGCGTCGATCCAAACCCTAATGTAAAATCTCCATACGGAAAAAAAAATAAAATTGTTCATATAAACGTAGACAGGACAGCTTATGAGAGTACTGAAACTCCTAATACCTACAGGATCCCTACAAATCAAAATTACGATACTATCAGTTATAAGTATGATGTAAATCAGAACAACGATGATATAAATTTAGATTCCGATGGAACTCATTTTAATAATAATGATGCAATAAGGCCAAATAGTTACACCAACGCAAACAGTGGCGATTCTAACAATAAAAATAACCACAAAAATAACTATGAAGTACAATTGAATGATTACAGTACTGTGACTAACATTTACGATGCAACTACAGCTAAGCAGGGCAGTTATTTAAATGGAAATCAAGAAAATACAGCAATTAATGAGTACGTAAATAAATATAGCGTTCAATCGAATAATTACGAAAGTACCATTAATACAAATTATGATGTCACACCCAATATTGATGGGGCGCACGAAAGCAGTTATTATAATAGAAATGAAGATGACACCTCCAATTCAAATTATGAAAACGACTATAGCAGCGGTCAATCAAATAACTACGGTAGCACTATTAATCAAAATTACGATGTAGCACCAAATAATGGTGATATGAATGAAGGCGGTTACGTTAGGCCTAATAAAGGTGGTGGTAGTGAAGGCAAAGATCATATGGACTTGAAGGTGGACAATCCCAACCTGTCTGATTTCCACGTGATAGACTCCGCGACGGATTTGGACGTGCCCACCGGCATGGAGGGGCCGGTGCCGTCGATAGTGCTGCCGCCACCCAACTTCGTGCTGCCGCCTCCGGGTAAGTTAGCGAGGGACATTTGAATTGTTTGATTATGGAATACATAGAGCAGACAAACTATACATCATACCCTACTTACTATTAAAAACGTTAGGAGAGTAAATTAATCAAAGTAGGGTGACGGACCCAATTTTGAGCACTTTATGAGGCCATTAAATTTCAACTCTAAATATTTTATATATTACGATATTCTATAACTTTTGTGTTGCGTTATTAATGTTGGGAATATAATCACCTGTTGTGTAAAGTAAGATTTTTTAAATATTTGTAGTCATTATTGAGTCAAAATCACAATTTATCAAAAAACAAGCCTATCACCATTCATCACCAATTAATATCACCTACTTACCCAATTATAAGCACTATGAATTTTACGTTTTAGGGGCTGAAAAACAAAATATCCTTTAAAAATAAGTACCTACTATTTTTTATTGTTAATCAGTCATTTAACATTTCTATTAATTATGACACGACCAAAATTTACCTTAACACTTAGAATCCTTAACAATATAATTATTTTAATTTAGGATGCGAAAAACGTTAAGATGTGTTTAAATACCAGTATCCCTAAATAGTGCTTTAATCGCATTACTGAATGACTATTAAACGTAAGCAAAATTTTACCCTTGATGTGTCAGAATGGCCGAAAATCACATAAAATCACACAACGTTCACTTCTCCTCAAGAATACGGCGCCATGATAAATGCCAAACTATACAGAGTTTTGCTAGTACATTATTTTAAAACTTTTGAACGCGTTTCTTACCCTTGCAAATTGGAAGTCATAGACATTATCTTAATTTTTTTGTTTTTTTTCGAGGTGCTGATAAACTGGTGCAGTGCTAGTATATGGGTCATTCAACCTATGTGTGTCACGATCGTAACAAATGGAAAGATGGGTATCTACCTATCCCTCCTGGAAACGGGTAGTATTCTTTAATACCGTTCATATCAAAATAGCTAGTCATTTTGCAAAGAATATACACCTATACGGGCCCGTAAACGTCACACAGTCGTTTCGCGAAACCAATTAACGATACTTATTGGATTGAAAATCCATTTCGCCCATATAAGCCGCCACCACACAGCTCACTTATTTAAATTATTAATAATATACCTACAGTTCTTACAAATTAGTAGCAAAAGTTTAGAAAAAATATGGTGACTTGGACCTAATGCGTAATGTCCACGTCCTGTCGATCTGTAAGAAGCAAACTTGAAAAACTGTGTAAAATAATTGTTTAACTTTTTCAGCAAACCCCAAATCAGCAATGAGCTACCAACGAAGATTCCAGAACTCTGCTCAGAGCGTGTACTACGTCCCCTATGACCAAAACCCTTCCTAATACAGGAGATACTAACCGCAGCTGGTTGAAGCTGATAAATGACGAGTTATTAATAGAGTCGTGAACTATCATATTTAGAACCTTCAATAACCCTGCACATAGCCTTGACCGCCTGTGATGTAACTCCTTATTATCAGCTTCCGATATCTTTGTAATTTCAGTTTATAAAAGACCTAACTAATAGATACGTCAAAAGTCCTCCATCAAAAAAATTTACCCGATAGTTTTTTGCACGGCTTTCGCTATGGTGTCATTATGGAAAGATATGGGAAACAGCTGTGACATTTCCATATAGAACAGTCGATTTTGTGGTTACATGTAAATGAAATATTAACTGCTGGTTGCTGTGTTCACTGACGGTAACTGATGTATGTATAAGATACGATATAGAAACAATAACTTATAAGCTCAATTTACGAATTATTAGAGTGTTGACTAAGAAGTAAGTATTTCTAATGCATTTATTTATTTAAGTAGGTTACTATTTAAAAGGAAGGTAATGTAAGTGTTTATTAAGAAGTTTAATGATTAATGTATAATAAAAAATATTAAAAAAAACAATTTCCACGAATGTTTAACGGCTCGGCGGCTGCACCATTTGGATTGGTTAATTTAATGGGGCCTTAAGCGGAGAAAACGGAAAATTTTACTGTTTTCTATTAGCTGTTATTCAAAATATATTACATATTTCGCACTAAAATTTTCAATGTGTATTACAGAGCGTATGTGTGAGGGGATGAACGAAGCCAAAACACGATTGGAAACATTTGGCTCGATAGATAAAAATCCTGAAGTTACCTCTAAAATTTCATATAAATGCACATTACGACTGTGTTTCAAAATAATAATTCCTAAAAAATCAAAATAAATCAATCAAAATAAACACATAGGTATTAACCTTTTTGATTTTTTGACTGATTTTGATTTTCAAAAAACTAAACATTTTTATAAATTTTGTGATAAAAATATGAATGGCGCCTTACAAATTACCGCGGACCCCGACCCGCGCAACACCCGCGATGCCCCGCGCTACATTTAAATGTTCCCTGACCGCCTTACCCCCCTTAACTGTCAGAGCTAGGTTTGTAGGAAATTCGTCACGGGGTCGGGGGTGTCTACGCGACTGAAATCGCGGGCGTGCCGCTTGCTAACTAGTAATGATTATTAATGATGAGCAAAGTAGGTGATTAATTTAATTTTCGGTTGTTTATTTAATTTTGAAAATATAAACTAGCTGATTGGCCGGCCAAAAACTCTAATACTGGATGACGACGTATAAAATTTACATCAGTTAGGCGAATAAAATGGTGTTTCTGCGGAAGCTCAAACCCATTTTGTCAGTCTTACGCCCGAGTCTCGTGGGTATCACTGTTGTAATAAAAAGAACAGAACAGTATATTTTTGATAATAATCCTGTCTAAAACACTTCGGTAACATAGAAACCCATAGGTATAAGAGTAAGAGATAAAGTACCTATATAATTTATTTAATAAGGAAATTTTAAAAGAAATTCATTATCTATTAAATTGTACTTTCTTACAAAATTACATTATAACTGCCAATATGTTAAGGCTGTGAATATCGTTAATATTAAATGATTTATAATATATTATTATTTTATTTTAGTCAAGTGTACCCTACAATCGAACTCAAACATTTAAAGGTCTGCGTAGACGAGACACGGTCCTCGACGTACTCTTCTACGTCATTATAAGATATCATACAAGTTACGGCATTGAATAAAATGTTTATTAAATAAAAATCAACCAGTCTCAGGAAGCTCGAGTGGGATTCGAACCCACGACCTTTGGATTGCCGATCCACTACTCTAACCGCTGAGCTACCGAGACCCCAGAAGACTCGTTGAATTTTTCCTAGTAGTTAGATTTACGCTGCAAGCCAGCGGTATTACCTACGTCACTGTGAAGTCTACCCTCACATTCGAATCCAAGTATTTAACAATCGATAAAGACGTAATTGCTTATAAATATCTTTATTATTGAAATTTTACATTCACAATGCTATATAGATATAGGATAAAATGTTTAAGTACTTACTAGAAAACTCTTCTGGGGTCTCGGCAGCTCAGCGGTTAGAGCAGTGGACCGGCAATCCAAAGGTCGTACAGTCACCAGCATTAAGATTTGATGATGCAAAAATATCTGATCATTGGTGGAAGGCATATTATAGGCATATATATGATTTCCACCAATGATCAGATATTTTTGCAGGCCGTCGATAGTCACATCTTAATGCTGGTGACTGTGCGTTCGTATCCCACTCGAGCTTCCTAAGACTGGTTGATTTTTTTCTAGTAAACATTTTATCCTATATATAATTAGCATTGTGAATGCGAAATTTCAATAATAAAGATATTACGGCATTGAACCCGGGAACTCAGAAATGGTGACGCCAGAACCGGCTTGCTGAACACTCCACCACAGAGGTCGATGAAATATTTTTGTTAGTAGGTAAGTCTGCGTCTATATTTAGACTATTTTATTTCATCGATCTCTGAAGTCTATCATGCGCAGTGCTGGGTACATATACCTACCTACATGATAAAAATGAATTGAAGAAAATGAAATGATATAATGTTCAAAATTAATTGAAGAAAGGATAATAGAAAGTGTTGGGCCCACCTCTCAAAGAAATAAGATCAGACTAATAAGGTCAAATGTCAGTACTTTCGGAGTTATACTACTTATTATACTGCCATAATAGTGATCCCAATCTAAGCAATTAACGATCGTTGTTTACTTCATTATAAAATAAACATTACCCAGGCTCAAACCGTATCGTGTTACTTATCTGCCGCGGCGTCGTCGTCGGCGCAGGCCCAGGGATTCCCTCAATTACCAGAAGACGACATAATGTTTCTTGCTTTTGGTTTGTACCACATGAATTTAGCAAAGTCATATTGTCGTGAACATCTTCGAGACGGTTTATAGGTCATAGAAATCTACAGAGAAAACGAATTGCTTTCTTATAGAATAGAGATGAGATGAGAGAATGTGTGTTTGCTGCGTGGAACGATACTTCATATCTTGCGCTCACCTCATACTGTGGTTTGGTACCTAGGAATTGGGAGACATCAACAACCATATTAGTAACTAATGTTTCGCTTAAAAGCCCTATCCAACGATATATCACATATTGTACCTGTTACTATTGAGGGGTGGGCCCAGACTCCATACATTTGCGCCCATTGACCTTTGCCATTTTGTAATGGGTTGATATGCTGGCGTCTGTGCTTCAACTTCAACGGTATTGCGATAAGTATTAAAGTTATACAATAGGCTATAACTAAGGAAAACACAGAGTGTATTTCTTACAAGCACAACCAGTGGTGGGTAATGGTAGGTAACTCAATATAAAAGCGGAAGGTCGTCGTTTGATTCTTACCTGAAGCAGTCAATTATTTTAAGCGTTATATCACTTAACTAACAGACAATGAATTAAGAAACTGGGACGTATAATAAGGTAGGTAGGTACATGTTTCATAATAAAAGTAAATGGTTGACTCGATTATCCAAGCAGAGCCGACACGAGTTGTTAGTCAAAAGATACGAATGTTTTATTGCGTTACAAAATGTCTGTGCTATGTAGGTATATTACGTAGGTAGGTATGTTAGGCGCGCGGGCGCTCACTATACTATGCAAAAATTAAACGACCTCTCCCCTTTCTAAATTATTTCAGCACCCATAATATTACAGTAAAAATTTAAAAAAATTAAAAATTGTTTACGCTCACACTAATTATCTAGACCAAGATAAGTACCTATTCTTTTGAAACTCGTTAATATGGTAAGATAACGGATAAATATACATAAACATAGAAAAATAGTTTTTTCCTAATTTGACCCGACCGGGAAGTGAACCCGGGACCTCGGAGATGGTGCGACGCGACGCCAGACAGAAGACCCGGCGTGCTAAACTGCTAACCACTCGATATCGGAGGTCGTCACAGGAAAGTAAATTAGGATCGCAGCTCTCACTATGTTGAAAAAAAAAAATGTGGTTTAATTTTAAGCCGCATTTCATGAGGACGACGAAAATTACGCCACAATTCCAGTAGACATTTTTTGCTGTTCCTCGAAACTGCAAATTGCAAGTACAGCCCTTACTTGGCGAAGTAACGCAGTAAAACTTATGCATTCTTAAAAATACATTAACAACAACAAATGTTACATTTAAACGTTATAACAATCATCAGCCTATAAACGTCCCACTGCTGGGCACAGACCTCCCACGTGGACAATAGCACACGTGGGGATATTGGGCCATAACCCACCACGCTGGCCCATTGGGGGTTGGTGGGTTCTAACAATAAACAAGTAGAATAAGCTGAATAAGGAATGTTAGCATAGGTGAATAAAGCAAAAGTAAGAGTCAGCATCATTAAACAATACTATCCTACACACAATACTGAAATGCAGTACCTACCTTCCGAGCGTATTTTATCCTAAAACATTGTCCTAATTTGTCAAGTAGCATTCCATGTAATGTTACAGAGTAGATAACAGTTCATGATAAGTATAAAATGCAAGTCTATTATGTTATCGAACCCAGTCCGTTTTGTGTACTGATAGCTCTGTATGTATTGGAGGTACGCGGCGGCGAACCCGTCAGTCAGGCGTCACTACAGTGACTCATACATAGAAAAATACTTCTACATAAACGAAATATGTACACAACTAGCAGTAGGTACTTACCAACTTTATTTCTAGTGTATGACATTATGTTTTTATCTACTTCCTTTTCCTCAAAATGTTATAAAAACTAAGTACTTATTATTCAATTCAATTCAATTCAGTATTATGTAGCAGGAGTAGCATACAATGAAATAAAAAGAAAACAGTAGTTAGCAACATTTTAATATATATTTTTATTCAAATGAATTCAATCATACATTACAGAATAGATGGATTTATAATGTATGCATTTTTTATTAAAAATAATCATAATTACAAAATAAAAATTATTGGCGTTATATTATTACAGATTATAATAAAAAAAGTTATGAATCTATTCAAATGCTCAAGAACCATTTTGTATGGCCATAAACCTTTTTAAAAATCTTCCCCTTTCTTCGAGATAAAGTTTTAATATGTTTGAGCAAAACACGGAAACCAGAGTTTTGTATATTGAAAAAATAATGAATAATAATATTGTGCTATATGCTCATACATGCCGCATTAAAGCTATGTGGACAATTTATTAAATTAACTATTTTTTAAATGCACCATTAGGGATATTCCCCTATTTAACTGTAAAATTTTCTCACATAACACAGTGTTAGGCAAGCAATATTAGTAAACATTAAAATAATACTGATTTTACAAGAAATATCAATTTGGATGGACTGTATAGTCATGCTAGACTTAAGTGGGTAATTAATCACTTTTAATCATCAGTAATTGACATTATTTAGAAATAAAAACAAAAAAGTTCCCCTTTATAGTATTGCTTACTTAACCAATCTCTTTTGGAAAGCTAATAAATAAAATCATACTCCAACTCAACAATTCAGTCATAGGAGTTGTATAGAGAACATGTTATCTGCTACATAGCAGGTCCACACCTAAGTACAATATTACGTTTAGAACTGTAATGCTAACAACAGAAACAGACACTTTCAATACTGTCTCTACCAGTACATGCATTAAGTTGTCCAATTATATTTGCCATAGACGCCATGTAATAATTGTTCTGTACTGTGAGTAACGAAAATGCAATAAAATTTAACATTATGATAGCGATTCTTCTATATATTCATAGATAATACACACACAGGAGCAGGAAGCCCTATGTGCCCATAAACATTTGAACATGATTTACTCTTATGCAAGTATGTACAGAGGCGTGGAGCGGCCGCTGCGGCTCAGAGCGCAGCGGCGGGACATCATTGGCTCTTGAGCTCCTTTCCGATTGTGTAAGAGACAATGCGAGCCCAGTCAATCTTGCTACGGGTCACAGGCAGCTGTCGTCTGAGAGCCTTGAATGTAGTATCGCTCATAGTCTTATAGTTATCAGAAATTGCAGTTTGGTAGGCATTTTCCGCATCGCAGACTAGCCTGACAAATTCTTTGGCCGTCGCAGCCTCTCCTGTCGCAACTAACGGCGATCGCACCTCTTTTGAGCTTACAAGCTGGACATTTCCATCTTCATAATAATGCACTTGCACACGCAGCATGCCGCGGAGCTCCGCCGGGCCGGCACCCACCGTCATCGTCCACACCGAGCGCCACCTTCCGTTCCAATAGTTCTTCGGCTGGAACTGATGATCTTCGATACACGCGACGAGTGAAACAGCACCAGACTCTAAAGCACGCCCGACCACTAAGCTGGCAACGTGTTTGTAATGAGCAGCCACGTACGCTGTAAGCTCTTCATCGAGTGCCGCTCGCCAGGGCTCCGCTACCTTATCAGGTTCGTAAGGTTCGTATTCAGAGGCTTCCTTACGTAAATGGTCATACTTAAAGGATCTCTTGGAACGTGGATCGAAGAATCTGCCACCCCCGAGCTCGTTGTGCTCAGTTATCAAGGTGTGAAGCTCAGAGCCTTCTAGGCGCACAGGCGTAAGCTGGTCCTTGTTGTACTGCGCGAAAGCGCCGCTGGCACCTTCCTTGAGTAGGCTGTCATTGTTTAGAAGAACTCTTACATCGTTGAATACTTCATTGAATTCACCAGGCGGAGAATGAAGAATGAAATCCGACACAATCCTAACTTTTTCCTGATCACTAACCACTTCGTCACCGTCCGCCGCCATCTTTGATACTTTTGACACTAATGACGGCTCACGATTTTTTTATTTTTTTATCTAATTATTTGTTCCGTGAAGGAACAGGCTAAGGTCTGAGACCATACTGCCTAGTCATCAGTTTTTCTGTTTCTTTTTTCCCCTTGATGATAATGAGTGGTGGTTTAGATGATGACTGATAAATGATGTTCCCCAAACCCCTTGAGTCCTCACTAAAGATGTGGGACTTAACTGAGGTCTCAAGCGGACTTCTTGAGAAAATTTGAAAAGTGATGTTGCACTGTTTTGTTTCATTTGCCAACACTCATGCAAGTTCACAAACACTTAGCGGTTAATAATCCACTATTATTTCACATTAATGTTCGAAAAAACACAAATTTTAGAAAATAAAACAAAAATGCAGACATGACGCTCCACTTTCGCGCCAAGAAGTCTGACGGCTCACGAATTGACGGGTCGGACGGTAATGCAATTTTTTTATGACCAGCGTCATTTGTAAGCAAAGATATCTGGATCATACTGTTCAAACTTTAGTTTGTCGTCTAATGGGCGATTTTCCGAGATCGAAAAAAAAAAGAAATTGGTTCGTAAATGACTTCATAGATGGCGCTTAGCATAGATTAGTATGGCGCTTAGTAAAAGGCGGGTTCATGAAGAGCACGTGTAATATTTATTCTATTCCAAAATAGAAATAGGTTCTGGATGTCCTGAATATAAATAGGTAAGTAAATACAATTTTTTATTCTTTTGGTAGACAAGTAAAAGTGTAGAATTTATTACAGCCCATAAGTAGCCCAGCTTTCATAAAACGACATCTATCGAGTGTTTTAGAACTAATTTTTACTTTTTAATTTGGGCTGTCAGAAAATCGCCCATTATACGTCTGTGTTTAAACCATAGATTAATAACTAAAGTTTTATTATTCTGAGATTTAAACCTAAGACTACGTTAATGCCACAGACAGCTGGCTTCTCACGGCGCGTGATATAACCTCAGAAAAAGGAATCATATGGAAATGTTACAACAACATGTAGATACTTAGTTATGTTATAGTTTAAAAGACGAAATAATAAATATGATGGCGTCTTTGTCTAACGTATGCAATAAAAACAAGCCAACTCTATGTACAACAATTTCGGTCTAATGGCAACATTTGTCATGACGTCAGGCCTGTGCCGGGTCTGCCATTTATTGTGACGCGCTGGTACTTACGACTTCGCTGTGTTTACAAAATTTAGTTTTATAAATTTCTAGGATTGTGCTGTGATTGTGGTAATATAAAGATAAACATAAAAAAAAGAATTTGGTTGGAGATCATTGGCAAGGAAAATATAAAATATGGTGCTAAGGTGGTCATTTCTCATACGGACCGGGAAAAGTGACTAGTTATGCAGTTTTAATTACATTGCCCAGTTGCTATGGGGCTTATGTATACCGGCCGGTAAAGACCGGCCGGTATAAAGATTCATAGTGACTAGATTTAAAAGTTACTTTTAACAATATTGAAAAGCAAATTAATATAAATAAATAAATACAGGATGTACGAATTTTTCTTTTTTTTTTTGCAGTACCTATCCCAAACCATATCCTTCTCAATATCTCATTGCACAGGTACCTGTGTATCATAATATGGTAATTATATATACTTACAGTATGGCAGAAATTATGGGCCCTGTAGGGAAACTGCCTTAAAATCCTTTAACTAGTTCATTTTACTCATCGGAAATATTCTTTTATTTTAAAAGATACAGAACTGCAATCAAAGATTTCCTAAAATTTTCTTTCATGTTTACATGTACTTCGTATGCAATTGAAGATAAAATAAATGTTAGCGTTCACCTTTCTTTTATTTCAAAGACTAAATGTTTATTAGAGAAATATTATCCTGAAAAATAATGCTATCGATTAGTGCAATAAACGGCGAGTTATTTTTTATGTTTAGCCGGTTTGATTCCAGGGTAGGATGATCAAGCAAAATTTTTAAATAAATGAACGCAGTTGTTAAAAATAAAGAAATGTTTCCTGTGAATTGAGCTTACTAAAGGATTTAATGTAGTTAGGGCCCATCATTTCTTTCCACCATGTTATTTCGACTAATACTTAGATAAAATATTAAAAACTTTTGTTTTAATCTAAGATTAAAACATTTAAAAGCCACTATGACTAAGGTAATGTCAAAGTAGACTTCAGTACAAAATCAATAAGCTTCATCGATGGTTTTATCGACAGATAATTGACGAAATCGATAAGTATACAACACGAAGCCGCCATGCTTAGACGCGATAATACCTAATAGGTATACACGTTTTTTTCGTAGGTATGGCAAATCCATTTGATTACCTAATCTAAGGATATAACAAGTCGCGCCGCGCCGAGTTGATTTGTACGAGCAAGCACGCGCCAACAGGCGAGCCCGCGCTAGCCGTTCTCACGGCGCGGGCGAGCGCGGGGCGGCGCCACAGTCCCAAAGAAAAAGATGACTTGTTCACCCGCGCCACCCGCGCCACCCCGTGCCGGCCCGCGCGCACTCGAGTAACCACGAGCACAGTATAAATGTAAGCTAAAGCGGTACGGAAACTAGACCTTTTTGTTGTTTTTATACCTACTTGCCAATAGAGCGTTAGGGTTGTCCTCTTATTTTTGTAAATTTGAAAAAGTTTTTGTTTAGTCAGCGCTGTATCTCAGCTAGTTAGCGCTTTTTTTTGAGATAACTAGCAAAGCATTAGGGTTGTCACTTTTATTTTTTATATAATTAAAAAAAAAACCTATTATTTATCAAAACGTTTATTGGGTTCTATAATGATCAAATAATTGAATGAATTGACTAGCTTGCAAACAAAATTCTGTAATTAAAAAATCTTTAACATTTTAAGAAGTCTTTATAAATTACTCACTGAAAAATACTTTCGCATTCTACGACACGTTCTTCTTGTTATTAAATTTTATATACTTAGGGTGGATTCAACCAAACCGGAATAAGGTCTTAAACCTTGATTAAGCGCCGAATTTGTATAGAATATTCTCGGAGTAAGTCTTTTTTTATTTTTTATTTTTTAATTTATTAAATAATAATACAATGAGATTATACTATAAAGCAAACCATACATCACGGAGATTTGTCCGGTATGCTAAAAATAAGTTGAGCTCAACGCCTGCACATAATTAACATCAACAAAATGCAATGACAATAACAGTAAACTTAAGCTAGGTAGGTACTTTAAATTAACACACACAACAAGTAAAATGCGATACAAATTAATCGCGTCAGGCCACCTGCGTACAAGCTAGATAAATGTTCTATAGTTATACCAACCGAGCGACAAAACATAAGATAATGGCAACGTTTTTTTGCGTTGGCTACAGGATGTTCAAAAAATGCAATTTAATTTTTTTCTTTATATTCTTTTTTGTTAAGCTATTCAAAAATGAAGGATCAATGTCATTTAATAGACGAGGAACTAAATAGTGCGTCGTCCGTTTTCCATAAGTGTTTTTAGCTTACGCTTGTTAATTACTTTTCTGGTTTTAATTTTATTCCAAACTTTTTTTTGTCGGATATCTTCGTTAAAAATTGTTCTTTTAAGAAGGAATACAGAAATTTAATATGTATAGGGAAAATATTGCAATGCCTAAAAAGATCATATTCATTATTTTTGTATTGTTCTTTGACTGTGCAGGTGATACAATTTTTTTCAAAATTCTAATTTGGAGACTATTTTATCGAGATAGGTTTTAAACGTTCTGCCATAGCTAGTAATGCCATAATTAATAATAGAATCGGCTAAGGAATTGTATAGCAATAAAAGTATTTTGTATGGTATTTTATTTCTTATTTTTATTATATTAGCTAGGAATGCTCTAAGCCTGCCACAGATACCATTAATATGTGGGAGAAAGTTAAATTTATTGTCAATCACCAAGACAAGGTACGTATGATTATCTACGGTTTCAATTTTACGGCAACCACATTTTTTTCGTTTTTGATGAAAACACGTATGTTCGTGAGCTTTAAGGTTCCCTTTTATATCGACGAAGGTCTTGCTGAAAGGTGATCGGATATGTATTTTGAGGACGAGATGGATATCATGACACCATTTGTTTAAAGAGTCGAAATCTTGTTGAAGTTTCTCAAGAGCTATTTTAATATTTTTATCGGCTATTATTAAACACGTGTCGTCCGCATACTGATAAGATGTGCAGTGCTTAAGTACATTGTTCATATCATTCACATAAGCAATAAAGTGGAGTGGACCAAGAACAGACCCTTGAGCTGTACCTCCAGTTTGGTCGAATCCACCCTAAGTGCCTTACAAATAAACAAAGAATAAGCTACGAATAAAGACATTGAATTACGAAGCTACTGAGAATATGTTAACAACAATAAAATGACAGGTTACTCTCACTAATACCAAATATGACTATTCATTACATTTATTTTATGTAAATATATAATATTTTTATATATATATTATGTATACAAGTAACTTTAATGATGATGCGCTTTTTTCACACAACACTTTTTCAACACAACAGTCTTTGTCTCCTCTTTTTATTCTTTTTATTTTTTACCTTTTATTCTTTCAGTATACAACCTACCTAAAATACTTTTGCTTGCGATTGTTTAGTTTAAATTAATCTCTAAATTAATCTGATTTGAACACAGTCTAAAACATTGTACATCTAGCTTCTAATAAAACACGGGCGGAGTGAGCCTGGTGACCTGTTTAACAGGGGGATCTAATCCTACCTAGCTCGGGCACCAGTTCTCTCCAACTCTAGTTTTGTAATTGTAAGATATGATCATTATAATCTTATACAATGTAACTATTGGAGAGAAAATAAAGATTTTTATTATTATTATTATTATAATAGTTGTTCCTGTCATGTAAACATATTTTCAAATTAGAGTATATTGCGACCTTATTATCTGTTTATTTGTAAGGAACTAAGGGTGGATTCGACCAAACTGACTACTAACTTATACCTAGATTAAACGCCGAATTTGTATAGATTAATCTCGGAGTAAGTCCTATTCCAGTTTGGTCGAATCCAGCCTTAGTGTAAAAAATTCTTATTCTAATGAATAGCTTTTTAAATAAATTATCGAAAAACATGGACACGGCACTATAAAATTGATTTTTTTTACTTCTTTGTATTTACAAAGAAGTAGACAAAATCAATTTTATAATACAGCTACTCATTTAATTAATTGTACAGCCGAGTTCAAGCAGTTCTAAACTACGCAATACACTCGCGGAATTTTTAAAAATCGCGGGGACAGTGCACGCATTACACAATAGTGTTCACTCGTCTCGACACGGCACGCGCTACTGAGAGCACTGCGATGTCCGCTTAATGGCCCTGTAAAGACGTGCGTATGTGGGCGTGCGTCGTTTCGAGCGTTTGTACGTAGCTTCCTTGGTGATTTAGCTTATTTTTATACTATGCCATGAGTACGGTCGCGCCGCGCCTTTGACGGTACCGACTTCGAGCGGATCGGACGAGCCTGCCTGCGCCAGCCCGCGCCCGTCGCCTAGAGCCATTCAGTTCAAACGGCGCGTAGGCGCGAGCTGGCGCGGCGCGACTTGTATCACGTATTGATATCACGCGACGTGTGAAGCCAGCATGAGACGTATAATAAGTCTTTCTCTCAGAACAATAACTAAAGCAGTTATTGTTCTTAGGTCTTTCTTTACTTAGGGTGGATTCGACCAAACTGGAATAAGACTTACTCCGAGATTAGTCTATACAAATTCGGCGTTTAGACTAGGTATAACCTTATTCCAGTTTGGTCGAATCCACCCTTAATAATTTATGGAAGACTAATCTTCCGATTTTTTTGAATTTCTTTACTTTACTGTTTATTCATGTATAGTCGTAAACAGAGAAACATATTTCTGTCTACCTCTAGAGACAAGTATTAAAAAACACAGACGTCTGTGGTCTGTGTAAAAAAATGAATAGTATTTTTTATTTAGGCCTTGTTCGCTCGCGCTATGCAATAATTTAGTCAAGTAGGTAGTCAGTACTTTAATTCACTAGCTTGATTAGTTTTAATGAAGCAATGTACTAGTTAATGGGACAAACAAAAGTACCTACTCGCCTAGTGTTTCTAAATAGTTAATAAATTATTTTAACTTTTGTGTTATATGTCAATAATTTTGACTTTACTAATAAACATCCTTCATAAGTTCTTCTTCTTCTTTTTGTGCAGTGGCGTTTCCCTTTGGATTTCGCCAATATCCAGTTTTTGGCTCAGTTGTTTATTTTTACAGACTCATCGCTTGTATCGGTTTCTCGTAAGAGCACAATGTACAAGTACAGAGGTGGTGAGATCTTAAATTTTGTAGACCCAGTTGATGATCTGTACTCTGTAATGCCTATGGACAAACACAATACTTATATATAACATTTGTTAGTGGCAGACAGACAAATTATAATTTTATATTGTTAGTAGTTATATAGGAACATAAAACATCAATGCAGGGGGGTTTCACAAAACTGAGAACAATCTTAAAATTTGTGGGTTTGGGGATACATGGGGGGAGGAGATCATAAAGGGAAGTTGGGTATTTGGGACAGTTAAAAAATATGTGGTCAGGTGTTCCCTCCTCCAGACCGCATTCACAAAGGGACGAGTCCTTAACCCTAATTTTGGCCAGATGAACAGGGGTGCATGCATGGCCTAACCTTAAACGGCTTACAGTGGAGGTGCATGCTTTGGAAGCTTTTTTATATTTAAAAAACCATGGCTTGTCAGGTAAGGAGTGCTGGATATCCGCGAAATATTTCCCTACAGTTTTGCTTTTCTCCCGCCATTGAGTTTCCCATGTAGATCTCATTACTTGAGTGGCCAAAGGGTACAGATCGTAAGAAAAAACTTTATCATGGTCTGGACATCCAATGACAGTTGCCTCTTTTGCAATTATGTCAACGGCTTCGTTACCTACTATACCTGTGTGTCCTGGTATCCAGGCCAGAGAGACTTGGTATCCAAGCGTGGAGCATTTTAAAAGAATTTTCCTAATTTGGAGGATTATAGGAGGATTAGATTTACTATGGAAAGGATTGGATAAGATCGCCTGGAGACTGCTTCTGGAGTCTGTGAGGATAACTGTTTTACCTATTTTATGGGATTCCACATATCGAACGGCTTCAAGAATTGCAGTAGCCTCTCCAGTAAAGACGGATGTAACAGGGGGGCATTTGAAATTTAATATTATTTTATATTTGGGAATCCAGACCGCAGCACCAACCTATTCCTCGTCTGATAATTTGGAAGCATCTGTGTACATCACAAGCCAGTCTTTCCAATTTTTCCGGATGAGTTCTTGTAGCTGGAACTCTGCATCTGGTGAGTCTTTGGAGATACCTAGGTCTAGATGGATGTCAGGTTGCAGTGTCAGGGAGTGGTACGGGTTTCCAAATATGGGTTTAAGGGCACATTGGTAAACAGGGCAGGGAAGACGGATGAATTTGATGAAGCTACGGAACAGGCAAGGGGACTCTCTGAGTTTCCAGAATTTGTCTGATGATATAAACTCCGACAGTTGGTGAAGTTTGGCAAGGAGTGGGTGAGACGAATTTTGGACAATTTTAAAAAGAAATTTGTCGGCTAGGTATTGTCTTCTAATGGCCAGTGGGGGGTCCCCACACTCCACCTGCAAACCATTTATCGGAGATGATTTCATCGCTCCTGCAACTATCCGAAGGCTTTTGAACTGGATTTTATCGAGCGAGTTCAAAGATGATTTAAGACAGGGTTCTAGAAGTAATGAACCATAGTCCAAATGCGATCGGATCAATGCATTGTAAAGGAGTTTTTGACAAAATGGATGGGCACCCCACCAGGTACCAGAAACGGAACGGAGGATATGGGTATTTTTCTCACATTTTTTGGATACATGGGAGACATGTTGAGTTCCACTCATTTTGGAGTCTAGTACCGTTCCTAAGAATTTTGCATGGCTTTTTAAAGGGATGTCTTGGTTGTCATATTTAACTGACATAATAGGTGTATTCCTTGCGCGACTGAATACAACCATATTACACTTGTCTACCGAAAGCGAAAGACCATGTTCCAGTAGCCAATCACGGAGGTAATCTAATGCGGCGTTAAGTAATTCAGTAGCTTGCTCGGGATCGCTGTGTGAAATATACAGGGCCAGGTCGTCGGCATACTGCAGGACATAACAAAAAGGGGTTAAGGACAATTCGAGGTCATAGGTGTAAATACTATAAAGTAAAGGGCTCAAGACTGATCCCTGGGGAAGGCCTCTCCAAACAGTTCTTGCGGGGTAAAGAGCATTATTGTGACATAGCTGTATAGATCGTGACGAGAATAGATTTAAATTTATATTTACAAGCCTCACAGGAATACTCAGATTAAGCATTTTCTGCCTGAGTACCGGAAGCAGAACGTTGTCATAGGCAGATGATATGTCTAAAAAGACTCCCGTCACATTCTCACGTTTGGAAAGGCCTATCCAGATATCAGTCAAGAAGACACTGAGACTGTCCATTGTACTCATTCCCTTACGAAACCCAAACTGGCTTTTGGCTAGTAGACCCCTACTCTCCGCAATCCACTCCAACCGGTTTTTAATTAGATGTTCCATGATTTTGGCCATTGTGCAGGAAAGTGCAATGGGTCTATACCCGTTAGGGTCGTTGCCAAGTTTTCCAGGCTTTAGGATGGGGATTATAATTTGGGCTTTCCACTCCTCAGGAGGAACTCCCCTCAAAAAGATGTTGTTGATTAAATTAAGGAATAGGTTCTTAGCGGAAGAGCTGCTGTTAACTAGTAGCGAATAGGGAATACCATCGATGCCTGGGGAGGAATCTTTGAGACCGTCCAGGGCTGTATTAAGTTCCTCAAGGGAGAATGGAGAGTCAAATTCGGAGTAAGGGGATAACATTGACGGCGTACATAGTATAGCCTTAATTTCTGTTGGGACTGAGAGGGGAGCGAGTTTATTTTGGAAGAGTTCCAGCCAAGCTGATGGATCATTGGAGTTTATGTTGTTGTTGCTGGAGGCAGAGCAACGGAATTTCCTAATGTTTCTCCATACCACCGAGGGTTGGGATCTTGGGGACAGGGACTCACAAAAAAAACTGGCACCAACCTAATCGTTTCTTTTCAGTGAGGACTCTGACAGCCTTAGCCGCCGCCGATTGATACTTAATGAAGTTGGCCTCAGTCATGGACAACGAATATTCACGTTCCGCTGCCTTTCGCTCCTTGCACACCGCCGTGCATTCTGGGTCCCACCAAGGTGGAGAAGAACTATTGCCTTTGTAAATGTTCTTGGTAGGCTGGCAGTTCTCTGCTGAAGACAGCAGGCTGTTTCTGAAGTCAGTATACACTGCTAGGTAGTTGTAGGGTGTGACTTCAGGGAGGTTCTGAATATTCTGGTCTAAAGCAAGTCCATATTCAGACCAATCAGCCTTGGATGTATTAAATTTAAGGCGCGGACGAGGAGCGTTTGGCAATGGATTGGAGCGGGAGTGGCGGTTATCAAAAGTTAGTATGACGATAACATAGTGATCGCTGCCATAGGTTGTGGGAAGAATAGTCCAATTGTAGTCAGGAGCGAGAGCAGGAGAGCATAAGCTTAAATCGACGGCGCTTTTGATATTCTGGGACGGGTAAACCCTGCGTGTAGGTGAGCCGTCATTTAGCACGCAAAGATCGAAGCGATCGCAAATGTCGAGGAAGGAATGGGATAAATGGTCGGAATAATAGGAACCCCAAGATGTGTGATGAATATTAAAATCACCTAACACAACCAGAGGGGGGGAGAGGGAAGAGAGTATATCGGAAAACTCAGCAAGGCATGAATGATTGGGGTGGGGGATGTAAATAGATAAAAAGGTCACGTTGGAAATTCTCGCAGCTACTGCATTTACATGCTCACTGTGGGAGGGGAGGTTGACTTGGGAGAAAGTTACTGTTCTGGAGATTAGGAGGGCGGAGCCTCCATGCCCGTCGCTTCTGTCGTCCCTAAGGCACGAATAACCTGGGAATCGGACTCGATCGCCAGGTTTGCGACGCATCTCCTGAACAGCAAAGATGAAGGGGTTGAATTTATTAATAAGGTGTAGAATATCATGATTCTTATTCTTGCTGCTGCGGCAGTTCCATTGAAGGATGGGGGCCATTGGAGCAGGAAAGATTGAGGACCTGAAAAAGTTGGTCTCTGAGGTTGTTCGGTAAGGGGACATCACTAAATCTTCCTAGAAGATTGATGATGGTGGAGAGGAGGAGTGAGATGAGGTTGTCGTTAGGGATAGGAGAATCTGTGGGGAAAGCACAACCATTAGGTTGTTGGGACTGTGGGGTTTGAACTATTGAACTATGGGCTCTAGCATCGTAGCCAGGGCTTGCAGATGGGAGCGGTTGATGCTTGGACAAGGAAACGGTTTTACGGTAGGAAATATTTTGAGACCTAGGGGGGAGGATTTGAGTTGGGTATTGAGGGGATGGAGGAGGGGAGGGGACTTGCACGGTTCTCGCAGTGTCAGCGAAAGACCGTCTAACTTGAGAGAATCTAGCCGATGCCTCAGAGTAGGTGATGTTTTCCTGAGACATAACAAGTTTGATCTGCTTCTGCTTTGAGTGTTCAGGGCATGAAGGGTTAGTAGCCTGATGTGCTCCAGAGCAAAAAAGGCAGGTTGGAGTGTCTTTATTACAGGTATGGCCTTCATGAGGTTGAGCGCAAATGAAACAGCGTGCTTGGGATCTACACTGCGACTGTATATGGCCGAATCTACAACACTTGTTGCACTGTATAGTGGGGAGAACATATACTTCGACAGGGAGAGACGTAAAAAAGCAGTACACATGTTATGGTAGTTTTTGCCCAGAAAAGGTTAAGACTACAGTCTGTGTAGGGACCCAAACAGGTGTATTATCATTAAATGTTTTTCTATTAAGTCTGCGGGCCTTAACTATGGGGCCATAGCCTGTTGGGATCTCCACTGACTCCACTAATTCTTCTAAAGTCCACTCTATGGGTACTTGACGTACTATTCCCATTCTAGTAATACTATAAGTGGGAATTATTGCTTCATAGTTGTTCCCAGTGAGTGCCGGGTGGTCAAGGAAGGCATTAGCATCTGAAAAGGTTTTGAATTCCACAGAAATCCTGTTTCTACCAACATGCTTAATGCCATCCCTTACCACATTTTTTATTTTATTATTGAACAAAAAGTGTCCAAAAATGGGGCGTAATACGGTGCCAGAGGAGGGATCAGTAACTGGTTTGCTTACATGAACGAGGAAGGGTGAGGAGTCTTCAGAGGTATATTTCAGTTTGTTACCTGAGAATTCAGGGCTTACATAAATGTTGATTGAGTACTAAGGGAATATTAGTCTTTCTCGGAGGTTGAGGTAAATTATTATCGGACGGAGCTCGTTTCCGGGAGGTCTGGGTGCTATTACTTACGTCCATTTGGGTAAACGTTGGGAGTGAAAACTGAGCACATGGCTCGTTGTCGCCCCCGCCTGGGTCAGGAGGGTCAGACATTTAACACAAAACAAATAAGCACGGATTTACTTACCAATATACGTATGTTAAACAACCGCCACCTTATTAAACACTTAACAGAAAGACAACAGGGTCAAACAACACAGGGAAAACACAAATAACCACTTGTACAGCAAAACGTTGTGTCTCGCACTCAACCTAAAAGCAGAGTCCCTTCCTAAGTTCATAAACGAAACGCAGTACGTCAGATCCAAAGAGTAGAGAGTTATGTCAGATCAGAAGATCGGCGAAGTTCGTGGTGTTGTGTAACTATTTTCCTCAAATAACTTTGATCACAAACATATAAAAATGTTAAATTACAAATACTACGACACTCCAGAGGGCCAGGACATTTTTAAGAAAACGTTCGTCACCTCCAAATATGCCGCCATAGCAGGCCTCGGGGCTGCTTCGTTCGACGTTCTTATGTTTTCACATCCCAAAGGGATCTTGAACACCGCTGGCCGGTTCATGTGGTACTTGGGACCCATGGTCGGGATGGCAACCGCCTTTACTGTCACCACTAACGTAGCTCAGAATTTCAGGGGCAAAAACGACAAAATCAACTATTTCCTTGGTGGTGTGGCTGCTGGATCAGTGTACGGCGCCTGGCAGAAATCTATCACAGTCGCAGTCCCCCTGAGTATAATCTTGGGTTTGGTTGCTGTCGTCAAAAAAACCGGTATAGATGAAGGCTGGACGTTTGTCCCAGATGTACCCCAAGCCACAAAAACTATTAAATCTGTTAATCATGATTGGAGTATAGTAGGGGATATTGAGGAACTGAAGACATGGACTACAGGTAAACTTAATTGATATTTATATTGGTTTGTGAACTACAGAGCAATATGTAACCAGGAGGCTAATTGTCTAACTTTAACACCTTTTAGCACAATACCTTTCAAAGTTTCAAGCCTAGGTTGCACATGTGCTAGTAATTTATTTGAGTGAATATACATTAGGATAAGATGTTTACTAGAAAAAATCAACCAGTCTCAGGAAGCTCGAATGGGATTCGAACACATTACCTTTGGATTGCCGGTCCACTGCTCTAACTGCTAAGCTACCGAGACCCCAGAAGACTCGTTGAATTCTTTCTAGTAGTTAATGAGTTAAGTATTTCATTTGACTATGAAGGTAGGTAACCTTCACAGTGACGTAATACCGCTGGCTTGCAGCGTAAAGCATTAACTACTAGAAAGAATTCAACGAGTCTTAAATATACATTAAAAGGTATTGCAATAGGTGTTAAAGTTAGATAATTAGCCCCCAGGTTTGAAGGTGTGTTTTTTCTAAATGTAAAATTTTATTATTTTATCTTATATCATCAAAGTCATTAGCTATAATGTACCTACTCAAAATCTTATTTAAAATTCTCCTTTTTAACCCCTTGAGCACCATAAAACCAGACAAAATTGACAATCAATTGTTTCGCAACTGCTGGCGGTCTTATGATACTTGACCTATTAAGTCTTAAAAAGTTTACATGTGTGTTTAACCTTTTCTGTACGAGGCGCTTGTAGGCAATGCAACCTCTCAATCTGGCGATTTTTTGGGGGTGTTGAAAAGTGACGCAAATTGAAGGTCGACTTTTAAAATTATATTATCAAAACTATAAATGCTAGAGTAACGAAATTTTGTACAATCACTCACCAGATACTGTTCTTTTATTCTAAAAATGTTAAAAATAAAGATAAAGTCACAAACCCCAGGAAAGGAAGAAAATCGGAAATTAGCCTGGAATATTGTCATTCTGCACAAACACTTCACATTTTATGTAACAAGAGGTTTATAAAATGCTAATTATTCACAAAAACTCACAATTAAAACCGAAACACTCCTATAATTATGCGATCCAAAATCACCATAACTTTCTATTAAACACAGGCATGAGTCGCCATAACAAATCATCAATATCGATAAAATCGATTTATCTATAATAGGGAATTTTCATACATAATTTAAGAAAAGGAAATGCAATACAAAATAAAACGAATCCTAAAAATCATATTTATTGACGGAAGAGTTGAATTTGGAAGAGAATTCAGTAAAATATCCTCGATTTTGTCATGTCCAAGCTTGGGCCCCCAAGTTTGGTAAAACATAAAATTTAATCTCTCTAAATATTCCATTTTCGAAGCAATCATCACAATAAATCAACCATTTTGTTTCTTGAGAAAACTTCTGCACAATCCGGATGGCATCATATAATGCCACCATTCGTTGCCTAACTGTGGTTTTTTTCAATAGGAAGGCATCTAGCGAATTTACTTTGAATTACTTCAGTATGGAGGCCAACCAATCACGTCTCAGTCTGTATCGATAAAATGGCACCTGTCCATAGATAATGTAAACGAAAATCGTGATTCTATACTGCCTATGCCAAAACATCAAGAGTCAAGAGTCAAAATATATTTATTCAATAAACTCAATTAATAAGTACTTAAAATCGTCGAAATCTTTTTTAACCTACCACCCATTCAGGACATAACATAATTTTTTAACTGTGGCAAAGAATGGGCGCAAGAAACCACAGCGCACAAAAGCAACAACATTTACAAACAAAAAAAAAATGTTACCAGGTCAATAATCATCAAAAACAAAATATGAATTTAAAAAATTATAAATGATGCAATACAAAACTACAATACAATGTAGTATCAATTAGTTAAAGACAATTGGAAATAGCTGTTGGAGTGCTTGGAGCATTTCAGGTCCAAGCTGTTTTGTCTTCGGTGTAATCTGACACTTTATAATAAGCTTTTCTTTGATTTTGATTTTAAATTTATTAAGATCTAATTTCTGAATATCATTTAGTACTTTGTGGTAAAATGTTATACACAGACCCTTAAAAGAATTATTTATTTTCTGGAGCCTAGTATAAGGTACTGCTAATTTGTTCTTACTTCTAGTGTTTACATTGTAAATATCACTGTTTTTTGAAAACATTTCAGTATTTTTATGAAGATAAATCAAAATTTCATAAATGTATTGTGATGCAACTCATTATATTTATTTTTTTAAATCTCTCTGAGAGAGTCACCAGCCTTTAGGTTATAGATTGCTCGAATAGCCCTCTTCTGAAGCACAAAGATAGTTTGAATGTGGGCATCATTTCCCCACAGTAAAATGCCGTACGACATTACACTATGAAAGTAACTGAAATAAACTAATTTAGATGTATCAACGTCAGTTAACTGATGGATCTTCATTACTGTATTAGCCGCAGAGCTAAGTCTATACGACAGTTTAGCTATATGTGGGCCCCACTGAAGCTTGGCATCTAACGTGATGCCTAGAAACACAGTGGTGTCCACATGATTCACATTCTTATCTTTAATTTGTACACTAGTTGTTACTTGCTTAACATTAGGCAATACAAATCTTACACATTTGGTTTTTCCCTCGTTTAATAGCAAGTTATTTACACTGAACCAGTGAACAATCTTTGAGATCGCATTATTCACATCGTCATAATTTGAGTGTCGTCGTTTCACTTTGAATAAAAGTGAAGTATCATCAGCAAACAATACTATCTCATGACTGTCTTTTGCAAAATAAGGTAGGTAAGTCATTAATATAAACCAAAAACAAGAATGGACCTAGTATTGAACCCTGCGGAACTCCCATTGTAACCACTGATCCCGGAGATCTTTTACCGTTAACGTCGACCTTCTGAATCCTGTTACTCAAGTATGAGATTAGAAGGCTCAAAGAAGCATCCCTAATTCCATAGTGGTTAAGCTTCCTGACCAAAGTTTCATGTAAAACACAATCGAAAGCCTTGGATAAATCACAAAATACCCCTAGGGCATCCTGTGATTCCTCCCAGGTATCAAATATTTGGATTAAAAGCTCAACACCGGCGTCAGTTGTTGAGCGACCCCTAGTAAAACCAAAAATAAGAAAATGAATTTGAATTTAGTCTAGCATCAACTTTTCAAAAATTTTACTAAATGTGGGTAGCACAGAAATAGGTCTAAAATTAGAGGGGTCAGAAGTGCTACCTGATTTAAACAATGGAATTATTTTACTATGTTTCATTAGGTCAGGAAAAACACCACAGTCAATGCATTCGTTAAATATGCAAGCTAAAACTGGAGCTATTGTCATAATTACTGATTTAGCGACGTCCACGGAATTACCCCACAGATCAGCAGTTTTCTTTTTATTGAGAGTGTTAAATGTGTTTAATATATGTATAACACAAATTTTTTGAAAACTAAAATTACTTTTACCATCTTTAACATTCTCCTTTAAAACAGATTCAGCTACAGTGGGGGAGGAAATCAAGGCTTTTGTGGTTGAAACTGGAATGTCAGTAAAAAACCTCTCAAATGCTGCAGCAACATCAGCATCATAAGTCAATGTTTTATTATCAAAATTTAAATTGTACTCATTATCACGACTTTTGACTTTTCCTGTTTCACTGTTTATAATATTCCATGTCATTTTTATTTTGTTATTACTATTCTTAATCTTAGAACTCAGATAGTTTGCCTTGGCTAATCGACATACTCTTTTGAATAACTTTGAATAATTTTTAACATATAATTTAAAATCGTCACTGGTGTTATAGTTGCGTTCACCATAAAGTTCATAAAGGCGTTTCCTACTTTTGTGAATACGAATTGTAGCCCATTCATTAAAAGTTACAGTAACACTAATCTTGATCTTAATCTTTTTTGGAACAAAAGATTTATTAAATTCTGAACAATATGTGTTAAAGAAATCATTATAAAAGACATTAGGGTTGTCATTGTATTTTAAATAATTTAATTTTGTATCTAGATTACTTTTAAAGCGTTCCAGTCGACCTGCAGTTTTTGGTACAACAGTGATATTCTTTTTCATCACTTTGTTACTCTGGTGTGAGAAACTGACCATTTGGCCACAGTGATCAGAGTCCAGGTTATTAATAATTTGCTTAGCTAGAGGTATTACATTAGTATATATGTTATCAATACAGGTAGCCGAAGTGGCAGTTATTCTTGTTGGCTCCAAAAATAAATGGTTCAAATTGTATGATAGAAATAAGTTTTTAATTTTAGTTTTAGTCATTAGTCAGTTTTAATCCTCATATGATGCCTTCCGAATTGGAAGCCCGATTTGCTCTTGGCATCATATAACGCCTTCCGTACATAAAAGGTTAACCAGCTGTCACATTTGCCAAAACTGAGATAATACATTATTGAATTTAAAATACATTTTTTATTTGTTTCAGGTAAAAAGTGAACATTGTGGGCATCATCATAGAAAGGTAGTGTACATAAATTCAAATATAAATTAACTTATTTAAGTGTTTCAGTAAAAGATTTAAATAAACATGAATCATTTGTAATGTGTTTTTATTTTATTTCCTTTTAAAAAAAATTGTGCCAACAAACTATTGTTGACAGTGATCTCATGTTTTTAAGAAAATTGGACAAAAATAACAAAGTAAGGTATACCTTAAGACAGGCTATAGCCTGTAGACTGCTCCACTGCGGGCACAGGCCTCCATAATTGAAATTAAGCCTTTGCATACCTTAAGACAGGCTATAGCCTGTAGACTGCTCCACTGCGGGCACAGGCCTCCATAATTGAAATTAAGCCTTTGCTGAAATAGATCAGTATTGACTTTATTGCTAAATATGAGAGGCTCAGACGCAGAATGTCCACTTCTCAAAATGTCCACTGGTCGCAAAAGGTCTCTTTCGCAAAATGTCCTTTTCTCAGAATGTATCTTTCGCAAAATGTCCCTTTCTCATATTGTCCCCTTTTATTTCTGACTTACTTTAATCATAATTCATTTAGCAATTATATATCAATAGCAATGTTTGACGTGTGTTATTATTTATATGGATTTATTTATTTATTTAAACTTTATTGCACTAATTAAAAGAAATGCACAATAATTGGCGAACTTATAATAGGTACAATAAGGCATTCTGTAACCAATCAACCTTAAGGCTAAGCAAAAAAGAAGTTGGTGAACTTGGTGGTGCAAATATGTAACATCAAAAAAGAAAGTATAAAAAACATTGCCACAATTTATTAAAAAAATATATATTTGTGAAACTTCTTGAAGTGTTTCATAATTTTTATGATGCAAGTTAATAACAATTATGTATTATAATGGGCGATTTTCTGACAGCCCAAATTAAAAAATAAAAATTAGTTCAAAAATACTCGATAGATGGCGTTTCATGAAAGCCGACCCGTTCCTACCTAAGGGCTGTAATAAAGTCTACACTTTTGCTTGTCTATCAAAAAAATAAAAAAAATAGTACTTACAAATTTTTATTCAGGATCTCCAGGACCTATTTCTATTTTGGAATGGAATAAATATTACGTAGCCATACACGTGTTCTTTATGGACTCGCCTTTTACTAAGCGCCATACTAATCTATGCTAAGCGCCATCTATGGAGTAATTTACGAACCAATTTCTTTTTTTTGTGATCTCGGAATATCGCCCATTACTTTTTCATTATGCATCTGCATCTGCATAATCAAGCGATTATATAAATAAATATGTTGGAATATACATTTGGGAGAATGTTATGTCTATGCATGGTAATTTACTGGCAGGCTTTAGTTTTGAGTTAAAAAGAATAATGTCAGGAACTGATTTAAATCTGGTGAAGTAATTGTCATGGTCTTGGAGAAGAGATTGCATAAGAAGGTTCTAATCCTTTTGTATATTTATAGTGTGATTTATTTTATATATAAAGAAGTTGTGAACCGAGTTATATGATGGCATGATATTAGAAGTGTGTTCATTTATATAGAGGTGAATTGAAGAAGTGAATTTCAAACCCATCCACAATAAAATAAATGTGATTTGTACTATATTTTTATTTTATTTGCTTACCCATACATATCCATACAAATAATAATACACGTCAAACATGATGTGTGTACGCTAATTGCTAAATGAGTTATGATTAAAGTAAGTTAAAAAGGGACAATATTCGAAAGGGGCATTTTGCGAAGTGGACATTCTGAGAAAAGGACATTTTGCGAAAGAGACCTTTTGCGACCAGTGGACATTCTGCGTCTGAGCCATATGAGAGTGTCACAAACCCGGACTATGCATTGAAAGCTCAACCTTAGGTTATCAGGCTGAGTGCTTAGCCACTTGGCAACTGAAGTGAGGTATACAAAAGTAATTGTATGATTTCGAAGATAACAAAACGTTGAAAAAAATTACTCCCTCAGGTTGGAAACAAACCCAAGTTCTCCGCAATCCGGGCGGTTGCGTTGACAGTCCGCCACCGAAGTATTGGTTAAAACTCGAAATTTTTCTACGTTTTGACTCGGTGTTTTTATAGCAACAATGTCTCATCAAACCTCTTAGAATGTACATTCTAAGAGAACTGAATGAAGTTATTTTACAATAATATAAACATTCAGTTAATCCTGTCCATTCTGATAAGCAATATTGTGTTGCTACTCAACTAAATTACTAGCACACAAGTGCAAACCAAGAGCCTTATTATATAACTTCAACTTCTAATGCAATACCTTTCGAAGTACATTGCTTCACTAGTATGACTATTTTGAAATTGGTTTTAAATAAGCAAACCAGCAAAGCAATGTACAATCAAGAAAGTTCCTGGTTGACCGCTTTTCGGCGACATTCAATTCAATATATTGTGCAAGCGAATTTTAACGAATACTTAGTTGTCGACTGAGAAGTTCCTCAATATTATTGTACTTGAAAAGTAGGTGTTGACGTTAGACATTTTCCCCCAAACGAGGGGTTTCGTCACACGGACTTCTTGAGAGAATTTAAAAAGTGATGTCGCACTGTTTTGTTTTATTTGCTATCACTCAATCCAATTAATATTCGACAAAACACAAGTTATAGAAAATAATACATAACTGCAGACCAGACGCTTCACTTTCCCGCCAAGAAGTCGACTAACCCTTTAGAGATAAAAGTCGTGAGCATAATTATGTATGTATCTGATTGTAATTATTACAATGGTTGATTTTACGTATGACGTACCGAATCATTGGATACACTAGCGGCCACTCGCGGTTTCACCCGCGTGGTTCCCGTTCCCGTGGGAATATTGGATAAAAAGTATCCTATGTGTTAATCCAGGTTATAAACTATCTGTATGCCGAGTTTCATTCAGTAGTTTTTACGTGAAAGAGTAACAAACATCCATCCATACTTACAAACTTTCGCGTTTATAATATTAGTAGGATATTAGGATATAATACGGCTCTGGCTTAAATACAGTCATAATTATTTACTGGGATGATGAATAAACAAACAGGTTTTGTTAATTCACGTTTATTCATATAAAAGAAAGCAATCAACAAAAATGCTACAATAAATTAACATTCACTTGATCTACGTAACAAAATGTAATACAATAGTGCTGACCAAGGAATTAATTCTATGGTTAGGTACAAAATCTTGTTGCTTTTATATTCTTAACACACATTGCCTGATGGTAACAATAAAATAAAAATGAGAAGAGGAATGTATAAGTTCGATTTCAGGGATGTCGACTGGATAAAACTTCATTGACATGAGCCAATTAATGCTCAGACTGCCCAGAGTTGCAATTTTCGATTTCACACTTTGATTTCAACTATTACGAGTGCTCCCACCTACTCAAACTCGAAATTACTGTAAATTGCATTTTAATTTAAGACCATCTCGGTTATATTCAAAACTGGCTCCCCAGTCTGATCTGATATTTACATCAAAATATGCAACAAAAATACATTTTTTTTTAGGCTCAGAAGTTAAAAACGTAATATGAACTGCTATTTTATTTCCAATTCTCATTAAGTGTTATTACATTTTCCTTTAACTGCTTCGACACCACAGTATTATACTATTAGCATTAAGATGTTAAGGCAAATCAAAAACAAATAACTACATTATGCCTATTTATAATTATTTAATAACATAAATGGCTTGATGAATTTAAATCGTTACAACACATGACTATAAAAATAGTATTGCGATGCGAGTATATGTGTATAATACACATAAATAAAAAATAAATAACTTGCACATAATTAATAAAAACAATAACGTTCACTTCATAACTAATCTTAAATGCACAATAACGTCTACGTCGATCTCACACAGGTGCAATTTTTTATATCCTACTTACAACGATTTAGACAAAGATTAGTAAAATATTACAATATTGGGGCATCTTCGACAGTTTAAAATTTGGCTAACTTGCAGACTTAAAGATTTTCGAGCATTTTTAGGTAAACTTAAGACTTTTTTTTAATGCAACGACAGGAAACAATTACGTAATCGAAAGTAGTACATTTAAAAGATTTAAAGATCAACCACTGAAAGTTACTGTTTTAACAACTTACCTAATATAAAATGGCCAAAGTTGTTGCACGTTTAAAAAAGTAGAAAAAGTCGTCGTAGTCGTCGTCCGTCGTCTTTTATTAAAAAACAGAATCTGAATATTCAGATATGTTTTCACTGGTTGATAATAATCAACTGAATATACATATAAATAATACTAAGCAGCTACAAGTAGATTTGGCACATAAACAGTCAAATAATATTAACTTTTAAATTCGTATTATCGGCACACAAAAGCCACAGACATAGTTACCTGTTTTCTCAGCTACTTATCTACACTTAAATATAATAAATATTAAAGACCAATGTAGATTTTAACAGCAAAACAATAACATAGAAGTTGCCTCAATATACAGTTAATAACCTAAGTATTGTATTATCGACGTAAGAGATCATTTTTGTCAATTGAGATGGATACTACACTTCGTACACAAACAAAATTAGCTCTTCTTATTATTCGCATAGAACTCTAAACGGGTTGCAAAATAATAGGTTTACTGTTAACAAGGACGACTGATAAATCAGGGTCTAACCGAGTAGGAACATAAGTTTATATGATTTACACTAACATTAGTATCGTGCAAGCATGTGTATTAACACTTATAATAACATACACATGTCCAACGAAAATCTTTATTATTCTGTGACAAGTGAAATAGCAATAAAACAATACTTTTTATTGAAATTCCCGCGGCGGAACGAAATATGCAAAATCAAAGATATATTATTTTAGATATGCCTTTACACTGCCTACCTCTCCGGGAGAAAGACTTGTAGTATGTATGTACACACGGCGTCAGATAAATCTACCCTAAACTGTCCAACAAATATTGATCCTTGGACTAAACAATAAAGTTCAAAATTGATTGTAGTAATTTGACAGTTTAGGGTAGGTTGATCTGACGCCGTGTGTACAGTAGGGTGCGCGTAGGTAGATAGTTTGCAACCAAATGTCGATTGTCGCAAGGGCTGCCAAGAAAAATAAACAGTATTTTAAAAAATGGACAGTTATTTATTTTTTCGAAGTTTTAAATATAGCTGCGCTGCACCGCGCGGACAACATTCGCAACTTTTTTACTTTTTAAACAGGTACCTATATGGTTACCAGTGCACAGTGATACTAAACCAGTATTTTGGATACTTTATTTTTGTTCAACAGTACAATGTACCTATAATGTAGTGAAAAATAGTATAATACTGTTTTTAACAGTATAGTTGGCAACCCTATTCGCCAATAAATGGTCGACCAGGAACTTGCTCGACTGTATGTATATAAATAAATAAATAAATGTACGTATGTAGAAAGGGCAAATCGAATTGGCTATTTGACAGTTGTAACAATAAAATATGAAATATGTCGGAAATTGTAGTTTATGATTTAACGATAATTATCCAATAGTTTTTTTTATTAAGATAATTTGTAAATATTTTATTTTTACAAAATAAATCTGAGATTTTTTTATCTGTGGATTACAAGACCCGCATCACGGGCGGCCACGATTGAGCTTCATGTGACGTCACATTTCACACAATTATCAAAAACTATCTGTCAGGTTTCAAGATAGATTTCTATATTTATTGAAATGTGACGTCACAGAGCAATATGTCACGTGACCAACCGTTTTCGCACAAAATTTGAAATGAATAAAGAAAAATATGTTTTTTTTTTCCATTAAATAAAGCTTTTTCGAGAAAGAAAATATTTTACGGGGTATAAAATAAGCGAATGCAAATTTTTTAAATACTTTTTCGAAAACTGTCAAGTAGCCAATTACCCCAATGTCCATCAAATGAACGACCTCGAGCGTCGACGACACAAACAAGTACAGCTATCAGTTCATTTCTCGCGTGCGGCCTGCGCCGGCTTCCTCGGCTGTGGCTTAGTATCTTCTTCCTCTTCCTCTTCCTCGACTTCTTCGTCCACTTCTTCCTCGATCTCTTCCACTTCGATCTCTTCTATTTCCTCGTCCGATAGATCGTCGTCCTTCTGCAGGATGTAAAAAAATATATCAAATGTTGAAAAGCGAGTACATTGCTTCGCTATAATCCGGCTACTTCGTGCGACTTAGGTGACAGCTCATCCGCAAAATATTTGATCCTCGGATAAATCGTCACCCTTTTCAAATTGTTAGGCGTCGATTCATCCGCAAGTGGTGTCGCTGTCGGATGAGTTGTTACATACAAAATATCGATGTGGTCATTTCAGCCAAATTGACAAACAAATGCAAATGATTGGGAATTAATGTTTTTTATTTATTTTATAATACGTAATAACAGTATATTAAATAATAACAAAAAAATCAAAATAGTTTAATGTTAATGAAAAACATCTTCATCAGATGGGTTAGAAACACCATTTATCAGATAAGGTGAACTTCTTCTTTATCCAAGTATTTTGTAAATAATTTATTGTTAAACTGAGTTGTTTTATAATCTTATTACACGTTTTATATACTGACGTTGACGGCCTGTTTGTTGCAGAAGTAAGACACCTTGCTTCTGCTCCAGAGGTCCCGGGTTCGATTCCCGGACAAGACAAATATTTAGTTTTTATTTGTCTTGGTCTAAGAATGTATTTACAAAAGAAAAGTATGTTTATGTATTTTATCCGTTATCCAGTATCCATAACACAAGATCTTAATGAATCTTACCTTGGGCTGGATAATTGGTGTGTACGTAAGAGGTTATTTATTTATTTTATTTATTTATTTATACTTGAAAAAAATACTATATTTTGAGGGTACTTACTTACTTACTTACTTACGAAACGATTGAGACAACTGGCTTTGCCGTGTATTTCTTTAGTTGACCAGTGCACAAAGTCTGCGTTAATCCTGTTGTGTGCAACGTGCACACAACAGGATGTGACATATCTGATATCTGACCATAATGTAGTTCAATCACCCAAATTGGAACATGAAAACTTAAATCACATGTAATAGAAAACTTCATAAAATTATATTATTGCACGTAGCACACAAAAGGATTAACGCTGACTTTGTGCACTGGTCAACTAAACAAATACACGGCAAAGCCAGTTGTCTCAAACGTTTCGTAAGTACCCTCAAAATTTAGTTTTTTTTTCAAGTATAAATAAATAAATAAATAACTCTTAAGTACACACCAATTATCCAGCCCAAGGTAAGTTTCATTAAGAACTTGTGTTATAGATACTGAATAACGGATAAAATACCTAAACATACTTTTATTTTGTAAATACATACTTAGTATACATAGAAAACACCCAGACTAAAACAAATAAATAACGAAATTTTTGTCTTGTCCGGGTACCGAACCCGGGACCTCTGGAGCAGAAGCAAGGTGTCTTACCTCTGCGCCAAACAGGCCGTCAACGTCAGTATATAAAACGTGTAATAAAGATTATATAAAACAACTCAGTTCAACAATAAATTATTTACAAAATACTTGGATAAAGAAGAAGTTCACCTTATCTGATAAATGGTGTTTCTAACCCATCTGATGAAGATTTTTTTCATTAACATTAAACTATTTTGATTTTTTTGTTATTTTTTAAAATACTGTTATTACGTATTATAAAATAAATAAAAAACATTAATTCCCAATCATTTGCATTTGTTTGTCAATTTGGCTGAAATGACCACATCGATATTTTGTATGTAACAACTCATCCGACAGCGACACCACTTGCGGATGAATCGACGCCTAACAATTTGAAAAGGGTGACGATTTATCCGAGGATCAAATATTTTGCGGATGAGCTGTCACCTAAGTCCTTCGTGCGCGACCCTCCTGCGGGTACAGACGTTGGCGGGGACGAGGTAGCACGTCGTTCTAGAACACGACTGCACACAGTTGCACGCGTCGCCCTTCCCCGCTGCACCGCCCGATCCCCGCTGACATCTTGGGTACCTCGTCCCCGCCACCGCCTGTCACCCCAAGGGACGGTCGCGCACGAAGTTGCCGGACTATAGTTTGATCGTTTCAAAATTAATTTTAATTAAGCAAAGTAGCACGCTAGCAGATCAATCTATTCAAACGCGTCTAATTTCTCCAACCGATGTTGATATTTATTACAAAGTGATAAGGTTCAAAATGGATTGTAGAAACGCCAGGATAATATAAAAAACTATGTAAATAGTAAATTAAACGCGAGATAGTGTAAAAAAGTGTTTCATTTCAATGGTTTGTAGAAATTTGACATTTTGTGGAAGACTGATCTGCTGACGTCTGTACCCGGTACTCGACTTAATTACTCGCCTAGTGCGAACGAGGCTTTAGTGTTGTTGCTGCCGAAAAAAAAAACTGCAGCAGACAATATGGTAAATGAAAGAAAAATAAGAAAATACTGTCGCCCACAGTAGTGGCTTTGGCTTGACACTTTAGTACCAACTCTGCGTCCATATTGTAAAAGTTGCACGAATGAGTTGTTGTAGAGTAATATACTCTAAAGTCTAAAGCTTTTGCGGCCAATAGTAGTAAAACCAGTATATGTTTGTAAAACAGTGCCTTCTAGCCGAATCGCAACTAAACGGCTTGCAATTTAAACAGAAGCATTCACACGTTTTTTTTCTTTATTAAATTGACATTGACAATAACACGATAATTTAATACGATAGACCAAGAAGGTCACGATCAAGGAACTGTTCCTTGCTTACAAATGGCCAGTAATATTCCTACATACATACTCATTCATTTCATTATCTGAGTACTCGCTCTCGACCGTTTTGTTTGTGTGAATATTCGAATGCGAGCCATTTCCGCGAATAGCGTTGCGACGTCCACACCGGCCGAAGTTCGTGCTCGAGTGTAAACTTTGAAACGCTCGGCTCAACGTCCACACCACTCGAATATTCGATGCCGAATGCTTATTACACGCGAATGCTCTCAGTGAGGACACGCCTTTAGACAATGAAACTCCACGTTTCATTCAGGCACTTACAATGTGTATCTGCATCATCGTAATTCATCTGCGTACCTCCTTATAAACCGTGTCGCGTGGCGGTGAAAGAATACTACCACCCCCTCTCTTCCCTTGAGTGTCGTAAAAGGCGACTAACGGACTAAAGACTGCACATATACATCCAACAGCATAGAGCGGCGATGGGCTCACCACCTGTCACGCTGAGAACATTTTAGTGGGTTAAAGTTACTCGCGTCCGTAGGTTTACCCTTGAGACCCTACACGTGATCCCTGGGTGGTGCTAAAGGAGTGACACTGACTGAGTGGTAGAGCCACGCTGCGTTGCAGCACGCATTGGGCCGGCTCGCCCGGCGTAATACCACCCTCGGCGTGAACTAATGGCACTTGGTGCTGTTGTGTTTCGTCCGGCCAGTGAGAGTTCCGGAGCCCCCCCCCCCCCCTCACAATTCCTACTCCTTCCCTAACCCTATTCCTCCCTTAAAGGCCGGCAACGCGTCTGCGATTCCCCTGGTTTTGCGGATGTCCATGGGCGGCGGTGATTACTCTCCATCAGGTGAACCGCCTGCTCGATTGCCTCCTTGCATAAAAAAAAGGTTTCAAGATAAAATTTGTTTGTTTATTGAAGTGTGACGTGACAGGGCAAAATGTCACGTGACCAACAGTTTTCGCGCGAAATTTGAGACCGAAGAAAAATATGTTTTTTTCGAAAAAAATAAATTTTGTAAGAGGCATAAAATAAGCGTTTGCAATTTTTAAAATACTTTTCCGAGAACTGTCAAGTAGCCAATTGCTTTTGCGGTCCTCATTGCCTGGTCTCTGACTCACCCTTCGAGGATAATGGTCGTGATTATATTATGTATGTATGTATTTTAAATAAATAAATAAATGAATAAATATGGAAGCGTCGTGTCGTTACCTCTGCGGGCAGCGTGGCGGCGCTCGCGGTTGTGAACTCGTCCACTGTCGACTCTGTACATAGGGATATTCACATTGTTACTCTTGTTATTGGAAAGCGCTATTGCTGGCTATCAGATCATCAGAAACATAGGACATCAAAAAGGTAGCGAAACAAAATTAGATACTGACACCCCAAAATAGAACGGAGTGGAGCGGAGCGGAGTGTTATTTTTTTTGGGAGTTATAACCACTATGCCGTATACTTTGTCACCAATTTCAGGCAAAGGACCATGGAAAATTTGGTCCCCACCATTCAATGGCGACGTTCTTCAAACACGCGGGATTTAGGTTATAAAAATATTTACTTATGAATTTTTTTTTTCAAGAAAATAAGATTGCAAGAGCAGACCAGACTCCACAGGCGGGACCCGTTACGAGTATGACATGTGAATCAGCCATCGCTTCGCTCAACCATGTTTTAGGGAACGTAACAACCCGACGCACATGCCACCACCGCAGAGACACTTTGAGAGAGCATGGCACACTCGAGCAACTCCAACAAAAGCAAGACAACAATAAAAGTTTTTTTTTAATTATAAATAAACCCAATACTTTTTGCAACTAACACAGGTACTTTAGGCCTCTTTGGGTCCCAATGAACAAATTGACACGTATCCCATGACTGTTGTAGGGTGGGGACGGGGTTCATACAAAATCCCCCATGGTCCTTTAGTAAACAAGTAATAAAAAATTGCGTACAAAATAAATAACTGTTATAGATAAGACAATGCCTCGATGGTCGATTGGCAAAGCGGGAATTGAACCTTGGAACTGCATATCGCTGCTGCAAAAAGAGAGCACGCTGTATATTCGGCCCTTGACGGCCGGGTGGTCGAGTGGTCAGCGACCCTGACTACGCAACCCACGGCCCCGGATTCGACTCCCGGTAGGGCCAAATGTTTGTGTGTTGAGTACTAGCATTTGTGACAGAGTCATAGATGTTTATTAGTATTTATGTACGTTTATCCGTTATTCAGTCACCATAGCTCGGGCTAGGCTTAGTTTGGGGCTGAATGATTGGTGTGACAGTTTATTATTATTATTTTCATGTGTGATCGAAGGCCAATCAATACCCATCGATTTTAACGATGACTTGACTGCAATTATCTCCGCCCTTGCCTAGCAGTGGGCTTATAGCGATGGCTTGATTCAATCTCGGCGTGTGCCCAGCCGTGGGGTTGGCTTACCCGGGTCGCGGTCGGGCGTGGCGCGCGGCGCGTCCTGGATCAGTGACAGCGTCATTTTGCCGCTCACCACCATCTGTAAACAACGGCCAAGCTAAAATTAACCGTATGGCTTTGAGATAAGGACCACATGACAGCCGCCCAAGCTAATACAATCGTATGGCAATTAATCCATCTTCTCAAATTCCTCCTTGCTCCTTCAAAAAATTCTATTCTGCTAAAATATATACATATATACGTCAAATGTATATATGTCAAAGCTAAACTATATTATATTGTAATTGCTATACTATAGTCTAATTAATTAATTCTTCTGACTGGGGATGGTCCCTCAAATTTATTTGTGTACCTTAGACAAGGTCGAAGTGTAGTGATACCTAGTGACAAACTTGTCATATATTATTTGTAATACCTACATTTCACAAATAAGGGTAATCTTTTTGTGCAGGCGTTTTTAGAGCGCTGATTTTTGTCCCGTTTTTTTGTGATCGAAGACACATCGAAGGGTAATAATGCTTTGCTCAGGAACATGTTCACGTGTTACGCCAAAATGAATCTTATGTGATGGCGATAGGGTAGATACCGGCGAGTGCTTGGCGCTGGGCTTGTCGTCGGCGCGGTCCGCAAACTCGGCGACCAGCACGCGCGACTGCTGCGGGATGTCGCCCTCCAGGAAGATGGACGTCACCTCTTCAGCCTCGTGCTGGAAGAGGGACAATTTTTATATTTTTCAACGCCTACGAGTATGCGTTTAGCCTTCATATCACCTGATGGTAAGTGACGATAAGGCCGAAGGTGGAAGTGCGCTTCACCCGGAATCCTCAACCACTGAGGAAGTATGGCTATCTTATCTCTAAACTGTCGGAACACAACAATGCTATACATTGCTGTTATGGCGCAAGACTTAAAATAAGATGGTGGTAGCTAGCCAGACGGACTTAACAGTCCTACTACTATCCAGTTCTTAACTCTTTCACTGGCACCGCCTTTAATATTTTAAACTATTTATTTTCTATCCTATCACAACCGTATAAGGCTTCTTCCTCACCACCGATGTAATCAAATAGAGTTTCAGACCGAGTCTTTTCGGTACAGATTTTTTACCGAGCCCCAAACGCGCGCCTCTGCATAAACTTAAAAATAAACTTTCCTACACTCACACCAATTATCTAGCCCAAGAGAAGCTTCGTTATGAAACTCGTTAAATGGTTACTAGACAACGGATAAACATACATAAAGTACTTAAATACATACTTATTATACATAGAAAACACCTAGACTCGAGACAATTTAGAAAAACAATAATTTCTAAATTGACCCGACCGGGGATTAAAGCCGGGACCTCAAAGATGGCGACACCATGAAAACCGGTGTACAAACCACTCGACCAAGAAGGTCGTCAAGAAGCATAGAATGTGTACAGAGCGGCCGGCCTCCCCCGTCTTACCACCGCCAGCTCCACCGCGCGCCTCACTTTCATATCATCTTCTGAAGACGTCATGTTGACGCGACTGTAAAACATAGAATGAACAATACCGTACCGAAAACATCTAGTGAATGTTTCTGAATGTAAGAATCTGTGCAAAAGTAAGAAACGAAAACGCACCGATCCGGTGAGGAAGAGGCCTAACGTTCAAATTATGATGACATCTAGATAATAAAAAGATATGTGACCAGCTCGTGTGACTGCTGCTGGATGTCGCCCTCCAGGAAGATAGACGTCACCTCCTCAGCCTTGTGCTGATAGAGGGACAGTTCTTAAGTCTTTGCCTGGTACCGCCTTAAATATATTTAATTGATTTTCTATCCTATTACAACTGAGTAGAGTTCAAATTATGATGGCATCTACAACGTGTTAATTAAATGGCTCAAAACCTCGGACACCCCACCTTTACCGTTTATTATAAAAAAAAATATTGAAAATATCGCGGTTTAATTAAAACCGAGTGTACTAGGTTTTGTCGTCGTGGGTCGGCCTCTCCGTTCCCCGTCGAGCTTTTCTACTTGGCCGGGGGAGGGGGAGGAGTCCCACTTAACCTAAGGTGGTCCCAGGCCTCGATGTATAACTAAGACAGCATTTTAGACAGTTACCTAAAATGGAGATGAGTAAAGCTGCATCACGAGCAGTCGAGCACTTCCATTTAAGGGGTGTATTGAAAAAATAATTAACTTAACGTACCCCATAATTGGATATGGCTATGGAAAATAACAGAGTTTGTGGACCTCCTGCAGGCACTGAGCCTGACCTATTTCTCTCTATTTTTTTCATTTGGCAAATAAAGTTACTTAATATTATTAATCCCATTATACATTAACCTCTTGTGGATCGTAAAACCAGACACAATTAAAAATCCATTGTTTCGCGACCGCCGGCGGTCTTATGGTTCTTGACCTATTTATTACACACGGCACAAATGTAAAAAAAACAATTTTAGGTTTTCTCACAGACGACAGGTTAAAATAGGTTCACTTACCAACACTTGGGACTACCTACCAACCAACTCTACCTACTAACTATGTACCTTCTAACTCAGTTTTGGCCGCTCGCGGTTTCACCCGCGTGGTTCCCATTCCCGAGGGGAAAAAAGTATCCTATGTGTTAATCCCGGTTATAAACTATCTGTATGCTTAATTTCATCTAAATCCATTCAGTAGTTTTTACGTGAAAGAGTAACAAACATCCATCCATACTTACAAACTTTCGCGTTTATAATATTAGTAGGATAGTAGGATCTTTATATTGTAAGTAAACATAATAGGTATGTTTTTTTTATTATTACAATATTTAACAAACTGCGGGTAGTGCTTATACCACGTGTTTCTCAGAGATCTTCGTTCTTATCGTTACTTACCAACAGGTGAGACAACAAAAAGTTCCATTGTCGAATAAAACCAAATAAACATAATAATCCCATGTTTTAAATATTGGCGCCCCAACAGGTACAACATTATTTTATTTTAATTCTAATACGACGTTACCAACCAACAAAGATCAAACACAACACAATTCATTACAGTTTTGTAATGCCTTAGTCGTAGAAGACGACGAATTCAAATGGTAAAATACTCTCCAATTTATAAGGTTAATGCTTTGAATGAGACATTCAGTATTTTTAACGTCTTATCTTTTAATTTTTTGTATTTAGTCATCAACGACAATCTTTTTAGCGTCAGTAATCACTTGTTCGTTTAAAGTTTGTTTTGATTGCAAAAATACAGAATACAGAAGTTGTGGACAGGTGTTACATAATTCCTACGCATACGCTAGAGCTTTTAAAATACCGACTCGTATGCTGTTGAACTTTAAAAAAGTATAGAACATGTTACATAAATGTAGTAGGTACTTATGTCAAAAAAAAGATTTTAATATTGTTCATTATTATTGAATATCAAACCAATAGAAACTAATTAATTTTTAACTCTCCGTATCCCATGATACCGAGTAATCGACTTTTATTTAGTTAAATGATCTATGAGTTAGTAACAATAGACATGTTAGTACTAAATAAAACTGCTAGACATGAAACGAAAAATGTGAATTTATTTAAGAAAATAACATCAGTATAAAGAGTAGAGTGTGCCGGCATCACTTTTAGCAGTTTCATTTCGTACGGTTCATACATTGTTTTTGTGGAGTAATCTGAATGTCGGTTCTAACTTCAGAGTTGTTATTAGTATAAAAATTGAAATCGATTTAACAGTTTTACCGATCCGTGTTTCCATTTATGACTAACCCTTTGAGGAAAATAGTCGTGATTAAGTATATGTATGTATTTAACTGAGTATTATAAAGAAACCGTACCATTTGCACAAGCAAATTCAAGAATAGTATTTAGCTATGATCTTTCTCATGCAATTTTTTCAGATTCCTCGCACAAAAATAATGCATTATTAATAATAAACTTGAGCAAAAACATGAGGTAACGTTACAGGAAAGTTAAATGTATGTAGAGTGGAATGTACGATGTACGTAAAATTATAAAGGCAAAAACAACATTAAAAAGGGGTCTAACTACAACCAACAATAGGGTAGACTGGGTACGGTTGTGCCAGGGTACGGTAGTGACAGTCGCTATATTATCGAAAATATAGGGATTAGCGGGGGGCGTGCAAGGGGAAAGACGAGCGCCTTGCACGTCTCAACCTGTGTCACAGTGTTGCGTCATCCGACGCGCAGAGTGTACGTGACCAAGCGCACATTTTGATTTTCGAACGCAAAAAGTAAGTATTTTGATTCATTATTATTTCGTAATTGCTATTACATGTATACTGATAGGGTATTGAGTGTTGTTCATCGATTTAAATCAAATAGTAGCAGTGTAATATCAGTGGTTACATTTATTGTAGGTTATTTTGTTTTGACGTGGTGGTGTTTCTTTTATTAAAACGATCTGTGGGTACAGTTGTGACATTTTTACTGGGTACGGTTGTGACATAAGTAAAAGCTGTTGTTTATTGTTTTAGATGCCTAGAATACGCAAACGAAAGACTAAAAGAGCACAGTGCAACTTAGACAATACACCAAGCCAAAATTTTAGCAATGTTCAACCATCTACTTCTGCCATACCATCAGTTTTTTCTCCTGAAATTATTCGACCCTTTCCAAAAGCTTCCCAAAGAAAAACGCGAGGACCTAGAACCATGAAGTCTACGATTTACACGGACACGCCTGAAACAGAGGCAGTCAGGCAAGAATATGAAGCAAAAGAAAAACGACTGAAGGCAAAGGGCATCAAAAAAAATCTCAATGAGCCGAAAGGAAAAGAAAAAGGTAAAGCAACGAAAAGGAAAAAATCACCATCAATATCAGAAGATGAATATTTTTGTTTGGTGTGCCTTGGTCCATATTCTGAAAGTAGGCCTGGCGAAAAATGGATTAAATGCCAAGCACAGTGTAACCTTTGGGCCCATGTAGACTGTACAAATGGTAGTCGGTATTATATTTGTCACAACTGTGATGAGTCGGATTAGAATAATTGTCAAACTTACTTTTATAAATTTTCACATGCTACATTTCTAAAAAAAAATATGAGTTCCTGTTTAAAAGATTTTGAGCACGTTGTTATGTTTTGAGTTTAGTTTCAAAATAGAATAGAGTTTAAGTTCTAATGTGATTATGAACATGATTAATATATTATATTTGTTAAGTCCACTTTAACTAATTTTAAGTGTTATAAATACTTTAAGGTACTTAAATAGTGGGTATAAATGAAGACTGACTGTACTAAAGAAGACTACTGATTGTAACCAAAGATCCTATAGTGCCTTAGATGTTGTAAGAGTTTAAAATGTTCAAAGATTTTATTTCTTTTGTTAGGAAAGTATAATTTAGTTGATTGTCATATAAAAATAAATAAATATTTCTTGCAATTAAAGTGTTTTATTGGCATTTTAGAGTATTTTTATCTTATTTTGTGATCATATTACAGTATTTTCATCGTGTCACTATTGACCCCCAGTACTGTCACAACCGCCCTTGGGGTGGGTACGGTTGTGACAATTTCCCTTTTTTTTTAAATTTCATTTTATGAACTAACCATTTGATTTAGACATATAACTTTCATGTTTATACGTTAAGCAATGAATAAACTTCATTAGAATACATTTTTTGTTCAGATTAATAGCATAATAAAAAAGTTATAGGCAATCATTTGAAAATTGTCACAACCGTACCCAGTCTACCCTACGACATAACATACAACCATCACTAGTTTTGAGCTTGTTAATATCAAATACATAAAATAATAACCATCATGTTACAGTAGGTATAGACAACACAGATCCAAAATTAGAATTCCCAAGAGACCACAGTTGGCAAAATGCTGTGCACAGTTCCAAACCATCTCATAAATTGTTACTGGCGGATAAGATGTGCGCGAAACGTGTGGCTCCGCCCACTTTACTCATCCATCCGCCAATGGGAACGAACGATACGGGCGGCGAAGAGGTTTGAAAACGTCTCATATTTGGAATGTTGTGGTTTAAGAACTTTATTTTCGCATAAAGAAATTACATAATTTCACTTATACTGAGAAAAAAAATAACAATATTCTAACTTAACAATAGTGTGCCAAAATGATCGAAGCCTTGAGTCCGGCAGTACCTAGTGTGGGGTCATAGAAAATCTCAGCTTCCTTGAAAATAATGCTTATATTTAGGTAACACTACTGTATTTTTAAGTATGTTTGTAAGTAAGCATTAATCAAATAAATTTATTTGTATTTATTTTTTGTACATGTTGATCGACATTACAATAGTTGTAATAAAACCAACCAAAAATAAACCTTTATTTTAAGCAACGAAAATACATTTTGTTACTGTTTCCGAAAAGGCTTTAGCACCATAGACAACATACATACGCTGCGGCAGGTTATACAGAAGACCGAAGAGTATAACCGGCCACTTTGCTTAGCGTTTGTGGACTATGAGATAGCCTTTGATTCGATCGAAACATGGGCCGTGCTAGTCTCTTCAGCGGTGCCAAATTGACTACCGGTATATCGAAGTGTTGAAGTGTTTGTACGAAAACGCCACTATGCAGTTCGCCTTCAGAACCAGAGCTCGAAGCCAGTCCAGCTGCAGCGTGGAGTGAGACAAGGAGACGTCATATCTCCGAAACTTCACTGCTGCACTGGAGGACGTGTTTAAGCTTCTAGACTGGAGAGGACTCGGCATCAATATTAACGGCGTGTACATCAGTCACCTTCGATTTTCCGACGATATAGTAGTCATGGCTGAGACCCTGGAGGACCTCGGCACAATGCTCGGTGATCTCAACAGAGTCTCTCAAAAAGTGGGCCTTAAAATGAACATGGAGAAGACAAAAATCATGTCTAACTCACGTGTCGTACCCACTCCTCTGAAGGTTGGAGACTCTGCTCTTGGAGTTGTTGACGAATATGTATACCTGGGACAAACAGTCCTGTTAGGTAGGTCCAACTTTAAGAAAGAGGTCAATCGTCGAATCCAACTCTGCTGGGCAGCGTTCGGTAAGCTACGAAATATCTTCTCGTCCAAAATACCGCAGTGTCTCAGAACGAAAGTCTTCGACGAGTTCGTGTTGCCAGTGATGACATACGGTACCGAAACGGGGTCGCTCACTATGGGCCTAATTAGCAGGCTCAAAGTCACGCAAAGAGCAATGGAGAGGGCTATGCTCGGGGTTACTCTACGTGATCGAATCAGAAATGAGGAGATTTCTAGAACTATCCCGTAGAACCGATGGCCGTTGGGGCAGAACGGTTCTCGAGTGGCGACCGCGCACCGGAACACGCAGTGTGGGCAGGCCTCCAACAAGGTGGTCCGACGATCTGGCGAAGGTCGCGGGTAGCCGCTGGATGCAAGCAGCACAAGACCGGTCGTGGTGGAGATCCTTGGGGAGGCCTTTGTCCAGCAGTGGACGTCTTCTGGCTGATGATGATGATGACTGTTTCCTAATAAAATAGAAGTAGGAAAATAGGTCTAGCAATACATCAATGGATGAGAGAGATGCAAGAGTTAAAGCGGGCAACTCGCTGTCATGTGATCTACTGGACTGTGTTGACTGCACCTAACGAGCTATTTGTTTCACTATGTAAAAGTGGATACATAGAAGACAGGTATTTTAGAGTATTATGTCACTTAATACTAAGCTATGAGTATAAAAAAATTATTTTTTAAAATGTTTAGGTATATTTTAAAGCGTAATAAAACATGTCGTTTTCAAATAGCATTGAGGAAATATTGCATTTTATTGCAATAATGCATCCTTTGCTATAATCGCAAAAGTCGTATATACTTCTTTGTTTTATATTACTACTATAAAGGTGAGTATAGACCAAATTTGCTAGAGCATTACAAAATTACAATGTAACGTAACGTTCTTACGAATGGTAAAATACAGACAAAAGCTCAGTTTCCAAAAGTATTTACGTGATGCTCCGGCTGTGTTCTAATGCTCACGGCAATTGAGCATTTGCCTGTAACGTATCTTTCTACCTTACATTCACTCTTTATTGAAAAGTCGCGTTTTCGTTTATCATGATGATATAAAAAAAGAAAAATATAAATAGAAGAATTACAATAAAAGAGAAAATTCATCCCTCGACCCGCGCTCGTGCCTTTGCTCGATAAATTGTTAACAAAGACGCTCGTTGGTTTTTAATTGACGTTGTAAGTGTTGTAACAAAACATCAAGGATCGTGTTCGAAGTGCGGTTCTTTTGAAAAGGCGAAAGCTCGATGCTGTGTTATAAATAAATGCTCTACTAGTATATACTCACCTTTAAAGTGGCTTTATTCGTTGTCCCGCGAATTTACGGTTGTCCATAACGTCAGTTTATATTAAAGTTGTGTCCTTGCTTCGCCTAAACATTAATATTTACTTTACCAACACTTTGGAGAGTTTTAAGGATGGTATCATAATTTTAACGTTACAGTAAAAAAATATAAAGCAGGACTGAGTCTCTTCAGTCTGTTTAAAAATGTGTTAAAGAAACCGGGGTAAGAAGAGTTATTAGGTATCGAGCAAGAGTCATTAGGGGTTGTCACTGGTGTCGTAGAGTATCTGCGTGATATGCACCGTGCAGTGGGGTGTGGGCCTCACCGGTCGCGCGGGCGCGGGGGCGGCGGCCGGGGGCGGGGGCGCGCCCCGCCACGCGCCGCCGTCCGCCGTGTGAGCCGTCATCTCCATCCCTACCACCTACGACATAAGGTGCGTTATGGCACGGCCATTTCAACCTAACTATTACCTTTATTAGTGTTGCAACTTTCGTTTTTCTCATACCTAAAGAAATCAGTGCAACAATTTTAAGGAAACTTTCGAGTAACCCCTACTAGTGTGTTCGATGTCAGATTCATATTTAGTTTAGGTGTTCTCCATAATGAAGAAGGGAGAAATAACTTATTTGTCTTTTTGCTTTTGTAAACCAAAAGACAACGTAAATCTAAACTTCATACTACCATCAAAGGACATGTACCGTTATCTTGAGAGCCATCATCCAAATTCTGTTCCGTCCACATTGTTACATCATTATTTATTATTACATTTAAAAAATTAACCCAAAAACTGTCCCTACAGAGGCATATGAACTCATTAGGTTAAAGTTTTAGAGTCAAGTCGCGTTGAATCTAGTTTACTATGTGCTTTTGAATCAAAGAAGTAAAAAGACAGGTTTATAATATGGCTTGATAGGTAAGTCGCGTCAGTACTCACCTTAACGGTTCCTTTGTCTTCATCCTCTTCATCATTTTCGTCCTCCAAATCTTCATCTTCATCATTTGACTCTTCCTTGAGAGCTTCCTCTAGGAGTTCTGGTGTCGATTGCTTAGGCTCTGGACTTTCAGCGTCCGACTTTACATTGTCCAAGAATTCCTTTGTTGCTTTAGCTAACGATTCATCTTTAACCGATTCTACATCCTCTGTTAATTTAATTAAGTCCATATTTACATCTTTGTGATTAATATCTGCTGTTTTCGACTGTTTACCTGGTGACGACTCGTTTTGTTCATTAATTTCTTCGTCTGTTTTTAGTTCTTCTTCGAGATCTGGTGTAGAATCTATCCCTTCTGGTGAGGATTCTTCGGATTCTGGCGTGGATTCTTTAGGTTCCGGTGAGGACTCTTCAGGTTCGGGCGTAGACTCTTTAGGCTCTGAAATGGGTTCTTTTGGTTCTGGGGCGGAATCTTTGGGTTCTGGGGTGGATACTTTGACGGGTTCAGGGGTTTTCTCCTTCGATTGCTCCCTGTATTCGCTAGCCACTATGTGCACTGGTCCCGTGTTATGGAGTACTGTTCCATTAGTGTATGGACGAGCGTGGTTATCCTGCTGATCCTGAAATATACGAAGATGCATATTAGATTTTCTTCTACCAAAATTGGTGTCCAATCATAAAGCACGTTGTTCTTTTATTAATTCATTTATTTTATTAGGTATGTCAACATTGTTACATTATAGCATATTTCTAAAATGATAGTATCATGTTAAGAACAACTTTTTATTAAGAACCAACTCTAAAAAAGCAAGTAAAAATTTACCGTTTCACACAAAATTTATTCTGCAAAAAATGATAAAACTGCTGTAATTTTGTAGCTATTCAAGAGTTGATTTCAGTAAAAGTTGTTCGTAGCTCGATACTGAACAACGGGCTTAATTTTGGTTCAAAGTGTATATGCCTTATTGATTACCAAAGCATTTGGAATGGATGCCACTAAATTAAATCTACTATTTCGGCGGCAAAGTGTATATGCCACCGGTTTTCATTTTTTTTAACAAACACATTTTCTGTCTTTAAATATTCAGGCCATTTTTGCGTGTTTTCATATAACAGCAACTGCAAAACACTAAATTTAGAACTGCAATCTAACTACACTGACATATTAGGCAAAGACACCGGACTTTAAACAAATCTAGATGCGACACTTCGCCGTCAATATGTAAAATGAGAAACACATAAAATCACACATTAAATGTAGTTTTACAAAAAGCCGAAACCAAATGCTAATATTACTTAATAACACAACATTAGTAAATAACTCACACATAAACTTTAGAATAACTCTACAATACATCTAAATCAAATTAACAAACATCTATTTATCAAATGTATAAAATAACCAAATGTAAAAATCAAACAATAAAATCTATCACTATGGAAAGATTTACTTTCATGGTGATGGATTGAATTTGTAAGAATAAAATGTTATAAAACTATTTAAAATAACAAATCCAACAATACGTAACTGTTACATTGCAAATAGCAAGAACAAAGCAAAAAAAATATAGACAATAAAACATTATTTCTTTAAGATGAGTATTATTTAATTAATTTTATTTATTTAATTGAATGGTTTGTTTCGTATTAGTAAGTTAGGCTTGGTAACTTAGGTACAGACAGAGAATGGCGACAACTAACGACAAATCCTCATGCTTTCAGTATTACCATAGAGAAAACAAAACAAAAGGCAAAAGGTAGGATGCTGGCGAGGTGCGACAGTAGATAAAGTAGTAAATAAATATGTGATAATATTATAATAAGGTAAGAGAAAAAAGCAATCTCGATTTATTATCAGAATTGAGTGTTTTTAAAAATATTATTTCTTCCAGAACAATCTTTATATCAGTCAAGAACAAAAACTCTTGAAGTTTTAAAATTGTATTCGAATCTCTATCGATCAACAGTACAATAAACTATTGGTAAAATCAATTACTAAGCCGAAAGACAAAGCAAAAATCCTAAAATCAAATGGTCCTTTGATTGGACATCATGAATAAACCAGCAAAATTGTATTTGGACTGTTTTGCAGTTAGTTAGCTTTAACAACGCTCTACTGCTTTTTTGCTTTTTAGGAAGCTCATCGTTTTAGAATAAGAATTTTCTTTTTTTGGTAATCAGGTCACCACTCCAGAGGACAGTGGCGTTGTCTCGTCTCCGAGGCCAAGATCCACCACGGGTCGCTGAACCAGCTGAGTAAGTAAGTATTAATCTGGTATATAATTATGACGATTTGTTATATATATTAAGATCGTTAAAGACACATATTTTTATGATTTTGTAAATGTCGTTACTTCTGTTTAAATCTGTGCAGTTTCTTAAGCCCATTCTTCTCCACAGCTATAAATTGACGTCCTAAATGGCTGATATATTAAAAAGATGTTTCGGACGATTCAAAGTGTTTGTTTGAATAGCTCAGCTATTGTATACTAGACACAATAGTAATTCAATTGTTAGCAAGGACCTCTAGGAGTCTTCATGACAGATAAGGGGTTAATTTTATTGAGTAATAAAGGAGAACCGGCACTTTCCATAGACAAAATGCTAAACTTGTATACGATAGAATTTGGTCATAAAGTAAAGCTAATATTATTTGCTACCTAAACCAAGTATTGACTTATTTTTATCGAATCGCGGATAAGAGTTATATAATTAATAATTTTTTTTTAATATGGAAACACTGAATCTTCAAAAGGCAGACATGTAACTATGAAAATGTCTAACATGGCTGCATAAACCATAGTTCGTCAAACAAAAACCAAAAGGTTTAAAAAAAATTAAATGTCAACAACGCCGTCACGTCATGTTTAATTTGACAGTTAACGGCTGTACAACTGTCATTTTGTTGACATATAGACATTGCCAGATAATGAAGTACAGAAAAAAAATTAAAAAAGTATACAACTTAAGCATAAAACGCCGGGTCTCCTTTTGACTTTTGAATGTTTTTGTTGTAGTGCGGACAAGGCTAGGGTTAGGGTTAGGGTTAGGCATGCAGTGACCTGTCGCTGCTGGTTTTGCGCGTAGCTCGCCTCCATTTGCTGCTGCACCTCGGCTACCAGGCCCGATATGGCCGTAACAACTGCCCGACAATGTTATCGTTGTTAATTCAAATCAAATCAATTCACAGTGTACTTGACAACAATCTTTGGTTTTGGGCGAAACAGGAAATATATTTGATGATTGTTTCAAAACGTGTTCCGATCGAATTTATTAAGTACCTACGCAAGAAATATTATGCAGCTCTCTGACATGCCAGAATTTTTAACTGTCGCAGTTAATATTAACAAAACGGTGAAATTATAATGTTACTAGGGTAATCGCACAAAAATGGTGAGCTTTCAAAAATCCCAAATCGTATTGGTAATATCTTTACTACTGTAAACTTTTTCTTTTAAATACTGTTTATCAGCACGTAGCTAGCTAGTTAGAAAAAGCCAAGAACATTTTGCTAATACCATTTTTCTTGTCCATCGATTCCAATTTCCCTACTGACGTCACAAAATCACGGATCAGCCAATTGCAAATGCATCGGAATTTATTCTTAATTTGATTTTAAAACAAAAATAGAAAAGGAAACTTCATTTAAAAATAGAAAATCATCAAAACAAATGACGAAGGACGCGCCCGAAATAGCCGGATGCATCAGACGACCGGCCGACCCTGGAGCGCGGCCAGCGCACGCCGCCGCGCCGGTTATCTCACAAGCAGCGTGTCTCAGGCCTCAGCTTAAGGGACAGCCCGCGCTCATTATAAAATGGGTTTTTGAACGTATTAGTTAATCGACTTTTACAACAATGAATGTTTAAATCAAAGATTCCTCGTTGCACGATTGAAATTTATTGCACAGAAAAGATGCACGATAGAGAAGATGATCGAAACACCATCGTGATTAAAATTATCAGAATCATGCACTTTTAGCGTATTTTTAGGAATGAGTGGCTTTTTTCTCTGTTAGCCAGGCAGACTTAAAATGAAGTCTTAAAAACTAACCGAGCTAAGCTCTGGCTTTCCTACACGAAATCTAGCACATTAGGAGGACAGATACTACAAAAATATATATATTTATAAGTATGTCAGACGAAAACTTTCCAAAAATCTAAATAGGGTATGAAGATCATAAATAAACTAAATCTAAGTTTATAAATTAAGTCATTATAAAACAGGAAGGTTGCCAACAACCAGCACACTGGGATTTACAATTACTTCACGGAGAGTACAAGAAAACGGGAGTAGTTCCAAGTGATTTCTATCAACAAATCATAGCACTACATAAAGACAGTTCTGTCTGAGCATCTACACATTCAAAACCCACTCTACAAAGGGAGCAAACAAAAAACATATCTAATTTCAAGTCACAAAGGGTCCACAATCGTCAGACGCATTACGTGCTAATTAATCGTAAGCTTAGTTCAGACGGGGCGAACATACCTGAGGGCGTAAAACGCTACGAACAGCTATGTATGGTCGTGACATAATTCTTGTATAAAGTGCGCAAAGCCCTAGAATAGCAAAGACATGCCAAAATCCGGCACTTAAATTAAATATGAGGAACATGATTTTTGGCCTTTGCAGAAAGTGCCAAGTGTAAAATAACATTATGAAATTTTGAAGTTTAAGAACTCTCTGTAAAACAGGCCTTAAGACAATAAACGGGATGACAGCGGCGGCAGCGGCGTTGTATGTCCCGTTTTTTTAGGCCAGATATCCACCAAAATATCGTTTATTATCTACGGTCTATCAAACTTAGCTATAGGCACACATTGATTGCTACCATCCTAATAAGCATTCTTAAATGCCTGTCTTGGGACCACCAAAAAGGGTGGTGAGGAATGTATGTTTTACTTTTTTTATATCGAGCCCGTTGCTCATCTAATGGAAAACAATTATCGTCGCCCATAGACACCTATGGTAATGCCAGGGGAAAAGCAGATAAGTAGCCGGCCTTTAAAGAAAGATCTTGTTTCTTGACGACGTGAGAGTCTGAGGTAATGTGGATCGTAATAATTCAGAACCAAAGAGGAGGTTAGTATAAACCTTAGACCCACCGCACATATGATACTTTTAGCATCGGCGATCGGCGATTTTGCGACTGGCATCGCGTTTGGGCGACTCTTTGCGTTCGACTGCAGTATCGGAAACGTGCGTATTAGCGCTTCAGTCGCTGCATTCAGCTTCTAAAAAGCGTCTAAATCGCCGATCGCCGCTGCTAAAAGTAGCATATCTGCTCTGGCCATTATGGGATGCTTATATACGAAGTTACGACACATCTCACCTATCTCCGCTCTGTTGGATGCCTGGTTTTGGTACCGCTGCCATGCCGCCGTCATTTAGTTTACGACCTAAGAGTACCATAGCGTCAACTTCGACCTGCCGAATTAATACGTGTATGTGTATTTTAGAGTTTTTGTATCCATAAAATTTTAGGTTTAAAAGCTCTCAATAAAAGTCCCGTCTGAACTCAGCTTGAGGGCTCCACCACCATGCCGCAAGCCTAGTATCTGGGAACAACTAAGAACGCATGTTCCAATTTGCAACCAATGTAAAGGGTAATAGAGCTGGCTTTTTTAATTGCGGTGCTCCCTCTTTAGCTCTCACTTATGGCTTTTTGGAATTCGTTATTGGATCATTTTCATTACCTACTTACTTCTAGGTATGATATTTTGTCAATAATTTTTCAACGAGGTATTGTCAATATTTTAGCTGTTCTTCCTTTAAAGACCCTCTTACAAAATCACACCAAATTCAAGATCTTTTCTAAAATTTTAAAGCATAGCCATAAAACATGAAAAGTTGAAGAGAAGTAGTAAATGAAACATTTCTCCTAGATGAATATTGGTCGCCAACGATATAATTTGCTTTTTCGACCTACTTTCAATATTAATATATTGAACCAAACCAGAGGCTGGTCCGTCGTCAGCGAGCGTGCCAATATCAATTTATCAATAACTGTCTAGCTGAGCAAAATTATGTTCTAATGTTCCCAGAAGTATGATAACCTAGTTTAGAACGAAAATTTCGATCCCTGTCAAGCACAGACGTAGACTGGTTATCAGCTTTAATAATAAGTGAGTGAAATACGGTAATAACACTGCGATGTCAAAATCGTAGCCTCACTCGACTTACTCAGCTATACCCAGCCAGACAGTCCACTGACTGCTAGGTGGCAAATAGATCGACTACTTAATTGTTCTATGCAGTTTGATGCAATGCCGGAATTACTTTTCCATAACAACTGTTTTTTAATACATATTTTTGTCCATTGCACCGAAAACGTAAGTAAAGACGTGAAGTGCAATTTATAAAGCCTGTTTTCAAAGAGGAATTTTTAAATTTTCTACTTTTATAAAGTAGTAAGCCCAGTGAGAGGTAAAGAGGTTGAACCACGCAATGGCACAACCAGCAAAAAAATCGCTTATCACCATATTTAAAAACGTAAATTTAAGGGAACTGTCAGACGCCGGTGAATTAACGACGACATAACCTAAAGGCGAATACTTAGCCGGGGAAAGTTGCATACATGTTGTAAATGCCTCTAGCATTTTACGTTTGCTTTATCTCAATTCTCGATACCAAATGAGCTCCTAACTGTGACTAGTTTATTTGACCAGCTCGGATGGGTTAGTACGGGCAAGTATGAAAAAAAAATACCCTCTCTTCTAGTTTTGTACTTTTCCATACTAGACCCTTTGGATGGCACTCCCTTTTTTACTGGTCTAACCACTCTAAACTCTACACGGAGTACCACCGCGGCCGGAAAAAACACCGATAGCTATGCGCTGCTTTCTTCCGGAAGGAGTACTACAACCCCGCATAAAAGACAAAGTATTCATCTAAAACGTATGTCGTCGCAGTAAACACCAGCGCTGTCAAGTCTTTTCACGAGCGTTTCGAAGTCGAGTGACGGTCGTTAAATCTCGTATTAAGCGTAATAAACACCAAAGCAGCCAACTGACACTCGTTGACGGCATATCACTATGCAATATAGGAAGCCGGGTTGTTTCGGCGCCAGTGTACCTTTGGTGTGTGTTGCGCTTTAGTTTCTAACTGCCGTACTCAGAGACGTCAATTAAGTTTTAATGACAGTTAAATGTCTTTCCTTCTCTATTTAGCACTATACATACGAAAGTGACAGCAAGAGACTTAATTGTCATTAAAACTTAATTGACGTGTCTGAGTAGGGCGGTTGGTGTTTGCGAGTTGTGCCCTTGCGCCGGCGGTGGGCGTACCGCGTCGCGCCGCGCCAGCTGCCCGACGATCCTTTGCATGGCGCGCTCGGTCTCCGCGAGCCGTGCGCGCAGCGCTTCCAGCTCTTCGTCCCCTGGGCACATCGCCGCACGTTAACTAACTACTGTACTCAGAGACGTCAAATAAGTTTTAATGACAATTAAATGTCTTTCCTTCTCTATTCAACACTATACTGTCGTGAAAGTGACAGCAAGAGACTTAATTGAAATCTCTGAGTATGGCAGTTAGAACCTTCGCCGTTTAAGGACTTAATGCAACTTTTAATCACCTTGTTAGAGCCGCTAAGAGCCTTTGCCGTACAAGGGTGTAATGCCGACTTTATTCACCTTTCGCGAGCACGTCAACAAAAATGAAAATTTGTAAAAAAAATAAGTAGGCTCTTAATCCAAAAAAACATAGATATTGAGATTACATATTTCAGTAAACAAACTCGGTGGTTGATGACCGGAAGTTCCGGGTTCAATTTCCAGGTCCGGAAAAGAGTGTTTCTGATTTTTTGATTCGCCCGGGTTTGTGAACACTAACTAGCATTTGGCAGCGTGATAGGTGATTAAGCCATCCAATACCCATCAATTGCAGCGAAGACTTGATTTTAATGATGGACGCCTTGTCCCAGCAGTGAGACAGTAGACCATAATTTACTTTTACTTTTCTTTATTAATTTTTATTTTATCTGTATTATTGTTTTTTTTTGCATTTACAATGCTATATACATAGATATAAGATAAAATGTTTACTAGAAAAAAAACAACCTGGGTTCGAATCCCATTCGAGTTTTCCTGAGACTGGTTGCTTTTTTTTCTAGTAAACAGATACATATTTGTAAAATTTTCGTTTTGTTAAAGCGATCGAATATTGAATAAAGCTAGCGTTCTGCACTGGCGTTATGACCTGACGGGGATGGAAGCACCCACAGGCTGCAAAATGCTTACCATCGGGCGACCCATCCCGTAACAATATATTTGCTGACACGATCGATTTTAAAAAAGTGACGTAAGGCAAATTTTTCTATGACATTTTTCTATACACTTAGATAAATATTTATATAACTGAATTTTACAATTTTAATGCCACCAGCACTATCTACACAAAACTATCAACAACCAATCATTATAATTACTTATCCAGTTGAGTGTTGAGTTCAACATAGAATGAAAAATTATGACGTTATGGATATATTGAATTAATTATGTAGGTACATAATAATATGTTTATTGGCCTTCATCTTACATAATGGTAAGTGAAGATAAGGCGAGGGTGGAAGCGCGCTTCACCCGGAATCCTCAACCACTGAGGAAATGTATTTTTTGTGTTGTTGTGTTGTGAAACGACGGCAGTACTCACTTGTGTCCCTCTCCTTCGGCCCTGCATGCGCAAGAGTGGTTTATGTCAGTATAATATTATACGATGAATCCATTGAGGTGCTATAACTAGAGACGACACCACGAAGCAAGTAATTGCGCACTGATTTGCGGGTCTGATACTCTAGTTCGAATGACGTTACCTCGATAGTCATTACCTCGATGTCTCTACCTCGACGGTACACTTCACTGATGGCTCGTTAGCTCGAAAGGTCAATACCTCGAAGGATCACTTCCTCGACGGATCTTTTCTCCGATGGTACATTTGATCGATGGGTTGTTACCTCGAAAAATCATAAAAAGTACAGTTATAATTCCCATGACTTTTGGAAGTCTCCCTTATTTTTATTGTGTATTTTTAGTAACATTTTGATAAAAGAATAAGACAAAAGTGTCTTATGAACCATAGAAATTATAAATTTATATGCAGAGTGATAATAAATGTTGCCTCTACGATTATATCGGTATTCATTTCAATTCACTAGTATTTTTACACCTTTCAGTTACACACACAAATACTTCACATTTACTGTACTTTTAATGATTTTTTCGAGGTAATAACCCATCGATAAAATGTACCATCGAAGAAAAGACCCGTCGAGGAAGTGATCCTTCGAGGTATTAACCTTTCGAGGTAACGAGCCATCGGTGAAGTGTACCGTCGAGGTAGAGACATCGAGGTAATGACTATCGAGGTAATGACTATCGAGGTAACGTCATTCGAACTAGAGTATCAGACCCCTGATTTGCCACATGGGGCGTAGGAGGGCAGAGCTTTGTTATCAGGCGTTTGCAGCCCACGAGTCGCAGCTCAGTGTGCTAACCATGCTTTGTCTGCTTTCATCTAGCTGAGGATATTTTTAGTTAGTAATAGCTGATCTAGTTATAATACCTCAATGGATATAGCATTACTTATATGATGGTAATTGTTAACATTCCGCAGCATTAACAAAAATTACTCTTTCTTATCTCTTAACTTACATAATCTTCAGTAAAGAGTTAAAACACCGGCGAGAGAGACTTAGACCCGAGCACAAAGAGTCGGAGGCTTAGTGGTAGTGCCAGAAGAAAGGCAGGTTCGAGTCCCGCTCAAGGTATTTTTTTTACCTTTGCACTTTTAATAACAACATCTCCAGGACAAGAACGAGAACGGCTTGTATACAAATATTCAATTCTTTTCCTAAACTTATTCTTGGGTATAAAAATAAAGAGTATAAAAAAGCCGAGAGTCACGTATTAATGCCGTGATTACAAAAAAAATCCTGTACTGATATGGATCAGTACAGGATTTTGTATGAGTATGGACTCATACCAGCTGCCACTAGTAGTAGAGGATCCGAGTATACCACGACCTTCACCGAGCCGGTTAATGGATGAAAATTATTTTATATTAAAGGAGAATGACCAAACCAGCCTATTCGATATCTATTGCGTCTTAATCATTCACATATCAAAAGTGTTCTGTTAAGTTAATAATGATTACTGTTAAAAAAGGTTTTCTATAGAACGCCGCGTTAAGAGCCAAGTGATAAATAAATGCTGAACTGAACTGATAGTCATACGATAACAGTTGTCATAACCTCAAAATACCTAAAAAGTCTTAAGCTAAAATTGAAGATAGCTTCAAACTCCCGCATGATATTGTAATGTATTTTTTTCTTCATAATTCAGAGCATTGCTGCTATTGATTACTATTAGCGGTACGCAGCTAGCTAAAAAACTAGCCTAACTCCCATAGTAAAAAGGTAATTCTCCTTTATGTTTATTAAAGATAATCTCGTTACAAACACACACACACCAAACCAGTGCAATGTAAAAAAAAATATTTTTTTTATATTAAATTAATCATTAAAGGTACTGAACTGAAATTTTTCAGCCAACCCACTCGCGATATATTATTTAACATATTAAATTTGATATATAAAATACTTTTCATCCATTAACCTTCCCAGTGAAGGTCGTTGTATACTCGGATCTTAGACTAGCGTTTGGCACCGTCATACATACGCACACAGCAGTGTATGACGAATAACGGACCAACGAAGTTTCGGATGCTCTTAGAGAGAGGTGTGATCTAGGTTTAAGGATAGATATAGATATAGATATCATCTTACCCAGCTTGTCAGGCGTAGCTCTGGAGTCATCGCGGAAGACGCGTCTCCTGAACTGAGGGTCTGGCGAGATGGACTCGTAGGTGGTAGACCCGGTGCGCTTGAACAGGATCTGTGGACACAATCATTTATATAAGTACATGTTGGAACATGACTGGTGATGATCATGAACAGCCTATAAAAACAGAGCTAGGTCTAGTTATCAGTTCGAATGGCTATCACCAGTTTATGCAATAATGTCGCCATAATATAACATATACATAATCACGACTATTATCCCCGAAGGGTTAGTCAGAGACTAGGCAATGAGGACAGCAGAAACTGTCCTCTACCATAGTCCACTTTTTACTAAATAGCGACTGCACATGTGCTCAGCGTGACAGGTGGTGAGCCCATCGCCGCTCTATGCAGTTGTTAGTATGTGCAGTCTTTAGTCAGTTAATCGCCTTTTACGACACCCAAGGGAAGAGGCTATATAATATTAACATTAGCAGCATTGTTGTGTTAGTAGCAATTCTATAGTGTGGTATTATAATCAATGAGACATACGACTTGTGGTTAGCGGGTACCGTACGTTTACAACGCCGAGGTCTATATCACTCATGCGTTGCCAATTTTGTGAAACGAAAATCTTTTCACGCTTCTTTTGTAAAACCACAAATTGAATGCACCCTCCCTTTAATAGGGAATTGATACCCAATGTCAACAATCATATGATCAACGTTTAAATAAACAACGCCCTAATAGCAACAACTTAAAAGACCAACGATTCAAAAGATCGACAGATCAAAATATCAACAGTTTAAAATATCTACAGTTCAAAAGATCGACAGATCTTTTAATCAACTGGCAAAATAACAACAATTTAGGTGTTATATAAAAATTGTTTTGATCAACACATTTTTCGCTATAGGTGTTTACTTACACTCAAATGATTTTAAGGTGATGTAAGTGATGCTGCCGCCGCCGCCGCCCTTAATTTTTAGATGTTTCATTCAATAAAACGGTGCATTTGTTGGCAATACCTAACTACACAAAATATAGGAATAATAATAAGTGCCTTAACAAGAAAACTACCAAAAAGATTGAAGATTTTCTTAAATAAAACCCATTTTCAATTTATATTTATTTACTTATATTAATAAATATCTCACATCTCACTCAAATCGAATGAACTGAAAAGTTTGATAACAAAGTACCTAGATGTTATTTACTTACAAACATTTAAAAAAAAACAGTATCAATATAACGTAATTATACTACAATAGGACCTGTAATGTCATATGCATGTAACTAATTTTTGTAATAATAATATAAGGTGACTGCTAGAAACCGCAAAAAACTTCTAGGGCTGGTCAGGTCAAGTGTTTCAAACATGACAAAAATGACAAAAAAGAAATTCGTGTTTTTTTTTAAATTTTAATTAAATAATTCATTTTGTATATTTTAATTAGATGGTCTTTGAGTATCTAATTTATTTTAAACCAATAACATAAGAAAAATAAAATTAAAAACAATTAAAAATAACGATTATTTACAACGAACGGCTGGCCGGCCGACTGTTGACCCGTAAGCGTTGTCAGCTGGGCGATAAGTACCTACGTTAGTCTGCAATCACGAGACCCCATTTATTTTCCTTTAATTGAAATGTGCGTAAGTATAAGGTGCAGTTAAGTCCAACGCCACTTTTTAACTGTAATTATGGTAAGTGTTATGATGTATGAACGTAATTTCAATTCAATCCTAGTAAATATCTATCACACCACACATTATGAGAAGTTACAATTATCTTTCCTTACAAATGAAAGATCAATGGGTAGTTGGGTAGTTATCTAATATCGCGTCCGCACGCTAAGCACTTGCCGCTAACTCCAAACCAAATGACCAGATGACCTTTCATGTCCTCGACAACTAAACAGCCTAAAGCATTGTGATAAGTTACCTATGTTATGTTGTTGTTATTCAAGCGGTTATTTTACTATTCAGTCTTACTTATTTATTTACACTAAAGTAAGTCAAAATAATGTCTCGCATGAAAGGCAACGTTAATACCTAAAAAGCTGCGTAATTAATAGGTGTCGGTAGGTACTTACTTACATGGTGTTAGAAGCATTCCAGTTTATTACATCAGCGAACAGGAAAGGTGATACGCTTCCCATCACACCTCACAGGCTTTGGACTGTCAAACTAACGTAATATTACATAAAAATTAAACCTTCGCCAAAATAACGTAAATAAAATAAAATTTATTAAAGGACGAACTAAAATAACTCTTGTGATCGGCACATTATTATTACACTTATTTAACGTGTTTAAAAGAACACCACCTGTTCTACTTACAAGTCTAATACGACTTAACACCCATTTGTTACACAAAACATTAATTTGTTACTTAACTGATTACTTTATTCACGGTAGCCTATTCATAATAATACTAATCCTTTACTAATTAACTCATACTAGTTATTAGTTTAATCACCTACACACAAATGCACCTCACATACACTCCAAAACTTTCCCGAGGAAACTGCACACACCTGCTGCGCTGCGCTGCGCAAGAGACTCAAGTGAGTTCAGTGACTCGACTCAGCACACCAGTGCCACAGTGCGATTCTCTAAGTTAAAGCCGTAACGTTGGTACACCGCCTGCCGCAGCGATAAGAATTTACTCTGTCTCTTTCATATTCATAGAATTGGAAAGAGACAGCAGATCGTCTACGTGTCGCTCGCTTGCGCATCTTGCATCTTTGATTTTATTCGGCAGTCAACTTATGCATTCTGTCTGGTGCATTCGCGTCGCGTGTGCGTAAAAATGCCTAAAGCACGCCGAATTAGTGTAATAATAATTATGTGCCGATCACAAAAGTTGTTCTAGTTTATCCTTTAATAAATTTTAATTTATTTACGAAATTTTAGCACAGGTTTTTACTTTTATTTAATCATTATTACATTAGTTTGACAGTGGGAAGCTTATCACCTTTCCTGTGCGCTAATGTAATAAACTGGAATGCTCTATAACACCACGTAAGTACCTGCCTACCTATCAATTACGCAGCAGTTTAGGTATCAACGTTGCCTTTAATGCGATACATTAGTTTAACTTAATTTAGTGTAAGTAGGCAAGACTGAATAGTGAAATAACGCTTGACTAACAATAACACAAAATAGGTAATAGGTACATACTTATTTTAGTTTAGTTGTCGTAGACATGAAAGGTCATCGTTCGGTCGTTGGTCGTACCTTAGATAACTACCTACGTTTGATCTTTCATTTGTAAGGAAAGGTAGCTGTACCTATCTTCTCATAATGTGTGATAGATTTTTTTTTGTAAGACGTAGGGTAGGATTGAGTTGAATTTACGCTCATACATAACACTTATCATAATTACAGTTAAAATGTGGCCATAACTTGATGCAATCGATAGTCGTTGGACTTAACTGCACCTTATACCTACGCACATTTCAATTAAAGGAAAATAAATGGGGTCTCATGATTGCAGACTAACGTAAAACGTAGGTACTTAACGCCCAGCTGACGACGCGGACGTGTCAACCGACGGCCTCCCGGCAGTTCGTTGAACTTCGTTGCCCGCGCGTTGTAAATAATCGTTATTTTTAATTGCTTTTCATTTTATTTTTCTTTTGTTATTGCTTTAAAATAAATAAGATACTCAAAGACAATCTAATTAAAATTTACAGAATGAATTATTTAATAAAAAATTTAAAAAACACGAATTTCATTTTTGTCATTTTTGTCATGTTTAAAACACTTGACCTGACCAGCCCTAGAAGTTTTTTGCGGTTTCTAGCAGTCACCTTATATAACAATTTAAATATTATCTCATTAGAAGTAAGGATAATAATTTATAGACCAAACCAGCACTAAATGGCGCTTAAGTCATAAGTTAGTTTGTTTCATAGGTAATGTAGCGTTAAGTTAATAAATAAAACTATAGTAAAATTTTAAACACTGAAAAAAGAACGACAACCTCAGGCGCGAATCGAACCACGCACCTTCCGCATTCCGGGCGGCTGCCTTAACCACTTGGCTACCGAGGTCTGGCTTTCAACCGTCGAAATTTGTCAGTGTTTGATGCTTATATTTTTAGTCAACATTGCTTCATCAAATCTTAGAAGTTTTCACCTCTGAGATCCGAAAGAAATATTTTTACAAATATTTTAACATTCGGTTAAGATGAAGCTGCGTTTATAGATTAATGTTTAAAATTTTACTTAAGTATATTTAAGCGTTAATAAAACGCTAAAATATAAAACATTAAAATAAAACTATAAAAGATAATATTATAGTGTCCACTACCAGCTAAAACTAAAAGTACCTATCTACAAACAGAATTTTTTCGGAGAATTATTATGATATATTATTATTAGTGGTTTACTAGGATTAATACTAACCTAGTGAAAAATTGTTGATTAAAACAATTTTTATATTATACCTAAATTGTTGTTATTTTGCCTGTTGATCAAATGATCTGTCGATCTTTTGAACTGTAGATATTTTAGACTGTTGATATTTTGATCTGTCGAGCTTTTGAATCGTTGGTCTTTTAAGTTGCTGCTATTAGGGCGTTGATTATTTAAACGTTGATCATATGATTGTTGACATTGGGTATCAATTCCCTTTAATAGACGCATCTTTCTTCATTCATTTGTTGATCGAAGATTCATTCATTCAATTATTTATTTATTCATTCCTTCATTAAATTATTTCAATAATTGATTTATTATTATTGAAATCAAGGTAAATATTTCATTTCGATTCACACCTGAGGCAACCATTTTTTTTCTAAGTTTCAGTATCTTTCAGGCGAAAATACCTTCATGAGTAAAGGTTATTATAAAGTGGAAGATTACATTATTGGCTATAACAATTGCAGTGTTTCGTGCAACTTTTTCTCCGTACAATCTTTATTATGTGGTACAAGGAACAACATACGAGAGTAGAAGTTTACGAAGGCTTAAATATGGACGTCCAGAAAATGCTATTGAATAGAATAAAGTAATTGCGGTCCTCATAGCCTGTCTCTGACTAACCCATTGGGGATAATAGTCTGCGAGTGTATTTATGTATCATTATCAGCCCATAAACGTCCCACAGCAGGGCACAGGCCTTCCCACATGGGGAGATTAGGCCCCACGCTAGCCCAATGCGGGTTGGTGGGAAAGTTGGTAGTAGGTATTGTACCTAGTCTTGGCATAAGTTCTGACCCAACTTAAATGAGGGTATTTTAAAATAAATAATGTGACGGTAGTACTATTATTATTAGATATCTTTATATTAAGTAGATTTTATACTATTCATTTCGATCTAACACATAGCTGTGTAAACATGGAATAAGGTACCACAGAGAATCGAATCGCAGTGATTGCATTACACAAATGTAAGAGAAAACACCAGTCGAGATTTTCAACTTGCTAAAACCATAAAAAAAATGTTTTTTGTTGAAGAGAAGTTTAACAGTCATAACGTTAGGGTGTATGCACACATCTCCCAAGAAGCTACTGAGAAAATTCCGAAGGTCGAAAGAGGCCACCACCCAGCATCTGTGCTGGTTTGATGGGGCGTGTCCTACGAAGGCGTGACAAAGCTTCATTTTTGTGAACGAGGGGTGAAAACACGAGCAACTAACTACCAAAGCGATATTTTAGAGAAGGTGGTTAAGCCACTAAGTAACACTGTGCTCGCTGGTAAACAATGGATATTTCAACAAGACCCAGCACCAGCGCACAAAGCGAAATCAACCCAGGCGCTGCGCTGGTTAAACATGAATTTAACGGATTTCATCGCCTCTGAAGATTGGCCCCCTGCAAGTCCTGATCTTAATCCTTTGGATTATTGCTTATGGTATATTTTAGAGGAGAAAGCCAGTAGCCTAATTCACGTAACAAAACTTCAACGACATGCAAGCGATTTGATCGCTGAAGTCACTTTTCGTATTCACGTATCAATCGTACGATTTTGTTGAAGTCGGTTTTGTTTAAGCGTATTCACGTGCATTAATCGAAGTTCGATCGTTGCCTCCGCGGTATTCATCTATTATTTTGACGTTTAGTTTTATCGGATTTCAGCGATTACACGTCAATTTAGACAATTTCCAAGTCAAGCAAAAAAATAATAAACATTTCTGCATGTTTTGTTAACAAAAAGTATTTGAATTTATTTGGTACAACTGTAATGGCAACATTAAGTTTAAATAGTTGACAAATCGCTGAGTTGCATTCCTATCGAGTAATCGTTCTAGCGAAATGACAGGTGAATACGGATTTGTGACTGTTTTTCAATAGGACGACTTCTAAACGTAAACGACATTTCGACTATTACGAAATACGTGAATCAGGCCACTGATCCTAACCTCATCGTTAGTGAAGACACCCGCCTCGATACCATTGGATGTGGTACGTGCGGCCACAGATGAATGGCCTGAACGTTTGGAGAAATGTGTAAAAGCTAAAGGTCGTCATTTTGAATAGTTTAAATATTTGTGGTAATCTACACAGTTAAACGTATAAAATGCATGCTTTTAAAATTTCACTTCCTTTTTTTTCTTTACACTAGACATGTTTATATGAGGGACAGAATTTATGGCAAGACTAGGTATGTATGTATGCGTTGTGTATCTATTTGTGCATTTGTTGTGTGTCTGTCCGCCATCTTTAAATATTCAATAAACCAGTGTGCTATAGTATACTCCTATCTATTTACGTTTCAGTCGTATCCTTACACAGATTTAACAGTATGTAATGAAAATAATTATATATTTATGTTCAGCTCACCTTGCTCAGCGTGTAGACGAAGAACACGATGATGCAGATGGTGTAGATGGGCATCACGAAGCCCATGGAGGTCTTGGGGGCGGGCACGGGCCCCCCGGGCGAGCCCAGCGGGGGCCGCATGCCGGGGATCGGGGGCGGCTGGCGGGGGCAAAGCAAACACGCTATTAGACAAAACAAATGGCGAGGCAATACGAGTGAAGATTTTTCTTGAAGTCACAACCACTAAAATACAATAAGAGCAGAGTATTTGGATCAGAGAGCCGAAGATCGGGCTCAGTGGCAGTGGAGAGGCCTATGTCCAGTAGTGGACTAACACGGGCTGATTATGATGATGATGATAGCCTATTTACTGTGCTGGTAGGCTGCATTAATCCTTTAACGGGCACAGCATGTTCTAATTTTTCATTGGTTTTGGACCTTATCTCAGTTGTATAAAGTTCAATATATATATATGTGCCACTGCTTTATAAAGGGTTAAAAGAATACTAACACCTCATCTCTTCCCTTGGGTGTCGTAAACGGACCAAACTCTGCATATACATCCAACAGCATAGAGCGGCGATGGGCTCACCACCTGTCACGCGGAGCACATGTGCAATTATCATTTGGTGTGCTGTGGAGTGTGGCAGTGGTCAGCTTCTGCGGCCCTCATGGCCTGGTCTCTGACTAACCCTTCCGAGATAATAGTCGTGAATATTATTTGTATTTAAGTGTCGACCTCCTTGGTCGAGTGGTTTGTACACCGGTTTTCATGGTGTCGCCATCTCTGAGGTCCCGGGTTCGATCCCCGGTCGGGTCAATTTAGAGAAAAACTGTTTTTCTAAATTGATTTCGGGTCTGGTTGTTTTTTTCTATGTTTATCTATATTTATCCGTTATCTTATCATATTAACGAGTTTCATAAGAATACTCATCTTGGTCTAGATAATTGGTGTGAGCGTAAAACAAATTTATTATTTATTTATAATTTATAAGAGAACAAAATAGGGTAATTCTCATAAAGACAGATTCTCATAAGAACAGATTCTTAAAAGGACAGGAGTACACGTAAGCACATAAAGAGAAAAATCAATATTATTATTAAGTATTTTATTATTTTCAGAGAAAAATGCAAGGTCTGTATTTAAAAACAATATAATTAATTATAACAATTTATATTTAAAAAAAAAATTAACAAATAATTAATTAAATACTTAATTAAAAAAAAAATATATATTTCATTTTTTTGTTAATTTAATTTTTTTTTGTATTTTATCAGTAATTCATAGTAGGTACAAACTGGTAAGTTAGTTTAGGAAAAATACTAATTTATAATGTGGAAACGTGTGCGAGACATTTCCTTCTATTACTTTGTGTGTGCACCTGTACCATTTTCGGTTTTTTGACAATCTATCCTTTTGAGAATCTGTCTTTTTGAGAATCTGTTTTTATGAAAATCTGTCCTTATGACAATGACCCAAGAAATATTCGGTGTAATAAAAGTAAATATTTATAAGTATTTAATTCACATCAACTAAAATACAATGAGAGTAGAGTATGTGCCTATGTACTGTCCCACAGCTGGGCAAAGGTTCCCATCATTGAAATCAATCATCAAAAAGTAATAGTTAAATCAATGGTTGAGGGCCTTAATAGAGGTCACTGGACATACAAGGGGACAATGAGTAAGTTTTTTCAGTATAAGCAAAGGAGTTTCGTAACTACATCACATCACATGACACACAAAGTTAGTTTCGCTACAAAGTGTTAACTAAAGTAATAAACAGCAGTTGCAAAAGTTTCTTCGTGAATTTTGTGATAATTCTATACAATACTGGTATCAGGTTGATAGGTACAGAACTGACGCCTAAGCACGCTCAACAGTTAATTGCGTAAAGGCCAAATTCAACATTAGTGTTTGCTGTTTATCTAAGAGGAATCAAAGTTCAGTATGTTTAAAATGAATTAGTCAATTATAACGTAAGTCTCTATGCTTGAAAAAAATACATAGTTCGCTTATGACCACGGCCGCAGCATCGCGGCCAAAACGTCAAGCAGTAAGTAAAGATAAATGTAGTTACTTACAAAATTAATCGTTTTCAGTCCCGTTAACATAGTTTTAATACATAGATCTAAGTATATAATATCTTTCTAGATCAAGATCCATTAAGATTTCCCCAGCGTCACTAAAAAAAAAGGTATTCTATGGACCTTACTGATGCTTTACGCAGCGGAGGTTGGTTAACCCATTCACTGCCTCCCTAAAAAGTAGTGACATCACCCGCATGCCGCCATACATTGGTATTCGGCCCGCCCATCGGCGGGCACGGCATCTCGATAAAGTATTCTTACCCGCCCATCGGCGTTTTCGGCGTGAGGCCGTAGATTTTGACATGAGCTGCTTTTCATAAGACGAAGTAAAACATATAAATTTGCGTATATGATAAATTCAAGCTCATATTAATGTAAAGAAATCCAAAATGTATTAAAAAAGCTTAAATTTTAGGTCTTTTTTTTAAAGTCAGGCGTAGTCAACCTTTATGTATCTTTATTTTTTTCCCAGCGTAATACTTCTTACATTAACTTTGTAAAAATACATTGTGAAAATGTATTCAACATTAAGTAAATAATTTTTAGGGTTCCGCACCTCAAAAGGAAAAAACTAAACTCTTATAGGATCACTTTGTTGTCCGTCTGTCTCTCCCTTCGTCGGTCTGTCAAAACCTTTTATCTCGGAAACGCGTGGAGGTATCGAGTTGAAATTAAAACCATACCAACCTACTCAGGTCTATAGCCTTATGAAGATTTGAAAAAATCAAACTTCTAAGTTAACATATTAAAAAGATATGGCCGTTTATGCCGCAAAGAAGTATATTTCGACACTCAAGGGAATCAAAATTCATAGGGTACTTTCCGTTGACCTAGAACTATAAAATTTGGCAAGTAATATCGTCTTATACTACAAGTACAGGGAAAAGTCTGGAAATTTGTAATTAAATCTGAAAACTATACATTGGTTATTAGAAAAACAAAACGAAGCGGCTACAGTAATGTTTAAATTATAATTGTAATAAAATGTAGTAGGAAAGATTTCATTATTTCCACTTAAAATTATTTTCATAAAACTTAACTGTTGTCACATTTTCTTAGAAAAGTATAAAAAAACACGCTAGGTTGTGGCAGAATATCAGCTACAGCTGTCGATTCAGCTGTTTGATGCTGAGCCACATTACCTTTTTATTCCATATTGTTAGTTTTTAAGTTAGTTGTAAAACTTGAAATTTTGAACAAATAAATACTTTTATTATTATTCTCGTATTTTTTTTTTCTTAAGTCTAGGTTTTTTATAATATTCCATATGAAAATAATAAACAAAACTACTATAAAACATTAAACATTATAAAAAAAACCTAAACCTAGGGTGCCGCCGACAGCGGGGCAGGGCCCAAACTACCGGTGGTTAGGGCTCCAGAGAGAGAAACCTCCTGACGATGCGTGCTCTGTCAAGAAGTAGCGCTTTCTGTATCTGTCCCCTTGATCCAGCCGTCTAGCGAGAGTCACTTGAGATGTTGGTCGAGCTCGCGACTTTTCGCTATTAGACCGTTTGCAGAGACTATCGGGACAATGATAGTAGAGTCAACATCCCACATGGCGGTAACCTCGTAAGCCAAGTCAAGGTACTTACTCAGCTTGTCCTTCTCAGCCTTCACGAGGTTCTAAACATGTGGGACGGTAATGTCCACTAGCACTGCCCGCCGCTGGGACCGATCGACTATCAAGATGTCAGGCTTATTGGCAACAATAGTCCTGTCCGTGATAACCGATCGGTCCCAATAGAGCACGACCATTTTCGAGAACTGGCTCAGGTGTGTACTTATAGTACGGCACCTCGGACTCAACTAGACCGTATTGAAGAGCAAGTTGCTGGTAAATGATCCTGGCTACAAGATTGTGTCTGTGCAAGTACGCGCCGTTAGCACGATGAGAACAACCGGAAATCATATGTTTGAGTGACTCCGGGACGGCGGCATGCTCGACATATGTCGACCGTACCGTCCTTCATGATATATTTCCGGTAGTTGTTCGTCTTGATAACTTCGTCCACAATTGCACAGACAAAACCTTTGGTTTTCCCGAATCGTAGCCAGTTCGCCGACGCGAGCAGGTCCACATCGGGTCCTGTTAAGACCCGATAGAACCGGCCGTGCAGCTCCTTGCTCTTCCACACGTCCTTGCGGTCCTCGGTGCTCAGCACCTGAGGCTTGCACCAGTTGTCTTTGCCTAAGGAGAGAGGCATAAAGGTCCTGTCAACTGACACCACATCGCGATCCCAAACTCGTTGTTGAGGAAATATTCTCGAAGACTGCTCACCTCACGGTTGTGGAGGGTCTTGGCATTTAAAGTCTCGACCACATCATTTCCGCGGGATGTACAGTCTCATAACAGACGAGCGTGGGTGGTGCATGCGATGTGATGTCAGTTGCTGTCGAACCTTTCTGTCCAGGACGTTTAACTCGATCTGAGTCCACCTTAGTATGCCAAAGATGTATACCAGTAAGGGCATAACCCAGCCGTTGAAAGCGCGCACCCTGTTGCCTCCTGACAAAAGGCTGTTAAGTACCTTTGTCAGGCGACCAAAGAAGCGTTCCTTCACCGACTGTTTTATACCCCTACTCTCTATATCCAATGACTGTGACATACCAACCTTGGCATACCTACAAATACCTATTTGTAGGTGTCGGCTTCGGAGAGAGATCTGAAAGTCATCGTCTCAGAAAGTTGCAAATTCGTAGAATTTACAACTTTCCTCCGCTGTACGTGCATGGCCGCGCACTTGTCTACACCGAACCCCATGTTGATGGCGCTGCTAAAAGTCTCAGTGACTTTCAGCAACGCCACCAATTCATGACGTTTCGGTGCAAACAGTTTGAGGTCATCCATGTACAGCAAGTGCGTCACCCTTCCTGAGCCGATAGCCCAGCCCTGAATCCTCTAGTAATATGCTGAGAGGCTAGACAGAACCACAATTGACTCAGACTGTGGTCCAGTCTCATACATCATCATCATCATTAGTCTATAAACGTCCCACTGCTGGGCACAGGCCTCCCACGTGGACAATAGCACGTGGGGATGTTGGGCCATAACCCACCACGCTGGCCCAATGCGGATTGGTGAGTTTTAACGACTGTCATCTTACGACAACAACCGGGACCAACGGCTTAACGTGCCTTTCGAAGCACGGAGGAGCTCGAGATGTTTTTAAATTGGTCACCCATCCAGCGACCTGGCATTGCGAAAGTTGCTTAGCGTGCAAGATCGAAAGCCGAACGCGCTAGCCGCTGCACCATCGAGCTCCTCCGTAGCAGTCTCATACAAGAACCTAGAAAAGATCTTAGAGTTGTATTAATTTTATACAGCTCTAAGATCCTCTTCAACCAGCCCCCTTACTCTTGAAACCGATCGCTATTGAATCGGATTGGTATTGTGAATTTTCGAATTTTAAGTTACGACACCAGCGCTAATTTGGATTCATATTGGGTGAACTAAATGGCATTGAGTTTTGTTTTTTTTCACTCAATATCCACGCAATATGAATCCATATTAGCTCTGGTGTCGTAACTTAGGAGTACGATAATTCACAATACCAATCCGATCCAATAGCGATGGGTTTCAAGAGTAATGGGGCTGGTATAAGGCAGCGAATCATAGGCCTTCTTATAGTCAATCCAGGCGGTGGAGAGAGCCTCTCTGTTCCGTCGGACTTGTTGGCAAATGGTCTTGTCGATGATGAGGAGTTTCTTAGTACCACGGGACCCAACCTTACATCCATTCTGAGTGGGAGCCAAAATATTTTGCGCAACAATGTGCCAACTAATTTTAATTCTCAAAATGGATGTAAGGAGCTTGTAAAGCGTCGGCAAGCATGTGATGGGTCTATAGTTCTTCGGTTCCGTGGTACTACCGGACTTGTGGAGCAGGAAGGTCACACCGGTTGCCAAAAATGTTGGCAAGGAACCGACCTCGAGAGCTTTTTAGAATTGCGTCGCTAAGCAGTCGTGTGAGCATCTAATCCACTTTATCCAAAAGTTATGCAACCCGTCCGGCCCAGGACTTTTACAGTTCTGAGCCGTACGGATCGCACAACTAATGTCTTCGGGGTTAATAGTCACTGGCCCCATGGATTCGATAGGCTCACACGCACGCTCAACGACGCTAATCCAGTCACCATCAGTCTGTTCGACGGGTACCGACCAGATACTACGATAAAAGTTATTCATGGTAGTAGCATCCGGACACCGCGTCCGTCGCTCACACACTGGTCGGTTCCTTCCCAACTCCGGTACACCTTCCTTTGGTCATTTTGAAAGAGGCGATTTTGACAATATCGATCCACACGCGCTCTATAGCGACGAATACGGCTTGCCAGCGCATAAACTTTTTGCTTCAGAAAGTCAATGCGTTCCGTGATACAAGCTATGTAGTCCCGGGGTCTAATCCCGGTCCCAGCAAAGGCCTGGTATGCGCGAAATATAAAAGTTCACATAGACAGAAATTAAGCAGAGGAGATAATCTCAACTCGATGCACTAAGTCAAACAGCAAACGAACTTCCAAGACACTCAGCGAAACTTAAGTTGTGATTACCACGAACGTCAAGTTGCGAGTGAAAGTTTTTATGAGGTTTATTTCCAAAATAGGAACTTTGCTAAAATTAAATCATAAATCATACCGATAAGTTGTAAAATGGTCGGTGACCACAACAAAAGGTGTCGGCACATTGTTTGTTTTCAAAGTCACAAATACCGACCGGCTCCTTTTGTTTAGATCGCCACCCGTTTTATTATCTCGCTTCCTGGTTACAGACAGTTTATGACCTTAACTGTATTGTTCTGGACTACGACAACTCACTGCATCACGCAATCGTTTAAAGTGGGGTCAGGTCAGTTACATCTTAAAAACTCTACCAAGTTATTAATTTGAATATTTTTAATTTTATAGTTTCAATAAAATCATCCATCACGTAGGTAACTTTATGTGCGCATGTATAACTTTTTATAATTAATTTTACTAAAATTGTAGATTATTGTTAAAATTTTACAAAAGGTTGGCGATTTCTGAAACAATGTCTTGCCCGCCCATGGGCGGGCTCGGCATGAAAGGTCAGAATTGACATTTTCCAAATCCTTAGAAACCCGGAGGCCGTTTCGGTTACGAATCAATTATAATAAAATGAATCATTACACAAAATCTTATAATTTTCTAATGTTATTTGGCTTAGTTAATGAAGTTTGAAATCCAACCGCCCATAGGCGGTCTCGGCATGCGAGTTAAAACGTTTCGCCCGCCGATGGGCGGGCAAGGCACTGAATGGGTTAAAAGACCGCGACGGTCCCAGACACGCGTTGAGAGCCCGTTTCGTGCGCCCCTTTAACGCAGTTTCAGCCCTAAGGTCAGGGTAGATGACCACTCTACCAAACAGCCATGTGACCCGGCCGTACCCGATAACCAGAAGTCCTGGGTTAAAATTCCCTGGGGGGGCTATCACGCTAAATAATCTCAACCAAACCACAACTCAAACGAAGTCGTTAGACGTACTTTTTATAGTGCTATCCTGTTTGACACACGCGATAGCGCTATACGAAGTCGGCTGAAAGGTAAAGGTTTAATTTTGGTAATATCGTTGGCGCTTAGTGTGATTGATGCCCAGTAGGCTTACTCTTGAAACACAATTGCATTAGTCAATTTAAAATCACAAATCTAAAAAATATCAAATGTCACTTTTGTAAGCGACAATAGCGCCACATTGGAATTAAATTGCGTGGAAATTGATTGAACAAATTATTATCGAGATGGCGTTCCGGAATTATCTTTACTTATCCCAATATCGATACATATTAATCGCATTGGAATTGTATTGAGATTGAGTTTATGTTCAAGAGTAACCCCCAGGGCCCTTATTCTGTAACGATTTCTTGTTTCAAAACCACATTAATTCCTTAAAAAGTTACGATATCTTCCCAAAAACGTATGCGTTTGACGTTTGTGCGCGGTAAGGTTTAGGTGTGGAATCTATAGATTGCGATACAGAATCAGGGCCCAGGTCGGGCAGTGTGTTTTGGATTTTTTAATGCATAGCCGGAATTTGTGATCGATCACTGATCACCAACCCGCGTTTGGCAAGCGCGGTGATTAAGCTAATTCCCATCAATTGTAGCGATGGGACAGAATATACAGGGTGTTACTTTACTTCTTTAACAATTTCAGTAAGTACCTTATTTATAGCATCCATCTGTTCAATTCGGAACAACACAATTTCACTGAGCAAACACACGTGACACGACACAAAAAAAAATTTTTTTTGGTATGTTTTGGGACAAATAAACAGTTTTTTTAATTTTATTTCCTATGCCAGACCAGAGTTTTATTCAGCCTTCGATCACGTTTACGAAAACTAAAATATGTATGACACAATTGCAAATCACCTCCTTTGTCTTAGGGGGCGCTGCATCGATGCCACACAAATCGTTATAAATTAGCCGTAAGGAGATAAGGTGCGGGTTGGATTCCCGGTTGCCCAAGCCCAAATTACACTAAACACCGTATTGAACGACAGCCAATTTATAATGCGTCCGATCACCGTTTTGACGGCGGCCGCTGGAAGACTAAGCCGGCGGCCGTGGCATTTATAAATACTGCCGGATTCCCGTTTACGATATGGTGGTTTGATGGTTTCCGGTGATTGCGGTGATAGTCGGAGCGCACACTGGCGAGATACAACATCAACTAATAATGTACTGTCGGCAACGTAGTATTCGGAGCACCCAAAGGTCAAAAAATCATATTTATGATCAGGAAGACCGTGTTATCGCGTAGCGGTGAAAGAATACTACCACCCCCTCTCTTCCCTTGGGTGTCGTAAAAGGCGACTATAACGAACTAAAGATTACACCCAACAGCATAGAGCGGCGATGGGCTCACCACCTGTGCACGCTGAGCACACGTGCGTCGCTATTTGGTGAAAAGTGGACTATGGTAGAGGACTGTTTTGCGGTCCTCACTGCCTAGTCTCTGACTAACCCTCTAGCGCCCTCTATAGGGTCCTTCAAACGAGGCGTGAAGAGGCACTTTGTGGGCCGGCAGAGTGAGGGTGACTGATGCTACGTCTCTTACGCTGCACCAGTTGTCCTCGCGCCTGGACTTCATTTCCACTTAACATCAGGTAGAATGGGCATCATAGGCCGGGCTTAGTATAAAAAAACCCTTCGGGATAATAGTCGTGATCATATGTATGTATGTAGGTATATCAGGAAGATTTTTTTATCTACTACGGTGACGATATGTCCAAAGGTAGAAGCGCGCTTCACCCGGAATCCTTAATCTCTAAGGAACTGGCTGTCTCATCTATAAACTGTTGAACACAGCAATGCTATTAGCATTGTTGTTATGGCGCTTGACTATGGGTAATATGGTGGTAGCTAGCCAGGTGGACTTAACAAGCCCTTCCATCTACAAATTCAAGTACACAAAGGTAATCGAACGCAGGACCTCCGAGTCTAAGACTTAGCCACTAGACCACAAAAGCGGTTAATTATGAGGCAGCGACGAAATAATGCAGCACTCCTTTAATAGTTGCTCCTTTTTCTGGATTTTTGTAACGTGAAGTAGGTAGTAGACAAGTTGACAGAAATTTGGCGAACGCTCAGTCTATTCGATCGCTACCATAGTAATCAGAATACATAATCGTTTTAGGAATAAATCTTAACTAATATTATAAATGTGAAAGTGAGTTTGTTTGTAATTGTTACGCTTTCATGCTAAAACCGCTAAGCCGATTTTGATACATTTTGATCTTATGGTGATAGATGGGGCCCTAAAGACAGTTAAAAGCTACTGTTTTTTAAGAAAAACTTACGAGAGCAAAGCCGCGGGCAAAAGCTTATAATAAGAGTAAGAGTAAACAGATCGATTCTATTTAAACAGACTTCTCGAAGGCTTTCGACAAGGTCAACCATAGAATACGTAATATGTAATAAGCTTGCATCGTATGGAGTTCGTGGTGATTTATTTCGCTGGATATGTTCCTATCTCGAAAAAAGAAGTCAACTGCTTGTTCTAAGGTGCTAGATCACTGCACCTGCAGAGGTAATTTCAGGCGTACCACAGGGTTCCCATTTGGGGCCTTTATTATTTGTTATCTACATTAATGATCTAATTAATTGTAATTTGTATTGTAAATCTAAATAAAAAAAAATAAATAAAAAATTAAGAATTATTTATAATATTGTTTATAAATTAGCTCTTTTATGTTCAAAAATTACCAATTTGAAGTAGGTACGACACTAACTGTTCCTTGTGTATGTGCAATAAAGTTTTTATCTATCTATCTATCTATTTATCTATCTAAATGACGCATCGTTGATTATGTCAATCTTATACTTGTACCTATTACATAATTTTTATATATAATGTTAATCGTTGATCGTGTGTGATATCTTGTATTGTTGCATTTTGAAGACTAAAATGAATAACTTTGATTGGTGGAAAAAGCTTTATTTTTAAGTATACCTATAGGTATTTATGCAATTTCATAGGTTTGATTGTCTGTGTTATTATAATAATACTACTCTTTAATTTGTTTATTAAGAATGGTTCTATATAAATAAACACTACTTAAAATCACATTAAAAAGCATTTTTGTTACTGACTGTATCTCATTATATTTAACGTATTTTGGGATTCGTTTATGAGTGGTATTCGTCCGGAATAGAAAATTAATAACGATTACAAACAAATACCATTGATATTAGTTTTTGGTATTACATAGGAATAGATCGTAAAAAACATAAATTTAGTATAAAACAAAAAAGAGAAAATAGCCTCTCCAGCGTCGGAATGACGACTATCGCCAAAGACAATTAAAATTCAATTGTGTCTGGCGCGCGAAGCTCAAGAGATTAAATGCCTACTAACTATAAAAAATAACACTCATAATAATCGTAAATAGACCAAATGTCAAATCGCGAAATGACCATTAATAAAATTCCATCAAACTAAATTTTAATGACCACCATTGAGTTTCGACCAAACCAACCGAATTACAACTACGACATTTAAGTGCGAAAAGACGGTAAGTATGTATTGATCATCCTTTAAGAATGGGAAAGTCAACCTGCCCTTAAGGCTGAAGTGCCCTACATTGTTTCCAAAGTATTTACAAAGTGGCCTACTGCCATGTGATGTGATCATAAATCTAGATACATCGAACCATCTCAAACATTATTATCAAGATGGTCGGGCGTGTGAGCCACATCAACTCTATTTATTTCGGTGGCAATTTACCGGCGATTTGCGTAATTTGGCAAACTTCATGTGGTTATCAAAGCATTTATTAGATACGTTTACGAGACCCGAAATAGCGGCCGACGGATATGGCGTATATTTTGAATACTGGTCATAAAATCAAAATTTTACATTAGTGTATTCATATACACTTAATACCGTGTCGCGTAGCGGTGAAAGAATACTACCACCCCCTCTCTTGCCTTGGGTGTGTCGATAATGGCGACTAACAGACTAAAGACTGCACATACATCCAATAGCATAGAGCGGCGATAGGCTCACGACCTGTCACGCTTAGCACATGTGCAGTCGATATTTGGTGAAAAGTGGACTATGGCAGAGGATTGCTTCCTTCGGGGATAATAGTCCTGATTATATGAATGCATGTAATACATACTTTGTATGTATTTATTTAAACTTGGTTTAAAGAGCTTATGCCCAGCAGTGGGACAGACTGAAACTGATTTGGATGAACATGATTTAAATTGGTTTAAAGCTGGTGCTGTATTTTTCTAATTTCATAATCATTATCAAAAATGCGATAACAGTATATTATCCAGGTATTATCGAAATACAATTCCACGCTTTTTTGCATAAAAAGTCAGTTAGTTATTTGCATACACGTGCAAGTACCCATATGTTTGAAGTCCATAATGACGTGTCCATTTTCTCTATTACGTGATGCTTTGCAAACAGGCGGGCGGCGGCGCTGGCGAAGCCTTATCTTTTACTTAAAAGATTTGTTTTTAACCAGTTTTCCACGCACTAGGTACACCCGCGTATAAGATCCGAAATTGTGACTATATTTACAAAAGCGATATCATCATCAATCTTACTTAAGAGACGTCAAAAGTGGCTAATATATTTTAAAGTCTGCGAGAGTGTGGCACTCGTGGTCGTTATTAAGACTCATATATAATTTAGTTAACTGAAATTAATTATTTAAAGAGCGGTAAAATATTAGCCTTTAAAAAGAATGGCAATACCTGACTCAAACTCCAAAGAGAATATTGTAAGCTACTACTATCTAACCATGGGTGAGATGAAGAGATTAGGTACTCTTAATAAGAGCTACCTCTAATTCCCTGTTTTTTCAGCGCAAGCAAAACTTTAATTTACGCAAATATATAATATAATATATAATATGCATACAGATAATTGGGCAAATTCGGCGCCCAGAAATAATGACGACAGAATATAGGAAGTACCCAAAGACGAACATCTTTTCTCCAAATACCATGTGATCACTGTCGGCCGTGTCACATGCTCTGTCCAAACAAAAACAAATCAAGTTCGCCGGCAATGGCGGGCGCGGCCTAGACACACTGCGCAGAAATAGATGGCAGACCCGACACCGACGCGCTCGCCGCGTGCTTTATGCACCTAAAGCATGAGATAGCGGCATGAAACTTTCGAAATTTCGAAAATAATAATGATTTTGGTTGTAACCGAGCAAGAAACCTATGGTCTCTCAAGCCGTTGTGTCAGAACAAACCTCTAAGGTATTTTAGATCTCGTGTCCTCATCCAAGCTTGTCCTGTTACCTCATGTACGGTACGGACAACAGCACGTTAGACTATCTTAAATCGTCTAATTCTGCAATCGGTTTTGAACTCAACACTGGAGAATTTATACAATTTTGTATATGTACTAGATTCTTCGAGGTGTTCGACTCTGATTACGTGAGCGCAAACCCCACCTAGTCTAGAACTTTGGCTTAGGTAGACAGCGTCGTGGGAAACATGAAAGCTTTTCTATATCGAGCTTTAGTAACTTCGTGGTTTAGTGGTTGGACCAACACCAGTCGCACACACTGTGATTGGATTTCATGAAAGTATTATCTAAGTGCTCGAGGATCGGGTATATTTAAGTTGAAAGTGACGCCACTAAGCGGACACTTCATGAATTAATCCAAAGAGTTAAACGTATACGTACTTTGAAATACCTTCAAACTACGATCACAGGTTCTAGTTAGAGCGAAGCCTTTATTGTTCACAAAGAACCAATTAAAGAAGCCATAGTCGCTCAGCAACCAACGTCGACAGCAAAACAACATTGCGACGCAATTAACATTTCTAATATTCCGCGAGCGTGTAGCAACCACCGCGATATCTGTGCGTTTGTCATGTAAATTGGGTGTTTTAGACGAAATGTCTCGGCATTGTGCGGCTTGTACAAATTTTTATTGTATGTTTTCTAAAACTAATTCTTAAGTTTTCCTACTCACTTTGTTTCATAAATTTTGCGGAAATTAATGTATAATTATTCGGTGGCAACTACAGACCGTACAACATAGGTAATATAATATTATGTATGTGGTGGATTGTTGTTATATTATTTAATGTAACGGCGGCGGAAAAAACTGAGAGCCTACTCGCATTTCCTTATCTCTTCTAGGGATAAGCTCACCTTTGTATGTCCTGTGTAACCTGTGTCAAAGTGTAATTTCTTTTGCAATAAAGTATTAAATAACGAAATTTCGGCTGATTTACGTTTGCTATTTATATATAGCGCTTTCAAAAACCAATTATTACAAGAGACACAGTGTCACAATAATTAAAACCTATATAAATTAGAAAAGACATCAGATATTATCTGACTTTTCAAAAATTCATATTTCGCCAGGAAGTACTATATGAACTCTGTAATGAGATTTATTTTAAAACGTATAAAACAAAATTTAAGTTATTAATTAACGTAGAGATATCGATGTTCATACTTTGAAAAGAGAACATAGAAATTAGAAAAGACCAAATATTATAGAACTCAAGAGTTAATAGTAAAATAGAACATTAACCATTCAAATGGTAATTAATTAACGTAGAGATATCGATGTTCATACTTTGAAAAGAGAACATAGAAATTAGAAAAGACCAAATATTATAGAACTCAAGAGTTAATAGTAAAATAGAACATTAACCATTCAAATGCATTTGAAGATGTGCCAAAAATCGTGCTAAAGAAATATGACGAGCAGTTCTTTCGAACACAATAAAATAGACTGAATTCCATCTAAAAGTGAGACCAAATGCATTTGTAGGGCTCCTTTTATAATCCTCGTGGATCTATTTATGCTGAATCAGTACCAAAGTAGTTGAACTGCAGCCAAAATCGAGTACGATTCGTGCCTTTTACCGAGCGTTGATTAATCTAAGGGGTTTAGAGCGACAAAAGACATGTGCTATAGAAACAATTACTACTACAAACAAAGTTACTTGATCTATTGACGAAAAGGTGTTTATGATACTAGTATCATAGATACGACTCTGTCTACTACATCATTAGGTTAGCCATATTCCGTGATCTTAATGAAATGATATATAAATCTAAAATATGTTTTGCCCACGTTAGGAAAGGGATTTGACTGCTAGTTTCAGTATTATAATTTATAGGTCCGGCTTGTCGGGCTGTGCGAGGTTGATCGTTATTGTACGAGTGACGAATTCCTTTCTATTAATAAGTCAAAGTCAAAAAATCTTTATTCCAATATTTTTTGTTAAAACTTTTGAATAGTCCCATTTTTTTTTACCTACTAACCATTCAAGAAATCTTTTAGTTGTGGAGAGGAATGAGTTTTTAGGTTTATGAATGAGAGCAAGAAGTTTTACAGTTTAATATAAAAGTAAATAATAACATTTACAAAATGATAGAATTGCTAAAGTTAAACCAAAATTTGCCATGTGGATTTTGATGTTTTTGGTAGTGTTACAGATTTCTGTAATAAAGGCAAGTATTTAGTAGCCTAGTTTCATCCGATGATGAATAGAATAACACATACACGTGTCTCAAAGCGAGCGGCCGCGCAGCCCCAAAATAATGAGCATGACATCACCCGCGCAACAGTGATTCTTTCTAGTCGCAGTGTACAGTGTAAGGCAAGAGAAAAACGTCTACTCAAATTTTCACGGCAATGTAAAAAAAATCACATTTCAAATAGGTAGTTTATGAATGAGAGCTATTTACGGATCTACCCGTATTTATATTTTATAAATATCCAAAAATTCAAAATTTCTTTATTTAGTAAACTTAAAATAAGCATATTGAATCGTCTACACTTAAATTTACTTCTTTATTTGGATGGATGGGCGCCCGCCCACCCACTCTACCCATTTAGGAAGTATTTTAGCTGGTGGAGAAGAATAGGCGCAAGAAACACCACAGACTTATAATAATATAGAAGTAACGACATTTACAAAATAATATTTCGTTACTAAATTATACAATACACAAATTACTAATAATTATGTTATGCTCGCACATGCACTATGTCCATACATATTTGTCATTTACATAATCTTCCACTTTATAAAAACCTCATATAACTTCATGAATAACCTTTACTCATGAGGGTTTTTTTTAACATGGGCTTTAAATGTATGTAAAGGCATTTCAGTAATATTTAGTGGAAGTTTGTTATAAAACGTTACACATTTACCCAAGAAAGAGCCACCTGTTTTATGAAATCTAAAACTAGGGACGGCAAGCTTATTTTTCCTACGAGCTTTTAAGTTATGAAGATCACAATTTTTAACAAATGTCTTTTCATACTTCTTGACATAGGTACATAAGGTTTTCAAAAATAAATTATGATGCAATAGTTAATATATCGATTTTTTTAAACACTTCTTTGAGCGAGTCTCTAGACTTGAGGTTGTATATGGCGCGGATTGCCCTTTTTTGTAGAATAAATACATCGTCAATATTAGCAGCGGAGCCCCACAACAGTAAGCCATAAGATATCACACTATGGAAATAACTAAAATAAACTACTCTTGCCGTCTCAACATCAGTTAGAAGCCTTATTTTCTTAACTGCGTATGCAGCTGAACTCAGTCTTCCTGACAAGGTATCAATATGTGGGTCCCATTGTAAGCATGAATCTAGTTTAATGCCTAGAAACACAGTAGAATCTACTAATTCAACTACATTACCGTTCATCTTAATTTGTGTGCTGACCTGTCTTACATTAGCTAAAGAAAATTTAACATACTTTGTTTTTGCTGAATTCAGTAATAACTTATTAATAGTGAACCAATGTAATACCTTTGAAAGTGCACTATTTACATCGTCAACATTTTCAAGGCCTCTTTTAACATTAAAAATAAGAGACGTATCATCTGCAAATAGTACTCTCTCAAGTCTCACACAAGTTTCTAGCAAAGTGGGGCAGGTCATTTATGTAAATCAAAAAAGTAATGGTCCCAACATTGACCCTTGGGGCACGCCTCTAGTTATGGGTGCTCCTGAAGACACAGCACAATCAATAACAAATTTTTGAGTTCTATTCGACAAGTATAATTGTATAAGGCTTAGTGCTATTTTTGCTGGACTATATTAGCTGGACGTTGTTCTTGTTAATAAATACTACAAAAACATGGGTTTAGCGCATTTTTTATTAATAACTAGCGGCCCGCTCGTGACAACGTCTGCGCGAACACCCGAGACAAATTTCCAGGCCAAATTTTAATTTTACACTAAAATTCCTGACAATTACGAACATACCAAAAAAAAATTAGCCAGATAGGTGCAGCCGTTCTGAAGTGATGCGCGTACAAACATTTCGGCGATTGATTTTTATTAATGTAGATAAGTAGATAATTTAGATAAGTGCCCTTTTTAGGACATCAATGCTTGTTCAATTGTTAAGTAAGGGCTACATGGGAGATGAACCAAAAGTTTATTCTTCTAAAATATTAAAGCATTATTTTCCCATAGTCCTAACGAGCGACTTAGGTACTACAGCTTATACGGTCGCATTAAAACTTGGCCAAAGAAGCACATTGATTTTATATAACTCCACCGAACCGTAGATAACACAGCAAATGGCTCAACAATTAGAGACTCGTTTGACAAACAAAATAGTTGCATCACCTACTCAAACGTAAACCGTCGCCGCTTGTCTCGTACGCCATCTGTGAAAAGGCGTGCGCAGGCGCATGGGCTGGGCGCACACTCTCGTACGTGCAGCGCGTGTTTGCTCGTGGCCAGTGTTTGCTTTGGTGTTCTCACTCGCCGAGTTTCCAGTGAGACTTCGCAAGATTCTACTCGTTGCGATTGGGGACAACGGCGCCGTCAGATGTATTACGATTGTGATGAAGTCTCGTAAAGATTTGCACTAACTGGGCGATTTGTCCTATATGTAACTGTTTTTAGCGGTCTTTCGATTATTGAACTTGTTGTTTTATGTAACTTATGAAGAAAGGAGTTTATGTAGGTAGGAGATAGAAAACCGAAAAAAACAATTATTAAGAACTAAATTTCAAATTATTGTTTCATTGTTTCGATGTAGCTACAGAATCACTTGTAAAATGAAAAGCACTAACACACAGGTCAGTTACGCTAAACTGCGAGCCGGTTGTTACGTCACACGGAGAAATTTAAACAAACACATTCGTCAAATTAGAAGCCTCCCACATCCGCAGCCGGTGTGCCAGAGATGCGCAAGCGCAGAGCGCACGACGCCTAGCTGCCCACGTGACGTGAGTGACGTTATTGCAATAACGATCGAAGGACCATTCATAAGATTCGATTCTAATCATAAGTTATTATAGTTTGCTTCATTACTATTCATATTTGACAAGTGGGTATCCCGCGCAATTGCGGTAACTACCAGATTTAGAAATGTTGTGCACTACTACACACAGAGATCTTTAAAATTAAACCTCAACCACTTTTTGTCCTCTGCTAAACTCTTTTAGAATTTAGAATTCTAGAGATCACCATAAAATACCCTTAGGAAAAAATATAGCATTACTTTAAATACATTTCGGTTATTTATTTGAATCATGCAGATAACCTGTACTCGGAAAATTCGCACATTTTTTATACCATCATAGCGAAGCGTTAATGTAAGATAAATTTTCTTCAAAAGGATCTTACTTTTCTGAGATCCTACGCGGGCTTCTAGAGAGAATTTGAAGAGTGACGCTTTACTGCTCTGTTTGGTTTGCCAACACGGAAGCAACTCAACGCATATTGTTTGAATAGAATGTAGCAATCAGGGGAGTACGGCCCGTCCTTAAGGATTTATCTAAGGCTATTAATAAGAGTATTCACTTACTCACACGGTAATGAGAAAGGTGTCTCGGACCACATAACCACCCGTTCCACCTCGGGCGCGGTGGTACTCAGTAATAAGTTATCCCATAAAAAAGTGTGTTAGTACTCACTATTTTCTCCTCTATATACATTATCACTAATTGCTGGTACTTACGCGTTAGATGTTAGACAAGGCAGCGTTGAGTTGAAGCTGCGGAGCGGCTAATTGTTAATACATTAGTCATTATGGCGTTTGCAATGTTTCTAACTATGGGTGCGGTATATAGAGGCATACACAACCTCATACTGACGGAACAACCAGGGGCCCAAGTCTGCTAATTTACGAATGGCATAATTGAATCGTAATTGGATCGTATTGTAATTGTTTGACACATTTGGTATTCTCTTACTCATATAAGAATACCAAATGTGTCAAACAATTACAATGCGATACAATTGCGATACAATTACGATTCAATTATGCCATTCGTAAATTAGCAGACTTGGGCCCCAGGTATGTTGCCGGTCTGTTTGTTGTAGCTCAGCAACGATTTTGTTATTTTGCACGGCCGCCGTGTCGCGTCCACGTTTCATAAAGTAACAACTGCACATTATATGCTCAGCGTGACAGGTGGTGAGCCCATCGCCGCTCTATGCTGTTGGATGTATGAGCAGTCTTTACTCAGTTAGTCGGCTTTTACGACACCCAAGGAAAGAGAGAGAGGGGGTGGTAGATGGTTATAAATAAAAAAATCAGTGAATAAAGAATGATGTTCATCATTCTATTCTACCAGCGTTTATGCCACTTGGCTAGGCTAGGCTTGGCTTGAGCCCGCTGTCAGAGTATGAAAGTTAGAACACGGCGGCGGCGGCGGCGGCGCGCGCGGTTCGTGAAAATATTATCAACACTTTTACCGGAGAGCAATTTTGTTTTCATAATTTCCTCGGTCATTGAAGCTGAAGCTACGACCTCAGTGATGACCATGCGGGTGAAAGATCAGTGGTTATTGTAAAAATAAATGTTGTACTTGGTGTGCGGTTAACTGTACACCGAGCAGAGCAGTTAAAAATACATGAACGAGGAAAAGTTTCGGCGAACAAACTTCCTCTACCTACCTGTTTTGCTGTTTGCTTTAGTAGTATTTCTTGGTAGGTTACTTTCTCATCTCCAAGATCCATATAGACTAATATGGGATAAATTCCTTCCATAATTAGAATACCGCTCAAGACCGTAGCTTTAATGGATATTGTAATTTCTTCTACTTTTTTATTGTTTTGCTGAAATAAAACGCACCTTTCCCGTCGATCAATTTTTAATGGACTCATACCAAGTCAATAACTAAGATAGGTACCTCTCGCATATGCATTTTTTTATATAAAGCTCGGCAAATGACTCCACTCCACCTGATGTTAAGTGGAAGTGGACTCCAGGCGAGAGGATAACTGGTGCAGCGTAAAAGCCGTAGCATCTGTCATCCTCACCCTGCCGGCCCACAAAGTGCCTCTTCACGCCTCGTTTGAAGGACCCCATGTCAAAGGAAGTAAAAACAAAGTGGCTCCAGAACTCTCTGGCGTGTAACTCATATCCTCTGCCTAACCCAACGAAACATTGCAAAACCACAGCCTACCTGCGAAGCCGCATGCTCGCACTCTTCACACGACTGACCTTCACGTCGATGTCAAAGTACCCATCGAGGGGGGAGGAGCGTACCCTCACGTGAGGCGGCATGGTGATGGGGCTGGCGCGCGTGGGGGCGGGCGCGGGGGCGCCGGGGGCGATGGCGCGCCCCCGCTCGCGCATCGCGGGGTGGGTCCCGGCGCGGTGAGGCGGCCGCTCCTGCTTCACGGCTGCAAAGGAAAAGGTAAGGTAACCACAGGAGTATTGGACTCTTAACTCGTTGCGTGCTGTTCGTGGTCCCGAACCATTACCGTGGCACAGAAGAGATGGTAGGTTTTTTAGTGAGTTGTCCACTCTCCCCGTCGAGCTCTTCTCTAACTCCTCCTTCTCTGGGGAAGGGGAGGAGTCACACAAAACCCGAGGTCAGAAGGAGTATTGGATTTGGAGGTCATAGCGTCGAATTGCATAGTATAAACGCCAGCGGGTCAGCCTACTCCAAAACTGTCAACTTTTCTAATAGATATTGATCCTTATTTATTCCCCAACCATAAAGCTCAAAATATTTTAACGAAATTTGATATTTTGTAGCAGGATGCAATGCTGGCGTCTGTAAGCAGACTATCTGTCTGTAATCAGTATTTTCTTCTTTGGTGTCGTCCAGCAAATCTCACAACCACTCCCAATAGCAAGTGGACTGGCTGGGTACAGTGGTAGTAAGCTGAGGATGCGATTTTTACAAGGCAGTATCGTTACCATCCGCTTTGGGGAAGCGTGGTGAATTATGGGCTGTCCCAATCTCTCCGTGTGCTATTAGTCCATGTGGAAAGGCCTGCAGTGGAACGTTTATAGTGACAATGCTGATGATATGATTGTTACCACATTATACTCGCTTAACATTAACGCTGAACCTAAGCCGGCCTCTCAGGACGGCACGAAAGCATCGAAGAATCTTAAGGTATGGAAAGTGGAGGGAGACACTGCCTCGTGGACTCGTGGTGTTATGTCTACCGCTGGAAGACTTAGGATGTTTGGGTTGATAATTCTTGTCATTCAAATCTAGTTGCTTTTTGGTGGTTAAGACAAAAAAGAACAAAATTTTTGATTTATGAAAGCAAGCAAAAAGTAATAAATAAAAACATTTGGAATATTTCTCTGTTTGTATTCCTTTCAATTATACCATTCTCAGTTAGTACAAATTAGGAGTTAAGTGCAAATTAATTCACGATTCGTTCAATTCTCATTATGTAGGCTTCCACCTACAGCTTCCCACCAAACCATAGAATTAAAGAGATGGACTGAACCTTCTCTATCATCTGTGAAGTAATACTAGAGGGAGCAATCGTGTGTGGCCGTAGCTGCCTCTTTCTAGTATTTTGATTGGCTTTCAATACAATACAACATAAGCTTCCAGGAGCGGATAAATTCTGCACTCTGTACGATCGAGGAAGTTCCCGGCCGACCACTTTTCGGCGATATTCGCTTGCACACTATCTAGCCAACCCGCTCCAAGATTTTGGTCCCAAGCGCTCCAAGAGTAAAACTATACACCCTTAATGTATTACATCAAAAAAATTTAAGGGAGAGTTCCACCCATAAAACGGTACAACTTTCCCCAAGAAACCTATGTGCAAAAATAACATAAAAAATTCGAACTCCCATACTATTCGTCGTCAGCTAATCAGGCAATTCTGTATGGGAGGTCGAATTTTTTTGTCATTTTTGCACATAGGTTTCTTGGGGAAAGTTGTTCAGTTTCATTGGTGGAGCTCACCCTTAATTACTTTTCTTGAATAAAAATTAAGGCTGTATATTAATATTATTTTGTAAAATCGTTCCCAAGGGCTCCAAAAGCGCATGCAAATATATTTCTTCAAAACCTCTGATCTCCAAACATTGATTCCCAGGAGAGAATGTTGTTTTGTTTTTTTAATTTTTTGGAGCTGTAGGGAATGAAATTGGAAAATGTGGTTTTATTTATTATTTTAATATATGAAAATCATTGGAGCTCTTGGGAGTGAATGTATAGAAGTTAAAATTTTGAGAACAATATTTTGAGCGCATTGGACTAAGTTCTACAACCTGCGCGCGGCCGGAATGGATGGAGAGCAAGTGAATATTACCGAAAAGGCTCTGCCGGAAACTTCCACGACTGTGCAGCTACATAGAGACAGGTATTGGCCGCATAGTAACCTTGTCTCTTTCTAGAGTGATCAATTATGTGCGGCTAATTCTCAGTCCATCTCGCTATGTATGTCATGAAAATGCAGTAAAATAGTTTTACGATACGATAACACAAAGGTAGTTTTACAGCTGCTTTAAAAGCACATGGCCATTAACACATAGTTTGTAATTTACACATAAATGTCACTCAAACACTTAACGATTCTGAATGTTATTCTCGAATTTAATTTAGACGTTCGATCAGTTGTAATCTATAGCGCTAGATTTGAAACACCGTCGTCAAATTTACATTTTATCTACAGAAACCATCGTCCTTTATTAGATCTTTCTATTAGTAAAAACCGCGTGAAAAGCTTCATTACGTGGTTTAGAAGGAGAAACCGGAGCCACAGACGCAGGAAAACAGCGACATTACATTATAATAAGTAAGTATGTAATGACAATGATAGTGTGATTCGATTTGAGGTGTAGGAGGAACTCGATGGCTTTAGCAGTTGAGGCGATCGGTTTGTGATCTTACCAGCTTTTGCAATGCCATGGTATAAGACGTAGGTCAAGGTTGTTGTCGTAAGATGGCAGCCGTTAAAACCCACCAACCCGCATTGAGTCAGCGTGGTGGGTTTTGACCAACTATCCCTATGTGTCGCTGACCGTCCGTTCCTGTCTAAACGTCCATCATCAGATGTTTTATTCCATAACGGGAAAAGATTATTAGAGAATAGCATCAGTTGAAATAATCTTCAAACCGAACACTGAGAAGCTGGCATTTGTCTTTTTTTCTTGTCGTTCAGTCATCGAATTTGGTTTGGTACGTTTTCCTGATTTTATATATTGTTATATAATACTTATAAACGTGAAAATTTGTTACCTTTATCTTTAATATGTATCTAAACTATACACTTTTTGTCCTCTACTACACTATCAAATTTATACAGACTTTGTCAATGCCATGATCATGAATCCAAAATTGCGAGGCGCTTACGAGTCATATCCTATTTTAACTAGCCGAGTTCCACCCGGTGAGTCAGACACAGCTCGTGTGATTGACAACTCACCATTAATAAAGCACGTAGGGAAATAGACATCATACACTTCTAAATGTACACCGCCGCAGCAGATCAAAATACTACAAAATGACAATTTCGACCGTAAATTATGGTTTGGGTTAAAGGATTAATAGCGATTAGACTTTGACAGTTTTGGATAGTTGACCTGCTGACGTGGCAAAAATGGGATGGTGAACGTGCCCTAAGAAATTGCCCTTGCTGAGTTACCTGCAGCTTCTTCTCACAATCAAAACCACTTTTTTACAGCGTCTTTACTTATGAAATGAGAAATAATAAAAAATGTTACTGTAATGTCTGTTTGTTATATTTATCAATTTGCATCAATATAAAGTAATATATCAGCATTGCAGCAATTGACGTTCCGTTTATAGTTTATGTGTTTTATTATATTTGGCAATATGAATTAGGTGAAAACCCGTAAGGCAATAAAATAGTAACTGTACCAAATACCCAATGCTGATATGAGATTAAAGAAAAATAAAAAGTTGCTTCAACCACTTTCAATAATAGTAATTAAATACGTGTAGCAATATTCATCGCTTCTTAATTAACCCATTAAAAAAATATTTTTAATGGGTTAATTAAGATTTTTAATTTATTTAAATTTATTGTAATCTTTTAAATTAATATGATTTAAGTTTTATTATTTAAAAATGAATGTTGCCATGCCCTAACCGGGTTCGTGTAAGGACCGAAATTGCTTTTTATAACAGCTATGTAACTACCTACACGAAAGTGCAACACCGAAATATTTAATTTTATGATTTATATCATCATCATCATACATAAGATGCGCGAAAAATTTAAATTCTATTGTGTCTATATTCACGGCACGCTACAGGTTAATTATAAATTTTAGAAAAAAAAAGTTATTTCTCTTTTTCATTTTTATATTATCGTCATTTTTACAATCCTTCCATTTTTTCGTTGGGGATTTTTTCTCCATCTTAGAAGTAAGTAGCCTAGTTTTAAATAAATCTATCCAAATAAAAATCAATTGCCACGAATTTATGTTCGCGCATCATTTCAGAACGGCTGCACCTATTTGGATAATCCTTTTTTATTTTGTTGTGTTCTTAATTGTCAAGACAAGGTTGAATGAAAGTAAGTTTTTGAAGTTCATGTGGGATGAATAATACGGAACAACCTAAATTCGTCACGGAGCACTTGGCTGATATCTCATCTGATGGTAATTGACGATAAGGCCGAATTTGTAAGCGCGCCTCAAAAAACACAATGTCCGTCCGTATGTTCTTTGCTTCGTGCGTGTTTACGCGGATGCAGCGTTGTTAACTCTACCAACATAAAGGGAGATCTACTTATTTTGCCATCAGTCTACCTGTTCACCACCTTAGGCCTTAAATTTACCTATTTTTTTTACTATATGAATAACACCTATAGGCTCCTGGAGAACACCACATTCGTAAAAATTTTTGGCTTTAAGCCTTTAGTCCGATTGCTCACAGGCAAAATAAAAAAAATACAATGACAGGTGACAGCTCATGATGACACTGACAGGATAGTCAGTTGAGTTTTTTGACCGTTTTTGACACTTTTTTTTGCGTCTGCTTCGTTCGCGCCTCTTGACGAGTTTCAGGAGATTTTCGTTGGTTACCAAAGTCTAATGACTTCAAATGAGAAATATTCGGAGGGCAATAAATGTTTAAGAATGTTATTTTATCTTTTCAACATGAAATCTAAAAGAAAAATGTAGGTATTTATTTATTATAATAGCATTGAGTTATTATGTACTACGTACTAGAGAAGACATCTCAACTAAATTGTTTGTAACACGCGTTAGAGCCAGCTCGCTCCAACTGTAGTAGTCTGTGGCAGGCGCTAGACGCAACAATAAGTGTGTATTCTGTGATCTATTTTATTAAAATATACCTTTATGTGTGCTAAACAACTCAGGAAATACAAATAAAACCAAAGGAATCACTTTTCACCTGGAAATACGTACTAAATTATCGATGTAACATGCATTTGACTTATTATTTTATCAAATCGCCGAGACATGAAGCGGCGGCCATGTTTCGGTAAAATGCATATAGCTCTGGTCCGAGATATAGAGTAACAATATTTCTGTTTTGTACAGAAGTGATACTTTTAACGCTTTATGTGAAATAATTACTAGGGTTTAGAATATGATGGCAGTTTGATTAGGGATTTCGTTATAATTAATAAACTTACCTAAAATACTTTTTATTAATGAACCTGACCGTTTTTTTCGAAATCATTAGATATATTAATAAATATTAGATATTTACCTTCGGGGTATCACAGGATTCACACGGCGTGGAAAATAACTTTATTCTTTAGCTCCGATGCATCGTTTCTGTGATATTTTTATTTATATTTTAGTACCTACTACCTATGCAGAAGAAATAGTACGTATGTATATAAATGTATTTGGTCATAAATAAACGCAAAGAGTTTCTTTCATTTTATCAAACCATAGTATTATCTGTGGTTTAATCTGAAATAATAAAATGTAATAAAGATTGAATTCTAATTAAAGGTAGGTAGAAAACATGCACAACAACTATGTCCGTTCTGCAGTGTAAAATCTATTATCTGTTGCACTACGTTGAATATGGTTGAACAAAACGCGTAAGCGCGCCGTGCAAATGGCGGCGCTTTTGAACTTTTGGCCGCGAGAAAACAACACTCTAGAAGCGGTCTAGCGCTGTTAATTGTATATGGTTAAAGAGTAATATGTTGTCAAATAATACACAATTTCACTCCCATTGTCTGTCACGAAAACACGTAGAGGTTACTAACCATTAAGGTGCAATAAACAAGGAAGAGCTGTTTAGTCTTTACCTGCTACACCTTGTTTAGTCACATAGTATTATATCTTAATTAATGGCTATCGCGTGTAGCATTAAGCCAATTTTAAGTGTTTAATTTTTTTTAAAGTTTATTTATTATTGTACGGTAGATAGAAATAAAATGGAGTCTCACAACACATGTTGTTGCTAGAAGAACACGGGAGAAACGCTGTTTAGTCACTTCCCAGCTATTACGTTGCCTATATAATTGTGAATAATAGGAGTCAAGGACAATTTTTTCCAAAAAAGTCGTGTCCTAATTTTAGATAAAAATTGGAACGCGACTTTTTTATTTTACTTTATGGCTGTGAGTAATTAAACTAATATTCGTAAAATAAGTAATTCAGATGAAGCGGGCAGGACTCAAATACGATTTTTAATCTCATCTCAATAATGCTTGAAAAATTTGAGCATCTGAATATTTGATACTCAGTAATATTTTTACACGTACCTACTTAAATAAATATTTTTGCAAAATAATTGAAAAAGATTTTTATTAAATTTTTTTTTGATTATTTTTTATATTTTAGCGTTTTATTAACGCTTAAATATACTTAAGTATTTTTTTTTAAACACTGAAAAAAGACGACAACCTCAGGCGGGAATCGAACCACGCACCTTCCGCATTCCGGGCGGAGATTTTTTATTATTTTTATGAAATATGTAGGTATTAACTAAATTATTTATACTTACTTTTATTTTTGGCATTAATTTACTTATTTTCATTTCAATATTACAATTACTTACAACAATCAATAAATATAAAAACTAACACATTAGTTTTTAAACAACATTAACTTACAACTTTACAACTCTGTAATAAATCTGTATGAATAGTGTGTCGCATCTGCGCTTAGACATTTCTATGACAACTAGGTGAGCCCCGCACCACGGTACAAGTATCATTGTAGCTGTGCACAACTGCACATTTATTGTATGGGACGTCTACTCTAGTATATTTACCTCAATGTATAATAGTCGATATTTTGAGTATGGTTCACATGTTGAAGCCACTAAGACGGTTTACGCATTTCGATTTTCCATACAAACTTCAAAGTCAAAATTTTTAAAAACCAATAAGCCAATTTTGATGAAACTTTGCATGCTGAAGTAAAACAAAGGGACCTAAATAGTTTTTTGAAAACATTTAAAAAAACAGTTAAAAATCGCAATAATTCAGTTAAATAAACATTTTTTTTAAATGTTTTCATTAAACTTAGATCCCTGAATTTTACTCTAGCATGCAAAGTTTCATTAAAATTGGCTGTTTAGATTTAAAAAATTTCGACTTTGAAGTTTGTATGGGAAACCGAAATGCGTAAACCCTCTTAACAAGTCGGCAATTTATTAATAATTGATCTAATTGTAAGGTGGTAGATCTACCAATTTTTCATTTAACATTCTACCGTTTTCTACCGAATTTTGGCACAGTCTACCAATTTTTGAAAATTAGGGTTGACATGACAACACTGCGCGTCAGGCAGCTCGTATAATAAATTATTTCGTTAGTTTTGAATGTAAGTACGTATATGTACCATTAACCTTCAAATTCGGGTGAAAACGCAACTAAGTACCTACTTACTATTTATTATATAATTTTCGGACGAAATCGGAACTGGGGAAAAACGCCACTAACCCCCGCAACTCAACACTGCTGGCTATAGGCCTCCTTTAATATGTACCAGTCCCTTCGGTTCTGCGCCGATCTCATTAAAGTTTTTTTAAATCCGTTTAATTCTCTTGGTTGGTAATTTTACCTAACATCATATTTTATCCTATCCCTATGCCAAATATATTATTATTATAAAGGATTAACTTAGAATCTCATCGGTCGTCCACAAGGTTTCCCACGACTATCTCAAGCACGTTATCCAAAGCCGTTTTGGGAGCCAGTCGCTATTCTGTCACACTTTCTGTTTACCCCGGATTACGACATACTTACACACATGTCGAAGATCCGCACATGGTCACATGCTCACTGATGGTTTATTTTATTAACGCGATACAGCAGCCGCGTTGCGGTAAACAAAGCGCTCAAGACCTTGTTTACGTATGGACTTTTTAAACAAAGATGTAGGTCGGGCTGTGCTGAACGCGCTGGTTAGGTGACGCGGCGCTAGCAATTAGACGGGATCGTAATTGTCACACATTTTTGCTAGGTTGGGAGGACTAATTTTGGTTCATAACACTAGAACTTATAATACAAAAGACTACTTAAAACTAAAAATATAAAACAAAAGACAATAACTGTAACTAAACAAAAGAAAATAATTTTAAACTGAAATTACAAACACGGTCGCTCTTTTGTTTTTTAAAAGCATAAAAACGGTGATTTTCGACACTTAGTTAGAGTATAGATATCTATACAGCATGTTCCAAAAACAGTGTCTAGCGGAACTCGAGACTCTAAAAGTAGAGCCAGAGCATCACTAAGGCTACCCGAATCACCCTCATGTAGGTTTCGCGATTTTTTGTAGTTTTCGAGTTATGATTTTCTTCATATTTTCTTGACAAAGAGAGAGATTTATTGGTTACAAAGACATCCATTATTAAAATAAGTACTAACCTGATTTTTATTCTAAATTAAGTAAATAACATACCTTGCATAAACAAAAACAATTACGATTGAGTTGGATAGTTACTATTGCGCCACAAAAAATCTTAATCTTCATTCTTACTAAATATTTAAAAACAAAAATAATTTGAAAAACTTCTAAATTTTTACTAGCTATTTGCCCTGGAAAGTTGATATGAGCTGACTCAGCTCAGCTCAGTTAAGCTATTTTAAATTTGACCTCAAGCGTATTTGGTCTAAAAAGTCATTTAGAGAGGTGATATGAAATAAAACGAAATAATACCTTGTTATTTTTTTTTATTCTTCGTTTTTCGTATTTTCATAAGAAGTTTTTTAAATGCCGACTTCGTGCTCAAAAAAAGGGTTTTTTAAGTTTTATGAATTTGTTTTCTATTGTTTTTTTATTATCTCTTCGGACTGTCTTAATTTCGATCGTAATTTATATGTTCATTATTTCTTTGACATAAACTAATTTTTTGTTGGCTCTGACGAATTTTTAGATTTTCTGTTGTGCACGGGGCACAATTAAAAATCTGAAAGTGTACAAAACGATATATTCATCAATCGACTCACGAAAGAATATGAAAACAAAGAAATCACCATTTCTAATTTCTTAGAACAAGTTAAAAATGTAATAAGGATACATTTTGAATTCGTTTTTTTTAATTTTATGTAGGTTAACTTTAACTAATGTGATAAATATAATGTAAAATAATTAATAATATTACAGTAAATAAAGACTAGAAGAAAACAAGTTTGTCGTCACAGGTTTATGAGAATGGCACACGTAAATATTCGGGTGAAAACGAAACTGATTCATAGTGATTCATAATTGTAATATTTTCGGGTGAAAATGAAACTGGGGCAAAACGCTATAACACGGTTGCGGGCTGATATAATGATGATGATGATAAAAAATGACTACTAATGTGGAGAATGTGTGGAGATCTTAGTATAGATTAGGTAACTCTAAGGTGGAGATAGTGAATGAAGCGTCCGGCTAGGCAGGTTGATTTGTGATGGAAAATCTCCAAAATGGAATGGCTTTTCCAATAGCTATGACGTTTTTAAAAAAGGCCCTTGTGGAGTTTCTCATTGGTTCTTCTTAGTACAAGATCTTTCGCCGTGGATTTACAAATATTTGGCGCGGCGCCGGGGTAGCGACTATCAAAGAGCTCAAATAAATTTTATTATGATTTAGGAATATTTCACTAGATATAAATAGGTACAACAAGAAAAGCTCTTAACTAGACTCTCAATATGTGCTTTAAGGTCCTTTGTTTCATGGATGGAGCCGAATCCATTTACGGGAATTTATGCATGGTATACGACAGGCCACGTTCAAAATGATAACTAATGCCAACAGCTATGTATTTAGCTGAAACAATGCCGTCACATTAATGGTAATGGAAATAATATGGACTGATATACACAGTATAAAGTCTACAGAACTTGCAAGACTCGAAATAGAATTTCCTTCGAATTGAGGAATATTAATTTTAGGTAATACAAATTTCTGGTGAGTGTATCTTAAAAGTTCTGTTCACTATGCAGTCAGCAAATCACTTTTAAAACTTCGTCAAAAAGTAAATCAGTAGTTTGACGACATTTTTTTTAGTAGATAATCCACAATGTCGTACTCGAAATTGAAATTATGTTTATTTGTCAAGAACATAGTATGTTGGTTGATGCTAGAATGGTAAAAGCTTCGTTGCTGTGTTTCCTATAAAAGGTATTCTCTATCCTTCCAATTTTTTACGATTCTCAGCTATCCGATACTTTTCCTATTTACATTTTTTCATAATTATAAATCAGATTGTCACTGTCGAGATAAAGCAAACACTTATTAAATATTCAACAGCGTTACAATACATTCAGAGCGTCCTCTTTCCCGCCGCGGTCTGTTGGCTGAAACCGTTAACTTATGTGACCTTCCTCAGCATGTGACAATATGGCGTCAAAACTTTTGTTCTTGCCTCAAAGGCCACTTAAAACGAGTCTTACTTGAAACGCCTTCCACACTACATTGTGAAAGCTAATGTTCATCTATTTGTATTCACGTCCGTACAAAAGGCATGCAATCGCGAGTCAAGTTCACTATTCTCGCCTCCACCGCATACCGGGCCGTGAGTTCGTCTATCCTTTGTATTCTGCGTGGAGTTTTTAGACTTTTAAAACCGCTGAATGAAAATGGAAGACGTACAATGTATAATTTATAACGCCTTTCATTAATTTGAAATGTGGGAGGCGAACGGAATACCTTCAACGATGCAGCGTTCCCGATAGTAAAGTCTGACCACACCCCAGTCAATTTGAAATTACCTTCCGTCAATGTCTCAATAATAATTGGGGAAACAGTGAAGCTAAGAGTCAATCAACTGATGGGAAAAAACTGCTTCATCTTAGACAATGTCTAAAGTACCTGCCTACTGTCACCTATTGCCATTATTTTAAGACTGAGACGCAATATTTTAAACACTTGTTTAAGTATCGCTTATTTTAAACGCATATCATTATCATATTTTCTTTTTTTAATCATATCCTCATAGAAATTACATAAAAATTAACCAGGTGGTTGAAGAACCGTTATATTACCAACCATTTATTATATTTTTCTAGGATTTCAATAGAAAGGGTCAATTCAAGACAATATTAAAATAGTTTAAAAGTGTATAAGATTGAATTAAGTCCATCTTTACTGTAGGGCTTCTCTACCCTGCTTCATTGAGCAATTACACTTTCGTAATGTGCAATCGGCCATTTGAATGTGCTGCCGATTCATGAGGCACCTATTTACGCAAACACGCCAACGCGTAACGCGCCCATCAAATTAGGATTCGCGCAACGCTAAACGCGCAAGGAATCTTTCGCGGCTAATTCTAGCATTGTACGTAACGCCTGGTTCGCACTACGTTAGCATTTTAGTCGAGTAGAATTATATATTGCTACTACTAAACGATATTTATCCCTTAGCCAGGCAGTGATCTTATAGAGACCTATAGGTATATGTAGCAATATTTTGAACTTTATTCCCTGAACATAAGGGCGAAAACCAATGAAAATTTTTAACATGGTGCCTGGCTAAGGGTAAAATAATAGATAGTGTGCAAGCGAAAATCGTCGATAAGTGGTCGTTCGGGGAAGTTCCTCGATCGTACTCAACTCAACAACATTTTAGCCTAGTGTTCAACCTGTGACGTACTTTCAATATTTTTCTTTTACATAAACCTTTTCCCAACAATTACAAACACAAAAAAAAAGAATTAGTTAAATAGTTGCACCCGTTCTGAACTGATACGCGAACATACATTCGGGGCAATTAATTTTTATTTAAATAGAAGACTAGCGGCCGCTCGTGGCGTGGTTCCCGTTCCCGTGGGAATATCGGGATAAAAAGTATCCTATGTGTTAATCCAGGTTATAAACTATCTGTATGCCGAATTTCATCCAAATCTATTCAGTAGTTTTTACGTGAAAGAGTAACAAACATCCATCCATACTTACAAACTTTTGCGTTTATAATATTAGTAGGATAGATTAGATCACCTTATACGTTACCGAAAACGATAAAGTGAACATTACGTGATCGAATGGCGAAAAACTCTCAAAACTCTGGTTGCATACTTCGGAAAACATCATCGGCCTGTAAACGTCCCACTGCCCCACTGCTGGGCACAGGCCTTTCCACACGGACAATAGCACATGGTGAGATGGTAGTGGGTTCGGACAACAGATGAGAATAGTCAATAGTCAATGAAAACAGATAGAATCAGTCAAAAGTTAAGAGCTTCTGACAGCAACACAGTATGTAGGTAGTATAGTCTGGGCCTAGTGCGGCAGTGTCCCTTTCAACATAACTCTCAGAAATGTTGAAAATAATATTGTGAAAGGTTACACAAAGCATGTTAGTCCACGAACACGCGTGTTCACACGTGATTTAAGTCAATAAACATAACATTGTTAATGTTACGGTGGTCGCTTCTAGAACTCTGTTGGGCCACAAAGCACATCATGGTCCTCAAGTTATGCTTGGTACCTAGTTAGGGTTACAGCATACGTTACAAAATGTGTCTTTATGCGAAGTGGCGCCTTGGCGCTTCTACTTTCTGTTAAATACATACATAACACATTTCTTTTGTCGAGCCGGCGCCGGCCGACGACGGACGTAGCGTAATGTATTAGTTACTTACAGCAGCGTGAATTGACTTTAACATCAAAAAGTAACGAAATGTGTCTTTTTCATTCCAATTGTAAATGACATACCACATAATCTTCCTCAAGTCATGCCTGCTGTATAGCGTTTTTTTTTACATGAAGCCTGGCAAATGACTCCACTGCGAGTGGAGTCCAGGCGCGAGGACAACGGTGCAGCGTGAAACGTGCATCATTCACCCCACCCTGCCGGCCCATACGGTGCCTCTTCACGCCTCTTTTATAAAGAACATAGAGCATAGCAACTACTTCATAATGTACAAGTGCTGAACGTCATTTTAGCTTGACACACCGCAAAGTCAGTAAATGACATGGCACGTTATCGTGCATCATGCTAGCTAGTCCTGTTATGTTCAGGGGTTGGGCACTGTTTTGACACACCACATAATCATTAAATAACGTCCTCAAGTCATGTCTGTTAGTGATACCAGTGTTACTATTAGTAACACTGCGGTGATACTATTCAGCACACAGAACTACTATGTTAGGTCAAAGAGTTGAACGCCATCTTGGCTATTGCCGCACCACAAAAACTATAACATGGCACGTTATTGTCTTCAAAACATGCTTGTTAGTCATGGTGTATAGCATTCGTGTTATGTTTAAGAGTTGAGAGCTGTTAGTAACAGGTATCTGACAGAACCGAATAGCAGAACTAAATCTATAAATTACACAGAAGATAATGTCCTAAAGTCATGCTTTTCGAAGAACTGTAACTTTTTGGGTCAAAGAGTTGATCGCCATTTAAAAGCTGAGACACTTTATAATCTAAAGAATACCTACATAGCATAAAAACGTTTAAGTTACACTTGTTAGTCAGGGCACACCTATCCTTGTCAAGTCTCCTGCAGACACCACGAAATCTGTAACGACGGCACATAATCCTCAAGTCATGCTTGTTAGTGATACTGCACACAGTAAAACCTTGTTAAATCAAAAAGCAGTTAGACTGCTGCATGGCGCATTATTGTCTTCAAGACATGCTTGTTAGTTAGTAACAGCACATGAACTAACTGTCTTGAAAAGTCCAGGAGTTGAGCGCGGTGTGGCTGCTGGCGCTCCACTGCGGCACCCCAAAGTGTTCCTTCAAGCATGAGCTGTTGCTGCTCTTCATCATGTCCAAGAGGCTCTTAGTCGCCTTGCCGACGTTCTGGTCGCGCTTGAGGAACGCGGCGATGTCTACGCCGCACGTCTCGTTCACGGTCTTCCGACATTCGGCAGCGGCGTATGGCGACAGTTTCCCGTCCACGTGGACTATTGAGCTGCATACTGCGTTCAGTAGCTCCAGGACAGCGACCTCCGACTCGAATATCATCTCGCAACAGCCTGTTGAACAACTGATATGATTTGGCCGCAACGAGATATAAAAATTAACCATGTCGCGAAGTGGTGAAAGAATACGACACCCCCTCTCGTCCCTTGGGTGTCGTAAAAGGCGACTAACGGACTAAAGACTGCACATACATCCAACAGCATAGAGGCTGAGCATATGTGCAGTCGCTATTAGGTGAAAAGTGGACTATGGTGGTAGAGGACTGCATTTGCTGTCTTCATTGCCTAGTCTCTGACTAACCCTTCGGGGATAATAGCCCTGATTATATGTAAGTATGGTCACGAGCACCAATATGTATACACTTTGACTCTTATTGCGTTGTATTAAGAGTTACAATTGTGTACATATTTTTGCTCGTGACTGTACATGTATAAATCTATGAGAAATATAAAAGTTTAAATATAAAGAAGTGTTAAATACAACACATAATTAGGTATGTTATTGTTAGATATCGCGCAAAACAGGGAGCAGTGGCGCCACCTTGTGTCGAAGGCCAATCCTCACTTCGGATTGCTGATCCATCGGAGTAAGTAAGTATGTTAACAGAAAGTTCTGAAATTGATTTATTTGATAAATTTGTTACACCACATATTCTGTTCCATTGGCTTGAAGGCAGTGCCAGGTTATAAATCCAGACTGAAACCCTGTTACAGTACAAACCCCATAGGTGTAAAATGTTTATGTAATAAATGATAAGAATTTGTATCATACTCATTGAGGTATTATAATTAGAGATGACACCACAAAGTAATTTTTTGGTGCACTGATTTGCGGCAGCAAGGTCCACAATCGCTTGGATCACTCACAATCACTGAGACGTTAGCAGATGTTTTTGTGGTGTCATATCTCGTTATTATTATCACCTCAATGCTCATAGTAAGTTTATGATTCTTTTATAAACTACTTAATTTGCACTGTTTCAATTTCAAATGTTTATTGCAAGTCACAGGTTTACAAAATAAAGTAGGTACAAGTGACGCCCTGCAAGGGCTATTGTTAGGATGTAACAGTTAAAATAATAATATAGGTACATAATATATTCATTATTATAATTATTAGAAATAGTTTCTCAATTACTGTTATTGTGTCTAAATAAATATATAAAATATACTTTTGTTATTGATATAGGTAATAAGTAACCATAGACCAGCTACCCTATCGGTTAAAAAATATGAATATGGACATGGGCTTCATTTGACATTTGAAGCCCATAATATGCCCATATAAGGACAAAATATGGGCTTCATATGTCAAATGAAGCCCATGTCCATATCCATATTTTTTAGCCGATAGACCCGCAGCTCTTCTTGATTTGGAGCAAAGTCATTGAATTGGTTGTTGATGGTCAATAAGATTTATTTTTCCTGGTTGAATCTAAAATCACTTTCCAGACTATAGGCAGATGTGTTCAGTGTTCAGTGGCCAATAAGATAATGGAATACTTATATTTAGTAGACAATAAATCGGATAAATATTGTTAGGTTTGAATAACTTATTTAGTTTTCTTAGTCTCTTTTCTTTGAGAAACCAGACACAACAGAAATTCAATTATTATTAACCAATATCATTATTCTCACAGACAAGAGGTTAAGCTTTTACATGATTTATTTATTTATTTATTTATTTATTGATAGGAAAACCAACAGCTATGTTATAATGTAAAAACTTATAGGTAAAGTCAGAAAGCCAATTACAGGTTCTCACTGTTAAATTAATTAAGTTGAATATTCGGCCAGATTATACATATAGACAATGGATGCCTCCTGCGAAGAGTTGTGTTAATAAATTGACAAATGAAATAAGGAGAATAAATGTTTATATACAAAGATCTCCATTGGTTGAAAAGTGCAGATAAAGACAGCTATTGTTAATGATTAATAGAATTTATATAACTGAATAAATTCTATTAATCTTTAGGTACAAATTTTTAGAGGATTCATTAAATTGTTTGGCCTTAACACATTGGCTGCCACAAAACCAGACGTAATTGAAAGTACCTAATTGTTTGTCGGTCACTGGTCTGTCTGCCATAGTGCTTAAAGTGGTAAAAAGCTCACATATTCATTAAACAAATCATCATTAACCAAAATAAGAACTTAACTTTTAAACAAACTTTTAACTCTTAACTACTCTTTTAACCAGTTGTAACCTTTAAATCAAGCAATTTAAATACTTACCTATTTCAAAACTAGAAAAGGGTACAGATATGCTACACTAGTTTTCATTAGTTTTTCTATAAAGTAGAGGTATAGTTACTAGTAATTTGAAATTGTGTTTTTATATTAATTATCAAATATCTCTGCCAAATACTGAATAAGTTCAAAGATAGTATTTAAGTAAACATTTATGAACACAGTTTATTGTTTCTTTAAATTTCCATGACATAGACATACAAACAGCTTCAATTAATTAAACCTGTTTCTTGATATTTGCATAAATAAGGAAATTTGTATGTAATCAATACCTACCTTATGAGTTTTTTCTTACAAAAGCCTCACATTCCAATTAAATCTTTTGTAAACATTAGCCTCAATGTCAACAACTGGACCGCATAGGTATATTTACTTAGCAATATCTTGGTCTTGTGAATAATTGCGAACACAATTTTATCTAGTATAGTTGGTAAAATCGGCTAGTAAACTACATAGGTAATTTATAACATTGAGGTAAACTCAATGATTTATAACTAGAATAGTGTATGAATGCAGTGTAATATCAATTTGTACCTATGTAGGTAACTAATAAAAGTGACAGCGACGCAGATTTATTAGCATTATTATAGGTCTAAAGATATTTGAACTTTTTTAAAAGACGTAATATTAATGTGTAACAGCATTTAAACAGTTTAAAACAGCATATAATTAGATTATAAGTTTGAAACAAGCCCGGCGCGTGTCGCGTTCGTCCAGCGCTATTGACATTGAGCTTGAGTTAAAAATACCGACTTTACCTGCCTCCCGGTCGAACTGGTTGGGCTTCAGCTGCTCCCGCGTGTGGCCCAAGATCAGCGGCGACAGGATCCTGGGCCACAGCACCGCAAAACACCCCACAACAATCACTAATACAAACATCGTCTTCCGCGGACCCAACACCTCCTCGTTAGCCATTCTGTTGTCGTGTTTTCGTATCGTTTGTTCGTCGTCACCCACGTTTACAGCCGGTCGCACTCTACGGGAACATCGTCGTGTGTGATATAAATAAAGATTTTCTTCCCACGTCCATCCGCCGAGTCGAAGGTAAGTTCGCGAATGACAGCGGCTGTCAGCGGCGGTCAGACGCGCCCTCTCCCGGCGGAAAAGTTACGGGAGCGATCCAACTTCCTTCAAAATAATTTTATCAGCAGCAGCGTCTGCGATCGGCGAATTTTCTTCAAACCGTAGAAAGCCGGTGGATTGAGCTGGCTCGAAGTGACACAGCCGTATATAATCGGCAAACAGCTATGCCGACTTCTTGCCTTCCCAGCCACCGGCTCGAGTTGCTTCGGTGAAATCGCTAGTTGGGTGCAGTTCAAATATTGACAGTGTGAATTAGCGTTTATCGGACGAGCGTGCGGCGCTCGCTGGGCAGTACTCGGTACAATATGGCTGGGCGCGGAGGCGGCGCCGGCTATTAACCCGTCCCCACCGCGAAGAGGACTACACGCGCTCAGATGAATACTAATTAGCTACTCTTTGTAGGCACTGTCATAGGAGGTGGCTGTTCGTAGATTCCTACTCTAAGGCAGGTATGAACGAAGTTTTCCGATGGAATCGTCACTGATTGGTAAACAGAAAGAGTTTGCGTCTGGTTAAGTAAGGAGTTGCCGTGTTCTAAAGTCGTCATCTCCTACGCAGCGATGACGGAGGCGGCGGGCGCTGCAGCTTGCACGTCAAGTTATTGGATAATTTAATATCCACTACAATCAAACCAATAAATTAACTAAGTATACCTAAATTTCCAAATCTCGTAATGTACCTACTATGGCTGCTACGCTGCTAGAGAAAGGAGAACGAACATTAAATATACTAAGAACTTCAATAGTTCGGGAACGTTCATGTTCAATATTACTTGAACTCGTACCTAGCTGACCAATATTTATTTAAAAATTCATTATAAACCCTTTTACCTGATTATATACCTACACCTACTATTTAAACCTAGGTACTTACCGTAACATTTGAAACTTACATTATCTTTATGAAATGAGATACCTACCTACCTCGGTGAACCCATACAATACAACAGACTAAAAGATAATAATGTTTACATTAAGATAGGTAGGTAGCCATAAGTCTGCTTATCTTCTTTTCATACCCTGTATATGAGCAACGAGCTATTACAAGGTATGGATCAACCTTTATTTGATAATGCTTTCTTTATAAAAAACTTTAAGTAAGTAGGTACTTACTTCTGTAATTTTAGTTTAACCCTTTAGCAAGATCGAGTAGTTTTACTTCTACTATAGACGTGAAATGTCTATCATATCACTTATGATGTTAGAATAAGAAATTGTATCACTTGAGCTACGTCTAGTGAGTATAATAAAACCAAGATAAAACTAAATAGAGTATCATTAATAATTAAAAAACCCTTCCACTAAAGTAAGTACCTACCTTATTGTACCTAAGTACCTACGTGCTTGGAAACACGTTTTTGTCACAGTTGATATCACCCGCATTTGGGCTAGCGTGGTATAAACCGAACTCCCTATGTCCTCACAGGAAGGGAGCCCAGTAGTGGGACGTTTAACATCTGGTGACAAAGAATATGCTAATATGTAAAATATATTATTACTTAGGTATACTAGCGGCCCGCCTGCACCTTCTTCCACGCCAACTTAGAAACACCGTCATTCTTCAACGACAATATCTACAAATTATATTTTTAAAAAACATTGTCCTTATAGTGAAAACCATGTATTAATCCATAGCGTGGTAGAAGGAGAAAGCGGGGCCACAACCATTAAGGTACCATCAATGCCACAGACACAGGCAAACGGCGACTCAGTAATGGTATTACATATTATAATCCTAGGAACGTCGAGGTTTAATCATTCATCAGCATATAAACGTCCCACTGCTGGACACAGGCCTCCCACATGAACAAAATCACATGGGGAGGTTGGGCCAAAACCCACCACGCTGGGACCTGGGGCCGGGCTGAGGTTAATATAGCCATTAATCATCATAATAGGATAGTAGAAGGTATATAGGTAATACGCGGAAGCTTTTAAACAAAATGTAAATGACACATCCTTATTGTACTTATTCCATACGAAAATCAGCGGAACGGAAACCTGCCAGGATATCCTTTCCCTTTATGGCTAGCTGTCTCCATAGCATCCAGACCGTCTTTAAAACCATTCGTAGTTTAAAATGGCGGCGTCGTCCATTCCGTAGTGCATGCGCGTACGACGTTTCCTGCGACGAAAACAGCGCTACCTACCCATTGTTTTGTAGAGGGGATGTGTGTGATATGAATACAGATACACCTAAATGATTTAACTGTCGATGTAGAAAAGATGTTTCGTGGATTTGTCATGCAGGGAGGTAGGTACCTACACCTAACTTGTTAAACAAGTTTGATTGTAGCACAATTGAATATCTAGGTCTATCGCATTGAGGTACAATAGTAGCTATGAAATATACGATTAAGTTAAATCACGCTTGGTATTTAGGTGTGTGATAAAGTTTTTTATTAAAATAATAAAGTGCGCTATCCAGCAAGATCTGTCACAAAATCTTACTGTAACACGTCAATGCGAAAACCAACTTAACTAATTTTTACCTTAGTGGTCCAGCAGTACAGTACTTACCTATTTATAAGATAATTATTAACATACTTACAGCGTTTTCCATGATATTCATTTTATTGAGACGGGAAACAAAGATCTGCTGAGTACCTATGAAGATTGTGTCTGTTCCATTTCTACAAAAAACAGTTTAATTACCTACTGGGGAGAATTAAAAGAAAATGTTTAAGAAACTCTGTTTTTAGGTAAGTGTACCTACCTACCTATTTTAAATATATTTATTTATCTAAAATGAAATGAAATTCTTAGAGATGTGCTACGTTAAACAACTACTAAGTAAGTAAGTTACCTACCTCGTTTGGGGCTCGATATTTACTTACTGTTTTTGATATAAATATACCTTGCTAGTGAAAAACCGAGTGACATTTGATATACTTACCTACTTACTTAATTGCACAAGGAAGTTCTCAATAATAAAAAAAATAAAGATAATTCTTTGTTTACAAGATCTCCGATGCAATGGATCTAACTATGTGAATTGTTCCTATTCAGGGCTCCGCTGTAGATAAGATAAGGCACCATCTGTCGCCGTGTGGGCGCTCGTCTGGAGATGAATGGCGGTTTCGGTGATGCAAGCGCGTGACTCACTCACCGAAACGCCTGCGCCTCTACACCACGTAGGTGCTTGTACTTAGGGCATAGAATACATAATAGTACAAGCTTAGGGCACATTTTGAGTAGTACCTCCGTGTGGCTGACTTTGTGGATTGTTGGTTCGTAGATACGAACACAACCACGATGTACTGGGACTACATTAATGAGTAGACAATAATTAAAAGAGCTGCTTTAATTATTACTCCACAATAGGTGCATGCTTGGTAACACAAATATTGATTTTCTTGATAACGTAGTACCTATAAGTAAGTTCTTACTTTATTGTAAACGCTTTAACGAATGGCAAAAAGGATTCATACAAACAATTATTGTTTTGTTTAGTTATTGATATCTGCTCATATCTGCTAAAGTTACGCAATAGAAAATATCTTGTTGACTCGGAAATTTAGTCCGAGGGATATTAGATTAATAAATACTATAGGTCCTACCTATAGTTACTTACCTACCGTAATTTAACTGACAGTCCCTCATTGATCTGGGACCAATCCCAAATAGATAGGTACATAATATATTATGTAAGTATGTGTAAGCACCAGTATTTAATATAAAATTCAAAATCATCCTACTACAAATTAATGTCTTTAACGAACGCTCGGTGGCCAGATGTAGACAAAAAATGGCCAAAGTCAAATATTCCCAAACTCCCAAGGGAGCTAAGTATTTCCAAGTTGTATAGTATTTTTCGGAAAACAATAAACACTTTTGTGGTCCGAGTTTGTGGTCACGAACCCCCATTTGCCAAGGGTGATTAACCCCTGAAATTATAACATTTGTTTCGTTATAAAACAGTTTTACTTTGTAAGTAGGTGAGTACCTACTAATTTTGCAGCTTACTGCCGTACGATCTGTGACGTCTCTGACGTCAATTAAGTTTTAATGACAATTAATAGTAGGTACATTCCCAACTAGCAAAATTTCCTCTTACACACATCCCAAGAGTATAATTTTACCAGTCTTATGGTACTCCGATAGACTGCTATAAGTGTGGATTTGGGCGCACTTAATAAGTCTATTTACCCTTAAATATATCTTAAAATGGTCTCGAGAAGTATTTCCAATCTTACAAAATTCTTATTGATGCTTTAATAATACCAAACAGACTTACAAATGATTTACAAAGGCATTCTTTATGGACAATTACCCTTATAATGCACTTACTAATGCTGTTCTAAGTGTGATATTACTTGTAGTGCTCTTTGCGAGCTTTTAGTAAGACATGTAATCAGATGTAATCACTGTCCGCCGAAAGGATTGTCAAGTGCTCGTGAAACTTTTCTGAATAATAAGAAGAGTATTAAAAACGTAAGTATTATGTACTGTCCTGTTTAATTCACTTTCCTACAAAATGTGTATGTATAATTTCATGTTTATTACGCATTACTAACTGTTATTTAATTGCGAAGTCGATTTTATCGAGTATTTTGAAATAACAATCACAATATTTTTACGGGCCATTTCAACAATGTATCTTTAATAATAAAAAATATTATATTAAAAATGAAAAATATGGAAATGTCGCCATTATCACCAATCATGCCTTATAGGGGCTTTAACAGAACCAATATAAGTGCATTACCATTGTTTAAGGTTTACACCGCACTTCTAAAATCAAATTCAACCACATTTTTTAATCCACGCGGCCATTGCTCATAACCTTTATGGTTCTTTATTAAAGTAAAAGTAGGCTAAAAGACAAACAGGGAAGTTCCTGGTCGACCACCTTTTGACTTTTTTGCAATGCATTAGAATTCTAATTGCAATTATCTAGTTTCTAAGACATTTGACGTGCTAGTACTCTTTACTATCTTTTACAATAGTCACTTGTAAGATCGAGTGATCTTACAAAATGCATTCATAAGAGTTTATTAAGAATCAAGGGTAATTAGGCTTATAAAGTGCGCATATAATACTACTGTTCTTACACATGTTTTATAAAGTAAGCTTATATACATCTTTAAGAATAAGTTATAAGTAACAGACGATATCTAACAAAACACTTAGTAAAGTCACTTCTAAGATTGAGTGGTCTTACAAAGTGCATGTATAAGTGTTAATTAAGACTCAAGGGCAATTAGGCTTATAAAGTGCGTGTATAATACTATTGCTCTAATAAACATTATATAAAGTTTGCTTATATACGTCTGTAAGAATAAGTTATAAGTGTAACAGCCGATATCTAATAATATACTTTGATAAGTCACTTTTAAGATTAGGTTGACTTACATAGTGCATGTATAAGTGTTAATTAAGAATAAGGCTTACAGAGTGCGTTTATAACACTACTGGTCTTATTGATGTCATTTCTCGTTTTCTTATATACTTCTAAAAGTATTTTTTACAAGTATATATGCTCTTATAGCTTAAATTGACTTATGATATGCCATTATTAGAGTCTCTATCTTAATCAGAACGTATATAAAATTTATTTAAGGACATAGCTCTTAAAATCTTTCGTTTCTAAGAGTATTTTGCTAGCTGGGTTGTTACCCTAGGAGTGAAAGTAGCTTATTTACTCCCGAGACGGGGTTTGGCGCCCGAGTGTAGCGAGGGCGCTTAAAGTTCGAGGGACTAAATAAATCTTTCACCCTAGGTAAACACTTTGCTTTTCATTACGAATATAAGGAAAGTAAAAACAAAAACATGAATGTCTTTAGTCCGTTAGTCGCCTTTTACGACACCGAAGGGAAGAGAGGGGTTTATAGTATTGTTTTAATGAGCCCATCGTCGCTCTATGTTGTTGGATGTATGTGCAGTCTTTAGTCCGTTAGTCGCCTTTTACGACACCGAAGAGGAGAGAGGGGTTGGCAGTATTATTTTGATTTTTGATGAGCCTATCGCCGCACTATGCTGTTGGTTGTATGTGCAGTCTTTAGTCCGTTAGTCGCCCTTTACGACACCGAAGAGAAGAGAGGGGTTGGTAGTATTATTTTGATGAGCCCATCGCCGCTCTATACTGTTGGCTGTATGTGCAGTCATTAGTCCGTTAGTCGCCTTTTACGATACCGAAGAGAAGAGAGGGGTTGGTAGTATTATTTTGATGAGCCCTTCGCCGCTCTATATGCTGTTGGTTGTATGTGCAGTTTTAGTCCCTTGGTGAAAAACCATGACATGTGTAATTGTGACTAATTATTAAAATAATACTAACAACACATCTTCAACACTGTCTTCCCTTGGGTGTCGTAAAAGGCGACTAACGAATCAAAGACTGCACATACATCCTACAGCATAGAGCTGCGATGGGCTCATAAAAGTAATACTACCAAGTAGGCCTTGTATTCGAATAATTCGAATAATAAAGAGGTTCAAATATTCGAATATAAAATCTGCGATATTCGAATATTTGACAAATGTCCACAACGCCAAACTCGAAGTTTTGACGTGCTCAAAATATAATTTTCAAAGTTCGCGTGGGTCGTTACTTGCGGCGTTTCTTCACGCCTGATCAGTTGTGTCTATTATACAAGATACAGGTGCGGTCTTGTGTGGAGTATTGCCCTCAACTTTGGGACGGCTCCGCAAAGTAGCTTCTCGATGCCTTGGACAGATTGCGGCGCCGCGCTGTGCGCATTATCGGCAATGCAGAGGTCACAAACACTGACCTCATCCCTCCTTCTCCCTTCATCCATAGGAGTACGCATGCTGCTCTCCGGAGTCACCAATTTACAGTCTCTAACATTCCATTTCACGCACAAAGAAATTTAGTGACTCGTTTCTTTGTCGCACCTCCAAAAAGTGGAATAGTCTACCAGCACAGGTATTCCCTCCTGCCTATGAAATACGGCCCTTCAAATGAGGCGTGAAGAGGCACTTTGTGGGCCGGCAGAGTGAGGGTGATTGATGCTACGTCTCATACGCTGCACCAGTTGTCCTCGCGCCTGGACTTTACTTTCATTTAACATCGGATCAGGTGGAGTGGGGTCATTTGCCGGGCTTAGTATAAAAAAAATCAAAGATTTTAAGTGTGTTACAGTTATTGATTGTTTGATTTTATTATAAATGTTATTACAATACTCAGACTTCAATTTATAAGACTGTGTTGTGTGTGTTGTGGTGTGTGTGGTTGTGTGTGTGGCTTGTTGCTAAAGCACCAACTTTTTTCTATATTTTTTGTAGGACTCCAGTACATTAAGAGTCAAATTCCAATTGTTCTTTAATTTTTAACCAAGATTTTGTTTTGATTCAGAGAAATTAGACTCTGTAAGAAATTGGCAATTATAAACAATGATTTTAGAAGTTTTTATTTATTTTTAATTATTCGAATAATATTCGAAGAATTCTAATAATACCCTAAAAAAATCGAACATTCAAATACTTATCAAAAAATTTCGAATATTTACAAGCTCTACTACCACGCCCTTTCTTCCCTTGGGTGTTGTAAAAGGCGACTAATGGACTAAAGACTGCGCATACGACCAACAGCATAGAGCGGCGATGGGCTCACCAAGAATAATATTACCAATCCCTTTCTTCCCTTCGGTGTCGTAAAATTTGGTTGTATGTGCAGTCGGCACTATAGACTGCACATACAACCAACAGCATAGAGCGGCGATGGGCTCATCAAAATAATACTACCAACCCTTCCCTTCTCTTTGGTGTCGTAAATGCGACTAACGGGCTAAAGGCTCACCACCTAAGCACATGTGCAGACTGTGCAGTTGTTTCTTGCTGAAGCGTAGACGGTGTGGGCGTGGTCTGTGTTGTCGATAGATTCAAATGAATACTAATATTACCATAAACTTTAATAATAACTATCTCAAAAAAGTTGTTGATCTAAGGTTGGATTTGACCAAACTAAAATAAGACTTATTCCGAGATTAGTCTATACAAATTCGGCGTTTAATCTAGGTATAAGACCTTATTCCAGTTTGGTCGAATCCATCCTAAGTAAACAGTAATAAGTCGAGTATTTATTCATGATAATCTACATAATATGACCAAAATATGACTAAATACTTTTTCGTTTTTGTAGGCTCATTGTCATGTGACAGACTAAAATAAAAAAAAAACTTTTCCCTTAGGGCAATAAAAGCTATTTTCGTACCACTTGCTCAAAAAAGTGACATTCTATGCCACAAAAAGCGAACATAACCATAGTCATTTTTAATCTGTTAAAAACAGGGAAAAAAAAAATTATACTGAATTTCATTCATCCTCTAGGGGGTGAATGTGATTTAAATTTGGAATACTTACCGAAATTTATACTGAACTACATCTGTGTTTACACCATTGAGTTTGTATATAAAGCATTACCACAGACATTCTATTATATGTCTGTGAGCATTACACATCCTTTTGAAAAATGAAATAAATCAAAAAAAAATTACAAATCAACTCATCAACAATAAATGTACCAAACATAAATGTAACTCTCTCTATCAATAATTGGACCAATGTTTCGAATGTTAACTTTTACTTTTAATTGTCATTATTTTTAATAAATGCTTATCTCATATTATTATTGTGTTAATTTTTTCGCAAATGGTACGAAAATTAGAGTATTTTCCTCGGTGATAAAGCTGTCTTAGTCTTGGGTGAACTTAAATCCCTCGCTACACTCAGGACTCGTCTTAAATCCCTCGCTTCGCTCGTGATTTAAGTTTTTAACAACCTCACTACGCTAGGGAGTAAACTTCGAGTCCTTCGTTACGCTCGCGATTTAAATCGTCACCCGAGACAGAAGACACTGCTTTATCCCCTTGGTAAATAATCTACTATTTTGCTATCTATTATTTCGCTTTACAACGCTACAATGACGGTATTTTCGAGCAAGAGGAGTGGAAATATTATTTCAAACATTCTCTATGAATTTTATTTATTTATTTAATCTTTATTGCACATAAAAACAGCAAAAGGCGGACTTAACGCCACAAGGCATTCTCTACCAGTCAACCGGTAAGGATGTAGGAGACTTAGGTAAGGCGATAAATCAAAAAAGTTACATTAATGAATATTAAATGAAAAACAACAACTTACAACCATCTTCATAAATAGAATATACAAAATACACAGATCTACAAAAATACAATATACTTACATAACAAAGATTCAATATATAATATAATAAATAAATAAATATTTTACATAGAAATATAAGTTGGCAAATCTAAGACTAAACCTTCCCTACCTTCAAATGTTGACATTAACACATTAAACACTTATTTCTCCTCTTCGGCACCAAAGGATGGTAGCATTAAGATTCATACTCTCAAAACTCTTTCTTCTTTGTCAACTCCATCTCATTCACCGTTTCTTTTTTCGCAATTTACCGAGTGTGACGTTGAGAAGAGTGTACTTGCTGTTACCTCCAACGCTGTTGGTAATGACAGCATCAGTCGTAGTATGATCGTCCCTCTCATTGATATCCTTACTCCCGTTATTACCAAACTCCTTAATAAATCCATCTCGTCTTCTGTCTTTCCTCAGGTCTGGAAGGAAGCTAACATTATCCCTCTTCCTAAAAAACCTAAACCAGATTCTTATTCGGATTTTCGACCTATTTCTATACTACCATTTCTTTCCAAAGTCCTCGAAAAGCTGGTTCATCAACAGCTCAGTAGATTCCTTTCCCCGTAACAACCTTTCCAACTCATTCCAATCTGGTTTTCGACCGGGTCATAGTACGACTACCGCGCTAGTCAGAGTCACGGATGATCTGCGTATAGGCATGGAAAACCGAGAACTTACTGTACTGACGCTGCTGGATTTCAGCAACGCGTTTAACACCGTCGACTTTGATATCTTGCTGGCTATGCTGCACTCTCTCAATGTATCCCCACCGGTGATTGCGTGGTTTCGTAGTTACCTGTTTGGACGACGGCAGCGCATTAGTATTGAAGACAATTTTTCGTCATGGTGCGACACTGCTGCTGGCGTCCCACAGGGTGGCGTTCTGTCTCCTCTCCTATTTTCTATATTTATAAATTCTATCACGCTACCTCTTTCTTCTTCCTATCATATGTATGCAGACGATCTTCAAATCTACACTCGGGCTCCTGTTGAGAGGTTGTCCGAAGCCATTAACACGACCAATGATGACCTGGAACATATCTCGAGTTGGAGTCGACGTCATGGATTGCAGGTAAACCCCAGTAAAACCCAAGCAATTATAATTGGTAGCCACTTGTCTAGAGTTAACTCTAACGCTTTGCCACCGATTGTTTTCAATGGAGTACAGATACCATTACAAAATGTAGTAAAGAATCTGGGTATCTGGATCGATAACCGTCTGTCCTGGGACCATCAGGTTCAGGAGGTTAGCAAGAGGGTATTTAGGGCCTATGGCTCACTCAAGCGGTGGAAAAATCTGTTGCCAACCAAAACTAAAATTTTACTTGCGCAGTCCCCTCTTCTTCCTTTACTGGATTATGCCGACGCGTGTTACCCTGACCTCAGCGTTGTCTTATGTAATAAACTTGAGCGTCTGCAGAACCTTTGTATCCGCTTCATTTATGGCTTACGTAAATACGACCATATTTCTTATTACCGATCTCAACTTCACTGGCTATCTATCTCCCGAAGACGAGACTGCCACGCGTTGTCCCTCCTCTACTCCATCCTTTTTCATCCACATTCACCTCGCTATCTAAAAAACCACTTTGTCTTTCGCTCTTCTACTCTTGTCCGTGACCTTCGTTCCTCTAGTTGCCTGTCCCTTAATGTTCCTCCTCATTCCACTGACTTCGTAGCCAAGTCTTATACTGTGCATGCTATCCACATATGGAACTCCCTGCCAGAGAGTATCAGGCGGGCGAAGACTTGGGACTCTTTTAACCGACAAACCAAAGAGTACTTCCTCAGGCTGGACTCTTCATCCTAACCTTATACATTGACCTATCACTATGTAATGTATCTCCTCCATATTTAGTCCATTTAGTCTTTTTCTATAATTTTCTGATATTCATCAAATCTATATTTTATTAACATAGTATTTTCCTCCTTATACGTACTGTGCACTAGCCCGTGATTGTTTCTTCAACTATATGGTTTCTTTTGCCCAAAGGTTGCCTGGTAGAAAATGCTACCCTAGCATTAAGGCTGCCTTTTGTCATACTGTTTTTCTTTGTATTGTTTTAAATTGTTTTTATAGTGCAATAAAGTATTTTTCATTTCATTACATTTCATTTCATTCATTCATTTCATTTCATTTCATTTTTCATTTCATTTATAAATACCTACATATATAAATACAATACATCAGATAGTGTGACATCATATTATTAGTTATATACATTTTACTCATAATATAACCAATATCTAGATAGAGCTAAAATAGTGCTCACGCACAAGTCTTTTGAATGCCATTTTACTCTGAGCAAGACGGATATTTAATGGCAGAGCATTCCAAAGGCGGATAGCACATAGAGTAAAGGAACTGGAGACGAAGCCAGAATGATGAGCGGGGATTTGAAGAGTGAGGTTGTTACTGGAGCGAAGGTCACGATGATGAGAGGCTCCCAGAAACTGAAACCTAGATTTCAGGTATCCTGGGGTTCGTGGATCGTTAAGGATGTTGAAAAGCATACAGACAACTCTAAGATTCCTACGCTCACGGATAGGCAGCCATTTGAGTTGTCTTCTGTAGTAAGAAATGTGGTCGAACTTACGCAAACCGAAGACAAAACGGATACAGCTGTTTAGTAAACGATCCAACTTATTCAGAAGAAGTTGATTAATGTCAGAGAAACAGACGTCGGCGTAGTCAAGAATTGGAAACACGAGAGCCTGTACTAGCGCAATTTTAGTACTGGAGGGGAGAAAAAATTTCAATCTATACAAGGACCGTAGCGAGTTGACCACTTTACGAGAGATCTCCTTCACTTGATCTTCCCAACTGAGAGAGCAGTCAATAACGAGACCAAGGTTCTTGACTCGAGGCTGATACGGTATGGAATCCCCATAGAACACCAAACTAAGCACCGAGCTCAAATCGACGAGAGATAACTGTCGAGAACTACCTAAGATATTTGCTTGGCATTTAGAGGCATTAACGGAGATGCCATAACAGTTTGACCATTCGGCAATCCTGGCAAGATCTTCATTGACGCTAACGACCGCCTGATTAAGATTACTTTTATCAGTTTGAACATATAATTGGAGATCGTCAGCATACAGATGGTAAGAAGAATGAAGTTGAGTAGTAAGAGAGTCAATAAAAAGTGAGAAGAGAAGGGGGGAAAGTATGCCGCCTTGTGGAACACCAGCAGTCAGCTCGCACCAGTCAGAAATAGACTGATCAACCCGAACAACTTGCTGGCGTCCACGAAGATATGAGGAAAACCATATCGTAGTAGAAGAAGACAGTCCAATATGGGAGAGAATTGCTAAGAGAATGTCATGGTTGACCGTGTTAAAGGCGTTGGAGAAATCAATAAGAACCATCACAGTCAACTGAGAATTCTCCATGCCGTTGCGTACGTCCTCCAGGACATTAACAAGAGCAGTGGTAGTGCTATGTCCGGGTCGAAACCCGGACTGGAAGGGACTTAGGAAACTATGTCGGAAGATGAAAGAGGAAAGTTGGCTGTGGACCGCAGCTTCAAGGATTTTGGAAATAAATGGTAGGATAGAAATAGGTCGAAAATGGTTTAAACAAGTTGGGTTACGGATTTTGGGAAGTGGAATTACGATGGCTTTAAGCCAAGCAGAGGGAAACGTACAAGAGGAGAGAGAGTAATTCAGAATAAAGGTAAGAACAGGAAGTATAGAAATAAGAATAAGTGTGATCATAGATTCATCACATCCCACTGCCTTGGATTTGATGGAGAGAACAAGTTTCCAAACATCTTCTTCAACTAACGGACGAAAAGAAAATAAGTCAAAAGTAGAAAGAGCCGTGGAAGTAATAGAGGAAATAGTGGAGAGGGTTACTGAGTCAGATAAGGAGGCAGTTGAGGTAAAATGACTGTTAAGGTCATTAAGCGAAAGAGATGAACTATGCTGGGTCGGCGTCTTGCCAAAGCCCAGGGTACGAAGAAACTTCCATGTGTCGGCAGGATTGGAATTTAAAATATTTTTATGGATATATTGGCGTTTAGCAGCTCTCACCATCCGATTGCAGCGATTCCTAGCGGTTTTAAAAGCATCCCAGTTAGAATCGGTTCGGCATCTTTTGAATGTACGAAAGTATTTGTTTCGCCTACGCATGGCCATGCGTACTCCAGGTGTAATCCAAGGCGCAGGAGGCCGACGTAGATTGACGAGCTTTTTAGGTGCATGCTTATCAAACAAATTCAGGACTGAACAGTTGAAGTACGCAACCATGTTGTCGACAGAATCAGCCTCAATAACAGGTGTCCAGTCCAAAGCGCATGCGTCATTGTTAAGTTTGTCCACATCCAGTCTAGCTAAATTACGCATTTTTAAAATAAGGGGTTTGGGTTTAGGAGGCTTAGCCTTATAAGCTTCAAAAATGAGGTCATGCCTGGAGAAGCCAGGAGCAGGAAATTGGCCATGTTTGACGACATGGGAAGAATGAAGAAATTAGAATGTGATCGATCCAAGAGTCAGAAGTCGTTAAATTATGGCGAGTTGGATCGAGTGGAAGAATATGAAAGTTTGCTGACTCAACTATGGATCGATACTTGCGCGACTGTACAGAAACCTTTAAAAGGTCGGTGTTGAAATCACCCATAATAATGTGGTGCGAATAGTCGGTAGCGAAAGAGTTAAGAAGAGAATCGAAGTCAGAGTGAAATTCAACGGAAGGGGGGTAATAAACGACTCCCAGGACAACCTTCATACCTTTTACATCGATCTCAAGGAAGAGATATTCCATGCAGCCGTGGCGGGAGGCAGAGGAGGCTAAAAGCTTGTGAGAAAAGGTGTGAGATAAGTAGATAGCCACCCCACCGCCACCCTTGCCAATGCGATCATTGCGGATGAGATTGAAGCCTGGGAGGTTATAAGTTATGGAGTTTAGACACGGCTTAAGCCAGCTCTCTGACACTAGGACGGCATGAACCGTATCCGAAGAGAAGGAATGAAGGAGATCAGTGAAGTGTTGTGGAATGCTCTGAGCGTTTATGTGACAGATGTTGAGAGTCTCATGGCAACAACCAAGTTCACGTGAGAGAAGATTGCTTATGTCACATGAGTCATCAATGGCATCATCAAAAGAATGAAACGAAGAATCACTATCACTAGCTGAAAAGAAGTCATCAGAATCTGACATTTAAAATATATAATAAGAAATAAGATATGAATATTTAGAATAATTTTAAATATAAGTAATATAATAAAATTAGCACTAAAATACTAAAAATACGAATAAATTAAAACAAATAAAAATTAAGAACTAGATAAAAATTCTCACACATCCTACCAGTAAACCGTTTACAAGTGGAAAAACACTAATTAAAATAAACTTCAGACGAGTACAGGAGACATGGAAGATTTTAAACAAACAAAACCATTTGAATAAGGCAAAGGCCTAAACACTAGAACTAATCTAAATAAAAAAAAATTATAAGGCAGTATGAACATAAACCTTTGCCTGAAAAAGTTACGATAGTTAAACAATTAGTTGTCACTCACTGTCACTTTACTGTCAACTCACTCAGTCAACTGTCAGTTGAAATGTCAACTGTCAAGAGAAAATAAAAACAAGAAAAAAACCATGAAAAACCTTACAGTAAAATATATAATAAAGGTTATCTGTAAAAATTAAAATAGTCACTGACCGTCTAAAATTATTGTGCAAAGTGAAGATAGACACACAGCAATGCAATCGGTCGACACGATGGAAGAAAATAGGAGAAGCATGAAAGTACCTATACATTGTCTTACTTTGCATTCTTATTTAAGCGTTTCGACCTTGTTTGCACCGACCTAGTTGACTGCGGTGGGTCCACATTCAATCCAGCAGCTGCAGGAGACGGCCTCGGAAACTTAGTTGTAATCTTGCCCAACTCTTCAACCGAAACAATGCGCACTCTGCTTTCGTCGGGTGTTATAATGCAGACATTCCCACTCGAAGTCCAGACATTTTTTACGCAGATATTTTGTCAAAATTTTGTCAAAATTTGATTTGCCGGTGGCGGCACTGACACTAAGAGCATTATCATATCACTGACAAGTGGGGATGCGTTCATAGAGAATGTATGAAATAATGCCGGTACTGTGTCGGAACTGTGGCCACATGAGTAAAGAAACGGTATCTTTACTCATGTGCTGTGGCTTCACTGATAATTGAATCAACCTTTAACCTATAATATTACCAGAATCATAAGCTATACACCTGTTCTCAGTTTCATTAAAATCCGTCAAGTGGTTTTGTGTGATGCGCGTCAAACAAACAGACAGACAAAAATTCCAAAAATGATTCTAATGTTCACGTATCCTTCATCCCCTAGATTATGTTTTTCGCAAATATTTTCAATGTAAGTACGAGTACAGACACGAAAACTTTACATTTCAGGAACATAGGTCAAAATGAAAAAAATAGCTTTTCCATACTTGAGTCAATCAGCTGATTGCGCATTTTGTATAGGGAAAAATAATAAATTTTCGACCCATGTTCCTTATGGAAAGTTGTTCAGTATCATCGGTAGAATCCCCTTGATATAGTGTCAGCTAACATTTTTACACCTTATTATAGATCACAAATTTAAGTAAACATGAAATAACATAGAACTAGGTTAAGTATATAGTAACTTAGTAAGACAAATGAAATAGGTTACCTATATAATAAAAGACAATAACAATAAATTCACATAATAAAAATCTCAACCACGGGGACTTTATTCTTGTATATAAGCGGCAACACTGAATGGCGTTTATTGTTCATATTATTTTATGATGAAATTTCGAATTTATACTATACTTACTGATGGTATGTGATCCCAGTGTCCTTTTTATTTTTAGAAGTATTATTTTTACACAGTTTTACTACGCAAACTGGCATTTTAGTTTGAATTAAGCCCAAAATTGAATAAAACATGCGGTACGTACTCTTCACCCACAGCTGTCAGTGTGACTGGCTCGGTTACGCCGATTTCGGCGTAGTATTTGTTGCCGCATTTGACAAGTACGACGGAGGTATCTAGTCGAGCGCAGCGAGACCAATCCTTCATCTAAGCTTCTATCATTACAATAATAAACAAAAAAGTATTTCAAAAGAGTGCCTCGCTGTAATTAAATATGCAATAATAATTCAAAGTCTCGTATTATTTCACAACGACGACGGGCGTCGACGGTGGCGACAGTCCGGCGCATATTTGCGCGTGCGAGTCGTAGTGGAAGCGCGCACGCGTATTGAATGCTCAAAACCGCACGCGCTGCGGCGGGCGCGCGAAACAGCTAGGGTCCTTGGTAGGACTTCAAAAAAACTAACATACCTACATAGATTCACGTCACGACTATTATCCCCAAAGGATTAGTCAATCGAGGACCGCAGAAGCCACTGCCATAGACCACATTTCACCAAATTACAATTGCACCATGTACTCCGCACCACCACCACTGCGACTTCGTCTGCGTGGACCACGAAGTAGTGGCGTAGACAGTTGAATACTCGTAATCATTGATGTAAAAAGCCTCGTAATCGTAAATTCTCAGCTGATGTCTATTTTCAGTTCATCCTGCTTTAAATATTTATAGCTTATTATCTGCTAAATGTCAAGTTTGTAGGCTTTATTCCTGCCTACTTCCTCTGATTTCGATATTTAAGCAGTCGGTCAGTATCTACGTGTGTGGTATTTGCCAAGTCTATTTGGTCTAGTGGTAGTAATTAGTCAATCGATGCGACATTACGGCTCATATAACTAGCTGTTCTTGGTGATTTTTTACAGTAATTAATTACCTATGTACTTACCTACCAACTGTAACTAGGTAATATGTTTAGCAAATAAATTCTACAAAATGGGTCCGTACGTATGAATGTTTCGTAGCAGCCCGGCTAACCTCAGCGCTCCAAGGTCAGTGATTTTAGCGGGAGCATGACAAAATGGCCGCCGCGCTACGTCACAAGATGTCTGCTAACCAAGAAGTCACGTTGAAATGCTTCGCGTTAATTAACTGAAAGCCTTTAGAGAAAATACTTTTGTGATGTTAGCGGAAAAATAAGACTTGGCTATTTTAGCTTACTTATAGTTTTTTCTTTACGCTAATTATCATATACCAGTTAGGTAACGGGATGGTTGGGACCTTTATTGATCCAAGAGGTGGCTGGGAGTAATAAGCGAAAAACTAAAGATAAGGGTCCTACCCAGTTCAAATGGTCCAAAAAAGGACAATTTGAGTTGTATACATTTGAAAATTATCACCCCCACCACAATTTAGCTTTTCAAACGTTGTATTACCTATAGGTAGGCGTACGCGCATAGCATTAGTGTGCAAGTCAAAACTTTTCCTCTATGATTCCTGCGAAGCGATCGCCGTTAAAATTAATAAGGTTCCTTTTTATGGTGCACTAACTGCACGGCGGTATCACGTACCTACCTACCTAAGCACCACATTTGTCGCTATTGTAATGAACATTATGATTTTTATGAACAATAAATATGCAGGTACGAATTCCTTATTGAACTGTTATTGTATTGGTCATAGCGAGGCGACCATATCGGTGGTATCGTGGTATCATTATGCGCCCCACGTCTGCCACCAAAGACACGCGTACCGCGCCCCGCGTTAAATGGAAAGAATAATGGCGAAGGAATTCATGTTCGGCCAGGGCACGTAAAGGGCTTTGTGATACCATGAATATATAAACAGGACTAGGAACGATGGCAGATGATTTAGAATATACGATTTTACCTAGGTACCTTTCTTTATGCTAAATGTTTTATGATAAGTAATACGGTGAAACATTGGAACTGAGGATTCCAAGAGCATTCGACATTTTAATATTTTTTGCATTAGTAACGCTCAAATATACTTTAAGATTATTAAACGTTTAATATAAGTGACCACTTCTGGCGGGAATCGAACTCACGTCCTCCGCAATCCGGGCGGCAGCGTTTGACCATTCCGCCACCAGCGAGAAAGACCTGTCCAAATTCATTCGAATCTCTTCGGATAAATACAAAGAGGTTTGATAAGACCATCGTTCTGTGGATGGTCTCATCCCTGTTGCTGTAAAAACAAATGTCAAGAGCGTTGAAGAATTTCGGCAGATCTAACCAGTCCAATACCTCGGTTCGGTAGCGGAGTGGTCAAATACACGCAGCCGCCCGGATTGCGGAATAATATAGCATAGGTTATGGGTTATACCGTTTGGGGGTTAAAGTTACTCGCGTCCGTAGGTTTACTCTTGAGACCCTACACGCGAGGCCCTTGGGTGGTGCTAAATGAGTGACACTGACTGAGTGGTAGAGCCACGCTGCGTTGCAGCACGCATTGGGCCGGTTCGCCCGGGGTAATTTTACCACCCTCTCACGAATATCCGGCGTGAAATAATGGCACTTGGTGCTGTTGTGTTTCGTCCGGCCAATGAGAGTTCTGGAAGCCCCTTCCCCTCATTCCCCCCTCACAATTCCTATTCCTTCCTTAACCCTATTCCTTTCTTAAAGGTCGGCAACGCATCTGCGACTCCTCTGGTTTAGCGGGTGTCTATGGGTGGCGGTGATTGCTCTCCATTCTGCTCGTTTGCCTCCTTCTTACAAAAAAAAATAGTTAATTTATGTTCTGTTTATTATTATTATATCTTAATTAATGGCTATGGCTATCGCGTGTAGCATTAAGCCATTTTCAAGTGTTTAATTTTAAAGTTTATATAATATTGTACGGTAGATAGAAAAATAAAATGGAGCCTCACAACCACAGACGTATATCTTATTAAACCTCTGTGCTAACAACACGTGTTGTCTCGGACCTGTTGTTGATAAAAGTTTAAAAAGATGTTCTGTGATAGGTAATTATGAATAAGACTTATTTTATACGTCTGTGGAATAAGCATAGTGATGATATTTGTGATTGAAACTTGTGATTTGGTCCAAGCTTGTGGGCATTAATTACAGAATCCCAATTTGATTTCTCACGTCATTCGATAAAGTCAACATTTTTGGCATAATCCTAGATTAATGCTCTAATTCCTAGTTAAGTAGGTATATGACATGATAAAGAAAAATAATGTTGTCAGTTACAGACATTATTTCCAACAACTCTGCTCCAAATATCAATTCTATCCCCATTCTATCCGCACTGCGGCAACATGAGATGTGAATTAAGCTCTACGATTTTGTCTTATCTTTTTAACAATAAACACAATTTTAAATAAAAATAATCCCAAATCCAGGAGGGGTTTACAAGTAGGGTACTAAACCAAAAAGGTCATTGTACTAAACCATCTATATGGACAGTCGAGAAAGTTTCAGGTCGATCACTTTTTGGCGATATTCGCTTGCACACGATCTACGCGCACGCTACTGTACGGTAGCGCGGTCGGAATGGAGCACAAGCGAATATCGCTGAAAAGTGACCGGAAACTTCCTCGACAGTAGGTATGTCTACCTCACAAATCACATACCTACCTAGCCCATGGTCTATCTATGATGACCTAACTATAATATTACCTGCTGACTCATTACTTCATATAGCATTCGTACTTAGTAGTAGAATTATTAGTTACAAGATTGTATTTAGCCAATAACATGGCTAGCTCAGCGGCTTCTATTGAGCTGCAACATACTGACATGCCAATTCAGACTTTGGAATATGTTCCAAATAATTTAAATTAGATTATAAGACAATAGAGGACACCTCTAGCAAATTATTGGAATTAAATTATAAGACAAAAGAGGAACTCTCTTGCAAAATGTTTGCAAATAAAATGAAATTAAATCAATGTAAAAATAGCTTTATAAAAAGCCCCGGTCAATCATTAAATTTAAAAAGTGTAGAATCTTTGAACATTGTTCACCAGAACATCCTAGGAATGATGGGCAAAGATTTAGAGATTGAATTGTTCATGAACTGTAATAATATTGATATTCTTTGCATTACCGAGCACTGGCTTAGAGACCATCAGTTCATGTTCAATTTTAAGAATCATTTGGTAGGAAGTTCGTTCAGTCGAGGAAATGCAATACATGGTGACTCCTTAATTATTGTTAGTAAAAAGTTTAAATTAAAAGAACGCAAAGACATAGTGAGCAGAGGCTCACTCGCACTCGCACAGAGGTTCGCTCAACCGAGAACGGTTGAGCGAACAATAGAAATAGCTTGTGTGGAGTTGGAGCAGTTTGTTGTGATAAGTGTATACAGACCTCCTTCAGCATTGTATGATCTTTTTGAAAAAGTTATGCACGAGACATTGCGTAAGGTCCGCAATGGATTTTAATATAAATTTGCTAGAAAACTCCACATTGTCAACTAAAATTAAAAACTTATTTCTATCATACAATTTGAATAATTTATTTTTGGAGCCGACAAGAATAACTGCCACTTCGGCCACCTGTATTGATAACATATATACAAATGTAAAACCACTGGCTAAGCAAATTATTAATAACCTGGACTCTGATCATTGTGGCCAAATGGTCAGCTTTCCACACCAGCGTAAGCAAGTGATGAAAAAGAATAACACTGTTGTGCCAAAAACTGCAGGTCGGCTGGAACGCTTTAAAAGCAATCTAGATACAAAATTAAATTATTTAGAATACAATGACAACCCTGATGTCTTTTATAATGATTTTTTAAACATATATTGTTCAGAATTTAATAAATCTTTTGTTCCAAAAAAGATCTCGGTTAGTGGTACTGCATCTTTTAATGAATGGGCTACAATTGGTTTTCACAAAAGTAGGAAACGCCTTTATGAACTTTATGGTGAACGCAACTATAACACCAGCGACGACTTCAAATTATATGTTAAAAATTATTCAAAGTTATTTAAAAGAGTATGCCGATTAGCCAAGGCAAACTATCTGAGTTCTAAGATTAAGAATAGTAATGACAAAATAAAAATGACATGGAATATTATAAATAGTGACACAGGAAAGGTCAGAAGTCGTAATAATGAGTACAATTTAAATTGTGATAATAAAACCTTGACTTCTGATGCTGATGTTGCTGCAGCATTTGAGAGGTTTTTTACTGACATTCCAGTTTCAACTACAAAAGCCTTGATTTCCTCCCCCACTGTAGCTGAATCTGTTTTGAAGGAGAATGTTAAAGATTGTGAAAGTAATTCCATTTAAAAAAAAAATGTGTTATAGATATATTAAAAACATTTAACACTCTCAATAAAAAGAAAACTGCTGATCTGTGGGGTAATTCCGTGGATGCCGCTAAATCAGTAATTATGACAATAGCTCCAGTTTTAGCTTGCATATTTAACGAATGCATTGACTGTGGTGTTTTTCCTGACCTAATGAAACATAGCAAATTAATTCCATTGTTTAAATCAGGTAGCACTTCTGACCCCTCTAATTTTAGACCTATTTCTGTGCTACCCACATTTAGTAAAATTTTTGAAAAGTTGATGCTAGACCAAATTCAAATTCATTTTCATAGAAATAAACTTTTACATTGTAAACAGTACGGTTTTACTAGGGGTCGCTCAACAACTGACGCCGGTGTTGAGCTTTTAATCCAAATATTTGATACCTGGGAGGAATCACAGGAAGCCCTAGAGGGATTTTGTGATTTATCCAAGGCTTTTGATTGTGTTTTACATGAAACTTTGGTCAGGAAGCTTAACCACTATGGAATTAGGGATGCTTCTTTGAGCCTTCTAATCTCATACTTGAGTAACAGGATTCAGAAGGTCAACATTAACGGTAAAAGATCTCCGGGATCAGTGGTTACAATGGGAGTTCCGCAGGGTTCAATACTAGGTCCATTCTTGTTTTTGGTTTATATTAATGACTTACCTTATTTTGTAAAAGACAGTCACGAGATAGTATTGTTTGCTGATGATACTTCACTTTTATTCAAAGTGAAACGACGACACCCAAATTATGACGATGTGAATAATGCGATCTCAAAGATTGTTCACTGGTTTAGTGAAAAAAACTTACTATTAAACGAGGGAAAAACTAAATGTGTAAGATTTGTATTGCCTAATGTTAAGCAAGTAACAACTAGTGTACAAATTAAAGATAGGAATGTGAATCCTGTGTACACCACTGTGTTTAGGCATCACGTTAGATGCCAAGCTTCAGTGGGGCCCACATATAGCTAAATTGTCGAATAGACTTAGCTCTGCGGCTTATGCAGTAATGAAGATCCGTCAGTTAACTGACGTTGATACATCCAGATTAGTTTATTTCAGTTACTTTCATAGTGTAATGTCGTACGGCATTTTACTGTGGGGAAATGCTGCCGACATTCAAACTATCTTTGTGCTTCAGAAGAGGGCTATTCGAGCAATCTATAACCTAAAGGCTGGCGACTCTCTCAGAGAGAGATTTAAGAATATAAATATAATGACAGTTGCATCACAATACATTTATGAAAATTTGATTTATGTTCATAAAAATACTGGAATGTTTTCAAAAAACAGTGATATTCACAATGTAAACACTAGAAGTAAGAACAAATTAGCAGTACCTTATACTAGGCTCCATAAAATAAATAATTATTTTAGGGGTCTGTGTGTAAATTTTACAACAAAGTACCAATTGATATTCAGAAATTAGATCTTAATAAATTTAAAATCAAAATTAAAGAAAAGCTTTATAAAAAAGCTTATTATAAAGTGTCAGATTACACAGAAGACAAAACAGCTTGGATCTGAAATGCTCCAAGCACTCCAACAGCTATTTCTAATTGTCTTTAACTAATTGATACTACATTGTATTGTAATTTTGTATTGCATCATTTTTTTTATATTTTTAAATTCATATTTTGTATTGACCTGGTAACGACATACTCTTTTTTTTTGTAAATGTCGTTGCTTTTGTGCTCTGTGGTTTCTTGCGCCCATTCTTTGCCACAGTTAAAAAATTATGTCCTGAATGGGTAGGTAGGTAGTAGTGGTAGGTTAAAAAAGATTTGGACGATTCAAAGTACTTATTAATTGAGTTTATTGAATAAATATATTTTGACTTGACTTGATTTATTGGTTGACGACTGTTTTAACTTTTTTACCTAATGTTAAAAAGATAAGGTAATTAAACACTAGGATGTATGAGTAAGATGCCTTTGCATATGCTAAAGTTAGACGAAAACTAAATAAAAATGACAGTGACACTGACAGATAGTTGTTGTAAGTTACTATAAGGTTGTTGTGTTGTTGAAATATTTTGTAATACCTATTCTCTCAATTTAATAATTATAAAGAAAGAACAATAATGCAAGACTTTACAAGTATACTTAATATAATTTTCATAATAAGTGGTGGAGTTCTTACGTTCGTTATTTTGTTCATATTCGCTAAAAGGCAGATTACACGCTTTGCGTTAAGATCTCGGAGAGGGCCCCATGTACCTATCGGCGCTGATGCTAAAAAAGTAAGTTCAAAATTAGTAATAATACGTTTAACAACTTGTAATCTAAAACTTTCCATTAAACCCTGCAGTTGGTGACCATTCCAACATTACACAATGTACAGAATATAGTAGGTTTTTGTTTATAATATTCAGCCTTAGATTAAAACAAAAAGGGAAGATACGGCATTAGCGTCTCGTGAGTGAGCCGCCAAAATTAGGCCTAAAGGCACAATTTCACTTCAGTCACAATTTGCCGAGCGAACAGGCTACATCGCACTATCGGGGATATTCTACTGTGTGAAAAAGAGAAAGACGCTACTCCGCAGTGGCGTCGGAATCGGTCGTACGTACTCGTCTCTTGCGAAGCGACCGCGACGCCAACGCGCTACTCGCTGACTCCCTCGCGCTGACGTTGAAACCTACCGCTTAGTCTCGCTCGCTCGATTTACACTTTATAGGTGTGCGTGTGTGAGTGTTTGCTTATGTAGTTGAGTAGGACTATATTTTGAATGACTACAAGTAGGAGCATGCCGTATCTTCCCTTTTTGTTTTAATCTAAGTATTCAGCCTATTAAAAGTATAGGTAGTGCCATACTTCTAGCTCGCTCTGAAGTTGCGATGCGCAGGTGTACAGTTAGCAACATTATAATAGAGCTTTATAATATTTATACAATAAGACATAAAGATAATTTATAAATTAGGCGTTTTATTTATTTTTTAATACCCAAAATTAACCAGGATAAATTTAATAACTAACAACAATTAATTATAAGCAAATATATATTTTAAAAAAATAACATTTTAAGAAGCTGTGGAAGCTGTGCGTTTCCTTATCGGGAGTATGGAAAACTGTTCAAAGATCCGACTTATTTGCTTCTTCATTAATTCTGCGCACCGTCCATAGTCCATACTGAATCCAGTAGCAGCCGAAATTCTTTTTTGTGCATGTTTAAGGTCAATTTGTATACCTTTGTCAGCTTTTTTCTTCATAAACTCTGATACATTATAAATATATTACTTGTCTGCAGAGGTAAGTGGGGGGGTACTCCTTCCTCCCCTCCCCTGCCCCCGCGACTCGATTCAAAAGTTTTACCATGATACATAACCTCAAAATACAAAAATTAACATAACTTAAAAACTACTTGTTTGCGGCAGGGGGGGTAAGTGGGGGGTACTCCTCTCCACTCCATCTCACCCCTCCTCCCCCTCTCCACTCCCAATTTAGGCGACTCGATTCAAGTTTTACCCTGGAAGAAAATGCTTTTTAGCGATAAGGCCGCCAATAGTATGTTATTTTGTGTTTGTCCTTTTGTTGTTACTTTAGTGTACAATATAGAATATTTTATTTTATCTTATCTTACTCTTAATGTATAGTATCTTCCTGTGATTATGCAATGACATTATCTAATGTACTATTACTGTTACTATTCCTGTCACTAGTGCCTTAAAAGAGAGATCGAAAGGCGCATTGAAGCCGTGCCCAGGATAATGCACGAGCCTCGCCTGCTGTGCGCCGAGCCCTCGCACTACATCCTGGAGCCTCAGCAGCCGTATCACTACCGATTTAGGGCTGTGGATGATGTTAAAACTCTTGGTGAGTGGATTGGAATAAGAGAAAAGATGTAATAAGGAGGATGGATGGCTAAAAGCACATAGTGTTATGGCCATAATTAATAATCAATCTCTTTGTTTTTTACTACAGTTAGGTTTTTACTACACATATCAGTGAAGTCACAGTTCCGGCACAGTGAAAAACATTCTTTCACACATTCTCTATGAATTTTGTCAAAAGAATACATCTGTGATTTGCCAGTGGCTACACTGACACTGAGAGCATTATCACTGACAGGTGGGGATGCGTTCATAGAGAATGTATGAAAAACACTGTGACGGTACTGTGCACTGTACTGATATGTGTGAAGCAACCTTTATGTTCCATACAAAAGATTAATTATTCATTCAGACGACTGTAAGTCATTAAGTTCACAATATTTGTCAGCTTATAAAATAATGTCCCACTGCTGAGCTCAGGCCTAATAGACAGAACAATAGCAATAGCAGAATTAACAATGCTTTGCAGATTTTTAAGGACATGCATCTTACTACAATAACTGGGACAAAAGGCTTTACTTCTTTTACTTTACCTTTTAAAACATGGAGGATTTACAGTATTTGTTCATCAATCTTATGACCATGATGATAAATTTTTCATATCATACTTAAAATGTCTACTAAGTATGTAAACCATAATTATTGTCAATCATTGCCATTATTGGTGTACACACCACACTACGATTGTTGATTATACGCTGTTAACTGTAGGTATCAAAAAGTACAAATTAATATTTAAATACAAAAAAACTGCGTATTTCAATTCTAAACAATCAACTGATCAATCAAAATTGCACCCAACCCCACCAACATAGAGGACGAGATCGCCCACCAAGAGCCAGGGCTGCGGCGGCACCCGCGCGAGTCTTTACGCGCGTTCCTGCTGTCCTCACTCGCAGCACCTTTAGACGGGCGCGGCCAGAAGCTGGTGCACCAGTTCTGTGACACCTACGAGTATGCGAGGCACCACCCCGGGGAGTTCGGGGAGGACGAGTACCAGGCGTACAGCAGGCTGCTGCTCAAATTGTTAGATGCGTGAGTTACCATTTTTCTAAGTAATTTAATTCTGTAGTCACATTCTTAGATTATTGGGTCCCAGTCTAGTAGCCCTAGAAACACTTTTTGAGTCCAGTCACATACCCTATATTTGTTTTTTAAAACATGTAATTCCTATCAAATAAGCTTTATGCCCTTGTTTGTTACGAAGACTTCTAGAGGCTACTAACAATTAAACTTCTATTGTGCCTGGTTTTACTGCAGTTGAGCACAAAAGCTCCCAGATGCTTCACGTCCCTTGGCAGCGATAACTTCTAGTCAGGTGGTTCGCTCGCTCGTAATGCCGTCATCACTCGATGCCGACATCTCTTCAACCTATTACCGTCTACTGTTGAATGAAAGCAAAGATTAAGTAGACTTTTCAGTAGAATATACCTACGTTGCCGCAGAGCCCGCCTGCTGAAGAGTGTGGGCGCGTGCGTGCGCGGCTCTCCGCGCTCCAGCCCGCGGCGGCCGCGGCTGCTGGACGCCGCGCGCCTCAGGCCCGCCGCGCTATCGGCGCTGCCCGGCGCCAACAAGCTGCCCAGCGCGCACAAGCATTACACCGCGCTGGAGGTCAGTGACACTGCATGCATCGGTAGGTATTGTAGGTACCAACACTGGCTGCCTGGCGCCAACAAGCTGCCCAGTGCGCACAAGCATTACACCGCGCTGGAGGTCAGTGACACTGCATGCATCGGTAGGTATTGTAGGTACCAACACTGGCTGCCCGGCGCCAACAAGCTGCCCAGCGCGCACAAGCATTACACCGCGCTGGAGGTCAGTGACACTGCATGCATCGGTAGGTATTGTAGGTACCAACACTGGCTGCCTGGCGCCAACAAGCTGCCCAGTGCGCACAAGCATTACACCGCGCTGGAGGTCAGTGACACTGCATGCATCGGTAGGTATTGTAGGTACCAACACTGGCTGCCCGGCGCCAACAAGCTGCCCAGCGCGCACAAGCATTACACCGCGCTGGAGGTCAGTGACACTGCATGCATCGGTAGGTATTGTAGGTACCAACTCTGGCTGCCCGGCGCCAACAAGCTGCCCAGCGCGCACAAGCATTACACCGCGCTGGAGGTCAGTGACACTGCATGCATCGGTAGGTATTGTAGGTACCAACACTGGCTGCCTGGCGCCAACAAGCTGCCCAGCGCGCACAAGCATTACACCGCGCTGGAGGTCAGTGACACTGCATGCATCGGTAGGTATTGTAGGTACCAACACTGGCTGCCCGGCGCCAACAAGCTGCCCAGCGCGCACAAGCATTACACCGCGCTGGAGGTCAGTGACACTGCATGCATCAGTAGGTATTGTAGGTACCAACACTGGCTGCCTGGCGCCAACAAGCTGCCCAGCGCGCACAAGCATTACACCGCGCTGGAGGTCAGTGACACTGCATGCATCGGTAGGTATTGTAGGTACCAACTCTGGCTGCCCGGCGCCAACAAGCTGCCCAGCGCGCACAAGCATTACACCGCGCTGGAGGTCAGTGACACTGCATGCATCGGTAGGTATTGTAGGTACCAACACTGGCTGACTGGCGCCAACAAGCTGCCCAGCGCGCACAAGCATTATACCGCGCTGGAGGTCAGTGACACTGCATGCATCGGTAGGTATTGTAGGTACCAACACTGGCTGCCCGGCGCCAACAAGCTGCCCAGCGCGCACAAGCATTACACCGCGCTGGAGGTCAGTGACACTGCATGCATCGGTAGGTATTGTAGGTACCAACACTGGCTGCCCGGCGCCCACAAGCTGCCCAGCGCGCACAAGCATGACACCATGCTGGAGTACTGCATACATCAGTCGGTACTAACACATCCTAGAGTAGAGGGTTCCAACACTGCACACGCTGTAGTTCGGTACTCAAACTACATACGACAGTAGGTAGGTACTAACATTGCTCACACTAGCCACGCTAGAGGTCGGTAGCCATACTACATACAGTAGGTACCTATCAATCCTGCACACGCTATCAAGAGGTCGGGACTTGCACTATATACGAGAGTAGGTACCAACACGGCACATCCTAGAGGTCGGTACTCACACTACATACGACAGTAGGTACCAAAACTGCACACGCTAGAAGTCAGTACTGCCTAGGATATTACACACCCTAGATTAGACGGTTTTAATGCACTCTAGTTCTAGCACACGATAGAGAAGAGATACCGACACTACACAAGCTAGAGGTCGGTACTCGTATTACACAAGCTAGAAGTCGGTACTAACACTACACACGCTCGGTAATTCTATAGAATTACTTGTATTGAATTACAATCTGTACCTATATTGTGTACTTTCTGTATATTGTATACAATAGTAGATGATGAACTTATCGTATCCCCAGAACATGCCGATCGAGGCCAAGCTGGAGGAGGAGGTGATCCGCGTGCCCGTGAAGACCGAGGCGAAGGCCCCCGCCGACGAGACGGCCGTGTGACCCCGCCGCGTCTCGTACATCTCGCTGCACGCCTCGCTCTAGCAAAAGTCAAAATATATCTAGCAGCGGGAGCCAATGGCGGGGCGGCCGTGTGACCCGCGTCTCATACATTACGCAGCACGTAGTGTTGCCGCCCGATAGACCACTATCGATAGTCTAACGATTGACTATCGATAGTTGAGTAAAAGCAATAGTTAGATGATAGGCCTATCGATAGCTCAATTTAGTGCATTGGTGAAATAGTATCGGTATACTGCAATACTATCGATTGTCTCGATAGTATTGAACCTCAATAGCGAATGCACTATCGGTAGTATCGATACTATTGCTTTATAAAGCTTTATAGCTTTATAAAAAAGCTTATTATAAAGTGTCAGATTACACAGAAGACAAAACAGCTTGGGTCTGAAATGCTCCAAGTACTCCAACAGCCATTTCTAATTGTCTTTAATTAATAAAGCACCACTTTTAATTAAACTTTTTACATTCAAATTCATATTTTGTATTTTATGACCTGGTAACGACATACATTTCTTTTTTGTAAATGTCGTTGCTTCTGTGCGCTGTGGTTTCTTACGCCCGTTCTTTGCCACAGTTAAAAAATGATATCCTGAATGGGTGGTAGGTTAAAAAAGATTTGGACGATTCAAAGTACTTATTATTTGAGTTTATTGAATAAATATATTTTGCATTTGACTTTGACATTGCTGCTGATTATTACAATTACAATCGATACTATCGATAGTTTTGTCCTATCGATAGTGACCTTTCCCTCAATAGTATTGTTATCTATCTAATATTCATAAACAATACTATTGAATCACAGCCTACTACTATCGATAGTATTGATTGTAATTGCAGTAGTCAGCAACAATAGTATCGATACTATTTATTTATTTATTATTAAACATAATTAAACGGGTATAAACCCAATTACATAATTATGTAAACTTGAATGCTTAATTAATAAATACTTATAGTGGAATTCTACTTACAATCGATTTTGGTTCATCCACAAATATATCTATATCTGGGAAGTTAACAAGAAGTGCGTTTAGTGCTTCATGCATTCGACACAATGGCGACTGCGCGCGCGCCACTGTGCGACTCGCCGGATTAGCAAACAGTCTATGTCTACGACCGGCACGTATTCGTTAATAATTATCAGGAACATAAAGGCGACGCCACTGTTCGACACATTCAGGCGAGTCAATTACTCCCCGTAAAATCGACAGAGCGGTTGAAATATCCGTACGAGCTCTCCTGAGTTCTGAAGAGTCCATTCCCATCTATCGAGAGTGTACACAAAACAGATAGTAATTAAAAAATAACAAGAAAGCATCACAAATTGTATAAGAGCTAAATTCCTATCTAAAACATGTGTACACAGCACGATTCATAATAAGCGTCCATATTAAAGTTAATCTAATCTAAAACTAACATTCAATTAAAAACGATTTATATACTTAGAATGTAGAATAATAAAAATCAAACAAATCGAAAACTTTTCTAGAATAATGTTGACAACTATAAGAAGTTTTCTTAATAAGCGGGAGATGCCGAGCCATTGAGCTTCAATACTATCGATAGTATTGCAGTATACCGATACTATTTCACCAATCTGAGCAAACGATACTATTGATACTATAGATTAGGCCTATCGATAATATAGATGATTTCCGAGGTCAACTATCGATAGTTCAGCAACACTAGCTGCACGTACTCTCTACTACAATATCATATCAACTACTGCGTTCATACGATCGAAGAACTTCTCGGTCTATCACTTTTCGGCGATATTGGCTTGCACGCGAGTACGTACGCGCGGTTGGAATGGACATTGTTCATAGTAGTTACTGAAACGCGGCTGTTCCGGGCAGCGATATATACGTTACACTAGACAGGCCCTTCCGAACACGCACTATGTTCCACTCATCTGCGGAGTCGACTCGGCACCTTGCTTTAGTGTGGCTTTGACATTCACGCCAGCGGAGCGGCGAAAATAATTCTTTATTTCTTTTCAAAGTGTACACCTAGTCGTTTACTACAATTCAGTTGTCAAGTAAGTGAAATTAATTGATATTCAAGTCATTATTATGCATTGACCTAAAGAGATAGACAAAAACGTCTATACAAAACATTTGTTCCAATTCGTAGGGCGTGTCAAGATATCGTCCCAAATAGATTGTCAACTACCAGAGGGGACACAACTTTTGTGCCTACAATACTTTTTCATCTCGGCGGTCCGTAATTGACTTTTAGTACTAACAGCACTGGAATATGACAGATCGCCCATACTTCAACTATGAAATCACTGTGACGTAGATAACATATTGACACTCGCCATGACGTAGATAACATATTGACACAAAAAAATTCAAAATATCAAATCTGGTTGAAAAACAATAAAAACAACTTAAAATATTTTTTTAAAACAACACAATGAGTCAGTGCTCCTCAGTCACATATTTTACCTACAACCCGGTTTTGTATGGGAACATCTGTAAGTTTTTAGTCTATGATTATAGAAGCCGGAAATGAAAAAATATCATTTCTATTCTATTATTACGATACAACTACCTATTATTGACTTGAATAACAATTAATTTCACTTACTTGACAGCTGAGTTGTTGTAAACGTCTAGGAGTACACTTTGTCATGAAATAAAGACTTGTTTTCGCCGCTGCAGCGGCTGACGGCGACTTTAGGTCTCTCATTCCACAATTTGAACAAATGGTTTGTATGAACGTTCTTGTCTATACTTCTAGGTCAATGGTTCCGGGCGGGTTGGCGTGACAAGTTTAGTGTTACGCTATTTCTAGACCGACATCTAAGTGTAAAAGTTATTAACAATTTGTAAATTATTTTCATTACACACATACATATAATCACGAACCCGAAGGGTTAGTCAGAGACTAGGCTATGAGGACAGCAAAAGCAGTCCTCTGCCAAAGTCCACTTTTGCGAAAGAACATGTGCTCAGCGTGACAGGTGGTGAGCCCATCGCCGCTTTAAGCTGGTGGATGTATGTGCACTCTTTAGTTCTTTTGTCGCCTTTTACGACACCCAAGGGAAGAGAGGGGGTTGTAGTATTCTTTCACCGTCACGGTTAATTTTTATTAATGTTTATAATTTATATCATTTGAACTAAAAACGGGCATACCGTTGTAGTACCGCTTGTAATAAAATGACTGTCTTAGGCGGGACTCGAAGCCACGCCCTTTCTTGTTTAAGGTTTTAACCTAAACATTGATCGAACTAGTCGGAACTAGTCGTAGTAGGAATATCGGCCTGATTTGCAACTATTGTAAATATTGTACATAGTAGTGATAATATTGTAAAAAATAAGTATAATATTTATAACGTAGAAGTTCTGAGTGTATATTGTATTGTAGATACATGTTCTTGTTCTTGTTCGTTCAAATTTATAAAAAATTCGTCAAATCTAAAAATATTATTAGCGCAATTTTCTTTTTGCTTCCCCAAAGCTATATTTATGTTAAAAAAATATTTATGATGTTTATAGGCCTTTTAGCTTTTTTAAATAAATATGATCCAATGTATACAGCTGTGTAAATATGTATAACTTATTCATTATTTTAGGACTATAATAAAAGGTATTTCTTGTATAAGAATAAAACCAATAATTATAAAATCAAATAATCTTTTAATTCGTAACAAAACCTTATCACTAAGAGTTAAAATATATAAATCAACGTTGCATTTGCACAATCAAAAAATATCTTAATTAAGGTTAGAACCAGTTCATATTTTGGCGCGGTACATTTAAAAACACTAAACAGACTTTATCCAATAAATCAGAAGTCTTACTTTTGCTTGACGGTAAAAACTACCGAAAAAATGCAGTCTATGGCTAGTCAAAACTCCTCTGATATTATGAGATACATTCATTGCACACTATTGATGTGTTTGATTAATTCGATATTTAGTTAGTTATTTGAATAATCAGTCTTCTAGATTTGTAGCGCTTTTCGCGAAATGGATGTCCCTGTATAAAAAATACGAATTTATTTTAATTGTTAGGATTATTTATCAGATAACCCTAGAGCGCCTCTAAAAGCAAGGGTTTCTGTGGTCAAGTGGTTAGGCCACCGGCCTCAAACCCAGAGGTCCCGGATTCTTTGGTGGTAGGGCTTGTTTTTTGGGTTACACGCATAATGACAACTGTACACAAATTTACCTATACGCATAATGACACACACGCGAATTGACAAACACGCATAATGACACACACGCAATATGACACTCACGCATAATGACACATTTCAATGGGTTTGAAAATGAATATGATGCATTTAAATTAGATTAATTTGTAATTTATTTTTTGTAATAATTAACAAAAAACTAAACATTTTAATACTAAGAAAGAAAATCCACGCTTACATATTATATGTACAGTCAGCATCAAAAGTAGCTGCGTACTTTGGTACTGAGACATGGTATTATAGTATTTATTTAGTATTCATTTAATTTAACAAATCGCAATTTCCGTAGAAACTGTATCGCACTTAACTTGTTACTTTTCAATGTCTTTATTATTTTTAAATAAGACTTGTCAAACATTACATCAGATTTCTTTTGGTTTCGTTTCAGTTTGTAAATTATTTCAAATCGTTAGGATAAATATTTACTGAATACGCAAAAATACCATACCATCAAAATGTTAGAGCCTATTCGATAAAATAGCAAAATAAAACCGTCGTTAGTGGCCGGCCATATGGATGACCGGCCATCCACATGGCCGGCCACTAACGACGGTAGATCAATGTTTCATCATAACTGATTGTCAAATACTTGTAAAAGTATTTCTTTCGGATGTTGTGGGTATTTCTACAACATTGATGAGGCACCGTGCGCAACGGCGTTAAATCTGCATTACACTTGAAAATTTCGACGCTTCTCCTGTGATCTCGGTAGCTCAGCGATCGGAGTAGTCACCTGGATAGCGAAGGGTCGTGAGTTCGAATCCTACCTGGGCCAAGCTGGAGATCCGTCTTTTTTCTTGTGTAATGATTTTCATCAATACTCTAATGGACGTTACGGTAATTTTCCAATTTCGCATATATAATATATCATTTCGCGTATATGTCGTGTTACGGACAGAAGTCTCGACTTTATAATATTATATAGTTAGATATAATACGGCTAAATTTAGGTATGTGTATTTGCATAAGTAGATTAAGTCTCATATGTGTAAAGGTTTTTTGATAATAAATAATTAATTTTTTGCGTTTCATTTAAACAAAAGGTAAAAGTTATTAAACAGGTAATGGTTTTGACAAGGTAAGGGCCAAGTATACGTGCCCAGGGGCCTTACGCCTCTCTAAGGTAATTAAAGTTAGGAAAGTAAGACATTAGCTTTCGTAATTATAGGTTTCTATTGTTAGGAATATCAATGTAATTAAGAAGATAAATAAGTAGGGTATCCAGATTACGAGTGATACCGTAGGGTAGGTAATAAATTTAAGATAAAAAGAGAGGTCCGAACGAAAGGGACAGCTGCACAAATTACGACGGTTCATGTGGGTAGTTAGTTATGATAAAATGTAAAACTGCCCACATGAGCCGGCAGCTGTCCCACAAGGCTGCTAGTTGCCAACCCATAATGTGTTTAAGTCACGGCCGGTCAGAGCAGAATTTGTAAGCTCTCCGGACCCCACCTTGAAGAATAAAGAAGCACTAATCAAGAACCGAGTTTTATTGAAGAACATACAGTCCACATCGAAGCACAACGGCTAAACTGTTCGGCGACTACACCCGTCGGGAACAATTACTTTGGTCCTTCGGAGCCGGATTTGAAGAACTGAAGCCTTCGTCCATTTGAAGATAGAACACCAACGTGACCACCAACGTGACCACCAACGTAACCACCAACGTAACCACCAACGTAACCACCAACGTATTGTAACCACACCACTTGCGTTCTGCAACAAGTGCTAACGCGGGCGGACCGCGGCTCAAAACGTCACATCACCTAACGGTGCCAAACGGTGTGCGTTCTGAGTAAACGCCGTTCAAGGCGGGACGACTTATCGGACGGGGTCGTCAGTTTGTCCTTTTTAGGGCAAGCTTAAGAGTCCGGCTACGCCAGTACGGTTTGTCGTGGAGCGGGGGTCCTTTCTGTAGGCACTGCCTAAGCTGTCGGACACTCCAGCCGATTCGCGAGCGCCCCGTTGTCCACGTCGACTCTCTGCTGGGTAGGTCCTACCTTTCCACTCCCGCACGAACTCCATCCTTGGACGGGCTCCCCACATAGTGTGCCCGTTTGAGATTGTTAGGAGTAGGGGCAGCAAGAAAGAAGATGCCGACCACCCGAAGACAAAGCCAAGCCGAGACGACAACGGGACTACGAACGTTCGACAGACCACCCGCATCACCCTCAAACCTTGCCTCAACCGTGACGCCAATGGAACCGCAACAAGAGACCGCTGAACGCGGCATCACCGCCACTACGGAAGTTAGACGCAACGACGACGCACCCCCACCCGACGCGCCCAGAGCCGGGCCGCCGTCGGTACGATCGACAACGAGGGTCGCCTCACGAGTGAAACAAGCGCAACTTCAAGCGGAGGAGCGGCTCGCCAAAGTACGTCGGCGAGAGTTACAATTGGAAACGGAAATGATTAAGAAGAGACTTGCATACGAAATCGCCGTTATTGAAGAAGAAACGGATTTAGAACCGGAGAGCCTACCCGCCGATATTGCCCAACAGAGAGTGGATGAATGGTTGGATCGGCGTCGGAACGTGCATGAGCCCGACACAGATAAAGTCGGAAATGTGCGACAAAGACAAAAGGATGCGCGCGCAAGTGAGATGGACAGAGGTCGCCACCTCACTGATTCGCCATATGTTGAAAACGAAAACGTAGTGAAAGAGGCAACCGTGATCAAACGAGCAAAGACGACACGGGGATGGTTAAGCTCACACTTACACTAGAGAAAATGATGCATAATCGACCGGTACCACGACAGGCGCTGGATTTGCCTATATTCAGCGGCTCGCCGGCCGAATGGTTGCCGTTTAAAGCGGCGATGCGCGATACGACTAAACAATTTAACTTTAGCAAAGCCGAGAACTTGGCACGATTAAGAAGCTGTCTTAAAGATGAAGCAAAGGAAGCGGTGTCCGCTCTTTTATATACGGCCGTGGACCCGGAAGTTGTTATGAAAACACTCGAGCAATGCTTCAGACGGCCAGAAGTAATAATTGATCGAGCGCTGGACGACATTAAGAGACTGCCGCGTCCCGGCACGACGGCCAGTGAGTTGAACACGTTCGCGATCAAACTGCAGAACATTGTGTGCATACTCGATAATATCGACAACAGAGGGTACTTACGAAATCCAATGTTAACGCGAGAAGTGGTGGACAAGCTCGGACCGCACCTACGCTCAAGGTGGTGCGACTACGCAACTGACTACGGAAGCTATGCCGAGCCTGAGATCGTCACGCTATCCCACTTCCTCATGAGAGAAGCCGACAGAGCCCTACAGTATGCATACGTGAGCTACAACCCTACGCGAAAGAACGTTATTACGGAAACACGAGCGAACGTGAAACAACGAATCGAGCGAAAGAAAAATACGGCTGTATACGCAACAAGTGATGACGTCATAAACAAAGAATGTCTATGTTGTGGAGGACGTCATGACGTGCCGCAATGTGATCGCTTTAAAACCATGACGGTTAAACAACGATGGGAATGGATAAAGAAATGCGGAGTGTGTTTCCGTTGTGCGAATAAGAAACACCGTCGCCTACAATGCGATAAACGCGATCTGTGCGGAGTTGATGATTGCCGCCATCCCCACCACGCCTTGCTACACGAACACCGCACCAGGCCGAACGAAACCGAGATGGTGGCGTCGGTTAATCACTCGACCGATGCTACCAAGGTGTTACTGAAAGTATGTCCCGTTACCATCAAGGGACCAAAGGGGTCAATCGACACATACGCCTTGCTCGACGAGGGGTCGACTGTTACGCTAATCGACCAAGACCTTGCGGACTACGTAGGCGCGGACGGGCCGGCGAACGATTTGAAAATACGAAGCGTGAATACACAAACGACGTGCGAAACCAAGACGGTGAATTTAAAGTTAATTGCAACTACGAATAAACGACAATTCGACATTAAAGCTAGAACGATGAAAGATTTATCACTCAACGGACAGACGGTGCACGACTGTTTGAGATACACTCATATGAAAGAGTTATCAAACAGCAACGTCTGCTACGGACATGTCAAGCCTCGAATACTGATTGGGGCAGACAATTGGCATCTCATAGTCACACGAAGATTGCTACAGGGCAAGCGAGACGAACCGATCGCATCGCTCACGAAGCTGGGCTGGGTAATACACGGATCAGCACCGTGGTCAAGCGTGCTGATGGAGAGTAATACGGCTGCGGTGTTATACGTAAACACGCCGCAGTGCGCGACGATCTCGCGCACTCTCTTACCCGACAACGAACTCCATGCTATGGTAAAGAAGCACTTCGAAATTGACTCACTGGGAATAACAAAGAAGGAGCGAGTGAGCCCGAGTGATGCACGCGCCATAGAATCGTTTAGAACGACGACAAAGAAAGTCAACGGAAAATACGAAGTTAGATTACCGTGGCGACGTGATGACGTCACGCTGCCGCCAAGTTACGAGTCAGCATTGAGACGATTGAAATCCATAGAACGGAAGATGGACAAGTCTGACGAATTCAAACGAGCTTATACGAATCAAATAGAGAATCTATTTGATAAACACTACGCCGAGGAAAGTAGCGAGAGCGATTTGATGAGCCCGCATTTATGGTACTTACCTCACTTCGCCGTAACAAATCCGAATAAACCCGGAAAACTACGAGTTGTCTTTGACGCGGCCGCCGAAGCAAACGGAGTTTGTCTGAATGACGAGCTTTTGGAGGGTCCCGACTTACTACGCGACCTGGCGGGCCTGCTACTACGATTTCGCGAACGAGCTATCGCAATTACGGCCGACATCCGGGAGATGTTTCTTCAAGTTAAGATATTTAAAGGTGACCAACCCGCTCAGATGTTCCTATGGAGGGGCGCCGACCGAACGAAGCCACCTACGCGCTACAAGATGACGTCAATGATATTCGGAGCTAAGAGTTCACCTTTCTTAGCGCACAGCGTGAGAGATTTGAACGCTGAAACGCACGCTGCCGAGTATCCGCGCGCATACGAAGCAATTACGAGAAACCATTATATGGACGACTACGTCGACTGCTACGACACCGAGCAAGAAGCGATTGAAACGATAAAGGAGGTCGCGAAGGTTCACGAGCAGGCAGGATTCACGCTGGCCGGTTATAACTCTAACGGACCGTGCGTGTTGCGTGAGCTGCCTGCAGAAAGCCGTGACACATCACCTCGACAGCTCGGCGCTAGTTATCAACAATGGGGCAGAACGTTCGGTTTACTATGGGACGCTGCTACAGACGAGTTAGCGTTTAACACCGAGATGGTTCGCGTGCACGACGACGTGAAGCAAATGAGGCGCGCTCCTACTAAACGAGAGGCGCTGAGTGCGGTTATGTCAATATTTGACCCACTCGGACTGTTGAGTTATTATACTATACGAGCGAAGATCATCTTACAAGGCATATGGCGGTTAAAAATAGAATGGGACGAGGTCTTACCCGATTACGAGGCCGGCGAGTTCCATGAATGGTTGAACGGATTGAGGGCATTACGTAGTCTGCGTCTACCCTGGCGTCTACATACGGGGGGAGTGACGAGAAAGCAGCTACATGTTTTTTTGTGACGCCAGCGAGGTCGCTTACGGCGTTGCAGTATATTGGAGAATGAAGGGTGAAAATGGCGAAATACAAGTCGCACTCGCCGCTGCTAAGGCCAGAGTGGCACCGATAAAGCAACAAAGTATTCCGAGAATGGAGTTGCAAGCGGCGTTGATAGCTACGCGACTAGCAAGCTCAGTATTGAATGAACAAAGATGGCAACCTGAGAGAGTCGTATATTGGACCGATTCACAAACAGTGTTGAAATGGATTAATAACGACACGGTGCGTTACACCCCCTATGTAGCGCATCGCTTAACTGAGATCACAGAAACGACGATGCCGTCACAATGGCGATGGGTCCCTACGGCTCACAATGTCGCGGACGACGTAACGCGCGGCAGTGAGATTATGAAAACGAAGAATGATCGGTGGTTTGTCGGACCGGCATTTTTATATGCAAACGAAACCGAATGGCCTACGAGTGACGTCATCAACAACGAACACAGCGCGGAGAGTGAACACTGCGTGACGCACACGCACACGTGGCAGAGTGATAGTAGCGTAGTGCCAGACGCTAAGCGCTTCTCTTCCTACGAGCGTTTAGTTAGAACGATGGCGAACGTGCTACTATTCACTCAGAGATGCCGCCGCCGCGCTAGTAACATGATAATTGAACATATCAACGAGGCCGAGCGCCTACTAACCATTGAATCGCAACGAGAGCTTCGCAGACGACATCGACCGCCTCAAAGCATCCCGCAAACTACGCGCGGGCAGCAGACTACGACGACTCGACGTGTTCATCGACGAAGGCGGAGTATTACGAGCAAGAGGGCGAATAAGGGCAGCGGGTGTGTCTGCCCCCGCTACTACGCCCGTAATACTGGACGGCAGCCACCCGTATGCGCGGTTGCTACTTAAACGTGAGCACCGTCGCGCCCACCACTCGCACAATGAGCGCGTCGTCAACGAAATAAGGCAACGATACTGGGTTCTACGATTAAGGCCGGCTGTGAGAACCGTGGCGTTCAATTGTGCATTTTGTAAAGTGAGAAAGACGCTACCTACGACGCCGGTGCACGGCGACTTACCAAAAGCACGTATGGAAGCATTTGTACGGCCTTTTACGAACTGTGGCCTAGACTATTTTGGCCCGATGACTGTGACTATCGGCCGGCGCCATGAGAAACGATGGGGGGCGCTATTCATATGCCTCACTACTCGAGCTGTGCATATTGAACTTACGGCGAGCTTATCTACCGACTCAGCGATTATGGCTCTAAGACGAATGGCGGCCAGGAGGGGACGGCCCCACATTATATATAGTGACAACGCTACGAATTTTAAAGGCGCGGACCGAGAATTAAAGGCCGCATACAAAGAATGGGAGCCAGCGCTACGAGAATACGCTCTAACGCAACGCACAGAGTGGCGGTACATTTCGCCAGGCGCGCCACACCAAGGCGGCGCATGGGAACGGCTGATGAGAACAGTCAAAACGGCGCTGCGCACTACGCTCAACGAGAAGTCACCGCGTGAAGAAGTACTTATGACGCTACTAGCCGAAGCCGAGCACACTGTCAACGCTCGGTCTCTAACACACGTCCCTGTGAGCATCGACGACCCGGAAGCGCTGACACCCAATCACTTCCTTTTGGGTAGCTCGAGCGGCCTGCCCACCACTGGGCCGTGCGAGCGCGCCGACCGAAACACATAGCGGGCGGCGCAGGCGCTGGCGGACGAGTACTGGCGACGCTGGCTGCGCGAGTATCTACCACTACTCATACCGCGCGGCGGCACGCGCGACTCCGAGCGACGCAACGTACGAGAGGGCGACGTGGTCATAATTGTGGATAACACACTACCCCGCAATGTATGGCCTAGAGGCGTCGTCACGAAGACATTTCCTGGACCTGACAACGAAGTACGCAACGTAGAGGTGCGCACCAAAGGCGACACGTTCCGACGACCGACGACGAGACTGGCTGTCCTGCCGATGGAGTGAAGAGGCTACGCGGATGCTGCGCCGGGGGGAGCCTGTTACGGACAGAAGTCTCGACTTTATAATATTATATAGTTAGATATAATACGGCTAAATTTAGGTATGTGTATTTGCATAAGTAGATTAAGTCTCATATGTGTAAAGGTTTTTTGATAATAAATAATTAATTTTTTGCGTTTCATTTAAACAAAAGGTAAAAGTTATTAAACAGGTAATGGTTTTGACAAGGTAAGGGCCAAGTATACGTGCCCAGGGGCCTTACGCCTCTCTAAGGTAATTAAAGTTAGGAAAGTAAGAGATTAGCTTTCGTAATTATAGGTTTCTATTGTTAGGAATATCAATGTAATTAAGAAAATAAATAAGTAGGGTATCCAGATTACGAGTGATACCGTAGGGTAGGTAATAAATTTAAGATAAAAAGAGAGGTCCGAACGAAAGGGACAGCTGCACAAATTACGACGGTTCATGTGGGTAGTTATGGTAAAATGTAAAACTGCCCACATGAGCCGGCAGCTGTCCCACAAGGCTGCTAGTTGCCAACCCATAATGTGTTTAAGTCACGGCCGGTCAGAGCAGAATTTGTAAGCTTTCCGGACCCCACCTTGAAGAATAAAGAAGCACTAATCAAGAACCGAGTTTTATTGAAGAACATACAGTCCACATCGAAGCACAACGGCTAAACTGTTCGGCGACTACACCCGTCGGGAACATGTCGTTTTGCGTATATGTCATTTCGCGTATATGTCGTTTTGCGTATATATCATTTAGCGTACATGTCATTTCCATATATGTCATTATGCGTGGCCGAAATGTGTCATTATGCGTGTAACCCTGTTTTTTAACCCACCAACCCGCGTTGGGCCAGCGTGGTGGGTTATGGCCCAATATGTGTGCTAATTGTCCACGTGGGAGGCCTGTGCCCAGCAGTGGGACGTTTATAGGCTGATGATGATAATGATGAGGGCTTGTTTTAATTTTATCTAAATATGCTGCCATAAAGTTAGGCGCATTGTTGTGTTGCGACAGTTAGAGATAAGATAGCCAGTTCCTCAGTTAATGAGCAAACCGGGTGAAGTGCGCTTCCATCATCGGCCATAACATCACCTAACATTACATACATACACATAATCACGACTATTATCGGGGGGGGGGGGGGGGTCACTCCGCAGTTTAGGTAGGTTCGTTAGGCGCGCCTCCGCAGTTTGGCCTAAGCGTATGGCAGTAAAAGCACCCAACACCGAGCGCCGAGTCGCAACACGAGTAATCCCTGCGCGCGCAAGTAAACCCAAGCTCTGTGACGTCATGACGTCAAATCGATATCGAGTCAGCGTTGCTTAACGGAATATGAACGCTCGGGTCACACGATAAGTTTCAATTTCGTGTAAAAGTCGCTAGAAAGTGAATCTTCTGTACGGTAGTACTATTAGTTATTCTGTGCTATTATTCCCGAAGGGTTAGCTAGAGACTAGGCAGGAGACCGTCTGCCGAAGCACTCGCCGAATCGTGTTCTTCATTCAGTTCTCATAAGACTAGCGTCTCAGGAGAGTGGCCTCGTGAACACGTGTAGTTCACTGCCTATTTTATAGATAGATAACCGCAGCTGTCACGCTTGCTCACTTCTCGTTGCACGAAGAGTACAATTCGTAGTTGCCACTGCTCGGGTCGTCAACTCTAAAGTTGACTTCCATAATAGGAGTGTCTATTTAAGAGGGGACAACTACATATAACACAAATTTTCAGGAATTAAGAAAAACTGATACCTATTTTTATACATAAATTAGTGAATTTGAATGTTAGGTAATAAATAGATCAAAGTACATCACATACAACAGCTTAAATAAATATTTGTTTAAGTGAATTTTGAATGTGCTATAAATAAAACAATTTCAATGTCCCATTTTGAGCAGAAATTTGGTAAAATATCCCGTTTTGGATTTGTAAACATCTGAATTGGAAAGAACCCTCAGGACGACTTCGTCATTTTCTTAAACTTGACACTTTCCTAACTTGTCTCATTTTTAACTCGGCTCTTTCTTAGTTGGTCTCTTTTGCAAAGTTGACACTTTCATAACTCGTCTCATTTTTAACTCGGCTCTTTCTTAGTTGGTCTCTTTTGCAAAGTTGACACTTTCATAACTCGTCTCATTTTTAACTCGGCTCTTTCTTAGTTGGTCTCTTTTGCAAAGTTGACACTTTCGTACGTCGTTTTATTCTTAACACGGCTTTTTCTTTTTCTTTGTCAAGTATGATAATAAGGCTCCCAAGTTTCGTTTATTCTTCGGAACAGGGGAGGGGTAGCCAGTAGGTGCCAGGTTTTTTGCATTGCAGCATTGCCACTTTGTGTTCCCTCATTAATGACGTGCGTAACTAAATTTATACACAACGGCAGTCGGAAAGGGGGTACTAAGCCGAAAGAAGGGTAAAGTATACATGATATTAAATAACTTTTGTCCAAGAACTTTTCTTCAAACTTCTTTAATTTTAGATTAACAGCTGTTTTAAGTTTTCATAAGAAACAACGCTGTGGTAACCCATTGATTGGCCCTTACGTCGGAACGCTTTAAGATGTATGTAAACTCATTTATTATTGTAGGTACAGTCGAGTTCATAAATATGTATACACTTTAGTACCTTGGCTTGTCTATTTAATGTCTGTTTAAACTGCCATACATGAATTGTCAAAGCGATTAAAGTGACAAGGTACTAAAGTGTACACATATTTATGAACTGGACTGTACGCATCCAGTCCAGTTAATCTTGAAAAAAATATGAATACAGGTGTCCCGTAACAACTTTCATAGAGTTTATGAAAAAAATTAAGATTTAGGAAAGTGTCAAGTTAAGAAAGAGACCAACTAATAAAGAGCCGAGTTAAAAATGAGACCAGTTAGGAAAGTGTCAAGTTTAAGAAAATGACAAAGTCGTCCGGAGGGGAGACGGGTTGGAAAAGTGTCAACTTTGCAAAAGAGACCAACTAAGAAAGAGCCGAGTTAAAAATGAGACAAGTTAGGAAAGTGTCAAGTTTAAGAAAATGACGAAGTCATCCTGAGGGGGAAAGAACACGTTGATGGCCTGTGTAGTAGGATTAACAAATTTGTATATGCTCTGAAGGAAGTGAGACGCATTATAAATAAACAGGCCGCAATCACGTGCTACCATGCTTATATAGCCTCGATACTTCGTTACGGGATTTTGACGTGGGGTAATAGTACTGACATTAACAGGGTGCGTTTATTTCCCAAAAAAAAATGTATAAGGGCTATATCTGGAATCTCCCCTGACAAGCCTTGTGAACCCATATTCAGAGAACTTGGTTTATTGCCACTGTCATCGCTATACATTTACGAATTATTCGTCAAAAAACATAAAGTGCTTTTTAAAACAGCAGGCGAATCTAATTCTAGATTAAAAAGAAATTCACACAGACTCGTGCATAAAGCCATGCCGAAGTCTGTAAAGTTTGTTAATAGCTGTGTAGTGTAGCATTGTGTGTTCGTATATTTAATAAACTACCTGATGAGATTAAGAAATCGATGACAATATATTTAATAAGAAATTGCTGATATTTTTAAAAAGTAATGATTTTTATAACATTAATAATTTTTTGAATAATGTATAGTTAACATTTCGTGCTTGTTTGTAATTTGATATTTTATGTTATTTATAAATCCTAGATTAACTCAGCCATTAATTTGCATGCTAAACCTGTATTAGCTTAACATGTTGATCTGTAATAGTTTTGTAACATCTTCTATACCATGTTAAATGCAAATAAATTATTATGAATTATAAATAAAATATTTGTAAAATGTTAACGAAACCCGCACCGAAATATATTTATTTTAGTTTCTGGTCACGGGTCGTATAGTTTGAAATGTTCGGATTAGGTTCGGATACACTGACGTAAACATTTCTATTTCTACAATTATTATGAAAATTATCTGGTTTAGTATGAAAAATGTTCCCTTTTGTTCAGTTTTCCTAAAATATCCTGTTTCGATTGAGACTGGTCAATTCAAAGCCGATTTAGTACAGAAACTTCTTTCTTTTGATGAGTTATCATGAAGCCACACTAAGATATTAGGGCAAAAACTGATTTCCGTCGCTAACTCAAAAATGGTCAAAAGTGTAAATTAAAACTGTTTTAACGGGACTAAACACGATTAATTATGTAAGTAAGTACATATCTACTTACTGCTTGACGTTTCGAAAATAAATGTCTATTCTATTCTTTCGGCCGTGATGCTGCGGCCGTGGTCACAAGCGAACTGGCGGTGCGCGGCGTCGTCGGCTCGGGCGGGTGTTTGTTTCTTCATCCACCCTCACACGTTCACTTAAATTGTCACAGTGCAATGAATCTTCAGTAACACGACTCCGGCACACCACACTAACAGTATCGGAGTTTCTTGTTATAGACCGACGTTGCGGTTTGCATTTGCCAATCACTGGATTCCACGCTGATGATAATTTAAACCCGTCCTCCCGATTGAAATTTTTATACTTCTTGATCTCAATCGCTTCACGTACTATCCTGCTATGATAATAACGATCGGTGGAGAGGATTTTTGGATCATGTAACTCCATCCAGTGATTAACTCCAGCTACCAGCAAGTAGATATGTACTTACTTACAAAATTAATCGTGTTAGGTCCCGTTAAAACAGTTTTAATCAATGCAACGCGATAGTTTAAAGTCTTAAAATTGTAAATGTCCCCTTTTAAACAGACACTTCTCTGTCCTCTTTGTTAGCGGAGGAGTAAGCACACTCACTTCTCGAAACCGATCCGGGAGCCTAGCCAGTTCTCACGTACTATGCGGCTGGACCGGAGGCACGACATCTAGGGGGCCGCATCTACTAGTCCTCCAGACTAGTACCGGAGAAGTCAGCAGCGAGATCCAATGAGAACCACCGAAAAAAGCTGCTAACTTAAATGGAAACTCACAATCTCGCTTCAGGCCACTCCGAGACCGCTATTAAGCCCCACCCACTCGCTGTGCAAGAGTTTGGAAGGCACACAATACCAGGACAAACGGAACATTCCCAAGCTCTATAGCTAATCACGCTAACAATTGGTTATTTGACAGTAAAGTTGTAACAATAAAATATGAAATATGTCTGATATGGTAGTTTATAATTTAACAATAATTATCCAATAGTTTTTTATTAGGGTGCCGTAGCCAATGGCAAATGGCAAAAACGGAACCCTTATGGATTCGTCATGTCTGTCTGTCTGTCCGTCCGTATGTCACAGCCACTTTTTTCCAAAGCTATATGAACTATACTGTTGAAACTTGGTAAGTAGATGTATTCTGTGAACCGTATTAAGATTTTCACACACAAATAGAAAAAAAACAATAATTTTTGGGGGTTCCCCATACTTAGAACTGAAACTCAAATTTTTTTTTCTTCAACCCATACGTGTGGGGTATCTATGGATAGGTCTTCAAAAATGATATTGTTTGTGAGGTTTCAAATATCATTTTTTTCTAAACTGAATAGTTTGCGCGAGAGTCACTTCCAAAGTAGTAAAATGTGTAACTTCTAAAATAAGAGAATGATAAAACTAATAAAAATATATGATGTACATTACCATGCTAACTTCCACCGAAAATTGGTTTGAACGAGATCTAGTAATTTTTTTTAATACTTACTTACTTACTTCGCTGGCTCAGCGACCCGAAGTGGATCTTGGCCTCCGACAACAAAGTGCGCCATTCTTTCCTATTTTGTGCCAGGTTGGACCAGTTGGGCACGTCTAGCTCTATCAGATCTTTGGCGACCTCATCTTTCCAGCGATACCTTTTTTAATACGTCTTAAATTAATTAATTAAAAAATATACTATTATTAAAACAAAGTCATAACGAACTACAAGAACTTTTATATGATGTTACTTTCTTTTTTTATAGCAGAAGGAGGCAAACGAGCAAGCGGGTCACCTGATGGAAAGTAATCACCGCTGCCCATGGGCACCCGCAAAACCAGCGGAATCGCAGACGCGTTGCCGGCCTTTAAGGAAGGAATAAATAACCGTTTCTTGAAGATTCCTAAGTCGTATCGGTCCGGAAATACCGCCGCCGAGAGCTGGTTCCACAACACTTGTAGTTCGAGGCAGGAAATTTCTTGAAAAACGCACAGTAGTAGACCGCCATCCATCAAGATGAAGTGGATGGAATGACAGTCGATTGCGTGTAGTGCGGTGAAGGAAATCAGCGGCAGGGATCAAGCCGGACAATTCCTCAGAACTCATGATATATACGGTACAATATACAGAGAGACGCAACGTCTCTCCGAAGAGCCAGTGGATCGAGCCGACATGAAATAACCACGTCGTCGACAATTCGAGCAGCTCTGCGTTGAATACGGTCAAATGGAAGGAGTTGGTATTGGGGTGCTCCAGCCCAAAGATGGGAGCAGTATTCCATATGCGGCCTGACCTGTGCTTTATACAGTTGTAAGCGGTGGGCCGGCGTGAAATACTGACCCGCTCTATTAAGCACACCCAGCTTTTTCGAAGCTAATTTAGCTTTACCTTCCAAATGACCTCGAAACTGAACGTCACCCGAAATATCGACGCCAAGGATTCCAATAGTCAGATTGGTATCAAGAGGAGCTCCCTCAAAGTTCAGAGGTACGACGAAGGGATGTTTTTTCGCGATAAATGCGCAAACTTGTGTTTTGAAGGGGTTAAAGTGGACTAGGTTATATCGGCCCCAATTCGAGACTTGACTTAACATGTGTAACTCGGTGTCAGTCACAAGTTTATTCCGGCTCTCGATGACGCTTTCCAGAGAAATATTAACTCGCCCGGTGTAGAGCGTATCCCCAGTACTGTCGTCTGCATAGCAGAGAATGCTGTTGTTATGCAACATGTCATTGATATGCAGAAGAAACAGAGTAAGGGACAACACACCCCTGCGGGACTCCCGCATTCACGGGCTTCATGTCGGAGCACGAACCGTCGACTGCGACTCTGATGCTACGCCCAGTGAGAAAGCTGACAACCCATGAACACAATTTCTCAGGAAGCCCGTATGATGGAAGTTTAGAGAGAAGAGCCTTGTGCCATACCCTGTCAAAGGCTTTTGCTACGTCCATGCTAATTGCCAGTGCCTCCCCTTTACTCTCGACTGCCTCCGCCCATCGGTGAGTAAGGTACACTAAAAGATCACCAGCCGAACGACCGCGACGAAAACCATACTGGCGATCATTTAGTAGCTGGTTCTCTTCTAGGTACCCTAAGAGCTGGCGGTTTGTAATGGACTCCATTACTTTAGAGAGTAAAGAGGTAATAGCTATTGGCCTGTAGTTGGACGGATCTGAGCGATCGCCTTTTTTGGAATCGGGTGGACAAGGGCTGCCTTCCAAGAGCTCGGAACGACGCCAGTAGTGTAAGAGAGCCGGAAAAGGCGCGTTAGAACTGATGCCAATTCAGGAGCACACGTCCGAAGCACAATGGGTGGAACTGCATCAGGCCCACTAGACTTACGGATATCAAGGGAAAAAAGAGCCTTACGAACTGACCTTTGCAGGAACTGAACGTTTGGCATTGTACAAGCGCAATGCGGTATGGTTGGTGGAGAGTTTTCCCCATCGTCCAAGGTCGAGTTTGATGCGAAAAGTGTGCACAAGAGATCGGCTTTCTCCTTTGCAGTATAGGCCAGGCAGTCATCGGTCTTGTGCAATGGTGGTAGGGACGGCTGACAAAAATTCCCTAAGATAGCTTTGGCGAGAGACCAGATCGCACGCGTCCCCGAAGGAAAACGCACTAGCCTCTCGCCGATTCTACCTATGAATGATGACTTCGCCTTGGCAATGTCCTTCTTAAAGGACCTGGCGGCAAAGTTGTACTTCTTTCTGAGCCCACTGGTGTTTGTATCCTTTGATGACACCGCATTAGCCCAAGCTTGGTAATGTTGTCGCTTTTGGCGAGACGCCATTTTGCAGCAACGACCTAACCCATGGTTGGGACTTGCCGCCAATGGGAACCACAGAGTTTGGAATGAAAAGCTCCATTCCCTACAGTATCACATCAACATCAGGATCATCCAGTGAGAAGCAAACTCGTCACCACGGGTAGGACGCAAAGAAACTTCGCATCCCATCCCAGTCCGCTGACCTATAATGCCAGACTCGACGGCTAGCCGCTGGTTGCGGATTTAAAGTTTCTGTGAGAGGCACAGTGCTGCGAATCAGACAGTGGTCTGATGAGCCTAGTGGTGCATTAACAGAAACTTGATAGCCGTCTGGGTGCCAGGTCAGCAGAAGGTCCAATAAAGAAGGTGCATGGCCCTTCACATCTGGAACCCGTGTTGGCTCGGTTACCAATTGGGACAGACAGTAGGCCAAAGCGAAGTCATGAACGGCTCTACCCGCGTGGTCAGTTGTGCGTGAAGCAAGCCATTCGACGTGGTGGGCATTGAAGTCTCCCAATACCACAATCTCGGCCGAGGGATCCGTTGGAGAAGGGAGTCTGTCGAAGTTTGGACGGTCTCGATAAGTTGGTCAGTTCCGTTGTTACCGCTGTGGGACCTATACAGGCACGCGTAGACGCGAGGATGACGTCCGCAGTCGACGTGTAGCCATAAGATGGAGAGGTCCCTATCTTCAAGATTGCCAAGGCGATGGACGCACATATCCTCCCTGACATAGGCACAAACACCGGCTCGTGGCACAAATGCATGTTCCAGGTTGTACCCGGGTAGCGCAAGTAGGAGATGTTAGAAGGGGGGGGATATCTGCGTCTCAGTGAGGAAGAGCAAGGCCGGCTTCTCTGTCTCGAGGTGGTAATGGACGGCGCTCAAGTTAGAGTGGATTCCCCTGATGTTGCAGAAGTCCACGCGAAGCGTAGGAGGGGGTGCCAATTGTCTTGCCTTTCTACTGCCTGTAGCATGCCTTGACTTACTGGCTGCTACGGAACCCTTTATGGGCGAATCCGACTCGCACTTGGCCGGTTTTTTAAGATAATTTGTAAATATTTTATTTTTACAAAATAAATTTGCGACGTTTTTAGAATAAAATAGTAAATTAGGAAGTAATGTATTTTTATGACTCTGGATGCTTGCCATGTGCTGTACTTGACTACTTAAGTGTATGTAAGTGTTGCCAAATGGAAAATTGTATAATTTTTTTATTTCTTAATTATTATTTTTTTTATGATTTTATAATAAAACACATTATTTACAATTATAACCTTATTGAGTATAGTCACTCTCAATGATAATAAAATTATCATCCTAGGCGCTTGCGGGACCAACAAAGTGCTCTATATGCCTACCGATACCAATGTACCAATGATGCTTGTCCTATCGTAAAGCTCACTCAAAAATCCTTTAATCAATCCAAAGTAGTTAGTTATAGCGGACACAGTTCAACTAATTCAAATCGGTAAGCAAAATCAAGAATCCGTTGTTAAGTCTAAAGTAATTAGTCGTAAGTAAGTAGCAAGAATGGGAAAGAAATACACACTCTGAAATGACTTTATTCCGACTGACTGATAAGTAGGCTACAGAACAAACAAAAGACCGTCGCAAGCCGGCCGCCCTGCGCCCGCGCTGCCATGTTTTGAACGATACGAGCGCTTGTTGTGTCCTGCTCACTCTTACGGGTGTGACTAAAGGGCCCGAAGACGATCAGGTCGCCGGCAGGTATCGGCCTGTCAGTTAGTAGTACAACGCACGGGCGGCGGCGTCGGCGGAACTGACAGGCTGTTACCTGCAGACAAACTGTCGTGTGTGGGGCCCGCCGGCAGGTATCAAGCCAGCTGATAGGCTGATACCTGCCGGTGAGCCGGCGAACTGATCGTGTGTGGGGCCCGCCGGCAGGTATCAGTCTGTCAGTTAGTACTAGCCGCCCGCCGCCGCCGCCGTCCGTGCGTTGTAGGTACTACTAACTGACAGGCCGATACCTGCCGGGGAACTGATCGTCTGTGGGGCCCTTTAGTATACTTTTCATATCTCTAATTGTTCCTTCATATTCCCTATCTCCCTATCTAACCCCCACCTACTTACCTACTCCCTATCTAGTGACCCCTATAGATAGGGTTTCGCAGCTGGAACTACGGGTCCGGCTGTGTTGCTCAGGGGTACTACGAGGTTCTGGTTCACGCCTCCCGCTGGTTGTGCCCTTACCGGCGCTTCCGGCGGGATTCTGGACATGGGTTGGACTTGTAGTGGCTTGTGGTTAGCTGTAGAGCTTGGAAATGTTCGTTTGTCCTAGTATTGTGTGCCAGGGCTTCCAAACTCATGCACAGCGAGCGGGGCTTAGTAGCGGTCTGTGGGGCCAGAAACGATAAGTCAGCAGCGGCAGCTTTGTTCGGTGGTTCTCATTGGAAATTGGTGTCGACATCTCCGGTACTAGTCTGGAGAAGTAGTAGAGGCAGCCCTCTGGATGCCGTATCCAGCCAGCCGCGTAGGACGTGGGAACTAGCTAGGCGCCCGGATGGGTTCCGAGAAGTGAGTGTGGTTACTACTCCGCGACCAAGGTCGACACTTGGCAGTTGACTTTAGAGTTGACGACCCGAGCAGTGGCAACTGCGAGTTGTGCCCTTTGTGCAACGAGAAGTGATCGAGCTCGACAGCTCCGGTTACCTTTCTGGAAAATAGGCAGTGAACTACACGTGTTCACGGGAAACTCTCCCGAGACACTAGTCTTATGAGTACCGAATGAAGAGCGTGCTTCGGCAGGCACTGATTTGGCGTCAAGACCTAACGCAGATGGTCTCCTGCGCAAGTAGTTTGCTGGCGCAGGGACGTCTGGCACTTCTTGCATAACCTAACGGTTGGTCTCGAGGTGCCAGTACAAATAAAACTTAGTGATGTAAGGAGAGGGGATGTTCCTTTGTATTATTTTAAGTAAATGGAAGTTTATACAAGCCATCGTTACTACTATTTCTAAGTATTTATTACGTTAATAATATGATTTTAGGAATGGCTATAACTTACTTCTATATTTCATTAGAGCCATGCTGCCATACAACAAAATGTTGAGACTATTTGTCTTAATTTTAAGTTAGTTCAGAAAGTGCTACAACGCTGGGCCCATTTTGCCCATTGTCCTTAGTTTGTTTATTAAAATGTGACGTCACTGGGCAAAATGTCACGTGACCAACCGTTTTCGCGCAAAATTTGAAATTAATGAAGAAAAGTATGTTTTTATACTATTAAACAAAGCTTTTTCGAAAAAAAATATTGTAAGAGGTATAAAATAAAAGTTTGTAATTTTTAAAATACTTTTCCGACTGTCAAGTAGCCAATAGGCACTCACATCTGCGCCCACGCCCTCGCGAAGTGCGGCGAGTAGCTCAGCGCCAGCACGGCGCGCCGGCACGCCGCCGAGGCTGCCGCATCGCCCACCGCGGCGCTCGTGTGCCGCAGCCACTCCAGCATCTGCGGGGACATAGATGTACTCACGACTTCTTTCTTTTCAGCTTTTGTTAACCAGAGATCTGGTGTAAGCCTCCTTCAACAACAGAGTCTATGCTGCATAGACTACCGTGTGACTGCGACTCTTTTGCCAGGAAAAGAATGAATCTTCTGGGATCGGCCTACCCCAAACCAGAAGATTTTAGGCTCTTCGCCTTCAAGGACATTGCCAAGCTTATGGCAAATATCGTCACTGAGGAGGCAGAGTGATAGGACGGGGTGGCACAAAAGATCCCAATGGGTCGACGTGCTGCTGCGAGAGGGAGACCTCTGCAGGCCCCACTAGATAAGATAAGCCTCCTTCAAACTTCTCCACTTATTTATATCCTGGGCAGTAAGGATCCAGTTGAGACCGGCCACCTTGATGTCATCTGTCTCATCATCTAAATGGACACTCACGACTATTATCCTCTAAAGGTTAGTTAGAGACTAGGCAACGAGGACCGCAAAATCAGTCACCTGCTATAGTCCACGTTTCACTGCACAAATGAGCTCAGCGTGACAGCTGGTGAGCTTATCGCCGCTCTTTGCTGTCGGATATATGTGACGTTGACGACCTCCTTGGTCGAGTGGTTTGTACACGGACTTCTTGGCGGGAAAGTGAAGCGTCATGTCTGCAGTTTTGTTTTATTTTCTAAAATTTGTGTTTTTTGGAACATTAATGTGAAATAATAGTGGATTATTAACCGTTAGGTGTTTGTGAACGTGCATGAGTGTTGGCAAATGAAACAAAACAGTGGAACATCACTTTTCAAATTCTCTCAAGAAGTCCGTGTGAGACCTCAGTAAAGTCAAACATTTTTACTGAAGACTCAAGGGGTTTGGGGGAACATCATTTATCATTCATCATCTTAATCACCACTCATTATCATCAAGGGAAAAAAAAGAAATAAAAAAACTGATGACTAGCAGTATGGTCTCTGATCTTAGCCTGTTCCTTCACGGAACAAAATATATTTAAAAAAAAGTGGTTTGTACACCGGTTTTCATGGTGTCGCCATCTCTGAGGTCCCAGGTTCGATCCCCGGTCGGGTCAATTTAGAAACTATTGTTTTTCTAAATTGTCTCGCGGTCTGGGTGTTTTCTATGTACAATTAATAAGTATGTATTTCAGTATGTTTATCCGTTGTCTAGTAACCATTTAACGAGTTTCATAACAAAGCTTCTCTTAGCTAGATAATTGGTGTGAGTGTAGGAAAGTTTATTTATTTATATGTGCAGTCTTTAGTCTGTTAGTCGCTTTTTAAGACACCCAGGGGAAGAGATTGGTTGGAGCCTGCGGTGGCTCGTGTGCCGCAGCCACTCCAGCACCTGCGGGGACAAAGAGGGGGGCAAGTCGATATAAATGAAGGGGGCGATTGTAATAAGTACGGTACAAAGTCCCAATGTGTAAACTCCACGACCTCTTCACTGTACATAGAGGCGTGCTTGAGGTTTCAGAATAGGGCAACATTATTTTCTTGTCATTTTTAACAGTTCATTACGTATTTTTTAATCTCTAGAGAGGGGTGGGGGGGGGGGGGGCAGCTGCCCTTACTAACCTACCTACCAATTTACTAATGGCGAACGCCAACGAATATACATGTAGCGTTAGCCTCTTGCCGACGCCCCTAGTACTCACCTGTAGCCGCACTTCCCACCAGCCGGGTATGCCGCCAGTACCTGTAAATTTCTCTACCAACTATGGACTACCGCTAACGAAAAGACATGTAGCGTTAGACACTTGCCTATCCCCTCACCTTTGGCTGCACTTCTCCCCACCCGCCTTCCACCATCAGCTGCGCGGCGGCGGCGGCGGGCAGTAACCCGTATCCAACGCCCCGCTGCAGGAGACAGCCCACAACAGCCCGCTCAGCACCACCACACGTCGGAGAGATACAGTTTGTAGATGACGTGCGTGAATGCGAGTGCGTGAGTTAAGGTTGACAACCCGGCCTCATTACGCTTTGTAAGCCACTCATGGTGACCCGAATAATATAAGTTAGTATAATCATTTATCACACTAATATTATCACACTAATATTATAAAGGCGAAAGTTTGTGAGTGTGTATGTTTGTTACTCTTTCACGTAAAAACTACTGAATGCATTTGGATGAAATTCGGCATACAGATAGTTTATAACCTGGATTAACACGTAGGATACTTTTTATCCCGATATTCCCACGGGAACGGGAACCACGCGGGTGAAACCACGAGCGGCCGCTAGTTCTTATATAAATACTAGTGTTGGATTAGAATTAAATCAATATTCTATTATTTTTATAAACAAATCTGCTGGCGCCTACTTAATTCTTGCATATGTATGTGTGCGTTCTGTGGCGGCGCCACCTACCGCATACCCCGAACATTATTCGACACGAAGCAAACACCTTCTCAACCGTGTCAACAGATGGCGCCGCAAACGCATACCAACGAACGTCGCCATACTACGACGATAAATTGTATACCTGCATCGCGGTAGCGAAGTTTCACCATCTCCTTCGTTACATATAGCACCTCCAACTAACATCCGTTGGACTTCGGTCCCCGAGCTATACCACCCAGCTCGGAGGAAGATCTTCCCTTTAGCTTCCCTACAATGGTGACTCCGACGTGATCCATTCTCCGTACCAGGGGGGCCTCACCTTTGGCTGCACGTCCCCCCACCCGCCTTCCGCCATGAGCTGCGCGGCGGCGGCGGGCAGCAAGCCGTATCTGTCGGGCCGCTGCAGGTGACAGCCCGACGCCCCCACAGCGCACAGCCCGCTCAGCACCACCACGCTCAGCGCGAACACGTCGAACAGGTACAGCTTGGCGGATTGGGAATCGGTCCTGGCGAGGAGGAGTTTCATGTCAAAAAAGTAATCGTCGGGCATAAACAGATACAAGTAGTTAGCATTTATTCCCGTCTATATGTAAAAAAGTTAAGTATAAAACTCGATGGCGCAGCGGCTAGCGCGTTCGGCTTGCGATCTAGCCCGCTAAGCAACTTTTGTAATGCCGGGTCACCTGATGGGTGACCAATTAAGAATATCTCGAGCTCCTCTGTGCTTCGGAAGGCATGTTAAGCCGTTGGTCCCATTTAAAACCCACAAACCCGCATTGGGCCAGCGTGGTGGGTTAGAGCCCATTATCCCCACGTGCTATTGTTCACGAGGGAGGCCTGTGCCCAGCAGTAGTGGGAAGTTTACAGGCTGATTTAATATTTCAAGTATAGAACAAGTTCTCGTCACTGCTTGGCGAGGGCCTCTGGGTCTAGCTAACGGGTGTGTAATGTTTGATATAAATACTTATGGTCTAACGTTCAGTTAATATAATTTCATTTCATATAACAAATGATTTAATATAATAAACATTTAGTATAATTTTAGATTCCATAATTTAATTTGATTTTATGTACTTTTAATAGAATAATCTAATGATATAAAACATTATAGCTTCATAGAAAAAGTTGTTAGAGACATAAGTAAAAATCAATAATATATGTAATGTTGTTATATGAAGTGTATTTAGAACAAGTAAAACTTATATCGAACGAACATTCTGTCCTTTAAAATTAGTTCATTTTTTGTTATACGTAATGATACGCACCCAGAAATTCAATTATTAGCAACCTCTAGGAGTCTTCATGACAGACAAGGGGTTAGGAATGAGGGGGTTTTGGCCGAAGCGCGTGGTTGGTGGAGCTGGAACAGTTGACTTACTCTTTGAAGGCGACCTGCGCCCTTGCCATGAGCTGCAGCAGCCAGTCGCGCGCGTGGTCGACCCCCTCTGAGTGGTCGACCCCGTGAGCTGAGCGCGCCGCCGCTTGCAGCGCACTCTCTATACACTCCAAGGAGTATTGCTGATCACTGCGAACGATATGGGCAATTATAGCAAAATATAGGAAGTGTATGCCTTATGCGGCACTTTATCTCAATCAAACTCGGTTCGGGAACCGTAAGTTTTAATAACCGTAATAGTGACGCTGCCTAATCTGCCGTAAAGTTTTTATTAGACAACAGAAATACTAGCTGCCCTACTCCTGTAGGTAACGTGATAGGTTAGATTTTTTTTATTAGACAGAAATCTCACTCCATACAAAAATATCTCTTGAATATTATGTCCCCTGAACATTGTAGCAAATAAAAAATATGTTACAGTTCCCGAACCGATTGAGATACAATGCCGCTTGTGGCACTCAATACACTGCCTACACTTTGTACTAGAATGCCGTAATTACGGCATCGTAACCGATCGTACTAGAATGCCCCTTGTGGCACTCTATCCACAGCCTAAATTATAATGCTCCTGGTGGATTCTCCGGTCTTTGATAACCTATCTGGAAAATGAGAGTATTACCAAACGAGTCCAAGGGTCGACTCTCCTGAGACGCAAGGCTTACGAGAGTTGTATGAAGGACGCATTTGGGCGGGTTCTAATCTAAAACGTGGCGTAAGCGGTCCTCTGTTCAATCATAGTTTGTGCAGGGTCGACTGGCACTATCGTATAACCTTAACGGTTTATACGATGCACGTACATGTAAATATTTTTAATATATATGAAGTTACAACTCGTATAACTAAATATGACAGATGAAGCAATAACGCTGACCGACCTTAAACTCAATTTAAGATCACTATGACTTGTAATATCATTTTTATTTTTAGTAATTTATTAGAAGCCTTTATGTCAACTCGCTTGCATTTTCATTTCTGATAAATCTCGCCTGCACCTTAGATATACATTTTACTGTTTTCTGCAACTTATATTAACATTTTTTTGGTCCTTCGATTATAAGACATTGAATCAACCTTTTCGTGTTATTTAAAAAGGCTTCGGGAAAGAGGTGTTTCGAAGTCCTGGATAAAAAATAATGGTGCATTACTCGTATTAACAGTAAAGTGTTTTTGAACGTGCACGAGTGTTGGAAAATAAAAAAAACAGTGTAACATCACTTTTTAAATCTTCTCAATAAGTCCGTGGGAGATCTCAGTAAATTCCCACATCTTTAAAACTCAAGAGGGTTTAGGGGAATATCATTTACCAATAACTATCATTTCCTTTATGCAAAGAAAACATTTGCTATTATCTCTCTTACTTGACACTGGTTGAATGTGCTTTCCGCCCCACACTATTATTGAGGAAAAGAAAATTAAAGGGGGAAAGAAAAATTAAAAGAAAATAGCTGTTCTTACCCGTGGTACTACCGATGATCTTACTGGTAGAACCACAGGTATTTTTTTTGCCTGTAGTACTACTATCTTGTCTGGTAGTACCACGGGAGATTTTACATTACTCTGGTACTATTTATCAATTTAATATTCCCTACAAACGTATTTCGAGGTATGCCTAAGCTTTAAAAATCGAGTGCTTGTAGAACCTTTTTCAAATATGTAGGTACTGGTTTATTATGAAAGTTTAAAAACAAAAAAAATTTTTTTTTTTTTTTTACGTGTTACGTGTAAGCGCTTGGCCTTCATCTCACATCATCCTGTTGGTAAGTGACGACAAGGCCGAAGGTGGAAGCGCGCTTCACCCGGAATCCTCAACCACTGAGGAACTGGCTATCTTAACTCTAGCTGTCGGAACACAACTATGCTATAAACATCGTTGTTATGGCGACAGACTTAGATAAGATGGTGGTAGCTAGCCAGGCGGACTTAACAACCCTACCACCAACCAAACCGAGCACACAAAGATGTACCCCCCGCTGGGAATCGAACCCGGGACCTCTGGGTCTGAAACCGGTGGCTTAGCCACTAGACCACGGAGGCGGTTAAAAAATATCCGTTGTAGGTACCAGTAAGACCATCGGTAGTACCACGGGTAAGAACAGGAAAATAGGACTTAGATGACTCACGCGAGCTGCCCCGCCTGCGCGTCCACGATCTCGTTCAGCCAGTTGAGGGCCGCGGCGCTGCTGGCCGCGAGGCGCGAGCGCACGCCGCACGCCTTGCGCAGCGCCTCGCTGGTTATCTCCCACCAGCTGGACGGGGACGTCATGCGCTCCAAGTAATTCGTGCTGAGCGACAGGCAGCACCGCACGTAGGCCGGCCACGCCTTACGAGATTATCGTTATAAACGTTTCATCATAATAAAATAAATAAATAAACTTTCGGACTTCTTGGCGGGAAAGTAAAGCGTCATGTCTGCAGTTTTGTATTATTTTATATAATTTCTGTTTTGTTGAATATTAATGTGAAATAATGGTGGATTATTTACTGTTAAGTGTTTGTGAACGTGCATGAGTGTTAGCAAATAAAACAAAACAGTGTAACATCACTTTTCGAATTCTCTCAAAAAGTTCGTGTGAGACCTCAATAAAGTCCCACAGCTTTATTGAGTCTCGAGGGGTTTGGGGGAAAAATCATATACCATTAAACGTTCATTGTCACTCATTATCATCCACTTAATGTAAAGAAAATAATAATTACTATTAAAAACTTGACACTGGTTAAATGTGCTGATCGCACGAAGCCATTACTTAAGAGAAAAAAAACTTTCCTACACTCCCACCAATTATCTAGACCAAGAGAAGCTTCGTTATGAAACTCGTTAAATGGTTACTACACAACGGGTAAACATACTTAAATACATACTTATTATACATAAAAAACACCTAGACCCGAGACACTTTAGAAAAACAATAGTTTCTAAATTGACCCGACCGAACATCGAACCAGAGATCTCAGAGATGGCGACACCATGAAAAGCGGTGCACAAACCACTCGACCAAGGTCGTCAAATAATCAGCCTACAAACGTCCCACTGCTGGGCACAGGCTTTCTCACATGGACAGCATCACATGGGGAGGATGGGCCATTACCCACCACGCTGGCCCAATGCGGGTTGGTGGGTTTTAACGACTGCCGTCTTTCGACGACAACCGGGACCAACGGCTACGTGCCTTCCGAAGCACGGAGGCAGGACGTTTTTAATTTGGCTACCCATCCGGTATTGCGAAAGTTGCTTAGCGAGCACAAGATCGCATGCCGAACGGGCTAGCTAATGTGGTTGTTTCAATGGCTACACTATGTTTTCATTGCCAATGAATATTGAACTCTATATGGAATAGAAATAAGATTGAAAAGTAATGAAAAATTACAAGACTTCATTGTCTGTTATGGTTAATTGCCTTTATTCTTTATGCAAAGTGGGTTAGTAATATTTTAAAGTCTAAATTAGTTTTGTCTAGATAACAGGTTCTTAATTAATAATAATTATAATGTACAAAAATGATCAACCGACCATATTTCGATCGAATTATAACAGTAGGTACTATAATAATTGTAATAAAAAAAAACTTACAACATTATCATCCTGTATGACATTGAAGTAGTTCTCCACCAGCTGCGACAGTAGCGTCCTGTTGGCGTCGTGTATCCTGTCGCACTCCAGGCTCTCCCTGATCATGTCCAGCTGCTTCACAAACAGCGGCTCCTGGTCTTCTGACTCCTGGCCTTCATGAGACTCCAGGCCTTGGACCTTTAGGCCTGAGGCCGCGCGGAAGGCCTCCGCCAGGCAGCTCTCGAGCGGCGTGCGGAGGCTGTTGGGCGGCATGCCTCGGCAAAGGATTGGCAGCAGCTCGAAGAGTTGGAGAATGTCGGCTTCCTAGTATGAAAGGAAAGAAAATATATGTTATGCAAATACATAAACATAATTACGTTAGATAAAAAAACACCTATGCTCAGCAGTGGGTGGATACGGGCCGACATTATAATGATGATGATAAAGGAAACATAGTTACGTTACATGAGGAAACATAGTTACACATTTTCGTTTACGAAATCATGGGCTTCCCAAACTGTGCGCCATTTGGCTCGGACTTCCTGCTCGCGAGCCGTGGCACCCGAGGCACGGTGACACCACGATCGAGTAGTGAGAGCTATGCTCAGACCAGCAAGCACTCTTTCCTATTAGTAGCTGTACAAGATAGCAATTGGGGGTTAAAGTCACTCACGTTCTTAGGTTTACCCTTGAGCCCCTACACTGAGTGACACTGTCTGAGTGGTAGAGCCACTGCGTTGCAGTACGAATTGGGATTAGTTCCTGATTCGCCGGATTCCTGTTTCGCCGGATTCTTGTTTCGCCGGATTCTTGTTTCGTCGGATTCTATTTTCGTCGGAAATATTTATATACAATAATATCACTTAAGTAAAGAAAACATGTAGTTATATTTATTATTGTATGAATTATTATTTTATTGCCCTTCTCTTCCCTTGGGTGTCGTAAAAGTAACTAACTGGTTAATTTTTAATAAAATAAACCAATTCATATTTTATTAGGTTGTTTTATTTTCTCGTATTCGTAGTGAAAAGCAGAGTGTAACATACGGCGCTAAAAACCTATTAAAACTCGGTTTCTATTTACTCCCTCGCTAAAGCTCGGGAGTAAAACTACCTCGTATATAATGGGTCATTTTAGCCCCTTGTATAACAATCTACTATTATTAATGTACCGAAATGTCTGCCTTTTATTTAATAGATAGGTAAAGCCGCGATATTTCTATAGTTTTCCTACAACAAAAAAATCCGACGAAACAAGAATCCGGCGAGTCAGGAACTAATCCGAATTGGGCCAGCTCGCTCGATGTAATACCACCTTCTTTCTCGGAATACCGGCGTGAAACAATGGCACTCGTTGCTGCTGTGTTTCGTCCGGTGAGTGAAAGTACCGGACGCCTATCTCTGCCCACCTCTCCCCTCAAAATTCCTTCTCCTTCCTCAAAGATCCTACTCCTTCCTTAAGGTCGGTAACGCATCTGCGACTCCTCTGGTTTTGCGGGTGTCCATAGGCGGCGGTGATAACTTTCCAATAGGTAACCAGCCAGCTCCTTTGTCTCCTTTTCACTTATAGAAGTGCTTACGCGTGTGGCGGAATGCAGGTGGTTGTCATTGTAGCTCGCAGTACTTACGCTGGTGGTCCCCTAGGCCAGCGCGTTTCCCGAATGGTGGTCCGCGGAACCCCGGGGTTCCGTGGAAGGGTCAAGAGGGTTTCGCATTTCGTCCGAAAAACAACCACCCCGCCGCCATTAGGTCGTTTTTCGTGTCGCGGATATCGACTGGGTACAAAATCCATTTGCAAATCATACCAAACCATAAACTTAATTATTATTCATTTATATGTTTTTTCTTTTCAAGTTATACTTACATTAAAAATACTTTTTTGTTATCAAAATAGGGTTCCGTAATTAAAAAAATTGGGAACCTCTGCCCTAGGCTACCCCCTGCTGGTAGTAGTCATTGCAGTCCGCATCGAAGGGTTAAAGTCACTTACGTCCGTAGGTTTACCCTCGAGAGCTGCTCGTTTGCCTCCTAACACATACAAGCACTCACGCTGGCGGCGGCGGGCGCCACGGCCTGCAGGTATTGTGCAGCAGGCGGCGCGCGGGCCCGTGCTGTGGCCTGGCGCATATAGTACTCACGCTGGCGGCGGCGGGCGCCACGGCCTGCAGGTAGTTGTGCAGCAGGCGGCGCGCGGAGCCCGTGGTGTGCGCCTGGCGCGCCGCCAGCCGCAGGCAGCCGCCCGTCCATTGCGAGCCCCTGGCGCAACATTGTAGCATATTATAGGGTGTTAAGCGGTTAGCGGAAATTCCGGGCTCTCGCAGGTGTTGCGCGGTGCGGGGTCCGCGGTGATTCGTAAGCGCCATTCACATTTTTATCGAAACGTTAATAAAAATGTTTAGTTTTTTGGAAATCCAAATCAGTCAAGAAATCGAAAAGGTTTATGATTTTATAGGAATTATTATTTAAAACACGGTCGTACTGTGCATTTATATAAAATTTTAGAGGTAACCTCAGGATTTTTTGTATCGAGTAAAATGTTTCCAATCGTGTTTTGAAAACAATCATCCCCTCACACATTATGAAAATTTCAGTGCGAAATATCTAAAATATTTTTAATAACAGCTAATAAAACAGATTTTTTTTCCGTTTTCACCGCCTAACCCCCTTAAGAGGACTTCTTGGCGAGAAAGTGAAGCGTCATGTCTGCAGTATAATAAAATTCTATTTTGTAAAATTTGTGTTTTGTCGAATATTAATGTGAAATAATGGATTATTAACCGTTAACTGTTCGTGAAGACGGGGGCGATAAGTCGCGGGGGCGGGAAATGATTAATCATTTTACTACTAATCATTTTACAAATCAGTCACTTTTCCAAATGATCAACACATAAATTTACATTTTATAAATAATTATTTAACCCAATGAACATTTAGCAACTGAGTTAACAGACAAAACTACTATTGGTCTAAAAACGACTACAACTAGTCTAAATTTCTTTGAAGTCGTGGATATTATTCAAATGATTGAGGATACTACGAGGGCCACACCGAAATGATCGGGAATAGAAAAAACTACAAAGATAACACAATAATATTTACTTTCATTGTTTTTCGAAGTATTCTCCGTGACAATCAATGCACTTTTGCATTCGTTCAAACCAATTATTGTAACAGTAATTCCAGTCTGAAGTAGACATAGTCGAAACGGCCGATTTATAAGCTTGGACTGCCTCTTCTGGACCTGGAAACCGTTGACCACGTAGCAAATCTTTAGTTCTTGGGAATGTAAAGTAATCGTTGGGGCTCAGGTCAGGGCTGTATGGAGGATGGTCCATCAACTCCACGTTTTCCTGATTTAAAAACGCGATCGTTTGCCGAGCGGTGTGGGAACTCGCATTATCGTGGTGAAGGATTATGCGACGGTTCGGATTACTTTTACGAAGTTCTCTTATGACTTCCGGCAAACAAACTGTTGTGTACCATTTAGCAGTAACCGTTTTCCGTTCCTGTAAAGGAATTGTAGCCACATGTCTGGTTTTCGATACAAACGAAGCGACCATTTTTTTCGACACGCTACGAGAGCGCACAACTTTTGTTGGTTTGACCTCACCTTCGTAGACCCAAACAGCCGATTGGTGTTTTCTTTCGGGCTCATATGAATAAATCCACGATTCATCACCCGAGACGATATTGTAAACAGCATTTGAGCTCCCTCTATCGAACCGTTGCAGAGAAGACCGACACCAATTAACACGAGCCGACTTTTGTTCTTCGGTCAAGCGATGGGGCATCCAGCGGGAAACTAACTTCCTGACACCCAGTTCATCATGCAATATTATTTGAATGGCTGTCATACCAATGCTGAGGGAAGCCCGTATCTGCTCGTATGTCACATGTCTATCTTCTTGTATTAATTGGCGTACAGCATCGATGTTTTCTTGTGTTACCGCTGTTTTTGGCCGACCAGTAGAAGGAACTGTGGTAAGAGATAAACGTCCTCGACGGAACTCAGAATACCAGCGATATATAGTCGTTTTACTAGGTGCTTCAAGTTCATAAATAGAAACAAGCTCGGCAAGACATTGTTCTTGAGATAAACCTCGGCGAAAGTTGTGAAAAATTATCGCACGGAAATGTTCCCGCGTAAGCTCTATTTTCTCACTGACTTCTTAATTTGAAATAGCTACCACTCTTATTTTATTGAAAATTTTTATTTTTCAAAAATGGAATTAAGTTCGCAAGAATACTAAATTTCAAATACCAAAAAGATTTTAAGTCTAATTTATTCAAAAGTATTCCATTCCCGATCTTTTCGGTGTGGCCCTCGTAGCTGCCCTACTCCTGTAGGTCACGTGATAGGTTAGAAAATTAAGACAATCTCGAAGCGCAGCGTAGCGATTGTCTTGAATTTCGAGGTTATTATTTTTTATTAGAAAACAGAAAGAGTTTATTTTTGGTAATTTTTGTCTTGAATTTCGAGGTTTTTTTTTAATTTGCGAACATGTTATTTGGTGAAATAAAAAAAAGTTCAATTCAAATTCAAGACAATCGCTACGCAGCGCTTCGCGATTGTCTTGAATTTCGAGGTTATTTTTTTATTAGACAACAAAAAGAGTTTATTTTTGGTAATTTTTGTCTTGCATTTCGAGGTTATTCTTTTTTATTTGCGAAACATATTATTTGGTAAAAGTTCAATTGACATTTTAATTTTTTAACACATTTAATAAGTGTAGTGTGTGCTAATGGATCATTTGTTAAGTGAGTTTTTGTAAGATGATACTTTTGTCAAATGTCTCGTTTGCCAAATGAAGATTTGGTGAAACGGTGTTTCTTTCGAATAAAACTACCATATCCGAACGCACCCACTGTATTTTTAATCTGTATGACAGATCGGCTGTCAGTGCGACTTTTGGCTAACGTGCGGTAACGTGGTGATAATGAATTTGTAATTTTGATGTGAAAGGCACATAATTTGATTCGGCGGACCGTAATAATTAGTAATTAAGTGTTAATTTAGAACATTAGTTAAAGTTGAGCCCACGGTTGGGTCAGAGTGTGCGTGACGTTTTTATACTTACGTTCACACTTGCATTTGTTGGTTATGTGCGCGCGGGCATAGATGATAAATTGATTAGATTTGGTTGATTGTAAGTACCATACTATACTCCTAGTGGACTGAAGCGGACTTTCGGGTACTAAGTTTTGTTGTGCATCGGGGTATTTCGGTGCAGTCTCGCTGCTATGCAGTAGGCCACGTGCTACGGTGAAGGATCACGTATGTTTTCTGGGGTTATCAGTACTGACGGGGTAGGTTGGGAAGCTTAGGGTATTTAGGGCCTTATCAGCACCAGCAACCAGGAGACGCCATCAGGGGCGCAGTCTACCATAGCGGCAGCCAGGGGCGCGGCGAGCCAACAATACCACACGGCCGAAGCATCGGCGTGCTTCACGGAACATTAGCTGTAAGTACTTATTATAATAAAATAGTTAAGTAAAATTTTAAACACTGAAAAAAGACGATAACCTCAGGCGGGAATCGAACCACGCACCTTCCGCATTCCGGGCGGCTGCCTTAACCACTTGGCTACCGAGGTCTGGCTTTTAACGGTCGAAATTTGTCAGTGTTTGATGCTTATGTTTTTAGTCAACATTGCTTCATCAAATCTTAGAAGTTTTCACCTCTGAGATCCGAAAGAAATATTTTTACAAATATTTAAACATTCGGAAGATGAAGCTGCGTTTATAGATTAATGTTTTATATTTTAGCGTTTTATTAACGCTTAAATATACTAAAGTAAAATTTTAAACACTGAAAAAAGACGACAACCTCGGGCGGGAATCGAACCACGCACCTTCCGCATTCCGGGCGGCTGCCTTAACCACTAATATAAAATAGTTTGTAAGTAGGAATCTTGTGGTCCAAGGAGTCCAGCGGACCGGGGCCTTGGATCATAGATTTCTTGGTAGCAGAAAGCTATACTGAAGGGAGATCAGTCGCTGACCTCTCTATAGCAAACACCCCCTTTAAGAGGACTTATTGGCGGGAAAGTGAAACGCCATGTCTGCAGTATAATTCTATTTTCTAAAATTTGTTTTGTTGAATATTAATGTGAAATAATAGAGTATTAACCGTTAACTGTTCGTGAAGACGAGGGCGATAAGTTGCGGGGCCGGGAAAGAAGAGTGCGGCCGTCAGGGCCGCGTATTAGGAAAGTTGGTTGTGTGCAGATGTACGAATTTGCCAGCCTTTAGTGCCAGTCACAATCATTTGTTTTTTCAATGTGTTAGCTAGTAAAGCAGTTATGGTGCCGCACATTCACATAGATGTTAGGTAATATCTAGGAACTACATTATTATCATTACATATTATAATATAAAGTAAAGTCGTCGTTTTCCTGTCTGATGGCACCGTACTATTCTTCTAAACCACGCAATGGATTTTTATGCTGTTTTCACTAAAAGAAAGAGCGATAACTGAGGATGGTTTATGTTTATATTTTGTAAAAAATAACTGAAGTGTGACGGTGTTTCTACGGACGAAGGCGCGGGCGGGCCGCTAGTCATTACATATTATAAAGTAAAGTCGCCGTTTTCCTCTGTCTGTGGCACCGCACTATTCTCCTAAACCACGCAATATATTTTTATGCGGTTTTCACTAAAAGATAGAGCGTTAACTGAGGATGATTTTTGTTTATATTTTGTAGATATATATATTTTTAATAGCTGAATATGGCGGTCTTGTTAGCGTGGACGAAGGCGCGGGTGGGCCGCTAGTATTATATAAAATTCAATAAATAAATAAATTTTGTTTACGCTCACACCAATTATCTAAACCAAGAGGAGTATTCTTTTGAAACTTGTTAATATGATAAGATAACGGATAAATATACATAAACATAGAAAAACATCTAGACCCGAAATCAATTTAGAAAAACAGTTATTCTCTAAATTGACCCGACCGGGAATCGAACCCGGGACCTTAGAGATGGCGCGACGCCAGGCCCGGCGTGTTAACCACTCGACCACGGAAGTCGTCGATACAATTCAATTTGTTTGTTTTATGTTATTTTTGCGGTCCTCATTTATATATTTACTAACATAGTTTTAGTTTATTATACTAATTAACAATAAATGTTTATAAGCTATGTATATATGTTTGTTTTTAAGGTATGTATCTATGGGCCTGTTATATTGTAACTTTGTTGCCTGATAATAAATAAACAAATGAAATTGCCTAGTCACCAACCCGCACTAGGCCAGCGTGCGACCAGCCGCGTGGTGGGTTACGGCCTAATATCCCCACGTGCTATTGTCCACGTGGGAGGCCTGTGCCCAGCAGTGGGACGTTTATAGGCTGATGATGATGATGATGATTGCCTAGTCCCTGACTAAGCCTTCGCGGCTACCGCTGGCGAGTGCACCCACCTGTGGAACAGCTCGTGCAGGAAGCACAGGTCCACGGGCGGCAGCGGCTTGGGCCCGTCCGCCGCCAGCGCGCGCGCCACGCCCAGCAGCACCGCGTCGGGGAACTCGTACGACGGCGACGTCGCCTGCTCATCAATTACTAGGTTTTTTTTCTACAACGGCTAATCGCTTTGGCCTTCATCTCACCTGCCCCCTTACTCTTGAAATCGATCCTAATCGATCGAGATTGGTATTTTTTTTTATACAATGCCCGGCAAATCACATCCACCTACAGTGTTGTGGAACCAGCTCTCGGCGGCGGTATTTCCTGACCGTTGCGACTTAAAGATCTTCAAGAAACGAGCCTATTCCTTCCTTAAAGGCGGGCAACGCGCCTGCGATTCCTCTGGTTTTGCGGGTGTCCATGGGCGGTGGTGATTACTTTCCATCAGGTGACCCGCTTGCTCGTTTGCCTCCTACTGCTATATAAAAAAAAAATGTTAAGTGGAAATGAAGTACAGGCGCGAGGACAACTGGTGCAGCATAAGAGACGTAGCATCAGTCACCCTCACTCTGCCGGCCCACAAAGTGCCTCTTCACGCCTCGTTTGAAGGACCCTATGTCATAGGTAGGATGGAATACGTGTGCTGGTAGACTATTCCATCTTTTGGAAGTGCGACAAAGAAACGAGTCACGAAATTTCTTTGTGCGTGAGAAATATTAGAGACTTAACGCAAAACTACTTAGTAAAGGCATTCTACGCATACCTTTTTATACCCGACGTTTCGACCGAGTTGCACCGGCCGTGGTTTTAGTCTGCAATCGGCTAACTACCAGAATAAGGCTTGTATACGGAATAGGGACACCGTTAGTGTTGTGTGTGACGGTAGTTGGATAAATAATGTGACGGTGGATGAAGACTCAGCGACGCAAACGGAGGCGATACACCGCGACAGCAGTCCACCCGTGACCACGGCCGGTGCAACTCGGTCGAAACGTCGGGTATAAAAAGGTATGCGTAGAATGCCTTTACTAAGTAGTTTTGCGTTAAATCCCGTCTAAATATGTGTGCATAATGAAACGCGAAAGTTTAAAAGTGTATATATTAGAGACTGTAAATTGGTGACTCCAGAGAGCAGCACGCGTACTCCTATGGAGGAAGGGAGAAGGAGGGATGACGTCAAAGAGTTCTTCAGAGCACTCGCTATGCTATAAACGGTAAAAGACGCTGAGTGACGTGAATATCTCTACGCAATTGCAAAGGCTCGCTCTTGGGAAGTTTCGTACTCTTAAGTTACGACACCAGCGCTTATTTGGATTCATATTGCGCGGATATTGAGTGAACTAAATGCAAAACTCAATACCATTCAGTTCACCCAATATAAATTCAAATTAGCGCTGGAGTCGTAACTCAAAAGTACGAAATTTCACAATACCAATCTCGATCGATCAGGATCGAATTCAAGAGTAAGGGAGCTGATAGTAAGTGGCGATAAGGCCGAAGGTGGAAGCGCGCTTCACTCGGAAGCCACAACTACTAGCAATCTTATCTCTAAACTGTCGGAACACAACAATGCTATAAACATCGTTGATCTATTTACGGGAATCTTAGGCCCATCCCCCTAGACAAGTGGCAATTAAACGCTCACCCCCTGTCTATTCGTAATTCATCGTACAATGCGCGCACGCTGCTGTGTTTTTCACTAGCAATTAGCACACAGCAGTGTACGACGACTTACGAATAGACAGCGGTCGGCGTTTGCCACAAGTCTAGGCTCTCTGATACTACTTAAGCGTTATCCCGACAAAGCAACCCTCCCCACTCAAGTGGGTGAAACAATTACCGTCACCACACCACTAGAATGACCTACCCCAGTTCCTTTCATTTATCTTTCTCCTGAGTTACCTATGCCAATTGGCTATTTGACAGTTGTAACAATAAAATATGAAATATGTCGGAAATGGTAGGTTATGATTAAACGATAATTATCCAATAGTTTTTTTTATTAAGATAAATTGTAAATATTTTATTTTTACAAAATAAATTTGCGTTTTTTTATCTGTGGATTACAAGACCCGAAACACGGGCGGCCATGATTGAGCTTCATGTGACGGATTGTGACGTCACATTTCACAAAGTATACAGAAACTATCTGTCAGGTTTCAAGTTAAGTTACTATATTTATTGAAATGTGACGTCACCGAGCAAAATGTCACGTGACCAACCGTTTTCGCACGAAGTTTGAAATCAACAAAGAAAAATATGTTTTTTTCTGTTAAATAAAGGTTTTTCGAGAAAGAAAATATTGTACGGGGTATAAAATAAGCGTTTGTAACTTTTTAAATACTTTTTCGAAAACTGTCAAGTAGCCAATCGGTCTGGTCAATTGGCGGCAGGTTCGACCCTCGCTGGTACTCTCCGGTAACTTCTTACTTCCTTTTAACCTGCATTACTTTCTTCGCACTCACTAACTTTACTGCCTTAATACACTTTTACCTGCCTCACTTTCCTCCCACCTAAATCTCACTCGGGCACCTCACTCTCACTTACCTCACTTTCCTTTCACCATCCTCACTTGACTCACCTGCTTTCGGAAGCACTCCATCAGCCCCCTCACCACGCTGGCAGGCGGCAGGTACCCCATGGTAGCGGGTTCGACCCTCGCGTCGGGCTGATACACCCCGCTGCGGAAGCCGCGCACCTCCCTATCGATCAGCTTGGTCACCATCTGCACCACCCCGTTCAGGGCCGCTTGGTTGGTGTATTTGAATACGTCGGGCCACACTTCGCCTAGAAACAATCGTTTGCTGATCATTACATACATATTATAAGTTTAAATCGCGGTTTTTTTCTGTATCTATGGCTCCGCTTTTACCTTCTAAAATACGCAATGGAAATTTTCAGTGATAGAAAGATTGATAACGGACGACAGGTTTTATGTGTTATAAATGTTATAATGACAATAATAGTTAATTTTCGTTAGTTAGAGTAATTGTTATGTTAATTTTAATCTTATTATGGTTTAATGAAATGTAATAATTTAATGTGATTTAAAATAATTTAAGTAATTTAAAAATAAACGTAATATAAAATTAAATTTATTAGGTATTTAATAAGAATTTAAAAGTAAATGTGAAATATTATAGTGCTCTAACAGGGTTCATGTCATGCCTATAACGTAGCTACCTGTAAGTTAATATATGTACACCTGACGTGAGACAATAAAATTATGAATGACATAATTTGTACATATTTTATTTTGTACAAAATGAGTGTAGTATGACAGTGTTTCTAGGTTAGCGTGGACGAAGTCGCGAGCGGGCGGCTAGTCTAATATATAACGATGTGCGCAGTGGCGTGCATAGGGCTTCAGATTGGGGCAAGCCACGAAAACTGAAGTACCTAATCTTGCTACCTAGGTACAATGTTGGTGCCCATTTGTGACACATTTTTTACTCAAATCGTCATAGGCCGTGGCATTCCAAACGTTCTTGTAGTTTGTAATAAAACAGCCTATTACCTTCTATTACATCTTGAATGTGATTTTTGTGAGAAATTTTTGAAAAAATAATTACTGCGGCCAATTTTGGCGTTCTTTACCGCAGAAACAAAAATACATTAACAGTATTTACTTATTGAATAGTGTAGAATAGCTATTGGCATACAACGTAGCGGCCTCGCTTTTTGTAAATTTCGCTCAACTTTTTATTTAAACCCAAAATTGCAGAGAACCATTTTCATAAATTGCGCGAGGGCACTTTTTTGAGCTCCTGGATTGAACGACATGTTCAACTACATGTTGTTTGTTGGATTGTTCTAAACAAATGAAATAAAAAAATGAGAATGTTATCTCGTCATATAATGCGTAGCGGCCACGAATTTTTAAATATTATTGATTTTATATAGAAAAAAAATGTTATTCAAAACCAAAAAAACATCGAAAATCGCGTTAAGTTAACTGTGAATTTCACTTATCTACGATAATATTATTGAGTAAAATTTATACCAGAATAATTGTTACTTCATGAGGAGCAAAAATGTTATAATGAATTTATTATCCTATTTCGATAAAAACTATAAATACAACTAAGTACAAATAAATACAAAATGCGATGCGTGGCCGTCCGTACTCAGCTTATTCTCGCAGAGTGGAGATTCGTAATATTAAGCATGCATTTATTATCCTATTTCGATAAAAACGATAAATACAACTGGAAAATTACTACAAAATGCGAAAATGGGCATTTTGCGCGGGAATCACAGTCAATATGTAGGCCTCTACACTAAATTTATTAATTATTACCTACTTAATTATTTTGAATGGAAGCAACCAACAAACCAGAGTTTTTTACATAGACCTATTATGCCCTATAATGCCCTAGATGACTTTTAATAGTTTGCGAAATACATAAATCAGGTGTAGGTTTGTGTGATGTTCAAAGAATTTATTTACCTCTGCCTTTCGTATGCCAATCATCAACACGTTTAAGTACACATTTGTTTGCAACACATCACATGCCCAACACATCTAAGTTCGTCACAGAGACCAATAAAGCGACGAACTGAACTCAGAACACATATTTTTTATCACAAATTACGAAAACACTTGTTACATAAAAACAATCGCTCAAACAAAGTGAAGTGTGACAATAACAAAGAATAAAAAATGGCTGGCTGCAGCCTGTGGCTGCTGCACAGCACAATCGCGTATAAACGCTCGCCTCTGATTGGTTCGCCCGAGCTCGAGCTGTCGTCGGTCGCCTCTGATTGGTTCGCCCGCGTTGAAGTTGCACGTGATTCGGTAGAAATAAAGCCTGATTTGGAGAAGGCCTTACTTGCGAACTTCATAACGCAAGCTGGCTTTAACGAAAAGTATGACTTTCTCATAGAATCTATACATACTTACGCAGTATTATGTTTATAGAGTAGCAATTATGTTAAAGTTAGAAGAGAGCGGATATACTTTAAATCCGAAGCCCGATTGCAAGCCAACTTGTGCGAGAGAGATGTAAAGCATCGCACGATTTATAAGCAGCTTTATGCGATTTGTTTGGTGATTCTTAATATATAAACTTATAAAATTGATAATTTGAATGCTGATGAAAGAAAATTAACAATGGTAAAAAATATTAAGTGATTTTAATAATTGCGTTTTACCAGTAGTGATATTGAGTTTTTGTTAGGGCAAGCCGGGCTTTTCGGCTTGTATGAAGGTACCGCCACTGGATGTGCGGGTTGTAACAAAACTTGTATGTAAAACTTACAAGGTATATAATCCAGTACGTCCTCGGGCTTGCGCGCCGCGTCGGCGGGCGTCTTGCAATAGGCCGCGGGCAGCTTCACCGCCCTCCTATACACCTCCGGGACGTCTCGGAGCTTGTAGTCGTCTACCTATAAACGTTACGCAACACCTATTGCGTGACTCTCATGCAAGGAAAATAATAAATCTGCTGGGATCGAAACCTAACTCCTACCTACTAATCCTACCCGATAGGCTCCTCGGCCTCAAAGACATTGCCAAGCTCATGTCAGTCATTTTGACTGAGGAGGTAGAGTAGATAGGACGGGTTTGCACAAAAGATCCCAATGGGTGGACCTGCCGCTGCGAGAGGGAGACCTCTGCAAGCCCCACTTAGATAAGATAAGATACCTATTATGCGTTTATTACATACATACACTCACGACTAACATCCCCAAAGGATTACTTAGAGACTAAGCAATGAGAAACGGAAAAATAAAATAAAACAATCAAATTGAATTTTATGATAGAGCCTTACAATTTTGATATTAACTAACATCTATGTGTGAATGTGCGGTACAATAACTGCTTACTAATTACTAACTGACACATTGAAAAAAAATTGTTGATTGAAACTGGCACTAAAGCCGCCTTTGCCCATACTAGTTTTAAGATTGTGTCATGCGTGTAACTGTTTCTTATGTATGTGCATATAAGTGTATAAGTGTATATCTATCTATCTATCTATCTATCTAAAGGCTGGCAAATTCGTACAGCTGCACACAACCGACGTTCCTACTCAAGGCCCCGACGGCCAGGTTCTACTTTCCCGTCCCCCGCAACTTATCGCCCCCGTCTTCACGAACAGTTAACCCAGAGTTCTCGCAGACTGCAAACTTTATATCGGCCGATAGTTTGGTTGGCTTTTTAATCAGTATGCGAAGATGTTCGCATTTACATACCTCCTCATACTGATTATAAAGCCAACCAAACTATCGGCCGATATAAAGTTTGCAGTCTGCGGGGAGTCTAAGGTGGACTTTCGATCCGGGCGTCAGCGTCAGTGTCGCAGCGTCAGTAACGCCGCGACAGTGCGACAGTATAAGTTGAAAAAGCATGGACCAGCGTTCGAGCAGCGCGGCATATGAAAGCGCCACTGACGCGCTGTTCGAACGCCGGTCCATGCATTTTCATAGTAACATATACCGTTGCACTGTCGCAGCGTCAGAGTCGCGGCGTTACTGACGCTGCGACCTGAGGCTGACACTCGGATGGAAAGTCCACCTATAGGCCCGGTTTCCATTAGGTCGGATCCGACTCCCGGTCGAATCTGATCGAGATTGAAGTTCTAGTAGCTTAATAACTTGTAAGGAAACTGGGCCGAGTGTTTCCATCTGTCCGATCGGATCGGAGTCGGATCCGACCAAATGGAAAATGGGCTTTAGCTGGTAATGGCAATATAGATGCCACCATAATTTGAACCTTATTCAGCTGTGACTGTGCCCTGCCACAGTCCACCAAAAAACATTGCTCAGCGTAATAGGTGGTGAGTCCATAGCCGCTTTAAGCTGTTGAATGCATGGGCAGTATTTTAGTCGCCTTTTACGACACCCAAGAGAAGAGATGAGATGGTAATATTTTTTTAATAATGAGTCGGCTCAGTACAGCTCACTTAATAAGTTTGCATATTCATTGTTTGATTTAGTAACAACAAATATTTTGTGTATGTCGGTACTTCATTATAAAGCTGTGGAGTTTCTTGCACCCATTCTTCTCTACAGTTAAAAGACGTACCGAATGGTTACTAGGTACTCTTAAAAAGGTTTTATGTTATCTAGATGTCTAACCTAAAGGACCATGGGGGATTTTGTATGAACCCTGTCCCCACTCTACAACAGTCATGGGATACGTGTCAATTTGTTCATTGGGACCAAAGAAGCCTAAAGTACCTGTGTTAGTTGCAAAAACTATTGGGTTTATTTATAAAAGTTAAGTAAAGTTTAGTTAAAGCTTTAGTTAGAGTTGCTCGAGTGTGTCATGCTCTCTCAGTGTCTCTGCGGTGGTGGCATGTGCGTCGGGTCGTTACGTTCCCTAAAACATGGTTGAGCGAAGCGATGGCTGATTCACATGTCATACTCGTAAACAGGTGCCGCCTGTGGAGGCTGGTCTGCTCTTGCAATCTTATTTTGATTGAAAAAAATATATATATAAAAACAAAATATTTTTTAAAACCTAAATCCCTCGTATTTGAAGAACGTCGCCATAGTAAAACAATATATATCCTACTAGACCCTTCAAATGACACTAATTTCAAATCTGTTGGATGGTGGGAACGTTTCTTCCCATGGTCCTTTTAAGAAGATTTTTGACATCGACTCCGACTCACCTTGAAGTTAGCCAGCGCGTCGCACGCCGCCTCTACCACCGCGGGCTGGTTGCTGCCGGCTATATACGCCCAGAGCTGGCGCGCCGCGTCGGATATCAGCTTGTCGTACTCCGGGGTGGCCACGCGTAGAGCTGGCACTTCGGAGAGCAGCTCACAGATGCTGCGTACAAAAGGAACTGAGTTGTGACGACACGTGGTGATAAATATAGGTAAACTATTAGGTAATTCTGCCGCTAAGCAGCGTTGTTTTACATTGCTGCATTCAGAGGCCTGATTGTCTAATTTCAACATCTATCGCAATCGCTTTGAAGTAGTAGTAAACTGCGTCGCTAGCGTTCGGGTTACCCCGAAACTACTGATAAATGATACAGCTTGATAGTGATAGAAAATATATTGAAGGAACTTACTACAAATCAACAATTTATTATTTAAAAAATAGGTTTAAATAAGGTTTATAGGGCGTATGGGTTTAGCAAGAACACTTTTGGTCCTTCGAGCCGGATCAAAAAGATGATGTGATTTTGGCCTTAAAGTAAGCGAACACTAAAGTCACTGATGGCGGCTCCGTAAACAGCCGTGAACGTGAATGTGGACGGTTTTCGCGGGGTACACGCCTGTTCCCCAATCTGATCGGGGAACATGCGTGATCGCGCGCGTATTTTTTCCCGCGACAAAAGGTTCGCGCGGTTCACGCGCGTTCACGCGTACAAATCCACATTCACGGCCGCGTGCCAGTTTACCAAACAGGAAATTAACCAGTTTACTCCAGACTATACTTTGAACGGTTACGATGTATATCAGTCATCCACCATCTTCTTTTTTTTCCAAAGCTTTCTAATAATGTTTTGGACGTCTAAATAGTACGTTGCCACAGCAAACAAAGTTTTTGCAGCAGCAGCTTCTACGTCCATTTCGCGGCGGGTTTCACGAACGATTGTGAGCATCCCGTAAATGTGGAGGGAACGACTTGTGCCGTGAATTCATGCCGAGAATTCGTGCGTGAATTCACGGCACTAATGTGGAGCCGCCATCAGATCATCCCGCCATCGACAGCGGTAACGCTTGCGCGGTGTAGCCAGGTCCCCTCCCAGCATATGTCCTCACCTAGCCTGCACGGTGGGTCTCGCGTCGCGGCCCAGGCGCGGCGCCAGGGCGCGCCAGGTCCCGGGCGGCGCCACGGCCCCGGCCCGCCACAGCCGCGCCAGGGCCCGCAGCGCCAGGGCCGTGGGCGCGGCGCCGGCCCGGTCCGTGCAGCGGTTGAGGATCGACGAGATGGTGGACACCAGCTCTAGGCCGTGGGTGTCTGCTCTAATGCCCGATTTACACGTATTAAGTAATTTAGTAGTTAACTAAATTTTAACTAAATTTTAAGTGACGTATCTACTAAATTGTGTGTTTACATGCAATTAATCCCTTAAAATTAAGTTAAAATTTAGTTAACTACTAAATTACTTAATACGTGTAAATCGGGCATATGGGATAAACGAGGTTCAATAACTGATTAACACCATTGAGTTATAATGTACTACCTACTGGAGAAGACGTCTCAACTAGATTGTTTGTAACACGCGTTAGAGCCAGCTCGCTCCAACTGTTGTAGTCTGTGGCATGCGCTAGACGCAACAATACGTGTGTATTCTGTGTTCTATTTTATTTAAATATGCCTTTATGTGTGCAAAGGTACAGTTTAAACAATTCGGTAAATACAAATTAAACCAGAAGGAATCACTTTTCACCTGGAAATACGTACTAAATTATCGATGTAACATGCATTTGACTAATTATTTTATCAAATCGACGACACATTAAGCGGCGGCCATGTTTCGGTAAAATGCATAGAGTAACAATATTTACTGTTTTGTTACAAATAGGTAGCCCCGCACCACGGTACAAGTATCATTGTAGCTGTGCACATTTATTGTATGGGATGTCTTCTCTAGCTTATTTACCTCAATGATTAACACTAGTATTTTTATTGTCATTTTTCTTTGTTCTTTTTTTTTGTTTTAACCTTTACATTAAAAATACTAATTAGGCCAAGTGACTAAGGGTCCAGGTTTGGTAAAGTGTGTTTCAGATTTTCCGCTGCATAAGCCGGGTTTGTCATCAACTGATCACCGTCTCGCATTTGGCAAATGGGTGCAAGCAAAAATTCTAAATCTAACGAATAACTTTCACAAGCAAATACTCTTTATATATAATCACGACTATTATCCCCGAAGGGTTAGTCAGAGACTGACATGAGGACAGCAAAAGCAGTCCTCTACCGTAGTCCACTTTTCACAAAATAGCGACTGTGACTGATGGTGAGCCCATCGCCGCTCTATGCTGTTGGATGTATGTGCAGTATTTAGTCCGTTAGTCGCTTTTTACGACACTTAAGGAAAGAGAGGGGGTGGTAGTACTATTTTACCGCTACGCGACACGGTGAAAGTACTCTTTAAAGAAACATATACATTTTTAAAAGTACAAATGAAATGACGACGTCGTTACTGAGCAAACTATTTGACTTTTGTTCATGATACAATTTAACAAATTTCAATTGCGCATGTACGCTTGTTTTTGTAATGTTCTTTATTCAAATAATTGCACAAATGGCAGCGCGAACCGTTGCGAAATTAGGATAGAAGTCATTATAATCACTGTTTTAAATTGTATCATTAAATTCAGTGCAACATTATAACACTGGCAAAGATGAAATAATATAGTTATAGGTTAGCAAATTCGTACGTCACAGTCCCATAGTCTGCGGGCGACGGGGGAAGACTATTAAGAGGCGGCTGCCTAAACGAGTAGCGATTTTGAAGATAAATTATCATATGTGTACAGCATACTAGACATATCAAATTTAAGTATATGATTCTTTGTATAGTTGACTAAGGCTTGAGCAAAGCAAAAACAAAAAATATTGATTTATGTACGATACTTTAATTTATCGAAAATGATGAGTTTTTGAGATATTATTACGTATATCTTTTTACGGTATAGAGCCTTACGTATAAAAATACAACGAATATATTACTAAGATAGTTAGTTAGGGACTGGTAAGACCATTTTTCAATTGAGTACTTAATAATCGAATTATAAATGAAAACAGTTTTGTGACTTACGTCATTTACTTCTGCGCTAAGCGTGTTGAAGCGGCGCACGCAATATTCAACCGTACTACTGCAGAAATAGAACTTTTCTAAAATCTACGCGAGCGCACTCTCAGTCCCGCAATGCGCGTCATGAACGGTGGACCTGTGCAGCTCGCTAGCGCACGTGACAGAGATAGGTACGCGTTCTTGCTGCTTACGTTATTATTTTATTACGTAGGTACTACTAATTGTTTAGCAAGTCGTTTGTGCTAGCCAAATTATGGGCAACAAGAAAAATAAAAAATATGTTTCGAGAATAAAAAGGGGATTCGAAGTATATATAATTTTGAATCCATTTCAGTAAGTAAATTTTGGGTACCTATCGTGTCTTGCCGTAGTCTATCACATAATATTAATAACTTACTTTTTTGTGCTAATCTGCGATCAGTCCTAAAACTAAAAGCAGATTTGTTAAGAATTTTTGACTTAGCTATTTAAAAAAAATATTTGACTAAGGCTGTTAAACCATCGCCACGATGGTCTGTAGTCCTTCAAAATTAATAATCAATGTACATACAATAATAAAAATGATACTAAGCGCTTTGCATAAACAAAATAATACGCTTTCTCTAACTAAAGGAACAATTTGTACTTCGGAACAAAGACAACGCGTGGAGTCGCCAAATAAACTAATACATTTATTACCGATTCCAATTTGTTTAGAGGAAAGGTAAGTGTTATTCAAATCAAATAGTATCTTAATAGATAATTTCAGCAAAGCTACTTTTTTTAATACAAATCCAATTTTTAAAGAAAAAAGTCTTTATTAATTTGATTCTTAGGACTTTTATAATTTATTTCGATATTTAATTTTAAATACTGTATTAGTGTTTGTTTCAAATAACCTGAATTGATATTTTTTAATTTAACGCTCCTAAGCCCAGGAACTGGCAAAAATAACGCTAATGTTCAAAGCGCAACCATTCCATTACTGTCTAAAATATGTAAAGATCTAACTCAATTACGTTTTTTATTTTGTTGTTTTTAAACATAAGATACATTTCAGCGTTTCAAATTGAACAAGTTTGATTTGTACGGGATAACGCAAGGACAAATTACATACTCTAAACAGTTACTTACCTATCATTTGACGTTTCGGTCTATTTTCTATACCCGTATAGCACAGAATAATATTAGTAGCAGAAACGACACTATCAACACAATTGCAATACAATATCAACCTACGGTGCACGCCAATACGGTCCAAAATAACTCTGCACCTGTACTCATACCTAACATTTTCAACGGCCGGGACAATCGAAAGTAAATCTTATATCTAAGGCGGTACGAGCGCGAGCCGCTGCATTCACAAAATCCCGCTTGGCAAGCTTGCACTTGCGCCACGTACCTACCTATAATAAAAAATACATACTTACGCTTTTTCGTGGTTTGTTTGATAATGATCAATAAAGTACAATATTATTATGTAAGTAATACTTAACCACCAAACATTGAAGTAGGTAGTTATGGTACATATTAATACTCTGTAGTATCTACTTCTGTTACTATGTCTTACTATGATGTACTTATGTAAAGTAAGTACAGGCGGCAATAGATCAACCTACATAACCTACAATCTCGAAATATATTTATGTAGGTAGATAGGTATTTTAAGCGCTATATAAACAGAATAACAGAACATAAATACTTAGATATTAGTTGACTTGGGCGGTCAGAAGAACTCACGTAGACCAACTAGCGTACAATCCATTTTCCGATCTCGCACACTTACATAGAGACCAGGAACCGTGATGCCGATTACAAACTAACTAATATTACACTTGACCAACTTGACTAACATATTCTGCCATCTTAAAGATGATGGGACACGTCTACTGAGGTAATGCCTACTAAAGTAATTTGGTACAAAATCGACGGACATGAGCTACTTTTAAATTACGTTCGCATTGCGCGATAATCGACATTCATGCGGACGAAGTCGTCCCCGGGCCGCTAGTATCAAATACAAGATCATTTGCTTTTCATATACATAGTTACATACCTATAAAAACCGTACGTATAGATACAAATTTTAAATGCCTGAATCCATCAATCCATTGGTAAATACCTACCGATGATAATTCATGGTGTAATTTTACCAAGGACTACCACTAGGTTTATTTTCGTAGAGGGGCGTTATTAATGCTTAACCACAGTACCTGTCTACTAAACCTAGTCTAACTTTGAACCGCGTTTTGTGTTAAGGTCGACCGCAATCAGTACCTAATCAATAAACTATTTACGAACTTAAAATCTATTCAAGCGTGATCGCTGACAAATTGAGTAAATTTACTTTTTATACGCAGTTGGTTTATGTCAGTTTTGACAAACACTCCATACAGTATTGCCACTATTTAAATTCACGACTTTATAGACAAACTGTACCTTATATACCTAACCTACAACGATACCTGCATTGAATTTGTCTACTTCTCTCATCAAACTAGTTAAATCATTATCATATTATTATTAATTGTCTATAAATATTACAAGTACCTACTTATTTACTTACCTTACAGGATTCTTGGGAAGTCTGTGAAAGGTTAAATCATTATCTTTAAATTTCGTGTTAGTGCATCCGAATGCAGAACAGTAACGCTTTTGTATCACCATCCTGTGAACTTTCCACTTGCGAAAACCAAATAATCGGTCGTGTCCTGCGTAGCGTGCGTCCTGTGAAATGTCCACCCGGGGGAAACGAGCGTGTAGGTGAATAAGTCGACCGAATTACGGAGTGTTACCCGTAGTTGTGAGTGGTCTAGCTAAATGTTTCGGTGTCAGTTATCTTGTTGTTTCTTGAGCTTCGATATACTTAGGTATTAGGTTGTAAGTTTAAATTCTACAGAGCCACTAAAAATTTTATAGCTTTTTTATATTAAGTTAATTTCTGGAAGCGTGACAGGAATGGCCAAGTGAGTATTAATTTAAACTAATATAATACTAATATAATATATTATTATATCAGTTAATCACAATAATTAGATATATCACATATTTCGTATAAGTATCTCGTCTCTTTTTATATTTTTAGGTTACTGTAAATAATAAATCGGATTGGTATTATCAAGCCGAAGGATATACAGAATAAGTTTCGGCTAAAACAATCACTCCCACTGACATTATAGCTATACGTAGCAGTAATGAATTTAGAAAATCAAATTTTAAATCGATTAGACTTATGAAAGTTGCTCAAATCCTTTTCTCGACTATGTAGAGATAATGATCTTCAAAAGGCTAAACTGATTTTCTTAAAACATAATTCTTCTTAAAAAAGTAAAAAAAATTGATATGTATTGCTCAAAATCACTCTCGATCAAGACACCTCTCAAAAAAAAAAAACAAAATCAAAATCGGTGCATTCGTTCGGGAGATACGATAATTCGTACAGTTAAACAAATTACTCAAATACACACGTTAAACTTGCAAAACCCTTAGTTTTGCGTCGGGGGTTAATAAAATATGTAAAATTGAAGTGTGTTTTTGTGCATTATAATAAAACAAATAAAAAGAACACCAACATTATAATAATACAATTATTTACATTGCAATTCGGCTTGACAAATATAATTTACACTACTTTTCCCGAAGTAGTTTCATAATGATAAAGTTAACTTACATAAATAAAAAAATTAAATAGGTATACAAAGTACAAACATGATCTTCAATATATTATAATCAAAGTTAACATACTACTGCTCATAAAAAATTTGAATAATCTGTCTTTAAAATTACTGAATAAAGTTGAAAAAAAATTGTCGAAAATGCTCTATTCATTCTATGTTCCTGGATCATGAACTCGGATGACCTGCGAGCGCGCGAATTTTGAATTTGTTGATTTGTATCGCTAGTGTAACGAGTGTGGCATGCGGGTGGCGGGGCGCGCTGGGCGGAGCTAGCGCTGAAATTATTTTAGGGAGCCCGCTCTTAATATAGTAAAAGTAACGAAATCGATAGTTAATCAGTGACCTATATTCTATTCGTGCCACAGTTAATATTATTTTTCAATATAGAGTACTCCTGTATCAAAAAATAATCCCTCGCTATAAAAACTAAAAATACATAATATTTACCTTTCCTAATAGCTCGTTAATCGCCTTAAACGACAAAAGAAGAGATGGGTTGGCACCTAGTATTCTATTAATGCCTACCGCACGTGAGGATGTAACCTCCTTACCTAGCGTCGCACACGCGGTACACCGCTAGCGCGCGCGCCACGTCCATCTCCCAGCGCGGCTCGTCGGGCCGCGCGGCCGCCGCTAGCGCCTCCTGCAGGTACGGGAAGCAGCGGACCTGACGCGACCACACATATTATTCAATCATTATTTCAATTAGTTTAACGTCAATAGCGGTGTTCCGACCGGCCAAGCTCGGCTCACGAGCCGCTACGCTCGGACTTCCTGCTAGCGAGCCGTGGCACCCGAGGCAAAGGACATTGTCCAGAATTGGCTTAGCGCGGACAGACCTTTCAGAAAATAATAAGATTACGATATTCCTAATTATTTTTATAAGATTTTCTGACCATTTATTGGAGTGTAAATTAAAAAGTATCATTTAATGTACTGCGACTATGGGCTCTCGTACATCGGGCAAACAAAGAGAAGTGTAGGAACCCGCGTAAAAGAACATATATCTGACGTCAAGCATAGGCGCAAAACTAAGTCTGCAGTGTGTGAACATGCTTTCGAGGGACCCAACAATTATATCAGATTTGACAAAACCTCAAATACTCGCCAAGGAACAACGATTCATCCCTAGGATGATACGCGAGGCTATTGAAATTAAAAAACATCGAAATTTCAATAAAGAGAATGGTTTGAATTTACCACCTGCCTGGGACCCCACCATACAGGTCATCAAATCCCAGCCCCAACAGCAACACATTGCCAGACCTCAAAATATTGTTAGCTCGTATTGTGTAAACTTGAACGCACCCGGTAAAATATAAAAATGATTGACGGTAGACAAATAACTTCTAACTATCAGACGACCAACACCTCAGTCTTCCTGTGACCACGGACCCTGTAAAGGGTTCGAAACGTCGTCAGGACAATATAAAAAACTGTGTAAATAGTAAACTAAACGCGAGTTAATCCGTAAAAAAATGTTTCATTTCAATGTGTAGTGCTCGCTTAAACCTCAGAAAACAATATCATTTAATGAGTTTTGTTCTTGTGTTCCTTGTTTTATTTTGCTACTGCTACTGCTACTGTCGTTATCTAGTAAAGTTTCCTCGATCACTCCTTATAACCCCTATGGGATGAGATTAGGCATATTAATATTGTTTTATACTATTCTATAACTTTATTTTCACGTAATTTGCATATATTTCGAATAATAAATAAAGTGAACCTAACCTCAAAATCAGCTATTTTCAGCACGTATAACTATTTATCACAATTAATTGGTACTAAAAATATATCATAACGTATTATTCTCATAGTAATCTATCAGGTAAAAATGCTTTTGGACGTATTCCAGCCTGTCCGCGCTGAGCCGAGCCTCTGTACAATTTGTACAATTCCTTTGAAAGGTTGCACTGGCTCACCTTGGCTCGCGAGGCCCGCTCGCAACCTTTCAAATTTGCCTCGGGCGCCACGGCTCGCAAGCAGGAAGTCCGAGCGTGGCGGCCCGCGAGCCGTGCACGGCCGGTCTGGATACGGCTATTGATATTTCATAGTACCTATAGATATGTTACGTTCCTAGTAAATTGACGTCGCGCTGCATATAGATAGCTATAAAACTACATTATGTTCACATGATTCACTAATGAATGACGAACAAAGATACAGTGAGCTCGAGAGTAAAAGAGATAGCTACCTCTAAGCCGTTGTGCTTCGAGAGTGACGACCAACTGTCACGGACGACTCTCTCTATGGCTTGTTTGACGCAAACTGATTGCGACATGAGACAATTGGGCTATAAATGAGTCTTCAACTCAAGCCGCGTAGAAACATATCTACTTACTTCCTTTTAAAATGTAATATCATTGTTTAACCTACAGTAGTCCAGCATTTATCAGCCGTCACCTGTGCAGTCACTATTTTCCCATTTATATTATCATTTACATAGTTCATTGGAGATCACAACCTATAAACTCAAACCGTACAAAAAAGTAAGACACCCGTAGAAGTAACTGTAAGAGTTTCAAAAGAATGTAAACATTTTACGGGTGTGTAACTGTAAATAAGGGAAGGTTTCAATGAATAATTTATTGGTTATCAAACCTGCGTATCGGCTAAGCTGGTGTACAGCGTGATGAGCAGTGAGGCGGGCACGCCCTGGCCGGCCTTCAGCTTGCTCAGAATCGACACGATGGCCGGTACGTTCTCCTACACAGGAAATTAGATAATAAGAAACATAACCCTTCTTACCAGTCAAGTATACATGTAAATGTTTTAGGTTTGGTTGGTGGTAGGTCTTATTTAAGTTCTGGCTAGCTACCACCACCGTATTTAAGTCTATCGCCATAACAACAATGTTAAGTTAGAGATAAAATAGCCAGGTCCTCAGTATCAGTAGTTGAGGAATCCAGGCGAAATGCGCTTCTACCTTCGACGTTATCGCCACTTACCATCAGGTGAGATGGAGACCAAGTACAGGGAATAGCGTCTGAGGTGAAATAAAATAGTGCAGTGAGAAAACCGTAGTTTAAGAGGCCTATTACAACTCGAATGTGATTTTTGCGTAAGATGCCCATTTTCGCATTTTGTAGTAATTTTGCAGTTGTATTTACCGTTTCTATCGAAATAGGATAATAAATTTGTGCATAATATTACAAATCTCCATTCTGTGAGCATAAGTTGAATTCGGACGGCCGGCGCATCGCATTTTGTAGTAATTTTGCAGTTGTATTTATCGTTTTTATCGAAATAGGATAATAAATTCATTATAAAATCTTTATTCCTCATGAAGTAATAATTACTCTAGTATAAATTTTGCTCAACAATATTATCGTAGATAGGAGAAATTCACAGTTAACTTATAGCGGTTTTCGAAGTTTTTTGATTTAGAATAAGATGTTTTTCCTATATAAAATCAATGATATCTAAAAATTCCGAGGCCGCTACGCACTATTCGACTATATAAGAGATAACATTATAATTTTTTTTTATTTTACTTGTTTAGAACAGTAGTTCAATCGATGAGCTCAAAAAAGTGCCTTCGCGCACTTTATGAAAATCTTTCTCTGCCATTTTGGATTTAATTAAAAAGTTAAGCAAAATTTATAAAAAGCGAGGCCGCTACACACTATTCCAATAGCTATTCTATACTATTCAATAAGTCATAATTGTTAATGTATTTTTGTTTCTGAGATCCATAACGCCAAGATTGGCCAGTTTACGCAAAAAACACAGTAGAGATGTAATAGGCCTCTTAGGGGCGCTTTCAATTTAGCAGGACGTTGGGGCACCGGGAAGGATCATGTTATATGTACCCTATTGAGACACACGCACGGCTGGTCCGTTTGTCGTATGTAGGCGAGAATACCCTGGTCGATACTAATAAATAGTATGTTTCAAGTGTAACTTGAACCATGTGGTCCTTCTCTAATCGCTTAAATTGAAAGCAGCCTAAAACTGCCGTAAAACCATAAGCATTAGAAATTCAATTATTAGAACATCTAGGAGTCGTGACAGGGGTTAATGTTAAGGACGTTAAAGTTAAGTATGGTAAATACCTTCGTCTTCGCCATCAGAGGAAGCGCCTTCAAGCACTCCATCCTCACGGTTGGCGAGGAGTCATTCGCTATCTTATACATCAGCACCGGCATCAGCATCACTGACACTTCCCTCCTGACATCTACCACCCTCACCGCGATCCGCAAAGCCCTCACAGTCGCCCCCTCAAACCACACCTCGTCCCTCTTCTCCATGGCAACACCGATCAAGAACGGCACCAATTCCTGTTTCATAGCATCGTCAACGGATTCTATGCTGTCCAACCACCTTTTTAATTTGTCCGCGTCATCTCGAACTTTCTCCCAAACTTCTTGCAACTTGAAAACTATGAACAACCGCTTGTCGGTGTAGAGGAGGGATTGGAATAGCTTGTTCGCTTTCAGATTTGGTGTGTGGAGACTAGTATCGGGTTTGTTGTTCGATTGGTGTGTGTCCACGATTTTGGCGGCCACCTTGAGAGCGGCGGTTGTGAGGTACGAAGGCAGATGGAGCCACTGCAGTGAGAATGCCACGAACGTGTTCAGTGATATCTTGGAGTGTTCGTACTTGCTTATGATGTTCAGGGCTGGAACGATGTTTAAAGTTTATTTTATGTTATACTATGATTTAAAAAGGATGGTTTATTAGGTTTTTTTATGCTCTTTCTAATTTGGTTAAATCTATGTTTTGTAGGTCTGGTTGCAACAAAGTTATAAACAAGCGTCCCAATATGAGTGGAAAACACTTTTATTATTTTTTCATATATTTTGTCCTGAGCATTACAAACCTAAAAAAATGTCTATCAAACCGGTTGAGCCGTTCTTGCAAGTTTGCGCTTAGCAACGCTTAGCATTTTGCGATTCATTTTTATTCTATACTTGCGGCCCGCCCGCGCCTATGACCAAGCTATCTAGCTATATAGAAACACTGTCATACTTCAGCCATTTTGTACAAAATATATCTACAAACAATAAACAAAAACCATCCTCAGATATCGCTCTATCCTTCGATCAACAATACAACTAGATGTCAGGTTGGCGCTAAAAATATGTCTCGGTAAATAAACGCGCACTTGTTTATTTTCTCGCAAGGCAATAACAGGAAAAAGTACTTTATTTGTTGCCCTTTAAGGTTGATTTCACCACTACATTTATTGACGTCTTTTCATTTTTAAGTGACAGAAGTAATTTATTGCTTTGAAAAGTATTTTCATTCCTCAAAGTGGGTCTGAAGTTGCCTGAGGAGCGGGAGGAAAGTAGTACTTTTCCTCCCTCAGGAGAATCGTTTTCTGACATGTGTAATTGTGACTAATTATTAAAATAATACTAACAACACATCTCTCCCCTTGGGTGTCGTAAAAGACGACTAAGGGATCAAAGACTGCACATACATCGTACAGCATAGAGCGGCCATGGGCTCATCAAAATAATACTACCAACCCCTTTCTTCCCTTGCGTGTTGTAAAAGGCGACTAACGGACTAAATACTGCACATACATCCAACAGCATAGAGCGGCGATGGGCTCATCAAAATAATACTACCAATCCCTATCTTCCCTTCGGTGTCGTAAAAGGCGACTAAGGGACTAAAGACTGCAAATACTACCAATAGCATAGAGCGGCGATGGGCTCATCAAAATAATACTATACCAACCCCACTCTTTTCTTCGGTGTCGTAAAAGGCGACTAACGGACTAAAGACTGCACATACAAACCGACAGCATAGAGCGGCGTAGGGCTCATCAAAATAATACTACCAACCCCTCTCTCCTCTTCGGTGTCGTAAAAGAAGACTAACGGACTAAAGACTGCACATACATCCAACAGCATATAGCGGCGTTGGGCTCATCAAAATAATACTACCAACCCCTCTCTTCTCTTCGGTGTCGTAAAAGGCGACTAACGGACTAAAGACTGCACATACAACCAACGGCATATAGAGCGGCAATGGGCTTATCAAAATAATACTACCATCCCCTCTGTTCTCTTCAGTGTCGTAAAAGGCGACTAATGGACTAAAGACTGCACTGCACATATATAGAACAGCATTATATAGCGGCGATGGGCTAACCAAAATAATACTACTAACCACTCTCTTCTCTTTGGTGTCGTAAAAGGCGACTAACGGACTAAAGATTGCACATACATCCAACAGCATAGAGCGGCGATGGGCTCATTAAAATAATACTTCAAACCCTCTCTCTTCCTACCCTTTACCCCACATTCATGTTTTTGTTTTTACTTTCCTAATATTCGTAATGAAACGCACAGTGTTTACCTCGGGTGAAAGACTTATTTACTCCCTCGAACTATAATATTGGCGCCCTCGCTATGCTCGCGCGCCAAACCCCGTCTCGGGAGTAAATAAGCTACTTTCACCCCTAGTGTAACAATGTTCTATATTATTCACGTGGACAGAATTAAGCTTTGATTTTGTACGTGACGCGTTATCTAGTTGTATTGTTGATCGAAGGCACTATCTATTAGTGAAAACAGCATAATAATCCAATGCGTGCTTTAGAAGAATAAAGCGGAGCCACAAACACAGGACAACGGCGACTTTACTTTATAATATGTCAGGATAATGATAATTGAGTATACTGTCTGACCTAAGTTTAACAGCTCGTGCAAGTACAGGGCAGCAGTGTGCGGCAGGTTGTCGGCCAACAGCGCTAGGGTGACCCCAGCCGCGCTGCGCAGCGCCCCGGCGCCGGCGTCCAGCACCAAACAGCGCTCCATTAGGCTGTAGCAGGCGCGCGGGTCGTGGCTGATGGAAACAAACCGCTTCTAACTACAGGCACAGAATAACTAATAGTACTACCGTACAGAAGGTTAACTCTCTAACAACTTTCACGCGAAATTGAAACTTATCGTGTAACCCGAGCATTCATATTCCGTTAAGCAACGCTGACTCGATATCGATTTGACGTCAGAGCGTCGGGTTTACGCGCGCGCGCAGGGATTACGAGTTAAGCGACTCGGCGCTCGGTGTTAGGTGCGTCGGCTCGCGGCAACCTTTACAGCCATACGCCTAGGCGGCCTGCCTGGGAGGCGCGCCAAACGAACGTACCTAAACTGCGGAGTGACACCTCCTGCTACAGGTACAGTTCGATTTAATTAGGATGGCGGTTGTTCTTTAGCTGCGAGTGATGGTGCGCGCAGGTACATCGCGTGCCCTAGCGGCGGGAGGGCCACCGTGGGTTGCGGTCTGCCAGCGGGCGGGGGTGCATCGCCCTCCCCGCGCTGTAACGCCCCGCTGACACCTAAATTCGCTACTGCGACGCGACTTGTGGCTAACTTCACGGACGCCATTCTATTTGAATCGGACTGTACATACATACATAGATCCATGACTATTATTCCCAAAGGGTTAGTCAGAGACTAGAGAGTGAGGACCGCGGAAGCAGTCCTCTGCCATAGTCTACGTTTCACCAAACGGGCTGGGCTTACGATCTATCACGCTGAGAAGCTGTCATCCCATTGTGAAATCCAATGCTAGACTTTCTCTAGAGCTAATTATGTGATTCTAGCTGTCATAGGAAGAGAACACCACAGCTCGTGCAAGTACAGCCCTCTTACTCTTGAAACCGATCAGTATTGGATCGGATTGGTATTGTGAAATTTCGTACTTTTAAGTTACGACACCAGCGCTAATTTGGATTCATATTGGGTGAACTAAATGGCATTGAGTTTTGTATTTGTTACACTCAATATCCGCATAATATGAATCCATATTAGCTCTGGTGTCGTAACTTAGGAGTATGAAACTTCACAATATCCATCTCGATCGATCGGGATCGGGTTCAAGAGTAAGGGGGCAGGGCAGCCGTGTGGGGCAGATTGTCCGCCATCAGCGCTAGAGTGAGCCCAGCGGCCTATCCTACTTAATATTATAAACGCGAAAGTTTGTAAGTATGGATGGATGTTTGTTACTCTTTCACGTAAAAACTACTGAATGGATTTGGATGAAATTCAGCATACAGATAGGTTTTAACCTGGATTAACACATAGGATACTTTTTATCCCGATATTCCCACGGGAACGGGAACTACGCGGGTGAAATCGCGAGCGGCCGCTAGTATCCTATATAGCCAATGAACGACCGATAGAAACAAACGGCTGCTAAGTGCCGGAACATACATACAGTCGAAGGAGTTCCCGGTCGTTATCTCTGCGGCGGTATTCGCTTGCAATCTACGCGCACGCTACTGAAAGTACGCGCGATCGGAATAGAGCGCAAGTAAATATCGCGGAAAATAGAAAAGAATAGAAAACTTTATTTCAGGCTTTTATGGCCCTTTTATCATATAGGTACCTTATAGACTAACATACATATTATAACACAATCTTGTTAGTAAATTACTTAAAAGCTATGTTAGTACTTAAATTACTTAATTGGACACATTTAGTGCCGTATCAGTGACAGGGAAAGGCAGTTATCCGCGGAATCGCCTATATACCACGCTCTTCCGCCAGAAGCTTCGCTAAAGCTCGACTTACATATCTGGACCGCACTGATCTCATCAACTTTTGCTGAAGGAACGAAAGGAGTTAGTTGGCCACAAGCGTTTGATTAGCCATGGCACTACACTCGCGACGGCTTGCGCCGCGCTACACTTATAATATATTAAATTATATTAAAACACCGCTGGGCACAGGCCTTCCCACATAGGTAGCAGAATATAGGTGAAATTGAATTGAATTGAGAAACGTGCGACATTACACATAATTATACACATATAAGCTGTTAGGGAACGACTCAGGAACTATTTGCCCTTGCATATATGTTGACATTTCATTAGCAGTGTCTTGAAGCTCCCCTAGGCCGGGAGTTGGGGATAATGAGTATCACGTGTCGCACCGCCCGGTCTCTATGGGGCTATGGGGAACGACGGGGTTACATGCAAAGTTATTTTGATAAACTGGACTTTATGAAGAATAGACATAATGATACTATGGACATTTCAATACTGTGGACATTTTGGTACAGTGGACATTTTGATATAGTGGACTTCATGCGACTAAAGGTAATGGAAAGCACTATAAAAATGTATGTTCAGAGACATTTGAATGTACATGATGGATGATGATATGAAACTCACCCGTGTCTGACGAGCTCGTTTGAGATCCTCGCTAGCAGCGGCAGCAGCGCCGTGACGGTGTCGCGGTCCTGCCGGTAGATGGCGTTGTCCGCCACCGCGGAGTACGCCGCGAACGCTCGCTCCACCATTTTGGGGTTGCAGAGCTGGTGGGAACAGAAATATACCGAATAAGAATATATACGGGGACTTCTTGGCGGGAAGTGAAGCGTCAGTTTTATCTTATATTATAAAACGAGCAGACCGCCGACGACTTCGTTCGTTTGGGCCCCGTACCTCGTGACGAATTTTCAAAACTTATTGTGATGTAACTATAATAGTTAGACATATGCTATCGCGACACTTTTTGTTGATAATAATGTGTTCTGCAAAGCCATAGTACATTATTTTATTCTATCGTCAATAGTTTTCTTAGCGCACGCGATTTAAGGAATTTATTTGAGTTTCATTAGGTATCGCTAATTTTTTTGAAAATATAATATAGCCTATGTCACCCGGAGATTGCGTAGCTTCCCAACGGTGAAAGGTATTCGTAAAACGTCTTAGCAAATAAAACAAAACAGTGCAACATCACTAAATAAAGTTCCTCAGTTTTATTGAGTCTCAAGGGGTTTGAGGGAAAATCATTTAACATTAAACATTCATATTACCACTCATTATCATCTACTTTATGCAAAGACAACATTTACTATTATATCTCACTTGACAGCTAAATGTGCTGACCGCACGAAGTCATTATACTATAAGAAAAAAAAGAGTATACACAGAAAATGCGTGAAAAACATACATAATTATTATACGAGTAATAAACTCACGACTTAATGATAGTTAGATAGTGTTGCGTAGCGGTGAAAAGATACTACCACCCCCTCTCTTCCCTTGGATGTCGTAAAAGGCGACTAACGGACTAAAGACTACAAATACATCCAACAGCATAGGCGGCGATAGGCTCACCACCTATCACGCTGAGCACATGTGCAGTCGCTCTTTGGTGAAAAATGGACTATTATGGTAGAGGACTGCTTTTGCTGTCCCCATTGCCCAGTCTCTGACTAACCCTTCGGGGATAATAGTCGTGATTATACGTATGTAAATTATACCCGAAGGGTTAGTCAGAGATTAAGCAATGGGGACCCCCTAAGCAATTCACCGCCACAGTCCATGTGCCACCGACTAACAACTGCCTATGTACTCAGTGTGGTAGGTGATTAGACTATCGAGGCTCTATGCTGTTAGATGTATTTAGGATGTATGTGCGATAATAGGCTAAAGAGCCCGTTAATCGCCTTTTGCGTGGTATAGCTTTTAACCTGTAGAACCCCAAGCGGTCGCATGAGACCGCACCGACAGAGCGCACCTTTCCGTCAAACCCCAAGCGGTCGCACGAGACCGTGCTCTCCCACTTGACTTTGTACCGTGTTTTCATAGACTTACATACTACTTTAGTATGAACAAGGTAGATTATTTCGGTTCTGTGGTACTTTTTATGCATCGTGATCGCAAAATATCGCATAGTCTGTGCTTGATTCTCTAATTTTCGACGTTGACAGTTGCGCCAATTTCTGTGTCGGAGTGAATTAGTCGCTGTGTTTTGTGTGCTGTTTTTATTGGATTATTCTAATGTAAATACTGTTTCTTATTAGAAAATCATTATTGAGACTATAATGATCGTATTTAGATAATAAGTTGTAAGAAATACATAGTTATTACTACTAGATAAAGCGTGTAAAGTCCGTTAGCATGTTTCCGATTTCCGAGTGATTTATAGAGAAATACTGTAAGACAAATAAACTGTTGCAATCATCACTTTATTTTGATACCTGATGGATTGGAAATATATCAGTTAGTATATTGTTGTTTACAGAACGACAAAATATAGTTTGATTTTAGAGGAAAAATGGACTCTCAACACATGTTGTTGTGAAAAGAACACAGGAGAAACTCCCCATCAAAAAGTTACCTGTTGACAACTCAAGCACGACAGCAGCAGGGAAGTTTGTGCAGTGGAGTGGGGCAGGCTTAGCAGCAGTTGCCAGGCGCGGAGGCTGGAGGCGTGTGCTCCAACATGCTGAGGATTGCTGGTCAGCCAGAGGAACACGGGACGGAGAAGCTCCAGGCTGTTCGAACACACTCTGGGGAGAGAAGGGTGGTGTTATTGTCACATGTCATTAATCTTATCTTAGCACATCTTTTGTACAACCATGTTATCCAACGACATGTTCATAAGGTTTATGGTTTATTACAAACAATCAATACATACATGTATGCACTATGCATGCATTAATATGCTACCTGAAGCATAGAGGAGCTTCAGTCTTTTATTATTATTATAAATTCTTTATTGCTGATATTTGTATTTATTCAGCGTGTGTCTCTTCCAGCTTCTTCCATTCTATGCTGTCATTTGCTGTTCTTGTGCAAATAGCATTTTGCTTTCCTAGTATTGTCTACCTTTTCTAGCTTTTAATGTTTTATATGAGCTCTCATACTCATTTTATCTTTAGAGATAATAGAATATACTTACATAAAGTCAGGGTGGGTGCACAACGCATGCATCTGAGCAAGCACATCATCCTCAGCGTCCTTGTTTTTCTCCAACACAGTGATAAATGGATGCTGAGGGGATTTCAGGGTGAACTGGCACTTGTAAAGCTGGCCCGGCACTAGTCGAGACTTTAGGTCGAGGATCAAGAGACCAGCCATTGTGGATATTATGGCAGAGTAATTACTGAAAATTAAAATAGACCTTTGTTATTGGAAAATATATAAACAAGTAACACAATGTATGCAGATGTTATGGAGAAAAATGTTTATAAGTACTAGATAAATGTAATATTAAATTGATTAATTTAATAATTAATAACTAAGTGTATTCTTAAATAGAAGATCCAGTTTTTTAAACATTGGTGATATAGGGTTCTTTCTTTTTAACCCTTGGGGTGCCTGGTGGGTCTGACAGACCCGTCACTTTAAGTAATTGTCGATATTTTTTTAATTATGAAACCAAGCTTGTAGCTTTGCAGTTTAGATTAGAGCTAATTTTGCCACTGCCCGTGCCCGGAGTAGCACCAGGGGGGTGTCACTCCGCGGTTTAGGTACGTTCGGCCGGCACGCCTCACAGGCAGGCGTGTGCCATTCGTATCCATAGTTAAAGGTTGCCCGCTCGCGACGCACCGAACACGTCGCGCGTCGTCGCTTAACTCATAATCCCTGTGCGCGCGCGTAAACCCTACGCTCTGTGATGTCATGACGTCAAATCGATATCGAGTCAGCGTTGCTTATCGGAATATGAACGATCGGGTCACACAATAAGTTTCAATTTCGCGTGAAAGTCGATAGAGAGTGAACCTTCTGTACGTAGTACTATTAATTATTCTGTGGCAGCACGTTTATTAAGTGCGTTTGGGTCACAGAAACCAGACCAGGCACGAGGCTATTTTTTTGGAGTTAGATGCATTTTTAATTCAAAATGAATATTTATTCTGAATTGGTTATGCAAGCTTTTTAAAAAATATTTGGTTTTATTTTGTAAATATATCACTAAAATACCAGGAAATATGAATTGAAATATTTCTATAGTATTAATTTATATTTATATATTTTTATAAACGGATTTTTATAAACACCATGTGAGTTTAACCCACCAGGCACCCCAAGGGTTAAGACTCCTATTTCAAAAGTAAGTTTGTTTAAGTACATGTATTTTCAATTTGAATATTGTAACCCATTGTTTCATTAATTGAATTGAGTACCTGCTGCAAATTTTAATTAGATACTCTTATGCATATTGTTGTGATTATCATTTGTAATTTGTTACTAGTCTTGTTACTACTCGTCCAAAGAATGGCTTGGATCTTAGAGCACAGTGCACCAATTTGTATGAAGCGAGTATTCCATGTTTTTAAAGTATAATTCTTGGTGTTTTATTTTTATTTATTAGACAAAAGAAATACTAGCTGCTCTACTTCCTGTATGTCACGTGATAGGTTAGAAATATTAAGACAATAAAAAAAGAAATATTAAGACAATCGCGAAGCGGCGTAGTGATTGTCTTGAATGTCGAGGTTATTTTTTTTATTAGACAACCGAAATCTAGCTCTATACAAAAATCTTGTTGAAGGGGGAAAGAAGGAGTTCCCACTTCTCCTATCTCTTCATCCATCGATCCATCTTCAATGACTTTTTCAGACATTTTAAGGTTAGTTTAAAGAGAATTCAAATGCTTATATCTCCTTAACTATGTATCTCCTGTAAGTGGGAATGACACTGGGGGGTACCCCTTTATTCCTCCCTAAATTCGTGCACTGTGTTTTAAGATTTCTACCCAAAGACTAGATAGATAGGTTATAATTTCGGCCGTTATAATACTGCACTTACTGAGCGGTGGTAAGTAAAGTTACAATGGTAGACATTGTGTGTGCAATCTCCAGGACCCCCAGTTCCACGAGCGCGAGGAGCCCCTGGCAGGCGGTCAGGCTCACCACCCTCTCCTTCGCTGAACATTTCTCCCGCAAGAACTTCAACTCCTCATTTTCAAGAACAAACCGCTGACGCTCGGCAGGCTTAAACTTAGATCTTATGGCAGATATTAACTTGTCTACCGCATTAACTATTAGTACACTGTTACTGGTGTTTAACTTATATTCTATTTCATCCATGTTAGGCCTAACTTTAGAGATATTGGTGGTATAATTTACGAAAACAGCGCCGCAAAGCAAAACAGCTCAACAGCTGTTTGTAAATTGTCAAATGTTAATGTCAAAATTGTCAAACTGACGTGCCTCATTAGGCCTAGTTCGCACTAGGCGACTAATGTTTAATTGAATAGGTACCTATTAATTAATCGTGCTTCCCGCTAGGTAGATAATTTTAAAATTCCATAAATATTGCCTAAGCTAGCGTTAAAAAAGTTAAATGGCGTTAACAACTTAGGTAAACAAGAAAAATACAGTTCTCGACTAAATTACAAAAAGTGCAAACTAGGCTTTAGAGTCAATGGTGACAGACAACACCTTTTTTGTTTATGGCAATACACACCACTGTTCTCTCATCTGTCATGTCATGTCATGCGAGACTTCTTGGCTCTGACCAAATGTAATAATTGGTCCGAGCTTCTTGGGTTGGCGGCTTACATTTTTTCAGAGGTTGGCGGGAAAGTGAAGCGTCATGTCTGCAGTTTTGTTTTATTTTCTATAATTTATGTTTTGTCGAATATTAATGTGAAATAATGGTGGATTATTTACCGTTAAGTTTTCGTGAACGTGCATGAGTGTGGGCAAATAAAACAGAACAGTGCAACATCACTTTTCAAATTCTCTCAAGAAGTCCGTAGGTACGTGATCTCAGTAAAGTTCCACATCTTTACTGGAACTCAAGTCTTGACTTGAGCTTCCCCCCAAACTCCTTGGGGTGAGGGGGAATATTTATTTATTTATTTATTTATTTATTAGGTTTACCTGTAATTGTTACACTAATAAATTTATATTTACTAAATAATACAATTAAAACTAAGTGTACAATAGTAAGTCGGTAAACACTGCATGCATTAAATATTAAATTTAAGTGTTTACCAGTAATAAGATGTATATAGTATTAAGCAATATAGTTGTAGTAAGCAATTTATAAGATAGTAGTCCCGCATTCAACAATAAAGACTAACCAATATCCAGTTGTTGAAGCTGACATTTAAGCTTGAATAATGATGTGCAAAACATATCCAACTGAGAATTAAATTTATTGTGAAGCCTGCATAGCCTTGGAACCGGGGAGTTTGAGCCTAGTACGGATTTACGAAAGGGGGGAGATAGGAGATCAATGGGATTTCTGGGATACCTAGTTGGTACTCTGAATTTAAATTTTGCTAAAAGATCAGGACAATTAATGTTACCAGTTAGAATTTTAGATAAAAATGATAAATCTAACATGTTTCTTCTACATTCTAAAGATTTGATTTTAAAATAATTAAGACGATTTGCATATCCCTTAATCTTCTTGGAAATGCCAGAGGAGTATGCTAAATGATGTAATAGGCGTTTTTGGACCCGTTCAATTCTAAGACTGTGTACAGAGTAATGAGGGCGCCATACAACACAACAGTACTCAACTAAGCTACGCACTAACGAATTGAATAGAAAAATTTTGGTTTCTACTTTACGGAATGATTTGGTGTTTCTGATTATAAACCCTAATGATTTTGACGCTTTTTTGATAACTGAATCGATATGGGGGATAAACGTTAACTTTCGGTCGATAAGGACTCCAAGATCCTTAACAGTATCAACTACGTTTAGGTGTGAGCCATTCATTGAATAGTTGTGCGTAATTGGTTTTGTTTTTCGGGTAAAAGAAATTTGCAAACATTTCTTAATGTTAAGTTCCATGGCATTATTTTCACACCAATATAACAGCCTGTCAATGTCACCTTGAAGCAATAGGGCATCACTCATACTGTCCACCGTTCGTGTTAACTTTAAATCATCGGCAAACAGGTAAGGCGTGGAATCACTAAAACAATCAGGCAAGTCGTTGATGAACATATTAAAGAGAACAGGTCCCAAATGTGACCCTTGGGGTACGCCTGAGGTTATCTGGAAGCTGTTAGATCTATAACCATTGACTACAACGTACAAGTACCTGTTGGTTAAGTAAGAACTAAGCCATTTAAGAAAAATACCAGTGAAGCCATATACTGAAAGCTTTTGAATCAATATGCAGTGTGGAACCTTATCAAACGCCTTACTGAAGTCAGTATATATCGCGTCCACCTGCTTGTTAGAATCCACCGATTCTATAGTATTTTCAACGAATGTCACTAAGTTGCTACACGTGGATCTTGCAGAAATAAAGCCATGTTGAAAATCAGACACATATTTTTTGAAATAACTTTGAATTTTTGGAACTATTAAGACCTCAAAAACTTTACCCAAGGTGGGGAGAATGGATATCGGCCTGTAATTACTCACAATGTCTTTAGATTCTGATTTGTGTATCGGAACAATTTTAGCTAGCTTCCATTTTATAGGAAAGATGCCAGTACTAAGTGACAGATTAAAAATTGAACATAACGGAACCGCAAGCTCTTCGGCACACATAGATAGAAAAATAGGGGGTATATTGTCAGAACCCGGACCCTTCGATACGTCTAATGACTTTAGAGAAGTAACAATAGCGGCCATATTGATCTGTAAAGTAGAGAAGGAGTCGGAACTGTTCGCTAATCTATCTAAATAAGCAGAGGTATTGACTACACCCTGTGATTTCATATTTGGAGAATAGACAGATTGAAAATATGACGCAAACATGTTACAAATATCGTTTCCGTTAGTAGTAGAGATCTCACCATTAGACATACTTTTCGGGTAGGCACTAGCTCCATTCCGCTTAGCCTTCATGTATGACCAGAAACATTTTGGTTGCTTCGTTATTTTCTCTTGGATATAGTTAATATACGAGTTATATCATATAACATTTAAACGTTCATATTATCATTACTCATTATCATCAGTTTAAGCATAATCAATGAACTCTAATATTACGAATAAAGGACTCGTATCCATGGTCACAAAATAAATTTCAAATAAAATATCCTCTCATGCAATGCTGTCAATGACTATAGCACAACCATTTAGCAACTGTGTGGACTTTTGGCGGGAAAGTGAAGAACTGGATGAAGAGTCATGTCAAAGAGGAAATTAGTTATGTACTAACTAACGGAAAGTCATGTTCTCAGAAGTGTTTTGCTGACTTCATTTTACATCAATGGCTGACTTAGGCTTGTTTCGCACGTACCACAACCACAACAACACGACAACCACACTACAGGCAAAACACGTGGGCGGGAGATAACTTGTATGAAAATCATTAGTTAGGTAGTTGAATTCACACGGACCGCATTTTGCCGCCAATTACTGTCAACCGCGTGTGTCATACCGACTACATCGCAACCACAATGCAACCACCATCGACACCGCGAACTATATAGCGGCCGGCCACATCGCAAACACACAACGTTGCGTTGACGAGACGACACCGACGACTCCCGTTGCCAACTGTTTTCCAGCTAGTAGCTAGACGATTCGGTTTTATTTAAGTAAGTATTATTTTTAATATTAATTTTTAATTTAAGTGACAATAAAAAGCAATAGTAAAACAATAGTAGATTGTTATACAAGGAGCTAAAATGATCCAAACGGGCTAAAAACTGCACATACATCCAACAGCATAGAGCAGCGATGGGTTCATAAAAATTATTCTACCAACCCCTCTCTTCCCTTCGGTGTCGTAAAAGGCGACTAACGGATTAAAGACATCACATACATCCAACCGGATAGAGCGGCGATGGGCTCATCTAAATAATACTACCAACCCCTCTCTTCCCTTTGGTGTCGTAAAAGACGACTACGGACTAAAGACTGCACATACATCCTACAGCATAGAGCGGCGATGGGCTCATCAAAATAATACTACCAACCCCTCTCTTTCCTTCGGTATCGTAAAGGGCGACTAACGGACTCAAGACTGCATATACATCCAATCGCATAGAGCGGCGATGGGCTCATCAAAATAATACTACCAACCCATATCTTCTCTTCGGTTTCGTAAAAGGCGACTAACGGACTAAAGACTGCATATACATACAACAGCATAGAGCGGCGATGGGCTCATCAAAATAATACTACCAACCCCTCTCTTCTCATCGGTGTCGTAAAAGGCGACTAACGGACTAAATAAATACTGCACTGCACATACATCCAACAGCATAGAGCGGCGATGGGCTCATCAAAATAATACTACCAACCCCTCTCTTCCCTTGACTGTCTACACCACCGGAAATAATAAGTGAAGCACAAAATGTTATTGACAGCCTATTACCATCTAAGTCCAAAGAAAAATACATTTAGCTAACCAAAGATTTCACTAGAAAAACAACAAAACACGCAGCCATTTTCAGAAAATGTGTTTTCCTCGCAAATATGGTAAAAAACGTCTTATGACATACTGTAGTTAAAATAAGCGACTAAACCTTGCACTTTTGTCTCGGAAGACGCCACTTGGCTGGCACGATTATTCTCTAGGTCATTCTGATCTGATTTAGCCCGGTAGCCACGGAATTACCCCCCACTGGTGGGCACCAGGGGGGGAGGAATTATTTGCCTCCCGTGTTGCACTCGGTGCATAGTTCCTCTCTACTTATAGCTACTAGGGCAAGTTTGGTATCGTTTTCGTATAATTTAAGGATGGGGAATCCATTTCTGGAACAAACTTTTTAACCCGTCATAGTAAAAAAAAAAATTACAAAAACGTAAAAATGAAAAACAAATAAAAAATTTAAATGCTCTACTACAGCGATACCACATGGATTTTTGATTAATAAAAAATAAGACGTTATAATTATTAAATAGCCTATTTAATTATGAACCTAAAAAGATTACTCAAATGATTGTTTTTAAATAAAAAGTTCGTCAAAAATATATTTTTCTTACTTACGCAACCGTGATTTCACTTGTTCGATGGAATTTGAAATGGGTGATTACACTTTCACATTTAAATCTCACTATAGATCGTTATTATGAAGTTATATTTGTAAACAGAAGCTACCGCCGTCTTAGGATATACCGAGAAGAACCGTCAAGAAACTCGATAGTAAAGTTACTCTTTTCAAATGCCCCATAGTTATTTTGTCTAAGCTTTTCTCTAAGTCATACCTACAGTTAGCTCTTTCAGACATAGATAAATTAATATTTTATTTGCAAAATGAATATTGCTCCTCATGTATTGTACTCATACATGAACCGCCGCACCCACACAAATCTATTCACTTTAATTGTCTTTTGGTACAGTTGCATCTGTTATTTCCGCAGGTCACCTTGCATTTGCATCTTATCAGCGAGGGGTAATGTGGACCAAACAGGCTTCCAAGTTTGGTCTTATTTGTGCCATCCCCACTTAGAAGGACATGTCAGATCTTGATGGGGGTCGTAAGATTTGAACCCATTCATACCCTCCTTAGTAGACAGCTCGCAATAGATGCTGAGTTAAAGCGTCTCGAGTCGGCGGCAAGTTTTCAATGTTCCTGAACAATTTCTGCGAAAAAATTAACACCAGTCATCTGAGTATCGGTGGCAGCAACTAGAAGACCGCAGTCTATGTAACAGAGCACCTGACTCCGGAAACTAAATTGTTGCATGCGGCGACTCGTCGCACTGCCAGGGAGCTAAAGTATAAATTTATCGTATGCGACGGAAAAAAAATTGTGCGGTAGAACGAGGAATCCAATTATGTACACATCGAGACTCTCAAAACTTTATAATAAAGTGCGCTAAGGTTATTTTTTTTCACTAAAAGGCTTTTTGAATGACATAATTGTAAATTTACAAAAATGTAAGAGGTTTGCGAACAAAGACTGTCGATATTTTTAATAATATAATTTGTAATTCTTGACTGAAACTCGGTTGAATGACGGCGTTTCTGATTCTGAAATCCTTGATAATAGATACAACGTGATCGCCAAAGCAACCCACTGCTTTCCATCCTTCAAAAATGGTGGAGAGGTGTTAAATGCTGCCATTAAACGACTTAACTCAGTACGACTTTATTAATGCGAATCTGACTGTGAGGACTTGTGGGTGTGTGTCGGGAGTGACAGGGCCGATTCCGCGAGGTGGAACATTTGCGGTGTACCTATACCTGCCACCTCCTATTCAAAAACATATTTTGAAACATTATATAGACAATTGTAACATGTTTAAGATGCACTGGTCGGCGATACGCTCATAGTGGGTGACTTCAATTTAGGCAGTATGTCATGGATTGCGGGAGCGTGTAATGATCTTTTACCAGGTTACTCGAACAGCGAACACACAATATGTTAACAGATTTTCTTTCCCTTGATAATTTTAAACAGTACAATGGCATAACTCAATGGAAAATCTTGAGTTTAATTTTGTGCAACATAGCAGTCGCCGATATTACAGGCATTCCTGACCCCTTGTCTATTGTGGACCCGCTGCACCCTCCAATGAGCTTTTCTATCCCTTACATACTTATGTAATGACACTTTATCACCCAATAATGACGCCAGATTTTGTTTTCGCAAGGCCGGCAAGGTATAGTCATCATCACACACCAGTGTATCATTAAAGATTTGCACACTATCAATTGAAGGAGTTACTTTGTGGTTGATGGTCTGTTGATGAGATGCTGGAGGTATGGCATGATAAAGGAGTTTGATCGTAAAATACATTTCACGACATTTTTAGTAAAGTAATGAAAAAAAAAATTTCGTGTTAGAATGCGGAAGTACAATAATAACCCCCGTGATGTTTTAACGTTCAAACTCCTCAGAAAAAGGTGTGATTCACTGTTGCCTTCTTCCTATGCTTTATACTTGGCTCGTATGGAAGATTCGTTAAAGTCAAACCCGAAGCTTGTGTGGACTTTTATTAAGAATAAGCGCAAAGGTAAAAATACATCGATTCCATCGAAAGGCAATCTTTTCGCTGATTATTTCGCATCAGTCTTCAATAAGTCGGGTCCATCACCTCATTCTCCAGCGGTTGCCTGTTGTTGTGACTATTAGCTCTTTGTTGTTTACTACGGATGAAGTTTACAAGGCTTTAAAAATACTTGACTCCACTAAGAGCGCCCTGGAGCGGATGGCATTCCGGTTTTCTGTGTCACTAATTGCGCAAAAGGCTTGACATTACCCCATATAGGTACGTTAATTTTTAACAGGTTTTTTTTTCTATAATGACTCGTCATAGTGACTGCATCCTGCCTGATGGTAAGCAGCCTATGCAGTCCAAAATAATGAGAGCGCTCCCCACCGTGGAATAAGCATGAAAACGAATGCACCCATTCATGACGGCCTGCATAAATGCCGTTTCACGCCCCGCTAAGACCCGGGACTATAGGAGCTGGGAAACACATGCGCCGGCAAAGAATTCCAAAGCCGAATGGTCTTACAGAGGAACGACTTGCCAAATTTTTTGGTACGAGTACTGATAGTCTGTACAGTATGATGGTGGTTCCTAAGACCAGCACGTGTAGTCTTGTAGGTCTATAACGAATGGAGTTTTTCCTTGCGCCTGGAAGAAATCGCTCATTTTGCCACTGTTCAAGAGTGCTGGCAGGTGCTCTGTTGGAAGTTACAGGCCTATCTCTATCTTACCTGTATTTGCAAAGGATTTCGAGTCGCTTGTTTATCCAGTTTAGCATCTCTATTTAAACATATTATTGCTAGACAACAACATGGTTTTGTTGAGCACAAATCCAATGCGACTAATCTTATTTCTTTCATCGAGGACCTTATAGTAGCTCTTGATCATGGTTATTCTATAGATACAATAAATACAGACTTCAGTAAGGCCAGACTTTAAAGTATCGCGTTGCATTGCATTAAAACTATTTTAACGGGACCTAACACGACCACGCTTGTGACCACGGCCGCAGCATCGCGGCCAAAACGTCAAGCAGTTTTAGGTAATAGATATACACATGCAAATAGACCTTTCCTCTCCATAGGCGGAGGGGGGGACTTGACCTTTCCACCCCATGGGGGGGGGGGGGCTTTCCCCCTGGGCACGTGCCAAACGAGTAAGTAGTATTTCATAGTCAAATAACCTCAAAACTTCTCTACTACTGAATTGAATAAAGAAAACTGATAAAATAGCCCCGATCAACAAACGAAAAAAAATTTTCTAGCAAACTTTTTATTTAGAAGCATTCATTCAAGTAATACTTTTGAGGTTTATGATTTAATAGGCTATAACATCATATTTGCTCGCCCCTGGTGCCCACCAGCAGATAGCAATTCCGTGGCTACCAGGCTAAATCAGCTCAGTCTGTCTTCCGAGACAAAAGTGCAAGGTTTGGCCCAAAATCGACGCTTATTTCCCCAGCTATACGTGCGCTTTGATAATTACAGCCTCTGCTTTCTTAAAACCCTCGCCTACGGCTCGGGCTAGCAATATCGCCTCGGCTGTAGTTTTCAACTTACCGCACTTATATCATAATACTTATCAATTTTCCAAGAATTTAAAAGTGTAATTAATAAAATTTATTAATTAAACACTTATTGAATAAAAATCTACAACAATTATTTATTGTTACTAAATTTACTTATAAACTAAAACAAAATAACTTAAAAACTAAAAACCTATAAATACCTTATAAATAAAAAATAACTCTAAGAGAACCGCTGCCGCGCGGCAAAGTCCTCAAATGGCTGACAGCGTTGCCCTTTTGAATGGCTAAGCTGACTCGTTGGCAAAAGTAGCTGCCAGCCCTCCGGTCGCCGGAGGCTTCGACAAGGCGTTTCGATAGATCTTTAACGAAACGCCGTGCTTCTGGCCCCCATGGCCCCAGAGTTTCCACCCAAAACGGCACAAACACATAGCTCTCGCCAAGAGCTTCGTATTTGCGCCGCTTGAGGCTTTCGGCTGCGGCTGCTGCCGCGCCCGCCTCGCAGGAGGTCGCACGGATGTGGGAGGGAGCCAGAGTGTCTACACAAGTCGCGTCCCACACCAGCGACCTCCCTAGCTTCCATTGAATTAAAGACATTCCATCGGGTCTCTTGCCATCGCTCCGAAACATACCGTTTGGCTCTAAGGTTGCCGGTACGTCTGCGGAGGCAAGGGCCCGACGGATGATGTCATTTAACGAGGCGTGGCGCGACAGACGACCGGCACTTCGGGAGCAGGACAACCCGTGATGGCCAAACTCGTCAACGGGCTGGCCGCAGCTGCAGCGGTGCGGTTGGTTGACGCTGGCGCCCAAGCGCAGGCCAACAACAGCTGATAACATTTGGTTACTCAGGAGAGTACCGATGTTTGGCGATGGTAATGCCTGCAGCCAACATCCTGACTCCTTCTCAGCCACAGCAAGAAGACGAGCGCGATCAGCTTCGTTGTTGCTCGAAGCAAGCAGGTGGTCATGCTGTTTTTGGCACAGCAACTCGTCCCACTGTCGCTGAGAGTGAGGTGCCTCGGGTAGACTGTTCGGACATGTCAAAGACCAGGCGCTCCTGGCCTCAGCCAAGTACGACACCTCTACGGAACCCAACGAAGAGCTAACGATACTACTGTAGAGGCTGTGCGTACTGTGGGTAGAAGACAGAAACGCTGGTAATGATACTTCCGAAATTTTGCGAATACCTAGGCCGCCGAAACGGATCGGAAGAGAAGCCTGATCCCCAGGACCTGTCGGTTAGAGGGCAATTCAGAATTTTTATTAAAACATTTTGAATTAAGTAAAATTTTAAACACTGAAAAAAGACGACAACCTCAGGCGGGAATCGAACCACGCACCTTCCGCATTCCGGGCGGCTGCCTTAACCACTTGGCTACCGAGGTCTGGCTTTCAACCGTCGAAATTTGTCAGTGCTTGATTTTGAATTAGTTTGTCCAAAAATCGTATTTCCAAAGTTGAGAACACCGGAGCACATAGGTGAATTTGGGCACAAAAAGACAAAAACGAATTATAAAAAGAGCCATATGAGCATTCATATCGTAAAGACGATCAGAACACTGATTGAATGTTGACATCTGTTCGTCGATAAAATTTGTGATAGGATCGGAGCTCCTAAAAGGCGCAACGATTCTTCATTCAAAATTTTAATCCCAGGGGCCAGTACAGAAAATATTGATATGATTTCACGTCTGCGTTCAGAGGAAAGGGAGTTTGGAATAAAAATTTCACATTTGGAAAAATTTAGATCTAGACTTATAGAGGCAAAATCGTTTATAATGGTACGCAGGTCACTGAGCACAGACTCCATATCACCCCCGATCGTTCCGTCGTCAAGGTACCAGACATTAAATTTGGAATTTAATGATGTAATGGTCGGATGGATGGCCAAACTGAAGATTGCGGGACCGAGAAGGTCTCCCTGTTGGCAACCCACGGCGGAGCTTAAGAGGTGGTTTTTGTATAGTAAATTTGACGGTGATCTATAGCACTGCCAAAGATATTGGTAAATACCTGGAGTTTCAGTTTTGACTTGAGATAGAAGTGCGCCGCGATCGACTGAGTTGAAGGCGTTTTTAACGTCCACCTTCAGCAACACCTCCCCACCTCCATGTGTAACGAATGTACGGGTTGCGTGTACAGCAGCCTCACACCTCCCTTGGAGCCAAAACCTAATTGGTGAGGTTGAAATTTTAATGAAAGATTGGGAAGGATATGCTTGCAGCAAATCTTAGAAGCAACTCGTCGAATGGTGTTCCCTACAGCTATCGGTCTTATACCCCATCTTTTTTTTTAGAGCGCACATGTTGGCACCGTAAAGGATCTTTAGCGAGTGGGGTTGAAGCGAAGCTTGGAGAGAAATTATACTCAGGATGGTCAGTCGTAGAATGGATGATTTATTTTAGTTAATGATCATATATATTACAATTATTATATTTACAAACATAGGTTGCTTAACTTAGTCATTTACGCAAAAGAGAGGAACAACGGGTGTCTCATTCACCCGCGGTCGCTATGCAACGCGGTGCGGGGAACACGCGGCGCGGGGCTTCGCGACGCGGGGAAGTGCGGGCGGGGAAACACGCACGCGACAAAACTGCATGGCGACGTTCGTTGCGCTTTGCGCTCGGCCATTTCGATTTCGACGGCCGACAGACCAGGGCGGTGAAACTTCCATACATTTAAGTAGCTACGAAAATTTGTATGGAAAGTGCTGCCATCTGTGTGGTTAGGAACATAAACTTCGACCATAGTTTTACACTGACGTCGATAGATAGAGCTAGGTTGATGGCAGTACATTACAAAATACAACATAGCAAATCTATTGTAGTTAAAAACTAAATTCGTAGGTACATACTTATTTATCAATGATTTTATAATAAAATCAAAATCTAGTTACAAAAAAATAAAACAATTTTTGGTTAAAATATTCTTTAAACGTAAAACGAAACGCAAATGACGCTGACAGAACGTGGGTACGTTACGTTAAAAATTTTAAACATTTCTGTTCTGTTCTGTCGTTGTTGGTTTCGTTTCATTGTGTTTTGATTTGTGCTCCTCTACGACTTGGACTGTGCTTGTTTTCTTGATATCTGCTATAAACTCTTGACCGTGCTTTCCCTTGGACCCCGTGATAAGATACCTAAACGATTGACCCAACGCTGCGCTGTGTAAATTGGACTGGACTTTGCCTTTCGATTTGGAATTGACGAAGGTCGAATCTTTGAAAATGCCAAGAAAATCTGCCTTTAAGTGCTATTTTGGATGTACTCCAATTAAAGGTAACTACTGCTTTTAATTTTTATTAGTAAATACCTGATAGAATAAAAAATATGAGAAGGTACTTATCTTACCTACTTAAGTGATGAATTAATTAATACAAAACTCTTATGGCCGATTTACACATCCATAAGTAAGTAAGTAAGTAAGTAAGTAAGTTCAACTTACTACTTCCTTGCTTACTTAATCGGCAAGTAGACAGCAACGTCCAAACGGTGAATTTTGCTTACCGGTAAGTAAGTACAGAACCTTGCGACGATGGACGCGAGACACGTCCTGCCAACAATGGATTGCGATGAAGCCAGCACTTAAGGCTACGTGTTAGTGAAAAATCAAAATAACACGCTCTTAGAATTAATTTATGAAGTAGTAAACAATAAAATTAAAATCTGCGAAAATTATGAAATGTTGTTAAGGCTTTATTCTGTGGAATACACTCGATGGAAACACGATTTGATAAAGTAGGCTCGATAGAATAAATTCACAAAGTTACATATTTTTGTGTCATTTTATCTTCTTTTCTAGGTTTTATTCTTAAAATAAGTAATTTGATATTATGAGTCATTTACCAAAATGAAGTTCATAGATAACTTAAGGGCTTATAACCAATCGTTTTTTTTATTACATTACCAATTCTTCTAAATATAAAACGTGATTATTCGCGCCTCTTCGCTGAGAGCGAGAGAGAAGCGCTCAAAATACCTCCTCTTAAGTGATATATTGAAAGAATTATTAAATGTGGTTATAGAAGAAATCTAAAATCAAATAAATATTGAACACCAAAATCCTATACGGACTTGGGAACGAAAATGGATTAGCAGAAGGAATGTTCATGGTGCAAGCTATCAGCTGTTCAAAGAATTGTCGGTAGAAGATCCACGGGAACTGAAGGACTAGGTACCTACTCGCTTAGAATCAACCAAGGCGCCAGCCTTGGTCAGACAGCTATTTTAGAAGTTTGACAGAAATCTTATAGGTACGATAGCTTTCTGAGGTTTAAGCGAGCACTACAAATTGAAATGAAACACTTTTTTACGGATTAACCCGCGTTTAATTTAACCCTTTACAGGGTCCGTGGTTACCGGGAGACTGGTCTCCCTGTAATATATAATATAAAAAACTATGTAAATAGTAAATTAAACGCGAGTTAATCCGTGAAAAACTGTTTCATTTCAAGGTACGATAGTTGTAAATCCACGTGATTTTAATCGAGTAGTAGGTAAGTACCACAGAAATATAGTACTTAGGTACCAACCTTGTTTGCAAACAGGGTAGGTAATAGGTAATAGTAGGGGCTGCAGCCACTACTGTAGGTAGGTAGTCAATTTTTAAACCTTTTAGTAGTTTGCAATATTTGTATGTATGCTGTGTATTGTCCACGCATGGAAAAAACGCGTGAACAAACATACAATCATAATATAAATACATACCTACATATATACACATATACAACAACAAAATAGTAAATAAATAAAAAGCACTGCACGGGCGGCAGGCAGACAGAATGCGTTTCGTTGTGTGTCAACTTATGAACTTACTTACTTGTGCCGTCCACACGGCGGCAAGTTAAGTTGGCGGGGAGCGTGAGACGTAGCGGGAGGGATTACGCGCTACTGTCCTGTCCAAAAAATAGAACTGGTTCCTATCCTGCGCGAAGTCGCTACTTACTTACTTACTTACTTGCCGCCCGGCGTCCACACGTAGTTTTTGCTTACTTACTTACTTACTTACTTATGGATGTGTTTAGGGCCTATTGTCTAATTTTGAGCCTACTAATTGCGCTCCTGTAGGTACCTACTTTTGTCTATTTGTTTGGTTTTTAATTTTCAAAATGAGTTTCTCCCGTGTTCTTTTAGCAACAACACAATGTTGGGAGACTCCATTTTATTTCGATCTATCGTACGGTAGTAAATTATTTATGAGCGGGACGTGCACGGGGCCCGGATGGGCCACGGATCATGCACGGTGTAATATGAACTGTTTCAAACAAAATGTATGCAACGTCTCAAATCAGTGGCCCCGTGCACGGATCGCTCTAATACAAATCATCCCTTAACATATAAAATACTTGGAATTGGCTTAATGCTTAATGCAAAGCCATTAATTAAGTTATAATAATAATAATTTTCAAAATAGTTTTGCCTATAATGTTTATCTTGAAATAATTTAAAAAATATATTTCTTAGGGTAAGAAGAGTAAACTTTAAGATTTAATAAAAAAATGTGAACTAGTAACTTAGGTACCTACCAAGATGAGGAAACCAATGCCTCGGTAGCCTAGTACTAAACAACACAGGCCTTATGTAAAACTGTACATGGAAATAGTGTAAGTAACAAGATTATAATATTGTTTTTCAGGAAGAGTCCATCACTTTCCTCCACCAAAATACCCTTACTCGGAAAAGTTTGATCAGTGGAAAATGGTATTGAGTGAAATAGATAAAGAAAAGGGTGATCATTACATACACAACCATATTTATTTCTGTGATTACCATTTTGAAGACTTTTACCAAACAGCCAGCGGACGACTTACTAAAAACGCTGTTCCAACATTGAATATTCGTAAGTTGTTTCTTTATTGATTTTTTATTTGAATTTTTTTATTTTAAATAACACTCAAATTACATTTTATTGAAATTGAAAAATATCAATAGTAGTATAATTTACTACCTATAATATATATACTTTTTAATCTTAATGTCATGTCTCAGCTGACATGTAATTATTACCTATTTGTTATAATTTTGGTTTCAGCATCTTCATCAACTTGGCAACCTTCAAAAGTGGATAATAAAACATGTGATAATGAAGAAGCCTCTACTAGCCAAGGTAAAGATAAAAAGTTATATAAGTAGGTGTGTGTAGTGTTTATGTACAATGTGATTCTTAAAACTTGAAGCTGGGTCCACTGTCTGTATATTAATAGCTAGTGTGGAGATTGTGGAAGAAGTTACCAATTTGAATGGGGAAAACTAATATATGTAGTTAGTTTTTAGTTGTGATTATGAATCATGGTTGGATACAATGTGTTGTTTAAAATGTAAGATGCTAACTAATGTATACTATTTTCTTTTAAGGGTCAACATCAAAAGAAATTGATCCAATATGTGTGGATCCACCTATCACAATTCCTGTGAGACACGCTTTTGTCCAGAAAGGTTAATATTATTAAAGAAAAATTTGTAAATTTATAATACACAGGCACAAGCCTTCCCATATGGACAACATCACAGTCATGGGAATATAGTATACAATCTTCAATCATCTAAACACTAGATACACAATCCAATATAAAATATGTTCGAAAAAGTGGTTCCAACTATTCTTTAGAATTTTGTTTACGAATAATCACAACAAATTTTGTTACTTAGCCCTATCATCACTGCAATAAGTGTTAAAATTAGACGGCAATGTCAAATGACAACAGAGCAATCCAATGCTCACTCTTGGTTGGAGCATTAGTTCAAGGCGTCACTTTGAGAGTGCTAATGCTATGCGATTCTCTAAGCGACACATAGACGCTGCACTCATGGCTGTGATCATAGATGTTACAGCCGTCACATCGTTCGCTGCAGTCTCGGCGTTATACTTGGTATTCTGTAAGCTCTATTAGCTCGCCGACGATCTCTCGGCTGCGTAAACGCACGGCTGTTCGCTAAGCTGTGCTAGAGAGATGATATTATCCTGGTTGCATAATCCATAAATTCTCGACTAGTAGTTTGTAGCTGTTTCTTTGTAATAAAAATTATACAAGTAGTTAGTATAGTTTTTATTACAAAGAAACATGTTACCGTTCAATTTTAAAACATCATTCTGTCTATCAACTCCAAACAGAGGACATAAACTAAAAATGGATGTTTTAAACTTAACCTTTAATTTGATTTAAGAGTTTTGGCTTTAAATTATAATTTATCTTTAAAAATTTTTGTAAATTACTTACTTAGTTGCCCATTAATTTTTAAGTTTCAAGGTAAAATATATAATAAAATATGATTTCTCATTTAGGCTGTACGTCGATGCTGTGGTCAAAGTTGAGGCTGTTTCGCCTACAGAATACCGATTTCATACAAGAAATGTCAAAGAAGTGATTCCCTATCACGCCGCTTACAGCCGTGCGGAGCTAGCGTTAAAAATTATTAGAAGAATACCAATGGTACGCTCGCCGCTGTAGCAGCCGCTGCTACCAAGGCTTTAACGATGTTTGCGCTTAGAGAATCGCACTGATGCTGTATCTAGTGTTTAGATGATCTTAGTATACAATATGATTAAGTAAGTAATTATTTTTCTTATTTCAGACACTTATTTCATGAATGTTGGCAGAAATAATAATTTCAAACAACAAGCACAATTAAAGGTCAAACTTTTAAAATTAAGGAGTAGGTGTAAAACTCTAGGCCAAAAAGTGCGACAAGCTGCCAAGATATCCCAAAATAAGGCGTTTTTAAAAGCTGTTGAGAAACTGCCCGAACCTGCTGCCATTTTTACTGGAATGCAATTAAATAAGGCATTTATTAAACCAAGGGGAAGAAGATACACAAACCAAGAAAAAATTTTGTGCCTTACAATATACAAGCAAAGCCAAAAGTCTTATAAATTACTGCAAAGACTCTTCGCATTGCCTTCAAAAAGAACAATCCAAAAGGTGTTACAGAAGATTAAAATTAAGTCAGGTATCAATGATAATATTATACAACACCTGAAAAACGCAGTAAGGAAATTGCCTGAAGAAAAAAAAATATGCACTCTTATATTTGATGAAGTTGCATTAAGTCCTGGTTTATATTTTAATAGAAGCTGTGATGAAATAATTGGTTTCGAGGATTTTGGTGATAATAAAACTACTAAGATAGCTGACCATGCACTTGTTTTTATGGTCAAGGGCTTAAAAGGAAAGTACAAGCAGCCCATTTGTTTCACATTTTGCCAAAGTGTGACAAAGAGGACAGAATTAAAAAAACTAGTTCAAGAAGTACTGAAAGCTGTACAAAGCACTGGTTTAATAGTAATTGCCACTGTATGTGACCAGTCTTCTTGCAATGTTAGTGTCATAAATAGTTTAATAGATGACACAAAAAAAACATATTTTCGAGAAGGCAAGGAATACAAAAGTCTGTCATTTGAATTTAATGGAATGAAAATATTTCCAATATTCGATCCTCCGCACCTCCTTAAAGGATTAAGAAATAATCTCCTCACAAAGGACTTAAGATATATTCAAAATGGGGAAGTCAAATTTGCAAAATGGAACCATTTACAAATGCTTCTTGATGCTGATCCAGGGGACGATGATATTAGGTTAGTGAATAAATTGACTGAGAGTCATGTCTTATCAGAAAAAATACCTAAAATGAAGGTGAAGAACGCAGCCCAGGTATTCAGTCAGAGGGTGTCCGCAACAATGAGATATTTAGCGAGTAAGTATAATGTCGCTTTAGTTTTATGATACTAATAGACTACAAGTAAGGTTATCTGATTGTTAGTGTTCTTTTCAGGTCAATATACAATGACCAGTATATGTTATCATATCACAAAATGACTTTGTAAGAACACATGCACCTATTATGCAGTAAATTATCTATGTTTATATTTTGTTAAAGAAAAAGAATTCACTTTATTACTAAACTTCAAACCATTTTACAAAATAGGGAGAATAGACAATACGAACTCACCACACGAACTCAATGTAATCCACATTGGATAATGGTGATTGTACAATAATTAATAATTTTTTCCTTTTCTTGTTGCATCTTGTAAATAATAATAATTATCTTTTCAGATCACGATATTCTTCCTAAAGAGTGTCTGCACACTGCTGATCTATTACTTTTAGTTGATAAATTGTTTGACTCTTTTAATGGTCATAGCTATCAAAGCTCGGAAAAAATCTATAAGTGTGCACTAAAAATAAACTCGCCGCATTTTAAATTATGGAATGATACATTACCAATTTTAAGATCAATGAAATTCAAGGTGGAGAAAAAGTTAAGAGACGGGACCATTTCTACAAAATTTGAACAGGTACCATCACTTAAAAATTGGGTATCTAATATTAATGTCTATAAAGAAATGTTTAATTATTTACGCGAAACTCATAATATAAGTAGTCTATTGACAAGAAATATTAACCAGGATCCATTAGAAAATTTTTTCTGCAACATAAGGAGTAATGGTGTCAGAAACACGTCCCCATCTTGCTCGCAGTTTATTGGAGCATTTAAAACCTTACTAATAAACAATTTAACCTCGCCCCACTCAGTTGGGGCAAACTGCGAGCAAGATGACAATAAGGCATTAAAACCCCTCAAAAGCCTGTTAAATTTTCAGAACAAGGTATCAGGAGAACAACCCACAGACACTATTAATGTGGATTCTGTAATTCACTGCTTCACGCAAACAGAAATAGACTACTCAAATAACACTATTAGTAAAGAGGCGAAAAGATATGTAGCCGGATATGTAATAAAAAAAACAATACAAAAAATTTGTAAAAAATGCCATTGTTGCCGAATGCATTTAGTGAGCACAATGCCTCCGAATAATAAAGATTACATTTTAGAAAGAGATTACACTAGAAGATCACTTCATTATCCATCGGAGGCATTGTGCGAGTTTGTAGACGATGTTTGCATAATAATTCAAACACAGTTAAATGAGGAACCACATAAAATATGTTTAAAGGGTAAAATAAAAGAATTAATAAAAATATTTTGTAATCTATCACAGTTCTCCTGTCAGACTCATAAAAGTGATGTACAAAATTTCCTAATGGATACAATATCAAATATAGTCATAAATAGCTGGTGCACTAATGTCAATAGAATACTTAAAGGCAAAACAAATGTATGTAATAATAATATGACAAAAATACAAGCTCTAAACTATTATAATACACACAAAAAGCGAAAATAAAAATGTAAACCATATTATTGACTTTCATTTGTCATTTAAGTAAAATTTTAAACACTGAAAAAAGACGACAACCTCAGGTGGGAATCGAACCACGCACCTTCCGCATTCCGGGCGGCTGCCTTAACCACTTGGCTACCGAGGTTCTGGCTTTCAACCGTCGAAATTTGTCAGTGCTTGATGCTTATGTTTTTAGTCAACATTGCTTCATCAAATCTTAGAAGTTTTCTTTCACCTCTGAGATCCGAAAGAAATATTTTTACAAATATTTAAACATTCGGTTAAGATGAAGCTGCGTTTATAGAATAATATTTTATATTTTAGCGTTTTATTAACGCTGAAATATACTTAAGTAAAATTTTAAACACTGCCCGCCTGAGGTTGTCGTCTTTTTTCAGTGTTAAAAATTTTACTTAAGTATATTTCAGCGTTAATAAAACGCTAAAATATAAAGTATTATTCATTTGTCATTTTAACGACTAACATCTCGTGACAAGACAAAAATCATTTATTGATTTCCATCTTGTCTACAGACAATGAGATACATCTCATTTTATTTTAATTTGCTGCTTATTTTATCTTGGATGCCTGTTTCTAATTTAAGTCAAGATTATGTTGGCATGAAGTTCGACTGAAACCTCTGAATGTAGAAATTCGTAATGATTTATATTTGTGTTATTTATTTTTTTCTTTGGAATAAACTACGAAAAATGTATTTATTCCAAACAAATAAATAAATAAAACAAATATAAATCATTACGAATAAAATAATTTAAATAAAACCAATACTAGCGCCATCTAGCGTGGCTAGGCGTAGGTATGCAGCGCCATCTCTGTGCTTAGGTACACACATTTTGCAAAAGGAAAACCTCAGTGGCCCATCTATCCCCGTCTATATAGTATTATCTATGCGACAGACCACGGAGCGGACGCAGTGAAGATGCGTGGCGTGCGTGCGGCGTGCGGCGATGGCGATAACTGTGGCGCTGTTACGAGTGATGTGTACACGCAGCAGAGAATGGTGGCGAAGAATGAAGATGCTGTTTGCTTGCTGACGAAGCTCCATTCCTATTTCATTACGACAGCCCTTTTCAGTGCTATGTTCCTGTTTCATATCGATCTATTCTTATTTCGTTATGGCAGCTCTTTTCAGAGCTATATCCCTGTTTCATATCGAAAAGGCTTCCGTCTGACATTCTATTAAATGGATTTGCTTTACATCTTCTGTGCTTGTTATTGTGTGTGCGGCTACAGTGCTCCCCCTCAAGCGAAGCGTACAGGTGGCTTGACGACTCGGCCAAATGTGGTTCGCTTTTGTGCCGGTTGTGTCGTCTTGCTGCGGCTTGGTAACGGTAATGGTAACGGTGTTGGTGGTAAAATGGTAACTGTTTTCTGTCTGACATTCTATTAAATGGATTTGCTTTACATCTTCTGTGCTTGTTATTGTGAGTGTGCGGCTACAGATCGAAGTAATGTTTGAGGGTACTTGGCCTGATAACATCAGGTTCACCAACGACGAGAGGCTGCGTAAGAGGGCTCTGCCGGAGTCACCGGTACCGCCACACAGTAGGTCTTTTAGATGTTGTGGCGTGAGTCCATCAAGACCGCCGGCCGAGCCGTTCTTGAACGACATGACAGCTGCAAGCACATCCTCGGGAGTTGCCTGTGGAGTTAGAAGGGATGATTGCGGTGGATCAGGGAGGCTGAGAGTTGGTGCTGAAGATGGATGTTTGCTTTCCAGTGCAGAGAGCGTCTCCGCCGTGTCAGGAGCAATAGCGTCGCTAGAAAACAATAGTTGGGCAGCTCCCTTCAGATCGCCGTCGCTAATTTTTGATTCTACTTTGTGTACTATATTATACGTCTTTTTGGAGGGGTTGTAGTTAACGGTAGGTAGAAAGTCATTGGATATTGGTGTAAGACAATTATTTTTTATTTTTTGAGTAAGGGAGCTGCTTATACTATCGTCCTTCCGAATTTAAGTATTGTTTAGTCAGAGTCAGAGAACTACGGATGGAAATGATTGCTATTTAGAAATCATAATCATATGATCATATGATTTTTTTTATCACAGTGATTTCACCTGCTATTTTTCACACCTGCTATTTTTCATTGAGAGTGGTTTTCCTACTATTTATCATTGAAAATATTGAAATGGTAATTGAATAATGATTATGATGTAACAGGATATGAATATATGTCACACAACAACGCGCACGTGCTTATGACTGACGAAGACGACCGCCCCGCACAGGTGAAATGTCATTTCATTTTAAACTGCGACTGCGACGTGTCCATGTCTACAGCTTCCTCATTCGACATAGAGAAATTCTAAGCATGCCATATTTTTGTGCATATTATGTGCAATCAACGGTTTCAGTCCTAATTTTTGTGCCACCACAACTTCGTTACTATGAGTTGTTTTATGTGTGTAAGCTGGAGACACGTGTCACCAGCTCGCACACGCCCGTTAAGACAAACCAGTGAGGTTAGGGTTTTGGACTATAGCTAGAAATTTTGTGCATAATTTGTGCACTAGGAACAAAAAAAACTAACCATCACACTCAAATACTGTTGAAACTACGATCATAAAACTGTGTGCGAGCTGGAGACACGGGTCTCCAGCTCGCACAGCTGTATCTTCGTAATTGTTCAATCTACGCTTATGAGTTATACCTCAAAATTTTGTGCAGAATTTGTGCATAAGGCACAAAAATTTTCAAAACTTTAACTCAAAAGGTTTTTGAGCTACGAAACGATAAGTATGTGTAAGCTGGTGACACGTAACACGGGCTAACACATGGTGAATTATTGTAACTGTATAAGATAGCGCTTCGTTTTAAAGATCAAATAATACGTTATAATTTGTGCACACACGAGGCAAAATTTCAAATCTCTGGGGCCCAGAGATACTTTATAAATTATAAGCCAAAAACTGTTTTCCCGCCAAAAAATTCAAAATAATGGCTCGGAAGCGGCTAAGCGCGCCGTTGCCGTTCCGTGCGCTACACTATTGCCACTTTTAGACTAGATAGCCTAGTATATAGTAAGTAGGTACGGTCGGGGTCGGGTCTCTAGTTCGAATGACGTTACCTCGATGGTCATTACCTCGATGTATCTACCTCGACGGTACACTTCACCGATAGCTCGTTACCTCGAAAGTTCAATACCTCGAAGGATCTCTTCCTCGACGGGTCTTTTCTTTGATGGTCACCGTCGCTTTACCACTTTGCAGCGATTTTCGTATGAAGCGTACCGACCGCTCGGGTATAGAATAGAATATTTTTATTTGAACAACACTGTACATACAACAAAGAGAAATAAACAAAAAATTTAAAATCAAAACAAAAAAAAATAACCTAAAAAAATTGGTTGCCTGAAAAGTCGGTATACGGGCGAAAGTTTTACGTGACAACGACTTTGAGTGGTAAAATAATTTTAATGTGAATATTCATTCGTATAGTAGGAAGAAGGATGAAATAATAGTAACAATTTAAAACATTTATTTATACAAAGAATTATATTTAAAACATTAATTTATACAAAGAATCTCGCACTGAATTTCATATTAACAAAATCTTAGGCGGGCTAACCATGCCCGAGTGGAAGGGACGCGTGCCTCTCACTCGCTCTCATTGTGAGCGCATAACGTGAGTGGAGCGTAACGCAGTTTCTTGAAGTGTCACCCGGCAAACCAATTTATAAGACGTTGTCACGTCAAAATACATTTAAAAATAAACGAAAAATCAAAATCAAAACTTAAATTAACTTAAAATAACGATACTGTAGCTGCTGCATGCACAGTGTCGCCAAACAGGGCCTGCACTTAGCATGTGCTACGTAGGGCTGATTTTAAGTACGTGCCAGTACCAAATAGACGACACGGTGTGCAAGGGATTTTGACCTTTAGACTGGTAAAGCGACAGAGTCCGCCATTGTACCTACTTTTACAATTATTTCGTCATAGGCAAGTCATTTCTCCAAGAACAAATATCTTCCTATTTCCAGGCAGTCATTAGGTACGAAAGTTATTACGTAACAAAAATAGGTAAAAAAAACTGAAGGTACATCGTATGTTATGTAATACGAGGTATGTGCCTGATGCTTTGGTTACAAAACAAAAATCATTTCATTATAAGTACTTTTAAGTTTATTTTTTCCCTTGTTAATTGTATAACAACAAACAACAACCAATATTATTCTTTATTTAGATAATCACTTATATATCCTTTGACGACTTCCACGAAACTTGTATCTACAGAAAATCCCAATTCTAATCCTCGTGTATTATCACATTTGCTTGGAAATGTTGAAACCATACGGTTTATAGCATAATCCTCCTCAAAACGAACCAGCGCTGCAACTTCGTCACCAGCGACATCTCTCAATGCTTGTACCATTTCACCCACCGACACGGAGAAGCCAGGCAAATTGACGCCACGCCACGAACCAAATGAAGAAGGCGGGATTGTAGCTGCATGAATAATATTCTTCACGACAACTTGAGGACTTATGATCCACAACTTCAAATCTTTCCGGACAGGACAGATCGATTCTATCCCGTTCAGAGGCTCTCTTATAATACCACTTGCAAAAGACGTTACCGCTTTATTGGCAGATCCGGCCCGCACGCTCACAGTAGGTAACCTTAGCACACGACCATCCACGAACCCTTTCCTAGAGTAATCATTGATCAACAGCTCACACATAGCCTTTGTGGTCCCGTAAGTATTTTCAGGTGTCACAGCTGTGAAGTCATCTATTACTTCCGGAAACTTTCCCCCGAAGACGCCTATAGTGCTACTAAAAACGAACTTCAATGTAGGCACTTTCCGGCGCGCAGCTTCTAGTAGTGCCCTTGTTGTATCAAAGTTGACTCTGAAGCCAAGATCGAAGTCTGCTTCAGCATGGCCGCTGACGATAGCAGCAAGGTGGAAGAATACTTTACAATTTTCGTCAATTAAAATTTCAGCCGAACCGGGAGTTGTAAGATCAATAGCTATCACTTTTACTCGGGGATCAGCCCTATTGGCAGGTTTGATGCTATCCACTAATATTAATTCTGTAACCGAAAGCGGAGACGCGTCACTTAGGAGAACGTCGGCCACCTTCGAGCCGAGAAATCCCGCAGCTCCAGTTATAACTATCTTCATTTTGCAATTTTTTTGTAATACTTTTCTAACAAAGCTGTTTGTGGTGCTTTTTACACTACTGAGTATCACAGAATGTAATACGTCCTTAAAAATAATATTATGTAAGTCTTATGAGACGTTAATATAAACAAATAGCAAGTACAAGATAAGAAGTTTGTTTAGTAAACTGGACAACATTGAAAGATAACAACGTTACGTAATTATTAATAATCTTGTTTATACATACATAAACATATAAAGGGTTCTTACTTATAAGCACTAGTAGCACGGTAATTCACGGTCATAATTTACCCTGGTAATATAGTAAGTAGGTAGGTAGTGTTTATAGTAAGGCCCATTATGCACATATTAACCAGTCGGCAAGTAGGTAGCCACAATAACTACCTACTAGGTACACTTTAAATTAAAACTGGCCAAGAAAGAGACTAGGTAGTTCGGGGTAAGTGGTTTTTAGTAGTAGTAGTCAATAAATTATTGTAGTTTTGTTAATAGTCCACTGGTATTCTTAAATAATAATTATTTAATTACTTTAGTACATAAATCATACATATATTTAATTAAGCAACGCTAAGCATACGTCATTATATTTAACGAAAAAAATGTTTTATCAATAATAGTGTTCAAACGAAACATGTTTTTTTGCCGAAACCGAAACCGAAGGTTCGGTTTGATTATAATTTCGGCAGAAACCGAACCTTTTATAAACGTGATTAAAATGTTGAATAAAAATGTCAGTCAAATGTCTTTCCAGATATTTTATTAATGAAACATCTCGCCGGCCTAATATTACAGGTTTCTACGTTCAACTACTTAGGCGAGGCGAGCGTCGCCATATCACAGAATAATATACAAGCAGAAAGTTCACTCTCGACACAATTGCAATACAACATCAACCTTCGGTGCGCGCCATTACGGTCCAAAATAAGTCTGCACCTGTACTCGTACCTATATAACTCTTTCAACGGGCGGGGCAATAGGTATGTAGATAAGGTAAGGTGGGGTAAGAGGGACGACGGAGGAAGAGGAACAGCATCACGTAAATACAAACTATAAAGCCTAGCTCTGTGCCTACTCAGACGATAAAACAGAAATTCGGGTGTAGTTTCATGTTCTAACACAGATGGCGCTATGACACATTTAAGTGAGTTGAAGAGAGAGAGAAAAAAAAATTGGTTGTCAAACTACAAAACCACGACTGGGTGGTAGATTTTATATGTGCCTAAATAAACGATAAGACGATTTGTTAGAAAGCTGTTTTTGTTGGAGAATGCAAAGTTCATGTTGAGCTTTTATTTACCGACCTAATTTTGTTTGTAGCACGTGTTTACAATGATTTTTGCATGTGATCAAAATCTTAACCTAAAAACTGCCAAGTGGGGTAAGAGAAACTACTATAATTGGAAAAGAGGAACATATGTTCCTCTTTCCCGGTTTCAGGGGCGCCAAACCTTTATAAAGGCGATGAAATATTAATGATAATTGGTTATTTATAACCGACATCAAAAAAGGAGATTCTGTTTAAAACGCGTGTATGTACCTATGCATGTATGTTCGCGATTTACTCAAAAACTGCTGTACCGATTTTGGTGAATCTTTCACATGCATAATTTTCATTTTTCTGGAAAGGTTTTAATGTACAATACACTAGCTTTTATCCGAGGCGTTGCTCGCGAAGGTGTCTCTTAAATGTCGTTTGTTTTTATGTTTATATAAATATTTTTTATTAAACAAATATTTTATTTTATGTAAGTATATATATATATATATTAATAATATATATATAAATTAAAATATTTCTTATAAAATGAACCGGATTAAATGATATGAACACATTTAAATATAAATTTAATTTAATTATTATTCAGTGCCAGCAGAGTTTTTTTTAATATTTATGATTTTTTTATAAAAAGTTTGTAGATTTTAGAAGACTCGTTTGTAAAATAAAATGACTTGTTATTTTTAGTTATATTGTTATATGTGCTCCATGGATTTTTTTAATACACTTCAATTGATTTCATTTAATTAAAAGCTAATTCTTATAAATTAGTTTTTATTTTAAAAATCGTTTGCTAATTTGCCACCTCTGACCATACCACATATGTTCCACTTACCCCAAATTTTAATTTTCTCGATATTACGCTAAACGAAATCTTATTTTTACTGCGATTAACTCTTAATTCATTTGAATTGACAATCACATTTAAAATATGTGAAGACAAATCAAAAAATGTCAGTTTTAACATGAAAAGTTTAGGTTGTTCCTCTTTCCCCATACCTGGGGTAAGTGGAACATTTTGAAGGCTCAACTTCATTGACAGATTTGTCTGTAAATACTGAAGGAATCGATTTGTATGTTAAAATAATAGTAAGTAAACTTTAGGAGGTATACTTATCTCTATTAATATTAAAATTACACTATGTATTTACTGGCTGGAGCTCATAATGTTAAAATATCAGTAAACTATGTTCCTCTTACCCCACCTTACCTTAATGATTACTTTTTATCCCACGCACAGCAAATCCCAAGTGTGTTGTCCAATTTTGCCTGGAAATGATGAAACTATACGGTATATAGCATAATAAATGCCACTTCGTCACCGGCTACATCTTTCAATGCTTGGACCATTTCACCCACCGACACGGAGAAGCCAGGCAAATTGACGCCACGTACGCCACGATCTAAATAAAGAAGGTGGGATTGTAGCTGCATGAATAATATTCTTCACGACAACTTGAGGACGTGTGATCCACAACTTCAAATCTTTCCGGACAGGAACAGGACAGATCGATCTATCCTTGAGGCTCTCGACGTAACCGCATTGGCTGATCCAGCTCGCACGCTTATAGCCGCCAACCTTTAAAAGGTTATGGTGCACACGACCATCCACGAACCCTTTCTTCGTGTAATCATTAATCAGCAGCTTCGTCTTCATCGTCCCATATGTGGTTTGACGTTTTACAGCTGTAATGTCATCTCTACTTCTGGTAGCCCTTTTGTGTTTGTTATCCGTGTCGCGTTGCGGTGAAAGCATACTACCACCCCCTCTTCCCTTGGGTGATTGGGTGTCGTAAAAGGCGACTAACGGACTAAAGACTGCACATAATTCCAACAGCATAGAGCGGCGATGGGCTCACCATCCTGTCACGCTGAGCACATGTGCAGTCGCTATTTGGTGAAAAGTGGACTAAGACCACAGACGTATAATACGTCTGTGACTAATGGGCTGTTTACACGTATTAAGTTGTCAAGTAGATAACTAAATTTTAAGTTAATTTTAACTTAATTTTAAGTTGTCGATCGTTTACACGTGTATTTACTTAGGCACTCTTTAGTGCATACGGCGGCGACACATCGCGGCAAGACCGGCTCTCGTCACTCACGAGACTTCACGACTTCACTAAATACTTCACTAAATTGTTGCGTCCACACGTCAACTAAATGACAATTTAGTAGAAGCCACGCCTACCGGGGAATGCAAGCGGTGCGGAAGGGGCGGTTACTTACTCAAAAAATAGACTCGATTCTATTCTACTTGTTCACTTGCCCACTAAATCGTTTACTTACTACTTGCTACTAAAGAGCTTAAAATGGCTGATTTACACGTATTAAGTAGTTTAGTAGTTAACTAAAATTTAAGTGACTTAAATTTAAGTAGGTGTCCACACGTATTTAAGTAGTTAAGCTCTTTAGTTCACTCAAGATGGACGATCAACAACGTAATGAAGTCGTAAATTCTGTGCTTAAATAATGGCTTCGTGTGGTTAGCACATTTAGGCAGTGTCAAGTAAGATATTAAAGTGAATATTTTTTTGCGTAAAGTAGATGATAATGAAAATGAGTGATTGTTAACGGTGGTCAAGATGCCACAAGCGGGACTCGAACCCGCACCAATTCCACCGCGGCGGCACTACAGCGGCGGCAGGCGACGGCGGGCACCGGCGGCGGCGCGGGGCAAGGGGGGATGCGCGGGCGCGCGCGGGCCGCCCCTCTCCGAGAGAACATTCTCGTTCCGTCGAGCGACTTGGCAACCGGTCCGCACCACTGTTGAGCGCCTACAAATTATTTACATAAAATCACTCACCACTATTGTATTACTGTACGAGACATAAAGAAACTTCAACTACAACTGCCTATCATTACATCAGCTCCCATATGAACATAATGGTGACCCCGACGTGATCTGACAACAAGGAAAGGGTAACTGCCGTGTTTGGTAAGACAAAAAGGAAGTAAGCCCAGGTAAAGTGTTCGTTTTACGCAAGTGTTGCAGTGTAAGTGAGTTTAAAATTGCCTCTGGTGAGTGGTAAGTTTTTATTTATTATTCTGCTGCTTCCAGCCATTTCATTTTTATTGCTTATGCGGTCGCAAAACAGTGTTGTCAAGTGAATGACCCCTACTTGCTAAGCTGCCAAGTCCATAGCTCGCTCATTCCGCGAAGTGCTAAGGTTTAGTGTAAACCCTAAGCTACCTATTTTCTAGCTGTTGTCTAATGCAGTTGTAGCTTACTTCACTTCGTTATTTAAATGACGTATTTATCTAAATTTATGTCCTAAAGTATTTTGCCGTTGCATTGCTTACAAAGTGCCAAGACTCATAATAAGTCCTAGGTTACCTATTTCTTTAGCTATCTAAGGCTAGTAACCTACAACACTACGTGCAAACGGCTAAATTATTCATTGTTTCATTTCATTTAACATTTAATTTGCTATTAAAACATAAAAAAGTAAAGTTAATTTTCGTAATTTCTGTATAACCCGGTCAAATTAAATAGACAGTCATTCAAAGTTACTCGTACAAATTCCAGGTTCGCTGCCACAACGACCGACTTCTTGATTCCGCCGAGTTACCGTGAGTGCATATTGCATTGATACAGCGAGCGCGCAAACTGGCGAGTCACTGTGACGTCAAGCGTTCGATCGGTGGTCAGCAGATAACAGCTGTTATCATTATCACCGTGCAGTTGCGACTACATTGCGGGCGGCCTTTCTGGTTAATATTTTTATTTACTTTTTATGTGGTGGTGTATTACTCGTTGCGTGCTCCTATTGTCATTATAAAAATTAATAATGTCTGAATCTGAGTCTAAAACTGATCATAAAGATCTTATTCAGCAGAGAGGCACTATTAAGGCCAGACTTACTGTGTTTCAAAAACATGTCGATAATTTAAGCAAACTTGGTTCAAAGGAGGTTGATAGCATTCTTATTGGCGAATTACAATTAAAATTAACTCGAATGCAGGAGTTGTTCCCTGTCTTTGATGTTGTCCAAAATAAAATAGAATGTTAAGTGTCCGATATTGATTCTCAAATAGAAGAACGAGACATGATTGAGACCAATTTTTGTAAAATTATTGCTGTTGCTCAAAACATCATTGAGACTTTCGGTAAGTCCCAAAAGTCAGAGGCTCAAAAACACAATGAGGGATCGTTTCATTCGGATTCATGTAGTAATCATAACCAACTAAATGTTAGATTATTGCCAACAATTAAGTTGCCAACATTTGATGGTAATCATTTAAAGTGGTTAGAGTTTCGAGACACATTCGAGTCTTTGATACATAACAATGAATCGTTGCCGGCAATAAGTAAATTTCATTACTTGCGTAACTCGTTGGAGGGGGGCGCTGCTGTGGTAATAAAGTCGATTAGTTGTACATCGTCCAATTATGAGTTAGCATGGTCAACTTTGTGCGAACGTTTCAACAATAAAAGAATACTCATAAACAATCATGTAAAAACTTTGTTTAATTTCGAAGCAATATCAAAGGAATCTTATAAGTCCATTCGTTACATGGTTGACTATTATTCAAAAAATTTACGTTCTTTAGAAAAGTTAGGTGAACCTGTCCAGTATTGGTATACATTAGTCATCTATATTATGGCATCAAAACTGGATAGCGCCACTGGTCGACAATGGGAAGAGCATCGAAACACTTTAGACGTATCACCCAAACTTGCAGATTTGTTCGAATTCCTTCGTGGTCGTGCCGATGTTCTAGAAACTATTCAATACAGTCGCGTTGATTCTAATAGATGTGAAAGAAATACAGGCAAAGATTTCAATAAATCCACAAAGTCATTTATTAATACTAATAATAATTAAAACTTTAAAAGGTGTATTGCTTGTAATCAAAGTCATTTGCTTTATATGTGTGATAAATTCAAAACCATGTCATTGAGTGAAAGAATTTCTATTGTTAATAGACATAAAGTTTGTCATAATTGTCTTCGTTCTGGTCATCACGCTTCACAGTGTCGTTTGGGTCCTTGTAAAATCTGTAAAAAAAGACAATTCACTATTACATAAAGCTGATGATAATCCTAACACTAATGATAATAATAGTACATCTACCTCACCGACGTCTCCTGAGTATCCCACTAATCAGCTGCAGTCCAGTATAGCTTTGTCTGCCATAGCGCCAAATCAGGTATTGTTATGCACTGCCGAAGTTTTTTTGGTTGATATTAAAACTAATAAAACTTTCTCTGCCAAGGCTTTGCTTGACAGTGGGAGCCAGTCGTCGTTCTTATCTGAAAAAATGCAAAAGAAAATGAATATTTCGTGTTCTCGAACTAACCCAATTACAGTTTGTGGTGTCAATAACACCGTAAGGAGTACTGTTAAAATGTGTGATCTTTAAGTTAGATCTCGTAGAAATATTTTTTTACTAATGTTAGCTGTTTAATAATCCCTCTAATAACTAGTTGTTTGCCAAACGTCCCCGTTGATGTCTCCAAATTACATATCCCATCTAATATTCAGTTGGCCGATACAAGATTCTTCCAACCTTCAGAAATTCATATATTGCTGGGTGCTGATGTGTTTTGGGATGTTGTTATGTCCAATCAAATTAAGCTAAGTCCAAATCAACCAACATTGCAAGAATCTAAATTTGGCTGGCTAGTAGCTGGTCCTATGTGTAATAAATTTAATTCTTCTTCTCAAATCCGGTGTAACTTCTCTCAAGAGATAAAAAATTATCTTGCTAAGTTTTGGGAGGTTGAAGAGCTTCCACCGTCATCAAAGCTGTTGTCCAGAGAGCACTGCTCTGTGCGAAGCTCACTTTATAGAAAATTATAAACGTCTTTCAGATGGAAGATTTTGTGTCAAGCTTCCGTTCCATGAAAACCCAGAGGAATCACTTGGTGATTCATACACCATTGCTCGTAAGCGCTTCTTTAATTTAGAAAAACGCTTAACTAAATCAAATCTTAAACAAGCTTATTCAGATTTTTTACGTGAATATGAACAGTTAGGTCATTTGTCTGAGGTATCGCGTCCTACATTTGGATATTATATACCTCATCATGCTGTCTTGCGCGAGCAAAGCGAAACAACTAAACTTAGAGTCGTGTTTGATGCGTCATGTAAGACGTCTTCTGGTAAATCATTAAACGATTTGATGCTGGTAGGCCCAACAATACAGGATGACTTGTTTTCAATCCTTATAAGGTTTCGTCTAAATATCTATGTCGTTACTGGAGATATTGATAAATTTTTTCGTCGAGTAGTCATTGATGAAACACAACGCCACTTGCAATTGATTCTTTGGCGAGATGATGAGTCACAACCATTAAGAGTTCTTCAATTGAATAATGTAACGTATGGTACTGCATCGGCTCCGTTTTTGAGTACACGTTGCTTATTCCAACTCGCTAATGAATGTCCAGATAAAAAGATTGCTGACGTTATACGTCACAACTTCTACGTTGATGATTTGAATGTGTCTTGTAGCTCAAAAAATGAATTAAAATCAGTAGTTACCGGTGTTATAGACAACCTAAAAGAGGGTGGTTTTCCGTTGCGGAAATTCCGTTCCAATGTGCCTGAAATATTCAACGATCTTCCAATAGATAATCAAGCACAAGACTTTTCCAAGGACTCTACTGTTCTAGGCTTAAAATGGTCACCCATCAGCGATGTCCTTCAATTTTCCACACAATCTGAAATACCAGGAAAAATAACAAAACGAAACATTCTGCCTGCGTCAAGTAAATTATTTGATCCCCTCGGTTTATTGTCTGCATGCACGATAACACCAAAACTCATCCTCCAGGAGTTGTGGCCCTTTAAATCTGATTGGGACGATCCAGTGCCCGACGAGATCAAAGTTTTGTGGGAATCAATTTTTAATAATCTTTCTTATTTGTCACACATAGAAATACCTAGATGTGTACTATCTGAAAAGTCACTTGATCTTGAAATTCATTGTTTCACGGATGCCTCACAAAAGGCTTATGCTGCTTGCATCTACATAAAGTCTTCCGGTCAAGTCCAATTATTATGTGCAAAGTCTAAAGTAGCACCGTTAAAACCAGAAATGACAATACCACGATTGGAATTATTGGGAGCACTTCTTGGTGCACGATTGTACTCTAAAGTGTTAGAGTCATTTAAAGTCCCAGTTTCAAAATCCTTCTTTTGGTCTGATTCGACGATTGTGTTGGGGTGGCTCAAAACTCAACCAAAAACTCTTAAGGCTTTTGTTTGTAACAGGATTCAGGATATACGTCAATTAAGTGATCCATCGTCATGGCGTCATGTACCTACCGAGGTCAATCCAGCTGATCTGGCTTCTCGTGGTGTTTCACCGCAGCAGCTGCATCGTAGTAGTCTCTGGTGGCATGGTCCTCTTTTTCTAGCAAAATCTAAAGAGTACTGGCCTCCTTCTGCTCTCTCTCGTGTCGAATTACCTGAAACAAAAATAAGTCTTAAATTACAATGTCTCGAAAGTGTCGTACCGTTTGAAAGATATTCAAAGTTTTGTACACTACAAAGAGTAATGGCATTTGTTCTGCGGTTCATAAATAATTGTAAAAAAGGTAAACTAAATAAATTAAAACATAGACTTACCACTGAAGAATTACAGCAATCCCTAATCGTTCTAGTGAAACAATCACAAAATGATACCTTTCCAACAGAGATACAGTCGCTGTTGACAACCAAATCAGTTAATTCAAAGTCTTACATCTTATCATTAAATCCTTTCTTAGACGAATATGGTATACTTCGCGTAGGAGGTCGTATTCAGAATGCGGTCCATTGTTCTTATAATAAAATTCATCCTATGGTAATTGATTCAAAGCACACTCTAACCAAACTTTTATTTGAAAGCGAACATCTGCGTCTACTTCATTATGGTCCGCAGCAGTTGTTAAGCTCCATACGTGAGCGATTTTGGCCAATTGGTGGCAGAACACTAAGTTCAAAAACTGTATTCAAATGTATTACATGTAAAAGATTTAAAGCGCAAGCGATTCAACCTTTAATGGGTAACTTACCTCCACCTCGTGTCGGTCCAGCTCCACCCTTCGAGACGTGTGGAACTGATTTTGCAGATCCTTTCCTAATTTTGAGTCGCAAGGGTCGTGGATCGCGTTCCACTAAGTGTTATTTGTGTATTTTTGTCTGTCTCTTTACAAAAGCAGTTCATCTGGAAGTCGTTAGCGAGCTTAGTACCAAAGCCTTTATAATGTGTTTGCGAAGATTCATAGCTCGTCGCGGCAAACCTCGAACCATTTATTGTGATAATGGCAGAAACTTCGTAGGAGCAAGCAACGAGTTGGCCCGACTAATAAAACAAAATGACCAACCTATCGGTGCGTACGCGGCCAGTGACAACATTAACTTTAAATTTAGTCCTGCATACTCGCCTAACTTTGGCGGAATCTGGGAGGCGGGGGTAAAGGTCGCTAAATTCCATCTTCGACGCATTGCGGGTAACACTAGTCTTACGTTCGAAGAACTATCTACATTATTCGCTCAGATTGAGGCAATTTTAAATTCGCGTCCGTTAACGTGTCTGTCCGCGGATCCGTCCGACTTAACACCACTCACTCCTGGGCACTTCCTTATTGGACGGCCTCTGACAGCGTTACCCGATCCAATCTCCGAACCGGTTCGGGTCAACCGTTACCAATTGCTGGAGAGACTGCGACATCAATTTTGGAGAAGGTGGACGCAAGAGGTGCTGTCTGATCTGCAGCAGCGAGTGAAGTGGCGCACAAAGGGCCACAACATTCAAGTCGGCGACGTCGTCTTAATAAAGGACGACCATTTGCCACCACTACAATGGCTGTTGGGACGAATCAAATCACTGTATCCTGGTGAAGATGGCATTACCAGAGTCGTCGATGTCTCCACAAAAAAAGGACTGCTACGACGAGCGATCTCCAGACTATGTCCCATGTTAAGAGAATCCCACGAGCCTCTTGAAAGTGGTCCTTTCAAGGGAGGGGAGGAATGTTAACGGTGGTCAAGATGCCACAAGCGGGACTCGAACCCGCACCAATTCCACCGCGGCGGCACTACAGCGGCGGCAGGCGACGGCGGGCACCGGCGGCGGCGCGGGGCAAGGGGGGATGCGCGGGCGCGCGGGCCGCCCCTCTCCGAGAGAACATTCTCGTTCCGTCGAGCGACTTGGCAACCGGTCCGCACCACTGTTGAGCGCCTACAAATTATTTACATAGAATCACTCACCACTATTGTATTACTGTACGAGACATAAAGAAACTTCAACTACAACTGCCTATCATTACATCAGCTCCCGTATGAACAGTGATAATGAACGTTTAATGGTAAATTAACCAAACCCAAAACTCTTTCGACTCAATAATGCTGTGGGACTTTATTGAGATCTCACACGGACTTCTTGAGAGAGTTTGAAAAGTGATGTTGCACTGTTTTGTTTTATTTGCCAACACTCATGCACATTCACGAACACATAACAGTAAATAATCTACCATTATTGCATATTAATATTCGACAAAACATAAATTAAAGATAATAAAACAAAACTGCAGATATGACGCTTCACTTTCCCGCCAAGAAGTCCGAAATATAACGCATTTAACTAAATTGTGCCCGTCCAAACGTGTCAAGTGACAAGCCCCGCCCACCAACTTAACCGAAAAATAGAATCAGAGAGAGAGAGAGAGAGAATCGGGCATAATGCCCGATTTACACGTATTAAGTAATTTAGTAGTTAACTAAATTTTAACTAAATTTTAAGTGATTAAGTGCATGTAAACACAGAATTTAGTAGCAAGTTGCAAGTTAAAATTTAGTTAACAACTAAAGAGCTAAATTAGAATTCTGTCTATTTTTCGGTTAAGTTGGTGGGCGGGGCTTGTCACTTGACACGTTTGGACAGGCACAATTTAGTTAAATGCATTATATTTCGGCCTTCTTGGCGGGAAAGTGAAGCGTCATGTCTGCAGTTTTGTTTTATTTTCTTTAATTTATTTTTGTCGAATATTAGCAATAATGGTGGATTATTAACTGTTATGTGTTCGTGAATGTGCATGAGTGTTGGCAAATAAAACAAAACTGTGCAACATCACTTTTCAAATTCTCTCAAGAAGTCCGTGTGAGATCTCAATAAAGTCCCACAGCTTTATTGAGTCTGAAGGGTTTTGGGTTTGGTTAATTTACCATTAAACGTTCATTTATCACTCATTTTCATTATCATCTACTTTATGCAAAAAAATATTCACTTTAATATCTTACTTGACACTGCCTAAATGTGCTGACCATACGAAGCCATTATTTAAGCACAGAATTTACGACTTCATCACGTTGTTGATCGTCCATCTTGAGTGAACTAAAGAGCTTAACTACTTAAATACGTATGGACACCTACTTAAATTTAAGTCACTTAAAATTTAGTTAAAATTTAGTTTACTACTAAACTACTTAATACGTGTAAATCAGCCATAAGTGACTGTTTACACGCAAGAATTTAGTTAAAATTAACTTAAAATTAAGTTACCTACTTGACAACTTAATACGTGTAAATGGCTCTTAAGACAGAGGACTGCTTTTGCGGTCCTCCGTTGTAGATAAAAGAAAATTTAAATTCCTAATGTTTTACTCAATATTAAGCTGTATAAGATAAATTCCTTAAGCTAATACACTGAGGAGTGACGAAATATAAAAAAAATACAATATGTCAATTTGACGTAAAATAAACAAGTGTTTTTTCCTGCGTTAAATTTTTTATTTATAATTCTACAGTACCTAATAATATAAAATTACACATAAAATGTCTACCCCACCACGTGAAACTATTCAGAAGCAAATACAACAGGATTGGGCCAACAGAGAATACATAGAAGTAATCACAGGGAGCATTAAAAAGATCACAGATTTCCTCAATTCCTTTGGTGAGTGAAAGCTCTAATTAGTGAAACTACACTCAACATCAAATTAAAGTGTGATGCAAGAGTGATTTTCCGTGCCTACGACGTTGAGTTTTGATAAATTATGTAAATAGTCCTTGTCTCTGTTGCCCGTATTTTGAGTCACATAAAAGATACTCATAATTTTATCAGCATGTAAGGTTTAACTTTAGTAACTCCACTTCATAACAATGACCACTAAATACCATAAAATATAGATTAAAGCTCTATAGTGATATAGAAATAAATAATAAATTGCCGACTGATATTTCCAATTATTATTCCAGACATGTCATGCAGATCCCGGCTGGCTACTTTAAATGAAAAGTTAACATCTTTGGAGAGGAAAATTGACTACTTAGAGGCTTGTGTAAGTTACCTACCTATTTAAATATTGCTGGGCTCTATTCCTTGATGTTAAATCTTCAAACTACAGAATAAAAGATTTTAGATTTAATACCTACTTGTAAAATTTCTTACTTGCAAAGTTTTTTTATTTTTAATAGAATTTTAATAATGCATACAACATTGTAAGTCTTATTGAGTATGTAGATGGAAAAAAGTCCTCCTGAGTTTCTTGCCAGGTATTCTCAGTTGAAGGTTCTCCCAAAATCCAGTAGAAGTTTAGTTTTGTTGCCAATAAGTGCCTGTAAAGGCTTATCTATTGAATAAACAATTTGACATTGACTTAGACTAAAGCAATGTGATGATAATCTCATACTTATTTGTAAATTGTCCATTTATCTTTGTCATCTTTGTGTTTTATTTTCAATATTTAGTTGTATTCATACCTCATCCCATATTCTCATTTTCTGCTCCATGTAGCTTTTATATTTTCAACAGACTCTGTGGTCTAGTGGCTAAGCCACTGGTCTTAGACCCAGTGGCCCCCACTTTGATTCCCAGTGAGCGATACAACTTTGTGTACTTAGTTTGGTTGTTAGGAGTAGTTAGTTAACATTATAAACACAAAAGAATTTCAATTGTTATGAGCCATATATGGCTCAAAGGGACTGTGAACATGTTAAGCTGAACATGTGAAGTGAGCGTGCTCGACAGCTCCAGTTACCTATCTGGAAAATAGGCAGTGCACTATATGTGTTCACAAGGACACTCCTGAGATGCTAGTCTTATGAGTACTGAATGAAGAATGCGCTTCGGCGGGTTCTGATTTGGCGTCAAGACCTAACGCAGATAGTCACCTGTGAAAATTTGGTTTAATTGGCGCAGGGACATCTGGCACTAGTTGCATAACCTAACCGTTGGTTGAGGGTGCCAGTACAAATAAACTTAGTGATGTAAGGAGAGGGATACTTCCAGCAGTGGGACAGTAAGGCTAGTGGATAAAAAAAGCCTTTTCCTTATTACAGATGCTTGTAACTTAGTTAAAACATTATAATCTGGCCTCACTGCCTGACAACATCCTGGACATAACAGAAAAATGATTTGTTTTAGTTTATATTTATATTATAATTAATTTAAAATTTGTATGTTGCAGGTAACAAAAGGTGAAACATTAACATAAACACAATAGTAATGTAAATACAATATAATTATCTTTATAAATAAGTATTAATATTTAGGTCTATTAAATATAATTTTACATATTAAAGCTAGTATAATACTCCAAAATTATTGTAAGAGATGAAATGCTGTGTTTCAACTGAAATAAAATTATATTCATCAAGTTCTTTGGATTGTGTTGTGCACAAACTTTAAAAACAAATCCTGCTGCAGTAATGATAGGTATAATGTAAGTCCTTTTTTTATTTATATGCTATATTTTTACTTTACCAAATTGATTATAAAATGTAATTTAAGAATATGTTGTATTGTTTTTTTATTATGACCACAATGTATGTTTTATGACGGCTTGCTGTATTGAGGATGAAATAAAATAACTGCGTTTCTTGTGAAGACTAGGCTTGCTAAGACAAGGATAGGGTGAGAGGAGGGGAGGATAGGGTGTACCTATGTTCACGTCAGTAGTCTAAAGCTTTGGACGCGTGTGCGTTACGATCATGATACCATAGTTTAACAGAGCTAGACATCGTCGGCGTGAACACCACCCTCCCTGTGACGAATTTCTAAAAATGTTTTGTTGACACGAACCTTGTCCGGACAATTACAAAGACAACAAAATAATAATTAGCCAAATAAGTGCAGCCGTTCTGAAGTGGTGCGCGTACAAACATTTCGGTAATAGATTTTTATTATTATTGATTATTTTATCAAACTGCTTCAATGAGCAGTGCCACTCCTTGGCCGCCGCCACAGCTAGACGCGGCGATACATCTCTTTAATTTACGGCGTCTGAAAACAATGACGTAGGTAATAATTTTAAATGCACTGCGTAAATGGTCCTAATAAAATAAATATAAATAGGGAAAGACCTCAGCGAACAACTAACGGACTAAAGACTGCTCATACATCCAACCAGCATAGAACGGGGCGCTGGGCTCACCACCACCGCTGAGCACATTATGTGCAGTTGTAATTTGGTGTGCCGTGGACTATGACAGTGGCCTGCTTCTACTGGCCTCATTGCCTATAGTCCGGCAACTTCGTGCGCGACCGTCCTGCGGGGTACAGATGTTGGCGGGGACGAGGGGCTAGTCGTTTTAAAACACGACTACACACAGTTGCACGCGTCGCCCTTCCCCGCTGCACCGCCCGATCCCCGCTGACATCTTGGGTACCTCGTCCCCGCCACCGCCTGTCACCCCAAGGGACGGTCGCGCGCACGCAGTTGTCGGATTTCATAGGATCATTAAAAAAAAAAGACTATAGTCTCTGACTAACCCTTTGGGGATAATAGTCGTGAATTTATGTACGGGCGATATTCGGCGATATAGCGCTATTCTATTCTATTCTTCTTCCTAGGTGTATGTAAATGAAAGAAACGCGTAGTACTGAACTAAAGTGGCTTCCAATCAGACACCGGCGCAATATGCACATCCTTTCCACTCTTTATAACATCCTGAACGATCCCATAATGCTCCTTCCTACCTTCGTTCCCGGTTCCAACTCTTGCCCCCACCCTGTCGCTCAAGACGTAGGTACCAAGACGCTTGAGATTCCCAGAGTCGATACCAACTTCTTTCTGAACTCATTTACTGTCCGCGCAGCTTTGAAACAATCTTCCAACTGTCATTCAGAATAGTTCGACATTTGCATCTTTTAAAAGAAAAGTCGACCTACCGTAGCTGGTGTACGAGATGCACAGCCATCCTGGCGCCGGTGGCCCCGACCGGGTTGCCCATGGCGATGGCCCCGCCGCTCACGTTGACCCGTTTCGGGTCTACTTGCAGCTCCAAGGTGCTCACTAGCGCATGCGAGGCGAAGGTCTCGTTAATCTGGGAAAATGGTGTAGTAGGAAAGTTACAATTACAAATGCAGATGTAGGTACTCATGTGTGATAAGTCATCGCTCATCGCCGCTCTATGCTGTTTGATGGATGTGCAGTCGGGTTAGGGGTGTTTAGTCATGGTGTCGTTTCGTCATTGTTTTTAACTTTCATAGATGTAGTGTCGTTTCGTCAGTAATGAAATAATTTTTAAAATATTTGGTGGTCGTTCGTCATTTGTACATCTGCTCTTAAAATATTATACAGTCAACAAACTAAATAAATGAAACCAATATGAACAGGTCTAAAAATCATAAGTATAATTTTTACAACAATTCTTTAAATTAGGCAAATTAGGCAAAACTTTAATATAATAATGTTTAACACTATATTATTTATTATACTCCTTAAAATTTTCAATTAAAAGTCACAATATCAATTACAGGTATATCTATCTAATACAGGGCTAAAATTCAAAATACAACAATTTTTAACACTATAAAATTAATAATTAAAAATAATATAATCAATCACAGGCATGTTTATCTATAGAAACGTTAATTCCGATAGAAATAAAGACTAAAAATCCCAGAAAAGGTACACAGGTAAAAATATTCTGAAGACTGTACCTACTTTAAGCGAATGACCTTAAGACACTAAAAATAATTAATTTTAAATAGCAATGACAAAACGCCACCATTTTTTCTTAATGACGTAACGACACCATGACCAAACACCCCTAACACTTGCAGTCTAGTCCGTATGGTTTCGGGGTTGTGATGACCAACCCGCGTTTATTATCTGTTCATATAACTCGTCTGTTTTGTTGCCGAAAAGCGTTGCCTTTCATCCAAAGGGAATAGAGAGGTTGTTAGTATTCTTTTAACGAGCTGCCATACCACACATACAATTATCAGAAAGATAAAAATGTAATTAATAATAACATAAAAGTGTTACCCCACGAACCTGCTTTGTGCTAAGGTGACCTATCACTACCAAACGTGGGAAAGCCTGAGCCACGCTCAGGTATAGGCTGTTGGCGCAACGTGAATTGGTAGGTTTCTACAAAAATAAATGTGTTTCCACCTAAGGTAGACATTTTTTCAAGAAAGAAAATTAATATATTTTTAATCAACATGCACCTTCAAAACACCCACCTCAAACAAGTCCACCTGCTCAATAGTAAGTCCCGCAATCTGTAGCAGTCTCCTGACCGCCGGCCCCGCGCCCAGCCCTGTCTCCGCCGGGGCTGACCCCACCGCGGCCCAGGCGGCCACCCGCGCCAACGGGGCCAGCTGCTGACGGACCACCGTGGCTTCGTCGGCTAGGAGCAAGGCGGCGGCTCCGTCTGATGGTGCCTGGTAAAATTACAATATCATTTAATTAATTTAGGCTACAATAATTGAGGTTATGAATGTCGCTATGCCATCGGTTCGTAAGTCCTACCTATGGGGCGGGAGCCTTGTACTGAGAAGAACCGGCAAGAAACTCAGCTAGGGCATTTCTTTTCACCCTTTATTACAGTGTTAATACATATTGGAAAATGCCCTCCCTATCATTTACGGACATTTCCGTTACAAACCTAAAAAAAGTTAATCAACGTTTGCATAAAAGATACCAATGGGCCGCCGCCGACGTGCTGCTACTAGAGGGAGACCTTTGCAGGCCCCACTAAGATAATAAACCGTGTCGCGTTGCGGTGAAAGAATACTACCACCCCCTCTCTTCCCTTGGGTGTCGTTAAAGGCGACTAACGGACTAAAGACTGCACATACATCCCACAGCATAGGGCGGCGATGGGCTCACCACCTGTCACGGTGCACCTGCCTATTTCGCGTTGTATAAACGTCTACGACACGTTTATACGACCCACTTTGTAGAACCAAAAGGAAATGTAAACCGTTTACTCAACTATTATGCAACGATAATTTGTTACTTGGGTAGTCTCTGACTAACCCTTCGGGGATAATAGTTGTGATTATATGTATGTACTAAGATAAGTTAATCAACGTTTACATACGCTATTGCCATTTATGATGAACTAGAGCTAAGGATTAGCTGGTTCTTTATGGATTGGTACATGCAACTGAACGTTTAATTCTCCGGAGGTGTAGGTACTGGAAAGAGACCACAGTTGGGGATTTTGACAGTTTATTCGATGATAACAAAACGTTATTCTTCATCTTAGAGTTTATTTAAGCGTTATTAACGCCAAAAAATAAATTACTATAAAGATTATTCGATGCTCCGGTTTTTTTTGTATAAAAGGAGGAGGCAAACGAGCAGGCGGGTCACCTGTAATCACCGCCGCCCATAGACATGGACACCCATTGCAAAACCAGAGGAATCGCAGGCGCGTTGCGTCCTTTAAGAAAGGAATAGGAATTGTGAGAGGGGGGGGGGGGGGAATGGGCCTCCGGAACCCTCACTGGCCGGACGAAACACAACAGCACCAAGTGCCAATATTTCACGCCGGATGCTCTACCACTCAACGTTTCTTTTATTTTATTTTATTTTGGAATTAGGGATAACAATATATGATCATCATCAGCCTACGAACGCGCCACTGCTGGCCATAGGCCTCCCCGCATGATGGCACATGGGACAATGGGCCATAACTCCCCACGCTGGCCCAATGCTGATCTTAAAACCAACCCGCATTTGTATGTAGCTGCTGCAACTTGATTTCATTGATATGGCTCTTTGCCCAGCAGTGGGGCAGTAAACCTGAGGGCTCATTACATACATTCATATAATCACGACTATTATCGACGACGACGACCTCCTTGGTCGAGTGGTTTGTACACCGGTTTTCATGGTGTCGCCATCTCGGAGGTCCCGGGTTCGATCCCCGGTCGGGTTAATTTAGAAATTATTGTTTTTCTAAATTGTCTCGGGTCTGGGTGTTTTCTATGTATAATAAGTATGTATTTAAGTATTTAAAGTATGTTTATCCGTTGTCTAGTAACCATTTAACGAGTTTCTTCGAAGCTTCTCTTGGGCTAGATAATTGGTGTGATTGTAGGAAAGATTTATTTATTATTATTTATCCCCGAAGGGTTAGTCAGAGACTAGGCAATTAGGTCAGCAAGAGCATAGACCACTGCCATAGCCCACGGCACACCAAATAGCAAATGCACATATGCTCAGCGTGACAGGTGGTGAGCCCATCGCCGCTCTATGCTGTTGGATGTGTGTGCAGTCTTTAGTCCGTTAGTCGCCTTTTACGACACCCAAGGGAAGAGAGGGGGTGGTAGTAAGGTATTCTTTTAGTGTGCCGCAACGCGACACGGCTCTGAAGAAGCTGAAGGCTAATTACCTACCATTTATAAAACAAATGGTACCTTACCGAGGAATTGCCTGCAGTAACGACAGATGCGTCTTCTATCGTGGTTGGTAACGCAGACAACGCTTTTAGACTTAAGTTCGGTTGAGGTCCGTCATCTTTGTAGACTACCACTTGTTTCTTTTTTATTGTTACAGTCATTTTTGTTAACTCTTCGTGAAAGGCATTCGATTGTTGAGCTAGAAAACAAATTATAAATAAACCTGATAAATCCATCCAAATAACAAAAAAAGGTAGAGTTAACACGTCGGTTTTGGCGTCTGCATCTCTGAGGACTCGGGTTCAATTCTCGATCTTCGACAATTGTTTTTCATAATTCTCTAGGGATCTCGAAGTATTCAAGTAGGGATAATCCGTTACTGTACCCCACCAAACAAGTTTTAACTCAGAAACTTAACTTGGGTTAAATATTTGGTTGTTATTATTATTTATAGTAAACTAAATAAGGATTTAAAGCACATCATTATACTTACCTGCGTTCCACCTCAAATGACTCTGCAAAGCAAACTCATCGACCTCTCGCCTGTCAAACCCATGCTTGGTCGCCAAATCTTCCGCCATTCTCTCCAAACTCAACCCGCTGTAGCCGTCCACAAATTGCATCGGAATATAGTCCTCCAGGTGATAACTCTTGCCCAGGGTTGCGCCAAAACGGCTGCCTTTTACTAGATAGGGCAAAGCTGACATCACTTCCGTGCCGCCAGTCAGTGAGACCTTTGCGACACCAGTCAGAATATCCTGAGAAAAGAAGTTAGAAATCGGTTATTAGATTATTGAAATTTACCAAAGTATACTGTATGATGTTTCATAGTCACGTCATGTATCATCTAGTAACATGTATGCACCATTGGGAGAAATTTTGTTGACAAAATAATCTCTAAAGTTTTCGATTGAGTAGGAAGAAGAACTTGTTATGACTGTTTCCGGTTATAAAATTCGCATCTTAGATCCCTTTAGCCCTTTATGTGCCTATTGCCTGTATTTTTTAAAAGAAAGACATTTAAAATGGAAATTGATTAGTTGAAAAATTCATTAAGGAGTTTGATTAGTTTACCAAAGCACCAGTTATGATAGCTTGAAGTCCCGAGCCGCATGCTTTGTTTACTCCCAAAGCGGGTCGCTCTATAGGCACTCCTGAGTAAATTCCGCAATATCTGGGTGTCTTTCCTCCATCACACTGGCTTAGCTGAAACAATAAAGATATATCTGTTGTAGCTATAGGTAGGTACTCGTAGATAATAGGAGCGATGGAAGCATTCACAATTGAACTACGTAGCTAACTAAACTTTGGTTTGCCTACCGCGGGACATTGTGAATATAATTACTATCGTGACGTGAGTTTCAGTGTGTTTATCATAAAACTTTTAGGTTTGGTCCTTCGAACCAGATTTTTACTTACGTAATGGACAGTGCCTGCAACGGTGTTGTCTATAAGTGCGGGGTGCAGTCCGGCGCGGATAACCTCTTTCGCGGCGGTGACGTGAGTTTCAGAGTGTTTATCATAAAAAAATTCTCTTACTAACCAATTTTGCACCAACCCGCATTGGCGTGGTGGGTTATCATAACACAACCGAACTCCTCATGTGCTGTTGTCCATGTGTGAAGGCCTGTGCCCAGCAGTGGGACGTTAATGGGCAGATGATGAACTATTTTTAGGTTTGGTCCTTCGAGCCGGATAAAAATGTACTTACGTAATGGACGTTGCCTACTACGGTGTTGTCGATGAGGGCGGGGTCCAGCCGCGCCGCGCGGATGGCATCGCTTGCGGCGGCGGCAAACGCGTGCCCGGCCGTCGTCTCCCTCAAAGCTCCGCCGAAACTGCAAAATGGTGTTCTTTTAGCACCAACTATGAATACTCCTCCTAAAAAAATACATCAAGTATAAAATAATTTAAATTGCCACGAATTTATTTCGGGCAACACTTATGAACGGCTACGCACCTATTTTACAATTATTTTTTTTGTGGTTGTACATAATGGTAAGGACAAGGATTATATGAAAGGACATGTTTGGTAATAGGCGATTTTTTGACAGACCAAATTAAAAAAGAAAAATTAGTTCAAAAACACTTGATAGATGGCGTTTCATGAAAGCCGAGCCGTACACAAAGGCTGTAATAAATTGTACACTTTTACTTGTCAACCAAAAAAATAAAAAAAAGTATTTTCATTTCGGGACCTATTTCTATTTTCTATAATGTCGTTCACAGTTTGACAGTCGCACTATATTAATATTTTCTGATACTATTACGCGGCATGGCAATGCACGTGCTCTCCATGCACTCGCCTTTTACTAAGCGCCTTCTATGAAGTCATTAGGAACCAATTTTTTTTTATATCGGAAAATCGCCCATTTGTCACGGGGTACAGTAGTAGTAGGTAATAAAACCAATAAACATTGTGTATTAAGGGGGTGCCGCGCGATCGCAAAAACTCACATAAGTTCATTTAACTTTAAAGCAAAATCAATCATTTTGATAATTACAATTAGAACAATTCTGCTTTGAAGTTTCAGACCTAGTAATTTGATTAGAGCAATGTTTTTATTCTGCGAAATATACAAAAGCCATCACGAGGTTGTGTTAAAAATTAAAATTTACTTTTTTAAGATGGGGGTGACCTGCGGAATATCAATACAAATATTTTCATGTACCTAAGAATTATTGTTTCATGCGTAAAATTAAGAAAGTGGTCGAAAAAAATGTTTTTAGGAGTCATTAGATTTATGTATTTTTAAGATTAGATTTATGTTTTGTATTTTTTAAAAGAATTTGTTTCAAATTTCAACAAGGCCACGACCTTGTGCAATGATCAGGCTAACTTACGTAAGTTAGTTTAATGTATTTAACTAATTTAGCGCATAGTACAAGTAACTTAAAAATACGTAAATTTTCACAATTTCGTGCAGGATCCCCTTAAGGGGATAATAATGGGGGGAATAATTCTTACATGGAAATATTTGTATTGATTTTCCGCAGGTCACCCCCCATCTTAAAAAAAATAAATTTTAATTTTTAACACAAGCGCGAGATGGTTCATTTCGCAGAATAAAAACATTGCTCTAATCAAATTACTAGGTCTGACACTTCAGAGCAGAATTGTTCTAATTTTAAATATCATTATGGTTAATTTTGCTATGAAGTTCACTAAGAGACTTATGTCAGTTTTTGCGATCGCGCGGCACCCCCTTAAATAGTTGAGGATTGTGTGGATCGTAGCAAGTGGGCAGCTGTGTGGTTGTTCTCTCTACCCCTCCGGGAAGCGGGCGTGATGTAATATGTTTTATATGCATGTATGTAAATAATAAACAGTCTAACACTGCACCAGTAACAGTTGTCTTTGCGCCTGGACTCCATATCCACTTGACATCCGTGAAGTGGAATCACTAAACTGTTCTGAGTGGAATCATTCGCCAGCTTAATATGTACCTACTTACTTATACATATAAAAAATTAACAAATGTTCTGCCAAAAAGTGGACTTGCCATGGACGTTATTTTGTAAGTAAGTATATTACGTCCATGGACACGGCTAAAGTTTGTTGCAGAGAATTTGATTAATAATAGTCAATTGAGAAACTTTTATCACCCGTCCAAACAACATTATGTTACGAGATTCTTTCATAGAAAATGAGAACAGCTAAACCACAGCTAATTTATTGTTCATCTTTTGAGTGTCTAAAAACAATTTTTAGGTTACAAAATATGTTTAAGTCAAATAAATAAATGGTTATGGTGTTTTAAAGGATAAGTTTACATGGTATTTGTACTTTTAAAAACTAATAATTGTTGTGTAGCCTCGTCAGTTCATCACCGGCATCCCAATTACATAGGTGCTATTAGGTAATAATAAGTTTACTGACCTTTGCACGCCAGCGACATATCGGAGCCACAGTGACGTCACTTGTTTACAACTAAATAAAATATTCGTGCCTATCTCACCGCGGCGGCGCGAGCGATAAACAGTTAACGACAATGAATTTCGAACACGAAATAACTATCAGCGAGCTGTTTAAATAGAGATAAATGTTGTTTGTTTCGGTGAGAGATACCCAGCTTATTATGACACGTTCGCGTTCTATTGAAAAAGAATTTATACTAGGGAAAACTCATTACCGACTACCGCTGCGTCCGGGGAGACGCGGATGTATGTGGGGCTCTCCCTCCAGCTCCCGCTTCCCTGTCCAGGTCTTGTGGCCTCAACCTGGACAGGGAGGGATTCGGAATTGGGAGAAGAGACATATCTACTCATATAACCCAAGCACAATGAAATCAAATTAAAAACTATTAGTAAAGTCAACGCATAAGGTTATACCTATATTTAAATCGGGAAATAAAGAAGACCCCAGTAACTATCGACCAATTTCAACACTACCAGCACTTAGTAAGATTTATGAAAAAAATATTCTCGAACAGTTAGTGGAACACTTTAACTTAAATAATCTTTTACATAGTAAGCAATTCGGTTTTACTAAGGGTCGTTCCACTACTGACGCAGGTGTAGCTCTAATAAAACATATATTTGATGCCTGGGAGAAGTCTCAGAACGCTCTTGGAGTTTTTGTGACTTGTCCAAGGTTTTCGATTGCGTTGACACTGGTGATGAAGTTAAATTACTATGGTCTCAAAGGTCTTGCGCGTAATTTGATACAGTCGTATCTTAGTTCTAGAACACAAACTGTCGACGTTAATGGAACTAAGTCATCCGGTTCTCATGTAAGGAGTTCCACAAGGATGGCCCTTTTTTATTTTTGATATATATCAATGACTTGCCATTCTTTGTAGAAAACTTCTGTGATATTGTATTGTTTGCACATGATACTTCACTCATTTTTAATGTGACTAGATGTAAGAATAATTATGACGATGTTAACAATGCTCTCTTAGAAAGTACTCAGTTGGTTTAGTGCGAATAATTTACAGCTAAACGCTAAAAAAACGAAATGTATTAAATTTATACTACCAAAGACCGAACAAACCGATGTTAGAAATGAATGGTGTTAAATTAAATTTGGTAGACTCGACAGTTTTTCTAGGGATAACACTTGACTCAAAACTCCAATAGAATCCGCATATATCGAATTTGGCCGGCAAACTGTCAGCAGCATATGCGATTAGAAAAATTAGACAATTAACAGATGTTGAAACTGCTAGGACTATTTACTTTAGTTATTTTCATAGTGAGTTTCTTGTATTACAATTTGCGCGGGCCCGCATACAAACAGCGCTGCTACTGTCCTGCGTTTAGTGTGGTGAAGCCTTTAACTTGGGCTAGTTAATATTAATGTAAGATTTTGAAAGTAGTTATTAAAGTTATATAAATTATTTTGAAGTTCATGTGGTACCGTTTTTTAAATGGTTAATATTATTATCATTCAAATTTTCGTTTCGTTTCTTAAAAGTATGTTGATAGGTAGGATCAAGTTTAGGTACAGAAACATAAGAATATAATAAAATATATTTATTAATAAATAAGATAACATAAAATTCAGTCAACGATATATTTAATTAACAATATATTAGTACCGTTGATCTCACATGTAGCGTAACAGTTTGTGACGTTGAGATCGCCCTTTTCGTATGCGTAATAGGGGTGATATTTGCAGTGCCACTGTTCCACTAGATGTGCGTTCATAAAGTACGAACATAAGAAACGTGGGCTAGCACGAGTGTACGAGCTTCTATTAAAAGGTAACGTTAAAATATCTTCGATACCGGCAAACTCAAAATTTAAGACAGGATATTCAAAATTTTTTGTCTGCTAATCAAATAAGTATAGTTTTTTTATTACAGGCTTACATTTGACCCTAAAGTAGTTCTATTTAGTTTGACAGACTTTGTGGTGACTGTTACAATTTCTAGAGGCATTTGTTCAGCTGAGAACTGCTATAGGCCTTTATGTTAACCAGCTTTAAGATACGAAATTGATAAACTGTGCCTCATGAAATGTAATAGGTACCTATATCTCACAATGAAAACTTTTCGGTGCTGCGGAAATTGTGCTCAAAAATATTTAAAAAAAGCAAAAACTATTATTTGCAAATCTTTTATACAGATTAAATGAGTGTAGTATGATTATAGTTTAAATAAAATATTAGATCTTCCTATTATAATTTTTTTTTAAACACTGCAAAGTTGACTCTGAAAAATTGTCATTTTGAGATGTATAACTTTTCACAGGAGGCACAATAACCCGTGCTAGGCTCACTGATCTCGGTTTTATTTTCTCTGAGGAGTGTTTTATTGAGTTGGTATGAGCTTCAGACCGCCTCTAGCAGCAGTGCGATCCCTTGACCTCCCCCGATGCACGCTGAACCGATGGCCCTCTTCAAGCCGCGCCGTCTGAAAACATGGGAACAGTTAGTTTCTGTGATCTACTGCCTATTTCTTATACAAAATAAGTACGTCAACATTATCTTGAATAGAATGATGCGGTCTGTAATTTAATTCTGTGTAAAAACTTTGTTGCGGATTTTATCAACCAAAGAATCCCTCAAGCATTGTGGTGAAGCAGCGACGCTAGCTCCATCTTATCTTATCTTATCTTAGTGGGGCCTGCAGAGGTTTCCCTCTCGCAGCGGCACGTCGACCCATTGGGATCTTTTGTGCAACCCCGTCCTATCACTCTGTTTCCTCAATGAAAACGACTGCCATAAGTTTGGCAATGTCTTTGAGAGCGAAGAGCCTAAAATCTTCTGGTTCCGGGTAGGCGAATCCCAGGAGACTCATTCTTTTCCTAGCAAGGGAGTCACAGTCACACAGTAAGTATTGCATGGACTCCGTTTTCTCCCCACATGCCCTGCACAAGCTGTCTGTTGCTAGTTGCATTCTGTGGAGCATTTGTTTTGTGGCATAGTGCCCGGTCAGGGCTCCGATAATTGTTCGTGCCTGCCTTTTGCTACCTCCGCATATGATTTTACTCCGTCCTAGGGCGTCTCCACCTATGAAGGATTTTGAGTGTTTCATGCCGGGTAGCTTTTCCTATTCGGTTTTATGCCTGTTTTGGATTTGGTCCTTAAACGCCTTGTTGATGGTGCTCGGTGCCAGTGCAACGCTCAGGACCAATAAATGGTGTCTCTGAGCCCTCCCTGGCAAGTGCATCAGCCATCTCATTGCCATGGATTCCCATGTGGCCTGGTACCCAGATCAATCTCACCCTGTTGTGGCACCTAGCTTGTTTAAAGCTTTTGTGGTTTCAAGTACGAGGTTGGAGTCGATCCGGGGCGATATAAGTGACTTGAGTGTCACTCAGGATGAATATGTTTCGCTTTCTGGGGGCGAGTTCTAAATTCTTTTTTGCGCATAGGAGAATTGCAAAAATTTCGGCCTGGAATACAGTTGCAAATTTTCCCATGCTTTGACTATGTTCGAAGTCATTGCTAAAGATATCTGGTCCAGTACCCGACTCCATTTTGGATCCATCGGTGTACCAGATTAGGCTGTCCTTCTCTGGAGACGGTGGTCCTTGTTTCCATTCATCCCTAGTTGGAACATATATACTGAATTTCTTTTCGAACATGTACTGGGGGGAGATTTTGTCACACCCCATTTCCATGATCCTGTCAAGGGAATCATTAGGTTCCCATTTTGTATGTCTGGTCAGAGGCTTAGATGCGATCCCACAGCCCGGCCACCTTAAGTCTATGTAACGCTTTCTTTGCCTCTGTTTCTATGACACTGTGCAGCGGTGGAAGGTCCGTAAGGGCCTCCAGAGCTGCCGTCGGTGTGGTTCTGAATGCCCCAGTAATCGCCATGCATGCTGTCCTCTGAAGTTTGCTTAAAGCATTCTTACAGATTTTCAGCCTGGTTCTGGGCCACCAGACGATGCTGCCATATGTAAGGATCGGCCGCACCATCATCATGTAGATCCACCTTATGATTTTGGGGTTAAGTCCCCACGTTTTGCCATAGGTGGAGCGACACATACCAAAGACCCTGTAGGCTTTGGTAACGGTCGTGTCCATGTGCTGTTTCCAGGTAAGTTCCTTATCCAGTGTTATGCCTAGATATTTCACTTCTCTTGACCAGGGAAGCTGGGTGCCATAAAGTTTTAGGCTTCCCAGTTTCGTGAGGTTTTTCATCCTCGTGAAGGAGATAGCGGTTGTTTTCCTCGGGTTTACGGATAGATGATTGGTTTACACCAATCCTCCAGCAAACACAGGGCACGTTGCATTAGCTCCGATACCGTGGAGGGAAACTTTCCACTGACTGTGATGACCAGGTCATCCGCATAACCAACCGTATATAGTGGTCCTTGGTTCAGTTTTGCTATGATTGAATCAACTACAAGGCTCCATAGCAGAGGAGAGAGGACCCCCCCTTGCGGGCACCCTCTAGTTGTTTGAGCGAGTAAACTGTCCCCAAGCAGTTCTGAGTAGATTATTCTACCCTTTAACATGCATTCAATCCATTTGCAGATTAGTTGTGGCACGCCATGATCTCTGGCTGCCACATTGATGGAGTCAAAGGTTGTGCGATCAAATGCACCTTCAATGTCTACGAATGTGCAGACGCAGATCTCTTTGTTCTCCAAGGCTGTTTCCGCTCGGCTTACCACATGGTGGAGAGCGGTTTTCTGTTGACTTCCCTGGCTGGTAAGCGCATTGAAGTCCGTGAAGTGAGAATTTTTTTAACGGTCCCGCTCTGATAAATTTGTCTCCCTTCTATTTTTTCAAGGTCTTAAGAAGAAAAGATTGGAGACTTATTGGCCTAAAAGCTTTGGGTTCTTCATAATCTGGTTTACCCGGTTTTGGTATGTATATTACCTTAACACGTCTCCATGTTCTGGGTATATAACCAAATGCAATGCAGGCTTTATACAATCTGCAGAGATGGGGGCCCAGAATGGAAGCGCCCTGTTGTAGTAGGATGGGGTAAATATTGTCAGGTCCTGGTGCTTTATATGCTTGAAAGCTCCCCAGTGCCCATTTAACCTTAGATTCATCCACCACCTTTTTAGCTATCATCCAATCATACTTGGAAGTCTTCACTTGCTGCTCCTTCCAGCTGATTGGATCATGTTCGTCTTGAATGATGTTTGATCCAGGGAAGTGGGTATCAAACATGACCTTCAGTGTATTCTCACCATTTCCTGTTCGAGTTCCATTTGCCCTCATTACTGTAGACAGTGGAATCGCTTTTGTTGTAGAGATTGCCTTGGTTAGTCTCATTGCTTCAGGAACAGATTGTATCTGTTCACAATGTTTCCTCCAAGCCGATCTTTTTGCTTTACGAACCGCACTGCTGTAGCGAGTTGTCTTATTGTAATTGCTAAAGTCGTTCTTCGCCTTCGCTTCATTGAACGCCTGTCGTGTCTCTTTTCTAATCTGAGCCACCTCTGGAGTCCACCACGGTTGTCTCCCCGCCACTGTTTTGTTTCTGGGCAATTGTTCTGCCAGGCCGTCATCAGTGCTTCTGTGAGTCTGTCAGCTTCAAACTCTATGTCCACAACTGAGTTAAGTTTACAGCATGGACCATCTAGTTCCCGCCTGAGATCCTTCCGGAAGCCCTCCCAGTTGGTGTTTCTTGGGTTCTCCCTTCGCACAGTTCCTATGGTCTTACCTAGTCTGTACCTAAAGCATATGTAGTTGTGATCGGAGAGGGATACTTCGTCCGATACATGCCAGTTTGTGATGTTACTTACTGCTCTGTTACTGGCAATAGTTATATCAATCACCTGCGCCCTCCGGGCATACGCTAGCTCCATTATCGTGATTGCCACTTAAGTATATTGTGCTATGTATGTGCAGTAATTGAAGTGCAGAACATCTAGTTCTTTGCACTAACTAAAGGATGGCCCAGTTACGGGATTATATGCCTATTACCTGTAGAAGAATGTAGTAGCGATTCATCTTTAAAAAAATACTACCAAAACACATTTTTTTGGGTGTCGTAAAAGGAGACTAACGGACTAAAGGCTGCACATATATCCAACAGCACAACACCATCTATCACGCTGAGCAAATGTTATTATCAGTGATCGGATCGGAGTAGGTAGATTGATTTTATGTACTTGCATCATAAATGTTCATAGATAGCATAACATAGATAAGACATTTTTCCGAAAGTCTTTCCGGTATTTCGGAATCCAATAAAATATATAATCAGAACCTATTAATCTATTGTAGCCCATTTCATACTTTGACAAGCTTTTACTTTAAGTCTTTGAATACCATAGTTTTTACTATAAAAATCCATCAAATCCCAGCCCCAACAGCAACACATTGCCAGACCTAAAAATATTGTTAGCTCGTATTGTGTAAACTTGAACGCACCCGGTTAAATATAAAAATGATTGACGGTAGGCAAATAACTTCTAACTATGAGACGACCAACACCTCAGTCTCCCTGTGACCACGGACCCTGTAAAGGGTTCAAACTTCAGGATAATATAAAAAAAACTATGTAAATAGTAAATTAAACGCGGGTTAATCCGTAAAAAAGGGTTTCATTTCAAAATCCGATCACTCATGCCGCCCGCATGGCGTAGTATAAGTGTTAACACTTACGAACGATCTTGCTCATTTTAATACGTTTCATAAGTACTAAATAATGTAAAAATCGCGGTAATAAACGTATTAACTAAAAAATTACGGCGTTCTACCCCCCGAACGTCGTGTCCATATTGATATTACGTTTCAGATCATTGACCTTAAATCAATGTACCTACTCCGATCACTGGTTATTATTGTTGTTATTTGTTGAAACGTAGGATGTATGTGCAGTATTTTGTCTAGTATTCTTTTCATAATGAGGCGCCACTACACAGCTAAGGTATCTTCTCCGATCACATATAAAAAGAAAATACACAATTACATACTACATCGTAGCGGAAGTAGCAGCACCGACATATACATAGCTCTCACACACCGACCGAAATGCGCGGGTACCTAACATCTCACTAAGTACTCTTTTAGGAAGAAGAGTTAGTCAAAGACTAGGCAATGAGGACATCCCCTCTCCTTACATCACTAAGTTTTATTTGTACTGGCACCTCGAGACCAACCGTTAGGTTATGCAAGAAGTGCCAGACGTCCCTGCGCCAGTAAAATACTCGCGCAGGAGACCATCTATTTATTCTATGCGTTAGGTCTTGACGCCAAATCAGTGCCCGCCGAAGCGCGCTCTTCATTCGGTACTCATAAGACTAGTGTCTCGGGAGAGTTTCCCGTGAACACGTGTAGTTCACTGCCTATTTTCCAGAAAGGTAACCGGAGCTGTCAAGCTCGCTCACTTCTCGTTGCACAGGCAATGAGGACAGCAAAAGCAGTCCTCTACTATTAGTCTACTTTTCACCAAATAGCGACTGCACATGGTGCTCAGCGTGACAGGTGGTGAAGCCCATCGCCGCTCTATGCTGTTGGATGTATGTGCTTTAGTCTGCCTTTTACGACACCCAAGGGAAGAGAGGGGGTGGTAGTCAATGATGTTACAATTATAATATCATTGGTGGTAGTATTGTTTCACCGCTACGCGACACGGTGAGAGAGTTAGAGGTTATGTGAGTGCCGACCTGTCAAGGGTATGTTATGTGAGTGCCGACCTGTCAAGGGTATGTTATGTGAGTGCCGACCTGTCAAGGGTATGTTATGTGAGTGCCGACCTGTCAAGGGTATGTTATGTGAGTGCCGACCTGTCAAGGGTATGTTATGTGAGTGCCGACCTGTCAAGGGTATGTTATGTGAGTGCCGACCTGTCAAGGGTATGTTATGTGAGTGCCGACCTGTCAAGGGTATGTTATGTGAGTGCCGACCTGTCAAGGGTATGTTATGTGAGTGCCGACCTGTCAAGGGTATGTTATGTGAGTGCCGACCTGTCAAGGGTATGTTATGTGAGTGCCGACCTGTCAAGGGTATGTTATGTGAGTGCCGACCTGTCAAGGGTATGTTATGTGAGTGCCGACCTGTCAAGGGTATGTTATGTGAGTGCCGACCTGTCAAGGGTATGTTATGTGAGTGCCGACCTGTCAAGGGTATGTTATGTGAGTGCCGACCTGTCAAGGGTATGTTATGTGAGTGCCGACCTGTCAAGGGTATGTTATGTGAGTGCCGACCTGTCAAGGGTATGTTATGTGAGTGCCGACCTGTCAAGGGTATGTTATGTGAGTGCCGACCTGTCAAGGGTATGTTATGTGAGTGCCGACCTGTCAAGGGTATGTTATGTGAGTGCCGACCTGTCAAGGGTATGTTATGTGAGTGCCGACCTGTCAAGGGTATGTTATGTGAGTGCCGACCTGTCAAGGGTATGTTATGTGAGTGCCGACCTGTCAAGGGTATGTTATGTAAGTGCCGACCTGTCAAGGGTATGTTATGTGAGTGCCGACCTGTCAAGGGTATGTTATGTAAGTGCCGACCTGTCAAGGGTATGTTATGTGAGTGCCGACCTGTCAAGGGTATGTTATGTGAGTGCCGACCTGTCAAGGGTATGTTATGTAAGTGCCGACCTGTCAAGGGTATGTTATGTGAGTGCCGACCTGTCAAGGGTATGTTATGTGAGTGCCGACCTGTCAAGGGTATGTTATGTGAGTGCCGACCTGTCAAGGGTATGTTATGTGAGTGCCGACCTGTCAAGGGTATGTTATGTGAGTGCCGACCTGTCAAGGGTATGTTATGTGAGTGCCGACCTGTCAAGGGTATGTTATGTGAGTGCCGACCTGTCAAGGGTATGTTATGTAAGTGCCGACCTGTCAAGGGTATGTTATGTGAGTGCCGACCTGTCAAGGGTATGTTATGTGAGTGCCGACCTGTCAAGGGTATGTTATGTAAGTGCCGACCTGTCAAGGGTATGTTATGTGAGTGCCGACCTGTCAAGGGTATGTTATGTGAGTGCCGACCTGTCAAGGGTATGTTATGTAAGTGCCGACCTGTCAAGGGTATGTTATGTGAGTGCCGACCTGTCAAGGGTATGTTATGTGAGTGCCGACCTGTCAAGGGTATGTTATGTAAGTGCCGACCTGTCAAGGGTATGTTATGTGAGTGCCGACCTGTCAAGGGTATGTTATGTGAGTGCCGACCTGTCAAGGGTATGTTATGTGAGTGCCGACCTGTCAAGGGTATGTTATGTGAGTGCCGACCTGTCAAGGGTATGTTATGTGAGTGCCGACCTGTCAAGGGTATGTTATGTGAGTGCCGACCTGTCAAGGGTATGTTATGTGAGTGCCGACCTATCAAGGGTATGTTATGTACTCTGAAAAAGGAATCCTATGGAAATGTTACAACAACATGTAGATACTTAGTTATGTTATAGTTTAAAAGACGAAATAATAAACATGATGGCGTCTTTGTCTAACGTATGCAATAATAACAAACTAACTCTACATACAACAATTTCGCTCTAATGGCAACATTTGTCATGACGTGTGCCTGTGCCATGTCCGCCATTTTGTGACGCGCTGGTACTTACGACTTCGCTGTTTACAAAAATAAGTTTTATAAATTTCTAGGAATGTGCTGTGATTGTGGTAATATAAAGTTAAAAAACAATACTGCATAATGCCTACTAAGTGCAGCATACTTTATTATGGTTCAACATTAAGCCGAAATCGGCTAAATTTAATATTTCACCGGTAAGCTATTTATCTGTGCTTTACTGTTGTTTAGTAGCCTTGTATAACTGTAGATAGTGGTAAAAAAACTGTTAATATTATTTTAAGTAAAGTATTCTGTCTAACTTTCTTAGAAATGTTAGGATTTCAGTTTTGTGTACATTCTATTTGTTTTGATTAGTGATGTTCTTGTTGTATCACAGGATTTATCGATTTGCTGCGGACTTCAGTATTTTAGACCATTTTTTTTGTGTAAAACTTCTTGTTTACTATCATATCATTGGTAAAGCCCCTTCTAAACATAGGAAATTACAGAAAATAAAAGCTGATTTAATTGATAATATAATATAAGAATTTTTTTTTCAGATTGCCACAAAATTAACATAAACAAGAATTTGGTTGGAGATCATTGGCAAGGAAAATATAAAATAGGGTGATAGGGTGGTCATTATTCATACGGACCGGGAAAAGTGACTAGTTATGCAGTTTTAATTACATTGCCTAGTTGCGATGGGGCTTATGTACACGGGCCGGCCTTTATTCATAGTGACCAGATTTTATAAGTTGCCTATAACAATATTGAAAAGCGAATTAATATAAATTAATAAATACAGGATGTACGAATTTTTATTTTTATTTTTGCAGTACCTATCCCAAAACCATATCCTTCTCAATATCCCCATAGCACGGGTACCTGTGTACCATATTATATATACAGTATGGCAGAAAATGATGGGCCCTGTAGGGAAACTACCTTAAAATCCTTTTGCTAGATCAATTTACTCAACGGAAACATTCTTTTATTTAAAAAAATTACGGAACTGCAATCAAAGATTTTCTTTCATGTTTTTGAATCCTCTAAGGTTTACAGTCATGTACTTCGTATGCAATTGAAGATAAAATAAATGTTAGCGTTCATGTTTCTTTTATTTCAAAGACTAATTGTTTATTAAAGAAGTATTATCCTGAAAAATAGTCCTATCGATTAATGTGATAAATGACGAGTTATTTTTTTATGTTCAGCCGGTTTGATTCCAGGGTGGGGTGATCAAGCAAAATTTAAAAAATCTTTGATAGCAGTTTTTTTTCTTGTTTAAAATAAAGAAATGTTTCCTGTAAATTGAGCTTACTAGAGTATTTAATCATCCATCATTTCTTTCCACCATGTTTTTTTCGACTTATATTAAAACTTTTGTTTTAATCTAAGATTAAAACATTTAAAACCCACTATGATTATGGTAATGTCAAAGTAGACTTCAGTACGAAATCAATAAGCTTCATCGATAGTTTTATCGACAGATAAATGACGAAGTCGATAAGTATACAACACTAAGCCGCCATGTTTAGACGCGGTAATACATAATAGGTATACACGTTTTTTTCGTAGGTATGGCAAATCCATTTGATTATCTAATCTAAGGTTGTGTGAGTGCCGACCTGTCAAGGGTATGTTATGTGAGTGCCGACCTGTCAAGGGTATGTTATGTGAGTGCCGACCTGTCAAGGGTATGTTATGTGAGTGCCGACCTGTCAAGGGTATGTTATGTGAGTGCCGACCTGTCAAGGGTATGTTATGTGAGTGCCGACCTGTCAAGGGTATGTTATGTAAGTGCCGACCTGTCAAGGGTATGTTATGTGAGTGCCGACCTGTCAAGGGTATTTTATGTGAGTGCCGACCTATCAAGGGTATGTTATGTGAGTGCCGACCTGTCAAGGGTATGTTATGTGAGTGCCGACCTGTCAAGGGTATGTTATATGAGTGCCGACCTGTCAAGGGTATGTTATGTGAGTGCCGACCTGTCAAGGGTATGTTATGTGAGTGCCGACCTGTCAAGGGTATGTTATGTGAGTGCCGACCTGTCAAGGGTATGTTATGTGAGTGCCGACCTGAGCTCGTGCGTGAGGTGCGCCGTGATGCGCGCGCCCGAGGCCCCGACGGGGTGGCCGAGCGCGATGGCGCCGCCGTTGGGGTTGAGGCGCTGTTGGGGGATGCCCAGCTCCTTAGCACACGCTAGGGTCTGCGCCGCGAAGGCTTCGTTGATCTGGGGAGAAGGCTGGGCTTAGTGCATACTCATCTCGTAATCCTGTTCGCGAAAAATGTTTCCTAGAAAAAATCAACCAGTCTCAGGAAAGCTCGAATGGGATATACCGCTGGCTTTCAGCGTAAATAACAAACTACTAGAAAGAATTCAACGAGTCTTTTGGGATCTCGGTAGCTTAGCGGTTAGAGCAGTGGACCGGCAATCCAAAGGTCATGGGTTCGAATCCCATTCGAGCTTTCCTGAGACTGGTTGATTTTTTTTCTAGTGAACATTTTATCCGAAATTAACATTTATCTCTAAAGGCTGGCAAATTCGTATATGACGCCAGTACATGTAGATGTCGTCCGTTTGGGTGTCCCAGTGGATGAAAGGAAGCTTTATCATTAAAATTACAACTTTAAGCCGATCGAATGGTGAAACAAAACTTGCACTCAACACTTTCATAATAATAGGAACCTTACCTTAGTTTCTGATCACCCATAAAACCAATCTAATTGTCTTAGGGTGGATTCGACCAAACTGGAATAAGGTCTTATACCTAGATTAAACGCCGAATTTGTATGGACTAATCTCGGAGTAAGTCTTATTCCAGTTTGGTCGAATCCACCCTTAATTCAACACCTAACGCAATACCTTTCTATGGTATAAGCCTTAATAGTCAAAGGGTATATAAGCCTACTTCGCATCAGGCAATTCGTACGTGACAGTCCCATGGTCTGCGGGCGACGAGGGAGGGGTGACATCTGCACATAACTGACGTTAAGTGACGTTCCCACTACGCGGCCCCCGCCCGCGCTTTTTTTTCCCGCCTCCACAACCTTTCGTCTGTCACGCAGACCATTATGGGATTCTCACGTATGAATTAGCCTTTATGTAGCTGTTGTTGTTTGGCCTTCAGCTCCATACAAATTATGTCTTTCTCACTCTACTAGTTCTAACAATACATACTTAGATAGGTTTATAATTTCGGGCGTAGGTTTATTTGAAACGACCATCCGTTACGTATGTATGTAGTAATTAATTAATGAATAAGGCCTCGTTGATCTGAAACACATTTTGGCCGGTAATTAAACAGAAATAACAGACTGTTTAATTTAACAGACTTTTAGATATCAAATGAAACGGCCATTTCTTACGTTACATGCGATGAATGGAATTAATAAATTGTTTCTCAATCAATCTAGTTTCTAACTCTAGTATAAAAACAATAAATACTTAGATTATTGTCATTTCAGCCTTAGGACAAGTTTGGGTTTTAAAAAGGTATTATTGCGATAGCGATATTAAACTAAATAAGCTAGCAAGAAGGTCAGAGAACTTTTACAGCTGACAACACCGCAAGACTTACCTACGTGAATTTAGAAACGGAAAGAGAATAGCCATTGAGCTTTATAAAAAGCTCAATGGGAATAGCGAATTAAATTGAAAGCCATGTAACAATTGATTTTAAAAGGTTGCTTTCGAATATACAAAAATATGGTATGAGATCTCTGCATTGATCTTGGGAATAAGGACTCGCTGATGTGCCTTCACGTCTAGATTAGTCAACGCTAAGCCACTTACCTCAATGACGTCGATGTCGTCCAACGTGAGATTGGTGACCTTCAGCAGGTTCCGTATAGCGGGCACGGGCCCAATGCCCATGATGCTGGGGTCCACGCCCACGAAGGACCAGCCCACGAGCCGGGCCAAAGGCGTCAGGCCATTCTGCTGCACCGCCTGCTCGCTCGCTAGGATCACGGCTCCTGCTCCATCATTAACCCCCTGGAGAAATTAATGATAATAACAAAAATGTGTGTCAGGTTAGACGTGATAGGTTAGAAATTTAAGATTTGTCTGGTTGAAATTGCTTACATCCTTGCTTATATAATATATCATACCTAATATACCATAGTTTTTGTAAAATCACCAATTTGGCAAACGAATTATTTAGTCAAGTGAATATTATTAAAATAATATTTTAACAGTAGAAATATTTTCTAAGTAAAACATTTGCGAAACCTGTATTATGTCAAATGATTCTTTTTAAAGTAATATGTTTGCGAAAAGAAAGTTTGTCAAATGATTAGTTTTTCAAACGTTGTTTGTAAAATGATCATTTGTCATACGTTTTTTGTCAAACAATAGTAAACCGACTTTTTAGTCATTAACATATTTACTAGTAACCGTGTCGGGTAGCGGGGGAAAGAATACTACCAACCACCCCCTCTCTTCCCTTGGGTGTCGTAAAAGGCGACTAACGGACTAAAGACTGCACATACATCCAACAGCTTAGAGCGGAGATGGGCTCACCGTCTGTCACGCTGAGCACATGTGAAGTCGCTATTTGGTGAAAAGTGGACTACGGCAGTGGACTGTTTTTACTGTCCTCATTGCCCTCATTGACTAACCCTTCGGGGATAATAGTCGTGACGTGAGTGTATGTAATGTAAAATAAGGGGGCTAGAGATCTCACCGAGGAGTTGCCGGCAGTGACCACGCCCCCCTTCCTGAACAGCACGGGCAGCTTGCAGAGGCCGTCGGCGGTGGTGTCGGGGCGCGGGTGCTCGTCGCGGTCTACCACCACCTCCTGCCGCTTCACCTTGACGGTGACGGGAGCCATCTCCTCTTTGAACACACCCGCGTCGTACGCTGTAATATCATTGGTGCGTGTTAGTCCACTGCGGAGGCATTATAATGCATGCCACTCTGATCTTCGGCTCTTCTTATTTAATTGCTGACAGCACCTTCACGTATATCGTATCTCTATTAAACCGGAGCCTCTCACAGTAGCATTCGTCCCGTCGAGATTGTGCGACCTCATCCTTCCACACTTCTTCAGTGAAAGTGACATTCAAAAGTTTTATCTTTTATGGGCGAGGAGCCTAAAGTCTGAGGTCATGAGCCGTGTGGTATACCCAACGGCTCACTAAAAGAATACTACCAACCCCTTTCTTCCCTTGGTTGCGTCGTAAAAGGCGACTAACGGACTAAAGACTGCACATACCAAAAGTATAGGGAGGGAGGAGAACCTAGGTAGTGAGCCCATCGCCTCCCGTGATAGCTATCACGCTGATCATATGTGCAGTCGTGATAGGGTGAAACGTGGACTGCTTCTGCGGTCCTTATTGCCTAGTCTCTGACCAACCCTTTGGGGATAATGTTGTGAATCAATGTATGTAGTAGTATGTAAATATAATCAACCTCTACATTATTTAAGCACTCTTCCACTTACCAGCCTTCCACCTCTTCTGCGACTGCAGAGCGAACTCGTCCACCTCCCCCCTCTTCAGTTCATATTTCTCCGCCAAGTTCTCAGCCGTCTGCGGCATGGTAAAGTTGCAGTAGGAGTCCAACGAGCCAGCTGACAGCATATCTTCGAAGTTGACTTTGGCGCCGAGAGTGGTGCCGAATCGAGTGTTCCTCACCACGAAGGGAACAGCAGACATGTTCTCTGTACCGCCGGCTAGGGATATTTGGGCGACGTCGGTTATGATGTCCTGGAGGAAAGGAGTTCATTGATCCTGATTTTTTACATTTTGAAGTGCATAAAGTTGTACCTTCGTCACTAATTAAAGATAGTTTGATGAGCATGCTTCTTTTGGGATCTTAAAGTTATAGAGGCTTTTAAATAAATGTAACAAAGTACCTAAGTATAACGATTTAAACTATTATTATTTATTACTTACATATTTTTGCAAGCTAACAGCTAATTGTAAAATAATAAAAAAATCCGCATGCTATTTTCAAACCTAACTGGACAGGGCTGGGCAGAGTCACGATAGCATAGTTGGTAGTGCAACATCAGTAGTGTCGGAAAATTGCAGGTTCGAATCCTGTACGTAAATTTCTGTTCAAGTTTTTCCTAATTATTGTTACCACGCTTTTGTTGTCTTTGAATATCTGTTCATGCGTGTACTTCAACTTATCACAAGATGTCAAATTTCTTCAATTCATTTTGAACCTTGACAATATCACGTCAGGGATCAATATCGATTATATAGGATAGGTTGATTGATTTACTTGGCGCGTGTGTACTTTCCACCACTAGTCTATGGTAAGCACGCTAGTTCTGGTGTCGCGCCAACTTGAGGTCCCGGGTTCAATTTCCGGACGGGTCAATTTAGAAATAACTGTTTTGCAATTATTTTTTTATTCTACTACGGGTAAGCGCCTGGCCTTCATCTCACCTTTCTTTTTTTTTTATTGTGGTACGCCATAATGGCTTCACTCTGCCTGATGAAAAGCAGCCAGTGAAGCCCAAGAAGTGAAAGCGTTCATCACAGCGCTACCACGCTATGCCGAACGCTCTCACTATGGCGGCCTGCATAAATGCTTTTTCACGCCCCGCTTAAATAACCCGGGAGAGAAAGAGGAAGGAAACACGTGTGCGGGAAGCGCATTCCACATACGGGCAGTTCGGCAAAAGAACGATTGTCCAAACTTTTTGGTACGTGTCTTGATGGTCAGCACGGTATGAGGGTGGCTTCTAAGACCTGCACGCGTCGATCTGGAAAGGAAAAGAGAGGGAGGGATGACGTCAAAGAGCTCCTCAGAGCATTCACCGTGGTAAAGGCGGTAGAAAGCACTAAGGGAAGCTATGTCCCTACGTAGCTGTAACGGCTCCAGACTGGTCGTAACGTCATCGTTACCGATAATACGGACAGCACGTCTTTGCAACCTGTCAAGAGCTTCGAGCAAGTACTTGGCGGATCCGTCCCAAAGATGAGAGTAATACTCCACGCAGGAGCGCACCTGAGTCTTATACAAAAGACAACGTTGCTCCGGCGTGAAGAACCGCTTCACCTTGTTCAGGATTCCGAGTTTACGTGAGGCTGTGGTTATAATGCTCTCAATATAGCTCTTCCGGTTGAGATCGCTGTGTATGTCCATACCTAAGAGACTGAGACCAGTCTGGATGGGTAATAGGTTGCTCTGGAAGGAGGGTTGGGGGAGAAATGCGGACTTTTTAGCAGTGACAGCGCAGACCTGTGTTTTTTTGGTATTGAACTGGACCAGGTTATCAGAGCCCCATTTATAAATGCGGTCTAACTCCTCGTCCAGCTCAATGACAATCTTCCGTCTCGACTCCACTACATCGACCTGCTTTGCCGCAGGGTGACCCAAATAACGCCGATGTACTGTACTGTCGTCTGCATAGCAATTAATGTTACCCAAGGATAACATATCACTGATATGCAGAAGGAACAGCGTGGGCGATATTATAGAACCCTGCGGCACTCCGGCGTTTACCTGCAGAAACTGTGAGGCACAGCTTTCGCAGAGTACGCGAATGCTGCGCTCATGCAGGAATCCGGCGACCCAATCGCATAGGCGAGGTGGCAAGCCGTATGACGAAAGCTTGGAGAGAAGCGAACGATGCCAAACTCGATCAAAAGCCTTGGAGATGTCCAGGCTAACAGACAGTGCTTCTCCGTGCTTGTCCATTGTTTCACCCCACAGGTGTGTTATGAACGCCAGGAGATCACCCGTTGATCGTTTCGGTCTGAACTCGTATTGTCGATCATGAATCAGGGAGTGATCTTCTAGGTAGCGAATGAGTTGCCTGTTTATGATTCGCTCAAAAACCTTGCAAAGGAGGTGACAGCAATAGGTCGATAGTTGGCTGGGTTAGACCTATCCCCTTTTTTGGGGACCGGCTGGACGTTCGCCTTTCTCCAAGCCTCCGGCACAATTCCAGTAGAGTACGAGAGGTGGTATAGGCGTGTGAGTACTGGAGACAACTCGGGAGCACATTTTTTAAGGACGACTGCCGGTATACCGTCAGGACCGCTAGCCTTCCGCACATCAAGTGACTGCAGCACGGCACGGACGTCACGTTGTCTGATTTGGACGTCAGGCATTGAGGAACCTGTGGTACAGTGAGGGATGGTAGGTGGTTCCGCGCCGCAGTCATCGACATGCGAATTCGCCGCAAAGAGCTTCGCTAAGAGGTTAGCCTTGTCTAGCGGCCGATGGGCCAACGAGCCATCAGGGTACCGCAGTGGGGGCAGAGAAGGCGCGCAAAAGTTGGCTTGCACCGCTTTGGCCAGTCGCCAATAACTTCGGCGACCCGTTGGGTGCGACAACAGCTCTTGGCCAACGCGAGCAACGCGCTGGGCATTCGCTCTCGAGAGAGCTCTCTTGCAGTCTTTGGTAGCCTTGTTGAGAACTACCTTGAGGGAAGAGATGTTATGATCGTTGAGCGTGCGAGCCTTGGTCCAAGCGCGAAACGCCGCCTGTTTAAGTTCAACAGCTTTGGCGCATTCGCGATTGAACCAAGGGCGCGCCTTACTTCCGCTGATGACATCAGTGTAAGGAATGTAATATTCCATCCCCAACATGACCTCGTCAGCGACAGCAGAGGCACTCTCCGATGGGTCCCTACCCACAAAGCAGCGCTGGCCCCACGGGATGGACGCAAAATAGTCGCGCATATCATCCCAATCTGCCGACGAGTAGTGCCATAAACGCCGTTTAGACTCCACTGAGGGAGAGCTTTTACGGCGCAGTACGGTGGCACCAACAAGGCAATGGTCAGAAGTGCCAAACGGAGCACTTATCGACACTCTGTACCCGGCTGGTCGACTCGTCACCAGTAAGTCTAGCAGGGAAGGCGCTTGACCCGATATATCTGGAATCCTGGTGGGCTGGAGAACCAGTTGAGTCAGATCATGCGTGAAAGCGAATGCGTGTGCAGTTCGGCCTGCGTGATCTGTTTTGGAAGAGCCCAACCAGGTCTCATGGTGGGCATTAAAATCTCCCAAAAGTACCACATCGGCAGACGGAAACCGCTCCTGTACGTCGTCAACTGCTTGGCTCAGGTAGTCGAATAACCGAGTTGTCTCGTGGTCACCGGAGTGGGAACGGTACAAGCAAGCGTAGACTGGCTCTCGGAACCAAGATCCACGTGTACCCATAGGATGGAGAAGGAGGCGTCCTTCAAGCAGCGCAAACGTCGACAGCAAACGTCCGTCCTGACGAAAAGGCATACTCCGGCTTTCGCGAGGAAGCATTTCTCAAGCACGTAGCCGGGGTAGTGCAGATATGCAATGTCGGCAGGACGGCGGATCTGTCTCCGTCAGAAAGAGCAATGCAGGCCGGGCCGTCTCAAGGTGTTGGTGGACGGCGTAGAGGTTTGAATGGAGTCCACGGATGTTAGTGAACTCCACCTCAAAAAGCGACTTGGTGGTGGGGAAGTAGGATGCCGCTGACCTGCATTGTTTTTAGACACTGACATGGTGGTTGGATGGGGGCGTGAGTAAAAGGAGATGCTGTGGCGGCAAGGGGGAAAAGACAAAGTGTGGGAGACTAACATGAACTGGTGCATGCATGTAGTTGTTCGGAAAGACGTTAATCGACCCGCCGGACGGAAGGGCCCCCGTACCCCCCCGAAAGCAGTCGCCGGGTCCCACCAATCCGGTCACCAACCGGCACGACGAGCCACTTCGGGATTATGCGCGACTTGGTGGAGCAGCCTCCTAGGGTGGTTAGCCCTAGTTGGGCTCCTGTACTATGCCACGGGCGGCCAGCGGCACCACCGTTTCTACGGGTCTCCCTGGCCGGCGAATCGACCCACGTCAACCGAACAATGCGTCCACAAAGACTCCCACCGGACCTTGACTCTGCCGCCACCGCACCTCCCCAAGCTCCGGTATTACGGCTCTGAAGCCGGAACGCGTCCTGTGTCGAGCACCGAACACTTAGCGGGTTTTACGAGTCCGCATGGTGGTAGCGCCGGACGAGCAAAGCTCTCCCACCAGCAAAATCCCTTTAGTTGCCTCTTACGACACCCGCTAAGATACAGGGGAGGGGGTGGTGCAATTCTGACCCGGTACCACACGGGGGAAAAGTAAAAACCTGATAGTAAGTGACGATAAGGCCGAAGGTGGAAGCGCGCTTCACTCAGAATCCTCAACCACTGAGGAACTGGCTATCTTATCTCAAACTGTCGGAACACAACAATGCTATAAACATCGTTGTTATGGCGACAGACTTAGATGGTGGTAGCTAGCCAGGCGGACTTGACAGCCCTACCACCAACCAAACCGAACACACAAAGATGTACCCCCTGCTGGGACTCGAACCCGGGACCTCTGGGTCTGTCTGAAACCGAGCTTTAGCCACTAGACCAGACCACATAGAGGCGGTTAACGTTAATTGATAACGGGTCTGGGTATATTTTCTATGTATAATAAATTAATAACTAAGTATTGTTTCTCCGTTATCTAACCAATATAAATAAGTATCAGAAAAAGCTTAATTTGGGCTAGATATAGGTGTGAGAGTGGATAAGATATTATTAGTTAGGGTTGGCTGGAAGAGATCTCTTCTAGAGATAAGCTAGCTCTCCTGTAAATACGTCTTGTGTAACGTCTTTTCAAAGTGTTTTCTTATACGATGAAGGATTAATTAATAAGTTATGTATTGTCCACCACTATAGGGAAGCGGAAACCAGCCGTTGTAACTTAAAACACATTCTCGAATGAAACTTCCATTCCTGTGCACTGTCAATCACCGCCTGGAACGCCGACCCGCAGGGCCGGTTGACGCCCAGCGCCTAGAATATTATCTAAGTATAGGGAAGCAGAAACCAGCCGTTGTAACTTAAAACTTATTCCTGAATAAGACGCCATACCTGCGCGCTGTTGACGACCGCCTGAAACCATGACCCGCAGAGCTAGTTGACGCCAAAAGCCTAGACTAGGGAAGCGGAAACTATATTCTGTGCGGAAACTAGCCGTTGTAACTTAGGGCCCTATTTCATTTGGACACCATGGTGGCGCAACCAGTCGCTGTCACCAACGAAATGTAGAATAGAATGTTCTTTATTGTACACCAAAAAAACAAAGAAAATATAAAATATTACAATTTATAAAAGAAGTCGTTCAATGGGCGGCCTTATCACTAAAAGCGATATCCGAAATGTATACAGCTCTAGCGCAACCAAGCGAACACCGGTGAGATAGACCATACAGCAGTATACATCTTGTTGGTGGCGGAAACTGGTCGCTACCATGATGTCCTAATGAAATAGGGCCCTGAAAATTCATCCTTGAAACTAGCCATACCTGCGCGCTGTTGACGATCGCCTGGAAGCCCGAGCCGCAGAGCCGGTTGACGCCCAGCGCCGGCCGCTCCTGCGGCACGCCGGCCTTCAGCGCCGCGTGCCGGGGCGCCAGACCGCCGTCGGAGGTGCCGCTGAGCTGGTAGGCAACCATGGTTACTGTACTATCCACACTCAAGACACGACTGTCATCCCTAAAGGGTTCGCATGATTTTGAGTTGCCAGCTCTAGGTGAGAGCGACAGATGCTTCGTCTTGCTGACGCTGCACCAGTTGAGGAGCGTCGGAACATAAACCGATAAATCACATTTGTGTTTTTTTGTGGAAAAATGTGAATAAATAGCCAAGTTCATGGTTTTCTAATTTAGAGTTAAACGAAATCTATCAATTTATTGGTGTTAGCATCATGTTTGGAAACCTAAATTCTGCATTCGTGACTACGGTACCTGTTGAGTTATAAAAAAAAGAAAATGGATATTGGTTGTTGACCAAACCAACTGGATATATCGGTTTTTAATAAAACAAACACAGTAATATAACCTACAACTGTAGTCTTCGCACCTGGTCTCCATTTCCACATAATACCAGGTGGAGTGGAGCTATCTGCCGTGCTATGTATATAAAGTGCTCTGTGGCTATGATGCCATAGTTCACGGCACACCAAACACCGTGACAGGTGGTGAGCCAATCGCCGCTCTATGCTGTTGGATGTATGTGCAGTCTTTAGTCCGTTAGTCGCCTTTTACGACACCCAAGGGATGAGATGGGACGGTGTATTCTATTAAGACGAGGTATTCCGAGCGCTTCTCTCTCGCTTTCTCGACGGCGACGGTACGGGACGGGTATAACAGCGAAGCGGCGCGAATAGGCACGTTTTATAGGTTTTTTGTCCATATAGGAAAAAAGATAATATGTTCAACTATATTATATATGAATTTTAGGACGGTAGGTACGTTTTATCAATCGAAATGTTGAAAACGGGAAAAGAGCGCCTAAGGAGCCGCTACCAGCACAGCATAGATTAAAAATGCTATTATCCCCAAAAGGTTAGTCAAAGACTAACAATAGGACCGCAAAAAGTGGACTGTAGCACAGAATACCGTGGCCACTAGGATATGCCACAGTCCATGGCACAACTAACAACGTGACAGTCGTGGGGGCGATAGCAGCGGCCGCACAGATGGCAAACATAGTGAGTACCTGCTGATGTTGGAAGAAGTATGCTGATATGATGATGATAGAGGTTGGAGGAACCGCAGCGCGTTAGTGGAGTAGGTACATCACGCTTTTTAGACAGTTCTTTAAACCAAATGTTGTCATGAACGACAACTCCGTCCGCTATGGTTTAAAGGATGGATGGATAGATCAATTTAAAGTGCTACCCGCGCCAAGCGCAAAGAGTATAGGTATAACTGATAGAAATTCGACGACTATTAATTTATAGTACGACGATAAATTTATACATCCGAGAGGCATTAAGAAGCACTCTATGTGCGTGCATGGTCCATTGTATAAACTCACCCCATAAACCTGTCCAACATTGACGGAGTCTACGAGCGTGGGCGCGATGCCCGCCGCCTTGAAAGCCTCCTTGGCCGCGGTGGCGACCAGCTCCGAAGGCAGCACGTCACGCAGCGCCCCCCCGTAACGGCCGAAGGGGGTGCGCTTCGCCGCCACTATGAAGATTCCTGCAAATGGAAGAAAACTTTAGTAATAATCATCATCATCCTCAGCCTTTAAAGGCCTATCACAGCAAAGGTAACCGATAGATAAATAACTAAAGTAGGTACAATATCATTGAGTAGGTATAGAAGGAGTCGAAATGAGCCTCGTATAGTTGTCCTATTTTTTTAAATGGGCCATAAACATTGAAAGAGACAAAATAAGTTGCCAAAAACGTCAAATGTCCAGCCTCAGAACAATAATGCTTTAGTTATTGTTCCGAGTGTCCAGCGTAAAAAAAAACCGGTCACCATTTATGATACCGATTTCAAAAGCGACATAAACAAATGTAATTGGAATGGTGACCAAATGAAGTCCCCACTCAAATGTCATAGCACTCCTTCTTTCTGCTTTAGTTATTATTATGAGAGGTAACCTTATGTACACACGGCGTCAGATCAACCTACCCAAGACTGTCACAATTCTACAAACAATTTTGAACTTTATTGTTTAGTCCTAAGGATAAATATTCATTGGAGAAATTTGACAGTTTAACAGTTTAGGGTAGGTTGATCTGACGCCGCCGTGTGTACAGTCGAGGGAGTTTTTTTTTAAATTCTACTACGGGTAAGCGCTTGGCCTTCATCTCACCGGATGGTAAGTGACGATAAGGCCGAGCACGCTCCACCCGGAATCCTCAACCACTGAGGAACTGGCTATCTTATCTCAAACTGTCGGAACACAACAATGCTTTAAACATCGCTGTTATGGCGACAGACTTAGATAAGATGGTGGTAGCTAGCTAGGCGGACTTAACAGCTCTACCACTAACCAAACCGAGCACACAAAGATCCCCGCTCGGAATCGAACCCGGGACCTCTGGGTCTGAGACCGGTGGCTTAGCCACTAGACCACAGAGGCGGTTAAGTTCCCGGTCGACCACTTCTCGGCGAGATTCGCTTGCGCATAGACAACTGTACTACGTACTGTTGTCTATGTGGAAGGCCTGGGCTCAGCAGTGGGACGTTTTCAGGCTGATGATGGTCATCTTCAGATTTCAAAAGTCCAGCTGTGGGGCTCATCATAGGGAGATAATATTAATAATATAATACTTACTTAAATTCAATTTGTTAAAAGAACAGATGCAACTAAAAGACATTTGCGTGCTCAATATCAAAACTTACTAGTTACTGGTGGATATAGCACAGCACTGTTAAAAAAGAGCATATTTGGTATGGCACCGGTAATTTATAATAAGATACCAAGTAATATTAAGACATTGCCATTGTCACTCTTTAAGAAGAGATTAAAGTCCATCTTGTTGGATAGATGTTATTATTCTGTTAGTGACTTTTTAAATGATGACTTGTGATGTTTTATTTTTGTTATTTTTTCTTTTTGTATAAATTCAATAAAATACACCCAATCAAATCTCTTATAATTATATGAATTAAATTATTTTTTCTTTTTTAATATGCATGAAAAATGTATTCAAACTATTTAATTTTGTTATGATTCTATTATATATATATTTTTTAATGTTTTAATTGTTGTTAAATGTTTTATATTAACTTTAAATTTTTAAACATTTCTGCGCTGTTTTACGGCAAAAATATGTGATATCAAAATTTTAACTGATCCATCTTATTAATGTTACCATATTTTATTAGAAATAAATGATACTTACTTACTTACTTACTTACTTACTTAAAAATAGCCTTTGCCACTGGTCTTGGAATACTTTCAGGGCGTCATATATGTACTCTATGTAGGTTATAAAGATTTCAATCTTTATTGATATTCTAGAGGCAAAATACTTATTTGTCTACCCATCCGCAGACAGACCTGCATGCGTTGCTTGATTGATGCAATTTCTACTAAATGTTACAACTTATTTTGTTATGGCAACACCACCCAATGACTAGGTTAACAACGCGGACCTTGACTTGCGCCGGCGCACATTGAACTCGCGACGATTTAAAACAATTGTTGTAAACAAGTATCTTTCACTTTACGTCAGGAACAGCGGAATTAATAACAATGTCTGTACCTATAGCACACTAAATTAAGGAGAAAAATTAAATGTATCAAAAGCACCATAACATTTTAATAATAAAAATAAGTTAACAGTGTCCTCAAAACAAAACATACTTTCAAAAAAAATAGACCGATAACTTGTTACAGTTTTACTAAATACTAAATTAAATAGTCTTACAATAAAGCACTTACCTACCTTTATTAATAGCAACAGACATGTTTGTAAAATCAACAACTCCACACAACACAACGAGACGCGCGACGCGTCGACACACGGGCCCAGGGCGGTGAAACTTCCATACATTTAAGTAGCTACGAAAATTTGTATGGAAAGTGCTGCCATCTGTGTGGTTAGGAACATAAACTTCGACCATAGTTTTACACTGACGTCGATAGATAGAGCTAGGTTGATGGCAGTACATTACAAAATACAACATAGCAAATCTATTGTAGTTAAAAACTAAATTCGTAGGTACATACTTATTTATCAATGATTTTATAATAAAATCAAAATCTAGTTACAAAAAAATAAAACAATTTTTGGTTAAAATATTCTTTAAACGTAAAACGAAACGCAAATGACGCTGACAGAACGTGGGTACGTTACGTTATAAATTTTAAACATTTCTGTTCTGTTCTGTCGTTGTTGGTTTCGTTTCGTTGTGTTTTGATTTGTGCTCCTCTACGACTTGGACTGTGCTTGTTTTCTTGATATCTGCTATAAACTCTTGACCGTGCTTTCCCTTGGACCCCGTGATAAGATACCTAAACGATTGACCCAACGCTGCGCTGTGTAAATTGGACTGGACTTTGCCTTTCGATTTGGAATTGACGAAGGTCGAATCTTTGAAAATGCCAAGAAAATCTGCCTTTAAGTGCTATTTTGGATGTACTCCAATTAAAGGTAACTACTGCTTTTAATTTTTATTAGTAAATACCTGATAGAATAAAAAATATGAGAAGGTACTTATCTTACCTACTTAAGTGATGAATTAATTAATACAAAACTCTTATGGCCGATTTACACATCCATAAGTAAGTAAGTAAGTAAGTAAGTAAGTTCAACTTACTACTTCCTTGCTTTCTTAATCGGCAAGTAGACAGCAACGTCCAAACGGTGAATTTTGCTTACCGGTAAGTAAGTACAGAACCTTGCGACGATGGACGCGAGACACGTCCTGCCAACAATGGATTGCGATGAAGCCAGCACTTAAGGCTACGTGTTAGTGAAAAATCAAAATAACACGCTCTTAGAATTAATTTATGAAGTAGTAAACAATAAAATTAAAATCTGCGAAAATTATGAAATGTTGTTAAGGCTTTATTCTGTGGAATACACTCGATGGAAACACGATTTGATAAAGTAGGCTCGATAGAATAAATTCACAAAGTTACATATTTTTGTGTCATTTTATCTTCTTTTCTAGGTTTTATTCTTAAAATAAGTAATTTGATATTATGAGTCATTTACCAAAATGAAGTTCATAGATAACTTAAGGGCTTATAACCAATCGTTTTTTTTATTACATTACCAATTCTTCTTAATATAAAACGCGATTATTCGCGCCTCTTCGCTGAGAGCGAGAGAGAAGCGCTCAAAATACCTCCTCTTAAGTGATATATTGAAAGAATTATTAAATGTGGTTATAGAAGAAATCTAAAATCAAATAAATATTGAACACCAAAATCCTATACGGACTTGGGAACGAAAATGGATTAGCAGAAGGAATGTTCATGGTGCAAGCTATCAGCTGTTCAAAGAATTGTCGGTAGAAGATCCACGGGAACTGAAGGACTAGGTACCTACTCGCTTAGAATCAACCAAGGCGCCAGCCTTGGTCAGACAGCTATTTTAGAAGTTTGACAGAAATCTTATAGGTACGATAGCTTTCTGAGGTTTAAGCGAGCACTACAAATTGAAATGAAACACTTTTTTACGGATTAACCCGCGTTTAATTTAACCCTTTACAGGGTCCGTGGTTACCGGGAGACTGGTCTCCCTGTAATATATAATATAAAAAACTATGTAAATAGTAAATTAAACGCGAGTTAATCCGTGAAAAACTGTTTCATTTCAAGGTACGATAGTTGTAAATCCACGTGATTTTAATCGAGTAGTAGGTAAGTACCACAGAAATATAGTACTTAGGTACCAACCTTGTTTGCAAACAGGGTAGGTAATAGGTAATAGTAGGGGCTGCAGCCACTACTGTAGGTAGGTAGTCAATTTTTAAACCTTTTAGTAGTTTGCAATATTTGTATGTATGCTGTGTATTGTCCACGCATGGAAAAAACGCGTGAACAAACATACAATCATAATATAAATACATACCTACATATATACACATATACAACAACAAAATAGTAAATAAATAAAAAGCACTGCACGGGCGGCAGGCAGACAGAATGCGTTTCGTTGTGTGTCAACTTATGAACTTACTTACTTGTGCCGTCCACACGGCGGCAAGTTAAGTTGGCGGGGAGCGTGAGACGTAGCGGGAGGGATTACGCGCTACTGTCCTGTCCAAAAAATAGAACTGGTTCCTATCCTGCGCGAAGTCGCTACTTACTTACTTACTTACTTGCCGCCCGGCGTCCACACGTAGTTTTTGCTTACTTACTTACTTACTTACTTATGGATGTGTTTAGGGCCTATTGTCTAATTTTGAGCCTACTAATTGCGCTCCTGTAGGTACCTACTTTTGTCTATTTGTTTGGTTTTTAATTTTCAAAATGAGTTTCTCCCGTGTTCTTTTAGCAACAACACAATGTTGGGAGACTCCATTTTATTTCGATCTATCGTACGGTAGTAAATTATTTATGAGCGGGACGTGCACGGGGCCCGGATGGGCCACGGATCATGCACGGTGTAATATGAACTGTTTCAAACAAAATGTATGCAACGTCTCAAATCAGTGGCCCCGTGCACGGATCGCTCTAATACAAATCATCCCTTAACATATAAAATACTTGGAATTGGCTTAATGCTTAATGCAAAGCCATTAATTAAGTTATAATAATAATAATTTTCAAAATAGTTTTGCCTATAATGTTTATCTTGAAATAATTTAAAAAATATATTTCTTAGGGTAAGAAGAGTAAACTTTAAGATTTAATAAAAAAATGTGAACTAGTAACTTAGGTACCTACCAAGATGAGGAAACCAATGCCTCGGTAGCCTAGTACTTAACAACACAGGCCTTATGTAAAACTGTACATGGAAATAGTGTAAGTAACAAGATTATAATATTGTTTTTCAGGAAGAGTCCATCACTTTCCTCCACCAAAATACCCTTACTCGGAAAAGTTTGATCAGTGGAAAATGGTATTGAGTGAAATAGATAAAGAAAAGGGTGATCATTACATACACAACCATATTTATTTCTGTGATTACCATTTTGAAGACTTTTACCAAACAGCCAGCGGACGACTTACTAAAAACGCTGTTCCAACATTGAATATTCGTAAGTTGTTTCTTTATTGATTTTTTATTTGAATTTTTTTATTTTAAATAACACTCAAATTACATTTTATTGAAATTGAAAAATATCAATAGTAGTATAATTTACTACCTATAATATATATACTTTTTAATCTTAATGTCATATCTCAGCTGACATGTAATTATTACCTATTTGTTATAATTTTGGTTTCAGCATCTTCATCAACTTGGCAACCTTCAAAAGTGGATAATAAAACATGTGATAATGAAGAAGCCTCTACTAGCCAAGGTAAAGATAAAAAGTTATATAAGTAGGTGTGTGTAGTGTTTATGTACAATGTGATTCTTAAAACTTGAAGCTGGGTCCACTGTCTGTATATTAATAGCTAGTGTGGAGATTGTGGAAGAAGTTACCAATTTGAATGGGGAAAACTAATATATGTAGTTAGTTTTTAGTTGTGATTATGAATCATGGTTGGATACAATGTGTTGTTTAAAATGTAAGATGCTAACTAATGTATACTATTTTCTTTTAAGGGTCAACATCAAAAGAAATTGATCCAATATGTGTGGATCCACCTATCACAATTCCTGTGAGACACGCTTTTGTCCAGAAAGGTTAATATTATTAAAGAAAAATTTGTAAATTTATAATACACAGGCACAAGCCTTCCCATATGGACAACATCACAGTCATGGGAATATAGTATACAATCTTCAATCATCTAAACACTAGATACACAATCCAATATAAAATATGTTCGAAAAAGTGGTTCCAACTATTCTTTAGAATTTTGTTTATGAATAATCACAACAAATTTTGTTACTTAGCCCTATCATCACTGCAATAAGTGTTAAAATTAGACGGCAATGTCAAATGACAACAGAGCAATCCAATGCTCACTCTTGGTTGGAGCATTAGTTCAAGGCGTCACTTTGAGAGTGCTAATGCTATGCGATTCTCTAAGCGACACATAGACGCTGCACTCATGGCTGTGATCATAGATGTTACAGCCGTCACATCGTTCGCTGCAGTCTCGGCGTTATACTTGGTATTCTGTAAGCTCTATTAGCTCGCCGACGATCTCTCGGCTGCGTAAACGCACGGCTGTTCGCTAAGCTGTGCTAGAGAGATGATATTATCCTGGTTGCATAATCCATAAATTCTCGACTAGTAGTTTGTAGCTGTTTCTTTGTAATAAAAATTATACAAGTAGTTAGTATAGTTTTTATTACAAAGAAACATGTTACCGTTCAATTTTAAAACATCATTCTGTCTATCAACTCCAAACAGAGGACATAAACTAAAAATGGATGTTTTAAACTTAACCTTTAATTTGATTTAAGAGTTTTGCCTTTAAATTATAATTTATCTTTAAAAATTTTTGTAAATTACTTACTTAGTTGCCCATTAATTTTTAAGTTTCAAGGTAAAATATATAATAAAATATGATTTCTCATTTAGGCTGTACGTCGATGCTGTGGTCAAAGTTGAGGCTGTTTCGCCTACAGAATACCGATTTCATACAAGAAATGTCAAAGAAGTGATTCCCTATCACGCCGCTTACAGCCGTGCGGAGCTAGCGTTAAAAATTATTAGAAGAATACCAATGGTACGCTCGCCGCTGTAGCAGCCGCTGCTACCAAGGCTTTAACGATGTTTGCGCTTAGAGAATCGCACTGATGCTGTATCTAGTGTTTAGATGATCTTAGTATACAATATGATTAAGTAAGTAATTATTTTTCTTATTTCAGACACTTATTTCATGAATGTTGGCAGAAATAATAATTTCAAACAACAAGCACAATTAAAGGTCAAACTTTTAAAATTAAGGAGTAGGTGTAAAACTCTAGGCCAAAAAGTGCGACAAGCTGCCAAGATATCCCAAAATAAGGCGTTTTTAAAAGCTGTTGAGAAACTGCCCGAACCTGCTGCCATTTTTACTGGAATGCAATTAAATAAGGCATTTATTAAACCAAGGGGAAGAAGATACACAAACCAAGAAAAAATTTTGTGCCTTACAATATACAAGCAAAGCCAAAAGTCTTATAAATTACTGCAAAGACTCTTCGCATTGCCTTCAAAAAGAACAATCCAAAAGGTGTTACAGAAGATTAAAATTAAGTCAGGTATCAATGATAATATTATACAACACCTGAAAAACGCAGTAAGGAAATTGCCTGAAGAAAAAAAAATATGCACTCTTATATTTGATGAAGTTGCATTAAGTCCTGGTTTATATTTTAATAGAAGCTGTGATGAAATAATTGGTTTCGAGGATTTTGGTGATAATAAAACTACTAAGATAGCTGACCATGCACTTGTTTTTATGGTCAAGGGCTTAAAAGGAAAGTACAAGCAGCCCATTTGTTTCACATTTTGCCAAAGTGTGACAAAGAGGACAGAATTAAAAAAACTAGTTCAAGAAGTACTGAAAGCTGTACAAAGCACTGGTTTAATAGTAATTGCCACTGTATGTGACCAGTCTTCTTGCAATGTTAGTGTCATAAATAGTTTAATAGATGACACAAAAAAAACATATTTTCGAGAAGGCAAGGAATACAAAAGTCTGTCATTTGAATTTAATGGAATGAAAATATTTCCAATATTCGATCCTCCGCACCTCCTTAAAGGATTAAGAAATAATCTCCTCACAAAGGACTTAAGATATATTCAAAATGGGGAAGTCAAATTTGCAAAATGGAACCATTTACAAATGCTTCTTGATGCTGATCCAGGGGACGATGATATTAGGTTAGTGAATAAATTGACTGAGAGTCATGTCTTATCAGAAAAAATACCTAAAATGAAGGTGAAGAACGCAGCCCAGGTATTCAGTCAGAGGGTGTCCGCAACAATGAGATATTTAGCGAGTAAGTATAATGTCGCTTTAGTTTTATGATACTAATAGACTACAAGTAAGGTTATCTGATTGTTAGTGTTCTTTTCAGGTCAATATACAATGACCAGTATATGTTATCATATCACAAAATGACTTTGTAAGAACACATGCACCTATTATGCAGTAAATTATCTATGTTTATATTTTGTTAAAGAAAAAGAATTCACTTTATTACTAAACTTCAAACCATTTTACAAAATAGGGAGAATAGACAATACGAACTCACCACACGAACTCAATGTAATCCACATTGGATAATGGTGATTGTACAATAATTAATAATTTTTTCCTTTTCTTGTTGCATCTTGTAAATAATAATAATTATCTTTTCAGATCACGATATTCTTCCTAAAGAGTGTCTGCACACTGCTGATCTATTACTTTTAGTTGATAAATTGTTTGACTCTTTTAATGGTCATAGCTATCAAAGCTCGGAAAAAATCTATAAGTGTGCACTAAAAATAAACTCGCCGCATTTTAAATTATGGAATGATACATTACCAATTTTAAGATCAATGAAATTCAAGGTGGAGAAAAAGTTAAGAGACGGGACCATTTCTACAAAATTTGAACAGGTACCATCACTTAAAAATTGGGTATCTAATATTAATGTCTATAAAGAAATGTTTAATTATTTACGCGAAACTCATAATATAAGTAGTCTATTGACAAGAAATATTAACCAGGATCCATTAGAAAATTTTTTCTGCAACATAAGGAGTAATGGTGTCAGAAACACGTCCCCATCTTGCTCGCAGTTTATTGGAGCATTTAAAACCTTACTAATAAACAATTTAACCTCGCCCCACTCAGTTGGGGCAAACTGCGAGCAAGATGACAATAAGGCATTAAAACCCCTCAAAAGCCTGTTAAATTTTCAGAACAAGGTATCAGGAGAACAACCCACAGACACTATTAATGTGGATTCTGTAATTCACTGCTTCACGCAAACAGAAATAGACTACTCAAATAACACTATTAGTAAAGAGGCGAAAAGATATGTAGCCGGATATGTAATAAAAAAAACAATACAAAAAATTTGTAAAAAATGCCATTGTTGCCGAATGCATTTAGTGAGCACAATGCCTCCGAATAATAAAGATTACATTTTAGAAAGAGATTACACTAGAAGATCACTTCATTATCCATCGGAGGCATTGTGCGAGTTTGTAGACGATGTTTGCATAATAATTCAAACACAGTTAAATGAGGAACCACATAAAATATGTTTAAAGGGTAAAATAAAAGAATTAATAAAAATATTTTGTAATCTATCACAGTTCTCCTGTCAGACTCATAAAAGTGATGTACAAAATTTCCTAATGGATACAATATCAAATATAGTCATAAATAGCTGGTGCACTAATGTCAATAGAATACTTAAAGGCAAAACAAATGTATGTAATAATAATATGACAAAAATACAAGCTCTAAACTATTATAATACACACAAAAAGCGAAAATAAAAATGTAAACCATATTATTGACTTTCATTTGTCATTTAAGTAAAATTTTAAACACTGAAAAAAGACGACAACCTCAGGTGGGAATCGAACCACGCACCTTCCGCATTCCGGGCGGCTGCCTTAACCACTTGGCTACCGAGGTTCTGGCTTTCAACCGTCGAAATTTGTCAGTGCTTGATGCTTATGTTTTTAGTCAACATTGCTTCATCAAATCTTAGAAGTTTTCTTTCACCTCTGAGATCCGAAAGAAATATTTTTACAAATATTTAAACATTCGGTTAAGATGAAGCTGCGTTTATAGAATAATATTTTATATTTTAGCGTTTTATTAACGCTGAAATATACTTAAGTAAAATTTTAAACACTGAAAAAAGACGACAACCTCAGGTGGGAATCGAACCACGCACCTTCCGCATTCCGGGCGGCTGCCTTAACCACTTGGCTACCGAGGTTCTGGCTTTCAACCGTCGAAATTTGTCAGTGCTTGATGCTTATGTTTTTAGTCAACATTGCTTCATCAAATCTTAGAAGTTTTCTTTCACCTCTGAGATCCGAAAGAAATATTTTTACAAATATTTAAACATTCGGTTAAGATGAAGCTGCGTTTATAGAATAATATTTTATATTTTAGCGTTTTATTAACGCTGAAATATACTTAAGTAAAATTTTAAACACTGCCCGCCTGAGGTTGTCGTCTTTTTTCAGTGTTTAAAATTTTACTTAAGTATATTTCAGCGTTAATAAAACGCTAAAATATAAAATATTATTCATTTGTCATTTTAACGACTAACATCTCGTGACAAGACAAAAATCATTTATTGATTTCCATCTTGTCTACAGACAATGAGATACATCTCATTTTATTTTAATTTGCTGCTTATTTTATCTTGGATGCCTGTTTCTAATTTAAGTCAAGATTATGTTGGCATGAAGTTCGACTGAAACCTCTGAATGTAGAAATTCGTAATGATTTATATTTGTGTTATTTATTTTTTTCTTTGGAATAAACTACGAAAAATGTATTTATTCCAAACAAATAAATAAATAAAACAAATATAAATCATTACGAATAAAATAATTTAAATAAAACCAATACTAGCGCCATCTAGCGTGGCTAGGCGTAGGTATGCAGCGCCATCTCTGTGCTTAGGTACACACATTTTGCAAAAGGAAAACCTCAGTGGCCCATCTATCCCCGTCTATATAGTATTATCTATGCACGGGCCGACTTTAGACGATGTGAATAATCAGTTGAATTAGTAGGTAGCGTTTTTGCATGCAACTGGTTTCAGTACCTTGTATGGACTTTGTGCGGAAGGTTAAAAGATTAAATAATTTTATTTTTTATTTAGATAGGTACTTGTCTAAGTAAAAGTTTGATATACCTACTTACTTAATTTTAATTTTTATCGTACCACGTACCTACTGTAGTACTTCTTATTGTCATTAGCACATAATTCCTTTCTGTTTAACTAAATTCAATTTTGGATTTTGTGTTCTATTATTTTTGTACTATTCTGACTTTAACCTACCTACCTACTATAGTTTCAGATCATGGCTGGAAACTTTTCGATTATGTACTTTAATGTAGCTAAATAAATGAATATTTGAGACTTATTTCAGTTTAAGTCCTGCCTATTCTATGCCTGGAAACGCTATCGTGATAGGTAGGTACCTACCTATTGTTAATTATCCATATTATTCAAAAATTTAATAGTAAGTATCATTATTATTGAAATTTTTGCATTCACAATGCTATACATATAGATGTAGGATAAAATGTTTACTAGAAAAAAACAACCAAAAGGAAAGCTGGGCGGGGAAATGGGTTCGATTCCCATTCGAGCTTTCCTGAGACTGGTTGTTTTTTTCTAGTAAACATTTTATCCTATTTTAATAGTGTTTTCATATTAAAACTATTAAAATATTTGAATAATAATATGTGAATCATATGTATAATAATTAACAATAGGTATCTAACTACCACGACAGCGTTGGCAAGCTTAAAAATAGGCATATTATATTCATATGAAAACACTAAGTATTACAAATAAAAACACTTTAAGATATTTTTTAAAGAGATTAAAGAACCATAATATATCTAAGATAAGCAGTATTCAGCCTACAAAATAGATAACTGCCTTGGCACTGTGGTGTGGCCTTGGTGACTCGTATCGCACTGCTGACTTTGAAAAGGATTATTTCATATTTATTACATATTATCATATGTACCTACTACTTCTAGACTTCAGTAATTTCGGTTGTGTCCATGTCTACAGCTTCCTCATTCGACATAGAGAAATTCTAAGCATGCCATATTTTTGTGCATATTATGTGCAATCAAACGTTTCAGTCCTAATTTTTGTGCCACCACAACTTCGTTACTATAAGTTGTTTTATGTGTGTAAGTTGGGGACACGTGTCACCAGCTGGCACACGCCCGTTAAGACAAACCAGTGAGGTTAGGGTTTTGAACTATAGCTAGAAATTTTGTGCATAATTTGTGCACTAGGAACAAAAAAAACTAACCATCACACTCAAATACTGTTGAAACTACGATCATAAAACTGTGTGCGAGCTGGAGACACGGGTCTCCAGCTCGCACAGCTGTATCTTCGTAATTGTTCAAGCTACGGTTATAAATTATACCTCAATTTTTTGTGCAGAATTTGTGCATAAGGCACAAAAATTTTCGAAACTTTAACTCAAAAGGTTTTTGAGCTACGAACCGATAAGTATGTGTAAGCTGGTGACACGTAACACGGGCTAACACATGGTGAATTATTGTAACTGTATAAGATAGTGCTTCGTTTTAAAGATCAAATAATACGTTATAATTTGTGCACACACGAGGCAAAATTTCAAATCTCTGGGCCTCTTACTTTATAAATTATAAGCCAAAAACTGTTTTCCCGCCAAAAAATTCAAAATAATGGTTCGGAAGCGGCTAAGCGCGCCGTTGCCGTTCCGTGCGCTACACTATTGCCACTTTTAGACTAGGAGCCGTCTGTTAAAGCGATGCGCGACGCGACTAATTTAGTTTTACTATAGGCAGGTACCTAATAACCTACCCAACTTTTTATTTTAGATATCTCACACACGAATGTCTTAGTTATTTTTTGTTGTTGAGACAATTAAATAATTAGATTTGGCATAAACATTATAGAGGAGTGCAGAACGACAAAATGGTTGAATACTTGAGCCTAATTCGATAAAGAACGGATGCTTTCTAGCAAACTAATCGCTATCGACCGTCACAGAATAAATTAGATTGTATTACTTCCCATGGGTTAAATGTAAATAGTTATTTTTTGTTGTTGAGACAATGGGCGATTTTCCGAGATCAAAATAAAAAAGAAATTGCTTCGTAAATGACTTCATAGATGGCGCTTAGCATAGATTAGTATGGCGCTTAGTAAAAGGCGGGTTCATGAAGAGCACGTGTATGGCTGCGTAATATTTATTCTATTCCAAAATAGAAATAGGTTCTGGATGTCCTGAATATAAATAGGTAAGTAAATACTATTTTTTTTATTCTTTTGGTAGACAAGTAAAAGTGTAGAATTTATTACAGCCCATAAGTAGCCCAGCTTTCATAAAACGACATCTATCGAGTGTTTTTGAACTAATTTTTACTTTTTAATTTGGGCTGTCAGAAAATCGCCCATTAAATAATTAGATTTGGCATAAACATTATGGAGGAGTGCAGAACGACAAAATGGTTGAATACTTGAGCCTAATTCGATAAATTTTATTTATTTATTTATTTAATATAATAATAAATAAAGAACGGATGCTTTCCAGCAAACTAATCGCTATCGACCGTCACAGAATAAATTTTAACCATTGGCGACGACCTCCTTGGTCGAGTGGTTTGTACACCGGTTTTCATGGTGACGCCATCTCTGAGGTCCCGGGTTCGATCCCCGGTCGGGTCAATTTAGAGAAAAACTGTTTTTCTAAATTGATTTCGGGTCTGGGTGTTTTTTCTATGTTTATGTATATTTATCCGTTATCTTACCATATAAACGAGTTTCACAAGAATACTCATCTTGGTCTAGATAATTGGTGTGAGCGTAAACAAAATTTATTTATTTATTATTTATTTATTGAAAGTAATTTATTTTAATATTAGATTGTATTACTTCCTATGGGTTAAATGTAAATAAATAAATAAAAATAAATGTACTCTATGGTGATCGATGACTTTGCGATTAGTCTGCTGGGGCATCCCAATGTAATGCTAGGGCCACATTATCGCGCTAGCGCGAAGATTTGCGTTTTCGCGACACGTCTGGCCAAACACTTCGCGTTAGCGCGTTGTATCATGGCGTTGACGCGCCGCGCTGTTGGTAAATTGCCGCACATCAAGGATTTTGTCGCGATAATGTTCGTGCGGCCACATTTCCTTCGCACACTTTAGTTGACTGCTAGCTGTATATACAAGTTACTTTGTGACTGCTAGACAACTAGAGGTGTGAACGTGTTGCAAATACGACTATCGATATTATTCTGTTTCGATAATTATGGATTGGAGTAACGATAAAGTATTAAAAGTAATACAATATTACGAATTAATAATTAATAAAAATAATAAAGATGCAATAAATAGTAATTATTTGCCGACATGTAATAAAGCGCAATCACCTCTTCCATTTTTTCCGATAAAATTAGGAGTAGGCGATACAAATCGTATAAGGTTACTGAAACGTATTTATTGCATCAATATCGTCAAATCCGATATCGATGCGTTCTGAAACTATACCTATTTTGGAAAACACTATATCGCGTCAGGAATGCGGTGTGCGTTGAGATCACTATATTGTATGTGATCGAATTCAAGAATATTGTACCGTATCCCTGATATTTATTGAGTTATCATTAATCTGTAGTTTTTAACAAACAAATGTGCTTGTAAAAGTTTAATAAAATAAAATTATTATAAACGTTCGATGCGTTCTGAAACTATATAGTGGAAAAAAACACGATATTGCATGAATTTTTAATAGTCCGTAGATATGGTCGATACTGTTATCACCGATATTAAATTTATGTAGCTATAGCTTAACACTTTGCAAGCGGGCATTTTATTACGCGCATCTTCCTGTGCGCCGGCCTTTTTCGTCATTATTGTAAATTCTATAAAAAAGAACTATAATAAAAATTAATTTAATTGTGTTCTATCTAATCGTTCTGCTGCTTACCTATACTAACCTCCAGTTATGGCTTCTTTATGTAGATGTTGTCCATCCGCAGTAGATCACCTAGATTCAGTAGTAGGCGTACCTTTGTTATCTTATGAGTAAGTACCTAAAGTTATTTTCAAATGCTAGTAAGTAGGTAGATGTTAAATTTTATATGTACCTATTTCAAACCTAATCCACAGATAACGAAAAAAAAGATACTTTTATTATTTTTAATAAAGCTATTTCAAATTTTTATTTTACTAGTAGTAAGTAATTCTTACTTTTTCTATTTACAAGTTAAAAAGTTTGCAAGTTACCAATTCTTCTATGTTTTGATGGCTGACCGACCCCTTGTCAGAATGGTTGATGGTTTAGTTATCGTAGCGTAGTAACTGTTTTTTAGTTAACGTGCCATAACTAAAAATTCTTGGGAGTACCTAGTTGTCAAGACGAATCAAACGAGCGCAAACTCGATGGGGTTGTGTGGTATTATTATAAAGTTCCTGTGTCCTTTTTCCGGCTCCATCATCAGACCCTGAACACTATTTCTCGATAAAGTACTCGTCAAGGCGATTCAAACGACCCCGAACTCGTTGGGGTAGCATGGTTTTATTATAGAGTTCCTGTGGGCTTTTTCCGGCTTCGTCATCAAACCCTAAACACTATTTCCCAACAGAGTACTCGTCAACACGATTCAAACGAGCCCAAACTCGATGGGGTTGCATGGTTTCAATATCGAGTTCCTGTGGCCTTCTTCTGGCTCCATCATCAGACCCTGGACCCTTTTTTCTAACAGAGTATTCGTCAAGATGAATCAAACGAGCCCAAACTTGATGGGGTTGCATGGTTTCAATACTGAGTTCCTGTGGCCTTCCTTCGGGTTCATCATCAGACCAGGACCTCGTCTAGTCGTCTCCCGTCAGAGTGCTCATCAAAACTAATTAAATGAGCCTGAATGGGGTTTCATGGTTGTCTTACAGAGATCCTGTGGCCTTCTTCCGGCTGAATCATCAGATCAGCTCAATGACACCATAATATTGCATTGTCATCCTGTTCTGACCTATGTTCAAAGTTGCAAGTCTAGCTCATCGGGAAGCTAGTATAAAATCGTTTGCATTTGTCGACAAATAAATAAACAAATAAACGAGAAAGCTACCAAATAAAAACGTGGTAATAAAAACATACAGGCAGACTAATTTTATCACTACTTATCATATTAAAGAGGTTATTGTAAATACTTAAAACTAAGCATAGCGATATTTTATGAACTTTCATAAATAAAATAGACTGCTTTTATTTTAAATTAACCAATTACCTATATCAGCAGTCTCCTAGTCTAAAATTCTCGGTATACTCGTAGAAACGAAACGATCGAGAGCGCAAATTAAAATGACACTAAATTGAGCTAGCTCTCAAGTTCAAACTCGATTGCAATAGTGTAGCGCACGGAACGGCAACGGCGCGGTCGGCGCGCGTTTAGCCGCTTCCGAGCCATTATTTTGAATTTTTTGGCGGGAAAACAGTTTTTGGCTTATAATTTATAAAGTAAGAGGCCCAGAGATTTGAAATTTTGCCTCGTGTGTGCACAAATTATAACGTATTATTTGATCTTTAAAACGAAGCGCTATCTTATATAGTTACAATAATTCACCATGTGTTAGCCCGTGTTACGTGTCAGCTTACACATACTTATCGGTTCGTAGCTCAAAAACCTTTTGAGTTAAAGTTTTGAAAATTTTTGTGCCTTATGCACAAATTCTGCACAAAATTTTGAGGTATAATTCATAACCGTAGCTTGAACAATTACGAAGACACAGCTGTGCGAGCTGGAGACCCGTGTCTCCAGCTCGCACACAGTTTTATGATCGTAGTTTCAACAGTATTTGAGTGTGATGGTTAGTTTTTTTTGTTCCTAGTGCACAAATTATGCACAATTTCTAGCTATAGTCCAAAACCCTAACCTCACTGGTTTGTCTTAACGGGCGTGTGCGAGCTGGTGACACGTGTCTCCAGCTTACACACATAAAACAACTCATAGTAACGAAGTTGTGGTGGCACAAAAATTAGAACTGAAACGTTTGATTGCACATAATATGCACAAAAATATGGCATGCTTAGAATTTCTCTATGTCGAATGAGGAAGCTGTAGACATGGACACATTTCGGTTCTGCATAGATGATTTAGTTAGTCAGTCAATTAATCATCACCTAAAAAATCTCTTGGTATTTTAGCAATTTGAATTTGAAATAAATCATGTTTACACCAATATCTAGGAGCAAGCCAAAGGTCGTTTCCAATCCTACCAGTGGCAGTCAGTTTTTTAAGTAGGTATTTTCTATCGTCAGGTAACCCTTGAACGGGCACAGCATATTGAAATTTTTATTGGTTTTCGACTATATGTTAAGGAAATAAAGTAAGTAGTACATATACAGAGCCTCACACAAGAATAACTGGCATGATTGCAACCTATTCTTGCGTAGCGGTGTAAGAATACTACCACCGCCTCGCTTCCCTTGGCTGTCGTAAAAGGCGACTAACGGACTAAAGGCTGCACATACATCCAACAGCATAGAGCGGCGATGGGCGCACCACCTGTCACGCTAAGCACATGTGCAGTCGCTTTTTGGCGAAAAGTGAACTACGGCAGAGGACTGCTTTTGCTGTCCTCATTGCCTAGTCTCTAGTTGTATATAAGTATGTATGTATGTATGTACCTACACCTAATATGATTATAATTTCAAATCTTTTCGTCAAAATGGATATAGGTACCTACTTTAAATTAAGGGTTTGCTTAAGGTTAAGGCCTTAAGAGGGGTGAAATGCTTAAATATTTGCATGTTTGAAACAAAATATCCAAATAACTGTCTATTTAACTCGAATAAAAAAATTGTCAATGACGAATGAATGTCTAATAAACATTTTTAATTGAATGAAATTGTATTTTCATTAACCACTTTTTAGAAAAAAAATCCCCAACGAATCCCTATTTCAGTCATAAATTGCTAAATTTCTCTAAATCGGCTCAAGCTTTTTAATTAGTTTTTACACTAAACGAAAGGTCTTAACGATGCAAATAATTTTAATTTAGAGTTTTATTTTTATTCCGTATTTCACTGGTAAAAAGTAATTAAAACACGAAAATTTAAGTTTATCGGCGCGAGAGTGCCGCCCCGTCTCCCTGTAATCCCCCGCTAGCCCTGCCGGCACGGCAGTCCGTTTCCATATTTCATCGAGAGTGGACTGCGCGCCGGTTTCGGAGCGACTTCAGATAACATTTTATAGATTTTGAAGAGTTTACACTCAATTGTACACATACATATTAATAGAAACACTTAGTTCAGTTGATACCTCTATGTTAACAGCTGTAAATACTGCTTTTATGCTAAATTATTGTTTGTAGTAATCATAGAATAAATAAGATCAGACGTTTTAAAACTGTAAAGTGCTGTGCTGCCATGGGTACACCTATGTAATGTATCTTAAAAAGTATCATTTTTAGTAAAACGACTTTAAAGTTTGGAAATAGTTATTTGTTATACAAGAGTGCAAACTTGCTTTTTAACCGCGTGCTCAATTATGATGACCGAGCAAGCGAAGGATTCTAAAATTGAATCACGAGCGCAGCGAGTGATTCAAAAATTAGAATCCTGAGCGTTACCGAGGGAATCAAAAGAGCACGAGGTGAAAAATCTTTGCACACGAGTGCAACACGTAACTTTTCATCCCACCTCAACGAGGAAATTACCAACCAAATTAAAAAAGTAGGTACACCAAAAAGGTTCCGAGTCTGAGTTTTTAACAATTTAAAAAGGTCGTATGATAAATCGGCACCATGGTGGAATAAGAAAATAAATTACCTATACCAAAAAGGTTCCGAGTCTGAGTTTTTAACAAATTAAAAAAGGTTGTATGATAAATTCGGCACTATGGAGGGAGAAGTAAATAGGTTTAATGGTGTTTTGAATTCACAAACTTAGTGCACACGATGTTCTAAATTCAATTTACTTTATTCTCTAGCGGATAAAAACGGCTTTTGCACTCAGATATCGAAGAGTAAAAATACTCTTTCCGAGATGGGGGGATGAAAAAGTTTTTGATCGTAACTAAAAAAATAATAGATTAATTACGCATTTTGTTTTTTAACTAGATACCAAATTATTTTCCAAAGCGGTCAGCAGTAATATTACAATTACCTACTTTAGTGAGTTTTTTTATATTCGGACCATTTAAATTTTTTTTGCAACCTAATGAGGTGAAATACAGTTCCCGCGGTAAGAGTGGACTACTGTTTGAAATGGTAAATTTCTTGTATCTATAGTTACAGAAAATAGGCAAATCTACCCCGCCTATAGCGGGGGCGCCAATAGTATTATTCTGTGCCAAAATAGTTCGAGGGACTAAATAAGTCTTTCACAAGAGGTAAAGACTGCTTTTCATTACGAATACAAGGAAAGTAACTAAAAATAAAAACATAAACAATAAGAATAAAATATGTGAATTTTATTTTCCATAAAACACATTGAAATATTTTTTTAAAGTTTATGGTAAAATTAGTCATCATTTGAATCTATGGACAACACCGACCACGCCCACACAGTCCACGCTTCAGCAAGAAACAAAATGCACAGACTGCACATACGCTTAGGTGGTGAGCTCATTTTTGCGTACCTTCTAATGAAATATTGTGAACCTCATTTATATTTAACACCACTTATGTATATAATATCATTGCTTATGTACCATATTTCAAGCGTAATAAAAATCTTTGTTTTTGTCTTTGTCTTTGAGCCTTTAGCCCGTTAGTCGCTTTTACGACACCCAAGGAAAGAGTGCGGTTGGTAGTATTATTTTGATGAGCCCATTGCCGCTCTATGTTTTTTGATGTATGTGCAGTCTTTAGTCCGTTAGTCGCTTTTACGACACCGAAGGAAAAAGAGGGGTTGGTAGTATTATTTTGATGAGACCATCGCCGCTCTATGCTGTTGGATGTATGTGCAGTCTTTAGTTCGTTAGTCGCCTTTTACGACACCTAAGGGAAGAAAGGGGTTGGTAGTATTATTTCAATGAGCCCATCTCCGCTCTGTGCTGTAGTATGTATGTACAGTCTTTAGTCCGTTAGTTGCCTTTTATGACACCGAAGGAAAGAGAGGGGTTGGTAGTATTATTTTGATGAGCCCATCCTGCTCTATGCAGTTGGATGTATTAGTCCGTTAGTCGCTTTTTATGACACCAAAGGAAAGAGAGGGGTTAGTCATATTATTTTGATGAGCCCATCGCCGCTCTATGCTGTTGGATGTATGAGCAGTCTTTAGTCCGTTAGTCGCCTTTTACAACACTCAAGGGAAGGAACGGGTTGGTAGTAATATTTTGATGAGCCCATCGCCGTTCTATGATGTTGAATGTATATGCAGTCTTAAGTCCATTAGTCGCCTTTTACGAAACCCAAGGGAAGAGAGGTGTTGGTAGGATTATTTTAATGAGCTCATCGCCGCTCTATGCTGTTGGATGTATGTGCAGTCTTTAGTCCGTTAGTCGCCTTTTACGACACTCAAGTAAAGAAAGGGGTTAATAGTATTATTCTCATGAGCCCATCGCTGCTCTATGCTGTTGGACGTATGTGCAGTCTTTGGTCCGTTAGTCGCCTTTAGCGACACTCAAGGGAATAAAAGGGTTCGTAGTATTATTTTAATGAGCCCATCGCCGCTCTATGCTGTTGAATGTATGTGCTGTCTTTAGTCCATTAGTCGCCTTTTACGAAACTTAAGGAAAGAAAGGTGCTGGTAGTATTATTTTGATGAGCCCATCGCCGTTCTATGATGTTGAATGTATGTGCAGTCTTAAGTCCTTTAGTCGCCTTTTACGACACCCAAGGGAAGAAAGGGGTTGGTAGTATTATTTCAATGAGCCCATCTCCGCTCTATGCTGTTGGATGTATGTGCAGTCTTTAGTCCGTTAATCGCCTTTTACGACACCCAAGTGAAGAAAGGGGTTGATATTATTTCCAAGTCAAGTCAAATTATTTATTCAATGTAAACCTTTACAGGCACTTATTGACGTCAATAATAATTATAATAAAAAAACAGTTAACTAACTTATAGTTAAGACTTAACAAGTAATCTAACGAGCTATAGTCTGTGCCAGACAAATGCGCATCGCTACCCCCAGTACCACTGCACGCCGAAATTTAATCGCGTCGAACCGAAATATAAGCCGTGGTCATAGAATTGTGTAAACAAACGTATCCTGGTACGAGATAAAAATATTATTTTCATTAGCCCATCGCTGCTCTATGCTTTTGGACGTATGTGCAGTCTTTAGTCCGTTAGTCGTCTTTAACGACACTCAAGGGAATAAAAGAATTGGTAGTATTATTTTGATGAGCCCATCGCCGCTCTATGCTGTTGGATGTATGTGCAGTCTTTAGTCCGTTAGTCGCCTTTTACGACACCTAAGGGAATAAAGGCGTTGGTAGTATTATTTCAATGAGCACATCTCTGCTCTGTGCTGTAGTATGTATGTGCAGTCTTTAGTCCGTTAGTCGCCTTTTATGACACCAATGGAAAGAGAGGGGTTAGTCATATTATTTTGATGAGCTCATCGTCGCACTATGCTGTTGGATGTATGTGCAGTCTTTAGTCCGTTAGTCGCCTTTTACGACACCCAAGGGAAGAAAGAGGTTGGTAGTATTATTTCAATGAGCTCATCTCCACTCTGTGCTGTAGGATGTATGTGCATTCTTTAGTCCGTTAGTCGCCTTTTACGACACCCAAGGGAAGAAAGGGGTTGGTAGTATTACTGCACATTTATTCAACAGCATAGAGCGGCGATGGGCTCATCAAAATAATACTACCAATCCCTCTCTCTGCTTTGGTGTCTTAAAAGCGACTAACGGACTAAAGACTGCACGTCATAGAACCTACAGCAAAGAGCGGCGATGGGCTCATCAAAATAATACTACCAATCCGTCTCTTCCCTTCGGTGTCGTAAAAGGCGACTAACGGACTAAAGACTGCTCATACAACCAACAGTATAGAGCGGCGATGGGCTCTACAAAATAATACTACCAACCCCTCTCTTCTCTTCGGTGTCGTAAAAGGCGACTAACGGACTAAATACTGCACATACATTCAACAGCATAGAGCGGCGATGGGCTCATCAAAATAATACTACCAATCCCTCTCTTCCCTTTGGTGCCTTAAAAGCGACTAACGGACTAAAGACTGCACGTCATAGAACCAACAGCATAGAGCGGCGATGGGGTCATCAAACTAATACTACAAAAAGTGCGCGGCAAAGATAATTGCGGCGCACAAACTCATTACTGCTCGCTAAAAATTAAAGGCGAACCAAGTCTTCCTTTTCGAATAGATGGGATGAAAAAGCTTGTATGTACCTAAAATGAATTTCGGCTGACGACTGTCTTGGCATCCACAACTCACCGTGTCCATGTCTACAGCTTCCTCATTCGACATAGAGAAATTCTAAGCATGCCATATTTTTGTGCATATTATGTGCAATCAAACGTTTCAGTCCTAATTTTTGTGCCACCACAACTTCGTTACTATGAGTTGTTTTATGTGTGTAAGCTGGAGACACGTGTCACCAGCTCGCACACGCCCGTTAAGACAAACCAGTGAGGTTAGGGTTTTGGACTATAGCTAGAAATTTTGTGCATAATTTGTGCACTAGGAACAAAAAAAACTAACCATCACACTCAAATACTGTTGAAACTACGATCATAAAACAGTGTGCGAGCTGGAGACACGGGTCTCCAGCTCGCACAGCTGTATCTTCGTAATTGTTCAAGCTACGGTTATGAATTATACCTCAAAATTTTGTGCAGAATTTGTGCATAAGGCACAAAAATTTTCAAAACTTTAACTCAAAAGGTTTTTGAGCTACGAACCGATAAGTATGTGTAAGCTGGGGGGCGATTCTCGCGCAATTGACATGATGTCGAATTAGAAATATGTCGAAATAAAATGGCGGATGTCGATTGAAGCAGAATTTTCGTATTCTCGAAATGTCACGTTAGAGAAATGTCTATGCCCAGCGCTCGACTTGCAACGAGTGGTCGGTAGCGTTAGAGATCGAATGTCGCACAGTCTCATCTTTGTTTTGCATTCATTTTAAAGGAATTAATACGATTTATATTATTTAAAAATGTCGGGAGAAGAACTTTTATGAATTTATTCATGGAGAACATGGTGGAATTGGCGGAAAACGCTGCGGAGAATTCTCGTCGCCAAGCTGTATGGAGAGCGGAGCTATACGAAATGAATGACAATTTGTTCAGAAGTTTTTGTTTGTCTAAAGTTTAGACTAGGTATCAAATTAATGATTTCGTCATCATAAATTTGATTAGCATTTTAGAACCTCCTATTAAACCAAAGACGCAATATATTAAAACGAAGGTAAATTTATACATACCTACATACTTCCAGACATTTAGGTAATTACAATCACGACTAATTAGGTATCTCCGAAGGGTTAGTCAGAGACTAGGCAATGAGGACCGCAAAAGCAGTCCTCTACCATAGTCCACTTTTATACCAAATAGCGACTCCACATAAATAAAATAAATAATAATAAATAAAACTTTCCTACAATCACACTAATTATCTAGCCCAAGAGAAGCTTCGAAGAAACTCGTTAAATGGTTACTAGACAACGGATAAACATACTTAAAATACTTAAATACATACTTATTATACATAGAAAACACCCAGACCCGAGATAATTAGAAAAACAATAATTTCTAAATTGACCCGACCGGGGATCGAACCCAGGACCTCAGAGATGGCGACACCATGAAAACCGGTGAACAAACCACTCGACCAAGGAGGTCGTCGTCGTCGTCGTCGCACATGTGCTCAGCGTGACAGGTGGTGACCACATCGCCGCTCTATGCTGTTGAATGTATGTGCAGTCTTTAGTCTTTTAGTCGCCTAGAGACTAGGCAATGAAGACAGCAAAATCAGTCCTCTACCATAGTCTACTTTTGACCAAATAGCGACTACACATGTGCTCAGCGTGACAGGTGGTGAGCCCATCGCCGCTCTATGCTGTTGAATGTATGTGCAGTCTTTAGTCTGTTAGTCGCCTTTTACGACACCCAAGGGAATAGTGAAAGATAGTTTAATGGTTATAATATTATGCCAAGAAAATATGAAAAAAAAATCGTTGTAAAGATTGTTAGTAAAAAAATTTGTACATATTTGATGATAAAACTATGTTCCTTTAAATTACATAGAGCAAAAACAACTTAATTAATTTATAAATACATTTCTCGATAATACTTTTACAGAATCGAAAAAAACGTAACGTGTCATGATAGACATTTCAAAGTCTTTCGACATGGCATCTCTACCGAATGCGAGAATAGCATTTTTAGGAACAATAGAGATTTCAGTGACATTTTCGTTCGACATTGCTCATGTGACATTTTGTCGCATTCGAGATTATGTCGCACCGCACGAGAATCGCCCTCCTGGGCCCCAATTCTCATTTTTCGAGATGTAGTCTCGAATCGAGTTTTGATTTCGATCTCTATCTCGATAATCGACATTTTGTTCTCGAATCTCCTATTCTCAGCGCTAATCGAAATAGACTTCGAGTTTTTTTTTGATAAATATTGCCATTCTTTTTAATGCAATCAACTCGGGATGCGTTCCGTTTGACACGTTTCATCCGGTTTTAAACCGGTTGCAACTATGTACCTCAAATATTTTTACTGTAAAGGTATTTAAATGTATTGAACTTGCTTTTTAATTAAAGAAGTAAATTTTTAATAAGTATCAAAAAATCATTATATTTAATGTGTTGTGATCAAATTTAATTTCCTTAAACAACTTGTATTGTTTAAAACGTGACGTATCGTCGATAAATTTTATGTTTTTTGTTTGTAGTTGTGTGCTTGTTTGGTGACGAAACGATCATTTTTGTATTCACAAGACACACACAATGTCACAATGTCAACAAAAAATACCCAACGCCACAGCAGAAGCAGCTTCTTCTACAAATGTTGGAAGCCGATATACAGTTAAGGAGTGGAAAGTTTTCTTCCACCTTTTAAAAAAAAGAGAGCGAGCTCTCTCAATATTTTAAATCACTTCCACGACAAAATTGGAAATTAACTCCTCCATATCCACCGTAATTTCGCCGCTATTTGACGTTTCATTAGCTTCTCGTATTCGAAATTACGTCTCGACCACTGCCGACCACTCGAAGCAATTCGAGCGGCTCTCCTTCGAGAAATGTCGAGTTCGAGATGTTCAGAATAACTAAATTGGATTACCACTCGATAAAGTTCGAATTTGAATCAAACTCGAAGTCGATTAGCGCTGAGAATAGGAGATTCGTGAACAAAATGTTAATAACGAGATTTTATGGTCGAGATAAAGATCGAAATCAAAACTCGATTCGAGACTACATCTCGAAAAATGAGAATTGGCCTCCTGGTGACACGTAACACGGGCTAACACATGGTGAATTATTGTAACTGTATAAGATAGCGCTTCGTTTTAAAGATAAAATAATACGTTATAATTTGTGCACACACGAGGCAAAATTCGAAATCTCTGGGCCTCTTACTTTATAAATTATAAGCCAAAAACTGTTTTCCCGCCAAAAAATTCAAAATAATGGCTCGGAAGCGGCTAAGCGCGCCGTTGCCGTTCCGTGCGCTACACTATTGCTACTTTTAGACTAGGAGCCGTCTGTTAAAGCGATGCGCGACGCGACTAATTTAGTTTTACTATAGGCAGGTACCTAATAACCTACCCTACTTTTTATTTTAGATATCTCACACACGAATGTCTTAGTTATTTTTTGTTGTTGAGACAATTAAATAATTAGATTTGGCATAATGATAAACATTATGGAGGAGTGCAGAACGACAAAATGGTTGAATACTTGAGCCTAATTCGATAAAGAACGGATGCTTTCCAGCAAACTAATCGCTATCGACCGTCACAGAATAAATTTTAACCATTGAAAGTAATTTATTTTAATATTAGATTGTATTACTTCCCATGGTTAAATGTAAATAAATAAATAAAAATAAATGTACTCTATGGTGATATTGGTGATCGAATGACTTTGCGATTAGTCTGCTGGGGCATCCCAATGTAATGCTAGGGCCACATTATCGCGCTAGCGCGAAGATTTGCGTTTTCGCGACACGTCTGGCCAAACACTTCGCGTTAGCGCGTTGTATCATGGCGTTGACGCGCCGCGCTGTTGGTAAATTGCCGCACATCAAGGATTTTGTAGCGATAAAGTTCGTGCGGCCACATTTCCTTCGCACACTTTAGTTGACTGCTAGACAACTAGAGGTGTGAACGTGTTGCAAATACGACTATCGATATTATTCTGTTCTATAATTATGGATTGGAGTAACGATAAAGTATTAAAAGTAATACAATATTACGAATTCATAATTAATAATAATAATAAAGATGCAATAAATAGTAATTATTTGCCGACATGTAATAAAGCGCAATCACCTCTTCCATTTTTTTCGATAAAATTAGGAGTAGGCGATACAAATCGTATAAGGTTACTGAAACGTATTTATTGCATCAATATCGTCAAATCCGATATCGATGCGTTCTGAAACTATACCTATTTTGGAAAACACTATATCGCGTCAGGAATGCGGTGTGCGTTGAGATCACTATATTGTACGTGATCGAATTCAAGAATATTGTACCGTATCCCTGATATTTATTGAATTATCATTAATCTGTAGTTTTTAACAAACAAATGTGCTTGTAAAAGTTTAATAAAATAAAATTATTATAAACATTCGATGCGTTCTGAAACTATATAGTGGAAAAAAACACGATATTGCATGAATTTTTTAATAGTCCGTAGATATGGTCGATACTGTTATCACCGATATTAAATTTATGTAGCTATAGTTTAACACTTTGCAAGCGGGCATTTTATTACGCGCATCTTCCCGTGCGCCGGCCTTTTTCGTCATTATTGTAAATTCTATAGAAAAAGAACTATAATAAAAAATAATTTAATTGTGTTCTATCTAATCGTTCTGCTGCTTACCTATACTAACCTCCAGTTATGGCTTCTTTATGTAGATGTTGTCCATCCGCAGTAGATCACCGAGATTCAATAGTAGGCGTACCTTTGTTATCTTATGAGTAAGTACCTACCTAAAGTTATTTTCAAATGCTAGTAAGTAGGTAGATGCTAAATTTTATATGTACCTATTTCAAACTCAATCCACAGATAACGAAAAAAAGATACTTTTATTATTTTTAATAAAGCTATTTCAAATTTTTATTTTACCAGTAGTAAGTAATTCTTACTTTTTCTATTTAAAAGTTAAAAAGTTTGCAAGTTACCAATTCTTCTATGTGTTGATGGCTGACCGACCCCTTGTCAGAATGGTTGATGGTTTAGTTATCGTAGCGTAGTAACTGTTTTTTAGTTAACGTGCCAAAACTAAAAATTCTTCATCTCCTTAGGGGAGTAGTTGTCAAGACGAATCAAACGAGCGCAAACTCGATGGGGTTGTGTGGTATTATTATAAAGTTCCTGTGTTCTTTTTCCGGCTCCATCATCAGACCCTGAACACTATTTCTCGATAAAGTACTCGTCAAGGCGATTCAAACGACCCCGAACTCGTTGGGGTAGCATGGTTTTATTATAGAGTTCCTGTGGGCTTTTTCCGGCTTCATCATCAAACCCTAAACACTATTTCCCAACAGAGTACTCGTCAAGACGATTCAAACGAGCCCAAACTCGATGGGGTTGCATGGTTTCAATACCGAGTTCCTGTGGCCTTCTTCTGGCTCCATCATCAGACCCTGGACCCTTTTTTCTAACAGAGTGTTCGTCAAAATGAATCAAACGAGCCCAAACTTGATGGGGTTGCATGGTTTCAATACTGAGTTCCTGTGGCCTTACTTCGGGTTCATCATCAGACCATGGACCTCGTCTAGTCGTCTCCCGTCAGAGTGCTCATCAAAACTAATCAAATGAGCCTGAATGGGGTTTCATAATTTTCTTACAGAGATCCTGTGGCCTTCTTCCGGCTGAATCATCAGATCAGCTCATGACACCATAATATTGCATTGTCATTCTGTTCTGACCTATGTTCAAAGTTGCAAGTCTAGCTCATCGGGAAGCTACTATAAAATCGTTTGCATTTGTCGACAAATAAATAAACAAATAAACGAGAAAGCTACCGAATAAAAACGTGGTAATAAAAACATACAGGCAGACTAATTTTATCACTACTTATCATATTAATGAGGTTATTGTAAATACTTAAAACAAAGCATAGCGATATTTTATGAACATTCATAAATAAAATAGACTGCTTTTATTTTAAATTAACCAATTTCCTATATCAGCAGTCTCCTAGTCTAAAATTCTCGGTGTAGAAACGAAACGATCGAGAGCGCAAATTAAAATGACACTAAATTAAGCTAGCTCTCAAGTTCAAACTCGATTGCAATAGTGTAGCGCACGGAACGGCAACAGCGCGGTCGGCGCGCGTTTAGCCGCTTCCGAGCCATTATTTTGAATTTTTTGGCGGGAAAACAGTTTTTGGCTTATAATTTATAAAGTAAGAGGCCCAGAGATTTGAAATTTTGCCTCGTGTGTGCACAAATTATAACGTATTATTTTATCTTTAAAACGAAGCGCTATCTTATACAGTTACAATAATTCACCATGTGTTAGCCCGTGTTACGTGTCACCAGCTTACACATACTTATCGGTTCGTAGCTCAAAAACCTTTTGAGTTAAAGTTTTGAAAATTTTTGTGCCTTATGCACAAATTCTGCACAAAATTTTGAGGTATAATTCATAACCGTAGCTTGAACAATTACGAAGATACAGCTGTGCGAGCTGGAGACCCGTGTCTCCAGCTCGCACACAGTTTTATGATCGTAGTTTCAACAGTATTTGAGTGTGATGGTTAGTTTTTTTTGTTCCTAGTGCACAAATTATGCACAAAATTTCTAGCTATAGTCCAAAACCCTAACCTCACTGGTTTGTCTTAACGGGCGTGTGCGAGCTGGTGACACGTGTCTCCAGCTTACACACATAAAACAACTCATAGTAACGAAGTTGTGGTGGCACAAAAATTAGGACTGAAACGTTTGATTGCACATAATATGCACAAAAATATGGTATGCTTAGAATTTCTCTATATCGAATGAGGAAGCTGTAGACATGGACACCAACTCACCGTAGACGCGCATGACTCGGTGATTCTCATATAAAATAGGCAATATTCCAGAACATAATACTTATTCCCTCTGCAATTCACTTGTCTTTGAACTATTCTTAGCAGTACCGTATATTTCCGCTAGACGGCGGCACCATCGGCAAAAGAATATGCGAGCTTCGAATCGTCAAGGTCACCCAGGCCTGTTATGGCCTTAAAATAAAAACATAAAAATACGATAAGTTATTAAAAAACAACTTTATTTACGCTTACGCAGACAAAATAATATAACATTGCTTACAAATACACGATTATATAATACAAATTCACAATTTTCTGATCACACATTTATTTATAATTTGATGTAAAATCATCAAAAGTAATGTATAGATATGTATAAAATGTGTTACATGACAACATTGATAACTCAGTTGGTTTGTTACAACGTTGATAGTTTTATCTTTAATCCGTCGCGTGGGGTTCAATTGGTCTTTGAGCTGCGAACAGTCCGGTCAAACTCCACTTCGATTATCTTGTGATACGGTTTATTATGCGGTGTAAATTATATCTGTGCCTTTCTGCTGTTAATCGGCATAATATATGACAGGTATTTAATAAAAATAAACCTTACTAATATTTAGTTACAGTAGGTTTTTACCAACACTGTTAATATTGTTGAATTAATAATCAAAAATAAGAATTAATACTTACTATCTCAATAAAGTAGCACCAATGATCCCGATTGGTCAATGTGCCAATGTGAAAGTCAAACCCCAGTAACACAAGAAGAAATCATCAAAACTGATTTTACTTTGATTATGCTTTGATCAACTCACTTACTGTACATCTAATAGAAAAGATAACAAATGTAAACATATTGCGATCTCCCTTGCGCTTTATAAGGACGCGAATAGGATACCTTTAGACACTAGCAACGAATGTAAATAACATTCGCCAGAATCTCACTTAAATGTTGGGGTGCAAATTTTATAATTTTGACAACAGTTCATATAAATTAGGAGTTCAGTCCAGTAGTCTAGTCCTACTCATATTCATAGTAACACCGAAAAATTAAAATTAATTACAAGTTAAAGAAGTAGCGGCAATCACACTCCTCATTTAACTAATTTCATTTGTGCTGGCCCCCTCGACCAACGACCAACTGTCAGGTTATCCCCTCATCTGAAGTTACCAACAATTGAATTTCTATTGTCTGGTTTCACGGCAGCTTTGGTAAACGTCCCTGCGCAGGTAAACTAGCACAGAGGACCAACTATGTTAGTTCTTGACGCAGCGCATTCTTCATTTAGTACTCATAAGAATAAAGTGTCTCAGGAGAGTGGTAGGTTGAATACCTTTAGTTTTTTTATTTTTTAAATGGAAGGAGGTCTTTGCCCAGCAGTGTGGCAGTGAGGGCTTAGATATATTTTTTAATTAGTCAAATGATATGTAGTGGCAGTTTTTGTTGATGTAGACGGTGTATCTAGACTGCTTCCACTAAGACAGCGATGCCCTGGCCGCCGCCGATGCACGCGGAGCCGATGCCGCGCTTCAGGCCGCGGCGTCTGGGGATATAACACAATATAAACCAGGGTTCAAAAATATCCAATCAAAATATCGGATATTTATGATATATATCCGATATATATATATAAAAAATGATATATATCTATTTTGTATGACAGCCATAGTAGTATTTTATTGTATTATTTAAGTACATATACTGTTTTCATATGTATTTTTTTACATAATAAATTATTTAAAACAAAACTAAAATGTTTTTATTGTTTAATTTATTTAGGTAAGTATTAAAAATCAGAAAAAATCGAATTAAAAAACATGAAATCTTCTTAAAAAACCTAAACAGTCAATGGCTTCATTAAATTTTTTTTAAATACTCTACGTTCAGTATAAATACCTACAGTAATAGGTAGCAAAACAAGAAACATTACAAATAGGTAATATCTCAAGAATAATCAAATCAAATAAGTCTTTTAGTTATCAAATCAGTCATGTTCTACATTCGTAATAAACTATTAATTATCAAATGATTTATAAAATAATCATTAATATATAATCATTTACCGTCTTATTAATAAAAATGGCCAAATGTTACATCTCGGTTTAAAGTGACGCTGTCTCATTACTGTTAACGGAAACAGATTTAGACAGCGTCAATTTTATCCTAAGTGTAACTCTAATCAACGTTTATTAATAACAGGGTTAAGGATTAAAACTTACTAGGTACTATGGAGTATTTTTTAATTTTATTCCAACGCCATCTACATTTGGGAAGTAGAAATAGCTAACTGCAAAAAATTACTTCATTATATCAAATTTTTAAAGCATTTTTGTATTGATATATATAAAAAAATCATTTGATATATATCGGATATTTGTCATGATATATTATATCCATTGATATAATCCACGAACCCTGCCATAAACTAAGCTAAAACAACACGTTCTGAATGAATGGTTTTGTTTTCTTTTTAGTGTGCTTGCTGTCGGTCGCAGATGACCTTTACAGCTTAACCGGGCTTGTTTAAAGGCGGCGAGAAACTTACAGATTCCTCAAGCCGTGAGACCGAAATTCCCCCGAGGGTTTCTGGCGGGGGATGGCATCTCGCAAGCGAGTCTCCGATACCCCCCCCCCCCCCCAGATTCTCTGGAGGTTCGAGTCGGTTTGCGAACGAATGGATGGTAGGGTAAAACACATTTTGGACGATTCAAAAGTGCTTATTAATTAAGTTAATTGAATAAATACATTTTGACTCGACGCGAGGGCTGGAGGGAGGTAGAAATGGAATTGTTAAAGCATACTGACATTTTTTGTATGCTTGGAAAAACTCATTACAGCCTTACCACCTCGCCCGGGGTCATAAGAGTGATTATATGGGGTTCTCCGTCCAGCTTCTTCCAGCTCGACAAGGAGAAGGGGCGGCATATATAATAAATTTGCTGCTGGGGCCTGGGCCCGCCGGTTATTACCCCAGCCGCAGCCCGCCGGAAGGAACACTCCTGTATAATTGTTCCGACGTCCTAAAGACGGCTTAAGATTTACCATCTCCCACCATCGCCTCATTGCGGTGGAAAGAGGCGGGCGTATGGCCGCCATGTTCATGAATCATCAACACGCTGCTGATTGATGATCATTTTCGGGGGTTAAAGTTACTCGCGTCAGTAGGTTTACCCTCGAGACCTTACACGTGAACCGTGCTGAATGAGTGCTGAATGTGTGAAGTGCTGAGTCCTTCCTCAAACATCCTACCTGTCCTTCTTCTTCAACTTCCCTTTTCACATTGTTTCATTTTGTGGTGGGTTGACCCGAGTTGTACTTACTTACTTAAATATATCTTAACCCTGTTATTAATAAACGTTGATTAAAGTTACACATAGGATTAAATTGACGGTGTCTCTATCTGTCTTCTTTAACAAAAACGAGACAGCGTCACTTTAAACTGAGGTGTAACATTTGGCCATTTTAATTAAGAAGGTTTACGATTTTCCATATAAACTTCCAAGTCGAAATTTTTAAAAACCAATATGCCAATTTGATGAAACTTTACATGCTAATAAAGTAAACAAAACACAGCGATCTAAATAGTTTGTTGAGAACATTTTTAAAAAAACATTTTTTTTTGCTGAGTTATTGCGATTTAAAGTCCACTATAGAAAATTAAAAATCTCAATAACTCAGTTAAATAAACATTTTTTTTATGTTTTCAACAAACTATTTAGATCCCTGTGCTTTACTTCAGCATGCAAAGTTTAGTCAGAATTGGCTTATTGGTTTTAAAAAATGTCGCCTAGGAAGTTTGTATGGGAAACCGAAATGCGTAAACCCTCTTAATAAGACGGTCATAATATTGTTAAATAAGGAAACTATAGGTCTGTTTAGTTAACTTTATACTTAAGTAAAATTTTAAACACTGAAAAAAGACGACAACCTCAGGCGGGAATCGAACCACGCACCTTCCGCATTCCGGGCGGTTTACTTAAGTATATTTAAGCGTTAAAAAAACGCTAAAATATAAAACATTAACTTTATACTTTAAATTTTGTGAAATAAATGACAGTTTGTTTTCTATCAATAAATTAAAATATAAAAATGATGTCGCCCTGACCTGAGCTCGTGCACGAGGTGCGCGGTGATGCGGGAGCCCGAGGCGCCGAGCGGGTGGCCCAGCGCGGTGGCGCCACCGTTCACGTTCAGCTTCTCTACGTCCAGCTTCAACGCCTTTGCGCACGAAAGGGTTTGTGCTGCGAACGCCTCGTTGATCTGATCAATATTTGCATACGTACATTCACAAGCAAAAATATTGTATGTATTGACAATGGGGAGTTTCCTGACCTCATGAAGAATAGTAAAGTGATACCTTTGTTTAAGTCAGGTAGTACATCAGACCCCACAAATTATAGACCTATTTCTGTACTACCTACCTTTAGTAAAATTTTTGAATAATTAATTTTAGAACAAATGCAAAGATTTTTTAATAAACATAAATTATTACATAGCAAACAGTTCGGTTTTACAAGGGGTCGTTCAACTACTGATGCCGGTGTTGAACTTTTAGGACATATCTATAATGCATGGGAAGATAAATGCGATGCCTTGGGCATCTTTTGTGATTTGTCCAAGGCATTTGATTGCGTTCTTCACGAAACGTTAATCAGGAAACTCCGCCACTACGGGATCCGGAACACTGCTCTGGATCTTCTTATTTCATACTCGAGTAAAAGGATTCAGAGCGTTGACGTTAATGGGGACAATGGGGACTCCCATTCCATCCCAGGGACTCCTCAGGGCTCAATTCTTGGCCCTTTCTTGTTTCTTATTTATATTAATGACTTGCCGTACCTCATAAAGGATAATCATGATATAGTGTTGTTTGCAGATGACACATCTCTTTTGTTTAAACTTAAACGTCAGCAGTTGGTTACTGACGATGTAAATAGCGCGATCTCGAAGGTAGTCCACTGGTTTAATGTTAATAATTTGCTTCTAAACGAGAAAAAATCCAAATGCATTAAGTTTACGCTACCTCACGTTAGGCAGGTGAAAACTAATGTGTTGATAAAGGGCGAGGAATTGATTCCTGAAGACAACACAGTATTCTTGGGCATAACTTTGGATGCTAAGCTTCAGTGGGGTCCACATATAGATAAATTGTCAAAAAAGCTAAGTTCCGCAGCATACGCTGTTAGAAAAATTCGTAATTTAACTGATATAGAGACTGCCCGTTTAGTGTACTTTAGCTATTTTCATAGTGTAATGTCGTACGGTATTCTGTTGTGGGGAGGTGCCGCCGATATTCAGACTATCTTTGTTTTGCAGAAGCGAGCTGTTCGATCAATTTATAAATTAAGTCCGAGACACTCTCTCAGAGACAAATTTAAAGAGATTAATGTAATGACTGTGCCTTCTCGGTATATTTATGAAAATCTTTTATATGCCCATAAAAATCAAAAATTGTTTAAAAAATACAGTGATATCCATAATATAAATACTAGAAAGAAACACAAATTTGTTGTACCTACAACAAGGCTCAAGAAAATAGGTGGCTCGTTTAGATGCCAATGTATACGCTTTTATAATAAACTACCAAGCCACGTTCAAGATCTAAGCCTTAATAAATTCAAATCATTCATTAAACATACGTTGTGCCAGAAAGCCTTTTATACCGTTAAAGATTATATTGAGGACCAAAAGGCTTGGGATTGAGCTGCTTCCAATTTCTGCTTTTTGAATGTTTCTTGCTTTTTTTTTTATATACACATTGACATTAATGAATTTTTTATAAACAATGACATTTGCTTACTTTGTAAAGTTTTATATTATTTTATTTATTGTGAATGTGAAGACGATGTGGGTCATTTTATTATTTTATTTTTTTTTAAATTTTATTATTCTCTCTGTTCTGTTAGTTTTTTTTTTTCATGGTCTGGCAGTTTGAGTAATTTAAGTGGCCTACCCAAATGTCCTTTCTTTGGTATTGTTCGTCGAATCGTTTAGCTCCTTAAGTCTTGAGTTGAGCTGAACGATTTCTGACAAATGCGTACACTGACTGGACAGGTCCTCTCAATCTGTGTGGTTCTTTCCTCAAAAGACCATCTCAGACATCGATCTACATGGTCTTCATATAACCTGACCAAGATTATGTCTGGACTTTAAAAGAGACTGTGACCTCTGAGTTTGTTTCGGCCTTTCTTCTCAGAGTAGTCAGATAGGAAACGCCGACCTCATCTAGTTTAAAAAAAAAACATGATTGACGTGTAAAAGTGTTTGTACAAACCTACTTAGAAAATAAAATCATTTATCATTTATGTAAACAATTGTAACTCTTAATACAAAGGAATAAGAGTCAAAGTGTATAAATATTGGTGCTCGTGACTGTACATGTACGACCATCAAAACACTGGATACATAATTAGCGCTCTCAAAGTGTCGCCTCCAACCAGGGCTTTACCAGTATTTTCAATTACCGGTACCATTGACTTAAATAAGGTACCGGTATCATTTGATACCGGTATTTATAATACAGGTTAACCGATGAGTACCGGTAAGGAGGATGTAGTAGTACTGGTATTATACAGATATAATACAGGTACTTATACCGGTACGAAGTAACAAAATTCATTAGTACGAGCGGGAGATACCGGGTAGATAAATAAGTGGCGCTTGGATTGGCTAACTGTACTGCATTTTGCACAGCCGCAGTGCACAATCACGTTACATACAGACTGGCAACGTCGCAGATAGATACCGGTATTCACGTGACAAAAGACTGGCAACGTCGCAGATAAATACCGGTACTATACCGGTACTCGTGGAAGAATCGGTATCCAGAAACCGAAATGAAAAATACCGATACTTACCGATATAATACCTATATTTTCGGTACCGGTTCCAAGCCCTGCCTAGAACTAATTCTCCAACGGAGAGGGATCATCAAATTGCTGTTAGCTGTCATTCGACATTGCCGTCCAAATTGAACACCTATTCTGGTGCTGATAGGGCCGAGTATCAAAAAATTACCGTGTTGCGTACCAGTGAAAGAATACTACCACCCTCACTCTTCTCTTGGGTGTCATAAAAGGTGACTAACGGATTAAAGACTGCACATACATCCAACAGCTTAGAGCGGCGATGGGCTTACCATCTGTCACGCTGAGCACATGTGCAGTCACTATTTGGTAAAAAGTGGACTATGGTAGAGGACTGCTTTTGCGGTCCTCATTGCCTAGTCTCTGACTAACCCTTCGGGGATAATAGTCGTGATTATATGTATGTATGTATCAAAATTGGTTGTGATTATTGGAAAACAAAATTGTATTAGAACCACTTTTTCGGATATGTATATTAAAAGGGTTTACGCATTTCGGTGTCCCATACAAACTTCCAAGTTGACATTTTTAAAAACCAATAAGCCAGTTTTGATTAAACTTTGCATGTTAAAGTAAAACACAGAGACAGTTCGGATAGTTTGTTGAAATCATTTTAAAAAAACGTTTATTTAGCTGAGTTATTGTGATTTAAAATCAAAATTGGCTTCATCATCATCAGCCTATAAACGTCCCACTGCTGGGCACAGGCCTCCCACGTGGACAATGCACGAGGTGATATTGGGCCATAACCCACCACGCTGGCCCAATGCGGGTTGGTGGGTTTTAACGACTGTCATCTTACGACAGCAACCGGGACCAACGGCTTAACGTGCCTTCCGAAGCACGGAGGAGCTCGAGATGTTTTAAATTTGGTCACCCATCCAGCGACCAGGCATTGCGAAAGTTGCTTAACGGGCAAGTTCGCAAGCCGAACGCGCTAGCCGCTGCGCCATCGAGCTCCTAAATTGGCTTATTGGTTTTTAAAGATTTCGACTTGGAAGTTTGTATGGAAAACCGAAATGCGTAGACTCTCCTAAAAGGCATTGCCTATCTAATGCTTAGATGATCGATAACATACATAATAGATTCTACACTATTATACCCAAAGGGTTAGTCAGAGTGGGCAATGAGGACCGCAGAAGTCGTCCCCTGCCTTAGTCAACGGCACGCCACATTACAACTGCACACGTGCTCAGCGTGACAGGTGGCGAGTCTATCGCCGCTCAATGCTGTTGGATGTATGTGCAGTGCAGTATTTAGTCCGTTAGTCACCTTTCATAACACCCAAGAGTGAGGGTGGTAGTATTCTTTCACTGGTACGCAACACGGTAATTTTTTGATACTCGGCCCTATCATCACCAGAATAGGTATTCAATTTGGACGGCAATGTCGAATGACAGCTAACAGCAATTTATTGTTTTCTGAGGTTTAAGCGAGCACTACACATTGAAATGAAACACTTTTTTACAGTGCCAGGGAGACTCCCTGTGACCACGGAGCCTGTAAAGGGTTCGAAACGTCAGAATAATATAATTAAACGCGAGTTAAGCCGTAAAGTGTTTCATTTCAATAACAGCAATTTAATGATATCTCTCGGTTGGAGCATTAGTCTAGGCAGGGCTTGGAACCGGTACCGAAAAGACAGGTATTATTTCGGTAAGTAACGGTATTTTTCATTTCGGTTTCTGGATACCGATTCTTCCACGAGTACCGGTATAGTACCGGTATCTATTTGCGACGTTGCCAGTCTGTTTGTCACGTGAATACCGGTATCTATCTGCGACGTTGCCAGTCTGTTTGTCACGTGAATACCGGTATCTATCTGTAATGTTGCCAGTCTGTTTGTCACGTGGATACCGGTATCTATCTGCGACGTTGCCAGTCTGTTTGTCACGTGAAACCGGTATCTATCTGTAACGTTGCCAGTCTGTTTGTCACGTGAATACCGGTATCTATCTGCGACGTTGCCAGTCTGTTTGTCACGTGAATACCGGTATCTATCTGCGACGTTGCCAGTCTGTTTGACACGTGAATACCGGTATCTATCTGTGACGTTGCCAGTCTGTTTGTCACGTGAATACCGGTATCTATCTGCGACGTTGCCAGTCTGTTTGTCACGTGAATACCGGTATCTATCTGCGACGTTGCCAGTCTGTTTGTAACGTGACCCAAAGGAAGAGAGGGGTATGTAAAGATGACGTTAGTTACCTCAATCAGGTCGATGTCGTTGAGCGTGAGCTTGGTGGCTTTGAGCAGGTTCTCGATGGCCGGCACGGGCCCGATGCCCATGATGCTGGGGGAACAAATTGCTATATTAATATACTAGCTGATCCTCGCGATTTTACCCGTGTGGTACCCGTTCCCGTGGGAATATCGGGATAAAATATAGCCTATGTCACTTGGGAAGAACGTAGCTTCCTAATTTTCTAAATCGGTCCAGTAGTTTCGGAGCCTATTCAATTCAAACAAACAAATCTTTCCTCTTTATAATATTAGTATAGATAGACTATAGTGACTCGACGGTTAGTTCAGGTATTGATATCGAATATCTCGTGTCAATCAGAATTTTGAAAAGAGACAACTACTAGGCGCATGTTCGCTTCACCTCTCTCCCAGATTTTACTTCAAAGCTGGACGGTTAATTCGGTAAGTAATTTAATGTCGATTAATGGTTGTACTAAACAGTCTTGGGTCTATATTTGTATACCTACCTTATTGAAGTGTTTATATTATTAGAAACAACATAAAAATCATAGAGGGCGCTGGAAACAGCATGTCGGTAAAGAATTTGTCACATGTTGTTCATCTTTTGAATTTTGAAATACTGACTGAATAAAACAATCAGAAGTGGTGGTGGGACTTCTTGGCGAGAAAGTGAAGAGTCATGTCTGCAGTTTTTTATTATTTTCTATTATTTATGTTTTGTCTAATGTTAATGTGAAATAATGGTGGATTATTTACTGTTAAGTGTTCGTGAACGTGCATGAGTGTTAGCAAATAAAACAAAACAGTGCAACATCACTTTTCAAATTCTCTCAAGAAGTCCGTGTGAGACCTCAATAAAGTCCCACAGCTTTATTGAGTCTCGAGGGGTTTGTGGGGAAAATCATTTACCATTAAATGTTCATTATCACTCATTATCATCAACTTAATGTAAAGAAAATAATAATTACTATTAAAAACTTGACACTGGCTAAATGTGCTGATCGCACGAAGCCATTATTTAAGAGAAAAAAAAGTGGTGGTGTTTATCTAATTTTAGTGACAAATGACCCTTATGCTAACAATATTCGATTTGACTGAACAAAATCACACGTTACCTGGGGTCTACTCCCACGAAGGACCACCCTACTAGCCGGGCGAGCGGCTTCAGCCCCTTGGCGGCTTCCTCGCTGGCCAGCACCAGGGCGCCGGCGCCGTCGCAGATGCCCTGAGGGGAGGCAAACTCACATATATAAGGTGACTGCTAGAAACCGCAAAAAACTTCAAGGGCTGGTCAGGTCAAGTGTTTTAAAACTGGACAAAAATGACAAAAAAGGAATTCGTGTTTTTTTCATTTTTAATGAAATAATTCATTTTGTGTATTTTAAATGGATAGTCTTTGACTATCTCATCATCATCATCATCATCATCATCAGCCTATACTCGTCCACTGCTGGACATAGGCCTCTCCAAGAACACGCCACTGAGCACGATCCGCGGCCACTCTCATCCAACTCTTGCCAGCCACCTTGCGAAGATCGTCGCTCCATTGACTATCTAATTTATTATAAAGCATACGGCCGTCTATTGACCCGTCCGCATCAGCTGGGCGATAAGTACCTACGTTAAAGGGTCAACAAGACGGCCGGCCGGCCGGTCGTTGCCCCCGTCAGCTGGGCGATAAGTACCTACGAAAAAACACGAATTCCTTTTTTGTAATTTTTGTCAAGTATAAAACACTTGACCTGACCAGCCCTTGAAGTTTCTTGCGGTTTCTAGCAGTCATCTTATATAAGTACATATAATCTCAATCTATTATCCCTAAAGGGTTAGTCAGAGAATAGGCAATGAGGACCGCGAAAGCAGTGCACAAACTCCACGGCAGACCACATGGCAAGTGCACTGTGCTTCACGGCTGTTGGATGCATGTGCAGCTTAGATTAAAACAAAAAGGGAAGGTACGGCATGCTCCTACTTGTAGTCATTCAAAATAAAGTCCTACTCAACTACTTCAGCAAACACTCACACACGCACACCTATAAAGTGTAAATCGAGCGAGCGAGACAAAGCGGTAAGTTTCAACGTCAGCGCGAGGGAGTCGGCGAGTAGCGCGTTGACGTCTCGGTCGCTTCGCAACAGACGAGTACGTACGACCGATTCCGACGCCACTGCGGAGTAGCGTCTTTCTCTTTTTCACACAGTAGAATATCCGCAATAGTGCGATGTAGCCTGTTCGCTCGGCAAATTGTGACTGAAGTGAAATTGTGTCTTTAGGCCTAACTTTGGCGGCTCACTCACGAGACGCTAATGCCGTATCTTCCCTTTTTGTTTTAATCTAAGATGTGCAGTCTTCAATGAGTTAGTGCCCTACGCACACGCGTCGTATCGTAATACGCGCGTAGGACGAGAGCAATACAGCGCGAGCAATACAGTACGAGCGCGTACATTTTCAAACGAGTCCGCACACGAAGCGGTGTCTCCTACGATTCGCTGCAGCAACGCTTCGTGTGCGGACTTGTTTGAACATGTACGTGCTCGTATTGCTCTCGTCCTACGCGCGTATTACGATACGCTTACGATACGCCGCCGTGTGCGAAGGCACTTAGTCACCTTTTAAGACATTAGATGCGATGAGTTAGTAGTATTTTTTTAATACTACCCCTCAAACCCCAAGCGGTCGCATGAGACCGCACCTATAAAAACACACTTTTTTTTCTTTTTTTTAAAAACTTTTCTACAATCACACCAATTATCTAGCCCAAGAGAAGCTTCGAAGAAACTCGTTAAATGGTTACTAGACAACGGATAAACATACTTAAAATACTTAAATACATACTTTTATACATAGAAAACACCCAGACCCGAGACAATTTAGAAAACAATAATTTCTAAATTGACCCGACCGGGGATTGAACCCGGGACCTCAGAGATGGCGACACCATGAAAACCGGTGTACAAACCACTCGACCAAGGAGGTCGTCAACTTGACTTTTTACCGTGTATTCATAGACTTACAGACTACTTTAGTATGAACAAGTTTGGTTATTTCAGTTCTGTGGTACATCTTATGTATTGTTATCGCAAAATATCGCATAGTCTATGCTCGATTCTGTCAAAATTGACGTTGACAGTTGCGCCAAAAAAGTGTCAAAAAAATCCAAGACTGAGGGGCTAATAACCCCTCCATAACCGTGTCGTGTAGCGGTTATAAAATACTACCCCTACCCTTCTCTTGGGTGTCGTAAAAAGCGACTAAAGGACTAAAGTAAGCGCATACAACCAACAGCATAGAGCGGCGATGAGCTCACAGGGCAAAATGCTACGTGACCAACAGTTTTCGCACGAAATTTGAATAAGAAAAATATGTTTTTTTTTTATTAAATAAAGCTAGAATAAATAGAGGCATAAAGTAAGCGTATTATATATATATATATATATATATTCATTGCGTATGACGCCAAGGAGCGTCATTGATATCTTTTACGTATGGCGTAATGGCGTCATAAATAATTCCTCTGAAATTCTGTAGAATGACTATTTAGAGAGTTCTAATTAACAGAACTTACATTATTTGAGACGTAGATTATGTATTGTACTAATCGTTTCAGAAAATAGTGCCAGTTTAAAAACTTCAGTGGTTGCAAACCTTTTGTTTCCAAATTTGACTTCTTTTATGTATGGCGTAAGACGCCACATAGCGTCATAAAGAAAAATCCTCTGAATCTCTGTAGAATTACTTTTTAGAGAGTTCTAATTAGCAGAACTTTCATTATATTGAGATTTGCTTGATGTCATGAATAATTCGCTACGCGATTTTCTAAGATAACTATGCCGGACGATAAACGCTATTATACAGCATACGTTTTTGACGCGTTTAGATTATTATGGAACAACGATGTAAAGATTTAAACTGGCTCACCATCTTTCCTTTATTAATATTTACTAATTATAAATTGAATTAGTGACGACAGGGTTTGGAACCGGTTTCAAAAATCCCGGTTAATAGAGGTTATTGATTAAGTTTTTTACAAAAACCGCTACCAATGTAATTGGGATGAGAGCGCTTCAAAAACCTAAATAAACCGGTTTAATCCAAAGCTGCGAAATGTACCTACTACTGGCGAGGCCATTAGGCTAATAGCGACCTTCCGTGTGTAGACATAAGCTCGCTAGTCGATTTAAAACTCACGCGCTCGCTTTGGGAGAGCGGTATTGCAGGCAAAAAGCGAGCTTATGTCTACGTATGGAAGGTCGCTATTCGCTTTGTCACTCGCGCGCTCGCGTTGTCTCGTTGTGTTTAGGTACTTATAAAAAGAAGAAAATACCTCTATAAACCGTTCAATTAATTCAAAACCCTTCTTTTTTATTTTAAGAAACCGGTTTTTTTAAGGTTTGGGTAGAGCTAAACCCTAATAAAACGGTACCTATGTACTCGCTGCTAGTAAGCAGCAATACATAGTAAGGTTTGAAAGTTAACCGAATAAACAACCCCCGAGTGGCCGTACATTATTTATTTTAAATATTGTATTGGATTATTTTATTAAAACTACTCTTTATTAGTAAGTTCGATTATTCGCATATTCAAGCAATTATTCAATACTCATGCGTATTCGAAGAAACCCCTACTAAAAAGCACACAAAAGGTGTACAACCACTGATCCAAATAAATCACTTACCAGCCATTCCAGCAAAATCGCGTAGATAAGTTTACAACACACTCAAGGAATTAGCGAACCTTTTACGTTCGACATCCGATGCTGACTGAATGTAATCAAGTGATTAACAAGTGTAAACAAGCCAAAATCATAACAAAAAGTAAAATGTGTTCACTCATAGCTGAAGACGCGCAAGGGCGGCTGACGCACCGAGGCGTCACAGAATATTTGTTAGCCGCCATGCACAAAAGTCCTTAAAAGTGGGATACGCAATGAATCGGTTAAATACTAATATATTAACTTTATTTGAAAAAAGATTTAGTCGATTTTAACTCACCGAAGCGCTACCGGCGGTGACGAGCCCCTCCTTCTTGAACACAGGCGGCAGTTTCTTCAGCGACTCGATGGTGGTCTGCGGGCGCGGGTGCTCGTCTACTTCAATGGTCACCGGCTTTTTCTTGATGGTGAGCGATACAGGCGCCAGCTCCGATTTGAACACGCCCGCGTCGTGCGCTGGGAGACAGATAGGTGGATGAGGTTTTTATTATTTCTTAAACCGTAGTAGTCCGGAACCGTGTCGCGTAACGGTGAAAGAATACTACCACCCCCTCTCTTCACTTGGGTGTCGTAAAAGGAGACTAACGGACTAAAGACTGCACATACATCCCTTAGAGCGGCGATGGGCTCATCACCTGTCACGCTGAGCACATGCGCTGTCGCTATTTGGTGAAAAGTGGACTATGGCAGAGGACTGCTTTTGCGGGCCTCATTGCCTAGTCTCTGACTCACCCTTCGGGGACAAATGTCGTGATATATAATGTATGTATGTAATTAATGGCCTGGTGCTGTTAGCACATTCAGCCAATCTTAAGTCAAAGAGATAACAGCACATAATTTCTTAGCTTAAAGTAGATGATAGTGAGTGATAATATGAATATTTAATGGTAAATGATATTCCCCTGAGTTTCAGGATGGACGTATTACTTTACTGAGTTCTCACACGAACTTCTTGAGAGTATTTAAAAAGTGATGTTGCACTGTATTGTTTTATTTGTCAACACTCATGTACAGAAATTAAAATAAATCTGAGAACAGTTTAGAAAATCGTTCAAACTTCGCTTTTAGTGATACATCAGTACATCCAATCACGACTAAGAGGGCTTACGCATTTCGGTTTCCCATACAAACTTCAGAGTCGAAATTTTTGAAAACCGATAAGCCGATTTTGATGAAACTTTGCAAACTAAAGTAAAACATAGGGATCTAAATAGTTTGTAGAAAACATTTTTAAAAAACGTTTATTTAACTGAGTTATTGCAATTTTTTACTTTCTATAGTGGACTTTAAATCGCAATAAACGTTTTTTAAAAATGTTTTCAATAAACTATTTAGATCCATGTGTTTTACTTTAGCATACAAAGTTTCATCAAAATTGGCTTATTGGTTTCTAAAAATTTCGACTTGGAAGTTTGTATGGAAAACCGAAATGCGTCTTAAGACTAGGCAAGCGGTTAGCAGAAGCAGTTCACTCCCACAGTCTATGGCACACCTATGAGTACGAGATATGCCTATTTTGGATTTGTTACTAGGCAACTGTTGTTATTTCCCGTCATATAACAGAAATATCTAGGCAACAAATCTCAAGTAGGCCTATCTCTATCTCGGGATCGGTTATTAATTTCGCCCGTAAAAGAATACTAGCAACCCCTCTCACGGCTCAAAATACTAAGAATAAAATAAAATATTTAACAGCCAATACTCACAAGCCTTCCACCTCTGCTGTGAGCGCAGCGCGAAGTTGTCGACCTCATCCCTTGTAATGCTGAACTGCGCTCCCAGTTTCTCCGCCGTCATTCCCATGGGCAATCCGCAGTAGGAATCCGTCAGGCCAGCCCACAGGGTGTCTTCGAAGGCGTAGTTGACGCCCAGGGTAGTGCCGAAACGCACGTTGCGCACTGCGAAGGGAGCCTGCGACATGTTCTCAACGCCGCCGGCGAGCGAGATCTTGGCCGCTCCAGTGAGAATGTCCTATGAGACGGAAAATAAATATATGTTTTATCGACAGCCGCCTTCTTTAACTTATCAAATGCGGCCCCGCTCTGATCAGTGCCCAGTGAAGAGAATTTATATTGTGACTAGTGGCGCCGCCGCGTTCTAAGTTTTAACCGTCTCTGTGGTCTACTGGCTAAGCCAAAGACCGGTGGCAACCAGAGGTCCCGGGTTCGATTCCAAGCCGGGGCTCGTCAAGTCCGCCTGGCTAGCTACCACCATCTTCTATTGTAAATATTGGTGAAGGAACTTTATAAAATTTGATGAGTAGTTTCAAAGATTACCTCCGATATCCAAACCAATCCAATCCAAAAACTTTACAATTGAATAATGTTAGTATAGATGTAGATCTTATTTCATCTTATTCCAGACATTATGTTATATTCCTGTATTTCGAAAAATTTGCTTACACTATCTTTTGGTCCACTAGTGCGATAATGGGACATAACAATCCCAGTCCCATTATTCTTAACTTGTGCAATCTATTAAATACGTGTATATTATAAAATGTACTTTTCCGAAAGGTACCTACTTAATGATGATAAATAAAGATAATTTGTCTTATTTTTAAACATTATCTTTACCATTATGTCATGCAATTTAAGTCATGAGTCTTTTATCGTAAATGACTTTAGTGATGACTCTTATGTATTGATGAGCTAACTAATATTGTAGATATTAAATGTCACTAATTTCGTAACACAATGACAGACCCCTTTCCTCTTGGTAAATCATGTTGCTGGCCACGATATCATTTGTAATGTTACGATGACTTCATTGATAAGCCTGCATATTCAAGTTTAATCGCATTAATAAATAATGACGGGCATATTTGTTCACATTATAATCTTGCCAATTCTGCCTATCACAAGTTCAGTATCTATCTACATTAATTTTGTTATTCTTTTATTAAACAACGCGTAAGCGTTTATCTTTCGTCTCACTCGGTGGAAATACTGAAGGTGTCAATAAGGCCAAAACATTAACCTTATTTCACCTGGGCCCTGATTCTGTATCGCAATCTATAGATTTCACACCTAAACCTTACCGCGCACAAACATCAAACGCATACGTTTTTGGGAAGATATCGTAACATTTTAAGGAATTGATGTGGTTTTGAAACAAGGAATCGTTACAGAATAAGGGCCCTGGAATGAAGGAATACGAAAACTGAAGAATAGGAAACAATAAACACACACACACACACACACACACACACGCACACACACAAACTCATTCACACACATACACAACATATTATTGCTATACGTTTTAAGGTTAAATGTACTAAATTTTATTTACCTATAAAATCTGTCTCTTGTCATAAATTGTAAGATACCTAAATAATGCTTATAATTTAAGTAAAAATACTGGCTATGGAAGAGTGAGGTCTTTTGTCACAGGTGTTTCCATACCAAAAAGAAGACCTCCAAAACAACTTTATGTAAAAAACAGGAATTTTACTGCAATAAAGATATTTTTTTTTAATAAAGGTTGTTTGTTCGTGGGATGGCCTGTGCCCAGAAGTAGGACGTTACACCGATACATACCTACATACGTTCATGACTATAAACCCTAAATAGCAACTGCACATGTGCTCAGCGTGATAGGTGGTGAGCCCATCGCCGCGCCATGCTGCTGTTGGAGATATGTGCAGTTCAGTCCGTTAGTCATTTTTACGACAAGAGAAGGGATTGGTTGGTAGTATTGCAATTGTTTTAATAGTGTGGCGCACAGCTCTCGGCGGCGAGCGGATTTCTAGTCCTCTGCGCGTTATACTTCAGCAGTCTATTCTAAAATCAAAATCAAATCCATGCTATACAGTTAGAAAGAGATGGGGTGGGTGGGTGGGTTCCTATGCCTATCCATCCATCCATAAAAAATAAATTTAGACGATTCAAAATGCTTATTTTAAGCTTACTGAATAAAGATATTTTGATTTGATTTAATTTGATGGCGATATATGCGATGAATAGCACCATCCCTTAACTGTACTCAAGCAGAGATTTGAGTTTGAGTTCGGTTTTAGAATACGAGCTAAGTCAACAGTAGAAAGAACGCACGAACGGACGATCCGCTTGCCGCTCCGCAAGACGCCTGCGGTCGTAGCCGGGCCGTAAAATTTTTATAATTAAAAATCAATTGCTACGAATATTTGGTCGCGCATCGCTGCAGAACAGCTGCATCTTTTTGGCTAATTTTCCTGGATTGGACTGCACATACATCCAACAGCATAGAGCGGCGATAACTGTGCTAACTAACCTTATGGGGATAATGTCGAAAATTTTTATCATTACATAATTATAAAGCCGCTGTTTTCCTGTGTCTGATGGCACCGCACTATTCTTCTAAACCACGCAATGGATTTCTATGCGGTTTTCACTAATTGAAAGAGCGATAACTGAGGATGGTTTTTGTATAAATTTGTAGATATTTTGTACAAAATAGTAGAGGCGGGCCGCTAGTGTGTGTATAAATAGTATAGCTTAGCCGCGGCTATACCTGCGCGCTGTTGACGACGGACTGGAACCCGGAGCCGCAGAGCCGGTTGATGGCCAGCACGGGCCGGTCCTGCGGGATGCCGGCCTTCAGCGCCGCGTGCCGGGACGTGTAGATGCCGTCCGTTTGGGTGCCCTGGATGGGTGGAAAGGAAGCTTCAACATCGAACTTTAATTCGGTCGATTATGTGAAACGAAACTCTGAAGACTTTGATAAACAGAGGAATCTTAAGTTTTCTTAAGTTTTGATGACTTCCTTGGTCGAGTGGTTTGTACACCGGTTTTCATGGTGTCGCCATCTCAGAGGTCCCGTGTTCGATCCCCAGTCAATTTAGAAATTATTGTTTATCTAAATTGTCTCAGGTCTGGGTGTTTTCTATGTATAATAAGTATGTATTTTAAGTATGTTTATCCGTTGTCTAGTAACCACTTAACGAGTTTCATAACGAAGCTTCTCTTGGGCTAGATAATTGGTGTGAGTGTAGGAAAGTTTATTTATTTATTTATTCCGTCTCCCATAAAACTAGGGGGCACCTGTCTAATTGTGTAATTTCAACACTTATCGCAATACCTTTCAAAGATGTAAACCTACTTCGCACTTGCGCTATTGAGCTGGCAAATTCGTACATGACATCCATCCGTCCCATGGTCTGCGTGCGACGGGGGAGGGGTGACATCTGCACACAAGTGACGTTCCTAATACGCGGCCACCGCCCGCGCTCTTCTTTCCCGCCCCCGCAACCTTTCGCCCCTCGCCCCGCAGATCATGGGACTGACACGTATGAATTTGCCAGCTTTTAAAGTAACTGAGTCAAATAAATCCTGTCCTCGTAGTCACACCAGCTTATTACACCAGTATGACAATCAGGATTTTTTTTCTCGTTTGTCAACAAAAAGAAAGAAACTATGGGTTCATCATTATCATATCAGATCACATGTTTACTAATTCGTCCCAACCTTTAATTTTTAAGTTACAAAAAAAGAAAGAAAATAAAAATATCATAGGGGCTATTTCCTTGAATCATTACGTTAAAACCAAAAGCAAAAATGTAACTAGAATGTTTTATTTTATTACTTACTAAAGTAGTTTAACTTGGACAGCACTAGTTAATAATGACAAGCGATATATATAGTATAGTGTAGTAAAATCAGCAGTGTGTGAAAAACGAGAAAAAAATCCTGTTAGTCATACTAGTAGTGGAATAAATGTGCTCACTGTCATGACCTGGTCAACCACTACCAACCTTGAGCGCGGCGCTGACGGCCACCGTCTGCAGCTAAGTTAGCAACGTGTAGTCAGTCACATGCAGCTACAGGATATTATACTCACTGCGATGACTTTGCTGACCACCGGTGACTTCCTTGTCGAGCATAATTTCCTCCAGGCAAGGACGGCTACTAAGAGCTGCAGTTTCGATTTGTCATGGCGCTGCCTTAGCATTTTATAGTAGCTGAGTTGCTGGCGTCTAGCTGAGTGGTGTGGAACTCATCGCCATGACCTGGGGCATACTGTCACTTCTAAGAGCAGTATTACTTTAATATTACTATGCAAAATTCGTATGAAAACTTGCATAGTAAAATTAAAGTAATGCTGCTATAGAGTTGATGTTAACACCCCAGGCTGACCACCTTATTGTCGAATGGACGGGCGCAACCCCAGCGTCTAAAAAATTTGCACCTATTTCCAAGCAGCTACAGGATATTATTATACTCGCATGACCGCCGACCATCAACGGTGTCTTCCTGGGGTGGTCAGGCGTGACTCAATTCTCCAAGTAAGGACGGCTTCTGCAGTTTCTAATATACTCCAGCCAAATTCGATGATGAATGTTTGTAAACAGAGTATCCTGTCATTTTTTAGTGCAAATAGGTATCTTTACTTTTTCTTGAGAGAGATTCACAAGAAAACAGTTAACTATTGTGTCTTTCTTCCAAAAAACAGTAAAAATCCGAGTGAAACTAGATATTTGCACAAAGAAATGACAGTAAATTGTTTACAAACATTTGTCATCGAATTTTGCTGAGTATAGTCATGGTGCTATGCGCTGTCCTAGCATCCTATAGCAGCTGAGTTGAGTACTCACCGCCATGACCGGGCCACCACATTTTGATTGGTCATGTACTGCCCCAGCATCCTGTAGCGAGACGACAGTTGCCACGGTCTGCTGCTGAGTCACCGGCGTATGGCTGAGTAGTACTCACCGCCATGACCTGGCCGACCACTACGGTGTCGACCTGGTCGGGCGCCACGCCGGCCTCCTTGAGCGCGGCGCTGACGGCCACCGTCTGCAGCTCGGTGGCAGAAGTATTGCGGAACACGCCGCCGAAAGTGCCGAACGGCGTGCGCTTGGCGCCGACGATGAACACTCCTGTACGAATTAATGGACAGGGACAGACATTAACCTTTTGACCGAAAAAGTTGGTAATCGACATTGGAAAGCTTGGCCTATAAGAAAAAGACGGTAATGATCGACAATACATAACTTACTCACAAATTTTATTTTATAATAAAACCTGGCTAATTAACTACTACATTTCACCAGATGTTAAGTGGAAGTGAAGTCCAGGCGCGAGGACAAACTGGTGCAGTGTAAAAGACGTAGCATCAGTCACCTTCATCCTGCCGGCCTACAAAGTGCCTCTTCACGCCTCGTTTGAAGGCACTTATAGATTTTCATGTAATTATTCTTTTTATAAGTTTTAACTCTGATTTTTTTTTAAATTGAATACTCGGAGTACGGGGCAGGGCGACGCGTTTATGCTTTGGAGGTCAAAAGGTTAATAATAACTTATTATCAAAGGTAACAAACAGTATAAATAAGATGAAGACATTACATGGCATTACACATTTCTGGATGCAAAATTATATGTGGTGGATTGAGACAACCCGTTCCACAAGATAATTTACATTCTATATTAATATTTGCTATATTATAGTTTAAACTATACTAAAGGATTGGCATCATATTAATGTAAATAGGGGAAAATGGAACAGGGAAGCGAGGCATTTTACCCTGCAGTGCAACACATGATGCTCATAATAAATTTATCATAGGTACAGTAAGCTTGATAAACATTGACTTTAGGTAGCAAAATCTAGACATATATGATGTAAACACATAAGTTAAATATCTTAATATTAAAATATGTAAATTTGTTATTGTGATATAGTGAATTACACTATCAGCACGTACTCAATAGTACGTGATAATTAAGGTCTTCCTGATTGACAAGGCGTCCTTCCTCTAGTCACGTATAGATGTGATGTTAATTAGTATTTAAGATGATACACTAGAGGATAAAGATTATTGATTCAACGCAAGACATTGTTTCATTTCGGGTCTCCGTCCCAACGCCATTACATGGCGACCGTGACATGGTGTCACAAGTCCGCGCCGCGAAATCGCTAGTTGAAGTCTACAAAATATCAGGAAAATAGTGCTACACGGGCCTACAAGAAGGACGAAGGAAATAAGAAGAAAAACTGTAAGCCAAAATTGTTTAACTATGGGAAACCCACAATCTAAAGACAATATTATTGTCAGTCAATCACCAACTCAATCGGCGGCAGCATCAACTCCCTTGGCCGTTGGGATGCAACTTTCAGAGATCTTTTTACTGACCATCGTCGTTGTACTAGCGGGCTATATAGTACTTAGGCTGCTACGTTACTTCAACGCACGACTATTAGAAGAGGTAGAACGCAGAGCGGTTCGACGGGCAATTGGACCAGCACAGAACGTGTAAGCCAGCACGAATTAATATAACTATGCTACCAAGAATCTATGTGTGTGTGTGAGTGATTTTTTTTTTTCTAAAGTGTGTTCATGGCAAACCTGTCAGAACTCTTGAGTGAGCTTAAGGCTATTAGAGACTCTATTATTAAATTAAGTAAGGACAAACGTTATTCCGCTCAGGGGCAGAATAAGTTTTTAAGAGCAAAGGAAATTAAAAATATTTTTGAACAAATATCTGCAGACTTATGTAAAAAAGGGATAGATGCTGTAGAATTACAAATAACAAAAGCAATATCGTCAAAGTTTTTATGTAATTTTGAGGAAATCGAGTCACTCGTTAACCCGCATCATTCAGAAACGATCACAACCATGGCCACGTTCGATCTAAAAGTCGCGCTCACGCTCCTCCCAGTAGTAGATTGCGACGAAACGCAAATTAACCAACTAATAGACGGAATAGAGTATTATAGTAGTACCCTTAGAAACGAGGACCAGCCTCTGTTAATCAATTTTGTTTTAAAAACTCGTCTTTCTAGCAGTGCTAAAACAAAAATTAATAAGTCTTATGTGTCTGTGGCAGACCTAATAAAAGATATAAAAAATGTTTTAATTCCGATTAAATCATACACAGCCATTTTAGACCGAATGCTACGATGTAGGCAAGGAAACAAGACCATAGAAGTGTTTGGTAGTGAAATCGAAAAAATGTCCAACGATTTAAGTACAGCACAGGCTAATGGAGACGAGTCGGCATATAATTTATTAAAGCAGATTAATGAAAAAATGGCTATCAAGCGTTTCGCTGACGGCCTAAACAATGCTCGTACAAGCATTATAGTTACGTCTAGGTCCGTAAGCACAGTTAGGCAGGCAATAACTATAGCCTTAGAACAAGAAGACTCGGTAGTGAAACCACCAATAAACAATTATGTTAACTATGTTTCGAACCAGCGATTTGAAAAGATAAATAAAAACTATCATCAACAATATAATAAGTCACGTAACAACAACGCGACGAGTCAGCAAGGTCGGGGTCGTGCCTACTATAACTCGAATAGGTTTCAGGGTCAGCGCAACACCAGGTTTACGTCACCTCATAATAAACGTAGGAATGTACATTTCTTAGTTGACTCAGCAGAACAGTCTAATGACGAGAACGAAAGTGAACGTCAGAGTATACGTCAGAACGAACATCATAGCGATGATTTTTTTCGTTCTGAATAGCGCTGAGGTAGATATTTGTAGTTATGGTAGTGGTAATTACGTTTGTTTTACTTGTAGTCAAACTCAAATTTCTCTATTAGTAGACACAGGAGCAAGCATTTCAATTTTAAAGTTAGATTGGTTAAATAAACTCCGTAGCGTGTCCCGCGACGCAAAGCTAGTAAGGGATGAAATTAAGATTAAAGGAGTATGTGGGGATTTAGTATCAATAGGTTATGTTTATCTAGACTTATGTGTTAACAATTATAATTTTAGGCATAAGTTTTATGTGTTTAGCAACTTCCACTGTAAAAATGATGGAATTTTAGGAGAAGATTTTTTATTAAAATATAGTTGTAAAATTAACTATGAAAATAAGCTGGTTACATTACAGGATAAGATAAGTCTAGAATTAGGCTTAGGTAAAAACATAATAACGACTATTCCAGGGAGATGTGAGGTCGTAAAATATGTTTCGTCAGAGATAAAGGGCGAATGTGTCATTTTAGCGGAGGAAGTTATTGCAGGCGTATTTGTAGCAGGCGCCGTGGTAGTAGGAGACGGGAAAAAGATTCCGGTGCGATTTTTAAACACACGGGAAGAAGATGTAAAATTAAATAACTTTAGCCCGAAAATTAGAAAATACTCGGATTATTTCGTATGCTCTTTTGATACGGAAAACGGAAAATCTGTCGAGAGGGTTAAACAACTATTCGATTTTCTTAAATTAAAAACATATCTTGGTGATGAAGAGAGACGGTCTATTGAGAAAATATGTGCAAAATATGCAGATATCTTTCATATGCCGGGTGATAAGCTATCCGTTACAAACTTATACGAGTACAACATTAAACTGCAAAATGACGCGTCTCCTGTTTATGTCAAACCGTATAGAATACCGCACGCTCAGAAGGCTGAGTTAATAAAACAGGTAGGTAAATTGTTAGAAGAAGATATTATCGAAGAGTGTACCAGCGAATGGTCTTCTCCATTATTATTACTTCCGAAAAAAGCTGACAGTAGCGGTGAAAAAAAGTGGAGAATCGTAATAGATTATAGACTTTTAAATAAAAAAATAGTAGACGAAAAGTTCCCGTTACCAAATATACAAGAAATTATTGACTCACTTTCGGGATGCTTATACTATTCTCATTTAGACCTCAGTTCTAGTTATTACCAGCTAGGGTTATCACCAGAATGTAGGAAATTCACTTCTTTTACAGCTGATAAGCAATATCAACTGAAAAGATTACCTATGGGTCTCAAAACGAGTCCTAGCGTATTTTCTAAACTTATGTCTATGGCTCTATCGGGTTTAAATTACGAGATATGTTTTCTATATCTCGATGACGTAATAGTTTTCGGGAAAAGCCTATCGCAGCATAATACAAATTTAATGAGTGTATTTGAGAGGTTTAGGTCAGTTAATTTAAAACTAAACCCTTGTAAGTGCGAATTTTTGAGGAAAGAAATTAATTATTTAGGGCATGTTATTACGCCAAACGGGGTGTTGCCAGACAACAGTAAAATCGAGGTCTTGGAAAAGTTCCCAGTACCTAAAAATGTAAATGAGATTCGTCGTTTTGTGGCTTTTGCGAACTTTTATAGAAAATTCATAAAAAACTTTGCCACAATAGTGTACCCACTAAACCGTCTTTGTAAGAAACATGTCGAGTTTCAGTGGACGGAAGAATGTGACGTGGCATTTCAGACCTTAAAAAAGTCACTTAGTTCATTTCCTGTCTTAGATTATCCAGATTTTGGAAAAGATAATGTTTTCCGGTTGCAAACCGATGCGTCAGGGGTAGCCTTGGGGGCTGTATTATCAAATGGAAATAATAAGCCCGTAGCTTATGCAAGCAGACAATTAAACAGTTCAGAAATAAACTACCCAACCATTCATAAAGAGTTATTAGGGGTAGTGTGGACTATAAAACATTTTCGACCATATTTATACGGACGAAAATTTAAAATATTAACAGATCATAGACCATTGGTTCATTTATTTAGCATAAAAGATCCTAGTAGCCGTTTAACTAAGTTTAGACTTTGTTTAGAAGAATATGATTTCGATATTGAATACATAAAAGGTTCCGAAAATGTAACGGCAGATGCCTTATCGAGAGTCATTATAACATCAGACGAGTTAAAAAATCTAAATTCAAATTTTTTGGGGGTATTAACCCGTTCAATGAAAAGAACCATGGAGCAAAATAATGAACCCGCTACCTCTGGAAGTAGCAGGGTTGAGCCCCCTGTTGATCATAGGCAACCAAGAGTGGTAGATATTATGCAGAAATCACAAAATGATGTAAGGTTAGATATTTGTTCGTATGAAAACTTCGTGAAGTTGAGGAAAAAGAAAAGATACGTCTCACAGACGGGTGATATGTTATTTAGTGACTCTACTATTTACATAAATCAGGAATCTCTACTAACGGAGGCGCGCCGAGACGCAACGATAGGAGAACTGAGTGCATTATGTAAAAAATATAATATTGTAGAAGTCGTTGTGATTAAAAATGGGTTTAATAAAAAGTTTATTAAAATTTTGACCCAAACTTTCATGAAACATAAAGAATTACCGCGGTTATGTATTATTAATAACCAAGTTGAACATGTTACAAATAAAGACTTGATACTTGTTATACTAAATGATTATCATTTATTGCCGACAAGTGGTCATGTAGGCATAAATAAAATGACTAAGAATATTCGAAAAAAATATTTTTGGAGTAATATGCAAAAAGACATAACTGAATATGTGACTCGCTGTAAAGATTGCCAAAAGCAGAAATTTTGTAATAAAAATAATAAAGAGAAAATGGTAATAACCACTACAGCATCTACTTCTTTTGAAAAATTATATTTAGATATTGTGGGGCCGTTGGAGGTCGATAATTTGGGTAATAAATACATATTAACAATACAATGCGAATTGACAAAGTTTGTAGAAGCTTACCCAATACTTGATAAGTCAGCTGAAACTGTTGCTAGGGTTTTTACTGAAAATTTTATTTTACGATATGGTACTCCCAGGGTTATTGCGACTGACTGTGGAACGGAATTTATTAATTCCACGTTAGAAACAGTATGTAAATTGCTAAATATTGATAAGTTAAATTCAACACCCTATCATCATGAGAGTATAGGTTCGCTAGAAAACTGGCACAAACATCTCGGATGTTACTTGAGAATACAAACACAGAATCAGTCGGCAAATTGGAGTACCTGGATACCATATTGGTGCTTTGCTTATAATAATTCTGTAAATACTAGTACCAAATACTCCCCTTATGAACTAGTTTTTGGGAAAACATGTAACGTACTTAGTAATTTAGTTAGTAAAGTTGATCCCTTATATGTATACGACAATTATCCATCGGAGTTAAAATTTAGATTGCAAAAAGCTCATAATGATGCCAGGAACAACTTATTAATATCAAAACAAAGTAGAAAAACTAATTATGATTTAGATTGTAAGGAAGTACACTACAAAAAAGGTGATCTACTCTTGTATAAGAATGAAAATTATAATAAATTGAATGACTTGTATTTAGGTCCATTTGAAGTTTTAGAAGAGCTAGGTACTAATGTAAAAATATTAAAGAATAATAAAGAATATATAGTTCATAAGAATAGGACTAAGATATTTAGAAAATAAGAGTTTACTTTTCAGGGAAGGGATGCCTAGCCTTTTCAGGGGAGGTGTGATATAGTGAATTACACTATCAGCACGTACTCAATAGTACGTGATAATTAAGGTCTTCCTGATTGACAAGGCGTCCTTCCTCTAGTCACGTATAGATGTGATGTTAATTAGTATTTAAGATGATACACTAGAGGATAAAGATTATTGATTCAACGCAAGACATTGTTTCATTCGGGTCTCCGTCCCAACGCCATTACATTATGGTATGCAAACTGTGTTGTGAATAATGTAGATTTAAATTAGTTATCAAAATACCTCACACCTAGAAAGGCAGCTTGTTGACCAGTTGGAGAAAGAAATTGTAGAGTTAGAAAGAATTTGTCATTATTTGTATTGAGTTACGTTAAATTTCTAACTGTAGTAGTTAGACAAAACAACAGAAAGATTGAATAAGTATTAATTTTGGCCATTAGAAAAATGTGATGTGACCATGTCGAATAGCGGTAAAAGAATACTACCACCCCCTTGGGTGTCGTAAAAGGCGACTAACGGACTATAGACTGCACATACATCCAACAGCATAGAGCGGCGATGGGCTAACCGTCACGCTGAGCACATGTGCAGTCGCTATTTGGTGAAAAGTGGACTATGGCAGAGGACTGCCTTTGTTGTTCTCATTGCCTAGTCTCAGTCAACATTTTGTTCAGTCAATCATTATCAATATCAGTCTTTTCAGACCTGTCCACACTACTATGGAGTTTAGGCCATAACATAATCGACTACCCTGATCCAAGTCAGGGGGCTAATTGTTTCACTTCAACATCTAACACAATCGCTTTCAAGTAGAAGTACATTGACTCGAATTATTTAAAAAAAATTGTTGAATAATAATAGTTTAAAAGCAAACTAACGCAGAAATGTACTTCTACTTGAAAGCGATTGCGATAGATGTTGAAGTTATACAATTAGCACCCTGGTTAGTGGTATAAAAAATGTACTATTCCGATTTTTACGATACATGCATGATAAGTACACAGTTAGAAGTGTACCCAAAATAATGAGAGTAAATAGTATAAAATTAATAAAAAATAGATGAATGAATTCTGACCCGGCAACAACAACAAGTCCTGCCTAGCTTAACGTAAATATGCCGCGTTTTACAACAACACCATGCTCAGCCAAGCTAAAAACACTAACTACTATTGATTCAATAGTATTGAATAAGTATTAATTTTATCAAAGGCCTGTACAATCCTTGCTTGTAAGTTTATAAGTTAGCAAACTTTTCTAAAAGTTTGGAATTTGACCCCTCCATACGTCGTCGTCGTAAGTAGTTTGAACCTATCAATGATAAATAAAAAAAATAAAAATACAAGAATACTCACCCTTTACTGCTACAGACATGATGGAAGTATAAATTAACTAATAATTATTAAAGAAAAATAAATTAAATATAGCTAAAGGTAACACTGAATACCACTACCACTAGCTTTGCGACTTTACGTCAATTAAGTTTTGGAATAATGAATGAATGAATTTTGGTTGGATCATGATATGAATGAATCGAACGAATGAATTAAAAGAGACTTCGATTGTAGATTGAGTAGGGGGAGAATCGTCTATGGTATTAGATAACTCATGGATGGACTTATTGTCGGAATCGGAGCGCACCGTAGAGCATTCTGCATCATTCATAAGGAGCGCACGTAGGTACATGCGTAGCATCTCTACTAAGTCTGTGGCACGTACCGTGCCTTGTTTTTTAAGAAACATTGAAAAACTTTATTATTATTAGAAAATGTCACGTTAGAAAAACTTGTATTAGATCAACCTTCCCATTAGGTTGTTGGTTGTTCTTCGATATAAATTAACTGTACTAGAATCACAGATGTACAATATTTATAGGTATGTACGTCTGTGACTAGAATAGAGGCTGATAATTTGCCGGAATCTAGTAATACACTGGCCTGCAAAAATAAGTATCACACTTTTAAAATTTCATTTTTTGCAAAACTACAGAGGTTAGAGATTTAAAATAAAAAACTTTTTATAGCAATATTTATCAGCTTTCTTTGAAATGCTTATAGTAAATTTTATTGTACATTAGTAACATTTTTAAGTCGTGTGTGTCTATTTATCTTGTGTAAGTACTTTAAAAATTATTGCAATTTTAAAAGTGTGACACTTATTTTTGCAGGCCAGTGTAGTTTAAATGTCTTTGGCCGGACGGAATACTTATTGATTTTGTTTGCCCCTACCAGGAACCATCGAATAATTAGTAGGCTGGACCTAGTAGTCTAACGTTGCACTAGGGATGTCGGAAATGAAAAAAAATATCGATATATCGATACATCGATATTTTGAAAAATATCAATATCGGCCTCGATATATCGCGAAAAAAATATCGTTATATCGATATATCGGTCAAATTTTTCACTGGGTTTAAAAAAGGGAAAACCACTAGCTTTTTCTTAAAATCGGATAAAAAATAATTTAGGTGAGCCTAGCCCAGTAATAAAAACAGATTATTTATTTTAAATTATTGTTTTAACCGGTTTACAGTTTCGCAGCCAATATGGGCCACAACAATTGATTAACCTATTGTTATTTTTTTAGGACAGTGAACCTGTTAATCATGCCGCCCTCTAAGTCGGCTCCTGTTGTTAGTCCGCCATATTTACGGTAAAAGCCACTCTCTCTGACGGCACGGAGGAAGCCGTAGGTGTTAAATATTTCATTTTCATCAGGTGGAGTGGGGTCATTTGCCGGGCTTAGTATAAAAAAAATCCGTTGCGTATACGTAACACACATGCACACATGACATGAAGTTGATTGAAGCAACGCACTGACAGTGAGAGTTACACACTCGCTACCACAGATTACATTAATGGAATTCAGCAACATTAAAAAGTTAGATCGTGATGCGATGATAAAAAATAAAAAATATCGATTTTGATACGATTTTCGATATTGTTTATTTTGTATCGATATATCGAAATAAAAAATATCGCCTAAAAATAACGATATATTGAACAAAAAATATCGATATATCTATGTATCTATATTTTATCAACAAGCCTACGTTGCACCCGAAAAAGGTTATGAAAACTAATAAATATTTTGTTAAATTACCCATAAATGCAATTTTTAATTATGTATGATTTGAAGCCATGAACTTATAATAAAGGTTTATGTTTGAAGATTTGAAATCTTCGATCATTGGTATTGTTGATCGAAGCTTGAAATGCTTTAAAATAATATTGGCCAATGAATCTGTATTATGGCCCACCGTCTGTGATTAAGATAAGGCCCATAGAATAATAACAAAGCAGTAAGGCCCCACCGTGCGTCAGCATTACGGAAAATATGCTGATGGGGTGCGTCTACTGCATTCGGATTTCGCATCGGCATTTTCATAGCAGTCTAGTCACAGACGTGTATATTAATATATATATTATTATACGTCTGTGAGTCTAGTAGCATTGACCTAGAAGACATTACTGTCTAGTAGTGGTATTTCTATTTTTCTTACTATTTTTAATAATCTATAATAAAGTTTATCTCTGTATGATATCAGGGTCTGCCACCAGACTCACACAGTTCATTATTAAAAAAAAATCTGGCCAACGAAAGCTGAACCTCATAGTTATTTGATTGGCAACACTTTGTCTCTATGTGTGTCTATATAAGGTGTCATTTCGTATGTCAAATTGAAATTTTTCTAAGAAAATTGCAGTTGAGTGAGTGACCCTGTGCCACCCAGTCATGATTTTTTTAATTTGCCGCGTTTTTCCTGGTTCAGCTTTCGTTAACCATACTTCTACCAACTCATCACATGTCTTGGGTGTCGTAAAAGATGACTAACTGAATAAAAAACTGCTCTTATATCCAGCAGCCTTGGGAGACGATGGGTTTACTAGCTGTCACGCTGAGCACTGTGCAGTTGTTGTTTGGTGAAATATTGTATGGTATGTTTGTCTATGCTGTGCTGTTAGTAGCTCATTAATAGAAAAAAGTATGTAGGTTACGTTTTCGTCTCTAAGACCCTATCTTTCTAGGCCAAAATGCACACAATCGGTTCAGCGCAGCGGTTTAAACGTAAAAGCGTGAGGGCGATGAATATGCTTAAGACGACCCAGAGCATTTTGAAGGTATAAATGGATGATAAACTGCAGTCGTACCGTTTAATATTTCTAAAAGTGAAGCTGAAAAGAAATACATCATAATAACATAATAACTTGATTTTGTGAAAGTATAAATCGTAATAGTAGTCGCTAAAATTTCGTTATATTGCAAAATTCTTTACCAATTTAAAAACAGATCTGCAGGCCTATTTTATAACTCGACTGACATTTAAAATGATGAACACCCAAGGAAATTCGTCGTACTTTTTACTGGCAACTATAGGTTGTCAAGATCGTGCTTACCGCGCCCGCGGGGTACAGGGGTTGGCGGGAAGGAGGTAATACGGGAAAGCGAGCGCGCCGCGTGCCAACTAGAGGTGGTTAATATAGCGCATAGCGCCATATTCTAGCGCGCTGCCTGTAAATCGCGCGTATCACGTGCTATTTATTTAGACGCGTTGGCGCTATGCGCTATGAATATCGCGTGATCGCGCGCGGCAACCTGCAGCGGCGCTGGCAATCGTCGCGTGCGCGCTAATGCTATCGGACGTACGTTACGTTTGTTCTCGCAGCACGTTAGGTACGTTTCGCGCGCGATCTATTTATTCTCTCTCGCAGCACATTATACACGTTTCGCGCGCGATCTTTTCGCGCAGAACGTTAGGTACGTATCGCGCGCGATTGTTGTAATGTAAGATTAGTTAATATTTTAAATGTAATATAGTAAAAGTATGGCATACGGACCTCGTTATGTGACTATGTGTGAGGTAGTATAGTTTATGTATATATAGAAGAGCTGCCGAAGAGCTAGAAAAATATGTTTGCTTTAAGACTAAATGCGACGCATTCAAAAATAATATTTTTGTATAGCACGTAATCTGTCCAACGAACGATATGTAAGGTAACGTGCTACGAGATCTAGCGTGCTCTATGATTAATCGCGCCTGTCGAGCGCCCACACGCTTCCTAAGTCATAGCGCGCTAAAAATATAGCGTATTTTTTAGCGTGCTATAAATTTATAGTTTATAGTCTTTCGCGTGCTATTGTTTTATAGCCGTTTTGAACAACTCTAGTGCCAACCAAGGACTGCCAGTCGTCGGAGGTAGTTTGCCGCGGCCACTTGCGCGCGCAATTTCGTTGGACGCACACGAGATCACAATCCGAAGATGACCAAACCGTTTGGAACACAGGCAAAAGAAATTGTGTATAACGTATACACATATAGTGCGACATAAAAGAGTAGAAATTAAATAATCCAGAACTAAATTCACTCATTTTTTGGCAACATTGATTATCTGTCATTAATGTCAAGTGGTTGTTTAACTCTGTCCGTGGTTACGATTTAAATTGTTGTTTTAGTGATATTTCTACATTCCTGGATTTAAAACACTAATAACATGATTATGACCATCCGTGGCGGTTCTCGTAACATAATATACCTATAAGGATTTTTTTGCAAAGTTTGGCAGAATTTCAATACGGAACTTTGTTACGTAATCTGGAGGATATTTACCAACGTACAGCAGATTATACTGGTAAGTAAGTTATAAAAGATGTTGAAAGTATAATTATCTAAAATATGCCTATGCGCATTCGGCTAAATTCCGTGAAACAATCAGTATTTTTAAATATTTTTAAAAGTTTTGGGGTTATGATATTACAAACAAAAATGTTGGTTATTTTAGTTCGACTCGAGAATCTTGAACTTTTGAATTTATTGGGACATTTTATCAAGTGTTAAGGGGTAGAATGTGGTAAGTATAGTAAATTATGTGGGTTGGCTTTTGAATCGAGTCGCCTGAATTTGAAGAAACTAACACTGTTGGGGGGGGGTCGTAGGGTTCTTAAATAAAGATTTATTAACATTTTAGCTGCCGCTGTTGCGTTAAAATATTTAAAAAACCACTTGAAAGTTTTGCCAAAATCGGATACGAAAAATTACACGTTTTTAGGTAATACAATACCATATTACAGAACCGAAGTGTGGGGAGGGGGAGGGGGTGCAGCCCGCTACGGCTCGGGGGGCGAAGCCCCCCGCCATGAAAAAAGTCTAAAGAGTTAATTAGGTTAGGTTAGTAAGTATGTTGACCAAAACGCGCGTGCCGAGCGAGCGAAGCGAGCGTGCCGCGGGAGCGGCCGGCGAAGCGCCAAAAATGAGGTTTTTGTAAATTTCCATATTTTTAAAAAGTAACATAACTTAAAAATTACTTGTCTGCGGCAGGAGGGGTAAGTGGGGGGTACTCCTCTCTCCTTCCCTCCCGTTCGCCCACCAATTAAGGAGACTCGATTCAAAAGTTTTACCATGATACTGTAGAACTCGTAAAGGTTGGGGGGCGTTTGTTTTAATAACAACAACCTTTATTTAGTATACGAGTTCATTTATTGTATACTTTTATATACATTTACAATTACATATTTACAATATAAAAATAACATGGTCAAGTCTACCCATGTTGGCACTTCAGATCGTTCTCTTCTAATTCCCGGTTTGACATCTTGTCATTTCAAATTATGTTTTTAATAAATTACTATAAAGTAAAACCAGCCAGCGCCCTAACATGGTATAAACTCTACATTCCTCCCGACCTGGGGAAAAAAAAATTTTTAAACAAAAAAAATTTTTTTCCAACTTTTTTTTTTACATTTCTACCCATTTCTAAACATTTCTAAACATCCTAGCAGAAACGGGAAAAAAATACATACAAGAATGATTCAACCTAAACCCGACTTGGATTTAGCTATTCGAAGAATTAAACTTCGAAGAACTTGGCACATATAAACCCGTCAAAACTATATACCTATTTCGAATCATCCTCTAAATTACAAACTAACACGACTCATATACATCACCCTTAACAAAAATTACATAACTAACTTTATCAATCTGCATGTTAAAATATTTAATGTTAATGCAGAGAAAAATTCCAACTTTCTAAGGGTGTGATAGTCGTTCTTAAACTTAAGCTTTATAGCAAGACTCAAAGCAGATACTATCAACTTATCAATAGGAAAAAATATTCTACACCATTATATTTAAAACTCTCAAGAATTCAAGAGGCTCAAGTACAAGGTAAGAAATGGAATCCCCAAAAACATGTCAACTATCCCACGTTATGACTTGATACTCAACAATACAATATTCCGTCATAATCTATAGAATTAGGGAATTATTGATTAAACTTTAAGGCAAAAGATAATCCCTCTATTTCCAATCCATTACTTAGGTAGAACTTCTTCTAAGTAATTCCGAATGCTTATGAGAATAGTCACTCTATTCTACACCAGAAATTGCTTATCGTGAGAAAAATTTATTAACTCACTACAAACTATTAAAATAAAAAACTATTAATTAACCCTATACTACTACTATTCCACTACTCCTATAAATCAAATAACCTACAACATCATACTCCTCCATACTACTAACTCCTTAACCCTTCATAAACTAATGCTCTAAATACTCAGCCCTATAACTGCATACTACATACTGCTAACTCCTAAACCTTCACCAACTATGCTGTAAATACTCAATCCTTTAACCCTCAGTAATTATAACACACCATTTACAAACCAGATACTAACCCTATATCCCATCACTTATGTGTGTGAAACCCAAATCAGGAATCCATGACAAATAGCTTATTGCCTAATCATGTTACACCAAATAATAGAATTAGTCGACTAGATCTACCAATCTAATTCTACTTAACCCTTACATCTCATTACCTTCCTCAAATATTTACTTTACCAGCATTCAACATTACATATACGTTAATAAACCTATCTCACGTTTTTTAACAATATTTCCTTTCTAATTATATCAAACTACTACTTATTATTTGTAGTTGGGCCTCTTTTTCAAACATCAATGCTCAAGGACCTCTTTTTCATACATCAATGCTCCCTGCCATCATTAGTTTATCTAAAATACGTTATTCTTATTTCCCTCGTTCATTTTGAAACATTAAAACACATATTAGTAAATAACTATGACAACATATAACTTAAAATTAACCTACTAAAGCCTTCCCTTTTTACACAAACTTATGATAATTTACAAACATACATACACAATAGTGTCTACAAACACACATCATCGTGACATGAAATGCTTTAGGCGATTTGTATGAAAAACGAACTTAACAAGCCACCAACATTAGACCTCCTATCGCTTAATGATTCTATATGCCATTGATAAAGACGTGCCAGTTTCGTACATCTGCCAATAACTCGCCTTGGAACATAATAAAACTAAATCATTGACGTTAAAGAATACCGGTCTAACTCTTACGTAGTGCCTTCGTAAATGATCTACTCATACGACCTACCTGTTCTATCGAATTTTCGTTTTAGGATAACCCGTTCCTAAATCTACATTAGTTACAAAACGTTTTTCCTCCACCGGCAAGGAAAATTCACCACTATTTGGTGCCTTCAAGAAATATACGTAATCATTGTTACGCAATTTCTGAAAATCAATAAAGTCAACAATTGATTGATGCCTGTCACTTGTTGACACTGTAATATTTGTGAATTGCGGAGCACAATGAAATACGTCTGTATCGAACAATGGTTTAATGTGAGAAGAAAGTAAGTACCGTACATGAAGTTATAAGAAAGTATGTTCAGATACCCTCGACTTATAGTCCACTAAACACATCCTTAATCTATTGTGATAAGGTTGAAAATAATATCTAACACATACATTACACCCTACCACTTATTTATTACTTAAATGTAAATATACATCTATCCAATAATATGAAAATGCCAACAACAAATTAACACACTAATTACATTTAAAAAGTTACGGGGTTGCCGAATCTTTCGACGGGTCTACGGACCCGAATAGACCTCTCAGGAACGTTCACTGGTGGTGCAGTGGCCGGTGAAACTACTACCATGCCTGTGCCTTCGCTACTTTCAGCTGACTCCGAACTGGGACACGAAAGAATTGAAATTGGTGATCTTTTTCTTATTTGGTCTATATGCCTCTTAATAAGTTGACCGTTCTCCCGGGATACTGTATAATTACGGGAGCCTAATATTCTCTCAATTTTACCCTTAGCCCACTTATCATTACCCGTGCCAAATTCCCTAATCCATACCTCCTCACCTACCTCAAAGCTACGCGAGACACCCCCAGCCTTTCGTACCTGATTTTCCTGCGCTTCTTGTACGCTAGCTACAGCATTACTGTTTCCAGTACAGATAAGATCCAACCTAGAACGTAAATTCCTATGTTGTAACAACATGGCTGGTGATTGACCAGTCGAACTATGAACAGTGTTACGATATGCAAAAAGATAAGACTGGAGTGCTGCATCCAAATCGATTTTCTCGTGTAAAGCTTTTTTTAAAGCTCTTTTGCAGAGCTTAACTGCGTTTTCGGCCGCACCGTTTGAAGAAGGGTGGTACGCCGGAGCGAAAGTATGACTTATTCCATTATTTTTCATAAAATAACCTAACTCTTTACTAGTAAAGGGCGGTCCGTTGTCGGAAACAATCTCTTTCGGAAGACCAAACCTAGAAAAAATTTCCCTTAAAACTTTAATTACATCCCCGGCCGACGCACGAGTCATCTTATATGCTTCAATCCATTTTGTTGTTGAATCCACTATTACAAAAAATATAAAACCGTTAAAAGGGCCCAAAAAGTCCATGTGTAGTCTACTCCAGGGTTCCGCGTGATAAACCCAAGGTTTCGGCGGCGCGTGTGGCGGAGCCGGAGCGTCCAGCGCGCACACTACGCATTCTCGACAAGTTCGCTCGATATCCGCGTCGATTCCCGGCCACCAAACGTAACTACGAGCTATGCTTTTCATTTTTACTACACCCATGTGTCCCGTATGCAATTCTTTCAAAATACAGTCGCGTAACTCAGACGGTATCACCATTCGATATCCCCACATAATACATCCCGAGTCTAAATATAAATCATTTCGCCTCAAAAAGTACGGTTCTATGTCCGGCGATGGACACTTATTTGGCCACCCTGAACGCAAAAACATATAAATGCCCGTTAAAGTTTTATCCTTTTTAACTTTTTCATTAACTAAGTCTCTTGTTACAGGTAAAAAATCTTGAACAAAATTAACATAAGTTTTAACTTCTTTCTCCATACTACAGCTATCGACGGGTAACCTAGATAATGCATCCGCGCTATTTTTTAATGTCGGTACATACTCAATATCAAATTGATACCCCGATAAAATAACCGCCCACCTTTGTAATCTGCTGGCCGCCATCGTAGGTATACCTGCCTTTTCTCCAAAAATACTAACTAAGGGTTTGTGGTCTGTCTTTAACAAAAAATTTCGGCCGTACAAATATTGATGAAATTTTTTAACGCCATATACGATAGCTAACGCTTCTCTTTGTATTTGCGAATAGTTAGTTTCTGCTGAACTGAGCGTGCGTGATGCAAATGCGATAGGTCGCTCGCGGCCGTCGCGCATCTTGTGAGATATGACGGCTCCTACCCCGCTCGCGCTCGCATCCGTCGTCAAGATGATCGGTAGCTCCGGATCATAATGAGCTAATACCTCACTCGAAACTAATAATTGCTTCACCTTCGTAAAAGCTTCTGTACACTGCTCTGTCCAAATAAATTTAGAATCCTTCTGTAATAACTTATACAAAGGCGATAGCAACATGCTGATATTTTTTACGAATTTAGCATAGTACATTACTAAACCTAAAAATGATCTTAACTCAGAAATATTTTTCGGCACGGGCGCTTTATGAATCGCCCTCAACTTTTGTGGACAAGTATGAACACCCTCTTTACTAATTACGTAACCTAAATAAGTTACCGATTCTGCAAAGAAAGTGCATTTCTCTTTTTTTACTTTTAAACCGAAATGCTTTAATCGCTCCAAAACTTTGTACAGTGTCTCTATATGTGACTTATCATCCCTTCCCGTCAAAATCAGGTCATCCAAGAACACCCCGACCCTCGGCATGTCCGCAAACATTTGTTCTAACTTCCTTTGAAAAATACCAGGACTCGATGAAAGACCATAGATTAATCTGTTATATTTAAAAAGACCTTTGTGTGTATTAATCACAGTAAATAATTTAGAGGGTTCGTCAAGCTCAAATTGTGCATAGGCCTGTGATAAATCGATTTTTGAAAATTTTTCACCCCCATGTAATTTAGTCAACAAGTCCTCCACTTTGGGTAAAGGAAAACGGTCTACTTCAAGGCATTTATTTAAAGTGATTTTATAGTCACCACAGATCCGTATAGATCCGTCCTTTTTAATCACGGGTACGATCGGTGTAGCCCAGTCCGAAGTCTCGACCGGCGTGATGACGCCGTCGCGCTGCAGCTGATCAAGCGCGCGCTCCACCGGCTCGCGCAGCGCATAGGCGAGGGGTCGCGCGCGTCGGAACACCGGCTCCCGCACGCGCAACGTCACTGCACCACCCGTGAACCGACCCAGGCCTTCGTCCAACACATCACTAAATCTGGAAGTTAACGAATCCACATTGAATGCCGAACTGGTATTAAAAAAATTACAATGTAAATCTGAAATGTTTAATCTTAACTCGTATATCCACTGGCGGCCCAACAATGGGTTCTTGCCTTGTTCAACCACAAACAGATCTAAGGGAATGCATTTATCTCTAAACTTAACGTTTGGTCTAATTTTCCCACCGGAGTTATTTTTAAACCAGTATAGAAACAAAGTACTACATTGGTTTGCAATAACGGTAAATTGCAAAATTGTTTTTTGTAAAAATCGTAACTAACGCAAGAAATAGCACTCCCGGTATCGATTTCCATAAGAATATTTTTATTCTCTATTTCGATATACTTCGTTAGGGGCTTGTAACAATTATAACCATTATTAGGACTATTAAAATTATTTATATGTACCTCTAAAGATTCCAAAGCTTCTTCCGTGTAGCTACCGTTATCTTCCTTTACCTCCATAGTGTGCACTGATGTCTTATTCCCCATGCGAGGACACACTTTTTTCAAGTGCCCTTCCCTATTGCAAACTCTGCACGTATACATCAGAAATTTACATCTATCCGTATCGTGAGCTGCTCCACATGCCTTGCAACGCCCGCGTTGTCTCGTTGCGCCTTTAGATTGTGACGCCGCTCCCGCCGGCGCCACAACTATTTGTCTTCCCCGTACATCGAAGCCTCGCAAGCCCCGTTGGCCCTCATCCCACTGCGACCCTGTATCGAAGCCCCGGCCGCGCGGCGCGCGCCCCGGCGTCACGTGCTGAACCGTCGCTAACCGGCCCGCCAGCTCCCCGCTGCTGGTGTGCGTAATGCCTCGCAATTGCACTGCTGCCGCGTCCTGCTGAGGGCCTAGTCAATTGGCAAACAAATGAAACGCTACGAAATCTTCGCTACGATAAACCGAATGTATGGGATTGACATAAGCAAAAGTTACCTACGACGTAAAATTTACGCTAAAATAGACCTAATTGACAGTTTGACAAGCCAAGAATCGCTAATCTAGCGATCTGAGTGATCGCTAGATTAAGCACATTGAAGATAAAAATTCACACAAAATGGCGATTGTTTGATCAGCTGATGAAGGAATAGTTGTGTTGTGTTGAAAGTTTTGTTTAAAATGCTCTTTTTAGGGCTATTGTGGACTGCGATAATCAAGTGCTCAGGCGCTAAGGAAGAAATGTTTCCCTACGTTACTTGGAGCAAAGTAACGAAATCGAGTTTGTTGTACTTGTGAATAGTTCTCAGAGTTCTCGTTTACGAACTTTAAAATATTTAGATAAGGTCTGCCGGGAATTGCGTGCTGTTATAGTTGTTGCGATGTGAGTGACCAAATAAATGTGTGTCATGCAACATTTTCCGCAACGAAGAGCAAGTCGCTGCATAACAATTTGTAGGGGCTCTCAAACCATACAAACATTTGGGCCAAATAAATCCACCTAAGTACCTTTAATCATGACAAGAAAGGTCAAGATTAAGACAACAGTAAGGGACTTTTTGTATAAATATTAAATGTAACCTATCCATAATGTCCATTTATCAATTTATAACTTAGATTGCCTATTTGTTTTACAGGTTCCAATGAAGATTTAATTTGCCAGGTAGCTTAGAGTATTAAACCAAGGCTCTAAGTGTAGTAAGGTGTACCTATTGACTATACCCTATAAATCTTATACAGACAAGCATCTTTCTTAATAGGAAAAGATATCAGTCCTTACATTCAAACGGTAAGTTTTAATAAATAAATTATTACTTACATAATAAAGGTAAGTATTATGCCTATTATTATATTGGGATTTACCAGGAAATGTCAGTTTTGTTAAAATTGCTAGAATAAAGAGTATTGACATAAAGATAAAACTATTTTATGTGGTTTTGCAGATTTGAGACGACGATTCAAAAATCTTAAATGTTACCTCATAATTTGGAGGATGGACTTCCTCAGAATGGTGAACAAACATGGTTATTTGGTAAAAAACAATATCAAGCAATTTTGTATAATACATAGGTACTTACCTACTAACTTTTTATCTATGACAATTTTCTATAAGTAAGTATATTGTTCTAATTTCTTAGGAGATTCTGGATACCTTCAAAAAGCATGGTTAATGTAATAACAACAATATTTAATGCTGCATCAGACTCACAAGAAAGGAGGGGTGTGTACCACATGTCATATCCAACAATGAAACTGCATTGAACATGGCTTTGGCATCGTTGAATTTAGTTATTTATATGATTTTTTTTGTGGAGCTCTAATGTTGTCAACGTTTTTATTCTACAAAAAGGAGCAGTCTGTGCCATAAATATAGTTAATTTAGTTCTAAGTTTATTGTGCTTTATTTAAAAAGATTTACTTATGTACAAAAAAACAATACCTTCGTTGACAACATTTTTATTTTAAGAAAAGGAACAGTGTGCCATAAATATATTTAACCCATAAAATAGTGATTTGGTTTATATGATGGGGAAAAATTAAGTATAAAGTTAATTTAGTTCTAAGTTTATTGTACTTTATTAATAAGATTTACTTAGGTAGGTACTACTAAAAAACAGTACCTTCATAAACACACAATTGGCATTTATTTTTATACACATATAGTTTTAATGTCAATAAGAGAAAGTGAAGCCTCATATTTAATAAACTTTGACTTTGAGAGAGTTAGGTAAGGAAATAAGAATATATTAAGAAATACAACATTAATGTTATTTTTTACTTGATATTTAATTTTACTTACAGTAGGTACCTATAGAAAATGTTTAAGTACCTACTTATATCAATTTCTACTAGTCATAACATTAAGCTATTGAAGTTGTACTTGATTCATTATCAACATACAAAAGTAATTATATGTATAAACTTGCATTATTATTATTCGATTATTAAATCTGGTGGGTTCTATTGTGTTTGTTATAATATTGTTTTTTCTTTAAATAGGTGGCTTAACATAAGGTGGCTTGTTATACATATAATACAAATTAAGTTCCATATCTAGCATACTCTGTAATAGTTTAGTTATTATCAATTTGGCGATTGTGAAGTAATCGATTGTAATTGTTGCTTGAGTTTGTAATGTTACTATCACATTTTTATTTGTGTGAATCTGTAAATGGTTTGCTGTTTCACATTTTCAGTGTTATACTTTTTATAGAACTGTCGATTCACTTGTGAATATAAAATAAATAAATAAAATTAATTGTTTTAAATTATTTTTGGTAAATATATACTACCTACCTACTAACTTTTTATGTAAGTATGACAATTTTCTATAAGTAAGTATATTGTTCCAATTTCTTAGGAGATTCTGGATACCTTCAAAAAGCATGGTTAATCATAATAACACCAATATTTAATGCTGCATCAGGCTCACAATAAAGAAGGGATGTGTACCACATGTCGTATCCAACAATGAAACTGCATTAAACATGGCTTAAAGTTGTACTTGATTCATTATCAACATACTAGGGTAATTATATAAAATTAATTGTTTTAAAATTATTTTTGGTAAACATATAAATAATCCTATGTTTTATTTTGAAACATTATCAACCAACTCATAATGAATGGCAGTGAAATAAATAATGTAAAATAAATAAATATTTTAACTTGTCGCGTAGAGACCACGATCATGTCATTGTGTCTGTGAAGGCGTATATTTAATAAATGATTTGACTTTTAATTTCAATTATTTTCGGTACCTACCGCTATAAATAAGTAACAATGAAACAATCCTATATTAAGGCGATGTTGTCTTCATCGTCATCCTATGAACGTCCTGAACGTTCCCACATGAACGACAGCACTAAGGCAGACTGGGCTATAACAGGCTTAAGCCCTGAGCCAATACAACCGCAGTGTGCTTTACGTGCCTTCCGAAGCACGGAGGAGCTCGAGACGCTTTTTATTTGGTTACCCATCCTTTAGCTCGGTAATGTGAAAGTTGCGTAACTAACTGGCAAGATCACAAACCGGTGCGGCGCGGGCGGGGACTTTTTGCATTAGTTAAACCTCTAGCATTACCTTTCAAGTAACAGTAAGTACCTACATTGCTTCGCTAGTTTGCATATTTTAAAATTAGTTTTAATTTAACTAGCAAAACCATGTACTTGGAATGTTTTTTATTTTATTTTATTTAGGACAATAATCAATTAGAAAAGTAATGTGATAGGTGTTGTAGTTAGACAACTAAACCCGAAAGCCTTGGCTGCGTTCCGTGGCTTCACTCGAGTGCACTCGAGCGCACTCCGACGCGCGCTCTACCCGTTCCGTGGCTTGGTGAAATTTTACTCTGACGGCTGTCAGAGCGTAGTTTCATCCGTTCTGTGGCTCAGAGCGCAGCAACCAAACAACCATCAAATCGGATGGTTGTTTTTCACTCTGACAGCTATTTGACGTTTATATCATTGTTATAGTGTCAAATTTTGCAATTTATGTCAAAACGTCTCGAAAAATTCGACCTGTTTGTTTCGTATTGTTTTGCTTTTTAATAATTAGGTTTAAAAATTGTATAAAAGTGGAAAAAATGTAGACAAAAGAAGAGTTTTCTCTCGTTTTGGACAGGAATACTTCAGAAGAGGTTATAAAAACAACTCGATCGTTCCGTGGCTCAATTGCAACTCAAACGAGTTAAACTTTAACCAAACAACTACACCCAGAACGACGGAACGCACTCCTTAACCGCTACGCCATAGAGTTACTTTAGGCGATGTACTCATACAAGATGCAAACGTTTTAATCACTACCTAGTGGGTACTCGCATCTAAGATCAAACTGTTTAAATGTTCGCGCGGTTTGTAACATTTAGTGTTATCACTTATTTCATTACAGACGGACGTCAAGTTGTTAATATTTGAGAAATTCTTGGCAGCAAGCGTTTGCTTGTGGTCTTCAGTCTTAATTTATTTATATTATAAGCTGAAAAATGGGTTTGGTCTCATATCAATATCATATTATGGTGGGTAAGTCACTCGTCATCATTATAAGTACTTATTTACAAACGTGCTTGCCTGGCGAACTTCCGGCGAAAAAAGCGATTGATTCATTTTTCAAATTGTCTCAAGGAGTCTACCCGAATTTCTTAGTAAAGTGACATTCAATTCACTAAAACTCAAAAGGATCGGTGTGGTTACTACCTATTTATTAATCTTACATAAGCGTTACATTATCATCAAACAAAAAAATACTAAGACAAGCCTGTATGTTCTATATCCCTTAGCTTATCGATATCGATGTAGCCTAGCGAATTTGATGAGCGATTTTGAAGCTGTCACCGGTCGAGCGTTTGCCAGTTGACTAGGCCCTCTGAGCCGCCTCCATCGACACAGCGATTTGAAAAGCTTTCGTTAAAGTCACTGCTTCTTCCACGAACAACCGTTGTCGAATATTCTCATTATGTAATCCGCACACGAACTGATCTCGTAAATTGTTGTCTATTTCTGCATTGAAGTCACAGTACTTACATATTTTTTTTAAATCGGTCAAATACTCAGCAATCGATTCGTTATCGCGTTGTATCCGTTGGCGAAATTTGAATCTCTCCGCTAGCATACTCGGCTTCGGTTGAAGGTAACTGCGCATCAAAGTTACCAGTTCGGCCACTTTTTTGCTGGTTGACTGGGAGTACATAACGTCACTAATAATTCGTAACTAGTGCTGCCCATCACCGTAATCAACGTTGGCACCTTGTGTTCATCTATGACCTTGTTAACAATAAAATACTGCTCCAATCTTTCTATGTACAAAGTCCAATTATCCACCTGATGGTCGAAAGGTTCTAATCTTCCCACTGACATCTTGAACTTATGCCGTAGCACTTGCACACCCGGGTCTTATTTATCTCGTCGCCAATGTAATATTTGTGAATTGCGGAGCACAATGAAATACGTCTGTATCGAACAATGGTTTAATGTGAGAAGAAAGTAAGTACCGTACATGAAGTTATAAGAAAGTATGTTCAGATACCCTCGACTTACAATATTTATAATGTCGACTTATAGTCCACTAAACACATCCTTAATCTATTGTGATAAGGTTGAAAATAATATCTAACACATACATTACAGACACATCAATGTTTTTCTTTTCCGCGCCCGGCTCGGAACTTTCTAAAACAATTGCCTGATATAGAACATTCGATGACCTATCTGACTTTTGTTCTAACTTCAAACTTTCTAAACCAATTGTTTGACATGGAACATTCGATGACTTACCTATCTTTTGTCTAACAAGCGAACTCGATTTTTCCGAATCCTGTCTTGCAACAATAGCGGCTTTACCTATTTCGCTCGACACATTTGGCTGAACTAAATGAATATCTCCTAACTTTTGTCTAACAATCGAACTCGATCTTTGCGAATCCTGTCTTGCAACAAAAGCGGATTCATCTTTTTGGCTCAACACATTTTGCTGAACAGAATGAATATTTCCTAACTTTTGTCTAACAATCGAACATCTTTCAGAGTCCTGTCTTGTAACAAAAGCGGATTCATCTTTTTGGCTTAACATTTGGTTGAACAAAATGAATTTTTCCTTGGGAAAAAGACACATAATTGTTATAAAAATCAATACACATTTTATTCTTTATTAAGAAATCCTGACCTAATACTACACTACATTTTAAGTCAGCTATAATTATAAATTCTTGTTTAAATAAAAAATCGCTCAAAGAAAACATTACATCGCATTTTCCAACTACTTTTAACCTACTACCATTACTCGCACTAATACATCTATTTTCTATATCTCTACATTTTATTCCTATCTCATCCGCGGCAACTTGACTGATGCAGGAAACCGTGGCACCTGTGTCTACAAGAGCTACACAATTTACCTCATTTGTAGAAAATACTAATAATGGCAATAACGCAGAAGAAGGTCTAACCTGTTGACTAGCTTCATCCATCGCTTGCAATTTTACGTCAGATGTGTGCGCTTGCAAAAGACCAGACGACATCTCAAAAACATCACCGTCGCGACAATTGGCCTTCTTTATTGTCGGCGCGGTGGAAAACCCGGCTGCGACTGCGTTTTCCTAAAATTAGAACTTAAATTATAGCTATTTGAAGGTGCAGGTCCTGGTACAACGCGGCATACATCTTGCACTTCCGTCGTCATTGGCGGACCAAATGGATTGGGCGTACTATGATCACCTCCCCCACCAACAAACTTATGAACGAACGCAGCAGGATTCTGCGCTAAGTTCATCTGCTCTTCACGTGCTTGTGGATACACCTTCTCCAATTGCAAAATAACCTCCCTGAGGTCTCTTTTACACGCATAGTGAGAATATGCTAGTTTATTCTTGAAGTAAGGCTTTAATCCCTTCAAAAATTGCGTAATGAACGTGGAATCCTTGGTTATATTTGCTTTGCTAGCCAACTCCGATAAATTATAAAAATGCTCGCTCAGGCCTTTCTGGTCCTGCTTGGCATTATAAAACAATTCAGAGTAATCACACACTTCAAATTCTTCCCTCAATTTATCCACCACTTCTTCAAAGCTTTTACATGAAGCTTTTATTGATCGGAAATAGTGAAGTGCAGACCCTTTTAAAAATGCTGGCAACAACAATAACTGATCCTCAGAGCTAGTGCACTTCTTATAAACTGCTACTGCTTGGAACTGCTCCAGAAACTCTTCCACCGACTCATCAAAATGACCCGTAAAACAAGTGACTACGCGATCCATTTTGCTTAAAAAAAAATTTCCTCTTCTTTCAGGTATAGATTATCTTAATTTCTTTTCTATTCTTCATTCTTTAACACTTAGCTTATTCACCATTCTTTTCAGTGCTTTCGTGCCACCTGAAAAACGGAAACTTTTTCGCGCACGGCCGGCTCTTGACGCCTCCACCATTGTAGAACTCGTAAAGGTTGGGGGGCGTTTGTTTTAATAACAACAACCTTTATTTAGTATACGAGTTCATTTATTGTATACTTTTATATACATTTACAATTACATATTTACAATATAAAAATAACATGGTCAAGTCTACCCATGTTGGCACTTCAGATCATTCTCTTCTAATTCCCGGTTTGACATCTTGTCATTTCAAATTATGTTTTTAATAAATTACTATAAAGTAAAACCAGCCAGCGCCCTAACATGGTATAAACTCTACAATACATAACCTCAAAATACAAGAAAATTAACATAACTTAAAAACTACTTGTTTGCAGCAGGGCACTTCTTACCTTCACCACCCCCACCCCGATTCAGGCGACTCGATTCAAAAGTTTTACCAGTTATGTTTATAACTCAGTCCATAGGACTAAACAATTTTGGTTTTGTTATTTTTTATGAATATATGTTTTTATTGTTCTAGGTGTGTCTGAAAGTACTGTGCGGAGAATAGCAAAACAAGGCTCCGAAAATGATGGAAAATTTTCGACTCCCGCTAAACACCGAAAGGGTCGACTTACAAAGGAACTCGATGACTTTGATATGTGTGCAATCCGTCAGAAAATGATTTTTTTCCACTGTAAAAAAAGAAATACCAACAATATGCAAATTAATAGCTCAATTAAGGCAACTTATTGGCTATGATGGAAGCCGCGAGCATTTGCGAAACTTGAAGAGTATCTGGACTTTAAATTATTAGTTTTATATCTAAATAAAAATACGTTATGAGTACAATGGCTGTTTTCATTAACTACTACATACAAACTACTCAAATTAATTATTTTAACGACCTCCTTAGCTGACAGGCGAGCACCCCGGACTTGGCGTCGCCATCTCTGAGGCCCCGGGTTCGATTCCCGGTTGGGTTAATGTAGAAAACCAACTTTTTTATATTGTCTCGGATCTGGGTGTTGTGGTACCGTCGTTGTTTCTGATTTCTATAACATAAGTGCCTTAGCTACTTCCTTTATATCAGAGCAATGTGTAAGTGATGTTTTCCAATTATATAAAAATATTAAATAAAAACAAGTATCAAGACCAATTTGATCGACCTATCAGGGTTGCTGTGTTAACGACAACAGCTCCCTCATTTATTTTCTACTCTTTTATGTCGCACTGTACTTTAAAGAGCGCAAACAGGATCGTTCTTTGAAGGAATACCAGAATGACAAACGACGAAGAAGAAATAGACATAGATTACGTTGATTAAATTTTAATGTCTTCCTTGCATTATATTAGTTAATTTGCTTAATTACTTTATGATATTGTAATGTATTATATCTAATAAACCTGATTTTAAAACTAGTTATGTAATGTTTTACGGTAGTTATTAAACAAATTAATATTAGTTTTAAATAAATTATTTGTAATTTACCTATTATTATCACTATTTATGTATTCTCATCAAATACCTACCAACATAAGTTAAACATAACACAATATTTCTAAATCGTGTTGTAGTGTGGGTAAACATATTCGTGTTGATCTGAAGATATGTCATCCGCAAATCACTACGTGTGTAGCCATGCGCGCGGGTGTGCGCACGAAACGCGTGCTACTTCGTCCCCGCCAACCCCTGTACCCCGTGGGCGCGGTAAGCACGATCTTGACAACCTATAGCACAGTACACAGTAGTGTACGTCGAATTTCTTCCTTGGGTGATAATCAGTGATAGGAAATAGGCAGACTGTATTTACTTAAAATTCTTGACGGGACATAATGGAGCTGGTAATACCACCAAATTTGATACCGGTATTTTTTATACAACCTTATTTTTCTTTATACAAAACCAATTAAGGGTAAGTTTCACCCATGAAACTGAACGACTTTTCCCAAGAAACATATGTGCAAAAATGACAAAAAAAAAATTGATCTCCCGTTACTATTGTCGTCAGCTGATCGGATAGTTTTGTATGGGAGGTCGAAATTTTTTTGTCATTTGTGCACATAGTTTTCTTGGGGAAAGTTGTTCTGTTTCATGGGTAGAACTCACCCTTAATTGGTTTTGTTTAAAGAAAAATTAAGGTTGTATATCGGTATTTCCCGAAAACTCAAAACTCTGGGATTTCTTATTCTACTCAGTACCAGTGGTTGGAAGTGTAAACAGTCTAATAAACTCAAAGATTCGTTATTATAAGAATTGCCGTCCCTGTGGCTTTTGATCAGCAAAAATAAAAGCATTTTTGCCGATGACGTCATCCGTCCCTAGATTGTGATCCAATGGACGCGCTACATATAACTGTAGCTATAGACTAAAGATCAAAAGTAGAGAGAGGTTTCAGATTGTTCTGAGGTTTCAGTCAGTCAGATGTCCGTATTGTGTTCTGTGGTCAGATGTCAGTGGCATGTCATGCATGTAGTGGTTTGCACCGGAGCGGAATCTGGCGGACCGGTGAAATTCACCGGTGATTTGCCGATCTCCAGTGATTCACCGGTGATCTCCGGATAATTTTGTTGTTTAGCAAGAAATTATTAAGCTATTCTATTCAGTTATTGTTCGGTAATGTTGTGCAATTTGAAGCTTTATTGTAATAAAATATTATATTTATTTAGGTACGATGAGATTAATGCTCTAAGATGAGATTCGATAAAAGAAAACATTAGGTACTTATCAGTAATTGAAAAGGAGAAAAATCTTTATTTTACATTTATTATTATTTATAATAAATTATGGTTTTCATGAAGTAGACACAACATTTCAACAGCGTCATTGCGCAGCATATAGCATATATTTCTTTGGTCATTGAGAATACATGTCGTTGAAAATACTCTCTCTGATCGAACTACGATCAAACCAAGCCCAAATTAAAAAAAAATATTCTGATGTGGCAGTGATGACAACAGGGCCAGAGAAATACTATGTGGAAGAAATTAATAAAATCAAATTTAATCCTACTAATATTATAAACGCGAAAGTTTGTAAGTATGGATGGATGTTTGTTACTCTTTCACGTAAAAACTACAAAATGGATTTGGATGAAATTCGGCAAACAGATAGTTTATAACCTAGATTAACACATAGGATACTTTTCATCCCGATATTCCCACGGGAACGGGAACCACGCGGGTAAAACCGCGAGCGGCCGCTAGTATTTTATAAGTTCCTCTCGCATGAACTTGAATGGTATACTGGCGACGAACGTTATAACTAGTGTCCGACCGAAGTTGCGGTTTCGGTTTCAGCCAGTTTCGGTCTGAAAATCATGTTTCGGGAAGAGGTTCTGTTTCGGCGAAAAACAGCCGAACCTTTCAGCCGCGCCGAAACTTACATCTTCGTACTTTTGGGTCGCGTTCGGCTAACGTTGAGTGCACTCGGCACGGCTGGCCATATGGCGTCACTCGCCTCGCCTAACTCCACCGGCCACTGAATCAGTGCTCTTTGCTCGTGTAGTGAACATTAAAAGTAAAACTGAAAGAAAATACATCATTATGATTAAAAAGTCGCTGCCTTAGATGTAAGTAACATTTTAAATTTTTCACTTTTTAGGGTTAGTTAAATTTTGACCCAGTGTCATTTTAACAATGTTGAAATTTCAATTCGATAAAAGTTGAAAGTAGAAACTTGTAATATTAGGCCGGCGAGATGTTTCATGAATCAAATATCCGAAAAAAACGGCCCACTGACATTTTTATTCAACGTTTTAATCACGTTTATAAATGGTTCGCTTTCGGTTTCGGCAAAAAAACATGTTTCGGTCGAACACTATTTATCATTATGCAACAACTTAAGACAGTCTTCAAAAAGAAGAATACATAAAAATGAGAAATAAAAATATTGTAATTTAAAAAATGATAACAAATACTAGGTAGGTACCTAATAAACACATCGTTAATCAATAAATAAAATATGTTTTTTATTTGGCTCTATAAGTTGTATAACCGGAGAATACCGGTTTCTCTCCGGTATTTTTTACCGATTAGTTTCACCGGTAGAACACCGGTGTTTCTACGGAGATCTATGCTCCGGTGCAAACCACACCACTACATGCATGTCAGCACCAGCGTTGCCGATCTGGGGGGAATTCCCCTTTTTAGGGGGAATTATGCATATATGAGGGGCAAAAAAGGGTATTGAGAATAAAAGGGGAATTTAATAAACAAGCTGCAATTATTTCACTGAAAAAACATATTGGTTTGATCACATCGGGCAAGGCTGAATTTGCTACGTACGATCCTTCTGTCTGTTCCATATTAGGATAATAAAACAAACAAAAAATAATGTCTTTGATTGTAAATTAGGAAGAAGTATAGTGCGACCACGGACGTATTAATATTACGTCCATGAGTGCGACAAGCATTAATTCTTTTCCGGTGATAAACTTTGGAACTAAAACATTTTGCATATATGACAGTTCATTTTGACATATATTTTTGTACTGCAAGTAGCTCCTCTGTCATGGTTGTTACCGGATAGAATAAGAATGTGGGTGGGTCTATGTATCTTTACCGGGATCCCTATTATTCGACTATTTTTTTTGTCCTAATTTAATTTGGCATAACGAATTAGGCATATATTTTTTTGTCCTAATAATATTTTTACATCATTGTTTACATAATTGTTTTTGGGCATACTATTTCAGTAAGCATAAATATTGTTTAGTTAGGCTAATGTCTTTTGCCCTAATTTTGTTTTGCATAACGCTATAAGGCATATTGTTTATTCGTCTAACAGTTATTAGGCATAAAGATAGTCTGGTAAATTAGACAAGACAGAAGATGAGGTTATAGTTTCAAAATTCGCTATAAATTGGATTGGTTTTTAATCAGGATTTGTCTCTGTAACTTTTTCATTTTATTTATAGCTATTTGAATCTGAAAAACAAAAGGTAGGTATTAGTATATCAAATATAACTTGGGTACCATCTTGTAATAGTAGGTTAGGGTGCGGCGGGGGTGGCCCTTGGGCCACCCTTAAGCCGCCAACATGTTTACTTAATATACGAAAAGTATTTAATTACATGCAAACACAAAATTTCCAAAAATTACTTTTTCCTGTAAAATTATTATGCCTATAAAACTTATGCTTAAATATCATTATGCGTAAGCATATTTAGGCTTTAAAATAGTATGCTTAACAATTATTATGCTTATAGATGGTAGGTATGCTTAAAAAAAATATGCCTAAAAAGTTTTGCCAAATTAATATTGTGCGTAACTATTAAAAAGTATATATATAAAAGTATGTCATGTTAAATTATGACATAAAATTTTATGCAAAAAAATAGGGAACCATCTTTACCTACCTAGTCTGCCTGGAGGAGAGTTTCGGGACGCCTCGTCGTTGAGGTGGTTCGGTGGTACTTTATTATTTTGAAAGTTTCATAATGGATAATGTGGTTTAAAATTGTTTTTATTGTTGTTTTTACGCATATATATTAATTGGAATCTGGGCTAAGTGGGAATAAGGGAATAAGGAGATGAGCATTTTATTGTAGTGAAGAAAAAAATAATGTAAGTCTGTAATGGTCTATAGTCTTTGGCTTTGTTTTGATGAGTACAAGGTTGCGTGCGAATAATGTTTCTGCTTTTCTGTTCTCTTTATCCTTATCCACTCACTTGTCCAGCATATTTATACAATCTAACACGGGCTGTCCATGTCCAGGCTTTCTAGCAGTTACAGAAGAATACCGACCGTGACTGAGCTGACAAAAACGGTTATTATAACAATAATTATTAAAGCTATATTATCAAAACTTAAAATACGTACGGAATGCTTATAAAACGCAAAATTTTAATAAATTGCTAGTTAATTACGAAATGCTATAAGTAATGACAAAATTAAAGATTCCAAAACAAAAAATAATTAGGTACGTTTTTGCATTTTGACATTTAGAAGTTAGTAGGTACCTACTTACTTGAAAGTCACTATTTAAAACTATAAAGAATCATACCATTTTCGATAGCTAAAACCTACTACTTACTACCTAACCTACTTTTCGTACTTCCTAAATAAGTGCACATCAAAACAATCGCAATCGCATTAATCACATTTCTAACACAACAAAAATCATTGTTAAAAAAATGGCAAACTGTCAAAATTGTTAACAGTTTCATTTTTTTTATATAGGTTGTTCAATATTTTACGAAATACGAAGAGCTACAATGGATTTTATACGTAATCTTGAGGGTAATTTTATTTCAAAAAGGGGAATTTTTCAACATGGCGCGGGGAATTCACAAAACTACCTCTGGCAACACTGGTCAGCACAGAAAACAATTAGGTACATGTCAGACTCAGACATGTCAGTGTCATTCAACGATCACATTTCAGATTTGTCACTCACTCGCTTTGTACAGTCATTTTCGTGCAGCTTCGAATGAGCCAAATTCTCAAGTACCTAGTACCTACTAGCTAAAGCTAAATTGCTTATGCAATGAGCGATGGTCGCCCTGTGAGCGGTCAGTTGAAGAAGTTTGTGTTTCGTGGTAAATCTTCATCCAACGGAGATACTCGAGGTGAATACCTGGAGATAATTGTACCCGAGTTACTTTCCGCTGGCTACTCGTTTTACACGTGGCCTTCTGCGCCGCTTCTAGCTTGGTATTTGTGGACGCAAAGGCGGCATTTACGCGGTATCCGAGTTTTAGAACTAGGCTGCGGCACTGGTTTGCCGGGTATTTTGGCGGCGAAGTGCGGGGCCCGCGTAACTCTCACGGACTCTGTCGCGTTGCCGAGGTCGCTAAGGCACCTTTCGGCGTGTTGTGAGGCGAACGGCCTTGTTCCTGGCCGCGACGTGCAGATCCGAGGCCTCGCTTGGGGTCTCTTCTTAGCAGACGTGCACAACCTTGGTCCGGTTGACTTACTGTTAGCTTCAGACTGTTTTTACGAACCTACACAATTCGAAGAAGTTTTGTCCACTGTCGCTTACCTCTTGGACGGAACTGACGCTCGATTTTTGTGTGCTTATCAGGAACGCAGTGCCGACTGGTCCATTGAAGCTCTACTGAAGAAGTGGGGGCTCAAAGGTGCTCTTCTTGACTTGAACTCGCTGAGTGAAAGCTCGGGCGTTGACTACAGGGCCTTAATTGGCGAGCGAACTTTGCATCTACTCGAAATAGTTTCTCTGTAGGTTATGGCCAGCACAGTCAGGGCTGCCCGCCTGTATGTAGGCAACTTGCCGTGGACTGTGGGTCACCGTCAACTTAGAGAATATTTTGCTCAATTTGGTCCAGTACAGAGTGCTAGAGTAATATTTGACCGCTCTACAGGTCTCAGTAAGGGATACGGCTTTATTGAGTTCACAAGCCCATCATCTGCAGCTGATGCTACCAACAAGCAGGTTCACACCTTAGAAGGTCTTAACTTGACAGTTCAAGTTCAAAATAATTAAACATCACATTAGTTATTGCATTTAAAATGGCAGAGGCACTTCCCAAGTACCCAGATTCAGATTTTTCTGATGATGATGAGTCCCCATTAGATGTAGAATTCAATAAGGCAGCCAACCACTTAGCAAAGATCACCAGTAAATTAAATAATAACCAGCTTCTGGAGTTATATGGTTTATTTAAACAAGGTACATGTGGCAAATGTAACACTCCAAAACCTGGATGGTTAGATGGCCGCGGTCGCAGAAAATGGGAAGCTTGGAGAGCACTAGGTGACATGTCCGAGGAAATGGCAAAGCAAAAATATGTAAGCATGGTTCAAATGCTCGATCCAGATTTGCCTGATTCGTCAGAGTCTACAGCGGGATCTAAAGAAGCTTGGGTGACTGTCTCATCATTGAGATATTCTCCAGAGCCTGAGCTAATTCATGACGAGTTAACTTTGCTGGAAGCAGCCAGAGAAAACTGTGGTGAACGTATTGCAAAGCTTTTGTCTCAAAATCCGGAGCTGAAACATGAGAGGGATGATGATGGGTTGACTGCTTTACATTGGGCTGCGGATAGAAACTCCACAAATGCTTTAGCAGCTCTAATTGTAGGTGGATGCCCAGTTGATGCAGTTGATGAATGTGGTCAGACTGCTTTGCATTATGCAGCCTCATGTGGTCACATAAAATCAACTGAAATATTATTAAAAGCTGGGGCTTCCCTGTTGAAAGATGAAGATGACTGTACCCCTGTGGATGTCGCTGCTGATAATGAAATAAGGAAGGTTTTGGAAGGTGCTAGGTAGTGTAGTAAGGAATGGATACCCTCATGCCAGTTTTAATTTAGAATTGATATTGAGTTATTTACATGTAGTGTGTTTTAAATTGGTATTAAAAATAAAATGTTTCCAGAAACATACTTGTTACTTATTTATTTCAAAATATATAAATTTTATTTAGTTAAGAATAACAAACAGCATCACTATACCTAGTAAAGTGTTACAAACAAATTGAGGAGCTGATGACATAATCAACATAATCTCAAAAGAGACTACTTTACGAGACAGAAACAATTAATAACAAATAAAATGCAGGTCTACTTCATCAATGGTTGCTGCATGTAATGTCACATACATACATAGATTCCGGACTATTATCGCAAAGGGTTGTTCAGAGACTGCACATGTGCTCAGCGTGACAGGTGGTCAGCCCATCGCCGCTCTAAGCAGGGGGGTTACTCTCGAACGCAAACTCAATCTTAATACAATTTCAATGCGATTAATATGTATCGATATTAGGATAAGTAAAGATAATTCCGGAACGCCATCTCGATAATAATTTGTTCAATCAATTTCCACGCAATTTTATTCCAATATGGCGCTATTGTCGCTTACAAAGGTGCCATTTGACATTTTTTAGATTTGTGATTGGAAATTGTCTAATGCAATTGTGTTTCAAGAGTAAGCCTACTGTTAGATGTATGTGCAGTCTTTAGTCCGTTAGTCGCCGTTTACGACACCCAGTTATAATGTAAGCATTCTAAACACCAAAGCAAAAATAAAAATAATAATTTATTACAAAATGATCTACCTATCTAATGTCTACAATGTTAAAGTTATGAAAAATAAATAGAGAACTAGTTTTTAACAATTATTATTAGCAGCAAGAAAATATCAAACATTAATTCGTATTTATGGGAAGTCTACTAACAGCACCACTGCAGAAAACAAAAAATAGGTAGGTGGTATTATCAAATCTCAATTAATCGAAGATTATTGGTAAAAGTGCAATTGTGAATTTCCGTAGCATTTCTGCTTCTACGATACAACGACATAGCATACATTCACGACTATTTAATTATCAGGTGGGTGTCACTCCGCAGTTTAGGTAGGTTCGTTTGGCGCGCCTCTCAGGCAGGCCGCAGGCGTATGGCAGTAAAGCCCTTGTCAAACATACAAGCGAACCGAACCGAACCGAAAACGTGGAGAATGCGAACCGAAGTGGAGACGACAAACCAGGCGCAGCGAAACCGAACTCGTGGAAAATGCGAACCAAAGCTTCGGTCCGTGTATTTTTATAGTCATTGTGACGTGTATTATACATTATTGGGTATTTTTAATACATTCTATAAACTTTTCGGTATCTATTATGGCCACGTGTCGGAATACTTTGATTTTTTTGTTGTAAATAAACACAACCATCACGCATCGCCTTCGCTTCGCGTCTCGCATTCGCTTTTTGTTTGACGTCGTGCATACAAAGCCAGTTAATATAAGTATCTCGCTCACGCCTCGCTTCACGCGCTCGCCTTGTGTTTGTCATGGCGTCACACGCCTTTCGGTTCGCCACGGTATCGGCACGGATCGGTTCGCTTTCGCTTTTCTATGTGACCAGAACAAAACGATTCTATATATTAAAAAATGAAATCGCTTCGCCACGCTTTCGGTTCGCTGTCTGTTTGACAAGGGCTTAAAGGTTGCCGCGAGCCATAGCACCGAAAACCGAGCGCCGAGTCGCAACACTCGTAATCGCTTCGCGCGCGCGTAAACCCTCTGTGACGTCTGACGTCAAATCGATATCGAGTCAGCGTTGGTTAACGTAATATGAACGCTCGAGTCACACGGTAAGTTTTAATTTCGCGTCAAAGTCGTTAGAGAGTGAACCTTCTGTACGGTAGTACTATTAGTTATTCTGTGCTATTATCCCCAAAGGGTTAGTCGGATTATTCTTATTTAATTCTCATAGATTTAATGAAAGTAAAGTAAATAATTGCGGATTGGTGATCCCGAACCCGAAACCCGAGCTATGCATAGAAGAATCCAAAACACTTTTCCTGACCTCGGAATTGAACCTGGAACCTCTGAATATCGGACCGAGTTCTTAACCACTCGGCCGGCCACCGAGGTGATTCGTCTGTTAAGTATTAAAGTTCTATTGAGAACTTTTATCTCACTTGCGAGGAACTCGATGTCAAATCGATATCGAGTCGGCTGTGCTTATCGGAATATGAACGCTCGGGTCACGAGATAGGTTTCAGTTTCGCGTGGGGGTCGTTGGAGGATGAACCTTCTGTACGGTAGTAGTATTAGTTATTCTGTGCTTGTACTAAGACGAAAAACGAAACAATTTTAAAACACACAAGTTTATGCTAATTAATTTTTGACGTTTTTTTATGCTTAAGTTTTTATAAAAAAAGATATTTGAATGATTAAAAATGTCAACCTTATTGGTTAGGTACTAATGTTTTCCAAAACTCATTTCAGCCGCTACTTTATTTTACTTCAATAACTCTCCAATTTATATTACTTACCACAGTATCAATACGATAATTGGAAATCATATTACACAATTCTATGACCACGGCTTATATTTCGGTTCGACGCGATTCTGTTTCGGCGTGCAGTGGTACTGGGGGTAGCAATGCGCAATGCGCATTTGTCTGGCACAGACTATAATAGCTCGTTAGATTAGTTATTAAGTCTTAACTAGAAGTTAGTTAACTATTTTTTTATTATTATTAGTATTGACGTCAATAAGTGCCTGTAAAGGTTTACATTGAATAAATAATTTGACTTTGACTTTGATGGCGCAACGCTAGCGCGTTCGGCTTGCGATCTTGCCCGCTAAGCAACTTTTGCAAGCGGGGTCGATAGATGGGTGACCAAATTTAAAACATCTTGAGCTCCTCCGTGCTTCGGAAGGCACGATAAGCCGTTGGTCTCGGTTGTTGTCGTAAGATGACAGTCGTTAAAACCCACCAACCCGCATTGGGCCAGCGCGGTGGGTTATGGCCCAATATCTCCACGTGGGAGGCCTGTGCCCAGTGAGAGTGGGACGTTTATAGGCTGATGATGATGATGATCTCACTTGTACCTAAGCATATGACCGAGACAAATAATAAGTTTTCACACTTTTCAAGAATTTGCTAAATTGGCCTTAACGAAATTGATAACTTGTAACTGGCATGTTGTCTGTATTAAACAATTCAATTCAGTTTCCTTAGAGCATTCGTTGGTTGAATGCTCTAAGTCAGTTTCAAACATATTTCATTTACGGCATTCATGTTTCAAATAAGGACGCAATTAGATAATATTTATGCAAAAATACAATTAAAATTAAAATATGCCATGAAGTATTTACTAAACAGGGGTTTACTAAACATAGGAACATTAGGAACATGATGTACAATTGGAGGAACTTCCCTGTGGACCACTTTCCGGCGATATTCGCTTGCGCTCCATTCCGATTGCGAGTACGTACAGTCAGGGCTTGGAACCGGTACCGAAAAAACAGGTTTTATATCGGTAAGTACCGGTATTTTCCATTCCGGTTCCTGAATACTGATTCTTCCACGAGTACCGGTATAGTACCTCAAAAATACCGATATCTATCTGCGACGTTGCCAGCCTGGGGGGTTACTCTTGAACGCAAACTCAATCTTAATACAATTCCAATGCGGTTTATATGTATCGATATTGGGATAAGTAAAGATAATTACGGAACGCAATCTCGATAATAATTTGTTCAATCAATTTCCACACAATTTAATTCCAATGTGGCGCTATTCATGCTTACAAAAGAGCCATTTGACATTTTTTAGATTTGTGATTGGAAATTGATTAATGCAATTGTGTTTCGCGAGTAAGCCTACTGTTTGTCACGTGATATGCAGTGCACTCCATGCACTGCGGCTTCTACGGCTGCAGCGGCCATGCGAAATGCAGTACAGTTAGCCAATCCAAGCGCCACTTATTTATATCTACACGGTATCTCTCGCTCGCACTAATGAATTTGGTTACTTGGTACCGGTATAAGTACACCTGTATTATATCTGTATACTACAATCCTACTTACCGGTACTCATAGGTTAAGCTGTATTATGAAAACCGGTATCAAATCGATACCGGTACCTTATTTAAGTCAAAGGTACCGGTAATTGAAAATACCGGTGTTCCAAGCCCTGCGTACGGAAGCGTGCGCGCAGATCGTATGCAAGGGAATATCGCCGAAAGGTTCAACCGCCTCTGTGGTCTAGTGGCTAAGCTACCTGTTTCAGACCCAGAGATCCCGGGTTCGATTCCCAGCGGGGGGTACATCTTTGTGTGCTCGGTTTGGTTGGTGGTAGGGCTTTTAAGTCCGCCTGGCTAGCTACCACCATCTTATCTAAGTCTGTCGCCATAACAACGATGTTTATAGCATTGTTGTGTTCCGTCAGTTTGAGATAAGATAGCCAGTTCCACAGTGGTTGAGGATTCCGGGTGAAGCGCGCTTCCACCTTCGGCCTTATCGTCACTTACCATCAGGTGAGATGAAGGCCAAGCGCTTACCCGTTACCAATAAAAAAAAAAAAAAAGTGGTCAACCGGGAACTTCCTCGACCACCGTATTGATAACAATAACATAGGTAAGTAGTAGATTTAACACACATTATCAATCGCATACTTTTTATTTATAAGCTATAGTAACGGCGGGAATCAAAACCTGCGAGCATTCTCTCCGCATACTAATATACAAGGGCGATCCAGGCCTCCTATACAAGTGGCAACGCTCAGCCCCTGTCTATTCGTAATTCGACGTACAATGCGCGCGCTACTGTATTTTTCACTAGCAGTTGGCACGGTACACACTGCGTCAGATCAACCTACCCTAAACTGTCAAATTTGTACAATCAATATTGAACTTTATTGTTTAGTTCTAAGGATCAATATTCATTGGAGAAATTTGACAGTTTAGAGTAGGTTGATCTGACGCCGTGTGTACACCGCAGTGTACGACGTTTAACGAATAGACAGGGGGTGCGCGTTTGTGACTTGTCTAGGAGGGCAGGACAGTTTTCTCTTCGAGCATTTAAATCTCCTTAAAGCTGCCCAAGATACTAATCCCTTGATCACATTCTCTGGTAGTCTTTATTGCAATTAATAATATTAACAGTCGTACTCAGAGACATGAATTATCATTACGACTACTTAGTACCTCTCATAATTTCTTACTTCAAAATAGTGCTTACGACGTCACTGTTAGAGACATTTTTATATTAAAAATTAAGGTATTATTAGCGTTAATTTACGTCTCTGAATGCGGCAGTTATTATATGAACAATTTTTATAGTACAAAAAAAACTTATTTCTTAAATTCTCTTTAGTTTAAACTTATACACATAATTGTTTGTTACACTTCGACATAGCGATGTCATTATCGGCTTCAAAATTATCCAAATATGCAATTCAATATCTTTCGATTTTTAGTTTCAATCACTGCATAATATATTATTATGTAAATATCGGACCATCAAAGTAACGGGTTATGAAATCCCGTAGTGTTTTTTGCCGATACCATTCTATAATACTCATAACTAATACCTATATTTACAAAAAAGGGTAACATAGCAGATCTAAACAAACCACTTTGGACAATTCATATTATTATGATTTCAATTTTACTATTCTCCGCAGACTGTCACTTATTATATAATATCGATAAATAATTTGTGTTTTTTTCAACCCTAATCGAGTAGCTGTATAACTAAATTTTTTAATTATATGCCTCATTTATTTATGCCCCTGCAAATTGCAGTAAATTGTACTATACTTTTATGAAGGAGGACTACTAGCCGAAGGGCGTGGTGTATCAGCGCTTACGCGGTTGGTTGCTCATGCCCAGCAGCCCCACCCGCCAGCGCTTATGTCTATTTTACTTAGTTATAATTTATTTAAAAATGTTTATTAGTAATTATGTTAGTTTATAAGGTACAAATCTATGGACCACTCAATTTGTAACTTTGTTGCCTGGAGTGCGTTCCGTCGTTCTGGGTGTAGTTGTTTGGTTAAAGTTTAACTCGTTTGAGTTGCAACTGAGCCACGGAACGATCGAGTTGTTTTTATAACCTCTTCTGAAGTATTCCTGTCCAAAACGAGAGAAAACTCCTCTTTGTCTACATTTTTTCCACTTTTATACAATATTTAAACTAAATTATTAAAAAGTAAAACAATACAAACAGTCCGAATTTTCCGAGACGTTTTGACATAAATTTCAAAATTTGACACTCTAACAATGATATAAACGTCAAATAGCTGTCAGAGTGAAAAACAACCATCCGATTTGATGGTTGTTTGGTTGCTGCGCTCTGAGCCACAGAACGGATGAAACTACGTTCTGACAGCCGTCAGAGTAAAATTTCACCAAGCCACGGAACGGGTAGGGCTGCGTTCCGTGGCTTCACTCGAGTGCACTCGAGCGCACTCCGGCGCGCGCTCTACCCGTTCCGTGGCTTGGTGAAATTTTACTCTGACGGCTGTCAGAGCGTAGTTTCATCCGTTCTGTGGCTCAGAGCGCAGCAACCAAACAACCATCAAATCAGATGGTTGTTTTTCACTCTGACAGCTATTTGACGTTTATATCATTGTTAAAGTGTCAAATTTTGTAATTTATGTCAAAACGTCTCGAAAAATTCGGCCTGTTTGTTTCGTATTGTTTTACTTTTTAATAATTAGGTTTAAATATTGTATAAAAGTGGAAAAAATGTAGACAAAAGAAGAGTTTTCTCTCGTTTTGGACAGGAATACTTCAGAAGAGGTTATAAAAACAACTCGATCGTTCCGTGGCTCAGTTGCAACTCAAACGAGTTAAACTTTAACCAAACAACTACACCCAGAACGACGGAACGCACTCTAGAGCGCGCGCCGGAGTGCGCTCGAGTGAAGCCACGGAACGCAGCCCGGAACAAAAAAAAGATACAAACCGTCATCTTGTGAATAGTGTCTATTCTATAATATCATACATAGACATACATCACGCCTGTTTGCCAGAGGGGAAGGGGTAAAGTTCACATAAACATATACTTAATTATCAATAATGTCTTAGCAGTGTGTTAAACAATTTAAAAAAACTAGAATTTTATTTAAATTGGACCTGCCAACAGCTTTGAGAATGTTTAAATGTTTGATTTCACCCTGTATACTGTGTGTAATACCTACAAGTAACAACATATTAATTTTGGATCTTCGACTTATTAGCGGGAAAGTGAAGCGCCATGCCTGCAGTTTTGTTTTATTTTCTAGGGTGTTATCGTATATTATTGTGTAATATTAATAGTGGATAGTGTTAGTTAAATTGCATGAGTGTTGGCAAATAAAAAAGTGCAGCATCACTTTTCAGATTCACTTAGGAAGCCCGTGTGAGATCCCAATAAAGTCCCACATCTTAACCCTTTACAAGGCTCTGTCTTTATACTGGACATCATATTTTGAACTTTATTCGCTAAACATAAGGTCCAAAACCAATGAAAAATATTACCATGCTGTGCCTGTTGAAGAGTTAACTGAAACTTGAGTTTCAGTTATGCTTAAGTAACTTGAAACTCAAGGGATTTGGGAATATCATTTACCATTCAACATTTACATTAAAACTCATTACCATCTACTTTAAGCTAAAACAATATCTAACTGCTTCGGGAGTACTCGACGTTGGCTTAATGTGCGAACCGCACCAATCCATTACTAGAGTAATTAATACTAATATAGTTACTTATTTACAACTAATTGCATTACTTCGTACAAAAATATACATACTGTAACTACTATTGAGTTTAGAGTTTAATATTTCATAGAACGTTACAGCTATAACCATTTATAAGCTATTCCAAGTATTTAGTTATACCGTATAGGTATGTAATACGTCGCATTCGAAACATGTTATCTGAAGAATATTCGTAAAATATTCGTTTACATAACTGTTATCATTAGATATCATAATAATATTACAAATTAAACTAAAATTAAATTAAGTAACTCAATTTGACATTTCTAAACCGTGTTGGGGAAAACCTTCATCAATGCGAGTACACGGGCTACATAATGGACGAATGAGTGCGGCTATGGGTTATATCTATAAGGGCGCACACACATAAGCAAAATTTTGCATCTTATATAAAGATTACATAATGTAGGCATGTTTATCTTCAAAATAATATTTATTAATTACTAACTTTTGCCCGCAGCTTCGCTCGCTTTAATTTTTCTCAGGAAAAAGTAGCCTTTAATTGTCTTCAGGTTCCCATAATAATCTCTATAAATAAATTCATCAAAATCGGTTTAGCGAAGCGTGAAAGCATAACAAGCAAACAAACTAAGTTTCGCATGTATAATAATAGTTAGGATTTATAACAAATCTACTCGCTATGACTTCTTCTGAATCTATAATATCGAGTTTAGCATTTCCTTTACAACGTGTAGAGTTTTTAGAGTTTTATTTTACACAGGCACACGCTTTAACTGTGGGGAACTGTGATAGACGCATTGCTACTACGACATCAACATTCGATCCAAGATTTAAATTTGAGAGAAAAGAGTAGAAATTAAATATTTGCAGTACTGTATAAAGTAAAATAAAGAAAAAATGACAATAGTATAAAGACAGGACAGTAAGTAAATATTTAATAGACACTATTAAATATTAACTCTTTTTTTTGTCAGTCTGTTTTTAGTGGTATCCTTCTCTGATTAACCATAAGCATAGCGTTACAAAAATTCGGTAAATGTCGACAGTGGTTTAGTTGGCTCGAATGTGGTTCAGTCAGTTTATTATGGTTCAAGTTTAGGAGGCAAATAATCGATGTTAGGGTATCGAAGGCGCGTATAGTATCCCACAAGGGTAAACGCTACTTCGCTATAATAATCAGGACGATATAAGAGGGGCGGTAGCCTCACCTTTGATGTCGCGAGTCGACTCGTTTCTCGCTAAGAATATCTTATCTTATCCAAGTGGGGCCTGCCGATGTCCCTTTCGCAGTAGCACGTCGACCCATCGAGAGATATACAACAAAAATAAATGGGGATCGCGCCATATTGCTCTAAGCTAAAAGCGATCACATAACGCATCGAACCAGGATTTCAAACAGACGAGAAAACAGGAAACTGACGTAACATGAAATATTCAACTCGTGATGCTGAACACCATGATAAATCTTCAATCTTCAACGGCTCGAAGCTAGGAACAGCCTCGTCAGGTGCTCTAGGGTCTTGAGTTCAAAACGAAAGAGTCAAACCTACGCAGCTGCGTGTGCAGTTCCCGTGCGGCGTATGGATGTCGCTAGTTTTCCTTGGCGGCGTCGCCCGACTCGAGCTGCTTGAGCAACCGGAACAGCGCGGCCGCCTCGCGGATGCGGCTGAACTCGATGCAGAACGCCTCCACCTCTATGAAGATGTCCTGTGGGAGACGATCTCATTATTTATTATCCAGTTAGTATAGATCCCCAATGAGATGGACGGACCAAGTGAAGGCTGCGGTGGGCGCTCCCGTGCACGAATGTGCCCGATTAACGACCAGCAGGCAGAGGTGGCGGGATGTCGTGCGGCGGGCACTGTCTGCTGCCCAACCTACCGGAACGTGATAACCACGACCACTCTGGCAAGAGTGAAGCGACTAAGAAGAAGATAGGCAAAAAAAAATTGCCAAAAATTCGTACGTAACAGTCTTATGGTCTGCGTGCGACGGGGAGGGGTGACATCTGCACACAGCTGACGTTCCTACTACGCGGCCGCCGCCCGCGCTCTTCTTACCCGCCCCCGCAACCTTTCGCCCCCCGCCCCGCAGATCATGGGACCGTCACGTATGAATTTGCCAGCCTATAAGTAAAACGTTTATTGCATATTTTTGCATTGCATACCATAAACAAACCGTTATTTTATTTATTTCACTGCATGTAAGCACTTGGCCTTCATCTCAACTGATGGTAAGGGACAATACGGCCGAAGGTGGCACGCTTCGCCCGGAATCCTCAACCACTGAGGAACTGGTTACCTTATCTCTAAACTGTTGGAACACATCAATGACTATTTATTACATTGTTGTTATGGCGCCAGACTTTTAGATAAGATGGTGGTAGCCAGCCAGGCGGACATAACAAGTTTTACTATCAACCAAACTAAGTGTAAAAAGATGTTCCCCCGCTGAGAATGGAACCCGGGATCTCTGGGTCTAAGACCGGTGCCTTAGCCACTAGACCACAGAGGCGGTCAAAGTGGCGATGGACCTATTACGAACTGTACACAGTTGTCATTGGGTGTGGCAGTGCACCGCTTTTGAGGTCCTGAATGGCCTCTACCTAGTCTTGCCATAAAGGGGCTACCAGACTGTTGTAAACCGACGTTTACAACAGTGTGGTAAATTGTTTGCAACTAAATTTTGGTTGACCTTTCCACGACCTTGGTTTTCGGGCGCGCGTTGAATACTTGCTGCGGTTCGCTGTGTTGCCACTGCCTTACACACCATTACACACAAACCGATATCTTCAAGTTAAACCGTCAAAACGATAGGGTGTATGCACACAGTTCCCAAGAAGCTACTGAAAAAATTCCGAAGGTCGAAAGAGGCCGCCACCCAGCATCTGTGATGGTTTGGTGGAGCGTGTCCTACGGAGGCGTGACAAAGCTCCATGTTTGTGATCAAGGGGTGAAAACACGAGCAATAATAGTTAGTTGCGCTCTATTTCTAAAATATCGCTTTGGTAGTCCAAAGCAATATTTTAGAGAAGGTGGTTAAGCCACTAAGTAATACTGTGCTCGCTGGTAAACAATGGATATTTCAACAAGACTCAGCACCAGCGCACAAAGCGAAATCAACCCTGCGCTGGGTATACGCAAATGTATAAAAGCTAAAGGTGGTCATTTTGAACAGTTGAAATATTTGTGGTAATCTACATAGTCATGCTTTTAAAATTTCACTTCTTTTTTTTTCTTTACACTAGACATGTCGTTTATATGAGGGACAGAGTTTATGGCAAGACTAGGTAAAAAACCCTTCGGGGTGTATGTATGTAATGTGTGTATGTATGTTGTTGCGACCTGCACGTTGATGATCTTGTTGCGTATGAGCGACTGCAGGAACACGCACACCAGCCGCACGAGCCGGTTCTGCATGTAGCGGTCGCGGATGGTCTCGCACGTGCTGATGCAGTTGCTGATGTACAGGTACACGAAGTCCACCGGCAGGTCCACGGACGTCGTCAGCCTGGGCAGTTCGAAGTCAATCAAATCATTAGAGCTTGTCAAGAAAGGGCGAATTCGCAGCGAATTGTCTCGCGCGTGTACTCGCAACTGCTGCGCCCAGAAGAAGCGTTTGACGCGCGAGCGAAGGAACGATTCCGTATCAATATTTTGCCGCTCCAAACGTGCACTCACTATTACGTTCGCGCGTAAACTGGACGCAACCAAGAGGGCCCTAGCTACTCGACTCGCGCGCGGCACACGCGTTTCACGCGCGAGTCGAGAGTCGGCGAAGCGCACGCGATTTCCGCGCGAATATTCAACTCGCGCGATGTTTGTGGACTCAATTTATTGGCACCCAGTACCTCGCCAACGCGCGTATGAGTTCGCGCGAAACGATTCGCGGCGAATTCGCCGCGAATCGTTTGAATATTCGCGCGTAAATCACGCGTGAAGCGCGCCATGCTTGTGGACGCAATTTATTGGCACCCAGTACTTCGACAACGCGCGTATGAGTTCGCGCGATACGATTCGCGGCGAATTCGCCAGTTCTGGACAAGGTCTTAGCCTCGGTGGCTGAGTGCTCATGAGCTCGGCTCGATATCCGGAGTGAATTCCCGATCGACGACCTATGTGGTTGAGTGGTAAGCGTGCCGGCGGGTCTGGCGTAGCGTCATCTCTGAGGTCTCGTGTTCAATTCCTGGTCGGGTCAATTTAGGTAACACTGTTTTTCTGAATTTCGGGTCTGGATGTTTTTCTATGTTTATGTACAATATTTATCGTTATCTAGTTTAACCATATTAACAAGTTCCAATAGAAGCTTATTTTGGGCTAGATAATTGGTGTAAGCGTAAACTATTTATTTTTATTAGATCGAGCATGTGTTGTTGATTTTTTCTATGCACAGCTCGGGTTTGTGATCACCAACACAGGGTCAACAATCGACAATCGAGGAACATTCCTGGTCGACCCCTTTCCGGCGACCTGCGGGACAGGGGCCGTCCATTAATCAAGTGACTTTTTTTTTTAGCATTTTTAGTGGTGAGGTTAAAGCAAACGGGGGGGGGGGGGGGGGTGTCTTTAACTTCACCGCCCCCTCCACCAAAAATCACGTGTATTTTTTAGTACCTACCTACAAAATACAGGTATAAAGTATAATCTACTTATATTCTAGAAAATTAAGGACCATGTTAAAAATGTCTAGACAGAAAGGTTGCAGGTTGTTATTTTATTCAACGGCGAGGTAAGGTCACACTACGTGCAAGCGAATATCGCCCAAAAACCTGGAACTTCCACGACTGTATTACTATGAATCATCATCATCACCAGCCTACAAACGACAGGCCTTCCACGTGGACAATAGCACGTGGGGATATTGGGCCATAACCCACCGCGCTGGCCCAATGCGGGTTGGTGGGTTTTAACGACTGTCATCTTACGACAACAACCGGGACCAACGGCTTAACGTGCCTTCCGAAGCACGGAGGAGCTCGAGATGTATTTAAATTGGTCATCCCCCAGCGACCTGTAGGCCTAGCATGTGCAACACGAGATAATTATGTCGCGGACGATATTCACTCTTCATTCGATGGCGGGAACGACAAAATATCTCGGTTACAGTTGTCAAAACTCGATAAAGTTATGTTGCATGTTAGGGTTTGTAGACAAAAATACCACAGACAAGCAAAAACTACTATTATGTCTATTTTTGAGATATCGTGTATTATAGACATAACACGAGAATAGGGTCGAGAAAAAAAGAACTGACACTTTCCATAGAAAAAATGTTTAAATTGTATACAATATAATTTGGTCATAAAATAAAGCTAATAAATAAAGCTACCTAAACCAAGTTTTGTCATATTTTTATCGAATCGCGGATAAGAGTTATTTAATTATTAATATTTTTTAATATGGAAACACTGAGTATTCAAAACAGACATGTTACTTTAAAAATGTCTAACGTGGCTGCATAAACCATAACTCTTTTACTTTTAAAAAAGGGAAATGTCTCCAATGCCGTCACGTCATGTTTGATTTGACAGCTAGCGGCTGTACAACTGTCATTTGTTGACAGATATTGCCAGATAAATATTGAATTACAGATTAAAAAATTAAAAAAGTATACAACTTAAGCATAAAACGCCGGGTCTCCTTTTCTCGTGTTGCGCATGCTAGGCCTACTGGCATTGCGAAAGTTGTTTAGCGGGCAAGATCGCAAGCCTCATTACTATGTGTGCATACTGTGAAACACTGTTTGTGCACTCGCCTGTTGACCACCTCCATGGAGTGCAGCGACATCTCCATGTTGACTAGCACCGTGAAGTACTCGGTGATGTGCTGCGAGTTGATCATCTTCAGCAGCACCGAGATCGCCACCATCGGGTTGTTCTCCACCAGCTCGGGCAGCTGCACATCGAAATCAAATCAAATCAAAGAGTTTATTCATAGAATCACAAGTTTTTGTTACATGGGTTGAGATCTCTTCTGCAAAACCTATATTAGAAGAGTTCAATCTTCTCTGTGGTAGGTACATTAATTACTTATAAGCACATGCTCGCAAAACTCAGACAGGTGAATAATATTTAACGTCGTCTTAAATCTTCTTATTTTAAAGAGGATGTAAACAAACCAACTTTATTTATTTACTATGTCTGAAACTGGGTAACACTATTGGAAATAGGCTTTATCACAAGTTAAATTGTATTTAATGGTAATTATTTATTTTCAATTGTGATCGTGAAAGTAAAGTAACTCTCACAATGTCGGGTCTACCGTCAACCTAATAAGGCGTAAGACCCTTTACACCACGTGCGGGTGCTGGTCTCCATGAACCCGCTGGTCCCCACCAACATGCTGTTCCCCGCACCTCTGCTGGTTCCTATCCATCTGTTGGTCCCTACCCGACTGCTTGTCCCACCCACACACTTATCCCCACATTCCAACCCACATGCTGGTCACCATCCAACTGGTCCCTACCCTATTCACCTGCTGGACTGTGACGTGACGCCGACCTCGTACACCAGCCCCCTTACTCTTGAAACCGATCCCGATCGATCGAGTATCGTATTGTGAAGTTTCATTATCCTAAGCTACGACACCAGCGCTAATTTGGATTTGTATTGCGCGGATATCGAGTGAGTTAAATGCAAAACTCAATGCCATTTAGTTCACCTAAAATGAATCCAAATTAGAGCTGGCGTCTTAACTCGAAAGTACGAAATTTCACAATAATAATCTCGATCGATTGGCATCGTTTTCAAGAATAAGGAGGCAGGGGCGGCTGCAGCTCCCACCCACCTGCTGCGGCGTGACGCTGACCTCGTGCACCAGGGACGGCTGAAGGTCCCCACCCACCTTCTAGTCCCTGTCGAATAACAGTGCTCCCACGTCACTCTGCCCATCCTTCAGGGTGTGGCAGCATATTGCTGAGACAAGGTCTTTGTTGGCCTCACACATTTAACTAACTGTTTTTTTATTGTTTCCTAACTTTTTGTTATACCTACTTACTGTTTCTTAACTATTGTTATTTTTCATTTATTTTTTTATTGTTATTTTTATTATTAAGATTGTTTATAGTTGTTGTATTGTGTGTCAATAAAAAAAAACTTATTTTACATATACATGTAGTCACGGCTATATCTCCAAAGGGTTAGAGATAGAGACTGAAACTGCAAAGCAGCCTTCTGCCATAATTTTTAATTTAGCTTTTTTTTGTTGTTATTTTTATTTTGAATTATTTGCTTTTGAACATGATTATGATCCCATGTTGGTTGAAATAAACGCATTTTATTTTATTTATTATTTATTTATAGTTCGCTTTTTACCAAATAGCGACTGCACATGTGCTCAGCGTGACAGGTGGTGACGAGCCCATCGCCGCTCTATGCTGTTGGATGTATGTGCAGTCTTTAGTCCGTTAGTCGCCTTTTACGACACCCAAGGGAAGGGAGGGGGGAAGTAATATTCTTTCACCGCTACGCGACATGGTCATCTTTCTTTACTATTGTTTTTTTTTAATTCTGTTTTTTAAATGTTATTTTTACTTAATTATTGAAAATTTATTGCTTAAAATAAGCTAACGGCGGACTTAATGCCATTAGGCATTCTCTAACAGTCAAGCAGTAAAGATGTAGGTCAACATTTTTAGGGTTCCGTAGCCAAATGGCAAAAAACGGAACTCTTATGGATTTTTTGTTGGTGGTGACATTAAAATTGTAACATATTATCGTAAATTAGTTTAAAACTATTGGACGGATTTGTGAAAGTACTCACGCGCTAAACTCTTGAAGACAACCTAGTTGGAAGCATCTCCAAGAGACCCACACTGGCGTCTTTCGAGCGTCAGCGTCATGCCGGCGTCTATGCACTGACGCCGCGCGTACGCCGGCTCGACGCCGACGTCGAAAGACGCCAGTGTCCCCCACACTGGCGTTAAAAACGTTAAAAGTAAGAGTGATAGAGTTAGAAACTAAATTAGAGCTATGAGAAGGATAAAATGTTTACTAGAAAAAAAAATCAACCAGTCTCAGGAAGCTCGAGTGGATTCGAAACATTTTATCCGTTAATATAGCAATGCAAAACTTCAATAATAAAGATATGAGAAGGAGTTTGAAGTACCAGATTAGTGCTGGAGAAAGATTAGTGTGAAGCACCGCAAGAATTGAAATCGGGATTTAAGATAAATCTCCATTTTATTATTAACATTGTTTATTGTGTTGTATTGTGTGTCAATAAAAAAAATTCTTCTTTCTTATCTTATCTTATACCTGCTGGGGCGTGACGCCGACCTCGTACACCAGGGGCGGCTGCAGGTCCAGCAGCGCCAGCAGCCGCTGCTGCTGCGGCACGCTGAGTGCGCCCCTGAGGCCGAGCTGCGTCAGCTCCTTGGCCTCGCCCAGCGCGCCGGCCGGCTGCTCGGCCTCGGACTTTTTCTCTTCCACCTTCTCTTTCATTTCTTCCTGGATGGAGCAAGACAAAAGATATTTGCGAAAGTTTACGTGAATGCTACGCGTTGATATAACCTCTATTTACGGATTAACTCATCGCAAACAATTAAAGATAGTTGACTGCTGTAATGTATGCACTTTAAGAAGAAGAAACAATCAAAACCAGCGTCATGATAAAAAATATTAAAAAGTTAAGCACAAGCTTACTCATAAAAAGCGTTTCATTTTAATATTACAATGTGCTTAAAACAAATAGATACGGCTGTAGAACAAGTAGCTTATGTTGTGCCGAAAGTTTACAACATCCTTCTAAGCAATACTCATATAATTCTGACATTTGAATTAGTAGAAAAAGATTTTTTATATATATGGTACGATCACTTTCTTTTGCGTGCTTATATTATCTTATTTATAAAATTAGGGTAAAATGATGACCAGTTTACAAAGTGAAATAAAATAAAATATAAGTAATACATTATTTAACGTCCTCGGCAATACCTTCGGTTTGTGTGGCGGCTGGGGGTGCGCGCGCCGGTCCAGTTTCTCGGGTTTGAGTCCCGTCAGCCCATCATAGTCCGGGTCGTACATCGGTATGTAGGTGCCTCGGTTCACTAGGTTCTTCCATACGCCCTGCAAAACGTTTTCACAGCATAACTATGTATAAAAAAATAAATATGGCGATGATGCATATCAATCAACCCGTTGTATTTAAAGGAAAAGATAAATTAACATTTTTTTATTCAAATAAACTTATTCGCCGAGCACATTTGATTAAATTTAGTAAAGGACCGATTTTGCGTTCCTCATTGCTTAATCTCAGACTAATCCTTAGGGGCGCTAGGGCGAAGTAAGATCAAATGCGGAGGTAGTAAAAGGCAGGCCGGAATGATCACCAGTGCTATGATGGGGCACTATGCCACAAAACAAATGCTCCACAAAATGCGACTAGCAACAGACAACCTGTGCAGAACACCTACCTATTGTGAGACTGTGAAATTCTTGCTAGGAAAAGAATGGATCTCCGGGATCCGCCTACCCGAAACTAGAAGATTTAAGGCTCTTCGCCTTCAAAAACATTGCTAAGCTTATAGCAGTCATTTTCACTGAGGAGGCAGAGTGGTAGGACGGGGTTGCACAAAGGTCCCAATGGGTTGACGTGCTGCTGCGAGAGGGATACCTCTGTAGGCCCCACTAAGATAAGATAAGATACAAGTGTGCCTTCAAATTAGCCGCAAAGTGTCGCGTGGCAGCAGCGCTGCGGCCGCGCTGCTTTGTAAATCCAAATAATTATAAAACGCGCGACTACAGCGCTGCGGCCGCGCTGCTTTGTAAATCCATATAATTATAAAACGCGCGACTGCAGCGCTGCGGCCGCGCTGCTTTGTAAATCCATATAATTATAAAACGCGCGACTACAGCGCTGCGGTCGCGCTGCTTTGTAAATCCAAATAATTATAAAACGCGCGACTGCAGCGCTGCGGCCGCGCTGCTTTGTAAATCCATATAATTATAAAACGCGCGACTGCAGCGCTGCGGCCGCGCTGCTTTGTAAATCCATATAATTATAAAACGCGCGACTGCAGCGCTGCTTTGTAAATCCATATAATTATAAAACGCGCGACTGCAGCGCTGCGGCCGCGCTGCTTTGTAAATCCATATAATTATAAAACGCGCGACTGCAGCGCTGCGGCCGCGCTGCTTTGTAAATCCATATAATTATAAAACGCGCGACTACAGCGCTGCGGCCGCGCTGCTTTGTAAATCCATATAATTATAAAACGCACGACTGCAGCGCTGCGGCCGCGCTGCTTTGTAAATCCATATAATTATAAAACGCGCGACTGCAGCGCTGCGGCCGCGCTGCTTTGTAAATCCATATAATTATAAAACGCGCGACTGCAGCGCTGCGGCCGCGCTGCTTTGTAAATCCATATAATTATAAAACGCGCGACTGCAGCGCTGCGGCCGCGCTGCTTTGTAAATCCATATAATTATAAAACGCGCGACTGCAGCGCTGCGGCCGCGCTGCTTTGTAAATCCATATAATTATAAAACGCGCGACTGCAGCGCTGCGGCCGCGCTGCTTTGTAAATCCATATAATTATAAAACGCGCGACTGCAGCAATGCAGCCGCGCGCATCAGTTTATCGATCGACTAGTGACGGTGCGCATGTATTTTTTGTTCAAGTATAAACATTTATTTTATTTTATTTTATTATGTTCAGAACACCAACAGCACTTATACAATATATGGATACATTTCTAATAATCCACTTAGCTATTAACATGTATTCGCATATGGAATATAAGATGTACATGGACCACATAAGCTCTTTACAGAACAGTATATAAATATTATAATAATATAAAAACAAAACAATAATAAAACTAATATAATATGAAATTCAAAAACTAAACAGTAATAACATGTTAAACAACAACAACAACAAACATGTTAAGTGACGGCAGCATTTTCGGAGTGGGATTTAAAACTCTGAAGTATAGAGCTTTATCAAATTTTTGGGTTGAGTCTGAAACAATTCCAACTCACTTTCTTCTCAGGTTTCCTTTTATTTCTTTATCCAAAATCCTTTTTCGTTTTAATAAGAGCAGTGTTTCTTCGTCAGGGTCCATCTTGAAACTAAATGTACAACACTACGATTCTCGAATCACACTTTGCGGCTAATTTGAAGGCGCCCTGGCGGTAATAGTTGTGAGTGTTTGCGTGTTTCTCATATGTACCGCCTCTTCTGTCGTATTCGTCAATGCTGAGGGTCTGCGGGTTTATCGGCTAAAAAATATGGGCTTCAAATGTCAAATGAAGCCCATGTCCATCTTCATATTTTTTTGCCGATACAGGGGCCGCTCCTGGATATGCTAATATCTCCCTCACGATGTTACGCCATTTGTAACGTACCGCATTTAAAGCAAATAACTAGAATGAGATTAGATCACCTCATCGGTGAACGCCATCTCGCTGGGCTCGAGCAGCAGCGCGGGCGGCGGGATGGGCCCGGCCGCCTTCAGCGTGCGGTGCAGCGGCGTGTACTCGTTGGACATCAGCGCTTCGAGCAGCTCCTTCATCGCGATGCGGTTGGGGGGGCTCCTGGGGGTTAATACAGATTATTATTGTAACAGTGTTTAATGGCAGGCAAAGGCCTCCTACGCCGCTGCAGAAATAAATAATACTTTGTACACCCACACCAAATAACTAAGTTACTCGTCTTTTAAATGTTTACTAGGTAACGGGTAAACATACATAAACATAAAAAAACACCAAGACCCGAAAACAATTTGTACAAACAGTTTTTTTCTAAATTGACCGGGAAATTGAACCCGAGACCTCAGAGATGGCGCGATGCCAATACCGGCGTGCTAACCACTCGACCACGGAGGTCATCAAACGTAAAATACAGTCCACTTTTGCTAAAAAGGCTTATGGCAGTTATTTTCCTTGAGAAGACAGAGTGATAGATAGGGGTTGCACAAAAGATCCCAATGAGTCAACGTGCTGCTGCGAGGAGACTCCTGCAGGTTCAACTAAGATAAGATAAGATAACAATCAAAGATAATCCAAGAACAGTAGGGTTCTGTCCATAAAAATTAGTGATCGTACTAATTTCTATGGGCAGAACCCTACTGTAAGAGTTCTTGCCCGTAGCCACTAAGCCCGTACCCATCGCTGAGCGGTACGAGCGCGGGCGCGGTGGCGCGCGCCATGGAGCTCATCTCGGCCGCGCGGTCGGCCACCAGCGCCTGCAGCGGCGAGTAGTCGAACTCCAGCTCCTTGGCCGACACGTCGGTCAGCATCACTTGCTTGGCCGACTTCTTCATTACCTACAATTACATACATATATAAAATAAAATTGTATAGATTATTGAAATGAAACGCTTTTTACGGATAAACTCAAGACAGGTCACACTCTTTCTGTTACCACGGACCCTGTAAAGCGTTTGAAACGTCAGGAAACTACAAAACTATGTAATGTAGTAAAATTAAATGGGAGTTAATCTGAAAAAAGTGTTTCATTTCAATGTGTAGTGCTCGCTTAAAACCTTAGAAGACAATATTGTATAGAATAATTGGAATCACTTTTTCAAACGTATTTTATATGGGAATGTGTATCTATTGTTTAGATGATAGTAGATGAAATGTAACATTTTGATCTATATCAAATCAAACTTTTTAAACTATCATGGTCACTAACATTATAATAAAATACAAACATGTACAAACTATCTACATTATAAAAATAATAATTTACATAACAATAAATCCAATTATTAACTATTTTAATAACCAAATTGTTGAGGGAAGCTAATTTTTTAACCTACCTCTTTAATAATAACAGGTATGAATCCATGCAGCTGGCCAATGAGCTGCCTCTCCTGAGCGGCCAGAGGCAGCAGACCAGGTTTGCCCTCCAAGAGATGCAAGAACAATGAGCTGAACGGATTCTCCTGCTTGTAGATATCGTACAAGAGCACAAGGGCCACTACCCTCTGCCCAGGGAGGGATAGATCACCGCCAGTGATCAATGAGGACAGTAGCAGACACACTGAAACAATACACATTATCATAGAGTCCATGTTTTTATGTTACTTGAAAATGTCTTATTTTTTAGATATAGTATCACTTCCCCAATTTATAGCTCCTGATTGATAATTAAGAGCTTTTTGACGAAACTTATAAAACTAAGAGGTAATAATTATAACATAACATTGAAATGATTTGTATCAAAAAAAGGCTATAAGGACACTTTGATTCACTAGAGCAGAAAACCCGCCAGCACCTATTATTTTTGAGAGAGCTTGCCTGCAGCTGGCCTTTACAGCGTAACCGGTTTGTTTTTTAGGGGCGGGTACAAACCTTATGCGTACCTCGAGCTGTGTCACCGAACATACCCAGAGCCAGAGCTCTTCTAGCAGGGGAATGGCATCTTGCAAGCGAGTATGTGTGATGAAAAGTTATAACTTCTCGTTTTAAGATCTCTAATATGACTTAAATTTTAGACTTTCGATATTGTACATGCCTAAATTCAACTGTCTGAATGTTTCGAAGACAATGTTGATAAAAGTGATACTCACAGTTGAAATGTTCTGCTTTCGGGAACCTTTTTTGAACTTGAACACATATAGAATCTAAGCTTTGAGAATCAACCGTCTGTTCTGAAAACAAACTGCGGAGGGTTTATAAGTAACAATAACATCAAATGTAAACAATAGGTTATGAATAACAATGTTACTTACTCCAAAATGTATTTACTATTTTCATTAATTAATTGTTGTGACATTTTAAACAATATGAAACTAATGAAACAGCGGACTTTTTGAACTACCTAAGTTTTTAAGTTTTATTTAAATCCACGTAAAGATATTATTTGCAAAATCGAACACAATCACAACCACAACACACACAATTGAATTTGAAGAAAAGCAGCTGTCTGCTGTCATCATTTTGCTGTCACATTCATTTTTTTTTCATATTTAATAGCATAGTGCGCACAGATCATTTAGCAAGTGTCAAGTTAGAGAGATAATGATAGGTCCATGGATAATGGTAAATATTTTCTTTGCATAGTCTTCGATCAACACCTTATAGTAACTTATATATAGGGTATCAACACTAAGCCGGGCCGCACACCAGACATACATTTTGTATTACGATAATTGTGGCGCCATATTTGAAGCGCGACACTCCGTGGAAAAATGTGTATCTGCAGTAATCTGCACCCGCTACACATGTGCTCGATAAATGCGTATCGCTATAAATGTGGCGCCACAATTATCGTTGGTAATACAAATGTACGTCTGGTGTGCGGCCCGGCTTAAAGTAGATGATAATGAGTAAATGACATTTCCCTATGCACGGTGGAGCAAGGAGGGGCCCAAGCCCCACCCTCCATCCAGATAGAAGTAAAAAACGTCACAAAAGTCACACTTATTTTTCATTATATATAATAACTTTAAAAATCTTAGAACTTTTATTTTAAATGCAATAGTCTGTTTGTAACTCTTTCACGCTAAAACTATTAAGCCGATTTTGATGAATTTTGGTACAGAGATAGATGGGGCCTTGGACTCTGGACGGTACAGGCTACTGTTTTCCTCAAAAATAATTTTTAAATCATAAATATAAATAACTAATTTAATAAATACTTATATGGGGCTTAGGGTACTCTTGACCTGACCTCCACCCTTAATTGTTAACAATAATCAAAGTCTACATATTTATATCTTAACTGCAAACACCGCCGAGTTCGAGGAGATACCCTTTAACTGCCTCTAAGGTCTAATGGCTAAGCCACCAGTTTCAGGCCCAGAGGTCCCGGGTTCGATTCCCAGCGGGGGTACATCTTTGTGTGGACGGTTTGGTTAGTGGTAGGGCTGTTAAGTCCTCCTGGCTAGCTACCACCAACCAGTGCCTTAAATAGGGCGGTGCCACCGGTGCCCAGGCATAGGGCGTAGACTCCGGGGGGCGCAAGAATGACCCGATCAGGCAGGACTTCGGTTTGCCCCTGATAAGTTGTCGCTGCGCCCCAAGTGCTCGATTTTAACACATAACGTACCTACAAGCCAGTATCATCAAAAACGTCTATTAAATTAGACAAAGCATCACGCTCATTTTTTGGCAGCGCACGAGCGTATTTGTATTTAGTGCATTAGGTCCATGGTTTATTGTTTATAGGAGTCAAGCGGTCAGCGGCCGGCGGGCGGGTCGGGTACGGGTTCAGAATAATAACTAAAGCATATTGTTCTTTGGGTACGGGCGGGCGCCACCACCTTTTAATTATTTGACAATAGAACAGATTGCTAATTATCCAGCCAAAGAACTAAAAGAATATGCCGCTGATTTGAGTAACAAATATTCAGCAGATAACAATGCTACTGAATTTTGGGCTGAATTAGACACTTTAAAGAGTCAAGTTGAAACGACTATAAAGAGTGTAGTTTTAAACAGAAACCCCTGGCTCAGGGGTAATAGAATGCGTCCGCCCCCTTCTGGGGCAATTATGTTGTGCTGTGTGCGCGTAGTCGCCGTGTGCTGGCGCGTAACGGCTGCTTAATGCGGTAGTTATAGGCCAGCACACGGATGACGGGGTGGCCTCGCGAGGTCAATTCCCCCGTGGATCAGGTCCCGTGACCGCCACCCTAAGAGCCCTACGCTATCGGAGTTTGGTCCCCCGGTGATTAGTGGGTAGGCCCCTCCCTCTCGCCCGACGACTACGTCGTGGAAAGGAGGACGGGAGAGTCCCACATATCCAGTCTCCCTTCTGGAGGCTGGAATCCATAAGCAGGGATTACACCAAGTAAAAAAAAAAAAAGGGGGTAATAGAATGCAGAATCTTGCTAGCTGAACGTAACAACGCAAACTTGTATCTTTAAAGGCTGGTTAAGCCTTGAAAGTAATTACAAGAAAAATACTTTTAAATAAATATTTAATTATTACTTCATTAGTAAAAAACCTTGTTCAAACGTATACTAAAACTAAAACTAACACGCTTTGTTACGGACTGAAGTCTCGACTTTATAATATTATATAGTTAGATATAATACGGCTAAATTTAGGTATGTGTATTTGCATAAGTAGATTAAGTCTCATATGTGTAAAGGTTTTTTGATAATAAATAATTAATTTTTTGCGTTTCATTTAAACAAAAGGTAAAAGTTATTAAAAAGGTAATGGTTTTGACAAAGGTAAGGGCCTGGTATATGTGCCCAGGGGCCTTACGCCTCTCTAAGGTAATTAAAGTTAGGAAAGTAAGAGATTAGCTTTCGTAATTATAGGTTTCTATTGTTCAAGGCGGCGCATGGGAACGGCTGATGAGAACAGTCAAAACGGCGCTGCGCACTACGCTCAACGAGAAGTCACCGCGTGAAGAAGTACTTATGACGCTACTAGCCGAAGCCGAGCACACTGTCAACGCTCGGTCTCTAACACACGTCCCTGTGAGCATCGACGACCCGGAAGCGCTGACACCCAATCACTTCCTTTTGGGTAGCTCGAGCGGCCTGCCCACCACTGGGCCGTGCGAGCGCGCCGACCGAAACACATAGCGGGCGGCGCAGGCGCTGGCGGACGAGTACTGGCGACGCTGGCTGCGCGAGTATCTACCACTACTCATACCGCGCGGCGGCACGCGCGACTCCGAGCGACGCAACGTACGAGAGGGCGACGTGGTCATAATTGTGGATAACACACTACCCCGCAATGTATGGCCTAGAGGCGTCGTCACGAAGACATTTCCTGGACCTGACAACGAAGTACGCAACGTAGAGGTGCGCACCAAAGGCGACACGTTCCGACGACCGACGACGAGACTGGCTGTCCTGCCGATGGAGTGAAGAGGCTACGCGGATGCTGCGCCGGGGGGAGCCTGTTACGTACAGAAGTCTCGACTTTATAATATTATATAGTTAGATATAATACGGCTAAATTTAGGTATGTGTATTTGCATAAGTAGATTAAGTCTCATATGTGTAAACGTTTTTTGATAATAAATAATTAATTTTTTGCGTTTCATTTAAACAAAAGGTAAAAGTTATTAAAAAGGTAATGGTTTTGACAAAGGTAAGGGCCTGGTATATGTGCCCAGGGGCCTTACGCCTCTCTAAGGTAATTAAAGTTAGGAAAGTAAGAGATTAGCTTTCGTAATTATAGGTTTCTATTGTTATGAATATCAATGTAACTAGGAAAATAAGTATATGTAGGGTATCCAGATTACGAGGGATACCGTAGGGTAGGTAACAAATTTAAGATAAAAAGAGAGGTCCGAACGAAAGGGACAGCTGCACAAATTACGACGGTTCATGTGGGTAGTTAGTTATGGTAAAATGTAAAACTGCCCACATGAGCCGGCAGCTGTCCCACAAGGCTGCTAGTTGCCAACCCATAATATGTTTAAGTCACGGCCGGTCAGAGCAGTATTTGTAAGCTCTCCGGACCCCACCTAGAAGAATAAAGAAGCACTAATCAAGAACCGAGTTTTTATTGAAGAACCTACAGTCCACATCGAAGCACAACGGCTAAACTGTTCGGCGACTACACCCGTCGGGAACACGCTTGTTACCGCCCGCAACACCCACGCATACCTCGCTACACCACCGAGTACATGCGGCCGCCGCCGCCCCGAGAGAGCATGGGGAGGGAATGACCGATAGCACGCTCGTGTAATAAACCACAATTTCCTGATTTCATGGATTTTTCAGATGAAATTTTTTAGATGAAAATTTAAGGTATTTTTTTTGACATCAGTGTCGTGTATACTACCACCCCTGAGATGGGCGTTGTTTTACAAAACCACACTGTATTATTTGACAAATGTGACCGTAGTTCAAGTCTTCTAAATAGTCGAACTATATAAAAGAGATGTTACGGTCAGAGTAGTAAACGCTATTAAGATTTTTAATAATGCCAGTGACTGTAGCTTCCTGCGAAGGATCATTCAGTAAGCTCAAATTATTAAAAACTTGCGCACGACGATTGGCCAAGAAAGGGTGACCGGTAGGGCATGCATTTCGGAATTCCGAAATTTCGGAAATTTCCGTAATTACAAGAATTTCCCTTATTCCGAAATTGACTACGTAAATTTCGGAATTCCAAAATTTTAGTAATAGAACCATTTAAAAAAATAATTGAACTTTAAACCGCAAATAATACTACCCTCCCTAGCCGTATTAGTGGAAATTGCGTTTTTAAGCTAAATACATATCATGAAAGCCCAATGCAAAACCCACTGACCAAATTATATTTATTAGAACTACCTACGATAAATATATAAATTAGCCCTACCGTCAGTGTCCACGTTTCGGCTCCGTATGTCATGACGGGTAGGACGCACTGATTGAAGACTTTCGTCTTTAGACATTGGTAGTTCTTCAGAAGGGTCTTATGTCTTTTTTTGAAGAATAACACGACGGCACTCCTACTCCACGCCTCCGGAGTTCTCCCATCAAAGAGAACGGTGTTAAAGATGTATTAGAGGTTTACCGCCTGCTTTCAGGAGCTGAGATGTAACACCGTCTTCACCTGGGGCTTTTCCGTTTTTAAGCTGTGCAAGAGCCAACTCAATTTCGCCTGGGCTGATTTCTGGCAAGTCTTCGGTAAAGTGGCGGGTCCAACGTAGCTCTGGTTTCCTCATTTTCGGAATCAGATTGAGATGCATGCGAGGCGTATAGCTGGCTATAGAAGTTTTCTATTTCCGAAAGGACGTCTGGCTTCGAAGCAACGACTGCTCCGGTGGCCGTAGTCAACTTCGTCAGGTGGCTTCTACCAAGAGACTGGACAAACACTTTAGACCCCCGATTCTGCTCAATTACTCGTTTAATCGAGCGTGTATTGGAGCATCGGAGGTCATATCGCACCACTTTGCCAATCTTCTTGTTGAGGGCCCGTTGTTCGGACGAAGTGACAGGTGGGTCTTTGCGTCGTCTCTTCATAAGCCTGAGCCTGAGCGAGCGTGAAGTCCCCCATGACAACGTTGTAGTGGGCCTTGGTGGTGAAGTGCAAGGCCTTGGATATGTCTCCAACCTGCACAACCTTGAGGCAATGCCTCTCGGCTAGCTTAATTAAGAGGTACGCAACCCTGCTTGACACACTCGACACTTCCACAACGTTGTCACAGAGGGCTTTATTTACCAGGAATCCTACGTCACCTTGGGATAGCTGGTCTCCTTCTCGGAAGTACATGAGGTGACCTGATCTAAGGGTTACAGTGTCCTCCCCCTCTCTTCGGACTTGACATAATCCAAGGATATGCCACCTAATCCTCCCGAGTTCCTCTTCGAGTTGCGCCAGGTGCTCGTCTAGCCGTAGCGTGCGTCCGTTATACGTTGCCAGGGTCAGTTGTTTATGGCGGCCTTTTGTGACTCGGGGATTTTTTACACCCTCCACGCAATTTAGCCTCTGGCTCCGTTTTTCAAAATTATTGGTAAAAATATTGTTTTTCTTCCGAAATTCCGAAATTGACGGAGTTAGTTTCATAAGCAATTTCCGAAACTGAAATCAAGCGAAATTGTACACCCTAGTGAACGGCCTAGCGATTTTGTCGATTGAATGCGACATAGGACGGTGTCTGTCATAAGGTTATCAACGATTTCGCAATGAAAAAAAAAAAAGCGTGAAAAGTAAATCTTTAAAAAAGTTTATGGCTTGCTTTAATTAATCTTTTGTGGTCTCATTCATTTGTGTATTGTGTAGTTTTGAATAATCTTGCAAATATTTTTGAATAAACATTTTTTCACAAATTCATACAGAGGTCTATTACATCTCGACTGTGATGTTTGCTAAAAATGACGAATTTTGGCGTTCTTGATCTTACAAACAAAAATACATTAACAAATTTAATTTATTGAATAGTGTAGAATAGCTATTGGCATAGTGCGTAGCGGCCTCGCTTTTTGTAAATTTTGCTTCACTTTTAATTAATTGTAGAAAGAGATTTTCATAAAATGTGCGAAGGCACATTTTTGAGCGCCTAGATTGAACTACTGTTCTAAACAAAAGAAATAAAAAATTTTAATGTATCTCTGATACAATGTGATAAGGGTGGTACTTCTAACATGTTAAGGCTAAGTACTACATCTAAATTCATCGACAAAAAAATAAGATGGACTTAAAAAAAAGTGATTTTAAATCACAAAATAATTAAGTAAGTAATTTTTTTTTCTCATTAAAAGAACCTCAAATATACGAAACAAAGTAATTTATTAGTTATCCAGTGTCATTAGCTAACGTTTGCCATTTTTTCATGTTTCTCCGACGTATGAAACCTTTGATATCGCATAAAGTAAAAATGGTCATAAATTATAGGGTTGGAACTCCCATATTATTATTTTTGTCGATGAATTTAGATGTAGTACTTAGCCTTAACGAGTTAGAAGTACCACCCCTATCACATTGTATAGTCGTATAGTGCGCAGCGGCCTCGGCCTTTTTAGATATCATTGACTTTATATAGAAAAAAAATCTTATTCCAAACCAAAAAACTTCGAAAACCGCTTTAAGTTAACTGTGAATTTCTCCTATCTACGATAATATTATTGAGCAAAATTTATACCAGAATAATTGTTACGTCATGAGGAATAAAGATTTTATAATGAATTTAGGCTGTGGATAGAGTGCCGCAAGCGGCATTCTAGTACGATCGGTTACGATGCCGTCATTACGGCATCCTAGTACAAAGTGTAGGCAGTGAATAGAGTGCCACAAGCGGCAACATAGTACGATCGGTTACGATGCCGTAATTTGACGGCATCCTAGTACGAAGCGTATAGAGTGCCACAAGCGGCATTCTATCTCAATCGGTTCGGGAACCGTAACATATTTTTTATTTTCGTAATATTCAGACGACATAATATTTAAAAGATATTTTTGTATGGAGTTAGATTTCTGTTGTCTAATAAAAAAAAATTACCTCGAAATTCAAGACAATCGCTACGCTGCGCTTCGCGATTGTCTTAAATTTCTAACCTATCACGTGACCTACAGGAGTAGGGCAGCTAGTATTTCTGTTGTCTAACAAAAACTTTACGGCAGCTTAGGCGGCGTCACTATTAAACCGCAAAACTTACGGTTCCCTAACCGATGGAGATACAGGGCCGCTTGTGGCACTCTATAAACTTCCATGAATTTATTATATATCCTATTTCGATAAAAACGAAAAATACATCTGGCAAAATTACCACAAAATCCGATGCGCCGGCCGTACGATTTCAGCTTATTCTCGCAGAGTGGAGATTTGTAATATTAAGCATGGGTTTATTATCCTATTTCGATAAAAACTATAAATACAACTGCAAAATTACTACATAATGCAAAAATGGGCATTTTACGCCACAATCACATTTAAGATGTAATAGGCCTCTTAATAGTACATTGTTACCCTAGGGGTGAAAGTAGCTCATTTACTCCCGAGACGGGGTTTAGCGCCCGAGCGTGGGCGAGGGCGCCAATAGTTCGAGGGAGTAAATAGTCTTTCATCCAAGGTATACACTGTGCTTTTCATTACGAATATAAGGAAAGTAAAAACAAAAACCTGAATGTCTTTAGTCCGTAAGTCGCCTTTTACGACACCCGAGGGACGAGTGGGTTTGTAGTGTTATTTTGATGAGCCCATCGCCGCTCTATGCTGTTGGATGTATGTACGGTCTTTAGTACGTTAGTCGCCTTTTACGATACCGAAGTAAAGAGAGGGGTTGGTAGCATTATTTTCATGAGCCCATCGCCACTCTATGCTGTTGGTTGTATGTACAGTCTTTAGTCCGTTAGTCGCCTTTTACGACACCGAAGAAAATAGAGGGATTGGTAGTATTATTTTGATAAGCCCAACGCCACTCTATGCTGTTGGATGCATGTGCAGTCTTTAGTCCGTTAGTCGCCTTTTACGACACTAAAGGGAAGAGAGGGGTTGGTAGTATTATTTTGATGAGCCCATCGCCGCTCTATGCTGTTGGTTGTATGTACATTCTTTAGTCCGTTAGTCGCCTTTTACGACACCGAAGAGAAGAGAGGGGGTTGGTAGTATTATTTTGATAAGCCTATCGCCGCTCTCTGTTGGATGTATGTGAAGTCTTTAGACCGTTAGTCGCCTTTTACGACACTGAAGAGAAGAGAGGGGTTGGTAGCATTGTTTTGATGAGAACCATCGCCGCTCTATGCTGTTGGATATATGTGCAGTCTTTAGTCCGTTAGTCACCTTTTACGACACCGACGGGAAGAGAGGGGTTGGTAGTATTATTTTTATGAGCCCATCGCCGCTCTATGCTGTTGGATGTATGTGCAGTCTTTAGTCCGTTAGTCGTCTTTTACGACACCCAAGGGAAGAAAGGGGTTGGTAGTATTATTGTGATGAGCCTATCGTGCATTATGTGCAGTCTTTAGTCCGTTTGGGTCATTTTAGCTCCTTGTATAACAATCTACTATTGTTTTACTATGGCTTTTTATTGTCTCGTAGATGGTATGAAAAGTAGAGTATTAAATTCTCCTCGGGGATAAAGTAGTGTCTTATGTAGCGGGCGTTCCGTATTGAATCCCAAACAAAACGAAGGATTCTAGCGTTAACTCCCGAGCAGCGTAACGAGGGTGTTTAGAGTTAACTCCCGAGCAAAAAGAGGGAGATAAGATCAATGATATTTTATAAAAGGTCATTGGATAAGATAAGAATCCTTAGTGTAGCGTGGGATTTAAGGTCGCCCAAGACGAAGGCACCTTTATCGCCGAGGAGAATACTCTACTTTTTATACCATCTACGAGACAATAAAAAGCCATAGTAAAACAATAGTAGATTGTTATACAAGGAGCTAAAATGACCCAAACGGACTAAAGACTGACCAACCCCTTTTCGTCCCTTGGGTGTCGTAATACATCAATGCGTAAAAGGCGTATACGGACGGACTAAAGACTGCACACCTACCTACCTACTACAATACCTAGTAAATGTTCGTATGCTATTTCTATTTATGTTCTAAATTCAAATCACATTAATGACCAGCGGGTCATAATGAAATTCAGTACAATATTAATGCCCTGCTAGACCTTAGGTCTATAATGACTTAAATTTCACACCACCTGCTCGACAACGTCAAATTATATGTCATGGAAACCTAACCTAAAGTAAGTCATTATAGACCTGGAGGTCTAGCAGGGCAATAATATTGTACTGAATTTCATTATGCCCTGCTGGTCAATACTGTGATTTGAATTTGGAACATAAAATAGAAATCGCATACGAACATTATGGCTGATTTCCAGTGTTGCCAGAGGTAGTTTTGTGAATTCCCCGCGCCATGTTGAAAAATTCCCCTTTTTGTAATAAAATTACCCTCGAGTTTACATATAAAATCCATGGTAGCTCTTCGTATTTCATAAAATATTGAACAACCTTTATTAAAAAAAAAATGTTGAGAATTTTGACAGTTTGTCATTTTTTACACATGATTTTTGTTGTGTTAGAAATGTGATTAATACTTTTCGTACTTCCTAAATAAGTGCACATAAAAAAAATTAATGCGATTGTTTTGATGTGCACTTATTTAGGAAGTACGAAAAGTAGGTTAGGTAGTAAGTAGTAGGTTTTAGCTATCAAAAATAGTATGATTCTTTATAGTTTTAAACAGTGACTTCTAAGTAAGTCCTAGCTTCTAAATGTCGAAATGCGAAAACGTAATTTATTTTATGTCTTGGAATCTTCAATTTCGTCATTATAACCTTTCGTAATTATCTGTTAAATTATTAAAATTCTGCGTTTTGTAAGCATTACGTACGTATTTTAAATTTCGATAATATCGCTTTAATAATTATTGTTATAATAACCGTTTTTGTCAGCTCAGCAGTGCGAGCACGGATCTTTTATCGACCGATAAAGTGACATTAGACGATAAAATTTGACAGTTCAAGTACTGCTGATGACCATTTGTCGACGTCTAATGTCACTTTATCGGTCGATAAAAGATCCGGGCTCAGGGGGCAGTCACGGTCGGTAATCTTCTGTACACTCTTCTGGAACTGCTACAAAGCCTGGACATGGACAGCCCGTGTTAGATCGTATAAATATGCTGGACAAGTAAGTGGATAAGGATAAAGAGAACAGAAAAGCAGAAACATTATTCGCACGCAACCTTGTACTTATCAAAACAAAGCCAAAGACTATAGAACTTACAACATTTTTTCTTCACTATAATAAAATGTTCAACTCCCACTTCCCACTTAGCCCAGATTGTGCCCAGATTCCACTTAATATATACCTATAGTTATATTGTTGTTTCTACGCATCTGGACTACGCATATGGAATATAACGACAAATTTAAACCACATTATCTATTATGAAACTTGCAAATTAACAAAGTACCACCAAACCACCTCAACGAAGTGGCGCCCCGAAACTCTCCTCCAGGCAGACTAGGTAGGTAAAGATACATAGACCCACCCACATTCTTATTCTTTCCGGTAACAACCATGACAGAGGAGCTACTTGCGTACAAAATATATAATATTTCAAAATGAAAATGTTTTAGTTCCACAGATTATCACCGGAAAGGAATTAATGCTTGTCGCACTCATGTACGTAATATTATACGTCCATGGTCGCACTATACTTCTTCCTAATTCTACCAATGACATTATTTTTATGTTTGTTTTATTATATGGAACAGACAGAAGGATCGTACGTAGCCCACTCAGCCTTGCCCGATGTGATCAAATATGCTGTCAATATTTTTTTTCAGTCAAGTAATTGCAGCTTCTTTATTAAATTCCCCTTTTATTCTCAATACCCTTTTTTGCCCCTCATTTAAGCATAATTCCCCCTAAAAAGGGGAATTCCCCCCAGATCGGCAACGCTGCTGATTTCACAGTCACGCGTTTGATCAGCGCCGGCCACACGCGCGCGCTACACTACATAGTACCCAGCTAGCAAAATACCCTTAGAAACGAAAGCTTTTAAAAGCTATGTCCTTAAATAAATTTCATATACGTTTAGATTAAGACAGAGACCGTAATAATGGCATATCATAAGTCTTTTTGAGCTATAAGAGCATATATACTTGTAAAAAATACTTTTAGGAGTATATAGGAAAACGAAAAATGACATCAATAAGAACAATAGTGTTATAAACGCACTTTGTAAGCCTAATTCCTAATTACCACTTATACATGCACTATGTAAGTCCACTCAATCTTAGAAGTGACTTATCTAAGTATTTTATTAGATATCGGCTGTTATACTTATAACTTATTGTTACAGCCGTATATAAGCAAACTTTATATAACATTTATTAGAGCAATAGTATTATACACGCACTTTATAAGCCTAATTGCCCTTGAGTCATAATTAACACTTATACATGCACTTTGTAAGACCACTCGATCTTAGAAGTGACTTTACTAAGTGTTTTGTTAGATATTGCGTGTTACTTATAACTTATTCTTAAAGATGCATATAAGCTTACTTTATATAACATTTGTAAGAAGAGTAGTGTTATATGCGCACTTTATAAGCCTAATTACCCTTGATTCTTAATAAACTCTTATAAATTCATTTTGTAAGATCACTCGATCTTAGAAGTGACTCTGTAAAGAGTACTATCACGTCAAATGTCTTAGAAGTTTACATAAATTGCAATTAGAATTCTAATGTATTGCAAATAAGTCAAAAGATGGTCGACCAGTAACTGTCCTGTTTATCTTTTAGCCTACTTTTACTTTAATAAGGAACCCTGAAGTTTATGAGCTATGGCCGCGTGGATTAAAAAATGTGGTTGAATTTGATTTTATAAGTGCGATATAAACCTCAAACAATGGTAATGTACTTATATTTGTTCTGTTAAAGCCCTTATAAGGCATGATTGGTGGTAATGGCGACATTTCAATATTTTTCATTTTTAATATAATATTTTTTTATTTTTAAAGATACATTCTTGAAAAGGCCCGTAAAAATATTGTGATTGTTATTTCAAAATACTCGATAAAATCGACTTCGCAATTAAATAACCGTTAGTAATGCGTAACACACATCACATTATACTTATACATTTTGTAGGAAAGTGAATTAAACAGGACAATACATAATACTTACGTTTTTAATACTCTTTTGTTATTAAAAAAAGTTTCCCGAGCACTTGACAATCCTTTTGGCTTACTGTGATTACACTCTTAGTAAAAGCTCGCAAAGAGCACAACAAGTGATATCACACTAAGAACAGCATTCGTAAGTGCATTAAAAGGGTAAATGCCCATAAAGAATGCCTTTGTAAGTCATTTATAAGTCAGTTTGGTGTTATTAGAGCATCAACAAGAATTTTGTAAGATTGCAAATACACTTCTTGAGACCATTTTAAGGTATATTAAAGAGTGAATAGACTTATTAAGTGCGCCCAAATCCACGCTTATAGCAGTCTATCGGAGTTATAATAAGACTGGTAAAATCATACTCTTGGGATGTGTGTAAGAGTGAAGAGTGTGGCCGGCGCTGGTCAAACGCGTGACGCGACTGTGAAATCAGCCTTACGATAGGTAGGTACATAATAATTCCATGCATTCACCAAATTGTTCGGAAATCGAACTGGCCACCACGAGTAGAAAATAAAAGAAAAATAGAACACAACAAAGAGGCGCGAATACTGAAAATCTCTTTGTTTTACTATTGCTTTTTATTGTCTCGTAGATGGTGTAAAAAGTTGAGTATGCTCCTCGGGGATAAAGGTGCCTTCGTCTTGGGCGAACTTGAACCCCACGCTGCACTCAGGATTCTTGTCTTATCTCTAAACACCCTCGCTGCGCTCGGGAGTTAACGCTAGAATCCTTCGTTTTGCTCGTGATTCAATACGGGGCGCCCGCTACATAAGACACTACTTTATCCCCTTAGTGCATAATCTACTATTATGTGAGGTTTGCATGACATATAATTTGACGTTGTCGAGCAGGTGGTGTGAAAATTAATATAGCAACCTCTAGGAGTCTTCGTGGCAGACGAGGGGATAGCTCTATAACTTCATGGGTGTTTGTCCAAACACCAAATACACCACTGCCACTTTGTGTTCTTTAATGCGCTTATCTTTACTCTGTTACTTATTCCCTATTTTTTTTACAATTAATTATATTAGAGCGGGCCGTGTCCCGTCCGGGTCCGGACACGGCCCGCTCTAATATAAATATTACACTATAAATACAAAATGTATGCAACGTTTCAAATCAAGTGCCCCGTCCGAGCCAGTACACAGCACGCCCCGTGCACGGCCCGCTCTAATATAATTCATCCTTATGTCAGTTCTCAACGCCTCGAGGGCCAAGTTGGCCTCGGCTCAATTTCGATGCTAACCCCGGGTTTGTGAACATCAACCTGCAAGTAAACGTCGTGGGGTGATTAAGATCCAACTTTGTGACAATGACGGGATTTCAATGACGGAGGCCTTTGCCCTGCTGTGGGATAGTACAGGCTGTATTTTACATTCCTCAAGTAACTAAGTAAAAATCATTAAACCCATCTCCATTTGAGTTGCGTGCCGGGCATAACTTTAAGTAACTTTGAATGTAGCGGCGTCGCGTAGCGGTGAAACAATGCTACCACCCCCTCTCTTCCCTTGGGTGTCGTAAATGCGACCAACGGACTAAAGACTGCACATACATCCAACAGCATAGAGCGGCGATGGGCTCACCACCACGCTGAGCACATGTGCAGTCGCCATGTGGTGAAAAGTGGACTATGGCAGAATACTGCTTTTGCAGTCCTCATTGCCTAGTCTCTGACTAACCCTTCGGGGATAATAGTCGTAATTTTAAGTATGTATGTAATTTTGAATGTAGGTGCCTAATTTGAATAGAGACGGTAAGTAACCATTGTTTTCGCCATCTTAGAGATAAAAGATTCCAATTTTCCCATCCAGTGCAAGTTGTAAACGAGAAAAAGGAGTACCTACCTACAATGACTGATACCGTTATCTCTACGATTCAATAAAGGCTGTGTGTATTATGCTTACGTAGGTAGTAGGCGAGACACCGCTGTACCAGTATACCGTGTTATCATCGGAACGCTAATTGTAAATGCTCACTTCTTTTATCGTGCTCATTCTTGTCCTGATAAGATTAGAGCTGTCATATGCCCGCATTCGGCTCGCGAGCATTCGAGTGCAGTTATCACGTTTGAGTTGAAATAAAAAAAGTGATAAGTGAAATGTAGCAAGGAAATGGTGCAGTGTGTTTATGTATTACTGCTAGCAAGATATGCTTGATCCTCGCACGTTCACAGCCATGCATAGCGCTAGGCCTCTGGAGGTCAACCGGCCTCTCCGGAGCAGATCGTCGTCGTGGACCTCACGGCGAATACTCAATGGGTTTACCAGATCACTGACAGAACCGAGATACTCGTTGCAGCATGAGGTGCGTGCGATTATTTATCTACGGGCATTATTAGGCTGCTTTCAATTTAAGCGTTTAGAGCAGGAACAACATGGTTTAAATTACTTGAAACAGACTATTTATTAGTAACGACCAGGGTATTCTGGCCTACGTACGACAAACGGACCGCAGCCGTGCGTGTGTCTCGTTAGGTAGACCCGTGTGAATCAAGGGATAGTAAATATAACACATGATCCAATCCATCCCGGTGGATAAATTAAAAGCGCCCTTATTCTTAACTAGCGGCCGCTCGCGGTTTCACCCGCGTGGTTCCCGTTCCCGTGGGAATATCGGAATAAAAAATATCCTATGTGTTAATCCAGGTTATAAAATATCTGTATGCCGAATTTCATCCAAATCCATTTAGTAGTTTTTACGTGAAAGAGTAACAAACATCCATCCATACTTACAAACTTTCGCGTTTATAATATTAGTAGGAAGCATGTAGGAAGGATATAATCCTACAAGAACTTCCGTCATCAGGGCCCCATCTATCTCATAATTTTTATACCAAAATTCATCAAAATCGGTTGCGCGTTCAGAAACGAAACTAAGTTCAACTTGAACGACGTTTATGCCGGTGAATCGCAAACTTGAGAGCGGAACTCCTACCCCCTTACTCTTGAAACCGATCGCTATTGGATCGGATTGGTATTGTAAATTTTCGTACTCCTAAGTTACGAACCAGAGCTTATGAGTTCATATTGCGTGGATATTGAGTGAAAAAAATACAAAACTCAATGCCATATAAATCACCATGCTCTAAGAGTTCACCCAATATAAATCCAAATTAGCGCTGGTGTCGTAACTTAAAAATACGAAAATTCACAATACCAATCCGATCCAATAGCGATAGGTTTCAAGAGCAAGGGGGCTGAACTGAGTCCCGCTCTCAAGTTTAGTTTAGTCAATGTTAGCGGTGAAATCGGCCCTAAGCCCGCGTCAACCAAAACCCCGTAAGCGTAACCCGTGCGTCGTGACGTGTTCCAAAAATTTTCTTTCATATAAACCTTGTCCTGAACATCACAAACAAAGTGAAGCACAAACGAATATTCGTGCAAACTGATTTTTATTTATAAGACGTATAGATATTGATCTATTGATGTTGATTGCTTGAGCGCTTCAGCAAAATTACGTAAGTAGTAGTAAGAGAAGTGAAATCTTTTCTTTTTAATTGAGTCGTTTTGCATGATCAAAAATCAAAATCAAAATCAAAATAACTTTATTCAGTAAGCTTAAATTAAGCGTTTTGAATCGTCAATTTTTTTTTTTATATGGATGGATGGATAGGCACAGGGACCCACCCACCCACCCCACCCATTCAGGAAGTCTTTTAGCTGTGGAGAAGAACGGGCACAACAAACTCCACAGCTTTATAATAATATAGAGGTAACGACATTTACAAAACAATATGTCGTTACCAAATTATACAGTCAATAGTCATAAAACAATTATATAAAATAAAAGATAAAAACAAAAGTGAATCTACAAGTTTTACTCGGGCACTATGAACGCATTAGAACAATGTATGCGAAACTAGAGGAATGTTAATTCCATGCATTTTTGTCATTGATGTAATCGCTTACAGTGTAAGTAATAGCCCTTTTCTAAAAGTCTGTCCTTAACATGTGTCTTAAATTTGTCAAAGGGCAAAATTATAACATCGTTCGGGATTTTATTGTAAATTATGACACTTTGTCCCATAAATGATCCATAAACATTCTGAAGTCGAAATTTAGGAATTACAAGTTTATTCTTATTTCTAGTATTTAGTTTGTGTATATCGCAATTTTTTTTGAAATGAGTAATGTTTTGACGCACGTAAACAATACAGTTATAAATAAATTGTGATGCAACTGTAAGAATATTTATTTCTTTAAACAGCTCCTTAAGGGAGTCACGTGATCCTAGGTTATATATGGACCTTATTGCTCTTTTCTGTAAAATGAAAATGGTTTCTATATCTGCTGCTTTACCCCAAAGTAGTATACCATAGGACATAACACTGTGAAAGTAACTAAAATAGACTAATCGAGCAGTTTCCACGTCTGTAAAATGCCTAATTTTCCTAACAGCATAAGCAGCTGAACTAAGTCTCCCCGCAAGGGTGCTAATATGAGGGTACCACTGTATTTTTGAATCTAAGGTAATACCTAAGAAAACTGTTGAATCAACAAGGTCCAACAGTTCACCATTCAGTTTAATTTTATTTCCTATAATATTCTTTACGTTAGGTAGAGTAAAATTTATACATTTGGTTTTCTTCGCGTTTAATTGAAGATTATTAGTAGTAAACCAATTCAACACATCTGTTAGGGCACTGTTGATGTCATCAAAACTATTTTTATTTCGATCAGTCTTAAATATAAAAAGATGTATCGTCAGCAAACAAAACAATATTGCAAAAGTTTTCCGCATAAAATGGTAAATCATTAATATAGATTAAGAATAAAAATGGACCTAGTATTGACCCTTGTGGGACCCCCATTAGCACGGAAGATCCGGATGATATGGATCCGTTCACGCTAACTTTTTGGATTCTGCCGCTAAGATATGATTGAATCAATTTCAAGGCATCAGAGTGCACTCCATAGTGTTTTAGCTTTATTAAAAGGGTGTTGTATTCAACGCAATCAAAAGCCTTGGAGAGATCACAAAACACTCCAAAAGCATTCTGCGAACCCTCCCAAGCCTCAAATATGTGTTTTAGCAGAGCTACACCAGCATCAGTAGTAGACCTTCCCTTGGTAAAACCATACTGTTCACTGTGAAAAAGGTGGTTTATAGCGAAGTGGGAGCCGAGTTGATCTAAAATAAGTTTTTCAAAAACTTTACTAAGAGTAGGTAAAATCGAAATAGGCCTGAAATTGCTCGGGTCATCTTTACAACCCGATTTGAAAAGTGGCAGAACTTTGCTATGCTTCATGAGATCTGGGAAAACTCCTTCGTCAACACAGCTATTGAATATGACTACAAGAAAAGGCGCAATGGACTCGATAATATTATTAATAATTTTTGTTGAAATATCCCACAAATCACAAGTGTTTTTTATTTTTAAAGATTTAAAGGATTTAAGTACGTCTTTACAGTTAACGTGTTTAAATTTGAACACTTCATTACACATGGGTACATACTTTTTTAGCAGAATTTCTGCATTACTTGGTGAAGAGTTGAGTAACATAGTTGTGGCAATTGGTATATTTGTAAAAAACTGTTCAAAAGCATCAGCAACTTTATTGTCTTCACTTAAAAAGCTATTGCCTATTCTTAAAGAAAACTTAGTATCACGTGGCTTTATTTTACCAGTTTCGCGGTTTATGCAGTTCCATGTTGCCTTTATTTTATTATCAGACTTTTTAATTTTTTCACTAATAAATAATGACTTGGCACATGCACAAGCCTTCCTAAAAGTTTTCGAATACTTTTTGATATACTCTAGAAAAATTTGATTGAATTTGATTGGAGACTATTATATTAGTATTGCGAGTCATGAGTCTTTTGAGACTTTTTAGTCTTTTGAGTTTTTTAAATCCTATCAGTCTTTTAAGTCTTTTCAGTCCTATGAGTTATTTGAGTCTTTTTAGTAATTAGAGTCTTTTCAGTCCTTTGAGCCTTTATAATAAGGGTGCATTTACGTAATAAAAAGAAAATAAGTATATACCTAATTGAATAGCATCTGATTTGATAATAAATAATATTAATTTCAAGCGGTGCTAGCCATGGTAAGAACGCTCGCTGACTTGAAATCGAGGGTTAGGTTCAAACCCCGCCCGTAGCACTGGGATTTTCCTAAGTACCTACGGATTTACTTGAAGATGTTTTCCCCCACCGCTCATAGGTGAGGGAAAACATTGTGAAGATACAAAGAATTGCTCTAAAATATGTTGATTTATAAGCAATTCCTTTTTTCAGTTAAGGCTTGAGGACTCATTCCCGCCGAATTCTTTCAAAAAGACTAAGTAACGAGTTTCGTTGTAAGTATTTGTAAAATTCTAAACGACTTAAGCTGGACTTGATTTCGAAACTTTAAAGAGAGCTGAGACCACCATGACAACATACTTTATTACATATAGTAGGTATTGTTACGGCTCCTACACACATGTCGGCGGCAGTGCCGCCGGGTATAGGCTGAGCCACGGTAGTGTATATTTTCTTTGGCTGAGCGGCTGTGTGCCATTGTGCGGCATGCCCGGCGGTAGCACGAATACCCGCCGGCATTGTGTGTAGAAGCCATTTGTAACCTGCAATACCTAAAGAAACTCAAAATACTAACAAATAGTAAAAAAATACGTATCTTAATTTATTAAAAAGCCGTCAAATCACTAAGTAATTCATTAGACTATAAATAAAAATTATCGTGACAATATTTAATCTAAAATAGATAATTTTTATTCTTTCTGGCAATATCAAAGAAAGAGACAAAAGGCCTCTGTTGGAACTATCTCTCTGGGCTCGGACTACTTCTTTCTAGTTGTGTTGTGGCTTGTGGTGACTATAAAAAACGTGTAAAAAACGAATATTGAATTATATTCAATATTCGTTTAAGTATCTTATTAAAGAGATAACGACTTATTTGTGTATTACGTTTACGTCTTAGAGTTACGTCATTGACAGTGCTAAGCTCTTTGGATTTGACAGGGGTTGATTCCAGTGATAACTACGCCATTTAGTAAGTTTTAAATAAATAATTATTAAATTCATAATAAGCATTTCTAGCTAATGATACTATTTTTATCATTGTATTAACTTAAGATATTAACTTTGGTATTTTTATTAATTGTTAAAAATCAATCAATATCAAAACGTTATTTTGCGTGGAATGGAGTACACTGCTTAAAAAAAGTGTAATGACAAATTCTGAGGACAAATTCGTCTCATCCGTCTGTCGGACTTCTTGGCGGGAAAGTAAAGCGTCATGTCTGCAGTTTTGTTTTATTTTCTACAATTTGTGTTTTTTTTGAACATTAATGTGAAATAATAGTGGATTAAGTGTTTGTGAACGTGCATGAGTGTTGGCAAATGAAACAAAACAGTGCAACATCACTTTTCAAATTCTATCAAGAAGTCCGCGTGAGATCTTAGTAAAGCCCCACATCTTTACTGAGGACTCAAGGGGTTTGAGGGAATACCATTTATCATTCATCATCTTAATCACCACTCATTATCATCTAGGGAAATAAATAAATAAAAAAACTAATGACTAGGCAGTTTGGTCTCTGATCTTAGCCTGTTCCTTTACGGAACAAACACATAAAAAAAAAATCGTCCGTCTGTCTGTCATTCAACTGTCATTGTGGATTATTCCTTCGCAATATTTTCGTTTTTTATTTGTGTATTTCCATAATTATATTAAACAATATTAGACGTTTTCGCTTTTAGTGTATAGATTTTTATATTTAATGTAAATTAAAACGTTTCTAATGTTAAGAAAGTTCAGTAGAAGTGGTAAAGGTGCGCCGAACTATTACTCGTAAGAAACGTGTCACGATTCTTTGCAACTGTTGTTCCATTATTGGCTGCTAAAAGGAATGTGAATTGATTCTCATTCCATTTGGAAAACGTTATATTTTCTCATGGGTGATGGCTTGGCAGTCGGACACACGTGTAAGTATTCCAAATTTGCAGGTGAAAAATGCAAATGTCTCGCAGACCGTGTAAACATGTCCTTGTCAAATTAATCAAAATTAACATCTCAAAGCGCTGTACTCAAAGAAATACTTTTCGGACAGTTAACTTTTTGTTACGCATGAAAGGTAGTTATTTAAATATTTAGCTTTAGCTGATCTTGGTTAAACTAATTTTGGTAATAATTGTATAAAAAGATATTATGCAAAATTCTTTTCATAAAAAACTAGATAGTAAGTTTATCTGTCATCTGAAAACTATTAAGAATTTGTTTGTTATTTTGAATTTAAATGCCTTAGTATATTACTTGCAACAAATTAATATATTTTATTGTAAAGGTATCACACCACCTTAGACTTTATGTAAGATGTTGTTATGGGGCCAACCCACAACTGTTTAAAATGTAGTTTCTATCACATTTTACCCTAACTTGTCTTTACACTCACAGCAAACAGCGTAGTGTGTGACTCACCCTGTCTATCCTTACATGTCATAACTAACCAATCAATGTATAGTATTAAAGCAGTATGCCTTAGTGCATAAAACTACCTACTACTCCCAAAACTACATACTACAAAATGCTTGTAAAATAACATTAACTTTTGGGTCATACGCTTATAGAGATTATTCAATTAGATCCTATAACTCAAACAAAAGAAAATGTAGGAGAATACTGTTTAGGACAACAAGTTTTAATTTATCAGACGAAAATATTTTATGTAAACTAGACTGTAGATTGAAGGTTACATAGTTAAAAAAATAAGGTTAAACCTTTGTCTTCAAAATCATATAAGATACTTACCTACTTACACTTTATACTTACCAATTCTTTTGCTGAAAAAATACATGTTTTGAGTAATTAACATGCTTAACTGCATGCCCATATTGTTGTACAATTCCTAATATTTATTATGTGAATAAGTGTCATTGGCCTTGTTATTATTAATGCATATTTGTAAAGCATTGAGTATTTAAATTTTTTTTATCTCAAATAAAATTAAATCAATTCCTCTGTCAATATTGTTGACTTCAAATACAAGAAATCTATAGCCAAAGGTTCTGTTCAATATAAGATTTATTATTACGACAAGCTTTGTTAATCTGCTAATGACAAAACACTAGCACAAATATAAATTCACTAAAATAATAAATTCCCTAGAATTTCTTTTTGTCACAACAGAAAGCAACCTGTATTCACCATCGTTTTGCTTTTTTCAGACTGATGAAAACAGCTGCCTACTTCGTTTGAAGATTATAGGAGCTTACTCATTAGCAAAAAAGGATATATTTGGTGCTAGGTAAGTGCAATACAAAAGTTGTTATTACTCATTTCTTTGAGAGATAATGGTAAAGCCCCTGGCATGTTGCAATGCTTTGCCACTCTTAACTAGTTTGTAGTATTTTCAAAGTATTAAGAGGATCTCATTGAGATATTGAGAGGAACAATATGTTGTGCAACACGGGCCTCTTATTAAATTACTTTTAAACCCTACCCTGCAGTTACCATTGTTTTCATATGAATAATTGCAGTATGTTTGTAAATGGTAAACATTAGCCCGAGGCTGTTTTAAATAGCACTTTCAGGTCTTTGTTTAAGCATAGTACCAATGTGTAGTACCCAATTTTTTGTTATTTATAACAGTTCTTTTTCTAGCTAGTTACAGCTTTAATGGTTAAATGGATATTTAAAAAAATCTGATGATATATTAACCTTTTCTGTACGGGGTGATTGTGGGCAACGCAACCTCTTAATCTTGCGATTTTTTGGACGTGTCGTAAAGTGACGCAAAATGAAGGTTGACTTTAAAATATTATATTACCAAAACTATAAATGCTAGAGTAACGAAATTTTGTACAAACACTTACCAGATACTGTTATTTTATAAACTTTACAGCTTTGGGTAAATAATATGTTAAAAATAGAGATAAAGTCACAAACCCAGATGAGGAACGAAGTCGGAAATTAGCCTGGAATATTGTCATTTCGCACAAACACTTCACATTTTATCTAAGAGGTTTACAAGATGCTAATTATTTACAACAAAGCACAATTATAACTGAAACACTCCAATAATTATGCAATCCAAAATCGCCATAACATTCTATTTAACACTAGGCATGGATCACCTCAATAAGTGATCGATATCGATAATATTGTTTTATCGACAATAGAAATCTTTCATAAAATAAAAAAAAATCAAGAGAAAACTTAAAAAAAATATACTTACTTATATTGACGGAAGAGTTGAATTTGGAAGGGAACCGAGTGAAATTTCCGCAATCTTGTCATCTCTAAGAGGATATCTGCTTGGGCACCACACCAAACGCAATATTCAATGTCGATATTCCCCCATTGTCGTAGTGATCACCACTAGAAATTCACCATTTTGTGTTTTGAGAAAACTACTGCACAATATGGATGGCATCGTACGATGTCACCAACCGTTGCTCAACTTTGTGATTTTTTTTCAATAGGAAGACATCTAGCGAATTTACTTTGAATTACTTCAGTATGTAGGCCAACCAATCAGACTGTGTCGATAAAATGGTGCCTGTCCATAGATAATGTAAACGAAAATCGTGATTGAAGGCAGTACGCCTGTGCCAAAACATCATATGATGCCTTCCAAATTAAAAGCCCATTTTGCTCTAGGCACCATGACGCCTTCCATACATAAAAGGTTAAAAACAGGCATCACTTTATATTGTAGTAACCCAGTCAATCCACAATCTTACCAAATTTGAAAAATATATTGTTAATTTTTGTATGCCTGTTAGACATTTAAAGACTGATATTAGTTAAAGAATAAAGATCTGTGGAAAATCTTAATCAACTTTTCCTTAATTGAGTCATACATTTGCTACCAAAACATACTGCTTTGATATTAATATTAAGTTATTGTGTCCACGTTTTGCATAAATTTTAAAATTCCTTCCTGATCTGTTTGGGTTGCATAAAAATTTTATTCACATATCCCACACATGTACATAAATTATTAGTACTGTAATACTTAAGCTATTTTAGTAAGACAATTAAGGCAAGTTTTAGGACAATCTGGTAGTGCCAACAATAATTTGATCAATAGATGTCAAATATCTCTAATATCAGCTTTATGCTTTCCTAATCAGCCAGTTCACCAGGCTCGCATATTACGGCGTGACTCAGTCAATTGTCTCATGTAAATCTTATCCATTATTAATTTTATTGAACTTGGCCAGGTCGTGTTATGTCAGCTGTCTAGAGAACATAGAGTATAGAGAATACACAGTACGCGCAAACGTACCCCACGTTTGCGCGTACTGTGTATTTACCTATGCCCGTCGGGTAAGTAAGGTTCCGGCCTTCCCTTAGCACTAGCAATAGTACCTGGGAAGGGTCGGGCCATAACCGACAGCTTTGGTGAGTTTTTACGACTACAATTTTACGATAACAACTAGGACCAACGTCTTAACGTGCCGTGCCAGCGAAGTATGGAGAGTCCTGATTTAATTTGATTTGTCCTCCTGTCAGTGGATTGCACAAGTTAAGTTAAGCAACTTGCAATGGATATGTAAAATATTTAAGAACTAAAACCATTAGTGGAGTGTGCTAATTAGGGAAGTTTGTTATCTGTTGTATGTCATTATCGTCTTATCTTTTATTCACATCATTTCGCCTTAGGTGCATACTCTATGACTGTAGGTAATGACCCTGTAGTGTGAATGTAATATATATGATGATTAACGTTTAATGGCACAGCTGAGTCATGTCCCGCTTTCAATAACTTGTATGAGTAAGTACAGACCCCAGCACTTCAACCTACTACAAAATGTCAAATTTCTTCAATACATTTTCAACTTAGTCACTAAAGACTAAATATCAAAATCGATTGGAGAAATTTGACAGTTTAGAATAGGTTGAGGCGTGCGTACCTAGGCAAACATCCGCGTTGGTTAACTCTTCACAGCACAGAAACAGACACAAACTAAAATTAAGCAAATCTAGCACTATCTAAATTTGCAATTATGTCAATTGCTTTTTACGAAAGCCAGTTTACGTTAATGATAATTACCCCATTCATATAGGTTCTTAAGTCTACCTTGTATTGAGAAGTAGGGCTTTTAGCTTAGACTAAACACAACTGGTTGACCAGCCCACTAGGATACCAGATAACGTAGGTCACGCGCCCTCCTTGTTGGACTTAATGCTGACGAGTCGCCCTGCAGGGTATAGAGTGTCGGTGCTTGCTAGCAAGTCGTTCTTCTGTAAGACCATTCGGCTTTGGAATTCTCTACCGGCGCATGTGTTTCCCAGCTTCTATAATCCCGGGTCTTTTAAACGGGGCGTGAAACGGCATTTATGCAGGCCGTCATGAATGGGTGCGCTTGTTACCGTGCTTGTTCCACGGTGAGGAGCTCTTTCATTATTTTGGACTACATCGGCTGCTCCAGCTACCATCAGGCAGGATGCAGTCACTATGACGTGTCATATTTAAAAAAAAGACTTTAAAAACTGTTATGTGATATTTATAATATAAATGTTTAAGAATTAATGAGTGCCGTTGTGAACTACCCTATTTTGATGTTCTGCCACAGGATACATAGGTAATACTACAAGTATATTGATCGTATTTTATTCGATAATTTATATTTCTTCATTTCAGCGACCCCTATGTGCGTGTGGAACTGCAAAAGGTTGACGGCGACGTCACAATCGAGACGTTTCTTACTAAAACCAAGAAAAAGGTGAACTAAACTAATATTAGCTTTATGCCTTTCCAACACAATATATTTTACTTTAACAACACTGTCATGCGTATAATTGATTTATTAACGGACTAAAGACTGCACATACATCCAACAGCATAGAGAGGCAGTGGGCTCACTACCTGTCACGCTAAGCACATGTGCAATTGTGCAGTCGCTATTCGGTGAAAAGTGGACTATGGTAGAGGACTGTTTTTGCCCCCACGATACGGTTAACCCGAGCCGAGGTACCTACCGTGCCTCTTAGAAGCGCCCTCGATTTTTCCGCTCTAGTCAACCGACTCGAACCCCCTTGAATCTGGGGGGGATTGGAGACTCGCTTGCGAGATGCCATCCCTATCCCGCCAGAAACCCTTTTGGTCAAAAAATTTTGGTCTCACGGCTTGAGGAACCTGTAAGTATTTCGCCGCCCCTAAAAAGCCTGGTAACGCTGTAAAGGTCATCTGCAACCGACAGCAAACTCTTAAAAAAAAATAATGCTTTTGCTGTTTTCATTGGCTAACCCTTTTTTGGACAATAATATATATGTACGTATGTGTTAAATGTATAATATTTGGTTTATATTATAATTTCAGACATTGAATCCGGTATGGAATCAGGAGTTTGTATTCAGGGTAAGTTTTACTTTTTGTTCCATTGTAAGTATCTTTCTGTTAGGCTTCTGTAAAGAAATCGCAGCATATTTATCTTATATGGAGAGAGGACGAAAGAACTAAAGCCCAAAGTAAACTTAAGTAGATCCTACACTATCATTGTTTATGTACACATGGATAAAATAACGGACCAATCCACATAGGGCTCAGTGTATTGCCCATCTCGCCATAATATGCTATGTATGGATTATGTGCAAAGGTTTGTGGCCCTACTGTCACCTGTCAGCAGTATAAATATGAATCGGTATCCTATTTTCTATAATTGGGCTTGGCAACCCTATGCGCGCTGGTAGTAGTTCTGCCCAGAGTCCGACTCGATGACCACTTTAAGCATTGTTCACACCAAACGGATTGACCGCCGCGGACTGTGAGTATGCTCACTGTCAGCCCTAGTGTGAACGTGAACTCAGTCTGCAGTATGCTTTCACACTAAGCCGACAATACGCTATAGCGTACAATTCGCTACTTTCGTTGTCGAATATCGCGGTATCATCGCCACACTCACACGTCTGTACTCATTGAAGTTTCTCGAATGAATTGTGCCCGCGGCGCAGGAATTTAATACGTGCTAATATACGCTGTTACGTTTGGCTACGTAGCCAATCCGCGTCCGCCGTGCATAGACGCGCAGTTCAAAAATCGGCCACCGAGAGTCAGCGACTACGCACTACGTAATAGCGTATAGTCCGTTCGGTGTGAACTAGAAGTTAAATATACAGGGCGTCCCACGGACATGCCACATGGAGGGAAAGTACCTTGAATATTGTAGATGGCACATTTTACTGAAAGAAGACATTATTTGAATTTAAAAAACAATTTAAACTGCATTCATAGATATTTAAATAATTACATGGTTGAACCGGGAATCGAACCCGTTATATGAAAAAAAATAATCATTCTGTAGCTTTATCATACCGATCGAAAGGCTTCATCATAAGGATTATTTTTTGCTAAATAACATAGTGTCACAAATAAAAGGAAGACCATGAATTTTAACATTTGATGTGAAATTTTGTTCAGAAAAATGAAAAGCTGACATTGCCGTAAGGACATACAACTGACATTGAAATAAATACATACCTACATAAATTGATTAATTTTGTTTTAAAAATGTTAAAATTCATGGTCTTCCTTTTATTTGTGACACTATGTTATTTAGCAAAAAATAATGCTTATGATGAAGCCTTTCAATCGGTGTGATAAAGCTACAGGATGATTATTTTTCTCATATAACGGGTTCGATTCCCGGTTCAACCATGTAATTATTTAAATATCTATGAATGCAGTTTAAATTGTTTTTTAAATTCAAATAATGTCTTCTTTCAGTAAAATGGTCCATCTACAATATTCAAGGTACTTTCCCTCCATGTGGCATATCCATGGGACGCCCTGTATATGGAAAAACGATAAACTGCGTAACGCGCGCTAACAGTCCGCGGCGGACAATCCGTTTGGTGTGAACAATGCCTTATACAATGCCTTATACCTATGCCGCCATGCAGTAGCAGTAATATTATAAATAAAAGTATAGTCGTTCCACTACAGGAGTAGAGCCCTCAAAGATAGTCGTTCCACTACAGGAGCAGAGCTCTCTGTCCCTCTTTTCAATCTTCGCAATTAACCTTTCATCGTCGACCGTGCTCAATAAATGTAATTTCTATTATATCTAGTGGCGCCGCGTTCTAAGTGTCAAGGGTATAAACAAAAAGTAAAATAAAAAGCCGCTCCCACCCCAGGTCCGCCCCGCCGAGCACAAGCTCCTCATCCAGGTGTTCGACGAGAACCGGCTGACGCGCGACGACTTCCTCGGCATGGCGGAGGTGCCGCTGGCCGCCGTGCCCGCCGAGGCCGCCGCCAGCGCGCGCCCCAGCGGCGTTAAGTACTCGCTGCGCCCGCGCAGGTCCGTGTAAGTAATTGGCGCCGCATGCTGTGGAGCTTTTGCACTTTTTAGGTGAGATTTGGCAGTACGGAGGTAACGTTTTCTTAATGCCTCTCGTGTTTGTTTTTTTACACATTCCCTATCCCAAAACTTTAGAATTTTAATTGTATAAGCCAGGGACTGAATAACCCAAAAAATCTGGTACCTTAATATTGCGGTATGACGTCATACCGAAAAATAACGGTTACCGGAATATTCCGATTTACAAATTTATTCCGGTACCGTAATTTTGAGTATAGAAATAAAAAAGGTTTATTTCAGTATGAAAGAGACGGCTGACAATCATTTCAAGCATACACGACTAATATCATGGTTTTTCTCATCAATTTGCATTAGTTTGCTTTGTTCTCGAGATCAAAACCCCTCACCCCGCGCCCCGCAACGGTTAATCCAACGTTTTTCGGTACCGATATCGCATACAGGTTAAAATAATAACGGTATAGCCTTACCTCTATTTTATTGAAGTACACTTATTTTATACCGGTTACGTAACCTTATACCGTAAGTAACCGCTTTTAGTCCCTGGTTTAAACCATATGTGGTTCGTGACACTGTGAACGTGATAATAAAGCCCGGCAAATGACTCCACTCCACCTGATGATAAGTGGAAATGAAGTCCAGGCGCGAGGACAACTGGTGCAGCATAAGAGACGTAGCATCAGTCACCCTCACTCTGCCGGCCCACAAAGTGCCTCTTCACGCCTCGTTTGAAATGTCGATGTTTGCTGAGAGGCATTAAGAAAATCGACGTACTGTACTATACAGTAGTTTAACACTTCACTGACATGCCACACCAACTCGCTGGGAATGATTGCGCTCGTGCAACCATTATTTAATTATTTAGTCATTGACATGAATAAATAAGAGATATCATGTTTCCATCACATAAAAACTTGTAAGTACCTGTACAATAATAGCCTAGGTATGATAATATAAGTCCATTACAAATTATGCTTTTTTTTAATAAAATATTAATTTTGAAATTATTATGTGAACAAACTCACTTGTTGGTATGACATGGTACTAAAGTGTTAAGTTACTTTTGACACTGACTGTACAGTGTTCAGTGCGAGTTTTATCACCAAACGATCGCGACACCGAAAACTAAATTCTATATGGCATTGAAGCAGCGACTTCTGGTGATAAACGGTATGTTAAAGTAATGTGATCAAATGCCGAATAAATCTCGCCATTTTGGTATTTTGGCAAGTTGGCAAACAGTGCGATGCAAATTGCGAATTGGAAAACTCTGAATGTGATTTAAAGTACAGCATAGAATAAAACATGCAAAGAAAATTAAATACTTAAACTAAGAAGGTGCCTACCTAAGTAAAACATGAAAATACACAGCACTTTATTGCAAATTATAATGCTACGTGTAGTGTTGCCAAAAACGGTTTCTTCAGCATAAGCTACGGATTTACACGTAGCGCTGTTTTGCAGTACAAGCGCGCAACCCACTTCATAGTAATGAAATTTTTGTGTCAACCGATCCGCTTAATTTACTCGGCTTGCAGCTAACTTCACTGCCATAATATTTGCAACGCACTGTATCAGGGTTGCGATTTTAAAACCGGTGACAATATATTACACATTTTTGATCTCGATTGCGATTCCCACTCGTAATCGATATCGCCGGTGACTTATGATTATGAATGACACTGAAAATTCTCGAAAAGAACGGAATAAATATACTTACTTAGAATAAACAAATTGTGAATTATTGCAAAACATATATTATTGTCATAAAAATTACATAAAATATATCTCATGTCAAGTTAACAAAATTGCACCTTAGAGCAGCTATCTGACCAATTAAAAACCTATTAGCAATGAAAATAGGCATTTATTTGAATACAATTAATTTGTCATTACTTCTAATTAGGTTAGTATCATACCTATTAAAACTTTAGTGTTTCATATAAGATCACTCTTCGTTCATGGTCCTAAGTAAGTGTTCATATTAATTTTAAAAGTCAAAAAAGATGTGGTCCGACATATTTATAAATTGCAGCTTTTAGTATCCTTTATACAAATAATCGTAAAAAATAATAGAGACATGTTTTATTTTATTTTATTGTGTTAAAATGTGCCCCAAGTAGCTCCCCTGTGGCACCTATAAGTGTGTACTCTAGAGCTTCTAAAGAAATTTCCTGTAACTTATAAATGTTAAATGTGTTAATATTCCGGCTTTTACAACCGCTTTTGTAACTTCAGTAGATAGTTTTTCTAAATATAATAATTATCGTATTTTGTGTGAATGTGGTGTTGTCGAGTATTCAGTAAATGTTAAAATGCTTAAAAAAATATTTATGTTTTTGTTTTGTATAGTGTTTTGAGAATGCACTCTGAAATTCTATCACTTGTATTGGTCGATGAGTTTTATGTAATATATAAGATAACGAATACTTACATACGAAAATTATTTTTGTTTGGAGATTTAAAGGGGAAGTGACGACAGTGCTGCCCTCAGTGATTTTCCTTATTTATAACGAGTTTAGAACCAAATTCACAAAAAAGCGTGCACTAAAGAAACGAGATATTTTGAGACGTAAATTGTATTTATTGTCTATGTTCAAGTAGCAGCTTTTCAATTCAGTGTAATTGTGGCCACTTTAGGCAGTAATCAAAATAGCTGCTACGTTATAGCTGTACGTAGATCATGAATACAATATGCATACCAAAAATATCTAAAGATGTTTCTTTAGTGCACTACAGAGCATTTTTTGTGAATTCATTGTAAATAAGTAAACACACAGTGAGGGCAGCGCTGTCGCAACTGCGCGCTATTAATAATGATAAAGGTGTTGCTAGTTAACTGTCTCAATAGTGAATTAGACAATCTGTATTAGCCACAGAGGTTCAATTGGCTACTTGACAGTTTTTGGAAAAGTATTTTAAAAATTACAAACGTTTGTTATATACCCCGTACAATAATTATTTTCTCGAAAAAGCTCTATTTTTTTTCATTTCATTAACATTTCGCGCGAAAACGGTTGGTCACGTGACATTTTGCCCTGTGACGTCACATTTCACTAAACATAGAAATTTTATCTTAAAACCTGATAGTTACCTGATAGATAGATTGTTTTTGTTTATTTGTGAAATTTGACGTCACACCAAGCTCAATCATGGCCGTGACAGGCCGCCCGTGTTTCGGGTCTTGTAATCCACAGATAAAAAAATCGCAAATTTATTTTGTAAAAATAAAATATTTAGAAATTATCTTAATAAAAAATAACTATTGGATAATTATCATTAAATTATGAACTACTATATCCGACATATTTCATATTTTATTGTTATAACTGTCAAATAGCCAATCACCAGACGGTGGTATACTCGTATGTTACTGTATGGGGGTTGATTTCTGATCTGTTTGTTGGCGGCTCATTCAAATAACAAAGTGTCTAGCCTGCTACCAGTGGTTATTTAATAAAAATTAATGGACTTCCGTAGGTCACGTGATAGGTTACAAATTTTAAGACAATCGCGAAGCGCAGCGTAGCAGAGCAGCAGAAATACTAGCTGCTGTATTCCTGTAGGTCATAATATGTATTGTTATTGTTGTCTAATAAAAAAAATAACATCGAAATTACAAAATACATATTCCAATGACTAATAAGTTGTGGCAGAATAGCTTTTATGTTAGTCCGCCGCCAATTAACTATTTTACTACGCTACCATAATGTATATTTAAAATTAAACTTTATTAGTTTGCATTAAGGAACAAATTGGAATACCTAATAACTTACGGCAGAATAACTTTATTTCTTAACTTACCATTAGTGGCAGTACAAACATTTTTATTAAATAACCACTGATGGCAGGCTTGACACTTCCTAATATATTACTGACCCATCTCTTTCTTGTGTGTCGTAAAAGACGACTAACGGACTAATGATTGTATATACATCCAACAGCAAAGAGTGACGATGGGCTCACCACCTGTCAAGCTGAGCACATGTGCAGTTGTTATGAGGTGAAACGTGGACTGTGGCAGAGGACCGATTTTTTCGGTCCTCATTGCCTACTCTCTTGACTAACCCTTAGTGGATAATGCTCGTGAGTTGAGTTGATTGGTGGTAATGTTTGTTTTAAGTCCGCCTGGCTACAGCTACCACCTTTAACGGGCACAGCATGTTAAAATTTTTCATTGGTTTTCGACCTTATCTCAATTGTATAAAGTTCAAAATATGGTGGCAATATAAATGCCACTGCCTTTATAAAGGGTTAAGTTTGTCGCCATAACACAATGTTTAGTAGCAATTTTGTGTAGGTACCGCTAGTTCTGAGATAAGATAGTCAGCTCAGTGATCAAGTATAAGGTAAAGTGCCTTCGGCCTTATCGTCATTCACCAACAGGTGAGATAAAGGCCAATAATTTCGTCGTTGTACAATAAAATATATATTATAAGTCATTCGCTAGAATTATTGTGTCGTCGTGATGTTGTAAGCTGTAAGCTATATCTGTACACGAGTTGTACTTTCTGACTGTTTCAGTATTGCTTTAACTGAAATGCTTGTTTCTTTGTCACAGGATTGTAAACATATATGGACGGTGTTGTTTTATGTTAATTTCGAGCCAAGATTATATAGTGATAGACGCGAATCATAATGCTAATATTATTGCCAGATAAGAATTCCTTCTTACTAAGTATTTAAATTAAATATTTTTCTTTCTCTGTATGAATGAACAATGAAGTGTAAATTGGTCTTAAACCTATTTAAAATGATATATTTTATTTGGTTCCGTGGAATTTACATACATTTTATTTATCTGGATGTTATCTCATCTAGCGAGGAAGAGTAGTATAGGCTTACCAAAATCTCATGACCTGTCATGTCTTGTTTTTTTATCATACTTTATGTATTTTCCGTCACAGAGCAGTAATTTTATTAACATATTTTTATTAATTATTGTGCTGGCTATGTTAGCAATAGGTTAGGTTAAGGACTAAAACTCATTTATTCAGCGCCGGGTTTAAATTCTGCAAATATTAAGACGATAAACATTACCTAAATGTTTAGCGAGTATAATATGGAACCAGTACCAGCGTCGTCAATATCGTTATCAGCTCAGTAATACATTATGGCTATTGGTTATTGTGCTAGTTAACACGTAGACACTTTCTGTTGCCGACACGGGTCCACCATTAAAAAACGCGGTTGCAGCATCCGGTAGCGGCAACTGAACGCACTGTAAATCGCTTTTTTGTATGATGGTATACCGTACCTTCAACATAAAGTTTCTACGTTAGCGCAGCGTCTAAATGGATCGACATAATCGTTCCGTGCAGCGTGACGTTACGCCCCATGTGCGATTGGCCCGGATCAACGTAGGGGTTTATTGTATAACTTCAACATCTATCGCAATACCTTTTTTGCTTTGCTAGTTTGATTATTTTTGAATAATTATACTAGCAAAGCAATATAGTATAAGCAATTTACATTTCAAGGAAACGTATTACGTTTACTTGAAAGGTATTGCTATAGGTGTTGAAGTTAGATAGTAACATCCAGACGATAGCCCCCCCGCTGGTGGTAAGAGCGAGGGTCTAGGGGGTGCTAGCCTTTCTTATTTGGTAGTGTAGGGGCTGGGTAACTGTATTAATTCTGCAATGATGTTTGACGTACATAAATGTAGTTTTTATTATAATATGTACCGGCCCGCAGCGCCCGCTCCCGCGTGCGCGGCTACATCGAGGTGTACCACGCGCTGGTGGGGCGCGTGGACGCGGCCGAGGCGGAGGACGCGCCGCACGCCGACTGGGAGATGGTGGAGCCGCCGCCGCGCACCGGCGAAGTGCAACCGGTGAGTTTTGTTTTATTCTTTAACCCTTTCGAAGGCAACGGCAGCTATATTGCCACTGCTCTTAGAATGCTCTTAAAGTAAAATTGAAAAGCAATGAAAAATTTCAACTGTACTGTCCTTGAAAGGGTTAACATTGACTGCCACATAACCAGACTTAAAGTCGGACCGTATTTGAGCGGCGCTGCGCGTCCCTTCACAGCACCTATTGCACTATATCGCACATATTCGCGTGAGAGCAACGTTAAAAGATGAGAAAATACAACAGTGATGAGGATTTGTTAGTTGTGTCTTAGTTATGTGCAATAGAAGAACGCATTATAGAACATAAAAGACGAAGATAGAATGGATTTCTGGGATACCAAAGTCGCGCTATGAAGAAGGTAAATATCACTGTCTGCTTCCTCGTCTACTTAATGACTCTGCACGATTTCACACTTACTTATGAACTACCCCATTTCAACAATACGATATCCTCACTAAGCGCAGTGCGCTTAGTGAGGATATCGGAGACTGGTGTGACGCGCCGCTTGCTAATCGCACTGAGCGTCGCGGCGCGTCAAAATATTTTTTTGGAGGCAACAATGCTGCGACGCTTACTGTAGCGACGCCCTAGTTGGACATATTAAAATATTCTTTTAGCCATACAAAATGGCTAAAAGAATATTTTAATTCGTCGTGCCGTGCTGTGCAGCGCCGCGCTGCGCCGCTCAAATGCGGTCCGACATTTAAAAGTAAATCTACCTGTTGTTTGTCGGTCACCAGTGACTGCCATGGCGCTTAAAGTGTTAAGGCTAAGGCCTCATTAGTGCGTTGCATTGTCTTCGTAGCGGATCAACGCATTGTATTCTACACCTCTGTAGCGATGACGCAACGCATAATGGCTTGTCACAAAATATGTTTGTATAAAGACGCAGCGTGACTGAGGCCTCAGCCTAGCTAGCGCCCGCCCCTCCCGCGCCTTCGTCTACTAACTTAGAAACACCGTCATACTTCGGCCGTTTTGTACAAAATATGTAAAAAATATATAAAAGAACCCTATCGTCCTTTATCGATCTTTCCATCAGTGAAACCCGCTTAAAAATCCATTGCGTGGTTTAGAAGAAAAAAGCGGAGCCATAGATACAGGAAAACGGCGACTTTGCTTAATAATAGCTCATTCAGCCAGTGTCAAATATAGCCCATTTCCTGTCTCTTTTTTGTTATACACCGTAAGCTATTCTTGTCTAAAAACACCACGCGGCATTGGTGAATTGCTACCTACTGCTCATATCATACTTTGTGTACTACTCGTCAGCTATTTCTATTGCTTTAGTATTGGTAAAGATGATTGTTAGATTCGGTTTTACTACCATTTGACATTGCTAAAATGTGTCCGGTTTTAATTGGGCGTATTATAGTGTAAGAGAGAAAGAGACGACACTAAGCTCAGTGGCGTGGTGCCCAGGGATTGAGATTAGGGCAAGCCCCGAAGCCAGAACCTCAAAACTTTGGTACATACTATTTTGATGCATTTTTATGACACCAACCAGATTATTTAAATCATAATATTCCAAAAGTTCGAAAAAAATATGCAACACTAACACTATAATTTAAATGAATGGGAGCAACCAACAATCCAACTAGTTTTGTATGCAGTTGTATTAAATACCTTTTAAAACTTTTACTAGTTTGCGAAATACACAAATCGAAGTAGGTATGTTAGATAGATAGATAGCGTTTATTGCGTCATGTGGTACATTATAGGTCTTAAACTTATACATGCATGAAACCCAAACATGTTGTTTGTGTAATGTACAGGGAGGGATACCGTTATTTATTTTATACCGGTAATGTACCAAAAAATTCTGTTCCGTTTTTGTTCTGTTACAAATTACCGGTATTTATAACGTTACCAATAACGTTATTATCGCGACGTTGCCAAGACGCTTACACGCGGCAAGTTGGCAACAGTGTAGCGCCGAGTGCCGACCGACAGACTACACTTGTTTGTTTTGATTTTGTTGCGATATTACTCTAGCGCTCTAAGTTATTAAACGTATTATTTATTAATTGTGCATTGTACAATAATGGGGCGTAAAAAAGAAAATAAGGTGTACAAAAATTAATAAAGAAAAACTTAATTCAAAGTGCTCTATATGTAGTAGAACATTAAATGTAAATATTTTCATTTCTAGGTACTTGTTATCGAATCTTTTGTCATTACCTAAACTACCTATTTATTACCTACATATTTGTGTATTGGTTATGAGCTGTAGTTGGGCGTTTTCGCGCGAAGATGTCCCGGTTACAAAGTGGATGTCATTTTAGTTTATGTTATAAAATTATGTTATTTAGATGTAAAAATATTCCTTATATTTCAAGCTACCGATTGAACATAAAAGTTTCTTAGAAAAAACATAAGAAACGTGTGAAAAACGGATTCAAATTTGGTACAACACCATTTTGACTTCCACTTTGTAACCATACTGTTTTCTAATTAACAAGAAAACTATAGTGTTGAGATTTGCATTTTTACTGCATTACATTAGTTACGCATAGCTTGATAAACTAGACAAAAACAGAAGCGCTAACAGCTATAGTTATAATTTTATGGGTGAAATAAGATCCACTTTTCACTTAGTGGTCCATAATGGACACTGATTTTCTTTGTCATTGTACTCAGAACGTCCAATATAACTAAATAAATATTATATAGTAGATGTTTAGCATCTACTTTTGCCTTAGCATAAAACAATTAAAACAACATAGTAATATTTTTAGGAAATTTTTAGTTTTAGGGTATTTGAAAAATGGGACAGGGTACAAAATTGAATATGAAGCTACAAAATGGAAATACCTATAAAGTCACAATCACAATGCAAATAATTATTCGAAGCATTTGTTACAAGTGTCGTGTAACAACATTCAAAATTCAATTCAACACAATATGATATATGTGTTTATTGAATGTTGCAAATACAATGGGCGATTTTCTGACAGCCCAAATAAAAAAATAAAAATAAATTAAAAAATACTCGATAGATGGCGTTTTATGAAAGCCGACCCGTTCCTACCTAAGGGCTGTAATAAATTCTACACCTTTGCTTGTATATCAAAAAAATAAAAAATAGTACTTACAAATTTTTATTCAGGATCTCCAGGACCTATGTCTATTTTGGAATGGAATAAATATTACGTAGCCATACACGTGTTCTTCATGCACTCGCCTTTTACTAAGCGCCATACTAATCTATGCTAAGCGCCATCTATGAAGTCATTTACGAACCAATTTCTTTTTTTTTTGATCTCGGAAAATCGCCTATTGTTTCAAATGTGTGTCTTATAAACACAAAACTATATACAAACACATAAATAGGTATTTTGTTAAAAAACTATGATGAAAATGGCTGAATCAGCTGAATTGTTAAAAATAAAGTAATATAAAATTGTTAACAGCTGATTCAGCCATTTTTGGAGTCGGTGCCAGCCAAGGTAATCATAAACATTAAAAGACAAACTATATTATTATTATTATATTAGCCCATGTTGTCCCATTGCTGGGCAAAGGCCTCCCCCCCCCCCCCCCCTCCAGTATTCGCGGTCTTTTGCGTGTGTTGGCCAATCCTTCGCGTAAGCATCAAGCTCATCTCTCCACCTCCGTCTGGGTCGACCTTGCTGCCGTTTAACCCCATTGTCGTTTTTATTTGTAAATATGTTTAATTAGCCTTTAACAGTTGTCGTGTTCATTGGTAAATAGATTTTATTAGGTATTGCTACATTGTCGTATTAAGCTGGCACCGACTCAAAAATATTTTTTAAGATTATAAAATAGAGTAAAATAAAGGTTAATATTGCAAGTAAATTGAACAAACTAAACTACGCAATTATTTTTTACGTTTTAGTGCATTTATTTCAGTTAAATTTTTTGGAGTCGTTTTTTTTTTGTTAATTTTTTTTGTTATTTCTCGCTTTTTAGTGAATCGTTCCAATCTATTTATCGAAAGCGAATATTGGTAAACCTACAAAACGCGCTACTTGTATGAGACAGCGCCGTTTAAATGCGACAAGCGAAGAAAACGAGAAACGGCTATCACAAAGTAGGAAATCAACATCCAAAACAGACGGCAAGTTACCCGGATTTACTCGTGAACGCTGTATTGTATAGACCCTCCTACGATGATGACTTGCGAGTTACTTGGGTTCACCGTTAGGCAAACTAGAGGGACGTTTTTGACTTGCTCCAGTCGTAGATCGTAGCCAAGTCACCATTGATCTGCTCAATCGCTTCTGAGAGGTTCTCAGCCGAGGCCTGAAACTAAATTTGTAAGTCATCGGCATAAAGATGTTAAGAAGAATTTAGACAAGAAGTGACAGAAATAATAGTGTGAATAGTGTATTTTTAAATCTTAATAGAAATGTTTCGGAAGGAGTGATAAAAAGTGGCCTATGTCACTATTGTTCTTCAGCTATCTATGTGCAAAATCAGGTCGATGCGCAAGTGAGAGACGGACAAACAAACAAACACGCTTTCGCATTTACAATATTAGTTAGGAAGGATTTATTGCCGGAGTGGATCTCATTTGACCTATGGCTGAAAATACCAAAATCGCTATAGGATTCCACAATCAGAACTGAGTTCCGGTACCTGCCTTCTTTTAATTCGTCATAGTCGCTTAACTATCTTAATCGAGATATTTTATCGCCACCCGTGAAATACTTATAATTGAGGAGTTCCAATGACATTCTGTGGTCTTCTTCATTAGTTCTACTTCATCAAATGATACTTTCTGAATGCAAATTCTTGACTTATTGCTGAAAATATTAAAATCGCTATAGGTATGCCTACAATATTTGAGGAGTTCCCTCAATTCCTGAGGATTCCATCATCAGAACTGGATTTTGATAAAATGGAACCAATCTGGAAGTATATTCTTTCAAATAAAAAAAGAATTTTCTAAATCGGTGTATAAATGACTGAGTTGGTTCTAAGGTAACAGACATAAAAAACATACAACCGAATTGAGAACCTCCTCCTTTTTTGAAGTCGGTTAAAAATAAAGTAATGTAAAATTGTAAAGTAAGGCCACTTAAAAGTGTAAGTATGATTAATGAAACTAAATCAGTACTTATACCCACTGACACCACACACATCACCGAGACAAAGTGCAAAGCCAAATGCATGAAATGAAAACAATTGTCTTTTACAACACCAACTGTTATTATATTTACAGTACCTGGTTTGCGAAACATTTATTTTTAAAATAAAATACAACATGTGAATTCGACTTTATGTTTCCACTTTGTAACTTCTATTCCATCCAGAGGTTCCATCCTATATGTAACCAAACAAAGTGGAAGTAACGCTCCTCCATTTCGGCCGCTAAAAACTGTAATATCTCGTAAAGTGCGAACCCAATGGTTTTAAATGTATTTGTATGCATTGTAGTATAATCAAACTTGCCTTTCAAAATAGGCCTTAACAGCAATTCCTTGAATAACTTTTATTTTAACGGTTACAAAGCAAAGCCAACTTTTTGTACCTCTCTCAATGAAACCTGAACCGACAAAACATGATTCTTGCCAATTCAAGTGAAATATGTTTGCCGGAATTGATTTAGTTTTACTAAACCGTAAAAAGTGACATTCATTGGTAGTTTTTATACAATTTCTTTGCAAAAAGGCGGTTACAGAATTGAATTCCATGTCAGCACCAAAATCCGACACGAGTAATTAAATGAGTTTTAAAAATAATGTACTTGTATTTTCAATAATTTACACTCCATTTCTTAAAATTCATTATTATTTTCATCAAGTAAAATACTTCGCGACTGCATAGAGCTAACAATAAATGAACAATAATGTTCTAAACTTCATCTAGTCAGTATGGGACAGGCAAAAAATTATCATCATTTTAAGTTAAAAAACTTAACCAAAACACACTGTGTACGTTACACTGTTAAGTACACTATGAAAGAATTGCGAATATTGAGTGTGTAAACGCGAGCAATCGCAAATTGAAAAGAGAAAGAACTATTGGTAACGTTATAATAACGTTAATTTTTAACGGTACTAATAACGATACAAATTTTGGGTATAACGTTGCATTAACGTTATATTAGTAACGTTATATGAAAAATACCGGTAATCCGGTCCCTGGTAATGTATGATTTGCTCTTTAAGGCTAGGATTCCCGAGCGCAGAAACTAGTAGGGGACTGATTGATTGCACATCGCGATTCGCGACCGTCAACTTAGCAAAATAGGTAGGAAATTTTGAAAATCAAGAATTCTTTATAATTTTTTTAACTTATAACGGTTGAAATGCCTCACCTATTCAAAGACAATTATTTTCGTATATTTTTCATTAACTAAAACCAAGTATAATCCAAGTAATACGATATTTAATTACGATAAGACGGATGTTTGAAATTTTATTTGATGCAGTAAATTATCACTAATAGAGTATTTAGTGGCCGGAATGACTTGATAAAAGACTGTGGAATAACATATATTTTTTCCAAATTTTGAGTACTTGTGATTTGCGAGTAATCCATAATTTAAAATACCCTATTTTCAGGAATTTCGGAAATCTCAGCCTTAACCAAAATTTCAAAGAATATAGGTATATTCTTGCTATGCTATGGAAAGGTTTCCATCGCCAATAAAAACATTTTAAACCCTACATAGGAATCACAGCGCAAAATATCAAGCTTCGAACTGAATTTAGAATGCATTTTGTATCACTATACACATTTTTTATGTACACTTCTGCATTGTTGTAGTTAGAAGAGAGCGGATATATAAAAGCCCGGTTGCAAGCCAAGTAGTACGAGAGAGACGTAAAGATTATTGTAAAGCATCGTGTACGATTAAACGCAGTTTGGCGATTTGTTTTACTATATTTTTTATTGAAAATTGATAACGTGAACGCGACTCACAGGCAGTGGTATTGAGTTTTGTTTAGGACAAGCCGGGCTTTTTGGCTGCTATGAAGGTACCTGATACTGGTACTGACGGCACTATGCCTCTCTGCTTGTGTACAGTGCCCTTAGTGGTATCGGTAGTAACCGACGACGGACTTTGTCAAGTTGTCATATGTCTATTTCAATGTTTGCTCGTGATTTTTTTCGCAATTTTTGGTGCGTTTATCCTACGATAAACGCACCAAAAATTGCGAAATTAAATAAATTTGCGATTGCGATATTAAATTATATCTACATACAAAGTTGTTTGATAAGCTTTGAAAGCTTTGTACGTACTTTTTTCGACATAAGCATTGACTCGTTGTTCTTGATGTGATGAAATCAAGAAATAGTCTTTATATAAAAAATAGTCAAGTAATCAATTACGTTAATAAAATTGTGGTACAAATTCTTATAGTATAAGAGTTAACATTGTTTAAGTTTCTGGTTATGTGACAGTCAACGTGAATACAATAGGCGCTCATTTTTCCATACAAAAAAAATTTCATTTCAACGTAGCGTAGTAGTGGGGCAAACTGTTGATAGATAGAATTAATAATCACTCGTATCTGTTGTTTTGCCTACCAGAGTTAGATATTTGACTTGAGCTCCATACAATTTATACACTCTAATTTGCAAAACAACAGGTTATTAATTTCCGGCGTTAGTAGTTAACGCTATACTCGTTTTAATATCTTGTAGATTCATTTTATTTTTCGATTCATTCGCAAATTGTCAAGTTTTCAGAATTTCTAGTTCTTTAGGTTTAATAATAATTAAAGTCAACTAATTAATAGGTAGAAAATATGCCTATTAATTAGTTGACTTTTAATTTGACAATTTGCGAATAAACCTATTTTTCTTATACCGTTGTATGTCACGCCACGCACGATTCACGAAGAGAGATTGCTTACAATTGAATTTCTATTGTGTCTGGTATTACGATAGCTGAGCTCTTATCGTTGTAGTAGTGTAGTATTGTTGTAGTTGTAGTACATTGTGCCTTGTATGCTAGGGCTCGGGCAGTGCGCCTGCGGGGGACTGGGAGCTGATTGACTCGTCCGAAGTCGCGCACGTTGTACGTCTTGCATTCCTTATTATTTAAACATACATCAACTACACCAAAGTATAATGGTCTACCAGTTTTTGCTTGTTTTTGTCCATGATGTTTCTTTAAATTCATATTATTATGTATACAATGTGTATTGGCATGCACTGTACAAACTTTAGGGGTGTATTCTATGCTCAAATATATATCATAAAAAAATATTTAAAAAATAAAATAGTGGAATTTACGTGGTTAATTGGTTACTATGTGTTTTTTTCGTCATTTTTGGTGTTGAAAACCAATATATTTGTTTTTTTTTCTACTTATGTTCGAACTTTCGGCTACTTTACTGATTGTTATTTGCTTGCGACTAGTTTCACATTTTTAGAAACTTTTTTTTAAGTGAATATAATTTCAACGTTTTGTGATATTGTTTTTTTTAATACACACACACGCAAATATCGAAGATAACAAAATAAAAAGGCTGCCATTTCTAAACTGTTGAGTTTAGAATTTTTGATGGATAATGTTTGATTATGTATATTTGTGTATTAGAATCCACCCCTAAAGTTTGTACAGTGCATGCCAATTCACATTGTATACAATTGAGGAAGTTCCCGGTCTACCACTTTTCGGCGATAATCGCTTGCTCACTATCTGCGCGCACGCTACTGGACGTACGCGCGCAAGGAATGGAGCACAAGCGAATGGTCGGCCGGGAACTTGCTCGACTGTACATCCATCATGCCTGTTTTCCGTATAGTAGAGGATCCGAGTACACAACGACATTCACCGGGCCGGTTAATGGATGAAATGTATTTTATATCAAATTTAATATGTTAAAAAATATATCGCGAGTGGGTTCGCTGAAAAATTTCAGTCCAGTATATGATTAATAAAATATTTAAAAATTATTTTTTTAAATATTGCACTGGTTTGGATAATAGATAAATTACATAGGTACCAATCGAAAGTATGAAGCCTATAGAATATGCAAACGTTAGGTTCACTATTTTTTTCCCGTCATAACATTGGGTAGGCAGTTGTAAACAGGTAAGTCAATATTAGTAATTTGCAACAGTCTGGTTAAATAAATAAAATTTGTTTATATATAGATAATCTCATTACAAAACACACACACACCAAACCAGTGCAATGTTTAATTTTTTTTTAAATATTAAATTAATCATTGTACGTACTGGACTGAAATTTCTCAGCCAAACCCACTCGCGATATATTTTTTACATTTTAAATTTGATATAAAATACTTTTCATCCATTAACCGGCCCGGTGAAGGTCGTTCTATACTCGGATCTTAGACTAGTAGGGGCAGTAGGCAAAGACAACACTAATATTATAAAACAGTACAATACACTGCGAAATTTTTTATAAATCACTCGTAATCATTCAGAAATCTAATACTCTCCAGAGCAATGAATCCGGGTCACTTAATCAAACCTATTAAAGAAACCTATAAATCTCGGAAATTAAGAATGCTAACTTAATGAAATAAATTGTGTTTAATAGACAATTAAAAACTCCTTAAACGAAGGTATTAAATTAAAACTTCTTAGTTATTGTAAAGGTATGTCATAAAAAATCAAATTTTAAAAAGGAAGACTTTAAGGTACTTGGCGTACAGCATGCCAAACCGCGTATACGCAATAATGGAAGCACGAGGAGGCAATACGAAGTATTAAAATTCGAGAAAATCGTAGTGTTGTTAAAAAGTGCCCTGTTTTCTATTTTTGTTATAAGGCGTGATCAGCTTTTTTCTTTATGTAATTTTTGGTAAATAATCTAAATACTAGTTAGTACTCATACATTTTATTAGTTTTATTTAAGGAGTATATAATTGTCTATTAAAACACAATTTATTTCACTATGCTAGCATTCTTAGTTTCCGAGATTCATAGGTTTCTTTATGTGACCCGGATTCATTGCTCTCGAGTGTATAATGGCCAACAACAAAGAGACTGACAGATTTTTGGGTGTGTAGATTTGGTGTATGTCTATATTTGTGTGGTGTGTAGATGTAGTGTAGTTTGCAGAGTGCAGAATATTTTGGTGTAGTTGATTTAGATTATTATTACACAATTTTCATGCTTTATTTCGCTTCTGTTGCTTTAGTGTTTTGCTGTTAGTAGATACACACACACTGGGCCGTTGCTATGCAAAACGTTAAAGGTGATATTGAAATTAAACACTTTATACGAATGTGAGCGCGTTTATAGTTATTTTTTTATCATTCTGAAGCATACCAGTATAAATAAAGTGTTTAATTTCAGCAGTATTTGCGTGAACTTAGGACAACAATTTGAATTTACAAAAATTGACCAGATTTTTGTGGACACGATTGATTCCACATTCAAAGGGTCTGTTAGTTCTTCACTTTCTGATATAACCTAACACCCAATATGTAGAAATGAAACGGTAATGAGATACATGAATCATGTAGAAGTGATGTTAAAGATCACATTCCACCGTCTTCTTCATCTCACCTAATGTTAAGTGATGATAAGACTGCAGCGCACTTCACCCGGAATCCTCAACTACTGAGAAACTGTCTATCTTATCTATAACTGCCGGAACACAGTAATGCCACAAACACTGATGTTTGGCTATGGCTGCTACGGATAAGATGGTGGTAGCTAGCCAGTCCGACTTAACCCTTTCACTGGCTCAGCATTGAATATTTTTTATTGGTTTTCAATCCTATTACAACTGAATAAGGTTCAAATTATGGTGGCATCTATATTGCCATTATCAGCTAAGGGGAGTTAGCCATCTCGCACACACATGTGTGCCATCTCGCACACATGTGTGAGATGGCACCATTTGATTTCACCTATTATTTGTGTCGTCAACTCGCACAACAGTTAAAATCTGAGGTAGTCATGTATAGTAAATTACAAAAAGGTTTGGAAAAGTTATAATCCTTAATGTTTAATACCAGACAGTTATGAGTACGAACTAAAACAATTTTTTTTTGTTTCCAATTTTTTATTCGACTATACTTTGTACGTATGTGCGAGTTGACGACACAAATAATAGGTAAAATCAAAAGGTACCATCTCGCACATGTGTGCGAGTTGACGAATAACTCTCTAAGGGGTTTAGTAAGCCCTACCACCAACGTAACTTACTTATTAGCATTGTTTTTACGCTACTTCTGCTGTGCTGGTAGCAGCTCATTAATGTAACACTACCCTCCCATCTCTTCCCTTGGGTGTCGTAAAAGGCGACTAACGGACCAAACACTGCACACACATCCAAAAGCATAGAGCGGCGATGGGCTCACCACCTGTCACGCTGAGCACATGTGCCGTTGTAAGGTGGGCTTCGATTTTATATGGCTGCGCACGAATTTGAGTAATAAAAGTATGCTACTTTATTCAAAAAAATCCAGAGCTTCTAATGCTGATGTTTATTTTTGGCGGAAATGATTAGTTTTCGAGATATAGGTCTCTGAAGTTTTATTATTTTTCACAACAATTACTATCGATTTTGAAAAAATTACGTTTTGACGTTCACAGATTATTAGATGAGACAACTTTTCGTTTAAAACTTGCCAAAAATTACAAGATAGTTGACATTCACATATTTATATTTTATTCTTTTTAACTAAAAAGTGCAATTTTGAATCGTGGACTGTGGCAGGGGACTGCTTTTGCTGTCCTCATTGCCTGGTCTCTGACTAACCCTTCGGCGATAATGGTCGTGATATAATGTATAAGTATGTAGATTGTTTTCTTAAATGGCTGTTTAACTGTTTGCTTCACTCCATTGTTGCAGACCATCGGGGGCGACGTCCTGCCGCCCGGCTGGGAGGAGCGCCAGGACGCCAACGGCAGGACCTACTACGTCAACCACGTCGAGCGCTCCACGCAGTGGGAGCGGCCTAATTTTACGTGAGTATCTGTCTAATGCTTTCTTATCTTATCTTATTATTATTATTATTCAACCCGGCTTGCCCACTGCAGGGCAAATGACTCCCTACCCTATTTCCACTCTTCACGGTTTTGAGCTGTAACTTGCCAGTCCTTCAGATAGTTGTCTAGCTCGTCCCGCCATCTCTTTCTGGGCCTGCCCCGAAGTCGTTGCGTGGGCTCCACTCAGTGGTAAGTTTAGTCGGCCTCAGCTTGTCTATCTTATCTTATCTAAAAAATAATATTTTCACACCACCTGCTCGACAATGTCAAATTATTGCAAATCATGCAAACCTAACCTAAAGTAAGTCATTTAAGACCTGAGGTCTAGCAGCAGGGCATTAATATTGTACTGGATTTCATTATGACCCGCTGGTCATTAATGTGATTTGAATTTGGAACATAAAATAAAAAGGTACATACTAATTCCATGCATTCACCATTATGATCTGCACTAAAAAATAAATTGTTCGAAAATCGAACTGGCCACCACGAGTAGATTATAAATAAAAGAAAAATAGAATACCTTAAAAGAGGCGCGAATACTGAAAATTGCTTTGCTAAAATATTTCTTTTTATTGTTTAAAATAATGGTGTGAAAAGTAAAGTATCCTCCTCAGGGATAAAGGTGCCTTTGTCTTGGGCGACCTTGAATCCCACGCTGCACTCAGGATTCTTGTCTTAACTCCCTCGCTTTGCTCGAGAGTTAACTCTTAAACTCCCTCGCTGCGCTCGGAAGTTACGCTAGAACCGTCGTTTTGCTCGTTATTCAATACGGGGCGCCCGCTACATAAAACACTACTTTATCCCCTTGGTGCATAATCTATTATTTTCATTCCTCATACTCGGAAAGTAGGTCTGAAGTTGCCTGAGGAGCGGATGGAATGTAGTACTTTTCAGCCCTAGGGAGAATCGTTTTTCTGACAGGTACTGTCATGTAGGTATAGTTGTGACTTATTATTTAAATAATACTAACAACCCATCTCTTCCCTTGGGTGTCGGAAAAGGCGACTAACGGACTAAACTATTTTTTTTTAATTAGCTAATTCATGTTTTTATTTTTAGTTACTTTCCTTGTATTCGTAATGAAAAGCACAGTGTTTACCTCGGGTGAAAGACTTATTTAGTCCCTCGAACTAAAAGTTATGTTGCATCTTAGGGTTTGTAGACAAAAATACCACAGACAAGCAAATACTACTATTATGTCTATTTTTGACATATCGTGTTGTAGGGAAGCGGATGATAGGTAGGGTGACAACTTTGAGGAAGGCAAAGGGAAGATCTTCGTCCGAGCTCGGTGGTGTAGCTCGTGCACCGAGATCCAACGGATGTTAGTTGGAGGTGCTATATATGGCGAAGTAGGTGGTGAAACTTTGCTACCGCGATGCAGGCTTCCCATACTATTTTCTGTCGCAGTATGGAGATGTCGTTGAGTTGGTTTTTGTGGCGCCATCTGTTGACACGGTTGGTACTATGTTGCTTCGTGTCGAACTATGTGCGGCGTCATGCAGGTAGGTGGCGCCGCCAGTGTATAGACATAACACGAGAAAACGGGTTAAGAGGCCTATTACATATCGACTGTGATTTTTGCGTGAAATTGCCAATTTTGGCGTTATGGATCTCAGAAACAAAAATACATTAACAATTATGAACTATTGAATAGTGTAGAATAGCTATTGAAATAGTGTGTAGCGGCCTCGCTTTTTGTAAATTTTGCTTAACTTTTTAATTAAACTCAAAATTGCAGAGAAAGATTTTCATGAAGTGCGCGAAGGCACTTTTTTGAGCTCATCGATTGAACTACTGTTCTAAACAAGTGAAATAAAAAAATTATAATGTTATCTCTTATATAGTCGAATAGTGCGTAGCGGCCTCGGAATTTTTAGATATCATTGATTTTATATAGGAAAAAAATCTTATTCTAAACCAAAAAACTTCAAAAATCGCTATAAGTTAACTGTGAATATCTCCTATCTACGATAATATTATTGAGCAAAATTTATACCAGAGTAATTGTTACTTCATGAGGAATAAAGGTTTTATAATGAATTTATTATCCTATTTCGATAAAAACGATAAATACAACTGCAAAATTACTACAAAATGCGATGCGCCGGCCGACCGAATTCAACTTATGCTCACAGAATGGAGATTTGTAATATTATACACAAATTTATAATCCTATTTCGATAAAAACTATAAATACAACTGCAAAATTACTACAAAATGCGAAAATGGGCATTTTACGCAAAAATCACATTCGAGATGCAATAGGCCTCTTAAGAAATTTTTCTCGTGTTGCGCACTGAAGCTTTAGTTCTTATGCTTCTATCTGCCGTACTCAGAGACGTCAATTTAGTTTTAATGACAATGAAGTCTTTTGCTGTCTCTTTCTTATGTATGGTGCATAGAGTGGAAAGATATTTAAATGTCATTAAAAGTAACTGACATCTATGAGTACAGTTTGCAGTGGCGAAGCGTGAAATATTGAGAGAGGTAAGCCGTAACAAAAAAAAATGCTTACCTACTCCGAGCGCGGGCACGCAGTCTTGAGTCCTTAACGAAAATCTGTGATTGGCATCCTGGCTTCAGTCTTGTATAGGCAGATGTATCTTCAGTCCTCTTTTACTATACGTGTAAGCTCTGAGATATTGAAACAGTGTCTTGCAAGCATAATAGAAGTGGCTTTGATAAAAGCCGTTTGTGGTGAAATGATGATATGATGTCAATTAAACAAAACTTAATAGACTATATAAGTACTAACAATACTACTTATACTCTAAAGCTATTCGTCTATTCTTTCTTAAAAAGTGCGCTAAGACATTATCATAAAAGCCGGGAAGAATCTAAAGCTATTAATGCCGACATCTTACAATTCTACCGATTACTTTGCAAATCTACTTATTCTAAATACGTAATTTCAACTTATTACAATATCTACTTACCGCAAATACCTAATTACAACGTACGTCTTCGTAACTACTTTCATCACTACACACAACACAAATAAACAAAGTCCAACTACAATACTAATCATTCTAATAGGTGAAACTAACTAATAAATTCAAATACTAATAAAACACAGTCATGCATTCAATGATGAATTGCAATTGCGTCAAATTATCTGTTAACAGAACACAAACCGAAAACGATATTCCTCCATCCCGCTCACGCGCAGGCAAATTGTATAACTTTCTCTATCAAGTAACTCGGATAAAGACGGCTTACCGGCTGCTAATACGCGGGTGGGTTTATTGACCTTTATGTGACGTCATGACGTAAATTTGACGTTTCAATTTTAGGTCCAATTCTTTTTATTTTGTACTCAGCAGATATTTCAATGCATATTAAACATTGCAAATATCATATATATGCAGATGACACCCAGATTTATATATCTTTCAAACCAGAGGATATTGACCAAGCTTTGGTTAAAATTAATGAGGATCTTTCCAGAATTGCCCATTGGTCTGATTCCAATTGCCTCTTGTTGAACTCTTCTAAGACTAAATACATGATCTTTGGGACCAAACATCAGTTAGGTAAAATAAATTCTCTAGTGCCAGTCAAACTAAAAAATGAACCCATTGAAAGAGTTTATGAGGCACGAAATTTAGGCCTTAAAATGGACTGCAACCTACGTTTCGAAAATCATATTGGAAATTCTATCCGAAATTGTTTTTATAAACTAAGAGTGCTATATAAGGTTAGACGTTACCTAAGTGAAGAGTTGCGTATCCAGCTAGTGGAGTCTTTGGTTCTGTCTAAGCTTAATTACATGGATACTGTTTATGGACCTCGTCTACTTGTGAAGACTCAAAAACTTATTCAAAGAGTGCAAAATGCCTGTGCTCGTTTCTGCTTCACTATTCCGTTAAGGGCCCATGTGACTCCATTTCTAAATAAACACTGTATGTTGAAGATGCGTCACCGCCGTAAACTCCATTTGGCTTGTGTAATGTTCAATATTGTAAAGGATCAAGCTCCTGCTTATTTATATAACAAGTTGTCTTGGGTTTCGAACCGTAAGCCTTATGGGGTCCGACGACATGCTTTACAGCTGTCAACTCCACATCACGCATCTGCTGCTTTCCGAGGAAGTTTCCGTTATGCAGCGACAAAATGCTGGAACAATATTCCTCCACCGATTAGGGACCTGCAAAGCAAAAACGGTTTTAGGCATAAACTAAAATTGTTTCTAAGCAACTTTCAGAGTTCACAAGAGTTTTTGCTACAAGATACGAGCGCATTGTCATAAAACCCTTACCTTGTTTGTATGTCCTGTTTGGTTGTGAGGCGTCTTGTGTTGTTGTCATGAATTTGTGTTGTGCTGGCTATCACATTAATTGTCAAAAGCACTATGATGGTACCGTACTTGTTAAATTCTGATAAATGTTTGTGTTTCACTCTTTTTCAAAATTCTATCCATTTATTTCATATCTGTAACTATATTTGTATTCTGTCTCACTACATTACAAGGTGTATTTATTATTTTGTGAATTTTCATGTTGGACACACGTCTAATAATTCTTTTTCCTCTTTGTTGTAGTTTTTTTTTTATTTTTTTTTTAATTATCTGTAATTTTTTTAATAAGGCGAAGGGGTTTGCTGTATACAGCTACTAGTTAAGAGTTCATGTTTTAATTTAAAGTCTTGTTTTGTTTTTAATTTTTGTCATCGTGTTGATGTTATCGCAGCATCACCGAACCGGTTCCGACGGAAGATCAGCGCTGATCGCAAGGCCAGCATTTTGCTGAGTCGGAATCCGTTTTGGGACGTTTTCTGTATGTTTTTTAATTTTATTTTTGTTTGTAAATTACCTGTTGTG